>CM056199.1:21320850-23820850 GCA_029692085.1 Gymnothorax javanicus
GTGTTTTCGCAGTCAGCACAATCACAGTCCTTTTGCTGCAGGATCGTTTTGCATTTTCTCAACAGCTGATCCTTATCGCAGCAGACTGTAATGGTGATTTCAAAACACTGGGGGTAAAAGTTCTGCCAGCATTGGGGTGGTAACTGGCCTCGTCATGCTCGCCAGCTGTGCTCTCCTTTCCTCTTTGTCTTTTTATTTTCTCTCTCTTTCTTTCCTCTTTTCTTTGTAGCTACAAATATAAAGAGAGAAGTGGAGGAAGAACTCAAAAAAGGCTTTCTACAGTTCTCTCTCTCTCTCTCTCTCTCTCTGTCTCTCTCTCCTCTCCCTCTCCCTCTCTACCTTCCTCTGTTCTGTTCCTGCTCAAAGTAGTTTGACAGAAGTAGACGAGATAGCTGTAAAGGCTATGGACAAATGCCCTGTATCTGGCCTGGCTCGCAGTGAAACCAGATACTTGGGATTGAAAGAGCGGGGCAAATCCCTCGTGCAGAAAAGCATTTGGTCGATCTCTGCTCGTCTCACTGCTTTAAAAATGGAAAATCTGAGCACAGACGCCCTCTAGTGGCACCACGTTTACCGACTGCTTAAACACAAAGGCCCGGTTATTATAATTGAGATTTTATTTCACACTGCAGGCAAGTAAAGAAATGACTCAAGCGTACTGAAGACCGTAACCCATTGATATTAGAAGGACAGCTTTGAGATCTTGTTAAAAGTGTACCCCCTATATTCTGAATGTTTGAATTTTTTGTTTTGATCCGCTATTCGCGGGTAGTTCGGTTTCATACAGCGCCGTGTTTGTTGAAGTGTTCACCCTACTTAAATCTCACTTCACCTCACCAAAGTGCCTGTGTTTCGTGGCAACTGTGTATCTTCTCTCAGACTGCATATACACCTTCGGGAGACAAGGCTCAAAACTTCTGTTTGAATGTCGCGTCACTGAAATTTCAGTATTTGAGCCAAGGCAGATGAGTGGATATATTCTCTTACCCGAGACTGTGACCTGTTTATTACCTACTGAAAATGTGTGTTTAATTGTTGTGGCTGGATAAAAATATTTAGATAAATACCAAAACACGACTGCTTATTAAAATTTATTTGAATAGAAAGAGGAAATGCTGTGCTATCTCTGTGCGCGCATGCGCATGGTTGTGCATCCGTGTGACTGCATATGGCAGGGGTGTCCGGTGTAAACCACGAAGGGCAAGGGTGGGTGCTGGTTTTTGCAACAACCCAACACTACCACACATGATTCTACTAATCAAGGTCCTGATTGAACCCCCTGATCAGTTAATCAGTGGAATCAGGCGTTGTAGCACTAGGTTAAAACAAAAAGAAGTGGCTATTCGCCCCGCAGCGGGGTGAATTGGGGGGAAAGAGATTAGCTATCTGCTCCGCAACGGGGCGGACAAGAGAAGCAGTTCTGCTATTCGCACCGCGGTGGGACGGATAAGAGAAGCACTTCTGCTGTTTGCCCCGCAGTTGGGCCGATAAGAGATTTCATTTTATAACCCGCCCCGCTCTTTGATCTTTCGCGCTGAACCGCCTCGAGGCGAGTAGCCTTTTCCAAAACAAAAACCTGCATCCACGCCAGCCCTTTATGGATAAGGTTGGACACCCCCGGCATACGGGATACACTCATTATTTTGGCTGAGGCTAAGATCAACCAGCAGGCTCATGTGACTGGGGCTGTTTGAGGGGCACCTGACAAACCACGAAGCCGAAATAAATACATTCATAATCATACGATTTTTTTTTTTCACCAAATCACATTTTTCTAAAGATGCCGCCAAATGAGTACTTGATTAGAAAGAAATACAGAATAAGTCTGATATTAGCGCTGGATCCGATGTTGACTGCACGGTTTCTCTGACGCTATAAGCGCAATCAGTTAATACATGGCCTAATATTGCCCACTGGTGGCCATTTAAAGTCACCGCTATCATCTGTATTGAATCATCCTTGATCATTACGTTACAAATACCAGTGCCTTTCAAAACGTGACTGATCTGAACGGGACGACTACTTGGCCCCTGGTACTGCTGCTTGTAGCTTTCTCAAGCTCCGCTCAGCCAGACAACTTCACACTCGAGACCCTGCACTGCCTTTGCTCCCCAGCAACACAACTGCCAAGTGTTAAGTCAACGAACAGTTGCTGAGAAAAACCAAGGACAGAAATGTGTTCACACAGTCTCTCCTGCCATATTAGTAAGATTTTATCAATAGCAGTGGTTCTCAAACGCAGTCCCACAGGTCTTGGTCTGTGCTGGTTTTTTCAAACTACAATTCCAATCCCAAGAGTTCAACAAGCTGTAAATTTTTTCTGAAGTGCTTTTGGTGGTTTGAGGATTTATGTAGTCAAGCCTTCATAAAGAACAGAATATCCAAAATAGTTTCGTAATACCACAAAGAATATATCATTCTGAGTTTAGATTGTGCTCTTTTGCACTCTATACATTGCAACTATACAGAAAGAGATAACAAATAATATACCTTAGTTTGTTATTATCAGTTGCCTTTTCTTTGAATCCTTCCTTAATCTCCATATGGTAAGGTTTAAGCCGCTTTCTTCTTTGCATTGACTTTGAATGTAATCTGTTGTGCGAAAAATTCGTTTCGCGTCCATTGTGAAAGCAGCTTTAGTGCCCACACCAATTTGGAGGATATTGATTTGTCTTAGGCCCTGTCCACACTTACGCGGGTTATTTTTGAAAACATAGCATTTTCTATGCGTTTCCGCCTTTTGTCCACGAGTAAACATCATTTTCAGGCACTGAAAACTTGACTTATTGGTAAACGCCCTTCCGGGTGAACATTGCTGGGAACTCCGTGTTCACTGTTTACAACTGGGTGCATCTCAAAGTGTAGGCTGCATCCTTCGAAGGCTGCATTTTTAGGGGTCGTCACTTCATTCCATCTGCCAAACTGACGTAATGTCATTTCATCTCCGTTAAACATCTTTGGTTTAAACGAGTCGTCACTGGCTTCCCCAACCTTAACCTTAACTTTAACACCTAGCCCTATACCTAACCCCAAACTTAACCTTGTCTCTTACCCAAATGTCAGTTTGACAGATGGAATGAAGTGACGACCCCTTAAAATGGGGTTTGGGACTCCAACGAACCACGGTGAGAGCCATTATCCACAAATGGAGAAAACTTGGAACAGTGGTGAACCTTCCCAGGAGTGGCCGGCCTAACAAAATTACTTCAAGACCGCATCGATGACTCATCCAGGAGGTCACAAAACAACCCAGAACAACATCTAAAGAACTGCAGGCCTCGCTTGCCTCAGTTAAAGTCAGTGTTCATAATTCAACAATAAGAAAAAGACTGGGCAAAAATGGCATCCATGGGAGAGTTCCCAGGTGAAAACCACTGCTGGCAAAAAAGAACACAAAGGCTCATCTCACATTTGCCAAAATACATCTTGATGATCCCCAAGACTTTTGGGAAAATATTCTGTGGACTGCAAAGACAAAAGTTGAACTTTTTGGAAGGTGTGCGTTCCGTTACATCAGGCATAAAACAAATTCAGCATTTCATAAGAAGAACATCATACCAAAAGTCAAACATGGTGGTGGTAGTGTGATGGTTTGGGGCTGCTTTGCTGCTTCAGGACCTGGACGACTTGTCATAATTAATGGAACCATGAATTCTGCTCTCTACCGGAAAGTCCTGAAGGAGAATGTCCAACCATCAGTTTGTGACCTCAAGCTCAAGCGCACTTGGGTTATGCAGCAGGACAATGATCCGAAACACACTAGCAAGTCCACCTCTGAATGGCTTAAAAAAAAACAAAATGAAGATTTTGTAGTGGCCTAGTCAAAGTCCGGACTTAAATCCGCTTGAGATGCTGTGGCATGACCTTAAATAGGCTGCTCATGCTCAAAAACCCTCCAATGTGGCTGAATTAAAAGAATTCTGCAAAGAAGAGTGGGCTAAAATTTTTCCATGGCGATGTGAAAGACTCATTGCCAGTTATCGCAAACGTTTGATTGCAGTTGTTGTCGCCGAGGGTGGCACAACCAGTTATTAGTATTTAGGGGGCAATTACTTTTTCACATAGGGCCAGGTAGGTTTGGATAGCTTTTTCCCCTTAATAAATGAAATCATCATTTAAAGATTGCATTTTGTATTTACTCGGGTTGTCTTTATCTAATATTAAAATTTGTTTGATGATCTGAAACATTTAAGTGTGACAGATATGAAAAAAATAAGAAATCAGGAAGGGGGGAAATACTTTTTCACGGCACTGTACATGTGGATTAGGCCTCAGTCTTTTATTAGATCAGTTATAGAGAATTTGCCTTTTTTATTGCAATTGTCTGGATACTAAAATGCGTATAATGAATGTGTATAATAAAGAGCTGCCTTTGTCGTCATCTTGTAATTTTGCTAGTTATGTTTACAATTGTAGTTAACTTGTTCTGGACCCCAAAGTTTCCAAACCATGCGGACATATGAAAAGACAAAACACTTTTGATGTGGTTCTGGTAAACAATTTCTAAAATGTGCTTTTGGATGTCATAAATGCACAATTTTTGAACATGTAGACTTGGCCTTTAATCTTATCGTTTTCTTAACAATGTATTTAGTGTTCGTCATGAAGCCTAATCTTTACTCAAATTATGTGCTTGCAGTTCCTCCACTTGCTTAACAGGATGTTTAGCAGATTGATGGAAGGGAGTGGGTCGGAGCCGCCTGATCGCCGATCAGCTTTGCTGGGAGTGAATGGAAAGAATATCGGATGATTTTTTTAAATCTCTCATTCTATTCCTCAAATTGGTTTTGCTGGTGGCAACGACTGGTGAAGGGGTCAGATGGCCCTATATTTTGCGGGAATTAAAATATAAGTTAAATAAAATTGCAACATATTACAAATTACTTAATTACATAAAAAAGAGGGAAATTCTGTCTCTTAAAATATTGTAACATATGACAAATTACTTAATTGCATAAAAAGAGAGGGAAATTCTGTCTCTTGAAATTGTAGGATCAGTTAAATCATAATTGTTGAAGCTGCGGACATGTGGTCACCAAAACGAACCATTTTTTCGGTCATTAAGATTCCAAAGACAAAGCAAATTATGATGAGTTAAACATGCCAGCCGTTATTTTTGTGATTGTTCTAGGAAAACCACCTGCAATGAACTTGAACACGTGTTCAGGCGCTTAATTAGCAGCTTATTGATTCACCACAGTCTTGATTTTGATCATTTAAAACTTATTGCCACCTTGGCTTGGCTTCATTACCAGGAGTGTCAAAAAATATGCTCAATATAAACTTGGGGTTTTTGAACATCATGGAATGCATAGCCATTGTTGTCAAAGCGGTTGAAGAGGGTGAAACGTCTCTTTAGTCTGAAAAGCAAGTAATAATAATAGTTTGTTTATTCTGGGATTGTACGAGTGATTGGAATGAAAACCTGTATGCACAGTGGGTCTTCAGCATCGAGTTTGGAAACCCTTGCTCTAAAGACACCGCTCTCAAGAACTTCGCGGTGACGCCGCCACCTCTACAAAGCAAGCGAGGGCTAATCTGGCGATAATTGCTCATCAGCCCGCAATGTCTGATCAGGTAGCCGCTGCTGTCCAAGGTCCTGTACGCCTCACTGGCCGTAAGAAAGAATAGGCCAAGATTGAAGGTCTCCTGCCAAGGTCTCGCAAGGGAAGACTCACGTGTTTTGAACGACACGTGAGTGCTTGCACGTTTTCCAAGATGGCTGCATACTAGGGTTTGCATCAAATTCCATTAAAAACAAGCTATGCGGAAGTGGACGTCATCTTGAAAAGCAAGGCGAGACAGCTCACCATTGTTCTCGCTCGTCTACGCAAGACCAAACGTAGTTTAATCGATCAAGGGGCAAGAACTTCCGGGCTCCCGCTCGACCCCGCGATCTTGAACATGCCCCAGGTACAGCTTTACTTCGGACGCAATGGAGCAGGAACAGCCGCCTACCTTTCCTCTTCTCTACTGTTCCACGCAGCGGCGTGGCTAGAACGAAAAATTGGGCAGGACCCGATTATCCTTTAAAACATTTTGTATCCCTGACTTCTTCTCTAACAATTTTCCTGATTAACAATACAAACACTCCGAAAACACTCTAAACTATTAGGTGTTGCTAGTTCTCCTCTTTAAGATGAGACGACACAGTCATCCGTTCGGACAATTTCTTGCAGTCCAATCAGCCATGTTAAGAATTATGCAGCGGTGTCTCAAATCATTGTCTTTGATTTAATTAAAAAAATATAAACCAAAATTAAGCGTAGTTTAGATCGAATTTCTAGAATAGTTTGTCTTACTGAACTGGAGAGTAAATTATTTTTCCAAACTGAATTTAGCCTATTGTTTTGACACCCTTCGATCGCATAAGCTGTGTCTTTAATTGCAAATGGATTAGTCTTATAATTGGGAACCGTGTTGATTAAGGAAAATAACTGAGAACAAGTCAGTGCTAATAATTGTTGTAATGAGATGGTCTGTGCTTATACCCAGTTTTCAGTTTTGTGTCATTTTTTTCATTTTTAAGTTTAAGCAAATTAGTATGAATGATCTCTATACTCCGGTGTTCAGCGACTTAATTTGGATCTTATTGATTTTCTCAGTGCCAAGTGTGATCTGTTTACAGTGGCGGTTCTAGAACCGGGAATTGGGGGGGGCACAGACACGTCCCTTTTTGACAATTAGGATAGTCTTGGCTAGTTCTCAATCATTTTCCTTTATTGACGCGTTTTCCATTGGCAACTGAAGACACGGTTTCTCTCCATATGCGATCTAACATCGATGAAATCATGGGGTAAATTCAGTAGAACTGAGAATTGGGGTGGACAAAACATCCATTTTGAACAATTGCATACCTGACCTGTTCTCAGTCATTTTCATGATTAACAAAGGTATCCGAGAGCACTCCACACTTAACAGGTGTTGCTTTTTCTCCTGGATTAATTAGGATGACAATCATTCATCTGGACGTCCATTTGCTGATTGTAAATCAACATTAATTAAGCAAACACCTGTTGCGTTTGGAGCCTATTTCACTGCTGAGTGACTTTTTTGTTAATCACGAGAAAAATGAATGAGAACAGGTCAGGACTAATAATGATTTAAAACAGATGTTTTGTCCAACCCCATTTCCTGTTATACTGAATTTACCCCATGATTTCATCGCTGTTAGATCGCATATGACCTTGAGAACAGGTCAGGATAATAATGTGAATAAACGAACTGAATTACCCCATGATTTCATCGCTGTTAGATCGCAAAGGAAAATGATTGAGAACTAATCAGGACTAAAATGATTGTCATAAAGGGACGTGTCTGTGCCCCCCCAATTCCCGGTTCTAGAACCGCCACTGTCTGTTTAGAACTTTTGTTACCCGAGGTTGCTTGCTATATGGAAAAATAAACACAATATGTTCGAGTCTCTTATTTTTCATGGCACACGTGGATAATTCTGCCAAAATATGCCTTAAGAAGATAACTAACTGCTTTAAATTTGACATGCACCTAATTATGAAAAGCTAACAGCTTATTAAAAGGCCACAGTTGCAAATGCATATTTGGATCAAAAACCAGCATCCACAGGGTGGCCCCATGAACGAGTTGACTTCGAGGGTACTGCCGCAGTGTTATGATATTGTACCCTTTATTTTCAGAGAGTGTGGTCAACGCAAGCAGATAGGCCCACCAATAACATCTGTAAATATTAACGAATTTAAGTTAAAATGGTAACTGCTTAATCACGCTGTTCATTTTTAAACACAATTGGGGCAACAGAATCGTCACCCCAGGGAAATTGCTGTGCATTTTAAAAATATATCATCGAAGAATTTAGACGTTTAATCCTTTCGGTTCTGTTGTATGACTGCGTGGATTTCACAGTGCAACTCGACTTCGTGCACATTATTGCCCACATTCAAGGCTATGGCTTTCGTTACACTACAAGTTATTTGGGTATAGGCGACTGAAATAAGAAAATGTTTTCCATTTATCTGCGTGATACGGCTACACTGTGGCTACTCCAATCTAGGTAATCTATATAAAACTAAATTAAAAAAAAAAACAACTTAGTTAAAAGTATTTTAAGGAAATATTCTGCGAATTTAATTCAGTTAATTTCAATGGGACAAGAATTATCCTAACTGCTATTAATTACACATGTAATGGGCAATCAGTATTAAAGACGCCGCATTCCACTTCCCTGTGTGTATTCCACAACTTCGCAGCAGGTTTAGTAATGCAAGTTAACTGGTGACAATGCGTGCTTTTGTATTCAAAGGCTTTCTTAGTCAAAGGAAGAGAGAAGGAAAAGGATGGTGGTGTGTAATACACATGTATCTTCACAGGGGACATTCTCAAGTAACCATTTGAAGTTTAAGTTAAATAAGATTTAAAAATGGCCGGCAACAATGTGCTTAGTGTTTTGTCTAGTAATAATAATAATAATAATAATAATAATAATGACAAGTAGAAGACATAATAATAACAACTACAACAATAAAAATATGCCCTGGGTCAATTCAACTTGGCCAGGGTAGGCATGCATAAAATTTCAGATTGGACCAAACATACGGGAGAGTGAATTCCTAACTGTTTTACCGTGTAGTCTATCGTTACAAAACTGTTATTGCTGCTTTCATTTGTCTGTGTTACTCTGAAGGAGTGGGTTCGTAACAATAAAGTTCACAGGCGCGCAGATTACCAAACTAATCTTAGCTCAGATTACCTTTGACTCGAATGCACTGTTTTTCATCGGACTAAATCCCTACAAATAGCCTACTAGCCCCAAGCTCTAGGCATTATTTGCTCTTGGATAATATTAAATTTTAAAATCGAGATAGGCCTATATGGAAGATTTATTTCGATATAGATTGTTATCTATTCTGTTTTGCACTTCGGAGAGGTGCACTGTGAGGCGACATGCGATGCACTATCTTGTGTTCATATCACTTAAAAACATGATAAAATAACTTTTTCAAATTATGTTATGATTTTTAGGCACCTTCCACGCATGGCAAGTGAGTTGGCTAACACAAATTTTTGAGGTTGTTGGTTTCCACGAAACATTTGAGTGCAAACTGAATTTACAATGTGTCAGTATTAGTTATTAATGGAAATAAACTGTTAAATTTGTCAAATGTTTTTTGTTTGAAAAGGTTAAACATTAATTGGAAGAATTTCATTTTATAGTCCATCATAAACTGATATTTTAAGGTTTAAAACGTGCACTTCAGACGATATGTAAACCTTATATATCTTTTCAAGAAAATAAGTTTGTTGATGAAATAATGTGAAATAAGAAATGTATTCCTCATTGTACCCTAAATGGATGCCGAAATTTGTTTTTTTCAGTGACTTCAGGGAACTCTATCTCAAACGAATAGGACTTGGAAGCGACAACAGCCCTGGAGTCCTGTCCTCGTGTCTGGAGTGATGGAGGACATGCAGCTCACGTGCTGCTTGGAAGAGGCTCAAATTTGTCAGACTGCCGTGTGTAGTGTCGGTCTTGGCGACTGGATCAAAGGGCCAGGTGCTTTTCTCATCAGTTGTTAGTCGTGTCAGCTACTACGTCACAAGCTCGAGAATCTGGGTGTAAAAGAAAGGTTATCGACTCCGAAATGGAGCGGTGTTTGGGGGTGGGGTAGAGGAGGGGGTGGGGGGAACCGGGGGTATAGTTGAGGGGTGATTGGATATAGTAAGGGGCGCATAAAAGACCAGAGCTTTGCCAACCCTAGATTTATAAAGTGCAAGTATTCATTGGAGGACGAAAACTGCATTGTATTACCCAGTCGTTTGGACCTTATGGCACTCTTCGTGGAACCAGAATTCTTTTGCGTCCAGAAACAGATAGATAATAAAGAGATAGATTTTGTTCTATGCAAAAGTAAGGACCAATTTAATGGTAAGATGTGGCCAATTTTAATGCTCTAGTATTGGTAATCATTCGTATTGTAATGTCAATGTTAAAATATTTTTTACGCGTGCCAGTGATATGTCGCATGACATGAATGAGTGAAAATATTTCTTAAAATATGATGCATATTGAGTGAAAATATGTATAATATAATATCTAGTTTCCTCGGCGTTTATAGTAATGATACCGACAGTAGTATTATTTTAATATGATGCTATGAGATTTAAAAAGAACGAACAGGAAACAGTGAAATAACTGAAGAACACAATGGAAAAAATGTTTCATTTTCACGTTGTGGAGAAATGATGAATAAAAAATTCAAACGATCTTAGAAACAAAGCACTGAAAAAATATACAAAAATATAAAATATATAACATTTTATTATAGCATATATATATATTATATATTATTATAAATATTATAATAATATATAAAATATACAAAAATGCAAAATTTGGACTCTGATAGTTTATCCATTGTGGTCTTCAGCTACATTAATACATCCGATTTACCGCAATAAATACACTTTATTGTACTTAATCTTGTCTTATTAGACCTGATGAGAGAGTCGACAACTTCGTCTCGAGACCCAGATAAAGCCGGATTGGCGGAGGGTCAGAGGAAAAGAAAAAGGACCATCTTCAGTCGTGCGCAATTATCGGAACTGGAGAGAACTTTTGTCGAGACACCATACCCCGACATAACACTACGGGAAAGGCTAGCAGCGCTCACTCATTTGCCTGAGAGCAAAATACAGGTATGTGCTATGTGTTGTGACTTGAACGAAAGTATTCAATAAGGCATATCTAGCTTATTGTTGTCCCATATATTAAGCCAATTTCCAAAAAGAAGTTTTTACGCATGCATTTCAAACAATAGAAGCCTTTGAACCACGTTCTTTTGCATGTTTCCAACGGCAGGATATGAGTTATCAGTTTATAAATATATTCAGGACGATACAGCACAAAGCGTAGTTCCTTTTTTTTTATGAGAATAAGTCAAAAAGTCATCAAAAGCTAGATTCTGAAATTACCATTTTAAATTGAGGCTGAATCGAGGAATTAAAACAAAAGTAAGAAATGGAAACCATTCTAACAGTGCAAGACTGAATCTGCTATATGCAAGGAAAGAAATAGTTCCGTCAACAGTACCATGATATAGAGTCCACACAACTGTACTGCTATATTTTGGATAACTATAGTATTACTAAAGTAATACTACACTATCGTGGCGAAAGTACTATCCATTCACTATAGGAAAACTATTGCTTGGAACGAAGTAATTTTTCATAAGGGTCTTATTACCGACATTCTTCACTCACATTTTCACTTTTCTCTTGCAGCCTCTCAACTGTCAATTTCAAACATTTTTTATTTGGCATATGGTTTTACTCTTGTAAATACTTTTTTTTTTCATGCTTGTATAAATTGTCAAAACCTATTGCTTAGAACAGAAACATAGCAAAATTGAAAGCAAACGGCAATAATAATGATGATGATGATGATGATGATGATGATGACTCTGTCTCTTAAATACAAATTCACATTTCCTAATATAAATAATGTAAATGTAAATACTGATATTTAAGTTGTTCTGGTCCGTGTAAATTTTTTTTTCATTGTTTTCTGGGTGTGGTTCTCAAATAAGCCAGTAACTGGTTTCTACCTCACACACAGGCTTTTACATTTTCTTTGTATTCACATTATTGTGTGAAACTAATAAACTAAACTAAAACTAACATCAGTATTATATCATGCTGCAACACTGCATATTCTCCTTGTGACGTAGGTGTGGTTCCAGAACAGACGAGCGAGAAGCATTAAGACCGGGAGGCTTCACAGATCTGGGAAGAGGAGCTTCGGAGGAGACGAGCCAGGCTCCACCCTCCAGCCTCCCAGCCTGCCCCCCTCACTCCGCCCCGCTCTCGCCCTCGCCCGGCTGGGAGATTTTGGTGGGTCTGAGCAGAACCAGGCGGACGGGGGGCGGCAGACCTGCTCGGACTGGATGAGGCCGTTCGATGGATCTGTCTCTCATCTCACTCAGCCTCCCACCACGATCTCCCCCGACCTTCCCGATTCCCTCCTGCCCTGGGAGGATGGCCATCCCCCCACGGCCCACCTGCGGGTGCCACCAGACTGGTGCGGCCCACCCAACCAGCGTGGGGAGAATTCAGCCAGCTGTGCGTGGCCCCCCCAGTGCGCAGGACCGCCAGGCCCCAGCACGCCCAGGACCGGTACTGCAGCTCCTCTGTGGACCAGGTGGTCCCCATCCACCCTCAATCAGTGTACTGGGACATGTCCCACGAGCAGGAGCACACCACGGTCGGACCCCAGACTTCCCTGGGGTACATCTCCGACCTCATCTACAACGCTGCTGTCGTCACAAACCTGCTTGAGTTCTGATCAGCTCAATGTTAATACACCTGTTCTTATATAGAAACATACTGTTTCACTTATGGAGATACACACATATACACACACACACACACACACACACACACACAAGGAGAAACAGGAATATTCTTAAGGCTGTTTTATACTTTTAAGACACATGTTGACAGACAGTTTAGTTAAAACGTTGGACAACACAGATGTTTTCATGCTTCAACCAAGTGTCCGACAATATCTGTGGCACAAATTGTCACCTCCATGGTATAGTTCCAGTTATTTCTTTTTTTCCTCAACCAAACCAATCAATTTGCAGACGTCACTATAGAAACTTTCTATATCTATGACAAACACCAAGCTTTTGGTCCATCCAGCCAATGAAATAACAAGACAACCAACGACAGTGTCTGCAACGTCACAAATATTTGACAGGTATAAGACACCATCGGACTACACTTTTTTGTCTCTCTGACATCATTTTGGTTGTTGGACACAGTTGACTGTCACGTCTTACAAGTGTGAAACGGCCTTCACCTAAACACTGGGTGTCACAACAACGATAAACTCATTCTCTCTCCCATAAATACTCACACACACACACACACACACACAGGCACATGCTCACACATACACACACACACGCACATGCATGCACACACACAAACACGCACACACACGCGCGCATACACACACACACACATGCACACATGCACGTACACACATGCAGGCACGCACACACACATGCACGCACATCCACGCACGAACGCATGCACACACACCCACACATATACACACACACAAACACACACACACACACTCGCATATGCATGTGTGCACATGCACGCACACACACACACACACACACACACACACTCACAAAGCTTCTTGTTGAACATATCACCACCCTGAAATTTCTCAGCACCAGTGTTATTGTGTCCTCTCAGGTCAGTCAAACCATCTCCATGTGTCAGGACTTTATTCCCTCTTTGTATTCTCAGCTGTCTCTCAAACTTCTGTACGTCACACATGAGCTGATGGCTTAACAGCCAGTTCCATATTAAAGCATACGCATGCTAGTTACTGGAGGATAACAGTGACAGAATCAGAAGATGTATAAGCAATCCGACTGGTTGCATTTTGTGGGGTTTTGAAGAATAATGGTATCGAGAGGGACAATTTAAAAATAAAACAGAGGAAGAATATTGATTCAATGTCTGTTGATTACAATTGATTTCTTTCTTGCATAATTTAAACTTATTCTTTTTAATATTTCTTTTAAATGTGTAATGGATATTTATTTCGTTGAGATTGTGATTTAATGTGATTGATTTTTACTGCCAATAAAGTACAAAATGGCAATCAACGCATTTTAATTCGATTTATTCACACAATGACACCTCTCACTTTGGAAAAATGCTTTTGGTATTTGATTTGGGGAGGAATTCGGTGCCCAGCCAATATTTGAACAATAGGCATGTAGATGAACTTGTTTGATCACTGGCTTAACGAGTGACATTTTCATTCGAAGGGAGGAGGCATATAGCATTATTACTGCTCCCACAAGGCAGAAAAACACTAAAGCAATATTGCTCTGAAATACAAACCCCAATTCCAATGAAGTTGGGATGTTGTGTAAAACGTGAATAAAAACTGAATATTATGATTTGCAAATCCTTTTCGACCTATATTCAATTGAGGACACTACAAAGACAAAATATTTAATGTTCAAACTGATAAACTTTATATATTTTTTTTGGAAATATTCACTCATTTTTAATTTGTTGCCTGCAACACTTTCCAAAAAAGCTGGGACAGGGGCATGTTTACCACTGGGTTACATCACCATTCCTTTTAACTACACTCAGCAAGCATTTGGGAATTGAGGACACTAATTTTCGAAGCTTTGTAGGTGGAACTCTTTCCCATTCTTGCTTGATGTACAACTTCAGTTGCTCAACAGTCCGGGGTCTCCGTTGTCGTATTTTGCGCCACACATTTGCAATGGTAGATAGGTCTGGACTGCAGGCAGGCCAGTCTAGTACCCGCACTCTTTTACTACGAAGCCATGCAGTTGTAACACATGCAGAATGTGGCTTGGCATTGTCTTGCTGAAATAAGGAGGAACATCCCTGAAAAAGACATCGCTTGGATGGCAACATATGTTGCTCCAAAACCTGTGTGTACCTTTCAGCATTAATGGTGCTTTCACAGATGTGCAAGTTACCCATGCCATGGGCACTAACACATCCCCATACCATCACAGATGCTGGCTTTTGAACTTTGTGCAGATGACAATCTGGAAGGTCCTTTTCCTCTTTAGCCCGGAAGACACAATATCCATGATTTCCAAAAACAATTTGAAATGTGGACTCATCAGACCACAGCACACTTTTCCACTTTGTGTCAGTCCATCTCAAATGAGCTCGGGCCTAGAGAAGCTGGCGATGATTCTGGGTGTTGTTGATATATGGCTTTCGCTTTGCATGGTAGAGTTTTAACTTGCACTTATAGATGTAGCGACAAACTGTGTTAACTGACAATGGCTTTCTGAATGTTCCTGAGCCCACATGGTAATATCCTTTACAGAATGATGTTGGTTTTTAACACAGTGCCACCTGAGGGACCAACGGTCATGGGCATTCAATGTTAGTTTTCGATCTTGCTGCTTACATGTTGAGATTTCTCCAGATTCTTTGAATCTTTTGATGATATTATGGAATGTAGATGATATAATCCCTAAATTCCTTGCAATTGCACATTGAGAAACTTTGTTCTTAAACTGTTGGACTATTTGCCTATGCAGTTGTTCACAAAGTGGCGAACCTCGCCCCATCCTTGCTTGTGAATGACTGAACCTTTCGGGGATGGTCCTTTTATACCTAATCCTAACACTCACCTGTTTCCAATTAATCAGTTCACCTGTGGAATGATCCATACGTGTTTTTTGAGCATTCCTCAACTTTCCCAGTCTTTTGTTGCCCCTGTCCCAACTATTTTGAAACGTGTTGCGGACATCAAATTCAAAATGAGCAAATTTTTCCAAAAAAAAAAACTGTAAAGTTTATCAGTTTGAACATTAAATATCTTGTCTTTGGAGTCTACTCAATTGAATATAGGTCGAAAAGGATTTGCCAATCATTGTATTCTGTTTTTATTCACATTTTATTCAATGTCCCAACTTCATTGGAATTGGGGTTTGTAGATTTAACAGGATATTTGTAAAACTGAGGATCCTTGGTCGCATTCCATCATGGTGGCTTTGGAGACAGAATTGTCAATCTAGTCATTGACTGTCATGGTTTTTACCTGCTCAATTTAATTCTCTCATCGAAGCGCTGATTCAGTAGGGCAGGGTCCCGTCAGAGCTCTGACTAAGTTAATTAGTGGCTTAATTGATTCCGGCTGTGTTTGGCAGTATTTAAGACTTGCCTTAGCAGTGCTCTGCACTTTTGTGTCACTCTGCTTGTGCACTACCAAGCCGGCAGTCAGCCTCAGAATAGAATTTAGCTGCATATTTGAGGCTAGGTTAGAATCCTTCTTTGCGTAGGAAGTTTTGCCACCAATAAGGTCTCTATTCCTTATCTGGACCTAATTTTGGTTATCTGTTGTCACTCTGCCCTGGCACAGCCTGAGTTGTGGGCTTTTGCGGGGTTTAGTGAGCATTCTCACCTCTTTTCAAGCTCGTTGCTTCTATAGCGGAGGTGCTTCTGTCCCCCTCACCAAGTTATTTGAGTCTATTCCGTTTACTCTGAGCATCTGTAAGTTCCCCCTCCCTTGCTGGGAGATGGAGGCTGTGTTTCTGTTCTTTTCTTTGTCCGGTTGGTTCTATTTTCAGAGGAATTTTCGCCTGAATATCTGGGTTGTTTTCTGTTGGCACTGTTGCCGGGGAGTACGTTCCCTTTTTGTGTTCTATCCCCTTATTAGTGGCATCCCACTACATGGGAAGCTTTTAGACCACTACACTTCTGTCGCTTCTGGGCCTCCGTACCCATCCCTCTGACAGTTGCCGTCAGTTTATCACAAAAAAATAATAAAATAGACAGAGAATATGCGGCAGAATTTACCTCTTCGCAAAGGAATCAGATGCTTTGCATTTAAATTCAGAATTGCTCTAATGTCCTGGTTGGATTTCCATTATTTTCTGTCACATGGTGTGTTATCTACAAAAATATCACACAGATTAACTGTGTTCCTTGTGTTAGTAACTGCCACAAGTAATACATTTCCCGGATAACAAATGGTTTTGACCACAAATACAGTAACATGTAAGGGAAATAAATAATAAGAGGGGGAAAAAATAAATTAAAAAAACAGAGCTCAAGTTCCATCAGCTTATCGGCACTTTAATTTTGTGTGGATTTAAGGTTCTCAGTGCTGTATTACAAATGAGTTATTACAGTGAAGATATGACAGAAAGATACACCAGTTGATCTCTGCATATCATAATAATCTCTAATACCAAATAATCTTTCAAAAAACCTTAATCCTCATGTCAAATCTCAATTCTTTGAGGGATACTTTTCTGTTTTCCAGATGTGGAAACATCCTTTAATCTTAAACTGATATGAAAGGATGTTTTGCAACTGTATGCCATAAACAGATATGCACGTAAATGTGTATGAGGCAAATAAAAAAATAATAAAATAAAATCCATCATGGCATCTGTAGTCTTCATACTCTTCATAATCCACCTTGAAACAGAATGTGAACTACTGTTTAGTGTATAAAAATTCATTCAAAAATCAGCCGCAAATGTATATCTGAAAACTTCCCATTAAACAAAACCTATGAATCTGGTTTGTAATTCATTGAAGTGTTATTGTGACAACTGCATTTCATATATGTGAACATCCTTTTTTCTTCAAGTTATCATCATTTTTATTTGTGGACTAAATTGTAATGGTAAACATTCTATACTTGCTTATATATAATTATCAATGATATGTTGTATTCTAAAATTGAATTCTATCAGATCTAAAAAGCTGGTTAACAATTACTGTTTACAGGCAAGAGCATTCATTTAATTTCATTATTATACTATAGGATGAGAAGTAAACAGCGGATGCGGTTTTCATAAACTTGTTACATTTATGATATATAACCATAATCCTATTCATTCATTGGTGGAAGCAATATTAACATATAACAAATACCCAAAATTTTATTACAAATTTTGTGTCATCTGTAAAATGTCATAGCATATATTAACAGTGTTTTCAGCAAGCCAGCTAGTCACAAATGTAGTAAGTAAGTGCTGTGAATGAGCTTAATGGAGTGGCCCCGGTTTCCCGAGGCATCTATTTCAATTAGACTGCGACATTATTAAAGAAGTTGAGATGTCTTGATTCGTTCTGACCAGTAGTAATTTGAGGCAGTCAGTGAAAGTATGCATTGAGTCTGTGACACAGGTTTTCATGCTTTTGGTCGGCATTCCAGCGCATTGTACTAAATATTAAAAAGAACGGGATCTTAGAGTGCGTTATACGGTCAATTAATATTTTGACATTTAGAAACTTGTAGGTATTTTAGCGGTGTACCTCGGCACATTACATTGCCGTTCGAAAACTGCGACAGGTAAATATGCGAAACGAGCAGTGACCGCGCTCTGAACTATCAAGGAAATAACACGCGTATCACTACGAAACCAATCCCCTTATTTTCAGCCCTTAAAATGCCTTACTTTGACTATAAATTAGTTTGATAAAATTATTGGGATTCAAGTTTGAAGGTGCATTATTCATTTTGGATAAAATATTTCAATTTTCCCTTTCATTTATTAGATTCAGCCAATATGTGGCTCTCGATTAGGCCGCCCCCCTAATTTCACTACAAAGGAAACCGCAAAATCAATATTTTATGAAATAATAGGATTAAGGAGTCATACACTTACGCCGTAAATAACATTTTAAGAAAAAATTAAGGAGTCGCGTACAAAAAAATTAAGAGGCACTGTATACGAATTGAGTAATCTGGCAAATTTAAGGGGTGTATTAAGGTAAATGTAGGTGTATTCTCGGTACATTGTGTCTCAGTGTACGGACGACAGGGTACAATTATGTAAGTTCGTAAAAAAAAAAATCCCAAGCTGCCCTGGGACGAGCCTGCGCAGTGATCTGGGAGGTTACACAGCGCAGTGAGTGCAGTGCACGCTGTTTTCAGTCTTCAGGAAATCAAATATGGCCGCGTGTGCCGTGCGACGCGGCTTTCTTTCCACAGTCAGTAAATACAGCAAAAAGCACTGTTTTCGGGCATTGAATGTTGAATGCAACAGCAGACGTGAGCTGAGCAGGCTTCGCTTGCCCTGTTCAGCATGCAGTCTTTTCAGTGTTCAGCAGGCCCGGTTTCTCTCTTCGCGGTAAGCACTGCTTTTAATTCCAGCGAACGTCAGCGAGATGGCTTGCAAGCTGCGTTTTTTTTTTGCTTTACTGACTCTCTGCGTGCGTTTTATTTTTACTAAGCACTCTTATATAATCTCTTGATCAACACTGCGGTCTGAAAATTTAAATGTTCATAGTTTACTCGTGCTGTTTAAATGACACACTGCGCTAATGTGTTATTTTAACGTTAGTGACTGACGTTAGCTAACTGGGATATATTTCTCGGCGTTCAGCCTGTAGCTTGCAGTATTGAAATTGATGTGGCGATTATTCCAAGGTCAGATTTCTTGAGGCATAGGCCTACTAAAGCCGCTTTCACACTGGACGCAAAACGAATTTTTCGCACGACAGATTACATTCAAAGTCAGTGTAAAGACGCGAATACACGCGTTTCGCGTGTATTCGCGTCTTTGCATTGACTTTGAATGTAATCTGTTGTGCGAAAAATTCGTTTCGCGTCCGGTGTGAAAGCATCTTAACTGTGGTCTGCCTGTTAAATTAAACTTAGGTAGGCTAATGGTAGTTAGATAGTTTGATATGTCAGTTGCTGTGTTTCTTTAGCTGAATGTTAGCAGAATGCCATGTGCATGGGAAATCATCAGACCAAGTACGCAATTGGTATAAACTGTGGTAACGTGAACCCTCACCCAACTTCATCGTGAGCGGGGTAGGGCTAATCTTCTGAAAACATTCTGCAGAAAAAAAAAACTACAACCATATATACTTTCCTTCATAATTTCTTATTGATAGGTATACATCTCAAGATTAACTGGTGAAAATTTCATCACAATATATGAAGAAATAAAGAAATTATGAAGGAAAGTATAGATGGTTTTAGTTTTTCAGCAGAATGTTTTCAGAAGATTAGCCTTACCCATCGTGAGCTGCGTAGGGCTAATCTGAAAACATTCTGCTGAAAATTCGCTTACAAACTTTTCTTTTTTCCGTCAACTCAATTAGATATTGATAGATATACATCTCAAGAATAACTGGTGAAAATTTCATCAAAATATATTAGGAAATTAAGAAATTATGAAGGAAAGTATAGATGGTTGTAGTTTTTCAGCAGAATGTTTTCAGAAGCTTGTCTGCGATGTAGATGCCCTGACTGGGTGCTAAGCAATAATACCTTACCACGTTTTGTGTAGCATTAACGTTAGCTTTATGCGGACACATGGGGAGTGATGAATGCTTTCCCTCGGCTTCACATCAAGCCTGAAACCTCAGTCTAGCGGTGCAAACGATTAACGTTCACGTTATTATTTACCATATGCTAGCTGAAGACGTGTTTGGAAGGTATAGTTTACCATCTTATCCAAGCCTCTGGCTGTAACGTTATCTAACGTTACCTAACTCTTGTCTTGTAAGTTGGTACGCTTGTTGCTAGCGTAACTAGCCGCAAACGTAGCACTCGGTTTATTTAAATCATCATTATTTCCCTGAAAATAATAATATGCCGTACCAGTTTTTGACGTGGGTGAATCATATGTAGTTTTTGAACCCAGTTGATTATAAATCTGCCATAAAC
Source organism: Gymnothorax javanicus (assembly GCA_029692085.1). Classification (NCBI taxonomy): domain Eukaryota; kingdom Metazoa; phylum Chordata; class Actinopteri; order Anguilliformes; family Muraenidae; genus Gymnothorax; species Gymnothorax javanicus. Next base: position 21,341,057 of record CM056199.1, read on the forward strand.
GGCGGATAGGACGTGTAGAACTGCATTTTATGAGATCCCCGTTTTATACTGCTGCGATTAACCCAAATGACTCGTAATGTCCCTGAGATCGGCCTGCTCTTAGCCTCAGTCTTATGGCCTGTTAGAGACGGGAAGCAGTTGGGTCCGGTGCCAGAAAAGTCAGTAAACAGCTTGTGTGTTTTCCCTGACTTCCATGGCAGCAGAGATCTGCCTTTGCAAATCTAGAACTGGCACTTAAAACTTCGATCTATATAAAAAAACTGCTTTCTGCCTTTAAATTTCAGTGGCTTCGTGCATTCGAAAGACGTTGCAATTGTGCAATTTCAATTTATGAAATGTTTGGTACTGCGTTTACTCAACACAGCAACTTCAGCACTATTTACAGTTTGTGACTGACGGCTGTGTACAATGGGCCCTTTTTTATGGCAACAGCAGTAATGATTAACAGTTGTCATGAAATGTAGCTGAGTTGCGCAAGATTTAACAGTGAAGTGTTGTCATCGAGTGTGGTTTTTGTTGAAATGGAAAGGCTGCTAAACATGTGGCCTTTCAATGGCCAGTAAATCTTAGAATTTGCCAAGGAGAACAAAGCTTTTTTAATTTCCTCTCCCCCTTTGTGCATGCACGCACACAAACATGCAACCACTGTCGTATGTCCTCAGAATCCTCTCACTGACGATCGGGAAACCTGTAATCCATAATTGACCGGTGTAGAATAGCCTTTATGCCACCTGCTGTTGACTAAGGTCACATCTGAAACAATATCGTAAACAATGTATTGCTGGGGGTAAAAGGTAAAGACGCTGAGCGTATGTGGAGATTATTTATAATCATTTTGATCCGGGTAAGTTTTGTTTAGCTTTTAATCCGTATGATACATTTTCCTCCGGGGCCGAAAACAATGTGACCTTGTAACCTTACCGTTATTCACAAACCTGAAGTTGCCTTCTTCGCCTTGGCTTGTGTCATAAACGGTTTGTTTTCTTGTTTGCTTCGCTGAATCTCTGTTGGCTTTGCGCACAGAGACAATCAGAGCCCTTTGTCTCCAAGTTGCTCACCCTAGCCAATCTTGATGTCATCTGATCTTCCTGAAAGTTTGGTTTAAGAGTCGGTTGCGCCGTTTATTTTTTGCACCAGCTTTTTTGCACTGATTTTTTTTTTTTTCGAACTGACTATTCGCACTTATTTAAGTGCGTCCAAGCACAAAAATTGATCGAAATTGGCGTTAGACGCGCTTATAAGTGTGGCCAAGATGCACATTGCTCCATTGCCCACATTTATTTTAAGTGTGCCCAAAGATAAAAAAAATTTCTTGGCCAAACTTATTTTATGCGTTACTTTCTAAAAACTGGAATGGTCATCAATTGGCGCAGCGAGTAAGTGTGGCCAAGAAAAAAAATCAGCATTGGCCACACGTATAAGTGCAAATAACATCTGCCATTTTTTTTTCTTTTTTTTGACAGAGTGGGCACATGAAATTATGAAAGTTTCCTCTTGCTGGTGTTATCTGATTTTCAGTGAATTAACGCTTATAGCTGAATAGAACCACCAACATAATAAATTAACCGGTTCTAGCCATTTTGGTGCCCGAGGCGAGATTAGGATTCGGCGCGCCCCCCAAGACCATCGCCGCAGAATATGCTCAGTTGCCATTAAGACACCACAACAGTTTAGTCATTCCTCAAAGAAACACACCAAATTAAATAAACAATACGAAACAAATCAAAACAAAACTCCTGCATAGCTTTGTGCAACTACCTGAGGTCCTAGAGTCAGCTTCTGCAACATGCATTGAAAAGGTGCTGTGTTTGAACGATGCAAAGCGGTGCAGTTTAAGACAAAAATAGAATATAAATAGATATTAGTTCCAGCGCAGGGTTAACTCAACTATTTACAAAGTTGATCTTTGTGAAAGCAAATATTTTTTTCTGCAAATATTTCCTGAGGGCATCTGGATGGTTATAGAGCAGGTTCGGCTGCTAGATTTATGTGAGAAAGAAAATGCCTCATAACGGTGTGATCAGTGTAAAACAATGCTATCGAAAATGCATTCCCCTACCAATCAGACTTGGCAACTGTTGATAATCAGGCACTGTAAACTGCGAGAGGATATAGTAATTCCAAAACAGAACTTCTTTGCTTCATTGACAAAATTCCTCCTAGTCAGAAACCATTAAAATAATTCCTCTTCGTAAAAATTAATCCCTTGGCTACCATACACATCTGTCCTTTGGAAGTTGCAGACCATTGGCTGTCCGTGTGAACTAAAAGAATTTGATTTTCCTGTTATATTGGAGTGAGGGCTGATATAGGCTGGAACACTGTTCAGTTTTATCAGTATATAATAGCCAGTGGGTGCACTTACTGTGTTCCTGAAGGGCTATGGTACGATCTACAGTTCTGCATCATGAGTAAAAAAGAAAATGATTATAGTGAAAATCATTAAGACGCGCAGCAACTACTTTAATTTCAAAGTCGATTTAGTGGCGTTTGTCCAAGCTTGCTTGTTTTGCGGATTGAAACCTATGACAGGTTTTTATCTCTGGACGACTGCCAAGGTAAGATCATCAATTTCGACATGTTTTGACCTGAACAATGCCATACAATTGAACTTATTTGACTGCATAGTCAGGCTGAGGGTTACGATTTTCACAATTGTATTTGCATCATAAAGCGGTTAACACAGTTATAATTCTTATTCATCAAATTTTCGAACATAATGTGGTTCTCCAACATAGCACAGTATTTGACAGTATGAAAACACAAATGCCTAGACGGCCCCCACTGGGGCCGATGCTCGTGAAAGGGTTAGCTAGCTTTGCTTAACTTTAACTTAGCTAGCTAGTACAAATAAAATTTCTTCACGCAAAACTGAAGTTTTGAAGTTATAAAAGATGATGTAGCTACCTCTGCATTAGGATTCCTTTTCCTCCAACTCCTTCCTCAGTTTTCTATATTGCGCAACTGACGACTGGGACCTTTTCGTTGCGTGAAAATGAAATGTAAAAATGGCATAGCATAAGTCTTTCGGACCCATCTCTCTAAGATTAAAATGCGCATCAGTGTCCCCTCTTCCACTGTCCACACTTCTAATGAGGGCGACTAGAGGTGCCCCTCCAGCATACGGCGCTCTGGGCGACCGCCTGTATCGCCTATGCTAAGAGCCGGCCCTGCATGCAAGTGAGGCCTAAATCTCAGATTATTGCGAACATGGCAACATGCTACCACTCTCAACGATAATTTGTTATGGGTGAGAGAGCTAACTGGCGAATGCCTCCCCGTCAGTAATAAGTGTGATGCTGTCATGTATATGTCATTGACGTCATTGTTGGTCTCTGTGTTGTTTTGTCTGTTGTTTTACCTTGTTGGGTGGAAACAGGCCCGAGAGTAAGGTGTTGGAGACTGTGGGGGTGTTCGAAGCACCTAAACAGCACGGGAAATACGAGACGGGACAGGTGAGAGGGCTCTTTACAGCAGATTTGTCAAAGTCTACACACCTGTATTAAAATTGTAGACTTTTAAAGTGTAAAGCCAGAAATGGCAACAGAAAAACGGCAGACGTTTTCCATCTTTAATCTGACATTTCAATCGACAGATAAAACAAAAAACTAAAATTTATCTGGAATAATTTAAATCATCGTGGCTGGTGAACTGGCGATAGGGGTGGCTCAAAACAATCCCTTAAAATTAATGATTGGTCATGACCTGTTTTCAATCATTCATTTAAATTACCATTACAGAAGCTATGATAACTCTCAACATTATCAGATGTGGCCAGTTTTCATTATAACGCATACCGTTTTCGACTCTTGACTTCTCACCCTTTTCTTTATTCAGGGATTGGAAGCAATGCATGTGTTTCATCATCGTTTGAATGAAATAAGATCACTTGAAACGTCTTTTTGCAATTCCATTGCTTCCAACCCCTCCAGTGCACAAGGACTTCAATTCCGTGCGAGAATCTCTTACATACGCGTTGATAGAATAATTACTGACTACAGCAGAGGAACGTAAATATGCCACTTAAACTCACACCGAATGCGTGAGAGTTGACAGGTATGCGTTATAAATGAAAACTGGCCACACCTAATAATTTTGAGAGTTTTCGGAGTTTCTGTCATGGTAATTTAAATGAATGATTGAAAACAGGTTGTGACCAATCATTAATTTTAAGCGACTGTTTTGAGCCTCCCCTATCGCCAGTTCACCAGCCGCCACTGATTTAAATTAACACCTAGTGATGAAAAGTCTGGTACATATCTAGTTTTTTCTGCCTTTACAAAAACTGCAATTTTAATTTGTGTTTGTGGGCTTGTTTATTTCTACTGTATGCAATATTGTACTTTCTCTAGAGCTTTCTGGTGTCATGTTCAACATATGGCATGTTCATCATCTTGTGGGCCGTCAATGAAAAATAGCCTTTTTGGCTAATTTGGGTAATTTTTATAAATTTACTCTTAGATTAATAATTGTACGTGTAGCACAGTGGTGCACTGCCTCACAGCACGAAGGTCATGGGTTCAAATCCGGCCCAAGACCTTCGTGTGTGGAGTTTGCATGTTTTACTTGTGTTTGCATGGGTTTCCTGTGGGTGCTCACGCCTCCTGTCACTGTCCAAAGACAAGTATTTCAGGCTAATTGGAGAAACTAAATTGCCTGTCGGTATGAGTGTGAGAGTGAATGGTGTGTGCGCACTGGAATGGATGGGCGAGCTGTGCAGGTGTGTCCCTGCTTTTCGCCCATAGTCAGTTGGGATAGGCTCCAGCTCCCCCACTACCCTTGTGAGGATGAAGTGGTTTAGATGATGGATGGATTAACAATTGTAGACTGGCAGCACTAAATTGTTAACGGTTACCATCTATAACCACCCCCCCCAATTTGTTTTCACCCTATTTACGATACATATTTGGACTGGTTTGAGAGATTTAAGTCTTAAATTTTCTGCCCTTTTCAATAACACAGGTGCTCTGATATGACTGATGCTTGTGCTTGCGATGTGTTTGTGTGACTGTTCACACTTGAGACGTTTCCTGTGCCCCCGTAGCTCTTCCTGCACAGTGTGTTTGGGTATCGAGGAATAGTGCTGTTCCCGTGGCACGCTCGACTCTACGACCGCGACATCACGCCGCCGTCCGGAGAAAGGTACCACACTTCTCTTTGCGCCTATGTGCATTTATCGAGGTGTTGGAATAGGATGTAGTTTGATGATGTAGTTGTTGATATGGTGAAGTACCTATGCGCAGTACAATAGTTTGCCTGTGTACTGTCAAACTGAATAACCCTTGTTGGGCTTGGCAATATGTAGATATTATATTGATATTGTGATACAAGATGTTGTCTGGGTTTTTGGATAGCGTAATACCGTGACATGACGTAAGTGTTGTCTTTTCTGGTTTTAAAGGCTGCATTACAATAAAGGGACGTAATTTTCGGCACTTGTTAGACTGTTCTAGCTGTTGCCTGTACCTGATTAGTCATCATATCCTCACCTCTAATGACTATGTATCAAGATCTAATTGCGTAAATACTTTGCAAAAGAAGCGATAGCCATCTCTATGATATCGGAACCGAGGTATTCAGGCAAAAATATTGTGATATTTGATCTTGTCCAAATTGTCCTGCCCGACTCCCTCAGAACTGCCGTCCCACTCAAGAGGGCCACTGTGGTATCCTGCACATTCATTCAATTGTCCATTTCTATTCCTAAATAATATTGACAGCGTTAAAACAACCGCGCAACACTATTTTTGTGCTCTTCATGCAAGCTAGGACTTATGGACTTCCCCTCTCTCTTAATTTGCCTGTCTGGAAAAACACAGTAAATTGAAACACGTTTTTTGAAGAAAAAAAAAACATGCATTTTAATATGACTACTATTTTATTTAAGTGGAGAAACCAGGATTACTACAACATCGTCCACTGACTTTCTAAATATCATTTAATTCCTAAAACTTGGAAAATATTGATTAAGCGCAGTGGGTAGTTTGGTCGGCGGTAAAACTGCGAAATGTTGCAGTATTATGGTGTATCTCTATTCGTCACTGATCTTTCCTTCCTTGTGTTATAATCTCTCCCCAGTAAGCCAGAGCCTCCAGGGGCCCACGGGTCGAAGGAGGTGAAGGGGAAAACGCACACGTACTACCAGGTCCTGATCGACACGCGGGACTGTCCGCACATAGTGAGTAATGACCCCTGACCGCCCCCCAGCCACTTCCTCTGCCATGTGCCTGGCTTTCCTCTACTTCTGAATCTTAAACGCCAGGAACAATATAACAAGTTCAAATGAAGTACGTCCTGCGGACGATGGCGTGTCATTAGTGAGTGCTTGTGCAGGGTGGACGGGCATGCCTCCTCTCCTCTTTATGCTAACTCAGTCTCCGTTAATGCCTGCGCACTGGCATGCAGAATGCGCTTGTCACATTTCATGACATAACGAAGGAGTAGCGCTTCAGAGTTAGTGTCCAAACCAGGAAGAACAACAAGAAGAAGGAACTAGGTGAGTTTTTGGACCTCGTCCCAAGGACTAAAAAGTTCGCAAAAGATGCACTTTAACTGACCTTTAGTCTTGGGTCCAATACAGGTTAAAAATGTGCCCTATCGCGGAAAATACTGGATGTTATGATGGCTCTTTGTCTGTTCTTTGTCTTTGCTCCCATTTAAGACTGAAGTGGCTCCATTTTCTTGTGTCCTTTGTTTGCTGATGCCTATTATTTGTCGTGTGTCTGGCATTGTGCCGCTCCTGCTCAACTCTCTGAGGGGGTATTTGAAAGTTTCACATTTCTCAACGCTGCTGCCGTGTGACGCGTCAAAATAACACCTTTTTTAAAGTGGTCTTCTTTTGTGCCGTCAGTCTCAGCGATCTCAAACTGAAGCGGTGACATTCCTGGCCAATCACGATGACAGCAGGGCTCTGTACGCTATTCCAGGTACGTTTCGTGCCATGAGCAAGCTGGTGTTCCATGTTTTGGTTTGGTTTAGTATGTTCGCACTCCTGTTTGCCAATATGTGAGGTGTCCTTTATCAGGCTTAAGTTCCATTACTTTTAAGCTTTAAAGCTAACTTTTTTTTTTTTTTTTAACACATTTAGCCTTTTTGGTGTTCCCAAATGAAAAACTTACGTTATAACAGATAAACTGTATGGGCTTGCATGACCCCGTACATCCTCTGATTTCTGTAAATGTGCTTTTGTGGTATGTGGCAAAAACACAAAGTTATGCTACAGCTCGAACACGAAGATTAATTTTTTTTCATGGGTGCGTCAGCGAGCCAGTGGGTTCTGTGCATGTGCTGAGTGTGGGAGGGTGAACTATGACCTAGTTTCACAACTCTGTTCCTTCCACGCTTTTTCAAGAGTTTGTTCTTCATACAAAGCCCTTTGTATTCTAATCTCCCTCCTCTTCCCTTTTTCCTTTTCTGTGTCTCGACCTCTTTCCTATTCCTTCCCATCTCTCTCCTTCCTCTCCCTGTATCCCTCTCTCCCCGTCATCACTCTTTTCCTCTCCCTCAGGTTTGGACTATGTGAGCCACGAGGACATTCTGCCCTATAACTCCACTGACCAGATTCCCATTCAGCATGAGCTGTTTGAGCGCTTCCTCATGTTCAACCCCTCGAAAGGTACGATGTTCTCTAGGGTGTGCGTCAGTCCTCATATCCCCAGAAACAATTATCTGCATTCAGGGGTCAGTTTAGGTCAAAACATTTTGGATGTAAAACGCACTCGTATTGAGTATTTTGGGGTTTTTTTTTCCTTTAAATAGCTGATAGTAAGTACTCACTTTATTTTGGTTTAAATCTGGGGTCTTGTGCTCAGATTGTGCAGGGGTTGCTGTGTCTGCTGGCTTTTGTCACTGATAGCGTAAAATTTCTGTTAAATGGCTTGTTTACTAAATCGGCTTTTGATAAAAGGAAATCCCAGAAATTGTGGCCATCCAAAACAGGACATTGCAACCTCTGTTGTAAATTTCTGAGGCTACCTGTTTCTGACCCTTCCCCTGCATTAACCTTGCGGTTGATGGGTATGAGTGCCGTGACCCAGGACTGGAACACAGCCACTCTCAATTCATGGGCTAACTGCGGTAATCGAGTACGCGATTAACGTTGTACGTCCTTAACACAAAGCTTGAGTGTCATGGAAAAACCTAGTAAGTTTAATTTTGGTGAAAATGGAGCTAGGACCATTTATGTGCTTACTAGGATTTGCCGCATCACATACACTAAGTTATATAAAAAAAAGATCTCCAATTCCCTATGTCTTGCTATGGCAAAACCTAGCAAGTCATCGGTATTTCATCGTTTGCGAAGCAAAAACCTAACATGTTAATCTCCCGGGGTTTTCCACATTAAATTTGCTATTTTTTGTTATGGCAAAACCTAGCATGTTGAATTAGCCAGTTTTCAAGCAGCATATCTATTATATGATCCGACAGGTCAGTCCCCATGCAAAGCATTGGATGTGCACGATGTTCATGATCAGAATTAACTATTCGCATAATTCATGTGCTAATAATGACTGAAAGATGACTTCAAGAGGTAAGCAGATGTTGGAGTTGGCACTGACAAATTGTTAGATGCCACTGCAACTAAATAATTGCCAGGTTTTTGTCCTTCATTTTGATTATTGGTATTATACATTTTTTGGATGGAAAAACCTTGTAAGTCATATTGCCGTGGATACTGACAAAAAAAGGAAATGTCCTCCCTAAATATTTCTTATTTTGTAATGAACAAATAACTGCCAAGTCAGTTTCATTGTTCCACAAGAGCTTAACCCCAGAGGGATACGGTTTTCTGTCTTTTTCTCGAAATCTGTTTTTGTTGCTGACTAGGCTTTTCAGTAACACTTAAAGTGGTAATCCGTAAGATTTCCGTCTCGTTACTGTCTGTTAAGTCAATGTCTTATCAGAGAGGGGGGATAAAACAACGATGATTGGGCCTATGACCCACTGATGAAAGCACTTGTATTTCATTCTTTGCCAGGTAAAGCGATCAGTGTGTCCGTGGCGACATTCCCGCGCTATATTCAAATACAGGCACACATCTAGTGACGCTTTTTACGTCAGTAAGCAGTGTTTGTTCTGTCCAGAAGGTAGGAGGAGCCGCAAGCTAGCTTGAAGGAAGTAAGGAACCCCGGGAGAAGCAATGGCAAGGTAGACGTCAGAAGGGATCCAGTAGCAGTACTTTCCCTAACCTGAACCTTGGCTCTATCCCCTAACCATAAATCTAACTTGTCCCTTACACTATATGTCAGTTTTACGGATGGAATTAAGGGAGGACCGTTAAAAATGCGGGATCCCTTCTGACCTCTACCCAATGGCAGTGGCAAATACCATACTGTGTAGCTATACTATGCACAGTAGAAACTAACATAAGCTGAGTCTCTGTTGAGGCTGCTACTGAAACTATAATTATAACGTAATTTCAGGAAGCAAATGGGGGGAAAAAAGCTACGTTAACTGCCTCGACACACAGGGCTCTCAACTTTCACATATTCGGCTTGAGTTTAAATGACATATTCACGTTCCCGTGCTGTAGTCATAAGTTATTCTATCAGACTGTTTGTAGAGATTCTCAGGTGGAATTGAAGTCCTTGTGCATTGAAGTTCATCAGTTTCACATGTTACGGTGGATTTCGCCACTAGTAATATGAGAACAATTGTGATTCCGGAATTCTCACGCTTTTCTTCACTCAGGGGTTGGAAGCAATGGAATTGCATAAAAATGTTTCAAATGCTCTTATTTCATTTAAACAATTTGAACGATCGTGAGAAACACGCATTTCGTTGTTTGAATAATTACTGACTACAGCACGGGAACGTGAATGAAGCACAAATTCTCACGGCGAATGCGTGAGAGTTGGCAGCTCTTTAAGTTAATCGATTTATCATAATAGCCTAACATGTTACTGGAATGAGATGACGCTAATGGATGACTAACATCACATAATTTTTACTTTTATTGAGTTCAATTGCCGTGTCAAAGAGCATCTTTCCCGTCTGCATGAGAGTTGAGGAGGCGTGGAACTGGTAAGAGCCGTCAATTTACCGACGTCATACAGGCGACACGGTTTGGTCTCAACAAGAGTTATGGGAAATGAGGTCCAGAAGCGCACCTGCAATTACAGCTTACTGCCAAACATGTCAGTATAAACAAACCAATTCAAATCTTACGGATTACCACTTTAAGAAGAGAGACCTGACAGATTTCTCCTCAAAGGAAAATGATGGGGGAGAGAAAGCAGACCACATGGAACACATTTCTATAAAGCGTTCATGACACGCGTGTCATCATGGGTTTTCATGGGTTGACCCGTGTTGCGAAGGTTTTTGACTGGGACACTGAGATGGAGCTTCAGGCCCAAAGTTCAGTGCAACTGGTGGACTGTTGATCAAGGCCTTTAACACATCTTTCTCTGACTTTTGTATGGCCATGCAGCTGTTTAGTCCCAGTCCTCTAAGTTCCTGTTGCATCGTGCACGTGCAAATTCTCTTTCATAATTAAACATAGCCATGAGGTCTACTGTTGGCTTTTATAAGATGAGACTTCACCAAGCATTAGTGATCTCTGGTCAGTATTGGTCATGATTTTTCTCCAACCCATTACTTATAGGAGGTTGACAGTTCACCACTATCCATCCAGGTTTTAATAAATTTGCGGACAGTTCATGACCCAATTCTAGTGACTTCAGCAATCTCCTTAGCTGTTTTCTTTGCTTGATGCTGGCCAATAATTTGCCAGTCTTGAAACACAGTAGCATCTTCTCTACAACCATGGGATATGTCTTCTGATGTGGCTGTTCAGGACTTGAGAAGCTACACACTGAATCAGCAGGGTTAATAGAATTGTTGCTTGCTAAAACATATTAATCACTACTATAATGATTCAATCATAACCTCTTGAGTATTGGCTTATTTAAATCGAAACGATGACTTTTTTTGACCAGGCAGTGTATAATGGTGTTCCATAAAGTGTGAATATCAGTCTCTGTGTTCCTTATCTCTCCTGCTGGTGGGCCACAGTTCCCCCCTTTGTTCCACGGGACACGCTCCGGGCCTGGCAGGAGAAGAACCACCCCTGGCTGGAGCTTTCAGACGTCCACCGCGAGACCACAGAGAACATCCGCGTCACCGTCATCCCCTTCTACATGGGCATGAGGGTGAGTGCCGGGTCCAGGGCTGTAAAGTGCTCGCGAGAACGGGCTGATAACTCTAGCTTTGGATCTCCACACAAAGAAACGAGTATGTCAGATCTTACATCTCCACCTTCAGTGAGGGTCATTCTCCTGTACTCGGACAGTATGCCACTTGCTACTTTTTAGGACAAAGTGCTTTGCAAACGGACGATGAAGAGGTAAAATAAATGGAGAGTATCATATGGGCATTTTCATATCGCACCCTTTATCAGCCCTCGAGCTAAAGCTGGTGCAGGATCTGCTATGAAAATGCCCGCATCATCTATTTATCATGTACTCTGAAACGGGATGTTGCCTGCAGGCTGATATGGGTGATACAGGATTTTGCCTGCAAGCTGATGCAGCCTCGTGCCTCACGCTTGTATCACCGGTGCAGATTCCCTGTATTTAAGGAAGTACATGATGAAAATGCATATAAATTTGAAAAGGTTCTAGATTGGTTTTGTCGGAGAAATTTGGGAGTGGGGGGTTTGAATCTTGAGGTTGCCAGTTCAGCTTCTTGGCTGGCATTGCTAGTGTTGCCTTGAGCAGCTCTGTGTGACCTGAAGACGCAGCTGTGCTCTGGGATTGTCCCTAAAGAGGCCGTAAGATCTGCAAAGTTCTTGAAATAAGAAGGTCTGATGAGCATTGGAACGTTAATGAGTAGCTCATGCTTACATCACTTTCGCTCGCTTTCCAGGAACCATAATTACTGAGGTAGCAGTAGGCCATCACAGGTGGCTGCAGGACATTTTGTGGAAGTATGACCTTTCACCACGTCTCTTTGTTCAAACCACCTTCATCCTTATCGGAGTTGGTTTCTTTCCAAGAACAGGTTGTGCTATGATGACCACTAACTTGGCTATGCAACTTGTTGCGGAGAAGAGATTGATTAGCGTGCAGGAACCCTGCAAAAAGTAAATTGCGTTCCCATGGTGCGGTGTCCCGGATGAAGGAGAATTTTCAGTCAAAACTTTTGCTTCTGTGGAAACTGCTACAATTTATGTCTTAATGAAGTTTTTTTTTTTTTTTCAAATGTCATTAACTACTGCTTGGCCAGTGGCACACATAATAGATTACCAAGCTCAGCACACCATCTGAGTAATGCTGTTCAGTGATCACTGAAATGAGTAAGGTTATGTCACATAGGGCTGGGCGATATGGACAAAATCTAAGATCTCAATTTTTTTGATCGAATCCCTTTATCGATATATTGCCCATATTATCGAGGCAAATGTTGGTGCTTTCACAAAATATTTACACAATGATATTTTTGATAACCATTTATTAGTAATGTTGACATAACAACCAAGCAGGTTCAGGCAACAGCTACAATAATGCAGGAATGGCGAAAAAACGCTATCGTTCACTGTAATGTAGCTTTTAAAACCAGAAAAACCAACACTGACCTCATATCACGATATTACTATATCCAAAATTTGTGACGATATTTTTCTTTGCATCAGGATATCGATATAATATTGATATATTGCCCAGCTCTAATGTCAAGCGTTGTTTTCAGCTTACATGCTCAGCTAACATGTTCTCCTTTTCTTCATCTTTGGCAGGAAGCTCAGAATTCCCATGTCTATTGGGTGAGTAGCGTTTCCTTTTGTTAGCTTCATTAGCCTAGCTGTGCAGCTGGTTTTCTGTGCCGTCCCTCTCACTGAGCGTATACAAACCCGGCAGTGGCGCTACTGTATCCGGCTGGAGAACATGGGCTCTGAGGTGGTGCAACTGAGGGAGCGACACTGGAGGATCTTCAGCCTGTCGGGGACCTTGGAGACAGTGCGGGGTCGAGGGGTCGTGGGCCGGGTGAGTTTAGCCGCTAACTGAGTTCTATCGTCCGCCTTTGTGTGCGGTCGCTGGTTTCCCCCTTGTGTGTCTGATTGCTGAAGGAGTATAAAAGCATTGGGGTAAAGCAGTTGTGGAACATTCTTCCTTTCAAAAGACTCTAAGGGCCTGATTTACTAAGACCTTTAGCACATGCAAAGTCTTTTTGCCCATGCAAAACCAGAAACCTTGCCACTGATTGGTGCAAGGCAAGTACCCTGGCCAATCATGGGCAATGTTATTGGTTTTGCACGGGCAAAAAGATTTGGCCTGTGCTAAAGGTCTTAGTAAATCCGGCCCTAAGTGTTCTGGATTGATGGATGTATGTCTATTTCACCATTTATAGACTTGGTCAACTAGTTTTCTTCGCTAACTCTATATGGCCTTTTGCGTTCGCCATGAAATGGTCTAGATCAGTGATGGAAGACTCCAGTTTTGGAGGGCAGCAGTGTCCACATGCTTTTGTGGTCCCCTTCCAATTTGCAGGGCATAACTGCCTGAAAATAAAGGTGTGGACTCATTACCCAAGCAGTGAATTCAATTAATCACTGTTGAATAGAAACATATCAAAAACCTGATGAAGACACTGTGGCCTTCCAGGACTGGAGTTGCCCATCGCTGGTCTAGATGGTGGCATGCCGTATGTGTACACTTAACCAACATAAAAGGGGTTTGTGTCTTTGAAGCCTGATAAATGGCAAATCCAGCTCGATGATGTGGAACAGTGGTCACCAAAACTGTTCCTGTTGATCTGCCATCCTGTGGATTTTCATTGCAACCTTAATCGAGCATATGACTCTACTAATTAACTGCAAAATGGAGCCTCTTGTCTTTGTGTGAGGTGAGCTTTGTTAGGGTTCGAATGGAAAACTGCGGGCCATTAGATTTCCAGGAACAGGGTTGCTGACCACTGGTGTGGAACATGGTGTCTGTTATTACCGGAACGGTCAAAACAGGCTACTGCAGGGCCGGCTGGGTGCTTTAAAGGTCCCCTATTATGTCACCAGGTGCACGGCCAATTAGCTATTACAAGCCATTTCAAAATCTTTCCCCTCTTGACATCACATGGGGAAGTCACCAACGACAAGAAGAGCTGATGAACTTCAGCCAAGCAGTCAGTCAGATTTCATTATTCTGGGTGGCCACTCCTCCTTGTGATGTCAGGAAGGGGAGTTTTTGAACTGGCTTATAATGGATAATCAGCTGTGCACCTGGTGGCGTGATGGGGGACCTTTAAGTGAAGGCACTGTCGCAGGGTGTTGGTGGGCCTCTGGTGTTAAGTCCACACTGTGGTGGGTGCACCTACGGGGGGCTCAGAATTGGGAGCGACATCATCCAGGTAGGGAAGGATTTCATTCAGCTGGTATAACCAGGTCCATGGCAAGAACCTCCCAGCTGCTCTGTTCTCTATGTATCATCTTTGGAACATACTTGCAATTATCTACTGCTCACCTGGATACAGAGTGTATGCTTTTGATGGTGTATAGCCTGGATCATCAACTGGCGGCCCGCGGGCCACATCCGGCCCGCCAAGGCTTTCCATCTGGCCGCGAAACATTTAACTCAGAAAATGTGAACATAGAAGTGTTTCTCGGTATTTTTTAGGTATCTACAGTAGCATTTCTCCCTCTGATATAGATTGAAACAACCCCAAAAGCAACCGCAGATGAAAATAATTTTGTTTGGATTGGAATGATTTACTGATGTGTGTGTCGCATGTGGGTTCCTCTCATGGGACAAAGTCAGCTGGCGCCACAAGTCAGCTGTGCTGTCTCTCAATGCTGCTTCAAACAATTTGTATTATTGTTGTCCCCCGCCGCAACGCAGAACGGGGGACTATGTATTCAGCGGCGTCCGTACGTACGTACGTACGTACGTCCGTCCGTACGTCCCATTTCTTGTTAACGTGATATCTCATGAACCGTCGATCCGATTACCTTCGAACTTGACCACAGCAGACATGGGGGGAACGCGCAGACCCCAGTCGATTTTGGTGACCTTGACCTTATTTTCAAGGTCATCACATGACTTTGACTGCTTTTCATGTCTGATTTCTTGTTAACGCGATATCCCATGAACCGTCGATCCGATTGCCTTCGAACTTGACCACAGCAGACATGGGGGGAACGCGCAGACCCCAGTCGATTTTGGTGACCTTGACCTTATTTTCAAGGTCATCACATGACTTCGACCGCTTTTCATGCCCGATTTCATGGGCCTATTGAATTTTGTCTCATATCACAGATCGCAACGCGGAACGGGGGACTATGTATTCAGCGGCGTACGTCCGTCCGTACATCCCATTTCTTGTTTGCATTGGATTCAATAATATAGAACTTTTTCATATTTGTGATCTTTAGTATTTCTGAATAATTCTTTTCCTTCGATAATATTTGATATGGATTAACGGCGGGGGACATTAGACACGTTAGTGTCAAACACTTGTTTATATATATATTCACGCTCTCATTTAACTTATAAGAATTTTCTTTTGTACACTCTTATTTAACATTTCGTTTTTACTTTTTTTTTTCACATGCACAGTAACGGTGCTCACAGCCTGGTCTCGTCGTCATATTTTCTTCAAGAATAAATGCCGGCATTGTGTTGACAATAGATATGAAAAATAAAACAGACAGGTCCAGCCCTGGCTAGCCTATATAAATAAAATGTAATTAAAAAAATAAAAGTAGACCATGTCAGTTTACAAAGAATCGCACGAATAAAACCCTTCTCAGTATTTCGGTTTTACTTTTTTCACATGGACAATAATGATGCTCAGCGCGAGCAAAATAGCCTTTCACAGTCAAAAACGGAAAAAATAAAATCTGCTTATTTCAGCAACAATGACAAATACCATCTTTGTGCGACAACAGATATGAATGATTAAAAAAATAGACGGGTCCAAGTGGAGGCATTCACTTCATCTGTGGCTGTATCAAATAAAGCGCTATTAAAAATAAAAGTAGACCAGTCAGTTTACAATGAATCCAACTCATAAAACTCTTGGCGCAGCCATTCTTCGGTGTGGAAAATGAATGCCGGTATTAAGTTGAACAATAGATCATGACGGAGAAATAACTTCGCACAGCCACCATCAGTTTGCTCAGTTGCTGAGACTAATCGATCAAATGACTAATTCATTTTTTTTTTTTTTTTATTTTTAAAGATTTTTTTTTTTGGGGAGTTTTCTCCTTTTATTTGACAGTGCAGTAGAGATAGACAGGAAAGGTGGGGAGAAGAATGGGGAAGACATGCAGTAAATTGCCTGGGCCAGATTCGAACCCAGGCTGCTGCGGGAAGGACTTTGCCTTATGGTACGCGCACTTAACCGATGAGCCACCGGGGCGCCTCGGCTAATTCATTTCTGATTGCATTATTGCAAATTGCATCACAATGTTGTTAGGCGTTTTCCTATGCACAGAAATGACGGCTTGTCTTTCGAAAATTCCAAATGCATGTAGCTCATAAAACGGCATTGATTCCCATTTCTTTGCAGCTTATTGCCATAAAAGCATTTTACCTGTCAGTATGGTTTGATAAACCTAAGATTTCTCCCTCATGGAATGTATTCGTTACAATGCGAAAAACCACAGCCAATGATTAAATCAAGAACCATCTATACAATTAATTACGATGTAGAAAATGCTAAAATGGGAGATTGCGATCAAAATTGAGGTATATACAGTACCAGTCAAAAGTTTGGACATACCCACATTTTTCTTACAATGCATGTTAAATAAAGAAGTAGGCACTCTTTATCTGGCAAAAAAAATCTAATTCTTAAATCTATCCAGCTAACCAGCATTTGTTGTCATATTTGTGGAGCGTACTCACTTTGTTTTTTTACTAGAGCAGTTATATATGGCTACAACGAGTCTGCTGCCGAGCAGCCGTCTAAGCTGACAAAGATGTGCTGCTCCTGTAGTTTGCTCTTCATCAACCTTTTTTGCCCAATAAGTTCCAAAACAGCTTGTCTTTAATTTAATTTGGCTGTTGGAAAATGATAGGAGCTTGTTTGTCTGCTTTCATTGCAAAATATGACTTCTTTGAGAATTCTAAAATTTTGGACATTATTCAAACAAGAATATTGTTCTCTTTTTTACTTCTGATTGTTAACCACTTACCAGATTCGATTTGAGATTATATAGAGAAGTTAAGCCATTTAAATTTCTCAAAAAAACAGAGTGCTGTGACATTAGTAAAGTGTGTTCAAACTTTTGACTGGTACAGTATATAATGTGTGTATGAATGAAAATCCGGCCCCCACAGTGTCTGTTTGGAAAAAAATTGGCCCTTGGACAAATGTAGCTGAGGACCCCTGGTGTATAGTAAGGACATGGTAATTTCAGGCTTGGCCACAGTTACAAAACCATGGACAAGCAAACATCATTTGGGTGTCCAGTTAAGCAGTGGTCATCAAGTAAGCAGTTTCAGACACTGCACAGGTCTCCTCTCCAGACAGCGGCGCGTACTGCTGAACTGTATTTCCGCAGTATATTTCCTCATACCTGCATGTGAAACATCCCCTTCATACTCATGTCATTGACAAATATGTGAGCAAAATATGTCAGCTGCCATAAAAAGGGGAGGCAGTGTTCTAGAGGTGAGTGCATTGCTGTCTTTGCCCTCATGAATTCATAGCCAAAAGCAGCACTTTGCGTAAATGTACTTCATGCTTAAGATCTCCCCGTTGATGTCATTTTCAGGAACTGCTGGCTGCTCAGTAACTTTTTTTTTTTCTGCCAAATAGACTGCAGGGTTTCTGCCACATGTAACTGATGGTGACGCACCGCCACAGCAAAATAAACGCTGCCACGCCTATGTAAAATTACTTTACATAAACTCCAAAAAGCCTAAGGACAATCAGGTGTCGCCAGTTCTCCTTGTTAAGTTAAAATGAGCGCTAATAATTCTTGACCTGTTGTCAATCATTTTGCTTGATGAACACGTTTTCCAATGAATAAAAATTAGCCCTCGGCAGTAAAACGCGCTGCTTTCTTCTTAATGCAATGTGTGCAATGATTAGAGAGAAAATATTTTGTTCACTTTGCAAAACAATAAGTTACGATGTTAACTTCTGTGTTTCCTGTGAGCACATCCTGCTCTACCTAATTGTATCTTCATGATCATTTAATTCCAATTCCGGAGTCATGATCGGTTTCATATTATATGTGAAATCCACCGTCACGCACGTGTAACTGATAAGCCTCCGTGCACATAAACTTCAATTATTACATCACCTACGTGCTGATTAATGAAAACTGGCCACACCTGATAATGCTGAGTTTTGACCTGACGTTGAAGCCCTCCGCCACAGTGGACTGTGAACAGGAATGATTCTAGCATATTTATAGAGCAGGCTAATTATGTGACTGAAAGTGTGTTTTTTTTGGGGGGGGTGCTGCGATGATTAGTGGTGTCAGTCCCAGTGCAGCCCCAATCATAAGTAGCTGTGGGGTCCTTGAGCGAGGCCCTCAAACCCATACTGCTCCAGGGGGGCATTGACACCCTGCTCAGTTTAAGCCAATGTTACTGAATGCCAGTCCTGGGGCCTCCCTGTATATGTTGGTCATTGTTTTGAACACGACTGCTATCGTGGATTTTAACAAGCTATTACTTTTTTTCTTGTTTTGGTGCATTTTAATTATCAGAGCAGCTGTTGTCTCTCTCAAGCCGCTTATGACTGCACACCATGAGAGACCCTTGAATTTATAGTTTGTCTTTTGCTATTTTGCAAGTAATTTCAGGTAATAACATTTTTAATAACATTGCAGTTGTGGTTGGAACAAAAAGAAACATCTGCAGGGGTGTGCCAGGACTGTCAGGGAAAAACGGTGGTCAAAGCAACCGTGAGTCGCTTTTGAATTGGTGTCCCCTAAATAACTGTAATTGCGTGGTGAATGCGATAAATGTTAGCACGGTTGTGTGGAAAAGAAGTGATATGCTGTGAACGGTATGTTTAGGCCCATCCTCACAAAGTGATGAGAAACCATATGAAGTGACTGGCTTTCCAATTCTGTCTGTACTGCGCATCTCCAGGCTGTTGTTGCTATGGGCCTTGCGATGCTAACGTCGCGGCTCTTTGGCAGCGTTTAATGGGGTTTGTGTGTTTGTCTCGCAGGAGCCCGTTCTGTCTAAAGAGCAGCCAGCCTTTCAGTACAGCAGTCATGTCTCCCTACAAGCGCCCAGCGGCCATATGTGGTGAGTCCGAGCAACAGCCGAGAAACGCACAACTGTACACGACCAAACACCAACCGAACGGGACTGCGCACCCACTAAACATGGGCATACATGAGCAATGCAGGAACCGGTCATGACCATACACAGCATACATGAACCAAACACGACCGTGCAGGTACTGAACATGAACTCTTTGGAACTGAGTATGACCATACACAGCATACATGAACCGAATATGACCGTACAGGAACCGAACGCAACCATGCAGGAATCAAACATGAACACACTGGAACTGAGTGTGACCATATACAGTGCACATGAACCGAATACGACCGCACAGGAAGCAAACAGGACCATGCAGGATCCAAATCTGAACACACTTTAACTAAGTATGACCATACACAGTGCACATGAACCGAATACGACCGTGCAGGTACTGAACATGAACTCTTTGGAACTGAGTATGACCATACACACCATACATGAACCGAATATGACCGTACAGGAACCGAACGCAACCATGCAGGAATCAAACATGAACACACTGGAACGGAGTGTGACCATATACAGTGCACATGAACCGAATACGACCGCACAGGAAGCAAACAGGACCATGCAGGAACCAAAGCTGAACACACTTGAACTAAGTATGACCATACACAGTGCGCATGAACCGAATACGACCGTGCATGAACCAAATGTGAACACACTGGAACGGAGTATGACCATTCACAGCGCACATGGCCCAAATACGACCGTACAGGAACCAAACCATTTTTCCGATAACTTTACCGCTCTTTGGTTTATTACATAGCAGATGCACATGCACTGAGATACACCTTCATACGCTCACCATGCAGTGCACCACACGCACCCAAGCACACACACTCGTCATAATCACAGGGTGATGATAGTGTGGTTATACAGCTAGATTGCACAGTATGAGGGTGGGCTGAGTGAATGAAGGCAGCCGTCTGCGTGTAAATGCCATCCGCTGTGTAATCGGGCCGATCTGTGACTCATAAACGGTACACAGAACAAGGCAGAATGTTATTAGGTACTTGCTCTGCGATTGAAGCTTACACTGTCTTGGCATGTTCTTGCTCTTCTCGGTGTGCGGTTCGGCAGCCCCCAGTGTAGCCTGTACTGTTGAATTTTAAAACTGCGGTGTCCCAAAGAACATGGCGTTCCCGGTTCCTCTAGAGCGAGCCTGGTTCTTGTTAGCTGAGCAAACTGAGCGTAAACTGCATCAGCAGTTGCATTGGCAGCAGTTGTTTTTTCCTCAGGTCATTTTAGTTGGCCTTCTGGTCACTGTCACTTTTTAGCTTACCGGCCCAATGGGCCGATTAGCTACTGTCGTGGTTTGCCGTCCATTGTCCGGAACATTTTTGAAAGTATTGAAGATTGAGAACGTGTATTGAACACTTTTAGGAACTTGTATATGAACTTTCATTCGCTGGCCCTCAACTTTACCTTTGGTGACCTTCGAGGGTGGAGCTTCAAATAGTGAAATTTCAGTGACTTCGATCACAAAACTATTACAGATAGAGCTTAGGTTTGTATTGTGGGCATATCGGAAGTCATGTATGAAGTTTCATTTGATGACCTTGAACTTGACCTTCAGTAACCTTCAACAGCCAAACTTTACTGTGAAATTTCAATGACTTGCATCAGCAAAATTGTTACAGATTGAGTGTAGGGTTGTATTGGAGATGCAGGGGCCCCGCTAGCCGCTCGCAACATTCGCCAATGCGAGCAAAATAACGTTGTTGCGAAGAAAATTTGCAGTGAATAAGCCACGCTGGCGAAGGCAGAAACTTTGAAGAAGAGGCAATATAATCCAATGTTATGGTGATCTTCTAAATTCTGTCGGAAACGAAACGCATAAAACATCTGCTGTTATCACACACAGCTAATCACCCTGAGATCCACGCACTGCACCATGGACCACAAATGTATCACTAAAATTTACTATGAGCAGCGCGCTTAGCCAATCACAGACAGCGAGAAACCAAAGTTATACTCTTCGAGGGAACGTAGTGAACTGAGGCCAAGAGCAGCAGTTATTATTCCTACATTGCGATGCTTAAATGGCTGCTCAGCTAAAGCAAGATAGGGCACAGCGATCACTTCATGATTTCGTTGGGGCGAATCCTCCCCAATCAAAGAAGGCTAAATTTTCAGAGCAGCCACACGGCAGAAACGAAAGCAGGGCTATTTAGCCCAAATGGTTCCAGGCTTTTCCATGGCTGGAGCAATCCGAGAATGCCGACGGGCCACAGAAGCGCTACTGCGTTTGGTGTAAAGAAGCTGGCAAGAAAAGTACATTGGCCGCGGGGAAGACCAACATTCCGAAAAGGGACGATATTGCGAAGTACGAGCGTGTTAACGAATACAAGCGAGTTACTTTCTCTTTAATGAAACGTGCTCATTTAATGTCATGACAGTAATCCATGAGCCTCCAAGAGCTATTGAAGTAGGCTTGGTCAGTTGGCCGGAGTTTGACAGTTCATTACGTTCAGAACGGCGTGCACTTATTTGGGTAATTCGGTCATTATAGTAACCGATAAAATTTTGCGAATGGTTTATGAACGAATTTCTGCGTACCATTGTTTATAAAATAGCTGCTGATAGGTGCCATATGGCGTTTAGATGATGGAGCCTGACTAAATAACCACAAATTAATGTTCAATTAAGACCTCCTCTTTCCCCGACAGAATTATTCACCCTGCCTTTTTAAGCTGTTCTTTCATTTTTACACGGCCCTTCATTATTTCTGGCTGAAAAACTAAGTAATGGACAAGGAAACCGTCCTGACAAGAAGATGCATTTCAGCAAATGTCCCGTCCGAGTTAAATCTTGTAAGTGGTAAACGGTCGTATTTCGTTGGCTTCATTCTCATTTTCAGAATTGCGGCCGAAGTAAGAACCCCCCCAATTTTTTTTTTTGAACAGGCTACAAAAAAAAAAAAAATCGCATGAGAACGTGAAGGGCGCAGTCACTGAACAGATGCGGACAGTGCATTGGATGGCGCAGGAAAATATCAAAAAGCAGAAATTCAGAAGTGCCATCAAACTGCAATGCAGCAATGTAAGTTAAACGGTGTTAGTGCCAAATCTTTGATAGTTTATTCCCCTAAACCAAAATTGTCCCTCCTCAACTTACAGTACCAGTCAAAAGTTTGGACACACTTTGCTAATGTCACAGCACTGTTTCTACAGTAATTTAAACAGCTGAACTTCTCTACTGTACATACTGGCAAATGGGATCTTGTCAAAGGTTAACAGTAAGAAGTGAAAAGAGAATAATTTACTTGTTTAAATAGTGTCAAAAATTTTGGAATTCTCAAAGAAGCCATGTTTTGCAAAGTAAACTGACAAATGAGCTTCTATTTTCCAACAGCCGAATTAAAGTCAAGCGGTTGTGACTTTTTGGGGAAAAAAGGTTGATGAAAAGCACACCTCAAGTGCAGCACGTCTTTAGGAACTTAGACAGTCGTGCAGCTGCAAATTCACTATATGACAGCCCTTGTTTAAAAAAAAAAAAAAAAAAAAAAAAAAAATATGTGAGAATGCTCGGCAAATGCACTGCCCGTCCAAAAAAAAAAAAAGAAGTCGTACACTCAAATATTTTGCTGGAACCCCTGTAGCTTGATTACAGCGCAAATTCATCTTGTCATTGTTTTGACAACATTTATTTTCGATCAGAAATGCCATAATTTTTGGCTCGAGATCTTGTCTTCTTGACAAAATGGTTGAACCACTCGGTGGTCTTTCTTGAGCACATCCCAATAACTTTCAATGTGTTTAAGATCAGGACTTTGTGGTGGCAAATTTGTCTGTGAAAATGATTCCTCATACTTGTTTTTCTCATTCATTGTTTTCTTTGCCAAATGCAGGCCAATAACTTACCCCTTCTGAAATACTGTAAAATCTTTTCAACCATCAAGGGATGCGTCTTCCGACGTGATTTTTTAAGAAATGAGCAGCAACGCGTTTCATCAGTCATGGTTAATATGATTATTGCCTGCTGAAACATCTTAATAACCGCAATAATGATCCAATCATAGAATTTGTTCATTTATTTCCAAACGTTGACGTTTTTTTGGACGGGCAGTGTATGACAACAAATGGTGGTTAGTTCGACGGATTTAAGAATTAGAATTTTTTTTTTTTTTTTTTTTTTTGCGAAATAAAGACTGCTTATTTTTTATTTAACATGTATTGTAAAAAAAATATGGTTGTTACCGAACTTTCGACTGGTATGTCTGCGTTTTTAATCCAAAGTTTTACTATGCATGTGGCTAAAATTTTTTTTAATGTGGCTAAAGAAATTTTAGCCGAGTTAGCCACGGTGGCTATAAAAAATTCTGTCCTAGTGCAGCCCCTGAGATGTATAGGAAGTCATATATGAACTTTCATTTGGTGACCTTCATATAGACCTTTGACGGTTAGAGTTGACAGAGTGAAAATTCAAGTACTTCTATCACTGAAAAGGTCACTGGAGCCTAAGTTTGTTTCACAGACTTTAAAGGAAGTTACACATGAACTGTCATTTGGCGATATTCAGCTTGACTGTTGGTGACCTTTGAAGGTCGAACTTGACATAATACAATTACAATGACTTTTATTGCCAAAATGGTCACAGATGGAGCCTAGGTTTGTATTGGAGACATATAGGAAGTCAGATATGAACTTTCATTTGGTGACCTTCGTATTGACCATCAAAGGTCAAATGTGACCTAGTGAAAATTCAATGACTTGTATCACTAAAATGGTCGCAGATGGAGCCTAGGCTTCTGTTAGATATCTAGGAAGTCACATATGAACTTTCATTTGGTGACATTCAACTTGACTGTCAGTGGCCTTTGAGGGTCAAACTCGACAGTGAAATTTCAATGACTTGTATCGCCGAAATGGTCACAGATTGAGCCAAGGTTTGTTTTGAGACATTTAGAAAGTCATATATGAAGTCCATTTGCTGACCACAACTTGACATTCTGTGACCTTTAAAGTTCACAATTGACAAATTGAATTTTCAATGACTTGTATCACCAAAACTGCTTCAGAGCTTAGGATTGTATTACAGGTCTTATAAATGTATGTGAACTTTTATTTCGTGACCTTGACATTGACCTTCGATGATTTGAAGGTCAGACTTCACAAATTTTCATAACTTGTATCATCACGAGAGGATTGCTTGCCGGTAAGCTGCAGGGCCCTTCGTCCTATTTTTGACATTTTCTGTCTGGTTTTCCCATTTTATTCCTACTTTTTCAAAAAGAATATTCATATTTTCCTACTTTTTTGAGGGCAGTTGGAACTTGACACCCTGCAGATGTCTTCAGATGTTATTCATAAGTTTATGATTAGTATACAGAAATGGAGGTTGCAATTGTATGATCTCATGCAGGACCTGTCATATTCACTGAGAGATACAAGGCAGAAGGTGGCCCTCGGCAGTTTTTGGAGTTGTTGTTCAGTAATCTTCGGTGAGGTGCTCTCTCTCGGTAGGCTCCAGTGAAAAGCCAGCTTTACAAATGAGTCACAGGATGTACCATAAATAAACTGGCCCTTTGGCCCAGCTTAGTCATACACTGGGGATGGGTGCACTTTTAAGAAATGATGACAAGTCAAAGTCCCTGTTGCCAAGGGGTCACTAGCAAATCTGGAGTTGACCGCCTCGGCCCAGTGCTTCATTCATGTACAGTATTTTCTATTTTAATGTTATATGGTGTGCATGGGCATGGGGCCATATTCTCGAAGAATTTTAAGCCTGAAAGTACTACTTCAATTCCAAAAAATTCAAAATGAGCAGATATTTTTCAAAAAAACAATAATTTCTCAGTTTAAACATCTAATATGTTGTCTTTGAACTATTTTCAATTATATATATTTAAATGATTTGCTAATTATTGCATTCTGTTATTTACATTTTACATAGTGTCCCAACATTTTTGGAAATGGGGTTGTAGCTCCTAACTGATCGATTTTAGAGTAAATCTTCATAAAAATGGATATGTCACTGCTAACCTCAGGACTCCTCTAATTTTTCTCCACTACGAGACGTTCACAAAGACTTCAAGAAAAAGGTAGGCCTGAAGTTTTAGAGGCGCTGAAAGTAGTCAAGTGGATTTCTAAGTCACTAAGAGCAATTCATAAAAAATT
This sequence comes from Gymnothorax javanicus, assembly GCA_029692085.1. NCBI lineage: Eukaryota > Metazoa > Chordata > Actinopteri > Anguilliformes > Muraenidae > Gymnothorax > Gymnothorax javanicus. Next base: position 21,366,408 of record CM056199.1, read on the forward strand.
CCAATGACTGCCATCAAGAACCAGCTCTGTCATTGGGTGAACATCTATGAAGAACATAAACTCAGTGTAGGAGTTTGCCTAAGGTTGTGGTAAGAGTTGCTCTTAGCACCTTTGTGAATCACTGTTAAGAGGTAACTCTTGGTTCGGAAATTCTAGCACCACGTAGGTGTACTCCCGGTGCTAGGGTAAGATTCTCTGTGAATACAGCCCCAGGTCTTTATTCGAAGATAGAACTTGTAGTTCCTTTTATGGATGGGAAATCTGTTTGGATGCTGGTCAGGGCTCAGTGGGCAGCCATTTTGCTGCACCTGTGTCTTTAGAATGAACAGATGGCTTTGCCTCAGGAGCCCTTGTCTGAAGTATTACTTAGCATCCTCTGTGGATAGATGCAGACACACAGACAGACACAGACACAGACAGACACACACACAAACGCAAGCGCACAGAGACACAAAATGCGGCTAAACATGTACTTGCTGTCATTATGGCGTGCGTGTGGAGTCGTGAGTCCACACACGCACACAGAGTTGGTCTCAAGAACACACACTTGCACTTATTGAGCTACGTGTTGAGACATGCGTACACACACACACCACACACACAGTTGCTTGAAGTTTACTGAGCCACAAATGAATGTTGGCTGTCTTATGCTTCGCCTTGTCCTTTGTGTGTTGGTAGTAGGGAGGGAAATTATTTTGATATTATATTGATTTTGTGATATAATACAATCTGGGATTGTGGATATCGTAATATCATGATATAAGTGATGTCTTTTCTGGTTTGAAGGCTGCATTACAGTGAAGGGATGTAGTTTTCTGAACTTATTAGATTGTTCTGGGTTTTGCCTCAACCTGCTTGGTCATCATATACACATTACTTCGAACTGTTTATCAAAAATCGCATTGTGTAAATATTTTGCTGAAGCATTAAGTTATCCATACAATATCGCCACGATATCCATGTTGAGGTATTCGGTCAAAAATATTGTAATATTTGACTTTGCCCATATTCTCTCTAGCTGGTTAAGAAAGAGACTGGTATCCTTTTTAAGTGAGGAGTTTTAATTCAGTGTCTTAGCAGACGTTGCTTCTCTGTTACTCCCCTACATTTTGTTGAGCCTGAATTTGTTGTGTTGGGCTGACTGAGCCTATGAGACTAGTGAGGCACTGTCATGTGTAAAGCACAGAGCATGTGCTGCCAGCGATCGGCAGGTGTGGCAGCAGGCGAGGGCTGCTGTGTGCTGCATTGAGTGGCACCAGATCAAACTGAACAGTCCTTTTTTCGCTTACTTGGTGTAACCGACCAAAGGGAGCTTATGCGATCACGGGGTGGCATCGGCATTGGCGTCTGCGTTAACTTTGGTCTCCTCCCAAACCACTGAAGGAATCAATTTGAAATTTGGTGGGGAGGTACATATGGATGCACAGATTATATATTATTAGATTGGTACAAACCCGTCCATCGGTGGCGCTATAGAGATGTATAATGCATTTCAGGCTGTATCTTCTGAACTATAAGATGTAGAAACAATTTTTTTTTTTTTTTTTGCTTGGGTTCTGTTGATCAAGACCAATCAAGCTATATAAGCCCCACTCATTTGTGTATATGTGACCCCGGATCACAAAACCAGTCCTAAGTCGCACGAGCCCATTTTGCTCTACAGCCGTCTAATACATTTTACATTAAAATGATCGATATTTCGATTTGTGCATTAAACGTTAGGAAAATAACCTATGACACCATTCCAAGTGAGTATTTCGCAAAAATCCTATCATAGGTGCCTCCAACCTTGATTTAGGAGAAGTGGGTGGTGAAAATCTTTGTGTAATTGGCCCAAAAACAATGAAAAATGCGCCGACAAAAATCGCTTCCAGCGCGGCGCCAGTTGGGGATTCCCCAACATTGTTGGTATCATTGCAAAGCAGGGAATTCCCTCTATTTGTTTATTTATGAGATGATTACGTAGGTTCAAACGTGACCCAATAGGAGACGTCAGAACAAACCTCACTTAGCGTAAACAAAGACGGGCCTTCCCTAGAAACAGTTTTTTTTTTTTCCCGGACTTACTCTACTACATTGAAAAGATAAAAAGTATACTTTTACTTTGTTACTTTGACACTGGCCACTTAGTTACTCGCTACAAATTAAAATATGAATGTAATTCATCATTTAAGGATTATCTGGATGAGCAGTGTTCGAGAAGAACAGCGGTGCTCGGCAGGCTATATGAAGCACTTTGTGCAGATTGTCTGTCGGCGGATATGGAGCTGCAAATTTGTGCACGCAGTGACAATATTCTACCACTAGATGACACCCCCGGATCAAGCCTGATGTGCAAACTGCTCAGTATCCTTGCCCATATCTATTCAGCAGTTCGTAAAATTCTCTCTTGCTACAGAAGAAAATCGTTGTCCACTTCAGCTATAGAGAGCCAATGATATCCCAGTTTGTAGTTAATAAAAATCAAGTCTCCTGAAGCAAAAATTCGACATGGTATTGATACTATGTAATTCTGCTATCAATTATATTCAATTATAGTGTTTTTTTAAACTGCCAGTAAACTCGAAGAAGAAGTAGTAGCTTATAAAGGAGAGACTGCCTGTTAGTTTTTTGAATACTGCGTCTTTCATTCACCTGAAAATTGATTAAAGAACACGAGGAGAAAACAACGCGTGGTTTCTTTGCTTCTTTCTATGCGTAGGCTACCATGAAAAATACTTTGTACTTGCACTTTTTAAAGGCGATAGTATGCTTAATGAATGGTGCAAGTTTCATTTAATTCTCTCTATTACAAATATGTGTTGCTAAGTAGTGAATATGACAATTTTTAAACCCAATTTTCTCAGTTTTCTGGAAATTTCGATTGCCCAAGTGTCCCATCTTCAAAATGCCATATCTCGGTCAATTTTTACCGGATCTTGACAAACTATACATTGTTGGAAAGCATTTTTGGTACTCTTTCAGAATATGCATGAATCGCCATATGAAAAAATTTACCCATAGGACTGGTTTTGTGGTCCGGGGTCACATATGCAGAAGTTTTTGTAAAAACTTTAATTTCTATCTCTTCCTAGATGGTGCAATCAGTTTGCACAAAATTTGGTAGACAGCATCTTTAGAACAAGATTTAAAATCCCAGCTTAAAAATTTTGCTTTGTGGAAAGATGTAGCCACAGTAAGCCATTGAATTTTGTGGAAGTGGCCTCTATGGATATAATGAGCTGTAAATCCTGAATGTAATGACCAATCCTCACCAAACTCGAGATCTGTCATCCACAGGTCAGATCACTCAAACACACAGACTTTGGCCTAAATCTGTCCACAGATGGCGCGATAGCAAACAAATGGTCATAATTCCTAAACTATTTGTCTGATCAACTTGAAATTTTGCGTGCTTCATGTTAGTAAGGGTTGCTATGAAAGTCTATAAGAACAAAGTGATAAATAAACAACATGGCCAACATCAGCCAATCAAATTTCAGTTACCCTTGTACTCACTTTAGCTGTTACGTGTCATCATCAAACTTTGTATTCTCGTTAAAGATGTGGAAAAGAGCCATTTTTATTAAAATTGCTTTGATTGGCCATATGGTGATGTTTGAGGTACAATATGTTTTGAGCAATAACTTCTAAACCATTGGTTGTGGAAACAAAATTCTTTTTTGTTAAATTCTGTGGGGCAAAAGCAATCAATCCATGTAAGCCGTGCCCATTTTTGTATTTGAAAACTTTCCGCCATTTTGAATTGTTTGTGAAACCTTTAATTTTGCCTCCTCCTAAGCAGTGAGATCAATTCACACAAAATTTAAGGGCATGGCCTATATTGATATGAAGAGCTGTAACTCCTAAATGTCCAATCATTACCTGACTTGAGATCACACATCTACGGGCCACGCAACTTTTTCACACCGAATTTGGTTTAAATCTGTTAATGGGTGGCGTCATAGCAAACAAATGGTCATAACTCTCAAACCATTGTGCAAACAACTTTAAATTTTGCTTCATAATGGTGAAGGTTGCCATGGAAACCTGCCATGGAACAAAGTGATAGTTCAAACTAGATGGCTGACATCAGCCAATTAAATTTCATTAGCCCGTATACTCATTTTAGCTGTCATCAATCGTGAAACTTCATACTATTGTTAAGGATGTTTAAAAGGGCAGTCTTAATGCAAATTACTTTGATTGGCAAAATGGTGGCGCTATACAGAGGTACAACAAATTTGATTCCAGTTGGCCATTATCTGGCGCTGTAGTAAGAAAAACAATGCAAAATTGAATGTTTGTTTTCAACCATTTGACTCAGTGGTTCTAATTTTGCATATTGCATCTCTGGATGAGGATCAATATATCTTGATGCTATTTGCCAATCTGGTAACAGCTGCTACTTCAAAGACATGAAAGTGACTAATCAATGTGAAACTTACAGGGCAAAGTGTACCATGCACAGTTATGTGCCATGAACTGGAAATTGTTTGAAAACCTTATCCAATTTTTGTCCTCGCCGTTTCAAAACTGATTCTTGGACCCCGTAGTTACCACTTAGTTTAATTACGAAAGGTGTCTTCATAGTCCCAATATTGGACCCAAGCATAACAATACTACCACTTGTGAGCTGAAATAACACTGAAGCCTGAAATAAACCAAGCGAGCTACAGTGCCCATGGCACTATTTTTGAAGATTAATATGTGCCGGTTTTGTGTTTTCCCCTTCATTCGAGATGGGCCACTGGTCTTGACACTTAAAAACAACAGATGGCGGTAGGAGCCCTTGATTTTGGGAGTTGAGTAAGACATATGGATTCAGCTTGGATTCAGTTTTTGGTTGTGTTGGGAGTGAGAAAATTGGTGCCAAACATTGCCCACATTGAGAGTCCCAAATATTTTGAGGGCGCACAGGGAACAGAGCTGGTCCAAGAACTTAAGCCCATTGTGGCCATGCCGTTAGCCACTTTTCCCAGCCAACGAGACACACGCTTCAGTAAAACGTAAAATGGAGGAGACACTGAGGTGGAAGCTGGGTAGCGGGGCGGGGCTCTGGGGGCCATGGCTCAGGCTCTGATGCCGCCTATTGTTGTGTTTGGCTCTGCAGGGGTTCATACCGCCTCGAGAGGTCCAATGGCACCTTCTTCGACGTCCGCATCCCACCCTTCTCGCTCGAAAGCAAGAAAGACGACACGCCAAATGGCTTCTTGCCTGGGCCTTTCAGCTCCTTAGCCTGAGAAACCTCCCTCTCCCCCAGACAACTCTCACCCGATTGGGCCCCATGCTCCAGATAGCACTTCACTGCCACCAGCTGCAAGCCAATGACATGCCAGCATTAGTCTTGTGACCCCTGAGTCTTGGTCATGGTCAGAACTGCTGTAGAGGAGCTTGTCTTGGGCAGACCCTGGCGACAGTCTCCATTGTGTTTGAATGTTGCCTGACAGAAACAATTTATCATTGTTTTTAATAAGAACCACAAAATAGTCTATTTTCTTTGCATTTTCACCAGTTTGATAAGTTGTTTTGTGATTATTTAAGCTTCACTTGACACAAGTTGTCCATATTTGCAAATTCTGGTCAGAAGTCTGGTAGGCTTTAAGGGAAGAAAGAACTAAATGCAAATTCAAAACTTTGTCTCATATTTCTGTTAAACCATGCGGTGCACAAGGGTTATAAACATACGGCTTATCTAATGAAAATTGTTCTCCAGCACTTTATTTTTTTTGGCTTATATTTGCTTGGTGTATTACACTTTGCATGGGTGTAAACTTGATAAAATTATAATAAGCAAACTCTTCAACACTACTGGGCCATTGATGGTAACGTTGTTGAATGGTGCAGTTGAATTTACAAGCTTCTCTTGAAGCTCATAGCACTTAATGTGATTATATCAGGTTCTAACAAGGACAAAAATGGTCTGTGTCCTGTTCTCAATCAAAGTTACTGGTGACCACTTGCATTGACGTTAGCTATTGGTGCGCCTCGGTATTTCAGTAACAGAGGGGCCCTGCTGTTTAGGCTTTTCTTGGAAGCCACAGTGTCTCCCCATTGATATTTGCCATATAGCCATGACATCTTGCCCGTAAGTATTGTTTAAATGTCTTTAAATTAATTTTGGTGATTATATTTATGTAGCTTATTTTTACTAGACTCATTTTCCATTTGTATGTACAGGCTGCTGATTCAGCATTTGTAAAATAGTTGTACTTTGTAATTTATAGCACTTCTGGTGTTGCGTAGTGTGTGACATGACAGCGGTGGATGCTTCCTCCTTTCGTTTTGGGAGCTGCTTATGTTTGACGCTGCGATAGTTGCCCAGTATTGGCACTAACAAAGGCTTGAACTCAAGACACTGAATGTAATGTAAGTGAACGGGAAGAGGTGCAATTGAGTCGTGGTGACAAAATAAAGCATATGAATAAATAAACATTAGTGAACTTCTGTTGTGTTCCTGTCACTGTCCTCATACTCTACGGCACAGAATCTGTGTTGCATTTTCATGCGAGTTTTTGCTTGAGGAGCTGTATTAGTTATTGGACCACACCATTCAGAGTACTGTAGGCTGTACAGATAGTCGGTGGGTACTCCTGTTCCTGTTGCCTACACATCATAAATGTGAGGAGTATTTATGTTATCGGACTGTGCATGTAGTTTGAGGCCCTCCATGTAGACTCGCTGTCATTGTTGAGTCATGATTTGATAGATTTGACTAACAGCGATTCTAGGAGAAATGGTTGCCTGGTGGCTTATTACTACGAATTTTCTGGCAATAGAATGTGACCGTAGAGAAGAGGTATGACGTTAACATTACACATGCATAAGTTGCGAGGTCCCAGAACAACGGAATATAACCAAGGTGGTTTTAGAAGTCTGAGTATAGTTGACAGTATAATTGACTTTGCTCTGAACATAGTCATGTGCTGTTTGTTGCGATACTGTTGCTCATAAGTAAAGCCTGTTCACTAGCTAGCTAGCAAGCTAGTTTAGCAAGATACTTATGGCAGGTTACAATGATTGGGTAGCAACAGAAATCAAGGGTAAGAATCTCTTTACCAAGAACATTGTGTAATACTGTTAGTAGCTATGCTATGCTCAGCTCAAAGAGCTTTTTTTAACCTCCAATTTTCCTTGTCAATTTAAGTGTTTAAGTGACCTATCACGGAATCTCGTGAGCCATCTAAGAACAGTTAGCTAGTGAGGTAGTTGGAACAAATGCATGATATTGGGGAGTACATTCACCCACAGAATGCATTTAACTACCTTATTTTGAAGGATTGCATGAGGTAACTTATCCATAGTTAATTGTATTAGGCTCCTAGCTAGTACATACCTAGCAATTGGCACAAATTCTTAGAGGCTGGCAGGAGTACCAGACATTAGCATGGGGAGCCAACCAGTGTACTGCTAAAGACGAGGAAAGCAGCAGACATATCCAGCCTCATACAACGGTTTCCTAACAAGGCAAAGTGAAGTATAGTAGGCTAGCAATTAGGTTAACGATAACATTGGATGTTCATGAACATACTCCAGGGGTCTCTAGTCAAACACAGAAGCAGCCAGCCAGGGATGTGCTTGTGACTGGGTTGGGCAGGCGTATGGGTGGGACTGTGAAGTGATGCACAGAAAATTCTTTAAATTACAAAACAATGTAATACATTAAAAATGGATACATTGACTTGTGATAGGCCCCTGATCTACGTAGGCTTCGGGGCTGAGGTTCGGTAAGCCCGGGCATTGAAGCGGCCTCGCTTCTGATACAAATGAGGTTATAGAATATTCTAGCGCCTTGGGCATGTTTGGGGACTTCTGATATTGTAGTTAAGTGTCTGGATGTGAGCTGTGGTGTGTGTGGGGCTGTACGGGGGAAGTGCGTGGCGTGGCGTGCGTGCGTGGCGTGCGTGCGTGGAACTGAGCAGGAAGGGAGTGCAATATCGGGGATTTGGTGGAGCATGGCAATTCGGGTGCTTCCCCTTCATGTTGAGCATAACAGGTGATTATTTCAGCGGGGGAAGGGGGGGTGTTGAAACACTCTATGTTGGCTAACTGTTAGTGGAATGGTGGAAGGAATCTGTGCTAAAGGTTGAGCGTGAGCCTCGTCCTATACAGAGGCTCCCCTGTTACTAAATCCCCTGTTCCCCCCCTCAGGGCCTCACAGGGGGAGCGAATGAAGGCAATGTTGAGACTACCCGATTTTTTTTTTTTTTTTTTTCCCGGCTGCTGATTGGTTGTTTCCGCCTTCCGCAGGGGGACGTTCTCCTGCCAGCGGCCCGATGGCACCCTGTTCGACGTTGCCATCCCGTCCTTCTCTCTCGACAGCCATGGGCATTCCGACGGACCCTACTCGTTCCTCTTCTGAGTGGGGTTGGCACCATTAGCATCGTCGCTAATGAGTGTCCGAGTCTTAGAAAATGGGCCTTCCCAGGGAGATTCAACTCATCGTTCCGTGCCCCTCTGGTCGAGATCGGTCCAGTCAACCAGCTTGTACTTGTTTGCTACTGGAGTGGTCATTTCATCTGTGACCGTTGTTTTTAAGTGGAGTCTTTGCTCTGTGACCCGTCAGGATTTTAATTTTTTGGAAACATTGCCTTTTTCTCCTTTGCAGTTGTAGTTTTACTATGGTCTGGACTTTACACAGTGACTCAATTCTTTGATAAAGAGTACAGTACATTTGGCTGCATTTGTTTGCAGTGTAATTCATGAGTACAGAAGCACTTAACCGCTGTCTGTGTGCCACATAAATGATACAATCATTTGTCCATTATTAACGGTATTCAGTGCTTGCCTTAGTCGTACAGACCTCTTTGTTCTCAAAAAATACTACCTCATTCAAAACAGTCCAAGAGTGTTGAACAAAACACATCAAATACCTCTTAAAAACTCATTATTTCTGTTGGATTTTCTTTTTTGTGTCAGACAGTTAGAATCAGGAGTATGAGTTGACATTAAAATATGGCAAATGTTTTTGTACAGACTTAAACATGTTCCAATGAAACACCGCTGGTGATGTCACGGGTGCTCGGGCTGGACATTATTTTGAGTCATCAGCATCACTTTCATTTTAATAATGGGCTGTGTCTGACCTTGATGTATCGTTTAACATTACACTCTGTTAGCAGGTGCTCTTACCCGGATTATAACACTCGGATAAGTTGTTTCTATATTATGTAGAGTTTGCAAGGCAATATCTTTGGATGGAATGCTCATCATTTCTTTTTGACCTTACAGTTTGTGCTGTAGGCGCATAGTTGCAGCGGAGCACTGGTGCGATTGGTGGTGATGCAATAGCCTTCCCCCCTCCCCCCCCACTGGTGTTTGGGGTTAGGGTTGGGGTGGGGTGTCAGGGCCAAGGTGAATCTCTATTGTGCCAACCAATCAAGACTGTTTCTGGGGCTATATTTCAGCATTAATCTGACCCATTTCCCACCATGCACACGGATGTAGGTTTGTAACATTTCTTGTGTTAACCTGATGCTTTTATTTAGTAAATAATAATAATAATTACAGTTAATTTGACTGGACAGGAGCCCCACAGAATCACCCAGTCATTGTGTAACGTAGGGTGAAATTCCTTGCTAGGAGGCCCAACAGCATCACTGATCATACGTGTGACCCACTAGGGTGTCGTGGTAGAAGTACTGGCCTTTATTTCAATATCCGTATATCCACTGATGATGGTGTTTTTCCCATTGAATAAGCTCCGTTGTTGGCGTGTTTTTACAATACTGTGATTGTGGTGTTTATTCTTTCAGTTTCTGTTAGTAGCTTGATCTAGCCTCTCATGAACAAAGTAGCATATTTTAAGTTGTGCCACTATTAAGTTTTGTAATTTGTACAAATCATGTGAGTATTTTTTTTTTTTTCCCCCAATCCTGTGTTCACGCGAATGGGTTTATTTTAACCGGAGCCTGTAATCATGGCGAGTCAGTTTTCCCCTCTTGAAACTGTTTGATTGCCCTCGAGCATTATCTTTTATCGTAACTTTTTTTTTAATTTCAGTTTCAGATGTTTTGAATTGTTTTGAATTCCAGTTCTCCGAGGTCTGGCTGTGTAGCGGAAGCCTTCATTTGAAATGTTATGCTGTTATGAAATTGTTGAGAATATTCCGAACGATTACATAATTTAATGGAAATTCTGAAGGTTTTATTTTTCTCCCATTCGTACTCCCATTTAACATACTCGCTAACTTTCGGATTTTATTGATAAACAATTGAAACAAAGCACTGTCTTTCTACATGTACTCATTTCGACTTTTGTGAGCGATTATTAGAGAGGCGAAATGAGCTGACGGTTGAAGCCAGTGTCAGTCAGCTTACATTCGTGTGCAATGTGGTGTAGAACTATAAATCTGAAAGTTTTGTCAGTTCTGTAACTTCTGTCGAGGCTTGTGGATTCTTGTTGTGTCTAAGACTTTTAGCTGCAGTTGCATATTTCACCTGGTGTTTGCTTTTTGACAATCTGGTCCGATTCACTCAATTGGTGAAAGGCACCAAGTCTGAACGGGGACTTGTACAATAAAAAACTTCAAAACTTATGCGCATGTTGTCCATTTTCTCCATGCAGCCGGCAGCTGTTCTAGTGGAATGGCAGCTGATTGATTACCTCGCCAAGGAGGTTGTTTTTGCCGGCATTGGTTTGTCTGTCTCTGTCTGTTTATGTACTAGATAACTCAAAAAGTAATGGAGGGATATCTCTGGAATTTTGTGGGTGGGTTGGTATAACATCAGGGATGGACCCTATTGATTTTCACCGTGATCGATTAAACAAATCTTGAAATCCTATAACACGCGATAACTGATCTTTGCTCCCAGTGATATCACTCTAATTTTGAAGGTCGATTGCTCTCGCATCAGGGACGGAACTTATCCTTAAATTTATTCTGAGCCATGTTCACTCAGCAAGATTTCGACTGTGCTGCCTTGGCGGAAGTTTTGCTCTCTTGGGGTACCTCTAGTTTATGATGTAATGATTCATGCATTAGGAGCGATTTGGCGTGTTCAACTGAATGACTGTTTAGAATAGTTTTTCGCACTTCCTTAGAGTGGGGTTGAAAGTGATGATTGACATCGCCGATAAGATCCGATTGTCCTTTTTAAATCGGTATTTTATTTTTCGGTGGTGATTTCTCACGGCTTTAGCATTTATTGCGCATTGCCTTTCCTTTCGCATATGAAGTCGGTGCACGTCAAAACAAAGTACATTTAACGGTTTGGTCACTGGGTGGCGCCTGTACGTGACTGTAAAGAACGCAGTCTACTTCTGACCTCATCCTCGGGGCAAACCTGGTAACCTCTTGACTGTTACAACTCACCTCTTCGCCATTGATGCTCGGACCCCCTGCGTGTGGTCGGGACCATTGACTGTAGGTCGGGACATGTGCATCCCAAACACTGCCCTGTCAAGCCAGATGGCAGTATCTGCAAAATAGTGATCAGGCTAATCTCTATAAAAGTAGATGGAGGTGGTGCTGTAGAGGGTCAATGGCGGGTTTTCCCAATTTTGAGAAATTTGCAGATACTGCCGTCTGGTTTGACAGGGCATAACAGTCGTAGATATTTTTAATTCATGGATATTCACTCGGGGCTGATTTCCACTTGTTTGTTGAATTGAGAAACGGTAATGTGAGTGGCTGGCAGAAAAATAGTGCAGCCAAAGAACCTCTGATGCTGTACCTGCTCCATGAGCAGATGAACATTTTTATTAAACACTTTGCCTGAGTAAGGTATGTGTTAACACAGCAATTATTTGAGTCGTCAATGTGTATAAACAAACACACTGTCTCGGTCTCTTACAAACACACACACACACACACACACAATTCTGATACCAACATAAAAACATAATAGGTGTGTCATGGATGACAAATTATTTACAAATGACATTTTCAAAATGTGTTGCATTCATTTTCCAGAATGTCTGTCAATTTTTTCAATTGTTACTTGTTATAAAGATTTCTGCATTAGAGAATATGTTTTTGGAAAAAGCTAATGTATACTTCCAAGGCTAATTTAATTGCTTCTAATTCTGGCAGTTGGGAGACTTTTACAACTTTGTGCAGGTAGCAGTACAGAAAACAGCATTAGTCCTTTTTCAACAAATGCACTTTTAATAGGAGGAGCTATTTCAAATGTCAATATAAATAAGGTTTGCTCCCACCACTCATTTCGCTGCTTCCATTTCTAAGTGACACTCAAATGTCAAATAAAGCCAAGTTGTCAATTTCTGTTTAATGAAATGCAACCGGAAATGTGCTTCATTTTGGTGGGTGAAAATGTGGCCGTCATGGATACGAACCCGGTTGTGTTTTCCCAAACGATAACCCGCGTCTTTGTCCAGGGGGACGTTCCGCATCGAGAGGACGGACGGGTCCCATTTTGACGTCCGCATCCCGCCCTTCTCCCTGGAGAGCAACAAGGACGACAAGACGCCCCCTGCTGGCTACAGCTGGTAGAGCAGTGGTGACTTCAGTCTTCCCAGAGAGTAGAGACCCGCTATCTTGTTCAAGCCAAATTTATTTTCCTTCGCTTTTTGTTTTCCCTCCGTCCCTAAAATACCCAAGCGCACTGTATTTATTTTCCTTCAAGGTTTGAGTTCTTGAGTTTTGTGGGGGGAAAAGAATGAAAGGCAACGAACAAATAGATTTGAAGAGTGAATATGATTGGGGTGATGGGAATTGCTCTCCCAAAGACTGCAGCAATAGAAAACTTGTGAGCTTCCAAACTTGCAGAGTGCAATCCCAAATGGCTGTGATGCAGATGTGCATATTGGGGGGGTTGTTTGCGAATAAATTCTTCCGAGCTGTTCTTAGGGCTGATCGGAGTTAGGAATTTCAGTCCTACTTGCCTTTTTTTTTTTTTTTTTTTTTTTTTTTTTTTTTTTTTTTTGATGTGCAGTGGAATCTAAATATTTTCGCGTCATCCATCCGTCACATAACAGTTCTTCAGTGTCTTTGCAAAAAAATGTCCTATACTTTGAATTTAATGCATCTCTCCCCATGAGTTTTTTTTTTTTTTTTTGTGCTCGTTTGAGGGATCTCTCTCACCAGCTCTGAAAACTGCAGAGCTGCAACTAAAAAAAAAGGTTTGGCTGTTGTCATTTTTTACGAAAGAGATGACATTCACCACAAATGAGCTGTGATCTTTCAGAAGCGATACACTGTATACAAACTTGTCCATAAATGTCAAATAATTTTATCTCGCCTTGTCTGACATGGGCCCAAGTGTCAGTATGGTGCATTTGGACAATGCCTCCTACATTCTTTCAATAGATGTTTTTTTTTTTTTTTTTTTTTTTTTTTTTTTAATGCAGTTCAGCTCTTGAATATCATTGGAGACCACTGTTCATCTCAGTTGAAATTTAACACCCAGCCAATGACTGCTACTATTGACGAAGGCCTAATGATGATGGAAGGCCTTAAATGTCCTTTTCGTGGCTACGACTTAAGTCTGTTGTTTGTGAGGCGGGCGAACGAAGTGGGTGGGGTTGTGATTTAAGGACACGTGCCTGTAATATAGCTCGCTGAAATGTCAGTCTGATAGGAATTGCCCTCGGATATGAAAACGGTATCAGGCTTGGGATCAGGGCTAATTAACCTGTAAATTACCAGAATGTCACTGTAATGTTTCCTGCATTCAGGCGAGTGACCGCACCCTCAATTACAGAGGAATGGGGAGCGGATGCCAGACGAAAGACCTTTTATAACAGCGGAGGGAGTTAATCGTCCTCTGACATTTGCTAACATGAAAACGGGCTGTGATATGTGTTCAGTTATGATGTGTGTTGAAGGCTTTCGCCCTTACCCAATGGGAGGGATGGAGGGGCGGGCTCTGCAGGTTGATTGACGAGCACGTGGCGACGCCATGGTTTCCAGCAAAGTGAATGAGGGTGGTCTGCAGAATAGCGACAGATAAAACGGACTGGGCGAACGGCTCTGTGTGAAGTATGAGAAAATTGGAGTCCAGAGGGCAACAGTTGGCCCTTTCTCAAATGGCAGTCTCAACAGGTGCTGGCAACAAACTCTACTCTCTCCATTTCCTGTATCGTGAGGAAAAAATGAAGCCTATCTCATATTAATCAGGTTATCATTGGAAAAGACTGTCCAAAGGCGCAGAGAGATAAATACCTGGCCTGACCCAAACGGCTGTGGCACCGCATTTTTATTACGGTCCATTAAATGCGTCCCAGTTGTGTCAAGACGAGGGCAATGACCCGGTCTTACTGTTGGCACTTGGATGTGAGTTGGGTTAACTCTTCTGATACCGTTGTGCTGAGGAGAGTGCGCTCATTTGTTTTCCAGTTTTTATTTCGCTCTCCTCCCAAATAACGAGACGACTTTTGATAGGAGACTGAAGTGTAAAATGTGTGAAACTGGTGTCGCCATAGTGTTCTGTTTCTGTAAATAAAGTTCCTGAGGAAAAAATAAACATTTTTGGAGAAAAACAGTTTTTGTTGCCTTTTTTGCAGTTCTTTACTATGTGATGTGATGATTTGTCATCCAGCTGCATTTTTCCCCTCGAAAAGGAATAATATTGAGCCATGATCTCCAATTCCACTGTAATACCAGCCCATCCCGCTCGTGACCCCTGCATGACCCTTTGGCCTATGACTGGATGGCATAAGCAGATTTAAAATCTTTCAGTTTGAGGGGTTGCCCTGTACTGTTTGGCCGAATGGCATGAGGTGATCCAATTTGAAAAGCATTTTTACATATTAGAGCAAAAATTTGTACGCTTAAATGGATAGCCTCACTTGCTTAAGTCATATTTTTACCAATTTGAAATATTGGCTGCCTGTTCTTTCGTGTTGGCGAAATTTTTTCCCCCTTTCTTCTTAAAACCTTAAAAACATCCATTCTCTTAAATAATAAAAAAAATGGATTTAAAAAAAACCATAAAAAATGTGAGGCAATTATGCTATGAGGCTAACGAAATACAAAGTGAGCATTTTTCCAATTAGAAAATGTGTTTTCACTCAATGTGTTTTTCCATGTTCAGTTTGTTCCCAGTGTGCAGATTAGCTTGCGTGCTGTCCAGACATGAGCATTCTGTGGACAAAAGAGGGACAGGTTAACATCGCTTCTCCTTACGCCAGGGGTGTCCAGTCTTATTCACAAAGGGCCGGTGTGGGTGCTGGCTTTTGTCAGAGCCCAACACTAACACACCTGATTCTACCCATTAAGGTCTTGATTGAACCCCCTGATCGGTATATAAGTGGAATCAAGTGTTGTAGCACTGAGCTAAAACAAAAACCTGCACCCACATCGGCCCTTTATGGATAAGATTGGGCCACTCCTGCCGTACGCGCTCAGACTCGCCGACAGTGCTTTGAAGCCTGACTCCCGAAAGCTGCACTTCCGTGTGCTGAAATGCTTCTCACAAAATCTGAGTAAAGGAAATGGGAGCGATTCCTGTGGCTTGCTCCAGGTGTGGTCTATGGGAAGGGTCTCCAACCCTGTTCCCGGAGAGCCTCCATCCTTGTAGGTTTCTGCTGTTCCCCAGGTTCTGCACAGCTGATTGGGCCAATCAGGAGCTCTGTAAGATCTGTTACTGGGAGATGAAGTGTGCTTTGCTCTGGAGGGAGTGCAGACTCTCAGGCTGGTGGCTGAGGTTGGAGACCCCCCGGGAGAGAACACACAGGGGTGCAGTGTGGTCACAGCAGGGTCCTGCTGTCCTACTGCGTCACAGTGACTGGTGCCCTGTCTGTGTAAAGCAGCCTGAGGGTGTCTCTTATTTGGAGGTGCTGGAAGGTTTTCAGAGGCTGCCTGCTGAGACAAAACAAATGACCAGGCAGCAGGGCGTCCAGTTACATCATACACTATTTTGCCAAAAGTGTGTGGACACTTCACTGAAACCTCATGAAAACTGACAGTTTTAAAGCAGAAATATCTGATATTTGAATTGAATTTGGAATGAATTGGTCATCATGGCCTGACAGGACAGACATCTAATGTCCATATTCACATCCACTTTTCCATTAGGATTTTGTAGCACTTTGTATACCTTTTCGCCCCCTCTCTTACAGAAGGCTCCTTAGAAACATAATGGAGATTTGGGGGGGAAGTAAGGGCGCCGTTTCCAAATTTTTTACGCTGAATTGTATAGAAATACCCGCATATTAATACTGAGTCTGTCCGACCACAGCCCATACATACCAATTCATTCAAAATTCAATTAAAAAGTCACATCCTTAGCCTCATAGCATAATTGCCCGAGTCATATTTTCGCAAAATTGAGATATCTGCCTGTTCTTTCCTGCTGGCAAAAAAAAAAAAAAAAAAAAAAAATCAGTTTCTTTTTTCTCAAACCTTAAAAAATCCATTCTCATAAATAATAATAAAAAATTTTTATAAAACCTTAAAAAAATGAGACCGAAAATTTTGCTATAGGCTATCAATATTTAGAAATAAAATATGTTTGTATGTCAGAGAGGTTTCTGTTAAGTGTACACAACTCTGTTAAGTGGCTATACAGTGCATCTTTGACTGTAAGATCTCCACAGCTGTCTGTAGATCTAAATGTTGTGCTCTCTGACCTGCCATTATCCTGGCTGTCTCAGGCTACTGGCTACCTGTCCAGACGTGGGGACATAGCGTCAATCTGGGTAAATCTGGTTGAAAAATTCAAATTGCCGTCCCTGGCCTCCATTCTCTTTGGGGTTTAAATATGAGGATGATTTTGCCTAAATAACTTTGTCTTCCTTCAGCATTGGGAAGGTCAGAGAACACAGAACAACTGGATGTGCATCTTCAGTCTAAGCAGGGTATGTAGGTCCAATAATGTGGCAAAAAATTCTCCAATCACATTTGGAGAATTGCTGTTCTTGCTTGCATGCTTGTCTCATAACCTTGCTAAGTGCACTTCAGTGCTACTTTCATGTCAACAATATATTTGGTGGAAGGATGGCAAATCGTAATCACCAGGCTAACCACCACCCCCGGAGTTCCTTGAAATATCATGGAACTTGCTTCTGAGGTCTGGATAGAGAAAAACACACAGTTTTGCCCACTGCCATCATAAAATGGGTACATTAACCATTTGCGCAAAAGCCGAAACTGGCTAATTATGTTTTGTCCTATTTAAGGCTTTATAATTCAAGATTGCAGCTTCAAAGAGAGGAAAGGAATGGCTCAACTGAGTCAAGACACTTGTAGCATTTAGAATTGCATTGTATTTAAGTTAATTTTCATGATTTTGGTAGAGAAAAAGGGCTACAAACATAAAATCTTCATGAAAATTCAGCATTGAAATTGTAAAAAAAAATTACATATATACTGAGAATTGAAAAATGGCTGGGGGTTAAAACTATACATTTCTGGGATCATAAACTCCTTGACCACAAATATTTATCATCTGAGCGTGAAATTCAAAATGATCTACTCTTTCAGAGCCAAATAAGACTGCTCTCAAGGTGGCTCCCTAACCACTCAGATCCCTCAAAATGCTGCACCGTCAAATCATGAAATAATCAAATATTTAACTCCAATGAACTTTTGACAAATGAAATTCAATATGAATTAATGATTCTCTGGTTGAATTTAGTATTAATTTATCAATATAGGCGCAGTTGAACATCAATGGTCACCAGTAACCTCTCCAAACCCAAAACATGCCTTTTCTCCATGATAAAGTTTAGAATTTTGACGATTTTTCTTCAGAGTCCCACAAGCCAGTGCACATACTCATTAAAGGAACTGCTTATTTAATGGTCAGAACATTAACCCTGCAATGAAAAGCTAGCAGTTGCCACTTCCGAGTTTGCAACCTCATATAAACACTTTTCACACCTTATAAGATGTGAACAAGTATAATTCACTAACTCAGTAATATCTGAAATATGCCTTATTATAACAGAATAGACATCCTAGTATCAACAAAAAAAGCAGGCAATGTGCTACTCTAGATTGAATGGAATGGGGCAACAAACGTAGCAGAGGGTCTATTGAAGTGCTTGAGCTGTTCGCATTTTAAACGAGCCAAAACCTCAGCATTCAATTTTGTTGAATATGGTATAAATTCTAAAACAAAGAGCCACATTGAGCAAAATGCCACCACATGCAGTATTATTAGCAAAGACTAATGGTTACTCTGACTAACTAATGTGGCAAATAAGCTCGGTGATCATCATGGCTGTGGTAAACCAAGAATAAAAAATAGCCAGCCAGCCAGCTAGCCATAAGTAAAAAACAAATATAAAGTTGCACTTACTCATAAAATGAACAAAAACCTTTCTTAATTGAATTCCTCTTGAGACATAGATCTATTCGGAAGAAGGAACCCTCCAGTCCTGTTTCATTCAGAATAATTTCCACTGACCAACTCCTTATCTCATTTAAATTCCATAAATGTAAGTGAGCACTTCAGGCTAGTTTTGGAAGTCTTTTTTTTCTGTGCTATTGCGTCATTTCAATTGCGCAACATTAAGAGAATATGACCTAACTGCTTTTACGCAAAGGTTTAAATACTTTTCTGATGGTCCAATCAATGTCTTTTTATGCAGATGAGCCTAAGTAAGCAATTGAGTGAGAGGCTAATCAAGGAGAGTGCTTAGGAGGATATAAGGGAGCGCAGATTTCGTCGATTGAGGAATTTACACATAAATCCACGGTAGGGAATTACACATTTTTGCTATTTGATGACTATAGTTGATAGTAGAATGACAGTATCAATACCATGTCGAATATTTGCTTCAGAAAACTGATTTTTGTTAAATACTTAATTTGGATACCATTGGCTCACTATAGCTGAAGTGGTTGCTACAAAGGAAAACGATTTTTTCTGTCACAAGAGATCATTTTTTTGAACTGCTGAATAGATACTCCGGGCAAATGTATTGAGCCGTTTGCACATCAGGCTTAGCTGAGGAGTTTAATTTATGCAACTCCTGGGAAACAAGGATGGCACTGAACTCGTCCATATTCTAAACCATGTTCAAGCTCGGCTTGCAAGTAAATATTCAGTAACTAATTTGGTTGTGCCATCTAGTGATAGAATAGTGTAACTGCGTGCATAAATAGAGCTGTTCCATGTTCGCTGGCGTCTATATCTGCACATAGGAGTTAAGATAAAGAGCAACCAAATTCCGAATTTCTCCATTGGTGCCGACAAACAATAATGTGTTATGTAATTAAATAATGTACGATAATTGCATCTTGTTTCATTGTACCCTTTGTGTAAATATAGTGCTATTATTTGCATTCATAAGTGTGCCATCAATAATAATGTGACTTAATTGTAAAGCTAGTGTGCTACTTCTCACAGCTGGTTTCACCCTATGGCAGATGTACAAGATTGCATGGCTGAAAAACACTCAAGACATATCAGTTGGCCACATAAAGTGTGGCTCAAAAGTTTTGTTCGCTGAATTTTTTTCATAACTTGCTGAATTTGGAAGTTATTTTTGGCATATAGAATGTGAACTGATGCCTACATTTGTCTGCCTTAACAGAGCACAAAATACATTATTACTTGAAAGGCTGAGATGCATTTACAGTCAAAGATTTTACTGTCACAGTTGTTCATTTCTAAACTTTACTGATGAGGCATGCTGAAGATACATTTCTCTGAGGTTATGGGGCATCTTTGATCCAAGAGATCCAAATTCCTTCCCCACTACAGTCAAAGAAACAATTGCGCTGGTGTTATATGCTCATTTTCGCTTAATTTAATCATTAAAGAGTAATATTTTAAACTCAGGAACTGCATTTTGGTTTCAAGGGACCATCGCTACAGTCAGTGGCAGGCCTTGCATTGGTTCAAGGAGCTCCCTTAACCTCCTAGTGGCTGGAGCCAAAAATGCATGTAGGGATAAATATTTTCTATATTTTTACTAGAACACTTAATCAATAATTAATTGCAATGTCATGCTTTTTATTAATAAATACAAAGGGTAAACTGTGCAACTGTGAAATTTTCATAAAACCTTGTTTCTGATCTAATTCTGTGGTTTGGTTGGGGGCGATTCAACATAGTCTTAATCTGACCATGTTGAATGTAGTTTCTGGCTCCAATCAGTGATTTTCCTTCTTCTTGACTCTTCCCCTCCTCTAGCACTTGTCTGCAGTCATTGAATGCAGCTCGTAGCATGGCTTCCCAACACGGCGACATATTTAGCCTGCTTGACCTCTGTCTGGTGTCTGTGAGGCATTGGTGAACTCCTCGCAAACACTTGGATTGCGTCATTGAACAGTTCACACATTGTAGTAGAGTGCCACGCAAACGCTGATTTGCCTCTCATCTGGGGTTTTTTATCGGCGATCTCCAAAGACTGTTGGAGAGTGGAAAATCAGGGCTAAATTCCTGTAGTGTGAACTCGACATTAGGCCCAAGGGCTTGGACCTAAGTGTAACCGCCGCAACCTCTTCCCAAACATACACGTTTGCAAAAATTTGGCTCTACATTCACACTTAAGCACTGTGCAAGATGAAAAATTCTGTTGCCATTCTGTTTAAATGCAGCCCACTCATTAACTTGGCTGTCTAATAATAAATGACATAACGTGGTTATCTTATATTAACCCTTAAAGTGCTTCATTTTTACTCACCCTATCCCTCCAAAAGTTCGTCATTCATTATGTAGTTGACAAATGACCTTCAGAGGGACTCGCAGGTACCTGTGAACCCTTCTGAAGGTCATTGGCAACGAAAATTGACAAAATTTTTGACCTTTTGAAGGCTGAAATCTGAAATTTTGTTCCATATATTTTGCGCCTTAAATGACTATAGCAGTGATTGGCAGTTTAAGGGTTAATATTCGAAATACTGTTACTGAAATTAATTGTTAATTCATTCCCATGTTGGATACTTCAAGAACTTCCTAGCTTGCAGGGCTTGTTACACTGTCAAACCAGTTGTGCATATTACTTAGTAACTGAAATATTTTTGAGTAAAATGTTACCTTCGCTTCACCTCGAGCTGAGTGAAGTTCCTTCAGATTATAAACTTTGTCTAGAGGAAAACGAAACATACTGAGTTTCAATGTGGAAAAAATTGTGAAAGCCATCATGTATATGAACAAATGATGTCTGACCTACAATAGGAGTTGTTTTTGTATACGTAGGCTAATGTCATTGTGATAGCCTACCTTAAAGGCTGTATCAGCGATATGACGTCACTATTGTTGACAGTTGAAACTTTCTCAAAACATAACAGAGCCGCTCACCCCTCCCCTTCAGAAGCTTGGAACATGAATGCGCTTTTCTTAAAGTGAAACTTCTGAGTAAAGCTGCTTTCATATCGGACGCGAAACAAATTTTTCGCGCGACAGATTACATTCAAAGTCAATGCAAAGATGCAAATACACGTGAAACACGTGTATTCGCGTCTTTGCATTGACTTTGAAAGTAATCTGTCGTGTGAAAAATTCGTTTCGCGTCCAGTGTGAAAGCATCTTAAGAATGGCTCACTCAGCTGGGTAAATGGCCGTGTACAGCTCGTTGTGATAAACGCCTGGTAGCAACAATGACGACCATTGCCAGACGATAAATTTACACCATTAGTGCTCGCTAAAACAAGGTATCTGACAAGTATCTTTGCTCGGCTTTGCAAAATGAGTATTAACAACGTCACAAAGATCACCACTTTTAGCTAAACTTATCACCAGTGGTGGAGGAAGTACTGAAGTTCAGTACTTAAGTAAAAGTACAGATAACCAGCAAAATATATACTCATGTAAAAGTAGATGTGCTGCATTAACAATCCTACTTTAGTAAAAGTAAGAAAGTACTTGCTTTCAAATGTACTTAAAGTACTAAAAGTAAAAGTACTTGCATGATAGGTTGTCTCGTGATTTCTACGCCTATATTTCAACAAAAAAATTGTTTGGGGCTGTGCCTTTTTAATTCTTTAGATCATCCCTGTCAGGTAAAATATAATCTGCAGAATTAAAGTGTGAACTGTATCACAGAGGGTGAGCCTAATAAGTATGCTAACCTTTACAATAAACAAAAGTTGTTGCTGGTAAAATTACTAATAATGGCATCTGTAGAGGCATAAGTATTACTAGTAGCAACATCTGCATTATTTAATATCATTAAGCAAAACCAGTAAAGAAGACTGGTAATAGTATATTCAAATAATTTATTTTATTATTGATCTATTCAGTGTAGACCATTAGACTCTGTTGGCTTCATTATTGGGAATAAAACAATGTATCCAGAGTTTGCACTCCAGGCAAAAACTAGGCCAGTTAAAATAAGGCAGGTCTTGAGAAACAGAGAATGGAGTTTGAAATAAGAATCTAGCCATTTGCCAAGCAGCCAAACCTTTTCGGGGGGGGAGGGGGGAACAGTAACAGTACTTTAAAATTAGGGCTGCCATGAATGATAGAATGATGATCCGTGTTGTAAATGGGGAACGATTTTAAAAAGAGACGCCAATATATTTCGGGGTGTTTTATTATTGATAAGGAGGTTTATAATATTAATATCGAATATTAATATCTTGAATGCATATGCTGCGTGTGCCATAGCAACCCGGTGTGTCATCTGTAACATGGATTACCACGTACAGCAGCACGAGAAATTAATCTCAAAATTTTCTTGACTAATGCTTTTTGTTTTTACTCATCCGAATCTTTCTCTGGGTACCCAAACATCAGGGTAAGCCGAAAATGTACTGATTAGCCTACATTCGACATTGGTGACTGTTGCATACGGAATTCTTTCACCCCTGCGTTTTTGGCCGATTATGTTGTCCACTGCCTTATACCACGAAAATGTATCTATCTCATTACTTGAGCTGCCAGACTTTCGCACGGCGTCCCGCACTTCGAAATATCGCAGCCTCATTTTTAGTTTGTCACGGCACGGATCTATTATTCTCTGATATAACCACTGAATGTAACTACTCACGAATTATTCCATAAATCTCCCGAGTTTTTGCGTGTAGTATCCAGTTGTGATTGTATGTTTTCGTCCGCCAACATTTCGAGCAACCATTGAATTTCTTCTTTTGAATGGAGACATCTTTTCGCCACTGCATTTGTTAGAGCATGAGAGGAGTAACAGATAACTGTGATCTTCCCTTCTTGTCAGGTCTGTCCGTTTTATGGCGCTAGTAGACTGAAAACCCGTCCCACGCCAACGCGTCCAATGAAAGGGCGATCAGAATAATTCAACACATTGATATATATATACATATATTTTTTTTTTACGATTTTAGGCTTGCTATAAATCAGCCATAAAAAATGGGAGTGTCACCCAGTACTCTAATAACATGAATGGGTGATACAGGAACTCATTAAATTTTATTTGATATCTTATGCTTTATTCTACCCCGATAAAATATGAGTCAGAGAAAAAAACATTGTGAGAGTCCGAAGCACAATTTAGATGAGCAAAATATCTGACTCTGTGTACACACAGACAGCAGAAAATCACCGCGTTCAATCCTGAGATATCATAGTTGTTTCTTAGACTCTTGGTCTGATAATATTTGATAGAAAGTCCGGTATTTTAACTCCAAAAACGTGGTTTTCCGTGCGTTCTCACTGTTGCCCGCTTTATGTGTGTACCCACGCTATTGAATGTTTGGCAGAGGTACCGAGGCTGTCAGAGGCAATGCGGTTCTCGCAAATACCGTATTCAGGGGGCTCAGTCTCGGGATCCATGTTTGGTGAATCTGGTTTCGTTCGAATGCGACTGCCGGCGCGCTCTGCCCTCATTGGAGGCCGGGATAGCACTACCTGGTTGGTTTAAACTTCCGAGGCAGCAACGCAACGCAATTTGTTTTGTGAAAGGAACATTTTGGCGAGTGATCTTAAAATGTAACGAGGTGCATTTTAGAAATGTAGTGGAGTAGAAAGTACAGATAATAGCTGCAAAATGTAATGGAGTAAAAGTCAAAAGTACGCTCTATAATTTTTACTTAAGTAAAGTACAGATACGTGAAAAACGTACTTAAGTACAGTAACGAAGTATTTGTACTTTGTTACATTCCACCACTGCTTATCACGTGGTTATACATTCATCGACGAACTTCAACTCTGAGTACTAACCGGAGAAAAAATGTTATTACACGAACACAAACTCTGGTTTGATCAGGCAGAATTGGCAAATTCACTAGCTTGCCAACCAAGCGTTAGCAAAGGTTGCTAACTTGCGCCAAAGAGGAAATATCGATCTCTCTACTGTTTGATTCATTCTGACCAGCATGGTCTATGCAAGATAGCCTTACAAAAACAATACACGAGCTTCCGTCAATTTTGCTTGGGGTGATAATTTACAATTCACATCCAACCGAGTTAGCACCAGCTCTACTCACCTCAAGTAGAAACGAGGCGACCTGGGCGTCAGAATTAAAACCATTCAACCCCCGGAATTCTCTCCAACGTCGGTATGCTTTTCCCCGATGTTTATTCGGGACTTCACATAGCGCTGATCGCGTTCCTTTCTCCTCGATATGCACTCGTTCGAGCGTCTCTTTTTCGGTTTAGCTTCACCATGCTTCACTCTGCCGCATCGGTAGTGCCACTGGCACTGCCAGTTCCTTTCGTTGCTCAGTCCCACCCACTTGTCGTGCATGAGCACGGAACTGGCGCAGAAGACCCACCCCTGCCCTCCGATTCATTGGAACACTTTTGTTGATGTTTGGGGACGTGGGTAGGTCCCCACGAGTTTGTGTATCTTTCTCAGTGTATACCTGGCTGTAGGTGGACTTCAGAGACCAAAGTTTTTCACCGCCCACTCATGAGAGGAGCTGCTAACAGTTCGTGAGGGAAAATCTCCTGTACATGACAAATTATGCTTTGGCTCAGAATCGCTGATGCAACCTTTAACTAGATCTCAGCAGGATAGCTACCTAAGCATGCTACATTCATCACTGCAGACAAAGAGCAGATAAGGAATGTAGACTACTTCACATCTCGCATGTCACATCTGATTGGAAAAATTGGGCCCAGTGTCTCGAAGTCAGATTTATTATTCCTTTTTATAAAAAAAATGTAGAAATGTCTCTGTATCACCTTGAGTGTAGGTCAGTTTTTTATTTATTCTTTTGAAGAAATGGCTTTGTCCATTTCACGGGGGTTAACTCACTTAAGGGACCTCAATTCAGACTGCTTCTGAAATTGAATCAGCAGGCCATCGTCAACTTTGGCTTCATTACATTGAACATGCACCGTTTTGCTTTACATGTTTCTGCAAAATGCTCTGCTCATATTTTATAAGGTTACTTTTCTTACTGAGGGGCTACCAGTCAACAGTAATTTGAAAAATTTTGTCGTACTGGTTAAATGTTTGTATATATAATTTCACAGACATGGATAGTTATGCCTCCGGGAACAGATATATCTATAATACCACTGTCACATGCACCAGGCAGCCGTAATATTATGAGCGGTTACGTGTCCATAATTCCTCAGTCTTAACTCGAGGAACCATTATTTGATTACGCTAAAACCTTCGCCACTACGGATCTTCAGTTATAATTGAACCATTGTTTTCAAATATTGCGACCGCAACACGCTTCAGCAATTAATGGCATGTTTATTTTATTCATGGGGCATTTCATGTGAAAATCGGGATTTCCAGGTATTTCGCTGTCTCCATGGAGTGAACCTCCATCGAAACTGATTAGTGATATACAGTAGCCTATATAAGGAAGATGAATCACTTCCATTTCCCCCAAAGACGAGGACTTAAATTGTCACATGACTTGTAGGTTCTCTGTTAAGCACTGGCGAAGCTGAAGTCACAGCTGATTCATACTTCTTTTACTCCATTTGTAATAAAAAGACCAATACCAGCCACATAAAATGAGCTGGGTTTCTTATTAGTCCGTCCATGTTGGATAGAAAACAAGTAAATTCATTTCTCAAGTTTTTTTTTGCAGGAAGGGTGCCTTTAAAAAACTATTCTTTCCGTTTTCTCTCCAGAGGATGGTACACCACAGTTCTGTAGCTCGAAGGATGCCTGTGAATTTTAGAGTGGCTTAACCTCCTCCTTTTACAAACCATCTTTACTCAACTGTGATGAAGACAGAGGACAGGCTTGGATAGCTTCCTGCAAACTGAACAGAGAAGGAAGCACATTCGGGAAGAAATGACTATATTTGGTGCTGGAATGTATAATATACGAGACAAATAATCCGACTGGGCCGGGTATTTGAGGTTGTGTGGATACCTAGGCCACGTGGTAAAAAAAAAAAAATCTGTCCACTCGCGGAAACAGGTTCTCATTTGGAGCTACACTTGAATATCCATAGAAACAAGCTGAGTAGCCAAGATAGGCTACTCAAAAAGACTGTATGGCCTTAATTGCTTTTTTAAAAATTACATTCTCATATTTTTGGCCTCAATACCTTGTGGAATGCTCATCGAGCATAATTCTCGGGCTTTAGAGGCGCATTTTAATACATTAAACCTCTTCAACGGATTATTTTGGCTACGCAAAAAGTAGTGCCCAAGTATTTTTTTCTAAACATGTGAACACATATCGCAATAAATAATTGAGAGATAATTAGGCTAATGTTACGCATAGTTTGATTACGAAATAGCAAACAATCCCAATGACTGTGGGAGTTAAAGTATGCACTAGCAGGGGTGGGCAATCCTGGTCCTGCAGGGCTAGTGTGTATGCGGGTTTTTATTTCTATCAATTACCCTGACTAATTGAGCTAATTGGTTGCAAATGCAAATATAGATTTGTGCAAAGATTCGATCTAAGAAAAATGTTTTATGTACGGAGACAAGAACAGTCTTTGGTCATTCATGATAATTTAAAGAAATGCGCCTGAAATGTCCGATTTAATAAATAGTTTGGCTAATTTAGATAATGAAATAATTAAAGGCCAGAAGTTGGTGTGAAACCAGGGACAGATACGGCCCTCATTGCCCACCTCTGCGACTAGAGAGAAAATATGTCGCAATAGGCCAGGTCGCAGTGGAGAATTTTCTCTCCAGAAAAGCTACCAACAGGGGGCGACCGCAACAGGTCCAATGAATCTACGCACCTCAGAATCCGCCTAAACCCCAAAGCATATTAATCGCCATCTGCTCGAAAACGGTCCATTCCAGAATACAGTTTGGGAAATGTAGGTCAAAGTTTAGACACTGCTCGTGAGAAGGAGCTATTTATTCTGTAAAAGATTCGAGGCCTTATAATCTCCACTGGATTTTACGGCTGTGACATGGCAGAAACATGCCGACCCAAGTTTTAAGTTCTGCAATTTGTTGCATCAGCTACAAAAAAAAAAAAAGAGATGCGTCTTTTTTTTCTCATAAACCCATGTTTTTCCGCGTAATTGAAACACTGTTTTATCCTGCACTCATCGCTGATTAATTGTGTAAATGATGTGACGTTTCCAGAATCGATAAACGTTGGCAACATACAAATCTCAATCTGCTCGAACTCCGGAGGCTGGCAACCCAACCCAAGTATTGTATTATATCAAGACTGAATTCGCGAGCAATATCCTCTTCAGTAAAATGACATTATTTGGCCCGTGAAAACGGGTTCTTGATGCGTCCCCTGGAAGTTGGCATTCAAAATGGGAGGCGTGGCAAATAATGAGAGGGAAAAAAGTTAATATGGGATAATTTCTCTAGTGATCGCCGAAGTTAGAAGTCAACATGTTTCGAAATATGTCCTCATCCAATTCCACTTGAGCTTCCAAGGCTGCAAAATAATCTCATATATGTGCATGGAAATTTTATTTTTGTCGTGCACATGAACAATGCAACAATTATCAGGCAAGAAAGCGTTAGTACCCACCAATGAATAACTACAGAAAGGGCTAAGATATCGAGTAAACTCCCCTAACTCTCATCACTATCCATTCTCCGCTTTTCTTGAGCTCCTCTCTTACTTCTCTCTCTCTCTCTCTCTCTCTCTCTCTCTCTCTCTCTCAGTGTCTGTTTTCCTCACAGAAGGCAATCCCAGCGTTTTACTTGTGACAACCGTTGATGGTTTCTCGTGTTGTGATACCGAGGGATCAGAACGTTTGCGAATTGCTAAAAGGACGGAACGACGGCAAAAGATGCCAGTTTTGTCTCCTAAAGCTAGATCCTTCCAGAGCTCAAGAAAAGCAGGCAGGCGTCATCCATCCGATGGTTGGTGTTCTAGACCGGGAGAGGTCTGAAGGGATGGACACGACGGAGAAAACAATCTGTCACACTTCAGGGCGCCAGCGCTCTCTCTCTCTCTCTCTCTCTCTCTCTCTCTCTCTCTCTCTCTGTTAATGCCTCAAATGATCTTGTCTGTATTTTCGTTACAGAACGCCTGAGTACAGACTCATCGGGCCATCGAAGGATTTACAGTGGACTGTAACTGGATTTTACAGACTTTAGTTTCGTAATCCTTTAGCTTTGTTATGTCGGTCCACTCCCATCAGATGAACGTACCAGTAGCAATCCAGGAAAATAACTTGAAACTTTTTAGCGATGTGCTTGGTGGCAGTGACACCCCGCTTCGGTCTCGTACAGGACTACTCTTCAGCACCCCAGAAGAAAAATGATCTTTGTCGCAGACAGGTTAAGTGACTACTCTGCTTGTGCTCTTCGCTTCCAGCAAGAATAATTTGACCTTTTCAGTTGCACGAGCGTATCTTTTATTAAGAGAGATTATCTGTTACCATGGGCAATAATTAAGAGATATCAATGCTCGTCGTCGGCGCATCCTAACTGGATAAAACTCATCTTAAATAACGTGTATCAAAGTTTTCACGGCTACTTATACAGGCAACAAGTCGACATATGGATCATTGATATTTGTGACACGGGCGATGTTGCGTGGGAGAATGTGCAGCAACAGCAGTCTGAAGACGATAAAGTTTGCATGTGATGGATTGAGTACACTCTTGTATTTGTAGTATACCCTGTTTACGATACCCTCATGGGCACTAAACAGACCAAGGCAGCCGGGTCGGATCCCGGGTCCAGCCCACAGCAGAGTGGATGGAAACGGACGCCGACGAAACAACGGGGCGACATCTTCGCCTCTTTCATGCTGAGGTCGGGGGATAGGTTTGGTCGCGGGGGTCCGCCGCCCCCTTACCAGAGACGAGTCGGAATGATCCAAGAGATGATGGTGCTGGCTAAGGAGGGCAGGCAGAACGAGGCGACGGAGTTACTGAAGACACTCCGACAGGTGAGCGAACCCGACGGCTAAAAACGGGCCTGCGAATATTTGTTGGCTGATGGATGAGCACGATTGGCACTCTCTTGATTCTGTGAGAAAAATGACAGAAAAAGGAACTTGTAAATTCAGTGAGGCAATTATGAAATTTCCCCTCTTGTTTGGTGCCTGATAATGATTGCTATAGCTAACCATTCATGCGAAAATTGTGTGTTTATGTTACCGTGAATGAGTGCATTTGTTAGACGCAACAATGTGAAAATTTTATGAATTATTCATATAATTACGCATTGTGAGGAGTTGGAAATGGAACAAAGGGTCGACAGAATAATTTTGTTTTCTCGCACAAGACAGAAAATAGACTTCCATAAAAAAAAATTATTATTATTATTATTATTATTATTATTATTAATAATAATAATAATAATAATAATAATAATAATGTATTTGCAAATTTTATTGGAAATTTTCAAACGAGCAGAGACTGACATTTCAGGAGATTGGCATCCATCATGTAGGTACCTGCTTAATGAGAGTCAGCGGTGAAAATTGACTTCATTAATCAATTTTAGGATGTGGTGTAATGGGAGGATAATTAATTACATAACTCTGTGAGGGTACTTGAGGGAGTACTGATGACTGGAGGTGCGTGTGGGCGTTTTTCTGTTAGAGTGCGTCGTGTGTGTTGTCGGGAATTTGGGGGAGGGGAGAATGGGTTGGATGTTCTGATTGTATCCAGGGGAGCAGGACGAGCAGCAGCAGTGCCTTGGAGGACTCGCTCCTCGGTGCTCCTCTGTCCCACAGGAGCGTCTGCGGGAGTGGTGAGGTGGTGCTACGCACAGGGAACACTGCAACACTGTCAGTGTTAACCCTTAAATGCCCCGTGTGACAAATTTGGGGGTTGTCAAAACCACTGACCCCACATAAATTTTGCAACCTAATGCCCATAGTGGCATATTTAGACCATCAGTGCTGCCATCTGATGCATAAAAGTGGAACTGACACTACACTGGCTGCACCAGATAACCTTTCCAATATGGCCGCCCCCATGGTGGAATCCACACGATAGATCAGCACCCATTCATCACTGGATAAAGTAGACAAACAGGTAAGCTAATGAAAAATAAGCTATGCCTAATACTTCAGCTATATGTCAACTGTTTTATCATTCAAGTCATTTTAGCAATAAGGTCCCCGAAATGCCCACTGTGACATATTTGTCACAAAACTAAAATGAGGACAAAGGTCACCAAAAATTAAAAATTGCTATTGGGTTGTTATTAGCCCCTCCCCAGGACATATTAACAGAATACATAGATTTTTCTTTCAACTTTTACTATAGTTGGGCATTTAAGGGTTAACCTGATAAAATCTACAGACAATGCAACTGCTGCATTCAAACCTGTGGAAATTCAGGCTTTTTTTTAAATTCTAATGGAGATCCCAAGGTTTCTAAAGATCCCAAATATGTTCTGCTGAATTACAGGGAAATCTTTATAAAATCATGTACAACATTGAGATATTTTCCATTTGAAGTAATCTGTGGCCTTGAAAAACATGGCATCCTGGGTTTGAATATTTCACCCAGTATGAAAGTGATGTAGCTTCAGTGAAGCACTGCAACCAGCAGATACTGAAAATGTATGTGATCTTGTCCTCCAATAAAAAATGCTTTTGCTGACTTTGAACCCATTTATGGGAAAACTTAAGATAAACACTAGAGTTTAAGGGGTTAAATCAACTCTCACAAAGAACGCATGATAATACATTACGATTTCATGTAGCAGAAGATTTTATCCTAAGGGGCCAAGAGTTGATGGGACTTCTTCAGGGTATATTCTCCTGGAGCAATGTGGGATTGCTCAAGGGCCCAACAGATGCCCGGTTCTTATTGTGGGTGTACTGGAGGTTCGACGGCTACCCTTCCAGGTGCCAGCCTGCACCTCAATCATGTGAGAGATGTGTTTTTGTTTGAGTAAACACTCCTAGTGCGTACACTCACTTTGCTGTCCTCAATGTCTAAAGCAAAGCTGCCCAATTCTGCTCACAGAGATCCACCATCCTACAGATTCTCACTCTGGCCCAATCAGAGCTCACCTCACTCAAATCAGACTGAGTGCACCTGCACATTGGGGCGGAGTCAAATGAGTCACAATTGGATTGAATTGAAAATGAAGAGGATGGTTGATCTCCATGTAAAGGATTGGACAGCCCTGATCGCGAGTTTTCATAAAGTGAAGGCATGACTGCGTTTACCTTCCCTCTCGGCAAGTGAGCCAACACCAGACTGAAGCTGAGCCACCCCCACACACTGATGATCCGCTGGATTAGACAAGCTTCAATGAGAAGAATCGCTGAACGGCAGCAGCGTGGGCAGCAGCGCCCGGCCGCGCGCCGGAGGCACCTTTCGCTGTTTCGGCACGTTTTTCAGCTCGCAATTCCACTCGAAATCGCGATTCTCCTTTGTCTGCTTGACAACTTCGAACGTGTTGAAATGGCACAAACGCGCGCGACTGTTTTCACATCGTGCCTGAGTGTGTTCACGTCCTCGCTTTTGAACGGCGCAATCATATGCAAATCACTTGTCCACAGCTTGCTCTTGCGTTCTCCTTCCTCCCACCCACTCAGTGATGCCTCAGCTTTTTGGTTTCCCTGCTTTCATTTACAGCAGGGAAGGGAGCTGCCTTTCCTGTAGCTGGAGCAGGCTTAAATACCTCAGGGAGATGCCTCTCTGTTATGGCTGAGCTCAGCTAAAAGAGCCGAAGATCGGGATGGTGTCCTTCTTTTACGTCTTTGCACTGCTCAAGGCCTGCACGCTCTCACTGCCATCCAGCTGCGCATTAAGATAATCTCCAAAATGCCATGCAAATAAAAATGAAGGAGTGAATCGACCCCTCGAAGAGTTAGCCAAGTTTTACTCAAAATCCATAGTCATCCACTGACCATTGCTCCCACATACCAGTTGTGTGACATCAGCATAAGAATGTCCAAGTAAGAACATTCTAATTGCAGATGTTTGATCTGTCACCTCTTTGGGTTAAAATGGTAAACGGTATCTTTGGTGATGGCAAGAAAGAAAGTGATGGTGGATCTATACATGCTGCATGGAGATGTTTCTCTCACAGTAATGCCTGTATTTGCTGTGAATGGTGCTAACTGTTTTTTAGGCCTGTGGTCTTCACAACACTCATCAGTTTATTTATCCAGCCTATGTTGTTATGTGTCTGTGAGAGACAAGTGGCTGACTTTGTCAACGATAAAGAATATGCGTTATGGTTGATAGAGCGGATCAAGAGCTTTATTTACATAGATTTCATCATGTGCAAAATCCCTTTAGCACTTTCAAAACCAATTACACAATCCTTGATTAGTCATGGTATTTGTTTTGCACTCGTGCCACGTCGTGGCAATGGTTTTGCATGTGCGAAAAGCTTCTGCCTTTGCTAAACGACTACATGAATCCCTAATATTTATTTCCAAATTAAAGCGTATTTTCTGTCTTTACACTTCCTTTCTGCTGCACTACTTCCTGTTTA
Source organism: Gymnothorax javanicus (assembly GCA_029692085.1). Lineage (NCBI taxonomy): Eukaryota > Metazoa > Chordata > Actinopteri > Anguilliformes > Muraenidae > Gymnothorax > Gymnothorax javanicus. The sequence continues at coordinate 21,398,993 of CM056199.1, forward strand.
CTGTAATAAGTCTCACTTTCCCCCTCCCTTTCGAGATAGTGCATCCCATAGCCTATTAGTTGGACTGTTAGTATGGATGTTATGTTGTCATACTGTGACTTTCTGTGTGTTAGGATGGCTATTTTTACTGGGCTGTGGGCCTGTCCGCACTACTTCCTGTGGACTGGCCAGAGAGCATTATGGGGGATAAATTACTGTGGGAGAGGAGTTCGGGTATAGATGCTCCCATCCTCACTCAGCTAAATGGGAGACCTGATGACCACACTCTCGAGTGTTGCTGACCCCTGCTCAGGCTATAACGGGATTTCTGCCAGCTCTTCGAGATGAGGCTGTGGGAGTAATAAGTACAACCTCCTGGTAGAACCAGGTCCTTTCACTTATTGTGGACATTTATTTGCACATACTGTGTCTGTTATAATGCTTTTCCATTTCCTGAGCTTTAAATGTATACACATTTATATATTATATATATATGTATATACTGTGCCCAGGTTACACCCATAAGCATAACAGTTTTAAATAAACATCTCAGCCTGCCATGTAAATGCCAATTTTGCTTATTCATTAGGACTTGTTATGAAGAACTGGCGGACCTGTAAATTCTACAAATCTCTCCTGCACATTTTAGGCTCGACAGGGGGGGGGTTGTGATAAAATTGGGGGCACAAGTGGGGCCACATGTAAGTGTAAATTAATTGTTGGTATTGTGATATATCGTGGTTTTTAATGTTCACACTTGTAATGTCAGGGCCTGGTATGGTGACGTGTACCTGATGAGATGTGGATGCAGAACAAATTTCCCGAAAGGGACAATAAATTATCCATCTGTCTGTCTATCAGAAAAATGTCCAGTATTCATTCAACTCTGTACAGAACGAGTCCATCCTTTAGTCGCTGATCACCCTGTTTTTCAACATGAATTCTTGAACTCCCCAATACTTATAGTCAATGCCCATGTTGACCCTTTGGGTAACTAAGTTAGTTCCTATAAAGCCCTCATTTGTATTACTCGTACCTTCTTTCAGAGCTCAATACTTTTTGTCTTCAGTCCTGTTGCCAATTCAGAACCCACCCTATGTGAATGTTTTCTGATTTTAGCTTGATAATGTGTTCTTCATGTGCATTATCCAAGGAATTTTGAAAGCCCAAATGTATGATGTCATATTCTTGCAGTTGAGGAGGTTTATTTCCCATCAGCTGCTAAGAGATGACCTCACCAAGTGTTTTGAGAAACACCATCACAACAGATCTCAGGACCTGCCAAGCATATTTCGATTTTTTTTGTTTTTTTGTTTTTTTTCCAGTAGTTTTGAGTCCATCAGTGTTTTTAGAATATCTGTGTTTAGCACTATGACTCAATTAGGTGTTAGAGGAATTTCAGTTGGGCTGCTCTCTACAAAATAGCTCTTGAATATTCAGTATCTGCTATGTATTAGTTGGTTGCAAAATTCAGTTTCCTATTTTTAATACCTCTGACCTCATTTCTGGCTTCACTCTCTCAACTACTTGACTTGGGAAAATGTGTACAGCCCTGCTTTCCAAAAATAGTTTTGGCAACTCCTGTTTATTTTTTAACCCAAGAGTGCATTTCACATGAAACTAGCATGAATCGTCTTGACTATCGTAAATAGTCATCCTTTTTGTTTTAACACAAAAATGTGGAGGCCACCATCTCTACGTAATAACTTCCGCTAAGGAGTCGGACGAAGGTTGTTTTTGCCTGTGTTTGATTGTCGGCCCTTTTTTAATGAGGATTAAGGAAAAAGTTCTGGACCAATCTTCATCAAACTTTGTGGAAAGGGTATATATGATAATGGAGGTAATTATATGTTCACTGAGCAAGGTCAAAGCTCAAGGTCGATATCACAGAAAAGGTCAAAAGTGATGGTGCAGGCAGAGATATGCACTCCACCAGTGGCATAGCGAGAACTGAAAATTTGGTGCGCACAGAACATCCCTTTTAAACAATTATTGGTCCTGACTTGTTCTCAATCGTTTTCAAAATTAACAATGAATCACTCTGAGAACACTCCACACTCTCAGGTGTTGCTAGTTCTCCCTGTTTTGGTAAGATGACAATTATTCATTTGGATGCATAATTTGGTGCATTTAAATCAGCATTATTCAAAATTGCATACCTGTCAGCCCTCAGGGATATGGTGTGAGTCTCACGCTTTTTAATTGCATATCACGTTCTCATGCCATAGTCAGCAATCTTAGACTTAATAACAAAAGTGATTTTGAAAATATTAATTCGGCGAACAAAATTGTATTTAATTGCCGAGTCCCTTTTTTTAAATCAACCCCTGCTGTACCGAGACTGAAAGGCGATATTTCATTAGAACGTGGATCAGTCATTATTCAATCAAAGAGTATTTAAGAGATTTTCACATGGAATTGAAGTCCTTTTCCATGGAAGTTTTCAGTTTCACGTGCGTTATAGTAGATTTCACCATTAGTAACATGGAAACAGATTATGACTCCGGACTTCTCATGCTTTTCTCAGGGTTTGGAAGTTTTGAAATTGCATAAAGATGTTTGAAGTCGTCTTCTATTTCATTTAAACCATTTAAAATATCATGAAGCACAAATTAAATTCTCCCAATGTGCGAAAAAGGTAACACAGAAGTTTCAGAGCAGTTTGTCTTTTGTAAAGCATGGGCCTATTTTTGAGTAAATTATTTTTCTGTTCTGAATTTAGCCAATAATTTAGTCACTGATAGATTCCTTGTAGAGAGAAGCTGTGACTTTGATTGCCAGTGGATTATTATTATAATTGGAAAACATGTTAATTAAGGAAAGTGATTTAGAACAAGCCAGAACTAGTAATTGTTGTAAAGGGATGTTCTGGGCACCACCAATTTTCAGTTCTGGCTATGCCACTGCTCTCCACTGAGTGCCTTGCAAATTTCAAAATAGTTTTTTGCTGAATGTTTAGAAACATTACTGTTTTACCTACCCCTTCCTCATTAACTGTTCATGTGGTCCAATCAGGAACTTGCTGAAGTTCAAGATCAGCACAAAAAAGTAGTCTTCCATATGAGAGGTTTTTAGTTACTTACATTAAACAGTAATTTTGCATTGGTTTGAGCCTTACCTCACCTGCAGTACTTCAAGAAATGCAAAAGTGGGCGTGACAGCGGAGAGGGCCTTTAGGGTTGGTTTTGATTGGTCAGATCTGCATGTTTGGCCAAGATCAGACCTGGGGTGGATTACGCATAATCAGTGCGATTACGATTACGATGATTACGAGACATTTTTTAAAGATTACGATTACGATTACAGTCCTCCAAAAATTTATGATTACGATTACGATTATATGGGTTTAGAATTTATGATTACGATTACCATCTAGATTACAATCATGATTACGACTGGCTAGACTAAGGTTTCTTTGTGGAGATATCTTTATAATGGTACATGCATATTGATGCATTTATATATTTATAAAATAGCGTGTGAAATGATTAAATATTGTTTTTGTATTGTAGAATTACTTGTGAAATAATAACAACTTGTACAACAACAAATAATAACAACAGTCCCTGCAAAATTAGAGAGTATGATTACGGGCCCATCGAAATTAGTGATTACAAGTATGATTACAATCGTAATCGTAATCGGGATTACAGTCCGACCCCGAGTCTGGCCAAGATCTATGCAATATCTGCGCAAATTAACATGCCTGGTGAACAAAGGAAAAACTGAGCCACAGTGAATAATATCTGCAACTGACTAAAAGAGTGCACCTGGTAGAGTGCAGATCTCTGTCAAGTGGGATGCTGTCCTAGGCAGAAACAAGATTCCAAACTGAAGCAGTTTTTGATGTCCCGCGGTCCGGTTAAGAGGAGTGAGGAGTCAGCAATCAATGAGGGTATAAAACAAAGCAGTGATTAAAATACGTTTACCAAAAACTGTGAATCACTGCGACCCGGAGTGGTTCTTCAGCATAGAGTCATGAATGGATACAAATCATATTAGGCTGATGGGTTCTGTTATTCCGTCATAGGCCTATTTGAGATCAGTTGCAGATAGATTCAGACACAGACGCACATGCACACTCAACCAAATGCATGATTCCCTCCAGGATTACGCCTGGCTGAGATAAAGAATGAACAATGAAAGTCAACAACTGCTAACAACTCGCGCTGGAAATGTCTGGATTCAACTGCTCAGCACCACGGATCGACTCCCACACAAGTGGAATTATGTCAATAAGCGCGCACGATGAAGACCCACGCCCTTTTCAAATCTAGCTCTTCGCCTCAGGGTGACGAGTGCGTTGAGTGGGCAACGTGCACGTGGATAATCATCAGTGTACGTTAGCGTCTCTTTGCTTATTCCAATCAGTAGATGCGCGTTGAGCTCGATTCAGTGAGGTGAAAGCCCGTGTTAAAATGCCGAAAATATGAGCCGCATCGTTCATTTTTTTGAAGTGTGCAGCATCATGCAGAGGTGTGCGGCGCAAAAATGATTTCGTGTTTAGTTACCCTTTAACATATCCTTTTAAGTTCAAAACAGCTGTGTGTATGACTATAAAATGCCTAAAAAAAAAAAAAAAACCTAACTCCCGGAGCATAGAAAGGAAGCGGCGCTACAGTGACTGCACACCAGCTGGATCCCACAGCAAGCTGGAACTGAGCAAAGTGCGGCAGACAGTTCCGTCTCCACGCTGCCCGGCGCTGCGTAACCATGGTGCTGGAAGGATGCCTGATTAAATGGGCATTAATGAGGGCTTTTCTGCTAAGCTTTTTCATTTCTTTGCCGCGAGCAGCAGTTCTGATCTCATCTCTCCGCGTACGAGGCGGGAGAGAACTGAGGAGCGCTCGAGTGAGAAAAACATTTATGTGAATCATGCGCACGCTGCTCGATGCCTGATTCGAATCCTGCTCCATATAGCTTTTAAGGGTTCAAATGATTTATTGAACTTGTTTGTCTATTCATTCATATTTTATACCTCTGCCATAAAATATTTACTTAATACTTGGAAATGTAGAGCTAGTTTTTTATATCACTGTACTCTCTGTATTTGAGTCGGTTGGTCACCATATTTTTCCCCTATTGACAAATTGAAGTGGCAGTTATGTTTATCAGGGATGTTCTATTGTAGATAACAGGAGACATCAGATAAAAAAATATCGAGGTTTACGTGTTTAGATTGGTGAGAGTCCTGTTTTCACCTAGCTCACACACACACACACACACACACACACACACACACAAGAATCCTTTTAACATGGTGATAGGGGTCAGTGCTCCTTCGCTGCTTTAATGTTCCAGGGGAAGCTTTGATTTCCAATCTGTTTTCATGTTCACTTTCGCTGGCCCGTCTCCCCGTATGAGTGCAGTTCTAATGGTAATGAAGTGATGGCTGGCTGTATCACAGAAACACCTTTTGCTTCAAAAGAAAGTGCTTCACAATATGAATTCCTAATGCATTGGACATGGGCATTAATGCGCCGGTACAACTGGTCAAGCTTGGTTTCACACACTGCACAAACGGAAATCAGGTTCGTGCTCCGCTGTGTGTTATAACAGCGACCACAACAGCTTATGGAGCTGATCCTCTGCCTAATTTATGTCTGTCTAAGATCCTTTGATTTTCATTCTGTTTGGTTCTGTGGGGGGGTTCGTTAAGGAGAATTTTTCAGTGTTTTTGGGACCATTAGGCCTTGAGAAGCCAAGCTTACTTGGAGTCCATATCTGGAACATTGTAGTGAATAATTGTATTTGATATTATTCTGAAAAAACTATGTCTTACCAAGGTCTAATAATATGTTAATGATCTTTGAAGGAGGGATATGCAGCAAGTGGTGCAGAGCAAAGTCTTACAGAGTCAAATGAAATTTACGAGTGGACAGGATGGCATATTGACCAACAGGATTTTTTTTTTTTTTTTGCATCAATGAAACAAACTTTGCTTCACATTCAAGTATCTCAAGGCAATCATATTATACAACAAGTACTATGAATACATTTCCATTGATGTGACTTGCTGAGCAGTGGAAGCTCTGTTGCCTCAAAGCAAGAGGATTGTGGGATTGAATCCTGGGACCTCTGTGTGGAATTTGCATGCCCTGGCTGTGTTCGTTTTTATCTGGTTTCTCAGTTCTTCTCCCACTGTCCAAAGACATGAACGTCAGGATAACTGGAGACTCATTGCCAATTAGTATATGCTTTTAAGCGAATGATCCCTTCAATGGATAGCTTCTCTCTCATTCAGTGCTGGGATAAGCTCCTTGACGTGAATTAGCAGGTCACATGATGGATGTACCGATGCAAAACAGACTAAAGAAGTTAAATCTTCTGAAAGAGGTATCAGTAATTCAGGCCATCGATAAGCTGAGTGTACAGTTTCTGGATAAAGAGAGCTGTGACATGAGGGTTCCAGAAAATCTGTGGAGCCATTATGTTTTCAATCGTTTTCAGGCACCATCTCAAAGACAATGAGTTTTTTTTTTCCATTTTTTTTTTCTTTTCTCATGTCCGAACATTTTCCCTCTTACACTTGTTTAAAACATTGTTCATTGTTTTTCCCACTAATCTAATGTTTCCCTTCGGAGTAAAGAACGAAAATATTCAGCAAATTCCACTGTGCAAAACTGCTCGGTTTCGTGAATGGAAACAAAATGGCTCCTATTCTTGTGTTGTCGTGACTCTGGGGACTCCAGCTGAATGTTTAGGGGGAACTGCGGTGATCAGCAGTGCGTTTCTTCTTCACAGGATCTGGGCATGGAGTCCACCTCCCTGGACGATGTTCTGTATCGCTACGCCAGCTTTCGCAGCCTGGTGGACCCCATCACTCATGACCTCATCATCAGCCTGGCCCGATACGTTCACTGCCCCAAAACGGTATGGACGTTCCCTGCCATCCTCCTTTTGTGTGTAGTATCAATGACCTTCCAGTTCTGTGAATATTGTACTCAGATATTGTATTGTACTCTGACACAACTGTAACACACAACTCATACACACATAAGGACATACGCTTATGGACTTAAAAACACACTTCTACAACAAATACACCCACAATCACAAAGTGTCATATGCAAGTACTTCCGTGATCTGTCCGCTGGTGGTGTGGTTTTTTTCTAACGTCGTACAATAATTTAATGGTGTGTGTGTGTGCGTGTGTCTGTGTGTGCACGTGTGTGTGTGTGTCGGTGTGTGCGTGTGTCTCTGTATGTGTGTGTGTGCCTGTGTGCACGCGTGCGTGTGTATGTGTGTGTGTGTTTGTGTGCGTGCATGTATGTGTGTGTTAGCCTGTACTGGATGACTGACAGTTAAAGGTCAGTGTTAGGCTCATCTTCTATTTATTAGATTTCAAGAGCAGGGGAAGAGAGCCTGCCTCTTATCTTCCTCTGTACTCTCTCCAGGGCTTTGATCTCCCTCAGTCACGCTCTATCACTTTCACTCACTCACTCCCTCACTTTTTCTCTCTCTCTCTCACTCATGTTCACTCACTCATTCTCTCCCCCACTTTCTCTCTCTCTCCCTCTTGTGTTCACTCACTCTCTCACTTTCTCTCTCGCTCATGTTCTTTCACTCATTCTCTCCCCCTTTTTTTCTCTCTCTCGTGTTCACTCACTCACTCTCACTTTCACTCTCTCTCATGTTCACTCACTCATTCTCTCCCCCACTTTCACAAACTCACTCACTCAGTAACTGACCATCTCACTCACTCATTCATTCACTCACTCACTCTTCAACTTCACTAATTCATTCATTCTCACCAACTTCTTTGTTCATTCACTCACTCACTCACTAAGTCACTCTCTCACTCACACACACTCACTTTCTTTCCAACTCCCTCTTTCATGAACTCATTCACTCACTCCCGCACTCACTCTCTCACCTGTCCACTCATTCACTCCCCATCTATCCTCTCTCACTCTCTCACTCGCTCATTCACTGTTTCCAGTCACCAATTTCTCAAAGATATTGGTCACTCTCTGCCAGTACCAAACTCTGCTATTTTCTCAACAGAAAAGATGTGGCCAACTTTGTAAGATGTTCATACTGAGATTTCCCTGCTTGCAGTGGACACAGTCTGTCGTCTGTGGGCACTCTGATTGGCTTGTGTTTGCCTTGCTCAGTAGCCAGGCTTCTTAATCCACACATTATCAAGGGTTTTCATTCATTTTGTATCAGCCATTTAAATATACCAGTACCTGGTGGCTTATCTTTCTATGGTCAGATAGTGAATTTGCCCTGCATCGCTGTTTGTCGTTCCCAGTGTTGGCGCACTTCTGTTTTATTAAAATAGTAATGCTGGGTTCCTGAGATCTTAGGGCCTTAGATGATGAGGGTGAATTGAGACTCAGGATTAGCTGGGACAGGTGACTCAGTGCCCCTCAGCTTTGGTTTTACGAGGCCTTGTTTTGATAAAGTGTGAGTGGGGCTCATTTAGTGGACATCCTCTCAGTTGTGTCCCGGTACGTCGCTTGTTGGTTTTCTCTGCTCATGCTGAACAAATCTCCTGCCAGCAAGCTTATGAGCAGCAGGCTTTACAGCCCAATGCCATGAAATGAAATTGCTTTAGCAATGGCTTCAAGTAGATTAAATCTGCTGAGTGGTATTTTAAGTGCAATTTGTATCTTTATGGCTTAGAACGTCCTCTGTTTTTCTGTTCTTTCATTGTAATGTTGAAATATCTCGAGGAATTTAAGCATTATTTTAAGGAAGAGGACCAGCTCGACTTCGCTTTTTTCCATCCATAAGCTGCTTTCACACCGGACGCGAAACGAATTTTTTGCACGACAGATTACATTCAAAGGCAATGCAAAGACGCGAATACACGAGTCTTTGCATTGCCTTTGAATGTGATCTGTCGTGCGAAAAATTCGTTTCGCGTCCAGTGTGAAAGCGGCTTTATGCAGGTACAGCAGAGCGAAAGCGGACAGCTTTGCACAGTGGTCTCTACCCCTGCTCCTGCAGATCTACCGTCCTTCATCCTGACAAAATACACCGAAACCTGATATCCTGTTATGCACCTAACTGGTCGATTCTGACGCGTCAGATTTAAGGGACGCTCCATGCTATATGCTGGTCTCAGGATGAATGAACAGAAGTCGGTGGACGAGGCACTATTTGCATTTATGGTTCTGGTCCATTGAAGTCTATTGTCATCACACAGTTGGGAGTCTCTTAAAGATGAAAACCTAAAGGATGGCAGATCTTCACGGGCAGACTTGGTGACCTCAGGCTATAGAAGGCAACAGGCCAGGGATAAATTCTCCCCGTGGAGGTATTACCATGTTCCTGAAGAGTTGCTGGTCCTACAAGCTGCACCAAGTTTCATCCCTGGGGAAGTTTTCCGCCAAAATACTTGGAGTGAGCTCACCAGCCTATTTGTTGTCTTCTTTTGGATCTTTGTTTTTACTGCTAAGTTGTTTCTCACTGCCAAATGACTCCTTCATTGTGATTATCTGTGGCTTCCAGAACGGTGTCAAATATTCTTCTCACTTATTTCATTCGTATTGGGTCCGTTTCACGGGTTTGGTAAAATTTACAGTGTACTAGACTGACTGTGGAGGCGTCCGTGCCTGACATTTTGAGAAACTGCGCAATTTGACTGAGTCTTATTTGAATACTTGAATAGTTTGACTGTAGATTTGCTTGCGTTGCTAACGGCCTGACATGAAAAGCTCTGGAAGAGAAAGATAATGAATAACACCTGTGACCATACATTCTTCCGCGCTGCTGTGAATGACAGAGAAACAGGATTATCTCTCCGCAGAGTCCCCTAATGCCCCACCATCAGCGCAGTACTGGTCCTGGCTTTTACAGAGCTGTGGGCAGTCCTTAGCATTGTTGTTTATCTTTGAGCCATTGCCGTCCCTGAGGGAAATGTTAAAATAGCCAAATAGGCTTTGACCGGGCTTTGAACTTGTCTCCTCGTGTGCTGGTGAAATTCGGAGAAGATACCGAGATGAATATGTTTCCCTGGCCCTAGAAATGGGGCATCTCTTTTTGCAACACAAGTGGGGGTGTTCCATGAGAAATGAAGAGGGGACACACTGTAGACAGTATATAGGAAAACATCTCTTACTACTTTCTGTCACAATTTCATTCACTCTTGCGCACTTTCCATTTTTCCTGTCTCTCCTTCTATTTTGCCTCCCTTTGACTGGGTACGTAAACTGAGAATTGAGTTCTCTTTTTCACTTGGAGTGCATTACTGCTTTAACCTGTTCATCTTGGCGATCTCATATATGGGTTCTTCTAATGCAGCTGCTGTATTCAAACCTATGGAAATTAGCCTGAATTAAATAATAGTGGAGATGCCAAGGTTTCCAAAAATCCCAAATATGTCTTGCGGAATAACAGAGAAATATGTTTAAAATGAAGCACAAGATTTAGATATTTTGTACTTTATGTAGTGCTGCAGATATAAAAACCTTGCATCCTGGGTTTGAATATTTCACTCAGTATAATGGTGTAGCCTCGGTGAAGAGCTGCATCCAGCGGATACAGAATGTGTATGTGAGATTGTCCTGAAACAGTGATCCCCAGCGTCAGTCCTGTGGGCTCACTGAGTATGCTGATTTTTGTTCCATCTAAAATTACAGTTTTTGGATTTTAACTAGCCGTAAATTTGTCTTTATTTTTTGTTTAAAGCAGTTATGCATGCTCTTCAGCCACGGTTTGACATACCCCTGCATGCCAAAAAGAATAAAAGACTCTTGGGTCATTCCATGCCAAGTCAGGCAAGGGTCCCAGCGCGACCATCTCAGATTTTCTTCAAAGTCCACCCATATGTAAATCAACTATTCTAAGGAGACTTTGCAAAGTATTAGGTTCCCCTCATCATTAGTTCATGATTTATGGCCCCTGCAAGTGGTGGGGGGTACCCCTTGGGAAAAGCGTTTAAATTTCTGAGCCGTTTTCAGTGCTCTGCTGGAGCTGAAGTATTCAAGCCAGCTCTATAATTTTTTCTGGGGTGACTCTCCTGTACCCAGACAGCAGGAAAACATAACATAAGGCCTGCTAGAAGGTGACCTTAGGTACCTAGGAGGAGCCAAAAATAGAAAAAAACATAATCGCAAATGAAAAATGCCAGTTTTTAAGTACCCATCTGACCCTTTTAATGAGTATGTACAACTCTAATTAGCTGTATATGGAATATTTAAATAGTTTCCTCGTATGTAGGATACGAAAGTAAATCAGATGTTATGTGAATGGGAAAATATTGGTCTTAAAGTTGTATTTTTGGCCAAAATGGGCCTAATTTGCCATGCTATAACTCAGTGCTGACATACAATAGGGGGCCCAATCTTTGGTATGTTCTAGAAGAGATATTAGTGCACAATATATCCAAAAATTATAGTGGTGTCTTGTTTCCTTCTTAGAAAATTCTTCCAGTTAATATGAGAATAATGCGCAATTTGCGTGGGGCATTTCCCTGCAATTTATTGTTACCTTCATTTCCAGAAATAAGAAATAAATTGACTAATTTGCCCCATTTTATAATAGAAAATTATGATGATTGGATTAGAGAACATCACTCTTTTAGAGTTGCAAATGATGAACTGTGCATGTACAGAATCTCTTCTGACACTCTTTGAGTCACATCCACGTCCCCAGTACAGAGCACCAACTTCAAGGTGGGGCAGTATTTTGCTGCCATATATGATGATGACTGGTATGTTGGAATCATCGAAGGCATTTGTCTGGAAAACTATGATGCATTAATAAGATTTATGCATCCCAAAAGCCCAACAAGAAGCCTCTCCTGGCCAAGACTTGATGATGAATGCTATGTATCTGTGGATCATATATTGTGTTCAATCAAAGCACCTTCCACATCATCTTCAAGTCGCAAATACACCCTAGATGAGCCAACCTTTAACAAAATTGTGCTTCTCCACGGCACATTTTGTAATAAATACATTAAAACTCGATGAAGGAGGATGTCAAAAACTGTACAGATTCCATTCACCCTACAGGTATGTTCTTTTATTCATTAAATTATAATGCCTTGTTGAGACTACTCATGCGAGAGGGATAGAGACTGGTAGAAATTTTACTCTCGCAAATGGTGCTTTTAAGACAAATTCACAAGCAGGATTTTCTAGAAAGGAGACAAGACACCAACATAATTTTTGGATATATTGTGCACTAATAACCCTTCTAAAACATACCAAAGATTGAGCCCCCTATTGTATGTCAGCACTGAGTTATAGTATGGTGAAGTAGGCCCATTGTGGCCAAAAATACAACTTAAAGACTAAATATTTTCCCATTCACATAATATCTAATTTACTTTTGTATCCTACATACGAGGAAACTATTTAAATATTCCCTATACAACTAAGTAGAGTTGTAGCTACTCATTAAAAGGGTCAGATGGGTACTTAAAAACTGGCATTTTTCATTTGCAATTGTATTTTTTTCAAATTTTGGCTCCTCCTAGGTACCTAAGGTCACCTTCTAGCAGGCCTTATGCTATGTTTTCCTGCTGTCTGGGTACAGAAGAGTCACCCCAAAAGAAATTATAGAGCTGGCTTGAATACTTCAGCTACAGCAGAGCTCTGAAAACGGCTCAGAAATTTGGTCGTTTTCCCCAAGGGGTACCCCCCCACCACTTGCAGGGGCCATAAATCATAAACTAATGATGAGGGGCACCTAATATTTCGCAAAACCTGCTTAGAATAGTCAATTTATATATGGGTGAAGTTTGAAGAAAATTTAAGATGGGTCCAGATGGGATCATCCTGGAATTTGCCTGATTTCACATGGAATGACCCTCTTGCATATTTTGTGATTTTTTTTTTTATATTGCTGGTAAATTGAGATAATATTTTTAAACAGATCAAATTAGCCATTGAGAGAAGACAGTTCGCTCAATATGAGGTTGTTGAACACAAAACAAAACACTTTGCTTGAACTTCATTGCATGACATAAAACACTTTTGACTCTTTATCATTTGTTTGCATAATAACTGTTATATGGTTTGTTTTTGCGCCATGTGTCAATTTGTTTTCACCAATTAGGAACCTGCTAATTATTTAATGTGATTAGTTAATTTTTTGCCCTCTTTCAGTTGTTTCCAATATCTCACAATGTGGATCTGGAATTTTTATTCTTCAGGGCATGCATGGATATCTCTTTTGACATGTGGCTTCGGAGGGTAACTAACTGCTCTGAAAATAAAATGCGTCTAGATAAGACAAAGTAACAGCTTGTTAAAATCCTACGATTACATGTGTGGTTTAAACAAAAACTAGCATACTCAGTGGGCCCCCGGGTCTGACATTGGAGACCACTATCCTCTTATTTGTAAAAAAAAAAAAAAATGCTTTCTTCATTTACTTAAAAGGAAATTCAAGAGAAAATCAGAGTCTAAAGGGTTAAAAAACCATGAATCGGGACCTCCGTAATCCTAAGGTCAGCACATTGTGCGACACAGAGGCCTCTCACTGAGTTTGGGGTGTTGGGTTTGTAGTTCGTCCAGTTGGAGCGCCCCCTACTGATTCACTTCCCAGAAGATACCAAGCCCAGCTTAGTTTCAGCTGTTTGACAAGAGATGGGCCCAGTGCAGTCTGGCCCACAACAGCACACTGACAAGGTGGGAGGATAGATATGCATTGCTAGAATGACTCAGGCTTCATCATGAACAAAGTCATGAAGTAAGAGCAATAGAAAGCAGAGTCCTGAAATGTCAGGCCTGGATGGGCTGCAAGCAATCCATTAGGGTGCATAATGTTATCTCCCTTGTGAATTCTTTTCATGTTCTTAGGAGTGCACCACAGGAGGATTGTTACGCAGAGATGTCCGTTGCTAAATGAGACAACATTTGACTGCAGTTGAGAGCAAATTGTGTTTATCTGGGTGAAAGAAACGGAATCATTCCTCTTTATAAAGTTTTAAAAACCTTTAAAACCGGGGCCCCCTCCTGGAGCCAGACTTGGGAGGGGAGCTTGTTGATGAGCACCTGGTGGCTCTGGTGCCCTGGAGGGGAGTGATTGGGAGGAATGACCTTTCTGATCTGAACCCGAGCCGTGTTTTATTATTGGATTTCTGTGCTAGTCATGGATTATCCATAACAGGCACCATGTTCGAGCACAAGGCTGCTCATAAGTGTACTTGTTACCAGAACACCCTTAGCCAAATGTTTATGATCGATTTTGTAATCATGTCATCTGATCTGTGGCTGTATGTTTTGGACACTTGGGTGAAGAGAGGGGCAGAGATGTCAACTGATCACCACCTGGTGGTGAGCTGGATCAGATGGCAGGGAAGTCTGCCGGAAAGACCTGGTAAGCCTAAACGTGTTGTGAGGGTTGACTGGAAACCTTTGGTAGAGGATTCTGTCTGGATGATTTTCATCTCACACCTCCGGAAAAGGTTTTCCCACATCCTGGGGCACACTAGGGACATGGAGTCTGAGTGGAGCCTGTTCAAAGTCTCCATTTCCATTGTGGAAGTGGTGGCCTTGAGGTGTGGCCTGAAGGTTGTTGGTGCCAGTCCTGGCAGCAACCTAAGGACCATTGGTGGGCACCAGCAATGAGGGTGGCTATCAAACTGAAGAATTTGGCTTTTCGGGCTTAGTTAGCCCAGGGGGACTCCTGACTTAGCGGACTTAAAAGGACTGCAGCCATGGTGGTCGCAGAAACAAAAAAACATGGGCTTGGGATGAATTCGAGGAGGCTATAGAGAAGGACTTTTGGGTGGCCTCAAGGAGGTTCTGACAAACCATCTAACAACTCAGAAACGGAGGCAGGGCTTTGCCCAGGCTGTTTTCAGCAGGAGTGGGGAACAGCACTTTCACTTGGCGGCGGAAGGAGCACTTTGAGGAAATCCTGAATCCAGCAGACATGCCCTCCATTGAGGAGGTGGAGACAGACAACTCAGGTGAGTCTTAGCTGTTTTCCCCTGTGGAAGTCCCTGAGGTGGTTGAAAAGCTCCGCAGTGGCTAGACAACAGGGATGGATAAAATTCGCTCTGAGATGCTGAAGGTTCTGGATGTTGTTAGGCTGTCAAGTTTGGCAAGGCTGTTCAACATTGCATGGATGTCAGGGTCAGTACCCTTGGACTGGCTGACTGGGGTGGTGGTTCCCATTTTTAAAAAGGGGGATCTGAAGGCGTGTTGCAACTATTATGGGATCACACAGCTCAGCCACCTAGGGAATGCCTATGCCTGGGTGTTGAAAGGAGACTCTGACCGTATAATATACCTTGGATCCAAGAGGGGCAATGCGGGTTCCGTTCTGACCATGCAACAGTGGACCAACTTTTTACCCTTATTTTGGACACTGGGGGGTCATGGGAGTTTGCTCATTCAGTCTACATGTGTTTTGTGGGCTTGGTGAAGGCTTATGATTATGTCCCACAAGGTATACTGTGGGTGGTGCTGCGAGAGTATAGGGATCCGGGACCGTTAGTTTGAGCCATCCGATCCCTGTACAACCAAAGCAGGAGTTGTGTTTGCATTCTTGCATTCTTATGTCGGGCTTGTTTCCAATTGATGTTGGACTTTGCCAAGGATGTGCCTTGTCACCTATATTGTTCATGATCTTCATGGACTGGGAGTCAAGGTGCAGCCGAGGCTTGGAGGGTGTTCAGTTTGATAGCCTCAGGATTGCATCATCTGTTAGCAGATGATGGTGTCCTGTTGATGCCATCGCGTTGTGACGTCCAACTTGCACTGGAGCAGTTCACAGCTGAGTGTGAAGCAGTCAGAATGAGGAGCAGCACCCCCAAATCCAAGGCCAAGGTTCTCTGCTGGAAAAAGCTGGATTGTCCCCTCCAAGTGAGGGGTAAGTTTTTTACCCAAGTGGAGGAGTTTAAGTATCTCACGTGGGTTTACTCCAGGTACTCAAGTTTCCCCCACCTGGAAAAAGTTGCATTATAGGAACACCCCCACCAGAACCCCTGACGAAGGAACTGGCTTTAGAACTGGAGTTAGTCCCCGGGCGCTGCTCTGTGGCTGCCCACTGCTCCTAACTATAGGATGGGTTAAATGCAGAGGACAAATTACCCCACGGGGTTCAATGAAATATATCTTATCTCGAGGGCTTGTTCACAAGTGCTGGAAGGATGGACCGTGAAATTGGCGGGCAGATTGGTGCAGCATCTGCAGTGAAGCAAGCGTTGTACCGATCTGTCATGGTGAAGAAACTGCTGAGCTTGAAGGCAAAGGTCTCGATTTACTGGTCGATCTACGTTCCAACCCTCCATATGGTCACAAGCTCTGGGTAGTGACCAAAAGAATAAGATTGCGAATGCAAGCGGCTAAGTGTTCTCCGCAGCTCGAACATCCGGGAGAGGTTCAGAGTAGAATTGCCGCTCCTCCGTGTTGAGAGGAATCATTTGAGGTGGTTTCGGGCATCAGGTCCGGATGCCCCCTGGACACCTCCCTCTAAAGGTTTTCCCGGCATGTCCAATTGGGAGGAGGCCCCGGGCCCAGTTCAGGACATGCTGGAGGAACTCTATCTCCCAGCTGGCCTGGGAATTGCTTGGGGTCCCCCAGCAAGAGTTGGAGGAAGTGGCTGGGGAGGAGGACGCCTGGGGTTCTGTACTTTGTCTGCTACCCCTGCAACCCGGCCCCGGATTAGCGGCAGAAAATGGATGGATGAACGGAATTTAAAATTCATGCAGCTTTACATCCAAAAGTCCAGAACAAGAAACTCTGTTTGACCAGTATGAGGAGGTTACTGTGGCCTCAAGGCCGATGAGTGGGTACTCATGACATCACAATGTTCTGAAAATAAATTGTCATTATGATGGCTATTGCAATTATTATGATTATTATGTAACCTCCATGATTGATCTTATTTTTACTGTTTGGTTATTTTTATGTATTTTTTATGCTCTATTTGGGGGATAAAAAAACTGGGAATTAGTAAATTCAAACGAGCAGCTTCATCTAATTGATTAATAACACCCCTGAAAATTTTGTTATTTCACATTGTCAGTGATTCGGCTCACATAAATACAATGGGAACTGAATGTACTTAATCAAATGAAAATATACTCCTGGAAGTGTTGATCTAACTCTGTATTTTTGTATTCTCTTCCAATGTCACCCTTAAAAAGGGTAAACTGAAAATAATTGGCTGTTGGACTCATTATACTGTACGTCATGTACAGATTACTTTGTAGTCATCCGGCGCCTAAGGCAACAGTGACACTTTGTCCTGTCTTTGCAATTTAGAGGAAGGAGAAGATGAACAGCATGTCTTGAGCAGAGAGGCGGATGTTTTCTGCATCATATTGACATCTAAAGAAGTGCCCAAAATAAGTGGGAGTAAACGTTATTTATCATTACTCTCGTCGCCGTGATGGCCGTTGTACACTCCTCGTGCAGAACTTGAGCGGAAGTTTTATTTATGATGGCGGCAGTGCCTTCGTTTTCTTGCGGATGATTTGCCGCCGAATCGGAGCTGAGAGGCAGGGGCCACGGGGCAAGACTCGCTGACGTGCGAGACAGAGACGGGCTTGATTGCGCGGCACCTCTTGTCGCGACTCAAGGATGAGTCACACTGCACAGCGTATTAGAGCCATCGGCAGCCCGGTGAAGCTCTTTCGTTCACCGAGAAAAAAAAAAAAAACGACCACGCGCTGCGCGCGCTGGGGCTGCAACTTTATCTTTCCCTTACTAAAAAAAATCTTTTTAGTCGAACATTTGAATGACATGAGAGGCTAATGGCTCAATTTAAGTGTCACAATTATGTGTGGTCGCGCTCCATTTAGAGCACGAATTCAATCATGGAAGAGGTTTGATGGCATCAAGCTCTTGAACGCGTGCAGTGCAGTTGTTTTTAAAAGCTATGTTCAGAATATGACTCATTCTAATGAGGTTCTGATGAAGACTTCGCTCGTGTGGTGGAGCTGAGTAGAGTACGGGATGTTTTTTTGTTTTTGGTTTTGTTTTTTGTATTTGAAGAATGATTCACATAATTTTTAATGGCATCGTGGTTTGGTGACTGCCGAGTCGTTCTTGAGGCAGGCGGGTGTTGTATGGAGAGGTGTGCGTAGGTGTAGAATAGAGAAACAGATGGGGTTTGTTTTGGCAGAAAATAGGGAAACAGATGGAGTGTGTTTAGGTGTTGAATAGAGAAATATTTGGGATGTTTGATTGTTGGATGGAGAAGGATATGTGGTCGGGTGTGGAATGGAGGGAGAGGGGTGTGTTTGGGTGTAGCATAGAGAAATTGATGAAGCATGTATAGGTGCAGCATTTTCAAACAGATGTAGTGTGTTTAGGTGTAGCATAGAGAAACCAATCGGGCGTTTTGGTATAGAGAACCAGTTGACGGTATGCTTTGGTGTAGCATCTGGAAACAGATAGAGTGTGTTTGGGTGTAGCATAAAGAAACAGTTGGCAGTGTTTTGGGTTATGGAATAAGGAAACAGCGCAAGCTGTGTTTTGGTATAGAATTGCAAAACAGCTGAGGGTGTGTTTTGATGTAGCACCTGGAAGCAGATAGAGTGTGTTTGGTTGTAGCACCGAGAAACAGCCAGGGCTGTTTGGGGATATGGAATAAGGAAACAGTGTGGGCTGTGTTTTGGTATAGTATAGAGAAACATGGGGTGTAGAATAGCGAAACAAATAGGATGTGCTGTGTAGTGTGACATACAGCTGGGACTCGGTGATTGCACTGCCAGGAACATGGGCTGTTGATCCTGCAGGAACTGTGACCATTGATTCTGTCTCCTGGAACATGTTCATATGCCCTCGCCTTCGTAATGGATAACTACCGGGCAGATTGACAGGGCTCGTCTCTGGGGAAGTAGGCAGCCCTGGGGCCTTTGTGTGTGTGTGTGTGTGTGTGTGTGTGTGTGTGAGGGTACATGCGTGTATGTGTATGTGTGCATGCATGCGTGTGTGTGCGTGTGTGTGTGAGTGTATGTGTGCGTGTGTGCGTGTGTGTGCTTGTGTGCATATTTGCCTATGTATGCTCCTTGTGACTGGGGGTATACAAGGAGGAAGATGTTAGGAATAGAGATATCAACTGATCGATTTCCTTCACATTCTCTCTGCAAATGTCAGTTCTGGAAATAGCTGGGAGAGAGAGAGATGGGGAGAGGGAAGGAAAGAGCATGAGGGAGAACATAGTTCCTTTATCAGAGAGCCAATGCCTCACTGCACACATCAGCGCACAGCTCACCAAGCACCTGACGTCATTATGAGGCGAAGGACCGCCAGTCCGTCATTGCCATAATAAATCCTAAGTATCAACGTTTTAGTGTGGTCTGCCCATAGCTCATATTTTGCCAATATTGCCAAGCAGTATTACTTCAGGGTAAATACCCTGTGTTTATAGTCACTCTTCCACTAAATATTGAATAGATTTACACCTGGATCATAACTGTATCATATATCTTTCAATCATTTTGAGATGCACCAACCCAGAGCATGCATTCCTGTGCTAGAAACACTCAGAACGCTTGCAGCAATTTATGTAGCTCTCTAAATGTATTGCTAAGAAGTCCTTTGCTGTTTAAAATTATGACATCGTTAACTGACTTATTTCAACTCTGTTAATTGAGGCCTCATGTTCAATGCACTACTGAAGTGCTAGCTCTGTTAGGTACGACTGCAGAAGAATGTATTAGATCTGATGGGTTTGTTCAAGGATTACATTTTTCATTTGAAGCCATGTAAAAGATTTAACCCTTTGAGTGCTGAATACATTTTCAAGGAATTAAAAATGTAGTTATCCTGAGCTGTTGAAAACCTATCATGTGGCAACTTGTTCAAAAGAGTCACATGCCACATGATAGGTTTTCAACAGTGTCAGATTTTGATATCTTACATCATTGGGCAACTATAGTTGCCCATGGCGCTGAAAGGGTTAATTTTTTGTATTACATTTTGAGTGGGGAATATATCTTCCTGCGCTAAAAGAAACACTCTTGAGCCTAGATCTGTGGATGTGTCGGGACTCAAATATTAACCCTTTCAGGAGTGTGATCATTAATACGGTATGTGACGATAATGCTCTCAGCAGAACATTCAAATGCTGATGAAACAATCTCTACTAGTTACTTTTTAAAAAATGAGATCTAGTACACTGGCTTCACACGTTGACAAAAATTTGCAATAAATCTACTCTTCAGTTGGACTGAGGTCTAAAACAGTGAGGACTATGGGAAAAAAAAGAAAAAAACCATGTAGCAAATCAACTCTTTGGAAGGTGAACTAAAGTTAAGCGTAAGATATTATTGTTGTCTTTGGATGTTACGCAGGTAGAGATGATCGTGGCAGCCGAGAGTGTCTGCCCTAAACCAACTCTGAATCGCTAACCTCAACCCATAACTCATAAACTACATAACGTAAAGTGATATAACAGCATAATAGTGTGGCAATGACGGGCAATTCAACCCAGCAAGGCTCACCGTTTTCCTGCCTGTAAACCAGCTCTCTTGTTAGCTTTCCACAAAGCATATTAGTTCTTTTCCCAAAAACTAAACCTCAAGGTGATAAGTCCCTTCAAGCCGCTGATACTGTTAGCTTTCATTTCTACCTGATTGACTGGTGTCTCTGTTTGGCAGTGGATTTCACTCTTTTTAATGTCCCAGGTCTATTTCAGTACCAGATCGGGGGTGCGTTCCCCAAAAGCATGGTTGCTAACTAAGTTAGCAACTTCCATTGTTCGTCCATTCAAAGTAGTTCCAACTATGTAAGTTAGCATCTATGTTTTCGGGAAACACACCCCTGATGGGCAGAATGGCACTGGTCTGAAGGCTCATTGTCAATATCTGATGATCTATTTATGCTGTTTTTCTGTTTATTGTTTAATTTTTTGCATGCATTCAGTGCTTTATTGTCATTGCATTCATTGTGTTCATCTTCTGGTGATTATTTCCTGTCCTTGTTTCTGTAACCCATGTCTTTATATTCATTGCACTTCCTCACTCGTCCTCCCCATCCTGTTTATTAATTGTTCCCTTTCATTCCCTTGTTTGTAACCACACCCCCGGTCACACTTCCCAGTTTCTGCACACCTAATTTCTGTTAATTTCTTGTTATTTTCTCCTCTTATGTAGCCCCTCTTTTCCCCATTTGCTTCGCGAGGTTGTTGCCCTTCGTATTCACTCACAAGCCTTGTATTTCCTGGTGTATCTCTCCAGTTCTGATTTATTTTTAGTCCGTGTTTTTCAAGTTTGCTTCTCTCTTTGTGCATTTAGATTTATAGGTTTTGACTTCAGCTGGTTGACAACTGATTATTCTTTCCCCCTCTGGTTTTTGCATTCTCATCGTATAGCACTCGACCTCTGGACTGTAACTTGACTACTATTTGGGTTACCCCCTTTGTGCTGCAAGTTGCCTGATTGGTTTTGAATTGGATTGTCTGGCCTTCAACATTTCTTCAATGAAACCGGTGAAACTGTTTGTACCCGAGTCCTGAATCATCCTCCTGTCAATCATATTTGAATCTTTGAACGTAGCCCTAATGTTTCTATTGTCTCTATAAATGTCTACTTGCTCCCGTTAGCTCAGTGACCGTTGAATCTTGTTAGGTTTACTCTCAAGCAGTCCTAGACAAGGCATTTTATCATCACTTGTAAATGGGGGTCCTCATTAAGTTCTGCATCTGGTTCATGGCTTTGAGTTAACTGAACAAGCCTGAAGCCAATGCTAAATGGCTGTGCCTCCTGCGAGCCGAAGATGGTTTTCTGCTCAGGTCAGAAGAAGTCAGAGAAAGAAAAATACCAATGAGGATGTGCTCTGCAGTCCACCCCAGAGGGTCTGAGACAGGAGGGAGTCCAGGGGAGATGCATCGCTAATCAATGCTTCCTGATCAATTCTCCATCCTCCCAGTCTCTCCTGGGGTGACCTTAACAATCCCCGAATGCGGCAGGGACACTCTCTGCTTCATTATCGTGTAGCCGGGGGCGTGCAGGCCGCAAGACGCGTAATTGGACTTTCACTCTGAAAGGCCCGTCTGTGTCACAGTACAAGATAATAGCCGCTAAAGCTAATGACTTCATTTGCTCTGCGTTGTCGAGCCTGTTTACTGCAGCTAGTTCTGTTAGTGGGTGTTGAATGATTAAGGAGTGCAGAGCTATTGGGTGTCTAGTCTCCTTTTCACTCATTGTGGAGTCAGTGTAGGGATGTTGTGCCTGGGGGGAAAAGCACAATTTACAGGCCAGTCTGTGTTCTGCAGGATGTTTAGTCTGAAATCAACAGTCTCTCAAATTCACACCCGGGTTAAAACTTGTTGAAAGTTCTGTGGGTGGAATCTGAATTACTGGAGACCTTTTTACAACCCCAATTCTGAAATAGTTGGGACGAAGTGTAAATTGTGAATAAAATCAAAATGCAATGACTTTCCGATCTCATGAGCTTATATGTTATTTACAATAGAACATAGATAACATTTCAAATGTTGAAACAGAGACATTTTATTTTTTTATCCATAAAATTAGCTTATTTCAAATTTTCTGGCTGCAACAGGTCTCCAAAAAGTTGGGACACAGGCAAAGAAAGGGCTGAAAAAGCAATTAATCTTTAAGAGAATCAGCTGAAAGAACATATAACAAGTAATTAAGTTGAATGGCATCAGGTGTGTAACATGATTGGCTATAAAGGGGATGTCTTAGAGAGGCTGAGTCTCTTAGAAGTAAAGATGGTCAGAGGCTCTCCAACCTGTGAAGGCTCGTGTAAAAAAATAGTGGAATACTTTAACATCATCAAAAGATTCAGAGAAACTGGAAAAATCTCTGTGCATAAGGGACAAGGCCGAAGACCTTTCCTGGATGCCCGTGATCTTCAGGCCCTCAGACGCCACTGCATCACTCACTGGCATGATTCTGTCATTGACATTACTAAATGGGCCCAGGAATACTTCAAGAAACCACTTTCTGTAAACACAGTCCGCCGTACCATCCACAGATGCCACCTAAAACTCTATCATGCAAAAAGGAAGCCATTGTTGAGCATGATCCAGAAGTGCCACCATGTTCTGTGGGCCAAGGCTCATTTAAAATGGACAGTAGCAAAGTGGCAAAATGTCCTGTGGTCAGACGAGTCCAAATTTGACATTCTTGTTGGAAATCATGGGCGTCGTGTCCTCCGGGCTAAAGAGGAGAAAGACCACCCCTCCAGTTATCAGCGTTCAGTTCAAACGCCAGCATCTCTGATGGTATGGGGATGTATTAGTGCATATGGTGTGGGACACTTGCATGTTTTAAAAAGCACGATGAATGCTGAAAGGTATATAAAAGGTTTTAGAGCAACATATGCTCCCCTCTAGACAACATCTATTCCAGGGAAGGCCTTGTGTATTTCAGCAGGACAACGCAAAACCACATACTGCAGCTATTACAACAGCATGGCTTCGTAGTAGAAGAGTCCGTGTGCTGAACTGGCCTGCTTGCAGTCCTGATCTTTCACTGATTGCGAACATTTGGCGCATAATTCAACGAAAAGTCCGTCAAAGGAGACCCAAAACTCTCCAGCAGCTGGGAGCCTGTATTAAACAAGAGTGGGATCAAATTCCAGTGGCTAAACTCAAGAAACTTGTCTCCTCAATGCCCAGACGCCTCCACTCTGTGTTAAAAAGAAGAGGGGATGGTACACCATGGTAAACAGGCCCCTGTCCCAACTTTTTTGAGACCTGTAGCAGCCATCAAATTTGAAATGAGCTCATTTTGTGGATAAAATTGTAAAATTTCTCAGTTTCAACATTTGCTATGTTATCTCTGTTCTATTGTGAATAAATTACTGGCTGGTGTGATTTGAAAGTCATTGCGTTTTGATTTTATTCACAATTTACACTTTGTCCCAACTATTTTGGGACTGGGTTTGTATATGCACTAGCATATTAGTACCCAAGAGCTTGTGCTACCCCGGTTGGGTAGCAGTTTGTATAATCTTCGCATTGGTCGCAGTAATGGGCTAATCAGGATTTCCTGGCACTGTGCAGTGTGCGATGCAGGTTCGGTAGCTGTTCTATGAATATGTAGATTGTGGATTTTTGAATCAAATACGGGCTCTAAAATGCGGTTTCTCATGATCATTATCAGTTGGCAAGGGGAGGTTTTAGACACAGGACAATAATTGAAGTGTGTGCCAAGTTGCAGGTGTGTATGTTGTGTGGTTGTTAAGATTTTCATGGAAGTCTGTTCCTTTAGTAGTATAGATATGCAGTCATCTTTCAGCCGTCTTGTGGTGCTGGTTTTCTGGTCGTTGTTTGTGAGAGGTAGAGAGAGACTTGTATGACCCATTTTGAGAAAAATACTTCTTTTTTCCCAGGGGAGTGACTTTGAAGACCCCTTAATCTAGAAATTATACGCCTCTTTTCCATGCAGATTGAAAGATGCGGTTTGCCCTTGACATCACAAACAGACTCGCTCTGCATGGTTTGCGCCTACCAGCTCCTCTTCTGTGCTCTGTTCTCGTCCACATGCTCACTCAACCTTCCAACCTCTCTTTCCCTCGAAGCACTAACATTACCTTTGTTGTGTTTAGCTCTATTCACTGGCCAATCAGAGTCGAGCACTTGATCATAGAGGGCACGCCTCTTAAAAACAAGCTGTTCTTCAGAGGGGAGAGAATGATAGGCAACATGTGGCCAAGACATTATGGAATTTGAAGAGGATTTTTATGGAAAAACTTACAAGACTTCCATTTTGACTTACAAGAATATAATAACTTGCAAAACGTCAGCACATTTTGGGACCATTAAAGTGGACAAAGGAAAAAAACAACTAAAAATGGATGGGGAACTCTGTGATTGACAGGCAATTCCATGGGAGATCAACAGCTTTGGGTCTTTCGCTGCGAAGCGTTCGTGTGTCTGTGCGTGCGTGTGTGTGTGTCTGTGCGTGTGTGTGTGTGTGTATACACCATGTTTACCTACCCTTCTGGGGACTAAGTGTCCTCACAGGACATGGAATTCCAGACGTCTATGTACTTGTCAGTAATTACAAAGAAATTGAGCTATTTTAGGGTCAGGGGTTAAGGTTAGGGTTGGGATAAGGTTGGTTAGGGCTGGGTTAAGGTTAGGGGTAGGGTTATGGTTAGATATGTACTGTTGAGGGTTAAGGTCTGGGAAAGGGGTTAGGGAATGAATGGAAGTCTATGGAGTGTCCCCACTAAACATGAGAACAAACGTGTGTGTGTGTGTGTGTGCGTGCGTGCGTGTATTTGCGCGTGTGTCTGTGTCTTTTTACCAGTATGTTTGTGTTTGTGTGCCTGCGGGTATGTGAGTGTGTGTGTGTGTGTGTTTGTGTGCCTGCGGGTAGGTGAGTGTGTTTTGTGTGCTTGTGTATGTGTTTGTGCGCCTTCAGTTTCCTCTACCAGTGAGGTCATTTGAGGTAAATTGGATCAGAAAGGACTTGCAGTTGCTCTGCCTGCGGGGTGACCGCAGTTCGATGTCGAATTAAAAATTCAGGTTGCGTGTGCGCTCTCTCCCCGAGCTTGTAAGGTCTTCCCTGGTTCTGTTCTCGCTATATTATATTTATCACTACATTACATTTATTTGTCAGACTCTATGTCCAAATCAACCCATAATAAATGCTTTAGGAAGGTCATGGTGAAGTAGTGAGTCACACTGTTGCCTCACATTCAGAAGGTTGTGGGTTCGAATCTCCCTCTGGGTCTGTCTGTATGGAGTTTGCATGTTCTCTCTGCGTTTGTGTGACTTGCCCCCAGGAACTTCCACCTGCAGCCCAAGGACATGTACGCCAGGCTAATTGGAGACTTGAAATTGCCCATGGGTATGAGTGTGTGCCTCTAGCCCATCGTATGCTGGGATAGGCTCCAGCCCTCCCAGGACCCTACCTGGGTGTAAGCAGGTTTGATGATAAGTGGCTAGAAGACCATTATAACAGCTATAAAGAAGACTAGTTTCAAGTTATCACAGGGATAGAAAACTGGCAGATTATGGGAATGTGTGTGTGCTGGTGTATGTTACATCCTGGTGCTGTCCGGGTGCACCCCAGTTTACCGGATAACAGTGGCCCACTACTGACCCACTGTCTACACAGCTGTCACTCTTCCTGCGCTTTGCAAACTCGCTGCTACAGCTGTCGCCACTGGTGGGATAATGGGTGTCTGTCTGCCTAATGGGCCTGTTTGTGTTCTTCTGATAGAGAAGTGCGCAGGGAACGCTCTGGTTTGTGGGATTGCGCTTTTGTGATCTCTCTCTCTCTCTCTCTCTCTCTCTCTGGGGATGTTGATTTTACAGGATTCTCTGTTGATTGCTTTAGATGGCTTTAAGAGCTTTGCCTTTTAAGGGTTTCACTGCGTGTTCAGTGTTCCCTGAGGCACTGAGTTTAAATCTAAGGCAGCCATAATGTAATGCTTGTTTTAGGATGGTGGAAATTAAAGAGAGGAGAGGAGAAATGTCTGAAGTCCTCTGCTCCTGTTCTCCCTCTCCCTTCCCTTCCCTTCTCCCCTTTCTCATCCTCTCTCCCTCGCTCTGATTCTCTCTCTTTCTCTCTACCTCTCATACTCTCTCCCTTATTCTCTCCCTCTCTCAAAATAATTCAATTCAGTTCAATTCGCAAGGCTTGGTTGGCATGACTGAATACAATACAATGTTACCAAAGCATATTAACGCAAACTATACAACAGTGATAAATATGAATAAACCATATATACAGTAACAATGCAAAAGGGCATGGAGAACAAGAGGGGCTATGTCTCTTTCCCGCTCATCCTCTCTCCCTCTCTGTCCCTTTCTTCCCCTCTTCCTCTCGCTCTCTCTCTCCCTCTTCTTCTCTCTGTCTCATTCTCTCTCCTCTCTCCCTGTCACTTTCAGGAGGGGGATGCCCTGTGTGCCATGGAGAAGGTGTGCAGACAGCTGACATATCACCTGAGCCCTCACTCGCGCTGGAGGAGGCAGGGGCTGCTGAAGAGGAAGCCCCAGGCATGGTGAGCCGAGGGCGGGGTTGTGTGGGGGTACGCAGAGGGCTCTGTGGAGCTCCAGGAGGGAAGAGCACTTAAGCTAATTCACGGTTTTCGCATCTGCGAAACATATCAGGCCATGGATGCGTCGCTTCAATTTTTAGCTTACCGGCCCTATGGACCGATAAGCTATTGTCGTGGTGTGGCGTCCATCGTCCGGAACATTTTTTATCTTTTTTTTGGCGCGATGAATTTTCATGTAAATTTGCAATAACATACTACTAGACCATATCTCCAGGCTTTTTTCTCGGATTTTTGATTGAATCATTTTTGTCCGTTTTATGGGCCCTTGAAATTTTGGCTCCAATGTTAAAGATAGGACTGAGAAATTTTAAAAAATTATTTCTCAAAAACGGTGTGATAAATTTTTTTCTAAATTAGGCAATCAACTTACCTTGGTACCATCAATGTACAGTGTGAGCGCCATTTTGATTGAATCGACGGAAGTGGATCTATTGGGGGCGCTGTACTTTATGAATATGCAAGATGGCCTGTGGCGGCCAAATGGTTGCAGATAGAGATTAAGTTTGTATTATAGACATACAGGAAGTCATATATGACCTATACATTGGCTCTGTTAAAGTTGACCTCAGATGACTTTGAAAGGTCAAACTTATGGTCAGGGAATATATTAACAATGTTAAAGGATATGACTTGAAATTTCAAAAAATTATTTCTCAAAAACTGTCTGATAACTTTTTTTTCTGAATCTGGCAATCAACTCACCTTGATACACTTTATGTACAGTGCAAGTGCCATTTTGATTGAATCCACGGAAGTGGGTCTAGTGGGGGCGCTGTACTTTAACATTGGGTCTTATGGAGAATGGGCCAAATCGCCAGTGGAAGCTAAATGGTTGCAGACAGAGATTAAGTTTGTATTACTGACATATAGGAAGTAATATATGACCGATATTTCGGCTGTGTTAAAGTTGATCTCAGATGACCTTGAAAGGTCAAACTTGAGGTCAAGCAAAATGTTACAATTTTCCAAGGTTTCTAGGCTTGAAAATATTGAAGATTGGGAACATATGTACATTGAACACTTATAGGAAGTCATGTATGAACTTTCATTTGGTGGCCTTGAACTTGACCTTCAGTGACCTTGAATGCCCAAACTTCACGGTGAAATTTCAATGACTTATATCAGCAAAATCGTGACACGTAGAGTGTAGGTTTGTATTGGAGAAGTATAGGAAGTCATGTATGAACTTTCATTCGGTGACCTTCATATTGACCTTCGAAGGTCTAACTTGACCTAAAGAAAATTCAATGACTTCTATCACTGAAAAGGTCACAGATGGAGCCTGGGTTTGTGTTACTGACATAGGAAGTCACATATGAACTTTCATTTGGCGACATTCAGCTTGACTGTTGATGACATTTGAAGGTCAAACTTGACATAATACAATTACGATGACTTGTCTTGCCAAAACGGTCACAGATGGAGTCTAGGTTTGTATTACAGACATATAGGAAGTCATATATGAACTTTCATTTGGTGACCTTCGTATTGACCTTCAAAGGTCAAATGTGACCTAGTGAAAATTCAATGACTTGTATCACTAAAACGGTCACAGATGGAGCCTAAGTTTCTGTTACTGACATCTAGGAAGTCACATATGAACTTTCATTTGGTGACATTCAACTTGACAGTCAGTGACCTTTGAGGGTCAAACGCCACAGTAAAATTACAATGACTTGTATCACCAAAATGGTCACAGATTGAGCCAAGGTTTGTATAGAGATATTTAGAAAGTCATATATGAAGTCCATTTGCTGACCACAACTTGACATTTTGTGACCTTTAAAGTTCACAATTGACATATTGAATACATATTGACATATTTTATTGACTTTTATCACCAAAACTGCTTCAGAGCTTAGGATTGTATTACAGAAGGTCTTACAAATGTATGTGAACTTTTATTTAGTGACCCTGACATTGATTTTCATTAATTCAAATGTCAAACTTCACATGAAATTTTCATAACTTGTATCATCGCTGTAAGACTGCTTGCCGGTAAGCTACAGGACCCTTGGTCCTATTTTTACATTTTTACCCCTCAGCCCCGACTAAGGGGCAGAGGGGTATTGTCATCACGTGTGATGTCCGTCCCTCTGTCAGTCCATCCGTCCCGTAAACATTTGTACCCCGCACAATAACTTGAAAACGCCTTCGTCAATCAACGCCATTTTGCTCTGTTGCTTGGTCTTGTGTACTTACAGAAGCCTATAGAATTTGACGGCACTCAGACGTCCAATATGGCCGCCACAGCTGCCATCTTGAATTTTGTCTTCCGCAGGATAACCTGAAAACGCCTTCGTCAATTTATATTCATTCCAAACAATCCAGAGGCTGAGGGGTAATGCCCGCTTTGCGGCGCTATTTTTATACTTTTGACCCGTCGATAGCTATGGCCAGAGGCATGACGTTTTCGGGTTGTCCGGTCAACCATACGTCCGTTTGTATGTTCATCCGTCTCAATTCCTTCAAATTTGGCGTAAATTTCTGCTTGGACTCAAATTGAACTGATGAGTTTTTACTGGTTGAAGCTGAAGGCCGCTGTGACCTCAAATCCATCTTGTTGTTGTGAATGTGACGTGTCTGGAACTCCAGGAGGGAAGTTTGACACAAATGTCCGATTGGACTCAAGCATGATCTGAAAAGATGTTGGTGGTCAAAGCTCAAACATCAAGGTGACCTCATGTTTGTCCCAATCTCGGTCCCCATAAGTTATTAATGGGCCATTTATTAAAACTGCTGTATTCATACAATTTCACGGCTAGAAACTTCAAACATTCTGTGCAGCTTCATATTGGGGAAGATTTTTCATTTTTACTCCTGGATAAGCAAATCTCAGGGGTATTGTGATGAGACTCGAGCATCACTCACTAATCAATCAATCAATCAATCAATCAATTTACCGTTAGCTCACCCACAGGTGGTAAGATATGATCTTGGCATGAATGACCGGTACCTAATTTACAAGCAGCTTATCCACGAGTTAACAATAGGGTCGCTTTGATTAAAGTTTTCTTGATGATCTCCCACTTCTATCCTTCCTCTATCAACTCTTATTTTTGTTTGATAGACTTCCATTCATTTTTGAAAGCCCTAAAACTCCCACAGTTTTATGGCTGGGGCCTCCAAACTTTGTAAACAGCTCCAGACTGTCCCAAAGGATGGATTTTAATGTTTCTGTTCCCCTGCCTGCCCTTTTTCTTTTCGCTTCACCCTGTCCTTCTGTAAACTCCATTCATTTACCAAGTTTTACAACTTTCCAGCTAGAACCTTCAAACTTGCTTCACATTTTAGACTTTCCTAAAGGATGGATGTTGATGCGACTGCCCTCTGTACCATACACATTCATACAGAGATATGGAGCATTCTTTTCCTTTTTTCATCACTCCATCCCACATATTACCTGCATGGAAGATCTTTGAATGTCTTTTATAACATTTGAACTGTTTGTCATGGAGAGTTGGGGATTGGGTGGAACTCAGGAAAGAATCACCTGTTAAATGGTGAAGTCCCACCCCTTTTTCTGATTGGATTTTCCTGATTTCATAATTAGTGGATAATTTTTCATGGGGTGTTGGGAGCTGGGTTGTTGGATTTGGGAAAAGGTCAAATGTTAATAGTTGAGCTTCAGGTGATTGTCGTTGCTCTATGTGACCAAGCTGTCTATCAGTCCTCTGTACTCCCATGTAAAAATGGTCTCTAAGTAAAGACAGCATGTTTCTCCCCGGAAATTATTCTCGAGATTCATATAGTCCTTGTCAATATAGTGCTGACTACCTTGCCGGAAAGTACACTTAATAAGTTTTATCAAATTACATCAAAGTCCTCACTGCATAAGTCATATGAGTCTAGACACACATGGATGTAAAATGCTACTTTACTGGGGGGCATACAGCAGTGAGGCAATAATTCTAGGTTCTGTTGTGGCAGACACGTCTACATAGAACCTCAAGGCATGTGTGCTGTGAGTGTGAAGTGATATCCTGCCCGACCTAGTTCTGTGCACTCAGTTTTGCACAAGCCCAGTGAACGTGCTCAAGCCCACGGGGACACAGAATTTTGGAAGTGCACGGACAGCCCTCGTGGACCATGCAGATGACAAAATTTGCGTCATGGGCACCATCTGCGAGCTGATGCATTTTGCGACCGTGCAAATCATAAATTAGCATATACTATGGTAGCTACAGGGCATACCAGGACCATGCCAGCCAAGACTCCGGTCGAATCCTGAGAGCAGGGTTTGTAGAAGCGTGACGTTTCACACATGCCTCTTCATTTGAGTAAACTCTATTCCTTTATCTTATAGGTTATGTTTTAGTTCCTGTTGGGCCACCTCAGCCATTGGGCCTCTGTTCTGAACTCTAATAGTTACTCTGCTGTTAGTTATACTGTTATACTGCTATACCATTGTTTTATTTCCCATTCATGTTTTGTGCCCTGATTGTGTACAGAATTGTTATGTTTGATGTCACGTTTCCCCTTGGAACGGAGATTTTGATGTAATTGGGTATTCCTTGTTAGACAGGTTAAATTAAAAGGTTGATAAAGATTTTGAAACCGGCCTGCAGATTCTTTTTTTTAAAGACTAAGAAAAACCGTGAGACAGTGTTTTTTTTTTTGTTTTTGTTTTGGGGGAAATGTGCATTTCGGCATAAAATGGAGGTCTAATGTGCCATTTCCTGGTCTTTATTGCTGAAACAACTCAAATAATGATACCATGCCTGCTTGCTTTGGAAATGCAGCCTGTTCAATGAACCCTCGGGGCAGACATGAAAGGGATCTTAATTTAGTCCAGCAGCTTGACAACAGGCCATCTCCACGCAGCTGACCAATAAAAATGAAGTCCTCAAAATATTTCATGTCTTTAAATCAAACTAAACATCTGAGGCCTCAAACTCCAGTCCTGGAAGGCGGCAGTGTCTATGGGCTTTTGTGATTTCCATTCAATCAGCAGCTAATTCCAGCCTCACTAACAAGGTGTGTGAACTCCTTAGCCAATCAGCAACTTAAATCACGCACTTAAGTGCAGGAACAAACCAGAAGCTGGCAGACGAAGTGGCTCTTGGGAATTGGAGTTTGGTATCCCTGGCCTCGCGACAGATACCCTTAGATATCTCTGACATTCTGACTTCAGCTCTTTCAAGAGCTGTTTTTCTGAATTCGGCTTTTTCAGGAGCTGCTTTTCGGATGAGCAGCACGAGGAAGGAAGTGTGCGCACTAGTTTTGTTTTTGAGTAAACTGAACCGCCTTTGATGCGGTGGGGGGGGGGGTTGTTGTCTTAAAGGCCGTTATGGTGAAGTCGTTAGCAGTTCCTAATTCCCCGGTCTCCCCAGGTGGTCTCCGGAGCGCATCCGTCTGTGTTTATCGCATCAGCTCGTCCCAGAGGAGCCCCGACACTGACGCAGCCCCTCGCATCGGCTCCTCTTCCTACAGTGATGCACCTCTAATGAAAATGCGCTAGATTAGTGCTGCCCACGCACTGCCGGGGAGGGCAGATATAGCTGAGTCTCCTCTGTTCGTTTGAGTGAGGAGCTGTCAGCCTGTGAGACCACGGCCAGTCTCTTCCAATACAGAGATAGGACTGAAGATCTGCTTCCTTTATACCATTCAGAATCACGGTCTCTCTCTTTGTCTCTTCCTCTCACTCTCTCTTTCTCTCCCTCACTCTCTCACTCTCTTTGAATCTTTTTACCCCCTCCCTCTTTCTATTTGTCTGTCCTCCTCTCTTTTTCTCCCTGCCTTCCTCTCTCTCACTATCGCTCTCTTTCTCTGTATTTTCTTTCACTCTCTCCGTCTTCATTTTTTCACCCTCTTACTCTCCCTTGTCCTCTTTCCTGTTCTCTCTGTCGCTCACTCTTTTTCCCTCTGTCATTTTTTCTTGGGCCCTCTCTCGCTCTCTCTCTCTCTTTTTTTCTGTCTCTCAGTCTTTCTCGTCCCACAGTCCACTGGCAGAGCTGAAAAAAACAACTGGCTGATGTTAGTAAATTATTCAGCTCAGAAATGGGAAAAATGCTGCCCCTTGGAGCGCCAGTCTCTCGTTCCTATTTGAAAACGGTGAACAATCGCCCTGACTGCCCACACGAGGCCGTCCGTACGTGAGTCTGTGAGAATATATCTGTCCAGTGCCACCATGGTCCTGGTCGAGGACGCATGGGTAATCAGGGCAGCTCTAGGACTCTTTGTCCCCTGGAGTTTTTATCCCCAGACTTTTCGTCCCCATGAACTTTTCGTCCTCGGACTCTTCGTCCCTGCATTGTTTGTCCCCAATAATGATTTGCCCTCTTCCTGCATTATAACACTATCCCTAACCCTAACCGTAACCCTTATATCATGGTGATCTGTCCATCGTCCATCTGTCCATCCACCTGTCAATAATGGTGGCAAGTTTGTTTATCATTAGGGGAGGAAAAATCGGGGACGAAAAGTCTGGGGACGAAAACTTTGGGGACAAAAAGTCCTGTAACCAATCAGGGGCAGCTTCGCTAACAAAATCAGCCCGACTCTCTTCTTCTCAGGCAGAATGATGTCATGGCCTGATTGAGCAGCTGCACATGCTCAAAGTATGGGGTAACCGTTCCGAGGGTTCACCCTCGCTTACTGCCACCAGCAGAACCTAGACTGGTGCTGTGCAGATGTCTACTTGCCTGTGTTTGTGTGTATGTGTGTGTTTGTGTGTGTATGTGTGTGTGTATACCACTGTTTGTCTGCATTCGTGCACATTTGTTTATTTGTGGATATGTTTGCACGTTTTTTTAGCATGTGTGGGTGTGCAAGTGAGTTTGCATACACATATTTGTATGTGTATGTATGTATTTGTAGGATGTGTTTGTAGGGCATCTATATGCATTTGTGTGCATTTGTGCGTTCCTAAGGTAAGTGTGTACGCACAAGTCTTTGCACGTTGGTGTGTTTTTATGGCTTGAGTGTGAGCGCATTTCTTAGTGAGTGTGTGTGTGTGTGTGTGTGTGTGTGCACGCGCACTCAAGTATATGAGTATGTGTGAAATGGGCAAATTTTTAATACATTCAACAGGAGGCAGACCCTGGGGAGTCGGTGAGCAGCAGTTGTATCCTGGCGTCACTAATTCTTTCACCCTCCGCTGAATGAGGGGATCAGAACGGTGCATGTTCCACTTCACGTCCTCTGTCCCCTCTCCCCTCCCCTCCCTTCTCCCTCTCTCTCTCTCTCTGCATTCCTCCCATTCCCTGCTATTGTTACCAGTATATAGCCATAATGGAATGCTAGGTCTTTTTACGGCGCTAATACGATTAGCATTCTGCTCCTCCCCGTGCTCTTATTGTTCACCGTCGGTTAGCCCTCGTCTCGCTTCATGTGAGTAGTCCTCTAAGAGCACTCGTGCTAAATCAGAAAGTTCCTCTGCTGTTTACGCTATGCCCTACCTCATCAATGATACTCATTCTTCGAGAAAAAGATTTCCATTACTTTATTCGTCTAACTGTAATGAGGGCCAGCGATTCGATGTGACTCACTCTTCTCCCTTGTCTGTTTAATGGGTAGTATCAGACATTACGGACTCAAGATGATCTCAGCGTTTCATTTCCCAAACAAGGAGCAATTACTGAGCCAGGACAGCTAATCAATCTCAGCGCCGAGAACCGATTACCCGGTGCTTGCAATTACCAAAGTGTGGACAGCTAATCAAACTCAGAACTAAAAGGACTTGCCACTACTAACTACAGCACTGTTCATAAGAGAAGGATAAAAATTGCTCAGAATGGATCTGATATCCAGAGAGCCAACAAGGAAAGCTGTGCGTGTGATCGTTTGTTGCTAATGACTACAAGGATCTGGTTTCCTCTCTGTCTGTGGCAGATGACTTTTGACTGGAGGTTGGTCATTAAGAAGCACTTAATACAGCTTTCAGCCTGAAGGGAAAGCCCTTATCTCATATCCGGTTCAGTTAGGTCTCAACCTCAGTGTAGATTACCTCCTAGGCTGCCTGCATATGCACTTGTGCGCATTTTCTCATAGGGGAAGAACAGGAGGAGGCTTTGTGAGAATACTTGTCCTGTGGTATGCGCGAATTAGCATCCGTAGTTAAGATTAGCATCTCTCTGTCCTTTAGTGTGAAGTGTCATCACAAAATGGAGTGGCGGAAATGGGCATTCAGCCCAACAAGGGCCGCCATTTTCCTGTCACGGAAGTGTCCTAAACATTTGTGAAATTGAAGAACGCGACTGTTTCTAGAACTGTGTCGGGTTTGGTCTTGAAAACCCCTAGAGTTTCTCCCTTTACTACGTGACTTGGCTGGCTATTTTGCACCATGACCATTCTCTTTGCGAAAAAATACCTCCTAATACATCTGAGCAAAATTAATCTCCTCCTAACTTCTCTTTATGACCCCTAATTCTGCGAACAGAATTGAGCCTACATCATCTATCATATTTCACTTTGTTAATCCTTTTACTCTTTCGAGAGCCTTCCATTCCATCGCCCATCACATGACCTGTTGGCTTCAGCGGAGATACAGTCGGCTTTGTGGGCACAAGTGTGGTTGCTTTAATTCTGCCCTTTTGACTTGATATTGGAAGCAGAGTCCCACATTACCTTCACTGAGAATGAATATTTTGTACCTAGGTGTGTGCCTGTGCACTATTTCAGGCCCTGAACTTGATAAGTGGGAGATTGATTTCCATAAGGGATTACAGTGCTGCTGAGTGTCGCTTCAGTCGACATCCTGCCATGCAGACGAGCCATATTTTTGAGCGTTATGATCACTTTACGTAAGCTCGTCCAGCTGAAAATGACAGGACCATGAACCCTAAAACTGTTCCAACAAGTCTGCCCTAAGCGTTTGGTTCGCTTAAGAGGTTGGTAGAATAAGATATTTGTTGGGCTCAATGGTCTGTCCTTGACACTTTGTGATGTTGTGTTACGTTACATTACGTTACGTTGTTGTGTTACATTACATCTGGTTATGATGTCATATACTATGTTTTACTATAT
Source organism: Gymnothorax javanicus (assembly GCA_029692085.1). Lineage (NCBI taxonomy): Eukaryota > Metazoa > Chordata > Actinopteri > Anguilliformes > Muraenidae > Gymnothorax > Gymnothorax javanicus. The sequence goes on from CM056199.1 coordinate 21,434,851, forward strand.
TATGGTGTGTCATGTTATGCTATCTTATGTTGTGTCATGCTGCGTTATGTTGCGTCCTGTCATTCAAGGTTGCTCTGGGTTGTAATTGTGTTACGTTATATTAACAGCCACAAAGATCAGTTCTAATATCCACTAAGTTGTTTTAGAGCAGTGACCCACTGAGCAGGACAGAGGCCAGTATTACCTCTCAGCAGAGTTCATTACAGCACATATGCGTCCTCCTGAGTGAGTCAAACAATAGGTCCAGACCTCCCTGTCGGGCCGACTGGAGCGAGAGGTTTATAGGCCCCATTACAATGCATTAAATGCCGGTTTAGAATTAATTAAGTAATGAGTTCTGCCCACCAGGGTCCTGAAATGGCAGTGGTTTCTTGGCCAGAAGACATTACTGTTAAGCAATTGTCCCAGTGAGGAAGAGCTAATTTACGCAATGTAGAGCAATGGGTTGGAAATATGGGGAAAAAGCTGGCACAGTGCTCGATGTTTGGCTCTGTTTTGTAGAACATGCCTGGGCATAAAGTCATTCCACCGAGGAGTTCAGTTTCTTTGTGAAATTGGCAACACGTGTACAGTGACTCAGCAATATTCCATGACAACAGTCCAGATACCGTAGCCTACATGTTTGTGTACAAGGCCCTCTAAAATAAGAGGCGCCCTTGGTAAACAGAAGTGAAAAAGGCAGTGTTGAACAGTAATGTAGATTAACGTAATTTAAAACCTGGCAATAAGCTGTACTGTAAACTTAAGAAATTTGTACTCTTTCTTGTCAGTACGTTTGCTCAGATAAATTAGTTTGTTTTGCAAATAGGTTTGTATCCCCTCTGTTTTCAGCACATTTTGTTCCCTTCCTGAGGGAAGTACCGAGGCAGTACCGAACTGATACATGCAGTGCTTCATGACACTGGGGCATGTTTTGAGCTGGATCATTGACCATTCTTTGAGTGGCACTTTAATCTCTGAATCAATCCAGGGAGGGTTAAATCAACACAAAGTTCCTGTTGTGAGTGATCAACATTTGTTCAGTTTAGGAACGTTGTCAATAAGTGTATATTTGTTTGTTTGTGGGTGTGTGTGTGCTCTTGGTAAAAGCAGGGCTTTCAACAATTGAAACACATAAGCTCAAGTATTTTTTTTTTTGTTTGTGTGCACAAGTATGCACACACACGCGCACATAAGCGCGCACACACACACGCGCACACACACACGCACACCGCTCTCTCTGACAAACAATCCCTCCACCTCTATTTGTCTGCGTGCTAAAAATACACATCGGTCATAATGCTCTATTGGTTCCTTTCATAGAACAAACTTCAATTCATTTCCTAAATTGAATTTGGATTACCCTGGCTCTGTACTGTAAATATTTGCACTCACTGTTAATTATCTTTAAAATGAAATGTCTGACACATTAAACAGATACATGGACAAGCAGGGCCGTCGTCGTTAGCAAGGCGAAGCGAGTGAGGAGATGAGGGAAGGGGAGGAAGGGACGCGATGGTAACGCGGTTCTGGGGCACTCGGCTAATATAGCACAAGGTTACAGGCGCCCTACTCTCCTGTCACATGTTCGTCCGACGCGGCAGAGGGTGCTGACAGATTGTAATGAAGGGTATGCCATCTCATTCCAACTGACCTATAAAAGAGCGTCCTTCTGGAAGAGAAACCGTGAGGAAGAAGGGCAGAGATCAAAACAAGTCAAAGGTAATAATCCTTTTGAATAACTCGAACAGCGGTGTTTGCTGGTGGCACTGGGCAGGTTGTCAAAGCTCTTAATAGGCGTCATTGCCTCGTTCCCCTTGACTGCCTTCCCCAATGCCTGTGCCAGGATTGCTCGGGTGGTTTACGTGCTGTCAGTCATGTCTTGTGGGCGGGGTCCCTCGTGGCTGGAGTGTTTTCTTGGGAGGAGCACGTGCACTGCTCGGTGCTGATGTGTTAAAATAATGCTTTGCGTGCAATAAAGCTGCCTGTCATATAGCTTCTCAGTTTTATGCGAGTGTATGTGTGGTAAGACACGCTTGCATGTTTGTGTATGTGTTTGTGGATGTGCGTGTAAGCCTGAACGTATGTGACGTGTGTACTTACATTTGTGTATGTTTGTGATGACGTGTGCGCGTTGATAGGTTTGTGTTTGCATTTGGGTTTGCACGTGGTTGTTGTTTTCCCAATGAAAGTGTTTATAAGTGTGAATGATTTTTCTTGTGTGTGTGTGTGTGTGTGTGTATCTGTGAGTGCTTGCGTACATGTGTAGTGGGCTTGTGTGTTTATGTGGTGCATGTGTGTGTGTGTGTGTGTGTTTGAATGTGATACGCGTGTGTGTCTGAATGTGTGTTTGTGAGGTGTGCGCGAGTGTGTGTCTGAATGTGTGTGTGTGGTGCACATGTGAGCGCATGTGTGTGTCTGAGTGTGTGTGTGTGTATGTGTGTGTTTGAGTGTGTGCATGTAGTGTGTATATCTGAGTGGGTGTTTGTCTGTTTGTGTTGCGCGTCTGTGTGTGTGTGTGTGTGTCTATGCCGCATCCTGTGTGTGTTCCTCTCACTCCCTGTCACTCTGCGGTCAGTACTGTGTGTCGCAGCAGTCTCGGACAGTTGTGTGTGCAGTAGCTCATTAGTAACAGCCTGGGCCGTGCTGACAGGAGGAAATAAAGTGTATCTCCTGACTGGTAGCTTGAGAGTACTGAGAGTTCACAGAGATGGGGAGGATAAATGACTTAATGTATTGGTTTATATAGCAGATTCACTGCTAATTAGCATGCTGTTAATATTCATATAACCATGGCAGCGGGCAGCAGGGTGGCCTTGAGATACAGTCAGTTGCTTGACTGGTATCTGTAGAGAAGCTGGTTTGATCTCCCTGTCAGGCCTACCAAATAAAAGGCCAAGCTTTAACAAAAGTTTGTCAGATGTCTACCATTTTCAAATAACCAGCGACACAAAATCGAAAACGTGTCACATTCCCACAAAACTTGGCACCAAAACGGGTTAAAGTCTCTACATTTTCACCAGAACCCAACTCATATAAATCACACGGTCTGCAGCAAACCCAGAGACGAACTTATGTGTGAGTGCGCATGCGCTGTGGCTTTGTCTCTGGGTTTGTTACTGGCCATGGGATTTATATGAGTTTGGTTCTGGTAAAAATGTATCAACTTAAAGTGTTGTGGTGCGAAGTTTAGTGGGAATGTGGCATGGTTTCGATTTTGTGTCGCTGGTTTTTTTGAAAAAGGTAGACATCTTACAAACTTTTGTTACAGCTTGGCCATTTTCTTTGGTAGGCCTGTCTGTGAGGCTCTTGACACAAATCTGGAGAGATGAAGGAAAGAAAACACCTCTGCTGTCAGACTGGAGGGCAACACACCCTTAACCTCAGCAAGGTTTCGAAGGTAGAAGACAATTCGGGATCAGATTTTAAAATATGCCAATGCTTCTAAAAAAAAAAAAAAAAAAAAAAAAGGACTACCCGTCAGTCAATTTTACAGGCTGAGAAGAATTTGTTATTCCACAGAAGATTTTATTGAGAAATCTGTGGATATGAAAAATAGATTTTTAGAGCGGGGATATCCTATAACATGGATTAATCAGGCTTATGAAATTGCCCTTAAAAGGTCTCGCTCGGAATTATTGAAAAAGACGACTAAGAAACAGAAGGAATATTCAGTGACGTGTATCACTCAGTATTCTTCCCATTCTTCCGCAATCAGATCAGTTTTTAAGAAGCATTGGCATATTTTAAAATCTGATCCCGAATTGTCTTCTACCTTCGAAACCTATCCCCTATTTGTCAACAAAAGGGGAAGAAACCTGAGGGATTATTTGGTTCGCGCTGATGCGCTTTCAAAAAGACCCAGTGGACCCACACAAACACTCTTACGCCCCCCACCAAAAGGGAACTACCGTTGCGGTAGTTGCGCTCAATGCAACAATACCACTAAAACCAATAATTTTCCCCACCCACACACTGGTAAACTAATTTTTATCAATAGTGTTATCACATGTGCGTCTACACATGTAATATACACGATTCGTTGTCCCTGTGGTCTGGTGTATGTAGGGAAAACCATAAGAAAATTAAAACAAAGGATTAGTGAGCATAAAAGCGCAATTCGCCGAAATGATCGGGATTACCCAGTAGCGGTACATTTTAATGATGCCCACCATGACATCTCCTCCCTTCGGTTTTGTGGTATTGAACAGGTCTCTTTACCTCCCAGAGGGGGTGACCATGATAAACTTTTGAAGCAGCGGGAGGCGTACTGGATTTACACCCTCCAAACTTTGTCTCCCAAAGGACTGAATGATGAATTGTCATTTAATGTATTTTTGTAATGCTTTGTGTGCTACTGTTCTGATGCCAGTCTGTCTCCTGCCCCCAAAAAATTGATTATAATGAATTTATTTTTGCTCATATTTGTTGTAATCAAACTATAGATTATCTTATATTATGACATGTGATATATGGGCGTTGTGATAGGGAGCCTCTGAATATAATCCCCTATAAATAACTCTGTGGAATATGGTGATTTTTTTCTGGTTTTTATGCATGTTTTTGGGTGTTTTTCAGGAAATAATGGGTGCCACGTCATTCCTTTAAACTATGGGATGGATTCGCGTATATACATACAGGTGACTGGTCGAGACTTTCCACCACACCCTATTTAAGATGGCTTCTTTCAATGTGGTTTGTATTTGTCTGATGAAGGTTTAAGTACCGAAACGTCACATTAAACTTTTGCTATTTGCAAGTTAGACAGTGTGCGGGACTCCTTTGTTTCCTTTGGTTTGATTAATTAGTAAAATCTCATTTCAAAATTAGTTACTGTGCTTTCACACTCTCTAATAGGTCAAGGCTAATGAATATGTATCTCCCTATCTAGAGCCGTGATGGCAAAGGCCTCCAATTTGCTCTAATGTGTCGACCTTATACTTCACATAAATTAGTAAATGGTGCATCCAGGTACTCTGCTGCACTGCTAATTAGGTGACTAAATGGAGTCGTGAGTCTAACATGGTTGGGAATGAATTTAATTTTGTGTTCGGAAGTTGAAGGACTGTCTTCCCCTTGGCTTCATCCTGTATATTAGAAGTATTAGCACTGAATTGTGGTTTGCAAGTAGCTCACCCTTTGTCCTTTTGATATGGTGATGGAACTGGGTGTTCTGGAGTATCTGCACCTTTAAGGGGCCATCTGGCATGCATCCGTGTCCCAAATTTTCCGCTCGCTGCAGGTGGGGAGTGGGGAGAGATGAGGACGGCAGGGGCACCAGGGCATTCAAAGCTGGAACGCTGGTCGAACAGCTGGGCTCTGAATACTCGGGAGAGGCCTGGCAGAACTGGCAGGGACGGCGGTCGACAGGGAGCTCCTGTAGCCCATATGTGACAGTCCACAGGCCTCGGCCAGCACTTATGGCTGAGTAGGTGGTAAATACCACACTTATCAGATTGTGACCAAGGTGTCCATGATGAATCTGGGGGCATGTATTTTTATTTTTGGTTTGTCGGCCATCGGCCCAATTACAAATAGCTACAACAATATATGCATGTCAAACAGATTACATGGCATCGAACAAAGTTATTAGCGACTACATTCAGACCTTACTGAATGGGTCACTGATGTGTCGTTGTTATTGGGCGACCTTTGAAGGGATTATAGGAAGGGTTTCGAGAGGAGAAATTTCGTAAAGAGCCAGCCGGTAAAATGCCTTGGGTGTGCTTGATCTTCAAGTGATGAGCTGTAATCAGGGCTGAAGCTATTGCAAAGCTTTCAGTTATGGCGCAAGGGTTGTAGGCAGAAAAAAGAGAGCCTAAAATGGAGCCATGGGGGACTCCCTGAACTATAGCTCAATGACGGGCATTGATGGAGAAAATAATCAGCTGTGATAATTGCGATTCACGTGGCGTTAAGAAGGTGTAGAGGTAAAGGTTGTAACTCTGCTGCTGCTGTCAGATTCATTGACTCAGAATCAATGTGTTCGAGCCTGGAGAGAGTATCCTTGTGATCTCTCTCTCTCTCTCTCTCTCTCTCTCCCTCTCCCTCTCCCTCCCCTGGAAAGTCTGGTGGTTATCATGCTCCATAGTAATCAAAATGGGCCCTGTTCAAATATAGCTGATGTGCACACCTGCTTTAGCATTTTTAGCTCAGTCACTACCTTGCAAAGTGTTTATCTTTCATATTATGAGATGTGTCTTACACACATTGGAAAATTTAAAATTTGCTCAGGTTAAACATACTTTCTTAGGCGCATATGCTGGCAAGTGAAAACCGTGGAACTGAAATTCATTTCTGGATTTATAGAATCTCCATGTAGAAATTATGAAATCGAGACTGTAATTATGAAATATTAAGTGAAACTCCCCTGAAATTACAGCACTTGTGAAATTACAGCTCACTGCGTTCGCAGTGGGCTGTCACTGCAAGCAGCTGCCTTAAGTACTGGATAAGAATGAAAGCTTTTGTAATAAGATGACAGAAAATGCAAGTGCCTGTGCATAAGTGAGTCCATTTTCTGATTGTTTTCAATGGCCCTCTCTGAAACAATACCAGTAGCATATGAAACAAGTAGACATGGTCAACAACATCCCCCGCCAAAATGTCTTCTTTAAAGATACTATGAACAGAGGCTCCCAGAAATGCCACAAGGGCAATAACTGCGGGAAAAATAATAGTGTGCTTCTTATTTTCGAACTCCATCAGGGTCTTTATGGTCTTAAGCTACACACCAAATTTGGTTATCCTATCTGGAATATTTCCCATGAAAAGTTGCTCCCCTTTACATATACCGTGAACAGAGTTAAAAAAAGTGAATCAAGGGCAATAACTCCGGGAAAAATAATCACGCGTGTCTCATTTTCAAACTTGATGAAGGTCTTAATGGTCTTAAGCTACACACCAAAGTTGGTGATCCTATCTGGAATATTTCCCGTGAAAAGTTGTTCCCCTTTACATATACCGTGAACAGAGTTTAAAAAAGTGAATCAAGGGCAATAACTCCGGAAAAAATAATCACACGTGTCTCATTTTCGAACTCGATCAAGGTCTTTATGGTCTTAAGCTACACACCAAATTTGGTTATCCTACCTGGAATATTTCCCGTGAAAAGTTGTTCCCCTTTACATATACCGTGAACAGAGTTTAAAAAAGTGAATCAAGGGCAATAACTCCGGAAAAAAAAAAATAATCGCGTCTCATTTTCGAACTCGATCAAGGTCTTTATGGTCTTAAGCTACACACCAAATTTGGTTATCCTATCGCGAATATTTCTTGTGAAAAGTTGTTCCCCTTTATCCCGGCCGGACGGACGCACGGACGGACGGAAGGACAGACGCATGGACGGACGGAGGTCAAATCAATATCCCCCGTCCACTTCGTGTGGCGGGGGAAAATAAGAAGTGGCCCTTCACTGTGAAGAAATACCCAGTTTGTGTATTGTTTAAAGCCCATATTTTGCTTATATTTGGCCACCTTGATGAAAGTGCTTTGACAAAGGGCAAAATGTAAAACATGTTTGCTTTAATAGACTTTAGAGTGGCAGGTACCTGTTCAAATGTACTGGTGAAATACACAGACGGGCCAAATATTTAAAACCACTCACAGATGAAGCAAATTATGTTGATCATCTTGTAGTACTGGTGCATTCCTAGGCCTGTAGACAAGCTTTGATGGTAAGCGAACAGTTGGGTCTCATAGTCGGCATCTTGGTTGTGGGAGACAGGGGACTTGAGCAACTTTGAAAGGGGCCAGATCTTCGTGGCAGAAGCTGCAAAGCTTCTTGAGTGCTACCAGTCAGCTGTGGTGAATACCAACTAGCAGCAGTTCAAGGCTATCTTGACTCATCCAAACTGACAGAAGGGCTACTGCGGCAAAAAAATCACAAGTAAGTTTAATGATACTTCCGTAAGGAATGTGTCATAACACACAGTGAATTGTACCATGCTGCATATACCACTTTGCTGCTGCAGACCAATAAGATCTAACCTATATGGGGCACGTGAATACCTTAACTGGACTTTGGCCTGACTGAAGAAGATCACCTAGTCCAGTGACTCCCATTTTCTTTTACATCATGTCCATCGGTCAGGTACGTGTGCAACAAATTTGAACCATTTTGCATTTGAGAGCAGTAAAAACACCTTAAAGCAACACTAAGGAACTTTCATTTTTGGTTTTGGTCCAAGTTCGAACGAGATGCCAACCGTTCAGTTTTATTCCGTGTGACAGTAATTACTGTAATTAATTACAGTACAGTACACATCATCATTAGCTCCCTCACCCCAGTAAAATCCAAAACTATTGTCCGCAAATGAAACTGCATTTCAAAAAGCACATTTTTTCTTCTCCGGTTTTTAACATTACACAATAAAAACCAACACCCGCTGCAGGAATGGTAGGCTAACTCGAACTTGCATATAGTTTAAGAACAACTTTCGCTCGGTCCTCAGTTTTACCGTCATCGACTGACCCAAACACAAAGTATTTCCAAACGGTGCTTTTTAGATTCTTCGGGGTGTAAATCGGTTATTTTCTGAACAGTGGCGGCTCGTGAACTGGTGATAGGGGAAGCTCAAACCCATCCCTTAAAAATAATGATTTGGTCATGACCAGTTTTCAGTCATTCATTTAAATTACTATTACGGAAACTCCGAAATCTCTCAACATTATCAGGTGTGGTCAGTTTTCATTAATAACGCATACCTGTCAACTCTTTCGCATTCGGCGTCAGTTTTGAGTGGCATATTTACTTTCCTCTCCTGTAGTCAGCAATTATTCAATCAACGCATATGCAAGAGATTCTCGCGCAGAATTGAAGTGCATGAAGGTTTGTCAGTTTCACCTGCGTTACGGTGATTATGACTCCAGACTTCTTACGCTTGTCTTTACTCAGGGGTTGGAAAAAATGGAATTGCATAACAACGTTTCAGATGATCTTATTTCATTTAAATAACTTAAATGATAATGAAACACATGCATTGATTCCAAGCCCTGAGTAAAGAAAAGCGTGAGAAGTCTGGAGTCATAATCACCATAACGCATGTGAAACTGATAAACCTCCAGGCCCAAGAACTTGAGTTCCGCGCGAGAATCTCTCACATATGCGTTGATTAAAGCAGGGGAACGTATTTATGCCACTCAAAACTCAAGGCGAATGCTGGCTGTCAAACCGGCATGCACTGCGCACGCCCGGCACAAAGATGTAACACTTTCAAGACTCTTGCAGTATAGCGCGTTAGTAGCCACCCGCTATACACTGCACACACTGACAGTGTGTTAATTATCTTGACTTTTTAAATATTCGATAATTAATTTTCACGTTCGGTGGTTCGTTTTATTGATAGAAAACCGATATGTATTCGAATATGGAATATTCATTGACAGCCCTAGTCCAAACTACGTTTCTGTTTCCAGCGGCTGTTTGAGGGATGAATAGCGATGAAGTAATGTATCTAATTGTGGCAAAACAATATCATATGACGATGTTTAAAATAAGAAATGTTTAAACAAGCAACAATCCCTGTAATTTTAGCTACAATCAGCGCAAGGTGCTACTGATAAGCAGAACTATGAAAAGTCATAACTCAATGCCCGCAGGTTTTGTTTTACTGATTATTTAGAGCAAGCAACACGGTATGACGCGCCGACGCATTTGATGGACTTCTTTTCCAATCACTGTACTCATTCAACACTCAACAAAAAACACGACAAGAATCCCGTTTGCCTCTGAAACTATTACCTAACAATCATCAGAAACTACTTTGTCAAGTACATACAAACTGAGATGATAATTCCACAATGATTCAGTATGACTGATCTTCCATCTTTGGTACTTTCCACAGGAGGAAGCTACATATTTTACTCAAACATTTATATTTGCAGTTTGCAGTCATCGCTTGCGATGCTCAAATCACAATGATAATGCTAATGTTAGCTATCGGAAATTTGCGTGGTAGCAATAAATTGCCACCAGCTTGATAGTTCGCAGCTCCACAGTGACACGACCAGCCACACAACAAACTCAAATGTACTGTAACGTTATAAAGGGAAAACAATGTGTAACGTTACTTACTCGTCCAGCAGTAACAGGGCCAAGGGAGCATCGGTAGGACATCCCTCCTCGTCTTTGAGCTCACGACAGTGAGTGAAAACCAGGCCAATATTGATCCTTGTCTGGGCTTTGATTCTGTTACTCTCACTCTCTCTTTTGTTTTTTAGTCTCCTCAGACAAAACTTTTAATTTCTTTGGGTTTTTCTTGCTGCTTCTGCCATGATAGCGGTAATCCCACATAGGCGTTTGCATTGACTTCCGTCTTTTTAACGACTGAGGAATGGGGGAAGTGACGTATGCCGTAAAGCAGTCAGCACATTTGTAGTTTTTTGTGTGGAGGGGTTCCTACCATCCACCTCGAAACTGCTTAGTGCCAGTGAAAGTGATACAGATGCCCTCAGCCCATGACAGATGTGTCATTCAACCTGTTGTAAGTCAATGTACCGTCACAAAAGTTATGAAAATATTATATGAAGGTTGAAAAGTTACTTAGTGTTGCTTTAAATGACATTTTTTTTAGCCTGAAATTTGATATTTCTGAAATTGTCACAGTCAACCTTCAAAAATGGAATGCTTGCTAGATGGTTATTGTTTTACAGCTGTTAAACATTTTTTTTATAATGCCGGTGACAATCATGGCTGGAGACATTATGTTTTTGGGTTGTCCGTCTGGCCATATGTCCACCCATCTGTCCATCTGTACATCCTTCCATTTATACGTCCGTCCATCTGTCTGTTCATCCCAATTTTGTGAAAGCATTATTTCCAGAACACATTGATAGAATTTCTTCCAATTTTGCACCAATATCCAATTAAACTGAAGGATGAACTCATTAAATTTTGGCTATCAAAAGTCAAGATCACTGTGACTTCCAGTCTGTTTCATTGATACGAACAGGATATCACCAGAAAGCATGGAGAGATTTTTTTCTGATTCGGCACAAATTTCCACTTGGTCTGAAAGATGAACTCATTAGATTTTGATGGTCAAAGATCAAGATGACCTCACCTCTGCCCCATTCTTGGTCTGCAGAAACATACAGTATAATAGGCCATTTATTAAAACTACTCATGCATTTTCACTGCTAGAAACATTTAACTTGCGCAGCTTTAAATTGGATCACATTTGTTATTTTTGAAAATGTTCTTGATGATCCTACCCTTCAATCCCTTTTTCATCTCTTCTTCTTCAGCAAGTAGACTTCCATTCATTTTCAAAAGCCCTCATACTCCCACAATTTGATGGCTAGAGTTTCCAAACTTTCTATACAGCTTCCAACTGTCCCAAAGGATGGATGTTGATGTTTTTGTAGCCTGTCTGCCTCTTTCTTTTCTTTTTCATCTTTCCATCCAACTTTCCAGCTAGACCTTTCAAACTTGCTTCACCCTTAAGTCTCTCCCAAAGGATGGTTGTTGATGTCTCTGTCTCCCACCCACCATACACATATGCGCAGACACACGGAGCACTCTTTTCTTTTTTCATCACTCCATCTCACATGGTAACTGAATGGACTATCTAAAATGTTTTCTGACTTTTGAACCGTTTGTCATAGGGAGTTGGGGTTTGGGTTTTTGGACACAGGAAGGGGTCACATAATAATCTACCAAGCCCTGCCCCTTTGCTGATTAGCTCAGCTTTTCTCCTTTGCAACCATTCATCCATGTATCATAGAGAGAAGGGGGTTTGGTTACTGGACTCAGGAAAGGGTCACATGTTAATTGGCAAAGCCTAGCCCCCTTTGCTGATTGGCTTAGCTTTTACCCTTCATAACTGTTGAACTGTTTGTCGAACAGATTTGGGGATTGGATTGTTTGAAATGTTAGCATCATTCAAATGAAAACGATTTGGATTTGTCAAGCCAACTTAAACTTTGTTTGGAAACTTTACATTCTATTTGGCTTTGCTAAGATTGAGCTTCAGGTGATTGTTGTTGCACTATGTGACGAAGGCATCTATCAGCCCTTTGTACCCCTGTGTAAAAATATTCACAAAGTGTAGACAGCATGTTTCTCACTATAAATTATTCTCTAAAGTCATACATGTCAAAATAGTGAACTTTTGCCAAAAATGCACTTAAAACCTTTTATAAAATTCCTTCGAAGTCTTCACTATATATATAAAATCAAATTCACATTCATATTTCATATTCATTCATATTTTTCACGAAATGGTAAAATGTCTCACTTTCAACGTCTGGCATGTTGTCTATGTTCTATTGTCAATAAAATGTCAGTTTATAAGATTTGCACATCATTGCATTCTGTTTTTATTTGCATTTTATACTACAGCATCCCAACTTTTTTGGGATGCGAAGGCATACAACTGCGAGGTAGTAATTTTGGTTTCAACATAAAAGCTGCCCCAGGTCAGATTTTGCTCATATTCACTGAAATTTATGTTTGGTTTACTTGAAGGGATCAAAGCAGGGAAAAGGGCAATTGGAGGGCATCTTGAAACAGTGAAAGTGTGCATTGGCATGTGACAGTGGGGGGCATAGTTAAAGGGGGACCTTGACACTGTTCAAAATGCTGCCTTGATTCCCACCATATTGTTACATCTGCCAGGGTTCTCAAGAAGACTGGCTGCAGTAGGCCTTTGCTCCATCATGGCTGGTACTCAGAACACTGAAAGGGTAAAACTGTTCGTTGGCATAGAATATTAGCATTTAAAGGGATAGCTGGAGTTTGAAATCAATGAGGCACAGTCTTATAAGTGTATTCAACGCTCTGTCTTATCTGGTGTATCTGGCTCCCTTTGTTTCTCTTGCACCCAGCTCCAAATGAGCTGAAAATGTTAAGGTGTGCAATCTCGACACAGACCGCAAATGCGATGAAAGGCAGAGGTGATAGTGCACCCACAATTTCTGAGCCGTTAGACATGGAAAAGAAAACAGCTTTTTTTTCCCCCACAATAAAAACTATCTAAATCATCATCAAAATAGGCACCTTTTGCCCCAGCAGATTTATGGCAGTTAAAGACATCCATTGAGTTCTACTAATGTTCCACATGACTGTTGAAGTTCCCATGCAAGCTCCGCACTCAGTGATTTTCTTGTTTTTCTGTCCCGATTGTCCAAAACTAACTTGATTTGGCTGTTGTTGTTTAGGGGAAATAATTTGTTTCCCTGTTTATTTTGCAGCTGTTTTTATTATGCGGCTTTTTTATCAACTCAAAAATGAAGGCCGCTATCTTCTGGAATAGCCCATTCTTTTTGACTTTAATATCACCGTTTGCAGCTTTTTCATACCATTTGCAGTTATATACATTAACCAAAACTGCTTATATATCAGTGAAAAACATGAATCAAAACCTGAGCGAGGTGGGCAAAACCTTTTGACTGGTATTGGGCAACTGAGGCTCTGAGTTGGCTGGAGTTTGAGGCGAGAAAAGGACAATTCAAAAGGGGGCATAACATTACTGTTATTTAGCTGATGCTTCAATCCAAAATTGCTTTCGTTTCAGTAGAACGAGCAGAGGCTAATCCCCTCCCCCATGCAGAGCTCAAACCCCCACTTGTTGCACTGATTATATTGTGGCAACACTGGCACTTCAGCCACCTCTTACTCTCAGCTGAACACCTTAATCGCGAGGCTATAGACCACCCCCTACAGGAGAAAGCAGCGTGCTGTCGCAGACCGGTGTCCAAGTCACTAGCGAATTGCCTTGATTATATTGTTGTACTCGGCTTTTATTATTTTTCAAGCCAAATACTTTGCGGTTCAGTTCAGCTGAACGTCAAATTTCATTTGCAGTAAGTGAGATGCTGGAACGGTTTGTCTGTGGGAAAGGATTTGCTCCCTTCGCAGGATTAATGCAGATTTTACTCATTTTCTTCTCTTTCATTAAATTTATTCCCCAGTAACACAATGGCTCACTGAATCATCTACTCGTTGTTGGTATGCTGCATCACTGATGTTTCGCCTCACAAATTTCCCATGATGCTTTGCTTATGTGCTGCTGCACCCTGCTCTTATGGAGGTCTTCACTTAGCACGGCGAGAAAAACCTTGGGAACACATCCTCCCTAAATTTGCCAGAGCGCATTGCCATGTTTGCCATTTGGTGCTCAGACTGTATCATTACAAACTTATCGAGAAGTCATCACGCTTCTCAATATATGGACCAGTGTACAGATTATTACCATTTTCTGGTATTGCAATATACAAATATGTATGAAAATTTCTTTCCTGATGTCCACTTATTGACTGTGTCTTGCAATTTACTTTCTTCTAATGAGTACATGTATGTTCTTTATGTCCTGCATGTGAATCAGCACTTGCAGGGCTTGAATACATTATTTTTGTGTTACTCATTAGCTAATTTAGTGGGCTGCTTGCGAATACATTATCTGAATGAAAGCACAGCATGAGAGAGTTAGCCTGACCCCTGCAAAACCGCAGCAGTGACTGACTTCACGATGAAAGCGAGAGTGAGGTTGGGGGAAGGGCAGTGCAGCGTCATCAAGTGGATAATGTGTTGTTTCAGTATACTACAGTACGCAGAAGTATTTTTGCTAAAAATTTCAACTCGATTCTCCGTCTTCACCTTCAGTTATTGGACTCTCTCTCTCTCTCACACACACACACACACACACACACACACACATGCACACACAAAAAGCAGAGAATGTCTGTAATTTCCCCATTTTACAGTACATAGTTATTGGGCGTGGAGTGAAAATCACTGCTAATTGGTAATGACACTGATAATTAAACCCAACAAGGGCTGCTCTCTGCTTCGCTGGCTCTCACTCTTTCTCTATCTCTCTCTCCCTCTCTTCCCTTCCTCCTTTCCTCCCATGCTGTATGTCCAGCTGTCCATCTCTCCGGAGAATAGGAGAGGGACGAGAGAGGAGGGGAGCGCACGTCATTACCGCTGCACGCCTGCAGTTAGCATGATAAGTTTGGCTTTGCGAGATACATGTGGAAGAAGGGAGATGGTTAAAGAGAAGAAAGCAAAAGATGTTGGAAGGAAAGAATGAAAAATGGAGATGGGAGGAAGAGGGGGGCAGCAATTCTTGCTTCATATAAAATGGATAATCGGCCTTTGGCTTGAATAGCTGGACTCAGGCCAAATGGGGAAGGCAAAAATCCCAGCCAAGAGGTTTGGAGTGGGGCCGGGGGGGCAGGTCTCTCGCTGCCCCCAGAATGCCGAGGGTGTCGTGGGATTTTGAGCTGAGGCCAAGGGGTGGCGGGGCGGGGGGTGCTGTGTTGGATTCCTGCCTCGCTTTTATTTTATCTGTTTTTGTTTACGCTGAATGCTAGCTTCTCATTAGCTCTTTTCACCATGGGGGCACTGCATCACGTGGCTGAAGAACCGGAGGGAGAGCTCTCTAATGCGGGAACAAAAATTATTCTCTAAGAATGGACTTGACTGTTCACATATACGCAGGGAGGCATAGAAACGTGCGCACTCGTACACACAGCAGCACAACCTGTGAATTATATGAGGACTGACTGGCAAGAGGAGGGATAAAATCTTCCATAATTTGTTTGCAGAGCTGTGAGGTGCAGTATAAGTGCCGCTAGCACATTTTAAATCATCTAAATACGCTTCCTGGATATCACAGTAGCCGCAGAACCCAGTTGTCAGGTTGTATCAGCTCATGTGACATCAGAGTTAACGTTTGGGCTGAGTTCTGCATGGTGGAGCATGCTTACAAAGTGAAAGCATTCATTTTTCATTCCTGTTTTCCAATATATTGCAGGTGCACAAATCGATTCGCTGCCAAACATGGTTTTCTCCTTCAAAGGTGAATATCACAAGTACCGAGAAGGATTTTTTTTTTTTTCTGCGCAGAAAATCGGTAAACAGCTAGCATGGCTTTATAACAGAGGCCCTAACCTTCGTTGCTTTCACACTCAGGGTGAACTCAGTTGAGGATACACTTTGTGATAATCTCTCAGTTACCTCACCTTACTTTCTTGAGTCTAGAGTTCGAGGATTTTAAGGTAAAGAAAATAAGAACTGCACATTCTGTGGAGGCCTAGGTGGGCGTAACAGCATGTTCTTATCCCTGTGTGCGCATGTGTTGGCATTATCAGATTTAAGTAAAGATGGTGTGGGGAGTGAAGATCCCTTGAGAGTGGGTCTGACAGGTTGAGTACGTCAGTGTTGGTAGACTGTGTCATCGTGTGATGGGCAGGCCCCATCCAGTCTACAGCCT
Source organism: Gymnothorax javanicus (assembly GCA_029692085.1). Taxonomy (NCBI): domain Eukaryota; kingdom Metazoa; phylum Chordata; class Actinopteri; order Anguilliformes; family Muraenidae; genus Gymnothorax; species Gymnothorax javanicus. The sequence continues at coordinate 21,451,050 of CM056199.1, forward strand.
ATCCTGTCGTTCACTCGTTTTTTTCAGCATCCTTCGATAGGAGATGCAATCTGCTGCTGTCTTTCTCCAGTTCTGTTTGCATTTACCTGAGGCCTGTCGCTCGATGTTCCCCTCAAAATATCGACTAGTCACGACGGTGTTCGCGTCCTCTCTCTCTCTCTGTCACTCTCGCGCATGCTGAGGCCCAGCAAATGCTTCTGCGAGACGCTGCTGAGAACAACGTGGATGCAACTCATGCCTTCATGAAGTACCGCTGTTTCAGATCCAAGGGCCTTCAAACGCCCTCTGCTAGCTGACCGCAGAATTTTTCAAATTCTAGGAAAAACTATTAACGAGCTCTAATCCCATTCACGCACAGCCAGGTGTTGAGACAGATCCCCCCCTTTCAAACTGTGGTCTCCTCGGATGCTGCTGCTTGGTTTCTGCTCCGAGGTGTTAAGTGTAAAGGTCAGAGTAAAGCCTCTGCCATGTGTTTCTTCCACCCTTGAGGTCAGAATATCTGATTTCGCTTATTAGTTCCAACTCCTGGCCGAAATCCTGTGCTAATTAGCAAATATGAGTGGTTAGAACTAAATACTGGGGAGATTCTGAACCTGGATCAGCCACCTCAGATAAGCAGGGGTGAGAAGGGGTATAAACCATAGACTGTATAAAAAGATGGAAGAAGCAACTGTGACGTCACCCATTGGTTTCAGCACGCCATTTAGAAATCCTTAATTTTGGCAATTTGAACAGTGCCATTTTGTCATTTTGAAACTGAAAGTGATTCCTATTGGATGAGAGCATGAATTGAAGATCCAGGGAGGAGCGAGGGGTGGGTCTATGGGTAGATCTGACCATATCTGACGAGGACCAGAGGATAGCCACGACCCCAAAGCATATCTGGCTTTATCCTTTATTCTAGTCTATTTTGGACCATAGTTTACAAAAATTAACATCATGATATATCGAAGGAGACTTGAAACTTGCGATAGATACCATAAAATAATGTGGGAAATCATTGAAATAATAAATCAGGTGGGAAAGTAGGGTCATTTTTTCATAGACTTCTGTAGCATTGAACTTCTTTCTGCAACCACTGACGTTGCCATCTGCTGGCCATTAAATAGAATGCAATTTTATAAGATTCCCGCATTGGCTTCACTTTTCAGACCTGGGTGCTGCGTCCATCTTTTTATACAGTCTATGGTATAAACCACAGTGATAGATGCTCTGATATTCGGGGTTGCTAACTCTGTCAGAATGTGTCCAGTGAAATTTCTCTCCCTTTTCTCCTCTCTTCCTCAGCCTAAAAGCCCTGCTGTCAGGCCCCCCCGTGGGTGGGACGGTGGATCTGTCGGGGATCCCCCTGGGCATCCGGGACGTGGAGCGCCTGTCGGCCCACCTCCATCGGCACACGGAGCGGGTGACCAGCCTGGAGCTGGGCTTCACTGAGCTGACGGACGAGGCCTTTCTCCAGCTGCTGCCCGCGCTGGGCTCCTTGCCGCGGCTGGAGACGCTGGCGCTAAACGGCAACCGGCTGACCCGCGCCGTGCTGAGAGACCTCACCGACGCGCTCAAGGACCCCGCCGCCTTCCCCGCCGTCACCTGGATCGACCTGGGCAACAACGTGGACATCTTCTCCCTGCCCCAGCCCTTCCTGGTCAGCCTGCGCAAGCGCTGCCCCAAGCAGGGGAACCTCCCCACAATCCTGGAGTTCGGGGAGAGTCAGGCCAGCGACCCTGAGTGCAGGGCCGGCGCGGAGGGGGCCGACGAGGGGACCGGGACGGAGAGTGCCGAGGAGCTAGGGTCCGACTCCGAGGGACAGGCGGACGGGGAGTTGCAGGCAACGGGGATTAAGGAGGCGATGGAGCTCGATGGCGACTCTTTGGGTGGAGGGGAGGAGCAGGAGGAGGCAGATGGAGCGTGGGGAGAAAGGGAGCGACAGAGGGAGGGGGGTTATGGAAGGGAGCGTGGGGGTGATGGAAATGAACAGAGGAATGAGGAAGCGGAGGAAAAGGAGGAAATACCAACGTGCTCTTTTCAGCCCACCTGTGCTCTCCAATCACAGGAGACCACTGGGCATGTTCAGCCAATAGCAGGACAGGGAGGGAGGGGCTGGGAAACAAGCAATCAGACCTGAAACAGTTTTTTTGGGCTTTGTTTGTTTTGCCAAGTTCTTTCTCAAGAAGAAAGTGAAAAGAATAGTAAATAAAAGAAGATGAGGACAATAAACAAGAGGGATGATTTTAAGAGCCATGTCCTCTCCAAACCAGCCCACGCCCTGGACGACTTCAATCAGTTGGTCGAGGATGATAAGTTGAAATCTCTCTCACACTGTGGTATATAAACAAAGTGAACATTTGGCGAGAAGATAATGGAGTCGGGAAGAAGATCAGACAAATTACAACTATTATTATTACTGATATATTAATACACTAAGATTTTGAACTGTATATTATAAAAATAGTATGACGATATATGAAAAATGTATTTTTAGATAGGATTATAATACATGCATTATTCCACTGAAGATTTGTAGCCTTCTTCAAGGTGTTAACTCTTGCTGTTCGACCCTGTGCTGATTCACCTGTGCTTAAGCAAGCATCTGTGCCTGCATGTATGGGAGGGACAGTGGTGTTCAGCCTGTTGAAGTGGGCTCCTGCCTAATTGCCTGAAGGGTTTGGCGACCAATGCCTTTCCAATTGTTGGAGTGTGTAAGGCCTCGGTCCTGGCAGGAGCGCTACATTGTGTGTGTGTGTGTGTGTGCCCGTGTGCGTCTGGGTGTGTTGTGTATGTGTGTGTTGGAGGTGAGTGGGGGGTTATGGGGTTTACATTAGCAAGATCAGGGGCTGTGCAGGGATAGTCCAGTGGGGCAGTACCACTGTCTGACATAGAGAAGGGGTTAAGGACCAGAATACTGCACTTCAGATGTTTACCCCCGCATCATCTAATTATTGCCCCGCTGTTAACTCTGTTTACACGCATTTAGTGCATGAATCACTTCCTGTCCTCGTGTTACCTGTTTCCACTTAAATTAAGGCTGATTTGTGCAGCTTGAATGTGTCTATATTTTATTCATTTAGATGTATTGTGACATTTGGATTTTTGAGAGGCACATTTTGAAGTTGATTTGGTTTTTTTGTTTTTGTTTTTTTCTCAGTCTGTCGTCATTTGTCAACCATGAGATTCAATAGATGATGGGGTTATCTGTTCATACACAGTCAACAGATTGTTCACACTTTACACCCATACAGTCCGTAAGTGGACTCTGATACATGTGCGTAAACACAGCGCAGTACATTGTATGCATGACAAGAATGACAGGAACATCCTTTTTCTGAAACACTCACCACCCACCACATTGACAATATGGCTAAAATATGTTCATAGACTGTGCCTGTGAGCAATGTAAATAAAAAAATGAAAGTTTATTTCATTTGGGAAGGTCTTGGTGATTGGAAAGTTGAACCAATTTTTGTAAAACCCAAAAAAATCACATTTTGTCAGGTGCAGCGTGTGCTCATGGATTCACAGTGCTGTTTATGGGTTGGTCTCAGGGGAAGTGATCACGCCTGGGCAAGGATGCTGATTTATCCGCTTACCTCCAACCACCTTCCCTCCCCCACCCAAGTGGTGTAAAATTGACAGAAAGCTGTCAGTAGAGGAGCCAAATATGCTACGGTTTTCTGAAAAGAAACCAGGTTGTCTAAAGAAGCCAAGCAAGCCAAGAATGCCAAAAAAAAAAAAAAAAGCCGCTCAAAAATTTGCCTTCAGAACACCAAAATTGCACACCAACATCTATTCCACTGAGCCTTTTCATAAACCCATACACTGCGGAAATGAATTGCCAAATGAATTCAGTTGGAAGTAAAAACGCCGTTTTATTGTGTTGAGGTCAAACCTTTCCTAATTTACTGCTGGCATTGAATCCTGTAAAACTGTATTAACAAAACAAACTAATCAAAAGACCATTCAGGAAGACAATCCTTTTCATGCTCAGGCTTATGTTATATTTCCCATTCGTATCCAGCAATTCACATCTCTCAAACATGCCACTAATAATTTCCCTTACTGTCATCATCTGCAGGCGTTAATTGACCAAGAACACCTGTTCTTGTCGACCCTATAGTATAGACACACTCCTCCTTTTAACCTATTATCTTACTGCCGTCCTGTTAAATGTCTTTCTTCGTGCTTTAGTGCTTCATTTTTTTGTCATGCCTAGGCCTCCACCTCCCCATTACCGCCTTGTCTTCGCAGATTCAACAGTGTCACAACTTCATTGGCCTCATCAACCTCATCACTGTCATTTGAAGTCATCAGTCACCAGCACCACCAGTGTCTGCATTCTACGGTGGGATTAGTTATGCTGCCGCTCAGGGCTGATGCCTCTCAATTACTAATCTCTTTGTAGAGTTCAAGTGCCAAAGACTTTTCTACATCATCTCTAAAAGAAGTAACAGTCTTTACTTCATTCACTTGGTCCCTCCTGATTGAAATTGCTGAAAGCTACCAGTGGACATATTGACTCTGGTCCCTGAGGAGGTGCTGTTAGATGGGAGACTACACACAGCAGAATCGGTCTGAAAAGCAGAATATATATGCGATCCATGTACGCGTCTGAATTATTCGGAAAAATGGCTGAAGAGATGAACTCCGCGAGGCAGGAAAATAAGCTTTTGGTTGGAATAATTTATGTGCGGCGTGTGTTTTTCTATGTGTGAGTGTGTGCGCTTCCTTATGTATGCATGTGTGTCCATTTGCGTGCGTGTGTATGCATGCATATGTATACATGTTAATGTAAATATGCATTTGCGTCTGTTTCTGGAATTTTTGTGCTGAATCGTGTGTGTGTGTGTGTGTGTGTGTGCGCAGGTGTGTGTTGGCATGGTCTTGAAGAGAGGGGCAGTCTTTGCCTCTCTCTGTGATAGCAGTGTTACAGTATACCACAATAAGATGAGTCAAAGAGATAAATTAAGCAGGAAAAGAAAATGAAAGCAAGCATTATATTTGTAAAGAAATGGAGTGCTGTGACTTGCTGTTATATGATGAACATGCGAGAGGAAATCCAGGCTATGTCTGGCCGCTTTACCAGCTGTCCTGCCCTTTGCTGTTATCATCATAAGTTTGTTTACTGTCACATTCTACATGGGGCTGTTTTCATTTAGAGTGTATCTGCAAATTTCCCCAATTATAATGAAGGGCCGCCCTGCAGCAGGGTTATGGAGTTAATCTTGTACTGACTCCTATCAGCCTGTCATCTGAGAGAAAGCAGATATAACTGCGTGGTGGAGGAGTTATACAGTGTATTATTGTTATTATTATTATTATTATTATTCTTAAAGGGGACCTATTTTGCTATATTTCCAGGTTACATTTTGATCTTGGACTCCCCTAGAGTACTCCTGATCGTTCAAAGTCCAAAACAGAGTCCTTATTTAGCTCATACTGCCATCCTCAAAAAACCCCATTTGTAGTCCATTGAAGTCTCTGCCTGATACGCCTCGTTGGGGTGGCTCTTCCGCTATGGCCCCCACTCCCCGTGTGCCCACTTTCTTCCGACTGGCCAGCTCTGTGGAGGGCGGATCTAGGCGGGACGAGGCAGCAGAACACAGTTTTCCGGGTCCGTCTCCCCAGAGTGAAACTGAGATGCGTCTGCCATCTGAGAAGGAATCGACTGGCAAATTCCGCAATCAAACGCAGTACGTGTGTAGATCTAATGAAATGAACTTGTTCTAGTAAACGCAACGGCGAAAGTGGAGGACGAAGTGCGAAAGTCTGGCAGCTCAAGCTCTAATTTGCTATCTACCTATGGCTACTATGGTGAGTACACCGGTGTTTCTACTCTATAGCTAGGATTGAGGGAAAGCTAGAATCCACCCCATACAGACACATTTGTAGAACGGGTCGACATACCCAAGTGTAGACCGGAGACCGTAGAAATCCGGTGGGTCTGAGTTTAGAGGGAAACGGGGACAGTGAGGAGCAGCAAAAAGTGGACCAACAGCTTACGGACTGCTTTGGTGTGTATTATAAGGACCTGCTGGTTCGTGTGCATAACTGTGGTGTGTCATTAGCGTGGAGTAACGAACAGCTTCTGCGCTGGTATATGACGAAGGGGCGAAAGCTCCAGGCTAAACGGCCTTTTCGGAAGTTGCCCGTGGTAATGGTTTACTTATTACGTCGGAATGACCAGCGTTTGCTTGCTGAAAATGGGCGCGATAAGCTGCTTTCACACGGATGAAACAAATTTAAGGCGACAGATTACATTCAAAGTCAATGCATTGTCTTTGCATTGACTTTGAATGTAATCTGTCGCGCGAAAAATTAGCTTCGCGTCCGGTGTGGAAGCTGCTTAACGCGCCCATAACGCGTGTATTCGCATCTTTGCTTTGACTTTGAATGTAATCAGCCGCGCAAAAAATTTGTTTCGCGTCCGGTGTGAAAGCTGCTTAACGCGCCCATAACGCGTGTATTCGCGTCTTTGCAATGACTTTGAATGTAATCTGTCCCGCGAAAAATTTGTTTTGCGTCCAATGAGAAAGCAGCTTTATGGATAGTACGCGACAGCTAGAGAGAGCTCTCGTTATGTTATGAACATAATACAGGTTTTACAGACCGTAAGTTCTGTTAGCGTGGACAAGTTGCTTATGTGGAGCCAGCGAATCGATCACTTCTACAGGAAAGAATTTCCTATTTAATCTCCGCCTTTTTCGGCTTTTTATTAGCCACAACAATTTCAAAAGGGGGATGAAATGATGTCACGGTAGTGCAGAGAAATCATTTGTTATACCAGACACGGTAGAGCTTCTGCGTTTCGCATTGTTTTCTCGGTAGCACCAGAGAGCTTGCCCAGATATTTGTGAAGTATCCGGCTGATCCCGGTCATGGATAAGTGAAGCGATCACAAGCAGCCGTAAACAAACCCAAACACGTATCCCAAGCTCTGCAAAACCTATGTCTAGTCTAACTGCAGCCTTTTCAGCCCAACTTTGCGGACACATATAGCACCTCTCCGGTTAACTTCAACTGTAGTGGCTACAATCGGGCAACGTTATCATGAAACTGCCACATTGATGCTTACCGAAGTAACACAAGCATACCGATCAGAATTATTGCATATAAGTTATCCAGGAGCATTTTTAATTAGCACGGCATGCGAACTAACACGCAGTAGCTGGTAACCGAGCGGTCATAACAACCACAGAGACAAACCCTTGCAATACAGGTTTTACAGACAGCAAGTTCCGTTACCGTGAACAGTTGTACCAAGCATCCAAATTACAAACAAGTATAAAAAGTTAGCTTCAAATGAGATTTATGTTCACACACCTTCTGTAGAATTTCCCCTGATATCACTCTTGCATATTTAGGACACAAACATTAGAAACAGTGACTTGGCTACGTTAGCCGCAGTGCTACAGCCACAATCAACTGGCTATCACATCAGGTTGGCTTATGCAGTAAAAGCAACTTGCAGCTTTTGTGTCTGTGAGTCACGGACAGTCGCGACCGATCCAGGATTTATCTTCAGATATTTTACAAAGCCTGCGCTTGAGGCCAGTTGTTAGTGCTAACTATCGTTAGCGGTCCTGCTAGCCACCCGTAACACGTTAGCTTCACTTACATTATTTGTTGTTATATCGTTACTTACAGCTTGTGGCTCCGAGCGCTTGATCGATGCAGCTGCGTCAGGTTTGAGAAGCAGCTGAAACGCTTATCCTGTGTCAAATTATCCTTTATTAACAAAGCTGTCTTTGGTGAAATGCTGAGCACAAGCAGCAAACGTTCCCTTTGGCCGTGGCTGTTTGCTGCCAGCAAACAAAAAAAGCTACCCACTGATTTCTGGTGGCATCATCTTTTGGAAGAGAAATAGGTGCTTTTCTTCGCGTCCAAAAGTAAACGGACAAGCAGCTTTGGGAGAGATACTGACAAAACTGTGCCTCAAATGATCTGCGGTTCTTCTTTTGTATTTCCAAAAGTGTAGACTCTACTAAGGCATAGTATGATCTGCCGTTGTTAGTGCCTGCTAGAATAGTTTCCGGTGGGGGCAGGTCCAGCACCGTGTTTGGCTCTGGCTAGGTCTGTGTTAATTGGACGGCACAACCTGACGTCAGGTTTTGCCCAGATCTCGTGAAGATCTCGGGAGGAGCTGTTCAGAGAGGAAATCACGTTCTTGGATTACGGCAAAACCCCTGTATCTTATGTTTAGAAACTTTTCAGAGGTTGAGTATGGACAACCAACATTATAACATTACTAGTATGTATTAAAAGAAGGATCAGCATAATAGGTCCCCTTTAACTGAAGTGAACAGCCTGTACTGTGTGTGTCTATCTATATTTGCATGCTGTGTTTAGATATGAGCGTGTGTGTGTGTGTGTGTGTGTGTGTGTGTGTGTGTGTGACGCACGCACGCACATGTGCATTTATGTCCATATGTGTGTGTATGTATATATGTGTGCATGTTTGCATATATGTGCGAGTTCTTTTATTTGGGCGTAAGTGTGTGCATGTGTGTATGCATTGTCAGAAAGAGGGGTACAGCAGGAGTCCATTTTTGTTCCCCAAGGCACATTCAGCACTTATCTACCCCTATAGGGCTAATTATAGGACCTCGAGGTACCAGTGTGAAAAACCTTTTTCGGGTCTAAAAGGGACTTTTATGTTCCAAAGCAAATAAATACCCACTTCTGAGGGTATAACAACAGTACCTTTGAGGGTACCGCCCCAGTGTCAAGCCCTTTACCCCTAAAGGTACAAATAGGTGCTTTTTTTCTGAGTGTGTGTGTGTGTGTGTGTGTGTGTGTGTGTGTATGTGCGTGCATTTATGTGGATGTGTGAGTGAATATACTGTACCAGTCAAAAGTTTGAACACGCTTTGCTAATGTCACAGCACTGTTTTTAGACAAAATTAAATGGCTTAACTCTTCCATATAATCTCAAATGGAATTTTGTAAAAAAGTAAACAGTCAGAAGTGAAAAGAGAATAATTTACTTGAATGAATAGTGTCCAAAATTTTGGAATTCTCAAAGAAGCCATATTTTGCAAAGTAAACAGACAAATAAGCTCCTTCTTTTTTCCAACAGTCGAATTAAAGTCAAGCGGTTTTGGGACTTATTGGGCGAAAAGAAAAGCATGCCTCAAGTGCAGCATGTCTTTGGGAAGTTAGACAGCCGTGCAGCTGCAAATTCATAGTCATATGAATGCCCTTGTTTCAAAAAAAAAAAAAAAAAAAAAAAAATGTGAGAATGCTCTGCAAATATGACAACAAATGGTGGTTAGTTTGATGGATCTAAGAATTAGATCTTTTTTTGCAAAATAAAGGCTGCTTATTTCTTTAACGTATATTGTCAGAAAAATGTATGTCCAAACGTTTGACTGTTACTGTATGTGTGTGTGTGTGTGTGTGTGTGTGTTTGTTTGTGTTTGCATGTGTTTTCGTGTTGTGTATGTGGTGAATGTGTGTTTTTATGTGTGTGTGAGAGTGTGTGGCGGGCAGCCTCCCACCAAAGAATATAAGGAAACCGTGAAGGTTGTGGAGTAGAGTAGTGGAAGAGGAGGCAGCTAAATACGCAGAAATGGGAAAGACAAACCCTCTCTCGACCCCAGACAACTAAAACACTAAAGAGGAAGCTGAACAAATTAATTTTCACTCTCCCTGTCTGCCGCTGGGATTATGTTACGCACCCCATCGTTTGTTTACCCGCTTCATACTGCGGGTGTTCGTTATTTCATGTAATTTATGTTCCGTAGGTCGCCCTTGGCAGGACTGCCGGAAAAATACAGTCACAATAAAACTAATCTGTGGAACACGGTGGTAGATGCCGTAAATAATCCCTCTATATGTCCTCTACAAAGCGAAGCAGTTGGCTTGGCCTGGAAAAAAAAATCTCCAGACTCAATGATTCCGGATTTCACTAATCCATTTCCTCGGCAAATACGTGTTCGGATAGAGCTTAAGCTGACAGACAATGTTTCCCGCTCGTAGAACATCCTGCCTGCCGCGTTTGAATTGAAAGCAAACGATTAGTGCCGAAAACGGCGTTCGTGCCTACAAGTACACGCACAAACTGGAGAACATAGCTATTCCGCTGTCATCCAAGATAAAAACCGTAAATGAACTGCTGAAAGCACACATGATCTCAGATGTCACGTGGTGAGAGGAGACACAGGTGTGGAGAGGACTGAGTAGAGGGTAATAACATTTTCATTATTGAAAATCCGAGCAAGATCATTTTTGTTTATGCTGTTGTAAAGGCTTTCGGTTCATTAAAAACACTTGGTGGAAAAGTGATAGCCGTTTTCTGTTAACCGGACATCGCATTATAACCATGCACTGTTGTTTCTGAATCATATGTGAGTTATGAAAATCTGTAACGCCTACTGTTCTGACCATGGACTGTATATAAAGACGTATTTCTATATACAGTCCATGATGCTGACTCGGTTTCCTGGCAGGGCCAATGCTTACTCAGGATCTCCTCTCAATTTTGATTCCGTAAAAAAATCAGCGGGTAATATCCACGTGTCATGCAATGAAGTTACAGATTGACTTACAGGGGTTTGCTTGTAATGCTGAGAAATACAGGAAATATATGTATGCGCAGAAAGTTAGGTTTGCGAACAAACATCGCAGCTCTCTAAGTTAGACTATCTTTGCTGATTGTGAGAGATCCTGGTTGTCAAGGCCACTGGGGAACGGTAGGTTACCAAGCGAGGCAGTTGCTGTGGAAACAAAAAGGACTCACTCTACTCAGGTTCTGAACAAGCTGAAGTTTTCATAGGAGTGAGCAATGCGGGCATGCCTCAGTGAACGGGAGACTGGAATCGGAACTCGGTGCGCTGTGATGTGCTCAGTGTAGGCCACAAATGCGGTCCAGGGAAAAGCTAAAGAAACAGTCCTTTATTGTACATCATGTATCCCGCGATATACGGACATTTTGTAAAGATCGTTATTCATCTCCAAATAAATGTTCAGTAGGCTTCATGCAGTTTTCAATCGACTGGTTTCTTTTTCATCAATTCATAATTCAAAATGCCTTCTGCGATCCGGAGGAAAAGCGCCAAACCAGAGTTTATGCAACAGCGTCTCCAAGCATGAACTTGGACACAAAAATATGTAAACGTAAAAACAAGTGGTTGAAAAAAATGATTCTTAATGTAAAGAATGTATTTGCTAGCCGATCTTAGCCGTAAAAATCTCGGAAAGAATTTTCATCTTAAACCAGTGGTCTTCAACGTCGTTCCTGGGGACCCATTGCGGATGCTGGTTTTTGTTCCAACCACAATTGTAATCGCAGGATTTTAGCGAGCTGTTAATTTGTGTTAATTAAGTGCATTTAATGTTTAGAGCAGTTATTTGCCCTGTTGACTCACATCTAGAATAAAAAAATACCATACCCACATTGCGATGTATTGGAAATAACAGCATAAAAATGAGAGAAAACAATGTGACCAATCAAATTAAAGATGTAGTTGGCTCCTAATTGGAGAAAAATAATCGGCACATCATGACAGCTTTATTCTACAAGCAAATGGTGATGAGTCAAACCAGTTTTATGTTAAATGTAAATCTAATTAAGTTCACCTGATGTTTTTTGAAAGAACTTGAAACAGTTGTGTCCAGCAGCCTGATTTGGGGTTTACTGATTTCCTCAGTGCTTAATTTGATCTGTTTGAAATGTTATAGCCGATTACTTCAAATTTCTTGCAGTATAGAAATAAACACTATCTTCTAGGGTAGGCTACTTTATTCTTCATAGGATGTATGGATGTTTCTTTGTAATATTTGGCTAAAGAGAGTAATTAACAACTCTAAACATGAAAAACACCTCACGAAGGCATTTACAGCTTGTTAAAATCCTGCGATAACAGCTGTGGCTGGAACAAAAACCATCATACACAGTGGGTCCCCAGGAACGACGTTGAAGACCACTGTCTTAAACTATAGCTAAAAACGGGAAATAATTGGCTCTGGATTGTGAAATGAAATCTCTTATTGGCCCAGCTGCGGGGCAAATAGCAGAAGTGATTCTCTCATCCGTCTCATCGCGGTGCGAATTGCAGAACTGCTTCTCTTGTCGGTCCCGTTGCAGGGTAGATAGCCGATCTCTTCCCCCAATTCACCCCGCAGCGGGGCGAATAGCCGCTTCCTTATTTTTTAATACCCATCATCATTTCATGGGAAAGCCTGGTTGTAATGCCAAAACATTCGTCTTTCCTAACACTCTTTCCCGAGGAACTTTTTGAAACATAATATTTGAAGAAATTCAGTTTGTAGAGAAATGTTAGTCATGATTACTGTATTAGGAATGCTCTGATTCTGATCATTCTCTCCCTGTCTGACCCCCACAGCGGCTGCCGTTTCCTCTGCCTCGGTTAAAGCGCGTGTGGGTGGGGACTGGGGCTCGTCTGCTATTGCAGCTCCTCAGTATTCAGGTGAAACACAATCCACTACACAAATCGGCTGTCTGTCTTGTCTCATATAAGTACAATAAGCTACGATGATTCGAGGAAAATTCGGACAACTTTAGAGGAACCATTTAAAAACATTACAAAACGTTTTCACATTTAGCCTACCATACGTAGCCTATATACGGAAAATACATGACTTTAATTGTTCCTTACAATCTACTTGTTAGGTCTATAAATATTTGGGCAGTGAAACAATCTTCATCGTTTTAGCAATGTGCGCTCCCGCAATGGATTTGAAAAGAAACAATCAAGATACGCTTTAAGTCCAGACTTCTAACTTAAATTTAGGTGTTTTGTCAAAAATGTCTTCGAAACGATGAAGGAATTACACACTTTTTTTTCTTTCTTTCTTTTTTTTTAGGGGCTCAAAATCTACTGAACAAACACACAATCATCAATTGAATTGTCATTTTAATACTCAGTGACAAATCCTTTGCAGTCAATAGGTATGTCTTCATTACAACGAAGTTTCAAATTAGCTAGCTATTTTGCGGTTTTGAAATTAGCCCGATGTCAAATTAGCTGGCTATTTTGTAGTGAAGACGCAAATAGCCCGCAAAATTGATCGGAAATTTTTTCCGATAAATCGTCGTCTAGTTCGCGAAATAGCCAGCTAATTCGCGAATTAGCCCGCTATTTGTGTTGCGTCTTCATTTCTCGAGTGGAGGGCTTTCGCGCTAATGGAGACGCAAATTCGTAGGCTATTATCAGACTAATTTCCCTAACCGCAAAATAGCTGGCTACTTTAACTTCGTTCTGATGAAGACACACCAGATTGTCTGTCTGAAATATGGAATCCGTGGACTTCACAGATGATGCGCACAGTGGGTTTTAACCGTAAAAAAGTCAGAAAAAATTCTAATGGCATGAAACCAATGATATGTAGGGGAGAGCCGGTGCGAAAGTAACGTGGGACGAAAGTAATACGGCGATTTACTCTCAGCCATCCGCACTTCGATGCGTCATATTAGGTCAGCACGTGCAGCTCGCGACACTCTCCAGACCCGAAAAAATCTTGAGGTTTCGACGCTTCCCCATGAGCGAGACCGGGAAGACCGTTTTCCACAGTGGTGAGTAAATTCAGACAAATGGTAAACTTTTTTGACTTAAAGATTGTCTTTATCGCTCCATGTGTCATATTTATGATGAAGTGATAGGTCATTTAGTTTTGTGACATATCCTGAAGTCTGAAATGTAAGACTTTTTCCACTTAAGAAGCAATCTTGGTTCTAATGTCTGGAGTCACTGTCGGGGCGGAAGTAGCAACGGTTACGTTCGTCCCTCTCTGCTAATGCGGCCGAATTTTCTGTTTTAAAGCTCATTTAAAAAATGTGTGTGTTGTATTTTACCGACAGAAAATGCCAAGAGTTAGGGTCAGAACTACCCAGAGAGGAAAGGTTGACCAGCAGGTTTACGGAAGGGCCTTTCTTGATGTCCGAAGAGGCGAGAGTATAAGGAGGGCAGCCGAGGTGCATGGCGTTTGTCATACCCTGTTCAGGTACTGCAAGAGGAGGGCAGAGGCAGGAGGGCAGCAGGCCAGAGCCCCAGGGTACAGGGCTCACAACAAAGTCTTCACAGAAGAACAGGAGAAGAGGCTGCAGGCATATATAAAGAGAGCAGCTGATATATATATTTTGGCCTGAGTCCTAAAGAGGTTGGAGTAACACTGCAGACAGAGCTACACCACGATCACCATTTGCCTAAGATAGCAAGCACCTCAGCTCCGGATCTGCCCCAGCTTTGAGGTGCTTGCTATATGGGAATTAACCTCTTTTTTTATGCTGTTTTAGGTGCGAAAGTTTGCATATGAGCTGGCCGAAAATATTGGCCTCAAAACTCCATGTTCATGGGAGAAAAACCAGATGGCAGGGAAGGACTGGCTCACCTCCTTCCTCGAGCGCAACAAAACCCTGTCCATCCGTCGACCTCAAGCCACCAGCATGTCCCGTTCCACCAGCTTCAACAAGACCAACATGACAGCGTTTTTTAAAAACCTAAAGACTGTCCTCACCTGCTATAATTTTGAAGCAAAGGACATCTGGAACATGGATGAAACAGGTAAAAATTTATATTTAGGTAAATTAAAAAGCAACAGTGATTTGCAACAGCAATAATTCATTTCATTTATTATTTCAGGTACCACAACGGTTCAAGTGCCAGACAAAATCATTGCCACCAAGGGGCAGCGCCAGGTCGGTGCTGTGACCTCTGGGGAAAGAGGGACATTGGTGACTGTTGCCTTTGCTGCCAACGCACAAGGCAACTTTGTTCCCCCTTACTTTATCTTCCCAAGGAAGAAGTTCCAGCACCACTTCATCCGGGATGGCCCCCTTGGCTGCACTGGTTCTGCCAATGGATCAGGGTGGATGCAGGAGGCCGATTTCTTGGCATTTTTACGGAATTTTGCAAGGCACACCCACGTGACCCTGGAGTCAAAGTTGCTGCTACTCTTAGACAATCATCCGTCACACCTCTCTGTGGTAGCTATTGACTTTTGCAAGTCACATGGCATTGTACTCCTGTCTTTTCCCCTCCACTGCTCCCACCGTCTTCAGCCGCTAGACCGAAGCGTTTTTGGTCCTCTGAAGCACTACATTAACAGTGCAGCAGACAATTGGATGCGAATGAACCCTGGAAGAACTTTGATCGTCTACAACATCTCAAGTCTTGTGGCTAAAGCTCTGCCTCAAGCTGCGACAGCAAGCAGCATTTCAGCGGGGTTCGAGTGTACCGGTATCTGGCCCTTGAATCCAGATATTTTCAGTGAGACAGACTTTGCTCCAGCTTTTATGACCGACCGTCCTGCACCTGCACCAGCACCAGCTCCATCCCCAATGCCAGTGCCAGCTCCATCACCAGCGCCCTCTTCATCACCAATGTCCGCTTCATCACCAGCGCCCTCTTCATCACCAATGTCCGCTCCATCACCAGCGCCCGCTCCCGTAAGACACCAGCAACCTAGTCAGAGCCCATTTGAGCTGTATCCCCATGAGTCTGCCATTCCTCTAGATGGTGAGAGTTTGTGTCTGTGTGTGTCTTTAAATGTGCATGTTGAGCCTTGCCAAGCATTTATTATTTTTTAAATATTATCTATCCAGGTATGCTTGTGGTTCCAGGAACATCTAGTGGCACGCCAATACAGAGGTTTAGCCCAGCAAAGGTTCGCCCATATCCAAAGGCTGGTTCAAGGAATGAAAATAAAAGAAGAGGCAGAAAGAGGTGAACAGAGTGTTGTTTTTAACTTGTCTTGATTTTCTTGCTTGTATAAAAACAAGCTGATTCTGACTACCATCTCATTGAATGTTGCAGGTCAACAGCAATACTGACCGACACCCCAGTAAAAGCTGCCTTGGAGGAGGAGACTCGGCAGAGGGGCCAGAAGAAACAGTCCTCTTCAAAACGCCCAAAGAAGACGTTGTTAAGCGGATACACTGCAACCACAGTTTCTCGGGGCAATGAGGAGGAATGTCTTGTTTGTGGGGAGACGTTTTCCTCATCTTTGCCTGGAGAAGTGTGGGTGCAGTGCATCTTTTGTCTGCTGTGGTCACTTGAGGCATGCACTGAGGGTGCAGCTCATTATCTCTGTCACAACTGTGATGAAAATGTTTAAAACAAATGTGTGATTGTTTTTGCTTCTGTTTTAATGTCATTTTTATGATTGAATTGAATAAATGAGTGCATTGTATATTTACAATTGCATGTTAGCAAAGACATTGTTTGATTTTTTCAAATGAAAAATGACAGTAATTCAAAAGATTCCAGTTAATTTGATCAGGTTACTTTTGTCCTGCCCGTGTGCTACTTTCATCCCCACTGGAGGGGTCGAAAGTAGCAATGCGCAACTTCCATTGGACAGCAAACTATGCCGAAGTCAATATATATTAGGATGATTTAGCACCTGATATTGACAGAGCACACACAAAAGTAGTTAATCGCTCCAAATTTTTTTTTTGGTCTGTAATGTTTTAAAATGACGTCTATGTGAAAAATGTTACTTTTGTACCAGCTCTCCCCTACTCCAGAACATGGCGTAGAATACATATATGAAAACGGGAAAAAAAATCCGTTGGGAAATTTTTGAGAAAAACATATTTTTCAGAAATTGCAATTTTTGAACTTTGAGAAATTCAAAAAAGTGTTAAAATCCCCAAAAAATGATACATTGAAGGGTCTTTCGTGGGCGTAGTCTCTTCGCTATTTCACATTTCATGGGCCTTAGGTCATTGCACAATTGCACAATAAGCCTTATTTGTGATGGTTCTGCCCTGCAGTCCCTCCCCCCTCCTGTTGTCTTCGCCTCCACTTCAACGAGCCACACCTGTTGCTCGTTGAGGTGGAAGTGAAGTGTGAGGTATTTAAGAGCTGCACTACCAGCTTGGCAGTGCAGCTGCATTCTGATGTCTGAGCCCTGTCTTGTTGTGCCGCTGCTCCCCTGAGCTTTGTATTGTGTTTTTATCAGTTTTATTAAATATCTCCATTTTTGTACTCAGCCTGTGCGTGTGGGTCCCTTATCTACTTTTTGGGTACATGGTCCCAGTGCCCGCCGGTTTCCTCTTTGCAGCCGGCGGGGGCAAAACCATGACATTATTATGACTGGGGATGGGTAACATTTATTATATCATCATTGATTACATCAGACTTGCCTACATTCACAAAGCTAGGCCCTCCTTATATTGTGCATTGTCCCTGAATTCTGTCCTTTTCCCTGAGACAAGCCCCACCTTATCTCTGCCATCCATGATCTGATATCTGAGTATGATGTTGATGACAGACGCCTCCCAATAACTCTCTGCGGCCCCTGTACCACTGCCATCTATGCCATGCAACGAGGAAAGGAGGGGGTAAAATTCAGGTGCCTTAGCCAGCTTGAGAATGTTGTCTGTAATCAAAGATGGGTCTGCTTGGGTTGCTAAATGAAATGGAAGCAAAGCCAAGCAGATCCAAGCTGCTATTAAACGCGGACGACCTAAATTTGGCTAAGGCACCTGAATTTTACCCCCTCCTCTCCTCGTTGCATGGCATAGATGGCAGTGGTACAGGGGCCGCAGAGAGCTGTAGGGAGGCGTCTGTCATCAACATCATACTCATATATCAGATCATGGATGGCAGAGATAAGGTGGGGCTTGTTTACAATGGAATAGTTTCCTTTTCGGAAACAGAGAACACAAACTTTCGTGCGGGCTGTGCAGTGGTCCATATTTGCTGTCAGCCCCTTGCATGTCTCAGGGAAAAGGACAGAATTAAGGGACAATGCACAATATAAGGAGGGCCTAGCTTTGTGAATGTAGGCAAGTCTGATGTAATCAATGATGATATAATAAATGTTACCCATCCCCAGTCATAATAAGGCTTATTGTGCAATTGTGCAATGACCTATGGCCCATGAAATGTGACATAACCATTGTGGAATCAATAGCGAAGAGACTACGCCCACAAATGACCCTTCAATGTCTAATTTTTGGGGATTTTAACACTTTTTTGAATTTCTCAAAGTTCAAAAATTGCAATTTCTGAAAAACATGTTTTTCTCAAAAATTTCCCAACGGATTTTTTTCCCCATTTTCAAATATGTATTCTACGCCATGTTCTGGAGTACATATCATTGGTTTCATGCCATTAGAATTTTTTCTGACTTTTTATGGTTAATACCCACTGTGTGCGGCCTTCCACCCTGTTGATGCGCTGCCAGGCCTTTACTGCAGCTGTCGTCAGTTTCTGCTTTGTTGTCAGGGCATTTTGCCTTCGGTTCTGCCTTCAGCAAGTGAAATTCATGCTCTATTAGATCCAGGTCATATGCAGTATTTGACTTGTCCATTGTAGGATATTCCACGTCTTTTCCAAAAAACATCTTGGGTTTTTGCAGTATGCTTCGAAGTCATCGTCTATCTGCACTGTGAAGTGTTTTCCAGTGTATTCTGAAGCAGTTGGCTGAATCTGAGCAGATAATATAGCCCAATACAATTTAAGGTCTTAATACAGGTGACATTAAAAAGGTAATGAGGTATCAAAGCAGCGACTTTCAGGTATGAAATTCTACCACATATAGATAGCAAATATACATGTATTTCTCTTACTCTCAGTCAATTAGAGACAGTAGAGGTGGTTTACAGTGCTCTTGTCCTTGCATCACAAGCTTCAGACCCAACTCAGAAAAAGTTGAGATGGTACAGATTGATTGATTCTTTATTGTCTGATGACACTTTCAGCAATTTTTCAGCTGTCTCATGTCAACCTACAATTCATTCATACCAATGGGCAATGAAGAGTCTCCAATTAGCCTAGCGTGCATGTCTTTGGACTGTGGGAAGAAACCGGAGGACCTGGAGGAAACCCATGTGAACATTGGGAGATCATGCAAACTCCCCGTAGAAAGGCCCCAAGCTAGATTCGAACCCACGTCCTTCTTGCTGTGAGACGGCAGTGCTACCCACAGACAGTATTGGAAATGCACAGAAAAACGGCACGCAGTAAGTTCTAAATATACTTTGACTTGTACTTCATTGCTCACAGTACAAAGAAAAGATATAGCCTACAATGTTTTGTCTCATCAACTTCATTTTATTTGTAAGTATGCATTCATTGCTGCCATTCAGGCCTGCCATGCATTCCAAAAATGTTGGGATAGGGGAATGTTAGCTCTATTAATGAGGTGAAAAAAAATGACTAATGATGTGACTTGAAATAGCTGATGCCAACAGATGTCTGTAATCATGATTTGGTACAAAAGCAGCATCAAGGCAAGGCCTAGTCCTTCAAGAGCAAAGATGGGCTGAGGATCGCCAATGTGCCTTCAAGTCCGAGAGAAAATCATTGACATAACAATGTTCCTCAGAGAAAGATAGGAAGGAATGTGGATATTTTACCCTCAATGGTAAGTTACATAATTAGAAGATCCAAGGAATCTGGAGGACTTTATGCACGTGAAGAGCAAGGACGAGAGCCCAAGGTGAATATCCAAGATTTGCGACCATTCAAACGGCATGGCATCAGGAACAGTCATTTACCCATAAGTCATGTGACCACATTGACTTAGGATTACTTTGGCAAACCTTTGTGAAGTACTACAATGCATACTCCCCTACAAAGCCTAAGTGCAGTAACTACACATTGGATAAAATGAGCCCCTAAGAGCCATACTGGGCCAACCCATGTTGGGGAACTTTTGAGAAAATGGGACTCAAAGTTGCCAGCTTCCTGCGTCATCTAGAGTATCTGGGAACTAGAAACACTGCTTCTGTTCAAAACTCAAGATATGTACAGTTACGTAGTGCACTTCTTATGCAGGTTTTGGATGCCCTTCTGTTTCATTTAAAGTGAAAGGTACCTCCTTCTGAAGAGGAACCATCATCTTCTGATTGATTTGGGTCAAACTCTGGGTCTCCATTATCTTCCACTTCACCATCATCATCAATCATAGCAAGCAATTCCTCATCAGTGCAATACCTAGCCGCCATGTTTACATTGAATTATGGAAAAGTTGTGGGATGGTCCACTATGACTAAGGCAGTGCATTGCATATTTACAGTGGCAGAGAGGACGTTTGCTTACATGAACAATCCATGTGGGCAGATTGGGTTGGCTCGTTTAGGAAATGTAGATCTCAGTTTTCTGCACATGCTGACTACCTCAACTCAATTCCGCCAAAAGTGCGGGATGGCCCGGTATGGTTCTTAGGGGCTCAAATGTGAGTTGTGCAGTTCTGGGCCTGATAGTAAATGGACGTCAGGATTTATTTGGATAGAAATTATACCATACCAAGTCCGTTAACCATAATCTATCATAGATGTGCCAACTATTTTTTTTTTGTTGGGACAGCAAACAAATTCTGAAGCCATTTTTTACTGCTTAAATTATTTTGTAGTTACTGCACTTAGCCTTTGTAGGGCAGCATAGTTAATATCATGTCTTGTGTCTTTATTGATTAGTTTCTCCCTCATCTGGATTTCTACGTTAGTTTCGGTTTCATTTTCTTAATTGCTTCCAATTTTTTAATCATTATCTCCTTACTTCCCCTGTTCCTTGTGTGCATTTGTCTGGCCTTGCTAGCACCAGTTTCCCATTGTTACTTGTTGTCTCTGTGAATCCTGTCTTTCTTCGTCTCGTCACCAGATTGTTGAGTCAAACCCAGAGTGTCGTGCTGCCTTCCTTGCATTCTCATCTCTGTTCCTGAACTCCTCCCAGTTTGTAGTTCTTGTCTGCTCCCTGGTGTTTTGTCAGCATCACTTCAGTCTTCTGTCTTCGCATTACCCAGAGTCTCAAGATTCTAAACCTCTATGTCCCTGTTCCCTCCTGGACTGGCCCTTTGGCTTTGCCCCAATGCCGAACATTCACTGCCTGCCCCTCAAATCCTGCTTGCCACTGCCTGACTTCTGCCTACCTACGGAGTACGCTGTGCATGCCCTGCAGGGCACTGATTACTGGCTCTTGACCCCTGATTGGAAACCTTGCCAATAATACAGTATTTCCTCACTCCTGGTTTTGGAAGTGGCTCCTTCCCTCCTGCTAGGCCTGACAGTCGTGTCCACAAATGCATCTTAAAATTTTATTGTTCAAAAAAAGAGGCCTCATATTAACAGTGTCCAAAAGCAACATGACATTTTCAGTTCTCACAGGAATCTGCAATGGACCATCACGCAGTGGAGACGTGTATTGTTGTCAGACAAATCAATATATTGGAAAAAATGGACGCTGCATGTTTTTGACTAAAAAAGAGAAGGATCATTCAGATTATTGGCAACAAGTCCGAAAAGTCATGGTATGGGGTTGTGTCAGTGCAGTTAGCAAGGGTAACTTGTACTTCCACCCAGACAAACTTAATGTTGGAAAGTACACTGAGATTTTGGAGCAATATGTGCTGTCATCAAGCTGACTTTTTTTTCAGGCATGCCCATGCATATTGCAACAAGAATTCAAAATTGCATTCTGAACACATTACAAAGGCATGGCTGCGATAAAGGACAATGACGGTGCTAAACTAGCCTGCCTGCAGTCCCGAATTGTCCCACATAGAGAATTTGTGATGCATTTTGAAACGTAAAATGCAACAATGAGGACCCTATACTGCTGCACACCTGGAGACTTGTTTGTGGGAAGAATGGAACAAAATGACACCTGACACCCACAGTCACACGGTGTCTTCAGTCCTTAAATGTTTAAATGTAGTAATTAAGAATGGCAATATTTAAAAAAATGGCAAATACTTTACTGTAAAGAAAGTAAAAAAATCCGCACACTGGATTAAAGCTCCCAAACCTTTATTGATGCAGCGTTTGCCCACTGAAGGGTCTTCATCAGGCAATTTGCCTGATGAAGAAAGGTTTGGGAGCTTTAATCCAGTGTGCGGATTTTTTACTTTCTTTGCTTGAATTACATGTGAATCCAGCACCGGGCCTAATTTGGTATGAGATGTGCGCACAACTACTCCTCTGAAATACTTTACTGTCCCAACTTTTTTTGAAATAAGAATTTAAATTGAAGTGTTTATTTTGAATCAGAGGTGAAACATTAAATAATGTGCTGTTCTACTGCTTTCAATGTAATACAGGTCAAACATGATTTACAAATCACTGCTTTTGTTCCAATTGTTATTTAAAATACCCTCCCATCTTGTTGTGATTTGGGGTTGTATTTGGGGGCAAATATGAGTAAATTTTCACTGTACCCACTCTGACACTCATGCTCTTACTTTCAAGACTTACATTTGCAGTTTATTACTGCAAAGGACGGAGACTAATGAAGTCTGTACCAGTCAAAAATGAACATATTGATTGTGCTTTTTGCAGAAGTACAATCAATATGCAAACAAGTGTTGCTAGGCAAAACAAACCTCGCCTGCCCTCTGAAAATTCGCAACCTTGAGTTTGACCTTTAAAAGTCACTGGAGGTCAAAGGTCATGGTGCCAAGTGTAAGCCCATATGGGACTTCCTATATGTTGATAATAGTAAATATCTTTCAACTATGAACCATTTTCAAGTTACAGTCCTCTTAAAGTCTGTGACCTTGAGTTTGACCTTTCAAGATCATTCAAGGTCACAGGTCATGCTGTGAAATAAAAATCCATACAGAAGTTCTTTTATACTCATAACAGTGATCATCTGTCTATCTGCAAGTGTTTTTGAGTTATAATGGAAAATATATTATTTCCACCAATGACCTTCACCCGCCCTGACATTTAACCCCAACCACTGCGGAGACTATCAAATTTACCCCATCATACAGCATATGGTTGGAAGCAGAATTGAAAGATGTACATTTTAGTTTTGGTTTGAAGTCAATGTGATGTACTAGAAGAAAATTATAGCACAAAAAAAACGATTTTGACTGTTTCCTTGACCTTGACCTTGACTTGATCACCCCCAAAATTTAAAAAGGTAATCTATGGAGCATTGCCCACCTACTCTGAAAGTTTAGAGTCAATTGGTGCAACCATCTAGATGCTAGATTGTTAAACAAATAGACACACAAACAAACAAACAAACAAACTGATCACAAAACCTTGCTCCCCTGACTCCATCTCGGATGAGATAAAAATGAATCTGCAACGTCCTCTCTTTGCCTAGGTAAAATAAAAATCACTTTTTGATGAAGTAATTTGCATATTCATATTTTTATATTTAAATAATTTCTTCTGGTATATTTTTATCTCAATTTTTGTGTAAATTTAATTTTCTGTAAATTTTTCAAGCATCCTGCGTGCTCTGAAACAACCAATACAGTAGGCCTATCATCAGGTTGCTTCAATACAGTTATCTGAAGTGCTTTCATTGTATCAGATCACAATTACATAACGGATTGACTTTTTTTAACCCACTGAATAAATATTAATCTATTAAACATAATGAATAAATATTAAAATACAAATAAATATTAATAAATATTGTAAGTGTGAGCTTTGGGACTCTTCATGGTCCCTCCGTTGAATTACGTTTGACTGACACCTGGCGATATATTCATGCAAGTACGCTTATGTTTCAAACGTGTAATGCCTGTGGCTCCAGAAAGGAGGTTGGGCTGCACAAAGAAATCACGTCTCTTGTCCGGTTATTGTGTGCGAGGACGTGTGCGCGTGGAGGTGCGAATGGGCGTGGAGTTGGCAAAAGAACGATGGAGTGCATTCAAGCATTTTACTGAAACTTTAGAAAAAAACCTCGGATGTTCGTTAAGTCATCTGACTTCTGTTCATTCGTAACATTGCCTTTTATTTTTGAAAAAAACGTAAAATGACACGCGATTTAACGACCTTCTCTTCATGGGTGCGCCAATACACCGCTCCAAAATTCATTTTGACTAACACACCAACGTCATATCCGGTGAATGAGGTCAACTTTTCTCCCAGCTCCGCCATTTCAGTTTTTTTGAAGTTTCTGTTAGAACTTCAGAGATTGAATTTTAAATACCGGGGAGGTTTTAATTTAGCCATTGATTAATTGCCTTCCTCCGCGTCTGTGGTCAGTTGTTTTTATTTGCCGAGAGATCCTGAGTATTACGTCTCAGAAACGGCGGCGTGGATGTCGTGCATTTTCTGAGCGTGTTCCACAAGGAGCCAAAGTTTTTTGTATGAGTTGAAATCCTGGTTGCGGATAGGGAGAGGCGAAGGAAGGCCTTGAAGCCTCGGTGTTGGATTGGCAACCATGGCCGGTAATTTTGACGCCGAGGATCGCGGGAGTTGGTACTGGGGGAGGCTAAGTCGTCAGGAAGCGGTCTCCCTTCTCCAGGGACAGAGACACGGCGTATTTTTGGTCAGAGACTCCATCACTTGCCCTGGTGACTATGTGCTGTCTGTCTCAGAGAATTCTAAAGTCTCTCATTATATCATCAACAGCATCAGCAACAATCGACAGTCAGGATCAGGTAAGGAGGAGGTGCGGTCGGGGGAAATCGGCGTTGGGATTTGAGTAACGTTATAGATCCAACGGAATGATGATGATGATGGATGGTAATCTGAATCCCTTCATGGGAGCTTACCATGTAGGCTAACATTAGTTACCATTGGCTAACGTTAACTGACCAGGGTTAGCTAATAATGAGTATTGTAGCCAGTGCTAAGCCTACCTAGCGCAGGTCATGCTACTGTCTGAAGACCACTACCGTCTGGCGCAGGAGTGGGCAGTTCCGGTCCTGCAGGGCCGGTGTGTATGCAGGTTTTCATTTTTATCCATTACCCTGACTAATTGAGCTAATTGGTTGCATACACAAATATAGATTTGTGCAAAGATTAAATCAAAGAAAAATGTTCTATGCAGGGAGACAAGAACAGTCTTTGGTCATTCATGATAATTTAAAGGAATGCGCCTGAAATGTCAGATTTCATAAATAGTTTGGCTAATTTAGACAATCAACTAATTAAAGGCCAGAAGTTGGTGTGAAAACCAGGGACAGATACGGCCCTCATTGCCCACCTCTGGTCTAGCGTGACTAAATAACCCGGGAGCAAACGCGAGCTAGCTATTCGTAGTCTTCTGCTTCAGTTTAAGTTAAGTTTGCTTTACCTAGCTAAAAAACAGAGCAAGCTAACTCATTGGTAACTATGAATTTGGTAAACTTTTCATGAGCCGTTGGTTAACAGTTGGCTGGATGTTCGCTCAGTCTTGGCCGACAGTCCGCTGCCAAGATATCGATGGGAACAAACGTTCCCTGTTAGCTCCTGAACCCCAATCCCAAGCAAGTGGTCTAGGTGAAACATGGCTAACGTCTTCTGATAACAAAATTACGTTAACTTGGCTAACGGTGGCTAGCTCGCTTTACGTAGTAGTTATCATTGTCCGGAATGCGGCTGCAGTGCACTGGATTACTTTGGTGGTTTGCCGTATTTGTTTTAACCGGGTGAAATGGTTGGTTTCCTGGAAAGATGCGCTGACCTACAGCTCAGGGGAGGGAAAAGCTGTGGGTAGCTAGCGGGGGCTTCCATGGCCAACATCAAATTAGCATGGGCTGTACAGCCAAATAAATCGCTTGGCCTTTTAGTAAGGAGGCCATATCCTCAACATTTTTGGGATCAGTGGATGGCCAGTTTGCCGTGTAAAACTGTCGGACCGATTTGGACTGAGCCAGAACTTTGTGACATCTTTGGAAAGGAACGCGGCAATTGCTAGCTAGTTGTTGGTATTTCTTGGGCCTACCCTACTTCCGATGCAAGTAATGAATGGCTGCACTCCCTTTTAAGTGGGGTAGGGCTAATCTTCTGAAAACATTGCTGAAAATTCGCTTTCTAGTTCTTCTTTTTTCATCAACTCTACTAGACTAGTTATTCTCGAGAATAACTGGTGAAAATTTCATCACAGTATATTAAGAAATAAAGAAATCATGAAGGAAAGTATAGATGGTTGTAGTTTTCCCAACAGATTAGCCCTACCCCTTATAGGTGCCCTGAGGCAGTTGGTGCTGTGCAAGATAATCCACTGAGGCAAATTCCCCCTCATCTCCAGGTAGATTTTGTCAGTTTTGGATGGAGCCTTGGCCAAGTGTCTCGGCAATGAATAGCGGTTGATTCTGCTGTCTTGAGTGAACTGTTTAGATTAACTCAAATACTTTTAACCCTGATTGATTCCTCATAAAATTCCAACACTATGTACTAACATTAACCGATTATAATTCGGACAGTTTTACAAGAATGTCTTATCGTGGAATGATACTTCTTGAAGTCGTTCTCGCGTGGAAGTATGAAGCTGCTTTCACACGGACCTTGAAAGCGAATTTTAAGCAAGACAGATTACATTCAAAGTCAATGCAAAGACGCGCGTCTTTGCGTTGACTTTGAATGTAATCTGTCGTGCGAAAAATTCGTTTCGCGTCCGGTGTGAAAGCAGCTTACCGGAACCAATATCTGCGGGTCAAATTGAACATGTGGGCGTGTGCGGCAGGTGGGGCCCACCATGAAATCTGTTTTGAGAGATTATGAGATCCCCCACTAGACCATGACGAGCTCGGCCGGTGTGTGCTGCGAGTTGGGGGGAAGAAAAAAACTTGAGCCATTGCGAAGAGTGCGTTGAGAGACGGATTTAATCGCGACTGACTTCATTAGGTGCCTCCGTTGTCACCGTTGCTGGCACAAGTAACAAATAACCCAAGCAGCCATTGATCTTGAGCGGGAGTGTGGTTAGAGTTCAAGGTGTGGTGGTGTGGCGTTTCTCCCTGGCTTCACTCTGAAATGAGGGTAAGACTTGGCCTGTGGTGAGTCACTCTCGCACCCAATGATCGGAGCAAGCCGTCGCGTCTCTCGGATTTTAACTGTTCATTTTTATAACTGCCATTGTGAAAATGGGAAACGCTGATAAAAGTCGTTCAACTATCGGAATGTCTGGCCGCGACGTCGGTCGGGTGTGTGTGTGTGTGTGAGAGAGAGAGAGAGAAGGGGAGGGGGGTGCTTTTCCGCTTTCAGGTAAATCCTTAGATAAACAGAGGCAGAGGAGAGGGCGTGGACAGTCTAAAGTCTTCATGAATGGACTGGTAGGCTGTTATGAAGGGTGACTGCTCACAATGATGTGCATGGAATGTGTGTCATCCGTTCTGGTTCCCCTCTCACCGCTCGCACTGAGTCACTGTAGTATCCGTACTGTGGAAAATCGACGTCTTCGTACAGAGCTGAGTCTATGCCCGTCTTCCACCTCATGCTGCTGCTCCCTACAAACTCGCCTGTGTTGCTGCTTGAATGGAGACCCTTCACTGGCCGATATCGGACGCCAGGGTGCACAATGTTTTGTTGTTGGGAGGGACTGTAGGTTTATGTCTGCGCTGAAAATAAACGTGCTGAAATTACGACAGTGAAGGCAGTCATTCTGTTGAGCTTTTGTGCATTTTTAGTGTTAATGCTGAGAAAACAGTTGGTACACCTCACAGTAGCCAACAGATTAACACCTGGGAAAAAAAGTTGTTTGATGGCTCACATTCAAATATCAGCCTTCAGGCTTCTGTTTTTTGTTCAATTCATTCTAACAAAATTAACTGTTTTAATGGGCGGCTCTGCACTTGGCCTCGGTTTTGAAAATGAACATTCCTTTATAGCCCTGACCTTGTCAGTCACCACGGTTATTCAGTTAATATAAATGCTTCTGATTAACTCGTTAAAGGTTACTGAACTTTAAACTTCTTTTGTATCCTTCCAATCAGCAGTAGTTGGATTTGGCACGAAGAAAATTAATCAGAACTAAAAAAAGGGGACATTGAGTTGTATTTCCGAGAAGGGAAATGTGTATGACGCGGTTCGCTGGATGTCTGACAGGCTATATGTGTACGCATCGCCCATGTGGTTGGGCGTGTGATGGTCAGCCATTGCACTATGGGCCCTTCCAATCAGTCATCGGTAAGTTTAGATTTTAACTGACTGGGGCTTTTTTCTTCCTGGAGAGAAAATCTTTTATCAAATTAGATTCTAAGCTTAAACTGTGTTGATTTTCCTTTTTACAGTCCTTTTACTTTTTCCCTGACACTTAATCAGAGGTTGTTGGACTTAAGCACTTTCAGAAACCTCCCTGGCAAGCTAAGGACCATTCAATACAATTCAATTTAATTTGTTTAGCGCTTTTCACTATTGAGAAGGAGATTGACCAAAAGTGCTTTACACCCGACAGGGTCTGAACCTCGAAGGAGCCTCCTAATCCCGACTATACGTTTGACCGCCTCTCTACAACAGTTGCTTGTGTATTTTGAATGGGATTAATGATATGTGTGACAGGGCAGAAAAACATGAATTTGGTTTTATGGCTGCTTGGAATGTTTGCAGGCTTTTGATTTGCTGCTTTGCTCTCATGATTCCCAAACTGCGCACTGATAGGTGGAGCCCTCGGTATGATTACCCCAGTTATATAGCAAGCAGGCCGTTCATTAGTGTAGGCCAGAGAGGGCTTTATGATGCTTTCTTGTGCAAAGGTCCCAAATCATGTCATTAGGTGCACAGCCATTACGAGTCATTACAAAATCTGTTTCTTTTGTGACATCACATGGAGAAGTGACCGCCCAGAAGCGAGAGGGACTGATCATCTTCCGCCAACCAGTTATCTATGAGTTGCTTCATTATTCTGGATGGTCTTTCCCCCTTGTGATGTCACATAGGACAGATTTTGAAATTACTTGTAGCAGCTAATTTGCTGTGCACCTGGAGACATGATGGGGGACCTTTACGTGCTGGCTAACACTGGCTGGTGGTCTTTACAGGCTCGTAAAGTTTTGGGTCGGCTGTGTTGTCTTTTCGTCCCTTCATGGTAAAGCTGTGTGGCATTTGGAGTTCAGTCAGTCGGCCCTGGATTACTAACATTTCCACTCGGGTCCTATTTACTGTGAACTGTAGTTTTGCCCAACAGAAATCTATTCCCTGATAGTCTTGCTACATTGTAGCCATTGCCTTGCAGATCACTCTGCGTCCAGTTTAACTCACAGCTTTGTATCTGCTAATATACCGCCCAATCCCGTTCTTTCCCAGGCGTTTATGTCAACCAGTGCGCCCAACTAGTGCCAAAATTGGAGAGAGACCTTTATTAATTCATTTACAAATAGTGTTTCAGAACTACTTCAGTCTGCCTGCCATGGAGCCTCTTCCCTCTCTATGTTTATTGAAAATATAATGGACGCTGTTTTGCTGTTTAAAATGGCAGTTCCTGTCCTGAGCAGTTGCCGCCATTGCAGACTTTGTTCGGAGCAAGCTATTGTGTTCTGCTGAGAATGAGTGAGCTGTGTGCTGAAATGGGAAAACAGAAGGCAGTGTAATACTGTCAAAGTAATGTACTTTGCCACTATTCTTTTGGATATATTATTGTACGCACAAAAAAAGCTATTCTTGGTTCTAACTTGCTGATCATTTTCAGGTCTGTGACTTGTGTATAGTGCTGGTTACAAATGTATTCACCTTGGATGTTAAAGATCATGTTCAGAAAGTGGAAGGCCTTCCTGGTATTCTGTTCCCGTCTCCTGTACTGCCTCAGGTTTTCAGCCCAGAGGTTGAACTACTAGTTGAAATCAGCTTATTTAGTTGATTGATGGCAGAAATACATGGCCAGGGCCTTTACTGAGGCTTATAGGTCATTTGGACCCAAAGCAGTTGGATCCTTTACATTTTGGACCCCTGACCACTTGGACCCTGGACCCTACCCAGTTCGACCCCATGTTGTTTGGAGCCCAGACCCTAACCCTAACCCAACTGGTCTGGGGTCTAACTCGTCTTGGGTCCAACTTGCCTGGGGTCTGAATGGTATGGGGTCCAAACGGTTAGGGTCAGGGGTCCAAGTTCTGGACAGGGTCCAACTTGTATGGGTTCAACAGGTACAGGCTCCAAGTGCCACATTCCCCTTACTGTGTGACCCCTGAACCTTCTGGACTCTCCAGGTCAGCTGGTTGACCTCCTGAAGTGGCAGAGTTTGGCGAAATGTGGTGAGCTGCACCAATGGCGAGTTGCGTATTCGGTGCTGACGCGCCGTTTTCTCTCTCTGCTCCCGCTCTCCCTTCCAGGTTTGGCGCCTCCGCGATTCCGCATTGGGGACCAGGAGTTCGACGCCCTCCCGGCCCTGCTGGAATTCTACAAGATCCATTACCTGGACACCACCACTCTCATCGAGCCCGTCAGCAAGGCCAAGAACTCGGGCTTCGTCAGCGCGTCCGCCGGCGCCCCCCAGAGGCTGGAGGAGGCCGAGTACGTGCGCGCCCTCTTCGACTTCCCGGGCAATGACGAGGAGGACCTGCCCTTCCGGAGGGGCGACGTCCTGCGGGTGCTGGAGAAGCCCGAGGAGCAGTGGTGGAACGCGCAGAACTCCGAGGGCCGGGCCGGGATGATCCCCGTCCCGTATGTGGAGAAGTACCGGCCCGCGTCCCCGACGTCCGGCGGCGGGTCGTCCGCAGCGACGGGGGCGGGCGGGCCCGGGGCTGCGGGGCCGGGAGGGAACGCCGACGGACTCGGTGGCCAGCCGCCGTCGCTGGTGGGAGAGCCCGGGCAGTACGCCCAGCCCAGCGTCAACACGCCCCTTCCCAACCTGCAGAACGGGCCCGTCTACGCAAGAGCCATCCAGAAGAGGGTCCCAAACGCCTACGACAAGACCGCCCTCGCTCTGGAGGTACCGCACATTCCTTCCCTCTTTCCTCCTCTTTCCTCACATTTATCTCTCTAAATACTCACCGTAGTAAAGATGAAATCTTGTATGGTGGAGTGACTGCAAGCAAAATTACATTATCTCTTCTCTTCTGGCATCTTTTATTTCAGTGTTTTTCTAAAAGATAGGAGATGCAAGCAGTAGAATATTAAAGTTTGCATTCATACTGCTTTACCATTCTGTTTATACCGGGGGAACGCTTTTACGTTAGGTGCAATGAGGTCAAACTCGACAACAATGGAAGATTTAATGTTGCATTCCGTCCGGTTTCTTCAATTCCAGTCGTTGTTCCGGAAGGTTAAGAGCCGCAAGCAGATTAGTATAATGTTCAGGTCAGTGGAAGGATATCGCTTGTTTGTCTGCTGTTGTCAGGTTGTGAAACGCAGCTGCGGTCAGGTCTCTGCCGATGGTTGTAGGGGGAATACCCGAGATTATGATGCCCTCCTCCATGCGGAACTGCTGTGGAGGTGCAGTGAGAGACAGGGCAGTTGATATTAATGACCACACAGGAGGCACGTGAGATCTGTCGTCATGTCATGTTCATCTGAGCGGAGCAGGTGTCCCATCTGAGCTGATGGCCTTTACTTTCTTAAGAAAATCTTTCACCTCGTTGTATCACGTGTAGTGATTTGCAGCTCTGCTTCCTGTATTACTGTCAAGTCATAGTTGCTATGAATTGCTGCACATCACTTTGTTACTTTGTATTTTGCTGCTGCAGACAACTGCAAATCGGTGGGAGGATTCACCCTCGCAAAAAATGCTCTGCTGGGCCTCAGCATTTTTATTCCCCGCCACTAACTGGCGAGTGGATAAAAGATTGAATTTCGTCCGTCCATCCTTCCGTCCATTCGTCCGTCACACTTTCAATGGAGACGAATTCCCTCGAAAAATATGACAATAATGGGTCAAATTTTGTATGCTTAAAGGAAAAGTACTGTTTTTACAGTTTTGACATTATTTGTGGCATAAAATACAATCATTTACTCACCCATATAACTTTCGTGTCACTAGAAGTCCTTTGGAAGATATTTAGATCCACAGAGAGCCGCATATATCCGTATAATGGGAGTGAACGGGGCACCGAGAGCGCAGCCTCTGATGCCGCATTATCTGTCGCAAAACTCATTCATTTCACCAATATTTTGTTATGATTCGCTAGTGTTGTTCCCCTTTTGAGTCCGGGGTTGCCTGTTATCGTCATCCAGCGTCTGTAGCTTGACCTACTAACCTCTGATCCATGTGCACAGGTTACTGTATAGCCTAATAACATCATTACACAAAGCTTCATTAGAAATGCATTACCTCCATTGTGTCTGTTGTGCCCGCTGCAACCTTCGGGATGTCATTCTTCCTCAGATTCAGGCGTTGCGCTTTCCGCCGTCTTTTTGTGGCCTTGCGGGAAAGAAGTCTTCCGTAGCGAAGTGAGCACTGCAAACCTGAAGATCTGCACGCCTCAATGCTTCCAGTTTAGCATTCGGGTCTATTTTCAGCGCAACTAGCCAGAGCTTTAGCAATTCCAAATTGCGTAAAGGTAGCCTATAGAAGCTAAACGTTGTCCAACTGGTCATTTTGTTGCAACAACTTGGAAAAACGCAAACACGAACCATGATGTTTTACCAGTATGTAAAGCAGCCGACCGTCGATGGTGAAATGAATGAGTTTCGCGACAGATAATGCGGCATTAGAGGCTGCGCTCTCGGTGCCCCGTTCACTCCCATTATACGGATATACGCGGCTCTCTTTGGATCTGAATATCTTCCGAAGGACTTTTAGTGACACGAAAGTTATATGGGTGAGTAAATGATCGTATTTTATGTCACAAATAATGTCAAAACTGTAAAAACGGTACTTCTCCTTTAGTAAGCTACTCATGATCTACATTGAGTTTGAAAATGGATGTTGAAGCATATTTATTACGGAGTAATGGCCCTTGATCGTGGCAGGGGATAGTGATGACACTGTCGACTTGTTGCGGCAAGTTTAGGTTGCCGGTGATACACTTTTTAAGTAGTACAATTAATTGTTCTGCGGTCCCTTAACCATTCAGTCCATTGAAGAGGGCTTTAATAATGTAATAACGTGACTATTCTGTCTATTTATAATGTAGATCTTATTACATCTACTGTTGTGTTTTTAATGCTGCTCCTTTCAAGGGGTTTATCCCTGCTAGGCTTGCTGCGGAAATAATTGGGTAAAAGTAGTCATACTCACCATTAGTATACAGATGAGCAATTTAATGGAATACACAAAGCATTATAGTGAGAATATTATTATTACCTTTATTATTTTTTTATGCACTTATGGTCTAGACTATAGAGAAACGCTATTTCATTCCACTATGTATGTACTTGCAGATGTGGATGCAATGACATTCAGTAAACTTGAACTTGAACTACTTGGCCCTTGTGATGGGGTGATTTATTTATTTATTTATTTTTTTAATTTAAACTATATTTTAGTTTTTTTACATTTGTCCCAAGAGCATAGGCTCATCGTGGGGACTTATGCCCCAAATATTCAATTTACATATTTTTCCTTCTCTTTTTTTCACATTTTTTTTTAAACACGAGATACAATTCGAAATAGACCACATAGACATGACACAAAACAAAAAAGAAAAAAAATATAGATAAAGAAACAGTGCAAGTAAAATATTAGTGATAAATAACAAAACGCTTAGTCTGCTCTAAGAAAGATCTAACAGCAGAAAAAACAGCAGTGTTGCTCTCAAAATTAAGCAAAAGGTTACCAAAAAGTAAAAGCTTGAATTTTTTCGATAAACTGAATGAAGACCATATACTACCTGTGATCGACTCGACAGAAGTAAGTAGATGAGAATGCTGAACATCAAAACGAGAACACATCAAAAGAAAATGTAATGCATCTTCTCTAAGAGGACCGCAAGCACACGAAGCAGATGGACTACAATTGATTGAATACAAATAATAATTTAAGCTGCAATGACCAAGCCTAAGCCTAGTATGCAAAATGGACAAGTACCGATCGCCTTCATAAAATAACTTATTACAAGGTGGTGTATAGAAAAGAGGAACATGCTGCAAGCCTCTTTTAAAAGACGCAACAGAAGGGCTATTACGTACTACATGGGGTATCAAATTCCATAGCTTAACTGAAGAAAAAAGAAAAGAATTTTTGGATTTTTCAGTACGCACAAAAGGTAGTACCAAGTCAGCCTGATTACGTAACATATAAAAAGAC
Organism: Gymnothorax javanicus; assembly: GCA_029692085.1. NCBI lineage: Eukaryota > Metazoa > Chordata > Actinopteri > Anguilliformes > Muraenidae > Gymnothorax > Gymnothorax javanicus. The sequence goes on from CM056199.1 coordinate 21,484,799, forward strand.
AACTGACAAACATTACATGGAAGAAGAGATAAAAGGTAATTAGGTGCCAAACAATTTACCATTTTATACATTAATATCAGTTTGTGAAACTTTGTACGGTCACTTAACCTCAAAAAATTAGCTTCCACCAGCAAGTCCGAACGGTGAGTGCCTTTCATAGCTCCAGTTATTAGCCTTTAGGCATCGAACTGGAGACTTTCTAATAAATCAGATTCACCCAAAGTACATCCGTCCCAGACAACATCGGCATACTCAAGCGTAGAACGAACAAGCGACTTATACAAGATCTCAAGAGTATATCTTGATAAGATATACTTGAAACCTTTTAACAAATTTAAGCAAATTTTTTCTTATAATTTAGACACGTGAGCTTTCCAAGACAAATTATCAGTAAGCAAAACTCCCAAATGCTCGTGTTTCTTAAGGACCTCAATTGCTTCACCATTGATCGATAACACAGGGTGACAAGGCTTGTCATTCTTCAATGAAAAAGTCATAGATTTAGTTTTAGAAGCATTCATAGTCATCAACCATTTGTCTGCCCAAGAAGAAATCAACGCAAGGTCTCCATTAAGCACTTGTGCAGAAGCTTCAGGGGAGTCAGATACTTTCTCCAAGAGTAAAGTATCGTCTGCAAACAAAAAACATTCGGAACTAAGATCCTCTTGGATATCATTTATATAGATCAAAAAAAGTAAAGGGCCCAGTACAGAACCTTGAGGAACCCCTGCATGAACCTTTTTCCAGGATGAATTACTTTCCTCAATAACCACACGCTGCTGCCTATTGCATAAATAACTAGCAAGCCATTTATACAATACCCCATCTATGCCTAAGTTGGCCAATTTTACCAAAAGGCCCTTATGCCTGACCCTATCAAAGGCCTTTGAAATATCCAAATACACCGCCCTTACTTTATTTCCCCTATCCAAGGCCTCATGAATTTTATTAACTATATACACTAGTTGCATAACAGTAGAGTCACCAGGACGGAAACCTGATTGCAAACGATAAAAAAACCAATACCTTCCTAAAAAGAATGCAATCTCATAAATACTACCTTTTCACAAATTTTACTGAGACAGGATAGCAAGGAGACAGGGCGGTAATTATCTTTACACTGCTTGTTATCACGTTTGAATAAAGGTAAAACATTTGCCAACTTCCATTGAGATGGAAACTGCCCAGTGGAGAGGGAATAATTAATTAGGCGCATCAGGGGCTTGCATAATCCTAAAGAACAGCATTTTATTATCCTATTACTTGATAGGGTGATACTATAATAAACCAATTAAAGTGCATATCCTTGCTGATTTAAAATGTAAAATCTCCCAGTTTTGAGATACTATATATGATGTTTAGTCACTTTACGCATTTTAACCAATTTAACACATCAGTCAGTGTCAGATATATCTGGTTTAATATCAGTATTTTAGGCAGAATTAGTCTGGCGCGAAAAAAGCTTGCGATTTGAATCTCCAGGGGAAAATGACTTTCTCTAACGTCGCGTGCGGTTCCCGCAGCCCATAGGCGAAGCTGGTCATTCTGTTGATAGTGGATATGCTCGGAAGTTGCATTATTGTTTATGGTGTTTATTTTTATGATTTTTGGGCATTATTTGAAGTATTTGGCTGGAATGGTCGACAGTTGTGTTGTGGGAGGGTGCAGTAACACCAATAAGTACAGTAACTGTTGTTTAGCTGCAATCGGTAAATGTAGGTGACTGCGCACTGATGCCATGCAGGCACTGGGTCTCTCAGCACCCAGGATATGGGAGAACCGCAGGTGACGTCAGGAATCTGGATCAGTATGGCTAAAGACTCCCTGGGGAGTTTTCCAGACGCTTCTGATAATTTTCAAAAATTGTTCTACACAGGGACCACCCTTGGCAAAATAACCTTCAGGATTTGTGTATAAAGGTACAATCTTTTAGACAAAAAAAAGACGAATTTGGTCCATGATAAGTTCTTTAAATCACACATTCACACAGTCGGTGATTTTTTTTTATTTTTTATTTTTTTTCTCCTAGCTTGTCCTTTCTGCATTTTGCTGATGCAACTGTGTTGTTTTTAGCTTGAAGGATGCCAGTCATCTTTTCCATGTTTGCGATTGGTCATATAGTGCTAACACCGCCCCTTATATTTGAACGCGCTCATGTCTAGATTAGGAAAACCAGGGTTGGCTTACTGAGCTGATAACCACCTTCAAGCAACCAAGTAGCATGATTGCAGCTGTTTGGTTAGGTGTTGCTGGTATATTGAACTTGCTGCGTAGGGCAGGCCTCTGGTCTGTTGATGGCTATTGCGCTTCGCGGGCAATGACCCCACCTGATTGGACCTGGGCCAGACAGCAGCTCCGCCCCCTCCTCTGCTGAGCTGCAGCCGGCTGCAGGATGCACATTCCTGTAACAAGCAACTCGAGGAAGGCCGACTGTGCCAGGCAGCCCCGCCTACTTCGTTTCTCAGGCCCTGTGTCGTCGTGTTGCGCCTTCTCCCTGGCTGTCTGCCCAAAGCGTCCGCACCTATTCTCAGACACACACACACACACAGACACACAACTGGCGCTTCCGTCTTCTCAGCACGCGCGGCTCTCGCTGTTCCAGAGAGCAAAAAGCACTCAGAACTTTGCTAAACCAGAATGCTTTTCTTTCTTTGACACTGGATTTATCAACTATCAATTGGTGAGTTTCAGATTTGTTTGGGAGGTCAGGTAGTGTACTTGAAAGGACTCGAGGTTTTTGTTGGGCTGGCTCTGTGCATCAATGTTCCAGGTTCTCCCATGACTCACCAAAGAACGGTGCTGCTAGTTTCAGACTTTCCCGTGTGAAGTGGAAAAGGGGGGTTGAGGGATGGGGGTGGTTCCTTGGGAGGAGGCAGCTGTGGAGAGGAAATGCTTTGTGTAGCAGTAAGTTTCCTAGCGCAGTGTGCTACACCCAGCTGTAAGTGCTACTTTTCACCCAGGGGTCAGTTTGTGAACTAAATAATGCTCCTCACCCTAAGAGTTGCTGTTTCTTACCCAAGAGGTACTGTTTCTGAACTAAAACTACTCATCATCCAACAGGAGTTTCCGTTAATGAACTAAAACCACTTCTCATGCAAGAGATACTGTTTCCAAACTAAAACTACTCCTCATTTAGGAGTCACCATTTCTGGTCTGAAACTACTCCTCGAGTTACTGTTTTTGAACTAAAGCTACTCCTCTTCCAAGGGATGATATTATTGAACTGAAATGACTCTGCTCCCAAGAGTTGCCATTTCTGAACTGAAACTACTCCTCACCCAAGAGTTTATGTTCCTGAACTAAACCTACAGCTCACCCTTGGAGTTGCTGGGTTTGAACTAAAACTACTCCTCACCCCAAAAGTTACTGTTTCTTACCCAAGAGGCACTGTTTCTGAACCACAGTCCCCAATTCCAATGAAGGTGGGACATTGTGTAAAACCTGAATAAAAACAGAATGCAATGATTTGCAAATTTCATAATAACAATTTATTCTCAATAGAACATAGACAACATATCTGATATTGAAAGTGACTCATTTTTCCATTGTGAAATTTCATTTTGAATTTGATGGCAGCAACACATCTCAAAAAAAGTTGGGAGAGGGGCAACGAAAGGCTAGAAAAGTAAAAGGTACTAACAAAAATCAGCTGGAGGAGCTTTTTACAGCTAATTAGGTTAATTAGCATCAAGTCAGTAACATGACTGGGTACAAAAAGAGCATTTTAGAGAGGCAGAGTCTCGGAAGTAAAGATGGGCGGAGGCTCACCAATCTGCGAAAAACTGAGTCTAAAAATTGTGGAACAATTTCAAAAAATGTTCCTCAAATGTAAAATTGGGAAGATTTTGAATATCTCACCATCTACAGTACATAATGTCAAAAGATTCAGAGAATCTGGAGAAATGTCTGTGCGCAAGGGATAAGGCCGAAGGTCAATATTGGATGCTCCTGATCTTTAGGCCCTCAGGCGGCACTGCATAAAAACAGGCATGATTCTGCACTGGAATTCACTGTAAGGGCTAAGGAACACTTTCAGAAATCATTGTCTGTGAACAGTTTGCCATGCAATCCACAAATGCTAGTTAAAGCTGTGTCATGCAAAGAAAAAGCCACATGTGGACACAATCCAGAAATGCCGCCGTCTTCTCTGGGCCAAAGCTCATTTGAAATGGTGTGAGTCAAAATAGAAAACTGTTCTGCAGTCAGATGAATCAAAATTTGAAATTCTTTTTGGAAACCACGGACACCGTGTTGTGCGGTCTAAAGAGGAGAAGGACCATCCAGCTTGTTGTCAGCGCTCTGGTCAAAAGCCTCCATCTCTGATGGTCTGAGGTTGCATTAGTGCCTATATGGCGTGAGCAGCTTACAGATCTGGATTGGCATTATCAATGCTGGAAAGTGTATAGAGGTTTTACAACAACATCTTTCAGGGAAGGCCTTGCATATTTCAGCAAGACCATGCTAACCCATATACTGCATCCATCACAACAGCATGGCTTTGCTGTAGAAGAGTCCGGGTGCTGAAATGGTCTGCCTGCAGTCCAGACCTTTCACCAATAGAAAACATTTGGTGCATCATAAAATGAAAAATCTGGCTTAGAAGACCCAGGACTGTTGAGCAGCTAGAATCCTACATCAGACAAGAGTGGGACAACATCCCTCTTCCAAAACTCCAGCAATTGGTCTCCTCGCTTCCCAGACGTTTACAGACTGTTGTTAAATGAAGAGGGGATGCTACACAATGGTAAACATGGCCCTGTCCCAACTTTTTTGAGATTTGTTGCTGCCATAAAATTGAAAATGAGCTAATATTTTTCATGAAATGATAAATGTCTCACTTTCAACATCTGATATTTTGTCTATGTTCTATTGTGAATAAAATGTGGGTTTATAAGAGTTGCAAATCATTGCATTCAGTTTATCTTCACGTTTTACACAAAGTTCACTGGATTTTCTTCATATTTGACACCAAGCTTCATCTGTGGAAGGTGCAGGGCCCAGTTGATTTTGGTGACCTTGGCATAATTTTTAAGGTCACAGCGAGACATTGAATATTTCAGTATGTTTACCTGCATGTTTATCTTTTCAGCGAGATCTCAACAGCCTTTTACAGGATAGTCTTCATATTTGACACCAAGCTTCATCTAGTAAAGGCACAGGGCCCAGTCGATTTTGGTGACCTTGACATTATTTTCAAGGTCACAACGACACATTGAATATTTCAGCATGTTTACCTGCATGTTAAACTTGTCAGCGAGATATCTCAAGATCAGTTCACTGGACTTTCTTCATTATCGACACCAAGCTCCATCTAGGGAAGGCGCAGGGCCCAGTCGATTTTGGTGACCTTGGTGCAATTTGCAAGGTCATGGCGACACATTGAATATTTCACAAGGTGACTGAAACGTTTTTTTGACATTTTGCCCTTGTCAGCGAGGTATCTCAAGAAAGGTTCACTGGATTTTCTTCATATTTGACACCAAGCTTCAACTGAATTCTGTTGAATGTTTATTGATAAGCAGTTTCTTTATTACTATTTTTACTATTTAGGGGTGGGAACGTGTACAAAAAATTCTAAACGTGTACACGCGCCGTATAATTGCGTGTACACGTGTCTTCAGAGTTTGTGGATTTTGACCGCTATACAACCGTTAGAGGGCACTGTCACCATTCCAGTGACACAGTCCACACATCTATTAACGCAGTTATCAGCCAGATACGTTTATTAAATCAATAGTTGGTAACAGTGAATTTGTAGGTTACTCCAATACAAAATTACGACCACATCAGATAGGCATAAAATCACAACTAAATGAATAATGTTAGGCCCTTTCACCATTGTAAATGAAGTAACCATAAACGAAAATCATAATTTTGACAAGCAAGAACATGGACATGAATGAATTCTTACAGTTTAGCTCTGCTTTTTTGTCAGTCCTCATTATTGTACCTTGTTTTTGTACAATTTTGATTTGTAAATTTAAACAGCAAACTGCATCCCTCACTCACAGCGGGAGCTGCGTTTCACTATCGTTACGTTTCATAGCGTCATTAAAGTGAATTGTAATTGAGGAGGAAAAGCAGCTGATAAAGTAAAACTAAATTGAGAAACACTTTTTACATCCACAACGCTAAAACAAAAAGAAATGTTAACTGCGTTTTATGTGTTCTCATTCAAATAACAAAATGAATATCATCGGCCTGCTGGTAAAACCTCGTATCTTCAAAATGATTAACTTCACAGGAAAATAAAAAATAAATATAAATTTAAAAAATAATATAAATATAATTTAAAATATAAATAAAATTAAAAAAAATGTTTAATTTTGCATGTAAGAATAGTGGACATACGCGTTTTTGTTTCTTATCAATTTGGAGATAGGTTTATCAGCAGGCCAACGATATGCTTTTCGTTTAGCGAGCAGACGCGACGATGACATTGTGCATGCAAATGTAGGCGACCGACAAAACGTCCACCAAAAATGTAAAAAAAAAAAAAAACAGTGAACAATTTGTGAGATAAAAATACTGAGCTATTAACCAATCGTGTTTCAAAGCAACATAAAGAGGAATTGAGCCTGGAGACGATGGCTGCGTCCGAATAGTCTTTTTTTTACTTAGGAAAGTTCCTAACTCCTGGAAAACTATTCGGAAGTATTTACGTTGCCGCCATGATAAGTGTGTTTGGATTCTGTAAATGTAAAGAAAAGGTGCTACAATGCTTCCCAATTAATCACCTTTAGCATAGGGTACACTGAAGCATCCTTTTCGAAAAGAAAGGCGGAAATGCTATCCCGCAATTCCGCGATGACCGACCATCCGGCCAATCACGAAAACAAACATGACGGGCAGGAGGCGGGTGATCACTGTGAACTTACACTAGTGTAAGTGCATTCGGATTCTCTTATTAGCGCGGTTCTCTTCCTAAGCTGCAAAAGAGTCCCCTTTACACCTTTCCTTTACCTCATGACGTTGTACACAGGTTAAAAAAAAAGTAGTTATTAGAATTGGAAGATATGACGTAATTTTCTTTTGCTTTTCGGAGCCAGCCAATGAGTGCGTGTACACGGTTAGTGTTTTTTTAGAAACGTTTATGAATGACTAACCGTGTACACGTTTGCAAGTCCCACCCCTATTACTATTCATACACTGTTACATTCATGTCCAGGTCACAGTAAGCCTTGAAAATATTTTTGCGTTTGAACAACCACAGTGCAAAATATCAATGGATGTTGACTGGATCATGTTCCTGTTGACATTTAGCTTCATCTTAACCTATCACCATCACTTCATACCTCTCTAATTTTGAATTGATAATTTGCGGTGGGGATGATGTCACCATAGTGACAACACTTGTTATTTATAAACTAAAAGTACTATACTCCCATGAGTTTCTGTTTCTGAACTAAAATGGCTTGCCTAAGAGTTACTGTTTGTGAACTAAAACTACTACCCAAGAGTCATCATTTCTGAAATAAAATTACTCACCCCAAGAGTTTGTTTCTGACCTAAAATGGCTCCTCATCCATGAGTTACAATTTCTGAACTAAAACAAATTCACTGTTGAATGACTTTCTGTTCTAAAACTACTACTCACCTAGGAGTTGCTGTGTCTGAACTAAAACTGCTTCTCACCGAAGATTTAGTGTGTCTGATCTAAAAGGACATTTCACCCCAAGAGTTGCGGTTTCTGAACTAAAACTATCCCTCTTGCAAGAGTTGATGTTTCTGAACTAAAACTGCATACCCCAAATGTTGCCATTTACAAACTAAAAATACTCCTCGCCAAAGAGTTACAGTGTCTGAAGTTAAACTACTCTTCCCCCCGGAAGTTCCTGTGTATGAATGAAAACTACAGCTAGGATTGCTTTGTGTCCGAATTAAAACTACTGAAGAGAATGAAAGATCTTAGTTTTGTGGTGTTCAGTTTTTTCCTGATAGGGGTCAGAGCTGGGTTGTGCTATTGCCCAATGGTAATATACCTGATTGTCTTTGCCCAAGGTCTCTATTTATAACCCTTGTTAGTTAATGATTTGGATCAGGTGAATAGCAGTAGGGTTAAACAAAAACTCAACGGCTTGTTACGGACAAGATTGGACGCCCCTGCCTGTGTTGAATCTGGCACTGACCGTAAATTTGGTCTGAAATTAAGATTGCTCCCTTGACTCAGCAGATCTCTGGTACAGATGAAGTGTAGTAATGCACTGCAGGCGGAGTGAGGCAATGAAAGATGCCTGAGCTGCAGTTAGGATGCGGTGGCATTTGCCGAGATGAGCAGCCGCCTAGATAACGCTGCGGTTGAGTGTGCAATCCTAGGAGGGGAGCTACCACCATGCATTTAGCAGCAGCAAAGCAGTGATGAGAAATCTGCCAAGGCACGGTAATTTACCAAAGGAATACGAGGACACAACCTCAATGTCTGGGAGCCGACAGTCAACCGGATGACAGGACTCCGCCTCGCGTCCTCGTTTCCTCCTCCGGATTCCTGGGCCATGTTCTCCACTTCCTGTTAACCACAGTAGCTTGGAGCGTGCAAGTCAGAAGTGCAGCCAAATGTACGCTGGTGCCAAGTTTCTTGTTTTGCATGCGAGTGAAGTTGACTAAGGGTGGTTCGCTCGCCAGTTTAGAGTACAGCCAATTATGCATTCGGGGGTGCAATGTGCATACAGGGCACCTGTGATCGTATCTTTGAAACTGAAGTTGGTTTGTGAGTGCAGTCACCCACAAATGCAGCTCATGCGCCATTCCTGCACATGTGGGCCCCACCAGCCTCGGGCCCCAAATCGAGTCACCCAGTGGGGCTCCCAACTGATGCCCCCACCCTCCACGAATCTCTCCGCTAATGAAGAGAGTAGACATCCTCAAGTCTGGCCTGCAGATCCAGCCCTGGTTTCCTTTCCTTCCTGGTTTATTAAGTGAGCAGTCAGAGGCATTGATTGGGCCATCTGGCTCCACACCTGACACTGGAGCGACCGTGGTGTACAACTAGTGCTTCTGGACCCTTGAAGTCCATGATTGAGGGACAGGAGCTTTACCTGAATCTGACTTACTGCTCTAGTCTCATGGTTCTATTTGAGGTCCATAAAAAGACCTTATGAAGGGATTTTTTAAATATATATTTTGGTGTTATACATTTTAATTGACTTATCCTTGGCCGTTGGAGGTTCACATTGGTGGCTTACATATCAATGGCCTCGTGTAAGAAGGGTGTAAGTGACACGTCGGTCAAAAATGATTTTTTGGTTGTTTTGGAATACCTGAGACTAGCCCATCTCCTGACCAAGTCTGGAATCTCAATTCATATCCTAAAGGGGTTAAAATGCCTTTTTAACATTGGTGCAGCTGTGATCGAAATGGTCGTCTTCACCCATGCTAAATGGGCTTAGGTGCATTTTGCTAATTATCTCCCAAATTACCAAGAATTATGAAAATGTCTCGTCGGCATCCCAATAGGCTACCAAGTACTATACTTCTATCACGAATAGTTCAGCATATAGCTAACAGGTGGTGCTGTGGCAGTTTTTTGGCTCTCCTGTAAAATTTGTAAAATGTCACTTACACTCTTCTTGCATGAAGCCATCGATGTGTAAGTGCCAACTCAAAAAGAAAATCTGGGTTCTACAGTTCCTTCCAAAGTGACTGAAGGTCTGAGATTTGTGTTGCGTCATGAGTCAAGCAAGCAGGATTGGAAATGTCTGTATTGCAGCACACTGAGGCAGGTCTAGATATGACTGGCTTTAGTGGCCAGGTGAATCACTCCACCTCCTCCGAGATTCAGAAAAACAGTGCCTTGAAGTGAGGCCTAATCCTTACCCTTGAATAATCGCTGGCTTCACTGAGCAGTGGTGCCCTCTGGTGGACCTAGTAGTGAAGTGCAGTTGGTCTTTTAGTGTTGAGTGCGCGGTAATGTCTTCAGCAGACTACCTCCGTTTGGAATGTTGGGCGAAAGCCCACCCACCCGACTCGGTGAGGGCTATAGCATGTTATTTATGTGCACACCTCCCCCCAACTTACAAAAAAGAGGGGAAAAATGTTGACTCCAGATGTGTCCCAGGAAATTCTCTCAACGTTGGCGGGAAGATGAGGGGAAATTTGGTTCATTCTTCAGTCAAAATTGCACAGATGGACCTGTATTTTGGACTTGATGACTTTGAGTAATTGGTTCTTTCCAGAGAAGGTGTTCTGAAGTTAACTCATCTTTGGAACTGTGATATTAAATCACATTTATCACTAGAGAGGTTGATACTCGACAGCCAGGTGTTAGTAATAATGTTAAATGACCAAGTACCCTGACTCAGCCCCGGTCTGCCAGGCCTCAAATCTGAGTTGAACATTCAGCCAAACTTCTAAGTTCAAACAGTTTGTAATATGACTTCACCTCTCTGAAACGAATAACACATTGAAATGTATGCTTGCGTCTGCTCGTTACCTTTAAGGCTGGCCTCACAAATTTAGCATCATTCTGGTAAAATTATTCCATTTGACTTTCAATTGAGATTCTCCATGCAAAATTCAATTGACTCCAAGTGAAGACTTAATCTGCATGTGCGCTGTTACCTTGTAATCCTGTATTGTACTGCGTGTGTCTGTCTGAGCAACGGAAAACTGGGGTTTTTAGTACCTTTTGACGAGGGATCATTTGAGCTTGCAGCGCCAGTGCGACTTTAACCACAAAAGTTGTTCTGTCTCCGCAGGTGGGCGACATGGTTAAAGTGACCAAGATCAACGTGAACGGCCAATGGGAGGGAGAGTGCAAGGGCAAGCGTGGCCATTTTCCCTTCACTCACGTGCGGCTACTGGACCAGCACAACCCCGACGACGAGCTGAGCTGAGATAGGCCCGCAGAGACTCCCTCCCTCCACCCTGCTGCGCGCACACACACACACACGCACGCACACGCACACACGCACACTCGCATTCGCAATCCTGTACACCCACATCAGCCCCGGGTTGCCACTACTTTGAAGTTAGCTGTTAGCATCTATCGTCCTGCTCGTACTGTGCTCGTCCCCTGTATATGTACACACTCTGGCGGTAGAACTGTGCCTGCTTTTCAAATGTTGCCGTTCCAGTATTCGGTGCCTGTAGCCACTGGGTTTTTAAACACACAACAGAGCTGTCCATACTGGTCTGGTCTCCTCATGCATGTGTGCATGCACCCTAACTACACCCTTCCTCTCTCTCTCTCTTTCCTCCTTTCTCACTCTCTCTCCCCCTCACACACTTCCATGAACTGCTGTCTCTGTCCTTGCCTAACCCCTCATGAATATATACATACTCTGTCTCTCATGCTAACCTCATCACCATTCCCTGAAGTCATGTGTATAAACACTATTCCGCATTGAAACACTCTCACGTGCACCCCAGTATTCTGCCTCCCTGAGGTAGTGTTCCGACCGATCATGGGTAGACACGGTTTTTACACACACACACACACACACACACACACACACACACACACACACACACACACGTGTACACACACACACACACAAAACAGCTCATAAAGATCATGACAGCAGTGTAATATTTACTCTCCGTATCACTCTGCTCACGCACTGTTTAGGTCCCCAACCTCCCCTACAGCCATCAGTGCAAACGTTCGGTATGCGTTCGCACCCAAAGGAACGGGACAGTGGTGTATACTGTCAGAAGGATGAACTATCAGGGGCTTCCCCACTGCCTACACCACAGAGCCTGGAACAAGAGCCCAGGCTGGGGCCACAAACGCCTCCCTGGAGGGCCCTAGCAAAGGCTGACTCCTTGCATCAATGTACAGTTCCGCCCTCCTCCCTGCAGAATCCACCTAGACCACTGGAGGGCGCCACTCAGATCTACAATCGACACTACAATCTACATCGCGTGTCTCCAAAACCAAGTTGAATCAAGCCAAGTTCTCTCTCTTTTCTTTGTAATTAAGTGGAATAGAAAATACTATGATTCAGCTATGATATAAATATATATTTGCCATGACATGCAAAAAAAAAGAAAAAAAAACACATTTTCACAGTTTTTTTCCTCTGTGTGCACAGTTATGTACTCATGCGAATTTTTTTTTTTTTTTTTTTTTTTTTCCTGTCAGTTTACTTGTGTTCTCCAGAGCTCTTAAATTTGGCTTTTTGACGCTGTTTATAGTGCTGTAGCGGGATAAGGAATGGTTGCTTACGCCCGCAAGCAAGCTGCAGAATTCGCTGAAGAGGGCACTGGTCTCTCGCCTTTCGGACTCCGAGACGAAAGGATGGGAGAATCAAGGAGATAGGCTAAAGGCTAATATCACCACTAACCTACCCCCCCTCCCCCACCCACCCCCAGCGGCTGCTCGATAACGGAGAGCAGAAGAGGCGTCCACAATATCTGTATCGTACCACGCCTGGAAACCCGCAGCACACTGGCGGTTGACGCGATCGCGGCTGACGGGGCCGACCGCGATACTGTTTGGAGCTGCAATATTGGCCCTCTGTTGTCACCCCATATTCGCTTTGTATTTTAACTGTAACTGTTTTATGTACTTGCTGGTATTGAAATGAGAAGCATTCAGGGCTGTGAACAGAATGCTCTGATTTTCAGTTCTGGAGCTGGTGGTTGTATTATGCTGTTGTGTGCATTTGTTGCTGGCTGTCCCTCTGTGCATTGTTAATTTTCTTGCATCTCTCTGCTCATGCTCTCTGTCTCCCTCTCTTCCTGTCTTTCCATCTCCTTCCCGCTCCCTCTCCTCCTCCTCCTCTCTCACTCACTCCTGCCATCTTCCACCCTCGCCTCTCTCTCTTACTCTTACCCTCCCTCTCTTCTGTCCTTCCTCTTTTTCCTGTCTGTCTTTGCCCCTCTCTCTCTCTCTCTCGCGCTCATATCAGGCCGTTGGCGCGGCACACCCGGGCTCGCTGGTTTGTCACCGTCTGTTCTTTTGAGCTCTGATACACAGGAGACTTCTGCTTCCTCATTCCCCACCTCCATCTCCACCTGCCCTCTTATTTGCCCACCCACCTACCTACCCCCCCTCCAAAGGAAGCACACATGTCCTTGATGATGTCACAAGGCAGGCAGGTGCTCCTGTGTCCGTTTGTCCTTTACTCCCTTTGGCATAGGCCGGTGCCGTATAACCCCGCCCTCTCTCGCCTGACTTCTGTTCTACACTAACTCATAAATTTTGCACTAAGAAAAGTTCACAGTAAACAGTACTCCGAGGACAGTCCTGAAACATGGTGGCGCTGTGCCACCATTTCAGATAGGATGAGGTCGTACCTTTGTCTTGCGCTGGGGCTCATGGTTACTCCAGACAACTCCAGCTCTGCTCACCAGGGCAAAAATTCATGGGACTCGCCCTCCGAGTGTTTCTCTGTGTTTTTCAGTTAAGGTGGGGTTTGATGTCTACAGAGAGAAATATGCTTTGTTTTTGTATTGGTGCTCTGCCTGTGATGAACTGCAGTTTACTTATATCTTTGCTAAATACAAGAAAAATGATTGGGTGGCAGAAGGCTGGCGTTGTCAAACAAATCACGGCCAAACTTCGCAGTTTGCCAAAATTAAGTTGCTAATCGACAATGCAGCGGACGAGCGTTTGTGGAGGGAATCGCGACATTAGCTACAAATCTCGATTTAAGCGCGCCACGCTTCCTCAAAGCTCCTTCAACACTCGCGGTGCCCAATAAGTCCATGCACCCAATGCATGTTGCTGTTGGGCAAGCATTCACCAATCCGCTTTCGATCGAGACTCCAGTTCACCAATAGCACAGAGCCTGTAGCTCCCCCCTCCTCTCCTCAGTTGTTTATTTGAATAAAAGAAAGCAGTGCAACTGATAATGCAGATATAAATGCGATGCTGGTGGGATTTTGAGGTGAGCGTCTCGTTGGGCACTGTTTCTGATGAGTATATATGATTATATGCACCAATGTGAGATGTATGGATACTGGCGTAATTACACAGTGTTTTGTTTCTAGTGTAATTTATGTGCGACTAACCAGAGAGGAGCTTTGGGGAACTTTTTTTTCCCTCTTTTACTACCACATTTTGTATTTCTTGAAACATGTAGTCAAATAAACCTACTCAGTAACACCGTCACGTGTTTACTGAGAATGTCGCGGAAAAAGAACAAAGAATCGACTTGTTAAGAAAAGGAGTATCTGGTGCGGGCCTTTGATGCCTGGAGTTACACAACCAGGCTCTACCTTGTTAGCCTGAGTTTTATAATATACTGTAAATACACTTGTAAATGAGTAACACTGAGTCCATTCATTGGCTGCAATATGAAGGTGTTGGTATGAACCAATTATGTGGTTGGATTTTAAATCTCCTGACATTTGGTTGGCTGAGGGTCATGGGGGGGCATTTCATGTGTCTGGAGGAACCTGCCTTGTGCCTGTTGGTCCATCTGCTGGCGATGTTCTCTCTGCATCGATCCTCGAGTGCACCAGGACAGAACCGCGCGGCTTGGTCAGGTGCCTCGTCGACTAACAACCCGTCATTCGCGGTGTGTGTAGTCCTACGTTGGATATGGACGTAGATTTCGATCATCGTTCCGGATTATTCTTTTTCTTTCAGTGTTGCTTGTTGTGCTGTGCATGTGATGTCCTGTGTCAAAGACAAAAGAACAACTAAATCCAAATTAAATCTTGCTGCCTTAAGGTGCCGAGTATTTGACCTCAGAATGGGACTGTACCATTCTGGATGAGACGGTCTTATCTCCTTATAGACATGATGTTGGTGAAAAAAAAATTCTGTGGTCTAACTGCTTATTGCACATCATTCATTTTTTTAAAGAATTTCAGTTTCTTTGTAGTCATTGTTGTCCAGACAGTTATCCTTGGAGTTGACAATTGACCAGCAATGGTCCATTCGTTGTTGCTTCAAGTGTTTACTTTTTTTTTATGAAATTCTGTATCAAGCGAATTGATGTACTTTTCCCTGAATAGTGCAACTTTTGCTCAATCATGTATTTAAATGGCAAGTTCATTTGCTTCTTTGTAAGTTACCACGACTTTGTTCTTGGCAAGTTTCCCTCTGATTTCTGCACTTGCATCCACTCGTGCTTTTTAAGCTTGGAAAGGGTCTCCAACTTGATTAAAATGAAAAACTTCACTGGATATGATGCAACATGATCCAAGAACATCGCCTCTCGAACTCTGTTTGCTGTGACACTGTTTGTTTTGAAGGCCGATGCCGGCACAGTGGTTCATTTTGTAACCATGCAGTAAAGAGGCCTGGTATTTTGCTGAGACAATGGCTTCTCCCAGGGCCTCCGTTATGTGTTTTGGTTTTCATTTGCAGCAATGGCCATTTCATTTCTCTTTGCACTTCAGTTGGGGTTTTAGTTGTAAAACAGTCTCATGATCATACTGATGATTGTAATATATACTACATTTCAACTTCCTGTAACTGTTGTATTGAGATGTAAATGATGTATAGGAGAAACTGTGTGACACCCTGTAGGCAGTACATAAGGGAGCGATTGCTAATTAACGGAGTTGGAATTTGGCAGAGGTCAACAAGGTGGCCTTGTGGATTAACTCTCATTTAAAGCCAGCATTAAAATTTGAAACAAGTTTCAAATAGCCTTCTATACATAGTTTAAATGTTTTTGTATCCTGCTGGTGTAACCCGTGCAGTGCTGAACAAAATCTTGCACACTGGATAAGCAGTTAGACGTACTACATTGCAAATTGCGCCTATGTCACAGTTCAGACACCAGGAACTTCTCTTATTTGAAGGGCGCCGCGCGAATTAGCACTTTTAATCAAGTGAAGTGAGTATCGGGCCCAAAATGGCGGAAGTTCTGGTCGCTCTACTCTGAACCCACCACCCCAAACATTCTGAATAGCATTGCTCCTTGATTTCATCCTGTCGGTTTCCCACCATATGTATTGTTCTTTAATCCTTTTTTTTTTTTTTTGACGTCGATGCCTAAATATTATTAAAGTATATTATTTTTGTAATACCCAATACCCTCGGTAATTCGTTAGCATTGTTTTATTGTTTTTATTTTTTGAAGGGGGTGGGGGGGAGGGGATGGGTGATAAAAAAAAATAGTGATTAAACTGATATCAAGATGTGCCATTGTACTATAACACTATATTCTTTCAAGACGATTGAAATTTTACATTTTATTTTCCGTAGCATGTAATGTGTTTATAATATACTTAGAAAAATAAAAGCCTGATTGCAGATGAGCAACATTTTTTTTTTTTTTTTTTATTGGAGTGCTGGATGCTATTTGAACTTTACTCTGCAATTATGTGAGCTGCGTGCAGTAGATTTAAGATTAAACCCTCACAAGTCAAGTGATTGTTATTTTTATTGATGAAATTAAGCTCTGGTCCTACATTCTAAGCTAGATAGGAACACTGTGAGGTCATATGAGCCCATAAATGGGTGGAGCTTCGATTTGACCACTTGCCAGAACCAATCATTGTGTTTTGCTGTGGAAAGCCGGGACTTCATTTGCTGTAACAGATTTGATTGAGCGCGAGTAACACTGCCTATCATTTGGGTTTATGAAGCCTCACAGTTGACAGTTGTACTTATTGGCTCACATTTTTCCTTCACATGGATGCGCTGCATTGATAGCACTTAAAATATGAGCACATTATTAAGTGTTTCACAGGAGATCATAATTAAATCCCTGAACATTTTGAATGTAATTGATTGTGGAGAAAATTAAAATTCAAGATTTGCCAGGCACAACATTCCTTGCCCAAAGGAGACGTTTTGAATAATTTTCGATGACCTTGACTTTATCAGGTCCAAAATTTAATCGGGTGATCCTTCGACCATTCTACACCTTTCCTGAAAATTTAGTGTAATTTGATTGAACTTGTTTTGTGCTGAACTGTATGACACACAAACAAACCAAGAAATGCCACCAAAAGCAACAACTCCCTTCGGATGAGGTAACAGAGTCCAGAAAATGCTGATATTGTGTGATTCAAACTCATTTTAAGGTCTTGTATTGAAACGGCAGCAAGTGAAGCGCCAAGTGGATGCACTTTTTGTAATGGGCAAGTCCAATATTTCATTCATCTTCCATTTACTGTTAAAAGTGCCTGGAGTCAGCTTGGCATCGACAGTACAAGAGCTTTTATATCTCTCTGGGAAATCATTATCCTCTCAGCAGGAAGTGCCTCCCGCAGCTTTGCTAGCATATGCGGTCGTGGGCAGGAAGGCGTGCAGCTCAAAGATGCTCTTGAAAGGAGTGTTCTTGGCTAATCCTACCACTGGCCTGTCCGTAACTCGCAGAAGGAAAGTGCCATGGAAGTGTGACATGCTGACCATGGGTGGTTCTGCGTTGCTGTTTGTAAAGGAGATGGAGTTGTTTAGTACATTGTAGGGCATTTAACAGAGAATGGTTCTTAATAGTTTTTGATTGTGTCTGAGACAATAGTCATGACCAGAATTAATGGCACTCAACTGAAAAAAAATAAAGAAAAATTTTGTATATAATTGACAAAATACTCAATAGTTATTCTACTTAAATTTCTACCATGACTATATATTTGAACTGAAGATTTGGATTATTTACTGCGTTGTCTACTGTGTCATGTGTAACATTTTTTCAAGAGTACCAATAATTCTGCTCCAGTCTGTATGTGTGTTTCTGCTCTTAAGCTGCTCTCACACCGGACGCGAAACTAATTTTTCGCACGACAGATAAACGCGTGTATTCGCGTCTTTGCACTGGCTTTGAATGTAATCTGTCGTGCGAAAAATTCGTTTCGCGTCCAGTGTGAAAGCGGCTTTACCCAGGTCTGTGTCTGAGGAGGGATCATGATCTGTTGCGACGGCTGCTTGACCGGAGGATGATCATGCGGAGGGTTCTGCAACTGACACGCCCTCCCGCTGCCTTCGAGCGTACTGAGCTTACCGCGGCCAGCAGTCGAGCCATTATCTTCAGCAGAGGGCTCGTTATCTTCTGAAAAACCTCCGTATGCAAAGGCACAGTTTTCAATGATCTGTGCCAGCTTACGAATTAAAAGGATGAACTGCCAGCTGTAGTTCCCATGTCAATGGAAAGTGCAGCAATTTGCTAATAATACCATTTTCAAGTTAGGTAGTCATGATTGAACACGATGGTAGATCAACCATGTTTAAAATAACTATGTTGTTATTAAGCCATCACTCCACGCAGTGGGCGGGAGGCATAATGTTTTGCAGGTGTTCGTCCACTCGTCCGTCGCACATATCTTGTGTGCGCGATATCTACTGAAGGAGTGTAGGCATTTTGACCGACAGGGATATTCCCCACAGAGAGGAGCTGAACTGACTAGGTTTTAGAGGTCATTGGGTCAAAGGTCAAGGTTGATTTATTTATTTATTTCAGCATAAAATTCATGTAACAACCAATTCAAACATATACATTAAAAATAGTATAAATAATTGTTAAAATACATAGAACTACGTGTAAACATAGAAAACTTTATCAGGAATTACTCAAAAAAGTCCTATAGAGGACTTATTTCCATTGCGGTCCCTTGAATTGCAGAAAGCCAAAAGTGTACTATATGAAATAACATGAAATAATTACTATGATACTGATAAACCTGATAACAAAAATACTGACCAGAAAATAATGAAAGTTGTCTAAGATAATAAAACGCTAATAAATACAATTGCTGTTATTAACATAAAAAATGAAATTCAGTCCATCATGATAACTTAAATGACCTAAAATTTTGTATAGTGTGGATTGAATGAACAAGTTTGTTTCACAGAAAAGAAGCTGTGTATTTAAAAGACACTCAATACAGCCCTAAAACGAGGTAACTCAACGGAAGCGCCACGCCCCTGCGAACCGTGACCATGGTTGACCTTGCTTGACCCTGGTTCAAGTAACCGTGGTCAACCCTGGTCAAACCATGGTTTTGACATTTTTGTTAAATGGAACACCATGGTTGACCTCGGTTCACCATGGTCAACCATGGTTAACCATGGTGCAAAAAATCCCCAAGCGGGTGCAACCATGCTTCAACCATGGTCGGCCATTTTTAACCATGCTTTAACCATGGTTGATCATGGTGAACCGAGGTTAACCAAGGTCAACCATGGTCACGGTTCGCAGCGTGTGTTATAGGAAGGAACAGAGCTAACATGGTCTAGATTATGCTTTAGATAATGTGGTGCCTGACCATGTGTAATCTTATGCATATGACAATTAGTTAAAAAGTTCACTGTTCTCCACTGTTAACCATTTCAGAAGAAAAAATGAAATACATCAAAATGAGTTCTCGGACTTGAGTACCACCCTAATAAGCTTGTTTTGACATATTTGCAGTTAATATTTGAAAAGCCGGGACAGACCTGGATACCAAGAACAACTACCATAACTACAGGGCACTCGATGGAGCGTACCTCTGCCATGCTGTAGATCTGGGCCCGTATTCACAAAGCATCTTATCTTACCGCTAGGAGTACTCCTAAGTCGCGCTAAAACATTTTATGTAGGAGTAAAATCTTAAAAGTTATTCACAAAGCCGCTGAGAGTAACTTTTAGTTAAGAAAACTGGTAACTCCTAGACTAGGATTAGCTCTGAGATAGGTGGGAGTAAGGCCCAATTCCAATCCGACCCCTTACGGACTCACTGACTTAGAGGCGCGTTCACGGGAAGTCCGTGAGTGTGTGAGGGCTGTTCCATTGTCAGAACATCAAGTCAGTGAGTCCGTGAATGAGCCCTTACTGCCCCCCTACCGTAAGTCAGCACCGATGCTGACTTTGGGCAAGGAAATTACCCACAGTTCATAGCGTTGTGAAGTCAAATACGGGAGATGCCGTTGGAATACCGGAAATGTAAACAAAAAACAAAAAAAAAG
This sequence comes from Gymnothorax javanicus, assembly GCA_029692085.1. Classification (NCBI taxonomy): domain Eukaryota; kingdom Metazoa; phylum Chordata; class Actinopteri; order Anguilliformes; family Muraenidae; genus Gymnothorax; species Gymnothorax javanicus. Next base: position 21,504,594 of record CM056199.1, read on the forward strand.
GTAAATAAACCAAAGAGCGGTCCGATCGTGGTAATGGAAGGAGCAAGAAAGAAAAAGTTTACGTGTAAGTATTAACGTTGATTGTCACAACTGCGTGTAGTTTGGTAACGTGAAAGGGGGTAAGCGCTGTTCTATTCCAGTTTATAGGATCTGGAGCCCTCTCAGACTCTCAGACTCAGTCCCTCACAGCTGATGTCAATTAAGTCAGTGAGGGTTCAGGGCTTGAGTCTTCAGGGGGCGGATTGGAATTGGGCCTAAATCTCCGTTGCTATGGATGACGTCAATTCTCATGCACGAGTCTTGGGACAATGAGCACGGTGATTGGTTGTTTGGTGACAGGGCAGCCCATTGAAAAAAATATCACACATACAACCCAAGGAGGAAAAAAGGAGGAAATAGTCCAAGCGGCTGGTTGGTCCCATAAAATAATAATATGTTGAGCACTCCTGAAAATGCACTATGCGCAGTCCCCACATAACTCACTCTAGGCAAATAAACAGACATAGGAAAGAGATAGTTGTAAAAACGCCAATAGCATAAAACGAGGCAATAATAAAACGCGTCATTTGCCCCAATAATTAGCAACTTATTACCCAATGAGAATATGTTGCGATCATTTAAATGTCAGGCCGTTCAAATTTGTTTGCCCTAAACTGTCATGGATGTTCAAAAAGAACGCGAAAGCCGAACTGGAGCCACGACCAGTTACTGCTGCTGGCCCAGTTGGTGCTGGAGCGAAAGCATGTAATCAAAGGGAAATTTGGCTCATGGGTGAACAGCAAATCCAAGCGGGATGCGTGGGATAATATCAGCCTACAGATCAATGCTGCATTACCCTCGGTGTCTCGGACGGCTGCGAGAAGCGGTGGTATGGGCTGCAATCGCAGGGGAGGTCCGAGATTGCAGCCTATAGGAAGGCATATTGGTTTGTAATTTATAGCCTACAATTTAAAAATGCATACAAAATATGACATAGGCTGGTATTATTATGATGATCTATTAAATGTAACCCTCGCTCAATAGCGTAATAAAATAATTCATGCATAGCAGGAGGAGGTACAGCACCAAAGCCACTGTTCCCGAGCAAGTGGCATCCCACAGGCACATAATGCCTGTCAAATAATTGGCATAAGCTGCTTTCCATTAAAATGCGAGTCGTGCGTGGATCCTGGCCATTTTGCAACAATGTCCAAAATATTGTATTCGGCATCAAATACTATCTTGGTGTTGATGGAATGAACTTTTTTTCTATTTACAAATACCTCTTCATCTTGGGTCGGAGAAATAATTCGAATATGGGTCCTGTCAATAGCACCGATGATACCGGGCATACCTGAGATGTGCAAGAATTGAAGTTTGATTCAGTGTTGTTGGCGAATGTCCACTGGAAACCGGATAAACTGTCGGATGATATGGGGTTCACAGAGTGCATTGATTGTTTGTTGAATTGAGCGACCGACAGATGATTGTGAAATCCCTAAATTGTCCGCGTTGCAGAGTTGCATTTTTCCAGTGGCCAAGTAACGAAGTGTTGCCAAACATTTTATTTGGGGGCTTATTGGGTTGTTTCTTATGGTTGGAGGCGTAATTCTCTTCATCACCAAGTCAACAACTAATAAAATCCTTTCACGGTCGATCCGATATCTTTTCAACAACTGCGCATCATTCAGAATTTCCAAGTCATTCCATCTTTCAACAGCAGCAGCCATTTTCCGATTCTTTGGGAATAGGTTTTAGCGAGTTATGAGTACTCTTGACTACTTTTAAGCTCTCCCAGACTTAGGAGCTACTTTTAGGCCTAAAATGCTTTGTGAATAACACTTAGTAAAAATAATTAGGAGTCTTAAATTTACGACTGACACGCCCATTTTTTTAGGAGTTCCTCCTAAATCCGGCAGTTAGGACCTACTTTTAGCGCTAAGATGCTTTGTGAATACGGGCCCTGTTCTTTTGGTTACAGAAATTGTTCCGGATCGCTTCCTAAATGAAATCAACTCTTCCTTAAAACCCCTTAAGCCTTACGCCCCGGTACCAGGGGGTGGTGGTTACGCATAATAAATACAGCATGTTTCCAAATCGCAACATGGTCATGCGGCATATCCACATTTCGCGAAGAAACTAGGCAAAAAGCTAATGTAGACCATTTTTACCTCAACCGAACACAATTCAAGCACCAAGCAAGTAAATAAGCATGTAGCAAAACATAGGATAAAATCATATCAGCGCTGAATCGCTAGAATTTCTCCTGAATTTGTGCTATGCATAAAAACGATACCTCAAATGAAAGAGGAAAGTCCACAGAATCCAACGATACGAGCCCTGTCACTTTAATCCGACACCACACTCAAAGAAAAGCACGCATACACTTTGCAGTCTAAAGAGATGAGCAAAGAAATTTCTTACCTTTGATATTTTGTAATAAAAAAACTGTTTGAGGGTAAATCCACGCTTGCTATTGTTAGCTCAATGTGTCCGTATTATAACGAAACTAGATCTGCGAGTCTCAAAGCATGTTTTTCTTCTCGAGCATTGCTTAAAAAAAGATCTCAGTTCCTCAGCATTCAGCTTGCTTGCAATATATTTTCCTCTCTGTGATCGGCTTTTGATGCTGTCAGCAAGACTTTGCCGGTAGCCTTTTGATTAGATGGCTTCTGACGTTTCCAATGAGCCCTAAAGCACCTTTATCGCACAAAGCTAGCCTGAGCTACAGCCTTGCGTTCCCGGTGCATCAAACCGAGTCCATGGGCCATTCGAATGTATTTAAATAGCGCGACAATATAAACGCTTAACAGGTTTGTTTGTGGTATTTTCGGTGTAATTGTCCGCTAAATATTCAACCGTCGTTTTCAAAGTCGTTTTCTGACAGAAACGCGTGAATACTGAGGGCACAACAGTACAAACAAGGTGACTGACTTGTTTTTTTGACTCATTCTTTATATAAGCAATTTGAAAGCAGCATTACTGGTAAGTGCTATAGCCTAGTGGTTAGGGTATAGTGCTATGGCGCAGGCGATCTGAGTACAAGTCCCTGGTCAGACGTGCATTACTAAGACAAAGGTGCCATTTTGCTTGTATAAGTAATTGCGGGGGTTTATATTCTTTTGACTTTTTTCCCCATTTTTTTAAACCCTTTTTGTATTCATAATCTTATTAATTTGCTTTTTTAAAAAAATAAATCTGCTCCAGTGGAGCCAAACTTCATTTTCTTTGTATTTATTGTCTTTGAATGGGAAATTGTATAGGCTATAGGACTGGCAGAAATAATATAAAAAATTATAAATTCTAAAAATTTAAAACTGGTTGTATTTGGGTGGAATGTATGCCTGTAGTGACATATAAGTGAAATTAGATGAGTTTTACAGTTTAATATCTGAGGAATCTGATTTGGCACACAAGGTACCTGAGTTGCCAATTTGGGGAAGCCACCTAGACATTCCTCTCTAATTTTGTTCTGATTTACTTGATTAGAATAAACTTTGGCACAGATAATGGTGATATTCTGTGCTGTAAATTTTTAGTTTCAGACTGCAACTAATTAAGTTTACAAGCATAGAAGTAAAACTTTGTTTGGTGCAAAATGAGGTCTTTGATTTATACTGTGTTCCATCTTCATCTACTCTGACTCAGTGACATATACACTGATTTTTACACCATGGCAGAAATCCCAAATGGTTTCACCTTTATTTTGATACCAAGATCATTCAAATGGACCAAATAGTTGCAGCAATATACTCATTTCATTTTGGGCTTGCCATTTTCATGAAAGAGGCTCAGGGCTTAAGGGGTTAAATAACCAACTATCATCCTGCCAAATTTCCTGCCAAACCGTTCATAACTTTTTGAGTTATCCGGTTAGAAATATCACACAGACCCACATTAGACCGATATTTTTTAATTCTTCCGGGTCCAGAATCTAGAATACGTTCCAGACCACTTGTTAAATTAAATGAAGTCATCCCTTGACTACCACCTATCATCCTACCAAATTTCCTGCCAAACTGTTTATTTCTTTTTTAGTTATCGTGTTAACAGACAGACAGACAGACAGATGGACAGACAAACAAACACGGGTGAAAAAATAACCTCCTTGGCGGAGGTAATCAAAATGACACTGACAAAATGACAAAAGGTCACATGAGGTCAGCTGCAAGATGGAACCGAAGATCGACTTTTAGGACATACAACGTCATGGTAGGCGAAGGCATAGCAATCAACGTTTTGTGTTGACTTCTGCATTATTAATCATTCCAGTGCATCGCGCTCACACACACACTGCTATCAGTCATGGAAATGGGCTCACCAGTTTAGTGTTATCCCTGTCCCTACCTTTCACAGCTCAGTTGCACAATGTCTGGAAGGTCAGTACTCTTAAAGTTTGTCTTCATCAGAAGGAAGTTAAACAAGCCAGCTATTTTGCAGTTAGGGAAATTAGCCCGACAGTACAAATTTGCGTCTCCATTAGCCCGAAAGCCCTTCACTCGAGAAATTAGCCCGAAGTTGACGCATGCACACATTGCATCATTTCCAGATAGAGTGCGCAGTTCAATTTGGCTTTCACGGTTCAATTTCGGTCTAATGAAGAGGCAACACAAATAGCCAGCTAATTCGCGAACTAGATCAAGATTTATCGAGAAAATTTCCTGATCAAATTAGCGGGCTCAAAACCGCAAAATAGCTGGCTAATTTGAACTTTTTTCTGATGAAGACAGGCCTTTAGTTCCAGACAGACCTCCAAATGGTCTGTCAGTCATCTGCAGGATGCTGGTTGCCCATGAATGTTGAGCTGAGTGCGAGGAGTCATGCAAAAGCCACTTAGTTCAAACATTAACTTTCCTAATAACTACTCCCAGCAGGCCGCAATTACTTCTGCTGCGTTGTCTGGGTCATTATTAGCTGCAACCAGCAGCTCTGTCGGTTGCTCAGTCGGTCCACAAAATTTCCCCACCCTTTGGTGATCAGTTTTGCCCTATGATGCATAAAGGTGGCATGGAGGTCAAGAGTGCGTGTGTGAAGGTGTGTGTTTGCCAATTGGCTGAAAGAGGGCGTGGCAATGGGAATGCCCAAAACAAAAAGGCGCATAACTTCCAAATGGAGTCCACAAGATTTTTTGGAAAGGTTGTCCATGAGCCAAAAAGCAGCTGATGAACTGTTCATGCCAAGTGGCCTATGACTGAAATGGCCAAAATCTGTGTAAAGACACACAGAGAGATAGACATACATGGACACACACGAGCACACACGCATACAGACGGACCATTTTGTCAGATCCCCTCAACTCATGAATCTGTTGTTGAAAACACTTGTAGGAGGCATCATTGGACTAGACAGAGATCCTTTTCCATTCATGAACCGGTTTTTGTTCTGCCCCTTGCATTTTAGCCACACCCCCTTTCATCACCCATGAACCATTTGTTGTAAACCAGTGGTCTCCAACCCTTTTCCTGGAGGGCTACTATCCTCGATTTTTTTTCACTCCACCCAAAATGAATCACACCAAATTTTCCAGTTACAGATCTTGATAAGCTGCTAATTAGCCAAATCGAGTGTGCTGAATTTGGATTGGAGTAAAAGCCTGGATTGTAGCCCTCCGGGGACAGGGTTGGAGACTTCTGTCGAAGACTCTTGATGGAGGCTTCATTGCACTCTGCTGGGTTTCTTTTTGAACTGTGATAGTCTGCCCCGCCTCTTGCACTTTATCCACTCTCCCTTTCATTTCTCATGATCCATTTGTCACATACAACTAATGCTTTCACAAAGTAATTGTTTTCTGTAAATGTTTCTGAATGATTTGACTGGTATCAGAAGCGCAGTTTTTTTTATTTTTTTTTTATTTAACCCTTATTTAACCAGGGAAGTCCCGTTGAGATTGAAATCTCTTTTTCAAGGGAGCCCTGGGGGTTGAGGTGGGGCGGGAGAGGGCAATTTGCACAGCCAATTGGATCAGGGGATGATTAGGTGGCAGGTCGAAAGAGCCAGGTTGGGACTTTAGCCATGACACCGGGGAACCCCCTTCTCTTATCGAAGAGTGTCATGGGATCTTTAATGCAGTAATGTGATTACTTTACTCACCAGCGAGAAATCTGTGTTAAGTTTGTGATATTCGCAGAAATCCTTGCGAAATGGCAAATTGTTATTGGATGGTATCGTGGGTAATATGGGGAAGAAAATATACTCAAGTACCTGTATTCCAGCTAGATGACTGTGCTGCTTCAAAATATCTTCCAAATTGATTGAAACTTTATGATGGGCATTAATTTGTGTGATATGCATTAGGAATTACAGCAAACTGCAGCAAACCAGGAACAATGTGCAAACCATCCCCTTTCTTTGCTTCTCGTTCTTTTTTTATGGCACGTCATCATGTTTTCTCAACTTCCTCTTTCTAGGGAGATTCCTCAGGTGTAGGAGCACCACTGTGTGGATCTCAAAGACCTGCTCGACTGGCAGACTTGCTAACATTAACAATCTGTCACTGTGCAGGTGGGCGGAGAAACTTTTATACTTCTCGTTAACTACCAGTCAAATACGGTCATAAACTGTTGTGGGAGGCATCACTGCACGCAGCAGAGAGTTCCTTTTCCATTGGTGTGGGATAGCCCCGCCCCTTTACTTTGACCACGCCCTCTATCAGAATTCATGAGCCATTTCCCCCAGACACTTGTGGGAGGCACCACTGGTCTCAGTAGAGAGTTGTTGTTTTAATAGTCAGACCCCTGTTTCAATCCCCACCTGTATACTTTAGCCACACCCCCTTCCAGAGCTCATCAACTGTTTGTTTCGAAGATAATGGGTGCATCTCAAAGCATAGGCTGCAGCCTTCGAAAGCTGCATTTTTAAGGATCGTCGCTTAATTCCATCTGCCAAACTAACATCACGTCATTTAATCTCTGATAAACAGCTTTGGTTTAAGCGAGTCGTTATTGATTTCCCTAACTGAAACCTTAACTCTAACCCCTAACTATAAACCTAGCCCCAAACCTAACCCTAACACTAAATTTAACCTTATCCCTGACCCTAAATATTAGTTTGGTGGATGGAAGTAAGTAACGACCCCTAAAAATGCAGCCCTCAAAGTATGCAGCCTATGCTTTGAGATGCACCCAATGAGATTGAGGCAACTTGTGATTCATTCCACTCATCTGGAGAGTCGTGTCCTAGATCTCTTCCACACCAATCGCACACAACTTATCTCATACTGGAAAGAGAAACACTTTATTTCCCTGACCATGATGTGCTATATTTTTTTTTTTTTTGAAAAAAAAAATTATTTTTGATGCTCTTGGAAGTTTATGCATGTGATGCTGAAGAGGAGTGAAACATTTTTAGCAACAATCAGCAGCCCTGTATCTCATTTTGTTGGTCCATCAGTTCATTGGTCCACAAAAATCTATCCGTTCATTGGTCTATAAAGCTGTACTCACCCCACAGCAACTGCAACTTTCTACCCATGAGGCACGGAGGTCAAGTGTTTGTGAGGTTGCGTGTGAATACATGCACGTACGTACGTAGCCACAGCTATTGTGAATTTGCTGTTTTTCCAATAGACCTATTGTACAAACCTCTGTGAATGTCTGCTTGATGCCTTCTTAGAATAAACTCAAACACTCAAGCCAAACTAGGCCAGAATAAACGGCTCAAACTTAGCTCGGCTGCTATTGTTCACAGTATTATTCCAATTAAATGCTTGGTCAGCCTATAAGGATAGGTAACGAACTGTGAGCACTCACTAATCCATAGGATTTATTGCTACTTGCACTGTACTTGCGTAGGCCATTTCATACATTTAAACACAATTTGATGAAAAAGTGTCTAAATTCTTTTTACGCTTAATACTTTGGAATTTTGAGTATATTTAATGTTTTACTGGGAAAAATAATGCAACTTGCTGAAACATTTTGCCCCTCCACAAGCCATTTGCTCCCCTACAGCAGTTTGGTGGACAGGCTGATGGAGACTCCTTTCATCCACGATATAACTGTCACAGGGAGTGGCAGGACCCAAAAGTAACACAAATCGAGACAAGAGGAGTAATACTGGCTTTGAATGAGCTCTGGACAGGTGCAACAGAACACAAAGCAGGGTAACAAGAAGCAGGAACCTGTGGATCTTGAATGGAGCTCTTCAGAGAACTCAAGGGAGCAGGCACCAATGGTGAGTTCCGAACCCAGGTCTCTCACATTGCAGGTGGGTGCATTACCACTAAGCCACCGGGGCAGGCTGGTTTGAGGCTGGGCCAACTGGACAGTATCCACTCACACAGGCAGGGGAGCGGTGAGCCGGATGGCTTGGACAGGGGCACAGGAGACGGCAGACAGGAACCCGGAAGCACACAGGCAGAACTCAGAGTCAGAAGGCAATCAGGTTTACCGGGGCAAGAGCGAAGGGACGTCGTCAAAGGCAGGCAGAGTCGCTTTCAGGAAGTCAGACCGAAGATAAATGCTAGAGAGTAGTGCGTGCTGCAACGACAATCTGGCAAAGGGTTAGTGAAACAGAGCTGCCTATATGCTGGCTGGTAACGAGACTCAGCTGAGAACAATTGCAGTGGAAGGGGTGTGCAGGGGCGTTACCAAGGGGGGGCAGGGGGTGGGCAGTGCCCACCCCGAGAAAAGCTCTGCCCGCCCAATGAAAACTCAAGATAAAAAACTGATTTACTACTATTTGACAGCAAACACGCAATATCCCAGGTGATTCACAGCTGGAGGTAAACAGCCATTAAGAGAGAGCTTTACGTATGCTTCATCTATCTATCTATCACTATGTGTGATTGGTGGATTCCTTTGCCAGTCTATTCTGATGTGAAACTAACCAATGGGGACTCTCGAATTACTAGGGACCCTCCCATTCTCTTAGACTGCCGTCTTCACTCAGTCTGAGGTCACGTCTACAGTGCTCTTATAGGACCTGTGCTTCTCTCAGGGAATTAAAACTTCGCCCATATCTCTTTTGTTCCTGCTTCTTCCACCACTTATTTTATCAGTCTTGTTGTTTGACATTAAAGTAATTTGTGTACTAGTTTGTCATCTGTGTGTGTGTGTGTGTGTGTGTGTGTGTGTGTGTGTGTGTGTGTGTGTGTGTGTGTGGACTCGTGTGGTTATAACCTGAGTTGGCTACCGAGTGAGCCCAAGCAGCTAGCTCGCAGCTAGTCTGGAGTTGCTAGTCACTCACAGGGGTTGTTGCAACAATAATTCTGCATCATAAGCACATTTCAACAATTCGAACATCTGTATCATAAGCACTTCAAACATTTGCCAATAGAAATGCATAGGTGGCTCATTAAAAAAACAAGCAGCTCCCACTCCCGCAAGTGCTGTCTCTACCAGCAGCCCTGCAATGACCGAACAGAGCGTTGCATCCGTGCCGGGGTCCGGGACCGCCTGTGAATCACCAGCAGATGCACCATGCTCCAGCAGCTCTGCACCCATACTGGGGGCTCAAAACATCTGTACTCCCCATGTTTAGGCCCCCGGCTCTGTGTCCACTCCTCCGGACTTAAATATGGATTGCCCATCTCAGCCCATTTTAAGCAGTAATCCTAAGCGTATCAAACTCAACCATGGCATGGCTTGAATATTCAGTACTGCGCGATGCCAGCTTTTGCTTTGCTTGTCTCAAATTTAGTTCTAATTCAGATCGTGAGGACATATTTACTAAACGTGGCTACACAAATGGGGAAAAAAGCACTCGATAAAGACTGTATAAACACGCAACAAGCATCTCACACTCCAGGGCCATGGTTGCGTGGCAGGAGTACCAGCGCCGGTCAGAGACAGGTGAAAATATTGTTCATCTGCCGGGTCATACCCAAGTAGAAAAGAACAGATACCACATTAAAAGCATGGGTGAAGTCATTCAGTTTCTCACTGTTAGTGAACTTGCTCTGCGTGGGCACAATCACAGGGATATGGATGAGGAGGGACTGTTTAATCGGCTCGTTGATTACACTCTCAAAAAAGATTCCGAACTCGTAGATATCGCAAAATCCATCCCGGAAAATGCCAAATATACATCATTCTCGCACAGAATTGAAGTCCTTGTGCATGTAGGTTTATCAGTTTCACCTGCGTTATGACTCCCGACTTCTCACGCTTTTCTTTACTCAGGGGTTGGAAGCAATGCATGTGTTTCATTATCGTTTAAATAGTTTAAATGAAATAAGATCATATGAAACGTCTTTATGCAATTTCATTGCTTCCAATTATCTTATTTCATTTAAACAGTTTAAACGATCATGAAACACACGTATTTCTTCCAACCCCTGAGTACAGAAAAGCGTGAGAAGTCCGGAGTCATAACGCAGGTGAAACTGATAAACCTCCATGCACAAGCACTTCAATTCCGTGCGAGAATCTCTTACAAATGTGTTGATCGAATAATTGCTGACTACACCAGGGGAACGTAAATAGGTATACCACTAAAAGCCACGCGGAATGCATGAGAGTTGACAGGTGCGTGTTATTAATGAAAACTGACCACACCTGTTAATGGTGAGATTTTTCTGAGCTTTTGTAATGGTAATTTAAATGAATGATTGAAAACAGGTCATGACCAATCACTATTTTCAAGGGATGGGTTTGAGCCTCCCCTATCGCCAGTTTACCCGCCGCCACGGATATATATAAAGTTTCAAGATGTTGTGCATGTTGTATTTTACGCCGATTTAGAGGTTCTTTTTTTGCCCCCCAAAGAGGACAAATGCCCACCCAAGCTTGGCATCCTGGCAACGCCTCTGCCAACAAGTATCCTTTTTTCGAACGAAAAGCAGTATTATCAGCCAGTGGTCAATTTAGTTTTCCGGTTAAGTAACCAGCGTTTGCCATGTAATTAGTGGCCATCTACGGTCACACGTGGGATGCATACTGAAACCCACACATTTAGCCGTTATACAGGCTAACGTTAGCACATTTGAACAAGTTGACATTGAGTAGTGGAGGGGCTTACCAGTAGCGTTAGTGAATATTGAAAGGTGCATAATCGTAATCCTGGCTTTTGCAAAAACCTCATCTTTAGTCGACTATATTCTTTTGACAAATATTTGGCTTGTCAGCTACAGCGGTTGTGAAGGGCAGGACTGAGATCTTTATTTCGTTCCGTGCATTGGTGATTTCCAGCATGCGCAGTGAAGCTTGGGGACTGAACTTTCGGCTCTGAATAATGATTGTTGCCCACAGATAATGTGATATCATTCAGTAGTGGAGCGGGTGAGGGCTGGGTTTTTACCCTTGTGCAAAACAAAGAAACTGCTCGCAGACTATTTGCTGAATCAAAAGCATTTTGATACGCAGTTTGCTAGCCAATCGGTTCTGCATATGAATTGCAACTCGCCGTCTTGTCACGCTTTTTTTTTTTTTTTTACTTTGGCTGTAGGAACGTGTGCAGCCTCCCAAATAAATATCACGTCTTCGTCAAGCTAAAGAATGTTTTGGCCAAATAAAAAATAGGTTAGCTAGCCTCTACATTTGAATATACACTGTATGTATGTGTATGTACACGTCCCGCTGTACCACAGACGCCAGCCGCAGGCTACTACTCAGTTCGAAGAAAACGGATGTAAGCAGCAGTCCATCAAGAAGGAGACCAGCCAGTCTGCTGAACCACTATGAAGGTGAATATGAGCAACGTAATCCTGACCTCAGACTGAGTGAAGACGGCAGTCTAAGAGAATGGGAGGGTCCCTAGTAATTTGAGAGTGCCCATTGGTTAGTAACATATCAGAATAGACTGGCAAAGGAATCCACCAATCACACATAGTGATAGATAGAAGAAGCATACGTATAGCGCTCTCTTAATGGCCGTCTACCTCCGGCTGTGAATCACTTGGGATATCGCGTATTTGCTGTCAAATAGTAGTAAATCAGTTTTTTATCTAGAGATTTCATTGGGCGGGCAGAGCTTTTCTCAGGGTGGGCACGGCCCACGGCCAGATTATACGCAAAGTCAATAAAAAGACGCGAATAGACGCGAGAAGGCCCGAACTCACGTCTATTTGCGTCTTTGCATTGACTTTGAATGGCCGCGCGAATAGTTCGTTTCGCGTTTGGTGGAAACGCAGCATTGCACTTTTCCCCAGTTTTATGTTGTGAGTCCATGACATGCCTGCATTCCATCATTAACAAATGTATGTTAATTGCCAAACCTCTAGTCGAAAAATTTGACAATGTTTTCAGTACTAACCTGGTTATAATTGATTATTATGTTGACCATGAGTGGACAGTCTTCACTGACATATCCACGGGAAGATAGTTTTTCATCTTTCAACCCATTGTTTGGAGCTCTTCCAATCATAGTAATATTTCGTTGTTGACAGTAGATGTCTTCCAATGTGAACCTGTTTGTCCCGAAATGGGGTCCAGAAATGGGCAGATTATGCACATAAAGTACTGCAACCTCTCCTTTGTGTATATTAAAATGTATTTAAGATTTCCATGAATAAAAATTGAAAATTAACACTATGACCACATATTTTGATTATAAAACTGGAGTTTAGAAGAAGGCTGCCAAAACAAGAAAAATATGATTTTATTCCAGAAGTTATGGGGTTCACTTGCACATTCAAAAACACACACGCCCGCACGCGCGCGCGCACACACACACACACACACAGAAATTAAGTATTTTATTAATTGATTTAGGGACATTCCGTTGATGATTGCAATGTTCTGTTTAGTAGCACTGCAAGTCAATCAAGGTTAGGAATGATAAATCTCTCTGAAATGTAGGATGCAGTTCATTCTGGAGTGTCATTTGCTTTGATATGTACATTAGCCTGTACGACCAGGAAGTCTTTTGCTAACTTTTATATTTCAATTTTAAGCACGTAAAATATATATGCAAGGTCGGTTTTTGAATTACATGTCTTTGGTGTTTACAACTCGGAAATGCTGAACTGCACTATATTTGAACCCAATTTTCGTACAGTTTTACAGAGAGTAAAAAAAAAAAAAAATCAATTCTATTATTTAATGGTCTGTCATTATAATGATAAATTACAAATCATCTTACTGCCAAAATCTTACAGCAGTTATATTTTTGTAACGTTCTGTCGACATGATCGTCCTTAGTAAAAATTAATTTATTAATAATAATAAATAAATAAAAACAGAATGAAAAGTAAGGCAGGATCTGAAAATATGAAAGAAAATTTTCACATTTGTCTGTTATAAAACTCTAATCTCTTTGATTTGTATTTTGAAAAAAAGTGTCAGGAAAAAGGTAATATTGAGGAAAATATAAACACAATATGGGGTGAGGGCGAGAGGATAGTTGGGGGTGAGAAGGTAGTTTGTGTATTGAATGGTATCCATGGTTTTGCTATGGAAACAAAGCAGCTGTTACACACCCGCCCCTTCCCAGATAATATTCCTTTGTTCATTCTCATTTTCCTGCCTTTTTTTGCACATACATCTAAAAAGTGGGCTCCTAAATGGGTCACAGTAGTGCCCTTGATGAAAGGAGAGCCAGCTTAAATTACCAGACTCCCTCAATATATACCAATGGAGATCACTGGAGTAAATTCACTGAAACTCTCCCCAGGATTTTGGTATACTATTTTGATATTTTTGCAAGGTTTATAATGTAATATTTCTGTAGCATATGATAATCCATAAAGAATTATATCATTGCCCTTGTGTTCCACATGGACCACCATAAGTGCTCTTCAATGTCCAGCTTCAGGGAACCATGAAAAACTTCCAATACCCAGCAGAAATGCAACAGAGTTTTATTTCTTCTTCAGGCTTTAAAGTGATATCACTCTGAAAATGGTCACAATGGTAGTCGCACAAACTAGTACAATAGTGTTGTCAACCGGAGGTCAAACTTGAGACATAGAGCTAATTTGTCTAAGCACTTTCCATCAGGGTTAAACTTGAATAACCAAGTACACGTAAAGTTAAACTGGCAATATAAAAAATAAACAAACACTAAATAGTAGTAGTAGTAGTAGTAGTAATAATAATAATAATAATAATAATAAATGTCATTATGTAAGGGTTGATAAAGTCGATAAAGCCAAAGAAACCAGCAGGACTAGATAATATCAGGACTGAGATGCTGCAACACATGGGACCTGGGGCACAGAGGTGGCTTCTTGACATGTTCAACATCTGCTTGGCAACCAATACCATCCCACAAGCCTGGTGGAAGTCAAAGATCATGGCACTACCCAAAAACGGGCGAAGATGCAAACCTCCCCGGCAGCTACCGGTCACTGCTGTGCCACACATACAAACTGATGGAAGGATGCATCCTGAACCGCATCACTCAGGATAGAGACAGCATACTGATCCTGGAGCAGGCAGGCTTCCGGCATGAAAAATCCACCACAGGACAACTGTTGAACCTAACATAGTATATTGAAGATGGTTTTGAAAAGAAGCTAATCGCTGGAGCAACATTTGTCGACCTGTCAGCAGCATACGACACTGTGAACCACCGTATCATGAAGACCAAGCTGCAACAGACACTACAGGACTCCAAAACTGCCCAGTTCATCATAACCATGATGCAGAACCGGCGTTTCTACGTTAGCCTGAGGCGTCAAAAGAGTAGATGGAGGTGCCAGAAAAATGGCTTTCCCCAGGGCAGCGTGCTTGCCAACATAATGTTTAACATCTGCACCAATGACCAGCCGATCTCCCCCCAAACCAGCCATTTGTATATGCTGATGATCTGTGCATTGCAACTCAAGCATCAGACTTCAGAGAGATCGAGACAGTTCTTGAAGCTGCCCTCCAGAGCATGACAGGGTATTACCATGAGAAATTCCTTCGTCCAAACCCCACAAAAGACACAGACTGCAGCTTTCCATCCGCAAAATCGGGACGCAAACAAACACCTAAATATGCGATGGAATGGTGTCCTCCTAGAGTACTGTGAATCCCCAAAGTACCTTGGTGTGAACTTTGACCGTAAACTCTCCTACAAAAAGCAACATAGAGAAGACCAAGGCTAAGGTCAACACTAGGAAAAACATCATTGACAAGCTTGCAAATAGCTCCTTCAGAAGTGATCCAAGAACAATTTAGATTGCTGCTCTAGCACTCTGCTTTTCAGCAGCTGAATATGCAAGCCCTGTCCGGAGCCGCTCTACACATGCACGAAAAGTGGACTCTGCTTTGAATGCTGCATGCAGGAAAGTAACCAGATGCTTGAAGCCTACGAAAGTTGAACACTTCTTATCAGCTGGCTGGTATTAAGACAACGAGTGAAAGACGCAAACAGGCAGCCACAGTTGGACGATTCAAGGCAGAGACAGACTCCAGACACCTCTTGCACAATCACCAACACGCCAAAAAGTGGTTAAAAAGCCGGCACAGTTTCATGGAGCTGGAACCAATCAATCCACCAAAAAGACCCAATCTAAAGATGGTAGCAGGACACCGCCAGCCATACGTTACCTGGAAGGCCCTAAACCGACTCCGTACGGATGTAGGAAGGTGCAAAGCCAACCTGATGAAGTGGGGTTTCTCAGAGACTGACTCGTGTGAGTGTGGAGAAATACAGACAATGGCCCACCAACTGAAGTGTGGTGGAGAAGGAGAGGAACGCACGGAGTACGACCTGTGGGAAGGAACCGACGTGGCCCTGGCTGTGGTATCGTGGGTAATATGGGGAAGAAAATATACTCAAGTACCTGTATCCCAGCTAGATGACTGTGCTGCTTCAAAAGATCTTCCAAATTGATTGAAACTTTATGATGGGCATTAATTTGTGTGATATGCATTAGGAATTACAGCAAACTGCAGCAAACCAGGAACAATGCGCAAACCATCCCCTTTCTTTACTTCTCGTTCTTTTTTTATGACACGTCATCATGTTTTCTCAACTTCCTCTTTCTAGGGAGATTCCTCAGGTGTAGGAGCACCGCTGTGTAGATCTCAAAGACCTGCTCGACTGGCAGACTTGCTAACATTAACAATCTGTCACTGTGCAGGTGGGCGGAGAAACTTTTATACTTCTCGGTAACTACCAGTCAAATACGGTCATAAACTGTTGTGGGAGGCATCACTGCACTCAGCAGAGAGTTCCTTTTCCATTGGTGTGGGATAGCCCCGCCCCCTTTACTTTGGCCACGCCCTCTATCAGCATTCATGATCCATTTCCCCAAGACGCTTGGGGAGGCACCACTGGTCACAGTAGAGCAGGGCTATTCAACCGTGTCCAGAAAGGGCCGGTGTGGGTGCAGGCTTTCATTCAAACCAAGCACTTACACACCTGGCACCACTAATCAACCCCAAGAGTCTTTGCTAATGAGCTTGATTAGTAGTATCAGGTGTGTAGGTACTTGGTTGGAATGAAAGCCTGCACCCACACCGTCCCTTGCAGGATGATGTTGAATTGCCCTGCTGTTGAGAGTTCCTGTTTTAATAGTCAGACCCATGTTTCAATCCCCGCCCTTATACTTTAGCCACACCCCCTTCCAGAGCTCATTAACTATTTGTTTCGAAGATAATGAGATTGAGGCAACTTGTGATTCATTCTACTCATCTGGAGAGTCATGTCCTAGATCTCTTCCACACCAATCGCACACATTGTATCTCATACTAGAAAGAGAAGCACTTTATTTCCCTGACCATGATGCGCAATTTTTTTTTTTTTGAGAAAAAAAATAACAAAGGAGAGCCAGCTTGAATTACCGGACTCTCTCAATATATACCAATGGAGATCACTGGGGTAAATTCCTGAAACTCTCCCCAGGATTTTGGTATACTATTTTGATTTTTTGCAAGGTTAATAATGTAATATTTCTGTAGCATATGATAATCCATAAAGAATTATATCATTGCCCTTGTGTTCCACATGGACCACCATAAGTACTCTTCAATGTCCAGCTTCAGGGAACCATGAAAAACTTCCAATACCCAGCAGAAATGCAACAGAGAATTTCATTTCTTCTTCACGCTTTAAAGTGATGTCACTCTGAAAATGGTCACAATGGTAGTTGCACAAACCAGTACAATTAGTGTCGTCAACCGGAGGTCAAACTTGAGACATAGAGCTGATTTGCCTACATGCTTTCCATCAGGGTTAAACTTGAATAACCAAGTACACGTGAAGTAAATTGGCACTAATAAAAAAATAAACAAACACTAAATAATAATAGTAGTAGTAGTAATAATAATAATAATAATAATAATAATAATAAATGTCATTATTTATGGGAGGGGCTGGGGGCATCAATCAGTGGTTCTCAAACTTTACCATGCAGTACGATGACTGTGTGTGTGGGCTTTTGTTCCAACCACAATCGCAATCCCAGAATAAATTGCTAAAATTGTAATGAGTCAAACCAGCTTTGTGTTATTTCTATTTTAATTTGTAGGAAGAACATTTTGAAAGAGCGTAAAAACCTGTGCTCAGAGAACTACTGATTCACAACAGCTCTGAATTCACAAATTTTATTACCTCAAATGGAATTATTTGGAATGTTGCTGTATCAACGCAATATAAACATTGGTTTTTATTCTTCATGGAATGCAAGGGCAGTTCTGTCATAAAGTAATTTAACAGGCAAATAATCCATCTAAACATGAAAAATAACTATGTATCTAAAACTAACGGCTTGTTCAAATTCTGGGATTGTTGTTTGCAATGAAAACCAGTATACCCAGTGGTTTCTTAGGACTGATTTTCAGAAATGTGGACCATTACAATCCAACCATTCAATCTATCTCCAGTTATCAATGCCATGTCCAATTCAAGTAGCATGAGAAAGGAAAGTATGAAATCCTGATAATGCACTAAAGATATGTAAACATTTTGAATGGCAAAGGATGGCGAACTGTGCATGCATTAGTGAACATCATTCACCCTCACACTTATAGGCAACTTAAAGTTGTCCATTAGCCTGGGATGTATGTCTTTGCACTATGGGAGAAAACAAGAGAAACCAGACAAAATGCACACAAACTACTCTGCACAGGTAGGCCCTAAGCTGGATATGAACCTATGACGTCTTGCTGTGATGGTGAGGCCAGAGCCCTGCCGTGCCACCTTTATCCATTTGAATTGGCACGATTGGCTAAGTTACCTGACTTTGATAGTCAGGCTTGGAATTAGTCCCTAACTTTTGACAAATGTGTATCTCATTAGTGTCATGTATTTCGTTTCATGAGTCATCTGAAATTGAAAGAAGATATCTCATTGCAATGTGGTTCTGCTTGCCATGGCCTTACACCAACACCTTGTTTTTTCCTTCATCCAGAACTTCTCCAATCCAAGACCAGTCAAACGCACTTATTCTCACTGTATAGGCTGCCATCCACCTAGTTTGAGATCGCAGTTTCATTGGATATCCGTTTAAGCGAACAGGCCAAATGATGCCGGACGGACTTCTTATTCAATTTGGAATACGGTATGCAGATGTTCTGCAATACAGCCTGCACCTCTCGTGCTGAACCCCGTTGCAGTTCTTACCCCTTTTTTGCAGCACAGCTTCATAACGTCAAAAGCTAACATTCACGCTGCAAACTAAGCACCAATCTCGTGACTGGATGCCAAGCTTGCGTTAAATTGGACCGCTTTAGCCTGAGTGTTTTCCTAATTTGCAAAGAAAAAAAGTGACAGATATTTCTAAAAATCGATGTAACTACGCACTTCGTACACTAAAAATAACAGCTATGGTTAGGTTCTCCACGTTCCTCTAGTTTCCATGGAGTGGTTGCTATAGTGGCGAACTGGCGCAAGAAAGGGAGGGGTAGAGATCTGTGTGCAGAAAGGAGGGGGAGGGAGGGTGGTCTGTGGCGAGGACTGGGTTAGTTTCCCGGATGGAGTTCCGTCGCCATTTTTAGTTCTGTGCTACCGGTAGAGTCGGGACGTTGAGCCACTGTTGCTCCGCTAGGAATCGCCGACTGAGACAGACGCGCCTAACGTCGAGCCTCTGTTCCTCCGCCAGGGAAAAAAATCGCCAACGCCGGCACCGAACACCATGTCAGATCGAGAAATCTCAGTATATCAGGCAAAACTCGCCGAGCAGGCTGAGAGATATGACGGTAAGGACGGAAATAAGTGGCTTTGCCGGAACGGTTGAGGAGTTTGTCGACCACATATCGCACACATTTACTCGTTCCGCGTCCCTTCACCCTCCCTCTAGCGGGGGGGCTTGGGACTGAGGGAGAGGTGGTGTGAAGATGGATTCGCTTTGTGAGGGATCGTGGAAGAGACAAAATGGCGGGCATTGAGAACGTTTCAGGATGGTTGAAGAGAGATACTGTATGTTCGCGCATGTAAAGAAAATCTTGCTTACACGGGTGGCGCGCCGGGCGCGTTCTTTAGCTCCGCTGTGATCGGAAACGGACATAGACGGCGCATGCAGTTAATCCGTGTAAAGCTGCTTTCACACCGGACGCGAAACGAATTTTTTCGCACGACAGATTACATTCAAAGTCGATGCAAAGACGCGAATACACGCGTGTATTCGCGTCTTTGCATTGACTTTGAATGTAATCTGTCGTGCGAAAAATTCGTTTCGCGTCCGGTGTGAAAGCGGCTTAATAACGTAATGCGTCGCGACCAAACATGTGGTCGGTTTGGTAATGGAATAACGGAGCTACAATTAGCCAAAGGACTTGTAAAATGGCGGCTAGCTAGCAATGCAACAATGGATGAGCGTTAAATTCAGTCCGCCGGCCAATATGTTAACTGTTGACGGGCGTGCGGACTCCTGCCGGTATGCTTGAAACGAGGACGCCGTTATTGTGCCGTTAATTTCAC
This sequence comes from Gymnothorax javanicus, assembly GCA_029692085.1. Lineage (NCBI taxonomy): Eukaryota > Metazoa > Chordata > Actinopteri > Anguilliformes > Muraenidae > Gymnothorax > Gymnothorax javanicus. Next base: position 21,524,304 of record CM056199.1, read on the forward strand.
TAACTGGGAACGGGCTGACGTTTCCTCGTTAGCTCGCTAGTAAACATGAATCACACCTAAATTTTTCATCATTGCCCGATCACGCAAGCTCGCTAGCATCATGTGAACGACAGTGTCGCAGCGTGTCGGCTAACGGTTGCCACTTTATTTGCTCATTTGAAGCCATAATGCATGAGTTGCCGAGTTTTGCGTTTTGCGCTCACGGCAGTTTCGTTGCAGGCTTGTTGGGACGGCAGACGTTAGCTGGCTAGTAACGTCCGATAATTATCCGGCCGGCTAGCATTCGCGATCCTGGCTATCTTTAGCTAGTGCGTTGCAGTTAGCGAGCATGGTAATGTTAACACTTGGATAATATAACGAGTTTGACGCTGGACTTAATTTGTCACGCCGAAAGCTACCAGTTGCATTTGGTATTACGTGTTTGTACCAGTTAAGTTAGCTAGTAGCTAGCGTTTGCTCTAATTCTGAAGCGTGGCTGCTTAGCTAGGGTGTCTGACGGGTGTGTGTCCAGGTCAATATGGCGACAGCGGCGAGATGGTGCCTTGTCTGCTAGCTGACTAATGCTAGCTGGTATTCGTATTTTGAACATTTGTTTTTTTTTCTCTCTCTCTCTCTACCAATACAAGTGAAGACGTTGGTCTGAACCTATTCTCGGCCATTTTCTCAACATACCCCTGTTGAGTACCTGCCGAAGCGTGCTTATAATCTTCTGGCTAGGTAGCTTGCGAGCTAGCTGTATATGCCAGTTTATGAATGCTGCTAGCCAGCTAGCTTTCTCGTCAGTCGCTTTGTATGCGACTGGCTCATGTTGGCTAGCGAGCTAAATGTCACATTTTAGTAGGGGCACGCTAAGCCCTGACACAGTCAATCAGTTACCGTCAGCCGAATGCTGCCGCTAATCTTGGGCGGAGCTACACGTTATTGCCATTACAATTGATCTGCAAAGATGGCGAGAAAGCCAACTTTAATACGAATTGAGTTCGTTCCGTATTTCGTTATCGGGCTAGCCCTGCGTACAGTTAATGCATCGTAACTGATACTAGGGCGCTGTTATGAGTAAAGCCGCTTTCTTACTGGACGCGAAACGAATTTTTTGCACGACAGCTTACATTCAAAGTCAACGCAAAATTCGCGTCTTTGCATTGACTTTGAATGTAACCTGTCGTGCGAAAAATCCATTTCGCGTCCGGTGTGAAAGCAGCAATAGGTAGTAATGGTGGCAAATGGAAACCAAGTTGGTTAATGATTCCAACTTTTGTCAACTAGCCTACGTGTACGCAAAAGTAGCTTGATTTATGTCAACGGCTGCTAATGGTTTATATGGGTCATTTGTACGGGGAGCGGTGAATCTCGATAGTTTTGTGCTTCTGAATGTGGGTGTGGTAGTTGGCCAGGAAGCTATGGTTGTGCGACCACGCGTGCTAGCAATATTAGCAGGCTAGCATTGCCCATGCGTTTTGTGTGAACAAAATCGGGGATGATGCGCTGTTTGCTGGCTTAAAAGCTGACTGTGTGATTGCGTGGCCGGATTGCGTTTGCGAGTGCATGTTTGATGTTTTAATAACCATGTTGAATTGTGAAGCTTATGCGCTGACTGTTCCGAAACCTTTTGTATTTATGCTAAAATGGCGGTGTTGACGCTAACCAGTAGTAGCTCGTCCGGAGTTACTGGCAAGTAAATTCACGCAATGCTGTGAAATAGCGGATGTGATTTAACACATTATAAGCAGGAACGAGTAAGTTATTACGCGTGTCTGCTGTAAGTTATAATTCGTCTAAAGACGAGAGATTTCTCAGGCCCCTCCCTGTTCCTGTCCGACCTGCAGAGTTCATTCATGAAACACTAGCACGAGGTTGGATACGTGTGCAAAACCGCACTTTTAGCTTTAGAATGTTTTTTAAATTTCCCAGTTTTAACCTTTTTAAGCATGCCATTTTGCTAAAGGGGCAAGCATTATGCTGTGATATGGTATAGGTATTTCTTTATTATTGCATACATTTTCTCCTTAACAATTAGTTCCTTTTAGAATCCTTCAGGGAAATGAACCTTGGTGAGGTTGTTCCAGAGCATATTCTGAAGCCGAAGGGGAGATTCATTTTTTCAGTGTAGCCCACTGTACTAAATTTTAGTCCAGTCCTTAAATTGGTAAACCAAACTGCTATATTCACTAGATTTCATTATTGGGGGGAAAGAAAGAGAAGCTGAACAATGACTGACTGTGGTTTCTGTAATATGTTAACTGGGCAGATATTGGGACATTCTTCAACTGCTGTATAAACCAGTCACTGTAGTGTGTAAACAATGCTGCATCTAATGAATGTACTATTAATACTGACTGCCATACTCATGGATTTAAGAAAACTTGCGCCTTGATTATTAGAGATTTTCGCCATGTTCTGTTTCTACCAGTATTGCCCTATAGCGTTTTTGCATGTGAGTAACCCAGATTGCAGTGGAACATTCTTTGACTTCATGGAGTGAAGCTTAACCCTAAGAAATGTAGACGGTGTCGGGCAGTTTTAACTCGTTTCCACCTTATCAGGCGCAGCAGTGGAGATCCTGGTCGGCCGGATTGCCATCATTAGAAAGGGCTTTGTCAGCATTATTGCACTGATGCCAGCCAAGCCTTGTCGGCCTCTTTTTTTTTATTTTTTGTGGGATAAATTTTGCAGTTGAGAGGGTTGGCTCTCGTGTGATTGGGAGTTAATGCCACGTAATTTGGCATCCGTTACAGTTTTATACTTTACCACATTTGCCTTTGTATGGTGTCAGTACAGTACATCCTCCCTGGGCGTGAGCTTTCCTAGAATTTGCCAAGGTCACATGATGCGCTTGAAATTTGAGTTTGCCTTAACATGTGGCTGAGACTGGGGGCATGACTTGGCTTTCCCAGGTACTCTTGAATGCATTTTATAAGAGGCTTGATTCATAATGCATTTCAATAGAGGGATAGCTGTTTCTTTGGCACACTGCTGAACTATTATAGCATAATTTTTGTGCTTTTGTGAACTTGCAAAGGGAAATGCTTGTAAATGCAGTTTTTCAGCCTGGGTTGAACCTTTCCCCCCCATCGTCTTCAGATTGATTGACACATGTGCTCAATGTCCCTGAGGGGGAATGCATGCGTGGTGATTGCGTAACGCCGCCTTTGTAATTAAAAATGCCTCCATGGGGTCAAGGAACTTAGTTGGCTTAGGTGTGCATTGCATGTACGTGCACTTTTTTTATTTTTAGTTTCCTCCCATTGCATTTGCACTGTTTTCTAGTTCACTTTTTCTTGTTTCTGAGCTGTGGCTCACTCTGCTCTTGGCCTCCGCTGCAGGGAGTCCTAGCAGCCTGTGAATCTTAAAAGAATTCCATGTCGTATCGTCATGGCATCTCCTGTAGGCGACAGCCATTAAACCGCCAGTCAAAGTCAGTGTCCGGCTCCAAACGCTTCAATCTTGGATTTTAATGGCTTAAGAAGCGGCACGGAGGCACCTCAGAGGGTTTTTTGCTCTTGCAGTTGAGCTCACCTCGCATAAGGAGCCATACTCATGCTATGCTGTGGAAAATGCTGCTCTTTCTCAGTCCTGTATAAACCAGTCTTACGTCTGCAAGAATGCGTTTGCTAAGCAGATGCATTGTGTCCAGGATTTGTGTGGAATTCTTCCCGGCAACACTTGCATATCTGCTCTCGACTGTACCTCCATTGGGATTCTGACACTTTGTGTTGAAGGTGTGGGCATTGGGTTGGGCTACAGCTGGGCTGAGTCATTCATGTTAAGTTGAATTGGATGTCTCGTCAATCTAGAATTGGCTTTTGCTACCGACCGTCGCTCATCAGGTCTGGAAACTCGCCCTGTAGAATGGTTGAAGTATCAAATTCTGGTTTGAAGACTCTGAAAGATGGAGAGAAGGAAGGATGACCTGATTAAATGGCCTACTGTTCAGCAATGATTTTGATATGTTCCCTTTGATTTTAGGTCTGTATAGTTCTGGAACCTTCTTTCCTCTGAAGGGCATGTAGAAGCATGTTTTGGAGCTCAGTTTGACAGAATTTCAAATAGTGCCCAGTTTACTTTATGAAATGCACGCATTTCCATGCAGTGAATAGCAGTAAATGTGAGCTAATTGAGTATGAGTGTTTTGCTCTCCCGTCATGTGGGGGGGAGAAGTTAAAAATGATATTGGATCATAAAAGGACACAATTGGGAATGGTTTATGGCTCTTAAATTAAAGGTCGCCTATTATGTCACCAGGTGCACAGCTAATTAGTTATTACGAGCCATTTCAAAACCTTTTCCCTCCTGACATCACATGGGGTAGTTACCAACCAGAGGCAAGAAGAACTGATCACCTTCAGCCAAGCAGTCAATCAGATTTCATTATTCTGGGTGGCCACTCCCTCTTATGATGTCAGGTAGGGTAGACTTTGAACTGGCTCATAATGGCTAATTAGCTGTGCACCTGGTGGCATAATAGGGGACCTTTAAGGGTTGATGTGTTCTTACACCTTGTGGTGTGGGCTGTGGCAGTGGCTAAATTCTGTTTGTCTGCCCTGCCTCAGTTGTACACGGGTTGACATTTTTTTTAATTGACACACAATAGGAAGTGCATAATTGCCTGTCGTGGCTAGTGCTTTGTTTGAGTGCAAGGTCTTAATGCATGTAAGAGCATTTGCTCCTTTGTTTTCCTCGTGTTCACAGAAGATGAAACTAGTGGGACAGAACTTGTAGCTTAATCTCCCTATAACTGGTGCTATTCTGAGGGAATCCTTCCATGTAAAATCTCACCCATTTTAAGAGGGGAAGCCAGCACCTTGTACCAAATAAACTAATGAAATGTTCTTTCAGGGTGATGTCAGTCTTGCTTTACCTCCATAAGCATGAAATGAATCTGCCCTTAACCTCTTAAGGGTCACTGAATTTAAAAAAAAAAAAAAAAAAAAATTTCCTGTGGTACTGGTTGGTTCCACCCCCAAAGAGGTTAGCCGAGGCCCCCTTTGACACTGTCTGTATTTAAATGTGGAAATACGGGAAGATAATGGGAGTCCCATGACTGGTGATTGAACCTCCAACTGTAAGTGGTGGGATTAGTTCATGGCCTTTGAGTTTGCTGCTTAACGGACAAGACCCAAGTCACTCCAGGCAATGAAACCATTCAAATTTCTGGCCTGGGGAGTTCTAATGGTTTGCTTTTGGTAGGAGGCACCATTATTATTATTTTTTTATTTGTCGGTACAAGGCAGATTCTATTTTAACTTGTACCAAAAATGAACCTTGAAATAACGATTGTTATAGGTCCTTATCTTTTTGCACTTTATTGACTGAAGCAGAAAATCTGTTTCATTTAAACTGATGAACACAGTTTGAAGTGTGCATGAATTCATTTTGATGCTGAAATTAAAGAAATACAATTTTCATAAAGCAAGGTCTGACGGATTCAACTCCCGTTTTTGTTTTACTATGGCTAAGCACAGTTGCTATAGTCATCAAATTCGGTCAGTTTGAGTGACGAGAGAAACATCCATACCTGCCTTCAAAAGGCACTATAATTCAGTTTGTCGATATTGTAATAAAACATACTTTCAGTTGAAGACTAAAGCATGTTATCTCTGAAAAAGGTCGTAAAAAGATTGTTAGTTTGCACATTTTCCTGTGCTGTCGTAAGTCTGTCAGAATGCTGTATGTGAAGATAGCGAAATTCCGGGAAAGTTTCCCGCATAATTTATTCAGTACCGAAAATATGTCATATTGCGCGTACAGATCGAGCCCGGTGAGTGCTTCCTCCTGGTTTGTTTTTTCAGTGTTTCTCGAACATTTTCAATGAAATGAAAAGTAAATCGTTCTGTCAGATATTATGACGATAGCCATACATGACGATAGAAATCTATAGACAATCACTTACCTGCGTAAATAATGTTTTTGTGTGGAAAAACCAAGGACATCTTGTATAATATAACCGCCGTGTTGAGTCCCCGGAGCGAATGTCCCGGGAGTTTATGCCCCAGTGCCATGCACCGTCTGCTCGCGGCATCGGTCAAAGCGTGTCTAGGCCTCCGTTGTATCTACCGTTAAATGTCTGACTGAATTCTGTGGCTACCGTCGGTTTTTTCTAAAGCTAGCAAATTTGTATTAGTGCTTCAGACATATCAGGCGATTAGTAATGGAGACATGACCTATACTAGCCCCCTGGAAATAATGACTGACCAGTCTGTCAGAAATGATGACAGCATGTCTACTGTCATCTGGATGTCTGTCAGAATAACAGTAGAAACGTTGACATGTATTGATCAACTGCATCATATTCATAATTGTACACAGCATCACATTACAGCAGTCCTTTGACTAACAAGTGATTACAACCCGACTGAAACACCATGATGATCAAAAGCCAATGAAAAAGGCCAAAGTGTCTTTCAGGATTTTCATTTATTTGTCAGTCAGAATGATGATAGAAACGCCACCAAAAATTATCACAACTAAAATGGGGGGGAAAAAAATGATCTTCAGCAGAAGCTGATTTGATGAAGTTTGTTTGGGGATTCTGATCCCTATCAACTATCAAAAGGTTAAAAGATGGGTTTTGGTAAATTTGGGAATCTGGGAGTTGAGTGCTACGAGTTACAGTAGAATCTGACAAATGAATCATTCCGCAAGTTTGGTGGGAACTCGGAAGAGCAACTGCTGCAATGCTCTGCCGGAGAGACGCTGCGTCTAGTCTGGCCTTCCGCCGTGTGGAGACTTGTTTTTCTCCTGTAGATGGCTTTACCCTTTTGGCCCATCGTTAATGATCGTTCCTCACTCACGGGGCAGTGAATCACATCAACCATCGCAGTAGTTGACTGCAGAAGTGCATTTAAGTGCGTCAATGCATCAAACATTCATGCAGAAATATCCAGTTATTTATGGGGCTGCTGTCATTGTTACTGATAAATTATATGACAATTCGTATGTATGTATTTTTAAAATTTTGCTGAATTGGCTACCAGGGAATGATTTTGACGACTGGCACACAGGAAAAACGAGTGTGGGTCCTCTATATATTGGCAACTGGCAGGGCTAGGGTTAAAATCATTAACTGATGCCTCTTGTGTTGGGAAAATGTGAGGTGGTTCTTAAAAAATTTTGATGAAATTGATGAAATTTCCTTTATTTCAATGTATGGGCTGTTCGTTCATCGAAAGATTGCTAGGATGCAGACATGAATGCAGTCTGATTCCAGCAGGGCTATGATTTTGTTGTGTTTGCATTGTGAGGTAATATTGAAAGAACATGTTTGCTGCTTTACGCTGCTGTACAAGCGCAAGGGATAAATTTTTCCTCAACAAGCCGGTACGATAGACTCGATTCAGTCTGTCTCTTTGCAAGCGCTTAAGAGCCGGTTTTTCTAAGAATCAGGCAGAGGGTGATATATGATGGTCTTAGATTTACCAAAAATTTTTGTTGGTGAAAGATGGTTGGTTCAATAGAAAAACTGCAAATTTTTGGGTGCCACTACCCTTTCCTTTCTTTTTTAGGGGTACCAGAAGGGCCAAAGATTCCGAGATGAGAAAAAAAATTCAGTTTTGAAATTTGGCGTTTTGGGGGGTAAAAAAATGGCACTGTTTACCTTGTTGAGCTCACGTTTAACGTTTCAAAGCCTTAACAATCTTCCTGTTGTATCAAGTTTAGAATAAAATTCAGATGGATGTTTACAGCTTTGCAGAAATGACAAAAGATTCATGAGCAGTAAACACTTGTGAAAAGGAGTATTTTGCTCTTACTGATGATTTGGAAATGATAAACGTTAATGGAGTACATTATGAAAATCAATAGTTACTGTGATAATGACGTTGGTGATGGCTGTAAATGATCATCTTGCGCTTAATATAAATCACAAGGTCTTCATATGACTTGTACAAGTTTTGTGATTGAAGTCACTTGCTGTCCCTAACTATGGATGACTGAGTATGGTGCCGCCAGTTCCCTGGAGTGTTGTAGATGTCTAGGTTTTTAAATTTTAAGGCATATTTTACTTAAAATATTTTCTTAATAATGCTACTCTGTTGCCATCATAACCTTTCTTCATTTGGGGAGTGACACTTTTCGATTTCGATGTTCTATTTATTTTTCCAATGGACCAGGCTGTTTTCAGAGTTTGTAATTTTAGTTGGTAGTTTATTCAGCCAGCCTCCATTGGTCAGGTGGTCTGATATTCTCAAACCACCCCCCCCGTTCTCCTAAGTGTCAGGCGTAGTGCCTGGTTACATAACCCACTCCGGCCAGGCAGGTTTAATATTCTGGGCTCGTTCTAGGGAACTTCATTTGGGGCCTCCCCTTCTCTGCCCCCTTGAGGGCTGGCTGTGGCCCCCCTCCCCCGTAGCGGTTGCCATGTTTGCGTTTCAGGTCACCGGCATGCTGCACTCCGTGAAGGACTCGACTGCTGTCTCCACCTCTGATAAAACCAAAGTTCCATTACTTTTGGTTGATGACATTTGAGGTCATATTTAATAATCTGCTGGTTTGGATCAAACTGGTATATTTTGTTCCTTTTTTTTTTTTTTCTCCATATATTGGGCTGGAAGGAGTAGGATGAGCTACGCCATTTGCATTCAGTCCTTTGGAGTAAATTGGTGATGATTGTTTAGTGTTGTGGGCAACTTGTATACACAATTTTGTGATTGTTTGTGACCAAGTTGGTGTGCATTATTTCAGCTGGCCCCTTGAAGCCACTGGATTTATGGAGTTGTTCCTAGTTATGCTTGTTTAATATCCTTTAAGAAGAAATTTTAATTTTAATTTTTGAACTCACTGTGACCAATGTGGCCCCAAAATTTGTTTTTAAATCAAAGAATGTTTTTGGCACATGGTGGGACTTAATTCTGATTCAGAAATATTTGCTAGCTTGATTTGAATATGCTGGTGAGCTATGCCTGGAAATGTGGTTGATGGGTTCTTGCATGACCCTTAGCTGAATTAAATTGCACATTATAATTGGCTAATAGTTACTGGCAAATAAACCTCCCCACCCAGCCCAAACTGTTCCTGTAGGTGAAATTAATGGCAGTCTATTCTACACAACATAACTATGCACAAAATGGTGTAAACTTGACTTGGGTGCATTCTAACAGCCTTTCACTGGCTAGCCTGGCAACCAGTTTCCCTGAATCTAAAAGTGGTTTTTGTTTGGTAAATGCCTGTATGCAGGATGTTAAACCCTTAAATTAAAAAAATATAAATTTAATTATCTTGTGCTGTTGAAAACCTATCATGTGGCAGTTTTTTTTTTTTTAAAAGGGCTCCCCTGCAGCAACTCTTTTGAACAAGCTGACATGATGGGTTTTCAACAGCTTTGATTTTGACATCTTACATCATTGAGCAACAATAGCTGCATTTAGCGCTCTAACGGTTAATATCAGTGTCTGGTATTGGTGCTTGGAGTATCCAGGAATGATACTGTCTTTCACCTCGCGGGCCTCCCCTGATTTACCAAGCAACTAGCCAGGAGGTAAAGGCCAGAGTTCCACGAGGTTAGGCATGACATCATCGGAATTCTCTGCGCTCAGTTGGCTTTTCTCGCTGCCCTTTCTCGCTGCCCTTCCGCATGTAGGTGAAGTGTTCACTGGACCTGGCTTGTTGCTAGTTCGCTGCGTCGCTCACATTTGGTCGCCTGAGGGTTCTGCTCTAGTTGGCACTGTTCATGCTCATGTCTGGAATGGGTGACACTTTCACATATCACGGGGGTTGGCTTTTGCCACGTTTAGGCCTACTTATGGGGGCTTTTTATCGTTTTGGTGCTTCAACTTGGCCACAGGCAAAGGAGTAGCCACGCATTACGAGAGTGGTACTTTGTGTCAATAACTGTTCAAGAATAACCTAGTTTTGAAAAGCTTTCGCAGTCGCGAGATCTGCTGAGTCACATAGTCTAATTTATAATGCACTGAGCCCTATGGTGATTGATCATAAGTTCAACCAAATACAATTTATAGCTTTCTTTTAATATGTTATGGGAACAGTTTAAGTATAAAATGAAGTCTTTTGGTTCAGATTTCTGCTGGGTGTCGATGGAAACATGACCACTGGTTTGAGTCAGGAAAAAATGCTGGTTTTAAGTGCAGGCATGTAAAGCATTTTAGCTCCTAAGCCCCTGGTCTTCAAATCACAGTCCTGGAGGTCCGAGAACTGCTGGTTTTCTATCCTCCCTTTACCTGGGAGTCAGGTTTAAAGACAGTCTGGCCAATCAGAGGCCCTAAGTGTTAAATTGCTTACCTGGGTTGAGAGAGAACCTGGGCTGAATTCGGATTCGAGGTCCAGATTTTAGGATGCCTGTCCTAAGCCCTTGGGCTGTGGGCTGGAGTTAGAGGTGTGTGGGGTTGTATCTGATAAAGGCTGGTCATATTTTACGGTTTTAGGAGAGCCTGCTGTTTTGGCCACAGTTGTCTTCTGCCGATCTCCTGCAAGATCTTCTGGCATGCAAGATGATCAGCAAATGCACAGTGATTGACTGCAGGGCATGCATTGCTCTGTAAAATCGGGCCACTCCTTGGTGGGGAGGTGGGGTATTTCCTGTTAGCCTGGCTCTGAATGTTTAAGGAGCTTACGACAGCTGAGGTGGTGAAGGATGGGATTAGGCACGTGTCCTTTAAGGCTGCCATATCGGGAAAATCATTTTTCTCTGCATATGTCGTTTTTCAGATGTATCCCACTGCCTGACATCTGACAAAACGTGATGCTAGATTCAGCTATGTTGCTGTGGCATCCATCCAAAGAAATTGTCCTTGAACGGCCTGTTTCGATTATGCACCCCTCTTGACATCGCAGGGCATTAATTTGCATTATACGGCTCAGAAAAGCAGTTTTGGTTTCAGCTGCCACTGGTCACTTTGTGCTGCGATGGGGAAGCCAGTCAAGCCCTGGGCCACATTTTCATAGACTTATCAGCCCTCTGAAACAGGACATGATTAATTAGGCCTAGCAAAAAAAAAGTGTTTCTGGTCATCTGGAATTTCCGACCGACCCTTGGGCCATCTGACTGACCCTCAAAAGGCCTGCGACCCTCTTAACAGTAAAATGTATTCACTGCAGTAAAGTTGTCATGAATGTATGCAAACATTTGCATTCCCGCCGCCGTTTTGTGTTAGTCAGCAAATTATAATTCGCCCAAATGGGCCCCTAGCATGATGACGTACGCTCCAGGCATTGTGGAATGGAAGTGGGGTCTCGCTTTCTTGCTTTGCACATTAACATATATAGTATAGCAGATGAGCTGACTAACTGGTTGGTTGAATATGTGAAGTTGCATCACAGGGTTCTCACCAGAAATTTTTGACAGCGTAGTGGGGTGGGACATCACCCAAACCGGCCGGGGGTTTGGGGGCCGCGGAGGCCCCCAAGGGGGTCTTGGGGCAGAGCCTTGGTGGTGGGGCCCGGGGAAGGCAAAGCCCCCCAGAAGCTCTGGCAATTTATGATTTCTTGAGGCCTATTTTACAGTCTAGATGGCCCAATTTAAGGATGTGGGTCAATGACGTGACATTGTCCGAGTGCTCTACTTTGCTTTAAAATAATTTTAAATGATTCATAGTAAGCATCATTTTATTCTATAAAACCTGTTTTAATTTGAACATATTTCCAGTTTATCATAAAAATGATATATTTTATGTTTTGCCATCTCAAACCCTCAAAATGTCAGGTGGCGCAACCGTCCAAGCAAGTTAACACTATGTGAAATGTATTAAATATGTAATTTAAAATATGAATTAAAATAATATTAAAATGGGGGCATAATTTTATATTGAAAACCTTTTGAAATAAACAAAGTTTTATAGTTTAATTGTTCTTAAATTGTTTGGAAAACCAAAATACCCGCCCCCTATAATAAAGAGTCCATAAGTTACTTTTAATACCCAGCTCAATTACAAAATGGTAATGTTTTAGGCAGAGTAGACACTCTCAGGTATACTTACTAAAAAATCACTTCTGAGGGGAAAAAAGAAGTGTTTTTTTTTTTTTTTTTATTTTATTTTTTTCAAGAAACTTTTGGTTGCGCCACCTGACATTTTTTGGCTGGTGAAATTGCAAATACAGTCTAAAACTGTTCTAAAACCCTGTAAATGTTGTGCAACCATTGAGACTTGTTTAAACACACTCTTCCAACTTCAAATAAATGCATTCTGTACATTTTTTAAGATTTATTAAAACATTTTTAAAAGGCTTATTTGTCATTGACCCATGGGTCAATGACAAATATATTTATGTGGAACAAGTTTCATTACCATGGGTAACTGCCCACATGGTGAACTTGCCAATCCAAAATTGGCAAAAAAGTGACTTTTTCAGTTGGGACCCATTTCAGGGTCTCCTAAGTCCACAGTTATGCCCTGGATGCAGTCAATCTTCCTTGTATAGACAGACCTGTCCTCAAATAAAAGGAATACAGCACAATTTAGCCTCTGTAAGGGATCCTGGCCTCATAGGGGGCCCTTAAACTGAATTTTTCATTTCCACCAATAAAAATTTTCATGTTTGAGAGGCCAATATTTTGAAAAGAGGGAGATAAATTTTGACTAGAGATTCTGAAGGCCTTCACCCAAAATACCCTGGATAGCAATTTTCAGCCCATGCCTATGATTTGTTCCAAAGATAATGGCCTCCAAAATCCCTATAAATTAACGTTCACTATTCGCTTGGGGCACGGCCCCCCGATTCTGGGGTGAGGTCATATCTCGGAAACCCTCTGGAGTAGCAGCCTGAAATTGTGTTCATTATGAATATAGAGGTACTCCCAAAATAAATTTGGGCCAAATCTGAGTGGGTGACCGTGGAAGATTCTTGTACTTTGAGTTCATATGGAATGACCCGCCAGCAAAATGGCTTGCTCCGGAGCTATGTGAAAACGGTGACACTGAGCAGCCCGTCTTTCATGTCGCACTGTAGCTAGCTAGCTAGGTGTTGTAGAAGTAAAATGATGCTGGCTGGGTAGGAATAATAGGAGTTGTCTCTACTAGCTAGCTAAATTACATTCTCTGGACAGATCTTGGCTTAAGCGGCTCTTCAGCCGCGTTGCATCATACTTGATTAATATGCAAAAAGACACCTCATCGTAGAGCGCTATACAATCCAGTTAGATTGTACGTTGCTGTTGATACAAATGAGACTGAATGGAGTCTAAGGCAGTAATGAGTATCAGTATGCGCATTAAACTACATAACTACATTGAATATTTTCAGTACAGTAATTTGGCACAAGTGCAGCATGCGATTACTCCATCCAATGTCATAGAGCATCTTCTGTGTTATTGTAGCCCCCGGACAAAGTCGGGTGGCTATTATGGATTCACGTGTGTCGTCGGCGCCTCCGTGTCCATATACACTTTCTTGTGGACGTTGTACAGGCTGTAATTTTTAACCGATTTCTTTCATATTTGGTATGGACATGTGTTGTACTTCACTTATGACGCCTATCGATTCTGGTTGCCATGGGGACAGTATTGGCCGCCTAATATGCAAATTAGTGGCAAAACAGATATTACCTTGTGGACGCAGTACAGGCTGCAATTTTTGACCGATGACTTTGATATTTGGTATGGACATGTGATATACTTCACTTATGACACCTATCGATTTCGGTTGCCATGGCGACAGTATTGGCCGAATAAGGCACAAAAGAAGGGAGAAGCGGGTTTTCAGGGGCTACGCCCATGCGGTCGTAGCTGACCGGACTGTCTAGTTTTCCATACGCTTCTCTGGCAGTTCAGCACCTCTGACATCCTCACTTCGGTATAATACAATACCAACACCTATGTTTGGTCACAATCGTGGCTCAATATGCAGTTCCATTTGGAATGTTGATTTTTGGCAATTCAGCCCATTGATGGTCGAAGAATTAATCAAAGTTTTAAGTTTATAGTATTGGCATGGGCAATACAAATGAATAAAATGACAACATTTCTTGAGTTGCTGAGAAAAAAGTTTTTATTATTTTCTAATGATTTTTTGCAGGTAAGTACAGAAGACACAGACCAAGAGTTTGCCACAAGTCCAACGCCTTTACAGGAAAGGGTCTCTGAGCCACAGGGTCCCAAAATGGCTGATTTAGGCATTTATCAACAAAACCCATTGTGAAAATTGGGGGTGAAGCCTGAGGGCATTTTCAAAAATGCAGTCTACTCCAGAAATAAACCTGGCCAAATTATCCACTAGGGTACCCTAAAAGAAATAATTGATGCTAAAGTCATCAACCCCTTTTCTGAAGTACAGCAGCGCCCTCTAGGCCCTTTTTAATGGAAAATGCATTGAATTTCACCCAATTATGTTCAACAAACATTAGGTTTTGCATTGATATTAAAAAAATGGTATGAATGGGTTGCCTGTTTTTTTTTTTTTTTTTTTTTTTTTTGGATCAATGGCCCGCAAAAATGTCAAAATTATCGGTGGGAGGGCAAACATTAACGCTACTCGCCCATTACTGTATAAAATGCAGTGAAGTCGCTGATGCCGCAGTTGTTTGCCCTCCCACTGCTCTTAAAATGAATCAAACGTTCCCCTTCAATAACCTGTGGTGATTTTAAAAAAAAAAAAAAAAAAACCTTTGCACTGTTTTTTTTAATGTCCATATACCCTCCTCCCATGATAGTTTCAATGAGCTACTGTGAATAATTCATAGTAAAACACAGTGACGGGCAGTCGGAGGTTAGTTTGGTGAGGCAGAAACCTCCCCTTTGCTTGATTAGCAATCAGACGATTACCTAGTTTAGTAAGACTATTCGGCAGAATGACGGGCCAGTTTAAGTTTCCGCGGCGTTATTACTCGGTATATTGAACCTGAAATGCTCACTAGACAGCAGATTTGCGCATACTTGCTTCCAAGAAGCCGAAGCAATGTCATCAACAAATATTAAAACAGTGCTTAATCAATATACAATGTATTCTCCTTTAAATACGCGCTTTTACACCCAAACAAAAAGCGGGCGCTTATTTTCAGTCTTCTTTTATAATCCGATTAACAAAATGTTTAAACGATATACAGAATTGCCGAGAGCCGAGAATTTTTCCTAATTGATTATTCAGATTTCCATCCTCGCAGTCTCGAATTGAAAGGTATAAGTGAATGAATCTTGTGACCGGTGTTCGCGAGGTGGCATATTTTGATAGGTAGCAAAATTTGTCAGAACACTGGTAGGTTTTGAACGCCTGGCGCTAGTTTATTCCTTGGTATATTTTACTGAAACTTCACAAATAGGGTCACAGGATATTCTGTCAACTAACTATGTACGTTGACAGTAAAAATACACTCACCTTTCTTGCTATTGTTGAGAAGAAGTCACGGCGAACTCGCGATTTAACTTCAACAACTTCT
This sequence comes from Gymnothorax javanicus, assembly GCA_029692085.1. Taxonomy (NCBI): domain Eukaryota; kingdom Metazoa; phylum Chordata; class Actinopteri; order Anguilliformes; family Muraenidae; genus Gymnothorax; species Gymnothorax javanicus. Next base: position 21,539,622 of record CM056199.1, read on the forward strand.
GTCGAACTTATTTCACATCCCCTGGAGGTCTAGACTGGACGAACAGACTCGTAATTTCTCAAATTAGATGGCTGGAATTCAATCAGGGCCGTAGCTGGGATATCACGTCAGCGCAGGCTGTTTGAAATCTACCTCCAAAATGGATATTTTTGCCTCGCCGTGCACTTGAAAGTTTGTAAACACGGCGCAAATTGAGGTCAAGCATTCATCCAACGGCTTAATAATAGCTCTGTTCAAATCGCGTTATTGGCGTAATACGCAGAGTTCATGTATGAAATGCGGGTATCCTATTGAAAAGGTTGCTTTTAATCAAACCATGGTGTTCTTTTTGTATGAAAATGGTATTTACATCATTTTTTTAATAAGTTTTCTGAGGCTTGTTTACCGCCCCAGTTCAGCTGTTACGCATTCCATTAGAGTTTATGCAGAGCGTTGCCCATGCCTATATAGTATACACGGCTTTATTTCTGATTCATGAACATGTAATGTTGGTCATGTCAAAGTTACCGTCCAAGCAGGAGTTGTGAGTGGGCGAGTGCTCGTACTTCTTGACTTCATTGTGACATTCACTGGCGAAAATTGAAATTCTCTCTGTTGGACAGCCTCTCTTCAGAGAAAACAATTGGCTAGGAAATGACAAATAAAAGGCCAGGACTCGAGTGACAGTATGAGCTTTGAACTACAAAAAGAAATGGACTGAAGAGGATTAATTGCGATATAAAGGTGTCGGGTCTTGCACTGAGAATCTGCCCTAACCTCGGCCAGTATTCTTGAGTTTGATACTGGCATATTTTAAAGGAGAATTTCCCAACGACAGCTCTTATCACTCAAGTTTCATCCATTTTTGTTATTGGGCCTTTGCAATGTGAGCTTGAATCAAAAGCAGACCCCAGACCACCGGAACTTGAGCCAACAATGGAACAAATTACACAATTAGTAATTAACCATTATAACTCCTAATAGAACTAATGTGATCAGGCATCTTTACATCCATCTTTACATCCAGGCCGACCAAACAATGTATCTTGAAGAAGGGGCATCCCTGGGAAAAGGAGGATTGTTTGCATCTCTGTCCCTATGGATGCTTGTGTTAGTCATGTAAAAGATGGAAAAATACTTACCTTTTACATTTCTGCATATAAAGGGAAGCATGATTGAAACTTGTTAATGAGAAAAGAACAACCCTTAAGTTAAAAAAAAAATCAGACCGTCCGACCCTCAATTTTTGGGAGCAGATGACCAGAAACGCATGATTTTTCTTTGCTTTGCCTGAAGGGGGAGAATGGGAGGCTGGCTGCAAATGCTATTCTCCCTTGAGTGGGGCACGCCATTTTATTAGAGCAGTCTCTCTTTCGGCGCTTGGCTATGACGTTACTCCAGTTACTCACCATATATGCCACATACAGCATAGACACAGTACAATCGCCATCTTTCCACCAAAAGTTTTGTGAAATGAGCTGGCTAGCTAGCGTGCATGAGGTACCTTTCCATAACAACTATGTACCATTAGTTTGTTAGCTAGCTGGCTCGTCAGTGTTGACTGTGAATTTCAAAACCACGGCCAGGGTTCTCTACTATCGTTAATGACCGGGCGGGCCGCCCGTTTATTCTGAGTGATTGCGCAATCGCCGCCTGTTCATAATATATGCACCTGTTGAGAATCCTCGGCCACCCGGTCAAAAAAAAAAAAAACAGAGAATTTAAAGAGCACTGGAAGACGCGCGATTGAGTGCGCAATATCAACGAAATAAAACTCATCCCCCCGCTCAACAAAACTAACCCGCTCGCAAAAGAACGCCACATACCACCCGGTCATTGAAAATTTTAGTGGAGAACGCTGATGGCAAGTTCAACCGTGAATGTCTGACTCATTACGGCGTATCAGAGTGATGTAGCTCAGTACAAACATAAAGCTCGCAACAAGCGCAAAATTTACTCAACTTGTTTCATAACTTTCATGTGACAGGCTTACTCGTAAGATCCTCTATATCATGCACATCCCCGGGGTAGGCAACCGTACCGCACAGTGAGTTTGTATCATTTGTCATGTATGTTTATATGTCAGTCATGCAGACATGGTCGAGGTCTAGTTGCAGAAAATCTAACTTGCCCGCGGTCTTTCTGGGCAGGCGATTCCTTTTAATAGCCATATATCGCACAAAAGACGCGTAGTGTTCAAGCATTATCATCACAATGCATAATGCGTAAATGCAATTCTGATTAAAATGACAGCCATTGTGAGCCGGTGTAACGTCACAGCGCCCCTAGCGGTATTTCCTCAAAAATGCCATCTGCTAGAAGTGTCATGGTGCGTTGCATTAGCTTATCAAAAACATGTAAACAACTCGAAAGGATGACCCCAAATTTCCTACACGATTGATTTTGTATATTTATGCAGCTGTAGATTGTGACTTGCTGTACCATGATAATGTCCCTTTAACAGATAGGACTTGAAATTTCAAAAAATTGTTTCTCAAACTAACTTTTTTCTAAATCTGGCAATCCATTCACCTTGATACACTAGATGTACTGTGCGAGTGCCATATTTATTGAATCGACTGAAGTTGGTCAAGCGGGGATGCAGTACTTTAACATTGAGTTTTATGGAGAATGAGCAAAATGGCCTGTGGAAGCTAAATGGTTGCAGATGGAGATTAAGTTTGTAATATCAACATCAACATATGACCTATATTTTGGTTGTGTTAAAGTTGACCTCAGATGACCTTGAAAGTTCAGACTTTGAAGCAAAATGCTACAATGGCGTCTAGGCTTGAAAATGTTGAAGATTGGGAACATGTGCATGTTGAACACTCATAAGAAGTCATATGAAATTTCGTTTGGTGGCCGTGAACTTGACCTTCGATGACCTTCGAAGGTCAAACTTCACATAGTGAAATTTCAATGACTTCTATGACCAAAACTATTACAGATGGAGCTTAGGTTAATATTGTGGGCATGTAGGAAGTCAAATATTTAGTTTCATTTGTTGACCATGAACGCAAAAACGCGACATCTACTGCCCGGTCATTGAAAACTAACTAAGTGGAGAACGCTGCTTATATCAGCAAAAACCATGACAGATGGAGTGTAGGCCTGTATTGGAGAAGTGTAGGTGGTCATATATGAACTTTCATTTGCTGACCTTCATATTGACCTTCGAAGGTCAAATGTGACCAAGTGATAATTCAGTGACTAGTATCACTAAAATAGTCAGAGATGGAGCCTAGTCTTGTGTTACTGACATATCGGAAGTCGCAAATGAACTTTCATTTGGTGACATTCAACTTGACTCAGTGACCTTTGAGGGTCAAACTCGACTGTGAAATTACAATGACTTGTATCACCAAAAAGATCAGATTGAGCCACAGTTTGAATAGAGACATTTAAAAAGTCATATATGAAGTCCATTTGCGGACCACAACTTGACGTTCTGTGACCTTTTAAAGTTCATAGTTGGCTTACTGAATTTTCAATGACTTATATCATTGAAACTGCTTCAGAGCTTAGGATTGTATTACGGGTGGTCTTATAAATGAATGTGAACTTTTATATCGTGACCTTGACATTGACCTTCAATGATTCAAAGGTCAAACTTCACATGAAGTTTTCATAACTTGCACCATCACTATAAGATTGCTTGACGGTAAGATATGGGACCCTTGGTCCTATTTTTGAATGTAGAAGTGGTACCACCAGAGAAATAATTTATACATACAGTGCTGTGAAAAAGTATTTGCCCCCCTCCTGATTTCTTATTTTTTGCATATTTGTCACACTTAAATGTTTCAGATCATCAAACAAATTTTAATATTCGACGAAGATAACCCGAGTAAAGACAGAATGCAGTTTTTGAACGATGACTTCATTTATTGAGGGGAAAAAGCTATCCAAACCTACCTGGCTCTGTGTGAAAAAGTAATTGCCCTGGTTGTGCCACCCTCGACGACAACAACTGCAATAAACCATTTGTGATAACTGAAATGAGTCTTTCACATCGCTGTGGAGGAATTTTGGCCCACTCTTCTTTGCAGAATTGTTTTATTTCAGCCACATTGGAGGGTTTTCAAACATGAACGGCCTGTTTAAGGTCATACCACAGCATCTCAATCAGATTTAAGTCCAGACTTTGACGAGGCCACTCCAAAACCTTCATTTTATTTATTTTTTTTAACCTCTTGCGTACAGGTTTGTATTCGACTGTATGTCCAAGTGACCGGCGTATATGCAGTACATATGAGGCAGTCAGGTGGGACCCGCATATGGGCTGTTTCACAGTCTGGGTACACAAATTTTCTTACACATGGGTGAAAATAAAGTTTGACATGGGTCTGAAGTTTGTGAGTTTATTGTATACTATTTCACAATCAGATTTCTAAAATTTCAGAGCATAGGGATATTTAGTTTGGAAAATATTTGATTTAATGTTGTAAAATGATGAATATTTTAGAGACTGATACTGAAAATTAATTTTGTATCATACATAAATATATGGAGCTATTTCTGACAAAATGTTGTTCCAGTTGCAAGGTAAGTGTCGGGTAATTACAGATGTACTGATTAGAACATTTTGAAAATGCCAAAAATGAAAAATAATACTGTTTAATATGCAAAACCTTACTACAGATCATGGTAAGTTTATATTTAAATTACTGCTGTGCATGAGTATTCTTGGTAGTCTTACATTTAATACCACTGCTTTGAATTATAAACTATCTGGCCTGCCCTGAAAAAAAAATCAGGGTGATATCTGGTATAGACACAATTTGGTGGACAACAGAAAAGTGTATGAATAGTTTGACAGTCCACACTCAGCTGTTTCAAGTTTTTTCAAAGAACTTCGGGTAAACTTAATTAGACCAACATAACACAAAACTGGTTTGACTCTTTGTCATTTGCATGTCGAATAAATTTGTCATGATGTGCCAATTAGTTTTTACCAATTAGGAGCCAAGTACATCTTTAATTTTATTGGTTACATTGTTTTCTCATTTTTTGCTGTCATTTCCAATGCATCGCAATGTGGGTATAGCATTTTTTTAAATCTTGATGGCAAACAAATCTGTTTGTTATCTTGTGAGTTAAGGGGGCAAATAACTGCTCTAAACATTAAATACACTTAAGACAAATTAACAGCTTGTTAAAATCCTGCGACTGCAACTGTGGTTGGAACAAAAGCCAGCATACGCAGTCGATCCCCAGGAACAACGTTGAAGACCACTGTTCTAGACCATTAATCAAACAGAAGAATATGTATTTTGTCCAAAACATCAATACATTCATGTATAATCATGAGGCTCATGGTGATAGTCATGAGAAAGTTACATAGCATCCGAATATTCTGACAGGAATTGTGACTGAGGATATTACATGAAAACTAGAGTTTCCAGAGAGGACATTTACGGAGTCATAAACTATATGTATATAGTACATGAAATTTATCAAGCAAATTTCAGTTAAGGGTATCTTCAGTCAAGACTATAAGAATAATGAAAAAAGATTGGAATCAAGCTATATCTATTCAAGCTATCTGGTGAAATGTGCATTCTGGAGTAGACATATTTTGGACGTACAAACGTTCTGCCTTTTCTCTGACCAATGTATAGATTTTTATTATATGACAATATCAACACAATTTTATACACTTTGAGAGAACACACAATACAAACAAAAATCCCCTAAACAGATCACCCATCTGTATTTATATGGCATTTAACTTATCACAATCATTTTATTTCCGGAGAGGACATTTTGGATGGACAAATGTACAGGTTAGTTTATTGCTCATATTTATTCAATTTACTTTTTCACAGTGTGTCTGTGCTGACTGATGATGCCAAACAGGTGAATCTGAATTCAGAGAGATGTTTTGCACCTGCATTTAATAATATATTTCATACAGATGTATAATTTATTCTTGATTTCAACAATGAGAAAAAAAGATGTCCAAAAAATACAATTTTTACGCCATTCAAAGGAAAATAAAGCTTTCTTCATGTAATAAACAACATTTTTAGTTGCATTAGATGTATTTCTTGCAAATAAATTTTATAGAATTCAACAGTTCTATATTTTGGCAAATTTCACACAAAGGCTCACAAATTTCATGCTTACCCTGATTGTGAAACAGCCCATATGTACGAGTAGACGGTCTGTTCCCGTGGCCGGGAACCACATATTCGTGGATGCTGGATGGTGTGTGGTATCAATATGCAACTGCTGCGAGGCAATTGCCGTGAATGATTTTGTACCAATATTGCGTCAGACTAAGTACCTGATTGCTCATTGGTTGTGTATGCTGATCTCATGATATAAATTTTGAATTACTTTTTCTCATAGGGTGAGGTAGGTTTGGATAGGTTTTTCACTCAAAAAATGAAATCATCATTAAAAAACTGCATTTTGTTTTTACTCGGGTTATCTTTGTCTCATATTAAAATTTGATTGATCTGAAACATTTAAGAGTGACAAGTATGCAAAAAAATAAATCAGCAAGGGGGCGAATACTTTTTCACAGCACTGTACATGGCTTTGTGTATTGATGCAGCAAATCATAAAGTACAGTAAAACTTGCGTATAATGGATTCAATTGGACCAGGTCATTTTGTCCATTATAAGCGAAATTGGCTATATACAACCCCAATTCCAAAATAGTTGGGATGAAGTGTCAATTGTGAATAAAATCAAAATGCAAGGACTTTCAGATCACATGAGCCAATGTTTTATTTACAATAGAACATAGATAACATTTCAAATGTTGAAACTGAGGCATTTTACATTTTTCTCCACAAAATGAGCTTATTTCAAATTTTCTGGCTGCAACAGGTCTCAAAAAGGTTGGGACACAGGCAAAAAAGGGCTGAAAAAGCAATTAATATATGAGAATCAGCTGAAAGAACATTTAGCAAGTAATTAAGTTAACTGTCATCAGGTGTGTAACATGATTGGCTATAAAAGGGATGTCTTAGAGAGGCTGAGTCTCTCAGAAGTAATGATGGCCAGAGGCTCTCCAACCTGCTGAGGCTTGCGTTAAAAAAAAAAAAAAACTGTGGAATACTTCAAAAACAATGTTCCTCAACGTCAAATTGTGAAGGCTTTGAAGGTCTCATCATCGACCGTGCATAACATTAAAAAAATTCAGAGAAACTGGAAAAATCTCTGTGCGTAAGGGACAAGGCCGAAGACCTTTACTGCATGCCCGTGATCTTCGGGCCCTCAGACGCCACTGCATCGCTCACCGGCATGATTCTGTCATTGACATTACTAAATGGGCCCAGGAAAACTTCAAGAAACCACTGTCTGCAAACACAGTCCGCCGTGCCATCCACAGATGCCACCTAAAACTCTGTCATGCAAAAAGGAAGCCATTGTTGAGCATGATCCAGAAGCGCCGCCGTGTTCTGTGGGCCAAGGCTCATTTAAAATGGACTGTAGCAAAGTGGCAAAGTGTCCCGCGGTCAGACGAGTCCAAATTTGACATTCTTGTTGGAAATCATGGGCGTCGTGTCCTCTGGGCTAAAGAAGAGAAAGGCCACCCCTCCTGTTATCAGCATTCAGTTCAAAAGCCAGCATCTCTGATGGTATGGGGATGCATTAGTGCATATGGTGTGGGACACTTGCATGTTTTAAAAACCACCATGAATGCTGAAAAGGTATATAAAGGTTTTAGAGCAACATATGCTCCCCTTCAGATGACATCTATTCCAGGGAAGGCATTGTGTATTTCAGTAGGACGATGCAAAACCACATACTGCAGCTATTACGACAGCATGGCTTGGTAGTAGAAGAGTCCGTGTGCTGAACTGGCCTGTCTGCAGTCCTGATCCTTCACCGATTGAGAACATTTGGTGCATTATTAAACGAAAAGTCCGTCAAAGGAGACCCAAAACTCCAGCAGCTGGAAGCCTGTATTAAACAAGAGTGGGATCAAATTCCAATGGCTAAACTCAAACTTGTCTCCTCAATGTCCAGACGCCTCCACTCTGTGTTAAAAAAAAGAGGGGATGCTACACTATAGGCCCGTTTCCACCGAATAAGTTCCTGGCAGTATTTGGAGGGCAGGAACTACTACAGGAACGTCCTCTCGCTCGGCCCTCTCAACTGCCATGTCCCCACCGAGAGGGGGAAGTAGGAGGAACTCCTTTTAAAAATGCGACCCCTCGTTGTCTGCTGAGTTTTAAAAATGCCGGCTATTTTGTCTCTTTCTGTTGACGTCACATCCCGCCCTGAGTAAATCCAGTCAGCGCCAAGTAAACCCCAAGCCCCACCCAGGAGTTTTTCTGGGCTGTTCAGAGTACCTACTCCAAGGCAGGGACTTTTTTAGCCCCTGTAAAAGTTCCGGAACTCTGTCCTTCGGGGATGGCTGTGGCGGTGGAGACACGCAACAACGGCCCCGTAAAATTACCCCGAAGTTCCTGCGGTGGAAACAGGCCTTATGGTAAACAGGCCCGTGTCCCAACTTTTTTGAGACCTGTAGCAGCCATCAAATTTGAAATGAGCTCATTTTGTGGATAAAATTGTAAAATTTCTCAGTTTCAACATTTGCTATGTTATCTCTGTTCTATTGCGAATAAAATACTGGCTGGTGTGATTTGAAAGTCACTGCGTTTTGATTTCATTCACAATTGACACTTTGTCCCAGCTATTTCAGAATAGGGGTTGTACTTAAAACGAACAAAATCCGTTATACGCATAAAACGGTTATATCCGCTATATGCGCATAACAGATAATATCAGTTATATACGTTTGAATTTGTATATATGCTTTGAGTATAAAGATCGGAACAACTTCATTCTGAAGTGCTCATACCTATTTGTTGTCTTCATTGAGTCAGTCTTTGCCCTGATGCACTGGATAACAGGATGATTCTACGTGTTGCTCCAACTGGGATCAATGTAGAAGACTAAAAACTAAAGTATGTAAATGAAACTGCGCCAGTTTCAGTTTACACTGTTATAAACTTGCTCCTTTTTTGCCAGTTATTTGAACTGTAATTTTACATTAATTTAACAAGTTTGATGGAGGGAAAGTTCCCAAGTATGTGGAAGAATTGCATTTCCAACAGTAGAGTTCACTGAACCGAGTCCTAGGGACCCCAAAAAAGTGAAATCTTTTGCCGCTTTTAAAAAAAAAAAAAAAAAAAAAAAAAATTAGGATTTTGGGGGCCCTCTTCTCACCCCTCTGATGTTTCATGGTGATTCTGGCTGCAGAACCCTAATATATGGGCCAGAACACACCAGCACATCAAATTTCATCTTGCCATCTCTATTATGTGAGAAGTTATGATTATGGTCCTTCCATAATGCTACAAAATGAAATGGCCAATTCACATTAGTCAGAAAGGGGGCATGGCACCCAAATTTCAAGAGGGTGCCACAGGAAAACTGTTCGAGATATTGGCAGGAAACTTGGGATTCTCTTGTTTGGTACGATAAAGTATTTTTTGACAAAATTTGAGCAAATCTAAGCTGTGTCCTGTACAAGGCACTGCAATTTACAGGCCGCAATTTTAGACCGATTACTTTCATATTTGGTATGGACATGTGTTACTCTACTGACACCTATCGATTTCGGTTGCTATGGCTACAGTATTAGCCGCATAATGTGCAAAAAGGGGGAGAAGCGGGCTTTTGGGGGCTACACCCATGCGGTCGCCCGCGACCGGACTGTCTAGTTGTCAGCGGATTGCCCTTTTAAACTGGTCAGGCTGCTAACTATGTACTTTGAGCTATTAGCTCTGCGCAGTTCTGCGATGGTGACTTGGTCCTTCTCCCAAATAACTTGAACGCTACTAATTAATTTTTCCTACAGACGAGGGAAAGGTTAGTTTTTCATATTTTCGTAGGGAGTGATCCAGTTTGATTCAAATTATCAGTTATCCAGAGCTGGGGTGGCCAGCTGTTTGCACATTACCATTTTCACCTTAAATAGGAGGACCTCAAACCAAAGAATCTAGGCGAGGTGCCTGTTCTGCAGTGCTTTAATTAATCGCTTAATTCATTGCTTAAGCTTCTTAATTCCTCACTCAATTCATTGCTTGAACTTTGTAATTCATCCCCTGAGCCTAGATTACTCAGCAGATCCTGTGGCTCCTTTGATGGGGTTTGGCCACCCCTGGACTGGGTGAACGAAAGCACATCCTGAAAGACATGGCCTGGCCAAAAAAAAAAACAAAAAGTTGCAGTCAGGATTTGAATAAAGTGCTAAAGAGTTCGATTGGGTCCTTATTGCAGCAATTCTGCCGGCAGCAATTCTTTCAACTCCGACTGATGCAGTATACGACTTCTCATTCTGTGAACGATGTTGGATGACGTATCCTTTGGTCGTGTACTAGATGTTACTGTATTTCAAGAGGGGCACATTACTGGCCTCCATCTAGCAAAGAAAATGACTCGATGTTGCGGAAATCAGTGGAACTGGATTATGAGCTGTGCAAGGCATTATCCCCTATGAAAGTAACTGGGATGCGGTGGAGAAGACTTCATGGAGCGGTTTGACTGGCCCGTCGTCAATTCAAGATCTCAGCCAAAAATTAATGCAGCTGTTGATGGAAATGAATTTTGTGACTTTTAAAGCTGTCAGAACAATGCCACGATGAATGGATGCTGTAATTAACACTGAAGGAGAGGTAAAATATTTATTTATGAGTTTTTATTTATATATGGCCAAGTTGTGCAATTCAACCAACTGGAGGGGAAGAACTTATCTCTGTTTATGTTGCCATTTCTGGTACCTGGAATGCGTTTGTTTTTTAGCTTACCGGCCCTATGGGCCAAAAAGCCATTGTCATGGTGCGGCGTCCGTCGTCCGGAACATTTTTTATCTTTTTTTTCGGCCTGATGAATTTTTGTGTAAATTTGCCATAACATACTACTAGGCCATGTCTCCAGACTTTTTTTTTTTTTTTTTTGATTGAATCATTTTTGTCCGTCTCATGGGCCCTTGAAATTTTGGACCCCAATGTTAAAGATAGGACTGAGAAATTTTAAAAAATTATTTCTCAAAAAAGCCGTGATAAATTTTTTTCTCAGTCAATCAACTTCCCTTGGTACCGTCAATGTACAGTGCAAGCGCCATTTTGATTGAATAGACGGAAGTTGGTCTAATGGGGGCACTGTATTTTATGAATACGGTATGCAAGATGGCCTGTGGAGGCCAAATGGTTTCAGATAGAGGTTAAGTTTGTATTATCGACATATAGGAAGTCATATATGACCTATACATTGGCTATGTTAAAGTTGACCTCAGATGACCTTGAAAGGTCAAACTTGAGGTCAAAGCAAAATGTTACAATTTTCAAAGGCTTCTAGGCTTGAAAATATTGAAGATTCGGAACATATGTTTACTGAACACTTATAGGGGCATATATGATATTTTTTTTAGTGGCCTTGAACTTGACCTTGGGTGACCTCTGAAGGTCACACTTCACATTGCAAAATTATAATGACTTCAATCACCAAAACTATTATAGATAGAGCTTTGTATTGTGGGCGTATAGGAAGTCATGTATGAAGTTTCACTTGGTGACCTTGAACTTGACCTTCAGTGACCTTCAACGGCCAAACTTTACAGTGAAATTTCAATGACTTGTATCATCAAAATTGTTACAGATAGAGTATAGGTTTTTATTGGAGACATATAGGAAGTCAAATAAGAACTTTCATTTGCTGACCTTCATATTGACCTTTGAAGGTCAGACTTGACAGAGTGAAAATTTTATGACTTCTATCACTAAAAAGGAACTGATAGAGCCTTAGCTTGTATCACAGACTTAAAGGAAGTCACTCGTGAACTTTCATTTGGTGACATTCAACTTGACTTTTGAAGGTCAAGCTTGACCTAATACAATTACAATGACTTGTATTTCCAAAACGGTCACAGATGGAGCCAAAGTTTGTATTAGAAATGTGTAGGAAGTCATATGTGAGCTTTCATTTGGTGATCTTCATATTGACCTTCGAAGGTCAAATGTGACCTAGGGAAGAGTCAGTGACTTGTATCACTAAAATGGTCACAGATGGAGCCTAGGTTTGTGTTACTGACATCTAGGAAGTCACATATGAACTTTCATTTGGTGATATTCAACTTGACTGTCAGTGACCTTTTGAGGTTCAAACTTGACAGTGAAATTACAATGACTTCTATCACCAAAATGGTCACAGATTGAGCCAAGGTTTGTGTGGAGACATTTAGAGAGTCGTATATGAAGTCCATTAACTGACCTAAACTTTACCTTCTGTGACCTTTTTAAAGTTCACTATTGACATATTGAATTTTCAATGACTTGTATCACCAAAACTGATTCAGAGCTTAGGATTATATTTGGGTCTTATAAATGTTGCGAACTTTTATTGGGCGACCTTGGCATTGACCTTTCATGATTCGAATGTCAAACTTCACATGAAATTGTCATAACTTGTATCATCACTATAAGATTACTTGCCGGTAAGCTACAGGACCCTTGGCCCAATTTTTTTTTTTTTTTCCCCCCCTCATGCTAGTGCACTTTTGTACCTGCTAAGTGGTCTGTCTGTTGGTTGTTGCTAAAGAGCATCTGCTAAATGTCAGTAATGCAGTGTAATGAAATGACTGGGTTCTCACTGGTCTCTCCCCCTCCCTCCCCTGTTCTGCAGAAATGGTGGAGTCCATGAAGAATGTAGCGAGCATGGATGACGAACTGACGGTGGAGGAGAGAAACCTGCTGTCTGTGGCTTACAAGAACGTGATCGGCGCCAGGAGAGCTTCCTGGAGGATAATCAGCAGTATTGAACAGAAGGAGGAGAGCAAGGGCGGCGAGGACAAACTACAAATGATCCGGACCTACAGGACAACGGTGAGGGGGCCCTGTGGAATTCTGGCTTTTCCGGACCGATGTCGAAAAACCTACAGTTAACCCATAAAACCTACACACCCATATGTGGGTCCATCAAATGCAGCTGCTGTGTTTAAACCAGGGACCTTCAGGGCTATTTTAAATTTTAGTGGAGACCCCAAGGTTTCTAAAGATCCCAAATATGTCCTGCTGAAATACAGGAAAATGTGTATAAAATGATGTGCAAGATCTAGATATTTTCCATCTGATGTAATGCTGTGGCCACAAAAATGTGGTGTCCTGGGTTTGAATATTTCTCCCAGAATAAGTGTGATGTTGCTTCAGTGAAGCACTGCTATGAGCAGATGCAGAATACGTCTGTAACATTGTCCTGCAATATGAAAAAATAGCCTTTTTTTAAAGGAGAACCCAGGTCAAACCTCGAATAGATTTGTCTGAAAGGAGCACATTTTGAACTTCACTTTCATATATTATCCACCTATGAAGCCCTCCCCTGTATCCCTGAAGAGTTGTTGAAGTAGAATCCAGATCGCACAAGCAGAAGCGTCGTCTGATCTGAATGGGAGCGGACATGTTTCTCTTCGAACACAGACTCCCCGAGTAGTTGTGACATTTCAATGGATAACCTGTCCTGGGTATCGCTAGACCGGTACGCCATCTCCTCCATACAGCGAGTGGAAAAATTGGAGTTTTTTTACCGGGCTTACAGCTGCTTATACCAGGGTGGAAAGTGCCCTAGATAGACATTTCTTCCCCTGCCGGACCTGGAGAAAAATCCTGAACTCTTTCAGAATTGTATGGAGCCTGGGAAGTGCAATGACGCGAAAAACATATTTTGTGGCCACCAGATATAACTCGCTCCCCCAGCATAGTTAACTCATGGCCACAAGCTGGCCAAATCTTACGATCGAGTTATATTTCGTGACCGAGAGAGCCAAATCGGGGGAACAACTTACAGCTGTCTCGTAGGGATTATCGAGGTGGCAGTCTTCCAACCGAAAAACTACACTCATCAATCAACCAACGAACACACAGTCCACAAAAACATCACCAAACCCCGGCAACTGCGACTGGATGGTGTTGTGCAGTTCCATGAAGAATGGTGTAGCGGTTCAGTTTTTTTTTTTTTTTTTTTTTTTTTTTGCAGTTTTCCTGTTACGCAGATGTCATTGAAAAAATTTGCGCGACAAATGGAAGCTCAGTGTGCTCTTCCGGGGCAAATCTCCTTGGGGTTTGACCTGGGTTCCCCTTTAATGTTGAATTAACTTCAGAGAAAAAGCAAGTGAAGAAGTCCGTTAATGAGGTTAATGGCGCTCTAATTTTTTCCTCCTTCGAAATTCCTGTCTGTTTCCATTGTGCTGATTTTTTTTTTTTTTTTTTTTTTTTTTTGTGTGTGTTTTCCACTGTTATTATGCAGGAAATTGGTATTGCACGCATGAATGCGGGTTATTTACAGTATGAGGTGGTAGACCTAGAATTGTTACTTGCTGGGATTGCTTTTAGTGTGTTAGAGGAGGGGTGGTGGTGTATCGTGCACCTTAAAGGAGTCGTGCACCATTTATTACACTGTGGCTGTGCAGCTGTTTGAGTAAATGATGGTACAGCCGTGACTGAGCTAGTGCTCGCGTGAGTTTAGGAGACGCTCTCGCCCGCCTCGCCAGCAGATAACCGTGCCCCCCCAACCCGTTGTGTGTGTCTGGCTCCTTCAAGCAGGTGGGTTTGGACCAGGCTGCTTGCCAGGCTAAAAATGTAAGGCAGAGACGCTCGAGACTTCTCAGTTGCTGTGCTTCAATGCCAGCATGATGATGTTATTTATTTGGCAAAGGCTACTCCCCCCAACCATTGGCCGAATTGTGTCCGTTTCGTTATTCACCCAACCATTCCTAGCCAATGAAATGTGTGGAATATTTCGCGCCTGATATCTTTCGTTTAAACTATTCGGCGCCATTTTAATCGTCTCGTCTGGAGGGCAGCATCACAAGGATGATAGGGGGAATAAGACCACCCCCCCGTACCACCAATGGTCGGGGGAATAGCCACTTTCTATCCATTTATTTATAATATGTTTTGCGGAGCAGTTAAAATCATAGTCATTCGCATCCGAATATCACAGCGTAGTGGTACGATGGCGCAGAGGGTTGGCTGCGGCCTCACAGCAAGAAGGTTGTGGGTTTGAATTCGGCCGGGGGCTTTCTGTGTGGAGTGCACACGTTCTCCGTGCATTTGCCTGGGTTTCCTCGAGTGGCTCCGGTTTCCTCCCACAGTTCAAAGTCGGGCTGCTTGGGGACTCTAAATTGCCCATTGATGGTGAGTGACAGGATATGCCCTCGAGGATGTGCTGAAGTGTCATTGAAGTCTAATGAATAGGGGCATATGTACAAATAATGCATGTTTTCTTTGTGTCCTGTTGGACGGGATGGAGGTGATTTGTAATGTCGGCCCCAGGCACGAAGTAAATTCAGGGCCCGTCCACACAAGAACGATTTTTATGAAAACGCATAAATATTTTATCGTTTCAGCCTTGTGTCCGCACGGAGACGGCCAAAACGCAGCCCGAAAACGGTATTTTTTGAAAACAGGTTCCATAATGAGAGAATCTGAAAACGCCACTCCAGCATTTCTGTGTCGACAAACAAAATGGGTTTTTTTGAAAACGATGAGGTGATAACCCCCATCACAGCCTTCCGCCCCCGACCAGTCTGTACACAAAGCGCAAGCTTTATACGCGTGCTCGCTGCAGCCTTCTCCGTTTTTGGTCTATTTGCGTAGAAACGCTACAGGGCCATACAACGCCACACACGGGCTTGGAATATTTACTACAGCGTTTTGGGTCATTTTGGGCGTCTCCGTGCGGACGCAGATATTTTTAGAAACGATGCCATGTGGATGGTAGATTTTTTTTATTTTTAGAAATGAGAAATAAAAGACCGTTTTTGATCATCTGTCTTCGTGTGGACGAGGCCTCAGGTTAAACTGTATGTTTGGTATGCAGCTTTGGGCTTGTAGTGCATCCTTCAGTGTATACAGTATTGTTTGCATTGTTTGTAATGGGGAAACACTCCTGAACCCGAATGATTTCTGTGCAGGTTGAGAAAGAGCTGGCGGGCATCTGCAATGACATTCTGGATGTACTGGATAAGCATCTCATTCCAGCTGCAAAAACAGGGGAATCCAAGGTTTTCTACTACAAAATGTACGCCTAAAAACCCTCCTCACCTGCACCACATCTTTCTGTTTGAGTGTTTGGAAAGTTCACACGTGGAGAAATAGCTCACAGTGTATTTACTGTGATTTCAGAGCTGACGTTTTTGGTTCGAAAACAATTTGTTTTGTGGCCGTTTTGGCTGTTGTATCAATTTTAGACTTGGCAGCAAGTTATTTGCGTGTGACTGATTTCTTGGTGCATGAAGCCCAGAGAAAGTCCTCCTGCATACAGTGTCGCCACTCAGCCTAACCCGGGCGACAGAATGTTCTCACAATGTTACTAGAATGTTCTGTAACTGTCGTAATATTGCCTCTATGTGGTGGCGACGTTGTGTGAATGTTCAGTCGACTGGGAGCATGTGAACAGTCGCGCTTGGGGAGTGGGGGGCGGATGTGGGGCCTTGTAAAGGGAGTGGAGCCTCACCCTTTCCTGCTATTGTGTCCCCAGGAAAGGTGATTATCACAGGTATCTGGCAGAGTTCGCCACAGGGAACGAGCGGAAGGGGGCAGCAGAGAACAGCTTGGTAGCCTACAAAGCTGCGAGCGACATCGCCATGACAGAACTTCCACCCACGCATCCCATTCGCTTAGGTCTTGCACTGAACTTCTCCGTATTTTATTATGAAATCCTCAATTCCCCTGACCGTGCATGCAGGTAAGATCCTGGGCCTTCTCTCTCTCCTTCTTCTTTGGTGTTTGAAGTTCTGTGGCTTTTCCTTTTAGTTTTAGCTTTTCAGTGGGTTATTAAATTGGTAAAGTGTTAGGTATGCAAAAATATTTGTTTGCTGGTATTTTGCAAGGGTGTTGCCATCCTCCGTTTCCTGTTCTTCACGAATCACCTGCTCAAAACTCCCTTGTGCAAACAATGACATTGTTTCCTCCCTGTAGTTTTGGTCATTCACCGTCTGAGCAGAAACACTGAGTGTATGCAGCTTTCCTAACATAGTCTGCTGTTCTTGATTGGAGATTTTTATTGGTAATTCGTCAATGTCAGAACTGCAACAATTTGTCAACTAATCGATTATTTGTCGACTAGTAAATTAATTGGCGACTATTTTGATAATTGGTCTGAGTCTTTTTTTTTTTTTTTTTTTTTTTTTAAAGAAACAAGTGGCTCCTCAGAGCCTGCACTCGGGCTGGGTTTAGGCCTGGGCCAATCCATAGATATATATTTAGAACAGTAGATTGCTGATGATGTCATATTTACATTATCCAAAGTGAAGCACTCAGCTGCCATATTGATACACCCAACTTCTTCATAAAAATGAATGGTTTCCTATGAGGCCAATTTCAAATAAGTCAATATAAGCATTAAAATGCCGAGATGTGCGGCTGCCTTTTGCAGCAATAGTCATTTGAAGGGCTGTAATAAAACGTTTCATGCGTAAGTAAGTTAACGTAGAAACGCAAATTTGTCACTTAAATAGAAAAAATCGCGTTCGCTTGCTAGCTAGCTAATTAGCCGTCCCATTGACTTAAAGCTGTAATATATGATCTGAGAATCAGTTGAGAAAGATTGAGACGTTGAGAAAAATTTGAAAAAAGCATCCTGCCCCCACACACACCCCCCTCCCCTCTGTGCTCCCTGATCCTTCCCACCGAGCACGTGTGGCCGTCCGCGTGGAGACTCCCAGACACACCCTCTCTACCAGAGCAACAAGCCGGCCGGCAGTTGATAACGCGGAAGGGGGCGGGGACGAGGCGGAACGCGGAGCACAGGGAGTCGGAGCGAGCTCTCGGGAGTGTCAACTATAGCGAGGGGATTGGATGAGAGTAGGAGAGAGACGTTGACCAATGTAAGCCATCTGGCCGGATGGCTTACATTGGTCAACGTCTCTGCAGCCCTGCAGCCACTAGAGTGAATGGATTTTTTTCGGTTTTTTTTGCTCTTCACATTGTGTAGATTGTACTATAGGACCATAACCACCATCTAAATGAGGTTATTAATAATGATCAAACTTTCAAATCGTATACTACAGCTTTAAATAGACTGCTGACTAAAGCAAATGCTAGCAATCGATAACGGTCTCCAGCGAGCTACCTTGGTACCCTTACCGTCGTGGGGACTGCATTGACTAAGCAGTCAATAAAATGAACAAGGTGGCTAACTAGCTAGCTACTTGTAATTGACATTCAAGGACAATATTTCTTACCTGCATAATACTTAAAACAATTGGCAAGTCGCTTTGTCTGTTCATACAGAGTTCCAAAAGACAAGGAGGAGAGAAAGGCTTGGCTGTTAGAAATCGGGAGAAAAAAACCTTTCTCTATTCCCTCGATCCGTGCTGTGCGGTGATTGTTTTTTGAGAGCAGTGTTATAATGGGACGGGGGCAAAGATGATGCTTAGTAAAGGAGTAGCCAGAGTTAACTAGTGCTTCCTTTTAACAACGTTGGCATTAGCCATATGATTCAGCATGAACAATTCGGTCAACGGCAAATATGCTCAATCAGGGTACAATGAAGTGTGGAAACCAGAGAGTAATATAACGTATACGGACATTTCATCGACGTTGCTTATAACTATGGAAGCCCATAGTGGACAATATTCAAATGAAAATGTAATCCCACTATTGCATTATAATTTTCCACTTATGAATGAGTTATTTGAGACATTAAATTGAAAATGCATTAATCCAATTATCACTTTCATTTTCACATTCACATATGGGAAATTTATGACTATATTCAAATGATAATGAAAAGCTGTTTGACATTTCATTTTCAAAGTCATGCTCTGCAATACAGTGGACAATATTCAAATGCAATAAGCAAAACAGCACCCCCAGCCTATTGCATTTACATTTACATGTCATCACGCTCTTTTAGGGTCAACATGATAATGAAAATGCTGTTTTCTAATCACTTGGAAATAATAGTGATATAATAATGATGACGACATTTGACATTTCATTTTCAAAGACTTATCCTGCAATACATGGGACAATATTCAAACGCAGTAAGGGAAACAGCGCCTCCCAGTCCGTTGCATTTTCAAATACATGTCACCACGCTCTTTTTGGGACACAATGAAAATTAAAATGCAATCTGTCAGCGTCTCATCAAGGCGGGTCTTCGCTAGGGCGTCACTCATTAGGGGCATGGCGAAACCATGTTCCTTATTTGCATACCAACCAATCAGCTTCTGGGTAGCGCTTGTACGCACGGAGGCTTACTGATAATGTCATGATGGCTAGGCTGCTATGTATTGTGTGCCATCGCGCATTAGGCGATGTTGCACTTTGAATGTAGCGATCTTGGCAGCTAGTATGCTAGCTAACGTTAACTAAGGAAAATATTTGTAAATGATCATCACATTAAAGCGATATGATTTGATTTTTGCCCCAACTCTATTAACTGAGCTAGCTGTAATATGCATGAACTTATCCGAGGCTTCGCGGCAGTGCTGTGCAACTGCAACCCAAGTGTGCTTGCAGATTTCAGAGACGTTAGCTAGCTTGCTAGTGAGTCTAAAAGCAATCGCTTAGGTACAGCTAGCTAGCTATGATGCTTACTGGAGAAGCTCTTACAGCCCTGATTTGTCACTTTAAACGCCAGCACACGACCTCTTTCACCATTGATTAGCAGCTGCTTTTTGCCTAAAGAACAAACTGACAGTTCAGCCTGAGACATGTTATTTCATAGCTAGTTAAAGCAGCATTATCCTTCCATGCGTGCTATAGCGTATTACATTACTCCAGATAAAACGCTATTCGTCTTCCCACCCTGCTGACGCTAGTTAGGGGAAATGTTTGTCATCATTTTTGTACTTAATCGCTGTGATTGGGTGTTTGCTAGCTGACGATTGCTCGTGCTTGCCGAGTTGCAAGTTCGCCACTCCTGAAACATGCACAATGTATGCATCATGCAGAATGGTCCGATAAACCGCCAGCAGTCAGGCTACCGCTGTTCCTGGATTAATCGCGATTCCCAAGCCACGTAGCAATGGGAGAAGTTTTGATGACTGGCTGAAAACAATGTTCCTCACTTGCTAACTTAACCTGCTGAAATATGAACTTCTTTGTATGTTTGGCAGCACTTTTGTACGTCCCAAGAGTACTATCAGATTTCTGGGAGATTGAAATGGATAGCTCATTACCTGGCTAGCTCAAGAACAATCTGCAAGCACAAGAGCAATCGCTGTCGGCTAGCTAGCTTGTGAAGCTAGGGCAAAAACCGAATCACAGCGATTAAGTATAAAAATGATGACAAACATTTCCCCTAACTAGCGTCAGCAGGGTGGGAAGACGAATAGCGTTTTATCTGGAGTAATGTAATACGCTATAGCACGCATGGAAGGATAATGCTGCTTTAACTAGCTATGAAATAACATGTCTCAGGCTGAACTGTCAGTTTGTTCTTTAGGTAAAAGCAGCTGCTAATCAATGGTGAAAGAGGTCATGGTGTAGATGGCGTTTAAAGTGACAAATCAGGGCTGTAAGAGCTTCTCCAGTAAGCATCATAGCTAGCTAGCGGTACCTAAGCGATTGCTTTTAGACTCACTAGCAAGCTAGCTAACGTCTCTGAAATCTGCAAGCACACTTGGGTTGCAGTTGCAAAGCACTGCCGCGAAGCCTCGGATAAGTTCATGCATATTACAGCTAGCTCAGTTAATAGAGTTGGGGCAAAAATCAAATCATATCGCTTTAATGTGATGATCATTTATGATTATTTTCCTTAGTTAACGTTAGCTAGCATACTAGCTGCCAAGATCGCTACATCCAAAGCGCAACATCGCCTAATGCGCAATGGCACACAATACATAGCAGCCTAGCCATCATGACATTATCAGTAAGCCTCCGTATGCATAAGCGCTACCCAGAAGCTGATTGGTTGGTATGCAAATAAGGAACATGGTTTCGCCGCCCTAATGAGTGACGCCCTAGCGGAAGACCCGCCTTTGATGAGACGCTGACAGATTGCATTTTAATTTTCATTGTGTCCCAAAAAGAGCGTGGTGACATGTATTTGAAAATGCAATGGACTGGGAGGCGCTGTTTCCCTTACTGCGTTTGAATATTGTCCCATGTATTGCAAGGTAAGTCTTTGAAAATGAAATGTCAAATGTCGTCATCATTATTATATTATTATTATTTCCAAGTGATTAGAAAACAGCATTTTCATTATCATGTTGACCCTAAAAGAGCGTGATGACATGTAAATGTAAATGCAATAGGCTGGGGGTGCTGTTTTGCTTATTGCATTTGAATATTGTCCACTGTATTGCAGAGCATGACTTTGAAAATGAAATGTCAAACAGCTTTTCATTATCATTTGAATATAGTCATAGATCTCCCATATGTGAATGTGAAAATGAAAGTGATAATTGGATTAATGCATTTTCAATTTAATATTGTCTCAAATAACTCATTCATAAGTGGAAAATTATAATGCAATAGTGGGATTACATTTTCATTTGAATATTGTCCACTATGGGCTTCCATATATAACGGCGAAAACTTCGAAGCAATTATCTTATCAGAGGGTCATTAAAAGCCTCGGTCACCTTAACTGAACTTTTCTGCTCGCACTTTAACGTTGACACAGAGTAACGTTTCGATTTTCCCTTTCGTAAGTGTGCCGCTTTCCATCCTCCAAAAAAGCACATATTTAGGGAGAGAAAATGTTGCTCTGCACAGCAATACCAAAATCACCCCGACTCGCACGCAAGTGTTTTTGAAAATATAATTTTGCTGTAGGTCGAAAATGAATGGGAGTGTACGTGCGAATTTAACTTCCCGGTGTACACGCTCCTGGAACAGATGCTTCACTTGAGCATACCCTATCAGCAATGTAGTGTTCTGTATATATCTATGGGCCAATCACGAAAGCACGTGCGCGCATGAGCAGGACAGTCGCGACCCCGAGGAAAAAAAAAAACTCCTCTTGGGTATATTGGGATTGTAGACAAGAAATATGAGGAGGTAATTTTGGGCTTTGGGAAACACTTATCGACATTATTCAAATTTTTCGGACGTTTCATTGGCCAAAATAATCAAAAGATTACTCCACAATGAAAATGACTTACATGCTGCCCTAGGTAATGTGAATTGACACCTGGAGTTGTACTGCAGTCAGTCAAATCTTTCAGTCTTGGGTTTTTGGAGTTACGAGCGGTTCTTCTGTCTCGTTTCCCTCAGGTTGGCGAAGGCAGCTTTTGACGATGCCATTGCAGAGCTGGACACGTTGAGTGAAGAAAGCTACAAGGACTCTACGCTCATCATGCAGTTGTTACGCGACAACCTGACACTATGGACTTCAGACATGCAGGGCGATGGTAAGAATGCTTCGGCCAGGTCCTTAAAACGCGTATTTTTGTTCCAGCAGTGAAGTCCCCGTCGCTGGCTTCTCTCACAGACTGATTGCAGAACAGGATTGTTTGTAGATGGCGAGCTCAATCGGGGAAAATCGGATTTCCATCCTGTCCAGTTTTCAACTGGTGGCAGACCATGGATGTACTCGACCCTTTGATGGACCTTTCAGCTGCATGACCAAGTAGATAATATTCAGAGACGTAGCTCTGTTTTCGTGGCCTCAGCCAGGGGGGAAAGTAACCTTTTCTTCCACTGGCCTGAGTGGCTGGTACTACGCAAAACGCCTGAATAGAGAAAGACCTCCGTGTGTTTCAGGGGTTACCAGCCGAGGTAGCAGGTGGGGAAGATGAATGTACCTGCCATGGATAAAAATTAACCAGCATTTGGCGGATGACTGGTGTTCACCACCTGCTGTGGGACCCCAGTCGTTTACTGCCCGAAAGTACATACCTGCTGGTGGTTATCTAACCTCAGCACATACATGCCGATGAGACTCCTGATTGCTCTGTAGTTTGACTGCACGCTAGGGTGTGTTCTTCTAGTTTCAACTAATGGCCACATCACTTGGCGACTCTCCTCTGCGTGGTCGTAGCTGTGATACTATGGCTGAATCCAAATGGCTGCTCTCCGGTTTAGTGGATCTCGCTGTTATGTACCCAGACATTGGGTGCAGTGCTCGAAATTATTACTTGTAGCCTGCTAGGTTAAAAGTGCCAATGCGAATGGACTTTAAACCTTAGTCGTTGTCATGTGTATGAACTCTTAGGGCAATTCCAGCTGAAGTGTTACATGACTGCTGAAAATTCAAACTTGAAATGGCAATATAATTTATGTACGGCTGTATTGTTAGTATCTAGGTGTATGGTTCAGAAGAAATTGAAGGTCTGAGACGAACCAAATTTTTTTTTTGGTACGCCTGTTAAATAAAAAGTTTTGACATCATTCACATACTGAAGTTGCGAAGAGACTACCTGATTGGTTGAATTATGCAAAAAAAAAAAAAAAAAAAAAAAATTGTTCTTCTGAGAAACTAAGGGCCACGAGTGTGACATTTTTCTCGGGGGGAACTGAGTGAGTGGAGGATGGACTTGCTGAGTGGGGCCTTAGAAATTGGAAATCATGAGGGCCTCTTGAATAGAAATGGGTGACATGGCTGAAACACTGTGAATGATCAGTAAAATGCAGTGTGGTGAGCCTCCAGATATTTAAAACCTAACGTGAGTAACAGGACTTTTTTGATTTTAGGGCCTGTTGCAGAAAATTACTGTTGTAATAAGTTGAAATCCTGGTTGTGTTAGAATTTTCAGTAATAAAGGTTCAAACATATATCATCCTAATTATTCTGTTATGCATTATTGCGTTGATCAAAAAGATTGGACCAAACTTAAGTGGAAAAAAAGCCATGTTATTTTTGAGTTAGCCTTGCAAAATCCAGTCTGCCAGCATAACCATTGAGGGGTTCATTCTGGGTTTTTTTCTAGAAAAGTTGATTATGGTCAGAGGTTGCCACAATGTAGAAGTTTTGAAGTTCTGTCTATCGAATAAGTAGAGAAAAATTTTTATATTATCGCTTAATGCAGTAAATGTAAGGCAAGTAATGCTGGAATTGCCCCTTATCAATAATTAAAATAAATTTGATTAGAAAGGAAGAAGTGTTTTAGCCCTTATAGGCCTATCTCACATTTCTGGGTCTCTAAAACTGATGTGGGTTCCTTGTTTATCCGGTTAGCTTCTGTAGCTAGATTATGCGACTCGTCATGGCTTCTTTCACTCCCAAAATGTTGCACCACTAATCTGGTTATAATTGTTGAAAACAATTCAAATGTTAAGTTCGGTGGAAAAGTGCAAGTTCTTTTTCGAGCAGTTCATTTTTGATGACAATGGTTAACGAAAGAAAACACAGATGGTGGTGTTTAGGCAAAGCTAACAGGTAGCAGCTACATATATAAGTCACTAGTTAGTAACTTTGATCCTAATTAATTTATTAGAACATTTTGACTTCGGATAATAAGTTTTACGGATTTTGTTTCAGTTGTATTTTGAAACATGGGGGGGGGGGGAGAGAACCGGTCACTAAGGTTTGGTGTCTGGGCCCCAAGAGAATAACGGAGGTGGTGACATTGCCTTGTGTTTTCTGTTTATTTTTTTGGAAGTGCAGTAATCTTCCAGTTAATCTGTAAATGGGACTGCGGTGTGATCGTGGGGGCGGTAGCACTGCCTGGATGCTGCAGAGCCGGCACTCCAACAAAGTGCTTTCATCGCTGTCCAAACAGACAGGGCCGGTTCTGTGGAAAGAAGTGAGCCAAGATGGCGCCTCCCTTGCATTCTCTCGGGATGAAACTGATCTGTGCCAAGAGCCTTGAATTTCATTTCACTTTTAACGTGATTGAGTGCCGAGGCCTGGTATCAGCCCATTATTGCGTGCGTAGTATGTATTCTTACGGGGAAATTCAGGATGGCGGCATTTTTGCCAAAAACTAGATGCACTGTCATACGAGGACACAAGCGTGGTATCTATGCGTGTCGGATGAAAGTGTGCCATGATTTACATTTAATGCTGTAAAAAAATGAGCAATCATCTGTCACTACACATGAATGTTCTAAAAATGTCATAATTAATCTTAGTTTTGAAAATGAGAGGATGATGTATATAATTATACTCCTAAAAAAAACAATGATTGTGCATAGTCTTCATCTGGCATTGAATATTTGGTTGTGTTCCAAGCACAGTGTTGCTAAGGAACGCTGTGTCACATCTGCAAGCTCATTGGACAGCTTCTCCCAGGGGAATCCTGCTGGTAAGGCAGCAGCTTTATGGGGAGAGGGTGTGGCTAATGAAGTGAAGGCTCCTCCCCCCCCCTCCTTTCCCCATTGTCTTTCAGTCCCCATTTCCTGTTTCTCTGGCTTCTCCAAAACCTTCAATTAATTGTAGCAGCTGCTGCTCTCTGTCCCTCTCTTCCTCTCCCTCCCCCCTCTCTCTCCCCCTCTTCCTCCACCTTCCCCCCCAGTGCATGTCTTACACCTCTGCCTTCTCTGCTCTAATGTAATTTTCTTCTTTCCCTCTCTCATTTATCCTTTCATCCCTTCTGCATAGATTCCTAAGGAAACCCGTCATTCCCAGTAAAAAAAAAAAAATACAAAAAAAAACAAAAGTGTACGTTGTAAGTCATTCTTCCCACTTTCAGTGCTTTTGTCTATTATTTCATTTTTCCTCATTTACTCACCTCTGTGGGCTTGCCTGTCACGGAGGGCTGGCTGACCGGGGTCCTCGGCCGCAGTCTGTTAGCATAGCGCTCTCCGGTCGAGGTGCTCCGGATCGGGCAGCCCTGTGCACCAGTGAAGGGGCCCTTTGATGTGACACGTTTTTGTCCTGCCCTGTATTTTGTGCTCGTCTGCAGTAAAAGGTGCATCTCTACAGAGCTGCTGTTTAACAAGGCATGGTGACTAGCGCTGGTCTCTGCCTGGACTAGCAGCTTTGACTGTACCTGCTTGCTAAATTAAATGGGCTCACAGGACTGTACCTATTCTCTATGATGGTAATGGATTAAAGTTTAAAAGGTAAAATGTGTTCAGTTTTTATCGATACGAACATTAGATTCACAGAGTGCTTTGATGGTATATTTTCATTCGGTGGAGCGGTTCTGGTGAAATAACTTAATATGGCCACCAGTCACGTCTTGTCAGGCCGGTAGGGCAGCCCAGAGGTCCAACCAGATGGCGTGAGCACTCCTCCCTAACCTCAAAACTCATAAAACTGGTCTGGTTAAAATGATTGTACATGGAGATGCTCTCGGTAAAAACACACTTAAAAACGAGGTGCTATACTAGGATTAGAGATGACTTTGTTCTGGTGATTGTCAGATCACTTGACTTGTGGACTCTGGCAAGGTCAAACGCTTCATCGTTGCGCTCGGTATTGAAATTCTGCTTGGGCGCGGTAAATGGAATGATCTGAAAATGTAGAAATGAAGGGTAGTTATTTCACACAGAATTTGTAGAAGTCATCAGTGTGGTCCTCGTCCTTGGCCTTGATTTCTCTCTGCTGCAGGCTGGAGTGGTTCCTGCATCGACTTTCAGTTACAGATGTAAATTTTTCCGCCTCCAGTCCTTTTCTTGACTACCATCCTTTTCAGAATTTGACCGCACGTTGGACTTTGTGTTGGAGGCGGAGTAGTTTGGCAGCCATTGCAATCTGTCGTAAAATTTAAGATTATTGCGTGCGCGTCTGTGGGCGCAGTTTTGACGGGCTTACTTTGTCATCGCACTGTCGTGCTAGCTGATGCTGTAAACAGCCTGGTACCACTTTCTCCAAATGGACCACGCCTGTTTGCTAAATCAATACCCTCCTTTTCCAATCTGCCATGTGTCGGCGTGGAGAAATCAGTCCACCGCCCGCTACTAAAGGTGCCATTTTGAACGTACGGTTTTTTCACTCTCCTTGGCCTCCTTTTTCCATTTTTCCTACCGTACTTCGCTGATTTTGAAACCCTTCCTGTTAGCACTGACATGACTTCCAGAGATGGCTGTGGTTCTCCCCCCAAAGTGTCCAGCGTGGCCGTAGTAGCAATACAATTTTGTCGCTTGAAACATATCGCCATTTACAGTAATAGTGTTCGATCACATCTTCTAAAACAGTTCTTTTTTTCCCTGACATCGTTGCGACAGTGAGCTGTAGAGCGTATCTTATGGAGGCTTTACTGAGCATGTTCAATTTTTTTTTTTTTTTTTTTTTTTTTTTTTTTTTTTGGCTGGTTATATAAATGTTATATCACATGTATATAGTTGAATTCTCAATCTTCCAGAAAGACGGATTTTGAGCCCCAAATGAATGTTTTTCGTTTTTACCAGGAGATATTGGCTTCATACAAGACCCACATCCTCATCGATAAGGAGGCCGATGGGATACAAATAATTTTTTTGTTCATTCCGTCTTGTGCGAAAATGGCACCAAACCCATATGTGGTGACTAACAGGAAAGTTCCCCAGAGTGTGTGGCTGCAGGATGATGTCACTTTTAGGATGCAATATTGCCTTGTATTTTATTCATAATTGTTAAGTTCCCTGACGCTCAGTGCTTGAAGTTCAGTGAATGAATTCCGGATAATAGATACGTTTTCCAAATTTAAGTAGAATGCTTTCCTGCAGGAAGAGTATGGATATTTAGCACATTCCCGCCAGTGAGTGTATTTCTTTACTCTGCAGTCTGAAGCTGCTTTCACACTGGACGCGAAACGAATTTTTCACACGACAGATTACATTCAAAGTCAAAGCAAAGACGCGAATACACGCGTCTTTGCATTGACTTTGAATGTAATCTGTCGTGTGAAAAATTTGTTTCGCGTCCAGTGTGAAAGCAGCTTAAGTCTGAAGAATCATGAGTGATTAGTGACTGAAATTGGGGCCCTGATTGCCTTAGTATGTGAGGATGATGATGATGTATATTACGTCACTATTAGTTTCCCAGCGCACACTGTCGTTTCTCTTCAAGAAATGAACTTGTTCTTGGAAGAATTAATTTTTCCTCGAAGGTCAGTCAGTTTTCCAGAGTCGACTGTAGACATAGCTTATTAGGGCTGGGAGATACGGACAAAATCGAATGTCGCTTTATTTTATGGAATACTTCTGTCGATATTGTGGCCATATTGGAGGGTTAAATATTGGTGCCTTCTCAAAGTTTTTGCACAGTGACAGTTTTGAAGAATACAATTTAGATGTACTGCCCAGCCTTATAGCACACTGTGATTGGTAGTCTGGTTTTTGGTTATGCATTTATACTAACCACGTTTTTACATGCCTCTTCTGCATGGCTGTTTTTGCTGTCTGAACGGGGGCACTCGGCCTTTGAATAAGAGGGCATGGACAAAAGCCTGTGTGCTGGACTGCTCTTCTGAGGCCTTCATTGGAGTGTATGCAGGGATGGGTGGGGGAAGGGGGGGATAGAAACATGATGACAGGCTCAGCCTGTTGGGGTTTGCCCAAACACTCGCACTTATATGGTCTTGTCTGCCTGGAGCCAAACGTCACCAGGTGACATTCTGTGTCTGCATGCGTGCAACAAAAAAAAAAATTGACCTCTCTCGGCACGACCCCTCCCCGCCTTCCCTTCCTCACTCTGGGCCCGGGCGCCCCTCCCCCTCGAGCACCCCACTTCCTCCAGCCCACCTGGCCCTGTCACTCGGAGCACCGCGCTGTGGGTCTATGTTGAATGAGCCGCCCCCTGCATTTTCAGCTACCGTCTCCCTTGGCCATGTAATTCTGTCCTCCAGCGCGAGCCAGCCAGCAGCTCCGGCCCCTGCCCAACCCCGCGCCGGAGTCATCCCAGTGGCTGCTAGCGCTTGGCGATTACGCCCACGTCCGCATCCGCCCAACTTCGCCAGAGGCCGTCGAGCCAAGGCTACTCATGCTACGCTATATAGCCTTCTGCGGATGTATGGCAGTAACACTTTGCTCGGTGAACTGGCGAATTTTGTCCTGACCCGCTTTGAATTGACGAACGCCGTAACAATCCCAGACGTATCTGGCTCATTTTCAGTGATTGGTCGGCCGTATAAAATGCAGTTTTGTTTCTGATTCGGTCTGATTAATTCTGAGTAATTATCTTACAGTTATTTTGTAACATATTAGAAATGTCTCTCAGCAGTGGGGAGGTGAAATTTCAGTTAGTGCTTGGTTGAGTTCTTCGTTCTGGGAACCAAGCCATTTCGTGACCATGTACCCCACAGGGTGACACATTTGGCCGTAGCGTAGCAACTGATTGTGGAGGATTCGATTTAATGGCGCCTCCACTTCTCAGTTTGGCGAGACCCTGCTGTGTGCTCGCCCGCCCGCCTGTTAACCTCAACACGGAGTGACTTCCTCCATCTTGTCTGTCTTACAAGTGGTGCTGTGACCAGCGCAGAGCGCCTTCCGGTCTGTGCTCCTGTGGGTTTACAGGTGTTAACACGCGTCTATCGATTGTGCGGTCCAAGTGAAGAAGTGGCTAGAGCAGTTTCAAAAGGCAATAGATTTACTCCGTAACGGTTTAATATGCGCACGTATGAAAGCGAATGAATATGCTGGTCAGGGTTGGAATTGTTCAGCTCGGAACTGAACATTCACTCATTTAGAGCACTGATCTCCGACCCTGTTATTAGAAGGCTGTCGCCCTGGCAGTTTTCTCTCGGACTCTGACAGTCCGCACCTCACTCAACGGCTTGCCATGTTGCTGAGCTTCTAATTAAGAATTGGGTCCACTAATTTAGGGCTGGAGTGAAACCCTGCGGGGCTGCTGATATTCAGGTCTAGGGTTGGTGAGCAATGATTTAAGAGTCTAATAAATGATAATTGCTCGGTATTTGCAGTTGCTTGTCACTTGTTCACCCGGTACAGCTGCAGAAGCATGTAGCTCATGGCAATGTAAACGGAGGCTGCTGAAAGCTGGTCGCTAAAAACGCAAGGGGGTTTGGATACATACCTGCAGTGGAGCATTTGTACACAAGCATGTCTGGCACCATCACGAGCGACACCTCTGCGCTGTTAGACTTATCGCTCATGTTTATTTTTCTCTTCTCACTTCCTCCAGGCGAAGAACACACTAAAGAAGCGCTGCAAGATGCAGAAGATGAAAACCAGTGAGACGTCACGGCCAATACGAGACCCCAGACTCCTCCCACCTCTACTCCTCCTCCTCCCACTCCTTAGCCCCGCCTCCAAACCCCTCCCTTAGTCCATGTGTCATCGAGAGCCCCGCCCCCTTCCCAAACCGGCTTTTACCAAGGCTCTCCTCATTAGCTCTGCCTCTTATGGGTTAAGATTTTTTTTTTTTTTTTTTTAATTTTCTTTTTGTTTTTTATTTTTCTTTTTTATTACCCCACTTCATCACTTGGATACATTAAAACTTTAAAACTGAAATAACAGATGTTGGAAAGGCAAATCTTGAGTCCCTGGGTTTTCCGTTTTCCCCTCTTCACTTCTCTCCTCCCCGGTACAGGCTGTCTTGGTAATTGATACACTCGGATCCCTTTGTTTTCATTTCTTTTTTGCTTTTTTTTTTTTCCTCAGCATTTTATCGGTTTGCTGGATGTATTTTGAGTATTGTTCATGTAATTACAGAAATTAATTTTTATTACCAGAAACATCTGCTATAATTAGATGTGGGAACTGTAATATTTCTGTGTTAGTGCGAACATCAGTTGGATAAAATTAGAGAATAAAATTTTTACAGAGGGCATTGGTGTTTTAAAAGGAACAAAGTGCCCTTTCTTTCGTTGTTTCTTTCTGTTACAGTTTCAGTTGAAGTTGGCAACACTCTGAATATCCAAGCGGAGCGAAAAATGCCTAAAAACGATAACCGTTCTAGTGATCATGTCCTGTAGTGATTTGGACTGTACATTGTGCTGAAATACTGTATTGCGCGCACACTCGCTGATTTCAGGAAATGGCTGGCAGCATTAAAAAAAAAAAAGTTAAAAATTTGATGGAGCTTTGTTGCTTTGTTCCCCAGTCTCTGAGAAAAGCAGGCTTGTATCTGCATTTGGAAGATAAAAAACATAAATACATAAGTTCAGACATAAGTATACTCCATTTTTTCTTCCTCTACCCCTCTTTCTCTCCTCTCTTTACTGTCTCATTCTTTCCTCTGTTCTTTTTTTCATTCAGTATATGTAACTTGAAGCTAATTTGTACTACTGGACATCTGACTGGAGCCACAGATAAAACGATCTGTATTCTGACTGAAACACAGCATGGAATTAACATTAAACTTAAAATAAAAACAACCTGAATTAAAATTTGCGTCCTTCGCCGTTTTGATGTAGTCCCTTTAGCAGCTCAGGAATTCATGAAGTGGACTGTCTGTAGTATCAACAATGAAACTGGTTTATTGTTCTAATATGTACTGCGCCAATAGCAGGGGGAAAATACATGTCCAGGATAAACTGAAGGGCAGTTCGATGTGTCTGGCTTGCAGAAGCTGTCTTTAGGGGAAGCCATGGCAGCCAAGGATGTGTAGCAGCTGCTCGTTGGTTAGCTGAGAGGTTGTTCCGCCGTCCGCCATTTTGGTTTCAGTACATGACTTGTCTTCTGCAATATAACGAAAGGATGTAATGCCTTGGAATACCTGTGATTTTTTTTATTTTGACTTGCCTTTTTCTTTAATCATCTAACCTACCGTGTTTAGTCCAATATTGCGGACGAAGAAGTCATGTTCCATGATGGTACGAACCTTTCCACTGTCTATGGCCAGGCATGGCTGCACACAAACTTCTCAAAGTTCATGCTGGCACAATGGATGTTCAAAAAAACAGAAATGTCAGTCCTGCCCAAAGAAAATTATTTGTTTTTGGGAAGAACCGCTTTGATCAACTGCAATACGACAGACTAGCAATTCCCTCCTGTGACGAGCTTGATAAAATTGGGTATTTTTTTTCTCCCAAGTTTACTACTTATGTGCAGTCTTGATGGTGCCTCTTTAATCCACTGTTTGTTCAAGAAATAAAGGGCATGAAATGGGTGTTATTCCTACGTGGTTCATGGAATATTTTTTGACAAAACCTTTAAATTGAAGCTGCAAGTTCGCACTTCAAGCACATCTTAATGTTTATAAATCCATTGTTGTGGTGTACATAGCTAAAACAATGAAAATTGTGCGTCTGTCCAAATAGTCATGGACCCAACTGTGTGTAGCAGTGACAATGAATGTACATGAATTTGCCTGTTTAAGCCATTGTGATATTGGCTGGTCCTGTGAAGAGCATGATGAATTTAAAAAGTTCTTCGGAGCATGTATGAATGGACACACTAGGTTTAAAGATGCAGAAAGAGCGCTAGAGGTCCCAGTTTATAAAAATTCAATATTTCTTGGCCTTTGCACATTAACTTGGGTCCTCCCTCAGCCTAACATCTGACAAAACATGACGGCAGATTACCTCTGCTCCAGGCTGTGGTACCCTTCTTAGGAAATCGTGCTGAAATGGCCCCTTTTTGATTGCTTGCTCCAACCAATGTCACGCAGATTAATTTGCATAGTACAGCCCAGAATGAACAGGTTTCAATTTCAGCTGCCATTTCTCATGTCATGCTACAATAAGGCAGCCAATCAGAGCGGACTGTGATTATGCCGCCGCCTCCCTCAGTAAGATGCAGTTGGCAAGAGGCAGTGTTTTCTGTTCGTCTCTCTGTTCGTCACCCTGTCTATCTGTCGCATGTATCCTGTGTGAACAATTGTATCTGCTGACCAAAATCAGATATGGTAACTCCCCACAAAGGGCAGCAGAACTGATTAGGTTTTGGATGTATTCAGGTAAAAGGTAAAGGTCACACAAGGTCAGCTGTATGCAAGACCGAAGGTGAACTATTGGGGTGTGAGAAGCAATGGCAGGCAGGGGCATAGCAATCGATGCTTGATGCAGGTTTTACCTTGTTTTCATTGATTCACTGCCCACTCAAAGCTAATTAGTTTATGAGGGGAGAGAATTGTGAGGCTGCATGCGAGCTGCAAAAGCAGCATTTCTCAGGCATTTATTTCTTAGCTTCAAGCTTCTGAACCTTGTTTCACAGAAACCAGGGATTTGAAACTGACGAAAAAATGCAAGGGGATATTCAAGCCGAGCATTTTTGGATGCCTTTTACCACCATAGGGGGGCAGCACACTCCATGGGTTTTTAGAACACACAGGCCTGCTATTTTATGCTTCAATTCTGCTTCTTCCGATTCACCTTGGAAAACTGAAGTGGCAACACCATTTACTCCCCCCCCTCACAGGCTGTAGTCATCTGTGGTCACATCTCTGCAAGGTTAAAGAGGTGCCCAGTGTTCAGGCTGCTTCCTTACAGCCAGTCCGAGATCAGAATAGCTTCGGTCCGCAACGTGAACAGTTTGGAATGCAGAGCAGTGCAGCCAATCGGACTCCAGGTTATCGGGTTTCGCATCACCTCACACGTTGCTTTTGCCGCAGTGGGTAGTATCCGTTAAGCTACTTTTAAGGGACAAGCCTTGGGAAGAGTTAATTCGAACTGAAACGCTAGGTGCCCATTCAGATATTTTCTTATCTGGAAAAAGGGTGAACGCGAGAGAAAATTTGTGCAAGGAATGTCTAGTATAGGCTAATCTGGGGGGGACGGTTAATTTGGGACTTACTTTCCCTGAGTTCCTCCTTGTTATCAGGTGGTTTGTTTCAAGCCCACCCAAAGGTACATGAACTTGTGAAAAGCTACTGTTCTGCAACTTGGAGTTATATAAAGTAGCTGATTTAGTCCTTTGTCTACAAATTTTGCACAGAAGACCCGTAGACAACACTGGACGAAACGGTCATCGGCAAGCTTTCTCAAAATTTTCTCTCAGCAGTGCGAACGACTCATAGGCTGCTGGTGTCAGATCAGGAGTGAATTATGGGCAGAAAAGGAAAACAATGGTTGCTATACCTTTCGCCGACTAAATATCCATTAGAAGACGACCCGTCAATCTCTACAAACGGAAGGTCTGACGGCGGCACATCCAGAAATGGGGCCTTCCGTGCTAGATTTTGATAGAGGTTTGTCGCACTGTCCCGAAGGACACCAGTTTCAGCTGAGTTTAGGTGCTTTTTACGCGGCCAGTGACAAATTTAAGTCAGTGAACGGCTGAAGGGGCCAGCACACTTTGTTCATAAGGCATTAATTGGCTGCTTATTGAAACGAGATCTCAAAAGCCCGATTGTTGACTTGGATCGAATGATCTCCTGGTTGAGCTGAAACGAGCATGAAGGGCGGGAGGGGGTATTTTTTGGAAGCGGATGAGACGGATTTGGGGCCACCGCACGGGGAAAAGCTGCAGGATGTTCGCGGGCAGGCCAGAGGGCAGAGTGCGGCTCGCAGGAGGAAGAGCGGCAGCTGTCCGCGTCGCGCGGGACGCGCCCTCCCAGCAAATCTGCCCGACTGCTAAATTTGCACTTTCTATTTATGAACCAGAGTGCTTTCTCAACTTGTTTGCACTCTGCTTAGTGCATTCGGTGCCAGTTCCTTTGTAAAAAAATAAATAAATAAATAAATAAATAAGGAATCGTGTTGCTACTTTTTTGTTCTTGTAGGCAACATTATACATTTTAATGCATAAAATGGAATATGTATAAAGCCCTCTGACGCCACGGTTTAAATGTACAATTTATTCAAATTAAAAACTGCAAATTATTTCGTTAGCTTAATTTTTAACAGTTTATGATGATGATGATGATGATTAATATTAGGCTATTATTATTGAGAATGGATTTTTTTTTATTTATTTATTTATTTATTTTTTTTTTACGTTTTCAGGAAAAAACCGCAGTTTTTCGCCAACACGAAAGAACAAGCAGCCGATATCTCAATTTGACAAAAATATGACTTAGGGAATTATGCTATGAGGCTAACGATATGGTGGTTAGGTAGTATTATTTTACTAAAAGTAACTTGCAGAAGGGCATTCAGCAAAGAATCGCATTTTGGCCCTTTGGTTCTCAGAGGCTGGAAAGGCACTGTTTCCTGTTGACAAGAAATTCTGCAGTGGTCAACAGGTCAAAGGATATGCACCGGGATCCCATCCCTTCCCTCAAGCGCACTCCCCGCATATCATATGAGCTGCATAATAGCACATCCATCTTGTACGCTCTTACATCAGCCCAGATCCCTGCTGCGCAATCGGCCAAACACATTCTTGTCCGCACCAACTGCCTGCTTGCTTACCGACACTGAAATACAAATATTCGTATCTGTGGCACACGCGTTGCCAGAGAACTTTGTATTACCGACACTAAAACAAATGAGTCACATTGAAATAACAGTCATGTGCAAGTGCCGGGCAGATGGGGCAGGCCGAGTACAGAATCTGGCCCGGTGATCCCTTCCGAAATCTGGGCATTGGAAATAATAAAGGAGACACTGACAGTGCAAAGCAGTTGACAGAATATAATTGTGCAGATGTGGAGACCGTAGCCCGCAAATGCCACCCAGACTGCCGTGCGCATTCAATCCCTGCTCACTTGCTCTCATTCACATTCTTCGGCCACTGATTCTGCCTCGGCTAGTCCAAGTTCCTGCCTCTCCCTATCTTAGTCGCACCCTAGCTACCTGTTATATGTTTATCATTTAACGACATGCCAGACGCAGGGTTATCTTTTATTTACTGCTTTGCGCTAGTGAACTTTTGGACTATGGTGGCCGGGGCAATAAATACAAAGCAGTAATAAAGTATTTGTCCCCAACTTGATTCCTCCGATTTTCGCATATTTGTTACACTTAATAGTTTCAGATCATATTTGCACATTTAATTGTTTCAGATCATCAACCTGATTTTAATCTTAGACTAAGACAACCCCAATTGACACAAAATTCTCATTTCATTTATTTAACAGAAAAAGCTATCCAACCTTGCCTAACCCAACGTAAATAAATAAATAAAAGTAATTGGCACGATAATTACTAAGTGGATTAAAGAAATGTAATTGGTAATTGAATTAAATTTCATAAGTGACACCTGGGCATAATTGCTGCCGGCACTCTTGAATCTAAACATCACTCATATGGATCCTGCCTGGTAATGTGAAGTAGGCAAAAAGCAGCATATGATGCCATGATCCAAAGAAATTCAAGAACAGATGAGAAACAAAGTCATTAACATCTGTCAGTCTGGAAAGGGTTACAAAGATATTTCTAAGGCTAGGACTCCAGCAAACCATGGTGAGAGCCATTATCTACTCATGGAAAAACTTTGAACAGTGGAGAACCTTTCCAAGATTAATCGGCTTCCCAAAATTCCTCTAAGAAAACATTGATGACTCATCCAAGAGGTCACAAAAGAACCCAGACTAACATCTAAAGAACTTCTGGGCTCACTCGCCTCAGTTAAGGTCTGAGTCTACAATTCCACATTAAGGAAGAGACGGGGCAAAAATGGCATCCATGGGAGAGCTGCAAAACAAAAACCGCAGCTGACCAAAAGAATACAAAGGCTTGTCTCACTTTTGCCAAAAAAAAAATCTTGATATGGGTTTTGAATGACTCTTCACCTTCAATAAATTAACTGACCATTTAAAAGCTGCATTTTGTGTTAACTCTTGTCTATGTCTTATTTTTAAATTAGTTGGATGATCTGAAACTTTTTAAAATGACAAACATGCAAAAATAAAAGAAATTGGGAAGGGCGCAGATACTTTTTTTCACAGCACTGAGCAGTACTATCTTAAGGCATTTGAAGAGACGACATTTATGCTCCTAAACCTCTGTAAACCAGCATACTGGATTTGAGATAAAACAATCGAAATGAGTTTAAAATTCACACAGCTGTGGGAAAAAACAGTCCATTTAATTTACAGTACCCCCACAGATAAAAAAGATCAAAAATATTTGAACCACATGGTATAAGCTGTAATAATCATCATATTTAATACTTGGTTGCGAATACTTTGCACTCGATGACTGCCAAAAGTCTCTTGTCCATGGATACTCTCACACAATGGGTATCTATCATGTTGATAATCTGCCAGACTGGTACTGCCGCCAGCATCAGATCCTGTCTGTGAGTGTATTTTCTTCAGCATGTGAAATGCTTTTTCATTTGGATTCGGGTCAATATTTGATGTCGCTATTCAAGAACATTTTACTTTTTGGCCCTGAAATCCTTCCATGAGTGCAATAACAATTTGGGGGTATTTTTTTTCCGCTGGAAAGTGAAATGGCATCCAATAAGGCATTGGATCCGAACAGATTGGATGTTTCTGTTCTGTTCCAAATCCATCCTGCTGTTTCCCTCAGATGCCACATTATCAATGATTAGATCCCATTCCAGTGGCAGCCATGCATGCCCAAGCTCCTTGTAAACGTACCAGTGAACCCCTTAAGTTTTGGATTTTTCACTTAGGTTTTACCTTAAGTAGGTTTAACGTAAAAAAAAACCTTTTTTTCATACTGCAGGACATTATATCATACATATTCTGCATCTGCTGGTTGCAGAGCTTCACTGAAGCAACAGCACACTTATGGAGAAAAATATTCAAGCTCAGGATGCCATGTTTTTGTAGCCACAGCACTACATCAAATGGGAAATATCTAGATTTTGTGCATCATTTTAAACACATTTCCCTGTAATTCAGTAGGACATATTTGGGATGGTTGGAATCTCCACTAGAATTCAAAATAGGCCTGAAGTTTCACAGATTTGAATGAAGCAGCTGTATTTGACAGACCCATATATGGGTCTATATGTTTTATGGGGTTAATTTCTTCTGACACATGAGTTAACTACTGAACGCCCTCACTCAATTCATTCAAAGTTTTCAGTCGCTGTATGTCCTGTTTTATGGCCTTAGATACTTTTTTCATCCTAATTTTAAGGGACACGCAACAAACTCTAAATATTTTGCTAATTTTATTCAGACTTAATGTTCTCAATTTTTACAATGGCCAAAACTATGTAATTCTTCCTCTCTCACTCCCTCCCCATCTCACACCCATCAGGAAACATTCAGAAACACACATCTCACAACGCAAGTACAACCATACGTGAACCAAAGCCCAGCAGTGTTTCAAAAATATCCCCCATTTTGCCGAAACAAAGGGTGGGCCCTTAAGCGAGGCCCTTAACCCCAAAAATTGCTCCAGGGGCTTTACCCCTGTCTCTCTCTGTACCTCCTCACTTGCAATTGTTCTATCTGGAATATCTCATGGGGAATCCTTGCAAAAGAGAGACATGTTCTCAATGGAATTTTCTTTATTAAGTAAAGGTTAAAAAAATTCAACTGCAAATTTGAAAAATTTTTTTAAAACTTCATCATTCCTCAGTTGTAATGCATTAGATGTGTTTTATATTACAAAAGTGCTGCCAAGTTTGCATGATACCGGAGGTATTATTATCAGTGGGGCAGATCCCCTGTTTCCAGCTGAACTGAGGCAAACAGGAGAGCTGGGGTCAAAAGGCCGTCTGCCTCAGAACAGCGTTCGTTTGTGCGCACAGCCCGAGGTGGGAGGGTTACGCAAAAATCCCAGCTTTTCCTTATCATTCCGTCTTCCTCATACCTACAATTCTAAAAAGGGAAACAGAAAAACAACTTATGTGTAAAGAAATTGAATACCAGGGACTGGAGAGTGCCTGAGCTTCCCATTGTATATCAAGGGGAAGTGGAGCTGGTTCCTCCAATGTTTACCACATTAGGGCTCGAGACAGGATGCAGAGTCCAGGAGGAAACTCTGACAGTTGTGCGGGAGCTGCAAGGGAAACCAAGAGAGAGGGAACATTGAGTACACTGCCCGACTGGCTGTCAGGAGGCTATCTTTCTCACTCTCCGCGGCTGAACGCGTATCATCACCCACTGCGATCCTCAAGTTTAGGCTCCAGCTTCTTCTCTCAGCAACAGGTAACACAACATATCTCTCTTTGCGTCTGACGTCAAAATTTCCTTTGCCTCGAAGATGAAAGGTTCTTGGCCGTGCGCTGAAATTCCTCCACTTTCAGATCCCAAAGTGCTTGGTATCTCTGTATGTGTCTCTCTGATCATTGTCTGTCAGTCTTTCTTTCCCTCGCTCTCTCTCTCTCTTTCTCTCTCTCTCACTGTATCACCCTCTCACTGATAGAGCCCAGCTCTCTCCCCACAACAGAAGGATTATTGGCACCAATGCGGGAGGCTACGCCGAGACTGCCTGGCACACGCAGACGGACAGGGACCATGATGGAGCTGAAGGTCCAGCTGATTCCCACTGGGGAGATCATCCTGTCTCCAGGGCGGAACGGCCACAACTTTGGCCCGGTGAGCACTCCCGGATCCTCCACAATTTTCACCCCTTTTCCAAAGCTGTCTGCAAACATTCCTCCAATCCTTACACTTCCACAGTAAACTTAGGGAACATGTAATGTTAACGCCACTTTCACACCGATGTCCTTTTACCAATAACACCTTTAAATTGGATTACATGCCGTGTATTTTTACAGATCATTACCAGGTTATTTGTCGGGTAACTTTTTTCATTATTTAAAACAGTTTGCTTGTTTTATGCTGATGTCACTGATGTTGATTACTTCAATGCCAACTTATGTCAGAGGAACTATTGGGGGAAAAAATCTTGAATCCTGCATGAAGTCACATGAGTGAATGGATGCATTTTGTTACTGGAGCTCTGGTGGACTCATTGTTCTCTCGTGAAAGCAGGAAAGCAGACAGAAAGACAATGTGTGCTCTGTTGAGATGGATTAATTAATGAAGACAGCTGTGATGAAGGTCAGGGTGAGAGTTGAGAATTGATTCTGAAGAGTGTGATCATAGGAGAAATGACAAAACACAAAGCCTCTTCTGACTGATATTCGCTGTTACAAAATAACATAAGATCTTGTGTGTGTGTGTGTGTGTGAGAGAGAGAGAGAGAGAGAGAGAGAGAGAGAGAGAAAGAGAGAGAGAGAGAACCTATAATTACATTTGCTTCAGTATCAGCGAAATATACCTTATGCTACTACCCAGCAAACATGAGACGTCTGCCCGACGTGCAGATGACGTATATAACGCGATATAGACATGATCTGGACGTTGGGCAGACGTCTCATGTTTGCTGGGTGTAGTTTTAGGTGCGAAGTGGTTGATGGACGACTTGCGATAAGACAATCAGAAGTTGGGTGGGGTTATTTCCCTGTCACAATCCGAAAAAAAAATTAATGACTCTCATCCCTGAATGATTAGATTAGGCGAAGTTTGTCCCCGGAGAAATTGGGATAGTTGATATTCATCTTTGTATTCTCACATGCCCTGCACTCAGCAGAGATAACATAGTTCGTCAGTGTTAAATGGTTCTGATTAGCAAATGACTATTATGGCTTATGGGAGATCAACTTCTTCGATAATTCCACAAATCCTCACAGAGGAATTTGTCCGTAATTAAAGCTGCCTTTTCAATCTAATGGATTTGCATATGCAGAGTCATGCGAGTCTGTTAAATGTCTCAATAGTGGTGAAGATTCAGGAATGGAATGTAACCGGGCGTCGAGGAAACAGCACGGGAATTCCGGCACGAACAAGCTTTTTTCCAACATTCCCTCCTGTTAGAGTCACGCAGACAGTGAGTGCCTTGCATTTACCATATGAAAGGAGGGAGGGGCGGAAAAAGGAGAGGCCCGCAAAAGAGTGAACGGTGGGGTGCGGTCCATAAGGCAGTAGTGAGGTTACTGCGTTAGAGCTGCAGGGTGGGCTGCCGTGCAGTTACACTTTGTAAGGTCGCTGTGACTTGCCGGGAAAGGGTCTGTAGGCTTACTGCGCCATTGTTTTTAAAGCCAAAACACTGAAATTCGTTGTGTTTAAAGCTCTCCTGTGATCTGGAAAAATCTAGTAAGTATGTCACTTTTGGGAGAAACTGAGTTTGACCCTCATTTTCAGTAATTAGGAGTGGTGAAAATCTTAAAACACTAGCTATGAGTGTTATTTGAACTGTCAAAATCAAGTTTCAATGACTGTTTTCGGTTAGGAAAAGTCCAGAATCCAAAAGCTTTTGTTAAGTTGTGAGAATTCTTGCCACTGATAAATTCACTAGGTTTTCCAGATCACAGGAGAGCTTCAGGCCGCTAATGACTATTATTTTCAATACATTTTCTTCTTGGTTTTGATTAAAACAAGCACCAAATTTTAACCCGTTGTAGGCTGGATTTCATTTCTATCATATTACAGTTTTTCAGGATGCAGGACCTTTTGGAATCTCTGACATATG
Organism: Gymnothorax javanicus; assembly: GCA_029692085.1. Lineage (NCBI taxonomy): Eukaryota > Metazoa > Chordata > Actinopteri > Anguilliformes > Muraenidae > Gymnothorax > Gymnothorax javanicus. The sequence goes on from CM056199.1 coordinate 21,580,636, forward strand.
ATATTGCACCATATGTGAAGTAACTGATTGATTAACCTTTGCTGAATTATAGACTATAGTAAAATAAAAAACGAATCCTGCAATAAGTAACAGTTTTCAGAGACATCATACTGAACAGTCGTATCGAGATCGTTATTGAATTAGAATCAAAGTGACACAATAAGCTGTTTATGAATTGGGGACCGGTCATCCATGCCAAGACCATATTTATCTTACCCCCGTAGTCGTGCAAACGGCAAATTGATAGATTGATTGATTACTGAGTGACGCTCGAGTCTCATCACAACACTCCTTCTTAAAGGGCATCTAAAGTCGATTCTCAGACGGGACGTTGAACGTCCAATGTTTACAAATAAATCACTTGCTTTTGTTGACATCTTGCATTGTTACATGACCAATTTCATTCATATAAAACAATGTTATAAGTACATGCGTAGATAATCCTTCTATTTGGGTTGGTTTGCGCAAGTGCGGCTCGCTGATTGGCCGATAAACAAAAACAGTGGGAATCGACTTTGGATGCCCTTTAAGCTTTTCCAGGAGTAAAAATGGTAGCCTTTTGCTGCACGCAACTTCCTTCGCCTTTAAGATATGCTCGGCGGAGAATAGACTCCCCGAACTTGGCTTCTTACCACTGAACTGACTGATGAACATTGGCCGCTATGCTTGTGACGAATTTTGACCAGCAGATGGTGACATAACCCACGCTTGAGACTTGCGGAGCACTAACATCCTGAGCGGCATGCTTGCATATAGAAGGAAGTTAGCCCATCACAAGGTATATAACTGAACTTTTCCCCAACATTCAGGGTCTCATTATGCAATTGCCTCAGATTTCACGTCTGCTGCCAAATTTAGGTTACGTGACATAACCTTCATTCATCGACACTCTCAGTGATTGTGAATTGGAGGGCGTTGCCAGCCAGGTGTAGTAGACTACCTGTAAAATGATAAAATATAGTAGGAATTAGCCCACAATGTATAAATTCCTTTGTCTGTAGGAACATATTTGAAAACAAATTGGCCTTTTTTGATGCCATGCATTTGTCGGAAATGGCTTTTTCACATTCAGCCTCATGTTTAAGAGATCGACTTGCTGCATAAGTCCATGTAAGCTTTCGTGTTCATGTTCGGTCACGAAAGAAAAAAAAAATGGCCATGGGAACGAAACTGGATTGGTACGTTAATAGCGTAGGCCTACATCTGCAACACTTCAGATGGGAAACGGTTCATTAAAGCTTATAGTAAATATGGCCAACTGAAATATTGATGATATCACCCTTGCGCGACTTTGGTTGGGATTGGTTACAGAACTTCCTGGTAGTAAAGTCGTCGTGTTTCAAGGTGGAGAGAGTGTGAGACAGGCTTGCAAACGTTCGTTCCGCGGAGCTTCACTACTTCTCACCGGCATCATACACGATCTAACAACTGGGAGTGAAAGGAATCATTTGACTTCTACTCAAATAGAAACTCGAAACTGCTGGCAGCCGGATGTATTTTAGGCGAGATTAATCGCAATGGCAAATTACAGAAATTAAGGCACACAAGCATGAGGGTGATGTATGGGCTTAACTATCTGTAAGTAGACAGTCAAATTGACGCAAACGGTACAGTTCTCTGGATTAATGAAGTCAATTACTCAGCCGTGAAATATCCAGGGCAGCAAAGGAGAGACACTTTCAGTGGGCAGACACCCGGGGATTAAATCTGGAAAACGCCAGCACTTGAAGACGACTGGATTCACGAATTGCTGAATTGTTGATGCCTGGTGCAATTAGACGTATTTTGGACGAAGTACTATACGGCGAAATACAGCAATAATTCACAGGTAGGAAATGTTTTATGCGTCTGTATTCTGCTTTGAACCTCAGCCTATGTGTTATAGCCCACTAGCCAGTGTAGCGTAGCAGTGGTTTGATGAATGTCTGTATGGCAGAAGTTATAAAATGGTCCATTTCTGGTGTGTAACGCATAATTCAGTAGGTTGTGACTTTAATGCGGCAGCTCAATTCAGCTCTGTAGACTCAACGTAGGGGTGCCAGTTAAAGTGCATGAACGGCAGCCACTGCTCCACGGATGTGTTACGCAAATTTACGCCCTGTCGGTTTTTTTTTTTTTTTTTCCCCCGTCGTCCGACAGTAATTCTGTGAAAAGATATAACGTAGCGTCATTAAACTGCGGCACTCTTCGACTTCATTTGATCGCGACTCTGTAAAATCCAATTGGTTACTGTATAGGACAAGTTGGTGCGCGTGCCTTCATTAAGAAGCTACATTCAGAGCATGCTTAACTTCTGTCCCATTGGGGAGATTCCACTTACTGTACATAGTGTTACTATGAGAGTCTTGACACGTGCATGTCGGTGGTCCACCGATTTAAAATCAGGTACTGCACGCCATCACGGTCCCTTTCTCTGGCTGCACAGGGCCGTGATTTTCCCTCTGAAAACAAAACGCGCGGAGTGGTTCACCTGAAAATGGCTTCAATCCCAAACCACAGCTTTGGAATGTTAATTGCACTTAAGGCAGCGTAGCCTACGGCTGCGGAAAGGCGAGGACAACCTTGTCCTTGTACAGGTCGGCGGCGAGCTCAGAGATATGGGGTGCAACTATTTTTTATTTGTATTGAAATATATGTGAGCATAAGGGGGGGAACCCGGGACCTGAGAATTTGTGGTTCTGGAAGGCTATACATTATTCTTGGGGAGAATGGTCAGGGTAAAAGAAGGCTCAACAGTAATTTGTATGGTTAGCGTGCATACACACATGGTTAAAACACTGCCCACTGATATGTGTTATTTTTTTCCCCATGTATTATTCCACATGTGAGGTTTTTGCAGTGTACTTGTACATGGAAAGACCCTCAGTTTATTTCTCATGGTAATTAGTATTAGTAGTACTTTAAGAATGAATGGGTGGCACTGTATGCTTGTCTCTATTGAACAGGTGGCATGGAGGTGATGTAACCATCGTGCAGGGATCCTCCAATCATGGTCTGAGAACTGCTGGTTTTCCACCCTCCCTTTACCTGGGAGTCAGGTGTAAAGATAGTCTGGCCCATCAGAAGCACTAATTGTTCAGTTGATTATAGGCTTACCTTGGAGAAAAGAATATTTCAGGATTCAAATTTGACCATTTCTGCCATAGGGTATCAGGTTGTGAGGGGACTAGAAATGAACAGGCGTTGCCAATTGCGCTTCAGTCTGGACTCTGAGTTTGTGTAGAAATCTGGCAGAAGTAATTGGCAGCATCTCCCTTGGAAAGTTCCACACTTTTATTAATTAGCTAATTGTATTTTACCGGCCAGTCTGGCGCACTAAGCGGAAAACATTTACACATTGAAGGTTTTTAACATAATTTTGTGTATTTTAGGACAAGTAAAACCGTTTTTCTCTTCTAGGTGTAGTTTTCCACACGTTCATGTACTTGTGCAAATTTTTTTACTGAATGAAGGCTTATATTCTGGCAAACTTTCTGTTCTGATTTGCAACTTTTTTGCTGGTTTGTTTTGGCGACTACGCTCTCTCTACATTGGTCTTATCAGTCTTAAATTCCTCTGTTTTGTCTTGTGCTTTCCCTGTCTCAATGCTGCTCGGTTTCTTAACCAGAAAAGACAACTTTTTTAAGGCGTGGCCTGTTTGGGCTTCTACGAAGTTTGAATCAAGTTTTTTCTACAGTCTGGGCTATACATTTTTTGCGCTGTTCTTGCACCTGGATGCTCGATTAATGTACCCGCCGACAACTAGCTTACGTAACCACTTCGCCATTTAGGTGATCTGCGTTTGACACGACAGATATCACCATCCACAGATCATTTGTTGACACAGCTTTGCGTTCAGTTTTGGCCTCAGTGAAGAAATGTTTGAAAAGCACATAGTATATACATGGCTTTAGTTTGATATATTGCGTTGGCTCTTTTGACGCGAAGGTCGCTGGAAGGTCGTGTCCTCCCAGTCTAATCTTTCGGCTTCACTTTCACTTCCAGTGACACTGAATGGGTGTTCGAGTGCCCTCCTGACTCAATGTGACAATGCAAGTCTGTACCAGAAAACTTTCTGAGAGTTTATCATGTCAGTAATCAAATATAATGAAGTAGGGCGAAGGGGAGCAGCCTCTGATTTGCCACAGGTTTACGCGCTCTCCTGTGTGGGCGGGAATAAGATATGCTTCATGTGGTGTGAGGAATTCTCACTCTCCAGGAATAACGTCTCTTCTTCTCCTGCCACTCCCTTTTGGAAATCAGGGAAAGAGTGCGTTTCCAGCCAGCCATGTTTGATTTCCCTTTTCAAATCTTTCCAATCTGCTTGAAAGCTAAATGGTGATATAATTGGCTATATCAGTTGGCAATGACTGATAAATTTTGTAGACTTTTTTTGCGTTAGTCTACAGCCAGGCATGAGGCTCTCATAGCTGGTTTTTTTGATGACCGACGGTGGTGTATGCTCAGTTTTTCAGTGGATGACGCACACAGATGGAATTTTGGATTTCTCCTACTTACCTCAGGCTGTGACTGAGAGGCTTGGATTAGAGCCAGTTGTTACACAGCTGATTTTAGCTTCAAATAAACCTGCCATGAATGATCAATGTGTTAATATTCTCACCGTTTTCATGGTTTCTGCTGCTGGTGCTGATATGTTTCAACAGATAGTTTGGCAAAATGGATTGTGAGTTTTTGAATCAACATGTCCATTATAGTTTTTCTTTGCTCACTAATTTGCTCACACCGTAGCTCGGGGATCTGTCCTATCCTTGGGTGAAGTGGTTGTCGACTTGTCTTATTCATAGTGGAGCTGTGGGCTGCAGTTTACACCTTTGGATTCCAACTAATCTGACGATGAGGCTCATCCCTGTATTAGGTATAACATGACCTAACATGAGTGGCGAGAACAGGCCATTCAGCCCTACTAGGCTCACCATTTTCATATCACTGCAGTGAACCTAACAATTCCGATACTTAAGGACTAGATGGTCTCCAGCACTACATCGAGCCTGGACTTGAAAACTCCCTGAGTTTCAGCCTCTACGACAGGGCTATTCAAACCTTATCCAGAAAGGGCCGGTGTGGGTGCAGGCTTTCATTCCAACCAAGCAGTTACACACCTGACACCACTAATCAACCCCAAGAGTCTTTGCTAATGAGCTTGATTAGTAGTATCAGGTGTGTAAGTGCTTGGTTGGAATGAAAGCCTGAACCCACACCGGCCCTTGCAGGATAAGGTTTGAATAGCCCTGCTCTACGATATGGCCAGGCAAGCTGTTCCATGCTGTGATCACTCTCTGCGTGAAAAATATTTCCAAATACCAGACCCTCAGCCCAACGGGATTGGCCATTCAGCTTCCCTGCTACTCTACCTGTTCTCACTCCTCAGTGCCCCTGCTGTGCGGAGGTTTGTATTCAGCAGACTGTAGAGTGTGCACTACTGATGCCGTCAGTCTGCAGGATCTGCACGGCTGATAGCATCATACAAAACTGGACTCTAAGGTGAACTAAGACGCTTCACATCCTTTATTACATGTCAGCTGCAGTGCGTCTCTTGATTGAACTGCAAAGCACCTTTATAAGACAGGGAGAGAGCGTGTGGGAAGCAATGGTGAGCATAGATCCGCTAACTTGGCTCATTTTATCATCGTTCTCACCCATTTGCTGTACACAGGCCCTGTGCTGTACAGTGTGTAACATGCAATAGGCCATTTCATGCATCCTACTGCTGTTGTTTTCCACTTTTGTGTGTATTTGCTACCCCTGGGAGATTGATAGGGAGGATGCACCTGTCATCCCTGCCTATCGGTGTCACTGTGGCAGGAAACGGGTCAGGGTTGGGGGCGGGGCCTGTTGCTGTCTCTTCCTCTGGGAACGAGAGCGTCAAGGTCCGGCCCCAGCGTGCACGGCGCCGCTCGCCGTGAGTGCTGTAGCAACTGTGCGATGACAGAGCAGGTTAAGGGGGTGGGGTGAAAGGTATTGAGAGATTCTCTGGAAGTGGACTTCCTCGTTTAATATTGTGCTAATGGAACAAGGACACACCTGGGGTCATTGACTCAGAATGGCGAATTCAGCCGACGTCCTTGTGAAATGTGTTGTGGCATGTGTTCTCTGAAGGTCTACCTGAGTGATGTGTTTATTGAGCATGCACAGAGTAGGGAAATGCCCAGTGACTCAGACCAGTACCGCGCTGGGGCTGATGGCTTGACTCGGGCAGTGTTTGACAAGAACGCAAGTTAGTTAAGCTCATTGGCTACTTTAAGGGCAATTTCACACTAACTTAGGCCATCCATGTCTCATGGGGTCAAAATTTGAAATGCATTTTGTCGTTTTAATATCGACTGGAAGTAACATAACAGATCTTATATTTATGGAAAATTAATGTTAGCAAGCTACAGATGTTATGACAGTTTTGCAATAACAACAAAAAGTTGAGTTACTTGTGAAAAATTATTTATTCAACCACTAAAAAAACTGAGCACCTGAGTATATGGTATGTACCAACATGTTGTGGTCTGCTTATCTGTAATAACACCAGAACATCAAAATTTGATACAAAAATACTTCCATGTCTATATGTATCATAAACAATTGAGAAAATTAAGTTTTCAGCAAGTTTTATCCATAAATTTTGAAAATGCTCATGCAAACTGTTTGTTGGAGTATGAAAATTACACAATAAATTGCGTTAGTGATGTCCAAAGTCAAACACCTGACCTGTCTGTAGATGTTGGTGCTCCTACTTTTGTCATCGGCAAATTTGTTTGGCATCAATTGCCTCACAACAATTTTAGTTAATTTGTGTCGGAGTGGACATTTTTAGGACATAAGCAAGAATTATATAATAAACCTTTTAACCATGTGTTGGCTCATCTATATTACAGAGTAGGTTCACCTAATCATATTTTATGCAAATGCCAAGTATTGTTAATTAGGGGAAGAATTTCGCTTACTTACCAAATGTAATAAAATATGTACAGGATCTAAAGTGATTCTTCCAAAACAGGCAAAATAATACAGCAAAGACAGTTCTCTTGTATCTCCTTAAAGTTACTGGTATTATCTCTAACATCAGAACCCTTAACTAAGACTTGAATGTCATAAACACGAAATATTTGAGCATGCTCCATATGTGTCGGAGTGGACAAACATTTAGACATCATCCATGGTATCCCCGACTTTGTCCGGGGATACAGTTATTTCATTAAACTGGCCATAGTGGCTTCAGCAACCTTGTGTTTTATTTGGGAGACTAAAATGTCCAAATGTGGTCCTAAATTGCCAGTCCGACCCCTGTATTGCCGGCTAAGGTCCGCGGACCTGTGTCACGGAGACTGGTCATATGAGTGAAATAAAATTAGTTTTAATGTTTGGTACCTGAGAAATATGAGTAGTAATTGTTCAAAATATGAGCCAAATATTTTTTCATGTCTTGTGTCTGAGTGGACAGTCACTGGACATTGTGCTTGGCCTACATGTACAATGAAGCATGTGACCTTTCAGAAACTTATAGTTACTAAAATTATTATCGCATATTTGCCTGTGTATTAAACAGAAAATGTCTTGTATTTTGCAACTCTAAAGATGCAACAAGCAGAAGAACAAATGTGTCGGTGTGGACGCATTTGGACGGAAGATGTTTGGTACCTTGACAACAAGTGGAGGTACCAACAATGTAAAATATTGAACTTTTACTGAATATCTCTTCATAATGTCTGTTACAGTGGCTTGAAAAAGTATTCAGCCCCTTGAACGGATTTGGATACAAAAAGATTTCCCAAGCTTTAAACATCCCAAGGAGCACTGTGCAAGCGATAATATTGAAATGGAAGGAGTATCAGACCACTGCAAATCTACCAAGACCTGGCCGTCCCTCTAAACTTTCAGCTCATACAAGGAGAAGACTGATCAGAGATGCAGCCAAGAGGCCCATGATCACTCTGGATGAACTGCAGAGATCTACAGCTGAGGTGGGAGACTCTGTCCATAGGACAACAATCAGTCGTATACTGCACAAATCTGGCCTTTATGGAAGAGTGGCAAGAAGAAAGCCATTTCTTAAAGATATCCATAAAAAGTGTCGTTTACAGTTTGCCACAAGCCACCTGGGAGACACACCAAACATGTGGAAGAAGGTGCTCTGGTCAGATGAAACCAAAATCGAACTTTTTGGCAACAATGCAAAACGTTATGTTTGGCGTAAAAAGCAACACAGCTCATCACCCTGAACACACCATCCCCACTGTCAAACATGGTGGTGGCAGCATCATGGTTTGGGCCTGCTTTTCTTCAGCAGGGACAGGGAAGATGGTTAAAATTGATGGGAAGATGGATGGAGCCAAATACAGGACCATTCTGGAAGAAAACCTGATGGAGTCTGCAAAAGACCTGAGACTGGGACGGAGATTTGTCTTCCAACAAGACAATGATCCAAAACATAAAGCAAAATCTACAATGGAATGGTTCACAAATAAACATATCCAGGTGTTAGAATGGCCAAGTCAAAGTCCAGACCTGAATCCAATCGAGAATCTGTGGAAAGAACTGAAAACTGCTGTTCACAAATGCTCTCCATCCAACCTCACTGAGCTCGAGCTGTTTTGCAAGGAGGAATGGGCAAAAATTTCAGTCTCTCGATGTGCAAAACTGATAGAGACATACCCCAAGCGACTTACAGCTGTAATCGCAGCAAAAGGTGGCGCTACAAAGTATTAACTTAAGGGGGCTGAATAATTTTGCACGCCCAATTTTTCAGTTTTTTATTTGTTAAAAAAGTTTGAAATATCCAATAAATTTCGTTCCACTTCATGATTGTGTCCCACTTGTTGTTGATTCTTCACAAAAATTACGTTTTTCATATCTTTATGTTTGAAGCCTGAAATGCTACATTATCGATCCACCTAATAATTTACTGACAGTTAGGGCTGGGCAATATTGACTCAATTTAATATCACAATACTTTTGACCGAATGCCTTGATATTTTGACGATATTGCAGGGATAACTGTGGATGCTGTCACAAAGTAAACAATGACATTTTTGGTGAATAGTCATTTGTAATGTGCATATAATTACAGAGTAGGTAAAGACAACAGCTAGAATAGTCTAAGTCCAGATAACTGCATTTCTTAACTTTAATCGTGCCATTAAAACCAGAAAAGACGCTACTTGTGTCATAATTGCGAGATTACGATATCCAAAATCCCAGACAATATCTTATCTTGTATCACTATATTGCCCAGCTCTACCTCCAGCATGTTGAAATTGGGAGTGTCAGTCCGTCAGTATAACATCTGATTTTAAAATGGTTTGATACATCTTTGAACGAATATTTCTGTCTGTGTGTACAGGATTTTTGCGTCAGTTTTTATGTAGGTTTGCGAGTGTGTGTATGCGTGTGTCTGAAGGTTTGTGAGCTGTTAGCACATTTTGGTCTATAGCTTCTGTTGGCTGTAGCAGTATGGCGGTCGTCTGATTTTAGCTGTGGCTTTTCTGTGGGCTGTGGTAGAACCACGCCCTGACGGCTCGTATCATTAGCTACAGCCTGTCCTTCCGGCCTTGTTATAAACCGTCTCCTGCTTCTCCTTTCCTCTCCCAGTTTAACTCGGAGTACGTCCCTGCGATATTTTAAATTTACGCATCATTTTATTTAAAGTTCCGCATAGAACTGGTATCTAAAAAAAAAAAAAAAAACAGTCTCGTCATGGTTTTGTTTTCAAACATGTCAAAGATGAAGGCCGCTACAAACATGGCAGAGTTGAGTCTTTTTGTTCATTGAAAGACGAAAGGAGTTTCTTTTGTGAATTGCTCCACTGCTATTGAAATAGATTTTCTGTGCTGTGATTCTGGTGCGTGCCAACGTTCGTTACACACTGCTGCTCTTTCAAGTTTGGATGTATTGAAATGAACCGCAAAGCAGCGCTTCCTGTCATGCAAATTTGCCCTTGTCTGGAAAGCTGCAGGTGCGTTTTCTCGGCCTGGGTCGCGGCGGTTGGCCTACGTGTTTACACACGACACTGGAGATTACCGTACTTGCGTGCTGACTGGCCGTTTTGAAGATCTCCTACCTCACCCCCTCCCCCATCTGTGCTCAGTACGAGGTGACTGCGATTATCCTCTGTAATCTTGCCCAGTGCTCTATCAGTGAAAGGGAATGAGAGATGTGGCCTGGGGAATCCCCCTCGATGTGCTCCTCATCATCGGCTGAGCTGGCGTATCAGTTCTCACAGGCGCTATTGGGGGCGGTGTCGACTTTCTGAGAAGCTCGTGGTCTTTTTTTCTTCTTTAAACTTTCACTTTCTCTAGTTTCTCTCTCCATTTCCTTCCTCCCGCCCCTTTTTCTGTCTCTCTTGCCTTTCCCTCTGTATGTCCCTCCCTCGTTCATTGCTGTCAGTTCTCCCTCAGTGTATTCTTAGGTGTACAGCTTTGTAACTGTCTCTCCTTTTAAAAAGTAATATTGCTTGTGTTCAAACCACTTCCTATGGGTTATACTTTGTATTATGCCTCTCTAGACTTTGTGTTGAAAGTTACTGAGGCAAGTTTGTGGGGAAAATGTGTCGTAAGGAGGCGTTGTTTTTGTTTACCTGGCTCTTTGCTTGTCTGAAACGGCCTGTGTTGTCAAGGTGATCTTGTGGTTTTGTAGGACAAAATGTGCTGTTTTGGATAGAGTCTCAACAGGGTGTCTTCAGACCGTCAGATTACATTGAGTGGCAGTTTTCCTGTCCTTAATTTCAGCCAAAATTACAGCAGGTTAAATGTTGTTAATTACACATTTAATTCATACATACTGGAGCATAGCTTCTCAAGGTCACATTAGATGGATTTTTCCTTTTGCGTAACATTTGTTTATTAAGGTATCTGGAGAATTTTTTGGGTTCCTAATGAAAATATGATGTTCTGGTGACTGAATGAATCTATTAGCAAAATTGTGTCGAGGCGATGAAGGAAATGCTGTTGACCTGAAACTATTGGAATAATCAAAAGACCAAGCAGAAGATAATATAGAAAAAATGCATGTTTGTGGCAAATGTAATTGATATACATGTTTCTATTTAAAAAAAAGTGTGAGGAAAAGTGTGAGATCTCTGGATACAGCTGGGGAAGCCCCTGTAAAACATGAAGTTCAGGGACCTGGGTTTGTGGAAACTCTGGTATTTGTCGAATTGATTCATAATCACATTTGTTATCTAATCTAAATAGAACGCTTTTGCTTGAAATGGAAAATAAAGTTATGAAGTTTCTGACCTTCACTGAAGATCTCGTTCAACATGGAGCGATGTGCATTACGAAACTCTTTCACAATATGGCGACTGCTATAACGTGGCCTGCCATGACCATCTGACCTTCATTGTAATACCCAGCTGTGTAGATGTGTCGTCGTTATCATTATCACTAAACTGCGCAAGACTGCTGAGCAGCTAGCTGTAAATTCTCTAAGTACAGACGGCATTTGGCCGTAGTGTAGAATGAGAAAGAAATGTGTTTGTGCAGGTGTGTGAGATCTGACCCTTGCTCTGTCACGTTCTAGCCCTCCTGCCTGGCCAAGATGAAGGTAAGTATCTGAGCTGGCGCTCGTTGGCATGTCGTGCGTGGTGCATGTAAACCTGTGTGCAGTGTGTGTCCTGACAGATGGACGGCCAGCCGGAATGGGCAGCGCATTAGCCGACCAATGCCTCCATTTCTTAGCCCCGCCCGGCCTGATTGAGGTCAAGGGTCAATAATTAGTGTAGCCATTTTTGGTGACTGCCTTCCATTTTGTTTCTGTCAGAGTTGCCCTGTAAAAATGCATCATTTTTACAAATTCAGAAGCAAAAAGTTATTCCTCAAGTTATTCCTAAATTCCTAAAGGACATTTATATTTTAAATTTGTTATTTAGTAATTTAAGAATGACTATGAAAATTTTATCCTCACTATAATGAACCACAATGCCTTGTGTCCCAAGAGAAATGCTATAGGGTTCCATAGTGACCTTTATGAATCCAAAATGGCTGAATGTGCCCTTGGACTTCATTTCATCTTACCGAGTTGATTCGGAGTGGGCATGATTATAAAAGAATGAAGTTTCTGAATTGAAAGGAGGGATACCCCTTTTAACTACTAATTCCCTTCATTGTTTGTACTTATTTTGTTTGGAAAGTGACCCTCTTTTCGGCCTGCTTGTAGATGTGGTGTTATTATTGAGCATCACTGAGGCTGACTAATTCAGCATTAGCTGTGTTGTTATAGCTGTGTTAGCTAACTGTGGAGCGGTACTGTGGAATCCCCCATTGTGGTAGGTCTTGTAGGATAGTCAGTGCATATCTTGGGCCTGTATTGTGGAGTAATGTTTGATTGCATATACTTGCTTGTGTGTGTGTGTGTGTGTGTGTGTGTGTGTTTGTCTGTCAAGGAGTGGTGAGTATGCTTCTCCCCTTTTTTACGACAGCCAGTGCTGTGACATCCGTGTTAATAGTTAACTCGCCTCCTTGGTCGATTCTTGTATTGCCTGATTAGAGGCCAGAGCTAGATGTGGCCTTAGCAGTGATAGAAGGAGGGGTGGGAAGGCATTGACTGCAGTACAGCGAGAGGCCTTTGCCGGACTTTAGATCCGAATCCCATGTTCATGAAATAATTCCTTTGGCCTGTTGATCAAGGGTCAGATTTCCATTTCCTGCCTCTGCTAAAGCAATGTTTCCTGGATTGTTATGTCGGTGTTGTAACACAGCCAATACATGGCGGCGTTGTCTTATGTTTACTGTGTACCATAGCCGCAAATATATAACTGATACCAGGTCAGAGTTTGTGGCCATAAAGACGTCTCAGAGTCACAGCGCTCGTTTAGTGTCGGGTTTCTCTCGGCCTATTGTTGGCCAAATGAGGTGTCAGGAAACTACAAATGGACGAAGGTACGTCAAGCTATCAGTTACCCTCTGATTTAGTCCTATTGTACCTCACTGTCTGCAGGTTGATGATTGACAGCTCAAGTCGGCTCTACCCACTGTGGAGCTTAGGAAGTATTCGCTCACATTTTCACATGTACCAAAGCCATAGACTGGCATAGACATTTATGAGCTTGTAAAGGCCAGCTCAGCTTATATATGCTGGCCTGAAAAGCCTCTTAGTGTTGGCATACTGACCTGGGATCAGGTGTTTGCTGCTCTTATCCATTGTGAGTTTAATCGGCAAAGCTCCTCGTTCAAGTCAGCATTCCAAGTCCGACACGCTGTATGGATTTGAACTGATGCCAGATATGAATCTTGCACCTGTTTAGCCTGTTGACTTATAACAGATACAACTGAGATGTGATCAAGGGCGTTATTTATTAAAATTTGTGCGGATTTCGTACCTAAATAATGCTTATGTGCAAAAAAATTGAGATGGCATATTGCAGAAAATAACCTATGGGTTAAATAAACTGCATACAATTTTCATTTATTTGATCAGGATAAACTTAAAATTTGATATGTGATTAATCTTAAAAATTTCTCCTTTTTTTTTAATGTCAAGTTTATTTGTATAAATCGGGAATCTGCAAAGAAAGTGACGCACGCATCTTTTCTGTGCCTACGCATCGTTTATAAATGAGGCTCCAGAACTGTTATTGGTGCTAGGAGGTTGGATTAGATCAGTATTCTGTAGTGGCTGTGGATAAACAGATGATCTAGCTATTGGCTGGAGTTATTTTAAATGCCTGGAAAAGCACAGTTGGCACTGAAGGGCCGGACTGGAAGGCTTAAGGGTGGAATCCTGCTGGAATTCCCTCAGATAGGATTTTGGAATTCTGCCACATTACTCTTCAGTTTTGCTCTCCTGCAATTTATTAATCAAACTATCGATTTCTTCCTGCCTTAGAGCAGCAGATCCTCATAGAATGCAGAATGAAACAGATACTAATGCACTCGCATGCGCGCGTGCACACACACACACACACACACACACACACACACACACAGTCTGCCCTCGTCCTCCCAGTGCAGAGATATGGAAACTTATTGGTGCACTATTTTATGTGACATGGGTGCACACATGTACACGCACATGCATGCGTGCACACACGCATACTCACATTCACAAACATTCATACTCTTTTGGGAAAAAAAAGTGGGCCCAGCCCTGAATGCAAAACATTACGTTTTTAATGGTCTTCACAACACACGATTGGTCGGAAAATTAGAAAGAATTACACAGATGCACTCCTGAGACCTTCTGTGCCACCATGTGCCTGTAAAAATTTTTGCAGTGAACTGTTAGGGGAAAAAGCTGGAAACTGCTTTGCTGTGAGACTCGGCTGCTTCACTGAAAAGTCGATTAATGCTTTGGATTACTATTGCAGAGGTGCGTGCTTCCCATAATCGTCATGTTCTATTCTGAAGCAGAATGATAGGCTGAAGTTTACATGTTTAAATATTTAAGCCCATGAAACGTATGGACCCGCAAGTACATCAAATCCTGGTGCTGTATTCAAACCTGTGGAACTTCAGGCCCATTTTAAATCCTAGTGAAGATCCCAAGGTTTCCAACAATCCCAAATATGTCCAGCTGAATTACAGGGAAGTGTGTATAAAATGATGTAGAAGATGTAGATATTTAACATTTCATGCAATGCTGTGGCCATAAAAACATGACGTCCTGTCTTTGAATATTTCACTTAGTATAAGTGTAGCTTCAGTGTAATGCTGCAACCAGCAGATACAGAATATGTACGCAACAATGTCTAACAACATGAAAAAAAGCTTTCTCTGACTTTGAACCTACTTATGGGAAAATTGAAGAGAGAAAGTAGAGTTTAAGGGGTTCAAGAAATCTTAGGGACAAGCTGTGTTATACAGTTAGTGTATCTAGTGGTTTAATTATTGCTAATGTCCTGGCCAATAATTTGTTGTTAAGACCAATTAAAGCTTCATATTTTGTAATTTGGGGCTTGGCCCATTTCTTTGCCTTGGAGTCTACACACACACGCATGCACACGCGCGCACACGCACATGCATGCACACACACACACACACATACACACACAAACATACGCGCACGCACGCACATGCATGCACACACACACACACACACACACACACACACACACACACACAGGAACAGGCCTGCGCAGTAGTGTATACACAGTAACATCTGTCTCTTCAGTCTGCTTCTAACAGCAGGACGCAGGCAGGGATGAACACGGGGATATCATGAGGCCGTGACGCACTGAGTGCTCCCGTCTCTGAGCCGCCGAATCTCTCACATCCATCCCCCTGAGGATGTTGGGTCAGCTGACCTCAGAAATGGCCACACTTTAGCTTGCGGACTGTGAACTCACAAAATAATGCATCTTTGTCATTAGATGGTCTGCCCCTTGGATCAGTGACTTGTCAAGGCTAGTTGGAAGTTAAACAGTGACCATTGCTCGTTAATCATTGGTCCGGCTTGTCAGTGTAACAAACGCAGACAGATTACTCCCAAATTTGTGCATGGAATTTTGAATCCTGAAAAGTTTCCTTGCCTGGCATGATGCCTGCTATGGAAATTGTACCAAAACAGGAAGGTCCTTGTTTTTGAACTAGCTGAATGCCATTATTGTATTTTACTGAAGTGCAGTGATTGGAACATGGCCATCTCTGCAGACAGGGCTGATCTTTATATCCTGCAGATATGGTATATAGGTGCAGCTATCATTATGGCATGTGTATTTGAAAAGAAATAAAGCAAATCCCGTGCACTTCAATAGAGGCACGGCGGTTGTGCCACGCCTGTGTTTGCACACTGTGCGTGTGGGAAGCCTGTTGGGTTCGGGCTTTTCCTCCGCCTGCCTGTTGCCCTCAGGAGAAATAATCCCAGTGCTTTGATCCTGCAGAAGAGTGATGACGGTATTCTTCGGGTCCATGATAAAAGCGAACCATGACCAGCTCCACATCTGCTCTATGTCCACTGACCTCCCTCTGGTTCCATAATAATAAATAAGAGCTCAGCACACATGTACGGGGCACATGATACATTTTTTAATGCTGCTTGTGCACTGTTTGGCGGTAGACACGTTTTAAAAAGGGATCTCTTGAATTCAGTTTTTTATTTGTTTTTATTTTATTTTTATTATTCTATCCATTTCTTTGTTCTTTTAGAACATGAAAACCTACGTCATGTGCCCCAAATGCAAAATTTTCTAGAAAATCGTTGCTCCTCCAAGTGACAGTTGCCATACAGTTGTGTGGTTGGCCTGTTCTGCCAAACGTTGTGCGGAGAAAGCTCTCCAAGGCCCAGAATGGCCGAGCGTGTTTACTGTTACGGCGGTGGCTAAGCTTATGTCCTTTATTCCTTTATTCGAATCCCCGTTAGCTGTCACAAATGCACTCTTCCTGGGGTCCACATGCTACAATCCTCGGTGTGGAGATGCGCTGTGTTCTGGAGCCTCTCTCTTGATGTGAAATGCTAGCACTAGCCGCTATATCCTAGCGCTCAGGAGATGCCAGCAGGGAGATAAGGGGAACCCGTACGGAGCCCAGACAAGCCTGGCGTGTCGGGACAAAGGTGAGAAGGTAGCACTGTGCCAACAAGCATATTTGATACGCACTGAACACGCCACCTTATATTACGCAGAGCACACACACACACACACACACACACACACACACACACAGCACAGTGCACACAAAACTTGGCATCATGGTACACACTGAATTTTTTTTTGTCTTCGTTTTTGTGTTCTTACGCACTACCTCCAAGGCCTAGTGACGCTCACCAGGCAGGTATCTCCAGAAAAAAATTTTTTAATATATTTTTATTTCCTTTATATTCAACATAGCTTTTCACCCGAGTGTGGAATAGTGGAATATGTGTAATATGTCTGGACCCATTTTATCATTGTAATGCCCTCCATCATTTCAGGAGAACGCCCATGGAAACAAAAACATGCGCACGCACCTGCCCTTTTTCGGGCAGTGTTAGAAGCCCCTGATCTATACCATATTTGCCTGACTGCTTCCAAGCCTGAATGTGGAATCTTTCTCTGACTTGAACACATTTTCCACATGTGCGTGCTCTTTTGCCCTAAAATGGATGCCGTACTCATACTTGGGTCTTCATCTCCTTTGGCAATGTCGGAGCTGATTATGCCGCTGACACAGGCAAAGCTGAACATTTAAGATGTTACTTTGGCATTTAAAACATTCAAAGTGTGTACCACCAGACTGCTGATTGCGAAGTTATTGCTTACCATGTCTAATTGTTAGATATTTCCTTAGCCCTGAGAGGTTGAAATCAGACTATGCTTTCTCGGAGCATGTCATTGGACTGTTGCATTTTCCAAGCTATCACCAAGGACGTGTATTTGTTTGACTGTTCCTTACTCATTTGATGCTGAAGTGTGACTTGACTTTCCCTTGGTGTTCCACCTGACTACTGCTATGGCCAAACCGTAGCTAACGGCATGAAATTGTTACCTGCCGAAATTTGAAATTTTGAAAACCATACTAGTCCATTGAGTTTGCTTGTTTGTTTGCTGGCTTGCTTGTGTCCATTCTATAAATTTCAGTTGAATATCATTCCCCACGAAACTTAACACGCAAGTAGGCTATGGTCCACAATAGAAGAAGTCCACTATTGTTTTTCATGGTAGTGGGTCAAAGTTCAACAATTATATAGGCCAAAGGTCAAAATTAGTTTTTTTGGGATAACTTCCCTCAGAATCGTCCAGGTTAGCCCAGAAAAAAATAATTTGATTATCCTTTGTGCTGCACAGATTGATGTGAAACTTGGCCCTAACATCAGTTGAGTAGTCAAGTTGAGTAGAAAATTTTCGAATGTCCACAAAATTGTCAATATTGGGTGGATTCTCTTCAAATTTAATGCATGAAATTTTATCATGGATTTATTAATGTCCTTGAAATATGGCTTAAGTCCCATTAACTTTTCGTTTTCACATCAACAAAATTTTCCCATGGGAAATTAGCTGATTTCTATCATTTTTCAGTAAAGCCACAATTCAGGAGATGTTTTTATATAAATTGGATTACAGATAGGCATCGGTCAAAGCAAAAAAAAAATGGCGAGCAACCTGGTGACCATGCCTGAAAGTCAAGGTTGCCAAAAAACTGGAAACTGCTTTTTGGCCACAACTTCCTCAGAAATGCTTGTATCGACTTTCTTGGCTTGCAATTTTCAGTATTGAATTTTCTGGTCGTAAGATTTACATTCTATATAACCAAATTTTGTGTAGCTCTTGGTCTATGCGACTGATTAATTTTGTGGCATATTGTAACTGCACTTTCACGAGGCGCGCCACCGGACTGTAACCATCACCAAGCCATAACTAAAGGCATGTAATTGTTTGACGCTCCCTTGCCCTGAAAGGCGGGGTTCAGCATTGTTCACTTTGCTGGATGGAGGCCCCACCCCTGTGCATTTCCTCCCTGTCTCCCCTGTGCATTTCTCCCTGATACACTCCTCCCTCCCACCCATCTGTCCATATTCCTCTCCCTCCTGGGTAAGGTTGCCCTCACTGCACATTCCTCTGAATTCTGGATATGTGTGCGCTATGAGAGCAATGTCTGGAATGGGAGGGTGTGCTGCTTGGATGAGCTGGTCTGTATTGTGCTATAATGGCCACTGCCCTGTCCGCCATTAGCCGCTAATTTTGCCCCATGACCCTGTGCGGAGCGGCTTGCTTTTCAAAAAAAAATAAAACCCTATCTTCGAGTGTGACTAGAGCTCGGTGTGTGTGTGTGTGTGTGTGTGTGTGTGTGTGTGTGTGTGTGTGTGCGCGCGTATGCGTTTGTGTATGTTAGTGGGTGTGTGCATGTGTGAGCATTGTCTACCTTGTCTTCGTCAAATAGTTGTGCACGTGACTCAGTTTACTGTTTTATGTAGGTGTTTGTGAAGAATAATGGGTTTGTGTGGTGTAATTGTCTTGTGTGGCGTAATTACTGCATCTCAAGAGGTTTTGTTTAGACTTTAGCCCATAGATAGTCTCTTCGGCTGTGTGGAAAGCGCTCACACTTGTTCTAGTTCCTTAGTCTGGGAACTCTGTGTGGAATGACCTGCTAGCTTTTGGTCAAGGTTAGACGTTTTTAGGGCTCTGCCCCTAAATGTTTGTGGAGGAAATTGTTCAAGCATAAACCTTTTATAAATGTTTATGCTTGAACCTTTTATAAACCTTTTATCCGTGTCTAATCTATGTGAGCGCCTGTGTGTCTACGCTATGTGTGTTTCTGTGTGTGTATGTTTTTGTGTGTGTGTGTGTGTGTGTGTGTGCTTGTGTCTTTGTTTGTGTTTGTATGTGTGTGTTTGTGTCCGTGTGCGTGTGTGTTTGTGCGTGTGCGTATGTGTTGGTGTGTGTGTGTGTGTGTGTGTGTGTGTGTGTGTGTGTGTGTGTTAGTGTGTGTTGTGTGTGTTAGTGTGTGTTAGTGTGTGTGTGTGTGTGTTTGTACGTGCTTGTATGTGTTAGTGTGTGTGTGTGTGTGTGTGTGTTTGTGTCCGTGTGTGTTTGTGTGTTGTGTGTGTGTGTGTGTGTGTTTGTGTCCGTGTGTGTTTGTGTGTGTGTGTGTGTGTGTGTGTGTGTGTGTGTGTGTGTACGTGTGTGTGTGTATGTTTGTACGTGCTTGTATGTGTTAGTGTGTGTGTGTTTGTGTCCGTGTGTATGTGTGTGTGTGTGTGTGTGTGTGTGTGTGTGTGTGTGTGCGCGCACCTGTGTGTGTGCATATATTGCTCATTGCTCCCATGTGCTGTCTGGTTATTGCCATGTGAGTCATTGCCAAAGGCTCTTGCACCTGTTGCCTTCGAGTACCTTTCTCTACCATGTCCCTCCTCAATATTTAATGCTGCCAGTTCTGTGTGTGTGGACTGCACTCTTAATTACACCGCGTGAAAGCGCACTTGTACCTGCTTACTCTCTCCAGTACACTTATGTGGCACACTCATTTGAAGTCTGATTTTGTCTACAGGTTTGTGTTTGTTGTTCAGTACATCTTTTTTTCAGGGCTGTAATCTTTGGTACTCATGCAGGGTAACCTGGGATGTCACAGCGAGGATGTTAAGGGAGGTTTTCTGATGTTGCTGTAGCAATTTGCAATTCCCTGAAGCGCTTGTTCAGTTTAATGTTGTCTCTTAAATGGAGGGAACAACTTAAGTAAAATGAGTGGAGTGATAGAAATATCTTTTGAAAATATTTTCATCCCCTCCAAGTTTTTTAAATGACAATGAAGTGTATAATCTGAGTAAAAAACGTAAGGGCTTTCTTCTTAGCTAGGATACTGGGCCCCCCTAATCAAACGGGGAAAGCCTCAGTTTTTTTGGGGGAAGTACCACATCCTTCCACAACAGAGAAAGGAGAAAGGCATGCGAATGCCCCTTTAAGGGCTTCCTTATGGGGGGCATGCCCTGGGGGAAGGCCCTTTCTCTGGGGAAAATCCCTGCAGACTGTGGGCTGAGCTGTCCTTTCCACGCTGTCCTGACCTCTCCTTATATGGGCGTGTGGGTATGAGGGGGCCCAGGTGGGAGGGGCTAACAAAGACATTGTATTGCTTAAAGATGTGACTCAAGCTAGTGCTGGGCTGTGAGAAAATGGATAAGGGAGGGGGAGAAACAGGAAGTGGTGGATGATCGATTTTGGCTCCTCTGCTGCAAGTCCCATCTCGTTGGGGTTCATGAGAGCTATCCCGCTCTTCATTGCTGAGGGTGAATTGACATGTGAACGCATTCCATGCTTGGGTTTAGCGCGACCCTGTGTTTGGGATATGTTTTGAAAGCACAGTATCTTTCTATAATTATAAAATTTCATTTTCATGTAAAAAAAAGTTTTAATTGGCATGCGTAGAATTTGGTGGTTCCTGTAAGAGTAAAAGGCATAAATATATTTTTGCTTGTGAATTGAATTCCAGCCTTTGAGTATATTTTATGATTGAATTGTGAAATTGGATGTGACATTTATTGGATTGGTTCACACTTTTTTGCCTTGGAGGAAGGTGATGTATCTTCTCTGATGAGCAGTAGCTTGCAGATACTGAATTAAACACAGCACTTAAAGTCATGTACTGTCATGCCTGAGCCAGCTGACAGGAGAGCAGTTGTATTATTCTGTTTAAAATGAAACCTTCATTATGCACACAACCACCTCCACACACACACACACACACACACACACACACACGTACACGCACACACGCACATGTACACATACACATTAACTAGTCTACACACACATACACACATGATTTATGTACAGTCTCACACTTATACCCAAACAAAAGCACTCCAATTCACACAGGCATGCATGTGCGCACACAAACACTTGCACACTCTTATATACACAAACACCTACTCATATACACACATTCACACACATAAACACTTGTGCATTCACACTTTCATAGACGAATGCACACGCGCGCTCTCATATACGCAAACACCCACTCATACACACACACATTCACACACACAAACACTTGCGCATTCACACTTTCATAGACGAACGCACACGCGCGCTCTCATATACGCAAACACCCACTCATACACACACATTCACACACACAAACACTTGCGCATTCACACTTCCATAGACGAAGCGCGCACACACACACACACACACACACACACACACACACACACACACACACACACACGCACACTAAATGCTCCATATTTGGCCCAGTTCAGCGCTCAAGAATCACATGACTCATCCTACTCACTGTAGAACACTGTCATTGGACAGCATGTTAAAGACTACTCAATTTTCATGCTCGAATCTTTTAATGAACGATTGTATATCTTCGAAATAATAATTTGAAATAAACTGCGCGGGAGTAAATCCTCTGTATTGCTTAAGGATGTTTCCTAACTTTGAACATTGTATTTCAAACTGTGGAGCACCTGCGTGAGTGGAAAATCTGGGGAAGGTTAGTACCCTCAGGCAGCGGTTATTTTCTGATGGATTTATGGCAGAATTCCACGTGTACAGTACCTGGATTCCTTTGGTTTACGTAATTCAATTTTAACCCAGAGGCACTGAGATAACTGCCCGGTCCTTTCCCATGTAAATAAAAAAAAAATTATGTTAACGTTACTTTGTATTTCCTGGCACGGTCGGCCTGTAGCGGAATGTAGCGGTGAGGTTGAACTAGTAGTCACTCCCTAATTAGCTCGTACTGTGGTGATGCTGCTTTCAACTCGGGGTAATGAGACCGGCATGCCCTCAGATAATCAGTTCCGTGACGAAGGCACAGTGCCAAGAAGTTTAGTCTTTTAGCCTCGTCTAAGAAAAAGAACTGGGTGGATCTTTCTGGAATGCAGTCAGTTAATGCGCACGGCTGCTAGGAGGAGTGCGGGCTATAGAAGGTGCATTTGCCCGGGTGACGGCTCGCAGTCGAATGCCACGCATTTCCTGAGGTTTAGCATTAGCCTCAGCGTGGGCATGCTGAGGGCCGCTGGAATGCCGTTTGGGTAAATGTGGATCGGCTCAAAGCCGCTTCGCTTCAGTCAGTTGTCACAGCCCAGCTGGGTCAGTCTGTCAGATAGGCGGGTGTATTTTGCTGCTGTCGCGTATTACAACTGCTTAACCGCTCACTTCCAGCTGCTGTGCTGTCACTCAAGTTCACAGCGCCGATTTACGAAGTTTGTAAAATTTATTAGGGGATCCATTTCAAATATTTCCTTCAGCTATGATTAGAGGTTGATAAGAGGATTTATTATAATTTTTTGATTAATAGGATCTATGTTCCTACGCAATAGATTTCTGTGCCCTTATTCCAGCTTGGATAGATGGATAGAAACGTCGGTTGATACCTGATGTAAAGTTAGTTCAATTCAAATTGGCGCGAATGCTTTCCATCCTAAGTCTTCTAAAAAAGAATCACAGAAATCCATTCATTTTAGCGTAGATATGATGGTTTGTACAGTTTTTGTGGGCCCCCTTAGTTTTTCCTGCCCTGAACACAAAAGAGCTCTGTACAGCCCCAGCGGATGACCATATGGAACAATTAGGGAGCGTCTAGAAGCACACGCACACACACAGGCATGCTGAAGAAGGGTGTGCGTGTAGGCGGGGCAGTAGAGGGTCCTGTCCGCGAGAGGGAGTTCCGGACCTTCTCGGAGATGGGCTGTCCTGTTGCGCGCCGGTGTTAAAGGGATTTGTGAGCCCAGCGAAGGCTCGCTATAGCTGGCTGTGGTCTGTCCTCTCAGCATGGAAAAGCTGACACTTTCCCCCTGTACAATCACTCCGAGGCAGAGGTGAATCACACAAACTGGGAGGAGGAAGGGGCAGGGGTCAAGTTTGTAACTGGTGCTGTGGACCCCCAATCCGCCTTCTCTCTCTCTCTCTCTCTCTCTCCTCACCCAGTTCCTCAGTCCCTTTTCCTTCTCTCCTCCCTCCTTTCAGCATCTGCGTTAACTTTGATCTTCTTCTGCCAAAGCACTGAAGGGATCACTGTGAAATTTGGTGGAAAGCCAAGGTACATATGGATGTGCAGATTAACATTTGTTGGATTGGTGTAAATCTGGCCATAGGTGGCGCTGAAGCAAACAAATGGTCATAACTCCTAAACCATTTGTCTGATCAGCTTGAAATTGTGCATGCTTCATGTTTGTCAGGGTTGCTAGGAAAATCAATTCGAACGAAACGATAAATGAAGCAGCATGGCTGACATCAGGCAATTAAATTTCATTAGCCCATATACTCACTTTAGCTGTCATCAATCATGAAACTTTATTCTATTGTTAAAAATGTGTAAAAGCGCAGTCTTATTGCAAATTACTTTGATTAGCCTGATGGTGGTGCTGTCGAGAGGGACAAGTTGGATCTTGTAGTTACTGCTTGCAGTTACATTTGTTTTTTGTTTTTTTTCTTCCTACACACATTATAAAAGGTGTGTTCATTGTCCCAATGTTGTACCCAAGCATAAAAAATCCTGCCACTTGTGTGCTTACATAACACTAAAGCCTGAAATAAACCAAGTGAACTACAGTGCTCATGGCACTATTTCTCCCTCTCTGCTCTTATCTCCCTTTCTCTATCGTCCTTTCTCTCCTCTTTCTCCTTCACTCTTCCTCTCCCTCCTTTTCCTCCCTCGCTCTTCCTCTCCCTGTGTCTGTCTCTCTTTCTTGGTCAGGTTGCCAAATCCTGCCCACTGCACTTACATTTCTTTCCTCTGACATCACTGGGCCCTTTGCATTTTTCCCTCTTTGAGTGTACTGCTCTTCTCAGGCCCTCGTACCTTGCCACACCTTTCCTGCATTTTTCTGCACATCGTCTTTCTCCACATCGCACCATTATTTACATCCATCCCCCTGTGCCCTTCAACTACTTCTAATCCTCCATATCTGTAAGTGTCTCATTAGCTCCACCAACAAAGTTGAATGGAGATTATGTTTTTGTCACTATCAATTTGTCTGTCTATCTCTGGAATACTGAAAAGGTTTTGGATCAATTTTGATGAAACTCTGTGGTAAGGTTATTTATGATGACATTATGAGGTGTTTTTAGTTTCTCAGTTCAAGGTCAAATCAATGGCCTCATGTGAGATTGGCATAAGTGACATTTTACAAATTTTACAGGAGAGCCAAAAAACTGCCAGAGCACCACCTGTTAGCTATATGCTGAACTAACTATGATAGAAGTATAATACTTGGTAACCTATTGGGATGCCTACTAGACATTTTCATAATGCTTGGTAATTTGGGAGATAATTAGCAAACTGCACTTAAGCCCATTTAGCATGGGCAAAGATGACCATTTCGATCACAGCTGCACCAGTGTTAAAAAGGCATTTTAACCCCTTTAGGATATGAATTGAGATTCCAGACTTGGTCAGGAGATGGGCTAGTCTCAGTTATTCCAAAACAACCAAAAGTAATTTTTGACCAAAGTGTCACTTATGCCCTTCTTGCATGACGCCATCGAAATGTCTTGGTCATTATCGCGGGAAAGGTCAAAAATGATGGTGCAGGTGGAGTTATGCGCTCTATTGACTGCCTTTCTAGTTTTACATATTTATTTAAAGATTTCAATCTCTCTCTCTCTCTCTCTCTTTCTGTAGTGATGTTCATCTTATTCCTCTGTGCATGCTGTACGATGTAGTCTATGCCTTGCGGGTCATAACTGAGTCGACTGTTGCAAATTTATGATGCAACAGTTGTTCCTATGACTACAGCTCATATTGCACATCACTTTTGATAAAGACGGTCAACCAAATGCATCTCACATGCAGAAATGAGCTTAACATTTCATCGTTCATCCCTTAACTACAGCTGCTGGTTTGTACTCTTCGTGCTCTCAAACACCGGATATTTTCAGTGCTTGGAAGAAAGAATCGTTTATAAGCAATCGCTCATAATGTTTTCTTCCTGGCCAGACACACTGACAGGGACATCCTTGTTTACTAGCCTCCGCGGGTAAGAAAGGGGAGGATTGTGTTAGGCTGATCTGAGTGCGTGTATTTGATGTGGCTCCTTCACTGCAGATTTCCTCACTCCAGAGCAGAGCATGAATTCTCCTGGTTGTACATTTTTGGTTTTGTTTGTGTGGGGAGTCGAGAGGGCAGCATATGGATGAGCAACGACTGTATCATGGCTCATCTCCCACTGAGTGAATTCTGGTGCTTCGCCATGAGCACTGGCGACCCCAGTCTTTTGAACCCTCCCCTGATGGCTGTACTGCACACAGCAGTGAGTCAGTCTTTGCCAGAGGTTATTCAACCCAATCCTGAAAGGGCTGGTGTGGGAGCAGGCTTTCGTTCTTGGGCCTGTGTTCATAAAGCCCCAAAAACCTCTGCCCCACGTCTCATCACATTTCGTAATCTCGAGAACATTGATATTAATACTCTCTCTCATGGTATTAACTCCCTCCCTTCCTTTGATTCTTTCTCGTCCCCTGATGATCTGGTCTGTCACTACAATACTGGTCTTCACAATCTTCTTAACATCCTCGCCCCTCTGAAAACTCGCTCTGTCTCCTTTTCCTGTTCTGCTCCCTGGTTCACACCTGCTTTACGCCAACTGAAGGCTAAAGGTCGCCGGCTGGAACGTCTTTACAAGAAAACTGGACTTACGGTGCATAAAGAAAGGTTCAGTAACCATATTCTCATGTACAAGGGTGCCCTCTTCTCTGCTAAATCCTCATATTATTCCGCTCTTATAACATCAGGTGATGGCAACACACGATCACTTTTGTCACTGGTCAACAAGATCCTATATCCCCCTGACCCTCTGGCCTCTCACTTTTCCTCTACTGCACTCTGTAATTCCTTAGTGTCCTTTTTTATTACCAAAGTAGACAAGATCCACCAACTATTTTCCTCGATCACTCCTAATTGCACATACCCCCTGGCCCTTCCCTCCACTTTCACTCACTCATTTTCATGCTTCGATCTTCCCTCTGAAACGGAAATCTCAGCTCTCATTAGAAAATCCAAGCCTGCTACCTGCCATCTTGACCCTCTCCCTTCCTTGTGAAGGACTGCCTTCCTTCCCTTGCTTCTTTGATCACCAATATCATTCACTCCTCCCTTTCCTCTGGTGGTGTTCCCTATTCTTTCAAATTAGCTTCGATTACTCCCATTCTCAAAAAAAACCTGGTACTGACCCTAATAATTTCTAGTGTTGTGCCGATACCGATACCTCGCTAATATACTCATCCTCGTACTCGTTGACACATCTGCCGATACCACGCACCGATACCACTTAATGTACGACGCAAGCTAACTGCCTGCTCACGGTCGCAAAGGCTACAGTATGTTGTACTATCTGACTTCTGTGTCTAGGGGGAAACGGCGAGTTAGAAATAATAAGAGAAAGAGAGCTTTATAGGCATAGTCATCACATGCAGGCATGCACGCATACACACCAGAGGTGTATAGTAACGAAGTACATGTACTTCGTTACAGTACTTAAGTAGTTTTTTTTGAGGATTTTTTTTTTTTTTTTAAATCGGGGCTTTTACTCTACTACATTTAAAAGATAAAAAGTAGGCCTATACTTTTACTTCGTTTCTTAGACACTGGCCAGTTCGTTACCTGTTACAAATTAAAATATGAATGTAATTCATCATTTAAGGATTATCTGGATTTGGCGTGTTCGAGAAGAACTACGGTGCTCGGCAGGATATTTGTGCAGATGTGACCGCCAGCGGACATGGAGCTGCAAATTTATGCGCACAGTTACAACATTCTATCACTAGATGGCACACCCGGATCAGTTATTGAATATTCACAAGCAATTGACTTTAGTGGGATGGAGTGCCTATGAATGTGTGTGGAAACTATCTGTGCCAATTAAAAGTTCTACCTTTTATAAAGTTGGTTGTGTTACCTTGCCTATGCAGCGAGTTTAATTTCATTTGTCAAGCTTCAGTAATGTTTTGCCTCATTTGATGGCAGTGCTTGAAAGGCTTTTTGTCAGCCCTAAATGCAGAAAGATGTTTAGCAGTTAGGCATACTCTTTTTTTTTTTTTTTTTTTTTTTTTTGGAAATGGCCATGTGTGAATTGTTTGATATTGGCCTCCTTTAGGCTTGTTCTCCAAAAGAAAATTAAACCTGCACTCCAATAATTGTCATTGTATTTTCCTGGAAAACATTTCAGAAATATCGGTATCGGTACTCGGTATCAGCAAGTACACAAGATAAAATACTCGTACTCATATTGGTTTTTAAAAAAGTGATATTGGTGCATCCCTAATAATTTCAATAACCTCCGCCCCATCTCTAATCTACCTTTCCTGTCAAAAATTCTTGAAAAAATAGTTGCCTCTCAGCTACATTCTCACCTATCTGACAATAACTTGTATGAACAACTCCAATCTGGTTTCCGCCCCCACCACAGCACAGAAACTGCTCTCATTAAAGTCACCAATGATCTCATGGCAGCAGATTCTGGACTGTTATCTATTCTTATCCTTCTTGATCTGAGCGCAGCATTTGAAACCATTTCCCACAATAGTCTCCTTTACAGACTGTCTTCTATTGGTATTTCAGATACACCCTTTCAATGGTTTAAATCATATCTCTCTGGCCGCTCTCAGTTCGTTCGACTCCATTCCTTCAAATCCCAACCTTTTCCAGTTACCTCTGCTAACTTTCATTGCTATGCGGATGATACCCAGCTCTACCTCTCTACCAAACCCAAGTCCACCCTCCCGCCCACTTCCCTCTGTGACTGCCTCCACAAAATCAAATCCTGGTTCTCGATAAATTTTCTCAAACTCAACAGTGATAAAACTGAATTTTACTTATTGGCACCAAATCGATCCTATCAAAATCTGGCACTTTTAACCTCCCGATTGATCAGTCCTTGATTTCCCCTCGCCCTCAGGTCAAGAGTCTGGGTGTCATCCTCGATTCCACACATTCTTGTCATGCTCACATCAATCATGTTACCCGGACAGCATACTTCCATCTACGCAAGATTAATCGCCTCCGCCCATCCCTCACACCAACTACCGCCGCTATTCTTGTCCATTCTCTTGTCACCTCCCTTCTTGATTATTGTAATTCACTTCCCTTTGGTCTTCCACATAAATCCCTCCATAAACATCAATTAGTCCAGAATGCTGCTGCCCGCATCATTTATAAAATTCCGTCCGCTCATCATATCATCCCTGTGCTACAACATCTCCACTGGCTCCCCGTCCGCTACCGCATTGACTTTAAAATTCTTCTTCTCACCTTCAAAGCTATTCACAACTTCGCTCCCTCATATATCTCTGATCTCCTTCACATCAACACTCCCTCCCGCACTCTCAGATCTTCCTCTTCGAATCTCACTGTTCCCTCTGCCCGTCTGTCCACCTTTGGTTCCCGAGCCCTCAGCCGCTCTGGCCCTCGCCTCTGGAACTCCCTCCCCTCCGGTCTTAGAAACAGTACCTCTATCCACATTTTCAAATCGCTCTTAAAGACCCATCTGTTTAGACTTGCATATTCTGTTTAACTGTTTTATTGTGTCTTTATTTTACTGTTCTCTCTTTCTTTCTTTTAATCTTGTTGTACAGTGCCCTTGAGTGTCCTGAAAGGCGCTTTAGAAATAAAATGAATTTTTTATTATTATTATTATTATTATTTTGTAAAAAATGGGGGTGCTGATCTCAGACCAGTCCCCTGCCCACATCTGCTGTGAGTGGAAAGGTCTTGCGTTACTGAGATCTTGGATCAGTAGTACCAGGACTGTAACTGAGACCTTGGGTATTAGTATCAGGAGTTTACCTGAGACCTCGGTTGGCAGTATCAGGAGTGTAAATGAGACCCTAGTTACTAGTATCAGGTGTGTAAACGAGACCTTAGTTACTAGTATCAGGAGTGTAGCTGAGACTAAGTAGTTACTAGTATCAGGAATGTAACTGAGGCCTTAGTCACTAGTATCAGGAGTCTAACTGAGACCTTGGTTTTTAGTACCACGAGTGTAACTGAGACCTTAGTCATTAGTGTCAGGTGTGTAAATGAGACCTTAGTCACTAGTATCAGGAGTGTAACTGAGACCTTAGTCACTAGTATCAGGAGTGTAACTGAGACCTTGGTTAGAAGTATCAGGAATGTAACTGAGACCTTAGTTACTATTATCAGGAGTGTAACTGAGTCCTTAGTTACTAGTATCAGGAGTGTAACTGAGTCCTTAGTTACTAGTATCAGGTGTGTACATTAGACCTCAGTTACTAGTATCAGGGGTGTAACTGAGACCTTAGTTACTAGTATCAGGAGTGTAACTGAGACCTTAGTTACTAGTATCAGGAGTGTAACTGAGACCTTAGTTACTAGTATCAGGGTTGTAACTGTGACTGTGGTTATTAGCATCTGGAGTGTAACTGGGTCCTTGGTTATTAGCATCAGGAGTGTAACTGGGATGGTGGTTATTAGCATCTGAAGTGTAACTGGGTCCGTGGTTATTAGCATCTGGAGTGTAACTGGGTCCACGGTTATTAGTGTCAGGATTGTAACTGGGATGGTGGTTATTAGCATCTGGAGTGTAACTGGGTCCGTGGTTATTAGCATCTGGAGTGTAACTGGGACCGTGGTTATTGGCATCTGGAGTGTAACTGGGTCCGTGGTTATTAGCATCTGGAGTGTAACTGGGTCCGTGGTTATTAGCATCTGGAGTGTAACTGGGACCGTGGTTATTGGCATCTGGAGTGTAACTGGGTCCGTGGTTATTAGCATCTGGAGTGTAACTGGGTCCGTGGTTATTAGCATCTGGAGTGTGACTGGAGTGTAACTGGGGGTAACTGGGTCCGTGGTTAGCATCTGAGTGTAACTGGTGGTCATCTGGAGTGTAACTGGGACCGTGGTTATTAGCATCTGGAGTGGGTCCGTGGTTATTAGCATCTGGAGTGTAACTGGGACCGTGGTTATTAGCATCTGGAGTGTAACTGGGTCCGTGGTTATTAGCATCTGGCGGGTTGTAACTGGGTCTGGGACCGTGGGCATCTGGAGTGTAACTGGGACCGTGGTGTCAGGAGTGTAACTGGGTCCGTGGTTATTAGCATCTGGAGTGTGACTGGGTCCGTGGTTATTAGCATCTGGAGTGTAACTGGGACCGTGGTTATTAGCATCTGGAGTGTGACTGGGTCCGTGGTAGCATCTGGGGTAACCGTGGTTATTGGCATCTGGAGTGTAACTCCGTGGTTATTAGCATCTGGAGTGTAACTGGGACCGTGGGTTATTAGCACTGGGACTGTGGTTATTAGCATCTGGAGTGTAACTGGGTCCGTGGTTATTAGCATCTGGAGTGTAACTGGGACCGTGGTTATTAGCATCTGGACTGGGTCCGTGGTTATTAGCATCTGGAGTGTAACTGGGACCGTGGTTATTAGCATCTGGAGTGTAACTGGGACCGTGGTTATTAGCATCTGGAGTGTAACTGGGTCCGTGGTTATTAGCATCTGGAGTGTAACTGGGACCGTGGTTATTAGCATCTGGAGTGTAACTGGGACTGTGGTTATTAGCATCTGGAGTGTAACTGGGACCGTGGTTATTAGCATCTGGAGTGTAACTGGGACCTGGTTATTAGAGTAACTGGGACCGTGGTTATTAGCATCTGGTGTAACTGGGTCCGTGGTTATTAGCATCTGGAGTGTAACTGGGTCCGTGGTTATTAGCATCTGGAGTGTAACTGGGTCCGTGGTTATTAGCATCTGGAGTGTAACTGGGACCGTGGTTATTAGCATCTGGAGTGTAACTGGGTCCGTGGTTATTAGCATCATCTGGGAGAGTGTAACTGGGTCCGTGGTTATTAGCATCTGGTGTAACTGGGACCGTGGTTATTAGCATCTGGAGTGTAACTGGGTCCGTGGTTATTAGCATCTGGAGTGTAACTGGGTCCGTGGTTATTAGCATCTGGAGTGTAACTGGGTCCGTGGTTATTAGCATCTGGAGTGTAACTGGGTCCGTGGTTATTAGCATCTGGAGTGTAACTGGGACCGTGGTTATTAGCATCTGGAGTGTAACTGGGTCTGTGGTTATTAGCATCTGGAGTGTAACTGGGTCCGTGGTTATTAGCATCTGGAGTGTAACTGGGACCGTGGTTATTAGCATCTGGAGTGTAACTGGGACCGTGGTTATTAGCATCTGGAGTGTAACTGGGTCCGTGGTTATTAGCATCTGGAGTGTAACTGGGTCTGTGGTTATTAGCATCTGGAGTGTAACTGGGTCCGTGGTTATTAGCATCTGGAGTGTAACTGGGACCGTGGTTATTAGCATCTGGAGTGTAACTGGGTCCGTGGTTATTAGCATCTGGAGTGTAACTGGGTCCGTGGTTATTAGCATCTGGAGTGGGTCCGTGGTTATTAGCATCTGGAGTGTAACTGGGTCCGTGGTTATTAGCATCTGTAACTGGGTCTGTGGTTATTAGCATCTGGGGTAACCGTGGTTATTAGCATCTGGAGTGTAACTGGGATCGTGGTTATTAGTGTCAGGAGTGTAACTGATTGGCTGGAATGATGGCCGCACCCACACTGGCCCTCTCTGGATAAGTGTTAATTCCCCTGGACTCTGCTGCAGGACTGTGGCGCTGGCTTCCATATAAAAATCTTTAGTTCAGAACAGATGTGGTTTCACCTCTTTTCCATTGTTCATTCTTTCCTTCTTTTACTCTTTCTGCTCTTGTTGCCGTTCTTCCTCCTTTCTCCTTATTTCCACATTTCCTGCTTTTTTTCCTCATACTTTCTTTGTCTGTTATTTTTAGCGCCTGTCGTAAGACTTTCTTTTTTTGTCGTCTTCTTGCCTGCTCACTCCATCTTTTCTCTCTCCCTCGCACTCTGTCTGTGACGGGGTCTAACCGCGACACTGCGGGATCCTGTGCAGGCTCCACAAATAGCCCTGCGAGACAGAGGGTGTATAAATAGCCCAGCTGGAGAGAGGGGGCGGCGGGAGGGAGGGACTGAGATAGAAGGAAGGAGCAACTGAAAGCTGGAACGAAAGTAAGTGAAGACAAATGGTCTAATTCTCCCGAAGGCGTGGTAGACTGTCAGAATTTTATGACGCTGGAACGGCGCGGCGGTGGCCACAAATGCCTTGCACAAACTCACAGAGCGTATAGCTCTGCTGATAGTGATTCTAGAGGGGGGGAGGCGTCTCAGTGGCGTAGCCTGCAGATCGCATTCTGATAAGCAAAGTCAAATAATCAAATCCTGGCATTGTCAGACTCGACGAGCCCTACTTGTAGCACCCAGTCCCGATAACTTCAGTCTAGTTGAAGATTAGAATTTTGACATGTTGTAATCAATTAAGTTTAGTGCCAATACTCTTGCTAACAGTATTTCAGATGACCATTGTGTGGTTATATCACATAATCCATGATTTTTGCTGATTTGGAAATAGCCCCAGCTGCCACTCTTTAAAACTGAGCCTTGAAGTGTGGCAGCTCAGGGAACATCATAGTCAGGTGACCAAGAGGAGCCTGGGCTTTGTAGTTCTGGGCTCCATGACAGATTGGATCGTTCTTCTTCCATTTCAATACTTTAAGTAAGGCTTAATACATAATCTTGGAATGCTTAATACTTGAAAAGTCACAATAGTTAATACTTAAATGTTTAATGCTTAAGTTATAACTCGTATTGCTTCATATTTAACTCAAATTTCTTAATAGTTTGAATATTCTTATTGCTGAAAACTTAAAAACTCGTATTGCTGAATCCTTAAAAACACATTATGCTTAATGCTTACTTGCAGTTCTTAATACTTAAAAACTTAATTTTTAAACTTGTCTGCTGCTGGTCTTGCCTGTTCTCTGTCACTAGAGGCTGGGGTCAAAAAATGAAGCCTTTTTGTGACATTGCACAACATTTGATTTTTGGCATTATTTTTGTTTTATATGGTAACAAACATGTCATGTATATCCAGTAAAGAAATAGCAATATAAGTATAGACAAACGGTACTCAGTCTAAATACTGGTCTTTGAGTTTAACATCAATTTTAACAAAAAATGCATTACAGTCCTGACAAAGCGATTTTAATCTCGGTCAGACTAATCTGGCATATTAAAGGTTAAATAAATGAAATGAAGCTCTCTCTGGCGGTTGGCGGGGTTGGCGGTTGGCACATGTGTCTCTGCGGATGGCGGCAGGTCCTACTAATTGGAGCCAGGCCCGGCTCATGTTGTGAGGGAGCGGGAGGAGTGTGGAGCGGGTCGGGAACGAAAGCAGCAGTGGGCGGGGAAATGGAAGGAGGGGGAATATGAAGGAGAGAAAGGCGAAGAGCTAAAATAAAGAGAGAGAGAGGGAGGGAGAGAGAGACATAATGTGGAAGGAGGAAGAGGGAATAAGAAATAAATAAAACGGAGAAAGGATTCCATGTCTTTTATTTTTTTTTTCCCACGGACCTTTGGCCCTGCAGCCTCGGCGGGGAGTCAAAACCGCACTGTTTTTCCCTAAACAGTCCGGTACGGGGTAGGAAATTTCCAGAAGAGTCGTGGCTCCTCGCAGCAGTTGGGCGGGGGACAGGGGGCTGGATATTTGAACCTCTGCTTGGAGCGCTTCTCTGGCTGTTACTCCTGCCAGGTCGGGCACGGAACGCCTCTCTCGCTCGCATTATTGAGCACGTCTCACCGCTGTCGTGTGCGGTCTCTCCGCCTCTCGCGTGCAGGCGTGCCCAGCGTCACGCCGCTGCCCACCGACCCTCATCCCTGCTCCTATGACACAGACCCTTCTGCACAGGCAGAGACTCTGTTCCAGTCCTGCCCAGTTTTAATGGACTCGCTGCTGTGGCGCTTAATGGAGAGCCACAGTGGTCCGAGTAGAATCATCTCAGAATTTCTCACGAGGAAAAAGTGCTCAATAATAATAATAATAATAATAATAATAGTAATCAAAGTTGTGTTGCTTTTTGCAGATCACTAAATAGTTTTTTATTCACTAAAAGACTGAAATGCATAGCATGAGAATGTATTTAATTTTGAGAAATGCAGCTGCCCTTAGCCCAACAGAGGGCGCTCTTCTCTCCTCAGAGACAGGAGATGACCTTGGCCCCAGCTGTACCTGCGGAGGACTGGTGGTGTGGTTTCAGGGGGTGTGAGGTGTGTTCGTGTCTGTGGGTCTTTAGCCTGTGTCAGCGTTCTCCTGATACACAGCTCCTGCTGGCAGCCTCTGCTAATCTAATGCTCGTCTTATGTAGCCTTTCTATGAGCACTGTAACCTAACGTTAGCAAGTATAAACTCTCAAAATGCAGTGCTGGTTCTCTCTCTCACTGTCACACAAACACACACACACACACACACTGAGTGGTTTCCAGTTTTGTGGAGAGTTGCATTCATACCTGAAAACCTTTACCCCGATATTAACTATAAACACTTTGTGCCAAACCCTAACCTGCACCCCATCCCTAAAATAGCTGTTACCTTGTGAGGTTCAGAAAGTGTCCCAAGAAGGATGAAGAAATCTGGTATTCCACCACTTTTGAGGACATTTGTTCCCCACTGGAGGTTGGAATACCTGCCCATATGTGCACTCATACACACGCACACACACACACACACACACACACACACACACACACACACAAATTCATTTTCATGTAAATGCATGTGCTCCCACATGCGCAGAGACGCCGTCCTTCTCATACACTCTGTCATGTGCATGTGTGCTCTTGCATGCACAGAATGAATGCTGGAAAACCTCTGTGTCATGTTCCAGCTGACTGCGAGGGAGCAGGATACAGTGCTTCTTGTGGCTGTGAGTGCTGTTTGTCTACTGTAGCCTGGAGAGCTTGGAGAAGGGGAAAGGGAGGCAGGGAGAGGAGAGAAGGAATGCACTTGGCCTCGGTCCTGTGACATTTGTTTTCATTTTTAGAGGACGTATTAATGGTCATGAGCTATTAGTGGATTTTTCCAGGCCTTACATATTCTTTCTCTCTCTTTCTCTCTCACTCTCTCTCCCTGCCCCTTTTTTTCGTAAGCCAGTCTTCCCACACTCCACACAAGCAGACGGCCTATTTCTAACCCCCTCTCCCCTTCCCCCTCTTTTTTTTTTTGTTTTTTTTTTGGTTACCCCTTCGTGAGCAGTGGTCGAGGCCAGATGTGCAGTGCACAGGCGGTTTCCTTTCGTTCGCGTCCTCATTTAAGAAGGCGATGAAGGGCACGTTGGGACGGGGGAAGACGTCGCGATTGAAGGGTCCTTTTACCTGTCGCTGTGGAACGAGAGCGTTAGGGGTCGGGGAAAGAGCGACTGACTGATCCTGCTGCTCCCAGCGCAGTTAGGAGGGCGTGTGTGTGTGTGTGTGTGTGTCATCCTGCAGAGGCGCTGCCTCATCCGCTCAGAGCGACTCGCGGGAACGGGACAGATCAGGGCAGCTGGGTCTGTCCCACACATGGAAGTACAGAAGTTATAAATATGGGCTCTCCGCGATCTCCCTGACGTGGATTTATTTATTTTTTGACGAGGAGAGACCGTAAATCAGTGGTGGAAAAAAAAAGAAAGAAGGAATAAACGGAGAATCATGAAGTATCGAGCTGCGGTAAGAGCTGCGCTCCGCACAAATGTGCCGTTTTCTCCCCAGTGCCCATCAGAGTTTGTGTTTGTGGGTGTTTCTGTGCTACTGAGGTGGAAGTTTGGACCTAAGAGTGCAGGGTATGGGATCTTTGGGCTGGAAAGTCAGAGAAATGCGGAGGGGGAGAGTTTTGGTAATGTTCGTGGAATGTGAGAGGGCAAGAGTC
Source organism: Gymnothorax javanicus (assembly GCA_029692085.1). Classification (NCBI taxonomy): domain Eukaryota; kingdom Metazoa; phylum Chordata; class Actinopteri; order Anguilliformes; family Muraenidae; genus Gymnothorax; species Gymnothorax javanicus. Next base: position 21,616,695 of record CM056199.1, read on the forward strand.
AGGGTACGCTGAACTGTTAGGGTGTGTTTATGGTGTGTGCGGTACTTTGTGTCGTGTGTGCGGGGAGCTGCAAGCGCGTTGGAGCGCGTGAATCTCTTTGTACACTGTTTGTCATGTGCTCGTCTTTGTTTTCCTCTGTTTTGCGAGACGGCAGTGTCAGTCTGTCATTAACTTGTCTTCACAAGCACAGCCTGTTCAGAGTCTGTCGTAGCTGTGCCTTAAGGGGGTCTGACAGCTGTTTATTCTGCATATCTGTTGCAGACGATCACATTCCCTGTTCATATTTGCAGTGACAAAGGAGTTGGCGTATCCAGAGCTGGATGACAAATTAAACCACATGATCATTTCCTGGGCCTACAACCACTAAGCAAACAAACTTGAATCATGACAATCCAGACATGATACGGGCCGTTTGTTAGAACAAAAAAGTGTGTCGCTGTGGTTATGGAAATGTCCTTCATGATCTGGCCTCCGTGGCTCCCTTCGTCCCTGATTTGGTTCTGATTAGCCAGCCACTTTGGGCCAGACCTATGGAGATTCTTGCCTGAATTCAGCTGGAAAACTGCTGTAAATCCAGCCCGGAGTCGCTTGTGCTCTGGAGAAGGACAGCCACAGGACTTGATTAATTGGGAAAAGCTGGTTTTCTGATGCTAAATGCGTCAATCGGAGATTGAGAACATGCCTCACTAGGCATATACATAAAGCACTGTCACACTCTATGACTGGAAGTTGCAGGAGATGCGAGCAATAAAAGTGAGCAGAAGCAGCCTGTAGAGAGGTTTGGGATTGAGAACAATCTAGAGTGCTTGATTCATTTGGAATATGGGGCGGTACATCACATTCCTGCATGTTTTGGAAGTTAGCCTGGGAGACCTAGCGGTGATAATCGAATGCGCATGGAGGCGGGCAGTGAATTTCTTTCAGTGGCCTTTGCGTGTTACGCTTTTGTTAGCGTAGCTAAAGTGTCACACTCCTCGGGCAGGCGCTACTCCCCACTTCCACCAGGAGTCGTAGTCACCTGAAGTACACTCTCGTGTCCTGAGGGAACCTGAGAGCTGTTCGCCAGGCAAAACGCCTGATGAAGCAAACATGGACCTATTAGCACAATGTGAAGCTAACTGTTCCATAGGCCATTGTTTTGCACTGAGCTGTTTATGAGTAATTTTGTCCTACTATAACCATTAAATTGTTCTGGTGAACTTTTCTTTGCTTTTCTTTCCTGCTGGCAGTATTTTTGATTCATATAATTTCTAGAGTAATAAGGTTGTCCAATGGCCCTGAGCGCCAAACGCGTTTTTTAACTGCAGGCTTTTTCCCATCGGAATTTAAAACCCTTATTTCCTTTGTCTTATTCCACTTTTTTAAAATTAATTTTATTCTATCATTAGTATTGACATATTTTTGTTGATTGGTGGCAGTTCTGTTCAGTGTGTAGGTGCAATATTCCAGTGTATGGCATATTAAAGTGCATAGAAATGCTAACACAGGTGGGTGCATTGTGATACAGTCACATTTACAGATATAAAACTGTTGGTTATTTAACAACTGTGGTTAGTTAGTCCATATCTCCTTCTTGTCTGTTGATAATTTACAGCTAGGATTGTATTTTGGCATCTCAGAAATTTTTATCATCTCAAACTGTGGCATATGTTTAATGTCGGTCTTATTTGAATTGGCTTGTTTTAAAACCCTATTTTGTTTATTTTACCTTCTGGAAATTTCCTCCGGCAGGCTCGAGGTGAACATACGTTTCCATTTTTTTCTCGTATGATGTGCAATCTCTGTAAATAGTTTATAAGTCTGTTGTTAAAAGCAGTCCATTGCGGTTGGAATTTAGTGAGTCGAACACCAGGGCAAGAAGCAACGACCTTTCAATTCAGCCTTTTTCAAATCTGGGAAGGAAATGAAATTCTTTGCACGAAAATCAACTTAGACTAGCGCACATTTTACAGCGACGGAGCATTTTTTAACCTGTGCGGGTTCCATGCGAAGACTTTTCTTAATGTTGAGTCAACAGCACAGGTTTTCCTGTGACTCAGACAAAAGAAATGCCCAATCTTCTCTGCGATAATTTGTCTGACAAGGAGATTGAAATTATCCTTAATTTCACAAAATTGGTATGGGAATGCACCCGCCCCCTCCCCTCAGTGTCGCTGCTGCTATGCATGGTGCATGGTGAGAGAATGTTCCGGGTCCGCAGGCCTGCGCGCCGAGGGAAGCCATATAAGGAAGACGCAGCTCGCGGAGTCTGGAACGGGAAACCCGTGCCAAGTCCCACACCAGCAGCCCTCGCGGCACTCCTCGGAAAACAGGAATGCCTGCGGTGGATGCTCGCGTTAATATTTACGGCTAACAGTGCTGCTATTGTTTAGCGGTGGACAATGGGCAGAGCGCGGCCGGGCCCGCGTTGTTTTGAGCTGCTGTGTTGATGCTCAGATCGGGCCTGTGTGCTGATTGCTTGTAGGCATTGGGTTATCAGAGGTGTGGTCCCTGCGTGGAGCCTGTGGCATGGCTGTTGCTCATTTTTGCGCCATGGTAGGATGTTTTAAACTTAAACATTTCTGGAGGTGCACATTCCAAGGGGTCAGAAAGTGAAAATCTGGGCCATGTTTTGCTTCCATCCTGAGCTTAGCCAGCTGTTCCCACTAATTAGTTCAATAGTGCAGTACCTTTTCAGTTGCTGCTTGCACTGTTTTGATGTTTGCAGCTTCATCCATTTCTCGAGGACTGCTTAGCCAAGCAACTTCAAACTGAACAGTGCCCTTCCTTGGGTCTTCGGTAACATACCGACTAAGTTTGACGTTGATCAGGGGCTCAGCTCTGGAGATATGCGGAGAACACTTATACGTACATACATACAAACGCAGACAGAGATTCCTTGCTGTATAGTACCTGGCTGAAGATGTTCTGCTTCGCAACTCCAGAATGTTGAATGAAACACTGGGAAGGACTTTCACTGTCTGATTCTGGATTGGCCCCCTCTTCTGAAGTGCACTGTGGCCTCCAATCCAGTAATACAACAAATAACAGCTAAATTATTTTCTTTATTTAAGGCCGATAAGTCTTCATTTGGTTTATAAAACCGCCTTAATGTGTATTTGTCCATTATGTTGATTGGCAGGTTTACAGGAAATAATTAATGCTATCCTTTTGTTCTCTACTCTGTGATTGGCAATATCCTATATTTCACCCATCGTATGCTGGGATTGCTCCTCCCATTACTCTGCCAGGGATAAGTGGTTAGCTTTGACGTTCTTATTTTCAAACAGAAAAGGTTTTATACTACCTTGACATGTTTTGACGGAATACTCCCGTCTTCCTCAGAAGAGTCACTGATGTTACGAGTGACGTGTCTTATCAGCTGATGTTAGCGAGACGTGGCCGCCCTGCGGATGATTTTGGCCTTGTCCCAGTCCATAATATGATTGACTGGTACACCCGAAAGACCAAATTGACAACTGTAACAAATGTGACGTCATATATGAAATCCCATGCCAGTCTTGCCATAAAACATACATTGGGGAAACGGGTAGATCTTTTCACACACGTAAAAAAGAACACCAAAAAGAATGCGAGAAAGAGACAACAGTAAGAGAGACACGCTCAGTTAAAGAACAAGCACAACAGGTAAACCTTAAATCAGCAATCACAGACCGTTGCAAGAGGGAAAATCATATTATGGACTGGGACAAGGCCAAAATCATCCGCACTCAGAACAACCGACATGAACGCTGGATCATGGAGGCAATTGAAATCAGGAAGCGGGCCCACAGGACTATGAACCGGGACGAGGGGGAATACATGCTTTCCCACACCTGGAGTGCCATCTTGGAGGAGCGGCCGGATAGCAGGAGGCATGGCCGCCCTGTCAAATCTGACAGGGCGGCCACGCCTCGCTAACATCAGCTGATAAGACACGTCACTCGTAACATCAGTGACTCTTCTGAAGAAGACGGGAGTAATCCGTCGAAACATGTCTAGGATAAAACCTTTTCTGTTTGAAAATAAGAACGTCAAAGCTAATTAGTTACTACAGACAGTATGAACCTTTTTGGACTATCAGGGATAAGTGGGTTCATAAACTCTTAAAGTGCTAATTTGAATCATTGAGTTTCCAAAGGGCCCAACTTCAATGAATTAGAGGTCTGCGTATCTTATGACAAAAAGGGGGACTTTCTTGTAATTTCAGCCAAAAGTATGAAAAAGAGTGTTCCTTGGAGTTGGGCCCTTTGGAAATTCAAGGATTCAACTACTAATACTTAACTTACTACTATAGTCACACAAGACGCAAAATGTAAGAAGCAAAATTTGAGATTTCAGCCTTCAAAAGGTCAACGATTTTGTCAATTTTTAGTGGCAAATTCGTTAGCAATGACCTTGAGAAGGGTTCACAGGTACCTGTGAGTTCCTCTAAAGGTCATTTGTCAACTAAATAATGAATGATTAACTTTTGCAGGGATAGGGTGAGTCAATAAATTAAGCACTTTAAGGGTTAATGGAGGGACGGACATTTGCCCTTCTCTGATATCGGAGTTTGATATGTGGCGTTAATGAAGTAACAGCAGGCGTGATGTGTTCTTTACGTGTCCTTAATGCGAAGTGAAGCCGTGTGGTTTATGTTGTGTTGTCCTTAGACATGATGAATACTACATGCATGTCCTTCATGGGACAAAAAATAATGTTGGCGATGTCACAGTGTCCTCTTCTCTCTGTCTTCACTATACAATCAACAGTTGTGCTGGAACTTTCCATGACAAAATGATGGTGGCGTCCCTTTTTTCTGCCTGAAGCTACTCAGTGTCTTTGCTTTATTTGTGGAGATGGTAAAAGCTTGAAAGGACACAATTAGTACGTGGCTTCTGCAGACATTGTTGATAGCTTGCTGCTTGTATATTTTTATAATTGAAAGTTAAGGTCAGTCTGCTTGGTCGCAGAAGGATTCCATCACCCTTTTGACAGCTTTGCAATGCTGCAGCTGCTCAGAGGGGGGGAATGTTTGACAAAGCACAGCACAGTCTTCCGCTGTCACCTCTATGAGTCGATATTAACTCCACAATTTCCCCTCTTCCTCGTTAGAACTGCCGAATAAATGCATTCGGTCAGATGATTCTAACCATTAATGATGGGAATTTTACACCCTGGTCCATTTCCATGTAAATATTGTTCTTGCGGCACAATTTTGTCTTTGTTTCAGCGTAGGATAATTTCACTTGCAAAAACTTCACCTGAGAACCAGCTCACCTGCCTCTTCCCAGATTATCATAGTTACACTTCAAACCCAACCCCAAGCTCACGGCTGGCTCAGGGATAATTATTTTATTATTACTAAACACTAAAGAAAAGTCTTTCTTTTATCAACTGTGGCGTTTGCCAGTAGCGGCTGCATTGTGTCCGTGAGAGAGCCTTCTGAGGTCACAGGGAGCGAGCTTTTCTAATGCATTGGAAGCCAGTAATGACCGTAATGCAGTTTCTTATTAATGCTGTTTCTGTACGCTGAGGGAATATTCAGACAAAACAAAACAAAAAGAAATCTCACTGGCTAGCTGCCTAGCATGACCACTGGTAGGTAACATAAGCTCTGTGTTTGTGTGTGAGGATATCCGTGTGCTGAAGGAATTAAATGTGGAAACATGGTTCGGAAATAGATTGAGGGCAGAAAGAGGTGGAGATGGGGGGGGGAGGTGTTGGCAGAACAGAAATATGTGTGTGTGTGTGTGTGTGTGTGTGAGGGGGTGGCTTCAGCGAATCGCGCCCTGTCCCAACTCTAACACCCATCCCGCCCCTTAAATACATATTTGTTATGAGCCAGGAGTCTCGGAAAACCTGACGGCATTGCAGTATAGAGGAGACTCTTGACAGGAGGTGGGGTGAGGGAGGCCAAAAAAGCACGGATGCCTGTTGAGGAACAATGAAGTAACACTGCGAGGGATGGGCCTGGCGATAGTGACAGGAAGTTGAGGGAAAAGGGGGTTCCTCTCCAGCCAAAGGTCCACCTCTGGCCCCCAGCTTTGGCTCTGCTCCACTGTTGTGTTGACGTATGTTTTCCATGCACACAAGAGACGCCAAGATAAGGACCACCCTCCCTCCTACCCCCTGCCCCCCCCCAGTTCTTAATGAGTTTAACGAGTCTTTAACGAGCCCTGAGAGGACGTCGCATCTCTCCGAAGGCCCTGGATCTCCGGCTCCATTGTTTCTCGGAGAGCTGGAGAAGGGCAAAGTGGAGTGAAGGCACAGGACGTCAAGAGTGGTCGCGGGAAACTCAGCCATTTAAGGACTCATTGAGGTGGGAGTAGAAAAACAAAAGTCCTCACATCGCAATCAAGGAGCGACGGTCACTCAGGTGTTTTCGGTCGACGTCCTGAATGGACCATGAGATTGTGAGCCTTATGAAGTGACGAGTCGAGAAAGTCACCGTTTGGATTTCAGTGCGGGCCTGAGAATCTCAAATCCCCACCCTCATCTGGAATGTCCTGTTAGATATGTGCAACTGCTGCAGCGTTCTTGTGAAAGCCCAGTCGCCAGTTTTGGAGAGTGAAAACATCTGTGGTTCTCGTCTGAAATGCTTGGTATCACCAGCCTCGTGTGACTTTGTTACGCAGTCTAACAGTGCCCAATAGGTGTCAGTATAGAGCACTAAAAATGCTGACCCCAATGTAAATTTGTGGACTCAGTTACTGGCCACAGTCTACGGCTCTACCCAGAGTTTAATAACTTACCACACTCAATGAGAACTGAGTCCCTGTGTGTTTCCTTCCCTGGGTTCTCTATTAACTGGCCATCACACACTTTGATTGCTTGCACCTGATTGGTGGGATACCACAATGTAGGGCTTGTGATTAACCATTGAAAGGGAAGATTGAACTCAGTTCCTAGGGCCTTCCACAGTGTACTGCAACGGCCGACCATCCGACAGACCAACCAATTGCAGTCAGTTTCCCCGTGTTGTCATGTAACAGCTGATGGAATGCAGTGTGAAAAGACGAAAATCCATTTCCTTACCATTTCCTTACTCGGTGGCGAAGGAAATCCCATTCACTCTCCTTTAGAAGTCCAGTCTCGGTGTGTGAATAACACATTTATGCACTCACACACATGCATACGGGCACATTACAATCCCTGTCTCTAAGGAAAGGATGGCCCCCCACTCGGAGTTCAGTTGAGGTATGCAGAGCCCTGACCAGCCCAGTGTATCGTGGATGTTCTGGATGTGGTCCGATAGTTGAGCCGCTGGGTCAGTGAACCACTGAAAGCTTAGTTACTCTGAGCCCAAGTCTGTCATGTGTCTCCTTCACTTCCAGTTACTCATAGATTAGGTGCTGCTGGTGTCGCTAGTACTAGGCATCCCAAGGTATTTGCATGTAAGTTTGTCAGTCATCTCATACTTACTGGTTTCTGGCTTATTGTAGTGCTGTCCTTTCCTTTATATTAACACAAATGCCACAGAGGGCAGTTGCACGCTCATGGCCACAATGTGGTAATTAATTAATTAAATTGCCAATGTTTCTTTTGGGTAATGAGGGACGTAATTACTCCACAGCCAACGTATAGGGGAAAGGACACAGGTGCGGGTGGTATCAAGAGGGATGTTGACAATCATATGTACTTCCTGTGCATTTGTTGATACTTATGCTATTTTAAAAAATCATGTTTGTAAACAACAAAATGATTGGTGAATAGTATTAATCATACAACGCATCAAAAAAACTTCTCTGTACAAATATATCAACAAACAATATCAAAAAGCTGAATCTAAAATAATACCTAAAACGGGGACATAATACTGCTGAAAACAGCAAATTTAAAAGCTGAGAGTTTCCATTTCAACTTCATTGTTATAGTATCCTTACAAAGTTTATGCCCTAGATTGCAAAATGAGAAGGTGCTGAGCCAAAGTGCTGAACCAAAATGAAAAAAAAATCCTGCTGTCCAATAAATTATGGTGCTCCCCGCGGCACTGTCTGCCTACGATACCAAACACCTGCTGGCACCTGGTGTTCACTAGGCATTTGTCAGAGTGGAAGGGGAGATGAATGATCTTGTTGAATCCGAGGCCTGAAACGTGTTTTAATTATGTTTATGCAGTCCAGGACTGTAAGCCTGAATGACATTAATGAGGTAAGCGGTGATTACATTGCTTTCCTCTGGCATTACAACAAACCAAAATGTAAATCATAAATTTCAATATCAATGTGTGTTTACACAGGTTCAGTGGGGATAACACGTCAAGAGTAAAATTTACTCAACCGGAGGTGATGTAACAGTTTGCTCTCTGTCACAGCAGGGAAATGGCCTGAACTCTTTACCCTCTATGGTCTATTTTAAACCCAGAGAAAATCCTTGCACAAGTATTACCCATATCTCACCCACTACAAGGGTTGGAGCGTCTGTTAAAGGATTTTGCAATAATGACTAGTGTTAGGAGTGCACACTGCTACTAAGCTCACAGGGTGAGGAAATGACTGGGTTACCAACGCCTGAAGGGCAGAGGCACACCAGAAACTCCCAGTTGTAAGTGACTGATAGTTAGGCAATTTGGTTACCACTTTCTTGAAATAGCAAGAATGTTCCCTCGCTAAAATATACATTTCATTTTGAAAGTTAGTCATATTCTTGCACGCTTATGCAGGTTTATTGAAACGCAAGCACTTGCACAGGCTCTCGCGGAGAGGATGTTTACAGATAATACTCAGGTGATGAAATACGCTGATGTACATACACACATGCTCACATACATGAAAGGGATGAGGCCGATTCTGGGGTTGTTTTTGGAAAGACTTGAGTTCACTGGGGTCTTTATCATTAGCCAATTGTTTACCGTTACTTTCCTTATTAAAGAAAAAACCATCCTTGGGTTTCATGGTACTCCATGATTTTTAAATTATCTCCGTCCTGCATTACATTGAAAACAATACATAGCACATTATTTGACGTTGCACCGCATAAATTTCGCTGATTTTTCAAAATAAATATTAAAAGTTTGATTCTTGCAACAGAAGAGTTGGGACAGATGATATTTACCACTAGTAATGCTCCCATTCCTTCTCACAACACTTAATAAATGTATGGGGATTGAAGGCACCAAGTGAATAAGGCGTAATTTTGACCCGTTCTTCTTACAAACAATTCTCAAGGTATGCAGTAGTACGGGGTCTTTGTTGTCTCATTTTGCATTCCAAAATGTCCCCAATAGAGAACATGTAGCGCAAATGGGGACAGCAGGCAGGACAGTCCAGCACCCACAACCCTCTTCTTACGCAGCCCTGCCTTTGTCATGCATGCAGAATGCAGTTTTTCTTTGTCTCATTGAAATATGCATGCACGTTTCTGGGTGTTGTCTTGAAGGCAGCATATTTTGCTCCAAAATATTTGTGTACTTCTTGGCATTAATGGTGCCTTCACAGAAAAGTTAGTTACTGGTACCCTTGCTGAGAGCACTGACACAATCCCATACCATGACAGATCATGGCTTTTGCACTTGGTTGCTGGTTACAGTTCAAATGGGTCTTTGGTTTTTTGGCCTGGAGCACATGGCGCCCATTTCTTTAAAAAAAAAAAAAAAAACACCTGAAATACTGATTTGTCTGACCACAATACACGTTCCCACTCTGTGATAGTTCATTGCTGATGCCTCCAAGCCCACACAAGCCACTTATGGATGCTGTTAATTAGGCTTTTACTGTGCACAGGAAAGTTTTAACTGACGTTTGTGCGTGTAAGTACATATCGAGGGCTGACTGCAATAAACAGTTATGTCCAGTATATAACATCTGGACATAACTGTTTATTGCAGTCAGCCCTCGATATTTTAGTGATTGAGAAATGTTTACAGAGATAATTGTGTGCCTATGTGGTTATATCACCTGCAGATAATGGTTCTTGATCCAGTTTGTCTGAGTGATAAGAGATAATTATTATTCAGCTTTGTGTCCTTGCCCATTACGCACTGATTCCTCCAAATTCCTTGAATCATTTAATTATGTTATGCACCAGGGTGAAACATCCAAATCCCTTTGTATCTTTTTTGAGGAACATTGTTTCTTGAACCTTTCAATGATTTTTTTTTTTTCTTGCATTTATGGGCAAATTGGGAATCCTCCGCCCATCTTTGCACCTGAAGGACTTGGCCTTTCCTGGATGCTGCTTTTGTGCCAAATCATGATCGCAATCATCTGCTGACACATCAACCGTTTCAAATCACATCATTATTCAAATTCTTTAGGAGTGCCCCGGTGGCTCATTGGTCCAAGCGCGCGCACCATAAAGGCTGTGTCCTTCCCACGGCGACCCGGGTTCGATTCCGGCTCAGGTCATTTGCTGCATGTCTTCCCCCATTCTTCTCCCCAACCTTCCTGTCATTCTCCACTATATAACTGTCTAATAAAGAAAAAAAAAAATCCCCCCCAAATTCTTTAGCTCATGACTACTCATAAATTTTCCTCATTTGAACTTTTGTTGGAATGTGTTGCAGGTCTGAATGGTAGGAATGTATGTATGTTTACTGATAACATGAAGTTGACCGGACAGAACACTCAACATCTTGTGCTGGTACTGCCTGCAGTTGAACACAAGTAGAGGTGGAAAATCCATGGATCTGAACGTAAAAGTTCGGCCATGTTTTACTGCCAGCCCTGAAGGCAGTCAGGTGACTTGATTATGACTTCCTGGTTAAAAATGGTGCCAATTGGCTTATTCATGTGACTGGAACAAAAGACGGGAAAGGATTTTTACTTACTGGATCTGCTTTTGCCACCTCTGAATACTAGTCAAAGTAAGCTCAGAAATTGCTGCTCTCTGTTTTATGTCCATTTTCCACACCCTCCCAACTTTCTGTAGTCGGGGTTGTACTTTTCAGAAAATGGAAATGATTAATCTCCTGTTTTATGTTGCCAAATAAGAATTGACTCTAAAATTTAGGCCACTTCCTTGTAAAGTAATAGGTTATTTCCGACGCCTTACCTATTCACCTCGTTCTGGTCATGTGCAAACTTCACTTAAAAACTGACAGAAAAACATCCGTAAAGCATTATAAAAACATTTGACTGGCAGTGCACATGTTGTAATGTTCGTGTCACCTGTGCCACTAGCATTAATTAAAAGCCTGTTTAAAGGAGACATGCTCCTCTTTTTCCCAGGAGTGCTTAGCACCATGTCAATAACACAAAAACAGTACAGGTAGCAGCTGTGTGTGTGTGTGTATGTGTGTGCGTGCGCCCATGTACAAACTGGTAACCTAGCGCACACTTGCCCACACCCACCACCTGTCACGCACATTCTGGCACACATGCAAACAGACCAGCACAAACCTCTGTCTTCGTCTCACTTGTGTGTATATGTGTGCGTGCGGGATTGTTTGCGTAATTGCCCTAAACATTTGTGCGCATTTCTGTCTACGGTCAGACGATAGTTTTGGGGCTTCACTCGTCAATGTTGTGACTGATCCAATCATTGGGGATCAGGAGCCATGGATATAGACAATATTCGGAGTCTTGTGCACAAAACGCATGAGGCCATCTCAGAGAATGGCTTTCTGGAGAAGTGTCTGGAAGAGGTGATGTTTTGAGCTGTAGCTTTAAAATACTGCTTCCTGCGACTTCATTTCAATTACGGGATAAGTGTTTCTACTTTGATAGTTTTATAAAATGTTTTGACTGCCTTCTGCTTGAACCAGGAATAATGTCCTGACTTCAGGGATGTTATTTTTCTATATACTGCATCGGCACTTTGTTAAAAGAAAATTTCAGTTTTTTTCAACTTACCACCATAGTGGTATTTTTGTTGTGTAATCTTTTTGTTTTTGTGATAAATTTTGATTAACTTGACTAAATTCTGCAAGAGTTTTAAAAATGAATCCCAGAATTAAGAAATGCCTGTGAGTACCTGTGCTTATTTTAAAAAAAAAAAACGATTAGTTGAATTTTGCTTGAATATGTGATTTGATGAAGCTGAAAATTATCTAAGCTGTGAATTCCTTATTACATTGTGCGGGTAGCACCTGGTGTATTTGTGTTAGTGTGCCGGAACACTCACATATATACTTAAACGTATCTAGGTATAACGCAGTATTTACGTTACGTATTTGAGCATGTATGTTTGTAACTCTTTGCGTAAATTTGTCCACATCTCCACTTGTGTTCAGACCGCAGTTTCGAGCTTGGCCAGTCGGATCGGGGAAGGATCGGGTCAGTCGGGAAGTATGAGTTTAGACAACATGCGGAGTCTTATTAGCAAAACACATGAAGCCATCACGGAGAATGGCATTCTGGGAAAGTGCCTTGAAGAGGTGATGGTTTACGCTGTAGCTTTAAAATACTGTTTCCTGCTACTTCATTTCAATTACGGGATGAGTATTTCTGCTTTGATAGTTTTATAAAATGTTTTGACTGCCTTCTGCTTGAGCCAGGAATAATGTCCAGTCTTGATGGAAGTAATGTATATACTGCATCGGTACATTGTTAAAAGAAAATGTCAGTGTTTTTCATATTATCACCATAATGGTATTTTTGTTGTGTAATATTCTTGTTAACCAAAGTCTGCAAGTGCTTTAAAAATTAATGCCACAATTAAGAAATGCCTGTGAGCATCTGAGCTTTTTTTCTTTAAACAATTTGTTGCATTTTGCTTGAATTCGTGATTTGATAGAGCTGAAAATTATCTCAACTATGAATTCCCAACTGCATTGTGCAGGTAGCACCTGGTGTGTGCGTGTGTGTGCCGGAACACTCACACACACATTAAACACACCTACGCAGAACACAGTATTTATCCTACATATGTGTGCAAGTATGTTTGTGATTCTTTGCGTACATTTGTCGGTATTCCCACTTGTGTTCAGACTGCAGTTTCGAGCTCAGCCAATCAGAGTGAGGAAGGATCGGGTCAGTCGGGAAGCACGAGTTTAGACAACATGCGGAGTCTTATTAGCAAAACGCACGAAGCCATCACGGAAAATGGCATTCTGGGGAAGTGTCTGGAAGAGGTGATGGTTTGAGCTTAAAATACTGCTTCCTGCCATTTCATTTCGATTCGAGCAATCGTTAATACAAAAATAAAAATAGCCGGATCTAGCTTTTTCGCCAAAATTTCTTCCACTTCCGAGACTACCACATTTCTGGTGCGTAACTTGCTAGTTCTTAGTTCTGTTGCTTGCGCATAATAACATTGAAAGATAGCAATCTTATCATACTGTCAGCGCTTTTCAAACCTTTCCTGGTATGCCACATCTCCTACATGTTTTGGAGCTCTGCCTACTCCAGCACAGGTGAGTCTAATGATCAGCTCGTTACCTGTGAAGATGCTTGATAATGAGTGAATCGTGAGAATCATCCGTGCTCGCAGGAAGAGATCTAAAACATGCGGGAGAGGCGGTACTCCAGGAGAGGTCCGAGAAGCACTGATCTACATCATCTGTGATTGTTGACAGAAACGCAAAAAATTACATTAGAAATTACACTGAACAAAAATATAAACGCCCCATGTCAAATATTGATGCCACATGGAGTTAATGACTCTAAGTGAGCATATGCTGACTTTTACTTGTACAATAGGGATATTTCTCTTGATTTGTGTACCATTTTTTAATCCATCTCTCTGTCAGTGAGCATTTGCTCAGTGATGCAGTGATTTCACTCAGTACATGGGTGTGGCATTTCCAGACGGTGATCAGACAGAATGAGCAGTACCCAGACACTCCTTATACTGGGGACAATAAAAGGCCACCCCAAAATGTGGGGGTCATGCGGGAACGTACCATTGGCATGCTGGATGCAGGGATGTCCACCAGAGCAGTTGCTGTGCAGCTGAATGTTAACTATCGGACGATAGGCTGTTTGAGAGTTTGTTTCCGACAGACGGGCAGTACTGCAAATCGACCTCATCCACGTCGGCCACATGTGACCACACCAGCACAAGATCGCTACATCCGGCTCGTCCACCTGCGGGATCTGCTCAGATCAGCGACACGCACAGCGGATGAGACAGTTGGTCTGCACAACAGACGCATCACACCACAGACAGTCCGTAACCGCCTGGGAGAAGCCAACTTGCACACTCGGCGTCCTCACCGTGGTCTGGATCTCACCGCTGTCCGGCGTCGGAACCGAATTGCATGGGCAAACACACACGTTCGATGGCCCTTGGCACGCTGGAGAAGAGCGCTATTCACAGACGAATCCCAGTTCCAGTTTTTTGTTAGTAAAAACTCAAAAATTTGACATGGGGCGTTTATATTTTTGTTCAGTGTAGATTAATCACCGGAATATTGCCATGGAAGGTCCTTCTCAAAACTTTGGGAAAATGACCGTTCCCCAGCTGAAAGCTTCTTAATACGGCCTCTGCGCTTGGTATCGTACGGCCAAGTATCTGTAAACACGTGCGCTATAGTAACTTTCTGCAGCTCCACGTGACCGGAAGCGACTCAGCCACCAAACTATCCCATAAAGCATTGGAACTGGGGCATGACTGCAACATCAGGTTTTTTTTTTTTTTTTTTTTTGTTTTGAAGATTGCTCGAATTATGGGACGAGTGTTCTTGCTTTTATAAAATGCTTTGACTGCCTTCTGCTTGAGCCAGGAGTAATAATCTGACCTGATGGAGGTTATTTTTCTGTATACGGCAACAGCACTTTGTTTTAGGAAAATGTCAGTTTTTTCATCTTACCGCCATTAGCTATGGTATTTTTGTTGTGCAGTATTTTTGTTTTTGTGGCAAATTTTAATCAACTTGAGCAAATTCTGCAGGAGCTTTAAAAATTAATTCCAGAATTAAGAGATGCCTGTGAGCATCTGTGCTTATTTTTTTAAATGATTAGTTGCATTTTGCTTGAATTCGTGATTTGATGGAGCTGAAAAATATCTAAGCTATGAATTCCTTACTGTATTGTGCGGGTAGCACCTGATGTATTTGTGTGTGTGCCCGACCTCTCGCATATATACTTAAACAGATCTACGGAGAACACAATATTTATCTTGCGCACTTGTGCATATACGTTTATGACTCTTTGCGTACATTTGTCCACATTTCCACTTGTGTTCAGACCGTGGTTTCGAGCTCGGCCAGTCAGAGTGGGGAAGGATCCAATCAGTTGGGAAGCATGGGATTTGACAACATTCGGAGTCTTATGCACAAAACACATGAAGCCATCACGGAGAATGGCTTTCTGGGGAAATGTCTGGAAGAGGTGATGGTTTGAGCTGTAGCTTTAAAATACTGCTTTCTGCTACTTCATTTCAATTACGGGATGAGTGTTTCTGCTTTGAGAGTTTTATAAAATGTTTTGACTGCCTTCTGCATGAACCAGGAGTAAATGTCCTGACTTGATGGAAGTTATTTTTCTCTATGCTGCATCGGCACTTTGTTAAAAGAAAATGCCAGTTTTTTTCCAACTTACCGCCATTAGCCATGGTATTTTTGTTATTCCATATTTTAGTTGTTGTGGGAAATTTTAATTAACTTGAGCAAATGAAGAAATGCCTGTGATCATCTGTGCTTATTTTTTTAAACGATTAGTTGCATTTTGCTTGAATTTGTGATTTGATGGAGCTGAAAATTATCTTGACTATGAATTCCCAACTGCATTGAGCAGGTAGCACCTGGTGTATTTGTGTGCGCGTGTGTGTGTGTGTGTGTGTGTGTGTGTGTGTGTGTGTGTGTACGTGCGCCTGAACACTCACACATGTACTTAAACATATCTATGCAGAACAATATTTATCTTAAGCACTCGTGCATGTATGTTTGTGACTCTTGGCGTACATTTGTCCACATCTCCACTTGTGTTCAGACTGCGGTTTCGAGCTTGGCCAATCAGAGTGAGGAAGGATCCTATCAGTCGGGAAGCACGAGTTTAGACAACATGCGGAGTCTTATTAGCAAAACGCACGAAGCCATCACGGAGAATGGCATTCTGGGGAAGTGTCTGGAAGAGGTGATGATATTAGCTGAGCTTGAAAATACTGCTTTCTGCTACTTCATTTCAATTGCGGGATGAGTGTTACTGCTTTGATATATTTTTATTATTAATTTTTTTTTTTTTTTTTTTGACTGCCTTTTGCTTCTGCTGCATCGGGACTTTTTAAGGGAGAATGTCAGTTTTTTCAACTTTTACCATTATGGTATTTTTGTTGCGCAAAATTTTTGATTTTCTGGTAAATTTTAATTAATTTGACTAAATTCTGCAACAGCTTTAAAAATGAATTCTAGAATTAAGAAATGCCTGTGAGTATCTGTGCTTATTTATTTTTTTTTAAACGATTATTTGCATTTTGCTTGAATTTGTGATTTGATGGGGCTGAAAATTATCTATGCTATGAATTCCTTACTGTATTGTGCGAATAGCACCTGGTGAAAAAGTATTTGCCCCCAGTGTTTCCCATACATTGACGAGACTATGGCGGCCCGCCATAGTCTCAATATGCGCAAATGCCGCGTGTTGAGATTACATGCGCACATTTAAAAAAAAAAAAAAACGGAAAAATAGCAAAAATACCGGAAGACGCGCAATTTATAATCCCCCCCCCCCCCGCAAATAATAATAAGAATAATCCCCCGCTGAACAAAATACCCCCCCTCCTGATTTCTTATTTTTTCGCATATTTGTCACTTAAATGTTTCAGATCATCTAACAAATTTTAATTTTAGACGACATTAACCCAAGTAAAAACAAAATGCAGTTTTTAAATGATGATTTCATTTATTAAGGGAAAAAAGCTATCCAAACCAACCTGGCCCTATGTGAAAAAGTAATCCCCCCCCCTTTGTTAAATCATGAATTATCTGTGATTAACCACATTTTTTAGTTCATTTTCATGAGCCACACCCAGGCCTGATAACTGCCAGACCTGTTGAATAAAGAAATCACTCAAGTAGAACCTGTCTGACAAAGTGAGGTAGGCTGAAAGATCTCAAAAAGCGACACATCATGCCGCGATCTTAGGAAATTCGAGACCAGATAAGAAACGAAGTCAGTGATATCTATCATTCTGGAAAAGGTGGCAAAGCCATTTCTAACTCTTTGGGACTCCAGCGAACCACGGTGAGAGCCATTATCCACAAGTGGAGAAAACTTGGAACAGTGATGAACCTTCCCAGGAGTGGCTGGCCTACCAAAATTACTCCAAGACCGCATCAACGACTCATCCAGGAGGTCACAAAAGAACCCAGAACAACATCTGAAGAACTGGAGGCCTCACTTGCCTCAGTTAAAGTCAGTGATCATGATTCAACAGTAAGAAAGAGACTGGACAAAAATGGCATCCATGGGAGATTTCCAAGGTGAAAACCACTGCTGACCAAAAAGGACACAAAGGCTCGTCTCACATTTGCCAAAATACATCTTGATGATCCCCAAGACTTTGGGGAAAATATTCTGTGGACTGACGAGACAAAAGTTGAACTTTTTGGAAGGTGTGCGTCCCGTTACATCTGGCGTAAAACTAACACAGCATTTCAGAAAAAGAACATCATACCAACAGTCAAACATGGTGGTGGTAGTGTGATGGTCTGGGGCTGCTTTGCTGCTTCATGACCTGGACGACGTGCCGTAATTGATGGAACCATGAATTCTCCTCTCTACCAGAAAATTATGAACCAGACTGTCCGACCATCAGTTTGAGACATCAAGCTCAAGCGCACTTGGGTTATGCAGCAGGATAATCATCCGAAACACACCAGCAAGTCCACCTCTAGGTTAAAAAAAGCTAAATAAAGGTTTTGGAGTGGCCAAGTCAAAGTCTGGACTTAAATCCAATTGAGATGCTGTGGCATGAACTTAAACAGGCCATTTTTGCTGGAAAACCCTCCAATGTGGCTGAATTAAAACAATTCTGCAAAGAAGAGTGGCCAAAATTCCTCCACAGAGATGTGAAAGACTCATTGCCAGTTATCGCAAAAGCTTGATTGCAGTTGTTGTCGCCGAGGGTGGCACAACCAGTTTTGAGGGGCAATTACTTTTTCACGTAGGGCCAGTTAGGTTTGGATAGCTTTTTTTTTCCCTTAATAAGTAAAATCATCATTTAAAAACTGCATTTTGCATTTACTCAGGTTATCTTTGTCTCATATTAAAATTTATTTAATGATTTGAAACATTTAAGTGCGACAAATATGCAAAAAAAATGAAATCAGGAAGGAGAGCAAATACTTTTTCACAGTCAGCGTATCTATGTAGAACACAGTATTTATCTTGCACACTTGTGCTTGTTTGTGACTCTTTGAGGACATTTGTCCACACCTCCACTTGTGTTCAGACCGCAGTTTCGACCTCGGCCAGTCAGAGCGAGGAAGGATCCAGTCAGTCAGGAAGCACGAGTTTAGACAACATGCGGAATCTCATTAGCAAAACACATGAAGCCATCACGGAGAGTGGCATTCTGGGAAAGTGTCTGGAAGAGGTGATGATATGACCTGTAGCTTTAAAAGTACTGCTTTCTGCTACTTCATTTCAATTATGGCATGAGTGTTTCTGATTTCATAGTTTTATAAAATGCTTTGACTGCCTTCTGCTTGAACCAGGAATAATGTCCTAACTTGATGGAGGTTATTGTTCTGTATACTGCATCGGCACTTTGTTAAAAGTACATTTCAGTTTTTTCAACTTATCGCCATTATGGTATTTTGTTGTGAAAATTTTTTGTTTTTGTTGCAAATTTCAATTAACTTGAGCAAATTTTGCAAGAGCTCTGAGAATGAATTCCAATTTAAGAAATGCCTGTGAGCATTTGTGCTTTTATTTTTTTTTAAACGATTAGTTGCGTTTTGCTTGAATTCAAATTGAGCTAAAAATGATCTTAAGTAAGAAATCCCAACTGCATTGTGCGGGTAGCACCTGGTGTATGAGTGTGTGCCCGAACACTCACACATATACTTAACGCAGTGGATATTCAGCCATCCGACGGTTCCATTTTATTTTAGCTATATTGCCGTCTCTTCTGGTTGACATGCGCACTACCCTCTGTTCGGAAAATTTCGCTCTGGAGAGGAAAATCGCGGCAGCATGACGTTCAGTCATGTGCAATTAGTAGTATGTTGCATCCCATGCTGTTTTATTACATACGTTGCGCAATTTCAGGTGCTACATGAACCGATAAGCTTGGTGATACGGACTTCTGAATAGCTAGGAAGGTGTCTTCTGGCTTCAAATAAAAGTCTCAGGTATTAAACGAGTATACACAACATAATGGGAAGCTACATGATACAGCTAAGTCATGGCCTCAACCATCCAAATCGTCATGGGTGAATCATTTTACAATTTATTCCGACACTGAGTATATGGTCAGTGAAATCTGACCTCGAGTGAACATCGAATCCATGACTTGGAAGATACCACTCTAAACGGGCTACCCAGTCCAGCTGAGAACAGCTTGCTTGTTAGATCACTGCCGAGGATGTCAAGCCTGAGAATAACAGAGTGGGTGATCCATTTCACTCCCTCGCAAAATCTTTGTTAAAGCATTTGGGCAGGAAGGTTCCTATGCTTCAACATTATGTGTGGCTTTTTTTTAGTGGTCTCTTGGTAATTTGTTGAAAAGAATAGCGCTTTGGTATTTAAATAGGAATAGATTTTATCATGCAGTCAGTGCAAAACTGCAACCAGAAATGAAAGAATTTATAAATACTAAAATTTTATTGTTTTCTAATGTTATTCTTTTGGGAGCTTTCTGTCAGCACGAAGCGGGAAACATCTTGGAATTGCCGCTTAAAACAAAGCTTTGACTCCGACAATCACATTCCACATAGCCTATGACCACAATGAACAAGTTGGAAGAGTGACAAGCGCGCAGGTCAGCAGGAAGGTACGGCTAAATGGCAAAAAACACATCAAAACCGTCGGACGCTAAATATCTACTGCATATACTTAAACATATATACGCAGAACCATAGATTGCATAAAAAGATGGACGCAGCGCCCGGGTCTGAAAAGTGAAGCCAATGCAGAAATCTCTTAAAATTGCATTATATTTAATACCCAGCAGATGGCGATGTCGGTGACTGCAGAAAGAAGTTCAATGCAATAGAAGTCTATGAGAAAATGACCCTACTTTTCCACCCGATTTATTATTTCATTAATGAATTTCCACATTATTTTATGGTATCTATTGCAAGTTTCAAGTCTCCTTCGATATATCATGATGATGTTCATTTTTTTTAATTATGGTCCCAAGTAGACTAGAAGAAATGATAAAGCCAGATATGCTTTAGCGGCGTGGCTATCCTCTGGTCCTCGTCAGGTATGGTCAGATCCGCTCATAGATCCACCCCTCGCTCCTCCCTGGATCTTCAATTCACGGTCTCGTCCAATAGGAATCACATTTGGTTTCAAAATGACAAAATGGCGCTGTTCAAATTGCCAAATCGAGGCTTCCTGAAATGGTATGCTGAAACCAATGGATGACCCCACGGTTGCTTCGTCCATCTTTTTATAAAGTCTATGCGCAGAACGCAGTATTTATCTTACGTACTTGCGCTTGTATGGTCGTGATTCTTTGCATACGTTTATCTGCATTTCCACTTGTGTTCAGACTGCGGTTTCAAGCTCAACCAGTCAGAGTGGGGAAGGATCGGTTCATTCGGGAAGCATGGATTTAGACAACATTCAGAATTTCATGCGCAAAACGCGCGAAGCCATCGCGGAGAATTGCTTTCTGGGGAAGTGTCTGGAAGAGGTGATGGTTTGAGCTGTGGCTTTAAAATACTGCTTCCTGCTACTTCATTTCAATTACGGGATGAGTGTTTCTGCTTTGATAGGTTTTTTTTTTTTTTTTCCTGACTGCCTTCTGCTTGAACCAGGAATAATGTCCTGACTTGAGGGAAGTTATTGTTTTATATACTGCATCCGCACTTTCTTAAAAGAAAATTTCAGTTTTTTTTTTTTTTTTTTTTTTTTTTTCAACTTATGGCCATTATGGTATTTTTGTTTTGGGCAATTCCACAGAAATGGGCCGCAGGTGCAAAAGATAAAATTTACAACAAACCATACGTATCATACATCAAATTAAAGCTGAGAAGCTATATTTTCAGGGACTATAGCGTTTATGAAGATGGTGTGCAAATGTCAGAAACCCTTGCATAAGGCGATATTTAGTATCAATAGTAGGTTCACCCTTTGCCTTCAAAATCATTAGTTTGATTTCTGTACTGTGGCAGGTGGGATATTAACCCATTTTTTTCAAGACAGTCTCCGGTGTTGTGCTATTTAGAGATTGAGGAAATGGACTCATAGCGCCACCTGCTGTTGCCGAGGGCGAATACCTTAGCTAGGACATTTGTTCGCAAATCCTTCAGACATTTGTGAATAATTCGGCACCACCATATCACCGATAGAAATGTGACAAAAGTCACATGATTTTTTTTGTACTTATAGGAATTATTTTCTCCTACAAATTGAAGCACCATGTATTTGTGATAGGCACGTTTGGTATTTGTAAAACAGAATATATTAGTTTGTTAGTGGTGCTTTGTATTTGCAAACCACACTTTGTTTGCATGTGAATCAATTTTGTATTTGCAAATCACATTGTAGTGGATATTTGTTAAACTTTCTGTTTGTATATTAGGTTTTGGCTGTCATTTAACTCCATAGACAATCCTAATGGATCAAAGACCAGTTGGACACTTGCTTTTAATATAGTTAATGCTTGTTCAACAGTATCCAAGGTTATGTTTACCTTAGTCTTGCATAGATAGCTTTTGAATGTAACTCGTCCCTCCACAACGTTAATTTAAATCTGTATAGCAAAAAATGATAAAGTCAAAAACTACTTTCTTCTACATTTTTAGAATGTCCAGTGTGTGTGTTATCGCCCACAGGAAAGATGTCATTATAACTTTAAAGGCGGAGCAGACTTTCTGAAAAGTGTCCCCTGATGTCCAATTTACTGAATTTTCCTTGGCCCTCTGCTAACGTTAACTTCTGACCTCAGCCAACGCCGCAAAAATGGAGAAAAAAGTTTGTTTTTTTTTTTTGACAGGACTATGCCTTAATTACCTAGATTCCTAAAATAAAATAGTTGTCTGGAAAGCCCAATTTATTTTGTTTCAGGAATGCTCTTCATTCCCAAAAACCTGTCACTTTGTCCCTCCATAATGCGTGGAATTGCCCTTTTGTAAAAATTTTGTTTTTGTGGTAAATTTTAATCAACTTGACCAAAATCTGCGAGAGGTTTGAAAATGAGTTCCAGAATTAATACATGCCTGTGAGCAGCTGTGCTTATTTTTTTTCTTAAACGATTAGTTGCATTTGCTTGAATTTGTGATTTGATAAAACTGAAAATTATCTCAACTTTGAATTCCCGACTGCATTGTGCGGGTAGCACCTAGTGTATATATGCGTGTGTGTGTTTGTGTGCGTGTGCCTGAACACACACATATGCTTCAACATATCTACGCAGAACAGTATTTATCTTGCGCACTTGTGCATGTATGTTTGTGACAATTTGAGGACATTTGTCTGCATCTCCACTTGTATTCAGACCGCAGTTTTGAGCTCGACCATTCAGAGCGGGGAAGGATCCAGTCAGTCGGGAAGCACAAGTTTAGACAACATGCGGAGTCTTATTAGCAAAACGCATGAAGCCATCACAGAGAGTGGCATTCTGGAGAAGTGTCCGGAAGAGGTGATGGTTTGAGCTGTGGCTCTAAATTACTGCTTCCTGCTACTTCATTTCAATTACAGGATGAGTGTTACTGCTTTCATAGTTTTATAAAATGCTTAGACTGCCTTCTGCTTGAACCAGGAAAAATGCCCTGACTTGATGGAGGTTATTTTTCTATATACTGCTTTGTTAAAAGAAAATTTCAGTTTTTTTCAACTTATCGCCATTTTGATATTTTGTTGTGCAAATTTTTTTTTGTGGCAAATTTTAATTAACTTGAGCTAATTTTGCAGGAGTTCTGAAAATGAATTCCAGAATTAAGAAATGCCTGTGAGCATTTGTGCTTATTTTTTTAAACGATTAGATGCATTGTGCTGGAATTTGTCATTTGATGGAGCTAAAAATGATCTCAACTAAGAATTCCCAACTGCGTTGTGAAGGTAGCACCTGGTGTATAAGTGTGTGTGACCAAACATATATTTAACGCAGTGGATATTCAGCCGTCCAACGGTTCCATTTTATTTGAGCTATATTGCCGTCTCTTCTGGTTGACATGCGCACTACCCTCCGTTCGGAAAATTTCGCTATGGAGAGGAAAATCGCGGCAGTATGACGTTCAGTCATACGCGATTATAAGTGTGTTTCATCCCATGGTGTTTTATTACATAGTTTGCGCAAGTTCAGGTGCTACAAGAACCGATAAGTTTGGGGATACAGACTTCAGAATAACGACGAAGATATCTTCTGGCTTCAAATAAAAGTCTCAGATATTAAGCGAGTCAACGCAACATAATGGGAAGCTACATAATATAGCTAAGTCATATCCTCAACCTTCCAAATTGCGATGAGCGAATAATTTTACAATTTATTCCAACATTGTGTATATGGTCAGTGAAATCTGACCTCGGGTGGCTACCCAGTCCAGCTGAGAACAGCTCGCTTGTTAGATCACTGTTGAAGATGTCAAGCCTGAGAATAATAGTGTGGCTGATCCATTTCACTCCCTCGCAAAATCTTTAAAATCATTTGGGCTGGAAGGTTCCAATGCTTCAACATTATCTGTGGCTATTTTTGTAATAGTCTCTTGGTAATTCTTCGAAAAAAATAGCGCTTTGGTATTAAAATATATTTTTATTTAATCACGCAGTCAGTGAGAAACAGCATCCAGAAATTAAAGAGTTCATAAATATGAACACTTTCTTGTTTTCCAGTGGTATTCTTATGGGAGCCATGTGTCAGTACGAAGCGGGTAACATCTTGGAGCAGCCGCTTGAGACAAAACTTTGACTCTGTGAATCGCATACCACATGGCCTAACGCCACGATTAACAAGTTGGACGAGTGACAAGTGCACATGTGAACAGGAAGGTACGACTAAATAGCAAAAAATAGTGGCAAAGCCACTGTGCCCGCTTGGCCAGACATGGCCAAAATTGAACTTGGCCGAGATTTACATTAGGGCTGGGCATCGTCAAGGACGTCACGATATGATACGTACCTCGATACAGTGCCGGACAATTCGATACATACCGCGATACAGTGCCATACGATTCAATACGATAACGATACCGATACGATAACGATATAGGCCATATATTGCAAAACTCATCATTTTTTGAAATGGTAAAAATGGTGCTGAGAATACAACTTTCTGTGTATGACGTATGTAATCTAGTAATAGGTTGGTACATCTCAATATATTGGTAACTGAGTCGACAAACTATTTTGATTAATTTTTTATGTTCAAACTTATTTAAGATAAAGTGCATATTTCTTATACACGATGAACATTACATTTGTTTTTCGCTGTAAAAATGAAAAGTGCATGGCATCTTCATTACCTTAAACCATAGCAGCTCAGGGAAAAATTACAAAATTTCCCACTAAACTGAACACTGAATAACATGAAAATTAAGTGCATGTTAAGTATCATTCTCACATTCATATTCACTGTAAACATGAACAAGGTCACCACCAAAATTATGGCCATTAGTTGCCATTTTGGCCTACATATGGCCTAAAAATTGGTCAAATCAAAAACCCGTCTGACATACGATCGATAAAGCTTTCATGCATCTACAGTACAAATCTGAGTGTCGTAGCTGAAAGGACAAGAGAGTTACAACATCTGTCTTTGTGCTTTTCGTGTAGCACCCCTTACTGGGCATTAGTGGTCAAATTTGGCTGGAAATCGAACTCCGCCTACATCTCATAGGAATACATGGACAAGACAAAAATAAAAGGGATCGATCAAATACTGAAGGTGATAGAGTGCTAACAAGGTCATCACCAAAAATTACAGCCATCTGTCGCCACTTGACCTACATGTATATTGCATAGAACTTGGTTAAATAAAAAATCTTTCTAGATGTGTGATGACCCCTTGCCATAGCTACCTTCCGTAAAAATTTGAGCATTCGAGCGCAAAGGATAAGGGACTTATGGTCATTTTTGTGTTTTTGATTACCTACTGGCCAAAGCAGTGGGCCAATTTGACTCAGATTTGAACCTGGCCAAGATCGTATGCTCATACATACACATGCAATATGAAGTGCCTCCATCAAAAACGGAAGGCGCTGTAGTGCTGACAAAGTCTCATGCAAAATCGCGGCAATTGACTGCAATTTGACCTATATACCGTTTAGAATTACGTCAAATCAAAAACCCTTCGGAAATGAGATGGCCCCTTGCCATAGCTACCTTCCATAAAAATTTGAGCACTCTAGCTGAAAGGATAAGGGACTTATGGCCATTTTTGTGTTTTTCATAAAGCGCCCCCTATTGGCCAAACTAAGTCTAAGAAGCAAATCTGGATGATTATCGAACTCAATCTGCGTCTCATGCCTATACAGCCATGCACCGCCAAGCGGGCTAAAAATCTGAGCGGTCTAGCTCAAACGGTAAGGGACTTATGCCCATTTTTGTGTTTTATAATGGCCAAAGTAGTGGGCTGTTCGGGCCAGAAATCGAACTCAATCGAGATCTTATGGTCATACACCCACATATAAAAAACCAGAAGGCAGTGTCAAAAACTGAAAGAATTAGAGCGCTGACAAGGTCAAGGGTAAAACTACGGTGATTTCCCGCCATTTGACCTACATATCGCTTAAAATTTGGTCAAATGGAAAAACCCGTCTGACATGTGATGACCCCTTACCATAACTACCTTCAATAAAAATTGGAGCATTCTAGCTCAAATGGTAAGGGAGTTATGGGCATTTTTGTGCTTTTCACGAAGCTCCCCCCATTAGCCAAACTAAGAAGCAAACCTGGCCGATTATCGAACTCGATCTGCGTCTTAGGCCTATATAGCCATGCACCAAGTTACATTTGATTTCACTGAAAACTGTAGCTGCTATCGCGCTGACAAGCCAAAAGTTAACGGACCTACGTACTAACGATCAGACGCACGACAGACCACCACTAAGCATGCCCGTCATGGCATCAGCCCTTTTGGCCATGCGGCCAAGCGAGCTGAAAACCGTCGGACGGTTAAACATCCACTGCGTATACTTAAACATATCTACACAGAACGCAGTATTTATCTTACATACTTGTGCTTGTATGGTCATGATTCTTTGCATACATTTGTCCACATCTCCACTTGTATTCAGACGACGGTTTCAAGCTGGGCCAGTCAGAGCGGGGAAGGATCCAGTCAGTCGGGAAGCATGGATTTAGACAACATTCAGAATTTTATGCGCAAAACGCGCGAAGCCATCGCGGAAAATTGTTATCTGGGGAAGTGTCTGGAAGAGGTGATTGTTTTAGCTGTAGCTTTAAAATACAGCTTCCTCCTACTTCATTTCAATTATGGGATGAGTGTTTCTGCTTTGATAGTTTTATAAAATGCTTGAATGCCTTCTGCTTGAACCAGGAATAATGTGCTGACTTCTGGTATATTATTTTTCTGTATACTGCATCTGCACTTTGTTAAAAGAAAACGTCAGGTTTTTTTTTCAACTTATGGCCATTATGGTATTTTTGTTTTGTAAAATTTTTGTTTTTCTGGTAGGCTAAATTTTAATTTACTTGACCAAATTGACCAAATTCTGCAAGATCTTTGAAAAAGAATTCCAGAATTAAGAAATGCCTGTGAGCAGCTGTGCTTATTTTTTTTTTAACGATTAGTTGCATTTGCTTGAATTTGTGATTTGATGAAACTGAAAATTATCTCAACTATGAATTCCCAACTGCATTGTGCTGGTAGCACCTGGTGAATATGTGTGTGTATGTGTGTGTACGTGCGCCTGAACACTCCCACATATACTTAAACATATAATCGCAGAACAGTATTATCTCACGCACTTGTGCATGTATGTTTGTGACTCTTTGAGAACATTTGTCCACATCTCTACTTGTGCTCAGACCGCAGTTTTGAGCTCGACCATTCAGAGCGGGGAAGGATCTGGTCAATCGGGAAGCACGGGTTTAGACAACATGCGGAGTCTTATTAGCAAAACACATGAAGCCATCACGGAGAATGGCTTTCTGGAGAAAGGTCTGGAAGAGGTGATTGTTTGAGCTGTGGCTTTAAAATACTGCTTCCCTCTACTTCATTTAAATTATGGGATGAGTGTTTCTGCTTTGATAGTTTTATAAAATGCTTTGACTGCCTTCTGCTTGAACCAGGAATAATGTCCTGACTTTTTCTATATACTGCATCGGCACTTTGTTAAAAGAAAATTTCAGTTTTTTTCAACTTATCGCCATTTTGGTATTTTTGCTGTGCAGGCGAATATTTTTGTTTTCGTGGCAAATTTTAATTAACTTTAGCAAATTCTGCAAGAGCTTTGAAAATTAATTCCAGAAATAAGAAATCCCTATGGGCATCTTTGCTTATATTTTTAAACGATTAGTTGCATTTTGCAGGGCTGCCAACTTTCTACGCAATCTCACGCATACGGTGTAAGTTTCACGCATTTTGAAGGCGTATTCACCGTAGTCACAGAGCTCTCAAGTTTTGAATGCAGGCTAGAGTGAGATTTTCATCGGGGGTGCATGAGACTCCCATTTTCAAAGGTGCATAGTAACGATGTACATGTACTTCGTTACAGTATTTAAGTAGTATACTTTCACTTCGTTACTTTGACACTGGCAACTTAGTTACTCGTTTCAAATTAAAATATTAATTTAGTTCATCATTTACGGATTATCTGGATTTGGCGTGTTCGAGAAGAACAACGGTGCATCTTTGTGCAGATGTGTCCGCCAGTGGACGTGGAGCTGCAAATTTATGCACGCAGTTACATCATTATATCACTAGATGGCACACCAGGATAAGTTATTGAATATTCACAACTGCCAGTAAGCTGAAATAAGAAGCGACTCTTCATTCCCCCCAATATCTGTGCTTTTTTAATTTCATTGGGACTCCCCTGTATAATAAAGGCTAAATTAAATAATTATTTTGTGTATTTGTATCGTTTTGTCAATCACAAACAAGAGATGTTGCGGTACCGCCTCTGACACCGGATCGGAGCAGGGTTTGTTTTCAGCCAAAATACACTACATGGAGGGCAGAGAGCTCCCCCACTCTCCCCGTAACAGGTACAAGTCAATTCATCTAACCATAACCGTCCAAAGCTGTTAAATTGAGGTAAAAAAAATGATCCATAAAGCAAATATCCTTCATAGTTCCTCGACTTTAATAAGCAGTTATTGAAAAAAAAAATAAGTGATGAAGTGATTACCTGATTTCGGGCTTCCACTTCCAGCTCCTCTCTGTCGTGTGCACACAATAGCATTCGCGCGCGTGGGGAAGACGTGATTACGGCGCTGCTATTTACTATTTTCTGATTGGCTGATAGGTTGCTGATTCAAGCAGAGCCGTCTGCCTTCGCCGCATCCATTCATAGATTACTAATCTCTTTTACAGTTTATGTCACAAATGTGCGGCGTGTTTTATCTCTTCTTAGCGTGAGAAATGTCATGTGTGGCGTGAGAGCGAGTGAACTTATTGAAATGCGTGAGTCTCACGCTCAGTGGGTGAGACTTGAGAGCCCTGTAGTCAGCAATTGTTCATTGAATGCTTAATGAGATTCTCACGCGGAATTAAAATCCTTGCGCATTGAAGTTACCGTTTCACTTGCGTAAAGGTGCACCTCATCACAAGTAACATGGAAAACGATTATGACTCCGGACTTCCCGTGCTTCTCTTTACTTAGGGATTGGAAACAATGCATGTGTTTCATGATCGTTTAAATTGTTTTAATGAAATAAGACCATTTGAAACGTTTTTATGCAATTCTATTGCTTACAATCCCTCAGTAAAGACAAGCCTGAGAATTCCCGAGTCATAATCGATTTCCGTGTCATTAGTGGTGAAATCCACCGTAATGCACGTGAAACTGGCTAACTTCCATGCTCAAGGACTCAATTACGCGTCAGTTGAATAATTGCTGACTGCGGCATGGGAACGTGAATGCCTCTAAGAGGCGTGAGACTCACGGCGAATGCGTGAGAGTTGGCAGCCCTGATTTTGCTTGAATTCGTGATTTGATGGAGCTAAAAATGATCTCATCTATGAATTTCCTATTGCATTGTGCGGGTAGCAGCTGGTGTCTATGTGTGTGTGCCCGAACACCCCCACATATCGTTAACGCAGTGGATATTTAGCCATCCGACGGTTCCGTTTTGTTTTAGCTATATTGCAATGCCGTCTCTTCTGGTTGACATGCGCACTACCCTGTGCTCGGAAAATTTTGCTCCGGAGAAGAGGATTGCGGCAGCATGACGTCTGTATCATCAAGAGTATCAGTGTCACCTCAATCCCGTGGTGTTTTATCTCATTCGTTGCGTCAGTTCAGTTGCTACAAGAACCGATAAGTTTGGTGATATGGACTACAGAATAACCAGGAGGATATCTTCTGGCTTCAAATAAAAGTCCCAGGTATTAAACGAGTAGACGCATAATGGGAAGCTTCAAGACATAGCCAAGTCATAGCCTCAACCATCCAAATTGTCATGGGGGAATAATTTTACAATTTATTCCGACACTAAGTATATATGGTCAATAAAATCTGACGTCGAGTGAGGATCGAATTCTCGAGTTGGAAGATACCGCCCTAACCGGGCTACCAAGCCCAGCTGAGAACAGCTCACTTGTTAGCTCACTATTGAAAAAGTCAAGCCTGAAAATTATAGAGTGGCTGATCCATTTCACTCCCTTGCAAAATCTTTGTAAAAGCATTTGGACAGGAAGGTTCCTATGCTTCAACATTATCTGTGGCTATTTTTTGTCTCTCAGTAATTTGTAAAAAAAAATAGTGCTTTAGTATTTAAATAAAAGTACATTTTTATCACGCAGTCATTGAAAAATGGCTACCTGAAATGAGATAATTTATAAATACAAAAATTTTATTGTTATCCAATGTTATTCGGGAGCTATCTGTCAGCACGAAGCGGGTAACATCTTAGAACAGCCACTTGAGACAAAGCTTTGACTCAGAATCACATACAGTTATGCCAAAAATTATTAATACCCCTATCAAATTTTGGGGTTTTTTGAGATATTTTATTGACAAATCAAATTTATTCTTGCACAAATGACACAGGAAGTTGACATAAGGCTGTAAGAAGTACAGTAGCACGGTTTTTCAAGAAATATAATACTTGGTTCTGGTATTGTATTTGACACATTTACAAAAAATGCCATGTCTAGAATTATTCATACCCTTTTCGCAGTAATCGATGGCAAAGGCTAATCGCGATTACTGCCTCCAGATGCTTCCTGTAGTTGATCACAAGGTTTCTACATGTCTGCACGGGGATTTTGGCCCACTCTTTTTTGGCCAACTTCTCCAGGTCCTTAAGTTGACGGTTTCCTTGCCATGACCTTGGTCTTCAGTTCCCTCCACAGATTCTCAGTAGAATTGAGGTCGGAGCTCTGGCTTGGTCACTCCAAAACGTTCCCATTGTTATCCACTGACCATTTCTTGTCTGATTTGGCCGTGTGTTTGTATCATTAACCTGTTGGAAGATGCATTCCTGCCCAAGACCAAGTTTTTGCGGCGGATTGCTTGATGTTTTCACTGAGGATCTGGATATACTGGTCCTGTTTCCTAATGCCGTTACCTTTAACAAGGTTTCCGGGCCCATTCGCTGAAAAGCAACCCCAGAGCATGATTCTCCTGCCTTCGTGTTGGTCTGTTTGCGTTGAACGCTTCACCTTCCTTACGCCATACAAAAGCCACATCTCTGTGCCCAAACAGCTCTATCTTTATTTCATCCATCCATAACATTGACAGCCAGAAGCTTATATCTTCATCCAGGTGAGCTTTTGCAAAGGCTAGAGGAGTTCTCTTGTGTCTAGGTTGGAGACGTGCAAGTGGCCTAAGACAGGTGAAGCGTTCAACCCGAAAAACACGATCTCAGCGGTCAAACCCAGTGGCGGGAGCATCATGCTCTGGGGTTGCTTTTCAGCGAATGGGCCCGGAAACCTTGTTAAAGTTAATGGCATTAGGAAACAGGACCAGTATATCCAGATCCTCATTGAAAACATCAAGCAATCCTCCGAAAAACTTGGTCATGGGCAAAAATGGATCTTTAAACAGGATAATGATCTTAAACACACGGCCAAATCCGTCAGGTAATGGTTAGTTGACAACAACGGGAATGTTTTGGAGTGACCAAGCCAGAGCTCCGACCTCAATCCTTTCGAGAATCTGTGGAGGGAACTGAAGACCAAGGTCACGACCAGGAAACCGTCAAAACTTAAGGACCTGGAGAAGTCTGCCAAAGAGGAGTAGGCCAAAATCCCCATGCAGATGTGTATAAACCTTGTGATCAACTACAGGAAGAGTTTGGAGACAATAATCGCGATTGGCCTTTGTCATCGATTAATGCGAAAAGGGTATGAATAATTCTGGACATGGTAATTTTTGTAAATCTGTCAAATAAAATACCAAAAACAAGTACTGTATTTCTTGAAAAATCGTGCTACTGTACTTCCTATAGCCTTATGTCAACTTCCTGTGTCATTTGTGCAAGAATCAATTTGATTTGTCAAAAAATATCTAAAAAAAACCCAAAATTTTGATTGGGGTATGAATCATTTTGGGCATAACTGTACCATATGGCCAATCGCCATGATGGAAGAGTGACAAGTGCGCATGTCAACCAGAAGGTACGGCTAAATGGCAGAAAAACACAACAAAACCGGCGGGCGGCTAAATATCTACTGCGTATACTTGAACATATCTACGCAGAACACAGTATTTATCTTTCTTTCTTGTGCATGTATGGTCGTGATTATTTGCATACGTTTGTTCGCATTTCCACTTGTGTTCAGACCGCGATTTCGAGCTCGGCCAATCAGAGTGAGGAAGGATCCGATCAGTCGGGAAGCATGGATTTAGACAACATTCGGAGTTTTATGCACAAAACGCGCGAAGCCATCACAGAGAATTGCTATCTGGGGAAGTGTCTGGAAGAGGTGATTGTTTGAGCTATAGCTTTAAAATACTGCTTCCTGCTACTTTATTTTAATTACGGCGTGAGTGTTTCTGCTTTGATGGGTTTTTTTTTTTTTTTTTTTGACTGCCTTCTGCTTGAACCAGGAATTATGTCCTGACTTGATGGAACTTATTTTTCTATAAACTGCATCGGCACTTTTTCTTAAAGAAAATGTCAGTTTTTTTTCAACTTATGTCCATTATGGTATTTTTGTTGTGTAAAACTAGTTTTTGTGGTAATTTTAGTTAACTTGACCAAATTCTACAAGAGCTTTGAAAGTGAATTCCAGAATTAAGAAATGCCTGTGAACAGCTGTGCTTGCTTTTTTAAACGATTAGTTGCATTTGCTTGAATTCGTGATTTGATGAAACTGAAAAGTATCTCAACTATGAATTCCTGACTGCGTTGTGCAGGTAGCACCGGGTTTATACGTGTATGTATATGTGTGTGCATGTGCCTGAACACTCACGCAGGGTCATTCCATAAGAACTCAACAATAGTACAAGAATCTTCCACGGTCACTGATTCAGATTTGGCTCAAATTTATTTTGGGAGTACTTCTATATTCATAATGAACACATGAAAAATTTTAGGGTCCTACTCCAAGGGGTTTCCGTGTCAAGGCCCCCCAAAAATTGAGGGCCATGCCCAAGCGAATTGCAAACATTAATTTATAGGGATTTTGGAGGCCAATATTTTTGTAACAAATCATAGGTATGGGCTGAAAATTGTTACCCAGGGTAATTTGGGTAAATCTTGTCAAATTTTATCTATCTCTTTTCATTTTCAAGATATTGGCCTCTCAAATATGAAACTTTTAATGTATCAAAATCAAAAATTCAGTTTTCAAGGGCCCCTTATGAGGCCAGGATCCTTTCCAGTGGCTAAATTGTGCTGGATCCCTTCTATGTGAGGACAGGTCTGTCTATACAAGGAAGATCTGCATCTGCATCCATGGCATAATAGTGGAGTTAGGAGACCCTTAAAAGGGTCCCAGCTGAAAAAGTCACCTTTTTGCCAATCTGGATTGGCAAGTTCACCATGTGGGCAGTTACCCATGGTAATGAAACTTGTTCTACATAAATTTATATATCTTGGCTTTATTCGTTCAAAATTACACCTTGTTTTCTTTTCTCCTTCACTATTTAATCATGTTATCAAATATAGGCATTTTGGGGTAAAAACGCCCATTATTATCCCCTTTGTTCTTCAACTAGACGTTTTAATCGACAGTGCCTACTCATGAACTCAAGTTCCATCATTTCCTAAGATAATCTGACATCTGACATGATGTTGCATTCCCTCCCTAGGGTCTCTGCATCATCTTCCATGGCTATTACATCATCTCTAGTTAAAGCAAAAGGGTAGCTAATTAATGAATTCATTGAAGCTTCAGCATGTCTTCTGACGGGTGCAAATCGGATTTCCTTGGATGAGGAATGCGACAAACATACATACTGTCGCATTCTTCCTCCAAGGAAATCCCAATTTTGCACCCATCAGAAGCCATGCTGAAGCTTCACTGAATTTGTAAATTACCTACCCTCTTGCATCATCTCTGGTTAAAACAATATGCATGGAAATGATGCAATACCTGGGAGGTACTAGGAAGGGAATACAACATCATGTGAGATTATCTAAGGAAATGATGTAATTTGAGTTTATCAGAGGGCACTGTATATTTAAAACTTCTACGTTGTAGTTGCAGAACAAAGGGGACAATAATGGGCATTGATAACATGATTAAATAGTGATGGAGATGGAAAAACAAGTTGTAATTTTGAACAAATAAAGCCAAGATATATACATTTATGTAGAACAAGTTTCATTACCATGGGTAACTGCCCACATGGTGAATTTGCCAATCCCAAATTGGCAAAAAAGTGACTTTATCAGCTGGGTCCCTTTTCAGGGTCTCCTAAGTCCACTATTGTGCCTTGGATGCAGTCAATCTTCCTTGTACAGACCTGCCCTCAAATAGAAGGAATCCAGCACAATTTAGTCTCTGTAAGGAATCCTGGCCTCACAGGGGACTCTTGAAAATGGAATTTTTGATTTCTGCGCATAAAAAGTTTAATATTTGAGAGGCCAATATCTTGAAAATGAAAAGAGAGAGATACATTTTGACAAGGGTTTCTGAAAGCATGGACCCAAATTACCCGGGTAGCCATTTTCGGCCCATAACTATGATTTGTACCAAAAATATTAGCCTCCAAAATCCCTTTAAATTAACATTTGCAACTCGCATGGGCATGGCCCTCGATTTTTGGGGGGGCATATCATGGAAACCCCTTGGAGTAGAACCCTAAAATTTTGCATGTGCTCATTATAAATATAGAAGTACTCCCGAAATAAATTTGAGCCAAATCTGAGTCAGTGACCCGGGGACCTCTGGTTGACTTCATATGGAGTGACCCCACATATACTTAAACATACCATCGCAGAACAGTATTTATCTCTCTCACTTGTGCATGTATGTTTGTGACTCTTTGAGGACGTTTGTCCACATCTCCACTTGTGTTCAGACCGCAGTTTTGAGCTTGACCAGTCAGAGCGGCGAAGGATCGGGTCAGTCGGGAAGCACGAGTTTAGACAACATGCGGAGTCTTATTAGCAAAACGCACGAAGCCATCACAGAGAATGGCATTCTGGGGAAGTGTCCGGAAGAGGTGATGATATGAGCTGCATCTGTAGAGTAGTGCATGCTCTGTGGTATCTTACTTTAATGGGATAGATGTTGCTGCATTCATTTATTTCCCTTCTTATGGCCTTTTGCTCTGTCCTAGGATGTAGCCCTGACTTTGTGAGCATAATTTTCATGCATAAACTAATTTGATACTCTGTGAATAGAAAATGTCTGTTTTTGTGAGTTTTTTTTTCCTGCACTGAATCCTTCTTTGTCAATATTTCTGTTTTTGATAAAATTTTTCTATATTTTGTGTGACCGTAATCATGCAAATGCAGTATGGAGGATTTTTAATGTTACATTGCAGACCAAGAAAACTTGTTGTGAAGCTTTACCCTCTGGGATGTAAATGCATGCAGTTTTTGAACCCAAAAAGTCCATCAATCTGTCAATTTCTCAATCAGGGGATTATTTGTTTTATTGAAAAATTCCATTGGGTATGCGTGTGTATTTTTCAGGCAGTGAACTGAATTTTAAAATATTTCCTGAAACCCGAACAGTAACTGAGCCCGGCCATTATTTGTTGTGTACTCTGTGTGTTGCGTGAAGTGTCCCCTCTCAGTTCATATGTGACTACAAACACTGTCGTTGAGCTGGAGAGGATCTCTCTTATAAAAGGATGACCTCTTGTGCGTACAACTGTGTTCTGGGCTCAGTAAGAAGCTATGTTAGGGGAGGAGGGGAACGGACGGAGAGGGAGGTGGAGTTTGAGATTATAGCTGGAGTAATGCTGGAGGAGGAATGAGGAAGAGAGATAGAATAGAGTGAGAGAGAGGGAGAATTTGAGGGAGAGAGAGCACCTGTAGCTCTGCAGGGGAGGAGAGGGATAGTAGGATGTGGAGGTGAAGTATGATGTGATATCTGTGTGTTTTTTTGGCATCTGGCTGTCAGTACTGTTTGGCTGTTCTTAAGGATGAATGGCTTTGCTTTCGAGGCATTTTCAGTTTTAAAGCACCTCCCTGGTGCCACTGACCGCAGCCTGTTTATGACGCCTGCTCTTGGTCGGATATACTCCTCCTCCACTTGGTGGTTCCTGTGGATGAATTTCTTTGGCTCATTGTGGTTACATGCTCCCAAGCAAATTTAACTGCGCCTGATTGCTTCTATAAACACCAAGTCTTTGAAGCTGAATGTTTAAACACTGATTATTTAAACTTGTTCATCACCTCTTTAAACAATTGATCTTTACGGCTCAGTTGCTGCCTGTTTAAACAATGAATATTTAAAGCTTGTCCATTGCCTCTTTACGCAGTAAGTCTTTTAGGCTTGTTTGGAACCATTCAATTCGGCGTGCAAGTATTACCTCTTCATTGGTCTACCTTTATCGGGCTTTGTCCTGTGGGATTTTCGGATGTGAGAACGAGAGTGTTTCCATCTTATTCCAGGATGTTCTCTGTAGATGACTGCTCATGGGTGGTCAGGTTGGGTGGGGCTTGTTTACTCCTTATTTTTCTGACCTTTCACCTTTGACCTGTGTTCTGTGGCTGTGTGGTGTGCAGACGGTGAACACGGAGGGGGTGCGCGCGATGATGGAGAGTGCGCTTACGGCCCGGGACCGCGTGGGGGTCCAGGACTTCGTGCTGCTGGAGAACTACACCAGTGAGGCGGCCTTCATCGAGAACCTGCGCAAGAGGTTCAAGGAGAACCTCATTTACGTAAGAGCTGCTCGCACTTCTGCTTTTCAGAGATGCCTGCTCTGCTCCTGTGGTGCTGTGTGTGTGTGTGTGTGTGTGTGTGTGTGTGTGTGTGTGTGCGCATTTGCGCACGTGTGCTTGTGTGCATGCACGTGTGAGTGTGCATGTGCATATATGTGTGTGTGTGTGTGTGTGTGTGTGTGTGTGTGTGTGTGTGTGTGTATGTGTGTGTGTGTGTGTGTGTGTGTGTGTGTGTGTGTGTGTGTGTGTGTGTGCGTGTGTATGATTGTTTGTGTGTGTGTGTGTGTGTGTGTGTGTGTGTGTGTGTGTGTGTGTGTGTGTGTGTGTGTGTGTAATTATGCTACCTGAGATGGGGCTATGTGTTTCTGTGTTTTTTCAGAGGTGTTTGTGAAACTGGCTGCTAATTGAGGCTCTACCTGCTTCCATGTTCCTGAACCTTAGTATGTGTGTGAAAATGCTGACTGGAGACTTGAGCAGCGTTCATTTATCTGTATGCGTGACACTATGCTAATCGAGATGCTATCCAGTTTCATATATTTGTTCCGTAGTGCACGTGTGAAACTGGCAGAGATACCACCAGCTTCTGTTTTCATACCTGTGTGTGTGTGTGTGTGTGCACGTGCTTGTATGTGTGCATGCGTGAGCGTGTGTGTGTGTGTGTGTGTGTGTGAGTGAAGTTCTGCTACCTGTGCTTCTATGATTCTGTATGTGTGTTTGTGGATCTTCTACTCCTAATTCTCTGTGTGAAAGGAGAATGTGTATTTGGTATTTATGTGTTCATAATGTCTGGACATGTGTGCATCATGTATGTGTTTGAGCCCAAGTGTGTGCCTGCATGTGTGTCTAATGAGTAAACTGCTTCATATTTTCACGCTTTCAGACCTACATTGGGTCGGTCCTGGTGTCAGTGAACCCGTACAAGGAACTGGAGATCTACAGTAAACAGCACATGGAGCGATACAGAGGCGTCAACTTCTACGAGGTTTCCCCCCACATGTGAGTCGCCTGCACCCCACTCCCACTGCCGCTTTTGGAGTCGCTGCCCATATAAAACCCATGTAGACACCAGGAGAACATGCTAACTCTACACAGGCACCAGGAGAACACGCTAACTCCAAACAGGCACCAGGAGAACACGCTAACTCCACACAGGCACCAGGAGAACACAATAACTCCACACTGGCGCCAGGAGAACATGCTAACTCCACACAGGCACCAGGAGAACATGCTTACCCCACACAGGCACCAGGAGAACATGCTAACTCCACACAGGCGCCAGGAGAACACGCTAACTCCACACAGGTGCCAGGAGAACATGCTAACTCCACACTGGCACCAGGAGAACATGCTAACTCCACACTGGCACCAGGAGAACATGCTAACTCCACACTGGCACCAGGAGAACATGCGAACTCCACACAGGCACCAGGAGAACATGCTAACTCCACACTGGCACCAGGAGAACATGCTAACTCCACACTGGCACCAGGAGAACATGCTTACCCCACACAGGCACCAGGAGAACATGCTAACTCCACACAAGCACCAGGAGAACATGCTAACTCCACACAGGCACCAGGAGAACATGCTAACTCCACACAGGCACCAGGAGAACATGCTAACTCCACACAGGCACCAGGAGAACATGCTAACTCCACACAGGCACCAGGAGAACATGTTAACTCCACACAGGCACCAGGAGAACATGCTAACTCCACACAAGCACCAGGAGAACATGCTAACTCCACACTGGCACCAGGAGAACATGCTAACTCCACACTGGCACCAGGAGAACATGCTAACTCCACACTGGCACCAGGAGAACATGCTAACTCCACACAGGCACCAGGAGAACATGCTAACTCCACACAGGCACCAGGAGAACATGTTAACTCCACACTGGCACCAGGAGAACATGCCAAACTCCACACAGGCACCAGGAGAACATGCTAACTCCACACTGGCACCAGGAGAACATGCTAACTCCACACTGGCACCAGGAGAACATGCCAAACTCCACACTGGCACCAGGAGAACATGCTAACTCAATATGTATTCCTCACTAGGGTTATAAGGAAAGGTCTTCCTCCTCATGAGGGTCAGGAGTGAGCTGGTGCCTATCCCCGCTGACTGTGGGTGAAAGGCAGGGACACACTCTGGACTGCTCATCAATCTGCCGCGTAGCGCAGCTACCATTCACTCACACACCCATCCCTATGGGCAGTTTACAGTTTCCAGTTTGGCTGACATGCTTGTGTTTGGACTGGGGGAGGAGTTTGGAGTACCTGGTGGAAACCCAAGCGAACACGGGGAGAACATGTGAACTCCTAGTAAAATCAAATGACACCGTGCAACCTCGAACTCACAACCTTTTCGCTGAGCTGCAGCAGTGTTAGCCACTGCGCCACCATGGCGCCCATATACAGCAGTGAATATGCATATCGTGAGCAATCGTGCAGTACACGGCATCTGTGTAAATGTAAGAGAGTGCAGGGTGCCATGGTTATTTTATATAATTACGTGTAGCACTAGGAATGTTCGAGTTTTCGCGCCCACTGATGCTCTTTGGGTTTTACATTGCCGGGGTGAGTGGATGCTAAATGGCAATAATGTAACAATATAAATAATATAACAATATAAAGCAATTTTACTGCTGAAGCCATCAGCACCTGGCTAAATATTGGCCGACATTCAGTGCTTTGGTGGGCTGAACTTCACACGCTCCCTCAGCTGGCGACAGACTGGATTGTGACACGGGGTGACTCACTGGCATTCACTGGGTGGGATACCGGCCCTCTTCGATGAGTTCCAGGCAGCAGTTAGTGCACTTGCGCAACGTGCCGTCTCAGTGCGGTTGCATCACATCCTTCAGATGTTGATGTGTCCGTCTGCGGTGTGCCCTGTGTTTGTTGTCTCGGTTGCCAGGGAGCGAGGGTTGCAGGGTTTGGGGAGGTGTAAGCGCAGGGCGGTTCCTTTGAACTTTGAACGTTTTGTTACCAGTTATGCTGGAGACCGGAATGTTCCACAGTTTCATTTCCTACTTCTGCCCAGCTGAGTAGGAGTTAGCTGCCCAGCTAGCTAGTACTGCAGCGGCTAATGTTTTCATGCCCGAAGAGGGAGTAGAGGTGTTTGGCTTGACTTTCCACTGAGAAAAAGGAAGCCCCTCCTACTCATTTGTGGGGGTGGGTGAGGGAAGTGGGGTTGGGGTAGGGGTGTGCCTGGCAGCACTGTTGTTTTGCTCATGTGTTACTGGAGAATGCTGAAAGTGATAAAAGTACTCACTTCTCCGTCATCCTTCAACTGCCAGGGTTTCCATTGGCAGCGGTCCCAAAACCTCCCCTTGGGGCACACCAGCCAGATCCAGGTATTTGTTGAGTTCCAGTATAAACCACCTGATGTAACTAATAGTGGGCTTGATTAGTTGTGTCAGATTTGATTTGCTTTAGGAAAAACACAACTAATACTCGGATATGGTTGGTATGCCTTGAGGGAAGGTTAGGGAGCCACTGCGTAGGACTGGCTGTGATAAAGAAACTAATTGTAAGCCTTGCCCACAAAAATTGACCTGTGCCCCTCTTGTCCATGTCTGCTGCCAGTTGCCCATTTTGGCTCAGAGAAGCCTGAGGAGATAGACTTGCTCCATCCAATCATGCTCAGTTGAATCTCACACTGATGTTGGGAGGTTTTAGCTGTGACATCACCCCACTTGCACTTAACGGAATTTTGTTAAAGTTGCAATAATGTTTTTCAACAGCGTAAGCTTACGGTGTGAAGGCCTTTCTTAAGATTTCTATACTGTTTTCTTCAGTGTATGTTGCGAGATTTTCTGCACTCCATGAAATTTTGTCATGCGTGGTAATTGAAGGTGCTTGATTAGCACTGAGGTTGCTCATCACTAACCAGCCCACTCTCTTAGCGTGGCTGCTCTTAATTAGCATTTCCCATCTCTCCCTTTGAGTAGATACGCAGTTTCCGACAACTCATACCGCTCCATGAGGACGGAGAGGAAGGACCAGTGCATTCTGATCTCCGGGGAGAGCGGGGCTGGGAAGACTGAGGCCTCCAAAAAGATTCTGCAATACTATGCCTTCACATGTCCCGCCAGCGACCAGGTGCAGACGGTCAAGGACCGCCTTCTACAGTCCAACCCTGTCCTGGAGGTAATGCCCACGCAAAATCCACAATTCTAAAGAAAAAACATCCCAACAGCTTACATTGGATATGACATAGCATAACTTAACATAACAACATTACACAACGTAGCATAAAATAGCATAACATAGCGATGGAAACTAGCCATTCAGCCCAAAAAAAGCCAGCCATTTTCTCACCACTAAAATGTGGACCATTGCTAACACCGTATCAGGTCTGGTCTTGGAAAACCCCAGAGTTTCGCCCTCCTCTTGGCTTGGCAAACTGGGACCCCTCTTTTTTTTTTAAAATTTCCCAATATAGGTGTGACCCATTACATTGGATCTCTCCTGCGTTATGACTGGCGTAACCTGCAATTTGTGCATTTAGAGAGCCCTGATGCCTGCATTTGTGAAAAGACTGCTTGGAGTAATAAACTCTGTAATTCAAGTCCCGCTCTACATGGCTATCAAGAAAAAACAGGCGTCATTTGATTTTGTGGGATTACTGCGTGACTGTAGCAGAACTTAAGTTTTCTGTTCCTTTCCGGGGATAGGATTGTTGTAATTGAGGCACGGCTGCAGGATGTTGTTTATGGTTTATTGAGGACTGTAGCCTCCACTAAACGTCCTGCTTTCATTCTGTACGATGAAGGGGAGGGACAGGCAGGACACCTGCTAATAGCACTGTTTGCATTGCATTTGTATGTTTGAATGTTACATGAAGCCCTTCTCGACTCCAGTAGATTACCTACCAGCATTGTCTGTACGCATTTAGACAGTCACACTCTATTAAAATGGCAGTAATTTTACCCTCTAATATTAGGTGACAGTTTGCACTTTAACCTCATAATTGTTATTTAATTTGCTGGAGTTTTGTTAGCTGGAGTTGGGCCACAAAACAAAAATTGTCTGACTGTCCAAATATGCATGAACTTCATTGTATTGAACTAGCGCACTAGCGGTAGTTTGTCTTTAGCATGTTGCATATGTGGTGTTGGGAGCGCGTGCAGTTTTGGCACTGAAACGGAGGCCTGTATAGCTACATGGGCTGCCATCCAGCTTGAATGTTCATCTCTGGCTCTCGGGGTGTTCGCTTGAAGCTCCTGTTTGCCTCTGTGAAGCACATTTGACACAACCTCTCATTATAGCTCAGTAGGTCCTTCCGGACCTAGCATCGCACAAACACTCAATTACTGCGTTTCGAAGTGCTCTCTGAACAGCTGGGGATTTTTTTTTCTTTTGTTGTTTTTTTTCTGTTAAATGTTCAGCCATTTTGTTTTTGTTTACCTCCCCCCCCTTCTGATACTTTTCAAAAGCAAGTAAGACACTTGGGCTCAGTTAAAGAAAAGTTCTGATGATTGTAATTAAATTAGTCCAATGTTTAATTCTATTGACGCCCTGTACTCCCCGGAGGTAGAGTTGGGAGTCCCTAGTGAATGTGCCTGTTTGTCATCGTCTTTCTCATTCTAGTCTGCAATGTGGCTGTTGCACTCTGGACTATGTTATTCAGTAGATTTTTAGAGTTCTGCTGCACACTGTAGTAAATGTCTAGCGGGAGTTCGAACACCACAGAGTCTAAAGTATATGGACTCATGCTCATCTAACATCTTGTTTACAGGAATTAGTATGGAGTTGACCACTCCTACAACTGACGTGACAGTAGCCTTCACTCTTCATTCAAAGCTTTCCACTTGATCTTAGTACATTTCTGGCAGGCTTTCCATTCATCCCAGCCAGGGCTGCATTTGTTAGGTCGGGCAATGATGTTGGGTGATTAACCCTTTGAGCGCCACAGGCAACAGTAGTTGCCCAGTGGTGGCAGATATCAAAACCAGATGCTGTTGAAAACCTATCATGTGGCAACTTGTTTAAAAGAGCTCCCGCAGGTTTTCAACAGCTCAGGATAATTACATTTTTAATTCCTTGAAAATGTATTCAGCGCTCTGAGGGTTAAGCCTTGCTTTAAGTCGCCTTTTCTGCTTATCCCAACTGTGTTTAAAGGGGTTGAGGATGAGGGCTCATTACAGGCCTGTCAAGCTCTTCTGCTCGATCTCAACAAACAATGTATGGACCTCGTGGCTTGATTGGGGGCCTTCTTCAACCGGTTGGGAGCACAGAATCTTCCGGAGTGCCAACATATGTCATAGCTAGCGTATGCTAGCATGTATTTGGCTATCGGGTGTATTTAGTTTGTTTAAGAAATGGCCTTGCCTTTAATATGTTTCTAAAATGATGAATACAATAAACCTAAGATGGCTATTTTTTACCGTCTCGCACTGCACCGTGTCTGAATGCCGAATGCTTTTAGCTTGGTCTGTAACACTGTCGTTCATGTGACTCATGCGGACGTTGACGTGTTCTTTTGCATTGTAAATTGCTCTGGGTCACAGTGTCTGCTGAATAAATGTATTCTGATGTAATACTGATCTCTCTCTTTCTTTCTCTTTTTACCTCCAGGCTTTTGGTAACGCTAAAACTTTGCGCAATGACAACTCCAGTCGATTTGGCAAATATATGGATATTCAGTTTGACTTTAAGGTAAAT
Organism: Gymnothorax javanicus; assembly: GCA_029692085.1. Classification (NCBI taxonomy): domain Eukaryota; kingdom Metazoa; phylum Chordata; class Actinopteri; order Anguilliformes; family Muraenidae; genus Gymnothorax; species Gymnothorax javanicus. Next base: position 21,659,749 of record CM056199.1, read on the forward strand.
AGAAATTCTCTTTACTCACCCCATGATCCATGAACGTTCTTGCCTCAGCCACAGTGCCAGACATTGTCCGCAAGCGAACTGGGCTGGTAGCTCTGTGTAATAACTGCACTCTTAATAGTACTTTACATCAGCTAGTACTTCTTGGTTCATATATGAACCCCAGCTCTCACATCTACTAATCATTACTCATATTTACTGAAATCATGTTTGTTGAAATTATGTTTTGTAATAAATGTATGCTCTCTGCACTGCTCTTAGTAAGATGGTCTGGAACGTGAACATGGCACTTTTCCCATAATTTTGCGTTTTTTTTAATGCATAATACAAATAATGCAAATTTTTATTTGTTGTGCATGAGTGTATTTAAGGCTGTTAGAACTCAGTATTTATGTCACAGAGACTAGGGAAAATTATTCCAGTGAAGCAAGACATTTGGAAATTGAATTACAGAATTATTTAGCAATTAAATTTCAGAATTTACGGATGCCGGCGTCTATATTTACGCATCGGGGGGAAAAAACGTTACCATGACATTATCAGTGGAATGTTTAAATGCAGAATTCTGTTTTTATTGTTTGTAATATTGTGTTTTGTTCATGTTTCTGTGATGATGTGATTGCATGTAACCAGGGCTCCAAAGGAGGTGAGGCAGAGGTCTCAATGGGTTTCCCTGTTAAAATGAAGATGAAAAAATAAATCAATTCCTTACTTCCTCACCCCTCCTTCTCCCCACCTCTCATTCTCCCCTCCCTCTCTCTCTCTCCCTCCCTCCATATCTCCCTCCCTCTCTCTCTGTCTCCCCCCTCCATCTCTCACTCTCTCTCCCCCTCCATCTCTCTCTCTCTCTCTCTCTCTCTCTCTCTCTCTCTCTCTCCCTCTCCACAGGGGGCCCCGGTTGGAGGACACATCCTGAACTATCTGCTGGAGAAGTCTCGGGTGGTGCACCAGAGCCACGGCGAGAGGAACTTTCACATCTTCTACCAGCTGCTGGAGGGCGGAGAGGAGGACCTGCTGAGGAGGCTGGGTCTGGAGAGGAACGCCCAGCAGTACCAGTACCTGGTGAAGGTGCGGCCCTGTTTCACAAAGCAGGATTATGCAGTTAGCTGGATAACTGTATAGGGATGCGTTTCCCAAAATCACAGATGCCAACTTGTATAGTTGGGCCTATTGACTGTGAATGGAGAAACTATGAAAGTTGCTAACTTAGTTAGCGACTGTGCTTTTGGTAAACGCACGCCTGGTTGGATAACTGCATTGAATAAAGCCTAGAACAGCTCTTTTTACTGGCATTACCAGAACCTGAAGTTTGGGTCCAGATGTTGAGCAGGGCCCTGTTTCACACGGCAGGGTCAGGCTGCATTCTGGGAAATCTGGCTATCTTGGCACTTGGCTGAATTTCATGGTGGTCACACTCAGTGTATCACTCGCTACTTTTGGCTATGTAATCAGAAATTGAGTATTATGTAGCAGGCAATGCCTCCAGAATCTATCCTCCCCCCCTCATTCCTCCACAGTAGGAGCCTATTAGTTCAGCAGAGCCTCCCCATCGCGACTCCTCCCTGCACCTCCTCCCATGCACCTCCTCCCTGCCATTTCCTTCATTAATTCTCTGAAGTGGGCCCTCATGCTGTGGTCTCCACAGCAGAAAGGGCTGCTTAAATGTCCGCCATGCTGGCGTGGCGCTGGCACAGGTCGTCTTTGTGTCTCTCTGAAACCTGTTCTTCAGCCTCGCTGGCACCCTGATTTACTAAACCCTGCTTGCGTGCGTACTGTACGCATAACAGAAACCCACAAATTTGCCTTATTTTTTGGCTTAATGTCTTATTTTCTTGCTAAATGAGACAAAAAATATTGCCAGTGAGTTGAGCTGAGTGGCTCATTTTGAGATTCATCTGTGAGGTTAGGAATTTCACTTGTCGAGAAAATGGTAAAAGGCAATATTTATTTACTTGAAAGAAAACTGAAGCTCTTACCAAGATGGAGATCTGTCTAGGGCGGCTCAGAGATTTCACTCCTGGGCATTTCATTGTGTTTTCAAGTGCTCACTCTCCTACAGCCACAAATTTTCACACGTTTATATACACACACACTTAAGCACACCTGGGAAAAAAAAAACATGGCAAAAAGTATAGAAATATGAATTCAGTGTTACATGACGTGATATTTCCAAGGTATTTGCACACAGTGTTGCTCTTTCCTGCTGTATCATTTTACAGACCTTCGCCCTAATGGGAGTTGTGTGTGTATGTGTTTATGCGTGTGAGTGTGTATTTCTCTCGTGTATATTAGTGTGTGTGGTGATTTAGCATGATGGCACGTAACTCCTGGGTCAGTTGTGTTTTCTGTTTGTCCCCCCGCAGGGGAACTGCCCCAAAGTGAGCTCCATCAACGACCGCAGCGACTGGAAGGCAGTTCGCAAAGCCCTGACCGTGATCGGCTTCACCGAGGACGAGGTGGAGGTGAGAAACTATAAACCTCGCACCTCAGTGCAGTGCATAACGCCAAACTGCCGTGTCTCTAAGGAGGACAGAAAAACAAATTAGTGTGGAAGCGCAGATGCTGACACTGGCTGAGAGCGCAATATTGCGCTTGAACGCGCATTAGCACGTCTCGTTAGCACAACGTCAGATTTTATCCAACATTGCTATGGAAATAACATGGAGTCACATTGCTAAATGCACTTGGTTATGGTGTTATAAATCCTGCTGGCACACGGTGTTTAGCTCACAGATGGCCCAGAGGTTTGCGTTTAAATGTTTTCTCTCTTTCTCACCCTTCCACTCATCCTCTTTCCCTCTTCTCTCTCTCTCTCCCTCTCCCTCCCTCTCTCTCTTTTCTCTCCCTCGTTCCCGCAGGAACTGTTGAATATCATCGCCAGTGTTCTTCACCTGGGGAACATTCAGTACGGAGGAGACGAGGGCGGTAACGCCTTCATCACCACGGAGACGCAGATTAAATACCTGGCCAAGGTGTGAGACGCCTCTGCTTTCCTCAACTTCCTGTCTGCACAGGAATTCCACACACATATTGTACATGAGCTTCAGCAAATGCGCCTGAACATGTGCACACGCTCGCTCACACTGTGTACAAGTTTTCAACATATGTACAACTCAACATGTACGCACACACACACACACACACACACACACACACGCGCACGCGCGCGCGCGCACACACACACATTCTCGAACTTTATCAGCATTTGGGGCAGGTCCGGTCAGCACCGGCACTACAGCCTTCCTGTAAACAAGCAGCTGATAAACTCATTCCCAGTCTGAACCTGTAGCGACGCTGAAACTGTTTTGCGTGTTTTTGGTTTGCAGCTGGTGGGAGTGGAGGGTCCAGCCTTGAAGGAAGCCCTCACACACAAGAAGATCATCGCCAAGGGTGAGGAGGTAGGCCTGACCCCGCCCTCTGCACTGACTCCTCCCTCTGCACTGACTCAGGCCTCAGAAACACACGGACTGAAGACCAGCACTAATGTACTGTCAGACTGCTGGTAGATTGTTGCTACATCAATGCACTTGAAGATTTAGGGCCTCAGCATTGCAACCATCTACATCCCTCAACTTACACCTGCCTTCTGAGAATTGTGAATGTGTACTTAATCCAAATTGCCATTTTTATGGCCCCTCCATACATGGCAGGGGTATATAGAGTTACCCTTGTCCTTCTGTACGTACGGGATGTTGTTTATCAGCTTCTCCCCAAAAACAACTGGACAGAATTTGACAAGCTTTGGCAAATGCAAATGCAAAAGGTGTCCATCTCGTTTTGTTTGACAAATTTGGATAATTTCACAACTTTAGGGCCTTCACAGACTCTCAGTGGCGGGGGTATCTGTGTCCAAGGACACACATTTTCTAGTTAAATACTGCTGTACTGAAGTCTAATATGGGTGAGTTAAACAGTACTAGATGTCTTAAAATATTCTTAATCAACACTGCTGTATCTATTGAGCTGAACTGCATATGGCTGCAGTGTTATCTTAATGATGTTTTCAACTGAATGCTTACCCATGCTGCCTTTGTGGCGGATGTTGCCCCGCTGATCTGGAGTCAGTCTGAAGTGTTTCATATGGTTTTGCGTATGTTTTCCAGCTCATGAGCCCTCTGAACCTGGAACAGGCGGCCTCGGCTCGTGACGCCCTGTCCAAAGCCATATACGGCCGCACGTTTACCTGGCTGGTCAACAAAATCAACCACTCCCTGGCCTTCAAGGTGGGCTACTGCTACTGAGCTGTGCAGAGCCGAGCGATCGAACTCTGCTGCAAATTCTGACCTGTTCTGCCCACAGTATATCTGAATGTATTGTTCTGGTCATTAATGTAAGGAGGCAGTATGATTTAGCTCTTGTGTACTGTCTGTTGCATAAGTGCAGTAGAGATTTGGAATCAAACTGTGAAGATGATCAACTCATGTGATCCTCCAGTCTTCCTGTTCCCTTAATTGAAGTGTTCTGCTTTGCCTCTCCAGTTTTAGTTTCTTTCTGAGTATCGATTGCGATTTTATTGTGCTTTAATATCTGAGTTCGTTGTTCCATTGTAAACCCTAGTCCTGCCTCTGGGCTAATGCTTATCGACGACTGGCATTCCGGGAAATGGCTACCGGGGAGTGACATATCGCCGACCGGTGCACAGGGAAACAAGTGTCGGTCCTCTAAGTTTCAGCGACCGGCAGGACTGGGGTTAAAGTGCTTTGATCGTCTGGGAGTGTTATAAAGAGCGGTTTTGACTCCGGAAATTTCTGCCCAACTTACCAGACTATGGGGGAAAGATGCGGGGGGTTTTTATCTCCATAAAATCAGTATTGTCTTTAGGATAATTTTTCCGACACCTTCATCAAGGTGAACATCCGAAGGACTGAAATACCAAACCTAGATATCATAATCGTGTCAATGCAAAATTATACGCAACCATCAACTCCATGCACCGTTCGTCCCCTTTTGGTTGTAATTATCGTCCACAAACGCCCCCGTGTGGTGTGAAACTGAAACTGCAACACGGATTCGGTACCATTCACTGGCTTGTTGATGCGGTTTAGGGAGCTTGTGGTTGTATTGCCTTGTGACGTCTTCTGTAGAAGAGATGTGCAGAACCATTAAAAAGCTCTTTTGTGTCACTGCGAAAAATGCAGTGAGTGCTTTATTGTGTGGAATTCATTTTTCTTAGGATGAAGTGAACCACACCGATAAGAGTGCTACGGTCATTGGCCTCCTGGATATCTATGGTTTTGAGGTCTTCCAGCACAACAGGTAGGATGCCTATGCTTTTGATGTCTTTTAGCACGGCAGGATGGGCACAATGTCAATCTGTCTGTCTCTGTCAATCACCTGATTTTTTTTTTTTTTTTTTTTTTTGCCCAGAGTCACAGAAAACATCATTAGCCTCAGCATAATTTCCAAAGTCATATTTTCGCCTAATTGAAATATCAGCTGCCTGTTCATTTGTGTTGGCAGAAAAATGTACGTTTTCCTTTTTTCTCAATATCTTAAAAAATTTAAATAAAAAATCCTTTCTCTAAAAAAAAAAAAAAAAACATAATTATGCTATGAGGCTAACTATGTATTCTATGGCTGAATGCTTAAACAGACTCTGAAATGGCACTTGATACAGCACATTTTTCCTCCAGTTCAATTATTTACCTTATATTCACTGTAATTTCAACATTTTTGACTCAAACAATTCCAGTTATTGGTCTTTGGATTCATTGACCCGAAATGATGTCTCTTGCTGAATAAATAATTTGCCATGTACCACAGAAAACTGCTCGACATAGCCTATATGCTTCAGGTATTTCAGTTTAGTTGTGAGTCACTGCTGTCACGCACCGGGCCTCCTCTCTGTCCAGAGTTGGGAGCCTCTAGTGTCCGTTATGCTCCTGATAGCATAGCAAGGCTACACTCTGTTAGCCTGTTAGCTTTGCCTGAGTCTGTGGCCTTGTGTGCTAATGGCCTTTGTCTCTCCGACACCTGGTGCCCTGTGCAGTAATGATGTAGTAGTGCAAGCACTGGTCCTACCCTTAACCATATATTATCTACTGAGATTGTTTTATTGATCCTCTAGTTCTGGCAGGTTACTCAAAAGGGTTCAAGTCCTTACCTGGATAGTGACTTACGTTCTGGCGTTGGGAACTTCACTTCACTCGTGGGACGAAGTGTTGATCTCCAGTCCTGGAGGGCCATGTTGTCTGCTGATTTTACTGGGTTTCTGCTTCATTCACCAATTTAAGCCACCAGTCGGCAGATGAGTCCACATATCTTGGTCTCAGGGCACTAAATGTCATCTGACGAAACCTGCAGGCACTGCATCGCTGCAAGACTGCAGTCTGACACAGCTGCTCTAGGGTTTCTACGCTATTCTACCTGCCATTACACTAGTTCTTGTCCTTCAGTCTGGATACGAGCCTCTGCTGAATGCCTTTTTAATTTAATGTAATAATGTGAAGTCCATGTACTGTGATATTAGTTTAGCTATTTAGTGAGTTTATTTCTATTGCCCTTGTGTGGCACAGGAGCGCACGCACACCTGAGCAGGCTTTTTAAATCGCTTATAACTCTGAGTAGATTCTAGCGCCACAGGCTGTCCTTGCGCCAGAGTCGTTATGTTCTCTGCACAGGTCTGAATCCCATAGGCCTGTCAAACATCAAACATCATGATTTTGGGAACTCCTCCTCCCTCCCCCCCCCACCTTGAAATTCTTCCAGTGTAAAATTTTTATAAACATCTGAACAGAGCACTGCACTTGCACTGAAGGGCTGTTGTTTTGGCTGTCACCTCCTGCGCCAACTTTCAGTTTTAATTACGTCAATTTGATTAGTCTGTGAACCCTTTCTGCGCCGGTATAGTTGCCCAATGATGTAAGATATCAAAATCAGACGCTGTTGAAAACCTATCATGTGGCAACTTTTTTTAAAAGAGCTCCCACAAGGGAGCTCTTTTAAACAAGTTGCCACATGATAGGTTTTCAACAGCTCAGGAGAATTACATTTTTAATTCCTTGAAAATGTGTTCAGCGCTCAAAGGGTTGACTTCTTTACGAAAGTCGACATTATTTCTCCGAATGCAAACTTTGGGTACCACTGAAGCCATGATCAGCAGAAATTATTCCTGAAGTTATATGTTGTGTATGTATGTAATGCCCTTAGCATGGTCGTGCAAAATACCACGATACCCCACAGAAAGGTCTCTGTGGTCTTTGACATTCAGTTTTTCGAACAAATTATTTGTTGCTTTTAGTCAAATTCGGGCTCAGTCGATTGCACCTTTGAGAGACTGTAACCGCTTTTCACTGGGATATTGTAACCTCTCTCCATCATTCATTCTCTCTCCCTCTCTCTCTTTGGTCACTCAACAGTTCTGAGCTGTTCTACATCGACTACTGCAACGGCTTTTCAATCAAAAATTGTTAACCTCTCGCTCACCTTCTCACTCTCGCTCGTTCCTCTCTCTCTCTCTCTCTCTCTCTCTCTCTCTCTCTCTCTCTTTCTCTCTCACACCAGTTTTGAGCAGTTCTGCATCAACTACTGTAACGAGAAGCTGCAGCAGCTGTTTATCGAGCTGACGCTGAAGTCCGAACAGGAGGAGTACGAGTCCGAGGGCATCACGGTGAGGTGGGGGGCGGGGGGGTGGGGGCGAGAGTACTAATTTAACCGAGCGATGGCGAGCGCAGTGAAGGAGGTCATTCACAGCTCTACTCTGGGGCAGGGGGGTCACTTTATATCGGGCCACAAGCGGCCGCCCTTGCATCAGCGCTTTTGATAATGTTGCGACTGAGACTGCTGGTCCGAAATTTCGGACAGCTGCAGCAGGGAAGGAGAGATGAATTGTTCGCTTGTGAGCAGCTGGGTCGCGCGTGGGCTTCAGTAATATGGGCGCTGAGCATCGTTGGCATCGGCGGGATTCCGCGGATGTTTCTGGGAACATAACAGTAAATATTTATCTCGGCCGCACTGTACGCAGAGCTCTGAAAATGTCCCATCTCTCTCCTGTGCCAGTGGGAGCCAGTGCAGTACTTCAACAACAAGATCATCTGCGACCTGGTGGAGGAGAAGTTCAAGGGAATCATCTCCATTCTGGTGCGTTTGTCTGTGTCTGTCAGTCAGGCTCGGCTGTGAAGTCTTATCCTGACTGATTTTGAATGTGGTTTAATTTCAGTACCTCCCTTCTACTCATTCTCATTCTGCTCACCCCTCCTGTCCACCCTCCATCCTCCCTTTCCCACTCACCTCCCTCTCGACCTCCATCCTCCCTTTCCCACTCACCTCCCTCTCTCCTGCACACCGTATCCCCTCTCTCTCAATCTCTATTTTAATTTCAATTTGCTTTATTGGCATGAATGTTAATTGGACAATATTGCCAAAGCATCAAAAGAAAATACAATTCTGCTGTTATAAAAACGATTAAGTAAAGATAAAATATACATACTCTCTCCGTCCTGTCTCTCTCTCTCCCTCCCTCTCTCTCTCCCCCTCTCCCTCCCTCTCTCTCCCCCTCTCTCTCCCTCTCTCTCTCTCTCTCTCTCTCTCTCTCTCTCAGGATGAGGAGTGTCTCAGGCCAGGTGATGCCAGTGACCTGACGTTCCTTGAGAAGCTGGAGGATACCGTAGGGGGCCACCCCCACTTTGTCACGTGAGTATCCCCCGTCAAAACTCACAGCATGTGGCCAAGGGGACCCTCATTTCCCAAGATGCTTCACTTTTGCACTGTTGCGACTGCGACTAAATGACTGAAATCGATACAGAAGTTTCATTAGCAGAATTGCATCTTTATTTTATTTGTGCGCTGAGCTCCATCTATATGTTACACAAAAGTTCAAAGTTCAACCTGTGGTCATGAGCTTTTCTGGCATGTTTCTTCTGCTTTTGGTGGGAATAGACGTGGTGTACATGTCAAATGCAGCGAATACAGGACTGACTGCGTGACGGTATTCAGTAATGTTAGCATAACATGGATTGAACATTAAAATCATGTGTTCAGCGGTCTGTCGTACAGCGCTTCAGCACCAGGAGTAGGTCATGTCAAAACTGTTTTTATGAGCTGGATTAATAATAATAATAATAATAATAATAGTAATAAAAGTTTATGTTCTATATTGCATTTATTCCATTGAAATATGCTTAAACCTTCATCATTGCTCCTAGTGATTGATCATACATTAGGATTGGCAAATTGTTTTTTACAAAGAGTGAACATAATTTTGTTATAAACGATTTGTAATTTTACTAAGGGTTGAAGTTGCATCAATAACTTTTTTTTCTGACCATTGACAGATCGAGTTCTCCGTTGTAGTACCGTGACCCATAACTCTTGGCATGGCCGTTCACTCTCAAAAGAAAGTTTGCTAACGGTGGCTAATATGAGCGTTACGACCAATGTTAGCGACTGACGCATCTCCTGTAGCGGCCCATGGTGGGTCTGAGCCGGGTATGGACTGTAGCACGTGTAGAGCTCTGGCTGCGAAGAAGAGCTGCCTATGGAAGACAGGGCAAAGTGCCAAGATTGCAAAACAAAGATTTTCTGTGACTATTCAGGATTCTCCGCCTCACAGCTTCTTGTTTCCCTCTTTGTCATATGACTTGCGCATGCCGCTGATGTAAACACTGGCAGTGGCGCGCACATGAAATCACCACAACGCTTTGGCCATCCTTCAAAAATTAGCGCAGTGTAATTTGGCGTCCAAGTCATTTTGCACTATCAGTTTGGTCAGTCTCCCTGCACTGTTCCCGGGAAACATCCAAGCGCACGACCTGGAGGGATTGGCTGTTGGGTGAAGCTAAATTCCACACAAATATTTGGAGCCATTTTTGAGCACAGAAAGCTGCTGATTTTTGAGCAGTAGGTTTGTTACCGTGCTGAATGAGTGATGGGTCTTGTCTGTAGGTGAATGGTCAGCCAGTATGGGTCTTATGCAAATCTAAGCCTCCCAAACTATGGCTGTAGGAATGGAGAGTCACATGATGAGGTGAAGACATAAGGATAAATGCCTGTATTTTTATACCCCCGACATTTCATCGTCGGGGGTATAAAAATACAGTCATTTATCCTTCTGTCATTTATCCTAGTTATATACCAAGAATTCCGTCCGTCATTCCGTCCAAAGACATTATTTGTCCGATCGATATCTCAAATATTATTCATTGGATTCTTTTCAAATTTGGCACGCATATTCTCTACCACAGGGAGAGGTGCAATGCAAAGTGTCTGCCATCTGAGACCGTCCGTCCGTCTGTCATTCCGTCATTTCTTTCGAAGACATTATTTGTTCGATTGGTATCTGGAGTATTATTCATTGTATTCTTTTCAAATTTGGCACACATATTTTCTACCACAGGGACAGGTGCAGTGCAAAGTGTCGGCCATCTGGGACCGTCCATCCGTCCGTCATTCCATCACATTATTTGTCCGATCGATATCTCGAATATTATTCATTGTATTCTTTTCAAATTTGGCACACATATGCTCTACCACAGGGAGAGGTGCAGTGCAAAGTTTCGGCCATCTGGGATGATTTTTCACAAAAATACCGCCATTTTCCTGTTTTTGGACTTAGACATTTTCAAGTGGGTTCAATGTCAATTTATCCGATCGAAATCGCAAATATTATACATTGGATTCTTTTCAAATTTGCCACACATAGTTTCTAACATATGGAGAGGTGCAGTGCTATGTGTCATAGATGTGTAGTTGTTTTTGTCAAAATTGATTTTCGGAATGCGATAATTTCTATAATCACCAACACAAAAAGCATGATTGGGGACGTCGGGGGTATTAGTAAACTCAGCTTATTTTTTCACTTGTTTTGTTGTAGAATACATTTTTGTCATGTTTAAAAACATATTTACACCTCTCTGTATGCCAGGCCAGCCTCACTTTTGCCAGGCTACATCTTCACTTTTCATTTTATAGCACTGTTTCAATGAAAAAAATCTCCGTTCACGCTAAAATGCTATCCTGGCATTTCTCATCTACAACAAAGAGTGTCAACAGTGTTTTCAGAAGTTTCCATTTCAGGGGTTTGAAAACACTATGTATTAATAAGTGAAAATGTGGCAAAATTTATGCATTTTAAAATGAAAATATATTAGTTTGGATGTAGCCCGAAAGGTTTTTGAACGGGAAGTGTCTCTCTGCCTCTTATGTGTGGTGGTTGTAGAAGTTGTAGATTTGTGTGCATTGGCCTCCAAGGCTACAAACAGTCACTGAGGTCTGTGTGTTCATGTGTCCATCAGTCACAAGCTGGCAGATGGAAAGACCCGGAAGGTGCTGGGCAGGGAGGAGTTTCGGCTGCTGCACTACGCCGGAGAGGTCAACTACAATGTCAACGGTAAGTAAGACCTGGGGAGTGATGACCTGGCGCACAGTTGGGCGCTGCGGACGAACTAACATAAACTCAGCGACTGCTGCTTTCGCCGTCTCGTTCATCAGTTTCCTCTCTCTCTCAGGGTTTCTGGACAAGAATAACGACCTTCTCTTCCGGAACCTGAAGGAGGTAGGATGGGCAGGGAGAAGGTTACTGTGGTGGCGTGCAGACAGGGTGACTGCTGAGTGTGTTGTGTTGCAGTGTGTTTGGGTCAGTGTGGTCAGTGCTGAGGTCAGTACTGAGGCCAGTGCCGTATCATCATGTCCTTCTGTGAGCAGGTGGTGTGTCTGTCAGAAAACAAGATCCTGAACCAGTGCTTTGAGAGGGAGGAGCTGACTGGCAAGAAACGCCCAGAGACGGTGAGAAGATACACACGCACACACACTCACATACATGCGCGCGTACATACACGTGTGCACATACACACACACACACACTCACACAAGCACACAAGCGTGCGCGCGCGCACACACACACACTGACACACTCAGGCACACGCACTCCAAAATTTGCGTGCTTTCTCACACAAACACATATGGACACACATTGTCACACAAATTAACTGGTGTGCGCACTCACATGAATGCACGCACTGGCACACACAAACACTGATACAAATGCACTCACACATTCTCACTTGCGCACATACTCAAAAAGTAAACACTTTCTCACACAAATGCTCCCTTACGCACACCATCATAAAAATGTACTCACATACACAGTCTGACATAAACACAGAGTTTGAGTAACTCAGACACACACATGCTCCCGCCCACGGGAGCTATGCTCTCTCTCCCTCTCTCTCATACATATGCACTCTCTCTTACTCCCACATGGACAGACAGCAGCTAAAGATCCACGGACACATACACGCTAACGCTCTCTCATGAAACGCACAAATCACACCCATGCGAAGTGCCAACACAGGGTTGCGAAACATGCGAACAGCTCACGTCTGTCTGCGCGCATATTGATCTCCGTGGAGATTTGCGTGTTGCAGAGAAGCACAGGAGCTCTGAGTCCTGTGCCCACACAGGCAGGAATGCTCTGACCTTTGACCTCTGGGATCACGGGCTTCGCCCGCCCCCCCTCCTCCGCCCACGGCGCTTGAATCATATTGGTCGGCTGTGGGTGGCACAAGCGCTCCATTTGTTGACAGTCGGGCTGGCAGTGTTATTTGGGCTCTCTCCGCCAACGCTGTCGCTGCCTGGTCCATACACACACTGTAATATCTGTTCCCCCCCTCGCCACTGCCTTTTGTGCCTTCATACTGGTGGAGCTGTCTCTTTCTCTGTCTTTCTCCATCGCTCTCTTTATCAACACGCTCCTGTCTCTCTCTGTGCAGACGGCCACGCAGTTCAAGGCCAGCCTGGCCAAGCTTATGGAAATCCTGATGTCGAAGGAGCCATCATACATTCGCTGCATCAAACCCAACGATGCCAAACAGTCAGGTAACCAGCCACTGATTTTGCGTGCGTGTGTGTGCGTGTGTGTGTGTGTGTCACTGTGTGTGTGAAATGATTTTGTTGCACTCCTTTCTCAGTGGGTGTAAAAGACATGCTAAACAAGGACAGTCTGGGACAGGCTTTGTACTGTACCATTTGAATGGATCTTATCTGAGTTCTGTTGTCAGCATAAGATTATGTTTTGATTGCTGCAAGTGTAACAACAGTCACTCCAAATGTGGCTTTACTGGTGTTGCCTGGGAGGAAAAACTGTTCGTGAAAATATGATTTTGCCCGTTTGCCTGGCTCCTGTAAAATCTTTAGCAGTGCTTCAAGAATGCTTTTGCAACTATTTCCATAACAGAGCACTTAATATGTTGTATTTTTTTCTTATATTAAAGAGTAAACACAGCGTTTTTAGGTAGCTAGACAGCTTAGCTAATTGACTTCGTGTTACTCACATTACAGTGATCTGGCTAATTTATTTTCCTTCAGGAGACCCCAAAAAACTTTCTTTTTTCCGATCTAAAACCTGTTTTATTGACAGGACATTATGTTACCGTGGTTAAAAACAGGTTGGGTGAATGACATATATTTAACTATCCAGAATCTCAAAAAAAAAAAAAAAAAAGTATATATATATATATATATATATATCATGTTGACCTGCTTTAAACTAAACCCAGAAGAAGTGTTCTGCTCATTTGTTTGGAACTAGAAAGATTTGAGATGAAGTTTCTCTGGAACACTCAGGGGTTGATGCTAATGGTTTAATATGGAAATTCGTATTAAAACAGTCCAGGCATTTTTTTCAGCGCCTGATTATTTGTTAAATCAAAATGTGACTCAGCAAACTGGTACTACGCAACGTGAGCATGCGATGCCGATAGATCAGCAAAGCGGATCTTGTTTCGAGTCCGTTATCTCTGTCTCAGATTGTCGTGTTTATGGTAGCTATGTCTTGTTCTCCCTCTACCTACCAACTCACCCCACACACACACCCACACACAGGTCGTTTTGATGAGGTGCTGATTCGGCACCAGGTAAAGTACCTGGGTCTGATGGAGAACCTGCGAGTGAGAAGGGCCGGATTTGCCTACAGGAGGCGCTATGAGGCTTTCCTGCAAAGGTGAGCTGCTGTGTGTGTGAGTATGTGCATCTGATCATGGGAGGACTCTATATGCCGTGTACTGCCTTACTGACTGTTATTCAACAAACACAGCTGCATAATTAGACTGATTTGTAATAAACATTATTATTATTATTATTATTATTTGTAATGATGTATTTAGTGCAAGTTCTGTCATTTTATTTTAATTACTTTGAAATATTTTTTATTATGTAATATCTATTAAATGATTAATTCAATGTATAAAAGCAAGTATAACACATGGGTGTACTGAATATGACAGACTGGTGGTGTATGCATTCCTGTGATGTATGAAGTGAATATATCTGTGGCGCAGTGGGTTCAGAGAGACCGTGTGTGAGCTGAGGCCTCAGTTGGAGTCAGATGTACAGTGTGGGCTACAGCTCCCCTGGGCTGAGGCCTCAGTTAGAGTCAGATGTGCAGTGTGGGCTGCAGCTCCACTGGGCTGAGGCCTCGGTCAGAGTCAGATGCATAGGCGCCATTTGTGGGGGGGCATTGGGTCTCCTGCACCTCCAAAGTTAAGGTTGGGGGTGCAAAAACCCCACAGTATTAAAACCGCAAGTTTTCATAGTTCGTCTGCCCCGTTCAGTCAAGCTACTGATTAAGGCAATGCGGGACCTTTAAAAAAAAAAAAAAAAGAAAAGGCTAATTCAAGCCGTCTACAATTGCAGTTGCAGGTTTAGAAGCTGAATCAATATTGGAATTAATAGTCATGTCCAGAAAATTTAACGAAAGTTGGCAGTGGGCTTATTCATTAAATGTGCGTCCTTGATTCGTTGCCGTGGCCTACTCTAAAAAAATCTGTTAGTGAATCGTCTTTAGCTGCTGTTGTAGCCAAGCAACTCAGGAAGATTGTAACAGAATGGGCAACCGTACTGCAATTTACTGAGCTAGGGTTGTTTCCCCAAAGCGTTGCTATTTGCTAACTTTCAGCAACTTCCATAGTCGGTTCAAACCAAGGTTTTTCGGAAACGTACCCTGAGCGGTTACTTTCAATGTACCTTGGTTCGTTTTAATGCTTTTCGCGTGCGTGAATCGTTAATAATATGCAATCGCCTTAATAAGAAGTGTTCCCCACTTCCATATGAGCGCAGGCACGAAAAACGGTACAATTTTATTTTTCACAGAAATGTGGGTAAATAAATAAATAGGTTTTTCAACATGATAATTTAGACGTGTGCTTTATATGAAGGTCTTGTAAAGTAAATTTTGGCGGGATTCGTTGGTTTTTGGCAATGCAGTAGACAAATTAAGGTTAAAAAACAGGCTATTTTTAAACATAAATGTGTAAAAAAAAAAAAAAATAAAAATTACACCTAAAATAACAAGTAATCAATTCCATAATTGGCAATAATAAAATGCACACCCTATTTTTTTTACAGAAGTGTTCCGTTTTTCGTGACTTCGCTCAAATGTTGCCATCGAGGGACAGCGCTCTATCGCAAGTAGGATTAATTACTTGTATCTGGACCTCATTTTCATCGTCCAGCTGGATACATATTGGAAATGAATTCTGACATTGGCTTCAGAATTTCCCTTGCTGAGATTAAACGCAGTAAAATATAAAGTACCGTGGTTAATTAACATAATTTTATATTTCCGGAAAATGACATGCAGGCTATATTATGCAATTATACCTCTTAAACTAGTTCATTAAAAAGAGCCCATTGATATTGACAACTTGTCTTTTGTTACCCGGTCTGTATTATTTTTATGAAGCAACAGCCGATTTAATGAATAAGCCCACTGCCAACTTTAAGTGAAATTTTCTGGACTTGAATATTAATTCCAATATGGATTCAGCTTCTGAACCTGCAACTGCAATCGTGAGCGGCTTGCATTAGCCTTTAAAAAAAAAAGGCCCGCATTGCCTTAATCAGTAGCTTATGCTTCAGTATAGCCCTGAGGTTATATCGGCTTTTAACTTGCAGTTTGGGATTTCATTTTCATAGTCGAGATAGTACACCCTATCAACCATGCGTTTGCAGCCTGCGGCACTATTTAAACACAGCAGATGCGTGGATGATGGAAGATAGGTAGCCTATAGCTTTGTTGCAGGATAGCGTTAAGACAGCGGCCTTAGCCCATGAACCACGCGTTGCATGCATAATTATTGTGTGCGCATATTGCGTGCGTCTTGAAGCAGGCTGGAAAATAATGCGACACATGAGTATCCTATAGGCTAACGCAATTTTTAAGGGCCCGTTTGCAATTTAAAATCCTCGGCTAAATAAATGACTGAAAACAGTTTAGCCTATGTCCATAAATGCGGGGATGGAAAATGGATGCTCCCTCCGACATTCAATTCGTGTATGCCTTCATACATCGCATCCATTCAGCCAATTAACGTTATTTCACTGATCTCAACCAGATTTAACATTAATCAAATAAAGTAGCCTACTGATATTTTCTAAATAAACCTTTTTAACATTCTAAAAGGCTGGACTTTGGACAAGGCAGCCTACCCTTGGGAATACAGCAGCCTGAAAAAAAATATTGTGACCCCCCAATGTTGACCAGAAGTTGGCGCCACTGGTCAGATGTACAGTGTGAGCTACAGCTCCACTGGGCCGAGGCCTCAGTTAGAGTCAGATGTACGGTGTGGGCTACAGCTCCACTGGGCTGAGGCCTCAGTTAGAGTCAGATGTACAGTGTGGGCTACAGCTCCACTGGGCTGAGGCCTCGGTTAGAGTCAGATGTACAGTGTGGGCTGCAGCTCCACTGGGCTGAGGCCTCAGTCAGAGTCAGATGTACAGTGTGGGCTACAGCTCCACTGGGCTGAGGCCTCGGTCAGAGTCAGATGTACAGTGTGGGCTACAGCTCCACTGGGCTGAGGCCTCAGTCAGAGTCAGATGTACAGTGTGGGCTACAGCTCCACTGGGCTGAGGCCTCGGTCAGAGTCAGATGTACAGTGTGGGCTACAGCTCCACTGGGCTGAGGCCTCGGTCACAGTCAGATGTACAGTGTGGGCTACAGCTCCACTGGGCTGAAGCCTCGGTCAGAGTCAGATGTACAGTGTGGTCTACAGCTCCACTGGGCTGAGGCCTCGGTCAGAGTCAGATGTACAGTGTGGTCTACAGCTCCACTGGTCTGAGGCCTCAGTGAGAGTCAGATGTACAGTGTGGGCTACAGCTCCACTGGGCTGAAGCCTCGGTCAGAGTCAGATGTACAGTGTGGGCTGCAGCTCCACTGGGCTGAGGCCTCGGTCAGAGTCAGATGTACGGTGTGGGCTACAGCTCCACTGGGCTGAGGCCTCGTTAGAGTCAGATGTACAGTGTGGGCTACAGCTCCACTGGGCTGAGGCCTCGGTTAGAGTCAGATGTACAGTGTGGGCTGCAGCTCCACTGGGCTGAGGCCTCTGTTAGAGTCAGATGTACAGTGTGGGCTACAGCTCCACTGGTCTGAGGCCTCAGTCAGAGTCAGATGTACAGTGTGGGCTACAGCTCTACTGGGCTGAGGCCTCGGTCAGAGTCAGATGTACAGTGTGGGCTGCAGCTCCACTGGGCTGAGGCCTCAGTCAGAGTCAGATGTACAGTGTGGGCTGCAGCTCCACTGGGCTAAGGCTTCAGTTTGAGTCAGAAGTACAGTGTGGGCTACAGCTCCACTGGGCTGAGGCCTCAGTCAGAGTCAGATGTACAGTGTGGGCTACAGCTCCACTGGGCTGAGGCCTTGGTTAGAGTCAGATGTACAGTGTGGGCTGCAGCTCCACTGGGCTGAGGCCTCGGTCAGAGTCAGATGTACAGTGTGGTCTACAGCTCCACTGAAATGTCTTCATACAGTCAGTCAGCTGCTGGGCTGTGGGCTAAATGCAGTCCGGCCTTGGGCTCTTAGTTACTGAGAACAAGAAGAAGTGTCCAGATTAACCTGATATTGTGAACTTGCTCTCGGTCCTGCCAGAAGTCTCTTACCCCAGAAGTGCACAACGGTAACTTAGACTGGAAGACTGCAATGGCGACCCGCAGCCAAGCATATCACGTGATCTGCATGGTAAATTCACAAAATCCGTCACTTTGTGCAGAGAAGCCCACAGTGGGAGAAATTTGTTAATTGTCGTTCATTTCCGACGGCTTCATTACCATATAATGCGCTGTATTGTGGGAGATAAATTTATGCAGGTTTGCTTTAGGAAAAAAATCCCATTATTCCATGCGCCTTATAGCTGGACTGGTTTGTGGACAGCCTGCACCGCATTCGCGGAGAGCTGTGGGGATTTGGTTTGAACATGATCGCTTCCCCTGACAGTTTCCGGATTCATCACTAGAGGCACCCCAAACTCGCCTGATATGATGTTAATGCCGTCTACGACACTCAACGAGTCCTTGCACACTTCTAGGAGGAATAGTCTTCTGGTCCTGCGCATGAACAGTGCCAGAAACAACGGGAGTTATTGGAGAATAATAAGCAATAGTCGTGGTCAGTTTGATCTGGTGTTTCCTTCTCTTGTACTCATCTGTGATGTATCACAGTTAATTTAAGATCCAGTCTTTCATACTTGGTTCCCATGGTCACTGAGGTATCATGAGACGAAAGCCTTTGCTGTAAAGGTATGGGGAATCCCATTGAGTCTCCAGGTAAGTGATGATGTGACTGTGCTGTTCTTCGTGTGTTCCTGCTCTTCTGCAGATACAAGCCCCTGTGCCCTGAGACGTGGCCCAACTGGCATGGGAAGCTGGTCGACGGCGTGTCCACACTGGTGAAGCACCTGGGCTACAAGCCAGAGGAGTACAAACTGGGCAGGTGAGAGAGGGGGTTGACTATGGAGGCCACAAGTGTAACACTGCGCATCAATCATCATCATCCATCATCAAGAATCATCGTCTGTTCATCTATCATCCATCAGCATGAAACCCTCATCCATGATCCATCATCCAAGAGTCTTTCATCATCCAGCACACACTATCCTTCATCATTTTTCATTCATCATCATCGAACATTCTTCATCCATCATCATAAGTCATCCATTAATCATCATCTATCATCATCCATCATTCATCTTATA
Source organism: Gymnothorax javanicus (assembly GCA_029692085.1). Classification (NCBI taxonomy): domain Eukaryota; kingdom Metazoa; phylum Chordata; class Actinopteri; order Anguilliformes; family Muraenidae; genus Gymnothorax; species Gymnothorax javanicus. Next base: position 21,678,702 of record CM056199.1, read on the forward strand.
TTATCTGTCATCATGAAACCATCATCCAACAGTCATTCATCATCCATCAGTCATTATTCCCCATCATTTGTCATTCATCATCATCCAACATCCATCAGCCATCATCATCTAACATCCATCAATCATCATCCATCATCATGACTTATCCATCATTTATTTTATCTCATCTATCATCATGAATCACTCATCATTCGTCTTATATCATCTGTCATCATGAAACCATCATCCATGATCCGTCATCCAACAATCATTTTCCCTTATCGTTTGTCATTCATGAGCCAGCTCTCGTTATTCCTCATTGTCGTTCATTCTTAATCATCCATCATTCATCACTCATCTGTTACAGTGCCCTCCATAATTATTGGCACCCCTGGTTAAGATGTGTTCTTTAGCCTCTAATAAATTCAGTGTTTTTCTAAATAATATAGGACCACAATGAAAAAAAAGAGGAAAATCCAACCTTTAATTCAAGTGCATTTATACAGTGGGAAAAAAATCCCACATTAAGAAATAATTCTTTTACATCAAATCATGTGTGCCACAATTATTAGCACCCCTGATGTTAATACTTTGTACAACCCCCTTTTGCCCAACAAAACAGCACCTAATCTTCTCCTATAATGTTTCACAAGATGGGAGAATACAGAAAGAGGATCTTGACCATTCCTCTTTGCACAATCTCTCTAAATCATCCAGCGACCTGGGTCCTCTCCTCTGCACTCTCCTCTTCAGCTCACTCCACAGGTTTTCAATGGGGTTGAGGTCTGGGGACTGAGATGACCATGGGAGGAGCTTGATTCTGTGTCTGGTGAACCGATTCTGTGTCTGGTGAACCATTTCTGTGTAGATTTGGCCACATGTTTAGGGTCAGTATCTTGCTGAAAGACCCAGTGACGACCCATCTTCAGCTTTCGGGCAGAGGCCGCCAGATTTTGATTTAAAATGTCCTGGTATTTCAAAGCGTTCATGATGCCATGCACCCTAACAAGGTTCCCAGGGCCTCTGGAAGAGAAACAAGCCCACAGCATCACCGATCCTCCCCAGTACTTCACAGTGGGCATGAGGTGCTTTTCTGCATACTCATCTTTTGTGTTCCGCCAGACCCACTTAGAGTGTTTGTTGCCACAAAGCTCTATCTTGGTCTCATCTGACCAAAGCACACAGTCCCAGTTGAAGTCCCAGTACCACTTAGCGAACTCCAGACGTTTGCGTTTATGATTGAGAGTGAGAAAAGGTTTTTTCCGTGCATGCCTCCCAAACAGCTTGTTGGCATGTAGATAGCACCTGATGGTTGTTTTGGAGACTTTGTGACCCCAAGATGCTACCATTTGTTGCAATTCTTTAACAGTGAGCTTTGGAGAACTTTTTATTTCTCTTACCATCCTCCTCACTGTGCGTGGTGGCAAAATAACCTTGCGTCCTCGTCCAGGCTTGTTTACCACTGTTCCAGTTGTTTTAAACTTCTTAATGATTCCTCTGACAGTAGATATGAGCAGGTGCAGGCGAGTGGCTATTTTCTTGTAGCCATTGCCTGACTTGTGAAGGTCGACACACATCTGCCTTACTTGAGTGGTGTGTTCCTTTGTCTTTCCCATGTTGAAGAGTGGATAAGAGAAATGGCCTCTGTGTCATGTCATATTTATACCCCAGGGAAACAGGAAGTGATGAATTACTAATTAAATGTTCCTAGATACTCTGATCAACTCTGTAAACTACTGTAGAAATGACAGAAATACTTCACTTACATTTATTTCCTAGGAATTGTTAGGGGTGCCAATAATTGTGGAACAGGTGATTTTATGAAAAATAATTATTTCTTAGTTTTTTTTTTTTTTTCCTTAAAATTCACTTGAGTTGAAGGTTACATTTTTCTACAATTTTCCGTGTGAGAGTATGCTTCTGCAATAAAAATTAAATTTATTTTAAGGCTTTTAACACATCTTAACCAGGGGTGCCTATAATTATGGAGGGCGCTGTATCATCCGTCATCATGAAACCATCTTCCATAAGCCAACACTTATTATCGATCATCATGCATCATTCATCACCATCAAACATTCATCATCCATCATCATGAATCATCCACCAGTCATTTTCTGTCTTCCGTTATCATGAAACCATCATCCATTTCCAACACTCATTATCGATCATCATGCACCATTCATCATCCAACAATCATCGTCATCATGAATCATCCAGCATTGATCATCATATATAATCCAACATTTTTCATCCATCATCATCAATTATCCTTCTTTTATCATCTAAAATCCATCATCTTATAATTTCTCATCCATCATCATTCATAATTTGTTATAGTCCATCATCCATCACTGGCCATCATTAGCTGTAGTGTTCGCAGAAGAACTGGATGAAGGAAGAGGTTTTATACCCCAAAAATACAAGTGATACTGTTTGCAAAAATAACTTGCCAATCTCACGTGATCATAGTGTTTAGTGTTGATCTAAATGGACGTGATTGCTTCTGTCAAAATGGCGACTTTCATTGAAGCACAAGCCAGTTTTGTGTCCGGAGGTCTCAGCATCCATCCATCAATCAATCTTTTCATTCAGTAATTCACACACTTATTCCTGGTTGGGGTTGTTGGGGAAGGGCGGCAGGAGCACACCCTCAGGTCTACATCAGTTCATCACAGGTCATGGGCACGATTCGCACACACACTCATACCCATGGGCAATCTAGAGTCTCCAATGAAACTAGCGCGCATCTACCCTGGGGAAACCCACACAAATGCAGAAAGAACATCGAAACCCCACACAGAAAAGCCCCAGGGCAAATTTTTACTGACAACTTTCTTGCTATTAGGCAGCAGCATTACAGACTGTGCCAATGTGCTGCCAAGCTTCACATTTCTTAGTATTTTCCTTCTTAGCAGCCCTGACAAGGTGGGGCTGCTTTCAGTGCTCGCACAAGTTTGTCCGCCGCGTCCGCCATCGCCGCACTTTGTTTCGCCGATAACTTTCCTGCCATCTTCAACTTATTTCTAATACTTTAGTCACAGTTATTATATCCCTGGGGAATTGTTTTGGCGTAATCACTGGTCGCTTCAAAGGTCAAGGTCATGACAACTGGCCACACCCCTCAGAATGCTTGTTAACACGATAGCTTCAAAAGTATTAAAGATAGAAAACTGTAACTTGGTATCTAGCAACAACAGAACAGGGCTCAGCTTCTATTAACTTTTGGGCAAATTCCATTCAAGGTCAAGGTCACAACGAGGTCATGACATCTGACCATGCCCCTCAAAAGGCTTGTTAGCACTGTAATTTCAAAAGTATTTACGATAGACACCTGTAACTTGGTATATAGCAAATGTATAGCAGGGTAAATCTTCTATCGACTTTGGATGTCATTCCACTCAAGGTCAATTACTGTTGAGGCATCTGTAACTTTCTTGCCATCTTCAAACCATTTTGTACTTAAGTCACAGTTATTATACCGCTGGGTAATTGTTTTGGCATAATCACTCCATAATGTATTGAGAAGTTGAATATCTAAACACAATAGTATTTTTTAAACGTTTAAGCTATTTTATGAATGATTAAGCCAAAGTGGTAAGAGAGCTTTTTCATACAATTTCTACATTAAAAGGGCAGGTGGAATGGTGGGGCTGCTCTGTTTTTGCAGTTACAGTTGTTTACTTGTTTCATTACAAAGACGGCAAATTAAGATTGATGTGGCAAAGCCTCATGAAGAATGGCACTCTTCGTGCATCTGATAGTCTCCAATAGCAGAACTCTTGCGTTGTGTACTCGTCTTCAGTTTGCTCTCAGATGGCCATCCCTGCCCTTCTACCCGAGTTACTTCAAGCGAGAAATGTCCTTTACTCACATGTATATCACACTGTATTTCTGCAGATCAAAAATATTCATCCGTTTTCCAAAGACCCTGTTTGCCACAGAAGATGCTTTGGAGGCAGAGAAGCACAGCATAGGTGAGCGAAAGCAGTGGAAATATGGCAGCTTTTGGGTGTCCCCACTCAGAGAGGTGATGTTTATCACTCCTCTGTCTGTTTCTTTCTCTCTTTTTCTCTCTCTGTCTCTCAGCCACCATCCTGCAGAAGACCTGGAGGGGCTACAGTCGGAGGTCCAAGTTCCTCAAAATGAAGCACGCTGGTGAGCCCCCCCAATCCCCCACCCACCCCGCGTTGTTTAATTTCTCCTGGGCTGGGAGCCCGTCCCCCAAACTGATACACTGCTATGCACAGCACTCTCCTGGGAGAAAGGGTTTCGGTCAGCTGACGTAACTGCTGTTGGGCCGGGCCATATTTAGGACCAGGCTTTAGGAAATACGAGTTGCTGCATTAAATTATTCCAGATAAGGAATGGGCCACATCTTAAAAAAAAAAAGAAAAAAGAAAAAAAAATTGCTAAATGAGGTGCACTTCGGGTGTAAGGTGTGAGGCTACTCTGGTCTGAAAAAGGCAAACTGAATGTGCAACACTTACACTCAGCAGCTTCAGAATGAAAGAGCTTGCGTGTGTTTCCTTGTCTGTTTGTCCCTGGGGCAGCCATCGTTATCCAGTCGTGTTGGAGAGGCGTTCTGGCACGACGAAAGGCGAAGCAGAGGAGAGAGGCTGCCAACACCATCCGCAGGTAGGATGGATGCTCTCGTCAGAAATACCAGGGTTCCCAACAGCTTGTGCTAAATGCTAAGGAAGGGAACAGTCACTAATATAGACATGAGAGCAGTTTTCTGCTCTCTCCAAATCTCATTCGCGTTCACTCACTCATTGTCTCCATAACTCTCTCTCTCCCTCTCTGTTGGCCACTTACTGCCACTCACTCACTAACTTTCACTCATTCATTAGCCATATCACAGTCACTCCGTTATTCTCTGTCAGTTCCTTTATCTTGTTCATTTATACTTTTTTCTCACTCACACGCTCACTCGTTCTCAGTCACTCTCTTGTTCCCACTCACTGCCTTCCACTCCCGTATTCATACATCCTCTTTCACACTCACTGTTTCACCTCTTCACTCCATTCTCATTCTCTGACTTTCACTCAGTCAGTCTCAATCGCTCTCACATACTCGTTTACTCCTTTTTGTCTTTCTTTGCTATCACCGAATGTTAATGACGGCAGCATCTCTGTTCTCGGTTTTTCCAGGTTCATCAAAGGCTTCATCTACCGCCACGAGCCGCGGTGCCCAGAGAACGAGTATTTCCTGGACTATGTGCGCTACTCATTCCTCATGAAGCTACGCAGGAATCTGCCCAAATCCGTGCTGGACAAGAGCTGGCCCACACCCCCACCTGCACTCAAAGAGGTAGGTACAGCCACGGGATCTCCACTCGCCGCAAAGGCCTAAATAGTCTCAACAAGTATTTTTGTCTCACATTTCGATTTAAAGTCGCTCACAGAGCTGCACCTAGGGGACCTCCATGTACCCCAAAGGCCTAAATAATTCAATTCCATCAGGTATTGTAGTCTTTGATGTGAACTTAGTCACTCACAGAGGTATACCTGCTGTAACTCCATGCACTGCAAAGGCCTAAATAAGTTAATCTCGAAATAAGGTTTTAGTCTTACATGTAAACTTACTTTACAGGCCAAAATATAACAAAAACCCTGTATTTTTTAGAATTTAGCTGGTTTTTTGTCATCTTAAGGTTAATTTTAAGGAACGAAGGCACAAAAAATGCCAAAGGGACACTAGTATTGACTAAAAATGTTGCTTGCTAACAAAGTACGTCTTGAAATTCAACTTGAGTTGCTTTGGGATGAACTTGACCGGGCAGTCAGAGAAGTGCGCCCATCAAGTTCAAAAGAGCTCATGAAGGAACACTTGAAAGCCTGGAATGAGTAACCAGGAAGTTCTCACCTTAAACTGCTGGAGAGAATGCCTAGGATATGTCTGGCTGTAATCAAGACTAAGGGAGGGTACTTTGTAGAAAGTCGAATTTGAATATGTATATCTCTGAGCAAATAATTTTGCACATTTCTAGTTAAGATATATGTTTCTGTGTTATTCTGTTTTTTCTTGTTGCGGAAACAATACTTCAAGGGAAGAAAAACCGGTCAGATTCTGAAAAATGCTGGGATTTTGCGGGGTTCCCCCGGGTTCTGAAAAATATTCTTCACTTTCTCCCTTGAGAAATAAAGTAAAAAAAAAATATTCTTCACTTTATCATAGTCGTCATTTTTATTAGTCACTCATGGACTTAATAAAACTTTGAAAAGCCTTCAAAGCGGACAAAGTGCATGCAGCATGAACAAGGTCAAACCTCAGATATTTGCGTTATAACGGGTCTCTCCATTATACTTTCCATTGTATGCATAATTTTGGATCCATTCAAGTCCAACCTCTAATAATGGGGACCCTGTGGACCATAAAAGCTAAATTAAAACCCTCTTTAGCCTGGAATTTATTCTAAAGACTGGCAATAGAAATACCTGTGAACCCTTAATTTCTTTATTTTTTTCCTTAACATTTTTATCAATGCAGCCTTTTTTGGCATCCCAAAATTAAAAAGGGACACACCCTTTAAGGGCAATAGAGAGGCCTGACAAAAATGCTAAATTGGACTTGGGGTGAGCTCAAAATCTTGTGCTGTTGGAATCAGAGTTAGTGGAATTGTTGAATGTTTATTTAAAATGTTTAACTTTTAAGATTTCCATTAACTGATTCCAAATTGAACTTAAGGTGAGTTCAGTGTTTTGTGCACAATTTACTGGAATCCTTAATGTAAATCTCAAATGTTTAGGGTTTCAAATGTTAAACATCTCAGATAATCGCTAATTCTGGTGCCAGCAATAAACAAGTCTCAGTTCTGGCACTCTCATCCACTTCTCTCTAGGGAGTGCTTTCTGGTTACTGTACTGTCCGAAACCACCATGTGATGCTAAGCGGGTGAACCCAAAGCCCCCCAGCCATAGCAAGCGCCACGGGATTTGCATAATTCAGTCAAACACTATTATATAATTGGCAAAACATCAATATTATCATTAAGTATCCTTTAGAGACATCCATTTTTGATAACCAAGCCCTGTGAAAAAATCAAGTTATAAGCCAATATAGAAACATTTTAAGAGTGGTGTTCATTCACTAATATTTGGCTAAAACATGTCATGGTAAATGGTCAAGGATCATAATAATCCACGAGACAAGGTTTCGAAGAAAAACCGTTAGGATTTAAAAAAAAATTTCTTCACTGTTCATTTATTATTTTCCTAAGGCAACTGGCGAACGCAAGGTAAATTGCACCGAAGATTGCGCCTTTACTTTCAGCGTTGTATAAATCCACTACACCACAACCTAGAGCTTAATTTACACTTTCACGCTAGAAAGGTTGTTAGGTGTAACTGAAGATTTTCGTGAAAAATCATGGCTTACTTGCCGTGCTTGCCTGACAAGTGCATTATATCCACAATAGTGGAAGGGTCTTTCCGTCAGCGTTGTTGCATGGAAACGTGTACTTTCAGTCCTTGTACTTAACAATGGTACTGACGCGATTAACACGCAGTCGGATAATAGCCAGATTGCTTCTAGAGCAATCGATGTTTGCATCTGGTTAGTTTTTCCGAAAATCGATGCGAACGTTCATATCTTGGAACTGTGTAGGAACGGTTTGTTGTCAATACGAAGTTTTGATCATGATTGATGATGAATTAGATATTGTATTGTACTGTCTTGTGCCTTTAAAGCTAACGTGGAAGTACCAAGTTTTGCAGAACGTTTGCTCAGAAATCGCCAGTCATACTGTGGTAGAAAACATGGCAACAATTAACAAATTGCATGATTGTATGAATCACGCGATTGTTAAGTTGAAGACTAATCAGACTTATATATGCCGTGTAAAGATGCGCTCATATCTGCTCATATCAATCACGTTTACGTAACTAGGGACTCGTATAGAAATTTACACACTTTCTTTATCTAGTTCATTATGAGGGGATGATTGTGCTTCAGCTGTTACCATTTTACAGGTAAAACTAAAATCTGCGAATATGCACTCCCTCACATGACTGACTGCCTGATAACATCAATCGGCGTTTTGAACACCATGACCTGTCAGCCAATAAGACAGCATTTGGACGTATTTTCCCGTAAAACCCCTCTCTGATTGGTCTTTCTTGGCTCTGTTCATCGAAGGTAAAACAATACGAAAGTGCTGTCCTGTTTTATGGACATTCAGTAACGTAGTAAACTGCCCAAAGTGAACAACTATTTATTTATTTTATTTATTTATGCATTCATATAAACTATATGGGGCTAAAGAAAACATCTTTGGGACTACAGCCTCGAATGCTCTGGACGGACGAAGTCACTATTTGCCATTGAATTTTTATTCGCCATTAAACAAATACATTCGCCAATGTGACGACTGCTAATAACTTTCTCCTCGTCACCAATGAATTATTTTCATCAATGACAAAAATGACGAGCGGCAGCGGAAACCCTGTTTTTGTATTATTTTGGTGTGTAGTGTAGTCACTCAGAGAAGTACAGCCTCAAGATGGCCTCTCACTGCAATGGCCTTTGCATCTTATACATCTTAAAGGGGCAAAAAGCGAAATCGTTTCACCGCTAGGTTTGCTGTTGTGCACTGCCTGTAGACCATAGAGATATATAATAGAACCAGAGAGAACGAGGAAGTAACTTTGCTTCAGCCAGTTAGCATGTTAACTTTCTGCTTCCGCGTTTCCCAAGGATGCAATTTTGTGAAAGACGCGGCAGCTCCACAGACACCAATTGAAAGGTGCGCAATTTATTCTTGCCAAATAAAGTGAAAACAAAAGAAAAGGTGTTTGGTAATCCTTCATTATTTTGCTCTTTGTCTGACGCAACTGTTCGATATTTTCAAGAGGGCCTGTAAATTAAGAACTGCTACTTAGAGCTTGATGACAGCTCGTGCACGAGTTTGGTTGTCCAGCTGTTGCTCTGACTAGCAGTTCAGCCAATGAGTGTACAGTGCGTGCACGTTCCGGATTAACAGCGTTGCTCGTCATTTCCCCTCGAACTCATTTGCCAATCCGCACAGACGGCACATTTTCTTGGCCATTTGTGCTGTGTAATCATATTGGCAATCTTATGAAATGGTGCCGGAAATAAGCACCCATGGAATGCCATTTTTATAGATGGCGTCGGTCAATTCCGTACTTCCTGGGCTGAAGTAGCTAGCCTAGCATCTCCCATTGAAAGTAATAGGGGTGGTACTTCCTCGCTCTCTCCAGTTCTATTATATTACCTCCATGCTGTAGACCAAAACAAAGTGTGTCATGAGCCACACCTCCCTCTACCTCTGCTCTCCACCCCCCCACTCGCCTCATCTGCGAACGACTATCTGCAAAGTGCAAACACACCGAGCAAAACAACATCACCATTTTGGGGAACATGTCGAGTAACGAAGTAACTAACTTACAACATTATGATGCCGCAAGAAAGAGAACTTCCTTTTGGCAAATTTTCTATGCTGTTTTGTCTGTAAATTAATCATTATGCCAATAATTTAGCGTGTTACCATTTGCATCAAACGTGTCTGTTCGCCGCTAATGGTGTTTGCAGCAGTGACTTGCAGTCGGAGGTTAGTTTGGTGAGGCAGAATCCACCCCTTTGCTTGATTAGCAATCAGATGATTAACTAGTTTAGTAAGACTGTTCGGCAGAATGACGGGCCAGTTTAAGTTTCCGCGGCGTTATTACTCAGTACCTACACACAATCGTAATGCCTGACCCATTGCTGGGACCAGCCGCTAACAACTCAAACTCCGGACATTAACCCATGCTACGGTTGTAACATTGAATTTAATTGAATCGACATAGCGACATGTGCCTAACGTTACTGTAACACTAATTAAAGCAGACGTTTGACTTTATGTTGTTACTTACCTGTCCAGGAGAAGAAGAGCTAGCTCCGTGTCAAATTGTAGCCCCTTTAGCTCTCACAGTGCTCTCCACCTTGGAAATGCAAGGCCAATATTAATCCGCGTTCTGTCCCTTTCTTTATCTGACAACTTCTTCGCCAAGGACCGTTGTTTCTTCAGAAGTAATTTCGGATCCTGCTCGTCTTCAGGTGAACATTTCGTTCCGCTCTCCACCATTTCGCTTTTAAACAAGACTAGGTGCAACCTAGTATATGGCTGGGCCTCCAAGTGCTGTATGAGAATGTGGGCCCAAGAAAAGGGTGCTAAATGGGGCAAAGCTCCCGCAATTACATGAAGTGCAGGTTTAGTCATGAGCCGGAGGTGATAAATTATTTACAAAGTGGGTGGGGAGAGTGTGAGAGTGAGAATGAGAATGTGAAAGAGTAAGAGTGTGAGTGAGTGTGAGAGTGAGAGTGAGAGTGAGAGTGTGAGTGAGGGAGTGGGAGTGGAAGGTTGGGGGGGGGTCTTGAGTAAGGAAAACATATCAAAAGCAAGTTATACATTTGAATAGACAAAGAGCTAGAGTAAGGGTAGCAGTTATTGATTTTGTGAATGTGAATTTGAGAGAGACAGCAGCAACAGGTGTAGATAGCAGATAAAGTATGTATGTATGTTCCTGAATTGTAATGAAACAATGAAGTTATTGTCACAGTTGTGCTAACCGGGGACGTGACGTCACTTTTGTGAACACATGGCAGTTCCTATATAGTGAGGGTGAAAGAACGAACTTCAAAGATTCCTTTTTCCCCATGTTTTGTCTTTGGGCATGTTATGGACAAAGAATCCACAGTTTCGAGTAAAACCGCTTAATAAACATGTTCGAGTGAAGGAGCTGCCATGTGTTTACATAAAGCGTTATTTGATATTGGTGATGAATGAATATGGTTAACTATGTGACAAAAAAATTGAAATGCAATTAATTTTAATGAATTTATGAGCTCTCGAAAAGGCCTTGTAGTTAACAGCAAGATCATTAGAATTGGCCGAGAAATAAGAAAGTTCATTCTATAATTTAATTTCATTTAGTTTGATTTGGCTGAGAAACTGATGTGATTTCCACTAGTCCTTCATCAGAGGACTTACGGTCAGAAATTTTCAGCCAGAATTCCTCTCTGACCTTATTAGCAGCGACAGTGTTGCTTTTTGCTGTTTTTTTTATATATTTACATTCTTCATAGATGTCCATAATCACGACCCACTCCTCCCAGGAGATTTTCTTTTTTTTAGCTTACCGGCCCTATGGCCCTATGTGTTCCGCCAGACCCACTTAGAGTGTTTGTTGCCACAAAGCTCTATCTTGGTCTCATCTGACCAAAGCACACAGTCCCAGTTGAAGTCCCAGTACCGCTTAGTGAACTCCAGACGTTTGCGTTTATGATTGAGAGTGAGAAAAGGTTTTTTCTGTGCATGCCTCCCAAACAGCTTGTTGGCATGTAGATAGCACCTGATGGTTGTTTTGGAGACTTTGTGACCCCAAGATGCTACCATTTGTTGCAATTCTTTAACAGTGAGCTTTGGAGAACTTTTTATTTCTCTTAACATCCTCCTCACTGTGCGTGGTGGCAAAATAACCTTGCGTCCTCGTCCAGGCTTGTTTACCACTGTTCCAGTTGTTTTAAACTTCTTAATGATTCCTCTGACAGTAGATATATGGGCAGGTGCAGGCGAGTGGCTATTTTCTTGTAGCCATTGCCTGACTTGTGAAGGTCGACACACATCTGCCTTACTTGAATGGTGTGTTCCTTTGTCTTTCCCATGTTGAAGAGTGGATAAGAGAAATGGCCTCTGTGTCACGTCATATTTATACCCCAGGGAAACAGGAAGTTATGAATTACTAATTAAATGTTCCGAGATACTCTGATCAACTCTGTAAACTACTGCAGAAATGACAGAAATACTTCAATTACATTTATTTCCTGGGAATTGATAGGGGTGCCAATAATTGTGGAACAGGTGATTTTATGAAAAATAATTATTTCTTAGTCCGGGATTTTTTTTTTTTCCCATTAAAATTCACTTGAGTTGAAGGTTACATTTTTCTACAATTTTCAGTGGGAGAGTATGCTTCTGCAATAAAAATTGAATTTATTTTAAGGCTTTTAACACATCTTAACCAGGGGTGCCAATAATTATGGAGGGCGCTTTATATCAGCAAAATGGTTACAGATAGTTTCGGTTTGTATTGGAGATGTATTGGAAGTCATACATGAACTTTCATTTGGTGGCCTTGAACTTGACCTTCAAAGACCTTCAAAGGTCAAACTTCACGTAGTGAAATTTCAATGACTTTTATCACTGAAACTTTTTCAGATAGAGCTTAGATTTGTATTGTGGCCATATAGGAAGTCATGTATGAAGTTTCATTTGGTGACCTTGAACTTGACCTTCAGTGACCTTGAACAGCCAAACTATACCGTGAAATTTCAACGACTTATATCAGTAAAATCGTTACAGATTGAGTATAGGTTTGTATTGGACACGTATATGAAGTCATGTATGAACTTTCATTTGGTGACCTTCATATTGACCTTCGAAGGTCTAACTTGACCTAGAGAAAATTCAATGACTTCTATCGCTGAAAAGGTCACAGATGGAGCCTAGGTTTGTGTTACTGACATAGGAAGTCACATATGAACTTTCATTTGGCGACATTCAGCTTGACTGTTGATGACATTTGAAGGTCAAACTTGACATAATACAATTACAATGACTTGTCTTGCCAAAACGGTCACAGATGGAGTCTAGGTTTGTATTACAGACATATGGGAAGTCATATATGAACATTCATTTGGTGACCTTCGTATTGACCTTCAAAGGTCAAATGTGACCTAGTGAAAATTCAATGACTTGTATCACTAAAATGGTCACAGATGGAGCCTAGGTTTGTGTTACTGACATCTAGGAAGTCACATATGAACTTTCATTTGGTAGCATTCAACTTGACTGTCAGTGGCCAGAGGGTCAAACTCGACAGTGAAATTACAATGACTTGCATCACCAAAATGGTCACACATTGAGCCAAGGTTTGTACAGAGACATTTAGAAAGTCATGTATGAAGTCCATTTGCTGACCGCAACTTGAAATTCTGTGACCTTTAAAGTTCACCATTGACATATTGAATACATATTGTTGACATATTATAATGACTTGTATCAGCAAAACTGCTTCAGAGCTTAGGATTGTATTACAGAAGGTCTTATAAATGTATGTGAACTTTTATTTAGTGACCTTGACATTGATTCAAATGTCAAACTTCACATGAAATTTTCATAACTTGTATCATCACTATAAGACTGCTTGCCAGTAAGATACAGGACCCTTGGTCCTATTTTTTTTTTTTTTTTTAAAGATTTTATTAATCACCCAGCAACCACTTGCATTACATCCAACGAACAAGTGCATACATCAACCAACATGAATGCACTAACATAAATCTCAATTATAATTTCCCAAGTGTCCGCCTGAGTGTGCGCATGCATAATCATGCAGTCTTTCAAGTGTCCAACCAAAGTGTGTAAAACTTCATATGCGTCTCCCATTAAGCCGCTGGCAGCGCCCCCTGGTGGCGCGGGGGGAGATAACCCGCAGTATTATTGATCCTGGATCAGTGATAGCTTCCTCGGAGAAACATACAGAACGCGATCGGTCATTTTATGAACGGAAATGGGGTCACTTGCCTCATGAAACGCTCTTTTGTTGAGACCGCGTACAGTATTGAAGGCACAAAACCGACATTAACAAAGAAAGATTATGACCACCGTTGTGGTACTAATTATCTCTGCGAGTTCAGGGTTTGCTGAGCCAGCTCACTGAAATATTGCCTGTCTATGTGTGTCTCCCAGTAAGTCGCTTGCGGCGCCCCCTGGTGCCGCGGGGGGAGACAACCCGCAGTGTTACTGATTCTGGATCAGGGATAATGTCCTCAGCAGGCCTGGACTGGCCATCCGACGCACATTTTGGGCCGATGCAATCATAGTTTATAAAAATTTAATAATATCGATAATTTTGAACGACCGCGCCGGCCTTTAAAACACGGAAAGCGGCCCATTAGTTCATTTTCTACACTGACACAGTGCTGGCCCAATGAAATCTCTGAGTCTTCCCTCCTCAGGAAAAAAAGAAGCGAACGCAATTGAGTACAATTCTTAGGTAGTCAGTGCCCCAGACTAAAGGCAAAAAACTGCAAAACGATTTCAGTCAACTTTAGGTGGAATTTCACACAGCGTAAATCATTATGCGGACAAATGTAACTCCCCTCGCTCCATGTTATACAGAGAGCTTTCCCTATGAAGGTATTATTGGTTAAAAAGATTTGAGCACCTGTAACAGTGGAATTTGTAGTTGTGTACAGTGATTTGTATGTGTTTCAGTAAATTTGAGGTCACATACTCTATGAGTTGTGCACTTGTAGATTTTTTTTCTCTGCACAAATACAACACAACACATTAACAAATTCTTAATTACAGGTGCACAAATCATATTTTACAAGTCACAGATTAAAAAACTGACACGCTCACATTTTTGCTCCTATTGTTGCAGTATATTTGGTGTAAAACATATTTGTGCACCTGTATCAAACAATGTGAAGTTGTGGACAAAATTTGAATATGTGCAAATCTGAATGTGAATTTGTGCAATAAAAGTTCAATGTATGTGAAATAATTTCTCACGAAAATATTTGTGTTCTTTTAAAACACAAATACAAATCGATAACTACAACTACTCAAATCTTCCCCACGAGTCACAGATTCTGTTTCCTACAAATCACAGATTCTGTTTCCTACAAGTCACAAATAGCGCCCCGTCCACTGAGATATGTGGTGCAAAACTATCTGTGCATTCAGTCTACGGAGAAAAAGGCGGGTGCTGATCTGAGATCGACTGATTCCACAGCCAATCAGAAGAGATCGGCTTTCGTCCCACAGTCAATCAAAGGAGAGGGGCTTTTATCTACATTGCGGAGTGAAAGGAAAATTCCCGTAAGTGGAGTCGATTCAGTACCAGAGGTGTATAGTGACGAAGTACATGTGCTTCGTTACAGTACTTAAGTAGTTTTTTTGAGGATTTGTACTTTTCTTGAGTTTTTTTTTAAACCGGGACTTTTACTCTACTACATTTAAAAGAGAAAAAGTATTCTTTTACTTCGTTACTTTGACAGTGGCCAGTTCGTTACTCGTCACAAATTAAAATATTAGTATAATTAAGCATTTAAGGATTATCTGGATTTGGCGCGCTCGAGAAGAACAACGGTGCTCGGCATGGTATCTTAACCGAGCTTTGAGCAGATGTGCCCGCCAGCAGACATGGAGCTGCAAATTTATGCACGCAGTTACAATATGCTGTCACAAGATGGCACACCAGGATCAGTTATTTAATTTTTTTCGAGTACTTTATACACCTCTGTTCAGCACATACACTGTATTATTGAACTAACAGCAGCAGAGACAGCAATTTAGGCAACATTTAAGGTTGGTTGAATTTTTAACCACATTAATAAATTCACTCCGACGCGAAGCTGATTGATTTAGCGACCTGTCACTTTTCCTCTGTTTTGCTAACGCTAACCCTCCTCCCTGCCGCGTGCATTTGTTTTCAATGAAATCGTTGAGAAATTAAATCGTGGTGCGGTGGACTATCATATACTACATATTATTAATTGCTTATTTCCGTATTGCCTTGTTATTGGCCTTTCGGTCGCGGTAACTGCGGCATTCGCTCTCTTCAAAGAAGCAGACGACAGTCGCGGACCTAGCATTTAGCGAGTACTTCAGATTACTACTTCAGAAGTCATAGTCATAATATTGTCATGATAGCACAACATTCTTAACCAATTAATAAAAGTATTATAAATTTTCGCATTGCCTTGTTATTGGCCTTTGGGTCGTGGTATTAGCCCTCGGCCAATAACAAGGCAATACGGAAATCAGCGATTAATAAAATATAGTATATGATAATCCACCGCACTACGGATTGATTTCTCAGCGACTTCATTGAAAACAAATGCACGCGGCAGGGAGGAGGGTTAGCGTTAGCAAAACAGAGGAAAAGTGACAGTATTTTCAGCTTCGCGTCGGAGTGAATTTATTAATGTGGTTCAAAATTCAACCTACCTTGAATGTTGCCTAAATCGCTGTCTCTGCTGCTGTTAGTTAAATAATACAGTATATGCGCTGAATCGACTCCACCTACGGGAATTCTCCTTTCACTCTGCAATGTAGATAAAAGCCCCTCTCCTTTGATTGGCTGTTGGACGAAAGCCGGTCTCCTCTGATTGGCTGTGGAATCAGTCGATCTCAGATCAGCACCCACCTTTTTCTCCATAGACTGAATGCACAGATAGTTTTGCACCACATATCTCAGTGGACGGGGCGCTATTTGTGACTTGCAGGAAACAGAATCTGCGACTTGTAGAAAACAGAATTTGCCACTTGTAGGAAACAGAATCTGTGACTTGTAGGAAACAGAATCTGTGATTCGTGGGGAAGATTCGAGTAGTTGTAGTTATCGATTTGTATTTGTGTTTTAAAAGAACACAAATATTTTCATGAGAAATTATTTCACATACATTGAACTTTTATTGCACAAATTCACATTCAGATTTGCACATATTCAAATTTTGTCCACAACTTCACATTGTTTGATACAGGTGCACAAATATGTTTTGCACCAAATATACTGCAACAATAGGAGCAAAAATGTGAGCGTGTCAGTTTTTTTAATCTGTGACTTGTAAAATAGGATTTGTGCACCTGTAATTAAGAATTTGTGAATGTGTAAGTGTTGTGTTGTATTTGTGCGGAGAAAAAAAAATCTACAAGTACACAACTCATAGAGTATGTGATCTCAAATTTATTGATATACATACAAATTGCTGTACACAACTACAAATTCCACTGTTACAGGTGCTCAAACCTTTTTTACCAATAATACCTTCATATTTCCCTCTGTGGAGATTATCCACCATTGAATTATGGGTGATACATGCTAAATATACCACTTTATATTCTTCTACTTCACTATTCTGGTTATCTTGCATCTTGACCATTTTTCAGTATTTATTTATATATTTGTTTCATGATATAGGAATTACCGAAAACTGCATTCTTGCGGATTAAAAAAAAACGATGCAAAGGCTTTAGCCATGTACAGTTTATTTAACGTTGCTTTCGTCCTAAAAGTTTAAGAAGGCAGGCTTGCTGGGAAATTAGTTTGACTAATGGCTTTGCTTGTCCCCAGTTGCATTAACAGTCTAAAAACGCGTTTCGACTACGAACTCAGGCAAAAATATCAGAAAGCAGTGGAGAGGCGGAAAAGCTTCGAGAATAAAGTAAACAGACATTGGAGCCTCAGGCTTTCAATCGCAAAAAAAAAAAAAAAAAAAAAAAATTGAGCAGCTGTTTGGCCACGATGATCCTCATGTAGCAAGCAGTTTTCATTTGGAGGCGGACACGGAAAGCGGTAAGACTGATGTTAAATTAACAGGCTATCGCAAGTATGTATTCGGTTAAAATTTGCTTGAGCTTACAAAAGGTCCCCACTGATGGACCAGCTGCTGATAACCTACTATGATTCGTTGTTTTACGGTGGCAAATCAATTTTTTCCTGGAATATAGCAAGGAAGACTTTCAAATTTTCCTATTTAAAACCCTGTCTTGACGTTCAGAATCACCTGCCAGTAAACTTGCAACCAGCGAGTACTGCGGTTCTGAAGCTAGTGAGCTATTCTATGCCCTGTTGAGTCTGTCAGATATGTATCGCTATTTAAAAAGGTTATGTATGAATCAATCCAAATGGTGCAATGGTCTTATTGAAAAATTATAAATGGCCCAAAGTCACATTCCTTTTTCACATTCATTCATGTAAATATATGAATAATAATAATCATAATATGATGATGATGATGATGATGATAATAATAATAATAATAATAATAATAATAATAATAATACTTCTTCTTTGTCATGGTGGTGCAGTGATTAGCACTAGAGGCTGACACGGGAGTGTTTTTTTCAATCCTGTCCCATCCCGCTGCTGCAAAAAAATTCTCGTCCCGTCCTGGTCCCGTAACAAAGTCAAAAAAATAATCCCGTCCCGTCCCAATCCCGAATAAATCACTCCCGATCCTTTCCCGTTACCGTTTTTTCTATTTTAGAAAAAAACAGTCGTCGTCACAGTCATGTAAACGATTGTGAAGACAAATGGATCCTGTTTGCCCCGCGCGCATTGCAGGCTGAATGACAGCTCGACAGAGTCGAACTTCATAATATCACAACGTGTACTCGGGTCTACTTTGCAAAGTGAATCAGAATTTGGAACAAGCGACATAACGTAGGCTACTGTAATAGGCTAGGACAACCTTCAGCCCCCTTG
Source organism: Gymnothorax javanicus (assembly GCA_029692085.1). Lineage (NCBI taxonomy): Eukaryota > Metazoa > Chordata > Actinopteri > Anguilliformes > Muraenidae > Gymnothorax > Gymnothorax javanicus. Next base: position 21,696,962 of record CM056199.1, read on the forward strand.
TGATTACTCATGAAAGAAATACAAAACCACTAAATAATTAAGGCTGAAGTACAAGTATAAATAAAATAGTACACAAATGTGTCAACATTTTAAGTGTGTCACAAGTAGAATTAATTAGTTATTTAGGCCCTGGGTCATCTTGATTATTGCAGTCTGCATTCAATGCAGTTTATAGTGTCATGGCCAACTAATAGGAAAATGAAAGCACTGAAGGTGCTGATGCCTCGGTGCTTACAGCAGTGACAAGTTTATCCCTTAATGAAGCAATAAAATTCTGTGTGGACATGTCAGAGTGCCCTAGCTGTGCATCTATGCTTGACATAAGCTATGTTTCCATCCACTTGTCAATCGAATTACCTGAAGTTCGCCAAAAATATTCATGCGAATAAAGGCGGTGAAAATGCATTTCCACCTAACTTCATTAAAGCGAATAAAAACTTGTGCGTAACGACGTTACGCGCTGTTATGCGATCAACTCGGTGTATTGAATAGATTTCTGACATTTTAAGCTGTTTCCATTCATTTTCGCACTGAATCGCAGAACCTTCGAGTTAACAGAAGTAGTGTGGTAGGCAACAAAATTAACTAGTTAGCAATAATGGATCAAGTCCCCAACAAATGATAATTGCACAAGTTGTAATAGTGCTTATGTGCCAGCTATTAGCAACATGTAAACCATTATCAGAGGGCAACGACGGCATCGAAACACCGTCACGATGCAGTCGCAAATTTATTCGGCAAATAACGTTTCCATCAGCAGTTATCGCATAAACCTTTTACCGATCAAGAAGAAAATCCGATGAGGTCAACCGTATAAACTTAAAGCTGTAGTATACGATTTGAAAGTTTGATCATTATTAATAACCTCATTTAGATGGTGGATATGGTCCTATAGTAGAATCTACACAATGTGAAGAGAAAAAACTAAAAAAAAATCCATTCACTCTAGTGGCTGCAGGGCTGCAGAGACGTTGACCAATGTAAGCCATCCGCGGATGGCTTACATTGGTTAACATCTCTCTCCTACTCTCATCCAATCCCTCGCTCTATTTGACACTCCCCAAGAGCTTGCTCTGATTCCCCGTGCTCCGTGTTCCGCCTCGTCCCGCCCCTTCAGCGTTATAAACTGCCGGCCGGCTTGTTGCTCTGGTAGAGGGGGTGTGTCTGGGAGTCTCCACGATGACGGCCACACGTGCTCGGTGGGAAGGATCAGGGAGCACAGAGGGAGGGGTGTGTGTGTGGGCAGGATGCTTTTTTCAAATTTTTCTCAACGTCTCAATCTTTCGCAACTGATTCTCAGATCGTATACTATAGCTTTAATGTCGATATCTTGAAAATCACGTCAAATTTCACCGTTTCCATAAGGCATTTTTTTATTTGATAAGACTTAATTCGCATAAGAACGTGTGGATGGAAACATGGCTATTCTCAAGTATTTACCCACCAGTGGCCGGTTGACATAACGAGTTGATAAGCAGCTTCGCAGGACCGCTTAGCGAGACTGCGGTTGTTAAGTTTAGTGAAGCCCAGCAATAATTGAAAGCATTGTTCATTTGCACACTGTTACTGTGTGGGGGGAGAAATCATTTGTGATGTTTTATAAAGTTCATACATTGGGTGGTAGTTGACTGCATCAAAGAACGTACATTTTTCGATTAGAAAATGTTTATTTATCATTAAAAACACGCATTTTTGTTTGATTAAAGATAGAAAAAAGAAAGTAAAGAAGACCTGTTAATTTTGACTCCCGCTCCCGTTCACTCCCGTTTACATTTTCCTGTCACGTCCCAATCACGTGCCTAATAGGCAAATTGACTCCCGAATCACGGGAATCCGGTGTCCCCTGGGAATCCCGAGAAAATGTCAGCCTCTAATCAGCACTGCCACCGCACAGCAAGAAGGTTGTGGGTTCGATTCCGGCCTGGGGCCTTTCTGCGTGGAGTTCCAGGGCACGTAGGCTATAACTGAGCTTAACTTTAACTTTTGGTAACAGCAAAGTGTGCGCATATGGCGGGCCGTCACGTCACGATCAGGTTGGGCCGCCATGTTCGTTTTTTTGTCCCTGTCCAGCCCTGGTCCTCAGGGAACGTACAGCGCGCGATCGGTCATTTTGTGAACGGATATAATGTCAATTGACGCATGAAACACTTTTTTGTTGAGAGCGCGTACAGTGTTAAAAGCACCGAAAGGAGATTAACAAAGAAAGATTAGCTACAACCACTGTTGTGGTACCAATTATCTCTGATTGTGAGTTCAGGGTTTGTTGAGCCGGCTCACTCAAATATAGCCTGTCTATGTTGAACTTGCTTCATAGTATACCCCCCTGGAGATACAAGTGACAAACGCCCGGCCAGCCAGCCAGCTTATCGTCGGCCAAGCAATCGTTGAAGTTCTTGCCCGCCGGCCGACCAATCGCTGAACTTCTTCCCCGCCGGCCAGCCAATCGTTGAACTTGATCACTCAGGCAGTCAGTCAGTCAGTCAGTCAGTCAGTCAGTCACTCAGATACTCAGCGACATTCGCGTTTATAGGGGCCTGGCCACTATTCACGGCCCAGCCCAAAAAATGTGGCCGCTCACTGGCTGTCGCGTTTTATAGGGAGGGAGGGCCATGGGCTCCGAGAGGAGGGAGGAGGCGGCGATTCACATGAACGTACATGAACGCGCAGCCAGACCGGCTTTGTAAACAAGGGGCTGGAGATCAACACAGTGAGCGGGTGTGTGACGTCCTGCTATACTCCAGATGAAATTACACCTCTTATTCTTCACATAGCGATTTTTAATTCCTTCAATCTAGAAATGATGCATTTTCGCTTATTGCCCCTTTAAGTGTTTTAGTCTTGTGTTTTATCTAATGTTCTTTTTTATCGCTGCTTTTTTAAATAAGACAAAACATGAGAAGAGAAATTATGACAAATTGCTGGAATTGCCAAATGGGTGAGGAAAAGTAACTTGTCAAGCAAGCAGCATCTTAGAAATAGCTGATGTCATCTACATTAGAAATTTTTTATATATTTTCTGTATTTTTTTACATGATAGTTGATATTTTGTTACTTTCTCTGGCAAGATTTTTTATGACTTGTGAGACTGGAACACTTTTTCAGTGTTTAGGCTACAGTGTTGTGCAGGTATTACAGAAAAAGTTGATTTCAGTCCACCCCGTCCTGAAACTTCATGTTTTTACTGATTTGGCCATGCAGGTTAATAGGAACAAAAATAAGGTTCCAAGTCACTGTTTCTAGATAAACCAAGGACCATATATGAATTGGAGGAGAAAAGAGTATGAATTAAAATATTAAGAATGTGAAGAAAACGAATTAACTGCGGGTGCGGACAAGTGAGGAAAAAGTGAACCTTCGCTGTAAAATACTGATGAGTACAACAAACTGATCCTGCTGAGTGATGTGGGCGTGGCCTGACTTGGCTCCTCCTCCCTGCTGTGACTGACAGGCTTCGGAGCAGCTGCAGAGTCTGTGCATGAGGAATATGGTGTGGAGCTACTGCAAGAGGATCCAGCCTGAGTGGAAGAGTCAGGTACGGGGGCGGGGGGAGGGACGGGGGGTTTGCCGCTGGTTTTCGCGGAGAACGGACGCTTACAGCGGAGGCGGCCTCCGCGTGGGCGTGCGGAATGTTCGGTGAATTTCTTCTGGCCATTTCCTCTTTTGCTTCACTGAAGAGACGTAACTCTTCTCATAAATTAGAGACTTTCTTCTGGTCTTTTCTCCTCATGCCCCAAATCTGTTCTCTTTTATCTCATCATCTATCGTGTTCCTGCTCCGCCCTCCTCACCGTGTAGATGGAGCAGAAGGTGGTGGCCAGCGAGATTTTCAAGGACAAGAAGGATAACTACCCACAGAGCGTTCCCAAGCTTTTTGTGAGCACCAGACTGAGTAAGTCATCTGCACGTACACACAAGCACACACACATGCACACACTAATGCACACACACACACACACACACACACACACACACACACACACACACACACACACAGGCAATGACATCCACTCAGGGTTGGGGGGTGTCCGTTGCTCATTTGGGTCCTGTGTGGATGATAAATCCAGGATAAAGATGGAGGATTAAATCAGAGCTGTACCGGTGCTAACGGAGGTCGAGGCACTGCTTCCTGTGTTGCCCTGATATTGGTGGGTTCAGTTGGTCAGGGGTTTATGTCCATCTCGATGCCCCACGGGTTGAATGGGTCCCCATGGTCTGCATGTCCAACCTCAGCGCCTCCTAGAGGCAACACCGGCATTATGGGATGTACATCAGTGCTCTTTCACCCATTAAGCCCTGGCGTGGAAGGGGTTAAGCTGCATGTAAAAGGTCCTGCTGTGACTCCAGTCTGTGTGATCGTGTGTTATGGCAGAGAGCCGTTAACACCCCCTGACTACTGTGAGTATCTTGCGCAAATACAGTTTGCAATTGGAAATGATTGGGCATTCCCAAATTTGGGTGGGAAGTCAATACATGCAACCAGACAAATTATTTTCTACTTAAATCTGCGGGGAAATTCACAGCGAAAACCCCTTTTCTTGTTGTACTAATTTGGTCCGTAATTTATGCAAACAGAATATTTCATTTTATAGCAGCAGCTGTTACTAAGACTAAACACTGAACATGGTTGTTGAATGCAAGTTCATTCGCTCTTCGAGATATTCGAACACATGCAAGCGGATGTTTGTATGCAGGAACAGAGGGTTTAATAAACCTGACTTTACAGTGCCTAGGGTTCATTTATCTTTCCTCTCCATCCCCCTCTCCCCCTCTCTTATGCTCTCCTATCTTTCTTTCTCCAATCTTCCCTCTCTCCCTGTGCTTTCCTGCATTCAGATTCTGAAGACATCAACCCCAAAGTGCTCCAGGTTCTGGGCAATGACCACATGAAGGTAGGCGCTTCAGGTGTAGGCGAGTGTGTTTGCGTGAGCGCATGCTCATGTGTTTATGTGCGCACGTGTGGATGTGTGCAGTATGTGTGTGGGTGTGCTGGAGAAACAACAAGCTATTGTGACTATAATCACTTCGTCCACGACAAAAATGTGTGTGCTGTTGTGAGTGTGAGTGCATGTGGGTGTGTGTGTGTATGTTTTGGAAACCAAGATGCAAGGTGAACAGTGTGCATGCAAGTATTGCTGTGTTTGTACCGATACATTAACATGTTATGTGCGTGTGTGTGTGTGTGTGTGTGTGTGTGTGTGTGTGCGCACCTCCCTCCACCCCCTTCAGTATTGTGTTGCAGTGACCAAGTACGACAGGAACGGCTACCGAGCGCGGCCTCGACAGCTTCTGCTCACCGCCACCTTCGCCGTGATCGTAGAGGAGGCGAAACTGAAGCAGCGAATCGAATACACAGATTTGAAGGGTGAGGGAGGGAGGGAAGAAGGGAAGGAGGGAGAGTGGGAGGGAGGGGTGAGAAGTGAGAGCGCACACACATATGCTGCTGTGTTAGCACTGACTAGCACCCAGCCTTCTCCCTCCCCCAGCTTCATACTGTCATTCAAAAATGCTTTATTGGCGAGAAGTATTTGTAAACATTACTAAATACGAAGCAGCGCCAAGACTCTGTTTCTTTCTCCTGCCGCCAAGGATTTGGCATGTACTGTTTTTGGACTGTTTGCAGTCTGTTTTTAATACTTGTTGTGCTGTTGGGGAACTTAAGGTTGTTTTTATTAATTGGGGGCTTTTCCGTGTGGTAACACCCCCCTCCCCAAAAAAAAATCTTTGTGTGTTTGTGCAGGCGTTTCTGTCAGCTCCCTAAGTGATGGGCTCTTCGTTTTGCACGTGCCCAGTGAGGACAACAAACAGAAGGTGAGTCTTGGGGGCATATTTCAACAGTCGCTATGGTGACACCACTTTCCTGACCAATCTGATTTTCTTGGGATGGTTGGTTACTACTGAGAAAATTCAAGATTGTATTTTTATGTTTGCCAACGATCCCTCAATGTCAGGAGAATGCAATGACAGGAGGGGTAAATCTGCGCAAGTTTGCAGCAATGGAAAAATAAACAGAAACATTCTTAGTAAAGTGTTTGGCCTCCACAAGCTGCCAGATCAGCTTTAACATGTCTTAATATGGAGTTTACCAGCAGTAAAACTTTACCGGAGAGTACCTTTCTTCCAAGAGATATTCACTTATTTAGTGTTTTTATGATGGTAGTGGCGAACACTGTCTCGCATGTTCCGAAATCTCCCATGAGTTCAGCTGGTTTGAGATCTGGTGACTGAAGGCAGTGGTATTTGCTTAGGATTATTGTCATAGCTAGAAAATCATTCAGTGACCCCTTGTGCCCCTGTGGGGTTTGGGTCATTGTCAACCTGGAAGAGACCACTCCCATCATGGCAGCAGTGCGTCACCATAGGATACAATGGTGATCCCACAAAATAACTTTGTGTCACACTTCAGATGAAGTGTTGCTCATAAAGGCTTTATACAGCGTGTACAATGCCTTCATAAATGAGATATAATGCCTTCATGAGTCATACATAAGCAAATGACATACTTTGTAAAGGGTGAAATAACACAACCTTATTCAGCATGTGATGCCAGATGTGACAATGACAATGTCTGGTGTGCGTACTTTCGTTTTGTATTTAGGAAAATGAACATAAGCATCAGAATTTGTTATGTTTGACCACACATTTATGAAGGTTTTTTTTTCCTTTAATTTGTCACCTGTCTGTATTTGTGGCAAAAACAAAATGAAATTTATGTAGTGAACATTAACGGTAAAAACCAGCAGAAATCGTGATTGTTAGTCCGTAATTCTGTGTAAATATAGCCTTCCTGCCCCGCTTCTAGGGTGATGTGGTGCTGCAGTGCGATCATGTGATCGAGGCCCTGACGAAGCTGGCTATCTGTGCCGACAAGATCAACAACATCAACATTAACCAGGGGAGGTGAGAGGGGCGGTGAACTCTGAGAACGTCTCATGATTGGTGGATTATAGTTATAGTGACCCTATAAGATCACAGATATGTGTTTCGACGAATCTGTAACTGGGCATTGTATTGATGACGTGACAATCGCTTCTGGTAACGGAAAACGATAGGTTTCTGGATCAAGTATGGAATTTCAAAAAAAATATTCCACTAAACTTACTCTTCAAGGAGGTTATCTAGTTTATTGAGAATCAATACAAGACTCTCTTACATTTAAACAGAATCCATTCTTCAATGTTTTAAAATATTCTAATATTCCCTCCGCTGCCTGTCCCGACTCCCCCTCTGCCTTCTTCATCTCATCTCTCCATCTCTCCTCTCCTGATCCTTACTCTACCCTTTTCCTGTCTTTCTTTCCATCATCCCTCTCTCCCTCCCTCCACAGTATAAAGTTCACCCGGGGCCAGGGGAAAGAAGGGATCATTGACTTCACCGCCGGGTCAGAACTGCTGATCGCCAAGGCGAAAAACGGGCACCTATCAGTGGTGAGTGGAGCAGGAGAGCATGCCATATTACATTCATCAGGCGGGTGATTTTATCCAGAATGTGTGATACTGTTCGCTGGAAGTCACTGGAACAACTATGAAACGCTATTCGGGTTGGCTACAATTCTCTTAACATTACGGACATCCATACTGCCCAACAAAGCCTAAGTGCAGTAACTACATATTGGGTAAAATGTGAGTTACACAGTTTTGGGCCTGAAAGTATATGGAGGTCAGGATTTATTTGGACAGAAATTATATCTTGGTAAATCAGTTCACCATAATCTATCATAGATGTGCTAACTATTCATTTGTTGGGACAGCAAATAAACTCCAAGGCTATTTTTTACCGTTGAAATTATTGAGTAGTTACTGCACTGAGCCTTTGTAGGGTAGCATAGCTGCGAACCTTAAGTCTAGTTCTGATGGCGGTCATATTAGTTAAGCTAGTCATAACCATGGAGGTAATATAATAGAACTGGAGAGAGCGAGGAAGTACCACCCCTATACTTTCAATGGGAGATGCTAGGCTAGCTACCTCAGCCCAGGAAGTACGGAATTAACCGACGCCATCTATAAAAATGGCGTTCCATGGGTGCTTATTTCCGGCACCATTTCATAAGATTGCCAATCTGATTACACGTCACAAATGGCCAAGAAAGTGTGTCAGCTGTGCGGATTGGCGAATGTTATCAAGGGGTAATGACGAGCAACGCTGTTAATCCGGAACGCGTACGCACATTTCACTCTTTTCGTTGAATTGCTGGAGTCAGAGCAACAGCTGGACAACCAAACTCGTGCACGAGCTGTCATCAAGCTCTAAGTATCAGGTCTTATTTTACAGGCCCTCTTGAAAACATCAAACAGTTGCGTCAGACAAGAGCAAATAATGAAGGATTACCAAATACATTTTCTATTGTTTTCGCTTTATTTGGCAAGAAAAAAATGCGCACTCTTCAATTGGTGTCTATGGAGCTGCCGCGTCGTTGGCCACAAAATTGTCTCCAGTGGGAAACGCGGAAGCAGGAAGCTATCATGCTAACTGGCTGAAGCAAAGGTACTTCCTCCTTCTCTCTGGTTCTATTGTATGTCTCTATGGTCATAACCTCGTGATGATACGGATAATGTTGATGATGATGTTATGATTAAGGTACTAGATTTGGGGCTATATTGCAAAAGAGCAATGAAGCTACTGTCTGAGGAGGTTTTTCTTCAAACCTGGTTGCGGGAACCTGGAATGAGAGTGATGGGTGGGTCTTTGGGTAAGATAAGGGCTTCCTGGCTCATCTCAGTATCAGACCGTAGTGAGATGGCAGTGACAGAGCCCGTGATATTCAGTATTACCGACCTCGGGACTTTGTGCCGTTGGTGCCTGACTTGCATTTGCCTGCATTCAAAGATCTTGAGGACCTTCTAATCAAGACTTTTTATCATGGACTTGTAAATGACAAGCCTCCATAAGCAGCACTTGGCAAATGAGTCTTAATAGTCCAAGCGGTTTGTTTTTATCATGCTTATGACTTTGGTGTTGCTCTGAGTTGGTCATCTTGAATGTAGAAGTCCCAAGCTGCTGGACCCTGTTCCTTGAGATCAGAGGCCATTATGAGAGCTTCTATCTCAACCCAAAAGCAATTTAACCTCTAGAGATCTGATTGAATTGCTTGAATCTGGTGTGACAAATGAAGTTTGAGATCGTGGGCAGCTGGAAAGTAGATTGCCCAGTTTTGCAGGACTTTGGAGACCATAGATGAGGCAGGACTGGTTCATTATGGGTGCCGTTCGTGTCATTGGCCAGTGCGGTTTAGAAAAGGTGGGGTTTTAGAGATTATTTGTTTTGAAGGCCACTTCTTAGCATTTGGCTCAGTAGGTACTGACTGTTGAATTTGGTCTGTGGCCTTTCCATGGGTAGCATGTTCTTCCCATGTTTGGGTAGGTTTTGACTTGATTCCTCGATTCTCCTCACCTTAGTCATGCTTGTCAGACTAATTGGGGACTATTCAAATGAATAGGTGCGTGATTGAATGCTGCAATGATCCTTGTAATGGTTTGGGCAAACTGTCCAGGGTTTGTTCTGACCTCTACCCCGCTGTTGGCTGGGAGATTTTCAAGACTCCCCCCGCCCCACGACGTCAACCAGGAACAAGTGGATTCGATAATGGATGGACCAATGGATGATGCAGTTCTGAAATTCGTGCCTGATAAAATGATGTTTATATGTCCTGTAAAATATAAAGAAAGAAAAGGGTTGGTGTTGGTGGAAGGTTGAGAAGGGATTGTTGGGAGGAAGAACAGGTGATAAACTTCGCTCTTTCTCGTTCTCGTCTGCAGACCGCGCCTCGACTGAACTCTAGATGATGATATTGCTCGAGGAAAAACTGCAGACGGCTCTTCCCTGCTCACCTGGGGCGAAAACAGCAGAACACCCAGCCCCTCCCTCTCCATCAGCTCCTCAGCCAATCACAGCCCAGCTCTAGTCACGCCAACGGCCTGCACAATTAGTATATATATTTTTTTGCTTACATTCATAATAAATATAATTATTATTCTGCTGTTATAATTCCATGCTTTATATTCACCAAAAAATACACATGCCTAAAGAAAGACCTAATGGACAGAGCTGTCTGTTCTAAGCCTGTACGTGTTATATGTATGTACCAATGATAGGACAAGGAGGTTTGGGAGGGTCACCAGTTGAATTATTGAAGTCTTTGAAAATCAGGGATGAGTGCTTTTCAGCTGTCCTCCATGGCCCTCTTCCTCTGGTGTTTTATGCTGTGACTTCCTGTCCGGGGATTTGGATGTCACATGTTTGGGGATTTTTGTAGAATATGAAGCTTCAATAATTCCTCCCGCCCCTCCACTCACACACTCAGTTGAAAACATTCGCATGAACACCATAGCAATTTTTTTTGTTTGTATTACAAATGCTAAATGCTATTACAAATGTTTGATTTTTCATTATTTTATAGTTAAGTCTTCCTTGTCGTGCAGGGGTTGAGACATTAAGACAATTTATTGAAAGATTGTCATTTTTTGTTTTATTTTGCATTGTCCCTACTCTTCAAAATAATGTGCCTTAGAGAAAGTGATTCCAGTTCATTACATTTATGTTTTGTTATAATCCATAGGGATTGATTTATCAGTGAGTAGGTAGCTATGGTTTTGGACATGACGGTGAAATGAACTCGTCCCTGGCTCAGGTGGCTCGGAGATGCGTATGCAGGCACAGGAGTAGATTGCTACATGCGTACGCGTGTGCTCACCCCTGTGCACCCATACATACAATCTCTCTCCGCTCCATTGTACCATTTAAAGTTGGGTTTCCGGTCCTCGCTGGAGTGCCATCGAAAGTTGACCGATTTCCTTTGCTTCGCTGTTCTTAATTGACTAGTCGAAGCCACCAATTTCTGAATAACATGTCGCCTTACGTGGTTTCTAAGTCATGAACAAGAATCGGCTTAGTGCTCTGCTCTCTGCGGTGAAAGTTGGTTACCCTCAATTTACCGCTAAACAACCATTCCGGAAGCTTCTGCCGCAACCCTCTTTCAAGGATTCTGTGTCTGCGTCTATGGACTGAGTGGCGGCCATTATGTTTTTCGCATCATCGCTGTGTTACCAAATTTTACGGGCATGCTCGCTGCAAACATGCTATCGAGATGTAATTGTTTATCTGCTTCTGAACCAAAGACAACAAAAAGCCAGGTTGGGCATTGAAAATGCGCCTGTGTAACCGCTATTGACTCGGAAAGCATGTATGCGGATGTTTCTAATTTCCGTATTCAATAACCAAAGAAAAAGGAATTGATTTGCACTTTTTCTTCCAAAAGCCACAAATGGTTGCTCTTCTCCCTCAATTAAATTTGTGAGTAATTTTAGTTTTGATACTTAAAGTTCTGTAGTTTTTTTTTTTTGTTCGTTTTTTGTGGTTTCATCCAAAGGATATTTAAGCAAGTACCATTCCTGGATATCAGTGGTATTGTCGCGAATGCAGTCGAGCAAGAATATTTAGTAGATTTAGGGTCAGTGGAACGGTAGAGGCTGTAAAGCGGAAGATAATGGCTCCAGAACTGTGCAGTTATCTCTGCGTAAATGGGAACATCAGTGGGATTTTACAACTCTTCCACTGCTGTTTCTCCTCTTTACATCCTGGTTCTCGTCTCAAATATTTCATGTTCAGTTTTCCTCGCGGAGAGGGAGGGTATGTAGCAGGGCGTTCAGCGCCAATAGATCTTTTATCAGAGCACTTCCTCCATCTCTGACTGTCCGTCATTTAAATGTCACAACTCGTATCACCCTGCCCTGCCAGTACTGTCTTTGCCCTCCTTGGCTGGAATGTATTTCCAAAAGCATCTTTCTCAAAGGTCATAGATTGTTATCATTGAACATACTATATTGGCCTCTATTAGTTTTCTCCGCAATCTTAGGTAACCGTGTCCAGGAGTGTCATCTCAGTCCTGCAGGTTTTTGGTGCGTTTCTGGCGCAAGTCATTAATTTAGGTCTCTGATTGCCTGAAGAGTCAGGACGCCTTGACCACCAGGAATGAAATGGCTGGTGATCAATAGAGGATCACAAAAGCTTGCGGATGATGTGGTCATACAGTACTGGAGTTTAAACGCCCCTGACTATACGGGGTCCTGCGTTAGGTCACGGTCTCTCCTGAGCAGAGTGCACTTTACTAACATCTCTTCATCGTTTCGCCTGGCTCTGTAGCCTTTCGCCTGGCCCTGTAGCCTTTTATCCCACTTTGGCCTTACCACTTTTGACCTATGACTTATGACTTTTCCCTCAGTGAAAAGGCCACTGAACAGTCTGATTTCTGACCAAGATGTATGCTGTGGCGACCTAGCCTTACTACCGGGAAAAAAAAAAAGATGCAAGAAAAAACTACAGAGGGCGTAGAAGTGGTTCACTTTTATTATTTATTGTAAAGTATATTTACTCATGTTCTGTGTTTATTTGATTGGATACCGTTTGAACTAAATGGAAGTGCAGTCCATAAAAAATGCCAAGTGTGTGCTGTTGCTAGCTTGTGACCCCTCCCCCCAACAATTAAGAAAACAAAGACTAGAATCCTACAAAAGTGCCTTTTGTCTTAATAAAAAAATATACTATGGAAGTGAAATATTTTTTATGTTGTGAAGCCGATTTTCTTTTTAAAACTACATTTTTTTTTTTTTTTTTTTTTGAAGATGCCTTATTTTGCAGTTAGTTAAAGGGATATCACTGTGCCATCTGATCTTGTGCTCAAATTAACGCTCTGCTGATGTCACTTATTTGAATATACATTGAGCCCCATAATTCACTGGACAGTGATCCATTTTTTGTTACGTTGGCCATGTTGGTTGGGTCAGTCACCGGATCTGAATCAAACTGAACATGCATTTCACATGCTGAAGAGGAGACTGAAGGCAGAAAGTCCCCAAAACAAGTAGGAACTGAAGATGGCTGCAGTTCAGGTCTGGCAGAGCATCACCAGGGAAGGTACCCAGCGTCTGGTGATGTCTATGAGTCAGTCTTCAAGCAGTCATCGCATGCAAAAGATATACGACCAAACGTTGAAAATGATTTCTTTCTTTTAAATTATGTTAAACTGACCAATAGTTTTTTGATGCGTCCAAAAATTGGTGTTCCTATTTACAAAAGGTGCTTACATTTCTAATCTGGCATTCACTAGCCAAATTAAAGTTGACAGTCTGCTCTTCAACTTTATCGTAACTGCATCAGTTCAAATCCAAAGTGCTAGAATACTGAACCATAATTTTAATAAAAGTGTCACAGACCGATGGATTATGGTGCTCATTGTAGCTGATGATATTATGATGGTTATAGAATCAACATGCATAAAACTGAACAAAATATGAATGTGAATGGCTCTATGCATATGGTATGTATGAAATGGCAACCAGCCACAAATTTCTCTGCTCTTTTTATTTTTTTTTCCCTCTGAAGTCTTTATTGTACCAAATGATATGCTAAACAATTTCAATAGTACAACACTTGGTATCTGTTCAGTTGTCATTGTATACACTTTATTGTATAATCAGATTAACACACTAAGATTTCAACAAATTGTAATTTTCAAAATAAAAAAAGCGAAATTGAAATTTGCTGTCATGGTCATGATTCTGAATAATGGTACATGAAGCTGCTCTTAGCATTTTGTTCCATTAAAATCAGCCTGGGCACTGCAGGATGTTGTAAGTTTGGAGTTGTGTGTTTCTGGACGTTGCAAATCAAAGCTCCTGCTAAAATTGCTGCTTCCGGAATGTCTTATTTCCTCCTGTGTATTTATTTATCTATTTGTTTGCTGTCAATATATGTGGTAGTTTCATGGTTCGGCAGTTGACCCATTTCTATTAAAATTGGTTAGCAACAAAATCATTCATGAAGAAAATAGTGCTGTGCTATGTCATGAGGTAGGTATGTTCTTTATAAATGAAAAGTGACCATAACTACTATGAATGATGTCTAGATCACTGTCATTATTGTATGATTAATTCACTCAATCCAACAGACGAACTTTCAGATGGTACTTTCGTGAAAAACCCTTAAATCACAATATTGTTCTTTTGCACCATCTTGCATAAAAATGATCATAATCATCATTTTCTTTATTGTGAAAGTCTATTATTTGTAGAAACCCAACCATTTCAGAATGGGAATAAATAATACATTTTTTCAAAAAATATAATAAACATCTTTTAAGTATGCCTAAGTATCATTAGACATTATAGAAAATAAATATTTATAACAAAATATTTTAAGCTTGACTGTTAAATAACTTAGAATAAAACTTCCTGTAAATGAAATAACACTGTGAGAAAAACAATTACAAACACTTTGAAACCACAGGCAACTGTGAACAACAGAAATGTGCTCTTCATGACAGTTCGTAGTGTCCTTTTTGAAAAGGTATGACTTGAACATTCATTAGCCGACTGACATCAACTCAGAAATGTTATTATTCTTAGTATATTCCCTTAATTACGAGGAGTATTCTACGCAGTTTCCAATTAGATATCTAAAAATAAAATGTGCTCAGTGCCTGATTCCCATGATGTAAATAAAGCTATTGTATGCACTGTATAGCTTATATCATTAACCTTAGTCCTGCCGGTCGCCAATATATATGTAGGACCCACACTCGTTTTCCTGTGTGCTGGTTGTCGATATACCGTTCCCTGGTAGCTATTTCTCTGTATGCTGGTCCGCCATGACCATTAGCCTAGCGGCAGGACTAGTGTTAACATGACATTGACAATTTTTTAAGTAACTGCATTGTACAGAAAAAATTATTGATTTATCTGGCAAGTTGTTGTTCATGATTCAAGTAAAGTGTTCAGTAGTACTGAATAAGCAGCAACTGGTTTATCTTTCTCTGTACTGTGTGTTTGTGTTTGCATTTTTTTTTTTTTTTTTCAATTTCGCTGTGAACATAAGGCAGCTTCATGGGTTGGAAATTGTTGTTCAACATTGATTTGTAACAAAACGCAGCAGAGTATTGGTGTGTACATTGCATAGTTATGTGTGAACTCATGTTTGAAAGTGTGTGGAGGTATGATGTGTTGACTGGTTATCCAGGTGTTCAGGAGGTATGCCTGTGTTTTGAGGCTGCAGGCCTGCCCTTGTGCTTGGCCTTCAGAAAGGTAAAGTCTCGGGCCAGCCTGGCCAGGTAGCGATCCAGGTCCCTCAAAACTACATATCCCAGCTTGCAGCTGGACCAGGGGTCCAGTGTAGACAAAATTTGGGTCGTAGGGAGCAATGCCTGGGGGGTGTGGCTAGAAGGCTCTTGTGGGACGGAGATACTATTCAGCACCTGCAGCTGCAAAGGCAAGAGATGGATTTACAAACTGAAAAAAATTTGAGCAGAAGAGTAAATATAGTATGACCCCAAATTAGAAAAATTTGTGATGGTATGTCAGATTAAAATTAAAACTGAATGCAGTGATTTGTAAGTTATCTTTGACTTGTATTGCATTGAAAACAATAAATTAGCACTTTTGATGTTTTGCCATTTGAATTTTATTGATTTTTCAGAATTAGCATATTTCAATTCTGATTCTTGCTAAATATTTTTCAAAGAAAGTTGGAACAGTAAAGTATCTACTACTTAGTAATGTGCCATTCCTATGTACGACAATTAAGCACTTAAGACTCTAAGGGCCATATTTTAACGATCTAACCACACGGTTGTAAGCGGGTGGTGCAAGTGCGTTGAGGGTGTGTCCAAATCCATTTTTGCTAGTTTATTTAATAGCATGTTGACGAGGCACATAATTAGGTGCATGGTTTAAAGAGGTTGAACTTATTTGCTTATTTAATCATAGGCATGTTTTGGGCGTAACATGAAATAAACTAATCAGAGCATCATCTCCCATTCCCTTTATAAGCCAAGTGAGCTTATATCTTGGCAAATAGCTATTATAAAGGCAGATTTTCCGAGTAGCAGAAAAGAAAAACTTCTCTGCAGAGAAATGAGATCTGCTAGCGCGCAAAGTCAAAGCCCGTGAGCAAATAGTTGCTGAAAGTATGGAAACCCGATTACATTGATCTCCAGAAATGTAATGACAGATATTTTTAAGATATTGTTCAATGCTGTTGTACTCATTTTCAGATGTTAAAAATCATCACAGTGAATCCTCGGGGCCGCAACTGAGCTCTTCACTGCATTACGTATTTGAAAAATGACCACACAAATTCAGGGTTACTTTAAAAATAATAATAATAAAAATTGGAGGATCTTACATGAGTGGGCGTGTCATACTACAGTTATGAAATGAGTTGGGCAAATTTTGCGTTTGTGGCAAGCTGTGCAACAAACCCAAAATTTACTCAACGAGTTTCATAACTTTCATTTGGCACGAGCGAGAGTAAAAGATTCTGTTTATCACATAATCGAATTGCGTAATTCAATTTAAAAAAATGTAACTTCTGTTAGTGCCTATTATATGTTAGCATTGGGCTAATTCCATCAATCTAACGTACTGTCAGTCACTGAGTCACAGACATCCGAGCATGGATTAGCGACGGTTTGCAAATTCACTAACAACCGAGTAGCTTGCTTAGCTTAGCTCACTTGCTAACAAACTAATGTTACATAATGGTTATGGAAAGGTACTGCATGCACGCTAGCTTGCTATTTATATAACGTTAGTTTGGTTATGCGAGAGGCACTTAGCTGGCTCGCTTCAGTGCTAAGACATAGCAATTTAACCAGCATTGCACTTGGTATTCAGTTTGGCAAAATAAGTGATAATGATAATTATGTGCTTGTGGAGAGCGACCAAGAGGAACTAGAATGAGTGAGAAAAACAGCCAGCAAGAAAGAAACGAAACTAATGCTATTTTGATTGTGCTACGTAACCCCTTGAATAATGTTCGACTGGAGTGAAAAGACCTTTCCTCCGCGTGGCTGACAGCTGAAGATCAAGTTGAATATATGGAAGAAATTTGGATTAATTGTAGATGGTGACAACAATGTCTTCTGTTGCTATTGCTGCAACTTAGAAGTGCCACTTTTAGGGCTACTTCGTTTGTCAGCCAAAGTGCAAATAATAATAAAGACACTTCAAGAGAAATGCAGAGTTTATTGTTTGATAATGGAAGCAGGACAGATGGGTTGCAGGTAGCCAACTGTATTAAGGGATCAGTTTGGAATCAAAATTGATTTTTCAGGTAATTACGGATAACGAGTCATCCTATGCACGATTTATCCAAAGATTTGATGCGTATTTTCAGCACTTCAAACATTTGCTCTGTAACAGTTTGTGTTTCATGTGAGGGGAAAAAAATCCATGCACTATTTTAGACATGATATGCCTTGTATTTAATATATAGGCTAACCATTGTCCCCGAACAGCCACCCCTCCAAGGTGGATCCTTTGGAAGGCAGCAGGAGTTTGTCAGTATTAAGGAGTCGTGGCTTTATCCAGTAAATTATGTAAGTAACTTCACATGTTTAATCTCAAATTACCTGATGGAATAGATTCCCTTATGATTTTAATGGCCTACATCACAGTCTGCGTTAATGTGGGGACGTCGATTGCTGTAACCATTCTGACATGTATTTTTTAAATATCTTGACAATAATCTTTCAGATGGTAATCTATTTATTTTTAATAGTTTGCATTTGTGGGCACTGGTGCTGGTCCCTGCATGTAACAAGCAGGGTGTACGTGCGTTGCGCACTCGCCAACAAAGGCGCATAATGCTATCTTGCTATGTGCCCTGAAATTCGCAGTCAAAAATTGACCATTGACTTTAGACCAGGTTTTTGTTGGTCAATAGTTCGGTTAATATTGCTTTTTGCAGTCTAAAGATGGCAACAAGCTACAAATGCACCTGACCACACCTCGTTTTAAGACCAACACGTCCATAGGCGCTCAATTTGGTGCAATTACCTTTGCTATAATTGCAAACTGGGCACTGAACAGGATAATGACGACTGCGACGGTACATAACCTTGCAGAGACACTTGCGGCACGCTTTGCGCCACCATGCGCTGGGTTCAAGATGGAGCCCTAAGTGTTTGAGTATTTCAGTTGTAATTTGTCCCATTCTTCCTGCAATCAAGTCTTAAGGTGTGCAGATGTACAGGGTCTTTGTTGTTGCACTTTGCATTTTAAGATGCACCTCACATTTTCTAATGGGGACGAGTCAGGACTGCAGGCTGGCCAGTTCAGCACCTTCTAAAGCAGCCATGACTTTATAATGCAAGGAGAGTGCAGTTTTGAATTGTCTTTAGGCTGAAATATGAACAGCTGTCCTGGGAAAAAATGTCCTCTTGAAGACAGCTTGTGTTGCTCCAAAATTTCAGCGTGCTTTAGCATTAATGATGCCTTCACAAAGGTTTGAGTTTCCCTTGCCAAGGGCACTGACACACCCTCATACCATGTCAGATCATGGTTTCTGGTAACAGTCTGGACGGTTCTTTTGATTTGTCTGGAGCACACGGTGTCCATTTCTCCCCAAAACGACCTGAAATATCGATTCATCTGACCACAGTACGCATTTCCACGGTGTGATGGTTCATGATGGATGCCTCCGAGCCCACATGTCGACTGCTTGTCTGAACATTGTTAGCAAAAGGCTTCCTTTCTACACAGTAAAGCTTTAACTGGCATTTGTGGATGTAACTATATGTTTTAGTACTTGGAATGCGTTTTCCAAAGTAATCTTGAGCCCACGTTGTTAAATCACTTATAGATAAATGATGGTTTTTGATGCAGTGGAGTCTGAGTGATCAGCAATCACGTTTTTAGCTGAGACGTGCTCTTGCTGTTGACTCACAGAAATTCCTTCAAAATCCTTGAATTTTTTTAACTGTTATTTACCTCACGTAGTGAAATTTCCAAATCCCTTCCCATCTTTCTTTGAGGAACATTGTTTTTAAACCTTCATATGATTTTCTCCCACTCACGAGGGAGAGTTAGCAATCGTCTGCTTATTTTGCCTCCTGCAGAACGATGCCTTTCCAAGGTGCTGGTTTTCCACAAGATTTTGATTACAATCACCTGCTGGCGTCAGCTGTTTCAAATCACTAATCTTCATTCAAAGTTTTTACCTCGTTACTAGTCCCAAATTGCCCAAGTACAAACTTTTTATAAAATGCGTTGCAGGCCTGAATGGCAGGAATAGATGTGTATTTACAAGTAATATACTGAAGGACTTCAGTTCTGCATATATTATTTATGTGTGGTTTCTGACCCAGCGATAGTGCACTTTGGCACTTTGATAATGATGGAATAATTGCCCTTCTTTAGCTAAAACTTGTTACCGTAAGTGCAATAGAACAAACTTTTCGTTAAATCAATTTATTTTGTTCTTTAACTATTGTTGGTACAGAATTCACACCATAAATAATATATGCAGAAGTAAAGTCCTTCAGTACATGAAGTTGTCCTGAGAAAACATCAAATATCTTGTCTTTGTACTGTAATGAAATATAAGTCAAAGAAAATTCAGAAAACACTGTTTTTATGTGCATTTTTCATGCCATCCCAACATAGTTCAGATAATGGGGTGGTATACATTGACACACAAACTCTTGGAAGATACTAAAATATAAGAGCAGCTGCACAAGCACTGACAAATTACCTCAAGAGCATGAAGTACAGTTCGTCACAGAGCCAAGAGTAATTGCATCAGTGTAACACATTCACTCAACTGTATTCGTATGACTTTTGCAACAACATACTGAGAGGATTTGTTTGCAGCTTTTTGTTTAAATGAAGCTCATTAAAATGCATTCATAAGTTTTTTCACTAGTAAAATGGTATTGTTTTTGGATGTAACCCAGCTGGCTAAAGTAATAGCACTGTCTACTGTGCCATATGAAGTACTATACAAAGTTTAGAATCACTGAGGTCTTCAAATAAGTTGATAATTTTATCCATCAAAGTCGCATCAATTTAAAAAAAAAATTTAAGATTAATTATTACTGTGTTATAACATTTTTATTCAGTCTATGAATATAATTGCAAAGCCCTATTTTCCCTCGCCGATATTCCAGTATTAACAACGAGATTTGAATGATCGTGAGATTTGATTTGATGACTTAAGCACAGTACCATATGCATTTACTACTGTAATACTCAGAGGGTACAGTTACCTGTGAATTGACATTGGTGATGAGGTTCTTGAGATGTCTTTGAATGTCAGATGTAGCCTGAACTAGATGTATAGCCTTCTGCCTGTCTGTGCGACCTCTCCAGAATATCTCCATCTGCCTTCGGGTCGTGTCCAGATGACCCCAAAACGTTTGCAGGTATTTAGATGCAGTGCTCAGCCTTTCCCTGTCCTGCACAAACCAGTATGCACACCAAGCACACAAATAAATATCGTCAGCAGTTTGTAAGGACTCCTACTGGAACACACTCTGGGGCATGAAAAATCGGCCGAGTCAAAAACTTCAGGAAGTTGCCAGAACATGAGATTGATGGAAAAGCACTCAGGCCACTTCCTGATGGTCTCCACAGTGTGGCAGGATCATTGTTTGTCTGATAAATAGGTAATATACAGCATTTTCTAACATTACACTTTCTATTATACTCATAAGCACATTATGGAGGAGGCTCACTGTGCCTTTTTTATTTGCTGAGGGAAGATTTCGTGCTTTTTGTCTTTTTTATCAGTAGTGGCTTTTTGTCCTTACCGGCACACTCTTCCACTGAAAGTAGTCCATGTTGAAAGAGGGCAGGGTTTTCAGCACTAAACTGTGGTCCTCATATTCACGGCTCCCAAAGTGCTGCTCATTCTGTCAACACAAGTTTTTACAACGGGTTTAAGTTTTATGTGGGGGTGTGTGCCCACGTGTGTTCGTGTGTTTAAGTAAGAGACCACGTAACCTCATACAGTACACGTGCCTGTGAATGTCAACTGGTATGGTCAATGTGGTGTTCGGTGAGGATCTTCCTTACATATTGGTGCAGCAGGTGCTGGACCTGGGCCCTTGTCCTCCGGGTGAGACGCAGGGACTGTGAGAAATGTAGCGCCTCCTGCTGATGTGGAGTTGCGGGGCAGGAAAGGAACAGCAGGAACAGGGCAGACAGTACTCTCCAACCAGCATCCATCCTGCAAAAGAGTGTGGAGCGGGGCGTTAACCGCCTTCTTTCAGGAGTGCCTTGTTTTAGTAGCAAAACGAATACATTGTTAAAACAATAAAAAAAAAAATTATGAAAAAATAAGCATCGCAATCAACTTATAAACTAGAGACCATTCCTAGCTGTGCTCCAAGGTCTACTTTGACATTGAATACCTCTTTTTGGCCCAAACATGTTAAGTTCCCACACAATCTTTGCAAGTTTTTCTGCATTTATTTATATTTTTTATTTTGTACTCTACAACTTAGGACATAACACGACTACTTATGGTACTGCTAATAGTATCAATGCTGCTACTTCTATTACCATCAGCACTATTACTATTGATAATAATAATAAAAAAAATAATAATCATACAGTATTATTATTATTATTACTATTAATTTCAATAATTATTAGCATTTTGTCAGAGCAATCATTAAGGTACCATCCTGTTATGAAACTGTAAATATTAAGTGTTGATGGAGTCTGTGCTAAAGAACTTTCATACACTGCTTGAACAGACAGAAAATCTCCACAGACCTTATTGTAGATTCACAGCTGTGCTCCTCCCGTATCTGTCTCTTGGAACTGATAGGAAGCAATGTGTTGCTCCATAGGCCTATATACCACTACGATATTCTCATTTTTCAGTTTCGAGTTTATGCGGTTTCGGAGTTTTTTTTTTTTTTTTGTTTGTTTCTTCAAGTCAGACCGAGTGAGTAGTAAAACTCTTGAGGCAACCCCATTGGAAGTTCCCTAATTAAACCCATTTCTGCTGTAAGTAAATGTTGCCTGTAGGTGCAGCTGAGTTCACTTGGGCATATTTGCCCTGAGTTTTTGTGGCCTCTTCTTATGTAAATTTTGCTGCTTCTTCTTTTGCGGGGGTTTGCCGAAACCACAAATAACCACCTATCAGGGCACTGCTTCGTCATATCGCTTCATTACTGATTTTGGCGGCCCTCAAAAATTTCTGAAGTTACAACGAGAAATAAAGTTTGTTTCCAAAATGCAATAAATGTTAAAAGTACAAAAATTGAGATAATACCGCAGAGTGATAGCCCTGTGCTTGTTACACATGGCGTGAAAGTCCGTTTTTTGGAAATTCATACTATAACGTGTATTTTTTCAGGGGAAAAGTTTGTGTTTTTCTATAAAATGCAATAGGCACCAACATAGAAAAAGCTGATTTACTCAAAATGATGAAAATGGATATATTGCAATTTGGAAACAAACTCTTCAAATATTCTGATGCCTTTTCAAAATGTCTCCAAATGTGCACCTGCTGTACATATTTCTGTTTTTTCAGTTTTGATGCCGTTCGAGATCTGAAACCTCTGATTTTTCCTGGGGTGAATTTTTTTTCTTCTTCTGGAAACTAATGTATAAATTCCCTCTTAACTGGGAATGTTGCATTTCATGAGACAGCAGATGTCCATTAAACAATAATGAAGGTAAGCAGTGGGTTTTTTCGAAGTGAGATGTAAGTAAGTAGCTGAATAAAAAGATTAAATTAACAAATAAATATATGAAGTTGTGTGTGTGAATAAAACTTTTATTTATTTTATTTTATGGCTTAACTCTTGTAAAGAGGTGGATTTATTTATTTATTTTTTTGGCGAAACTGAAAAAAGAGATGTGATGCGGTCGCATGTTCCTCCTCGTACAAAAATAGCTTTGCTGACTCACAGTTCTCCCACATTCACTGTAAATGTTGGAGTTGTGACTTGATGGAACTGACCAAATGAAACCCAGACCATATCACAGGATTCCCTGGTTGACGCATAGCTCCTGCTTGCATCACAAAAACCATGACACTGAAGAAGATGAGGAAAGCGCCCTGAAGTTGAACTACTAGATCCAGAAACTTCAACCACTAAGCATAAGGTGCTGTATTCAGAAAAAAAGTTTACCCATCCCAGTCCACACAGAGTATACAGCGGTCAAACCCATTATAAGATGTGAAAAAGTGAATGCGTTCCATTTTTTTAACTAAACATTACCCTTACCCTAAGCAAATGTAGGTAAAAAAAATCTCCAAGGTGCAGGGTTTTTTTTTCCAATTCCTCTGAAACACAGCCATGTTAACAGTTATTGCTTCATGAATTCTCTGGAAAATGAATATTATATTAATAGAGAGAGTTGTTTTTGTTTGTCAGAGTTTGCATATGTCATGTAATTTTTAACCTGTTGTAACCAGTGGTATTTGATGCAACAAAAAATGTTGAAACAAGTGTTGCGTTTTAATTCCTTTGTCAATATGTCTAAAAAAAAAAAAAAAAAAGCTATATTTTGTTCAAATATATTGCGTATTACAAAGAAATAATTTTCACTATAATGTGTTTAGTTTTGGTCATAATTATGTATTTTCCATGAGTTATCTATTGCAACGAAGTCCAAACATGCACTAGTTTCGCTTGCAAACGAGGCTGTGTTCGGATGGAAAGGAGTAAGGGTGAGGTGTTATTTAGAATTAGGAATACATTAACTTTAATTCATCCTTCTATCCATTATCTATTCTACTTTTTCCTCACTGGGATCATGGGGGAGCTGTAGCCTATTCCAGCTGAATATGGGCAAAAGGCAAGACCACATCCAGGGCAGCTCACCAATCCATCACAGGGCACACACACCATTCACTCTGACACTCATACCTTTGGGCAATTTAGAGTCCTTAATTAACCCGACATGTATGTTTGGAAAGAAACCAGAGTACCCAGGGGAAACCCATACAAATACAGGGAAAAACACACAAACTCCACACAGACAGGCTTCAGGACGGATTGAAACCCACAACCTTCTTGCTGTGAGGCAGCAGTGCTAACCACTGCACCACCTTGCTGACAACTTTTATTCACTTCCACTTAATTAGTTTATACATACAAATCACTAATGTATGTACCATAAGTACACTACCAGTCAAAAGTTCTTGTACACTTCACTCATGCTTCTGTGAAATTTAAGCCGTTTTCATTTATTAAAATAACATTTAAAAACATGCTGTAAGAGGTAAATAATGAGCACAATAAAAGGATCTTTCGATTTACAGAAGAGTGGCCAACATTTAGCAGTTAATAAATAAGCAATAATTCATCTATAATTAGGTCAACCACATAGCCTATAAAGTTTGAATAAAACATTTACCTCTTTTCATGAAATGATTGTTACAATTAGATTTATTCTTCATAGGTAAAGTGTTTGAATACTATATATATATTACACACACACACACACACACACACACACACACTCACACACCATCTTCTCAAAGTTCATGGCATGCTCCCTCAATCAGCAAATCCTGAGCCAATAACTTAAGCTGCTTTCACACCGGACGCGAAACGAATTTTTCGCACGACAGATTACATTCAAAGTCAATGCAAAGACGCGAATATTCATGCATTGACTTTGAATGTAATCTGTCGTGCGAAAAATTCGTTTCGCTTCCAGTGTGAAAGCGGCTTGAAGGATGGCCTGGTGGTCGAGCGGTAGGTTGCTTTCTCTGTCACTTCTTGAGTTTTTGCTTCGAGCCCGAGCGAGGCTCGGGAAAAGCGTTTCAGAGTTGGACAGACGATTGATGAAAGTGACCTTGATCGTGGTATGATTGTTGTCATCTGAGCGGATGTCTCGCCTCTCAGACGGAGCTACGCTCTTGTGATTTCACACACCGCAGAGTTTACACATAATGGCGCAATCACCAAAAACTTCCTCCGGGCGGCATTTCTGTGGCTAAAAACACCTTCTTTATGAAAGAGGTTGAGAGACTGAGCCGATGCGCATTTCATATGACAGAAATCCTATATGCAAATTGCTGCTTTTTTAAGAACTGTAATGTGCAGTAAGTCGTCTTTGAATGCAAAATACACTGAGTTTTGGAACAGTTGGTTACAGTAGCAGAAAGCCATGCTTCTATTCCTGTTTGCTTAAAAGAGGAAGATAAAGTTGCAGTGGGCATGTAATTGCCAATAGTAGAAGCATTTTGGAAAAATATTGTCTGTGCCAATGAATCTTAATTTCTGCCATGGTCAAAAGACAGTAGGGTCTGAATTTGATGTAAAATAAATTCATTTATCAATCCTGCATTGTGTGAATGATGCACGGTGCTGCGGTGGGTGTAACAGCATGAGGTAAGTTTGATTAGTGGGCATTAGGCCCGTAATTACAAATCATAAAGTTCAGCCAATTTTAAAGCAGTCAAGGGCCTCTTGTGGTAAAATTTGGCCTCATTTATTGAAGTGTATTTTAGACTTAGTGCAATGGCCCAAGTCAAGCCAAATGCAGTTATGGGAAATATTGAAAAACTACATTGAAATAGTTTATCGGCCTGTGCAGTTATTTTTGACCCTGACACTGTGATAAAAGCAGCCTATTTTAATTGACAGTCTCTCAAATTGCTAAAGGCTGTCAAGGATAGGCCGTCATGATGCTGTTTTTACATCATTGCAGAGCCCAGTCATTGACTTGTCATATAGTGACGCTACCTGACCAAGCGTCAAAATATGATAAAAAAGGTGGCTTTAAGCATCCTTATTTGACCCTGGTTTAAAATAAACCATACCCCCTAACCCTTAACTCCAACCCTAACCCTAAGCATCAAATAAAGAGGCCAAAAGCCTCCTTTTGCGTCGTATATCGACAGTGGGTCAGATAGTGTCACTATATGACAAATCGGGATGAGAATGTGCTCCATTGCATTTAGAATTGATGCTTCTTGAAGTTCACTAACACAGTTCAAGAATGTTTCTGCCTATCTTGCATTCAGTGAATTTCAAAGATATTGTTATGGCTACTGTGTCATTTTCTTAGATAATCCATAATCATTCTCAATTAAGAACTGGACAAAATCTTAAAGGCTTTTGATTCAGATTCATTTCCTGTTGACAATGTGTAATAAAATGTCAAGAGATGACACAAAGGATCTTAGTTCAAAATAATAACGACTAATTAGGGAAACGATGGACACTTCGTTTTCATTAACTGGTGGTATAAAACTAAAAAAAAAGAACACTTCTTCCATTTTCTGAAACACTCATCACTCATTGGCCGTGAATTGCTGCTAAATAAATCTGTGCGGGGATTTTTTTGGTCAGGTCAAAAATAACCCAAAGGTTGCCACATGTATAATATGCTTATGCAAAATTTTTGAATGAAATCTTCACTTATTTTCAGAAATCAGGCCCCAGACAGCCCTTTTTCCTTTCAGGCACATCAGTTCCCTCAAGTATTTTAAATTATTTGATTCAGTTAGATACACTGCAGGTCCAAAAAAAAAAAAAAAAAAAAAAAGTTTGGATTTAAATAAGCAAATACTAAACAGCCTATGATTGTCTCATGACATTATAGTGATAAGTTATGTTTCAGCTGGCAGGAATTCCTTTAGCTCTGACTGATGCAGCATGTACCTTCTCATTTTTAAAACAATCATATCAGAAGACTTGTTCCATGATCGTGGAAAAAATGTTACCGAGTTTCAAGAGAATGATTGGCCTGCATTGAACAAAGGAAACAACAAAGGAGATAGGTGAAATCACTGCAATTGGGTTAAGAATTGTCCAGCACCTTAAAAAAAAAAAAAACATGGAAGGATAATGGTGAATCATCGAACTGGAGAAATGCGTGGGAAAACAAGACTAGGTGCAACCTAGTATTCGGCTGGGCCACCAAGTGCTGTATGAGAATGTGGGCCCAAGAAAAGGGTGCTAAATGAGGCAAAGCTCATGCAATTACATGAAGTGCAAGTTTAGTAATGAGCTGGAGCTGATAAATTATTTACAAAGTAGATGGGGAGAGTGTGGGAGTGGCAGAGTGTGAGTGAGAGTGTGTGAGTGAGGGAGTTGGAGGTGGGGGGGAGTCTTGAGTAAGGAAAACATATCAAAAACAAGTTATGCATTTGAATAGACAGAGCTAGAGTAGGGGTAGCAGTTATTGATTTTGTGAATGTCAATTTGAGAGAGACAGCAGCAACAGATGTAGATAGCAGTTAAAGTATCCGTGTATGTATGTTCCTGAATCATAATGAAACAATAAAGTTATCATTACAGTTGTGCTAATTGGGGACATGACGTCACTTTCGTGAACACATGGCAGTTCCGATATAGTGAGGGTGTAAGAACGAACGTCAAAGTTTCCTTTTTTTTACCCGTGTTTCTTCTTTGGGCATGTTATGAACAAAGAATCCACAGTTTTGAGTAAAACCGCTTAGTAAATATGTTTGAGTGAAGGAGTTGCCATGTGTTTACATAAAGCATTAGAAGATATTGGTGATGGTTGAATATGATTAAATATGTGACCAAAAAAATTGAAATGCAATTAATTTTAATGAATTTATGACCTATTGAAAGCTCTCGAAAAGGCCTTGTAGTTCACACCAAGATCGTGAGAATTGGCCGAGAGATAAGAAAGTTTTGGAATTTTATAGTGCCCCCAAATAGTGAATTGTTTGGTATTTATTTCAGTCACTGTGGATAAAAAAAAAAGTGTGCTGCGAAGTGAGCAATTTAGGTCAATTTTACCTCAAATATGGTACACAGTCAAAAAAAATGATATAATCAATGTTTAAAGGAATGAAATAAAATACAAGAATTCAGGAAAGAAAGCATGAACGATTTTCATAAGTGACAGTTACAGCCTGACCGAGTATTGCACTTTGTCACATAGCTAATATGATAATCAGAGGTGTATAAAGTACTGGAAAAAATAACTAAGTAAAAGTAGAAGTACCATTACTGAAAGTTACTTTGGTAAAAGTTGAAGTCACCCATAAGAAAATTACTTGAGTAAAAGTCATAAAGTAGCTCACATTAAATGTACTTACAGTAGGTACCAAAAGTATTTTGCGAAAGAATAGACTTAAGTATCAAAAGTGTGAGTATAAGTACAAAGTATTTTTCATAGTATATATAGAATGAAGCAAAGCAACCACTCTTTGTTCTTTCCTTGTGCTCTTCAATTAATTTTCAGGTGAATGAAAAATACAGTGTTTGAAAACAAACAGGCAGTCTCTCCTTTATATACTTCTTCTCCTTCTTCTTTGAGTTTACTGGCAGTTTAAAAACCACTATAATTGACTATAAATAATAGTAAAATTACATAGTATCAATACCATGCTGAATTTTCGCTCCGGAAAAACATTTTTCTTTACTACTAATTGGGATACCATTGGCTCACTGTAGCTGAACCGGTTGCAGCAGAGGACAACGATTATTTCTGTAGCAAGAGATAATTTTTTTTTTTGAACTGCTGGATAGATACTATGGGCAAGTATATTGAGCAGTTTGCATATCAGGCTTAGCTGAGGAGTTTATTCAGGCAACTCCTGAAAAACATGGATTGGAGTGAACTCGTCCATATTCTAAACCGTGTTCGAACTCAGCTTGCTTGTGAATATTCAATAACTCAGAGCCGTATATACAGAGAGTCTGGCCAACTCGGGGTTCGAACGTCTGAGCTATCCCGCTATGCTGATTGGTTCTGAGATGGTCACGTGTTTTATGGACGCCATGTTTGCTACCATTAATCAATATTCATCCAGCGATCCCCATAGAGAAGAATCGAATGTGAGGTAATTGAATTCAATAAGTTATTCAATAATACAATTATTTGTACATTTATTTAATTATTTATTTATCCTGGTTTCTAAAATAAGGATATGATGTTTACATGCACAAACGCAAAAACGGGATTCTCCAAAAACCCGATCATACCTGGGATACTGAAGTCCATGTAACCAAACGCACTCAACAGAGAATGCATTGCAAATGCTCATTTACTGTAACGCCAGCGGCATTGAGATCTTCCAAGAGTGGACGTGTTATATGAAAGTTAAAGCTCGCAACCAACGTAAAATTTACTCAACTCGTTTCATAAATTTCTTGTAATTTCTTGTACACCAAGAGTGTAAGGTTCTGTTTATCCCATAACAGAGAAGCATAATTTAATAGAAGACAAAAATTTCCGTCAGCGCCTTGATGGAAACGTTAGTTAATTCGCAGGCATTGTAGCATTGCACTAACTCCATTACACTTGTTATTCAGTTTAACTACATATTAATAACGTGACGAAACGCGGAGCGGTTTTTTTTTTAAATCAAGTACAACATTGGCTAAGGTGACGACTGTATTACCGAAATTGCTAGACCATCAGCCACCATAAAGCCGCTTTCACACTGGACGCGAAACGAATTTTTCGCACGACAGATTACATTCAAAGTAAATGCGAAGACGCGAATACACGCGACCTTTAGTCAATTGGCTTTCGAATGGGAGCGCCCGGGCACTGCTATGATCACATCAAAATCGCTATTTTTAAACCACTAAGACTCGACACAACATGAAACTTTGATCATAGTATCACCAGGCTCTCTACACATGAACTCAAGCATTGTGAACATTGATTGTATGCAAGGAGTTTACTTAAATACCGCTTTTAACACTGGACTCACCTAAGGCAACAACCCGGAAGACAACGCGAGGTAGGTCCCGTGCTAACAAAAACGTCTTTTAAGCAAACTCTTTATATACGAACAATGTTCTCAATGTTCGAGTTCATGTGTAGGGACCCTGATAATTCTACAAGCAAAGTGTCATGTTATGTCGAGTCTTCTTAGTATTTTAAAACTAGCGATTTTGATGCGACCATGGTATCCGGCCCATAGGGTTAAGCCGTAGAACCATCTGCCGTTGGTAGCAAACATGGCGCCCACGAATCTAGTTGGCCAGACTCTCTCTATACACGGCTCTACAATAACTGATCCGAGAGTGCCATCTAGTGGTAGAATATTGTAACTGCACGCATAAATTTGCAGCTCCATGTCCACTGGCGGGCACATCTGCACAAAGATACCCCGCCGAGCGCCGTTGTTCTTCTCAAACACGTCAAATCCAGATAATCCTTAAATGATGAATTACATTCATATTTTAATTTGTAACGAGTAAAAAAGTGGCCAGTGTAAAAGTAACGAAGTGAAAGTATACTTTTTATCTTTTAAATGTAGTACAGTAAAAGTCCAGGTTTAAAAAAAACTCAAGTGAAGTATAAATTCTCAAACTATTTAAGTACTGTAACGAAGTGCATGTACTTCGTTACTATACACCTCTGATGATAGTGTATCCCAAGTCCCTTCATTGTACCTGTCATCT
Organism: Gymnothorax javanicus; assembly: GCA_029692085.1. Taxonomy (NCBI): domain Eukaryota; kingdom Metazoa; phylum Chordata; class Actinopteri; order Anguilliformes; family Muraenidae; genus Gymnothorax; species Gymnothorax javanicus. The sequence continues at coordinate 21,727,103 of CM056199.1, forward strand.
GTCATATCGGTTGCGAGATTCAATAGGAAGATTAAGGAAATAATCTATGGAACGCCATTTGCGTCAATATTAAATAAATAAATACATAAATAAATACATATGCCTATGAATTAAATAAAAATAGCTATGAAATAAATCCTGAAATAAATAAATGAGCCAAAAAATATATAAATAGGTTTTTATTTCAAAATGTCGTTTTTCAAAGGACTACTTTTATTTATTTCATGTGACTTTTATTTCATAATTCTGCATTTATTTATTTCAAAGGACTTTTATTTCTGAATGCCACATTTATTTCCCAGCTCTTTTTATTTCCATCTGTTATATTCAAATTAATGGGCGTGGTTATCTCACAGCTTCTCACCAATATAACGATGGCATAGTGGGTAGCACTGTTGCCTCACAGCAAGAAGGTCGCGGGTTTGATTCTAGCCTTGGGCCTTTCTGTGTGGAGTTTGCATGTTCTCCCCGTGTTTGCGTGGGCTTTCTCTGGGTACTCCGGTTTCCTCCCACAGTCCAAAGACATGCATGTTTGGTTAACTGGAGACACTAAATTCTACCATTCATTCCAGCAAATTCTGCATTTTGATTGGTTAACACCAGGTGTCTATTCACCGATAAACACCTTAGCTTACGCTTCGTTACGGGTCGTTTCACGGTGCATTAATGTCATTGTCACGAAAGATGAACGCCATTTACTTGAGTTTGAGATAATATCACTTTTATTAGGGGTTTCATTTGCAGAAATACAGTGAAACGGCCTAATGCAATGAAATGAAAGGCTTTCTGACTAGTAAGCAAGCTAACGTTAGTTTGCTAGCTAGTTCGCTAGCCTAGCCTACTTAGCTAACAGGCATTTGGTGCATAAAATGCAAATGATCAGCGAATAGCCATTATTTCGCCAACAAACTCGGCTCGAGTTGAACCGCGAGAATTTAGCTTGATGACTGGCACTAATATGAATCAAATAGCTTATAGCATCACTTAGGTTACAGTATTGCATTGAACCATAGACTGTATAAAAAGATGGACGCAGCACCCTGGTCTGAAAAAGGAAGCCCATGCGGAAGTACCATAGAATGGCATTCTATTTAATGGCCAGCAGATTGCGACGTCGGTGGTTTCAGGAAGAAGTTCAATGCTATAGAAGTCTATGAGAAAATGACCCTACTTTACCACCTGATTTTTCATTTAAATAATGATTTTTCACATTATTTTATGGTAGTTATAGCAAGTTTCAAGTCTCCTTCGATATATCATGATGTTCATTTTTGTAAATTATGGTCCCATATAGACTAGAATAAAGGATACAGCCAGATTATGCTTTTGGGGCGTGGCTATCCTCTGGTCCTCGTCCGATACGGTCAGATCCAGAGCCACGTTCCTCCCCGGATCTTCAATTCACGCTGTCATCCAATAGAAATCACATCCGGTTTCAAAATGACAACATGGCGCAATTCAAATTGCCAAAATCGAGGCTTCCTTTATGGTATGTTGAAACCAATGGGAGACGTCAAGGTAGCTTCGTTCATCTTTTTATACAGTCTATGCATTGAACAAATTTCGGACAGGGGCGTGGTGCGTTATGGGGGTAGCTGCTTGGTCTGTTAAGTGCGCATTGATGCTACAGATTAGCTCCTTCGCTAGCTAGTGAATTTTGCTATAAAAAAACGGACCATAAGTATTTTCGTAGGGGTGTTGACAAGAGTCATGGTAGAATGGAAATAAATCTACCGTTTTTTTCGAGCACTCACGCAAGCGCTCGGTTTCAAATGAAATTTCCAGGTATCTATCCTACGATAAATACCTCATGTTCGAAAAACACTGTAGGTTTATCTCCTAATTGACCATAGATATGAGTGTGAGAGCGAATGGTGAGAAGATTTGCATAGTGTCTTGCAATGAACTGTAGAGGGCAGCATTACGCCGTACAGCTATAGCCTGCCGGTGTTCTGACAAATTTTGCTACCTCGTCAAAAAATGCTACCGTAATGCAAAGCGATCGGAAAGTCTTTGTTTTCGCCTTGATATTGCAATATGAATCAGTTTACAGTGGTAACTTTGTTATTTGTTAGCTTTTTATAACATATGCATACTTTATAACGAGTTGGATAAGTTTGTTCGAAGATATATGCCCATATACGCCATTATCGTCTAATTTCTGCATTTTCAGGAAACCCCAGCGTGTACATGCAAATATATGTACGCTTACAGGTCGAAGTGCGCACTGATAATAAATCTATATTTATGATATTTGAAGATGCTTAAGATATGAGCGAGGAAACAGCCCGAGATTTTAGGTTTGCACAAGCGCAGAACCGTGAGGTAGCATATTTTGATAAGAAGCAAAATTTGTCAGAACACCTGAAATTCTAAAACAGCATCCGCTGATAAACCATATTGATCAATTTGATCTGCCAAGGATAGCATGGCATCTCGGAGGAGCCAACCGATGTCGTCCATTTTGTCCACATAGTATACATATCAGCAGGTGTCGTGATCGATTCGAATGTAAACCTGCAAACTCTCGGCCCTCCATGGCACATGATTGGGCACCCTTGATGTATAACTTCAGTGCTTTTCTGGTGATGTTGCTTTGGTCTAATCTGATATAACCACGCCCATTCATTTGAATATAAGAAATGGAAATAAAAAGAGCTGGGAAATAAATGTGGCATTCGGAAATAAAAGTCCTTTGAAATAAATAAATGCGGAATAATGAAATAAAAGTAACATGAAATAAATAAAAGTAGTCATTTGAAAAACGTCATTTTGAAATAAAAACCTATTATTTATTTATTGAACTTTATTGACTCATTTATATATTTTTATTGGCATTTATCTATATATTTATTGGCTCATTTATTTCAGAATTCATTTCATAGCTGTTTTTATTTATTTCATAAGCATATTTATTTATGTATTTATTTATTTATTTATTTATTTATTTAATATTGACGCAAATGGCATTCCATAATAATCCTGGTACCGGCAACAAAATTTAAAAGGGAGATGGAGGAATGTAACACATCGTACCAATCTATCGTGAAAGAATCTTAACAATGGTCGGAATGTGTTTTTAATTCCCCTATTCAACCTCGCAACCGATACAGTCCTCCATGCTTGTTAACTGTCGTATCGGATGCGAGATTGAAGAGGGAAATTAAAAGGCAGTTGCTACGGGTACGGCAGTTTTTCAATGCATTTCAATGTGGAGTTCCGTAGTGGAGAGGTACGGCAGCCCCATTTCAAGCCCTGCCCTAACCTAACCCTAACCCCTAACCCTTCCCCTAACCCTAGCCCTAACCCCAACCTCTAACCCTTCCCCTAACCAAAATCCCGAATCCTTATCCTAATCCCTTGAAATCGACTGCCATACCAATAAAAACTGCCGTGTCTCTAGACACTGCGAAATTAAAAACATGTTCCGACCATTGCTATGATTCTTTCACGCTAGATTGGTACGATGTGTTACATTCCTCTATCTGTGGAATCTCACAACCGGTACCAGAGAAAACAAGCATGGAGGACTGAAACAAACCGAACCAATCTAGCGTGAAAATGATTAGCCTAATAATGGTCGGATTGTGCTCGTAATGCCACAAAATCGAATGGAACTTTTTAAAAGACCGGGAATCTAACTAGTGCAAGCATATCATATGCATCCGCTATATGAATATTTAATCCACCTTTTGCTGTCCATTAAAAGAAAATATGCATTAATTTTCGTAAAATGGCGACCAATCGCCAAGAAACATTCATTGGCGCCAAAAATTGCGCATTGTGAACATTCTATATGTACAAAATGTGTATTAATTTAACAGTACATTTACCTGATTATTGCAGTCTATTGCTGGACGGGATAAAAGTACTGGTCGTGTTACGGTGGCGTAGTGGGTACAACAACGTAGTGAAGAAGTAGCTACTTCAATGACGGAGTGTCCAATCCAGTTTGGCGCAATCTTTTAAACTTAATATTTTCTTAAATTTATTGTTTTCATTGGTGTCGGTTACAGTCGCTCTCATAGATACAATCAAAGCGGCCACCACAACTGCTTCTGTTCAGGCGAACCAACTCATGAATTCTTCCGGTATGTTTGAAAATACTGAAACATAATAGTGCCGGCGCTACTTCCACCTTGTACTTAAATAGTCCATCACACACATAAATGAGTGTGGCAAGTTAAATTCCACTTTTTATTTTCCATTTCTGCTGCAATCTCTCAAATCCAAGATCCAACAACAGCAAAGTATTCAGTTTCTGTTGCAATGTCTCAAAGCCGAAATTCCGAGACCCATGTATTTATAATGCAAATACACAGACCAGTAAATACGAGTGAAGTCGACGCCCGGCCAGGCAGCCAGCCAATCGTCGGCCAACCAATCGTTGAAGTTCTTCCCCACCGGCCAACCAATCGCTGAACAGCCAGCCAGCCAAACATCGGAAAACCAGTTGTTTTGTGCTTCCCATCCGGCCAACCAATCGCTGAACTTCTTCCCCGCCAGCCAGCCAGTCGTTGAACTTGATCACTCAGGCAGCCAGTCAGCCAGTCACTCACTCACTCACTCAGCGACATTCGTCTTTATAGGGGCCTGGCCGCTGCTCGGCCCAGCCCAAAAATCACGAATGACCGTGATTGAATATTATAAAAACACTTGGTCTCTTCGTGAAAAAAAAGAAAAAATCAATAATAGATCTAGAGGAAATGTTTCAATGTGCGAATAAGGGCATTTACACAAGCAAAATGCAACAAGAACTTGCAGGATTGGGACTAAACAGCAGCATGGCCACAAGAAATCCACTTGCTTGTGAGGTTGATCAGGAAAAAATGACCTGTTTGCTAGGGAGCATAAAGATTGGACTGAGCAGGTGATGAGGTCAAAGGGTCCAGATTTACACTATTCCAGAGTGACGGGCACTTTAGGACAAGAAAGGAAGCCCATGTAGCAATGCACCCGTCATGCATAGTGCCCACTGTACAAGCCTCCGGAGGCAGTGTTATGATCTGGGGTTGCTTCAGTTAGTCAGGTCCAGGCTCAGCACTGTTCCGTAGCAATAAAATGAAATTGGCTGACTACCTGAAGATACTGAATGACCAGGTTATCCCATCAATTAATTTTTAAAAATCTCAGTCATATTCCAGGATGACGATGCCAAAATTCATTGGGTTCAAATTGTGAAAGAATTGTTCATCGAGCACGAGGAATTATTTTCACACATGAATCGGCCACCGCAGAGTCCTGACCTTAATCAACTGAAAGCATTTGGGGACAGACCCATACTCCTGTCATCAATACAAGATCTTAGCCGAAAACAAGCATTTCTGGTTGGAAATAAATGTAAAAACATTGCGTAAGATTGTTGAAACAATGACGCAACATTGATTTTGTGCCATCAAGGCTATAGGTGGCCCAATACAATAATAGAGTGAGCAACCTTTTTTTTTTTTTTTTTTTTTTTTTTTGTCCGGCAATGTAGAAAGATTCTTTCAGTATTACAGAGGTGATTCCTCACAACACAAAGGACTGCGCTGTGAGCTACACGTAAAATGCGATCGAGCCTTATTACAAATCATAGTGAGTTAGTTTTGATTGTAGGCTTTTGATTTACAAGAGTTATGCCGATCAAAGTCAAGGAAGCCATTATCAGCCAGAGCAATAAGGATTAAATATGAAAATGGTCAAACATTAGGCTTATCAAAATCCATCACTTTCAAACATTGAGCAGAAAAAGAGCTGTGACATGCACACCGAGGGCTGATAAGCCAAGGAGATGCTTGACAGAAGAATTCTCATCATAACAAATAAAAAATGCCCCGGTCCGACACATTATGGAAGGAAAAGTAATGGTTTTCTTGTTATTTAATAGATTTATCCTAAATGATGGAAACCCCCACTGACCCAGACCAAACCACCACTGACCCACAACCCTGCAGAGTCAGTGGATGTTTCGCAGAGGAAAACCATAAAAAAAAAAAAAAAAAAAAACCATCACTCACCCTGAAATGATTTTCAGATCTGTATTTTGGCCGAGACAGAACACTTTCCTCCAATCAACCACATTTTTCTTCACTATTTAAAACAATTTCCTTTCTATTCATGATTTTTTTTTCCGTGTTTACAGTTTACTAGGCATCCATCCCTCGTAGTGTATTTTACAGACATGCTACATCTTGCATGTCTTACAGAGAATGAAGCTGTCACTTTACCAAATAACATGCATTAAATGTTTGGGTTCAACGGGAGTCTATCCATTTATTTTGTAACCTGCTCATTCCTGGTCAGGGTTGCTCGGAGCTGGAGGCAATCCCAGCATACAGTGCATTGGGTGACTAACAGGAATGCACTGTAGTCAGGTTGCCAGTACATTACTGAGCATGTACACACACACACACACACACACACACACTCTCACACACACGTGCATCCTTATACCTCAACAATGTACTTTGTTACATTGACTTCATTCATTCTTTGAGTGTATCTACAGCCTTTCCCTTATCTTAACAATAAGCACCATATGCCAAACTCAAAGCCTTACCCTAACCTATCCTGAATTCTAACCTAACCCCTAAGCTTAACTAATAAGCCACAATTTGCCTTAGTAATTGTGAGGGCTGGTGAAAATGTCCTCACTTCTCAATAATGTCCCCATTCTCCAGGAAAAAAAAAAATTCTTGTTTTTATCTTTTAACCACATTCAAGAACACACACACGCAGGCAGGCAGGCAGGCACGCACACACACACACACACACACACACACACACACACACACACACACATACACTATCCACTCACACTCACACCTCCTTGTATGTCTCCACAATAAGATACAGCCAGTGTGCTGTATGGTGTAGTATCCTGTCTGGACTGATTGACCGCAGGTTTGCAATGAGCAGTATTGAGAATAATTCTCGTTTATTTTGGCATCATTGTTTCAACAGCATATAGGTCCCAAATACCTCAATTTCATTAATTTATTTACTTGAATCCCTTTTGTATTATTATATATAATTAATTGTGCAAATACTATATCAGTGATCATCAAATCTTGACCCAGACTGAAGTCCAGATTTTCTTTTCATTCACAAAGTTTATTGAATAATTTGTAAAGGCTGTCTTCGTCTGTTTCTCAGGTAAAGGGATTGTGGAAAACCAGCAGTTCGTGGACCATGATTTGATGATCCCGAGTTCTCACTTTTCTGTTTACAATAAATGATGCGTTGTCCTCAGCCACGCCTGATCGCATCAGTTCTTATATTACAAAACTTTTTCACCATTTTCATCTGGATCCTGCGTGTCACTGTTGGTGGATATTTATCAATCTGACTTTCAACATACACCGACAGAGACACTGCTTGATCCATTGACTTCAGGCATACTTTTACGCTCTACGTCTGTAACATTTCCCCAACTCTTTGGATCGAAACAAATCAAACGCACATACCTTCCTAGCTAAGATAGCTAGACTCAGCCGTGAGTACAGGCAGGATTAGATGCCTTCTGTGCGGAATATGAGCAAAAACGTCCTCGAGTGGCCGGTTCAAGTTTATGCGCCATCTTCTAATCCCAACATGCAACGGTATGCCAGGGAATTCCCAAAATGTATGCCGTCATTTTGGGAATTCCCTGGCGTACCGTTGCATGTCAGGATTAGAAAATGGCTGATAGTGTTGGAAACTGTTTGAGAGCGTCGATTTGGAGAAGTTTTCTGCTCATATCTCCGTGAAAAGTATGCCTGAAGTCAATGGATCAAGCAGTGTCTCTGTCGGTGTACGTTGAAAGTCAGATTGATAAATATCCACCCACAGTGACACGCAGGGTCTATTTTCATCGGTACCTCTCCATTATTTGATCGGAGTTGTTTCCAGAGAAAGTCCATTCCAAAACTGCCTCAGGTTTCAGAAACAGAAGCTTCACGCACAGAAACGTCCCATTAGAATTTCAAATACTGGTGAGAGGACGTAAATTTGACGAAGGGAGCCATGTCTAGTGCATCGCAAGAGTGCCTTAGCATTGTTATGATACAACAATTTTTGATTCCCCAAATTGGGCGAAGTCAGCCGTCGGTATTAAAAAATAGGGGTGAGTCACTGCCCTCTGCTGGTCGATGTGCCCTATATCAATTATAGCCACCAGTGAAGAGGGACGGTTTGGATGCAGTTTTTTGTTCTACTTCCGCAGTACAACACCTGATTCAACAAAGGTACTAATCGGGGTCTTCATTAAAGTCCTTTATGAGCAGAATCAGGCGTGTAAGCTCTTGGCAGAAAGGAAAATGCTCAGACATGTCGGCTCTTTATAGATAAGATTGATTCCCCTGACTCCGCCTCCCCTTCTTACTCTCAGACTGATCCAGGGAGAGGCCAGTGGCTCTCTTTCACCCTGAAACTCACCAAATTAATGAGTGGAATTAGCAGAAGGGTGCTGGCACTCACTTTAGCCAATATGTTGTTTCCCAACTATTCAGAGTTCAATCCCTACTGCCGCATAATCATGAACATTCCCTGGCGTCCTCAAACCATCCACTCCTGCCAGTCTGTAAGGGACATCAGTTCATCTTAGGCGTTGACAAAAATGCCGGCAAAGTGAAACTGACAACATACTGTTTTTGTTCAAACTGATTCGGATATGACATGATCCAATTCTGTGGTGATATCTAAAGTTTTCTATGGTTATCACCAAGTATCCTATCGAGTGTCTTTCTGACCCTTTCCCCTTTCAGAGAACTTTGATTTGTGGCAGCAGTTCTTCTTCAGCAAGTTTTTTTTTTTTTTTTCCATATGTTTACATAATTACACCCAATTTTCCCCTTGGCAACATAAATATAGTAATTGTGCGGTGTTTGTGTACGATGCACCTGGAATTTTAGCACCATTTTCCCCATTTTAGGCTCTGGAGATATTCTGGTAAAGTTTAGTGGGTTAATCTGTTGTATTCTTCCCATTCAAGGAATTTAATGCATCCCATAATGCCTCTTTCTTTCAAACTTTACCCCTCAGCAGAACAAACCCAAAAGTCACCCACTAGATTTAAACGGTAAATAAATGTAAATGAAAGGACTAGGTGGGAAACAAAAATTAGGCATTTGTTCAAACATATTTCAAAAGCATGCGTATATATACTTAGCACCATTAAAAACGCAATGGTGAGGTATGTACTGTATTTGCGGCAAATTGAAGAATCGATTGATTTTTATTGCTTTTCCAGTGAGGCATGAGTGGAAATAAAGAAAAGCGTATGGTATTGTAATCCTGACGCGCGTCACGTGCACGTTTCAAGCACTTCAGTAATAACAAACATTGAGCTGTTCGTGATGTGTACAGTGACACTTGACGTGTTCTTTTGGGTGTGGTCAATAGCCTACATAGAGCCAATAGAAAAAATGAAAAATGCTACTGCATCAAGAAAATGGAACAGCTTGTGACACAGGAGAGAGAAAAAGAGCCTTTGGCATGTTACGGGCAGGTCTCAGCCGCTGAGAGGTGGTGCGTCATTTGCACCGTCACAGTTCAACAATCAGTTGGCTGTCCATCCGAGAATGGAACACAGGCACTGTCACTGACCGACCCCGCTTAGGGTATCCAGAGTGACTATGGTAGCTCAAGAGCGCCACATCTGGTTACAGCCTGTACGTGACAGATTCTGGACAACAACCCAAACTGATCATGAAACGAGGGGTCCGAGACATCTGAGGGTGAGCACAAGTTCCGTTTGACACCGTCTATGTGAGCAACACATGCGTGCACACGGCCCCTACAGAAAACCCAGTTTTTGCCCAGCGAACCAAGGTGAGAGCTATTATCCATAAATGGAGAAAACTTGGAAGAGCGGTGAACCCTCCCAGGAGTGGCTGGCCTACCAAAATTACTCCAAGAGCGCAGCGACGATTCACTCAAGAGGTTACAAAAGAACCCAGAACAACATCTAAAGAACTGCGGGCCTCACATGCCTCAGTTAAAGTCAGTGATCATGATTCAACTATAAGAAAGAGACTGAGCAAAAAATTGCATTCATGGGAGAGTTCCAAAGCAAAAACCACTGCTGACGAAAAAGAACACAAAGACTCATATCATATTTGCCAAAAAAACATCTTGATAATCCTCAAGACTTTTGGAAAAATATTCTGTGTCCGGAGGAGACAAAAGTTGAACTTTTTGGAAGGTGTGCATCCCGTTACATCTGGCATAAAACTAACATATCATTTCATAAGAAGAACATCATGCCAAAAAGAACAGCATACAAACAGTCAAACGTGGTGGTAGTGTGATAGTCTAGGGCTGCTTTGCTGCTTCAGTGCCTGGATGACTTGCCGTAATTGATGGAACCATGAATTCTGCTCTCTACCAGAAAATCCTGAAGGAGAATGTCCGACCATGAGTTTGTGACCTCAAGCTCAAGCGCACTTGGGTTATGCAGCAGGACAATGATCCAAAACAGACCAGCAAGTCCACCTCTGAGTGGCTTAAAAAAAAAAAAAAAAAAAAAAATTAAGTTTTTGGAGTGGCCTAGTCAAAGTCCGGACTTAAATCCAATTGAGATGCTGTGGCATGACCTTAAACAGGCCTTTCATGCTCAAAAACCCTCCAATATGGCTGAATTAAAACAATTCTGCGAAGAAGAATGGGCCAAAATTCCTCCACAGCAATGTAAAAGACTTTTTGCCAGTTATCACAAACGATTGCAGTAGTTGATGCTGAGGGTGGTACAACCAGTTATTAAGTTTAGGGGGCAATTACTTTTTCACATAGAGCCAGGTAGGTTTGGATAGCTTTTTCCCTCAATAAATGAAATCATCATTTCAAATTTGTATTTTGTATTTACTCAGGTTATCTTTGTCCTATATTAAAATTTTTTTGATGATCTGAAACATGTAAGTGTGACAAATGTGCAAAAAATAATAAATCAGGAAGGGGGAAAATACTTTTTAGCTCGCCGGGACGAATGTCCTCGGAGAGCTATTGCCATACCCTCTGCGTCAGCGTCGGCTTCCGTGGACAGCAAGGTTAAAGTTTTCCAGCGAGCTGTGTTGTCTTCTGACAACTCTTGTTCATAGCATGGTGTATATATAGGGCTCTAAATTCGTAGACCAGGCGCAGGCGCGGCGCAGGTGCGGCGAATGGGGGGTGCGCCGCGCCAACGGGGTGTGTCCAGGCGTATGTTGCAATTTCGTACCCGGCGTAGCCTGGCGCAAGTACTCCTCTGTCCCGCCTCGGTCCCTCCTGCCGGCGCAAGTGGCAAAGAGGGAGGAGAGAAGGCGTGTTTGGGTATAACACGGCCGAGTCAAATCTTTCACCTATCAAATGAGCTCCTCTCCTCACCTTTAATGTGTTGGAATATAGAAGCCTCTGTTCTATATCTGCATGATGCGTTAATGTTGCATTTTACTTTGCTGCTTCAGGCATGTTTTCTGCACCGCTTACGTCTATATTAAGCATTACGAATATGAGTTAGCTGGCTAGCTAGGGCATTCGCGAATTATCACCATTAGCGAACTTGAATGGAATTTCAAACGCTTAACTACATCAGATCATTCAAACTTATGAAGTTGGAATGAAATACGACGATTTGCTCATTTATTTCTTCTGCCTGCATCATTGGGAAGAGAAACGATGGATAGCGTGTTCCTATTATTACACCCTGTTGCTGCTTAAAATTTTGGGATTAACATGCATGCACAACAATGCAAGATACGTTACACATTATTTTCAATATGTGATCTTAACTCAGAACGAGATCATAACAATCAGGCTGTATTACTTTCCCCCACTAAAAACGATAAAACCTAAGTGACAATAATAGTAGCCTAGTATTAAGCCGCTTGCACACTGGGCCTGAAACGAATTTTTTCAGACGACAGATTGCGTTGAACGCAGTATCTACGTGTCCGAAAATCTGACAGGGTTTTAATATATCTCCGTGTCCGACAGTCGGATGGTTTCAATATAACTCCGTGTCCGACAGTCGATTATTGTTTTTAATTTCTTCAAATCTACTGAATGTTTTAGATATTAAACGTGAATGTTTTGATAAGAGGGCTCAGTTCTTCAAGATGAGTACCGAGAATTTCAATCAATGTTTCTGTTTAAGCTCTGCTCAATAAAGTGAGTCGACATTGGCGCGGGACAATGTACAATGCCTGTCGGACATTAAATGCAAAATACTCCGTTTCTGTCAGCCAAAAAAAAAAAAAAAAAAAAAAAAAGAGGACGATTAGAACAGATTGATAACGAAATAAAGAATAAAAAGAAACATTTTAACAACAAACAGAACATCCAATGAACACTGCGATATATTTATTTGCGGGCCATCGTTTTTGGATGCTCTGTTTGTTGGTGATATATTTTTATTCTTTATTTCGTTATAAATCTGTTCTCATGCCAATACTTTTACTTTTTGCTGGCTGCCGGACATGGAGTATTTTGCATTTCGCGTCAGACAGTCTTGATCGTGCATGCGATAATTTATTCACACTGTCAATGGTCATGGCATTGATTTGCTCACTGACTACAAGCAGTATTTTATCTCTGGTGTGGAAATAAAGCGTGAATCTGTTCGATCCATCTGACTAATTTTCAAAGAGAGACCGAATAAAGACTGTTGTCTATCTTCAACGGAGAAAAACACGAATAAAAAGACCAAGAAAAGTCGATAGCAATCAATTTGCATTTTGTGAAGGTCGAACACAAACATGGCCAAGTTTGCACGTCTAATAATTTCTGGAATACTCGAAAATTAGAACTTTTATGACTTTCGGACACGGAGATATATTAAAACCCTGTCCGACTTTCGGCGTCTTTGCATTGACTTTGACTGTAATCGGTTATGCGAAAAAAAATTAGTTTAGCGTCCGTGCAAGCGGCTTTACTGAGCATAGAAGCATAAGCATATATATATATATATATATATATATATATATATATATATATATTTATTATAGGCAGTTTGTGGTTGGCTGAGAAAGATGTGAAGTCGTTAGTTTGCATCACAGATTCAGCTGCGTTGATTAAGCCAGGTGGAGTTTCCATTACGCATGCCACACGCCTTTAATCTGACATCAGGACAATCGATATAGATACTATAGTTTATGTCCTGATTCAGATAGTTACATTAAATAGTGGTTGCTGTAATTATTTTTTGCATTGAAATGTGCCTGACATTCTGGAAACCTGCCTGTGAGGTTTCGGTGACGTGTGCGCACAGTGCGCCGGTCAGCCAAATTACCACTGCACAGAAAGTAAACCAGGCTGGAGCTGGCGAGCTTTCTGCGCAACTTCAGCGAAGACTTTTTCTACGAAATTGTCACTGCGACTTGATGAATATGTCACACCTCCCCCTACTACGCTGCCACACCCATCTCGGCGCACGTCCATCTACCAAGTTGCCAAAGTGGCTGCGCACGGTGTTGCTCTGCACGAAATTACCACTGCGCGGGCTGCATCGGACGAAATTACCACTGCGTGGGCTGCGCCACGCTACGCCACGCTGCGCCACCCTGCGCTGCGCCAAGAAATTAGAGCCCATAGACTCACAACAGTTAGTTCCGACCAAGTAATTTGATTGGACGAGAGGCATTCCGTGAGTGCTGATGATAGAGTACAACATCACTAGGACATATAACATCAAAATCACTTCGCTTACAAGTGTTTTAATAACGTTTAATTACACTAACTGCCAACAACAAACTTAGCACTACATTGTTGGCAACAGTGAAGTCCCGATCCATTTGTGGAACTATTTGTGCTGGCGAAGCCACATAACTGATTAAATAAACAAAGAAATCATAATCAGTTGTCGCTTATTGCCGTCAACTAATAAGTGGCATTAGTCGAACTGCTGAATAAAAGCAATATCACACTCAACGTCATAATGTTGTTGCTGAATAACATCAGGGCTGTGATATCTTCAGCACTCAGCTTGTGGCCTCTTGCGTACGTGTCCATGTATTTCGTATATGAAATAAAAGAGGCCTGTCGGCCTCAAGAGCGCCGCTGAGGATGACTGAAATGTCCATGTCATAACTTAATTTCAGAAATCCTTGAAAACTATTGCAATATGAAATGTTGAATTTCTCAAAAACAGGGATGTAGAATTTTCAAATTTTCGCAGGGGATCATCAGATCATCATAAGGAAGGCTCACAACAAATTAGACAAAAAGTTCTCAGACAGTTTTTGAGATATTAATGAAAGACTGAAAAAATGAGCACAAACACTGATTTTCTAAGTCCAAAATGCTAAATTTCTCAAAAACCGGGATGTAGAATTTTCTCATTTTCACAGTGAATATTCAGAATATCATAAGGAAGGCTCGCACCAAATTAGAAAAAAAGTTATTAGACAGTTTTTGAGATATTCAAATTTGAAGTGACAAGTTGACGCCAGACTGACAGACAGACGGACGCTGGACGAAACGGCATTAGAAAAGCTCCACTGACTGCTGACTATCGTCACAGCAGAGCAAAAAAGTTATTGGACAGTTTTTGAGATATTAATGAAAGACTGAAAAAATTAGCACAAACACTGATTTTCTAAGTCCAAAATGCTAAATTTCTCAAAAACCGGGACATAGAATTTTCTAATTTTCACAGGGGATCATCAGAACATCATAAAGATGGCTCACAACAAATTAGACAAAAAGTTATCGGACAGTTTTTGAGATATTAATGAAAGACTGAAAAAGTAAGCACAAACATTGATTTTCTAAGTCCAAAATGCTGAATTTCTCAAAAACCGGGACGTAGAATTTTTTAATTTTCACAGTGAATATTCAGAATATCATAAGGAAGGCTCGCACCAAATTAGAAAAAAAGTTGTCCAACAGTTTTTGAGATATTCAAATTTGAAGTGAAAAGTTGACGCCGGACGGACAGACAGACAGACCGACCCCTGACAACTTGGCATTAGAAAAGCTCCACTGACTGCTGACTATCGTCACAGCGGAGCTAATAAAGGTAGTTCCTAGGGAACATGACACACTTACCTAGCTGTGAGCATTTTACAGGCCCTAGTGTGCTTATTTTAGTCTGTGTCTCCCCAGAGAATAGAGCGCACTTGTACATACATCGAGGCACATGCCCATGCACACACACACACACACACACACACACGAATATAAGACACGTTGGCACATTTTTCTCTCCTCAAATCTCCTCCTCCTTCAAAAAGACCTTACAAAGATTAATGGCTCCTGGTTGGGCTTTTAAGCGTGGTCTGGTGACAGTAGTACTTTGCCTTAGAGACAGACCCGCGAGATTACGCATTGATACTTTGCAGGTGCAAAGTCCACCAGGAGACACAGGTGTGAATGCAAAATGGACAAATGTCAAAGAGCAGAAAACAGCTCCATCTGAAGAATTTCACATCGCATTTTTTTTATGTTGTCGTAGTATTCGTAATATTACTAAAAAAAAAAACCACATTTATCTTCAGCTTCTTTGTTCACACCTCCCCTGTTTGAACCTTCATACCAATCAGGGGTGAAGTTCACGGCCAGGCTGCGCGGTAATAAATCCTGACAATTTCAAAATATGTGGCTGAAAACCAAAGGACACCAGTGAGTTTCTTATGAAACACACTGTAAAACAGGCAAACCTCCTCCAGCTACAGAAGTGAAAGTAACTGATTGCTGTGCACTTTTTCAAGAAATGTGCTCCATTTAGGTTTAATATGATTCACTAATTCAAGCTGTCGTCACAAGAGGCACAGTAGTGCTGCACATTGTCGCATCACAGTGAGACCGTCAAGCGTTTCAAACTCGGCTGTCCCCGCCCGGGGTATCATTTGTGTGCATAGCACAAATTCAGGACGAAATTCTAGCGACTCAGCGCTGATATGATTTTCTCCTATGTTTTGTTATATGGTTATTTACTTGCTTGGTGCTTAAATTGTGTTCGGTTGAGGTAAAAATGGTCAACATACTTTTTGGCGAGTTTCTTCGCATAAAGTGGATATGCCGCATGACAATGTTGTGATTTGGAAATATGCTGTATTTATCACGCGTAAGGGGTTTGCCCGTGGATGGGCAATGGAGTTCTACTTCATTTGTCATGAAAAGTTTCAGATATTAAACTCAAGGTCATCAGTTTTCAAAAGTTGAACTTAAAGATATCCATTGTCTTCACTAACTGTGAGTTTAGACAAAGCTTATATATTCAACGTGACTTCAGTAAGCTCACATTTTCAAGGCAGCCCGTGAACCTTCGTTTCAGTGTTAAATTAGCTTTAAAAATATTACAGTGCAAGTTTTAAGACCTACTTTGATTTAGTACTTTTTTTTTTTACATATTGGTTTTGTAAAATCTGTGTGTACGTCCATCTACCAATTATCTTACCCACTTATAGGGGCTGTGGGGGTGTTTCTGGTGCCAGTCCCAGAATATGGGTGAGAGGCAGAACACACCCTGGACAGCTCGCCAATCCATCACAGTCATCACACACTTTCACTCACACACTCACACATATGGGCAATTTAGAGTCTCAAAGTAACCAGGCATGTTTGTCATTCAATTGCAGGAGGAAATCTGAATACCAGAGGCAAACATAGGAGAATACCTAGACTCTGCATTAAAAGGCCCCAGGCTGGATATTAATTGATTAATTAAGGAAAGCTGTATTTTATTTACTCATTTATTTGCTTATTTTTGTTCAGGGCCCTGGAATGTACGAATGAATTGCTTTTTCCTCTTATAAGTGTGATTCGGTGGTACTTAGGGGAGCACTGCCTCCTCACTTCAGAAAGTTAGAATCCGGTCCAGGGCCTTTCTGTGTGGAGTTTGCATGTTCTCCCCATGTTCGTGTGGGTTTCCTCCAGGTTCTCCAGTTTTCTCCCCCAGTCCAAAGACATGCATATCTGGCTAACTGAAGACTCTAAATTGCGCATAAATATGGGCATGTGTGAATAGTTTGTGGGTTCTTTTCTGACAGGTGTTTGGAAGAGCATGAAAGATGTCATAATATAGCTATCCAGTAAAGTGCTGGAAGTGTCATTAAACAAGTGAGAAAACAGATTTTTGTTCTAAAGCAGGTCCCAGCCCTGAGTGACTTGAGGTAGCCACCAGCATTCTGATACTTTCTCTTCCTTCTTTGTATTCCCTTGCTTGGGGACCATTTAAATGTCAAGCATTTGCTGTAAACTTCAGCATCTCTTCAAAAAAAAAAAAAAAAACCACTTCAGTTGAGGTCCAGCTCATCTCTTCCCAAAAGAGAAGCCACGTTCAAGAGAGCTCTGTAAACTTGGGGTTGGGGATGTGCCCAAACGTGTCAGTGTTTTTCAGAGGGGGTATTCAATGAAGACACACTTTGAAATAAAAGCACTTCCCCTTCTTCCATTTCTCGCATGCTGCCTCTGATACTCTCGCCGTCAAGCCAAAACTGTGCTACCCCCCCCGTATCACTTATACGCCATTTTCAAACTATCAGTTTCACTTTCTTAAAACTTCTCACGGTCACGTGCAGGGATTCCTCATCTCTCGGGTCATTTTAGCAACCCCCTTCCCCAACGAAACTTTCATTCCCTTTCAGTTCAAACTTGCTTTGTCAGGCATTTTCCAGGGGAAAGGTGGTCTCCAAATCTTTTGTGGGCCCCCAGGTTGCAGAATCCCCATCTGCAGAGCACCCACATGCTTTATGAAAAAAAAAACTTAAAAAAGAGCTCTAAGCGGATTCTTACAAGAGGCAGTTACTGTAAAGTTGTGCTCAAAAGTTTGCATACCCCAGCTGAATTTGTGAAATGTTGCCATTTGTTGTGAAAATATGACTCATCATGCAAAAAACTTGTCTTTTATTTAAGGATAGTGATCATGTGAAGTCATTTATCATCACATACGTAGGTGTTTGGCTCCTTTTTAAATCATAATGGTAACTGAAATCACTCAAACGTCCCTGATCATAGGTTTACATATCCTTGACTGTTTGACCATGTTATATTGACACAAGGTGACACAAATCAGGTTTAAATGGCTATTAAGGGTTCCACACCTGTGGCTTTTTAAATTGTAACTAGTGTCTGTGTATATAGTCATTGAGTTTGTTAGCTCTCGAGTGGATGCACTGATCTGACTAGACACTGAGCCATGGGGAGCAGAAAAGAACTGTCTAAGGACCTTTGTAACAATTGGTAGTTCAACTTTTTAAAGATGGGAAAGGATATAAAAAGGCATCCAAAGACTTGAGAATGCCAGTCAGTACTGTTCAGTCTGTGATTGAGAGCTGGAAAATTAGGGGATATGTTGATTCCAAGCCAAGGCCGGGTAGGCCAAGAAAGAGATTTTATTATTATTATTATTATAAGACTTTATTTTGAATAAATAATAAAACAACAAAGTAAATATCACACAAAGTATAAAATAAGGTTCTTACAAACTAGTCTGAGATGCTGAGCCAAAAGGACAACATTTCCTTCTTCAGTGTCCAAAAAGGAGTTTGAAGAAGCAGAATGCTTTTCAAGTCTAACCCCTTATTACTATATCATTTGTCATTTAATGTCCATTTCATGTGTAATCAACTTCTTATACTTGTAAAAAGTCAAAATACAAAGTCCAGTCGAAATGTGAAGACCACAAAGGAAAAACGATCAGAGTCCACATTTTGCATGTTTGTATATTTTATATATACTGGACAAAGAAAATTAGGGATCACCCCAATTTTCGAATTTGAAATATTTGATAGTTCAAATTATGTTCCATATCATATTTCAATATTAAAAATCAGAGTGATCCCTAACTTTCTTTCTCCAGTATATTATACTATTTATGATAATATATAATAATATTATATATTATTATTATATTTTATGTATTTTATATTTTGTGCATATTTTTTCAGTGCTTTGTTTCTAAGATTGTTTTGAATTTTTAATTCATCATTTCTCCACAATGTGAAAATGTGACTGACCATTTTTCCATTGTGGTCTTCATGTATCATCCATTACCAATCTAATCTCCACAATTCATTAAACAATCAGTCAATTAATCAATCAAGGAACAGAAACCATATCAATACTAGTATACATTACATTTCCTTTCCTCTAGAGTGTACTTCTCAAGAATATTTTGCTTGTTTTTTTTCTTTAATTGGGTTACACTTTGACTGTATGTAATGTCATCCGGCAAACCATTCCACAATTTTACCTCACAGACAGAAATACACATACTTTTGAGGGTGGTATGAATACTGGGTTGTTTTAGCTTCATAACCCCTTAAATGATACCCCACCTCTCTTTCCCTGAACAGTTTTTGTATGCCATTTGGTAGCAGATTATTCTTTGCTTTAAACAGTATTTGTGCAGTTTTAAGTCGAACCAAATCCATAAATTTCAATGTCTGTAACTTTAAAAACAATGCATTAAGCTGCTCACTCGGTTAAAGCACCGCATTGCAGAGCAGAAGTGACTATCACGGCGCGGGTTCGAGCCCCGGTCATACCAACCGGCAGTGGTCGGCAGCTTTTTCAGAGTAGAGCACAACTGGCTATTGCACTAGAGGGATGCAAATTAGGAAGGGACTGCCGGGAAGGGTAATATAAAATGGTTGCTTTGTTCGTTGCTCAAGCGTTTTCTTTTGGCCAGGCAAGCGCTCATCAGGAAGATTCTAAGCTTTGTCATGTTCGGATATCCTCCGCCCTCATTCTGAACTTGCGAGGATTCAACCAATGAGTGTAAAGAAGCAGTATTGATGGGCACGTGCTTCGGAGGAGAGCCATGAACTGTCCCTCTCTCCTGAATTGGCAACAAGGGGTCGCATACGAGCAAGGCTTTTACATAGTTCCCCAATTGGGCATTCCAGATTCAAGTGGGATTGGAGATGCCAAATGTTTTTATTTAAAAAAAAATGCATTAGTGTGATCATAATAACCTACATTATTTATTATCCTAATTACTCTTTTTTGAATTATGTCTAATGTCTGCAGTGTACTCTCGTAGGTTTTGCCCCATACCTCAACACAGTAAATCAAACAAGGTAGTACAAGTGAACAATACAAAGTGAGCATTACCTTCTCGTAAAGAATGCTCCTAGCTGTCCCTAAAACTCCAACGCTCTGAGCCAGCTTTAAATGCAGATATTTTACACATGATTTCCAGCAGAGTTTGTGGTGAAGTATTACTCCCAAGAACTTAATTTTGTAAACTCTTTCTATCTTTAGATTATTAATCATCACTTCTATTTGTGTATTTATTTTCCGATTACCAAATAACATTAACTTGGTTTTGTCCAAATTGAATAACAATTTGTTTTTGTCAAACCATAATTTTAGTTTACTCATTTCTTTAGTGACCACATCCAACAACTGTTGTAAATCTTCTCCACCACAAGAAATGTTGGTATCATCCACAAATAGCACCAATTTCAGATTACTTGATATTTTACAAATGTCATTTATATACAAAATAAACAATTTAGGACCTAAAACCGACCCCTGTGGGACTCCACATTGAAAATCCAGTCTTTTTGACTGGAAGTCACCCACTTGCACAAACAGTTTTTAATGTAACTACTTAACCAATTTAACACCACCCCCCTGACACCATAGTGCTCCATTTTTTCAGTCATATGTCATAATGTATTGAGTCAAATGCTTTCTTCAAGTCAATAAACACTCCCACAACAAACTTTGTGTTATCAATACAACTGGTAATCTCCTCAATTAAATCCATTACTGCCATTGATGTTGATCTGTCCATCCTAAACCCGTACTGGCTGTCCATTAAGAATTCATGTTTATCAAAAAAACTGTCCAACCTCACAATAAAGAGTTTTTAAAAAATCTTCGAGAACTGAGAAAGTATGGATGCTGGCCTATAATTAGTAAATTGATGTTTATCTCAATTCACGTTTATCAATAAAACTGTCCAACCTCACAATGGAGAGTTTTTTCAAAATCTTGGAGAACTGAGAAAGTATGGATATATTGCTTATGACTGGATATAGACTCATACTGTGCAAAACAGCAACAAACTCATCAGTCATTGCATATCTTGCTGGGATTTAACAGGTCTATGTTTATGTCTCCACAAATTAATGCCATTTTCTGATTTATTTTTGAAAACATGCCTTCCATCATAATTTTAAAGGTTTCAGTACTAGATCTAGGTGCTTTATATACTCAACTAACAATTATGTTTTTATTTTTTCCATGTAAATTTCTATGGTAACACATTCCATCACATCATCTACTGTAAGTGTCATACTTTCCACCAGCTTATATTTCATGTTTTTGTTAATGTATAGAGCCACACCTCCACCTTTCTTATTCTTTGAAGTTGAATGAAGTTCATTTCATACCCATTCAGGTGGAACTCCGCCCCCTTCTCTGAGTTTCAGAAATGGCTATCACACTGAATGGCTTAGTGAACTGGCTAATATATTCTTTGATATTTTGGAAGTTTGCATGTAAGCTTCTGCTGTTAAAGTAAATAATTGACAAACAATGATCAGCTATGACATGTAAGTTGAACTGATAGTCTGTATAATGACAGCAATTATTGTTTGGATTGTTATAGAAATTGTTATCTAGGTCAATATCTTGTTCAGATCTCATATGAGTGAAGTTTGAAGTTAAACAAGTCTCTCTCTCCCTCCTCTCTCTCTCTCTCTCTCTCTCTCTCTCTCACACACATGCACACCCATACGCACATTCCATTCCATTCCAAAAGTCATTATTGTCAGAGATATTGCCTGACCGAAAGTGTCCAATCCCATCTTCTCTTCCGTCATGGTTTGTGTTGGTACAGGGGCGCAGGAGGCGTGGGGGACATGAAGGACATGTCCCACACAGTTTTGAGAAGACGGCGATCCGTTCAAAACCCCCCCCACTTTTGATGAGGCAAATATACTTAGGCTAAGCTAAATAAGACCTTTGATAAACTGATCACATCCCTACTCATTAGGGATACTCTACTGTGACTTCACCAGATGGAAGGGGGCTATCATACATGGTTTAAGGAAGTCAGCAGGATTTGATACCTGCTGTTAAATAGCAAAATTTTCAAATAAAGTAAAATACTTTTTTGGTAAACCATTGTAGTTCTAAGAATCGGAAAGCATCCATTTGGACGGATTTATCAGGAATTTGTGTATAAAGATGAATGGAATTATTTTCTGTTGAATAATAAAGTCTGATATTCTGAAGATTTTGCCTCATCCTCTAAATTGCAAGAATTAGATGAAATTCTATTCAAACTCCGTAAAACTGTGGCATGAAAACCACTAATTTGTTATCATCTTGTAACAAACTTAAGTTTGTCATACACAGGAACACTTCTGATTCACAGAAATCACAAAGGGAACATGTCATCACAATGCTCAAATCATAATTGAGCCCCTCAGAACAATAGTGGTCTAACTCCGATTTTTTAATTTTCCGAGTTAGAACCGTATTTTTCATGCTAAAGGTAAAATCTATTTGTGCAATAATGGGCCAGAAGATTGTTAGTTCCACCTCTGAAATATAGATAGTAGTGCAAGAGTGGTCTAACTCTAATATTCTTAGTTTTTAAGCGAAACATGCAAAAATAACAAAAATCGTCAACACTGACAACAAAATACTTTCTGACCATGAAAGCGAAGATTCAAAGGATGTCACTTCAAGACAAGTCTAAATACTTACTGGCATGCTGAATTTGACAACGTCGAAACTTTGGAAGCTGTTTTCTCAAAATGATAAAAAATGGAGTTAGACCACTATTGTTCTGAGGGGCTCAATTTAAAGTGGTATTAAATGCTTCTGATTCACTGAGAATGGTAAATACATGTATGTTGCTGCAGAAAGCTCGGCTCTGCTCTGAACAGGGCAATAAATATACATTGCTTCAAAGGTTCTCATTTGTTAACAAAATAAAGTGGGGAAACCCCTTGAACAAAAGGGAATTCCTCGTGCGATTTGTGTGCGCCGGAGCTGGAATCGCTCCCTGGTCCAATCGGAAAAACACGCATGCGGCTCCGCTCCAGGAGCCGGGTATAAATCGCATGGATGGAAACACTTCATATAAAGACATTTATAAACGGTGCGTAGGTACAAAAAAAAAAAAAAGATACGTACGTCACTTTCTTTGCAGATTTATGATTTATAAAAACAAACTTGACATGAAAAAAAGGGAAATTATTAAGATTATGCACAATGTCAGTAAATTCCAAGAAAATTCCATTCAGTTTATTTTACCCATAGGTTTGTAAATTAGGTTATTTTCCACAAAAAATCATTTTTTTTTTTTTGCATACGTATTATTTAGGTATGAAATCCACGCAAATTTTATGAATAAGGCCCAATGATATGCGATTTTTCACGTTCCCGTGTCTGCACCGGTGCCTAACTTCAGCCATAGAAATGAAACATAGCTTTAGGCATATCAAGCCGATCGGACGCAGACGCAGAAATAAATATATTCCGTTTTGTGGGCTGCAGGAATTCAGAAGCTTCGTAAGACATTGGCATTTTGTGCCACCATGAATGCGGATAGGAAAATGCTAGATTGCAATGAACTATAAAGCAAGCTGAGGGGAATGGATTCGGATTGATCCTGAACAAAACAACTGAACAAATTAGCACTTCGTTGGTAATAGGAAACTTAAATGGGAACGAGTTTGGAGAGGTGAGGTGAGAGCAGTGATAATATCCCTCCAGTGACAACTCCAGAGTGGAAGAGGTTAAGCAGACTAATGTCTTTTCTCTTCTCAAGCCTGTTGTTAGAAGCTTAAAATCTTCTGGCAGAAGAGAGGTTGTTGGCCTTTTCCCTTGGCAGCAGCTAGCCACGATATTAGTCAGCTAAAAGCTGTAAAATGGAACAAAAATAACTCACTTAGATCCTTCGAACCTCCCTTTCCAAGGGCGCAATTCCAGGCTGGATCCTTTTCCACAGAGATCTTCACCCAGGCTCCCCCAGGTTTGAACTTTGAGAACTGCGCCTTTGCGGTGTCTTCTTTTCAGAGCACACCAATCAAAGAAGCGCTGCTTGCCTACTAACGCATGCGCTTTTGGCTTGTGATGGCCTGACTGTAGGGGAGAGGGGGGTTAGTTGGAACAGATTTCATAAAAATGCTTATTTTCAAAGTAGGTTAAATTGAAAATTCTACTGCATGTTATTTTTTATACATATTTATGTGTACAACAATCTCAGCAATAAAGTTCAGCAATGTTCAAAGAGCTTCATAAAAAAACAAGTCTTTGTGATATGAGTGGAGGTGTTCCAACTCACCCCACAGTGGGGTGAGTTGGAATATGCCATGGGGTGAGTTGGAACACCTAAGTTAGTGAAGGGAAAATCATGAATTATCTTGACAGATGGTCTAATTTTGACATTTTTTCCTCCCTGGGAATGGTCCTGATGAAAATACATGTGTTGAGGAATAATCAAGGACCCTACACTACCTAAATTTGGATGTGCCTAACCCACATAATTCTTGAGTGACCCTACATGCCCTAGGCAAGTCTTGATCTGCAGTTGGACACAAAATAATCATTAGACCTCAGCAGTTTAGTTATCTATTTAATGAAACATACTGACTACATAATATATATGAACTTATTTTTTCCTAAATTCATTCTAAAAAAATATAGAATTTCATTAAAATTGAAGACAATTTTGCTAAGAAATAAAGAAGAAATCAGGATTTTTTTAGTGGCTGTGCTTTTTGATCAGGCCTATTTAAGAACAGAAAAATATTTAATGTGATCAGTTTTGAGAATAAGTGCAGTAACATGTACCAGTCTACTTGTGATCAACAGCGGGGTTTGTTGGAACATGTTCTAACTAGCCCCCTACATCATGTTCCAACTAGCCCCATGCTATAATCACCACAACACATGCAGTGTACACAATACACATTAGCACAGGCGGATTATTTGCTGCCCCATTTTGTTTACATTCCTCCAAACAATCAACACAAAATAGGGTTCATTCATGGGTATCGTGTGCTGAACAAAGTGGATATTTCCAAAAGGTTAAAAATTTTGCTCTAAGATGCGAAAAAACATACAAACCTCTCTTAACACATGTGAACTTCAAGCATGGTCTAGATACCAATATGGCTGAAGGGTAGTGTGATAGGCTTCCACAAGATTGCAGCAAAGTCTTCAAAAATTCTTTGCATCTTCAGGGAAGTGGTATGTTTCAACATACCCCGCGTTCCAACTAACCCCCTCTCCCCTACGTTGAGCCGAGCAGGCGGCCACCTTCCTTGTGCTCTTACCACCATCTGTGACCCAACTGGCTGGTGACCCAGTCGATAGAAATCCCCAAATTCCATAGTGGTTGCCAGCCGCCCAGGAGTGTGTTTCAAGACACCGTCGATGCCAAACTTCCATCGTAAACTTGGTCGAAAGCTCAGTTGTTCTGAGATTTGGCGTTTTTAGATAGGGTCGTTACAAAGCTTAGTTGCTCGGTTGTAAAGTCAATGACTGCGCAAGACCAGTATTTTCTGGGTCGTTACTTGGTAGTTCCTGTTGTTGTCATCATTTCAACGTCAGTTTCTTTCAAAATTGGACGATAATGAAAATTTTATACCAACAGTCTTATAAAGGAAGGACTTGAAACACAGCATGAACACAACAAGCGTTAACATTAGTGAAAATGTTCACTTTATTTTCCCCCGCCCTGGCGCTGGACATAGTATTCACAACCGTCCGTACGTCCCGTCCATCTGTACATTTGCCTAGTTGACTTGATGGCACAATCTCTCAAGAACCAGTGATCCAAACTTGATCGAATTTCACATCAAGGTCTAGTAACACCAGTCAATTTTGGTGACCTTGACCTCATTTTCAAGGGCAGGGGACATTCTCACTCTGTGACAAATACTTGTTTTATATGTTTTGGCAGAGATGGGAAAGCATAGCTCCTTATTTGAATATGTTCACTTAGACCGTGGGCCGAGGGTCAAAATTCTTAACTTTCATGACCTGCAACAAGTAACTATTTACTTTTGAATTGATAATGTCCAGAAACATTCATGATAGGCTTCTTTGAATGGGCAACATTTATTTGGAGCTGGACAGCATGAGTGCTGGCTGGTCATTTTATACATCAATTCAAAATCAATTTATCAGAGCTTCCAAACGTGTCCTCCCTAAAATTCAGCATGGCTACCAAGAGAAATAAAGGTGATAGCCTAAGTCTTATCACAAAATCGCAGATTTCTACACAAAGAAATCCTGTACTGATGGTGTATATATATCAGATAACTCAGCATATCCTATTAGTTTGTTGCTTCAATTAAAATCAATCGACAGTCCCCCGGGCCAGTCAGAAATGGAAAATGCCAGGGCAGGATTGCACTCCCAGTACATCTCTGGATACAGCAACTGGGAACAAATTAATAACAGGCGTGGCAGGCTAACATGCTCATGAGAATAGAAGAAAATGGGCAAAAGAATACCTAAAAGAAAAAGTGCTATACAAATTTCAGCCATTGCATCTTTGTGTAGCAATTGTTGCTATACATCTTTTTTCCAACATTTCGGACCCTGAGCACATGAAATACTTGATTTATAAATGTATTTCCATGGTTTTGCTGCGTGTGGTAATGTCTGAAATACTGTATCCTAAATCTGGAATGGAATGTTATCTAATCAAGCATTCAATCTAGTTTTTCCACCATACTATGTCCTTGTCAGTTCTGTCATACCATGTCCACCTTTGCAGTAAAATGCACCAACCTCCTCTTCTTTGACTCACTAGACCCAAAGAGTGTCATGCGTGCTTTTCCACTAAAAATTATTTTCCTAAATGCACAAGCCAAACCATGGAACATAACACAGGGAATTTTACATTCACTACATTTGTAGGAAATTTTTCATTCTTGACAACCTTTTTAACCGGTGCACTCAAATTGCTGGTTTGAGCAATGATCTGTATTCGGGTAGGCTGTGGGTATGTGAGTGGCAGTATTTTGAAGGTAGTAGGTAGTAGGCAGCTGACAGATGGAGTTTATCAGATTGAACAGGATTATATTTATGTTCCTGTCCACCATTTTTTGTGTTTATAAAAGCATTCCAGCCGTCTTCTTATCGTACAGCCCTCTGCCTTTTCTCAAGGTTACAAGCCCCAGGACAACTCTGTAAAGTAACCCCACTCAAACCAGAAGGCTTACGTAATCCCAGCAGTGTAAGTATGTAAGTGTCATGGAGTGCTATGGCAGAAGGATTCATAGCAGGACCGGGCGATTACAAAAACCAGATCTTTGCTCAAAACCCACAATCTACCGTTAACCTTCATCCTACCAAGTGGGGTCCATCTGGACCCGCACTTATATATTCGTTTGCCATTTTAAAAATATGTGACATACTGCCTCACCGGTTTATGAATTTGTCAGAATTTATGTCTTAATTAAAACACTGAAGCACCAGAAGATCAGCTTTTTGCATTGGGAAGGCATAATTAATTTGTTACTGGGGTCCAACCGGACCTGAGTAAAACTTACCTGTCTTTTATTTTATAATTGAATAGCAGGCTGAAAGTTAACTTCTTTTTGGTGGTTTCAGATTCATAATGGCCAACAGACAAAGACAAGCAGCAGAGGCCTTAAGGTCTTACACTACAAAACAAAAGCCCTAAATTATTTTACAATTACTTTTTTGTTTTAAATTCTGTAAGAAAAGACAGAAGTTGTATCCAGAATGTTTTACAGCTGCATGAGCTGCATGTATATGATGCCAAAATTTCTTTTGTGGTGCTATAATTTGCTAAGTGTATGCTAGTTATTGCAATATTATTGCAATTTTGTTGCATTTATAATACATCATTGATATTCAGCAGAAGTGGTTTTGTTCTTCAATAAAGTTATGTGTGTTTGCTGCATTGAATTTGTTCTTACTGCATTGATTTCAAGGTATTCCCTCTTGGGGTCCATACGGACCCCGCCTGGTAGTTTGTGTATGTAAAATTGGCCGGCAGGATGAAGGTTAAGAACCTGCAACCAGGGCAATACTGGACAAACAGTGCGAGATCAGTGATCCAAGCTGGGGTCAAAGCCAAACGGTCAGGGAACAGGAAAGGAGAGTACGGGAACTTTGGAGCAGGGTGAAGTAAACACACGGCCAGGGTGACACTACCAAACACTCCAGGCAAGTACAGAAAGAAAGACCCAGGAAAACCAGAGTATGGGAGAGTAGGCAACAAGCATGGAGCAAGGCGAGATAATCTGGCACTGAACACAGATTGCTTGTATTTGTTTATATCCAATCCGTACTAAATCGAGGGAGGAAGTCCCGCCTTCTCACAGAAGGACCGTCAGGTCACAGCCAACGAGGAAATGTACATGCATTTTCATTTTAATTTTGTCAGGAAAAACATGTGGGACCACATAAATGAAAATTCGAAACGAGTCATGGCATTTTCACTTGAAGATGTAAAAGAACTGTGCTATCATTTTAATTATGAGACAAATATCGCGTTTGCTTCATGAGAAAGAAAAAGCATTTCCGAGAGTGTATTTGCATTTTGAGATTACAGTTTTAGTTTTCATTTTGTTGGCTGGAGCAGTTCTCGCAAATGAGAACACAAATGGAGAATGTATTTTAATTTTCAATTTGTTATAAAAAGTGCATACATAACAGGACAACAGAAACAGTTGCTCTGAGGTAAAAATATTGTATCACAAATTTTAATTAGATTTGCATCGCACTATAGCTGTTTTTGCATCACAAATTGCGATGCGATGCCGGACATTTCAGACCCTGGTGCTCATGCTTAACCTTGTCATTTTGCGACTGTACATATTGCCTTTCATCAAAAGTAATAGGTTACAATACAATATGACCTTCTATTGCAGTAACTAATTACTTTTTGCCTTACTTTTCAGTTTCTTTAAAGGGGACCTATTATGCTATTTTTTCTAGTTAAAGTATTTTTGGACGTCCAAAAGGAAAGTTAATTTTTTAAAAAAACATAAATTTCCAATATTTCTTGGCAATTTGATTCCTGTCATTCCTCACCCTCTGAAAAACGGGCTGTTCTGAGTGGGCTTCCCCTCCGTGGAATGAGCTTTCTTCTGATAGGCCAGTAAACAGAGCCATCCTGTTAACGGAGAGCAATGATTTCATAATCCCCTAGTTGCTGGTAAGTCTCTCAATACAGATGTCTGAATTACTAGCTAGCTGGATTTCCATTAAACTACACAATGACTTTACAAAAGTAGCTAAAGTCAGCAGGCTAAGCAAGCATGGACGTTACATTCACTTAGGAGCGGCATGCAGTCACCATAATCATTTTACTACATTTCTAATTCAGACTCTAATGTTAAGAATGATCCCAAGCCAGAGTCTGTGCAGTAGCAACTGTTCACTGACTTTCCATTCACTGCACAAGCAACTCCGCTAAAAATGGACTGAATTTGATTAAAAACGGTCACCCATTCTATCTGATCCTGTCAACGTGTCTTGTTCATTGCCTCTAACTGAAGAAGCAAAAGTTTCTAAACTCTAAACTAGAAACCATTACTTCACTAGAGAGCTGCAGATTATCCTTGAAAATATATCGAAACCACCACTTCTTTGGATCTTTCGGAAACCATAATAGGTCCCCTTTAATATTAATTTCAGTGCCTGTCCTGAGTTGTGCTGATTCAAGTCAGAATTATAAAGCAGTCAGACAAAAACTAGCTTGCACACATTAAACTAGTTATGGGCTTGTGCCAGTTGAAGCTGGGATGTTTCCATAAAAAATAAGAGATGAGTGGAGATATTCAGATGAGGGGCGAAACAATTCTCACAACCCTGCATGTGACGTAGGAAGGGGACCCAAATTGGAATGTCATGTTTAACCCCTTTGCGCAGAAGCCAAATCTGGCTATTTGGGGGTTACCTTATTTAAGACTTTATAATTCAAGATTGCAGCTTCATAGACAGGAAAGGAGTGGCTGATCTGAGTCTAGACACTTGAGGCATTTAGACTCCCATCGTATTTCAGTTTATTTTCATGATTTTGGTAGAAAAAAAGGGCTGCAAACACAAAAAATCTTGAAAAATAATGTAAATTCAACATTGAAATGGAAAAAAAAATAATACTGAGATTTGAAAAACTGCTGGGGCTTAAATTTACACATTTTTGGGATTATAAACTCCTTGAGCACAAGTATAATTCATCTTGAACATTACTATGAGCCAAATTAGACAGCTATCTAGGTGGCTCCCCGAAGTCTGAGATCCCTCAAAACGGTGCACTGTCAGGTCATAAAATAATCATATATTTAACAGAAATAAAGTTTTGAGGCATGAAATTTAAAATGAACAAATGATATTCTGGTTGAGTTTTGCGTGAATTTATCAATATCAGTGCAGTTGAACATCAGTGGTCACCAGTAACCTCCCCAAACACAAAACATGCCTTTTCTCCATAATAAAGTTTAGAGTTTTGTCCATTTTTCTTCAAAGTCCCCCAAGCCAGCACACATACTCATTAAATAAACTGCTGATTAAACGGTCAGAACATTCACCCTGCAATGAAAGCTAGCAGTTCCCACTTCCGAGCTCACAACCTTATTTCAACACTTTCTACACCTTATAAGGAACAAGTAAAAATCACCAACTCAGTAATATCAGATTTCTGAAATATACCTTTTTTAACTGAACAGCCATTCCACTTTCAGGGAAAATCAAACAATATATGCCTCCCTAGATTCAACAGAATGGTGCAATGAACATACCAGGGGGTCCACCGAAATTCATGACCAGTTAACGTTTTAAACATGAAAACAACCTCGGCATTCGATTTTGTTGAATACGGTATACATTCCAAAACAAAAAGCAAAAGTAGCAGCCCAACCTTTTTCATTGAATCCCACCTCCAGAGACAGATGTATCCAGTAGAAGGAAGCCTCCGGTCCTGTTTCATTCGAAAGAATTCCCATTGACCATGTTCTTACCTCATTTAAATCCTATAAATGTAACTGAACACTTCAGGCCGGTTTTGGGAGTCTTTTTTTCAATAAATCGCGTCTATTTCAGTCACGCAATGTGTGCAACGTTGACAGGATACAACCGAACTTGCTGATACGCGAAGGCTTGTAATACTTTTCTGTCCAATGAATATGTTTCAGTTACTGTGGAAAGTTTAAACACTTGGGAATTGCATAAGAAACGAGCCAATCAATACACTGTTACCAGGGAAGTTTCACAAGGGCGTGAACTATAACTGTGCAGTTACGCAGAAGAGCCTGACTATATAATTGAGCGATTGGCTATCAACACCAGTACTTGGGTGGATATAAGGAAGTGCTGAATTTGTCAATGAAGGAATCTACACATAAATCCATGGTAGGGAACTACGCATTTTTTGTATGTGATGACTGTAATTGACAGTAGAATGTGAGAGAATAAATACCATGTCGAATTTTTTGCTTCAGAAAACTGATTTTTCTTAACCACTAATTGGAATACCGTTGGCTCACTGTAGCTAAAGTGGTTGCTACAGAGGACAATGATTTTTTCTGTCGCAAGAGATCATTTTTTTAAACTGCTGGATCGATACTATGGGCAAGGATATTGACCAGTTTGCACATCAGGCTTAGCTGAGGAGTTTAATTCATGCAACCCTTGAAAAATGGGGATTGGAGTTAACTTCTCCATATTCTAAACCATATTCGAACTCTGCTTGCTTGTGAATATTCAATAACTGATCCGGGGGTGCCATCTAGTTATCGAGTACTGTAACTGCGTGCTTAAATTTGCAGTTCCATTTGTGTGGATGTCTACATCTGCACAAAGGAGTTAATGAAGACCCCTGCCCACAAAAAAATGACTGGATTGTTTTAATTCCAGTTAGTGGGTTGGTCATCATTCAAGATACCGAAATGAGAAGAACTGAAGAAGTGAGTTTTTTCATAATACAACCCCAACTCCAAAATAGTTGGGACAAAGTGTAAATTGTGAATAAAATCAAAATGCAATGACTTTCAAATCACACCAGCCAGTATTTTATTCACAATAGAACAGAGATAACATAGCAAATGTTGAAAGTGAGAAATTTTACAATTTTATCCACAAAATGAGCTCATTTCAAATTTGATGGCTGCTACAGGTCTCAAAAAAAGTTGGGACAGGAGCCTGTTTACCATGGTGTAGCATCCCCTCTTCTATTTAACACAAAGTGGAGGCATCTGGGCATTGAGGAGACAAGTTTCTTGAGTTAAGCCATTGGAATTTGATCCCACTCTTGTTTAATACAGGCTTCCAGCTGCTGGAGAGTTTTGGGTCTCTTTTGACGGACTTTTCGTTTAATTATGCACCAAATGTTCTCAATCGGTGAAAGATCAGGACTGCAGGCAGGCCAGTTCAGCACATGGATTCTTCTACTACGAAGCCATGCTGTTGTAATAGCTGCAGTATGTGGTTTTGCATTGTCCTGCTGAAATACACAAGGCCTTCCCTGGAATAGATGTCGTCTGCGGGGGAGCATGTGTTGCTCTAAAATCTTTATATACCTTTCAGCATTCATGGTGCTTTTTAAAACATGCAAGTGTCCCACACCATATGCACTAAAGCATCCCCATACCATCAGAGATGCTGGCTTTTGAACTGAACGCTGATAACAGGAGGGGTGGTCTTTCTCCTCTTTAGCCCGGAGGACACGACACCCATGATTTCCAACTAGAATGTCAAATTTGGACTCGTCTGACCACAGGACACTTTGCCACTTTGCTACAGTCCATTTTAAATGAGCCTTGGCCTACAAAACATGGCAGTGCTTCTGGATCATGCTCAACAATGGCCTCCTTTTTGCATGATAGAGTTTTAGGTGGCATCAGTGGATGGCACGGCGGACTGTGTATACTGACAGTGGTTTCTTGAAGTATTCCTGGGCCCATTTAGTAATGTCAATGACAGAATCATGCCGGTGAGTGATGCAGTGGCGTCTGAGGGCTCGAAGATCACGGGCATCCAGTAAAAGTATTCGGCCTTGTCCCTTACGCACAGAGATTTTTCCAGTTTCTCTGAATCTTTTGATGATTTTATGCACTGTCGATGATGAGACCTTCAAAGCCTTTGCAATTCGACGTTGGGGAACATTGTTTTTAAAGTATTCCACAATTTTTTTACGCAAGCCTTCACAGGTTGGAGAGCCTCTGGCCATCTTTACTTCTGAGAGACTCAGCCTCTCTAAGACATCCCTTTTATAGCCAATCATGTTACACACCTGATGCCAGTTAACTTAATTACTTGCTAAATGTTCTTTCAGCTGATTCTCTTATACAGTGCCATGAAAAAGTATTTGCCCCCTTCCTGATTTCTAATTTTTTTGCATATTTGTCACACTTAAATGTTTCAGATCAGCAAATAAATTTTAATACTAGAGAAAGACAACCCGAGTAAATACAAAATGCAGTTTTTAAATGATGATCTAATTTATTAAGGGGAAAAAGCTATCCAAACCTACCTGGCCTGGTGTGAAAAAATAATTGCCCCCTAAACCTAATAACTGGTTGTGCCACCCTCTGTGACAACAACTGCAATCAAGTGTTTGCGATAACTGGCAATGAGTCTTTCACATCACTGTGGAGGAATTTTAGCCCACTCCTCTTTGCAGAATGTTTTAATTCAGCCACATTGGAGGGTTTTTGAGCATGAATGGCCTGTTTAAGGTCATGCCACAGCATCTCAATCGGATTTAAGTCCAGACTTTGACTAGGCCACTCCAAAACCTTCAGTTTGTTTTTTTTAAGCCATTCAGACATGGACTTGCTAGTGTGTTTCGGATCATTGTCCTGCTGCATGATGGTTTGACATTCTCCTTCAGGATTTTCCAGTAGAGAGCAGAATTCATAGTTCCATCAATTACGACAAGTCGTCCATGTCCTGAAGCAGCAAAGCAGCCTCAAACCATCACACTACCACCACCATGTTTGACTTTTGGCATGATGTTCTTCTTATGAAATGATATGTTAGTTTTATGCCTGATGTAACAGGATGCACACCTTCCGAAAAGTTCAGCTTTTGTCTTGTCAGTCCACAGAATATTTTCCCTAAAGTCTTGGGGATCGTCAAGATGTATTTTGGCAAATGTGAGACGAGCCCTTGTGTTCTTTTTGGTCAGCAGTAGTTTTCGCCTTGGAACCCTCCCATGGATGCCATTTTTGCTCAGTCTCTTTCTTATTGTTGAATCATGAATACTGACTTTAAATGAGGTCAGTGAGGCCTGCAGTTCTTTAGATGTTGTTTTGGGTTCTTTTGTGACCTCCTGGATGAGTCGTCGATGCGCTTTTGGAGTAATTCTGGTAGGCCAGCCACTCCTGGGAAGGTTCACCACTGTTCCAAGTTTTCTCCATTTGTGGATAATGGCTTTCACCGTGATTCACCGGAGTCCCAAAGCCTTAGAAATGGCTTTGCCACCCTTTCCAGACTGATAGATGTCAATTTCTTTGTTTTTCATCAGTTCTTCGATTTCTTTAGTTCGCAGCATGACATGTTGCTTTTTGAGATCTTTTAGCCTACTTCACTTTGTCAAACAGGTTCTATTTAAGTGATTTCTTGATTCAACAGGTCTGGCAGTAATCAGGCCTGTGTGTGGCTAGTGAAATTGGACTCAAAAATTGTGGTTAATAATAGTTAATTCATGATTTAGCAAGGGGGGCAATTACTTTTTCACATAGGGCCAGGTAGGTTTGGATAGCTTTTTCCCCTTAATAAATGAAATAATCATTTCAAAACTGCATTTTGTATTTATTCGGGTTATCTTTGTCTCATATTAAAATTTGTTTGATGATCTGAAACATTTAAGTGTGAAAAATGTGCAAAAAAGTAAGAAATCTGGAAGGGGGCAAATACTTTTTCACGGCACTGTATATTAATTGCTCTTTCAGCCCTTTTTTGCCTGTGTCCCAACTTTTTTGAGGCCTGTTGCAGCCAGAAAATTTGAAATGTGCTCAGTTTCAACATTTAAAGTGTTATCTATGTGCTATTGTAAATAACATATTACAACCCAAAACCAGTGAAGTTGGCACGTTATGTAAATCGTAGATAAAAACAGAATACAATGATTTGCAAATCCTTTTCAACTTATATTCAATTGAATAAAATGCAAAGACAAGATGTTTAATGTTCAAACTGAGAAACTTTATTTTTTTTTTGCAAATAATCATTAACTTAGAATTTAAAGGCAGCAACACATTGCAAAAAAGTTGGCACAGGGGCCTTTTTACCACTGTGTTACATCACCTTTCCTTTTAACGACACTCAGTAAACGTTTGGGAACTGAGGAGACCAATTTTTGAAGCTTTTCAGGTGGAACTCTTTCCCATTCTTGCTTGATGTACAGCTTAAGTTGTTCAACAGTCCGGGGTCTCCGTTGTCGTATTTACGCTTCATAATGCGCCACACATTTTCAATGGGGAGACAGGTCTGGACTACAGGCAGGCCAGTCTAGTACCCGCACTCTTTTACTACGGAGCCATGCTGTTGTAACACGTGCAGAATGTGGCTTGGCATTGTCTTGCTGAAATAAGCAGGGGCGTCCATGAAAAAGACGTTGCTTGGATGGCAACATATGTTGCTCCAAAACCTGTATGTACCTTTCAGCATTAATGGTGCCTTCACATATGTGTAAGTTGCCCATGCCTTGGGCACTAATACACCCCATACCATCACAGATGCTGGCTTTTGAACTTTGCGCCTATAACAGTCCGGATGGTTCTTTTCCTCTTTGGTCCGGAGGACTCGGCGTCCAGTTTCCAAAAACAATTTGAAATGTGGACTCGTCAGACCACAGAACACTTTTCCACTTTGCATCAGTCCATCTTAGATGAGCTTGGGCCCAGCGAAGCCGGCGGCGTTTCTGGGTGCTGTTGATAAATGGCTTTCGCTTTGCACTGTAGAGTTTTAACTTGCACTTGCAGATGTAGCGACGAACTGTAGTTACTGACAGTGGTTTTCTGAAGTGTTCCTGAGCCCATGTGGTGATGTCCTTTACACACTGATGTCGGTTTTCGCCTGAGGGATCGAAGGTCACGTGCATTCAATGTTGGTTTTCGGCCTTGTCGCTTACGTGCAGTGATTTCTCCAGATTCTCTGAACCTTTTGACGATATTACGGACCGTAGATGATGAAATCCCTAGATTTCTTGCAATAGCTCGTTGAGGAATGTTGTTTTTAAACTGTTCGACAATCAGCTCACGCATTTGTTCACTAAGTGGTGACCCTCGCCCCATCCTTGTTTGTGAATGACTGAGCATTTCAGGGAAGCTGCTTTTATACCCAATCATGGCACCCACCTGTTCCCAATTAGCCCGTTCACCTGTGGGATGTTCCAAATAAGTGTTTGATGAGCATTCCTCAACTCTCTCAGTCTTTTTTGCCACTTGTGCCAGCTTTTTTGAAACATGTTGCAGGCATCAAATTCCAAATGAGCTAATATTTGCAAAAAAATTACAAAGTTTACCTGTTCGAACATTAAGTAACTTGTCTTTGCAGTGTATTCAATTGAATATAGGTTGAAAAGGATTTGCAAATCATTGTATTCTGTTTTTATTTACGATTTACACAACGTGCCAACTTCACTGCTTTTGGGTTTTGTAGCTCATGTGATCTGAAAGTCATTGCATTTTGATTTTATTTACAATTTACACTTTGTCCCAACTATTTCGGAATTGGGGTTGTATATTAACCCCTTTTTGCAGAATGCAAATAATGCCAATTCTTCCTGTTGTGCATGAGCCTACTTAGACTTTATCACTCAGTATTTGTGTCACAGAGACTGTGGCAAATTATTCAAGTGAAGCAAGACATTTGGAAATTCAATTACAGAATTATTTTGGAATTAAATTTTGGAATTATGGAGACAAGCGTCTTTATCTGTGCAAATAAATCACTGGTCTGGACCACTCATATGCACATAACTGATAAGATGCAGCTTTTATAACTATTTTACCTATTATCTATCATTTTTTGATTTGATAGACAGAAGTGATTGTTATCATTTCTTGTTGTTATCGTCAAAACTGAGCTATCAATTTTCATAGTATGTAAATGGTGATGTGCCAGTATTGCCAAGTTTAATCAGAAAAAAAGAGAAAAGTTAATGGGTGGAGTGTAATATATTAGTTACTGCAGAATAACATTACTCAAATTTTGGAAGTAACTAGTTTTATTACTTATAGTTATTCATAAGTTATAATGTATTACCCCCAACAGTGCCCATTGGTTACATCCTTGTCTCCTGGTTGATCCTGCAGTTTACTCGCTCATCTGTTTTGAGTTCTGAGCCTGTTTGTAGGATGCTGGTCAGCACATCGTTGTCAGTTGTTCTCAGAGTGTCTTTCAATATTTTAAAATTTGTGAATGATATACTGTACGCCTGAGGAATGGCAAAGGGCTTCAATGAGTCATTAAAGTGCAATCAATGTAATAAAAAACGAGGGCATTGAGTTTCATCTACCCAAGGTACATGAAATTGGCTTACTATAAGTTAAAGTTTGATTTAATGTCTAGGAAATCTGTTGTTTTTAGTGTCAAAGTGAAGTAGATTTACATAGATTAGGACACCATTCAATCAAATATCATCCTGCAGGACCAAACATTTTTGTGAAGTTTTAACATGGTTATTTTTCATTACTGCAAGTGGTGGAATTTTAGTTGTCTGTTTTTGTACATGATGGTAATGACAGGATTTCGTCATTGGCAGGCATTTGTGAATTTACGGGATAATGCTGTTTTTCTTGACCATGCCGTTTTTTGTTTTTTTTTTTCAAAATATAAACTTAAAAAAGTATAAACATAAAAATCTTTGCCATTTGTCAAATGTATGTACAGCGGCTTGACAAAATATTGGAAGTGCACCTGAAAAATAGTTTTAACTTTGAAGTCACTAAACGATTACATGAACATCTGCACATGACATTCTATTACTATGAATGCTAGTCAGCAGCATTTGTCTGCTTAAGGACCAAAGGCAAGATGAGGACACTAAAATAATTGCTAAGTTGTTTGATAATTATTGCCCAAATTGCTGGTGCGTTGGTCACATTGGTCGGCAAGGGGAACTGTGTAAAAAATTGTGACAACAAACTCAAAAAAAAAAAAATAGGAACAGCAAAACAGGGATGCGTTTCCCAAAAGCGTAATTGCTAACTAAGTTACTTACATAATTGGTCCATTCACAGTCAATGGGCCCTACTATATAAGTTAGCATCTGTGATTTCAGGAAACGCACCCCAGAATGGTGGCTGCAAGTCAAAATGAAACTTGCTCAGATGCTTGCTTATAACCACAGAAATGCAGCTCCAAAAATCACCACATAATTGAATAAATACATGTCTGTACCAGTCTGAACAAAAACAGAATGTCATGAGCTTTTCAAACCTAGCATTCATGGTTGTGTTTCTGTTGATTTGACCATGCCCTGCATGGGTATGTTCATTGTGTTTGACAAGAGGCATTCACCAACACAAGCAAAAATAATTCTAGACTTCTTAATGAAAATGCATACATGAGTTTTTATTTGCAGTAGTATAGACAGTTTCTGTTCACAAAGATAAATAGTTAAAAAAATAAATAAATGGTCATTTTCAATGTTACTTCATTTAAATAAAAATTACGCACAGACAGGCAACTGGGTTTTGGTCACCGCACACAGTCTCTAATGCAAGGGCATAGTGGTAAGACTCTTTTCCTTCATGTTGACTACCTGTGTGCAGTGATGTCTATTGATGCCAGCGATTCCCACTACAGGACACAGGAAAAGGGTAACACTTTATAATAACTGCATTCTATGAAGCATTATTTAAGTATAAATACTTAATTCATCATTTATTAAATGCTATTCCTAAATTAAGACACATTGATAAGTATTTCATGAGCACAGTAATAAGTATAATATTATACTATTTTGAATAATATGCCAATCCATAATGTGTTTCATGATTGTATTTTTATAACTTATAAATGTTGGAATCACCATTTCTAAATTAAGTATTAATTAGAAACCTGTTATGAGTTAATGGTTCATAAGATCATGAAAAAAGCATAAGTTTAGGATCAACAAACTATTTAGATGTACATTTCCTCATGCATTTATCCAATCAGTGACTGAGCCAAGCAGTAATGGTATCATGTGCGACCTCATGGAAAGTGAGCCTATCTATGCTTTACAAAGCCTGTACAAATGAGATTGAAAGGCTGGCAATGCCTGAAGGACCAGCACTTCAAGACTCACAAAAGTCTCAAAAGTATTTTCACAACAGGAAAAATAAAAAGGACACAACATATAGAGATATAGAAAATATGACTGTTGAAAGGTGCATGCATACTGTAAAATAAAAATGTACCCTACAACCATTGTGTCGGTTTTCCTTTTTTTGTTTGTTAATCATTAACTTACACTTTCTAAATAACATTATGAATCATTGACAACTCCTAAATAACAGGTCTGTAATCAATATAATACTTAATTTTGAAATGGTGAATCCATCCCTTGAAAGGTAAGAAAGTGCAATCATTTAACTGATTATACAGTAGATTTTCTTATTAATCAGGAGTAATATATTTATATCTGTGTCTATGAATTGAATTATTTTCTAATGTGTATTAATGTAGGGACAATGCTTTATAAATGATGATTTAAATACTTAAATTAAGCTTAACAGTATCCAATTATTATAAAGTGTGAGCAAAAATAGTCACAAGGCTCGAGAGCACCGCCATTTTAGCAGCTCTGGCCTCTGAGAATTCA
The DNA here is from genome assembly GCA_029692085.1 of Gymnothorax javanicus. NCBI lineage: Eukaryota > Metazoa > Chordata > Actinopteri > Anguilliformes > Muraenidae > Gymnothorax > Gymnothorax javanicus. The sequence continues at coordinate 21,766,752 of CM056199.1, forward strand.
GAGTGGCTAACTGATGAAGTAGCACATTAAGATTCATTCGCTAGCTCACAAAATTTACATCTTGGATAAAGTTTCATCTTTCTTTTGTTGGAAAGGAATATTATTTTTGAGCTGTGATTTGCAGGTAGGAGGAAAGCCAGGACACCGGGTGGTTAAGTGTCCGCGTGTCTGTCCGTGCCTCCGTCCGAGCGCTTATTGCTGCTGGCTGTGCAGTAGGGTGTAGTCTCGCACCATCTTCTGCACACACTTCTCCAGACCCCTCAGCACCATGTAGCCCTCCATGTACCCCACCCACTCTGACTCGCTGGTGCACAGTGGGGGTGGAGACAACGCAGCTGTGTAGACTGTCGGCTGCTCCAGTAATTCCAGCTGCGTGAGAGAGAGAGAGAGAGAGAGAGATTTGTAAAATGCTTTGGTGGCAGAAGATCAGAAGCCATTAATCCTCTAAATTCCCAGCCCAATATGATGTAACTCCACACAAATGAGACACGAGTGCCGTGGGGGACTCTGTGGACTTAATGGTTAAAGATATTTTGTTACACTAGTGCATTTTCCTTGTTTTGGAGATAGAGTGAGAAAGATGAGTCCAGTGAGGGATGTGGGGAAAGAGAGAAAGCGATGGAGGGAGGAAATAGATTGAATGCAAGGATACAAAGGGCAGAGAGCTGGAAGGGGTAGAATAAGCGAGACAGAAAGATTTTAATGGCTTAATGAACTTTTTATGGAAACAAACTGAAATTAAAAAACAGATGCCCATGGGGGGCATCTTACCCCATCCAGAAGGATGACCTTTTTTTAAAAAAAAGTAATTAAACATTTAAAAATATTTCTCTAATGACTATATCATAAGTCTCTCGAGATGTGGTAGCCAACTTTGCATACTATCCATTCAAAAAAAAAAAAAAAAAAAAAAAAAAGAATTCATGTTGTTTACCTTCAGTTATGAACATTCCTGCTTAAGGGGGGCATCTTACCCCGCTCAACCTTATGTGTTTTTAGTTTACTTTCCATGTATCTGAACGAGCACACTTAGGCTACCCCAAATAATACACACGTGCAGTGGTTCCACTGTTGATATAAACTGTCCCTGCCCACATGCGAATGATCAATGGCGCTGCAAGGATTTCTCAAAGTGCGCAGTTTCCGAACTGCGCACTCCACGCGCCGCCTTGTCCCATATACTCGGAGCTTTTTAATGGAAACACATTGCGTCAGGATTGGACCTTTTGTCCGATATAGGCGAAAATCCGTTAGGCTATAGAAAATCTGTGGCGATGTTCATATGAAAAACGTTCATGAAAAAAATCGGGACTTTTACTTTTGTCTGGTATGAGTGATTTTTCGCTTGAGATGAGGAAGGTTTATGCGAGTTTTATGCTGTAGGCCTATTTGCATGTGGGCTACCCCACCAACTGATTGGCTAATTTTAAGACACCCTTTAGGACACTGAAACCCTCATGATGACCAATTTTACACACTGCAGGGGACCGGAATATCTATATAGCAGGGCTTAACCCCTTCCCGCTAAAATATAAAATATTTTTTGATTGACAGGACAGTATGTTACCATGGTTACTGACAGGTTAGGAAAGTGACCCATGTTTCTAAAGCTTAAATAAAGTGAATCTCAAATCGATGTACTCATGACTACTTTAAACTTAACTCTAAAGTGTTCTGCTCACTTGTTTGCGACTATGAAAATTTGGCATTAAGTTTTTCTATAAAACCCAGGAGGGAGAGGGCTGAGCTCATTGCAATGATCATCGCAGATATGCTCTCAGACCATAATGGTTTCCACTGTAACCCTGTTAAGGTTAAAGAGTCATTTGTGCAATTGCATTGAAATTGATCTTTGTCATGGAGCTTATGTTCTTTTCACAAATGAAAGCAGACTTCATCAATAATCTAAGGTAAGGTTTTGTTAACACTTTATAATAACAATCATTTATAAGACATTTATAAGTAGATATTAGTAAATATTGAACTAATCATGAATAAACAATTTATATACATTTGTAAATGATTATTAAACCATTTATAATTAATGTTGTACAACATTTATATATGATTTAGACATTATTAAAAATGCTGCATCAACATTGTACATGATTTATTCTTCATCAACTAGTGTTATTTAATGTGTAGGAAAACATTTTTGAACGATTTAAGAAAATATTCTTTGATTAACTACATGTATTGAGTTTTTTCCATGGTGAATAAATTATTTGTTAAGTCAGTATAAATCATGTGTTAAGTCTTTGTTGCAGCCCAAAGCATTTCTGGAAAAATCATCGATACCAAACTGTTTATTATCAAACCATTTCTATACATTTACAACTTATTAGTACATCATTTGTAAATGTCCTACTTTAACATTCATAAGTGATCTGTCAATCATTTTTTCAATATGATCAACCTTATTAGTAAATTATTAGTGAAATACTGTAGATGTGTTTAAAAAACCCCCCACTGTACCACCATTTGTTTATTCATGTTTAACAAATGATTTGTTACACATTCATTAAAAATCTATAAATCTTTTGCAGATGTTATTTTGTCCCTTAATCTAAAGTGAACCCTATTCATCCTTAACAGATATCCAATAATGTTTGCTAAAGATTTGTAGACTTTTTCATCACATGTAATAAATGTTGTAGACAACTTTTGGATCCATCCTTTTTATGAAATACCATGAAAACATGAAAAACTCAATACATGTACTTAATCAAAGAATATTTTCGTAAATCATTCAAAAATGTTTTCCAGCTCATTAAATAACATTAGTTGATGATGAATAAATCATGTATAAACAATGTTGATGCAGCGTTTTTAATAATGTATAAAACATATATAAATGTACAACTTTAGTAATAAATTGTTTATTAATCATTTACAAATGTATATAAATGGTTTATTCATGATTAGTTCAATATCTACTAATAGCTTATAAATGTCTTGTAAATTAAGTTATAAATGATTTAATAATCATTTACAAATGTAAATGAGTGGTTTGTTCATGATTAGTTAACTATCCAGTGATATCTACTAATATCTTATAAATGTCTTAATGATCATTATTATAAAGTGTTACCAAGTTTTTCTTAATAGACAAGCCAAAGGACCATTTTTCTGGGCGTATATACTATATACATAATTATTCTAAATGTTCCATTGAAGGTACTGCAAACTCACTGTAAAGAATGGACTTAAACTGTAATAAGTGGAATTTACTCAGCACAGAGAATGTGATGGTCTGAAAGCATCAGTGGGTGCACGCTTGCATAAAGCTACTGCTTCTATCCAAACCCGGAGGTTGCCAAACCTGTTAACGCTGACAACCAGGCAGATCCAGGTATTTGTTGTGCTCTACTGTACAGGTAAGCAAGCACACCGAGTGTGACAAATCAAACCTAAGCTGCATCAGATTCGCTAGCCGTAGAACACTACAAATACCTGGACCTGGCCAGTGTCCCTCAAAGATAGTTCTAGAACCACTGGATTGTGGTTATGCAAGGACCCAGCAGCTGCACTATTCTCACTGCATCTGCACCAGGGCTCAAACCACTAACTTCCCAAGAACCTGGCCTGTATGTCCCTCTTCCTCAAATCATGGTCCTCAAAGCCTGGGAACTGCTGCTTTTCCGCCTTCCCTTTACCCAAGAGTCAGACGTGCAACCAGTCTGGGCCAATCAGCAGTGCTAATTGTTTTGGTAATTACCCAAGGTGAAAGAAAACCAGGGACAGATTTGCGGATCACGACACTAGGCTCTAGGCCACCTGAAGCACAGCACTGTACAGTATCTTACTTGATGCGTGATCTGATCTTGCAGGTCGCGGATGTTGTGCTGCAGCATTTCCAAGGCCTGGTGGCATTCTGTTCGCAGCCGTAGCCTGGAGGAACAGCTGGCATTTATGTGATGGCTGAACAGTTGCAGGTATTGGCTGTTCTGCTGAAGCCGACTGGAATCCTGTGGGTAAAGATGTGGGAGCCGATGAAGCCAAAGTGTCTCATCGTGAGGCAGCCATTTTGTTTAAGAATTCCCAACACTTATCGTCAGAGAGAGAGGGACAAAGAGAGAGAGAGAGAGAGAAAGAGAATGGGAGAGAGGGAGAGAGAATGGGAGAGAGAGAGAGAGAGAGGGGAGCAAACAGCAGAGAGCCTAACCATAAACACGTGTAAATGTGATATTTTACAATAATTGACTTCAGTTGAGTTGAATCCAATGATTTATCCACCCTGGACGAGTGAATATCACTTGACCAAGGTGGATAAATCTTTGGAATTACCGATAACTGAAGTTAGTAACTGTTTTATTATATGACCCCACTTGAAAATATAAAATAAATGATCTTCACTGTCCCATGCAGGGAGTCATTGAGTGGATATCCGTTACTCCATGGATAAAGGCAACAACTCTAACATTAAGCTCCTCAGAGGGACAAGGCGACACGAAATACGGACACTGTCTAGAGCTCCTGCGGGGAGGCCTAATCTATTTTTAGCTTGAGGTCGTCGCCTTGTTATATTTGCCTTTCGCGCACTTTTGTGCAGTGAATATCACTGTTTACAGTGACTGCCGGTGCTCGCCTCGACCAATCAGGAGAGTGCGAATCCTTACATCATAAAATAATAAAAACTATCACATGTGCGCTTAAATAACTCTCACTGACATTGGGTCAGGCCTGCAGAATTGTCTTCTCTCTGCTACTAATAAACACTAAATGGCCCAGTGCAGTGAAGGGGATGGGGAATGCGGAGCTGTAAGAGACACTGAATTTCATGTTGACCAATTGGCTTCTCTCTCTCTCTCTTACTTTCTCTCTCTCTCACTCTTACTTTCTCTTTCTAGGGTACATTTCCCAGAAGCATAGTTGCTGACTATGTTAGCCACTTACATGCTTCTCTCTACATAGCTCTAGTATAATCTATGTAAGCTGCTGACATAGTTAGCAACTAATTATGGTGGGAAACATACCCCAGATTAGTTCTCTTTCTAATAGGTCCACTTATGAAAGGTGGGAGTTCTACAATAAAATGGTTGCCACGCGTGGATATATGAGCATAGTACAGAACTCATTTCATACCTCAATTGAACGCCAGTCAGAGTAGTTGAAGGCACAGGAGGGCAGATCTTTCATGCAAAAACTGGGCTCGTGTGAATTCCTGATTCCAAGGTGCTCCTCCTACACAAAAAATTGCTCGTGAACGACCTTGATGTAATTACATGAGTTTAGGATCTCATGATAAAGGTGGATAGCAGTCCTCCTTAATTGTATCCAAAGTGTTTGCAAGCCTTAAGAATACTATTTGAGACTTACTGGCAATTCAAAAATAGTTAATCTGAGTACGGTAAAACATTAGCGTCAATTCAGTTCAATAAATTTGTATTTTTATAGCACTTTATACACACAGACTGTCACTAATGATGGTTTACAAAATGGTGGAGGGGCAGATCCCCAAACTTGCAAATTATTTATATCAATTGAACATGATTGCATATCTTACAACCCTTATATTACAATTAATAAGCAAAATCATGCTCTGTATTGCGGAAAGCCTTACGCCCTAAGCACCCGACCAAATCACTTAATTTTTTTCCCCTGTTAGATATATGTCATATCCATGCAATCACGTGAGGATTTTCCTATATTGTGCATTCATTTTTTTCTACTGGTTTATCTAAAAAAATTCCTCAAATGGGTCAGTTTGATGACACATACGCTCCCATGAAATTGATACCTTTGCCCCTCTCAGAAAAAGCCAATGTGATTGAATGCAGAAATAACCAACAAGTCCACAGTCAAAATTTGAGGCAATTTGGATGAAAAGTAAAAAAGTTATCAGCGCCACAAGCGTTGAAAGTCACCAGATTTTAGCTGACTTATAAAATTATTTGAGGTGGGAAAGCTTCAAAAAAGTTTTTTTTTTTTAACAAAATTGACGAAATTAAAGACAAAATTTTGATTTTCTTAAAGTACACATCTTAGTGAACCTTAAAGGGGAAAAAAGAGAAAAAAAAAAAAAAAAGATAAAAAATTTCCTTTGAGCCTGGGAAGGCCCCTGAAGCAAATAGTTTGCTGCAGTTGCATGTTCCATAACAGTAATGAGAAAGTAATTGCATAATCATGTTGTAAAATATTAACATTTATGGACTCACGTATGGCGGCAGCAGGATTCGCACGTCCTTGTGTATCTGACGAGCCAGCATTAGGCTGTCAGTATAGCTGTCGTACAAGGAGTACTGCTCCTGTGGTTTCCCATAGGGAAGTGATGAGGCCACAGAGCAAAACAGGAGAATCAGGGTGCCCAACATGTCCCAGTACTTTGGCTTCCAGAACGCGGATCTGAAAGGCAGAAGGAACAGAGGCTGACCCCACTATAACCAGTGAAACCACTGAAACAATAGGTTTCGACGGTCAATTTCGAACATACACCAGTTGCTGAAGTTTGACAAAGTTAATTGTGCTAATAGGCCCTGAGGGATGGGCAGCCGGGGGGGGGGTTTGTGGGCCAACTCTGATCTGTGAATCGGTGAACGGTCACATGTACTGTAAATCTATTTTGTAAACTTATAAAACCCAAGAGACCTAAGCAGGAGTCCTAAATCAGCTAATAAGCAATCAAAACCAACAGCCAACTGGTACCAGCAAATTGGTAAAAACTGGCAGGTTCTACAGCAGGAGCCAGAATAGAGATACATTGCTCCAGGATGGGCATCTTCCTTGAGAGCTAACTGGCCAGCATCAGAGTCAGTATTTCACAATAGAAAGTCATTAGCAAGGATCATCCATAGCCTAGGATGCTAACAATAAAATTATATGCTAAACCCCTTGAAACAAAGCCATCTGCATTATAATCCAGCAGACATGGTCCTCTCTTCTAACACAGAACATTTCCATCAAGCTAAACTTATTATGAGCACTCCATCAATTTATTTGGCCCAAATGTGAAGAAAGTGGCCATATTATTTTAAAGGGATCAATAGTAGCCGACCGCTGCCTCTGTACTCACGTGTTTTTATAGTATTCTGTCCGGTGGCCTCGCTAGTGTCTCAGTCACAGGTCGATGCTTCAGTCACTGGCAGCTCACCGGCAAATTCTCAGATTTTAGGTCTCTCAGCTTTCGCCAATGGAGTGTCGCTTTTCCCTGCATCCATGCTCCTCTATTTAAACTGAGGGACCTGCTTCAGCGAGAGTCTACGCAAGTCTGAAAGGAGAAGTCAAATATTACCTCACCAGGATTTACCTTCGTGCTGCTGAAGAGAATTTCCTTGGAAGAGGCATTAGCATAATGAAAATGATAGAATAACTAAGTTGTTGTGTTTTGATTTGGGCGGTTGGAGGGCGTTCCTTGTTTTTTGGGTCTTTTAATGCATTTTTGTGCTCAGTTTTGTATTACTATTCCTATTGTTGAAAATGGTAATGAAATGATGATCTTAAGGGAAGGGGATTTAGTGGGGATTCCACACAAGCTGCACTGGAATTAACAGGAGACTTGAACACTACCAGCAGGCAGAAGTTCATATTTTGATTTATTAAAAAATATGGATAATTCCAGAGTAACTAAAATTATACAGTACCAGTCAAAAGTTTGGACACCCTTTGCTAATGTCACAGCACTCTGTTTTTAGAGTAATTTAGAAGGCTTCTTCTGTATAATCTCAAAGGGAATCTTGTCAGAGCTAAACATTCAGAAGTTAAAAGAGAATAATTTTCTTATAGTGTCCAAAAATTTGGAATTCTCAAAGAAGCCATATTTTTCAAGGTAAACAAATAAAAAGTGCCTTCCATTTTCCAACGGCCAAATTAAAATCAAGTTGTTTTGGGACTTATTAGGCCAAAAGGTCAATGCAAAGCAAATAACCATAAGTGCAGCACATCTTTGGGAACTTAGACGGCCGCTCAGCCGCAAACTCATTATAGCCCTATAACTGCCCTAGTAAAAGAAAAACAAATATGAATATGCCCAGGAATTATAACAAAAAATGCTGGTTAGTTTCATTTAAGAATTTATCTTTTTTTTTTCCAAGATAAAGGGTGCTTGTTTCTTTATTTAACATGTATTGTAAGAAAACTGGTTCTCCCCAAACTTTTCACTGGTACTATATTCATTTTTGCTGAAATGTATTCACTGTTTGACCTCTAATGAACAGAATTGTTATATCCACTACACTTGTGCCACTACCATCATTGATTAGGATTTTAACAATAACCACACACGCCAAAATTCTGCAATGGTCTTTGTAAAGAGTTCAAATGTGAAGGTCAGTTATACAGTATTTGAAATGTAACATATGTACAGAAAATTGTTAATGTATAGTGGGCACAGTGATTAAATGTGTAGTGGGAATTTAAAGATAACTATTTCCAATATGGATTAAACACACAGCATGTACAGATAACAATCAGCAACAGATAACAATCACTCTGTTATTTCACAAATGCACAAGCCCAAGCACATATTCATAAATTATCTCCTTCACACACACCAAAAATCAACACACACACACACACACACACACACACACACACACAAGAATTGTCTTGGTTAATAAACCCCATCATGATCAGTAGATAATGGACAGATGGACAGTAGGGAGGATACAAGACTAGAAGAAAAGTACAAGCCAGTGCACATTTGGTAATCTACTACGTCTAAAAGGGAGAAAGGTTCTCCTTTACCCTATACAGTTTGTCATGTTAGTACCTGCACAACTTTCCCTCCACATATTGATAGTCCACATACGTTGTACATGTGCTCTAACAGACAACATTTTAAAACATAGTCAACCACCCACCAAAGAAATACACAACGTGTAGTAATAATGCAGTATCTGTCAACTAAGTTTATATTTCACTTCCCGTGCATATCTCGGGCTTATGTTTCTAGTCCTTATTTGTTTTTTTTTAATTCTCTCTATTTACTTGATGCATTTTTGTCAACCTGGTATATGTGAAGAAGGACAAACATTAGAAATTAAAAAGATTTGATGAAATACAGCATTATGGATTTTACATATTCTAACCTTGCTAATGTTACATTTCTGAGAATGTATGTAAACTGTCATCTTACACAACAAGTGTTGCCTGGGAAAACATACCTTGTCCAGTAGCACTTATTTTAGTGCTTTAGCTTCTGATTTGATAGTCCTCCGAAAATCTGCAACCTTCAGTTTGACCTTTTTGGTCGCTCAAGTTCAAAGGTTATGGTACCAAATGAAAGCCCATATGTGATTTCCAATATATTGATAAAAGTAAATTTCACTCTATTGCAGCCGTTTTCAAGTTATAACCTTCTGAATATTTGTGATCTTCAGTTTGACCTGTCAAGGTCATTCAAGGTCAGTGGTCACAGTATCAAATGAAAGCCCATATATGGCTTCCTATCTGTTGATAATAATAAACACCTCTCAATCGGTAACTGTTTGAGTTATAATGGAAAATAAGCAAATTTAAAGGAGGAGACCTCACCTCGGCAAAGTATATTTCAGCAGAAAGTAGAATTCTTGAAATGTCTAAGACACATAGTTTTACAAATTTTAATTTGGTAATAATCCGGTGCGACACATTTTAAAACCTTGATATTGAGGTCAATTTGAAGACTTGCTGGTTTTAAAATGTGTCACACTGGATTATAAGGAAATTAAAATTTATAAAACTGCATTTTAGACACTTCAAGAATTCTACTTTCTGCTGAAATATACTTTGCTGAGATGAGGTCTCCAACCTTTAAACAATGACCTTGACCCCCCTTATATTTAACCCCCAACCACAAGGAAAACTATGAGATACCCTATCATGTACCACATGAGTGAAAGCAGAATTGAAAGATGCACATTCGGGATTTAGTTTGAAGTTGATTGTTTTTACAAACCTTATTGCCAAAAAAGGATTTTGACCTTTCTGGTAACCTTGACCTTGACCTGATGACCTCCAGAATTTATGGGGGTTTATTCTGGATGAATGCCCACCTATCCTGAAAGTTTCATGAACAGCGGTCTTGCCGTTTTGTTGTAATGTTGCTAAAAAGGAAAGAAGGAAAGAAAGAAACCCCACCAAAAACAATACCTCACCTTCCGGACTCCGTCTCGGGCACGGTAATAACATAATAGCTGACGAACGACCACTCTAAAAGGCTCACTTGCTGATTATGTTTTATAAAGCAATAGCTAACAATATTACCTTGCTGTGGCATGAGCAAGATAGGTAATTTTAATTCAGCACTAGTGTAGATTAAGCATCCCTCGTGATGTGAAAATTTGTGCTTGAATTCACATGTGTGCGTGTGTGTGTGTGTGTGTGTGTGTGGAGGGGTGACAGTACAATTGTGGTAATTCTTGCAACAATAAAGTTATGATTTTTAAAACAAATCTTTCCAACTGTGCTTTGACCCAGGCTCGTTAATAATTAATTGACAATAATCAAACCATTGCAAAACAATCAAAGACAAGTGGTGCCAGGCACAACATTCTCTGCCAGAGACAGACATTTTACAGTGCCGTGAAAAAGTATTTGCCCCCTTCCTGATTCCTTCTTTTTTTGCATATATGTCAAGCTTAAATGTTTCAGATCATCAAACAAATTTTAATATTAGACAAAGACAACCCGAGTAAGTACAAAATGCAGTTTTTAAATGATGAGTTCATTTATTAAGGGAAAAAAGCTATCCAAACCTACCTGGCCCTATGTGAAAAAGTAATTGCCCCCTAAATCCTAATAACTGGTTGTGCCACCCTCGGCGACAACAACTGCAATCAAACGTTTGCAATAACTGGCAATGAGTCTTTCACATCACTGTGGAGGAATTTTAGCCCACTCTTCTTTGCAGAATTATTTTAATTCAGCCACATTGGAGGGGTTTTGAGCATGAACGGCCTGTTTGAGGTCATGCCACTGCATCTCAATAGGATTTAAGCCAGGACTTTGACAAGGCTACTCCAAAATCTTCATTTTGTTTTTTTTAAGCCATTCAGAGGTGGACTTGCTGGTGTGTTTCAGATCATTGTCCTGCTGCATAACCCAAGTGCGCTTGAGCTCGAGATCACAATCTGAGGGTTGGACATTCTCTTTCAGGATTTTCCAGTAGAGAGCAGAATTCATAGTTCCATCAATTATGACAAGTCGTCCAGGTCCTGAAGCAGCAAAGCAGCCCCAAACCATCACACTACCACCATCATGTTTGACTTTTGGTATGATGTTCTTTTTATGAAATGCTGTGTTAGTTTTACGCCTGATGTAATGGGACGCATACCTTCCAAAAAGTTCAACTTATGTCTCGTCAGTCCACAGAATACTTTCCCAAAAGTCTTGGGGATTATCAAGACGTATTTTGGCAAATGTGAGACGAGCCTTCATGTTCTTTTTGGTCAGCAGTGGTTTTCGCTTTGGAAATCTCCCATGGATGCCATTTTTTGTCCAGTTTCTATCTTACTGTTGAATCATGAACACTGAATTTAACTGAGGCAAGTGAGGCCTGCAGTTCTTCAGATGTTGTTTTGGGTTTTTTGTGACCTCCTGGATGAGTAGTTGATGTGCTCTTGGAGTAATTTTGGTGGGCCGGCCACTCCTGGGAAGGTTCACCACTGTTCCAAGTTTTCTTCCTTTGTGGATAATGGCTTTCACTGTGATTCGCCGGAGTCCCAAAGCCTTAGAAATGGCTTTGCCACCCTTTCCAGACTGATGTCAATTTCTTTGTTTCTCATCTGTCCTTGAATTTCTTTAGTTTGCGGCATGACATGTTGTTTTTTGAGATCTTTTAGCCTACTTCACTTTGTCAGACAGGTTCTTTTGAAGTGATTTCTTGATTCAACAGGTCTGGCAGTAATCAGGCCTGGGTGTGGCTAGTGAAATTGGACTCAAAAAATGTGGTTAATAATAGTTAATTCATGATTTAGCAAGGGGGGCAATTACTTTTTCACATAGGGCCAGGTAGGTTTGGATAGCTTTTTCCCCTTAATAAATGAAATCATCCTTTAAAAACTGCATTTTGTATTTACTCGGGGTATCTTTTTCTCATATTAAAATTTGTTTGATGATCTGAAACATTTAAGTGTGAAAAACATGCAAAAAAGTAAGAAATCAGGAAGGGGGCAAATACTTTTTCACGGCACTGTAAATCATTTTTTTATTTTTTTTCATGATTTTGTCCTGACCCAGATAGGTCTAAAATTTAATTTGGTGATGCTCAGACCATTGCTCTCCTTTCTGTAACAAACTGGACAGAGAAGAAGCCAATTGCAGATTTGACAATGAGCCATTAGGGCGCATACATAATGAGGAGGCAAAGGAGAAATGGAAGAAGGCTTTGGGAACCTGCTGTACCTAATAATTTGTTCATTAACAATTTAGCGCAGTGGATGAGATACCAGGGAGGAAATCTAGAATAAAGATAACAGGTATTTGATTTGGTAACACGTAGGTTGGGCTGAGGCTCTCGTGTGCACGCACATTGCTGTTCCCAATCAAAAACGTGAAAACACAACATTACTTGAGGTTTGTGGATTGGCTAGTTTATTGTGCTTCATACGTGATCATAAACTTGATTTTTACTATACTTAATGAAGTGAGAAATGCATCTTACCGCACTCAGAAAAGGAAGTAGGTTGCACAAAAAGATGGCTTTCAGTTGAAAACCATAGAAAACACCGATACCATACTGCGTTTCACTTAAAAATTGATAGTTATCATGTAAAACTTACTCCAAATTACTGTAAACCCCTCTTTTAGCTGCCATATTGTGACATTCCTAGTTAACATAACATAACATGAGTGGCGAGAACAGGCCATTCAGCCTAACTAGGCTCGCCAGTGTTTTTTTTTTTGTTTGGTTTTTTTTTTCGTATTGTGAATATATCACTCCAGATACTCAAAGACTCAATGGTATCTAGCTTTAAGTCAAGCCTGCTCTTGAAAATTCCCAAGGTTTCTGCCTCAACAATATGGTCCGGCAAGCTATTCCACATCAAAATTACTCTTTGGGTGAAACAACGTTTCCTAATATCAGTGCTAAATTTACCTTTGGTCAACTTCCATTTGTGACCCCGAGTTCTACTAACAACACTTGGTTGAAGGAATCCTACATAATTCACTTTGTTAATCCCTTTAACATATTTAAAGACCTCAATCAGATCACCCCTTAGTCTCCTTTTCCTAAGACTAAAGAGATAAAGGATCTTCAGCCTCTTCTCATAGCTTTAATCTTTTATACCTGGAATTAGCTTGGTGGCTCTTCTCTGAACTTTTTCTAGAGCCTCTATATCTTTCTTAAAGTATGGGCCCCAGAACTGTACACAATATTCCAGACGAGGTCTGATAAATGTGTTGTACAAGAGAAGTATGATCTCCTTGGATTTGTACTCAATATTTTTGGCAATGTATCCCAGCATCTGATTGGCTTTTTTAACTGCTATGGCACAATGGCTAGAACCTGTGAGGGTTTGGTCAACAATCACTCCCAGATCTTTTTCATGTGGAGCACATTCCAGTTTTAAACCTCCCATGAAGTAATCCTGTCTAATGTTTTTATTACCAACATGTACAACTTTACATTTCGCTACATTAAATTTCATTTGCCACATTTCTGCCCAATTCTGGATTCTATACAAATCATCCTGTGCACTTTTGTGGACTCTAAACTATTTGCCAAACCTCCCAATTTAGTATCATCTGCAAATTTAACCAATTTGCTCTCAATATTCCTATCAAGGTCATCAATGTAGATGAGGAACAGCAGGGCTCCCAACACTGATCCCTGAGGGATGCCACTCCCCACAATACCTAGCTCAGATGAGGTTCCACTGACCACCACTCTTTGTGTTCTGTCCTGTAACCAGTTTTGAATCACTCCAGAATACCTCCTGTAACTTTAATGGAGCTCATTTTTAAAATGAGTCTCTTATGCGGTGCTGTATCAAATGCTTTCTGAAAATCCAAGTATATGATGTCATAAGCCCAGCTCTGATCATAAGTCTTAGTGGCCTCTTCAAAAAATTCCAGAAGGTTTGTCAGGCATGACCTTCCCTTACGGAAACCATGTTGGCTGTCCCTCAAGATATTATTACGTTCAATAAATAATTTCAGCTCATCTTTTATGATAGATTACAGTATTTTGTATGCAATGCAAGTTAACCTGACTGGCCTGTAATTTCCTGGCTCAGTACGGTCCCTTTTCGTATATATTGGTATTATATTGCCCTGCTTCCAATCATTTGGTATTTCTCCAGTTTCTAAAGACAGTCTGAAGATAGCTGAGAGCGGTTTAAAGATGATCTCACTAGCTTCCCTGAGCACTCTAGGATATAAGCCATCAGGACCTGCCACCTTATCTGCCTTTAGTTTATGCAACTTGTCTAATACTTCATTATCCCTAACCTCAATTTCCGCTAAATAATTTTGAGCATTGGACATGCCCTCTGGCCGAATAAAAACCCGGTCTGAGGTAAATTCTCAACACAGTAAATGTTTAAGGTATCCGCAATAGGAATAGTTGTTCCTGGTAAGTTGGGAGTATGTTCTCGACAAGAGGTGGCAACTGGAGTGCACTATCCTCAGCGTTTGATACACGAACACGATGCCTGGATCATGTTCTTGTATCGAATCAAATACAACCTTGGAGTAAGTGGTTAGAGTCACCTCTAATAGTGAAATGACCCTGCCCAGACTGAGACAAAATCTACAGGGAGATGCCCCATTGCAAGATTTAGCATTCAATTTCATAATAACAAAATTGCAATTTGTTATGATTTAAATACCCTTTAATTGTATTTACTTAAAAAATGTTGTGTTCATATTACAACCCCAATTCCGAAATAGTTGGGACAAAGTGTAAATTGTGAATAAAATCAAAATGCAATGACTTTCAGATCACATGAGCCAATATCTTATTTACAATAGAACATAGATAACATTTCAAATATTGAAGCTGAGACATTTTACATTTTTATCCACAAAATGAGCTTATTTCAAATTTTCTGGCTGCAACAGGTCTCAAAAAGTTGGGACACAGGAAAAAAAAAGGCTGTAAAAGCAAATAATATATAAGAGAATCAGCTGAAAGAACCTTTAGCAAGTAATTACGTTAACTGGCATCAAGTATGTAACATGATTGGCCATAAAAAGGACGTCTTAGAGAGGCTGAGTATCTCAGAAGTAAGGATGGCCAGAGGCTCTCCAACCTGTGAAGGCTTGCGTAAAAAAATTGTGGAATACTTTAAAAACAATGTTCCTCAATGTCAAATTGCAAAGGCTTTGAAGGTCTAATCATCGACCGTGCATAACATCATCAAAAGATTCAGAAAAACTGGAAAAATCTCTGTGCGTAAGGGACAAGGCCGAAGATCATACTGGATGCCCGTGATCTTCAGGCCCTCAGATGCCAGTGCATCACTCACCAGCACGATTCTGTCATTGGCATTACTAAATGGGCCCAGGAATAGTTCAAGAAACCACTGTCTGTAAATACAGTCCACCGTGCCATCCACAGATGCCACCTAAAACTCTATCATGCAAAAAGGAAGCCATTGTTCAGCATGATCCAGAAGCACCGCCATGCTCTGTGGGCCAAGGCTCATTTAAAATGGACTGCAGCAAAGTGGCAAACTGTCCTGTGGTCAGACAAGTCCAAATTTGACATTCTTGTTGGAAATCATGGGCGTTGTGTCCTCCGGGCTAAAGAGGAGAAAGACCACCCCTCCTGCTATCAGCGTTCAGTTCAAAAGCCAGCATCTCTGATGGTATGGGGATGCATTAGTGCATATGGTGTGGGACACTTGCATGTTTTAAGAAGCACCATGAATGCTGAAAGGTATATAAAGGTTTTAGAGCAACATATGCTCCCCTGCAGACGACATCTATTACAGGGAAGGCCTTGTGTATTTCAGCAGGACAATGCAAAACCACATACTGCAGCTATTACAACAGCATGGCTTCGTAGTAGAAGAGTCCGTGTGCTGAACTGGCCTGCCGTGCAGTCCTGATCTTTCACCGATTGAGAACATTTGGCGCATAATTAAAAGAAAAGTCTGTCAAAGGCGACCCAAAACTCTCCAGCAGCTGGAGGCCTGTATTAAACAAGAGTGGGATCAAATTCCAATGGCTAAACTCAAGAAACTTGTCTCCTCAATGCCCAGACACCACCACTCTGTGTTAAAAAGAAGAGGGGATGCTACACAATGGTAAACAGGCCCATGTCCCAATTTTTTTGTGACCTGTAGCAGCCATCAAATTTGAAATGAGCTCATTTTGTGAATAAAATTGTAGAATTTCTCAGTTTCAACATTTGCTATGTTATCTCTGTTCAATTGTGAATAAAATACTGGCTAGTGTGATTTGAAAGTCACTGCATTTTGATTTTATTCACAATTTACACTTTATCCCAACTATTTCGGAATTGGGGTTGTATATTGATATTCAAATTTTATTCTTTTTTTTTTTTTTTTTAAAGAAAATAGACATTGCTCTTAAGGGGGGCATTTTACCCTGGTTAGCCCAACTGGCTTTAATGGAGTGAGTGAGGAGAAAATCATCACTTGTATCATTATGTACATACATTTAAGCTTCGCAAAAAAGGATCACTATTCTATCATGCATAAGACATAACATGTAGCTTGTGGTACATGATGAATGTTCTACATTTATATAACGGTATTCTGTTTGAATATATATATTGCATGCATGTGTATATATGTGCACGTGCGTGAGTGATTGTGTGCGCGCGCATTTCTGTGTGTGTGTGGTGTGTATGAAACTGTACGTTACTTTCACTGACAGCCATACTACTGGCATGACTTTCCTGATAATGTCAACTTGAAAATTGCCTAAGTTTCCATTTAAGGCCTTTAAGTTTTTCCTTGGTTTCTCTAAAATAGCTTTCTATATTTCAGTGACTTGGTAGTATGGTTTGATTGGGAAATAACCAAAAACCATATCCCCTTTCTGTAGAATCATTCATTGGCATCCTGAAACTAAAACATGAGTAATAATAAAGATGTCCACTAAAGCAATGAAGTATGACAGATATAGGTCTTAAACCGCGTGTATGCTGATCTTTGTGCCAACCACAGCTGCAATCCCCGATTTTTTCCGATGTTTCTACTTTTTCTTAATCGCGCCATTAATGTTTAAAGGGTTAATTTCCCCCTTTAAGCCACTTCATGTCGGAAATAGACACGCATGCCCTGAAGAATTTCACATCTATATTGTGCTATGTTTCAAATAGTTTTATTGCATAAAAAGGGTATAATTATAACTGATGAAATTAATAAATCGGTTTATTACAGAGTGTGCGCATGTTCGTCAAAAATGGACATTTTAGTTGCTACTGACACTTCAAAGACAAGGCAAATGATCAAATGAGCCAAACCTGGGCTACGTCCGAATAGTATTTTTATTCTATTTTTATTTTATTTTAATTTTTTGCCTAGGAAAGTTCCTAACTCCTAAAAAATGATCTGTAAATAATTACGTGGCAGCCATGATAAGTGGATTCGAATTCTTTAAATGTTAAGGAAATATGTCTCAGTGCTTCCTAATTTACCACCATTAGCATAGGGTACACAGAACCATCCTTTTCAACAAAAAGGAGATAACGCTATCCCACAATTCTCCCCAGCAGCAATATTTAAAGCGACGACCATTCATCCGGCCAATCGCGTAAAAAAGCGTATATGATGGGCAGGGGACTCATGATCACGTTGCCAGGACAGGAACAGGACATGCCGATGGGGCTGGGAAAAGAGAATAAAGAAAATAGATGAATTTTCAAATCAAAGCATATTGCAGTTCTTACAGTCACTGAACTGAGGAAAGATGAGTTCACACGACTTATGTCAAATGTCTCAATCAATACATCGACTGCTTGGAGCACAAAAAGGTTAAGAGCATTTTTTAAGTTTTGAGAAAAAGCAATGTAAAACTTTAAAACAATGTGAAAAATATGATTTGCATCCAACCTCCTAGTTACAGCAAAGAATGTATTGAACAGTTTTGTGCACCAAGCAGACGTCATCTGGCTGTATGTAGCTCTGAGGTGCATTGAGCCTTTAAGGTAAATAAAATGTAAGCGCATGAAATATATCAATGGCTCTGTCCGCTACGAACATCGTAGCTACAGCGGCTCTGGGTAGCATGAGAACCAGAGAAATCAATAACGTCATTTACGCGACATCTCGGGTTTGAAATGTGAAGTCTTTTTACTTTTTTTCACAGTCGTATATTTAAACAGTTATACAACAAACTGCTAATTTATTGGATTGCAAAATTATCTTTTAAATCAACGCACATCATATGTGTAATTCATGGCATAATACAGGCGGGATCAAAAAATAGTTCATTTCTTGCCATTGACGACCATACACGTTTTTCGAAATAAAGTCCCATGGTGGTCAACCGGAAAGGGCGTGACTTCGCCACTCTATGAAAACTGCTTGACACGAGAATCATCATGGCCACACAGCTGGGCTGCGTCCGAATTGTCTTTTTTTGCCTTGGAAAGTTCCCAACTCCTAAAAAATGATCCGGAAATAATTACGTGGCAGCCATGATAAGTGTAGTCGAATTCTTTAAATGTTAAGGAAAGGTGTCTCAGTGCTTCCTAATTTACCTCCTTTAGCAAAGGGTACACAGAACCATCCTTTTTGAAAAGAAAGGAGGTAACGCTATCCCACAATTCTGCGCAGCAGCAATATGTCAAGCGGCGACCACTCATCCAGCCAATAGCGTAAAGAAACCTATACGATGGGCAGGGCACTCATGATCACTGTGGGTGCATCTCAAAGCGTAGGCTGCATCCTTTGAAGGCTGCATTTTTAGGGGTCGTCATTTAATTCCATCCGCCAAACTGGCATGACTTCATTTAATCTCTGTTAAAAAGCTTTGGTTTAAGCGAGTCGTCACTGGTTTCCCTAACCTTAGCCTTAAAACTAACCCCCAACACTAAACCTAGCTCTACACCTAACCCTAAATTTAACCTTATCCCTTACCCTAAGTGTTATTTTGGCCGATGTAAGTAAGTGAGGACCCCAAAAAATGCAGCCTTCGAAGGATGCAGTGCACGCTGTGAGATGCAACCATTGCCTAGTGTAAGTAGGGGAGAGCCGGTGCGAAAGTAACGTGGGACGAAAGTAATACGGCGATTTACTCACAGCCATCCGCACTTCGATGCGTCATATTAGGTCAGCGCGTGCAGCTCGCGACACTCTCCAGACCCGGGAAAAATCTTGAGGTTTCGATGCTTCCCCCCGGAACGAGACCGGGAAGACTGTTTTCCACAGTGGTGAGTAAACTCAGACAAATGGTAAACTTTTTTGACTTAAAGTTTGTCTTTATCGCTCCATGTGTCATATTTATGATGAAGTGATAGGTCATTTAGTTTTGTAACATATCCTGAAGTTTGAAATGTCAGACTTTTTCCACTTTAGAAGCAATCCTGGTTCTAATGTCTGGAGTCACTGTCGGGGCGGAAGTAGCAACGGTTACGTTCGTCCCTCTCTGCTAATGCGGCCAAAATTTTCTGTTTTAAAGCTCATTTAAAAAATGTGTGTGTTATATTTTACCGACAGAAAATGCCAAGAGTTAGGGTCAGAACTACCCAGAGAGGAAAGGTTGACCAGCAGGTGTACAGAAGGGCCTTTTTTGATGTCCGAAGAGGCGAGAGTATAAGGAGGGCAGCAGAGGTGCATGGCGTTTGTCATGTCACCCTGTTCAGGTACTGCAAGAGGAGGGCAGAGGCAGGAGGGCAGCAGACCAGAGCCCCAGGGTACAGGGCTCACAACAAAGTCTTCACAGAAGAACAGGAGAAGAGACTGCAGGCATACATAAAGAGAGCAGCTGATATATATTTTGGCCTGAGTCCTAAAGAGGTTGGAGTAACACTGCAGACAGAGCTACACCACTATCGCCATTTGCCTAAGATAGCAAGCACCTCAGCTCCGGATCTGCCGTGGCTCTGAGGTGCTTGCTATCTGGGAATTAACCTCTTTTTTCATGCTGTTTTAGGTGCGAAAGTTTGCATATGAGCTGGCCGAAAATATTGGCCTCAAAACTCCATGTTCATGGGAGAAAAACCAGATGGCAGGGAAGGACTGGCTCACCTCCTTCCTTGAGCACAACAAAACCCTTTCCATCCGTCGACCTCAAGCCACCAGCATGTCCTGCTCCACCAGCTTCAACAAGACCAACGTGACAGCGTTTTTTTAAAAACCTAAAGACTGTCCTCACCCGCTATAATTTTGAAGCAAAGGACATCTGGAACATAAATGAAACAGGTAAAAAATTTATATTTAGATAAATTAAAAAGCAACAGTGATTTGCAACAGCAATTGATTTACCGGCCAACCCATGTTTCTTTTGAGAAAATTCAAATTCCTTTCATCTAGGCAACTGGCAACAAAAACACTACATATGTTGTTCAAGATATGTAAAATTATGCACTTACACTTTTTGTATAGGTTTTGGACATAAATCATTTAAAGTGAAACCTACCTCCTTCTGAAGAGGAACCATCATCTTCTGATTCAGGACAAACTCTGGGTGTCATCTTCCACTTCACCATCATCGTCAATCATAGGATGCAATTCCTCATCAGTGAGATACCTAGCCTCCATGTTTGCAATGAATTATGGGAAGGTTGTGGGATGGCCTCTATGGCTGAGGCAGTGCAGTGGATATGTACAGGGGGCAGAGAGGACGTTTGCTTGTACTGACAATCCTTGTGGGTAGATTGGGTTTGCCCATTTAGGAAATGTTGTTCTCAGTTTTTATCTCGCAACCTCCTGAAGGAAAAAGGGCGGGATGGCCCAGTATGGTTCTTAGGGGCTCAATTCATTTCATTCATTATTTGGTACCCCGGTTGGCCAGACAAAATCATTGCCACCAAGGGGCAGCAAGGTTGGATCTGGGGAAAAGGGACATTGGGACTGTTGCCTTTGCTGCACACACACCGATTTCTTCCCAAGGAAGATGTTCCAGCACCACTTCATTTTGGCTGCACTGGTTTGCCAATGGATCGGGTGGATGCAGCAGACCGATTTCTTGGCATTTTTACAGCATTTTGCAAAGGCACCCCGTGTGACCCCGAGTCAAAGTTGCTGTTACTCTTAGACAATCATCCATCACACCTCTCTGTGGTAGCTATTGACTTTTTTGCAAGTCACATGGCATTGTACTCCTGTCTTTTTCCCTCCACTGCTCCCACCGCCTTCAGCCGCTAGACCGAAGCATTTTTGGTCCTCTGAAGCACTACATTAACAGTGCAGCAGACAATTGATGCGAATGAACCCTGGAAGAACTTTGACCATCTACAACATCCCAAGTCTTGTGGCTAAAGCTCTGCCTCAAGCTGTGACAGCAAGCAGCATTTCATCTGGGTTCGAGTGTACCGGTATCTGGCCCTTGAATCCAGATATTTTCAGTGAGACAGACTTTGCTCCAGCTTTTGTGACCGACCGTCCTGCACCTGCACCAGCACCAGCTCCATTCCCAATGCCAGTGCCAGCTCCATCACCAGCGCCCTCTTCATCACTAATGTCCGCTTCATCACCAACACCCTCTTCATCACCAATGTCCGCTCCATCACCAGCTCCCGCTCCCGTAAGACACCAGCAACCTAGCCAGAGCCCATTTGAGCTGCATCCCCGTGAGTCTGCCATTCCTCTACATGGTGAGAGTTTGTGTCTGTGTGTGTCTTTAAATGTGCATGTTGAGCCTTGCCAAGCATTTATTTATTTTTTTTTAAATATTATCTATCCAGGTATGCTTGTGGTTCCAGGAACATCTAGTGGCACGCCAATTCAGAGGTTCAGCCCAGAAAAGGTTCGCCCATATCCAAAGGCTGGCTCGAGGAAAGAAAATAAAAGAAGAGGCAGAAAGAGGTGAGCAGATTGTCGTTTTTAACTTGTCTTGATTTTCTTGCTTGTATAAAAACAAACTGATTCTGACTACCATCTCATTGAATGTTGCAGGTCAACAGCAATACTGACCGACACCCCAGTAAAAGCTGCCTTGGAGGAGGAGACTCGGCAGAGGGGCCAGAAGAAACAGTCCTCTTCAAAACACCCAAAGAAGACGTTAAGCGGATACACTGCAACCATAGTTTCTCGGGGCAATGAGGAGGAATGTCTTGTTTGTGGGGAGACATTTTCCTCATCTTTGCCTGGAGAAGTGTGGGTGCAGTGCATCTTTTGTCTGCTGTGGTCACATGAGGCATGCACTGAGGGTGCAGCTCATTATATCTGTCACAACTGTGATGAAAATGTTTAAAACAAATGTGTGATTGTTTTTGCTTCTGTTTTAATGTCATTTTTATGATTGAATTGAATAAATGAATGCATTGTGTATTTACAATTGCATGTTAGCAAAGACATTGTTTGATTTTTTCAAATGAAAAACGACAGTAATTCAAAAGATTCCAGTTAATTTGATCAGGTTACTTTTGTCCCGCCCATGCGCTACTTTCATCCCGACTGGAGGGGTCGAAAGTAGCAATGCGCAACTTCCATTGGATGGCATACTATGCCGAAGTCAATATATATTGAGATGATTTAGCACCTGATATTGACAGAGCACACACAAAAGTAGTTAATCGCTCGATTTTTTTTTCGGTCTGTAATGTTATCTTTTAAAATGACGTTTATGTGAAAAATGTTACTTTTGTACCAGCTCTCCCCTACATTCGGATTCTCTACTTAGCGCGGCTATCTTCCTAAGTCGTTAGGACTTCCCCTTTACTCCTTTCCTTTACCTTATGACGTTTTCCATAAAGGTTACAGAAAAGTGGTAAGGCATTAGTGGATAGGTCGTAATTTTTTAACTCTTCGGACGCAGCCTGGGTCATTTTTTTTTGCATTTGAAAGCCTGAGCTTCCAATGTCTGTTTACTTTATTGCTGTTTCTAAGTGGCTAGTCTATCGCAATTTCCGGTGACTTGAACTATGTGTACATGGATAAAAGGTCCATCATTCATTACTCAGACGTTGTTGCCCTTTTGCTCGCCTAAATGTGGGCCACTGGCCACCATTGGGCCGCCTACGCAACTGCGGTTTTTTTTTTTTTTTTTTCCGGACCGGACCGGCGCACTGACCCAGCGGCCCACCGGGAAAACTCCGGGTATCCCCGATGGCCAGTCCGCCCCTGCTCAGCGAAATGGATACAGATCATTTGCGGTTCGATTCTGCCCTTTGTTGGACTTTTACAGCATCATCATTGTTCTGATTTAGATTGATACAACTGAAAGACGAATCTAAAGCCTGATTCATGCTTCTTGCGGTCGGTGCGGTCAGCACGGCCTACACGGTGAAATGACGCAATTGCGGCCAAGGCGACAGAGCGCGGAGGGTCCGCGGAGGCTCTGAACGCCGAGCCGGGCACCTGGAGGATTTTGTAACAACGCGGCCGGGGTCGCACAGACCGCGTTGCAATGATTGGCTAGCTTCAGGACCCGGAAGTACGTATACCTATTAAATAAAAAATGAAAAGCTTCAAAGAGAAGCCAGCTGTACGTACAAACAGCTGAAAGTGCAAACATCTTTACTACAGTTCCTATCGGATCTACAAGGATGCTCATTGCCAGACATCGGTGCAGGAACTGCCGAAATGCAAACCATGTCAACTTAGTTTTCGGAAGTTTCAAGTGACCCAATTATCGTAATAGTGGAGAAAGAGCGGCCAGTAATATTTGTTTTGACAGCGACGCACTGTCTAATCTAATTCAAAATAATCGAGCCGTGTGTTTGGTAGTAGTAGTAATAATAATAATAATAATAATAATAATAATACGATAGTGAAAATGAACGTATTTATCACAGAAATAAGATTCAGTAGCGCAACTGCAGTGCAGGTCCGTTCTTGGACTGCATCAAGCAGGTCCGTTCGTGGAGTCCGCACCTTTGAAACCGCGCCCGATCAAGAAGCATCATGCTGAAAGCCAATCATTGGACATTCAGCGACCCGGGGTTACAAAAATCCTCCAGGTGCGCGGCTCGGCGTTCAGAGCCTCCGCGGACCCTCCACGTTCTGTCGCTTTTTGCAAAATTTCACCGTGTAGGCCGTGCTGACCGCGCCGACCGCAAGAAGCATGAATCAGGCTTCAGGCTGCGTCCGAATAGTCTTTTTTGCTTAGGAAAGTTCCTAACTCCTAGGCTGCGTCCGAATAGTCTTTTTTGCTCAGGAAAGTTCCCATTTCCTAAAAAATGATCCGGAAATAATTATGTGGCAGCCATGATAAGTGGATTCGAATTCTTCAGATGTTAAGGAAAGGTGTCTCAGTGCTTCCTAATTTACCACCTTTCGCTTAGGGTACACGGAACCATCCTTTTCGTAAAGAAAGGCGATAAAGCTATCCCACAATTCTGCGCCGCAGCAATATTGAAAGCGGCGACCACTCATCCAACCAATCGCGTAAAGAAAAGTATATGATGGGCAAGGGACTCATGATCACGTTGCCTAGGGTAAGTGCATTCGGATTCTCTTAGCGCGGTTGTCTTACTAAGTCGTTAGGAATTCCCTTAAACACCTTCCTTTTACCTTATGACGTTTTCTACAAAGTTTAAAGAAAGTGGTTGGGAATTAGTGGATAAGCCGTAATTTCTTGACTATTCGGATGCAGCCTAATTCTGCGTCAAACTCAGTGAAAGAATTTTCGGTATCGTAGTTGGTACAGTCGCTCAAACCAGCTCCAAGAGAGCACATCGACCGCAACAAAGACAGGCCTTTTTTTTTTTTTTTTTCGCAAGGCACGTCCATGAGAACACGTTACAGTAAAAATTGCAAAGCAGAAAAAAAATTGCTCCAGCTCCTATTTCAGCATATACCAGCAACTCCTCTCACTAGCTAAATATATTTACGATCGTATCTAAAACAGGCGAAATAGGCCTATTGGCATCAAAACAGAGCTAATTAAGTGCAAATTGAAAGTGAAGTCCCCAGTCGCTTTTTGTGCGTCGCTTTACATTACTTTTTCTTGTGTTTGAAAATAGACAAGTTTAAGGACGAGTAAGCAGTCGTTTGGCTTTCTATAATGGATCAATGCCGCCATCTAACATTACAATTATTATTATTATTATTATTATTATTTATTAATTAATTTGTTTGTTTGTTTATTTTTCCGTTATCGCTTGACTCTTGGAACACATGAGACCGATCACTTTACGGAATTTTTTATTGATAAATAATGACACCCCAATTTACAGTGCTGCTCGTCGTTGTTCTGATCATCTGACCTAGCTATACTGTTATCAACTGGCACCTTTTTTGCCAGTTATTTCAACTGTAATTTTACGATCAGTTTATAACCGATGTTCCGTGTATGTTAACTGTAAACCACTGTAAAGTGCAGGACTCTACATACAGTTAAAATAACAAGGGGACAATGCGTTCATTTAACTGTTAAATTCAGTCAATTTATGACAGTGTAACCTCACGTTACCTAAAATAAATTGATTAATCATTTATATGCCTGTTAATGACATTGCTCAAAATATTTATTGGGCTTGATGATTCTGTTGCTATTATTTCTTCAATTTAAAATGTGCTTTTGATTTTAAAAGAAGTTTCTGGCTTTTTATTGGCTGAAAAATTAATTAACTCGTTGGAAAAATCGGAAAACATATAGCCTATCCTTGTTTGTTTGTGTGTGTGTGTGTGTGTGTGTGTGTGTGTGTGTGTGTTTATGTCGCGCTTGAATAATTTCCATAATCTTAAGATATAGCTATGTGTAAATATATAGATGCAATTTTGCGAAAATAAATTTTGTGTGAGAACGAAGTCGTTTTTCTTAATTACACCGCGTATTTTTATGCAGGGCCGTCGTATAGGGGGGAAAGGTGATGACAATTATAAGGGCCCACAGTCCATTGGGGCCCACAAAACCCACAGTAACCGCCATGACTAAATTATTATGCATAGACCTAACTGCTATTCATACTAATGCACCAGAGTTAATCACAAAGCCACAACGGCATGCAATATTGTTGAAATAAATTTCAACAACCCCCTTCTTAAAAAATGGTTCAGTCCATGCTTCGTGCTCCTCTAGGAAAATTGTCTGTGCGTTTTTGCTTGCGAGGTTCGCGAACTACTGCAGTCAATAGTACGCGCAGCCGACACACACAAATCTGGACACTAGAAAAGGGGAGAGAGAGAGAGAGAGGCCAGCAGAGCAGGGGCCCAGAAAATACCAAAATTCTTTTCAAAGAAAGGTGAGAGTATTTAACTAGCTTGCTATGTTAGCTGTTCAGGCTGGTTATTCAGCTGCTAACGTTACGTTAATGTAACATGCGGTCAGCTGAGTAAATAATCGCCTGACAAGAATTACATTACTCCGTTATTAACGGTATCATCTACAGAAAAGATCGGTATGGTCATCATTTGCCAGCCGTTATAATATACCGTCAAAAAATCCGGTAGCAGCAGGACACATTCCTCCATCCTTATTATGAGTGGTTACTGCATACTTGGCTCTCGTGACTGTACAGGCTAGGTTTGGCTAGCGAACTACATGCAGTCAGCGTGGTAACCTTAGGTGCAATTGAAACAATCGCTTGACAAGGCTGACATTTTACCTTCTCACAAAAGTGTTCACTAAAACTAAACTGCTACTTTATTCTGTTGACATAAGTCTTGTTAACGCGGGGGGTAATTTTACAGAGCTTGCCCTCCTCATACAATATCAAAGTGAAGATGTGTGCTTAGAGCTATGGTACTGAGAGAGAAGCCCATCTAAATTTGGTTTATTCCAAGACTAGGTATGTTAGTTCTTCATTAGTTGGTCCATAAAATATAATTTTAAATGTTTACAAAAGCAATATGAAATGGAATAATTAAACCTTTATGCACTGCTACTCCAGAATCAGCTGTGGTCACTTCATCTGAACCGGACCCAACAGTAGACCCTCACCACCAGCAGTCTGAAGATGTTTTTGATGGTGAGTGAGTGAGTGAGTGAGTGAGTGAGTGTGGCAGAAACTGGTTGGCTGTTTAGATTTATTAGTGAACTGCTGTACCAATGGCAATTACTTACATATTGGTCAGTCTCTCAGCCATTTGAATTATATAATTAATGGCAAAATTGGCTGGACTTATTTATAAGTCTACTTAAGTCACTATCCATCCTGTTGACAGAGCCAGGCCCATCTCCCCAAAGCAAGGCTACTTCAGATAGTGAAGGGAATAGTGAAGCAGATCATAGCTGTAGGCTACAGCTACAACAACCCAAGAGAGGCGTAATAGCCTTGCCAGACTTTCAATTGAAAGTCAGTTAAGCAGACAGTTGGACTTCAAAGACCTTAAGCTGCGAACAAACAAAATAACTTAAGCTCAAGTTGACATAAGGGAAGACTTAAAATTATAGTTTTTGATATTTATTTTACAAGAAAGTATTTCATTGTGTTGTCAATATTACTTGCAAGAAATTCAAACAGTTAAGTTACATAGCTACCTTTAGTGATTTCACTGTACCAGCTCCACCTTGTGTTGTATCTTTAGCCAGTATACTTTGAGTTATTGTCTGTTGCACATTAGTGCTCGATGTTTTACAATAGAATACCCAGTACCCATTTGCTGAGTGGTTAATTGAGCATTTATTTCTGATCAGACTAGGTGTAATAATGTGGTTTCAGGTAGCCTCTTCTGTGAATACGTGCCACATCTAATAATTCAGAATTTGCATAATAATACTCTTGACTCTGTGTTGAGTGGTTAATTGTTAAAAAAAAAAAAAAGGAAAAATTGGGTGTATTGCATCTAGCACTGTCAAGAACACCGAGAAACAGAAAAATGAATAACAGCCATTGTCGTAAAAAAAATGGCAATGAAATGTCTGGGGCGGGGGCCCACACTTATATTCTTTCAGGGGGCCCAGAATTCCTAGCAACTGCCCTGTTTTTATGTCAACATTTCAGTGGGAAACGGCATTAATTTAACTCGAACAAATGTGAGATTGGTATGATGTGTGGTAAAGTCGCATCTTGGGAAGGTCTTCCTTAATAAGTGGTTTCCTTTGGAAACAGCCAGGAAATTCACTTTACGCCTCCCGTCAGATAGGCGTTGAATTTACACCCGGTCTTTGTGAATATTGTTTACTACCAGCTGGTGCAGTAGTCCTAAAGTTATGCCACTACGATCGCGCAATTTGGCCTCAAGTCAGGCGTAAATCCAGTTGACCGGCCCCAGCATATTGGTTAATCCCTCCTGCTGAATTTCTGCTGTTTATACTCCAATATGTTTAGTGTTTATGACACATATGGGGTTCTGTGCTCCTACAAAATATTCAGAATAATTTTGTTTCTTTCTAAATATTCATGCAACATAAAATGTTGCTATTTATGTTTACCTTTATTAGGTACAGTCAAGTAGCTGACAAGTATAAATAGTCCAAAGTCTAAATGGCAGTTATTTTATCTGTCACAATGATCTCAATTACAGGCGTAGCATTTGCGTTTGAATCTTTCAAAGCGTCGATACGGTACTTGAAGCACTTTAACCCCTTCACTTTCTTGTACAAAACCACTTTAACTAGTATTTCCCTCTGGCATTTTCATACCTTTTAAAGTGTGGAGATTTTTTCTCATTTTTTGTTTTGTTTTGTTTGTTTATATCACAGTTAAAGGACGAAATATACTAATGTCATAAATAATTTTCATTTTCAGAAGCTTCAAACTCATTTTTAGCAGCTTAAACCTTACATGTTCAACAACTTGAACCTCACATTATCGGCAGCTTCCAGCTTTCCCACGCAGTTTCCTCTGGAACTGCACTTTTCTAGTTAACTAAAAAGCCGTTAAAAAAATTGTGATTGCAGTTGCGGTTGGAACGAAAACCGGCGCCCTCTCATTAAGAGATTGTCCTCAGGATGGACGTTGAGTGTCGTCGAGCATTAACAACCTAAGCTCATCGTGTCTTCCAGGTTTGAAATGGCCAGCATTGATTTCAACCACAAGATGGCGACTTTGTGTATCACTTTCCGGCTATTTCCTCAAATTGAAAGTTACGGAAATGCCTTGGGGACTCATTTATAAACAGTACGTACAATCAATAAAGTAATGTCCGCACCTTCACCTGAAGACCGGGGCATTATAAAAACTTACTTGATTCAAGAAACATGTTTAATGAATGGGCCTGCGCAATGCCTGCAAGATTTCAAGCTGATCTTAACTGAGAAAGTAAAAATTGCGTGCAGTTTAGAGTACAGTTGCATATATTATGTTTATAATTAGGTCAGTTTGAGACAAAGTAGAGAGTAAAATAGGTTATGTAAAAAATGAGCGCAGTCCAGCAGGTTTTTAGTGTGAACTTAATTGATTAAACTCAAATTTATACATCTCCAAAAGTTGAAGAAAAAGAGAGAGAGAGAGAGAGAGAGATTAAAAATGAGCACAAGAAAATAAGCGAATACTTTGCAGGCTGTAATATGGTCCTACTTAAAGAAATGCAAACTTTTGTATTCTTTCTAAATTTGATTTAAGCAAGATTTTTTTATTATCGGGAAATGTATTAGGCCTATGGCAAACTTTTACATGGGTAAAGACTAATGGGTGTGTTCAAACCGTCCCTACAGGTTCACAGCAAATTGAAATGAATCATATGTGCCTCCGTGGAGACCTTGCCCTATAAATGTTAATGGTTAAAGTTTTCAACTGGCAATGCGCAAACGTTCAGCGCGCACTCGAATCTTCCAATTTACAACAAAATATTCTCGTATGCAGACGCCTGTTTTGATTGTTATGTCATAATTTTATCGCGTAAAAAGACGCGAAACTCCTTTATCTGGCAAGCAGCGAAGGCTGGTGGACTCAATTGGTGAGCCGCGGCTCGTGCACAGAAAGAAATTGCCAACAAACGTCTCGGTTACGACGCAGCTTCTCAGCCCTTCATAGAGATCATTCACCTATGAAACTAGGCTGCTCAGTGAAAGCGCAGATTCCATCATTGTATCCGTGACACCGCGATGTAGGCCTACAGTGAGTGAATTGGACTACTTGAATGACTCAAAATGTGGTGGGCTCTCAGCAAGCCTGTTGGAGACTTAGTGCATCAAGCAGTTAATTTGACTTTTATGTAGACACATTGATGGTTTGCAACGCTTACTCTGCTCTCGGAAGGTAGGCCAAGCGTCCGACCCGCCACAACCCTTCTCTACATTCAAGAGCAAAGCAAAGTTTTCTAAATATTGGGAAAAATATTTCTCTCCAAAGCGCAGTGATTCTCCCCAATGATATCATAATGCTGGCACAAGAACAATGGATTAAGCATTTTCAACCATACACTTTTACGCAATTTCCTGCGCAACACTAAGTGCCTATCTGCCTATATTGCCCCACGTACTGATCGTACGTCATTCTCATTTATTTATTTATTTATTCATTTGTTTATTTATTTATCCTTTGACAGACGGGGCTCCTCAGCGATATTTAGGCCTTTATTATGTTGCCATCTTCCCACGGAAATGTGCACCCGAGCAGGTGAAGAAACCCGAGGTATGAAGAAGCGACATCTTATAAGAACACAGAGGTGTAATAACGTTGATTATTAGTTTCCAAACAATGGCATAGCTCGATTTCATCCGAGAATGATAGCAGGGCGTTTAAAAGACTTTCAAAGCATCTGTTGTTTAAGCATGACGGCTACTTGACAGCCTTTTACCGGGGCATTCTGAGTTTACGCACGCAGACTTCTGACCCGCTGCAGCAAATGTGGTGTAGTTGCAGTTTGGTCCTCGTTCGTTCCCCATTTGTTCCCTGATGACCACTCAAATTTTGCGTTCTTTGTTAAGTGCTACCCTTCATTTTGTAAATAGTTGGGCTATATAGCCATATATTTCTACAAAAAGCGATGTCGTGGAATAAGAAGGCTAGGTATACGATTAATTTGCGTTGGTTATCATTTGTTTTACGTGGCTTAGGGAAGTATGTTGCGAAGAAATAACATTAGTTTTTTTTTAAAATTACTCTCTATATTTCCGTCTCAAGAATTTAACATATGAGAGTGGTTTTCACTT
Source organism: Gymnothorax javanicus (assembly GCA_029692085.1). Lineage (NCBI taxonomy): Eukaryota > Metazoa > Chordata > Actinopteri > Anguilliformes > Muraenidae > Gymnothorax > Gymnothorax javanicus. The sequence goes on from CM056199.1 coordinate 21,797,736, forward strand.
TGATTGGTGGCGAAATTAAAGCGGTAATTCCTTCACAAGATTATAAAATATGAGAAGGTGTTTTTCATTTAGATTGGTTTTAAAAAATTAGTGCGAACCGGATCACTTTCGAACTGGAATGACATGTGCGCGCACTACCGCGAGGGGGTGCATTCTACTGTAGAAGTGCAGTCCGCGACACAACACCGACACTAAGCGCTACTCGCTGTCACGTTTGAGTAATGACTTCAATCTGTCGTCACCAAGGAGACCTGGTGGCCGTGCCTGAAACCGCCTTACATGTTGGTCCTTTAATTAGAGAATAACTTATCCCTCGGTTAAATGGCCACGGGCCCTCATGAGGAAGAGAAAACATGAAGGGTTTGACCACAAGAATTTATAGTGTCATTTCATCGTGATAAGAGGATCGAACTTGGAGAGACTGGGATTTGAGCCTTTGCTTTTCGCGCAAAAACGTATACCATTTTATTTCGATATGTCTCAGAAAACATTTTTATTCTCAGTAAACATCAGATAAATTAAATGCTTTTGTAGCAACGCTGGTGTTCTTTTTCAGTGGTGTGTGTCCTACTTTTTACATTACCTGTGTTGCATATGACGTAGGCTAATGTGACAGAAAAACATGATATATCTGGAGGTGAAAACATGTATAGCCTGTTTATGTCTATCTGCCGTTCGGCTTATTGCAGGAATGCATGACATTCAACAGAAGATTGAATTATCGCAACAAATGGAATAATTCATATTTGCCTAAAAAAGCCTCATGTTCGCTGCCTATTAAAACTTAAATGTATTGTATTTGGCCCAATGTAGCTTTATTTCTGTCACTTAGTTCTTTTTGACGAGCAACGCTGATGCTGCGCCTGTACCATTTAGTGAGATCTGAACACGTGTAGCAGATTTCATTTCGCTCTGATTGGGCGTATACCTTGTTATAGCCCCTCCACCGACCAATGGCCGTTCAGTGTTGTTTGTTCAGAATTCTCTGTAAATATAAAACCAGCGGACTTGAGTCGAATTAGAATTGATGCTAAGGAAGACACGGAGATAGATCATCTCTCTGTGGAAACATCAATCAAAAGCTGATTATCACCGTGAAGGAAGTAAGAAGACCAAGTATTTTCATATGATCTAAGGTATGTAACATTTTATATGAATTATTTTAATTTTAATTATTCAGAGACGTTTGTACTTTTGTTTCAGTGGACAAACCATGATGATTTTGTTTTTTTTTTGGGGGGGCGATCACTTTTTCATATTTGCATGATATAAATAATTAATATTCTAAACAAGGGCAGTGTTTTCAAGACTTGAATTACTCCTCTATGAGCTCGGTTTGTGCTCTACATGGGCTCGGTGCAGTTTCGTTTTATTTCGGTTGTGAATTCAGTGAGACTCCTGACGGCTGCGCTTTAGTCTCCTGGACTCTTGAAATAAATCTTGTCACTGACATCGACTGTTGCAGACTAGATTGGCAGTGATTAAATGAGAGAATGTGGCTTCTAATTTCGCTGTGCGTACCTGGGCTGATTGAATTAATCTAGAATCTGGAAATAAAGTGCCTCGCGCACAGATATGAAGTAGAACGACACTGCCGCTGGTGGACATCTTAATTCATTCTGAATCATATTTCATTGGCGCACGTTGATTGCCTAATTTTCGGGGACAAGAAAAGTCTATTGTACATGTGCCAAGAGTTCTGTCGGTTCGCCTGACTCATTGCATTTTGATGCTTTAAGCACTCAAGTGAATGACGCATGTAACCCAGCTGGCAAGCGATCGGTGACTGGCGCTACAATAGCGATTATCATTTGAAACCGTTTATTACTGAACGTTATAAAGCATGAATTATCCTTTTGAGACCACAAAATATTGAATCGAGAAATATGCCCAGCTGTCAGCTACACAGTCAAGAGATGAGTGTCCGGGTGATCGCATTGTGCATACATTCATCCATGAAGCTGACAATTAGAAAGGTAATGTACGGTGCTGTGAAAAAGTATTTGCCCCTCTTCCTGATTTCTTATTTTTTTGAATATTTGTCACACTTAACTGTTTCAGATCATCGAACAAATTTTAATGTTAGACAAAGATAACCCAAGTAAATACAAAATGCAGTTTTTAAATGATGATTTCATTTATTAAGAAAAAAAGAGCTATCCAAACCTACCTGGCCCTATGTGAAAAAGTAATCCCCCCCGTTAAATTTTGAATTAACTGTGTGTTAACCACATTTTTTAGTTCAATTTAACTAGCCACACCCAGGCCTGATTACTGCCAGACGTGCCAAATCAAGAAATCACTTAAAGAGAACCTGTCTGACAAAGTGACATAGGCTAAAAGATCTCAAAAAGCAACACATCATGCTGTGATCTAAAGAAATTCAAGAACAGATGAGAAACAAAGTCATTGACATCTATCAGTTTGGAAAGGGTGACAAAGCCATTTCTAAGGCTTTGGGACTCCAACAAACCACGGTGAGAGCCATTATTCTCAAATGCCGAAAACTGCAGTAGCTGGCCTCCCCAAATTACTCCAAGGGCACATTGAGGACTCATCAAGGAGGTAACAAAAGAACCCAGAACAACATCTAAAGAACTGCAGGCCTCACTTGCCTCAGTTGAAGTTCATGATTCAACAATAAGAAAGAGACCAGGCAAAAATTGCATCCAAAGGAGAGTTCCAAGGCGAAAACCACTGCTGACCAAAAAGAACACATAGGCTCGTCTCACATTTGCCAAAAAACATCTTGATGATCCCCAAGTCTTTTGGGAAAAATATTCTGTGGACTGACGCGACAAAAGTTGAACTTTTTGGAAGGTATGCGTCCCGTTATATCTGGCGTAAAACTAATACAGCATTTCATAAAAAGAACATCATACCAACAGTCAAACATGATGGTGGTAGTGTGATGGTCTGGGGCTGCTTTGCTGCTTCAGGACCTGGACGACTTGCCGTAATTGATGGAACCATGAATTCTGCTCTCTAACAGAAAATCCTGAAGGAGAATGTCTGACCATCAGTCCGTGACCTCAAGCTCAAGCACACATGGGTTATGCAGCAGGACAATGATCCAAAACACACCAGCAAGTTCTCTCTGAATGGCTTAAAAAAAAAACAAAGTGAAGGTTTTGAAGTGGCCGAGTTAAAGTCTGGACTTAAATCTGATTGAGATGCTGTGGCATGACCTTAAACAGGCCATTCATCCTCGAAAACCCTCCAATGTGGCTGAATTAAAACAATTCAGCAAAGAAGAATGGGCCAAAATTCGTCTACAGCAATGTGAAAGACTCATGGCCAGTTATCGCAAACGCCTGATTGCAGTTGCTGTTGCCGGCGGCACAACCAGTTATTAGGTTTAGGGGGCAATTACTTTTTCACATAGGGCCAGGTAGGTTTGGATAGCTTTTTCCCTCAATAAATGAAATCATCATTTAAAAACTGCATTTTGTATTTACCCGGGTTATCTTTGTATAATATTAAAATTAGTTTGATGATCTGAAACATTAAAGTACTATAAATATGGGAGGAATTATGTATAGTATAGTGACCATAGCATTCCATAAAATAGAATTCTGCCCAGAAAATGGTGTGATGCCAAGATAAACTAGTTTTCTGAAAGACTTCATCAATGTTTAATTGGGTGATAAATGACCATGCTTTCTTCCTTATATTCCACAGTCCCCAGGTGCTCTCCCGCCATCTCCGCCATAATCATCAGCATCTTCAGAAGCCCTCCAGCTCAAAGGACTACAAGCTCCATTTCTCTCTCTCTCTTTCTCTCTCTCTCTCGCTCACCCCGCCGCCATGGCCCCATCATTGGCCACGGCCTTCTCCCGCCGGTGGTGGATGGCGGTAACTGCGGTTGTGGAGAACCTGCTTTTCTCGGCGGTGCTGCTCGGCTGGGGCTCCCTGCTCATCATGCTGAAGTCTGAGGGCTTTTACTCCTACCTCTGTGAAGAGCCCGGTAAGGCTAGAGCCCTGGAGCCATCGGGCCACTGAGCCAAATGTAGGCAGGGTCTCAGGTAATGCGAGCCCAGTCTCATCCCGACTCATCATGTACTGACACCACCTGACCAAGCATCGATATACACTGCTTAACTGCCACTTTTTCTGCCAGTTATTTTAACTGTAATTTTACAATAACTTTACAGCAGAGTTCCCTGTGTGTTAAGTGTAAACCACAGTTAAATGCACGCAGGACTCCACTTACAGTTAAAATAACCAGGAAACAATAGGTTAATTTAACTGCTTAATTCAGTCAGTTTATAACAGTGTTCGACGAAAAAGTTGGCTTTTGCACCCTTAATCTGATGCTAGTTTAAAACAAACCCTACCCCCTAACCCCTAACCATTAACCCACACCCGAGCCCTAAATATCAAATAAGGACACCAAAAGCCTCCTTTCTCGTCGCATAATCGACGCTTGGCCAGGTAGCATCACTATATGACAAGTCGGGATGAGAATGCATTGGTACTGCAGATTGTAAGATTTGGAACAGAGTAACTGCACCGTAAACTCAATACTTTTTACACTAAATCAATTTGTCCGCCGGCGTTAAATTTAGAACGGTTACACTATTTAGGTTTCACTAGTTCTGTATACATGCACCGGGCACTCCTGCGCCCTCGCAGTATGGTGGTTGTGGAATCCAATCCGTCCTGGGAGCTTTGCTGTGTGGAGTTAGCATGTTCTCCCCGTGTTTGTGTGGGTTTCCCTGTGTACTCCGGTTTCCTCCCACAGTCCAAAGACAAGCATTTCAGGCTAATTGGACACTCTAAATTGCCTGTAGGTATGTGTTTGTGAGAAAATGCTGTGTGCGAATGGCAAGTGCGACCTGTGATAGATTGGTGAGCTGTCCAGGGCGTGTTTCAGTTTTTCGCCCATAGTCAGGCTTCAGGACCCCTGGCTGCGACCATAGTGAGGAAGAGACGGTTTCGATATTGAGTTAATAGATGGATAGTTCTGTACATCAGCAGTTCTCAAACTTCACCTCTGCTCCTTCTGGTTGGATCCAGGTGTTAGATGTTTCCTCCGGAATGAGATCTGATGTGTCTCATTGAGCTGTGCATGATCTGTATCTCCTCCATCCAGCTGGGGGTTGTTAACAAGTGCTTTGGGAGCCACTGCTATGCCCTTCTTAATTTACTCTTCATAATTACTGCAGAGAAGGAGTTATTTAGTTGTAATTAAGTGTAATAATTTATTGATTTCTTTAATTTCCTAAGGCCAGTAAGGATTATTATTATATGACAAAAGGATTCGCTCTCTCCTAATTAGTCGAGGCGAGCTCTACCGGTCACTGTAAACCATGATATTCACCGTGCGAAAGTGTGCGAAAGGTAATATAACAATCCAACGACTTCCAGCTAAAATTAGATTAGGCTTCCCTGTTGGAGCTCCTGACAGTGCATATTTCGTGTCGCTTCGTCCCTGTGAGGAGCCTTAAGTTAGAAGTGTCGCCCTTCTCTTATTTTATATTTTCAAGTGGAGTCATATAATATAACAGTTATTGACTTCAGTTATCAGTGAATCCAATGATTTATTCACCTTGGACAAGTGATATTCACCAAGACTGCGTCTCAACTGAAGTTAATAATTGTATAATCATAAGCATGCAATATTATCAGTGTTCTGCCTGGTGCAGTAAGTGATGTGACAAAGATGTAGAATTGGTGTGATTGAATAATAATAATACATTAAAAGTTCCTAATTTCATCCACAGTAGGAAGTTTCTGGTCCCTCTTTTGTGTGGATGAAACACTTTTGCAGTTGAAGGAAAGGAATGTACCTCTAGCTGTGAGTAGATCATTACCGGCAAGTTTATTCACGTTTTATGGAGCCAGGAAGTGCACGACTAGTTCCTGAATGTTCAAGATTGTGCCATTCTGCTGTTTCCCACTGCCTTCAGTAGCATGATAAAAAAAAAAAATTGAAATGGTGTCACGGCCAATTAAGCATAAATAAATTCAATGAAATGTGTTTGCTTAAAGAAGGCAATCAGAAAAAAAAAAAACTCTTATGTCTTTATACGACATTAGTCCTCTCTCGTGTAGACAGCAGTATTTGATTTACAGCTGTGATTATGTAGAATGGGCCAGGATAGTGTGACGGATTTGGTGAAATGGGGCGCATTCCTTCCTGGTTCTGCCAGGCTACATCTCTAAGGGATGGCCTTAATTCGGCAGAGGTCCTCCATATTGAACCAGAATTGCCATTCAGGCTTCCACGAGCACAAAAGAGAAACTGATTTGTGTGTTTCTTGTCGGCAAAACCCAGCAGGAGGGCCTCTGTGTAACAGAGAGGCCAAAGAAAGGGTAATGGAAGGATGCAGCTAATCTCCCTGTGAGATCTGTACCTGCCGCTGAATACCTGGTTACTTAAGTGGCAGGGTTTAGTGTCTGTGCACAGCTTCCTCCATTGCATTCCCATGTTCAGTGAGGCTTAGGCTTCAGACAGTCAGTAATGCATTTCGCGTTAGACTTCAAATAAGATGCGGTTGTGATGTTGTCTCCTGCGAAAAGTTCAATGGCTTGAAAAGCTACATCAATACTCCTTTTAGGACGTCTGGGTGCATTAAATGAATTGTCAGCTGGATTGAAGGGCAAAGTGCATGTAGATATCTCCCATGGGTTATGGCCTTGGGTCTTGTGCTTACAGAGAACCTGTGGTTATGGCATAATAAAATGGGCACGGCACACTTAGCCTGGATCTTACTGCTTATTTGATCACATTTCAACACTGCCAGAGCGTTAGGGTCTACGTTTGCCAAATGCCCATTTGCCCACGTTCCTTGCTATCCCTCGAGTGTCCCTCGAGTGTGATCGTTAACCTTCTTACCACACTAATTGTTATCTTATTACCTTCATAATGTTTTCTCATGTGTAAATGATAAGTGTGGGGTGATGCGGCTGGTCGGCTTGTCTTACATGTGCCTGGTTTGTTTTCTTTTTTGTTGACGTAATGTTTCATTAGAGAAAATACGGTCAATAATCGCTCAGCGAATGTTCTTATTATCCTGTTGCTGGGCAACAAACATAAAATAACCTAATAGCAATTATCACTTTTGATGGTGTCTATTAGTCTACTAATCATTACAATCTCCGTTTTTCCGCTGAAAAGTGCCCTGTATGGTACAATAGTCTTGCGAACAGACACATTGGCAAAGGGCTGCTGTTGTTTGGGGAGGGTCAAGTTTCTGCAGCTCCCCAGATGGCACAAACAACCCAAAGTTGGGTTGAGATGAAGAGGCTTTCATGCGCTGTGCTTTTCAGTGGAGAGAGGAGTAGATGGGTGTGGAGGGTCACTTAAACAACTGCTAGTGGGACAGGTTCTTATTTGCAATTCAATTCATCTGATGAATCCCCATTAAAATGGCACCATTCATACTGTATTAAAAAAAAAGACCTGACTTATCCCCAGGTCTACCCTGTAAACAATAAAAAGTTGACTAAACTTTAAAAAGTACACCAACCAGCTGCAAGCATTTTTGGGTTTGCTCGACTTTAAGCGCAAGTGGTTGCACAAACTCCTTTTTGAAACTTGGAACTTGAAGTTGCGCCAACTTAAAAATACTTAACAGCTGGTTGCCTTACTCTTTTAAGTTGAATCAGTTTTTTATTTTCATAATGTATACAGTAGCAGATCATCACAGTTTACTGCTAGACACTTGCTGCGGACAATGCATCAAAAACCAGAAATGAAATTCATTATGAAAGCTAACTTACAGAGGCTGAATACAGAAATGTTTAACCTTCACAGGTCACTACAGGTTAGGGAAGTGTCATCACTACTGAGGAATTAACTGTTTGGTTCAAGTAATGAACTACATTGTTACAGAAAAATTTCAACATACTTTTTACAGTTTTTTTTTTTGTATTATGTGGATCATTAGTACTATGGGTTGTTTAAAGCAGTCATGGCTAATGGGCAGATGGTGTGGGAGAGAATTCTTGGAAGCTAGCAATGCAAGAAACACGTCGACTGCTGGTCTCAATAGCAGACATTGGTCGACAAATGAGAATTTTGCTTCGGATGTCATTGCTGGATTTGAAATACAAATATGAAATGTACCGAGAAAGACGATCCAATGAGCTACAACCTTCCTTGTACTTTCACATATAATTGTACAAGATACTGCATTCGGCTTTCAAATATTTATTTTGCTTCATGGTTTTTTCAGTAATTCCTTTTCTTCATAGGTATGTTCCTTCATTTCATTTACCTATACTGACTGATTCTTGAAGCTCAGAGCATGAGGTTGATCTCTGAAGTCACCACTTCCAATATTCAACTACAGCAGTATGTGAAAAACCAGCTTTTGAATAGGTTTGTGTCTGGGCTTCCTTAAAATATAAGTGTCTGTGAGAATTATGTGAACGTAAGGAGGCAAGTCAACTTGAAAGATAGGTGTAAATGACGACTCTCATGTTCACTTAAAATTTTGAGTGGCTATAATACGTTAAAAACTTGAGATTTTTTTTTAGAGTACCTTATCATAGCAATGAGTGTTTTGGAAGGACAGGGAGACGTTATCACCTGACGTGTAATAGCGCGGACTTTGGGTTTTCAGGTTCGCTGATAAAATGTCAGTTTGGCTTAGGGCGCATGATTGACACCAGAGATAAAAGAGGTGGGCGGGAGCACAAATACGCACGTGACTAAAACGTGACTGAGAGACATTGCGATTACAGTGGAAATTAGTCAGTGGATGCAGAGTAGTCATGATTTCTGTTACAATCTACTGCGCAAGTTACATAGATTTATACCATTTGTGCGAGGGTGTAGTGGAGGGTATATGCAGGTGTAAGGAGAACATCCACGTCTTTTTTAGTCAATGGCCAATATTGTCACCTATCAGTCCAAAAGCCATTGAAATACATAGGAGATTTTACCCACTTTCTCCTTAGTGATCTGCCCATCTGTCTAATGGAGTGTACCCACTTTTCCAGGGACCATTGCACCAATGAGTTTGCATGGGCTTACACTGTAAAGAGATGTATCTGCTTTTCAATTTAAAAAATGTTGAAAAATGATTGTATTCAGGCTCATCAACATTTTGCATGAAGTGAACTTGAAAAGAGCAGGTTTTAATTTTAGAATTTTAAAATTTTAAAATTTTTAATTTTAAAATCAACTTTAATCCGCTCAAGTTCGCTGAACTTCATTTTTTTAGCCACCTTGGAGGCTAACTACAAATTGGAAAGTTGTAGTTTTTTTTTTTTTTTTTTTTACAGTGGGTGTGATTTCACGCAGGTGTGGTGGATGGACTTGTATTATCAATGTCATTTTACTCAGGGAAAGTTTAGCTCAGCAGAAAGAGCAGCACCTTGTGTTACACTGTGTTCCTAAGTGCAAAGCGGCAGTCTTGTCCTGTTCTGGCCTTATCAGATCTGGCTAATGCAAGCAGACTCATAGAGGCAAGCCTGGACTGCACTTTGATCTTTCTCGTCTTTGCTAATTGCATTTTTCTGAATTTATTGAACCTGGGCTGCATCCGAATAGTCAGAAAAAGACCTCCTGTCATCTAATTCCTGACCACTTTTCTTTACCCTCAATGGAAAACATCATGAGGCAAAAGAAGAGTGTAAAGGGGTATCTGATACGGCTTAGGAAGATGACCGTGCGGCAAAGAGAATCCAAATGCACTTATGCTAGGCGACGTGACCATGCATCTCCCGACCGTCATGTTCGTTTGTTTCCCTGATTGGCCAGATGGATGGTCGTCGGTTGAAATACTGCTGCCACACGTAATTGTGGGATGGAGTTAGGAACTTTCCTGAACAAAAAAGACTATTTGAATGCAGCCCTGTTTCAGGAATCATCACACACCTCTCAAAGGGACACTTTGCCTATTTTCAACCTTACTTCCATCTGTCCAAGTTAAGGATATATTGAGAAAAATGCATTCAGTTTTTGCCAATTTTATGTCTATCTCTTGAAAACAACAGCAAAAATTGCTCTGCTTCCTCCTCCAGTGCCATCATTTCAGGTGTACGATGATGTAGTTGGAGGTAAGGAAGAATCACAAGCCATTTTAGCTTGGATTTCTAGTCCCCGCCTCAGGGTAGCTGGGGTGCTCCCCCCCCCCCCTATCTTTGCACTTGAGTGGGTGAGCACAGTCTGTCTGATTTGCATGCTGCCCATTGACCTGCTGCATTATGTGCAAGATGGAAATTTGGATAAGATTACATTGGGGCACTGAAGCAACAGTTAAGTGAATGCTTGTTGGAGGACGAACCTTCCTGGTCGGTGTTGAGGGAAATTGATAAGTTGAAGCAGCAAATGGAACCGAGTTGTGTTTGCTATTGAGAATTCAGTGATGAATTTGGTAAAAAAAATATATGGAAGGACTTTAGTTCTGCATATATTATTTACGTTGTGATTTCTGACCCAACAATAGTGCACTTCGGCACTTTGATAATAATGGAATAATTGATCTTGTTTGGCTCACACTTGTTATTGAATGTGCAATTAAACCAACTTTTTGTTGAATCAGTTAATTTTGTTCTTAAACTATCGTTGGATCTGAAATCATGCCATAAATGATGAGCAGAACTAAAGTCCTTCAGTATAATAATACAAATAACAATGGCTAAAATGGCACGCATTTGTGTTGTCATTGAAAAGTTTGTTGTGGAATAACAGCTCTGAAACTAAGAAAACAGCACTATTTTAGGTAATGCAAAGAAGCCTGTTTTGTGTTTAACTTTAACAGAGCTGGCATGAGTCTGACTGGTTGGGATCAAATGCACTTAATCAGAGTAAAGTGTACTCTGGGCTAATTGAACGCTACATCACTCAGCAATGAACTTTGGTGGGAATTAAAGTACACCATGCATAATACAAGATTCATAAGCAGACAAATTAGTTTTCTGCGGTTGTACCCACAGTGGTTGCTAGTTCTGTTCAAGCCAGCTGCTAGCATTTCGGCTATAACCACTCGAGGCCTCATAAATTCACATTGAAGTGGTGGGAGTGATGTTGGAGCACTTTGAGGCCATAACAATTTGATTGTTTATTGCCATATTCGGGACTGGCTTTGAGTACTATTGAGTAGCCTACTATTCACCTTTGTTTGCCTCTTCAAGGTGGCAGATTGTGCTGTCATCTCCTGCCAGGCGGGGTATTACGAGTCCACGTGCGTAATTTCTTGGAGTTGAGTGCGTCTGGTATTACCCGGTACTTTTTGTTTTGTGCTGAAGTGTCGGTCTGGCTCAGCCTTTACGCCGACCGTGATAGGAGCATAGCGAATCCCCTGCGTGTTACCTCACTCTCGCTCCAAGAACGAACTCCTTCACGTGTGCCGCTCGAATTCCAAGCTATCACTTCGTCACTGTCGCCAAAGTGGGAAGATGAGAGCAGCTTGTTTGGTTCCGACGATATAGGGTAATCTGTCCCGACCTTAGCCACAGCCTCAGTATTTTAGTGTTTTTTTTTCTTCCTCTTCTTTTTTAAACTACATTTCCATGCGACCAAATACTGCGGTTGGAATTCTGTATATCTCCTGATTTCATTTAGGTGAAAGAAGAACCCAGCAGCGGGGAAGATGAGAAGGGTTGCAGCCAAATGCCAAGTTAGTTGTTCCGTCGCTTTTAATATTGCCATCATGAGACAGGGTATTGTTGACAGTTGCCACCCCTGGCCGTACGTACAATTACAAATGCTTTATTTTGCGCGAATACCGGAATTCCTCTACATAAATGTTTCAAATCTAGGCCCACTCTCTCTTGTAAGGGGGCTTTAGTTTTATATTGGCTGTAGTCTGACTACAATAGGTGGTCAGCCAGCATGCTCGCGTACGCAGTGCAAACTTCACTCGTAGTTTTATTTTTCGTCGATAGTGCCAAATCACTGTTGAACTTTTTCAGTTCATGGTTCATATAGCACTAGTTGTCACTTATGCGCGTTTCGGGACCAGGGTGCTGATGATACTGTATTGCTCAGTGGCAAGGATCCCAATTTTATCACGGGAGCACGATTGCGATTCCTTGAAGTACCACTGCGCTGTACTTTAGCAGGCTCCGTCAACCATGGGGCCGCAGGATACTCTGCCTAGTCGTCCGTTCCCCAGTTCACCGCCAAACACGTCACAGAATTCCGCAGTTTGGCACCATCCACGCTCTTTTGTTGCTGTCAACATTCCGATCGCAGGGAATTGACGCAGCACGTGCATCACATACCTGAGGTTGGCATTGCTTGCTGGAGATCGTCCTGCGAGTTTTCGGAAGAGCTGCGCTGTGCCGAAATTATCCATCCAAATATAGCAGATGCCAGGTTGCTTCTACTTCATGTTGAGGCGCGAATGGTGCGACATGTGCGATCTTATCACCAGGCTATCCGACGAGGTCTATATTTGCCAAATTTTACAGTCAATATCCATTTTGAATGAACCTTTAGTCACAATTGTATAAACTTAATATGTGTGAATGCACCAGCCAGGAATGCATGTATCTCAAAAATGATCAGAGATCTCATAATGATTACATGCACGAAAGAACTCTGGCTTTGTTAAGATCATATTTCACCCCATGTGTAAATCGCGTTATTAAAAACATCAGAAAGTTTTGCACTGGCACTGGGAAGTTGCGCTTGAAACATCCCTAAAACAAAATAGATTTTAGAGAGCCAAAAGGCGATAGATGTCCGTTTGAAGTAAAGAAATTATATCCCTCCCGGTCACCTGAGGATCTGTCAAGTAAAAAAAAAAAAAAAAAAAGACCGCTATTTTGTAGGCATGCACAAGATTCATACAAAGTGTATATTTTGTTTTCTCAATAGTTGGCAAGTGCGCTAATTCATACAAAGTCCTTGCTTCATTCACTGATTTAAGAGGCAGTTTGTACCAGAAAGGGATGTGGTTTTCTTTGTACTGAGACCAGGGAAAAAAGTTAAATTGCATCTGATAATCCTTCTCCTTCTGCACTCAGACTGTGCTGGCCAATCAACTGCTGTCTGTTCACTTCCTGTCCACCCTTAGCTCAGCGTGTTTGGAGCTCAGTGAAGTAGTTCTGTAAACCTGCTGGTTGCATGGAGGGGGTCATGGGAAGGGTGTAAAGCTTTGTTTAGACTTCAGGGTGAAGGCCCAGCCAAGATGGAGATGAGGGTTACGGTCTCTCGGGTGAAAGCGGCAAAAGACCAGGCATGGACCGGATTGCAAGAAAGCCCAATTTTCACATGTCCCACCAGCCAAGATTTTTGCCAGCGTAGCTCATTTCTCGCGGTATTTTTACCCATGATTCTTTGCACGTGCATTTGGAAGCTGGCTTCGGCCTCCTGAATGAAGCCCAGGTATAAGATTATGTAAGCACTTATGTAAACGGCCTGATAACTGACATTCCAAGGCGGGGCAATAAACAGAGATAAATTGTACTATTTCTTATCCTCAGCTACTAGTGCAGCATTTTTTATGCTGAAGTCAGTGAGTTTCAAGTCTGAGGTGCTTTTTTTATCCCCGCTGTATAGCGTCAGAGGATGGGCAGAGGTCAAATACATTTCAACAGCTGAAGCAGGAAGCCAAGTTTCATGCGTAGAGCAGGATAAGTTATATTTCCTACTTCCTCATTCACTTTGTCCATGTCTGTCCTCTACCCCGTCACATGTGCACTCAGGAGAAAGGCAGGTCAGCAAATAATCAGATGGCAGAGTTCCAGGAACTGCTTGGGGAGGGGGCGCTGGATGTGACTCACTAGATGTATGCGTGCCCATTGTGTCAAGGAGCTGTGAACACCAGGAATAAGGAGTAGGTGTCACTTCACCGGTGCGGCGCAGCCAGTGCTAATGCTAACGTCACGCTTTGCCCCGAGAGGCCTCTCGCGTACACTGGTTCCCTCCTTCACACCCACTGCCTGACCTTCACTTTCTAAGCACTATTCTCACCCAGCCCCCCTTCAGTGAAGGATGAGTGAATGCATATTTTGCGCGGCTGGTGACCAGTGCTCAATAGCACCAGGGATACGTGGGTTAGCATTTTAAGAATTCTGTGAACTGGCCTCACAACTGACACCTCTGGCCGAGCACCTACACTGGAGAGACTCAGACCCACCGATCTGACTGACGTTGGACTGATGCCCGTTTTAATGACCAGTTGTATAATCACGTACGGAAATTACCGCTGACCAGGTAGGCCACCAATGGACCAGTGGATTTTTTTTTTTTAACTCAACTAGTCATTGACCAGCTGACTTATTAAGATTGAGTAAACTCATTTGTCATCTGACATCTGTCATCTGTAAACAATTCAACCCTCCTAGCAGTCACAAGTATCGATCAAGTTTGACAAAACTTAGTATGCAACATCTATTGTACATAAACTATTTTGGAGTTGCATTGACCACTCTTAAATGCTATGCATACCTCGCATTTCAATGCTAAAACGAGGCTTGACTAGCAAAACAAAGAATAGCTGCGTCCAGATCAGCGCTTCACTGTTGTGTCACGCAGTGTACTGGGGATACTAGATTGCTAGCTGACCTTATTTTTCATCGTTTTTTGAAAGTTCATTTCTGTAGAACAAAATGGTTGAATCAGAATAGGAGAGATAGAGGGCTAGAACTGCAGGGGTTTTATGGCTGTGATACACATTTCCAGTGGTAATATTTATCGAGGCATTAGCGGTGGCCCGATCAGGTCACGACTGAGGGTATAAGATTCTGTTTATCACAAAACTGAATTGCGCAATTTAATGGAAAACAAATGGAATTTCCGTAATCGCCTGAATAGTAATTTCCAGTAAATTTTAGCACTGAGCTAACACCATCAGTCTGCTAACTTACACTGCAGTCAAGTTTGAACTAGCAACGGTGTGCATTGATCACTTTCACATCATGAGTTGGGCTATGGGAAAACTACTACAGTTACGTAATGGAGAAAAATATGGAACAAATGCCAAATCACAGTTTTCCTCCATGGGCAAGCCATTGCAAAGTCCTTGTAAACAAAGCCGGCGATCTAGTTGCGCGTCTCAAGCCTCACTTTGGGCAAAAAGAGTGAAAAGTGTGAAGAGAGGTCAATAGCAGCCCTGCACCTCCAAAAGCAGGCACAGTGGGGGGGTCATATTGCAAAACTGAGGTTGTCCATTTTACGCCTTTTTAAGGTAGATGAAGAGCTGAATCATGGCATATAAGTAGAATACAACATGTCTCAACATGTTTTTGATGGGTTTTCACAACTTTTGAAAAATAGCCATTTGATGACCTTTAACATTCCTTCACCTGGTTGAAAGACCTATGACCACTAGAGGTCACAAATATTGATCAAATTTGATGAAACCTTGCATACAGCATCTTTAGGACATAAACTACTTTGGACTTTAATTTCGGCCTTGAATCTGCTCCCAAATGGGCATGGTAGAGTGGCTGGCGAGCTGAGTTCCAGGTCCAGTTGAACATCTATTTCAGTGATTAACACAACGCTGGTAGGTCTGCTTGCATGAGCAGTGCTCACGTAAGCCCTTACACTAAGAATGCAGAGCAAAGTGGAGAAAAGTTTTGCAGGCCTGGTGAATTTTCCCTTTGACTCAGCGCTGCTCAGTGACCCAGCGTTGCTCATCGAGGCCAGTGACTCACATTAGCGTGCCTCGTTGAGTCGAACAGCAGACTGACCATGCGGTGCTGGCGCGAGAAATGTGCTGGAGTGCCTGGAAATTTAGATAAGAATACTGAGAGAGTTGGTTTTTGAGAGCACTATGGGTGCACTGAGTTTGGGCTGGGATACAGGAAATGGTGCTCAAACTACTTTTTGGAGCATTCCGCTTATTTGCTGACCACATGCTAGCCACAGGAATTAACTGCAGCTGCACACTTGGTGGTTTAGTTTACATCAGTTGTCATTCGGTGCCTCCTGTTCAAGCAGCTTCTTCTTCTAAATGCAGCTCCTGATTTTTGACAAACCGCTAGCCTAACGGACTTTAATTTGGCACTTTTTTATGTTTAAGGAGTGGAAGGGTCGCTGTCGCTCCTGATTTCCACTTCATCTCAGGCACTGTATTGTGGTGTTATCTGGTGTTATGTTGAGCTCTGCAGATGGGACGGACCCTGGCATTACATATTTGAATAGGGTCCTTTATCTACAATGTGTATGTATCACAGTATAAAAGCGTACTTTGTTTTACAAATGCAAAAGGTGTGGAAGTCAATCTACAGGTGGCAGTGCCTGTAAAATTCCTGTTGTGTAATGTATGACGAAGAAAGAACAGTCAGAACAGTTCTTACACAACAAACTCTTTAATAATCTGAAATGAGATGCATAGAAAATCCCTGCCTTTGGTGGTATCTGTAATCACCTACTTTAACCTTTCAGATGAAATTTGTGCCGTTCAAAATCCTGTGATCGTTACCTGCAGAAACCTAGCCAGTTCTCTGATACTGCAATTTTCTTCACGAACCAAATGGCAGGGAGTCAAGAATGTTTGACGGAAAATAATATGGAAGTTAAACTAACCTACAACCATAAATTGACCCAGAAACAAGCAGACAAGCTGTTGTAAACGAACTAGGGTACATTGAGGGGGCCTCAGTGCCAAACTAGGGAATGTCTGATTTATATCCGTATTTTATGGAATAGCATTGATAGCATATTGCTCTTGCTCTCCAAAGAAATAGTGCTTTCACCTGTCAGAAGTAGGTCCTGACCTGGATGTGTATATATGTCCCCCTCTCTTTCTCCCTCCCTCTGTCTCTCACTCCCTCCAGAGAACAGCACCGTACACAACCACAGCCAGTCGAACCCGGCCCCGACGTCCGCGGACCCGGTGTACTTCTACCCCGACTATTACGAGGAGGCGATGGCAACTCCGGCCGGCCACGGGCACGGCGAGGAGGGCCTGCGCATGAACGGCTGGCTCATCTGCAAAGAACAGGACGAGACGCTGAACCTGGCCTTTACCATGGGCTCCTTCCTGCTCAGCGCCATCACCCTCCCGCTGGGCATCGTCATGGACAAATATGGGCCCCGCAAACTGCGGCTCCTCGGCAGGTCAGGCCCCAGGGCTGGATGTGGGGTGTGAGGACGAGGGGTTACGTTCAGTTGCGTGTGAAGTTGAGAGGTTGTGCTTTCCCGTGGTGTGGCGCGGCGTAAAGTTGTGAAGTTGTGTTTTATCCTGATGTAGTTTGTTAGACTGTGAAGTCGTTTTTTTGTTGTGGTCTGCAGTGAACTTAAGAAGCTGAGTATTGCCATGATGTGGTTTGTTAGATTATTGTGTTTAAGAAAAAAAAAAACACAATTTTCTAAAACATAATCAAAGAGGTATAGGCTACACTTGTGCTCAGAAGTTTGCATACCCTACCTCAGGGTTCTCACCAGGATCTTTTAGGAGAGTAATGGGAGGGGAAAGTCACCTTAGATAGCTGGGGTGGGGGGGCTTATAACACTGCAAAAAATGATAAGATAAAAATACTAGGTAAGATGAATTTACTTATTTTAAGACTTAAAACACTTATTTCTATCAAAATTTTTCTTAGTAAGACAAAAAAAAATTTCTTGTTTTGAGGTAATTTTTACTAGCTTGCCAGTGGGGTAAGTAAATTTCATTTGTCAAGTCAAATAGTAACTTGTTTTAAGGAAAAAAAAAAACAAGTTACTATTTGACACAACCATTAGCACTATGTTTGGAGAGCAGTGAACAAGGCCCATGGTGAAAAATATACCATTCTCACTGTAAAGCATGGTGGTGACTCTCTGATGTTTTGGGAGTGTGTGAGCTCTAAAGGCACATGGAATCTTGTGAAAATTGACGGCAAGATGAATGCAGCATGCTATCAGAAAATACTGGCAGACAATTTGCATTCTTCAGCACGGAAGCTGCACATGGGATGCACCTGGACTTTCCAGCATGACAATGATCCAAAGCACAAGGCCAAGTTGACCCTCCAGTGGTTACAGAAGAGAAAGGTGAAGGTTCTGGAGTGGCCATCACAGTCTCCTGACCTCAATGTCATCGAGCCGGTTTGGGGAGATCTCAAACGTGCAGTTCATGCAAGACGATCAGAGAATTTGCAGGAGCTGGAGGCATTTTGCTAGGAAGAATGGGCAGCTATACCACCTGAGGGAATTAGGGGCCTTATTGAAAACTATCACAAAAGACTGCACACTATTATTGATGCTAAAGGGGGCAATACACAGTATTGAGAACTGAGAGTATGCACACTTTTGAGCAGGGTTCATTTAATTTTTCTCCCATATTGCTCTATTTGATGATTGTGCCAATCTACATGACCTGCAGTTGGATAAGAATCCAATAAGAAATGAAAGAAATGTGTTTTGCCTGGCCATTCATGTTTTCTTTGAAAAATGTTACCTGTTTTACAAATTCAGCCATGGTATGCGAACTTTTGAGCACAACTGAATGAATAGCCGCCACTGAAGTGTAAGTCATCCATAGTTCAAATTCACAATACACTGCAGACAAATTGGACAAAAGGTATAAAATCATTTTAAGACCCTAATACGAAGAGTGCCGAAGTCACATTTTCACACGACATGAGGTAAAGACAGGAAAAGGTCTTTTATAGTTACTTAAGTCAATTTTCTTGACTGAAGTACTTTCAGCAGTGTGGTCTTCAATCATTGGTATTTCTTGAGATGGTATCTCACACTTGCTGCAAAATTTAGGCTTGTACTTTTATACGAAGTTGTTCGTAGGGTTGGTTGAATGTGATAAGAAGATCCCAGCTCTGTTTTCACTGTTACTGTGTGCACTTAACAGTGCCTGCTTCGGCCTCTCCTGCCTGCTTATCGCCTATGGAGCCAGCGACCCGAACAGTGAGTGTTTTTAAGATAGATTTTTTTGCACTTAACCTCCTTCAGCACGTTCTTTCTGCCTTTAACTCTCTCATTCTTGCCTGATTTAACCTCTATAGCCCCTCTTCTTTTGCTCCTCGACATCTATGTGCCTGCGTCTGTCTGTCTTCTGAAACTTTGCACTAAGAACAGTCCTCTCCACTTACCCTCCTATATCGCTGTCTCTCTCTCTGACACTCTGTCTCTTTTGTCCTTCACAGGCATGTCTGTCCTCATCTTCGTCGCTCTGGCCCTGAATGGCTTCGGCGGCATGTGCCTGACTTTCACGTCTCTGACGGTGAGTAACCTGGACGGCGGACATGACATCGCCTGCTCAACTCCTATGTTTCCAGATCCGGCAACTGCCCATATAATCTACTGCAGCTTGAAGAAGAGAATCTTTTTCTTTACTTTTTCACTTAGTGCTTACTTGGGATATTGCAATGCCCTTTTTAAGTTTGAATTTGGCCACTTGCATCCATGAACACAATCACATCAATACCATATGCCATCGTGGTTACTGTCCTTCTTTAATTGGTTAATTGCTAGTGACAAATCAACCCTCTACTAGCATCATCCAATGGAAAAAAAATAAGATGGGGGGGGGGGAGGAGCACACTGAGCCCAGCGGCCAGAGAGACACTTCATTTATGAGATGCATCGCTGGACTTCATCCAGAGACACTGCTCAGTAGCACCACGGTGGCTGACACCAATATAGGTAAAAAATTCCCCACTCTGTTATCAAGTCAGTGGTACCTTTAACATTAAAGGAGATGTGTCATGATGACTGCACGTGCTCTGAACTTACATCCCAAGAAAGTCAATCTGCCTAACTGCAAATCATAATCTGATTTCATCCTTGCCAATCTGTCTTCGTTTTGCATAGTATTTATATATTTTAGTTACTCCGGCATTGTGCTTTTTTCTATTAAGGAGCTCTCTAGGGAAATTTGAGGATTCGAAGTGCTATTTTAAGCTTTAGCCAAGGGATATAAAGAATGTAAGCTGGTTGCCATCATAGACTGTATAAAAAGATGGACGAAGCTACCGTAACGTCGTCCGTTGGTTTCAGCGTACCATAAAGAAAGCCTCGATTTTGGCAATTTGAATTGCGCCATGTTGTCATTTTGAAACCGGATGTGATTTCTATTGGACGAGAGCGTGAATTGAAGATCCTGGGAGGACCGTGGCTCTGGATCTGACCGTATCAGACGAGGACCAGGGGATAGCCACGCCCCTGAAGCATATTCTGGCTTTATCCTTTATTCTAGTCTACTTGGGACCATAATTTACAAACATGAACATCACGATATATTTAAGGAGACTTGAAACTTGCGATAGGTACCATAAAATGATGCAGGAAATCATTATTGAAATAATAAATCAGGTGGCAATGTAGGGTCATTTTCTCATAGACTTCTATAGCATTGAACTTCTTTCTGCAACCACCGACGTCGCCATCTGCTGGCCATTAAATAGAATGCCATTTTACGGTACTTCCGCATGGGCTTCACTTTTCAGACCTGGGTGCTGTGTCCATCTTTTTATACAGTCTATGGTTGCCATCGCCAATAATCATAAAAGAAAAAAAATACCTTCTAGGTTTTTTGACTTGCAGTTGAGCAGATTGAGCGGAGCTAAAGTCAATCATTTTTTAAAGTAAATTTAAAGTGAGTGTGCACTCAGTTTGTGCTCTCTCTTTATCTAATTGTCACCCACTGAGCCAATTTTTAAGCTGTTATTCTATTTGGAACGTTAGACAAATGTTTTTTGACGAATCAAGATCAGCTAATGCCGCTGCAGGCGTAGGTGTAATTTATGGGTGGTTGAGGAGGGCTGGTAACCCCCCTACTAACCAAACCTGACCAGTCATTCCCCCTGTAGTGGCTACTTACTTAACTACCAGAAGCCGCGAGGGGCTAAATAAAGGAGATTGTTTGCGACACGCATAACACAAACGTACGTGCGTTCGACCATTTATTCTTCTCGCACAAAACTGTATCACGGCGAAAGGCTTAGAAGACAAAAACGCGAGCATTAAAGAAGAGTTGAGTGAAACGGTCGACAAAAGGTATGCGCTCTCTACTCACACCTTCTCCATACTGCCACACCAATGCACAGGTGCAAATAACTTAAAAGCACCACTACAGCTATGCCCACGTGATGTGCCAATTACCATGGATGACGTAGTACAATGTGCAACATAAACAATGTTTACATACCATTTCTATATGGCTCCAACACCCCCAATAATCATATTATTATCACTGTATGCCCTAGTTTGGGTTATCTGCTCGAACCCTTCAATGTTCAAACTATCGTTACCCCCTTGGCTGCATCAAACACGCTTAGTGTACGAATTCGCCTTAGCAGCTGTCCTGCATTGAGTTTCACTCCAAATTGTGCTAAATGTATATAATTCCATATGCTTTCCTGAAAGTCAGTAGCTGTTTTCACATTAATGTGGTCCGTAGGTTTTATAAAATCTATGTACAGCATGCTCACTGCGGATTTACCTCGGAGTGACAGTGTAAGATTACTTTGGTGTGACCTAAGCCAAGGGTACATAACTGAGCCTGAGAATAATAGTTTTAACCATAAACGTGTGAGTCAGGGTGTCTGTCATACTCAGGAAACAACTGGCCCTTTTGGCTTTTATTCTCACCTTATGTCTGGTGAAAGGAACCAATGGCAAGTAGTCCAAAGTGCAAAAATTGTGGTCTTTATTCGGTCCGAGTCCAAAGCCAGGTAAACACAGTGACGGTACAGAAGGGCAATCCAAAAAACACGAGTCCAAAGGCAGGCAGGGATTCAAAACCAAAAAGCACAGGTGACAGTACCAAATCGCTAGGCAGTTGGAGAGTAGAGTGTCCGAAATCCAAATTCAAAAACCAGGGCAGCAAAACACAGAAATCGTGGTCGGGCAGAAAATGGGTCGTAATCAGAGAGCAAACAAATCCAGGCAGGCACAGACAGAAATCGGAATCGGGCAAAAGGATGTCGTAGAATCACAAACAGATCACTGGCGTACAAGGAGCTCAGCACAGAGAAAAGTTGATCAACAGTCTGACAAAGCTAAGAAGAAGTGAGGGACTATATATA
Organism: Gymnothorax javanicus; assembly: GCA_029692085.1. Lineage (NCBI taxonomy): Eukaryota > Metazoa > Chordata > Actinopteri > Anguilliformes > Muraenidae > Gymnothorax > Gymnothorax javanicus. Next base: position 21,819,618 of record CM056199.1, read on the forward strand.
CACAAGGGAGGTAACAAGCTAGGCGGGGCAACAGGTGAGAGGAATAATCTAAACATTAACTGAGAGGGGAAAACACAAGAGATAATTAAACAATACAAAATGGGAAACAATGACAAAGACTAGTTTTCACACGACATCCTTAAACAAAAATGGCTCCATTCAAGGAGTGCCCAAGTGGGGAGAGATGGAGGAAACAGATTAGTAGAAGAGATAGTTGCATGGTTTCTGCAGAAACTCAGGCAAGGACCAGGATAGCAAAGAGAGGGCGGAGTTAAAGATTGGTGTGGAAAGCGAGAGATTAAATCAGTGATGTCAGTAGTTAGTGCAGTAATAATTTTACCCAAATAGTGCAAGTTAGTATGTTAGTTATTTACAGGATTAGTATATAAGTAAGGGTTAGTATGTCTTTAGATCAACTGGACAAAACATACAGTTTTAGTGTGATTAGTGCTTAATTAGTAATCAGTGTTGAAGGAAGTAAACGAGGCATGAAGGAACTTGTGAAACACCGGAAACTTCCGAAATCACCCAAAATGTGACAGCTCGCAGTCAGGGGCGTGCACTGGCAAAGAACATCGAAACGCAAGACCTCACAGGGGAAAAACGATGTGCATAAACTGGTAGATGATGCTGAAAGCATAAACTAAACAAACCAAGTGGAAATAAACATAAACCAGAACAGGCAGAAATCATAGATCATAACACACCTGCAAAACCTGGTGAGGATACCTCACTGCAGGATTAATCGATTGATGACTTTTAAGTCATGGTTCTCCACTTTACTGGTGCAGGCTATTGTCCCAGCTGGCAGATACACACGAGATTCCGCTGACCAGCCCTTAGAGTCTTTGCTCATGGCCTATATTTATAGACTCAGGTGCTGGACTGGAGCGAGGGCCTGTGCCCACACTGGCCGTCTCTGGATCAGCTTGAGAGCTTCTGACTTCAGTGATGTGGAACACTAGAATAACTGCACTCCCAGGCCTGGGTTTAAGGCTTGTGATGTAAGCATCGAAATCCAACTTCCTTTTTTCTTCTCTGGTCCTTGGGAGTCAGTGACGTGTGTTGTTTTTTCAGACATTAATCCTGCTTATCGGTAAGTGTGGGCGGTGTAGTTACTTCCTGTCCTGGCCTTTTGAGGTCAAACACAGCTCTGCAGCTGAACAGGCTGGTGTGGTCACATGACCCCCCACTTTTCATGTGTTTTTGCCGTTTTCTTTTGTTCTGTTTCTGGGGCGGAAAGATGTTTTGGGTTTGCAGTTGTTTGCGCAGGTCTGTCATGTATGAAAGTGTGTGCGCGTGTGAGTGTGCATGTGTGTGTGTGTGTGTGTGTGTGTGTGTGAGTCTGCGAGAAGAGACAGGTCGGGGCCGGGTTGTGGCAGCTGCTGTGAAATGGTATTTTTTGTGAGGAGTCACCACCGGACTTCTCTCCCTCTCTTTCCTCTGATATCTCTCATCGTCTCCCCCTCCTTTTTCCGTTCATCACTTCTGTTTTGTTCTCATCCCCCCTGTCAGCAAGCCTCACTCTTTTTCTATCCTCTGTCCTTTCCTGATGCTCTCCGGTTTTTTTTTAGTCAATGAACTACTCAAGGTTTTGCCGATTTACTTGTAGAACAGACAGATATACATCGGGGACATGCAGTTTTCTGGTGAATCTGTCACTGAGTCCATTACGTAATAGATGTTCCACTTTTGTGAGGCCTTTCATCTCCCACGCATGCCCCGTTCCTCATGATGTGAGATGCCCATGTGGTCAAACACATTGGTCAAATCATCCATGAAAATTGTCTTGATTGGCAGGAAGGCAAACAGACAGATTCCAGCCATAGACCCGGTGAATGGCAGCTGGTTGTGTGGTGTGTGCGGTACACATTCTTCCCCCGGGAAGGGCGAAGCTGGCTACTGATTAACCCAATCAGCAGTCCTTCGTACGCTCCGTTTAACCTCACAAAGTTACGCCTGGAAAAAGCGTACATCAGGCCGGGGCATGACACGCACTGAAGCACCTTGTGCTCTGGCTCTAATTACAGAAACACTGCGTTTCCACATTGGTTTTCACCATTAGCATACTTTTTTGCAAAAAAGAAAACTGTATTTAAAATGTGTGCACGTTCTTATTGAAATTTCTGAATTGTGGCACGTATGGCCGGAAATAACAACATTCCTGTCTGAATTTTGATATCTTTAATGTGACTTTTCCATAAACTGAAATCAATTGCGGAAAAAAATGGTCTAGTGTATTCTGACAATTATTCTGTTGTTATTTCTGGCTTTACATTTGAAAAGTTTGCAATTATGATAAAATTCAGCTTTGATGTGCAGGCTTTTCATATCCACAGTACTTTGTAAATGTAATATCAACTTATAACAAAAATCCTAAAAATTATTAGCATTTGTGATGAGCAAGTGAAAAAACATTTAACCCTCCTGCATGTTATAGATGCATACGGGTCATTCCATGTCAAATCATCCAGATTTTGAGAAATTTTCCAGGTCACCTCCTCAAAAGTTTTTGAAAAAATTCACGATTAAATATTCACATAAAATTAAAAAAATGCAAAATATTAGGCCAGTATCTCAAATAGATTTCAAGTTATAGCCCTTCAAAATTTGAATAATATTTTAAGTTTTTTGGCGAACCCATTTTCAGCCAACTTTGGCTACTTATTTCTCCAAAGTGATTGCAATTGCAAGGCTGAAATTGGGTTCACTAACCATATTTATCCCCTAGAATCTGAAAATGGCCTTAGCTTCTGTGTGTCTTGATCCACTTTTGTAAGGTGAAGCCTCAAAATCAGCCGAAAACACAAAACGCCCAAAAACGAGACCACATTTTATGGCCTGTAACTCAGGAACTAAGTAAGATAAAAGGCTAGAATTCATTTTTTATGATTTTATGACATATCTCTCTGTAATTTCAGCCTTGTATAAGCAATCAATTTGGAGCAATAAGTTGCCAAAGTTGGCTGAAAATGGGTTCACCAAAAAAATTAAAATATTATTCAAGTTTCAAAGGGCTATAACTTGAAAACTATTTGAATTACTGGCCTAATATTTGGCATTTTTTCATTTTGTGTGAATATTTACTCATGAGAATTTTTCCAAAGGATTTTGTGGAGGTGACCTGGCAGCCCCTGGATGATTTGACGTGGAATGACCCATACCTTCATTAGTGAGCAGTCTATTTTACTGTAATAAATTTCAGAATCACCTTGAATATTTTTTTCTTTGTCCAATGCTAAAATGATTGTATTCATGCAGGTTTATACTTTACTGATAGTCACAAGTTGTCGTTGTTGTGCGCTGTCACGTGTACACGTGGGAAAACGCGTTCGCATGAGTGGCTCTGTCAGCGTAACATGCACCAAGCCTCTGGAAGTAGAATATGCAAATAGGGAGTCTCTGAAAGTGTTCCGCTAACAGGGGAGGTGCTTGCAAAGTTAGCTTTGTAGATGTATGCAAAAGCAGATGTGGGTTTGAAGAAGAGGGAACTAAGAAAAGACTCTATGCTGAAAGACTGAAAAGGCTCAGCGCGTGTTTCGGATGAGCTGTAGGTCTCTTCTGTCTTGTTCAACCCTCTGCATTTTTAGAATGATGTTTTACAGAATGGTTAAATGGTGAATCAAGGAGCAGCTGGTCTCATGTCCTCCTCATGCTAGGACTGACTTTTTTGATTCCACTCTGGGAGACTTGGGCTCAAATGGACTCTGTAAGAGTTATTTTGGCACTGTAAGTGTCAGTTTAACACTCAGAAAAGAAAATAATGAATTCTCTTGCTGCATTTCAGTGCATTTAACTCCCCAGTTGCATGTAAAAAAGTGTCTGCCTATGTCTGTCTGGCTGTAGAGAGTGAGAAGGCATTGTTATCATTTCGATAATCGTCATTTTATCCGATTAAGTTAATTCATTTTCTGCAATTATGAATTATTACAAATAATAAATTCACATTTATATGATTTATATGAAAAAAAATGAAATTATGACTACTTATATTTAAGTAATTGAAATTCTCTGTTTGCTTGGGTATACTTCATGTGTGCACAAAGGCAAATGCACTTCCCTAATGAAGCGCTCATAGTTACGCAGTCGCTCATAAACAGGCTTCAGATCAGCCCCTGTTCAGACAGAACAGTGGAGGGGGAGGGGGCGGCCATTTCGGATGCTTGTCTCTCTGGGGCTCCTCCATACCAATTAGGCAACTAATGAGCTTCAAATGGGTAGAAGAAGAATAAAACAAGGGTGGAAAATAAGAGAGGGATGGATGGAGGGGCGGATTGGAGGGTAAGTGTGGAACGGAGAGGGGGGGCGTGGCTGGAGGCTCTGATAATTGGGATAGGTGGGAACACACTGAAACTATTGTCAGCACTGTTTTCCTAATAGCAGACACTTCTGTCAAGGGCAAATGGCTAGCGCTGGCGATGTGACGTTATTGTTGGGACAGATCTGCGAAGACTCCATCGCTGTCTTCCCTTTCACTTTCCCAATTCTGTCTGGGTGCACTGACTCTTTTATTCGGATTCAAAGTGGCACACTACTTGATATCCTAGCTAACAACCCCCCCACCCCCAAACACAAACACACACACACACACACACACACATTCTTATCCCTTTCAGGGAAGCTTTTCTGCTTTGGTCCAGTGGGTACAGTCTGTGCTCTCTCTTTGAGATCAGAACAGCAACTTTTGTGCCTAGACTCCTGCTTTGCCTGTCTTCCTGGCTTCAGTAATACTGCTGATGTAATGTAATCCCTGCCAACACAATCCACCCTCCGCTGCCTTTTCTAATTGGTTCCTTCAAAGACGGCTGGTGCCTGTAAGCCATGGTCATACCGGGCTCCAGGGCTCGTTTCTGGGAACCTCGTCGCATTACAGTGTTGAACTTGAGTCAGTTTTCAGGCAGAGTCCCCAGACTTGCTGTTTTTGAAACATTAGAGGATTACCTCAACGCTTTTTTGGAGAGGGGGGTGGCTTGCAATGTTTTTGATTCTCAAAATGTGAATGCTGTTCAGTCAATTTCTTACAATTCTGAGCAGCAACTGTTGCTTCAGTATTCGAGTGGCTGGTTAACCCTTAAATCTGTACCTCGAGTTTTTATCAATCAGAGGTATGCGTACAACTGCTTCAGTCCAATTTATTTTTTAAATTCAGCCGTCAACTCCCAGCTCTATGTTTTTAGAGCAAAAACTGAAGGAATTTTTTTAGTTATTGGTTGATGTAATGTTTTTTTTTTCTTCGAAAAAGTAGTAAGGTTTTTGGGTTTATTAGCCTCAATACTATGCTTTAAAAACAATATTACTTCAATGTGAAAGTCAATTCATGTTATATAATGACCTGATGTATGCAGAAACCTTTTGCAAAACACTCATGCATTTAGGGGTTAAGAACATGGCAATTATATTATTGCGATCTCATACCTTAACCATTAAATACATACACAGTACCAGTCAAAAGTTTGGACACACTTTGCTAATGTCACAGCGCTCTGTTTTTAGAGAAATTTAAATGGCATTAACTTCTCTACAGAATCTCAAATGGAATCTTGTAAGAGGTAAACAGTCAGAAGTTAGAAGAGAATAATTTATTTGTTTGAATAGTGTCCAAAATTTTTGAATTCTCAAAGAGGCCATATTTTGCAAAGTAAACAGAAAAAAAAGCTCCCTCCATTTTCCTATGGCCGAATTAAAGTCAAGCTGTTTTGGGACTTGTTGGGCAAAAAGGCCCGCAAAAAGCACACCTCAAGTGCAGCTCATCTCTGGGAACTAAGACAGCTGTTCAGCTGCAAACTCATGATAGTCATATGACTGTCCTTGTGGGGAAAGAAAATTGTGAGTATGCTCAGCAAATATGACAACAAACGCTGGTTAGTTTGATGGATTTAAGAATTAGATCTTTTTTTTTTTTGAAAAATAGAGGGTGCTTCTTTCTTTATTTAACATGTATTGTAAGAAAAATGTCCAAACTTTTGACTGGACTCTCAATTTCAATTTTAATTTAATTTGCTTTATTGGCATGACAAATCAATATATCTGTGTTGCCAAAGCATAAGATAAGTAAATAAATAAATACATACATATATACATCCATACATACATATATAAAAATACACACATAAATAAAAGTATCATCAAGCATTGACAATACTTGTAAAATTGGAATAATTATATTATCTTTGAAGATGATGGGTGAACAAATACTGTGTTTGTCTCTGTAGTACGATGGTTATGTATTTAGCCTTGTATTATGGCAGGAAAAACATATTAGCCTGCCAGACATACTGTACTTTTATCCTCCCCCAGTAAAAATGGAAGCTTTCCTTTGTCAGGGTGGTATTAATTTTTAAAATTTTGGAAAAAATGTTTTTCGTATATCCTTACATTTTGGACATGCGCATAGGAAATTATGTTTCTGTTTCAATGTCCTGGTCAGCAGTGTGTACAGACACGTTCCTCTCTCGGTTTCCATGATTTTAAATGGCGACCTCTCTCCCTCTCTTTCTCTCTCCCTCTCTCTCACTCTCTCTCTCTCTTCAGCTGCCCAACATGTTTGGCGACCTCCGGTCCACTTTCATTGCCCTCATGATCGGGTCGTACGCCTCCTCTGCCGTCACCTTCCCCGGCGTCAAGGTACTGATCGCGCTTACTCTGTCCTCCTCATACCGCTGTCGTAACACCAGCCAGTTCCCCGTTGCCAGGGCTCTGCCTTGTCTTCTGGTCCCAGAGCGGAAGTACATGCATTAAGATGACTCATCTCAAGGGGTCAGGTGACTGCAGCGGTGTACTTCCCTCTCAGGTGGTCTACGACCTCGGCGTGGCCTTCATCACTATCCTGGTCGTCTGGGCTGGCGGAGCGGGCCTCGTCTTCATCAACTGTTACCTCAACTGGCCGCTGGAGCCTTTCCCTGGACCTGAGGACATGGACTACACGTAAGCGTATACAGACACACACACACACACGCACACACACGTTAGTTTTCATGTTTTGTGGGGACATTCCGTATACTTCCATTCATTCCCTATCCCCTTTCCCTGACCTTAACCCTCAACAGTATATACCTAACCCTAACCCTGACCCTAATCTTAACCTAACCCTAACCTTATCCCAACCCTTACCTTAACTCCTAACCCTAAAATAGCTCAATTTTAAAGTGGGTACCTGAAAATGTCCCCACAAGTACAAAGAAATCAGCAATTCCATGTAGAGTAGGTAAACATGGTACACACACATACGCACACACGTGCTTACGTACGCTGGCAGCCTGTTATCCTGAGGTAAAGTGACTCAGACGTTTTGTGGTTCAAGCCTCAGTTTGGCAATAGAAGGATCAGTTGGGCCTTTGAACAGGGTCCTTTACTCCAAACAGAACCCAGGAGATCAGGGGCCTCTGTTTAATCTAATAATTTGTATATTGCTTTGGTAAATGGGGCTGCTAAATCACTTTGTTATCATTGTTAGCAGACTAGTGCACTCTTCAGTACTCGCAGACTGCCCTGGTAGACTTTAGGTGAAGACACACGTGCATTCAAATGTACACACACTCGAGCACAATAATACTGCTCCTATCGCAGGCACACACACTCATATGCTCAGACAACACAGGCACGCACGGATGATTTACACAAGCAGACAGCAAGACACTTGTTTCAAATGTTTATATTGAGTTACAACAGCAGGCAACATTTTGACCCACTTTGACGCACTATGACATTCTGAAATGTTGCTCTGTCATTGATACCAAGCTCATTTCAGGCTCAACTCTGCTCCATCGTAATGGTTGGGCTCTTCTTACACTTGAACTTAGATCTAGATAGCTGTGACACGCACTCCAAGAAATATGTGATGCATGTATCGGTCCATCATATATCAGATGTACAGGGTATCTCCATAGTAGTACTGCAACGCATTTTACATGCAGAGGCACACCAAATATTAATATATGCAAGTATTTCTGCACGTATTTTTGTACATCTGCACATGATCACGAATGCTTTCCAGGGTCAAGTAGAAGAAAAGCATGTGTTTCACGTGTAGTTGCGTCTTTGCATTGACTTTGAATGTAATCTGTCGTGCGAAAAATTTGTTTCGCGTCCAGTGTGCAAGCGGCTTTATTCATTTCATATAGGGTCGCGTGCGTCTTTGTTTTATGAAGGGGTTCAGTGATATTAAGGAAGAATAATTCCCATCCAAATGTGAAGGTCAGAAGCCTTTTTGCAATGTTGGCTCTCCCAGCTCCCAATAAAGTTTCCATATATTGTGTACATTCTGCAGATGCACTGTGCACTGGTGGATTGAGCTAAAACAGGTCGCTCTAGAAATGGCAGGAACAGCGCGCTTTGGCCTTGGTGTTGTGGGGTTACAGGACTCTTCGTCCAATTATAAAAAATTGTGCCACCATTGTTGGCAGACGGATGGACGAACGGATGACGGACAGATCACCATGATATAAGGGTTAGGGTTAGGGATAGTGTTATAATGCAGGAAGAAGGCAAAGCATTATTGGGGATGAACCATCCAGAAATGAAGAGTCCGGGGACAAAAATTCCTGGGAGACGAAAAGTCCGGGGATAAGAAGTCTGGGGACGAAAAATTTGGTGACGAAAAATCCTGGGACAAAAAAATCCGGGGACAAGGAGTCCTGAAGGCGCGTTGTGGATGGTTTAAGATGGCCACCACCACAGATATCTGTTGCTTTTTGCTTGTCAGGAAGAGTTAGCCGTAGCGCAACCTCTCCCGTCCGTCTGTGTCTTTTCGCACGTTTACAAAATGCGCGGGTGTTTAAAAGTAATTCTTTATTTTGTTTGTTTGTATACCTATTAGACTCACACATTGCTTTTGCTTATTCATAACTTCTTTATCTCTCGCTGTACCCAGTTCAGTTTAAGTCTGACTGCTGAAGCAAAGTTGGTGAGCCATTTAAGGAACATACTCATATAAACTGAAAAAGTCTTACTATTCTGAGAAAGATATTAACTATATGCTGTAAGGCGGGACTGTTTTAAGTCAGTTTTAGGGGAGGGTTACACAGCTCTGTGTCCTGGCGATATACCATCCAGTTGGATTTTATTTAAACTGGAGTAGCGCACCTCTCTCAATGGCTGCCGATCTGATCAAGCTAGCAATCACCAGGTGTGCATAAATAGGGATAAAATGAGAACCTACAGGATGGTAGATCTCTAGGAACAGGGTTGGGTGGCTATGCAATAAAGCTCACTTAATTAGGGTTTGTAACTTGCAGCATAGTGTAGTTTATTAGGTGAAACTATCTAGTTTTTGATGTGCCATAATACTAATACTACGCACATTATGCAGCATAGTATAGTTTAATAGGTGAAACTACCTAGTTTCCAGTATGCCATAATGCACCTTATGACAGCTATTTTGCTTTCACAGGCTTGCAGTCATGGATGCTTATAACAGACGTAATATCACGCTTACGACAATGTTATATAGGCTTTATATGACATTGTCGAAGTTATAGCGCTAAAAGTATGCCATATTATTCAGTATCCAAGCACAGCAGCAATACAATTAATGGGATTGCTTCACCTTAAATTGCATTGAATTCAATCATCAGATGCTTTCATACGAAGCTACATGTAATAAGTGCATCAGAAAGGTCATTGATGCAGCTATGCGACATAAATCAGACGTGGTTCAATTCATGTAGAGTCAACTCAGTCACAAACAGTCATGCTCATAAGTGAGCTGTTGTACTTTAATACAGTTAACAAGAGTACTCTGAGAGCACAACATCCCCCGCCGGAGTCGTGACCGCGATATGTGCATCATCAGTCTATCTGCAGCATACGTACGTGTAAAGTTTCAGGGACGTCCCATGAAAACTGGAGGAGGAGTTGATTTCACCAGCCAAGTAGCTTCTGATGCAGACAGACGGACAGACTGACTCCGGCATGACATAATCCCCCTTTAGGGCTTTTCGTCCGGTGGGGGATAAAAAGCGATCACAACAAAGCATGAAGTAAATAAGTTGTCACAAGTGCTAATAATAATGAAAAATGTGATGATATATCTCCCTGTTGGTCCTTCATGCCAGTGTGAAGATCAAGTTCAGCTGGCTGGGTTTCGACCACAAGATCACGGGGAAGCAGTTCTACCAGCAGGTGACCACCGTGGGGCACCGTTTGAGTTCGGGGAACTCCGTAAAGCACAAGGAGCTGACCTCACCAGACGGCAACAAGCTGTGCCTGTCCACAATGGACCTGGAGCTGAAGAGCAAAGGGGAAGAGGAATGTAAGAGTTAACCCTTTCAGCGCAGTGGGAAACTATAGTTGCCCAATGATGTAAGATGTCAAAATCAGACGCTGTTGATAACCTATCATGAGGCAACTTGTTTAAAAGAGCTCCCGCAGGGGAGCTCTTTTAAACAAGTTGCCACATGATAGGTTTTCAACAGCTCAGGATAACTACATTTTTAATTCCTTGAAAATATATTCAGCACTCAAAGAGTTAATCTGCGGCTCCTCGCCTCTACTTGTGCGCATGCCCACACCTGAACACACTCAATATATGCACTGTATTACAATTTTCAGGATATTGCTATAATTTGCAATATCGACACAGGATCAACTAACTTATCCACACATTACAAGTTTACATATTTACGCGGCTGGGACGACTGCCCTGGAGATTGTACATGGTCAGTTAATCTGATCACAGTCGCTACAGCCATACATTCAAATCAGTTTGAATTGATTCTGGTTTCAATGTATTTTTATTTTTTTTTGGTCATTCAGTCCTTGGCAGCTTAATGTCAACAGCTCACAGTCATTCTTTACGTTTTAGTTCAGACCTTCTTTGTTCTCTTACCCAAGGTAATCTGTGAAGTGAGGTGATCTGCCACACTGTTACTAATAGTTGGCAGCTGTTTTTATTCAAAGCAAGTAACAGTTTATTGGACTAAGCAGAGGCCTATCGCATTTATGTGGGAGTTAAGGCATAGCTCAAAGCTCCACGGTGCGTTGATCTTATTGCGGTTTGACTGGGGCATCAACAGCTATGGCTAACTCGGAGTTTCAGTGTAAAGCCTCAGCAACTAGTAGCATGGTGCTGTGTAGTGTCCGCCAGCTCCCAGGTAAGTATCACAGCCAAGGCCACTGGCTGCCCCCCCTCTCTGTAGTTTGGGAATGAGCTCTAAGATGACATTGTACTTGGGATTAGGAGTGTAGCTATGACAGAACTCTGATCTTGACATCATCAAGGATGTCTGGGAATACCTGGGGAGACAGAAACAAGTGAGACTGAGAGTTTACAGAACTGTGGCAAGTGCAAAACTATGCTTGGAACAAGGTAAAGCTGATTGTCGTATGAAACCATGGAACTAAATGTTGGTGTGCCTGATTTTAGGTGAAGGGTAGTCACAGCAAGTATTGATTTAGTTTAGATTGAGCAGCTCATAGATTTTTATATTGCGCTTTCAAATTTCACGATTTTCGGAGGCATCTTCGCTACACGGAATTGTTTTAAATGTGCCTAAAACTTTTATACTGTACTGATTCAAAATAGCTGTTAAACCAATGGAAATATGTGCCATGATATGAGTGAGGCTATAGTGTTCACACTGGGAGAGATAAAATTTTTCTGCTTACATTGCAGCATCGAAGAAACGTATTGCTGAGAAAACATAATAGAACAGTACTCACTGGCCCAAGGCTGTTAGGAAGTTGGTGCAGGATTGTTGATTGAATTTCCGCGCTGTCAATTGATTGGATTTTTGCGCAGTCAAGCATCGATCTATCATTTTTATTGGACACTTGGCCTCCCTGTAAGCCATATGTTTTTTTTTAATTGGTTTATACTGAGATATATTGTTGTCATCCATAATTTTAAATATATTGGGGTATAAATTTTAGGCCATCGCCCGGCCTTAGTTCGGTTACATCTATCTGTCTGTCCCTCCTCCTCTCTGTCTCTCCTCTTCCTCTCTCTCTCCCTCTCTCCCTTGGCGGCGCAGTAGTTACCATTGCTGCCTCACAGCAAGGAGGTCGAGGGTTCGAATCCGGCCTGAAGCCTCACTGTGTGGAGTTTGCATGTTCCCCCCGTGTTTGCGTGGGTTTCCTCTGGGTACTCTGGTTTCCCCCACCCACAAAAACATGCGTTATTGGCAAACTCCCACCAGTACCCCTGACCAAGGAACTGTTGGTCCCCGGGCGCTGCTCTGTGGCTGCCCACTGCTCCTAACTATAGGATGGGTCAAATGCAGAGGACAAATTACCCCACGGGGTTCAATGAAAGTGTATCTATGGCCTCCTCCTCTCCCTGCAGCTCAGTCCTTCATGCAGAGCGTCTTCAGTCCACTGTACCTGCTGTGTTTGCTCACCATGTCCATCACCCAACTGCGGCTCATCTTCTACATGGGGGCCATGAACAGCATCCTGGAGTCCCTGTCCGGCGGAGACCTCGATACAGGTGTGTGTGTGCGCGCGCATGTGCCTGTGTGTGTGTCTGTGTTGGTGCGCATGTGTTAGTATTTCAGGGGATGGAGGCATAGTTAGGAGTGTGATGTTTGGATCATGATTGAAGAGTGGCTGCTAGCAATTAGCATTTTTTTTCGGTACTAGCTAATGCAAATCCAAAGAAACAGAGGTGATTTGCGCGCTTGTATGTGTGTGAGTGAGCCGGAGCCTGACTGATGTGCAGTCAGTTGTATCTTCAGGTTGATGTGTTTGTATTTTTCTAATGCAAGAAACATCTGCTCAAAACATAATTTTGTCAAATTCGAAAGACTATCTGCTAATGGCTTCTACTGAAAAAAAAAAAAAAAAAAAATCAATGTCCATGGCTTTTCTGGTCTCAAAGCATGTGGAAATAAACTAGTTTGTCAATATGAGAGAACTGTCACCAATGTCAAGGTCACTTAGCTACTACCTTGTTCTTGCAGTACTGTGTTCTTAGAATGGTCATTTCCAGAGGTCCCCACAGTGTTAAATTTTGGTGTCCACCTCAGAGCCTGCAATAGTGAAGTGATCTTTCTAATAATCATATTGGTCTCTTTCTCCCCTCCCTTCACCTGTTCTTTTTCAATGCATTTCCAGTGGAGAGGATGGAAGTGGGTAAGGCAGTAGTTTTAGAGATATTTTAGCTAGAAGCGCCAAAAAAAAAAAAAAAACTGAACCGTGAACACTTCTTTGACTCATTGCGAATTGTATTGTGATACTTGATTTCTTCCTTCGTTTAGTTCTTTTCCTCATCCTTCCATAATCTTCCATCTAAACTCAGTTTAGCTGTAGTCTCACATCATTAATCATAGCATTAATCTATTATTAATATATTCTTATATTGTGCATAGTTACTCATATAGTCTTGTAGTTGTACTTGTTCTTGATTCTTTAGTTTAAGGTTGCTCCAGTAATTTTTTTCAGTCTTTAACCACAAATTCCAGTGGTATCAACACAGATTCACAGATTTTGCATTGTGTAAGAAGGAACTACAGAAATGGAGAAATCGCTAAATATTTTCTGAAATGAATGTCAAAATGTGATATGGTATCATGTTATTAAGCAACAACGGCACAATATGTTGGTATTCATCAAAAATTAACCATGGAACTGCTCTCTCTCTCTCTATCTCTCTCTCTCTCTCTCTCTCTCTCTCTCTCAGTGAGTTTGTACTCCTCCATCTTCGGTATTCTGCAGCTCCTCTGCCTCATGACGACCCCGGCCATCGGCTGCATCATGGACTGGAAGCTCAAGGATTGCGGTGATGATGATGATGATGTGAAGGAAGTGAAAAAGTGAGTGTCTCTTGCTGTCACGCACACGGGCTCCATTCAAATTCAACAGGAGCTTTACTGACATGACAAATGACACTGCTGGCATGGTGAGCATGTTTACGAGTTTACCTTTAATGTTTAAACAACTATTTTACCGAACAAGAGCAACTGCCAGCCAGTGTTCGGTTTTATATTCAAAAACACTGACGGAGTCTCTAAAACGGATATTGCGGCAAGTGAAATGCAAAGACTAACCAGAACGGGGGACAGGCAAATTGCAGAAGGGCTGCAATTGGACACAAAATTTGCTCTTTGTCGCACCCTAGTGGCACTTCGGCATTAAGACAATATTGCATTAAAGGAGGAGACCTCACCTCGGTAAAGTGTATTTCAGTGGAAAGTAGAAGTGTCTAAAACACATATTTTAATTTGGTAATAATCCAGTGCGACGCATTTTAAAACCAGCAAGTCTTCATATTGGCTTCAGTATCAGGGGGGCAGACATTTTTACTTGGGGAATCTAATTTTATCCAATCAAACGCCAGTTCACTAGACTGTGCCACGGTACTTGTGACATCAGTTAAACTCATTCCTTTCATAAAATTAGATTCCCCGCATAAAAACGTTAGTCCCCTGATATTGAAGCCAATTTGAAGACTTGCTGGTTTAAAATGCCTTGCACTGGATTATTACCAAATTAAAATTTATAAAACTATGCATTTTAGACACTTCAAGAATTCTACTTTCCGCTGAAATATACTTTTCCGAGGTGAGGTCTCCTTTAAATGCATTAATTATTACAGTCTCGTATGCTGTATTACTGCGCACTGGCCAACATTTATTTCATTTTTTCCACCGTTTCGTGATAATTTGACGGACATAAGGACTGTCGGTTTTATCAGGCAGTGAAGAGAATTCACTTGGTAAATTTATGTTTGATACAGTCTGATACTTTCATACTTATGCACTACAGTTGAAATGGAAGATGCATAGATGGACCGGAGGTATAAATCATACAAAGCTCAGAAATATGTACTTCTCTCTATATTTTTACAGGGGTGAGCCACAGCCCAAACGCCGTGACCGTAAAATCCAGAAGGTCGTGAACGCCACACGAGCCTTTTTCCTCACCAATTTGCTCCTGGTTGGCTTCGGGATTACCTGCCTGGTGCCCAATCTTCACCTTCAGGTGAGTGGGGGAGTGAAGCCCATGTGTAAAATGCTGGCTGACCAAACTGACACAGGATATTACATTATAATTGCCCGGCGGATGCTTCTATAAGTGATGTCCAACAAGTGAATACATAGGGTCATTCAAACAACTACATTATGAAGATCAGATAGGGTATAATACATCAGATATCACATCATTCATGAATAAAGCAGCAATGATCAGTCGACTAATTGATTCATTGTCAATGATTAATCAATTATTGACTATCTTAACCATCAAGTAATCATTTTGAGTAATATTTAAGAGGAAAATATCCCTCTGTTATAAACTGATTGTAAAATTTCAGTTGAAATAACTGGCAAAAAAAGGTGCCAGTGCTCTCAATTGTGAATATTTTCTGGTTTCTTTGGTCCTGTACAACAGAAAACTAATTATCTTTGGTTTATGGACTGTTTTTTGGGACAAAAGGAGTCATTTGAAAATGTCACCTTCGGCTGTGTGAAATTAAGATCAATGTTTTTCATCATTTTCTGGGCCAAACATTTAGAGCAGTATGTTTATTTGAAATCTGTCCTTCTCCTATCATGAGTAGAGGATTACTATTTGAAAAAAATGTGTTATTTGTGTTCTGACTCAGTCAGGGCCTCTTAGCTCTTCCTGTGCCCATTCCTGCTTCAGATAGCTCCACGAATTTCCTCTAATCCAATTCTGTATTTCTCCTGGCCTGCGGTCAATCAGGGGCATTCTTAATTTCCCACCAAGGTTACATGCATGCGCATTTTAAGGTCAGTCTTTGGGGAAGAGCATTTTTAAATTGCAGGAAGTTCTCGCTTTGATCCCTCATTTTTATCTGTGCTCATCTCCTTGGTCCTCGTGTCACCCCAATAATCAATCTAAAGCTGCTTTCACACCGGACGCGAAACGAATTTTTCGCACGACAGATTACATTCAACTTACTTACTTACTTAATCCTCTTAGTCCCCTGTGGGACATAAGGCAGCAACAATTCCTTTCCATTTTGCCCTACCCTGCGCAACATGTTGCGCCTCGCCCCATGTGAGTGGTGCTTTGCTGAGCTCAGTTATGATGGTTCTCCGCCAGGTGGTTTTAGGTCGGCCAGGTTTCCTTTTACCGGGTGGTGTCCAACGCAAGGCAACCTTAGGGATACTGGCTTGGTTCATTCTCAACACGTGGCCTAGCCATCGAAGTCGTCTTCGTCTGATTTCCATGATGACGCTCTGGCAACCAGTTTTCCTATAGAGGTCCTTATTCGAGATCTTATTTGGCCAGAAGATGCGGAATACTTTCCGGAGACATCCATTGTGGAAGGACTCGAGCTTACTCATGTCAGATTTAATGACACGCCAGCACTCAGAACCATACAGCAAAACAGATTTCACATTGCTGTTATATAATCGAAGTTTGGTCCTAGGACTATACTGGTTTGACTTCCACATGTGCTGGAGTCGGGCGAATGCACCTCGAGCTTTCCCAAGTCTAGCTTTGATATCTTTCTGTGCCCCATTGTCCTTGGTGATAAGGCTGCCTTTGATTACATTCAAAGTCAATGCAAAGACGCGAATACACGCGAAACGCGTGTATATAATAATCTAACTATACTCAGTCAAAAAAGAAACTTCACACTCGTTTGGAGGTTGGTAAGTTGAACATACAAGAAAAGTGGTTTTAAATAATGATTTAATTCCATTCTGTACCCATTAAGGACGGTGTACCATAAAAATCATGTTCATAATGTAACCAGTTCCACCGGAAATGCTACGGAAATGTAAGAGAGTAAAAATGGTAAGTTACAACTTGATGAAAGCATGTCAATAGCGCGTATGCCCTCCATGAGCGTTCACAACTGCGACGCAACGTCTCCTCATGGATTGAATGATGCGTCTGAACATGGGGGATGCGTCGCCATAATTGAACCAACATGGCACCAAGTTCCTGCAAATTCTGTGGAGGGTTCCTTACGTGACAGTTTTCTGCCCAACCCATCCCATACATGTTCTATGGGATTAAGGTCGGGAGACCTTGAGGGCCACTCCATGACATTGATGCCAGCATTCCTAAGAAAATTCCGCGTTAAATTGGCCGTATGAGGTCTGGCATTATCGTGTTGGAATGTCAGACCTGGGCCATGAGCTGCCATGAATGGCAAAAGCTCTGTATCCTGCAGCAGTTAGGTTTCCTTGAACGACCATCAGTCGGGAACGGGCAGGACCATTAAAGGCACCCCAAACCATAACACTACCGCCCCCAAAACGGTCCACTTCCTGCACACAACACTGGGCGTTGCGTTCACCGCGTCTCCTCCAAACTCTAACTCTCCCATCAGCGAAGTGCAAAGTGAATCTGGATTCGTCACTAAAAACAACCCTATTCCAATCACGCTGAGTCCATCTCAGATGTCGTTGTCTCATAAGGTCACGTGACTAGGAACACGAGGAAACATGCTTTTACCTTGATGTAAGCTCGCACATGCTGCATGCTTGTGCACGTCGGAGTTGCTGTGTGTCATGATGTCTTTGACAACGCATTTACCCCTAATAATAATAATAATATCTCTTGTATTAAGTTTCAAGAAAATATTTAGAAATGTATGAGTGTGAAGTTTCTTTTTTGACTGAGTATATTATGGTAAAGGAAAAATATGGACACTGGTGTATAAATATATAAACTGTCCTATTATTCCAAACAAAGTCGTAAAGTAAGCAATGGAAGCACAAATGTAGCCCTGGAGGGCAGGAGCTTATGAACCAAATAACCAACTAAACTTTGAAACGGGCAGGCCTGTACCGAGGCGGGGACTATTTCATTGGTCAACACGGAACCTGAAATTCTATTGGTTGGCGATTTTTGACAGGAATGTATCGCTAAATAAATAAATAAATAAATGAGAGCGCGACCTGAGGCCTGTACCATAACGCTGGATTGACATACTAGGGGTTTCTCTTAGTTATCTGGCTGCACTTAATCAGACGTCCGCATTCCTGATAAGCTGTACCACGAAGCCAGTTATTAACTCGGTAACTGAACACAGGATTTTCCAATGTAGGTTTGTGCGCGTTCACATAAACGGGACGGTGTTTGAAGCAAACGACAAATTGTAAATATGGGCAAACCGACTGGAAGCAAAGCTGCGTACTGTTCAAATACGGACCAAGAGCTCTTAATAAAAAAATGAAGAGCATAAACATATCATCCAAGCAAAAATTAACACCGCTACGGCTGTCAAATACAGAAAGGACAGTTGGCAAAAAAATCACCGACCGTGTAAATGCGTACGTTAATTATATTGATAATATCACAGCAAATAACTCCCGTATTCATGATTGTATGTGGCCTATTGCTGCAATAGTGATGATTCAATTTTACTTCTGCTGCAGTAAATCATGACAACAGGCGCTATGTAGGCTGGGGAGCGCAGCTCTCTCCTTTTCTGCTTTACAGGATATGTTTGATCCAGCACGAAGCCTATTGGGTATAGGGGTGCGCGTGTCTTATCGTTTATAATGTCACTGCCCCATCAGTAAAATTACAGTTGCGTATTTCATTGAATTTACGTAATACGAGGATGTATTCTTGTGGAGTGTATGGATTTTTTTTTCCAGCTGCAACCCCGGCGGTGTCAAAAGAGCCGGAGAACAAATAATGAATCACTACAAAAACATAATTCAAAGCAGTTAGCAGGCTTACTTTCACAAGTGAAACAAGTACAAGGCTTTAGTGCTTTTGCCCGTGGAAAAATACAGCATTGTGATACACTCAAGATGTGAAACTACATGCGCACGACCCCGCTGCGTTCGCCACATGTCAAACCCTCAGATGAGAACCTGTATCATACATATTGGTATTCATCCGCGCACGGAACTCCGCTGAAACCTCTACGGATGGTAATGCCATTCTCTCCGAGAAAAGATTGGTCAGTAGGCGGTGCTTTTGCACGCTGTCATCTCAATCTAGAACTAAACCCGCTCCGGAGCAGGTTAGCTGTACAGTTTATGTCGCCGCGGTGATATACCCCGGTAAGAAGTGAGCCGGCTTCATGGTACAGAAAACCCAGGGTTAAACCTGAAGTTACCGCGATAAACCCTAATCCAGCTTTATGGTACAGGCCCCAGAGGTGTTCTAATCCACGCACACAAACGCAGTTTTGAGCGCGAGGAGAAAAGGTTGAAGTTCGTGCGAAAAAAAAAATCCGTCCGAGCAGAAGCAGATCCAAGCGTAAGCGGGGGCTACTTGAGTGCGAGAGCAGATTTTCGGGGAAAAACCTAGCAAAATCTCCCCATGAAACCAATATTCCCGTTCTTAAGTCGAAATACCGCGCTCCTGAATAAAAATAAGAATTTGCCTCAATAATTCTACGCCTCTGGATTTGTATCGTGGTTGTTCCTTTCGACCCATTACTTGGAGAGACAATACTGCCCCCCAGTGGCAGTGTGTGGTTCCTTCAGTCTGGAAACAGCAGCACAGATGTCATATATATTACTGTCATATTTATCAGGCGACTCCTTTGAGACTAAAGGGGAGGCACAAAGCCATAACGAGGGCTGAAAAGGGGTTACATAAGGACACTGTAAATAGCTTCTATTTTCCTTCCCTCCAGATTCTGTCCTTCATCCTGCATACTATCGTTCGAGGGTTCATCCACTCGGCTGCCGGTGGGCTGTATGCAGCTGTGTAAGTAGATTCCCTAAGTCCCAGGAATTAACACTTATTTGAGCCCATATTTTCAATAACAGCTTCACTATATCAGCCTGTTCTACCTTTTGTAAACTGTTATTTTATTGTTCATGTATTTTTTTTTAGTTGTTATTTTGTGGGATAGTGGTGGACTGCCCTTCACAAAGTTGTTTCAGCATCTCTCTACTCATCCTAACAATGCCAAGATGTGGTTCTAACCAGGAAATAAAATGTTTTGCCATGCATTCACGATACATTAGAGTGGGGCTGCCCAATCCTGTTCTTGGAGATCTGACATCCTGCTGATTTTCATTGCCAGACCAACAATGCACATTTCAGAGAACCGGTAGAGATTCTCATTTAGCTGCTAATTGGTAGAGACAGGTGCAACAAATTAAGACTGGAATAAAAACCTGGAGGACAGTTGATCTCAAGGAACAGGATTGTGTGGCCCTGTATTATAGTTTATGATGAGTGCTAGTACTTTTTATGTACGGTAGGGGGAGCTCTCTCTTCAGCACAACCTTGCACCTGGATAAATGGCACTCATTTTACATTAGCAAAGCTGGATGCTTATTGAAACTACGTTGATAGCCAAGTATACAGAACCTGCCTCCAACAAAGCTAGCTCCTGAACTTTTTCGTCAGCATATCATCTCAAAACGAAAACATGATGCTGTAACCCGCACTTGATTGAAGGTCTCGGCGAGGGGAAGGTCGCATTGCTTTATATAATGTATTTAAGGCCTTTGCTCTATGAAGGTGATATTCATGGCTCTGTGCCTGTGTTCTCCTCAGATACCCCTGCTCACAGTTTGGGAGCCTGACTGGGCTGCACTCCCTGGTCAGCGCTCTCTTCGCTCTGCTGCAGCAGCCTCTCTTCATGGCCATGATGGGCCCCCTGGAGGGAGACCCAAAATGGGTAAGCATGTGCGCACATACACACCCTCACACACAAATGCTCACAGACTCTCACGCTCATACTTATATACACATATGCACATACATGCACACTCACATACACATATTCGTATATACATACATACTCTCATACACATACATACACACACTCACATACATATACTCACATGCACATACATACGTGCACTCTCATATACATACTCACATGCACAAATGTGAGCTGCACTCTCACATACACGTACTCATATGCTCTCATTCAAATACTCATATAGACAAGCTCACATGCACGCAATCACATAGACATACTCGCATATAGACACTGACATACACACATTCACATACATACACTCACATACACGCTCTCACACACACATACTCGTATACAAATATCATATACACACTTTCACATACTCATACATTTGCTGCTTGCACATGCTTGCATACGCATACTCGCATGCACATACTCATGAACACATATTCACATACACATACTCGCATGCACTCACTCACATAGACAAACGCACATACACATACTGATATACAAATACCCATATACACATTCTCACATACACATACTCATATGCACATACTCACGTACACATATTCGCATACACAAACTCACGTGCATGTACTCACATGGACATTCTCGCATACGTCCACACACTCAGATACACGCTCTCACATACACACTCATATGTACAAATACTCATATACACACTCTCACGCTCACAGTCATAAACATACGTGCACATACTCAAATACGCATACTCTCATGCACATACTCATATACACACTCACTCTCGCATACACATACTCAGATACACACACTCATATACACACTCACTCTCGCATACACATACTCAGATACACACACTCATGTACACACTCACTCTCGCATACACATACTCAGATACACACACTCATATACACACTCACTCTCGCATACACATACTCAGATACACACACTCATATACACACTCACTCTCGCATACACATACTCAGATACACACTCATATACACACTCACTCGCATACACATACTCAGATACACACACTCATATACACACTCACTCTCGCATACACATACTCAGATACACACACTCATATACACACTCACTCTCGCATACACATACTCAGATACACACACTCACATACACAGTCACATGCACACACTCAGAGACATCCATACGCATGCACATTCTTGTACTCACACACTCTTATGCATACACTCACATACACACTGTCACACATGCACATACACACTCTTACATACTCATACTCGTACACACATACTGTCATACACACACATACACATACTCATAAACATAAACTCTCATACACGTGCTCATGTACACACACTCACTCATGTACGCTCACACATACATATATTCTCATACACACACTCACATACTTGCAGGTGTACACACAGACACACACACGCAAGTGCTTGAACATAATACTCTTGCATGTGCTCACGCATCCACTCATGAACACGTGCACGATACTACAGACATTCGTAAACACAGAGTTACATGTATATTCATCCACTCACACCTCTACATAAACACAAGCATTGCATTGGTGCAATAAATATTATCATACCTGGCATTAGACTATGGAAAAACTCCAATTTTAATGTATCTTTCCTAATTCAAATAAATATTATTAACAGATAAAAGGCACACCAACATTCTCAGTGCGAAGACAATATTGCCCATTCAACCCATTGACATGTTCTGTCTCAGTTATACATTTACATATTTCCATCAACAAATCGAAATATACATTTCTATAAATGCGTTGACATTTAAATGTTTATCAACACATTGACTCATGAATTCCCATTTATACAGTTGCTCAGAAATAACCATTGAGATGTAAATTTCTATTAATGTGGGGATATGTAAATGTCCATAACTGCATTACCACATAAACACGTTGGCAAACATGCAGCCCATTATCACACTGACATGTAGCGCGCTGACGTCAGCCTGTTCGTGAACTCCCATGATCCTCCTCTCTCATGCACAGGTGGACGTGGGTCTGCTGGCACTCAGTCTCTTCGGCTTCGGCCTGCCCCTCTACCTGATCTGCTTCCGTCGGCGGCTCATCCGGGAGAAACGGGAACGGGACGAGGACGCAAAGATCTTCCTGAAGATCAACGGGAGCAGCAGTCCGGAGGCCTTCATCTAGGGAGGAGGAGGAGGAGAGAGAGGAGAGAGGAGAGGAGAGGAGGAGAGAGGAGAGGAGAGAGGAGGAGAGAGGAGAGAGGAGGAGAGAGGAGGACTGCCGGGTTGAGCTCTTACTGTGACTTTATGAACTCTCTCGGATGTTTTAGCCTTATTCCTATGTCTATGAACACCACCTTCTGTAGAATGACACAAGTGGGAAACAAATGTGTGTGATCACTCACACAAAGATGCACACACACACGCACACACACTTACACGCTCAAACACTCACAAACACACACACACACACACACACACACATACACAAACGAACATATTCACGCAGTGGTGTAATGGAGGGTATACACTGGGAATTAGAGTATACCCACGATTTTTTCTGTCAATTTACTGTACAGTCTTGTATCAGCCAAAAAGTCATTGGAATACATAGGAGAGTATACCCACCTTCTTGTCAGTGATCTACCCATCTACCTAATAGAGTATACCCACTTCTACAAGGAGCACTACATCCTTCTATCCACTCTCTCAAGCACACACACACTCACACACATACACACTCACATTCTCACTCTCTCACACACACCAGCTTGCTTGGCGCGAGGCGCACAGAAGGACTGATAATGCCGTTGTCATGGAGACTGACACTTAAGAAGTGGCATGACAAGAAGAAGAGAAACCTCTTTTTTTCTCTCACCTCAGCGCTTCTCTTTTTCGTGTTGTGCTGAGCTGTGCCACCAAGACTACTGAAGAACCAGCTGAGCTTTCCCTCTGTGGCCTTAAAAAACAATATCTACAACGACGGACAAACTGTAATTTATAGGGCTTATATATATATATACATATATATATATATATATATATATATATGTATATATATATATATAAAATGGTAAGTTATAACCTCTATGAAAAATTTTTTGAGTATTTTTACATTGCCACAATTTTAGCATTTCTGTGTTATCAGTTTTCAGTGCTTCTCTCAGTTTTTGAATGTCTATTCTCCGGCTTCACCGTGTTGTCGTTTTGGTCGACGGTAATGAGACCTTGTGCTGCTACGTCTTTTCAGACCATAGCCAAGGAGGGATGAGCTGGGACAGAGTAACTTGATATGCAGCCTGAGTAAGCACTGTTGGTGCCTGATTGACCAGCAGAGGTCGCTGGTTAGCAATAAATCATTGTCACTCGTCCCTCCCCTCCCCACTGGTCACGGTCAGCACCTGCAGACTTATACGTGGGTCCTCCACCCATTGGGATAGTTCCTTAACAGGGTGACCTGCCTGGCAGCCATGTTTCCCCGCCATTTTGCCCAATTAACAGAAGACTGATGGAGAGACTTGACTGTCCTGAAAAGATGATTCTCATGTCTTAGTCATTTCAATCTATACTTACTGTCATTTTCTTTTTCAGTGGGGTCATGTGTTAAAGCAGTTTTCTGAAATTATTTATTATCATGTTCACAAGTCACATTATCTATGGAAATGACAAACTTGGATGAACGAATTAATAACAGAGAGGTCGTTTTGAGTTTTTTGTGCTGTAAAATTGGAAAAAGACAGTCTTAGCTTTTTTAATGGTGCTTAATAATTAACATAATAACTTACTAGATGTAGCTGATTATTTGTAACAGGGTTATAAATGATATCTGTCATGGAGATGGAGTGAGTTTGAGAGTTCTGAATTTGATCAGCCGTTAAGTTCAAACCAAACCAGTTTAGACCAGTTTAAGCCTGTTTAGATTGACTATAACACACAGGAGTGCTGTCCATCCAGGCTGACACTGACCAGCTTATGGCACTAACACACAGCCCTTGTGAGTGGTCTCTTGTGGTGACAGTTCGCAGAATACTGGCAGGATGACAGTTGGCACAGACTGCGATGTGATAATCGCCTGTATTCCTTGGTGAGAAAGCTTCCTTTGGGTGCAAAGAGAGGCCATTTCTCTCACTGAAAGTTGTGGTTCAGGGAAATGAGTTAAGGATCAGACGCAAACATCTTTGGGGTGGTATAATGCATGGTTGGAGTGGCATTGACCTCTAATGGTGTCTGCGTGTTTAGTCTACATGCACTTGCTTTGACTGAACACTGTATACATTCCTAGTATGCAGCCAGTGAAGGATAGGTGAAGGCCTCGCACACAAAGATTTCTGGTAATGTATGGTTGGGGTGTCAGTACCCTTTAATAAAGTCTGTGTGCTCTACATGTCAGTGACTTGCCGTCGGAGGTAAGTTAGGTGAGGCACAATCCTCACCGTTAAACAAACGATAACTCCCTATGACTTTGCTTGATTAGCAATCAGAGGATTGACTAATTAATTTACTGGGACTAAACAGCAGAATGGCATGCCAATTTCAGTTTCCACGACATTATTGCTCAGTGCATCGAACTTAAAATGCTCACGAGACAGCGAATTTGTTCATATTTGCTTACAGGAAGCTAATGCAATGCTAATGCGTTCAATGCTTGGTCAATATGTTTACGATAATGTCTTCCCCCTTAAATAGCCTGCCTACTTTTTAATGCAATTCAAAAAAATGGGAGTTTATTTTCAGTCTTTCATAGTCTGATAAACAAACAAGTTGACAAATTCCAGCGATAAAAGGTGAAGTCACTGCCTCCCCTGACCGCACGTCTCTGCTACATGTACCTGCTCGTACCCTCTGCCCGGCTCCTACGTGACCAGCAAAGGCACAGTCCCTTCACTATGTTCTTGCCATTTTGTAGCATGTTATTATGTTGCCAGAATGTCCCAACAACACTGTAATAACATTGTGTGTTAGCAGGAAGGGTCCAGCTCTAGTGCCTCCCTCTGCACTTAAATTGTAAATAGAGCTGTAGCAGCTAGTGAGCTGAAAATATCGGAGGTGCAGAACATCCCTTTCAGCTGATGAATTTAATTATATTTTTGAATTAACATTACATAAAGTCGGAGAACACTCGACCCTGTCAGGTGTGGCCGGTTCTCCTCATTGAGGTAAGACCTGAAATACAGTGTATCATTTTGATACGAAATCACATTTTAGTTAATGTTATTCAGCTGCGGATACTTGTTTCTAGTCTTAATTTCCTTTGTTGTAATTTAAACAATTATGAAGTGTGAGTTAGGTTGACTGTAATGCAAGAACGTGGGGATGGAGGGGGGATGGGGGCGGGACCAAAAGGGGAAAAGAAAAATGGGTGAAAGAAGGACTTTTTCTGAGGACCCCGTGTGCGTGTGTGTGTGTGTGTGTGATCTTATCTCACTCATACCATTGAGTGAGTACTGTTATAAGTCATACTGAGAGCGATAATGGCACCACGAGGTTAGCTAGTGTCAGGGTCAGCGAAGGCTCATCTTATTGACAGTCCTGGCTTATGAAGGAGAAAAGAACTGATGCATGTGCTTTCAGACTCCCTCCCTCCCCACTGGCAGGCTTGACACAGAGGACTGCAGGAATCTTGTTAATGTGTATTTGGCCCCTGGCTGCCCTCAGACTCCCTCTTTCACCTCCTCCCCTCGTGTTTTTCCATCCCCGCCATCCTACAACACAACGTTCCCTCATTATGCTATACCACTCGAAAAGCCATGGTGGGCAGGCAGGCAGTGTTACTGTTAATTATTTTGTATGGAGCCAAAAGCGCCCACCAGTGGTGAACCACAGCTACTTATTTGTAGTCCTCTGACCCAGTGCATTTGACCTGGGGAATGTTAGAATGAGCTGGATTTTAGCACTGAAGCAGATGTTATCTGCTCTGGGGAAAATGCAGAATTTTATGTCTCAAGATTTAAAAGTGATTTAACTGGCGCAAAAGGTTAAAGCTGGGGTGCAGATGAGGGGAATATCTAGAAATATGCCTAAAGTCATGATGTAAGTGTGTTTGTGTGTGTCTGTGTCTGTGTGCTTGCACAGTGTAAAATATTTCAGCGGAAATTAACCCTGATTTCCGGTTTACGCATGTGAAAAATATGGATTATGAGAACCTCAAAAGGCAGGGCAGTGGACTTGACTGTACAGTACCTCGGTGATGCAAAACACTGCTGAACCAATCTCAGACCTCCACGCTCACTCCTCTGTGCTAAACCAATCACAGAATTTTATACTGCTCTATGCTGTACCAATCACGGAACTCCACACTCACTCCTCTGTGCTAAACCAATCACAGAACTTTATACTGCTCTATGCTGTACCAATCACGGAACTCCACGCTCACTCCTCTGTGCTAAACCAATCACAGAACTTTATACTGCTCTATGCTGTACCAATCACGGAACTCCACGCTCACTCCTCCGCTCCATTTGTAGTTTTCGTTTTAGCTTTTTTGTTTTAATATGATGCTATTTGCGTGTTCCTGAAGTACAAAAATGAGCGCCTGTATAACTACTCTAAACAGTAACGGCAATAATTTAATTAGTTAATTTACTTACAATCTGATACTGTCCAAATTTTGTTTTGTCTGGTGTTTTCTGTGATGTGACTTCTGTGGCAATTTTACATTTAAAGCTTTTTTTATTTATACATCAAAATAAAGAAAAGCAGTATGCATGAGCAATGTACCAGCACAATGTAGTGCATAAAATGAAGTTGTAATTATTGGTTGAGCATTTTAATCCCACAAGAGACCCTGTTGTTGTGTTCCCATTTAAGGTACTTGAAGGAAACGTTGTTGATACTGTGCTGAAACTGTTCATAGCACTGTATGTATTATGTGTCAGCAATACGGTACCGTGGAGAAAAATGTCTTCTAAAATATTAACAATGCCAAAATGTGTGATGTACTTCATATGTACTATATATCAATTATTTTGGATTCTTCAAAGGATATTTAAACATAATATTTTTGTATGTTGTGGCTTATATTTTCGCTCAAGTGGAAGTAAGCAATAATTGATATATTAGGACAAATATTTTTAAATAAAGGCTTGGAAACATAACTCCTTTGGACCTGGGTGTCATTTAGTGAGTAAGAAGCTTGCTATACCAATTTTCCAAATGTCTGTAGGCATTTGCATGTTTGTGTTCGTAAGTCTGTTTCACTGACATCCTCAAAGATGTTTTTCTTCCACTAAGAATGCTAATTAGCAACATATTCTCCAGTTAACCTGATGAGTTTAATTCGCCACAGTTTCTGTGGCAAAATATTAACACACAAGCTAGAATACCTATTACACATTTAACAAGAGTCTTGTAAAATCTGCAAATTTAAGTTTGATACTCATTGTACTCACTGTGCACATTGTACGCATTTACCATTATGTTTGTGTGTGCAGGTGCATTCATGTTTGTTTCGATATGCATGTCTGTGCAAGCATGCAGACCTCTGTGCGTGTCTGACCAGGCGAGTCTTTGAATAATTAAATGTCTATAAAATTGGCATCTTGGCAGCACAATAGTTAGCACTGTTACCTCACTGCAAATAGGTGCAGTTAGGTCCATAATTATCAGGACTGTGACGCAATTTTCATAATTTTGGCTCAGTACGCCACCACAATGGATTGAAATGAAAAAATGAAGATGTGCTTGAGAGTATACTCTCAGGTTTAATTTAAGGGTTTTCAAAAATATTGCACGTACGAATTACAACAATTTATCTACATACTGTAGACCCCCCCTCCCCAATTTTACGGACTCAAAAGTATTTGGACAAACTAATATAATCATAAGTTTACGTTTTTAATTTAATTTTTTTTTTTTACTTTTAATTTTAATCGTATATCATTCACTAGCAAATCTTTTGCAGTCAATGATTGCCTGAAGTCTGGAACATATAGACATCACAAGGTTTTGAGTTTCGTCCATGAAGATGCTGTCCCGGGCCTTCAGTAGTGCTATTTTCAGTTTCTGCTTGTTCTTCAGACATTTTGCATTCAGTGTTAGCTTCAATTTTAAGGCATGCTTCTTTGGACTTCGGACAGTTAATTAAGAGCCAAGCACCAAAGATGCACAAACACCTTTTTTATACCATGTTTATAAGGGGCCAAGCGAAAGAAGGTGCATTGGTACCGTGTGTTGCTAGTATGAGGCAAATAAACCGATCAAAGTCAACCTTAGATATGTTCCTAAATGGTGAAACCATGGACACACGGTCGCATAAACGAACTATTTACTAGGCAAGCAAATGAGAGTCAAACCTGTTATGCATGTTATTTCTCTTATTAATGGTTGCATTCGACTGGTGCTTTCACAAAGTAATTGTTTTCCGTAAATGTTTCCGAATGATTTGACTGGTATCGGAAGCACAGAAATGTGATTACGTTACTCCCCAGCGAGAAACCTGCGAGAAGTTTGTTAATTAGCAGAAAACATTGCGAGACCACTTGAAGGCAAATTGCTATTGCATTTAGCTACATGTGAATGGATTATATGGTCACGTGGAATTCAAAATTCATCCTACTGCTTTGTCACCAGTCATATCATCAATAAATACAACAAATGACCATGCTTCACACTTGGTGTGGCATGCTTTGAGTCATGAGCAAATCAATCAGTTCTCCATACTCTTCTCTTTTCAACATTCTGATCCAAGTTGATCTTTGCCTCATCTGTCAATAGGATGTTGTACCAAAACTGTACAGCCTTTATAGATGATTTCAGGCAAACATCCTAATTTTGAGGCTTACCAATGTATTAAAATGCATTATTGTGGTGTATCCTCTGTATTTACTCTGGTGAAGTTGTCTCTTGATTGCTGATATTGACACAGGTATGCATACCTTCCAGAGAGTGTTATTGATCTGGCCACCTGCTGTATATCAATTGTATCATGTTAACCTCTCCATCCACTTGTGGTTTTGTCACATAATGGCTGCATAAAACTAAATTTATTGCTGTGTCCTGCAGGACAATACAAATGGTCAATTCAATACTCTGTCTTCTCCAACAGTGCGGATTTGCTGTGTGTCTCTGGGTCATTCATTTTTCAACACCAAAATCACACAGAAGTAACAAAGTGAACACAGTTAAATTTGTGTCCAGAGTTGAATCGACTCTTACAAGGTACATATTGCATGACCTCAACAGGACTCACGTGTAATCCACTGTGCTCACAGAACTGCTCTGGAACAGGGCAAAGTACCACTTACCTCACAGATCACTAGGGCTGCAATAGCGGTCTCTTTTTCCTATTATTTTTTAATTCCTGCGCATGCCTTAGTACAAAATATATTTTACGGCCTAAAACTTCTCCATACCAAGCAAAAGACTACAATAGCTGCTGTTTCTGAAGCTCTTGCCAGATAATGCTGCCGGACAGATTTCCCTGCCCACGATTCACTGTTTTCTTAAACTGGGTTTGATACAGACTTCTGCACATTCCTACATTCCTGCACAAATTTTAATTACACATGCCAGCATAAAATATTGCTCCAGAAACTTTTCCCACGTGTGGAAATTACACCTCAGCACAAAACGTTTTCAAATTATATCAGCGAGCACAAAATTTTTCACAAATGCGCAAAAATATTTATACACGTAAAAAACATTTTTTCACATGCACAAATTATATGTGTGTGTGTGCAAAAAAGGTTTTTCACACATGCACAAAATATTTATACAGCAACTTAACTTTTTACAGACTCAAAATATCAATGACCTTTAATTGATTCTATAGTTTGCCTAGATAGACAATTGCTCTGGTCCTGAAATTGGGATCCCGGGAAAGACACACTTTCGCCACTAAGTTTGAAACTATGAAATGGAAAGACAATAAAATATTGAGCTAACTTGTTCCTTATAGGCCTACAGATGCGCTATGTGCATAGGCCTACCCACACGGAAAGAACCTATATAAACATATAGGTTTTAATATAGGGCCAGATATAGGTTTCGCATATATGCGACATACATAAAATTGGCCGTTTTCATATATTATATGTACATAATAGTACCTATAATATATGAAAACGGCCAATTTCATGTTGCCCTATATTAAAACCTAAATTTCTTTTTTTTTTTAAATTTTTATTTGGCATCTCCAATCTGACCCAATTCTTGGTCATTCAATTAGGGAACTATGTACAAGCACTTAGGCTTTTTTGCATAAGCGGCCCCATATCATTGACTGAGGTGAGTGTACACAGCTCGTGGCTTTTCACCGAAGCCCGCGCCCATTTGCCATTGTTTCTTACGCATCCACTGGGTGGGATTTCACAAGCTCAGAACGAGGGCGGAGATTATGCAAAAAAAGTTGTGGTCAGAATCTTTTATATGAGGGCCCGTCTGGCCAACAAGAGACGCCTAAGGGAACTCTAATCTACATAACCCCTTCTCAGCAGGCCCTTCCTAATTTGCATCCCTGTAATGAATTGGCCAATTGCGCGCTACTTCTGAAAAGAGCTGCCGACCACTGCTGGTTGATATGAGGCGGGGATTAAAACCTGTATGTTTATATAGGTTCTTTTCGTGTGGGAATTTAAGAATCCTTGTTATTTCATCCCTGTACGAAAAAGTCTGGGACTTTTAGTAGCTATACAAGCATCTCAGATAAAAGACAAGTGTCTGTTCATTAAAACTGTGAACAGAGCTGTAGACTTTGTCTTCAAATTCATTAACCACAGTGAAATGATCAAATAGATAAGGGGATGAAAATTACTTTTGAAAGGCATGTTTACTTGAATGTATGTTCTTCTGTGTACTTTTATTTTGTTATTTTTGTTTTATTTTGCTACATTTAGACTAAGGACCTCTGAGCCATATTCATCTAAAAACTGCATTACAGACAAGATAGAAACCATTACATTTGGTGGAGGTAGCAGTATACTGTATTACCTTTCAGTGGATGTGTATGAGCTGTAATGATGTGAATCCAATTTTATCTAATGTGGTGAATCTGGCAGTGACTTAAACTTGACAAAATGCTTAATTGATTAAATAAACATAATCAAACCATTTTGTTTTTATACATTTCCTTATCTTCCACAATACACAACTCAATCTTCATAGAATGGAAATAAGTATGGTCAAGAAAGAATTGATGACCTTGTTACTGTTAATGTTTCAGGAAAAAAATGTAACAAATAGTATTAGATATTTGTGTTGATATCATAGCTTTTTGTCCCCTCTCACTTGCCATAGTTAATAATGACAGGTTTACACATAACATGCAGTTGTCACATGTCAAGATGTATTTAAGATCAAATGTGATGCCAATTACACGCGTTCACATGCGATTAATAAGTTATTGCGTGAAATTCTTGTTATTTCTGTAAGGGACTTTGGACTAATATGCAGATTCTACCTTGAGAATAAAAATATGAGTTAGGCATCATGTATGACAGTTGCAAAAGTGAGATATGAGCTATACAATAGGTATGACAAACAGAACCTGCCACTGGGTATACGAGCTGACCTATATGCCCTCTATAAGCACATATATGTACCTGAATTTGGCCTATATGCGGCATATATGCGCATAGGTTGCATATATGCGCATATATGTTCATATAGATTCTTTCCATGTGAGTTATCAATGGTTAGCCAGCATAATGACGATACATTGGCAATAAATGAATTTTAATTGAAAGCCTAGATGTAATTCTTTCATGCCTGATTTATTAAGCCACAGAGCCGAGAGGAAACCGTGACCGACGCGCGTGTGCCATAATTATCGGAATGACCGCTATTATGGTCGTATTGGAGATTTTGTAACGTCACACTCACAATGCCTTGACACAGTGGTTGTGGTTGCCCGCGAATATGCCGCGCCCCCTTCGGCCCCGATCAGGAAGTGAATTTAAGGAAAATAGAAAACCGGAGCGAGAATGTGACAGAAGGGAGAGAGGAGGGGGAGAGCTAGACAGACGGAAGGATTGCAGCCTCTTTGGATCCTTATTATTGTATTTTTAAATCTTGCTGCGGACCACGACAGATCTGCGAGGATGCTCATTAAAGAATTGTAAGTATTCGGGCACATTCTTATTCTGAATCATTGAGACTTTAAAATTATTTTATGCGAAGTAAGCAACTTAGGCTACCATCATTTATAATTTTGACTCGTGCATGGATTCCACATCAGATATAAACAACTAAAAATAATATTGCTTGCTAAAGCCACGGCGACGTGATAAACTTGACCTGCCCTGTGTTCACGCGTGTTTCAGAAAATGGTCTGTGCTGATGTCATTCAAGGATTCTCCCTCAAAACTGTTAGCTTCTCGGTTGGCGAAATATCTGTGTTGAATGATACTTATTTACACAGATGTGCATATCCGTCTCATGTGCTTCACAAGCAGATTTTATTTTGAGGTGGAGACAGAAACATTGCGTGCCGACATCCATCCTCACTGCGACGCATCTGTGTTATTGTAGCGCGGTGAAGGTGAACCCCAACTGGATAAAGCGCGTGGAACGTTTTCAAATTAAATGGCGTACGCGTGTTCGTGTGTCATATCACTCAGGATTTTGTGTCAGTTAATTTATAACGAATCGTTCTTTCATTGAGAAATATCAGCGATAACAAGAACGGATAATTCAGTGACTCAACATCTTTAGTAGGATATAGGTGTGTAATTTGAACGCTTGTCTGATTGGTCAGCCAGCAACCAAGCAAAGATAGCAACGCCTATAATATCAAACGCAGGACTAGCTTAGTGACCAGCTAGCTATTGTCTTTCCGCGATGTCTTTTGTAAATCATTTATTTACTTTTTTTTATTTTTGAGGTGCATTTGTCTATATCTTCAGTATTTTTTGCTTTGCTACGACCATGGCATGCGAAACATGGGTTGCTCAGTGCATCGTTACGACACGCGCAACGAATGACATTGTTGAGACTTTGTGCAAACAGCGAATTTTATGACAGCTTCGTTGGCACTGTAAATTGAACAGCCAATGGAAAATTAGTGTCGCTGGTGGACGAGCAGGGTATGTTGACCTCACAGCGTCAAGTGAGCCGTCGCCCGCTCTTATGTAACCGTTCACAGGGATAGGAGCGCAGGAAGACAGGCTATGGACCGGAGCCGAGGAATTTTATATTTCCTGGGTTTATGATCGCCATGACGGTCGCGGGGATGAGCTCGCTAATGAATGCACACTCACAGCTCCTCTGGCATTTTTAGTGGGGCCTGAGTCAGGCCGTTAATCTACGCTGCAAGGGTTAGAAATAAGGGTTCACTGTGATCAGTGTAATTATTAACATCAAGGTTAGGCCTATTATAATTTCTCACGTCTCCAGAGCGGATCTCAGGTCTGATCCTGATTTCAAAGGGTATACCTAACTGATTTTAATGAGTGTATACCTGGAATATTTGGGTGGACTTCTAGTAGGAGGCTGACGTGATGAAGTACACGAGTTAATCGTGGATATCCTATCCTGTAAATTACTCCAGTCAGACAATCACTTCACGTACAGACCAGTTTTAAGTTGGTTTAGTCTACCCCTTCCTGTTGCATGCATTGCCTGAATGAAAAAACCTGTCCCTTGTCTTGCTTGCACTCTGAAATGTTATCTCAGCCTTTAACGTGCATGTAGCGTGAAAAAAAGTGCATAATTTACTAAGCGAGATGCGTCTTTATATTTATTTGGTTGCGACGGTCTGATGCTGTATGACATCCCTAAGGAAGTGCGCTAACAATGTTCTTAAAAAGCATAGAAATCGAGGCCCTCGTGTAGCAGTGCGAACAAAGAAACGCGTGCACACACACACACACACACACACACACACACACACACACACACACACACACATTCTGGGGGGCGGGGGGCTATAAAATTATTAGTCCTGCCATCACATGCCAGGGAGATAAGGCACAATTAGCACTATTTTCGTCATAAAGCAAAGAGGGAAAACAGAGAGCTAGAAGGTCACATTTGAACAACCATTAGCTGGCTCACTTGAGCAATGTCTATTCAGATAAGGTGAACACATTTTCAAGAGTATTTATTACCAATAGGATTGGTATAAAATATTAGTTCTCTTCAGATGTACAAATGTCGCATTGCAACACATAGTACAATCCTTATGTGACGTTTAGTGCTGTAAACAGTAAATTATATGTCATATATACAAAGTATGCAGTCACTCGATCGTGGTCCCCATGTCTCATTTCCAAGCCTGGAGTTTGCGAGTGGTAGCTCAGGAGTAGCCTAGTAAGAGGTAGAAAGAGGTAGTTTTATGAATTTCAACTGTTGTGACTCTCCTTCCCCATATACAGTTTGTGGGAATTTTTCAACTGTGTCATTGTGGTTTTTCAGTGATGCATGAGAAGTTCAAATATAAATTTGGAGAGTTGTGGAAATTTGGAGCTTCAAAGTATACAAAAACTGACATATAAGGACAAACCTTTCTGTAAAAAAAACCAAAAAACTTAGGACTCTTATATGTTGTGTGTGAATCAAGCATTGGGATGTCTGCAGCAAAGTATGAATAATTCTGTTCAAATACTCTGTCCTTAAATAAACCATAAAACCAACGTGGTTGCATAATATAAACCCACTATGAATGAAAATAACTAGAATCACTTTTGGTCCTAGAAAAAGGAAATTCTTTAGAAAGAACTCAACTGCTCTTTATAGAGAGGTGGACAAAATATTGGAGCATCTTTTACATTGAAGTCTTTTAACCACAATTAAAAAAGCATCTACTCATTCCTATTATGTGGAACACTAATTAATAGCATGTATCTGTTTACATGTGTAAGGGTTGTGCTTCACACACTGGTGATGTGCATGGAGGACAGGAAGTTGAGAATTGGGCTCAGGTGCAAGGATGGACTTGGTTGTATTTATTACGCCTATGGCGCAGCAGGAAGGCACACACGAAGCAGTACATGAAGTTAAAGTGTTGGGGTAAATAACAAACAGCACTACGTTCAAGAGTTAGAATATATACACACTTAATGCGGGATAATTAATAATACATACACGTAATACGTGGAGAATAAGCTTATGCAAGACTAGAGTTACAACACCGGCATATGGGTTACGCTGTGTATGCGACTTCGCCAAGACTAAGTGCGAGGCTCGGTCTTAAATAGCTCAACAGCACCACACAGAGGAAATGAACAGCAGATGCGTACAATGATTGTAGGACTGAAGAATGCAGTCCGGGTCTTAATAGACTGGTGAGTTCGTTGGCTGGAGGCGTAGCCTTACAACAAGATGTCTGATCAATAGTACTTTTCTTAGTAAGTCTCCAAACAAAGCAAGATGAAGACTACCAGAGTTCGAAAATAGAGTTCCAAAGAGGGGCAAAATGGTTGGTGCCCAAATCTCAGGTGCATTGGTCACAAAAAAGGTGGCATAGGGAGCCTTGCCAAAAACTACAAGGGCAATTCCACAGTGACGGACGTTACATCAGAAGGAATTTTTAGCCATTTCAACTACCCTCACAGCTTAAGTTTTACTCCAAGGAATTCATCCTCATGGGTATTACTAGCTTAGGCCTGAGGCTGTTTGATGGGGAAGGAAAAGCCATCCAGTGATGTTTGTGTGTTTCACATCAACCACAATTATGAACGTGACGGACGTTACATGAAAAAGACATGGAAAAAATACAGCCATGTTTATTTCAAAATTCTCTGTCTCAACAATGGTAAAAATGAATGTTTATCCCAAAATTGTACAAGAACTAGGCCACCTAATACACAAATTATAATACAGCTCCAAATGAGAGTCTCTGAGCAGGCAGTTGTAAAATTGCGCGAAATCCTCTGTGACGGACGTTACGTGATGGATGTTACATTTTGTCCACTGAAGTAAAACGAAAGTTTCTGCTGAAAAAAGCCAATATTGTCCAGTGGAATGATGAAATAACCTAATTTATGCATGAATGTAATACAACCCCAATTCCGAAATATAGTTGGGACGAAGTGTAAATTGTGAATAAAATCAAAATGCAATGACTTTCAGATCATGAACCAATAGGTTATTTACAATAGAACATAGATAACATTTCAAATGTTGAAACTAAGATTACATTTTTATCCACAAAATGAGCTTATTTCAAATTTTCTGGCTGCAACAGGTCTCAAAAAAGTTGGGACACAGGCAGAAAAGGGCTGAAAAAGCAATTAATATATAAGAGAATCAGCTGAAAGAACATTTAGCAAGTAATTAAGTTAACTGGCATCAGGTGTGTAACATGATTGGTTATGAAAGGGATGTCTTAGAGAGGCTGAGTCTCTCAGAAGTAAAGATGGCCAGAGGATCTCCAACCTGCGAAGGCTTGCGTAAAAAAAATTGTGGAATACTTTAAAAACAATGTTCCTCAATGTCAAATTGCAAAGGCTTCGAAGGTCTCATCATCGACAGTGCATAACATCAAAAGATTCAGAGAAACTGGAAAAATCTTTGTGCCTAAGGGAAAAAGCCAAAGACCTTTACTGGATGCCCATGATCTTCGGGCCCTCACTGCATCACTCACCGGCATGATTCTGTCATTGACATTCCTAAATTTAATTGCGAAAAGCATTAGCATGCTAGCTAGGGAATTATTCATCCCATTGACTTGAATAAACTGTAAACTAGAAGCCAAACGCAATTTTTCCATTTTCTAAATAATATGATGCTGGCATTTATGGGATAAATATAATCTCATATTTATGAGAACGAGTTATCAAATTTATGAAACTAGAGTAGAAATTCGAATTTACCCTTCTATTATGTCCTGGGTCAATTTGACCCGACTCGATGTTCAATGTCTCTAAAATCATGGTTAACATCCCTTTCACAGCTAGATTCTTTTCCTAACTTCACGGACATTGGCCATCTGGGCACAGAGGAGACAAGTTTCTTGAGTTGAGCCTTTGGAATTTGATCCCACTCTTGTTTAATGCAGGCTTCCAGCTGCTGGAGAGTTTTGGGTCTCCATTGACAGACTTTTCCTTTAATTATGTGCCAAATGTTCTCAATCGGTGAAAGATCAGGACTGCAGGCAGGCCAGTTCAGTACACGGACTATTCTACAACGAAGCCATGCTGTTGTAATAGCTGCAGTATGTGGTTTTGCATTGTCCTGCTGAAATACTCAAGGCCTTCCCTGGAGTAGATGTCATCTGGAGGGGAGCATATGTTGCTCTAAAACCTTTCCATACCTTTCAGCATTCATGGTGCTTTTTAAAACATGCAAGTGTCCCACACCATATGCACTAATGCATCCCCATACCATCAGAGATGCTGGCTTTTGAACTGAACGCTGATAACAGGAGGGGTGGTCTTTTTCCTCTTTAGCCTAGAGGGTACAACGCTCATGATTTCCAACAAGAATGTCAAATTTGGACTCGTCTTACCACAGGACACTTTGCCACTTTGCTACAGTCCATTTTAAATGAGCCTTGGCCCACAGAACATGGCGGCGCTTCTGGATCATGCTAAACACTGGCTTTCTTTTTGCATGATAGAGTTTTAGGTGGCATCTGTGGATGGCATGGCGGACTGTGTTGACAGATAGTGGTTTCTTGAAGTATTCCTGGGCCCATTTAGTAATGTCAATGACAAAGTCTTGCCGACGAGTGATGCAGTGGCGTCTGAGGCCCCGAGGATCACGGGCATCCAGTAAAGGTCTTCAGCCTTGTTCCTTATGCACAGAGATTTTTCCAGTTTCTCTGAATCTTCTGATTATGCTATGCGCTGTCGATGATGAGACCTTCAAAGCCTTTGCAATTTGATGTTGAGGAACATTGTTTTTAAAGTATTCCACAATTTTTCTACGTAAGCCTTCACAGGTTGGAGAGCCTCTGGCCATCTTTACTTCTGAGAGACTCAGCCTCTCTAAGACATCCCTTTTATGGCCAATCATGTTACACACCTGGTGCCAGTTAACTTAATTACTTGCTAAATGTTCTTTCAGCTGATTCTCTTATATATTAATTGCTTTTTCAGCCCTTTTCTGCCTGTGTCCCAACTTTTTTGAGACCTGTTGCAGCCAGAAAATTTGAAATAAGCTCATTTTGTGGATAAAAATGTAAAATGTCACAGTTTCAACATTTGAAATGTTATCTATGCTCTATTGTAAATAATATATTGGCTCATGTGATCTGAAAGTCATTGCATTTTGATTTTATTCACAATCTACACTTCGTCCCAACTATTTCAGAATTGGGGTTGTACACATTTGAGCCCCTATTCAAAAACATCCGTGGTAAAAATTCCCTCTTTTCCTTTTATTATCTGGATAAGTTGAGCATTCCTCCACTCTCTTGGGGCGTGACGGACGTTACATGTGACGGACGTTACGGATTTTGATCCCCTGCCAAATCTTATGTGCCAAATTTTCAGGCAGACTTTGTCCATTATTGACTTTGCCTTGGCTAGAATTAAGAGAATTGAAAAGGTTAAGTCAATATTCCATTGCAGTTTCTTCCAATAAAAATAATTCAGAATTTCCGTGACAGAGGTTACATTGACTGGGATGATGAAGTCACCCCTACCTTCCTGCCATCAAACTTCCACATGAGGGTTCAAGCTCCCCTCTACTTTAAATTCATGCTCTTGGTATAATAAAGTGAATGATATGAATAGTTATACCCATTTAGTTACTGGTAATTTCAAAGGTCCTTATTACCGGATTTTGGGCCGATTTCAGGGTAAAATTCGCACCAACTGTTTGGATGAAAACTCTTGCTGAAAAATCGTGATTCAGTCATAAATATATATGTTTCTTAAAGTTAGGGGTTTTGTGGATAGATTTGGGCCCTTTGCTGGATGTTAAACAGAGATTTAATTTTTGCTCATCATGTCCCTCTTTTCATGGAATTGCCCAAAACAACATTTGCCAAACACAAAATGAAACTGCACCAGCCAAAAAGCACCATATAATCATATAACTTCAGCTCTAAAAATCACCTCATCATTGAATGCATCCATATCTGACCCAGTCTTGGAAAAAAAGTATGTAGTACAAGTCACAGCTGGAATTAATGGCACTTATTACTATGGTTTTACTGCCTTCTGCATGTAATATTGGGAAATATTAAAAATAATTTTAAGCATTTTCTAGATTTCCTTGAAGGCCTATGATTCTTCACTGAAAATCCAAAAGCACAGTTCAGATGTGCCAGCCGTCTGGGCTTCGGTGTACTGTGCGGCTTGTTGGTTGAATAAAGTTCATTCAAGCACCTTCTACATCTTATGTTGAGAGCTGCGCCATGTCCCGATGTTCACTGAACAGCGTTAACATAAATTTTCATTTACAAAAGGTAATATCCCTATCGGAAATGCGATAAGAGTGCAGTTACTTTCCTGATCTGGAGGACCTTGGCTGATCGTATCTTGTAAGGAAAGGTCATGGTGCGCCCTTGTTTCAAACGTATAGAAGGCCTTACTCCGATTTACCTGCAGACAGGACGGTGCCAGTTGCCATGGATTTGATACGCTACTCAGTGGACTCGATTGACCTTTTTATTTTTGGTCGAATTCTTTAACTATAAACGCTAAACACAGAGCTGAAACCCTTGGTAGTCAAGCAGAGCATTCATGCATTCAAAAAAATACGCTCTTCATCTCTCTGGGTGTTGGGGAAGTCATGAATAACTCTGGATACATGCAAATAGTGGGCCAGTTGTGAATGGCAAACTGGAATTGCCCCGTCGCAAAATGCTCGAGCTTGGACACACTTTTTTTTTTTTTTTTACATTGGCAGAGTCCCACCTGTCAATCCCACACGCTCTCATAAGAATTGCTGAAAAAATTGAAGTATAATATATTAAGGAGACATTTGATTAAAGCGGAAAAAAATTCTTATGCCAGTCTATTTGCAGTCCCATTTAATCTCAGATCCTTCCTTCATTCATTTCATTTCAAAAAAGGTGTTAACTAATGACACTTAAAAAGGTTGGTTTCTAATCTGCTACATTAGATAATATGAAAAGGGTTTCAAATGTATATGCATTAAAATCAGTGTTGAGCTGGTGACTTGGCGATCAGTGATACATGTTTTCTTTCTGACTGTGCTAGCATGACTTAAGCAAGGAAGTAAACTCATTGTTAGCAGAGATGGTATCGAGTGGAGACAGACAACTCAAATCTTTTTGTGCAGAGAAGTCAGTGACCCCAGAGATGGCAGTTGTATGACATATCCCGCCCCTTCCCACAAAAAGCCAGTCGTCTGCTTTATTCGGCAAAACCGGGATACGTATCCAACCAATCGTGTTTTTGCATTGATGCAAGCACACGTTTCAGATTTACGACAGTTTGAAACCTCATGGTTTCAACTGATTTGGTGGTTTTTCAATGAAGTGGAATAAATCCATTTAGTGCATTTTGTGCAGTTTAGTGGAATCAGCTGATGACGTCATGTCACAGCATATCGTAAAAAAGTTTGTGTTGTGAAACCTTCCGCATGCATAGTAGAATTATAACCTAGTCGGAAATAAGGCTTTTTTTTTTAACCTTATTTTGGGCAAAGTTTTGATTCTATCCATGTAGTTTTTATGGCCCTGTGACCATTGAAATTGAATTTAATGGCTATTTCCCAATTCATTTAGATAGGAACCTGATCTTGTTGGCCCAAAATTACTGCCCAGGGGCATCGCCAAGATGGCCGCTGACTGGCAAGACTTGCCTATGAAGACTTTGTAGTTACATTGTAAGGTCTAACTTGACACTCGCAAGCATTTAAATCAGTTTTTTTTTCATGGCGCTAACAAGAAAATGAAGGAAAACAGCAAAAAATTGGATGCAGTTGAAGATGTGCTGTAGTGCAGTGCTGTCAAACTCCGGTTATCGATGGCTGCAGTTCACTTTCTGTGGTTTTTGTGAGTTCCCTTTTATCTGTCTCCATCGCAGCCAACGTTGCGTGTGAACTCTTTAGCAAATTTATACAATGCCTCACTTGAGCGCAGAAGCATGTCATGATTTTTCAGATTGCTTTACTTGTGCGCCCTCCCTATGAGGCTTACTGTACTACACTCCACCAGAATCCTTAAATGTCCTTTCTCAATCACGCTAGCATTTATTGTAATTATTAGTTTGTCTCGTACATAAATGCATGTGGTTCGGAGCCGCATTCCACCCCTGATTGACGTGATTGTTATGTGAAAACACTCAATTATATACATTCTGCTCTACAGTGGAAAGGCTTGCATTAAGATCCTTGGGTCCCAACAGGGTGAATGAAATGACATAGATACATAGATATGCACTGGAGGTTTCCTTAGGTTTCCTTCCTAGTACTAAGGACAGACATTTTCTCGAGATCTGTGGAGGATAAGTAATCCTGTCAGAATGCTGGCTGCTGCATGAACCAGGCAGTTGGCATCATATGCTGAAGCACAGGAAACAACGGTCGCACTTTACATAAAGTGTTGCTCATGAAGGCTTTACACAGCATGTATAATACCTTCATAAATGAGACATAATGTCCTCATAAATCATACATAAGCAAATGTTATGCTTTGTAAAGGGTGAAATAACACATCCTTATATGCCACAATGACAATGTCACTTAGCTGACAATGTCACCCTTTATAGCATTTAGCCACTAGCTAAGTGACATTGTCAGTTATATCACATCTGGCAAACATGACATTTGCTTATGTTTGATTTATGAAGACATTATGCCTCATTTATGAAAACAATATATGCACTGCTGTATAAAGCTTTTATGAGCAACCCTTCATCTAAAGTGTGATGGAAACAATGGCATTTGGCTGTGATTGAAGCATAAGGTCTGATAGGGACAAATGGGTCAATATGAACTTTACTGTAAAGAACAGCCCGGCCTTGTTCTGGTATAAATTTGTAAGTGCCCATTTTAGGGGTCTTTTTCTGGTATCGGGGGGCCACAGACTTCAGCAGTTGGTTTTTGCTTGTGACAGATTCTAAAGTATTTCCTCGCAATTTTACCAGCATAATAAGTTTG
Source organism: Gymnothorax javanicus (assembly GCA_029692085.1). Classification (NCBI taxonomy): domain Eukaryota; kingdom Metazoa; phylum Chordata; class Actinopteri; order Anguilliformes; family Muraenidae; genus Gymnothorax; species Gymnothorax javanicus. Next base: position 21,862,093 of record CM056199.1, read on the forward strand.
ATGAAAGACTATTGGCTTTAATCATTCAATTCTACAGCACAAACATTTGCAAATCTTCTTGGCTAGCTGCAATCTTGCACATAGACCATAAACGGTCCAGTTATATCCCATGTTTTAACCTAGTCTTGTTAATTTGTAATTGGACAGGTCACGTGGTTGCACTGCAGGTTCGTGTAATTTATTGGAGTAATTTTGCTGATGACAAAAGAAAAATTGCTGCACTCCTCATGTACTAAACCACCTGTTTCAGGGAACCACAATTTTTGGAATGTGGGCATTTTCTGATTTGTGAGGTATGCTCAATTACTTCTTTAGTGCAGGTGTAAGAAGGCCTCCTGCATCCATTGTGAATTTAAGTTTTCAATTGCCTTTGGAGTCCATTATTGGTGAAGAGCATAGTTTTGCCGATGAAAGCCATTACACAGCTGAAAAATATAAAAAGAGGCTGAGACATTGGCCAAGGCTCTCCAGGATCATCATCTGCTAATGAATGCCATGACTGGTCAGTTCAGAAATCCTCTGGCCTACCAGGTCCTTTGCAAGACCTTGACAATGAATGATTTAAAGATTCTTGCTGCAATGAAGGAAAAGAACTCGTCCGACTCATCCTAATGTAAAGTCAATGATCGGAACGCTCTTCAGGAGACAGGCAGGGGTGCAAAAGTGGCATTTTTTTTTTTTTTTTAGATTTTTCCCCTTTTTTCCCCACCCTGAACACCGCCGAACTGTTTGGCCCACCGCATAGTGACCTCTTCCCATCGACTCAGGAAGAAGATGCCGAGGCACGCGATTCCTCCGACTCGTGACGACTAGCCCTCGCTTCTTTACACAATGCAGTCGCACCGCCAATTACACACTGCACTGCCTACGCTGTCGGAGGATCACGCAGTTAGCATGCGATTTAGTTTGTACAGCTACACGCGCCTGGCCGACCAGAAGTGGTCGCCACAGAGCGATGAACTAGCAAAATTTAACTGGTTTAACCCCTATTATCCCCGGCGAGGCTGCGCCAGTTGTTGCCTCACCCATGCAGGCCTCTGGTTATGGCCGGTTATGGCGTGGCTGGGGCTGGAACGCGCGATCACAGGGGTACCAGACAAAACTCTTTGCCGTGAACCTCCTGGAGGCCCCCCCCCCTGCGTAAGTGGCTTCTGTCCACAGAGGACTTCAAATCTGATATGTACACAAGCTTCTGTATGCAGCAAGATTCAAATCACCAGCTGGTAGCTAAGCAGGCCAGCTAGGTTGCAGTTTCTTGCGAATTACCAAAAAATAGCCAACTGCCAGACAGAGTTCTGGGATCTAAGGCATCCCGGGTCACCTGTGAGTGTTGGTGGAGGTGTTATGTCTGAGGAGGTGTGGTGAGTGTTGGTGGAGGTGTTATGTCTGAGGAGGTGTGGTGAGTTTTGGTGGAGGTGTTATGTCTGAGGAGGTGTGGTGAGTTTTGGTGGAGGTGTTATGTCTGAGGAGGTGTGGTGAGTTTTGGTGGAGGTGTTATGTCTGAGGAGGTGTGGTGAGTTTTGGTGGAGGTGTTATGTCTGAGGAGGTGTGGTGAGTTTTGGTGGAGGTGTTATGTCTGAGGAGGTGTGGTGAGTTTTGGTGGAGGTGTTATGTCTGAGGAGGTGTGGTGAGTTTTGGTGGAGGTGTTATGTCTGAGGAGGTGTGGTGAGTTTTGGTGGAGGTGTTATGTCTGAGGAGGTGTGGCTGCCACCTGTTCTGGTTTCAGTCATCTTCGCCGATGATGTAACAAGTGTTAGAAGCAGCAGCAGAATGAACTTCAAACTGCATGGAAACATCTGTTAGTATTCAGGCAAACACTACCAAACTCATTGGATGAAGGTGCTTCACCAAACTGGAAGATAATGATCCTTAACCCTTTATCGGGCGAGGAACCATATTTGGTAACTTCAGTCGGCATCCAAAGTGGCGCCCCCATGCCTCTCCGTGAGGCAGTAGACCAGCGACGATTTCTCCCGGCCAATGAGAGAAAATCAGGCTATATCACAGGCAGTGACATCAGAGTGCTCAACCAATCAGCAGTGGCCTAGAGCGTCTCAAACTTCTTTTCTTCTCCAGACCTCTCACAGTACGGTTGTGTGCCTTTACCCAGTCCCACTCACACGGACCTAACATCATTACCCACGAAAGAAAACTGATTAAAACTCACGCATTAAAAAGTTGAAAAGGTTTGCTAAAAGTTCAGATAGGTGTTGTGTAGGATTTCCAGAAATTAGTGAGATTTTGCGCGAAAAAACAAAAAATTTGGTAGTGAGGCCATATTTGATCATACGCCCTTTTCACCTAAGCCAAGAGCAAGTGATGCTTAGGCTATTTACGGACATACGCCCAACGTGCAGTACTTTTTTACAGTCAGCTTCTTAGGGTGTTTTTTAGTGCCCTATAAAGGGTTAACTTACAAGCAGCAGGGATGCTTTTAGATGGCAGGGGCTGGACAACTGTTGAGTGCCCATGTGTCATAGTAACCAGATGTACAGCAGTGGACGTAACGCTGAGAGTAATCAAAATCTCACAGGAGACTTTTTTTGAAAACGCCAGGCCAGCAGGAGTTTATCATGGCTGAAGTAAAAAAGTGTATTTATAGACAAAAGAAATGGTGGGGTCTATACAGGCACTGAGCATGTTTGACCAGAATCTCAGTCAAAGTGGAGAGGGTCCTCTCACATCATATCAGGCTATCAGTCCCTCACAGATGCTTCAAAATAGGAATTGGAGTAATTGCTGACTACCTATAGCAATCTGCCTTCTGTTTCAAGAATAATTGTGTGGAGCTTGGCTAATATAACAATTGAGGGTATCGCTAATACGCAAAAAATGCCCGGATGTAGCGCTTTCGGCAAAATAACTTGCTACTTCCGGAACCCACTTACTTCCGGTGCGTTACTGAGATCACGGCTATCGTTTAGCATCAGCTAGCTGCGGCTCGGCCCTGCACGCACACATACATAAATCAAGCCGAGGAAAATGTAAACATTCACCAAGCGCACAGCTAGTTTCACGAGCGTACGGGCGAGTATGCAAGTAAGTACCCGATGCGGTCGGCGGAACTACGCACGCGTAGGCAGCGTTCGATTTTTTCCCGCAGCCGCGAAAGAGACCGGAAGCAACTGGGTTACCGAACTATCCCATAATGCATCTGAAACGGGGCACGAATGCAACATCCGGGCATTTTTTGCGTATTGGCGATACCCTCAATTGTAAGCAGGTTATTTACCAAGCTCGTGGGGTAAAAGAAGAGGTTCAAGTGCAGGGCTGTTTATATCACTGGCATCTGAAATCTGCCGGAAAAAACACAGATTGTCCACGGCACATCCATCCATGCTCTCTGCCCGCTTCTTCCTCACAAGGGTCACGGGGGGAGCTGGAGCCCATCCCAGCTGACTACAGGCGAAAAGCAGGGACCCACCCTGGACAGCTTGCCAATCATTGCAGGGTGCACACACCATTCTCCCTCACGTGCTTACCTGCGGGCAATTTAGCGTCTTCAATTAGCCTGATGCATGTCTTTGGACTGCGGGAGGAAACCGGAGCACCTGGAGGAAACCCACGCAAACACGGGGAGAACATGCAAACTCCACACAGAAAGGCCCCAGGCCCCCACGGTACATATAGTCCTGTATGTTTTTCATGTCTGATTGCTAAATTTAGTCAGTGATGTCCTCATCTCCACGATGGATCCTCATCTCTCCCTCTTGTTAAGATAGAAATGCGTTCAGCAGCTCTGAAATTCAAAGCAGCCAACATTAGTCCATAACTGCACCTATGAGTTTCATATGGTGAAGAGAACATTTAACCCTTTAAAGAATTATTTATTTATTTTTTATTTTATTTTATTTTTTTTAAAATCTGCCCTGGTACCATTTGGGGGCTTTGTATAAAAAGAGCTGTAATTCCAGCATAGATCTCTGGACATGACTGAAAAACACCCCTTTGAATTTAATACAAGTATTCTTTGATCAAACAGACGCACTAACAAAAAAAAAAAAAGAAAAGAAAAGAAACATGGATAGTATTCTTTAAAAGACGGTGTCTCGCTGGCTTCTTTCACTGTCTTCGTCTGTAATGCCCGCAGTCAGCACTGGTGCAGTAGGCTCGCCTTCGGGCTCCTCTTACACTAATATCTGTTTTAATGAAATATTCAGGGCGGCGAGAATGGGAGCGGGCGCAGATTAATTACCCTGTGTGCGGCGCGTGCCTCTGAGGGGAGCTGCTCAGCCGTTTTAATTGGTTTGCGGAGAGTTGTGTTTTTCGGGATGTGTCCTTTGCCCTGACTCGAGCTTTCGCGGTAATGACATCGAGCGCTCGGCAATCAGACTGCCGAGGCAGGCTCTGCACCGATTACAGTACTCTGGAGCCGTGAGAAGCCCACAAAACTTGAGCCGATGATACTAATTTAGGGGTCAATTAAATAATGAAACAGTTGAGAGATATCTGGTTTCTAATCTGTTTTCGAAATGGAGTTTCCCTCTCGCCCTTTCTTCATTCCAAATTTGTTTAGACGCACTCAAAACATATTGTTGGAATGCTTTTGAGGGATGCCCTGTTACTTGGCAGTAGGTAACACAGATTAAAAAAAAAAAAATATATATATATATATATATTTGGTCTTGATGTTGCATTTTATAGCATGTAGTACGCCATTAAGAAGTACTTGCACCCTTCCTGATTTTCTATTTTTATTTATTTATTTATTTAATTTTAGCAAAATGTTCAAATAAGCTTTAATGTCAGGAAGACAACCTAAGTCAATGCAAAATACACATTTCTAAGTGATATTCCATTTAAAATTGTTATCCAACACCAAATGGCCCTATTTGAACAGGTAATCTCCCCCCTTTGTTTGTCAATCAGCCAATTAGCCAAATGTAATTGATTAACAAATTCAATTTGACCAAATCCACCCGGGTTGATCACTGCCTGCCCTGGAGAGTACTTGAATAGCTTTCCAGCAATGTAAAGCCGGCTGGAAGGTCTCCTCCAGCAGCACATTTTGCCATGACGAAAAGAAATTCTGGAAGGGATAGAAGGTATTTTAAGTGTATAAGCAATTCCAAAGTCATTTCTAAAACTCATCAAAAAGAGCCATTATTTCATAATTGAGGAAACATAGAACAGCAGCTGACCTGCCAAAATGCCTCCAAGAACGCATCAAGTCTCATCGTGAAAGTTACGAGAGAACCCAGACAAACGTCTAAGGAACTTCAGGTCTCACTTGCATCACAGAAGATAAGTATGATTCCACCGTTAGAATGAGACGGGGCAAATATGGCATTCACAGGAGAAACCACTGCTACATGGGTAAAAACCACTGCTAACCAAGTAGATCATGAAGGCTAATCTCACACTGGGGGGAAAAAAAAAACATCTGGATGACCCCAAGTTTTTTGGGGCAGTGTTCTTTTGGGACAATTGATGGGTCAAATGTGGAACTTTGTAAGACATAGGTCCCATTACAACCGGCGTAAAAAGCTATCACAGCATTCTATATTAAGAACACCATACAAGCAGTCAAACATGGCGCTGGTAATTGATATGGCTTGGAGATGATTTGTTGTTGGTTCCGGGACTGGGTGACTTGGCATAACTGACAGAACCAGAATATCTTGAAGGAGAATGTCTGGTCATCAGACTGTGATATGTAGTTCAAGAGCAATTGTATTGTGCAGCAGGACAATGATCCAAAGCACAATAGCAAGTTCAACTGTGAATGGCTTAAAAGAAATAAAATGAAGATTTTGGCATGGCCTAGTCAGAGTCCTGAGTTGAACCTATTGAGATGCTATGGCTGGTCCTCGAACAGTGAATTCTGAATTCTCAAAACCCTCTAATGTGGCTGGAAGAAAGCAATTTTGCAAAGAAGAATTGGCCAAAATTTGTCCATGGCAATAAAAAAACTGATTATCTTCTATCAGAAGCATTTAGTTATAGTTGTTAATGCTAAAAGTGGCACAACCAGCTACTAAGTTTAGTGGGCAATTACAGCGTTGAATTGGATAGCCTTTCTTCTTCAATAACAGAAATGATCATTTAAAAACTGTACTTTGTGTTTACTTGTGTCTCTTTCTCTTATGTTACATTTTATATGAAAATTCAAAACCATCGCAGAAAAAATGCATAAAAAAATTGCGGGAATCGGAAGAGGGGTAAATACTTTTTCATGGCTCTGTGCAGTATAAACTTATGCAGTGTTTCTTATCTTACAGTTTGGTCACACCTTTGAGTCTGTTTGTACAGCAGGATCTCAGTTGAAGAATTCAGATTAAGTGCTAAACTGAAGGCCACAGTGGAAGTGTCCTGACCAGGGGTCAAATCTGCAGTCTCGGAGTTGCAGCCTTAATTTTCTAACCGTGCAGCCCTGCTCTTGTAATGAGGGAGACACTGCGAGCTAGACCCAGAAGGGCTGGCAGCTTACCCTGCCCTGACCTGCTCTGTTTGTTTGTGATTGACTGTGTGATAATGGGTTGTTGTCTCTAATCTCTCGCTCTCCCCTTGTCTCTCTCTCTCTCTCTCTCTCTCTCTCTCTTTCTCTTTCTAGTCGAGTGATCCTTCCCATTTCGGTTGAGGAGGTAAGTGCTGATTTTTTTGTTACTCGGAGTGCTCCTCGATTGTGTAGTTCACTTCTCTCCATCATTATCGCTGTAGGGCTAAACTCAATCCAGACAAGCTTTTGCTATAGCAATAATGCAAATCCGCGGTGAACTCTTAATGCTGTCCTCAGTAGATGTGCTGTGGAATACGTTATCCATTTATAGTTGGAGTCGAGCATGAAATTAGTTTTTTCTTTTTTTTCTCTCTCTCTCTCTCTCCCGGTTAAGCAGACAGGTGAATCCTGTGGTCATGGTTATGGGTTGGAGTGCGTTGTGTGATGTGAGCTTTACCGTTAGTGTATGTTGGAGTGACGAAGGCAACTACTTTCTGTACGTTTGGCATACCAGACATGTACAACAATACATTTATATTTTTAAATGATGGAAGTTGTGATTGTCAAAGTATGCGCTAGTTCAGATGTGAGTATGTGTGTTTGCGTGGAAAGAGGCAATGGTTGATTATGAACTTGTGGATATTTTTTCCTGGGCCCAGGAATATGTGATATTTTTTGTGCCAGACCTGGAAATTTCTCCCAGTAGCCCTACTTGTGCTTAGCGCACCACAAGCTAGGACAGCACGAAGCAATGCTGACTCACTCAATTCAATCCTACATTTAGCATAACCACCCTGGGCTCGGAGTGCTGCCTGCTCTCAATAATACAACTCGATGTCTCCTCCTGAGAAGCTGTCAGCGGACGTCTGTGTAATTTCTGGCGACAATGTCAGCTGCCTTTGGGGAATTGAACTTGTGACATGGAAAGATAGCGATAATGCTAATAAGCAACAACAAAAATGGCATGCAGAGCATAGCTAGAATTGTGTCATGGTCGAAGACGGCAAAAAATTGCCTTCTTAATGACATGCGCGGCGCAGATTCTGCTTAGAAATAATGATACAAAATGACATCTGATAAAATGTAAGAAATGAAATCTAGTCTTGCACTGATTTGTAAGGTGCTGATGATGTGTAGCAATAGGCTAATAACCTAATGTAATTCTGGAGCATTTTGCATTGAGTTAGGTGCTCAGAATTTTACTTCAAGGAAAATCCTGGCAAATAATATTTCTCGCATACTGGTCAGTTGATGGGTTTTGGAAGACATTTTGTGGACAATTAGTCCTCTTATTACTTTAAAGTTACATTGAATGTAAGTCTGCTGGCATCCCAACAAATTACATGTAAGATGAGCTGAGCAGGGGTATTCCAGGAGCAGGACTGAGAAACATTGGTGTAATTCTGCATAAATGTATACGTTTGAGAGTGTACACAAATACAAGTCATTCTGCAGCCACTAAACAGGCACATTTGATTTCTTAGGTTTTTGGTGTGATTGTTACCTTGAGAAAGGGAATTTTTTCAAACTGCTGCAGTAAAGTACAGCTCAGAGGCCAGGCAGTGCAAAATAATGTTAGCGGTTTGTGTCATGCTCCAGAATTTCCCAAGCTCTTATAATCTAAATGTCTGAAAACTTTTTTTGAAACTTTGTATCTACAAAATACGAACAGTATACCGCCAAGCCATGCTTTCTGAAGAAAATCAGGTGAACTGCATCCACACAGCATTCTAATTTGAGCCAAACTTGCTTTTTACAATTTTGTCACAAACTGCACATTAATTTTATTTGCAACACTGTAATTGTGGGTCTCTTCCCCGTCATCTTTTAATCGGCCGTGATGTGTACAGACCTCTAAAAGATGTGATTAATATTAGGTGCTTGTATTCACCACATACTATTTCCACAGCCGTTCAGTAAGCTTGCTCTTTTGCGGGTGCATTGTTGAAAAAGAGTGGTGAATGGCACTGGGGAATTTCTGTTCTTTCATAGCAAAAATGGAAAATGTCCTTCATCTCGTGTGGTCCAGACCACCTGTCTGGCACCCACCGATCTGATCAGTTGTTTGCCGCTGTTTTTTTGTGACTGATTAATACAACTTGCTTGAGAAAGCATGCTCTAAATTTATGGTGTCCTGACACTGTTGCCAGTAGTTCCCTTAACAAAAAACCTAATTCGCTCCATTTGTTGGTATTTATTATTACATTATTATGACATTTTTCATATTTATTACTTGTTCTTATCCAAAAGAACCTGACACAGCAAATTTTCGAAAAAAATTCCGATCAATTTTTTTTCTGCTGTACATGCATACAGATGGCCGGGTGGATTCATGGAAATTATTAATGGAAAAATGAACATGAACAGACCAGATCAGCTTCAACACACCTTGCCACAGAGTCAACAAGTGTAAAACATTACAGGAGGGATGGAGTACCTTTCTTTCATGAGATATTCCCACATTTGCTGTATTAATGATGATGATGGAGAGGGCGGTTTCAAAATCTCCCATATGAATTCAGTTGGTTTGAGATCTGGTGAAGGCAATGGTATATGCTTAGGATCATTGTCATACTTGGAAAAACCATTCAGTGCTCCCTTGTCCCTGTGGAGCGTGGACTGTTGACATCCTGGTGGAGACAATTCCATCACCCCATCCCTGAAGGAGTGCTTGAGTAAGCGTGGACCCAAACCATGCCAGGAGCGTGAGCGGAAGCATCTCATTTGTTATGTTTGCCCAGGCTTTAGATTTATTCTTTTAATTTGTCCCCTGTCTGTGTGTGTGGGTGTGAGTGATATATACACACACACACACACACTGCATATATATATATACATATAAAAACAATCCCTTAAAATTAACGATTGGTCAAGACCTGTGTTCAATCATTCATTTAAATTACCATGACAGAAACTCCGAAAACTCTCAACATTATCAGGTGTGGCCAGTTTTCATTTATAACGCATACCTCTCAACTCTCACGCATTTGGTGTGAGTTTAAGTGGCATATTTACATTCCTCTGCTGTAGTCAGCAATTATTCAATCAGTGCGTATGTAAGAGATTGTCGCGCGGAATTGAAATCCTTGTGCATGGAGGGGTTGGAAGTAATGGAATTGCATAAAGACATTTCAAATGATCTTATTTCATTTAAACGATCATGAAACATTTGCTTTGCTTCCAATCCCGGAATAAAGAAAAGCGTGAGAAGTCAGGAGTCGTAATCAGTATAAATAAATAAATAAATAAATGAAAACTGGCCACATCTGATAATGTTGAGAGTTATCATAGTTTCTGTAATGGTGATGATTGAAAACAGGTCGTGACCAATCATTAATTTTAAGGGATTGTTTGAGCCTCCCCTAACGCCAGTTCACCAGCCGCCACTGATATATATATATATATCACTCACACACACACTGCCCGTCCAAAAAAAAACAAAAAAAAAAAGGTTGCCGCCTTTAGTTTTGATCACGGCGCACATTTGTCATGGTATTGTTATTGGTATTTAACAATCTTATACAATGTCACAACATTTGTCATCAACCAGATTTGCATTTGTTTTTGTCCGGATATTGTATTGTGGATGGATGAGTCAAACCACACCGTTAAGCCTTCTCCAGCACATCCCCAAGACTTTCAACGGGTTAAGCTCTGGACTCTGAGGTGGCCAATTCTTGTGAGAAAATGATTCCTCTTGCTTGATGAACCAGTCTTTGACAAATTGAGGCCATTGAATCTTGGCATTGTCTTCTTCGTCTCGGAACAATTGGTCTGATGAACTGAAAAATTTAATAGGCAAAAATAGAAGAAATTGGGAAAGGGGTAAATACGTTTTCACATACACTGCGTATACTGTACTCAAGCATTGTAATGAAGTATACAAGGGCAGAGATTGCTGACCAGGCAGCCAGTTAGCCAACCAGCTTGTCAAGTTGCTGAAAGTCATTCATGAGCTTAGAATGCCCAGGCAGTTGTCTCTGGCCAATCAGAGGTCAGACAGTGGAACAGTCACTGACCCAGTCATTCTGCTTTCCAGCCAGCCAGCTAATCAGTCAGTCAGTCTCAGGACGTGGTGGTTAACCAGCAGCTCAGCTAGTTACCAAGTCGGTCAGTCAGTCGGTGCCAGCGAGGAACACCAGTGGCTTAAATAAGGGTGAGAAACGGCCTGATTGGGTGACTGACAGTGCAGTTTGAGGCAGTGGGGCAGTAGAATATGGCAGGCCTCAGAGATGAGATGAGATGAGATGAGATGGGGGGGAATAAGCTGGGTTGTAATCTCCCCGCACTCCCTCAGTGGACTGATAATTGTCAGATGGCTGAGCTCCAGAATCAAACTCTGTCCACAATCACTGCCGGCTGAAATGCCCTGCTCAGAAAACAGCAGGGCTCTTGCAGGATTCACTCTCTCTGTGACGTGGGCTGACTACTCAATAGAGTCGATGCAAAAAGCAGCAGCATGGGTGGGTGTGTGGGTGGGTGTGTGTGTTTGCGAGCGAGCTTGTCTGTGTGTCACTGCTTACCATCCCTGCTCCTGGAGCACCCCTGGCCTGAACATTTTACATGTCTCCCCCTGATTTAACACAGCTGATTGGCTCATTAGTGGAATACTTGATGCACTGAATTGGGTGTGTCAGATCATGGGGACACATGAAATGTGCTGGGCAGAGGTACTTCAGGAGCAGGGCTGGGAAGCAGTGGTGCATTTGTCTGTGATGTGAGCGTGTCCATGTGTGTATGAGACCGTGCGTGTCTATACAGTCATGAGAAAAAGAAAGTAAAATCTCTTTCACTTCTATAGTTTTACATATCAGGACATTTAAAAAAATCAGCTGGTCCTTATCAGGTCCTAAAATTAGGTAAATCTAACCTCTGATGTAAAATAACACACAACAGATTCCACCGTGCCATTATTTATTAAACCAAAATTCAGCCAAACTGCGGAAGTCCTCTGTGAAAAATAAGTACCGCCCATGATTCGATTCTTGTGGAACCACCTTTGGCAGCAATTACTTGAACTAATTGTTTTCTATATGATTTTATCAGTCTCTCACATCGTGTTGGAGGAATTTTGGCCCATTCTTATTTACAGAATTGCTTCCGTTCATTGATGTTTGAGTACATTTGTTTATACACAGCTCTATTAAGGTCCCGCCACGGCATTTCAATCAGGTTGAAGTCTCGACTTAGACTTGGCCATTGCAACTCCTTGATTTTTTTTATTTTCCAGTCATTCTGTCAAACATTTGCTGGTGTGCTTAGGATCGTTGTTCTGCTGCTTAACTCGCTTCTGGCTTGTCGCGCAGATGGTTTCACATGTGACTCTAGAATACTTTGGTACACAGAGGAGTTATTGGTCAACTCAATGACTGCAAGGTGCCCAGGCCCTGTGACTGCAAAACAAGCCCAAATCATCACCCCTCCACCACCATGCTTGACAGTTGGTATGAGGTGTTTGTGTTGATACACTGTGTTTGGTTTACACTAAACGTGCCGCTGTGCAGTATGACCAAACAACTGCACTTTGGTCTGGTCTGTCCAAAGGACATTGTTCCAGACGGCTTGGGATCTATTCAGATTCAACTTTGCAAACCCAAGCCTTGCTGCCATGTTCTTTTTAGAGAGAAGAGGGTTCTCCTCGCAACCCTTCTAAATAAGCCCTACTTGTTCAGTTTTTTTTTTACTTCTACTGTCGTGAACTTAAACATTTTACATGCTAACTGAGGCCTGTAGAGTCCTATATGTAGTTCTTGGGTTTTGTGCAATTTCTCTGATCATCCCACGGTCTGACCTTGGGGTGAATTTGCTGGATGTCCACTCCTGGGAAGATTGGCAACTGTTAACACGCACCTAAATGCTCCTGACCAGCAAAGTGCCGAAACCTCTGCTTTTATAGAGGGGGTCACACTTGATCAACAACACCTGGCTGCTAATTACCTTATTTCCTATGGAAGCAGTAAGAGTGTACTTAGTTTTTCATACATGGCTCCTGCATTTTGGCTGAATTTTTGTTAAATAAATAATGGCTTAGTGAAATCTGTTGTGTGTCGTTTTACACCTGAGGCCAGATTTACATAATTTTAGGACCTGATTAGGACCAGCTGATTTTTATCCCCCCGGCATAGAATGGGGGATATAGGCATCGCCTCGTCCGCCTGTCCATCCGTCCGTCCGTCCGTAATCATTTTGTTTCCGGAGCAGAACTTGGAAACTATGCAGGATATCAGCACCAAACTCGGTACATGTATTCTATGTATAGTCTAGATGTGCCTTTTGCTACGTTGGAAATTTCGGGATTCTTATTTTTGTCGTTTCCATGGAAACAAATCTGGATTTAGTGCAAATTCCACTGTGTTTGTTTCCTGAGCAGAACTGAAAAACTATGTAAGATATCAGCACCAAACTTTGGGCATGTATTTTATTTATAGTATAGATGTGCCTTTTGCTACTTTGGAAACTTCAGGATTACTATTTTTGCCATTTCCATGGAAACGAATCTGGACTTCGTGTACATCAGGCCTAGTTCGTTTCCGGAGCAGAACTCAAAAACCGTTCAATATATCTTACTGAAACTTTGCATGTGTATTACTCACATACTGATGTGGTACCTTGTAATATTTTCAGATTTCTGAAAATCTTCTTTTTTTCGTTTCCATGGAAACCAGTTGCATTTGGACTCTGTACAGAGATAGGTTCGTCTCCGGAGCACAACTCAAAAACCGTTCATTATATCTTTCTGAAATTTTGCATGTGTATTACCCACATACTGGAGTGGTGCCTTTTGATATTTTCAGATTTCTGGCATGGAAACGAGTTGGATTTGGACTCTGTACAGAGATGGGTTCGTTTCCGGAGCAGAACTCAAAAACCGTTCAATATATCTCACTGACACTTTGCATGTGTATTACCCACATACTGAAGTGGTGCCTTTTGATATTTTCAGATTTCTGAAAATGTTTTTTTTTTTGTTTCCATGGAAACCAGTTGCATTTGGACTCTGTACAGAGATAGGTTCATTTCCTGAGCACAACTCAAAAACCGTTCATTGTATCTTTCTGAAACTTTGCATGTGTATTACCCACATACTGAAGTGGTGCCTTTTCATATTTTCAGATTTCTGAAAAAAATTTTTTTTTGTTTCCATGGAAACAAGTTGGATTTGGACTCTGTACAGAGATGGGTTCGTTTCTGGAGCAGAACTCAAAAACCGTTCATTATATCTTTCTGAAACTTTGTATGTGCATTACCCAAGTACTGATGTGGTGCCTTTTCATATTTTCACATTTCTGAAATTATTTTTTTTTTCCTTTCCATGGAAGTGACATGGATTTGGACTCAGTCGCAGGGCTGGGTTTGTTTCCGGAGCAGAACTGAAACACTGTTCATTAATGACCCTTGTTTTTTTTATTGCCTTTGTCAACGTGTGCTTCAAAGTCTTTGGTAGATGTTGCTAGTACATACTTCCAGATCATTCCAGAGGAAAATCACCTCAACATTTTTGTTTGAATTTCTTTGAAGGTGTAGGATTGACATGACTTTCGCAAATAATCAGGGGCCGGGGGGATATGTCATCTTCTGATGACTCTTGTTTTAATTATGCCCTGATATGTAAAACATAGAACTGAAAGAGGGTGTACTTTCTTATTTTCATGACTGTATATGTTGTGTGTTCGTGTGTGTGTGTGTGTGTTTGTGTGTGTGTGTGTGTGTGTATGTGCTCGCATGTTTGTGTACGTGTGTATGTGCTTGCGTTCATATGTGTGCGTCTGTGTTTGTTTTTGTGTGTGTGTGTGTGTGTGCTTGTTTATATGTTTGCGCTCATATGTGCATGTGTGCATGCTTTGGGGGTGTGTGTGTGTGCGCATGTACGTGTTTGCATGTGGGCATGTGTGCGCGCTTGTGTGTGTGTTTGTGTTTATATGCCTGTAGAGGAGAGGTGATAGGCCTCTGGTTCATACTCTTTCTGGTCCCCAATACAATTCAGTTTGGTTCAGCGAGTTCCTCTCTCCACTCTCTCCCTCCATTTACCAATTTCCCCTCTCTCCTTCCTTTCTTTCCGTTATCCCACTCACACACATCAGTGGGGTGAGCTCTGCCGTATTAACAGTTACTTGTCATTGCGACACGGTTTGGGACTAGGGATGTAACGATATCCAGCCGCGTTTTTTTTTTAAAAGCACTGTAAGACCACCTGCCGCCATGGGGCGAACATCCGAGCTTGCCCTTTTGCTTTATTCAACCTGATGCAGTCTTGAATGAACAGCTGGTTGCTAATTGAGCAAAGTAAACAAGGACAGGATTAGAGTAGCTTAATTGGTTATAGGGAGACGATTCTGTAGTCCTTTACTCAGCTCCCTTCAGCATGTCACCGAAAAATACTGATGTCAGTAAAGTTTTTTCCGGAAACATTTCACATGCCCTCTGATGTTTGCCGCTTTTGGGGCAGCCGGTCGGGCAGGTGGTCTTACTACTCTTTAAAAAAACCGCGGTTGGATATCGTTGCATCCCTATTTGGCACATCTGCCATTGAGATCACCTGATTCATCAGGCAGGCTGTGAGAGACTCAGCAAGTTACTGCAGCTGATTTAATGAGTTACTGCGCTGTGCAGCCTGGACTCTGCTCTGTAACCTGCCCTTTGACCCCACACAACCCTAGGTGTGGCAGAGGAACACAGAGATTGTGTCAACACACTACCGGCTAAAAATTTCGGAGACTTTTTGTTTCAGTTCTACATTTTAGCGAAATATTGGCAGTTTTTACACGTCTAAATAACCCGAAATGGCACAAAGCGAGATGTGAGTAGTGAGTGATTAAAAAGAATCTGTTATTGCACTGGATAGTGACCAAAATTTTGGTGTTTATAGAGAACTTTCCAACTGGCAAAATAAATGTGTAAACTTATAATTTCCATTTTCCAACCGAGGATCTTGAATCAACATTGATTGGTTCAACTTGGACAGAAAATTCAAGATGGCACAAACATGATGCTTATCGTCGGGAATTTCCAGAGTTAAACTTTGGAACCATATGACTTGCAGAAAGTCAATTTGGCAGAAGGTGACCTCTTTGATTAAAGATTTTGGTAGATTTTTGTAAACGAAAACATTGATTTGTTGGTGTTCTAAAACCTTTGACTGGTAGTGAAAGTGTACGTGCGTTCGCTTGAGTCCAGTACAGTATCTCCCATAGTCAAACATATACCGTATACTGTTGAATGTGAGCAAACATTTGTATAGACATGCAAAATCGCATTCCGTATGTCTATTTCAGTACGTGTGTGTTTGTTTCATTACCTCCGCCAAATGAAGTTGGCTGGAGGTTATGTGATCGATGCCGTTTGTTACTTGCCGGAATCTCGGATTCCGGAAGTATATTACTCTGTTCGTTTGTTACTTGCTGAAATCTCGGATTCCGCAAGTATATTACTCTGTTCGTTTGTTTGTGGGTTTGTTTGTTTGTTTGTTTATGTGTTTGTTTGTTTGCACTGTGGCGTCCACAGTTTCAGTTCAATTTAGCTCATATTTCATGATCAACATAGGACAGGCACTGGGCAGGCACTGCACTATTTTGGTGAATCTAGGTCAAAGGTCAAGGTCACACAAAAGGTCAAAAACACATAACAAGCCATCTCTTCGGTTCTAATTGTCGTAGAGACTTCAAACCAAGTGCATATTGTTCTTAAACGAAAGGTCTATCTTACTTGACTTAGGTACTGCACTATTTTGGTGAATCTAGGTCAAGGTCAAGGTCACACAAAAGGTCAAAAACACATAAGAAGCCATATCTTCTGTTCTAATCGTTGTACAGACTTCAAACCAAGTGCATATTGTTCATAAATGAGAGGTCTACCTTACTTGACCTAGGAATCTAGGTCAAAGGTCAGGTCAAGGTCACACCACAGGTCAAAAACACATAAGAAGCCATATCTTCGGTTCTAATTGTCGTAGAGACCTCAAACCAAGTGCATATTGTTCATAAACGAAAGGTCTATTTTGTTTGGCCTAGGAATGTAGGTCAAAGGTGAAGGTCACACAAAAGGTCAAAAACACATAAGAAGCCAGATCTTGGCTTCCAATCGTCATACAGACTTCAAACCAAGTGCATATTGTTCATAAACGAAAGGTCTATCTTACTTGACCTAGGAATCTAGGTCAAAGGTCAAGGTCAAGGTCACACAAAAGGTCAAAAACACATAAGTGGCCATAGCTTCACTTCTAATCGGTGTACACACTTCAAACAAAGTGCATAATTTGTTGATAAACTCAAGGCCTGCGTTATATGACCTAAGCGCTCCTCTATTTTGGTTTATTTTTTGGTTTGTCTCTCTGTCTGTCTGTCTGTTTGTATGCACTCTACATGCCACAATTTTCACATTATCTTCACCAAACTTGGTGATAATAATGACTAGCCTTGTGGCTAGAGACCGGTCTCTTTTCGAGGTCAAAGGTCAAGCTCACCAGAAAGGTCCAAAACACATTTTGGTTCATAACTTTGCTACTATTACAGCTAGAGACTTGAAACCAACTCCATTCCGTTCATTCTCTTTCAGAGATCTGTGCATGATTCCGGCAAGTCGTCATTCTATGAATGACCTTTCATTTGTTTGTCTGTTTGTTTGTGAACAACGTAACTCTAAAAGTAATGAACGGATATCTCTGAAATTTTGTGGGTGGGTCGCTATTACATCAGGGATGGACCCTATTGATTTTCACCGTGATCAGTCAAACAATATGGCTGCCACGGCAGCCATCTTGAAATTGTATGACACGCGATAACTCAACTTTGCTCCCACTCAGCAGGGTTTGGACTGTGCTGCCTTGGCGGAGGTTTGCACTCTAGGAGCGCCTCTGGTTTTGTATTGCAGTATGTGGATATTGGACCCACTGGTGACATTGTACTGATCAGTTGGGCTGGTTTCTGTTTCGCAAAGCTTGATCAGGCACAATTTTTGGGTGTAATTATGAAATTGGTGTTGCAGAAGCCACATGGCGGTCTCTGAGGTGACGTGGAGACGTAGCTGAATGTTAAAATGTTTCAGCGCGGGCGGAGAACGTTGCAGTGGGGGGTGGAAGGATATCAACCACAGCATTATCTGTGAACTGCTTAAATTTCAGTCTTGTTTCTTTTCTGATCCGTTAATCCCTTTTTTCTCTTTTGTCCCCAACTGTGGTGTGGCACCATGTCCCCCACCGCTTCCTTGTTTCTGTCACTGAATCGGTGGTGCTGCTCCATAAATAAAGCAGTTGCTTCCTGTTTCCTGTTTCCTTTTCTAACTCCCCCCTTGGGCTCTGCGTCTAAGTGTGATGCTACAGATGAGATGCATAGACAGCTAAAAATAAACCTCCCTGCATTGAGAAGTCTAGTATCAGGCTCGCGTGTGCTGCTCACGCGCTCGAGAAACGCACAGGCTAACGTGTTAGCAGAGCATACATGCAGGTGACCGCTTGCGCTATACGGGCCAGCAGCTATGACCCGAAATGCCAGAGGTCAAGAGAGAGGGGGCGAAAGGGGAAAGAGAGAGAGAGAGAGAGAGAGAAAATGAGAGAGAGAGAGAGAGAGAGATGGAGAATGTGAGGGAGTGATCTGAGATGCCATGCTTAAATATGATAGAAGAAGAACTGCAGAAAAGACCCAAAAGTACAAGGCAAGATTGGGTAGATGGAGAGATGGAGATAGAGAGAGAGAGAGAGATAGAGAGAGGGTTGGAGAAGTGAGGAGGAGGAGAATGAGAGCGATGACTCAGTCCTCAGGGAGAACATTGTGGAACAGGATGTGAAGTGAGGTCGAACGGGCAGCGTTTCTCGCCCTCTCGTTGCTCGGCACGACAACGAGGACATCAGAGCTGGAGGTGGTGCCCACTTTCCACGGGGGCGTCTCTCTGACGCGCAGAGTGGTGCAGCGAAAAGGGGCTGTGCTGCCAAACGGTGACGTCAGGACGGCCTCACTGACCTTGTGCCCCTGGTGAACTGGTTCGTATCTTTGCCACTGTTAATAAGGGCCGCGGTCACGGCGATGGTCGGCGGTCTCACGGGTGGCAGAGTCGAATCAGGATAAGGGAAACTGGGCATTGAGATCACAGGTTCAATCTCAGGTGGGACAAATGAACTGAATATAACAAAAAAGGAAGCTGTATGTGAGGCCCGTTAAATGTAATTTGGAATTTGAATGCAGACGTGATCGCTCTCCTCTGCCATGTTCAGATGGGTTACTTGCTCACTCTTTCCTACCTAAACTGAATGCACTGAACGGGAAAGTTGTTAACTACGTGTATACTTAAAATACCCAAATCTTGTATGTATGTCCATAGTATTGTCTCAGAGTTGTTAAGCCTAATTCTAGCGCACACACTAGGCAGGCAGCCTGGTTAGGGTGTATTGTAAGCTGTCTGCCCACAAAATAAAAAGCCTCCACGCACTTATCATCTTCTACACTGTGACAGAACACAAAATGGGCTCTGCCGCTCTCATTGCGGAATATAGTTTACTTCTTGAAAGGAGTTTTTCTGAATGCTCAAATGAAACCACCGAGATGTGTGCATAAGTCAGGATTTTAAGTGTACTACAAAACTTTGCCAACTTGAAGGAGCTGTATCACGATCACTGCGCATGCTCACAACATTGAAAGAAGCAACACTGAAAGAAGCTCCTTTTCTTCGTATCCCTTGGCTACAGCTTAAAATAGCACTTTGAATCCGCAAATTTCCATAGAAAGCTTAATTTAAAAACATAATGCCGCTGTAAATGAAATGTATAAATACAAAGCAAAACGAAGACAGATTGGCAAGGATGGAATCAGATTATGACTTTCAGTCAAGCAGATTCTCTTTCTTAGGATGTAAGTCCTGAGCAAGCGCAGAAATCGTGACATCGCTCCTTTACCAGCATTTTAACTGGTGTACTCAATTTACTGTTGTGAGAAATGGTCTTTATTATGCCTCGGTGTGCGCATGCGCACAGCGAGCATACGGTACTCAGTCTGTGTATTTGTTTGTCTGTCTGTTACCATCATAACTGCGACAGCGTGTGCATCCAAGCTAAAGTAACAATGCCAACGAGTGACAAACACTGTTCTCTTGATTTTAAATGTGCCAGAATTTTGATTTTTTGTAGCACTTCATGTTTCAGTATACACGTTTTGTGTACATAATGTTAAGCCACACCCACATGATTTTGGCACAAGGCCCGCACTCTATTGACTGTTTATGTATTCAAGCTTGCTTTTATGTTACTGCACAACTATTGTACATCAGTAGTGGCTAAGCAATACACACCGAGGCATCAGCACCTCTGGTGCTTTCATTTATTTGAGCATTAGGTGATTGACAGCATGTTTGGTTGACGGTACATATTCAATGGCGAAGCTGTTAGGGGAGTTGTTTGGAAAACAGCCCTGGTCTTTCGTCAGTAGCGTGGTTAGACAACACGGTAGTCGTTACGCGGACTGTGGCTGGCAGCCCCGTAATGTGATGTGTCGGTTTCCATGCAGCACCTCATATATTTTCAGTTCCCTTTCTCTCTCTCTTTTTCTCCTTCTGTAAAGCTCTTGGCACAGTCTTTTAGTGTTTCCAGGTGCCAATTTTATGTTTTAATATGGCGTCATTATTGTTGTAATTCTTATTTTCTTGCATTGCTTTTGGTTCTGCTGTTGGAGTTGTAAATACACAATATAGCTAAAAAGTTTGTCGGCAACCTCATTGATGTAGATAGATATATAAACTGTAAATAACTGGCACTTTAATTACCTCCGCCAAGGAGGTTATGTTTTTGCTGGTGTTGGTTTGTCTGTCTCTCTGTTTGTGTACAAGATAACTCAGAAAGTAATGAACAGATATCTCTGAAATTTTATGGGTGGGTTGCTATTACATCATGGATGGACCCTAGTGATTTTGATCGCAATCGGTCACACAATATGGCTGCCACGGCAGCCATCTCAAAATCCTATGTTGCAGATACCTTCAATTTCTTATGAGCCATGTTCACTCAGCAAGATTTCGACTGTGCTGCCGTGGCAGACGTTGGCACTCTCGGAGTGCCTCTAGTTGAATTTGGAATTAACTGCTTCATGTAGCCTGACTGTACAGTCGACTTTCAGCTATCACTGGAGGGCATTGCGATTCAAATCTGTATTATCATAAGGATTTTTTATCACTTTGTGTGCTCCTTCACTTCACCCACTTCCCTACTGAAGACTCCACTGAAACTATTTTCAGTTGTGAAAGGGAGGGGTGGAGCATGTACAGAAAGGGCAACAATTTCCAAATCGTGGGGCAATATTGTATGAAAATGTCCTCAAAGAAAGCGGAAAGTCTGTGTGATAGTGTCATCGTAGCAGTGTTTGTGTTGGGTTGTCTGTACAATATCCCATCTGTGTGTACTGCAGGGGTCTTAAACTCCAGTCCTTGAAGGGCCACTGTGCCTGCAGGCTCCTGGGTTGATCTTGCACTTAAGTGCTGAATTTAAGTCGCTGATTGGCTAAGGAGTCCACTGACCCTCTTACTAAGGCTGCTGATTGTGTGGAAATCACAACAGCCCGCAGACACTGGAGTTTTTAGACCTCTGTTGTCCACTAAGTGACGACAGAGGTTCCGGAGGTACTTCCCTTAGGTGCCTCGGTGTCCTAGCGGATAGCAGGCTGGACTGGGCAGGGACCAGCGGCGCTGTCTTTAAACAGGCCCAGTCCAGGTTGCGTTTTCCTCAGGAATCTGAGGTCTTTTGGTGTTAGCAGGTCACTCCTGCATGTGTTTTGTCAAAGTATTTCAGCAAACGTTCTCTTTTACGCCATTGTTTGTTGGGAGTGAAGTCAGAGGACGGAAACAAGATTAATAAGTTGATCAAGAAGGCTGGATCGATTATAGTATTGATCCCTGACTCACTAGCTGTAATCGTGGAGAGAAGAACAGGTTGGAAGCTCAGGAGTGTGATGCAGCCCCAGGGCCCCCCCATGTGCAGCATTTTTAATGAGCTGAGGAGCTCATTCAGTGAGGGACTTGTGCTGCTGAGGTTCCCTTCAGAAAGGTTCAGGAAGTCCGTTGTGCAGTCCTGCTGCAGTTAAGATTCTGAATGAACATTGTTGCTGACGTTGACTGTCGCTGATAATGATGATCTGAAGTGAATGATCTGACTGCTGCTGATGAAGAGGGTGGTTGCCCTCAGGTTTGTAGTACTGTTGGTATTTATCTATTTATGTTGATGCTCTTTGTATTGAGCTGCTCTGCCTTGGTCTTATCTTGTACTGCCTGAGTCATATATATTTCCCTTGCCTGTTGTCTGTAAAATGGTGACATTCAGTTTCCCCCCCAGGGGATTCATAAAGTATTTCACCATCATCAGAGCGATAGAATATTATTGCTAGAGAGAGAGGGAGAGAAAGTGAGTGTGTGTGTGTGTGTGTGTGTGTGTGCGTGTTTGTCTGTGTGTGCATGTGCGTGTGCGTGTACGTATGCGTGTGTGTGGGCGTGTGTGCATGCATGTTTGTGCGTGTGTGTGTGTGTGCATCCGTGTGTGCGCTGGTGCGCGTGTGTGTGTGTCTGCGTGTGTTTGCATGTACGTGTGTGCGAACACGCGTGTGTGTGTGTGTGTGTGTGTGTGCGTGTGTGTGTCTGCTTGCGTACTGTATGGCCCTGTAAGTGCTTGTATAATCTTCATTTGTGCGGTGGGTGAATGGTCTTTGTGTGCGTGTGTTTGTGGCAGGGGGGCGACTGCGTGTTTGTACAGGCCTGTAGTGGATTAAAGGTGATTAGGAAATGAAAGGAGCCATTGTGCTGCCTGATTTCAGTGCACAGGAGGGGGTGGCGCGACTATAGAGAGATGGGTTGGGGAAGGAGAAAAAAGATGGACATTTGCTGAGAAGATGGAGGAAGAATATGATGGAGAAGGATGGAAGGGCAGTGAGGACAGGGTGACAAAAATAAATACAGTGAGCACCATAATTCATTTGACTGTGACACATTTTTACCCCTCAGCCCCGAGTAAGAGGCAGAGGGGTATTGTTGGCGCATGCGATGTCTGTCTGTCCGTCTGTCCCAAAAACTCATGTATTGCACACGATAACTCGAAAACGCCTTCGTCAATCAACTCCATTTTTGCTGTGTGGCTTAATCTTGTGTGCCAACAGAATCCTATTTATTTTGACGGCACTCGGATGTCCAGTATGGCCGCCACAGCCACCATCTTGAATTTTGAATTTCGCATGATAACTTGAAAACGCCTTCGTTAATCAAGGCCATTTTTGCTCTGTTGCTGGTCTTGTGTACTTACAGAAGCTCATTGAATTTGACGGCCGGCACTCGGATGTCCAGTGTGGCTGTCACAGCCGCCATCTTGAATTTTGTATTCCGCCGGATAACTTGAAAATGCCTTCGTCAATGTATAATCATTCCAAACAATCCGGGGGCTGAGGGGGAACGCCTGCTTTGCGGGCTATTGTTTTTAAAATTTTGGTTCTGTACTCGAGCACTTTGAGTCTGAAAGGACTCAGTGACACTGAGGCTGAAGTTCAGACTGACAGCATTAATCTGGGAATGTTTTCATCCATATTGGCTATACTGTTTGGAAATGATGGCACCTTCAGTACACAATCCCCCCCCTTCCATTTTTGGGCGTACGAAAAATATTGGACAGTTTTACATAATGTACAATAAAGAAATCATCTTTATTATTTGGTTGTCTATGCTTTGCATGTAGTGACTGTTTGACGTCTGTGGCTCATAGACATCACCAGACGTTGGGTACGTTCCCTGGTGATGCTCTGCCAGACCTGTACTGCAGCCATCTTCAGTTCCTACTTGTATTGGGGATTTTCTGCCTTCAGTCTCCTCTTCAGAATATAAAATGCACGTTCAATTTAATTCAGATCTGGTGATCGACTTCACCAACAGGATGAAATAACAGAACATGTGTCACTGTCCAATGAATTATGTTGCTCAGTGTAGAGATGAGAGGGAGAAAAATAATTAGATCTGTGACGGAGACAGACTGGTGGAATAGCTGGAGCGACAGATTCAATGCTAAGATGAAGGATTGTGAAAGAAAAAAAATGCATTTAGAAATGATGAAATCTTGCTTGCCTAAATACAGATGTTTTAGGCACTTGTTAATGCAAATACTCTGTAAATGCATTTTGCTTGTGTGTTTTCACAGCCAACTTGAAGACAAAAAATAAGACATGGGGCATTTTAGTGGTCTACATAGATACACTTGCCTCAAAAAACAAAAAAGCCAAAACAATTTCCTTAGCTACCAGACGACAACTCAGTAGCTGACAAAGATGTATTTTTGTTACCTACAGAAGGAAACTTCAAGGGTCAACATGCTGATGTTTTGCCTGCCTGCATAAAACATTTTACTGGCATATTAGAAAACAATGTGCCAACCTAACAAAAAGATATTTTGGTCACCTAAAAAAGGCATGTTGATGACCACATGAAGATATTTTTCCAAGTTACATATACATTTTTTGCTAGTGTACAGCAACATTTTGTTCTTTAATGGTGTGGTCTGAAAGGTCAAAGGTTGCCAGGAAGGAAGGAAGGATAGAGTCCTGATTTCCCGTAAAAAGGTTTGGGTTTTTTAATTTACTGTCTGACTGTCTTTCCTGCCTCTCTCTGTGTGCCAGTACCAAGTGGGGCAGCTGTACTCGGTGGCGGAGGCCAGTAAGAACGAGACGGGGGGTGGAGAGGGGGTGGAGGTCCTGAAGAATGAGCCCTACGAGAATAATGGAGAGAGGGGGCAGTACACACACAAGATCTATCACCTGCAGAGGTGAGTCCGGAGCGGGCACACACATCTACACACACACACACACACACACACACACACACGCATACACGCACGCCTGCACTCCTCAGCTACCACTACACAGGAAAGAAAAGAAAAATCTTACCAAGCGTATTAATCTAGTATTTACACTTAAAACACTGATTTCTATAACTGTCTTGGTCAGTAAAACACATATTCTGCCACTGATGTGAGATAATTTTGACTTGTTTCTACATTTGTCCATGGGGTGAGCAGATTTCACTTGTCAAGCACATGGTTACTAAAAATAAATTAATATTTTTTTTACTTGTGAGAGGAAAAAATAAAAAGTTGAGTCTCAAAATAAGATTAAATTATTTGTTAAGACAGTCAGACACTTTTTGCAGAGTCCCTCCATAATTCTACGGCCTCTGCATTCTGTCGTTTTCAGAGCGCTGTTTCACTGACTCACAGTGGCTGTGTCACTGCCTTCTGGTGGCTTGTGTATGCCTGTACATTTTGTCCAGTATTTACGATTTGCAGTTCCATGTGGTCACACGTACATCCAAGATTTACAACTGGTGCTGGACAAACATGTGCGTTAAAACTGAAAATGAAATGTCCGCACTGTTAAATCAGTGAACAATAATTTATGGTGCAATAATTTCGGCTGATGTGGCCTTCGTCAGGTGCCTGTTGTACACTAAATTATTGTGACCTGATTTAACAGTGTGTGGACATTCCAGTACGTACGATTTCTCTGTCTGGACTCCTTTCGGTGCCTCCTTAAAATGGAGACTTCAACCTCCACCCCCCTATCAGCCAATCAGAATGTCTTCCAGCTCTTATTCTCTGTGTATCTCTGTTTCTGCTCTCCTCTCCAGCAAAGTTCCGGGCTTTGTTCGCATGCTGGCACCATCGTCCGCCCTAAACATCCATGAGAAGGCCTGGAATGCCTACCCGTACTGTCGCACCGGTGAGTGCCCTCCCTGCACCCCAAAACCCACACTCCACACTGTTAAAAACCATAAAAACGACACCCTGCACTCCAAAACCTATAACAGACTCCCCAAAACCCACACCCCACACTGTTAAAAATCATAAAAATGACACCCTGCACTCCAAACCTATAACAGACTCCCCAAAACCCACACCACACACTGTTAAAAATCATAAAAACTACAGCCTGCACCCCAAAACCTATAACAGACTCCCCAAAACCCACCCCCTACGCTGCTATAATCCATAAAAACTACCCCTGTACCCCGAAACCCATAAAGAACTCCCCAAAATCCACATGCCACACTGCTATAAACCATAAAAACTACACCCTGCACCCCATAACCCCATTACAGACTCCCCAAAAACCACACCGCACACTGCTATAAACCATAAAAACTACACCCTGCACCCCAAAACCCCATTACAGACTCCTCAAAAGCCACACCGCACACTGCTATAAACCATAAAAACTACACCCTGCACCCAAAAACCCTTAAAGGACTCCCCAAAACCCACACCCTACATTGCTATAAACCATAAAAACTACCCCTGCACCCCGAAACCCATAAAGAACTCCCCAAAATCCACATGCCACGCTGCTATAAACCATAAAAACTACACCCTGCACCCCAAAACCCCATTACAGACTCCCCAAAACCCACACCGCACACTGCTATAAACCATAAAAACTACACCCTGCACCCCAAAACCCATAACAGACTCCCCAAAACCCACACTCTACATTGCTATAAACCGTAAAAACTACACCCTGCTCTCCAAAACCCTTAAAGGACTCCCCAAATCCCACGCTGCTATAAACCCCAAAAACTACACCCAACACACTAAAACCCAAAATTTACACCTCAAAACCTACACTCGGAAACTGGTACTCTACACACGTATAAAACCCTACTTCAGAAACCAGAAAACTTTCAGTATATCTTGTGACTAATAGACTAATGGCTGAAACTGCAAAGATTTTAGTTTATTCTGTGCCGCAAAACCTACACCCTGCAACCTACTTCTAGAAACTCATACCCTACATCAAAAACCCTAAATCAGAAACCCTAAAACCTATAGTATACTCCGCACCTCAAAATCCATACCCTACACCTGAAAACCTATGCACTAAATTCCAAAAACTATACTCTCCATCCCAAAACCTATTCCATACACACAAAAACTCAATGTAAATACCAGTCCGCTGCCCTCATCCCAGACGCCAGACCCCAGGGTGTAGAAGGAGGATACAGAGTAGGGAGAGAGGAGTGGGCTGAGTGAGGACAACTGAGAGAAGCAGAGGTTAAGCTGGAGACAGTTTTATAGATCTGGTGAGAAAAGAGAGAGAGGGAGACAGAGAGTGACTGAAAAAAATGTAAGAAAGGATAAGTATGGAAAGAGCAGGTACTGTTACTCGATACGCTCTCTCTCTCTCTCTCTCCCTCTGTTGAATAATTGACGGCGGCAGTGGGGACGAGAGGAGTGGAGTTACTGCAGAAGGCAGAGCTGGGACACACACGGCCCTCACTGGCTCATGAGTCGACAGGCAGGCAGTGTTTCAGGCGGGCGAGGGGAGAGATCGATTTGAATACGCGCCGGTTCATGCATTCGCTCTCACTGTTCATGAATATTGACTTCACGCTGGTATCTAGCTCTGCTGGGAAAATGCAGCTCATTGTGCGAATGTTTGTAACACTGCTAATCATAAACTTAAGAAGTATTTTTTACGAAGGCCTGTTAATATTTCATAAGAGTGCTCTGAAGGTTCATTATGTGGAACAGATGATCTTAATGGATATCTCTCTCTCTCTCTCTCTCTCTCTCTATCTCTCTCTCTATCTCTTTCTCTCCCTACCCATTCCTTACAGTCATCACCGTAAGTAGCCCTTTATTGGCCTATTTTGTCAGGAATGCAAACACACACACACACAGGCGTGGATCCAAATGGCAGCAAAGATCAGTGTGTTCATTCAGAAACACTCTCAGAATAACATACACATTACCTCACTCATATGCACTCTCTCTCTCTCTCTCTCTCTCTCTCTCTCTCGCTCTCACACACACTCATATGCAGCCTGACAATCACACACACACACACACACACACAGAGTTAGAAGGGCTGCCGTGTGATTGCATTGGCCTCTGGGAAAGAGCAGGAGGTAACTGAAGCTGTGCAGGTGTAAGGAGAGAGGCAGGCTGCCGCCGGTGGGACTGATGTACAGTGTGACGTCACAGGCTCATACACTGCATATCTGCAGGTGTGATTGCAGGCATGACCATAGAATACGCAATGTACACATTTACTGTGTGTGCAGAGCTCTTTGGCTTTTTGCTTCAGGAGCTGTAGTGCTGAAGTCGTCGTTGCAGAAAGGCCTTTGTATTCCGAACACCGTTACCATGATAATATCTTTTATCCCATAAATGATGAAAAATCGATGTGACACAACCCATGAGATACAGGTGTGGTATTACACATGTGTAATACAACTTTCTCGTGTTGCGGTTGGTCAGATTCCGTTCATTGGCAAACATGGTAATGTTACCAATCCTCCTGCTGGTAACAGGTAACCATCGCTAGCATTAGTTTCTGGTTTGCAGTTTATTCAAGTCAATGGGATCAATAATTTGCTAGCTAGCATGCTAGCGCTTTTTGCCATTAAAGTGAAGTTATATGAGTAACTGTTATTGTAGAAACTTGAATTTATTAAGTTAATGGGGAAAACCATTGGCATGCTACCTAGCTAATTATTCATCCCATTGACTTGAATAGACCGCCAAATAGAAGCTAACACTTTTCTTTAATTTTCCAAATAATACGATGCTGAGATATATGGGATAAATAGGAGCTCGAATTTGTGAGCCTGAGGTATCAAGCGGTAATTTTTGTTTTTTCCACGTCAAAGGCTCCGAATTAACAAGAATCACTACTCTCGTTTCATAAATTGGATATCTCGGGCTCACTCATTAGAGATCCTCTATGTGCCCGTAAACGTGGTCCTTTGTTTTGGTTTGCCTTGGCTATAAGGACATATTCCTTGTCTTCAGTGATCATCAGTCTTGTTCCCAGAGATCTACCATCCTGTAGGTTTTCACTTCAACCTTGGCAAAGTGCGTCTTCCACAAGTGGAAGAGATCCTGCTTATCTGCAAATTACTTGAATCCAGTGTGTCAGATTAAGGTCGCAATTAAAACTTTTTGGAGGGCAGATCTCCGGGAACAGGATTGGTTATCATTGCTTTATTTGAAGACACTTTGCTTGAGGTCTGTGATGATGAGTTTGTCATAATGATCCAAAAGATGCTTCTATTCCTCCACTTGTCCTCCCTCCCCCCCTCCTGTACTTCGAGGAAGAGAAGAAAATGACTTTAGGAAAAGAGGATTCATTTTCTCAAGTATAAGAACACTAAGTGTGTCTAATTTGTGGCCTGGGGAAGCAAAATACCTGCACTAACACACCCTGTTCAACGTTAATGTTCCAGTTCATTTCCTCTTTTTTTTGTCCTCTTCCTGTAGAATGAGTACATGAAGGACAACTTCCTGATCAAGATCGAAACGTGGCACAAACCTGATATGGGCCATCAGGAAAACGTGAGTGAGAACGTGAATGAAAAATCTTGAACAGAAAGAAGAGTTGGTTTTTTTTTTTTACAAAATCCCATAAGGCTGCATAAGCAGGATGTGCAGGTGTTAGATTGGCCTGCCCACAGTCCTAATCTGTCTCCAAATGAGATTGTATGGCACATTATGAGGCAAAATATACAGCGATGAAAGCCCCATACAATTGCACTGCTGAATACCTGCATAATGGAAGAATAGAGGAAAATTTGGATCATGTCCATTTGTAGACCGACTGCTTGTATATACAAGAAATGTCTATTTCTCATATACCGCAAAAGTCCAATTAACACCTACGAGAAATATTTCCTATGAGCAATTCTAGCATTCAAGAAATTCTTACTTTATATGAGAAATGCACAATTTACACCCACAAGAAATGTTATATTTATTATATTAAATATTATTATATAAAATTGTACAAAGGATGAGTCTATCGACAACTTTATAGAGCAAGAAAAAAGGAACATTTAAATTTATCCCATGGCCTCAACAGCTGTAGGAAAAAAAATGACAGTTTATTCTTCATGATTGTTATCAATTCATGTATACCAGAACTATACAATGCTTGGATCGTGAGTATTCTCAGTTCATGCATACCAGGACTATACAATTCCAGGAGACAAAGAAATGACAGTTGAACATGGCCACCGTCTGGTATACAAGAAATAGACATTTCCCGTAGTCAGCTGGGATAGGCTCCACCTCCTCCGCGACCCTAGTGAGGAAGAAGCGGGATCAATGTTGCAGTTATCACATTGTTTACTTTCAATAAGCAATAGAATCCACATTGGAACATCAGAGAAAGTTGTTGCACTGTTCAATATATTCGATTTTTGCCGACTTTTCTAATCAGTCCTTATTCAATTTTAATTGCCATGATGTGCCAACTCTTTCGGAATTGGGGTCGCTCATTTCGGTCTGTCATTCATTCTGGGTTCTTCCCAGGCTTCTGCTTGTGTGAAGCGCTGAGTGATTGCAGTACATTGTTTATTTGGCCTCTTTGTCCGATTATTAATTGGTCCTGATTGTGCTGGTTTCCTCATCTGAGATCATGTTGTTTTTGCCCTGGATTATTTATGATTTTGTGTAGCTGTCTGACGAAGCCATTTAGACTCATGGAGACATTGTCATACTGTGTCTGTTTCTTTATCTCCTGCTATGTATAGAATTTTTGCATCTCAGCCTGCATTGGTTTGTGTGCGTGCCTAAGCCTCGTTCAACCTTGTGTGTGTCTGAACCTGTGTCAGGGAAAACTCAAGTAGAGAAATGTAAGGTTTAATGCCCAGACCAGACACTATTATCAGGTGCATGAGCGTCAAATGAAAGAACTGAGCAGTAGCGAGGAGCAGATGAGGTACAAGCTATAAATAGAACTAAACACTGTGGTAAACTGGGTAAACAAAGAATTATGGAACCTACACAATAGGAAATATTCAAAACTACTAATTCAAAATAGAAGTACAAACACAACACTCAGAAGTAAGGCAATAAAGAAACAAATCACAAAACGCAAAGTACAACTAAAAGAATCACCAGAACGCTTAGAAGTTCAGATGGAAAGAACACAAAAATACTTAACTGGAAAATGCCCAACAAAGACAACCAGGAACTAACAAAGTAATAAAGCAAGAGACAAAAGTACAACTTAATGAGACTGCCACAAAACCATTTTTTTTTTCAGTCTAAAATCGCAGAAAAACTAGGATCGCAGAACTTAGAGTCTCAGGAGAAACTCGAATGACGTCAGATAAATACTGGAGACAAAAAGGGGGCTTTAAATAGGGCCAGGACAGGTGGAAACTATTAGCACTCCAAAGAGAGGGAGCGTGAGAATGAGGAGACTCAAGGAATTGAGGGTGTGCTCATGGGAGAGCCAGGCGTGAGCATGACAGCCTGCTTCGGCCTGCGTCTGTGTTTCCCGATTGTGTCTGTGTAAAGCTTACGCTCAAACACAGTCTGTTTTCTGGCCTGCGCAGGTTCATGGTCTGGACCCCGACACTTGGAAGAAGGTGGATGTGGTCTACATTGACATCGCCGACAGAAGCCAGGTGGAACCCAAGGTGACGCATTGTCAGCACCTTCAATTACAAAACTGGCAAACAAGGCACACAAGTACTGCCGTTGCTGTATGAGGAGGTTTGCTATGTGACCTTGCTTAAAGAAAGACTAGGAGTTGCTGGAACAATCAATATGCATGATGTTTATAACCAATGAAAAATTTCCACAGGCACTTGGTAGGTACTCTGCTGGAATGTCTTGCATTCTGACTGACCAGCAGCTCTCTGTTTCATAAAAGCCAGTTGAGACCAAAGATTTGCTATGAGACAGGTTGAAACTTGCAACTACTTGAAATGCACTGGCCTGCAATGTTCTGAAATCTGCTGGCTGTACACCAATGCGACTTGACGAGAAGATGTCTTGTATCCATGGCAACGACTCTACTTACAACTCTCCGTGTCTTTCCCTTTGGCTTTTTAGTTTGTTGGTTACCGGATAATTTCTGGCTGCTTAAGACGTACATGAAGTTAGTGACAGTGAATAGTGTATTTTATGGCTCATGTACAGACATGGTTGTTTCACGAACAATTGATCAGGTGATCCCCTCTTCCTTCCATCTGTTTTGGTCAGCTGACTGTTTGTAGCTGACTTGAAAAGCTGACTACACTTTGAGCTGATTGGCCATTGATACCTGCAATATACTTTACGTTCTGAAACCAGCCACTAGCGACCATCAGCCGGCTGAGTGGAGCTGAGATGGAGTAGTTCACACTGCTGCAACTTTTCTCAGCAAAGTAGCTCTAAAACGGTTTCCTCTCATCGCAAGTCTTTAGTCTGAACTGGCCTTAACATAACGCTGTCATCCCAACCAGCTGACTGCTTTCCTTTCCTGCAGTTCACTTTAGCGTCACTCGTGGCTACTGCCTGTTTTTGGAACAGACACAGGTCCGATTCAATTCTAGACCATGGGGCCCGTCCCTGTTCTAACAAACGTGATTGAACAGGATTAGCCACTGAGCACCTTCCACTCTGATGACATCTTAATGGTACCCTGCGCATTCAGTCACTGGCCTGTGTGTAGCTAATGTAGTTCTCATCCACTGCCGATCTCTTCTCTGTTTCCATCTCTTCCTGTAGGACTACAAGCCAGAGGAGGACCCCAGTAAGTTCAAGTCTGTGAAGACTGGCCGAGGGCCACTGGGTTCTGATTGGAAAGTACGTAGCACCACTTATCTTTTCCAGCCCTTTTGACAGTGAGTGATTCCATAACCGTATATGACTGAGGGGGGTTATGGTCGGGGGTGACAGGTTTTACCCTTCTGTGGGAAAATAACCCCCCACCAAATGTTATCAGGCTGTAGTTGATGGTACTGCTTGTTTCCATCAAAAAAATAAAACTGAAATGTTGTTTCTTGTCTCATCATCACAGATCTGAAGTAGAGTTTATGTCCTTGCGTGTTTACAGTCCATTAGCTATAGTCACTCCAGATCTGCAGTGAAATTTATGTCTTTGTGTATTTACACTTAACTGGGTTTGTTTTTTTTCTGTTGTTAACCCTTTGTTGCAAAGTGGTTACTAAAGTGATCAAACCCACTCACCGCCCTCACTAGGCAAATAGGAGAAGAGTCATGCAACAAAGGGTTCATGTATAGAAACTTCTTTAAACCTGTTATCTGTGGGAATGCTGGGCAGTTTAGGCCATTTTACAACAGTGGTCTGAGTTTCGCAATGTTGCTCTGCTATTTTTCCATGACTTGCATTGGACTACTTTCACAATTCAATATTTTTCAATGAAATGTGATCTTATCAGTTTACCTTTTTATCCCCTGCCTGAAGTGGATGGGAATGCAGGAATGAGTCTTGTGCTTTTGCGCTTCTGTCTGTGTGTCCGTCCGTCACGCTTCTTTTGCAGGTCAGACTCTCGAACTGTTCAGTATTTCTCACAATATTTTATATTTATATTGGATACATCTTATTGTGGGGATGTGCCTTTTCATACGTCTGCTGTCCTCCTGTTCGCCTGGCCGTCCCTCCTCCGCGGTTTGTTTCCAGGCCAGATGTTGTTCATCTTGTGGCAGGGCATCTGAGAATTTCATGCTCTGTGTTTATGTGTCTCACCATCCTTCTCTGTCTCTCTCATTCTGTTCTGTGCAGAAAGACCTCATTAAGAGGACAGATTGCCCGCACATGTGTGCCTACAAGCTGGTCACTGTCAAGTTTAAGTGGTGGGGTTTACAGAATAAAGTGGAGAACTTCATTCAGAAGGTAAGGACAAGGCGAGACCCCTATACATCCATCATGTCATGTGTCCGTGTAATCCATTCTCATGGACACAACTGGGGCTGCTGACCCAGGTTCGATTTTGACTTCTCACTCACATGTTGATTATGATTGGGATATAGACCAAGAAACCTGATCCTGGATCAGTGTTCTTACATTATGAACACCTTATGACTATGGGCCTTGGTTTGTGCTGTCCGGTGTCCTTGGACCGAGAGATTAAAACCAATAGTCTTTTATCCAGTTTATTGTACGGGTAAAATTGTGAACAAGTGGTTGAACAATACAAATGAAAACCAACTGCTGAAGTCTGTGGCTCTGTCTGGTACCAGCATGGCAAGAGCCCCTAAAGATGGAGGCTCAGAGATTGATACTGTTACAAGGTGGGCTGTTCTTTACAGTAAAGTTTGAACTGATTGGATACAAAAACACGAATGGAAAGGAAAACCAATGAATGATCTACAGAGGGGGTTTGGCGGGACATTCAAAAGATAACAATGGAAGTGGATTGGTGGAATAGCCAGGTACAGACACAGAATCTGAAGAAGAAGAAGAGGGGAGGAGTGCCTCCGTCTACCACACAGGTATTTGGGAAATCACTGTCTGCCTGGTGCCACAGTGTCTCTCCTCTTACAGTATCTAGGGCCATGAGAGAAGCAGATCTGTTTCTTATCTTCCTGTCATAAGTTCTTCACCTCCCTCCCTGCCGCCCCCCACCCCCACAGTGTGGGATTTACAGGGCAAGAGCAGACTTGCAGCAATGCCAACGTGTTTTAAATATACTCTTCAAAAAAAGTTAAGGAGCATTCGCTTTTGACCCGAGTATGAAAAATGTACATAAAGCCCAAGTGTTGTTTACGTCATTTCTGTTAATCCAAGACACAAAATGCATCAAAGCATTTGATCAGAGGACCTTATTACCCCAAACAGGGTATCTGCAGGGATGGCCAGAATCACACAAAGTCCAGACCAGTAAATCAAAACGTCAAACAATGTCCAAAGTCATTTCAATATCTTGTGTGACCACCAAGTGCTCTCACCACAGGTTGGCAGGATCTTGGGAAGCTCAGAAAAATAGTAAACAATATTTAAAAAAAAAAAACTTGGTGGTCCTTTTTTTTTGTTGAATATATTATCACCCATAATGGAGGACTATAAAACTGAGCGGCAGCTATGAGCTTTTGTTTAGCTCACTGTCTGGCCAGGCCTGACTGTCCTCCCTCTTGGTGTTTGCGACAGAATTATATATTTTTTGGGTGTTATTTCAGGTGTTTGAACCAATGTTTGCAGGGCTTACATGCACCGCGCAGTGCTAAGATCTCGGGGTTGAGTCGTGACCTGGTCTGAAAAAGTCTTTTTCATCCGCAGTTTGAAGTTGTGCATGCCAGGCTAATTAGAGGCTCATAGTTATGTGTCACTCAGTGCGTGTGGCCTGAAACGGATCGATGCGCAGTCCAGGGTGTATTCCTTTCTCTGACCCAAAGCATGATGGGAGCATGTGCAAGATGTACTCTGAATGTTTAGTCTGGCCTCTAGTGGCCAAGAGCTTGTATTGTAGTTTTTTTTTTTTAGACTTGTGTTATAGGTGCACTATGCAAGTTTGTTTACTTTCTGCGCAATTATATTTTTGTCTCAATTCGCCGACATCTCTCCACGATCCGCTAGCTGCCTGCCCCTATATTTGCTGTCAAAAAAACCCCGGCTCTGGAGACCACACAGGCGTCACAAACTGCAAATAAACACAAGGGGCACAGGCTGTGCCCCATAACATAACAAACCGTCCCGGCCAATCACCGACAAGAGCTGACAGTTATGGAAGCATGGGAGGGAGGGAACTATGGGAGGGAGGGGCAGGCTACCTCTGTTTTGTTTGAGTTCGAATGTCAACAGAAGTGAAAGTAAACAAACTCGCATAGTGCACCTTTTAATGCTTATGGGGAAGAATTGAAACATGAAGGCCCTGGGCTGTTCCCCAAAATCACAGTCAGTGAGGGCTCAGAATGGCTGGTTTTCCTCCCTCCCTTTTCCTGGGAGTCTGATGTAATGGCAGTCTGGCCAAGCAGAAGCAATGAGTGTTCCCTTAACCCTTTCAGCGCCGTGGGCGACTATCGTTGCCCAATGATGTAAGATATCAAAGTCAGATGCTGTTGAAAACCTATCATGTGGCAACTTGTTTGGGAGCTCTTTTAAACAAGTTGCCACATGATAGGTTTTCAACAGCTCAGGATAATTACATTCTTAATTCCTTGAAAATGTATTCAACGCTCAAAGGGTTAAGAGCTTGTAGAAAACCAGGCTGAGTTTGGATTTGAGGGTCAGATTTGGGGATCCCTGCTTCAGCAGCCTCTTTGCCCTTCTGAATTTTTTCTTCTTCTCTGGTTTCTATTGGGTTTTTTTGCAGCAAGAAAAGCGCTTGTTTACCAATTTCCACCGACAACTCTTCTGCTGGATCGACAAGTGGATTGAGTTGACAATGGAAGACATTCGACGCATGGAAGAGGAAACCAGGAGGGAACTAGACGAGGTGCGTGCACATGTATACGTGCGTAAAAACATCAATACAAAAATACAGTCATTCTCATCTCTCCTTGTTGCCGTACGGCAGCCGTTAGAAATTGGCTCTGTGTGTCTGTGTAGATGCGGGTGAAGGATCCTGTGAAAGGAATGGTGGCATTAGAAGATTGAGGCTGTCCCTTTGACTGTGAGTGTTGCTCAGCTGACCCGGTTATTAGTAGGAATTCTGTGAAAAATGGCCCATTGCACAGGCAAATTGGTAGTTCAGAAGACGAGGGATGTTCTATGGCTGAAAAATCCAATTCTGACCTAACTGACATACGCAAACATGCAACAGGTCAGAAGATCGGGACTGTGCCAAGATCAGTGGCGTAGCTAGAACTGAAAATTGGGTTGGCACAAAACATCCCTTTACAAAAATTTTTAGTCCTGACTTGTTCTCAATCATTTTCCTTCATTAACACTTTTCCCAATTATAAAAACAATCCATTGCCAATTAAATACGCTACTTTTTTCTTAATGTGATCTAAGGGCAACTAAATAATGGGCTGAATTCAGTTCAGAAAAATTATTTGCTCATAAGTAGGGCTGTGCTTTAAGAAACTTGATCTAACCTATGCTTCATTTTAGTTTGAATTTTTTAAATTAAATCAAAGACAAAGATGTGAAACACCTTTACGCAATTTTGAATGTGGCCGATGGAAATGCACCAAATTGTGCACCCAAATCAATGATTGTCATCTTTCCTTAACTCTTTTTCCCATAATGACTACATATGACTCCTATATGTATATCATTGGACGTTTTCCCTGACCTCCACATTGATTGAAAATGGGGGTATCCCCAAGGTGTCATATGTCGTCTTCATTGGTATGGTCAGGGTCGTGATTTCTTGTCATTATGGGGAAAGGGTGGTGGGAATCTCTGGAGAAAAGAGTTAAGGAGAACTAGCAACACCTGATAGTTTGGAGTGTTTTCAGAATGAATGTATTTATAATGAAGAAAAACGATTGCAAACAAGTTAGGACTAATTATCGTTTTAAAGTGATGTTTTGTGCCCACCCAATTTTCAGTGCTGGCTACACCACTGGCTAAGATTTATGACAAAGCAATGTCCGAAAAGAAACATGCACACTCACTCACATATGCACGCATACACAGACACACTCTGACATGCTCTCACACACACAAACTGATGCACATGGACAGGTATTTTTACAAATGTATATCATGGCATACATTATGCTGTGATTTGTAGTTGATTATTTAAATTGTCATTTTTGAAGGCTATACATACAGTAATTGAGTATGTTACCCATTCTGTCTATCTGTCTGTCCATCTCTTACCCAGACAGTACCTATAACACCAGCGGCATCGCCTCTACCACTTTTACTGGCACACCATCTCTGTAAACTCCCCCCCTCCTCCCTCTTGTGTGTGGTACAGTCCTCTGTGAGCCGCCTGTTTCCTCTCCTCTGAGCTCACTTGGTTGGAGCCAAGGGAGGGGGGACCTCCAACACGGCAAGATCAAGTGTAAGAGAACACACTAAATATGGAATATCACCTGTAATAAGTCCTATATATTATCCAAGATGTCAGTTCTTTAAAATATATGATGGCAGAGTCTAAAAGTTAGTCTGTTTTTACTTACTGAAATATAAATATGTATATGTATGTTGAGAGGAAAATTATAATGGGAAATTTATATCAGGGTTCTACATTTTTTCCTGTACTGTGTGTTATGGACCAAGCTGAATCTTATCAGTTTTTATTTTTAATAAAGTTGTGTTTTTTTTTCTCCTCTTTGTAGTTACATGTTATACTAATGTACTCCCTCACTTTGATCTTCCCTTAATGCCCCAACACCATTTTCATTTTAGTTTTCAGACTTGAGTCTGTATTTTATTTTGTTGTTCATTCCCTATCAGAGATAAGCTAAAATTCAGTGTTTAATGGAATGACCCCGTATGTCTAACACTTCTCTCTGCTGCGCAGTCCTGCCCTTTGAAATTTTCTCTGGGGGTAGCAAGGCAAGGGGTTGATGCATTATTGAGGTTTTGGGCCAGTGATCCTGGATGGTGTGTCGGACACCGATGTGACTTGGGGTGAAAGCACACTGGGTGCTTTGTCTGTTGGAGAAAGAGGCTAGAGTGTGGTCTTGTCCCTATTGTCAATCTTTTTTTTTTACAGGGTACTGTTTGCAGTATTGTTAAAGACTTTTCTTCGGAAACAAGGAAACACTGTGTGTTATGTTGTGCTGACCTCAACAGTAATGCTTACTACAGGGTCACTACGGTCACACTCTTAATTTAAAAAAAAATGATAGTAAATATGATTGTAATTTTTGCCTGGCTGTTTGTGTTTTTGAATGTGTGTGCTGTTTTTTCGGATGTTTTGGGTTTTTGTGTTAAGACCTTTTTGTGACAAACCAATGCAGTCCCTCAGACTGCCCTACTGACTCCTCACTCACTTTTTCCCTGGTCATTGCTGACTTTGTCTAGTTTTCTTTTAATTTGGCTACAACATGTGCAATAAGTGTCTCAATGTACAGTATATGACATTCACGGGCCTGAAGGCTTTTTTTTTGTTGGCATTTAAAAACATGTAGAACCAGTTCTCACTCTTATTTTGAAATGTCCCGGATCCATCTCTCCCTATCACACTCTTCGCCACTTAGAGCAGAAGAGGATTTCAAACATACTGCTCAAGGGACAGACAAAGTGAACCAGTGAATAACTGCAAGATTGTACCATGCAGTAGGACAGCAGAAACCCCTAAAATTGGTTGGCCTGAGCCCCTCAATTTTTCCATCTGTTGTAGGGATCCTCAAATCAGTCATCTAGGTCTGAGGACTGCTGGTTTTTCATCCTCCCTCAACCTGGGAATCAGGCGAAAGAAAAGTCTTGCCAGTCAGAGGCACTAACTATTCAGTTAATAGTTCATTACCTGGATGAAAACCAGGGCTTATTTTTGATTTTATTTATCGCCATTCTACAATGTTACAGGATTCCATAACAATTTGTATAGTTTGGCAAAGTTGAGTCAATCCTAATGTTTAGCTACGATGGTGGGCCTAAAGGTCCATCACTAATTGTAAATGTATTGGTAGATTAATGTTTGAAACCTTTTGGGGTGCAACAGACGTGACCACTGGGGCTACATATGTTCCTGAACTGCTTTATACAACTCTAAAGTATAGAGGGAATCTTACACAAGTGGTTATGTCATGTGAAAGCATTGAAACGAGTCGAGTAAGTTTGCGTTTGTTGCGAGTTTTAGCTAGCTACAAACCCAAAAAGCTTGCAACAAACACAAAATTTACTCAACAAGTTTCATAACTTTCAAATGACAGGACCAAGAGTATTAGATTCTGTTTATCACATAACTGAATTGTGTAATTTAATAGAAAACTAATATAATTTTTGTTTTTTCCTTGATGGTAAATCCCATTATATGTTAGCATTGAGCTAACCCCATCCCTCTGCTAACTTACCCAGTCAGTTACAGAATCACAGACATTCGTGTTTGAACTAACGGTAGCAACGGTTTATAAATGAAGTCAACTGAGTTGCTAGCTAACATTAGCTCGCTAGCTAACAAACTATTGTGACATGTTAATTATGGAAAGGTACTAAGTGCAATCTTGCTAGCTAGCTAAGTAACAATAACTTTGTAAAGAGAGCGACACTTGGCTAGCTCACTACAGTGGTAAGCCAAACCGATTTAACCAACGTTACACTTGGTGTTCATTTTGGCTAAATATTAACAGCGTGACATAATGTAGAGCGATTTTTTTTTATTTTGTTTTTTATAATTATTATTATTATTATGTTTTCCCCCACGCTCTCAGCCTATGAAATTGTTGCAAACGTGATATGTACCAATGTAATTTCAAAAATATGTTATGGGCTGGGCTATGGGAAAAGTACTACGGTTATGTGATTAAAAAAAAAAAAGATTCTTTAATTCAAGCATTAGCAATAACCTATCCTCTTATTTTTGTATCTCTTTGATCTACTCTATAACCACATATATTTAAAGTACCTTTTGTGCGTATTACATTTATCACATATTACTCTATCAATCCGGATAACCTGGGTTAATCAAAGCTTCACACTGAGATGCATTTCTTTTCAGAGTTGACCATTTTTTCCCCAGCGAATTAGTATGAAGCTTTTCCCGTATTGCAATGGTGTAGAGAAGAGGAGTTACGATCTGGGTTAATGGGTTGTTGTTTGTGCATGCATGTGCGTTTGTGTGTGACATTGAAAGGATTACCTTAATTGTTCTGTTGGTGTCGATTCCATGAAAATACAGAGTGAAGCTGTGTATCTGTCGGTGGGATATTCGCAAATCCATGAGTTCTGCCTTTAATCCAGGTCCCTAGCCTTCCTTTGAGCTCTGTGCAGATCCATTAACAACACAACACTGCGATGTCTCCCAAAAGCTTACTACAATGCTAACTTGTCTCAAAATGTTGTAAAGAGTAGAAAGTCTATTTATGTAATGATATGGATCCTTTATAAAAAAAAAATCAAATAATGGAGATGTATGTACTGAACTGTATATAGTCTATAAATACATGTAGATGAACACATATATAGCTGTCCTGCCAAACAAGGAGCACACCTAACATCCACTCTATCCCTGAGCTGGCACTGATCTTCACAAATCTCTAAATGGAGACCTTTTCTTTGGTTTTCTGCCTATTTTATTCTGTTGATTTCCCTCTTCTGCTGCTCCCCTCTTCTTCTTTCACCACTTTGATGGTGAAGGTGGGATGTTGGATGACAGGTTAAATGAGGAGATAGTGCTGGAAAGAGGGTTTCAGTGACAGCTAGAATTATTTATGCGTCAATTTTATCTATTGGCAATCTTTGACAACTCACGTAAGTGAGAAAAATTGCATTAGGTTGAGATGGTTTTTAGAATATTTGGAGAATTTATTTCTGCTCCGACCCTTTCCGAACCGTCTGGATTAACTGAAGTCGTCACCTTTAAAAATCTGATTGTGGTGGTTTAATAAGAGCTATAGAATTAGTTTATTTGGGGAAAACTTACTTTCGTTCAGCTGCAGCTCTGGTATCATGCATGAAACCATGTTTTTGATCTGGCTTTACCCTTACCTGAACTCAAAATCTCATGATGCTCTCTGACATTTGCATTTTTTGGCAGGACAGTGAATAAATATATTTTTGTTCTGAATGCTGTAGTCGCGTCATCGGACTCTGAACCATTCTGATCTCTCGTACAAAGGCAGCTCTGCCCACCCCCTCTGAACCCCCTCTTCTAGAGGTGGGTGGGGAAATCAGCAAATGGAAGGTGTCTTTTGGCAAAGGAAGGACACTGAATTGGTAAAATTTGAGAACTGGATCTGTAATTGTCATGTGATGTGAAGACAATTGTGCCCTCCCAGGAAAACATTGTCATAAGAAGTATATGGCACACTCAGTAATATTGAGAGAATGGTTCAGACAACTCTGTAGATGTTGTTCTTTGATTCTCCATGCTTCGTAGCTAGGATGTTGAGTTCCATAATTTATGTCAGTTCTTAAATTTTTTGTTTTATCTCGTGTAAAATGTTTTTTTCCCCTTTCTTTTACTGTGAATTTGTGCCTTTTTGTCATCTTATCTTCCAATAATGGTATATTGGAGATGTGGAAAATAAAATAAACTAAGACAAAGTAAGGCCTCCATTTCTGTTACTCTATTTTATTGGCTTTCGTCCATTTTCTCTGACAGATTCTTGATGAAGTAATGTTTACTTCCTCACAGGAATTGCAAGTTTTTTCAAGCTGCCTATATTGATACAGTTCCTTTCTCGTTCAACTGTTATTTGGTTTTGGTTTCTTTCTTTATGTGGTGCCAAACACGGAGCATGAAAAGGCTCCAATAGCCAGCCTTTAATATAGAATGCCCAATTTTCTCAACTGCCTGCAACTGTATCAGAATAAAGGCCACTGCTGAGTTGAGAAAAGGTAGACATCTGTAAATCTGCCCAGTTCCCCGCCTTCAATATAGAATGCCCAATTTTCTCTATTAGCCTCTGACTGTTGGTTTTAGAGAGAGTAGATGTCTGTAATTTTGCTGCTGTTAACACCTCTCACTAAATCCAAGTTTGCTCAGAATGGAGTTGGAGGAAGACTTCTCATGAAGCTTTGACACATGTCATGTTCAATATAGCCTACTTCCTCTCACTGTTGTAAAAAGTAGGATGTGGTATACAGCAGGCTGGACAACCCTGTTTCTGGAGCTCAGCAGTGCTGT
This sequence comes from Gymnothorax javanicus, assembly GCA_029692085.1. Taxonomy (NCBI): domain Eukaryota; kingdom Metazoa; phylum Chordata; class Actinopteri; order Anguilliformes; family Muraenidae; genus Gymnothorax; species Gymnothorax javanicus. The sequence continues at coordinate 21,903,950 of CM056199.1, forward strand.
AGGTGACTGTAAACCCTGTAAAAGCAAACCTCATTTAACAGCTGGACATTTTGATGAGCACCTTTTTTTTTTTTTTTTTTTTTTTTTTTTTTTAAGAAAAAGACATACCAAATAATAGAGTTGACCAGTCATATTGTGACTGTTGTGAATTTTATCAGTATGCTAAAGATACCTCAATATTGCACTGGCCAAATTTCACAATATGCAGAGTTTCCTTTGTGGAGTATTGTATCTAACCAAGCAAGTTGTATGTGGTAATGTCTCATGAAGACCAAGGTGATCATAATGACATGGTGGTCATGTGACTTTGTAGTACATTATGTGGTTATTGTCATATACTGGCTACTACACTGACTGGTCTGGATTTGATCCGGTCACAGATGAAGTGTTGCTCATTAAGGCTTTATACAGCGTGTATAATGCCTTTACAAATGAGACATAATGTCTTCATAAATCATATATAAGCAAATGTCATGCCACTTCGTTCTGCAGCAGCAGCAGCACAACTTCGCCCCCCTACCCTGGGTCGGAAAGCTGGTCATTCTACCAGATCACTCAGCTCCTCCCATCTTGCTCCCCAGTAGTGGAATGACCTTCCCACCTCCCTACGAACTGCTCCATCCCTGCCACTCTACCGTCATATCCTTAAGACTCACTTGTTTAGACAGTTTCTGACCTGATCCTGTGATGGCTGGCGTTTTGAGACGCCAAATGCAGTGGCCGGAACGAAAGGAAGTACAGGAATATAAGAGAGACAAACACAGACAAAATAGGAGAGAGAGACTCGTGCTCCCAAATGACATAAATCTAGTCCGAGTGAAATAAGGAAGCAGAGTGAGCTAGACAGTACAAAACAAAGGAAAAAATCTCGGGAACCGAGGAAAAAGACAAAGCACCAGATGGTGCACAGAAAGAGGAAAGGAAAGAGAAAGATTCCCTTTACTAACTAACACTTTCCTCTTTCGCTACTAATTCCTCAACACTTCTCTAGCTAGAGATCTTGCGGGCTACAGTGCAATGGTAACACTGACACTCTAGCAAAGGTGGCGAGGCGGAACTTGGGCTTAAATAGAGTCCGGGCGCCGCCCACAATTAATGCCAGCTGGCCAAAGAATCCAATTGTGGGCAAAACAATATCGTCCCGGACAAGAGTAACAAAGAAAGCTCGCCAGCCCCCAAAAACCATGACAGGACCCCCCCCTCTAAGGGACAGCTCCAGAAGTCCCTAAGGAACCCCATGCACAGAACTCAGAAATAAGCGTGGGATCCAGAATATCCCGAGAAGGGACCCAGCAGCGCTCCTCAGGGCCATATTCCTCCCAGTCAACAAGATACTGGACCCCACGACCAACACGCCTCTCGGCAAGAATGCGGCGCACGGTGTAAACCGGCCCCTCCCTCAACCATTCGCGGTGGTGGCAGGGGTGTGTCGGCAGGTGCCAGGACGCTAGTGCTAACTGGCTTAATCTGAGAGACATGGAATGACGGATGGATGAGTAAAGATCTAGGGAGCTTTAACTGGACAGTGACCGATTTGATCTTCCGCACTATCTTGAACGGGCCAATATAGCAGGGTGCCAGTTTTCGGGATTCTACCTTCAGGGGGAGGTCCCGGGTAGACAGCCAAACTCTCTGACTGACCCAATAAGATGGGGCCAAATGACGCCTTCTATCAGCGGCGGATTTTTGTTTGAGCCCCGAGCGCAACCAAGAAGAACGGACCCTGGTCCAAACCAACCGACAGCGACGAATGAAATGGTTGAACGAGGGAACCTCGGAATCATTCTCAGTCTCAGAAAACAGTGGGGGTTGGTAACCCACCTGAGCTTCAAACGGGGAAAGACCCATGGAGGAATTACTCAGTGAGTTATGGGAAGACTCGGCCCATGCTAAACGACTCCATGAGGATGGATTATCCGCCGCTAAACATCGAAGAGTGTTTTCCAAAGACTGATTAGTACGCTCAGTCTGCCCGTTGGACTCTGGGTGGAACCCAGAAGAGAGACTCACAGTGGCCCCCAACTGTTTGCAAAACGCCTGCCAGAATCTGGCCGTAAACTGAGGGCCTCGGTCAGAGACAACATCTTGCGGAATCCCATGCAGCCGGAACACATGATTAACCGCAAGAAGGGTCGTCTCCCGCGCTGAAGGCAACTTGGGTAGCGCAACAAAATGAGCGGCCTTAGAAAAACGGTCAACCACGACCAAGATGACCGTGTTGCCTTCAGACACAGGCAGCCCAGTAACAAAATCTAGCGCAATATGCGTCCAAGGGCGCCTGGGAACGGGCAATGGTCGCAGCAGACCAGAGGGAGGGAGGTGGGAAGTCTTGTTCCTGGACCATATGCCACAGGCAGCAACAAATTCCCAAATGTCCCTCATCATGCCGGGCCACCAAAAACGTCGGGCCTGGAACTGCTTGGTCCGATGGGCTCCTGGGTGCCCCGCCAAGGGGGAAGAGTGTCCCCACTGGAGGACCTGTGGCCTAACCCTAGGCGGGACAAACAAACAGCCAGGAGGCTCCCCCCCCAGGACCGGGATCGGTCTTCAAAGCCTCCTGAACCACCGCCTCAATCTCCCATTGAATGGGCGCCACAATCTGAGCAGCTGGAATAACTGGCTCCGGGGTAGGATCGCGATCAGAGCGGTCGTAAATTCGTGACAAGGCATCAGGCTTAATGTTTTTAGAGCCGGGGCGGTAAGTTAGCGTGAAATTAAAGCAGTTAAAGAACAATGACCACCGCACCTGCCGGGAATTACGTCGCTTGGTCTGCTGAATATACTGGAGATTTTTGTGGTCTGTCCATACCACAAACGGGTGTTCAGCTCCCTCCAACCAGTGGCGCCACTCTTCAAGCGCCAACTTGACCGCCAATAATTCCCGGTCACCAACGCTGTAATTCCTTTCCGCGGCGGACAAAGACCGGGAGAAGTATGCGCGTGGGTCTAGCTTATTATCCCAAAGGGGGGGCTGGGACAAAATAGCACCCACGCCAACTTCTGAAGCATCCACCTCCACCACATATGGGAGGGAGGGATCGGGCAAAACCAGAATGGGCTCTGAGCTAAAGCGTTTCTTTAATTCCTGAAAGGCAGCATCAGCCGCTGGAGACCAAAAAAACGCTGAGGAGGTATTCTTCCTGGTGAGCGCAATAATGGGGGCAGCAACTGCGCTAAAATTATGGATAAACCTCCGATAAAAATTAGCAAAGCCCAAGAAGCGTTGGACCTCCTTAACACTTTGAGGGGCAGGCTAATTCCTGACCGCAGCCACCTTGTCCGGGTCCATGCGGACCGACCCCTTGGAAACAATAAAGCTAAGAAATGAGACAGTTTGGGCATAAAAGACATTTCTCGGCCTTGACAAAAAGCTTAGCATTAAGGAGGGCCTCAAGCACACGTCTGGCGTGTTGTTTATGCTCCGAGAGTGTTGAAGAAAAAAATCAAAATGTCGTCAAGCTAAACGAAGACGAATTTCTCCAACATCTTTCGGAGGACGTCATTAACGAGGGCCTGAAACACCGAGGGGGCGTTAACCAATCCGAACGGCAAGACCAAATATTCGTTGTGCCCGTCGTGAGTGTTAAATGCCGTTTTCCATTCATCCCCCTCCCGAATGCAAACTAAGTTATAAGCATTACGGAGATCTAGCTTGGTAAAAAAATGACGCCTTCTGCAGACGTTCAAATGCGGAATTCATCAACGGAAGGGGGTATCGGTTTTTAATGGTGATTTTATTCAAACCCCTATAATCAATACAGGGTCTCAAACCGCCATCCTTTTTTCCCACAAAAAAACCCCGCTCCGGCAGTAGACGTGGACGGCCAAATAAAACCATTAGCAAGAGCTTCCTGAATATATTCTCGCATGGCCTTACGCTCAGGCCCTGACAGTGAGTATAGCGAACCCCTAGGAGGGGTAGTACTAGGGTAGAGATTGATCTCGCAATCGTACGGGCGATGAGGAGGTAAAGTTGAGGCTCGTTGTTTACTAAAAACCTCGGCGAGGACAGCAGAATCATAAGGAACATTAGAAGGCAAAGCAAAGTTCAGGGTGGCCCCCAATTCCTCACCCAGTTCAGAACCTAACGTCTCAGTGACTGATTCTGAATCAGAAAAATCCTTTAAAAGGTAATCGTCCTCTGGCTGATGCCAATCAAATTGAGGATCCCATTCCAACCCCTCCTCTGCCCCTTTTTCTAGTTTAGGAGGGTACGGTGAGACAACCTCCTCACACTCGCTCCAGGCATCAGTCTGCCCCATAGCTTGATGTCTGGGAAAACAAGTCACATTCTCTCTACAATGGGACCTACAATTGGCGCCCCAGTGGACAATAGGATTATTCTGTTCCCCCCAAGTGTTGCAAGGCGTATGTTCCCGTAGCCAAGAATGCCCTAAAACAATGGGAAAAGCAGGGGAACTGATTATAAAGAACCGAACCTCCTCCGAATAGCCACCAAAGGAAATGAACATATTTAGCGGTTCAGAAACCTTGGTTATTACTCCCGTTCCAAGCAAATGACCGTTCAAAGTTCTCACAGAGCGTGGCTGTGAAAGAGGACAGATGGGGACGGAGTGCCTCCTAGCCCACTCAACATCCATGAAACAATTCACGGCGCCCGAATCCATGAACGCTTCAATAATAATTCTCTTGCTCCCCACAGGCAGTTCAACAGGGATTAGTGTTCGGAAGGGAAATTGGGTCTGCCCCTCTAGCACCCCCCAAACCGCTAGAGGGATTTTCCCGTTTCCCTGAAGCTTCGGGCAACGTCGACGGGTATGACCCGGTTTATTACAATTAAAGCAGATTATTCTTCTGCGAGCAGGTTTGTGAGACCGACTCTCAAACGAGCTATCAACTTGCATGGCCTCAACCGGAGTGGAATTTTCAATGGTTGGAATAGGAACCGCACACTCGCCACTAGCAGCCTTGGCCCCATTGTCAGCAAGCGGCAATCTGTTTAGTTTCTCCCTGTTACGTTCCCGGATGCGACTGTCACTTCGCACCGCAGTGCGAACCAAAGAATCGAAAGTCAAATAGGGCTCCAATGTAGCCAACGCGTCTTTTACCTCCTCAGAGAGAGCATGACTGAACACAGTCATAAGAGGAGCCTCCGACCAGCCTGTCTCTGTCGCCAGGGAGCGAAATAAAATAGAAAACTCTGCGGTACTTTCTTTGCCCTGTTTCAGATGCATCAAACGCGTAGCCGCGTCCTGACCACAAACATCCTGATCAAAAACTAACACCATCTCCCTAACAAGAGCCTCCACAGAATTTACAACCGGTGAATTAGATCTGATAAGTGGGCCGACCCAAGTGAGTGCTGTGCCAGTCAACAGGGATAATATAAATGCCACCCGAGAATCCTCATTAACAAATCGTGACGGCTGAGCCTTAAAAAATATCTCACATTGGGCGATGAAATCCTTACATTTTCTGGCCTCACCGCTATATCTTTGGGGCAATTGTAATTTTGGTTCTCAAGGAAGGTGTGTGGGCGATGCTTGTGCAACATTTTGTGAAACTTGTGTAGACAGGGATCTGATACTCTCGGTCAAGCTTAACAGAACGCTCTCCTGCTTTTGCAACGAATTCTCCTGAAGGCGAAGTCTCTCAGCCAAACCAGCCTACTGGTTGCCCAGGCTGGAGAGCCCCTTGCCGACGTCTGAAGTCTCCATGTTTGCTAGAGTGTACTGTGATGGCTGATGTTTCGAGACGCCAAATGCAGTGGCCGGAACGAAAGGAAGTACAGGAATGTAAGAGAGACAAACACAGACAAAATAGGAGAGAGAGACTCGTGCTCCCAAAGGACATAAATCTAGTCCGAGTGAAATAAGGAAGCAGAGCGAGCTAGACTGTACGAAACAAAGGAAAAAATCTCGGGAACCGAGGAAAAAGACAAAGCACCAGACGGTGCACAGAAAGAGGAAAGGAAAGAGAAAGATCCCCTTTACTAACTAACACTTCCCTCTTTTGCTACTAATTCCTCAACACTTCTCTAGCTAGAGAACTTACGGGCTACAGTGCAATGGTAACACTGACACTCTAGCAAAGGTGGCGAGGCGGAACTTGGGCTTAAATAGAGTCCGGGCGCCGCCCACAATTAATGCCAGCTGGCCAAAGAATGCGATTGTGGGCAAAACGATATCGTCCCGGACAAGAGTAACAAAGAAAGCTTGCCAGCCCCCAAAAACCACGACAGATCGCCCCCCTCCCCTGCTTTTATTTTTTAAAAGAAGTTGAAAATGTTTCATGTTTGTCTCCATTTGCTTTGTTTCTTTTCCTCTGTGTGCTACTGCCTTCTGTATAGTCTTTGCTCTACATGTACATGACTTCAGGTGACTAATGCTTGATGTGAATTGTCCCTTGTCCAGTCTGTTGGGCTACAGTGTCAGTGACCTTACTGTATGCACTTACTGCAAGTCGCTTTGAATAAAAAGTGTCTGCTAAATAAATGTAATATATAATATATGTAATATGTAAAGGGTGAAATAACACATCCTTATTCAGCATGTGATGCCAGAAGTGACAATGACATGCCACTTAGCAGACAGTGCCACGCTTTATAGCATTTAGGCACTAGCTAAGTGATATTGTCAGATATATCACATCTGGCATCAAATACTGAATAAGGATGCAAAAATAGAAAAATTTGAGGCACTCCTGAATTAAAAAGCCTTTATTGGACACTGGCTACATGCCTACGCGTTTCAACAATCCTTTGTCTTCATCAGGGCATGCCAAACAATCACAGGTGCACACATTTAACAGGTAGAGAGGTGGAAGTAAGACAGTCACATGACCCAAAAACCCCACCCCTCCAAACCCACATAGAAAAATACTTTTATCATAATCCTTCACAGGACCAAACATTTTGTCACAATTTTCACTTAAAAATCCATGTAAGGCAAAGAAAATTACTATACAGTCATAAAAATGGAGAAAAATCCACATCCTCATTGAGGCCTGGAAACGTAGTGGCCTTCAATTTTACAATCCACCAAGTTTCCCGTTGCAGAAGGCGTTTAAGCCTATCCCCACCCCTTATGTTCTTAGAAATTACCTCTATTGCCATTATTTTCACCAATTTCAAATCAATATGGCCCGCCTCTTTAAAGTGCACTGCCATCGGGTAGTTGGGATTTTGAGTTTTTATGGCATATTTGTGCTCTGCCAGTCTGTCACGGAGTCTGCGTTTAGTGCGTCCCACGTAGAAGCATCCACATTCACACTCCAATCTGTAGACAACATATGTGGTATTGCAATTTGCAAAGTCTCTACAGTGAAACACTGTTTGACTTAATCCATCTACAAATGAACTTTGGCGAGCAATATTGTCACAATGATTACATGAGCCACATCTGTACGTTGGTGAAAATAATGGCAATAGAGGTAATTTCTAAGAACATAAGGGGTGGGGATAGGCTTAAACGCCTTCTGCAACGGGAAACTTGGTGGATTGTAAAATTGAAGGCCACTACGTTTCCAGGCCTCAATGAGGATGTGGATTTTTTCTCCATTTTTATGACTGTATAGTAATTTTCTTTTGCCTTACATGGATTTTTTTTGAAAATTGTGACAAAATGTTTGGTCCTGTGAAGGATTATGATAAAAGTATTTTTCTATGTGGGTTTGGAGGGGGTGGGGTTTTTTGGGTCATATGACTGTCTTACTTCCACCTCTCTACCTGTTAAATGTGTGCACCTGTGATTGTTTGGCATGCCCTGATGAAGACAAAGGATTGTTGTAGGCATGTAGCCAGTGTCCAACAAAGGCTTTTTTAATTCAGGAGTGCCTCAAATTTTTCTATTTTTGCATCAATGTTTTGGAGGCCCATTTTTGATGAGCACCCTGTTTTACTCTTTTTTAAATTTTTTTTGACCCGGTGTAGCAATCCCTTCCCTTTTGTATCACTGAATAAGGATGTGTTATTTCACCCTTTACAAAGCATGACATTTGCTTACGTATGATTTATGAAGACATTAGGTCTCATTTATGAAGGCATTATACATGCTGTATACTGTAAAGCCTTTATGAGCAACACTTCATCTAAAGTGTGACCTTTGATCCAAAACCATGGAGTTTGCCTTTGTACTGCGACATGATGCCTTGAAGGGACAGTTTACCCTAAAACGGCACAGTAAGTATGTTTTTACTGTCCCAAAGTAGCACTTATTCATTCAGATACTTTTTTTGAAATGTCATGCGTTTTGTATATATTCACTGCCACTCATCTACAGCAGGCAAACCTTATTAGGTAGCCCTCCGGCTTTCAACTACCAAAGATTTGTTTTTCAGAAAATCTTACAGTATGAGCTTCCTTTATAATCCCACAGTCGTGCAAAGACATGCACAGAGTATATTTTTTAAAGGATTCCATTGTGTTTGATTACTCCCATTAAAGAGCACCAACTGTGTTGCTCACCATAGATCTCATATGAATCTTCAGTGGCAGTAATGGTGGCGGAGTGCGATGTTTTGTTGCTGGAATATTGCAAACTGTTGGCACACTACTTTATTAAGGCACATAGAAGCTTAATTTTTCACATTAATGGGTGTCACTTATATAATATAGCTCAAAGTGCTTTGTCATAATGCCATTTCTTGCCACATCACGGTTAAAAAGAATGAGTGAACTGAGGATTTTTGCGTTGTCGGACTACCTATTTGTCACATGCATGCTGAGGTCCAAACACTTGATCCTTCCATCACCCCTCCCTCAGCTGTGTCTAAGAATTGTGGTGTTGTTACCTAATGTGATCCCAGATTGAGCCAAAAGCTCTCGTCCAATCAGATGGTGGAAGCAAAGTTGGAGCAATCAGAGAAGAGAAAAGAGGCATTCTTGTTGCCGAGTAACTGGATAGCTGCACATGCAGTAGTAAGTGTGATCTGGATTGGCAAAGGATGATTACAACATGAAATCTTGCCTATGTTTTTTTTTTCTGAAATAACAAGCTTAATTACCTCTGTAGTTACACATTGCATTACTATATGGGATTTGACTCCGCTCAGCTAATTAAGTTGCTGCTAAGGATTTGTCAACCACAAGAGAGTTATTTCAATGAACACTCATCAAGTAATTCATTAGGAGTACCTGTACATTTGCTTATTTGTGTAATTATTCAATCAGAGAATTACAGGGCAGCAGTGCAGTATATGAAACCTTGCAGATACAGGTCAGTAGTTTCAGTATATGTACAAATCAAACATCAGAAATGGGGAAAAATTTAATCTCAATGGCTTTTACAGTGTTATGGTTCCCCTCGGTGCCAGATGCGCTCATTTGACTATTTCTGCAACTGCTGATCTTCAGGGATTTTCAAGCGCGAAAACAAAAAACAACCAGTGAGCTGCAGTTCTGCAGACAGAAATGCCTTGCGGATCAGAGAGGTCAGAGTAGAAATGTCCGACTGGTGCTAGCAGACAGAAAGGCTACAGTAACTCGGAAAACCACACTTTTCAAGCGCAGTGAGCAGAGATGCAGCTGTTAATGCACAACATGCTTAACCTTGAGGCGGATGGGCATCAAGTGCAACAGCAGAAGACCAAACCAGATTCCACTCCTGTCAGCTAAGAACAGAGATGTGACTGAGGCTGTAGTGGGTACAGATTTACTGAAATTAGATGGTTGAATGCTGAAAAAAACATAGCCTGGTCTGAAAATCTCAGTTTCTGCAGTGACACACAGAGGGCAAGTCCACAGCACGGATCTATGAAATCAACCTTCCAAGTGACAAAAATTCAGGTGGGTGGAGTAGGAAATGTTTTCTTGGCTCACTTTTGGCTCTTTAATACAAATCAATCATTGTTTGAATGTCTCGGCCTATGTGAGTACTGCTGCTGACCATGTGCACCCCTTGATGGCCACAGTATACACATTTACTGTAGTTCTAGCATGATATTGCACCATCTCACCAAGCAGATGTTATCTAACACTGGTTCCATGAAAATGCCAATGTGTTCAGTGAACTTCAATGATCTCCTCAGTCATCAAATCTGAATCCTACAGGGCACCTTTTGGGAAGTGTGAGTACAGGAGAGTCACAGCATGAATGTGCAGCTGACAAATCAGCAGAAATCATGCAATGCAATGATGTCAACATGGACCAGTACCTCACCATATTGTATCCAACATCATGCAAAATCTATTTTAGAAAGAACTGAGGCTGTTGTTTGACCAAAGGGAGGCTCTGCGCCATATTGGTATCATGTTCTGAATAAATTCGGTGGATGATTTCTATAATAAATGCCATACATGCACTGGGCAATGGACTGTATTGCTGGAGGTTTATGGGACCTCATAAAGTGAAGTGATATGAAAGTGCAATCACAGCAGTTTTAAAGACCTCTTTTAAAATTAGTTATTTAAACTGAAATACTTGTGCAATCGTCCGTTACTTTAGTGGCAACCTTGCCAAATAAGAAACTTAGCAAAGCGCCATCATGAGAGATTACCCAAGGCCTTTTTTTTCGTAAGTGACCTGGTTTGCCTACAGTGGTACCCCATAGTCATCACTGTATCCTTAATAACATGTTAAACTTCTGCTGCCTTGATAATTACATTTAGTGGCGCTTATTAATTGCGTGAATAAATTACTTTTTAGCTAAGTCACATTTGTTGCTTGTTAGTTAAGGAAATTAGCCGGACGCAAGCAACGTGACTAACCGACAAATATGCCCAAGTCTTATTCTAAGGGCTGTATTTCACAATATCACGGACAAATTCACTGTTTGGAGATTTGCTGGTTACAATCGCATCATTCATTATCCGCTTAAACATTACATAGCTGTTTTCAGGCCGATTGTGCCACCGCTTGCGCGTCGCTGATTCGTTGCGTTGCCACTGTAAGCCGAGGGCGCTGCTGGGTTGAGTAAGAGAGGAAGTGAAGGCAATGAGCATTAAGGGGAGTGGATGGGCAAAAGCAAAAGCAAAACACACCAGAGCGCTATTACAGTGATCACTTGAGTCCTCAAGTGACAGCTTGGATCACCGATCTGCCTTCTGTGAGTACGGGAAACGCGTTTACTTACCGCAGCAATTCACTGATGCGGATCATTCTGCTGGGGTATCATAATGCGCATGTAGAAAATTCATGCGACTAGCTTGTTAGCTTATGTGGCTGATGTCTTGTCTTGGCAAGAGAGTGAATCTCTGATTGCTAGCTAGTATGCTAGCAGGATGTTTTGATGATGAGCTAGTTATTAAGTTATTCATTACGTTTAATTCTTTGAGTCAGCCAACTGTGACTCAATTTGGTCGCAGTCAAGCACTGCCTACTTGGCTTGCTGGCCAGGGCAGTGACGGCATGAATAACTTTGCAGTTGAAGTTGTTAGCAAACGTGGCTATATGTGGATTTATTGTCATGATGATGTGTGTACTGTGGTTTGATGGGCTTGACGCGTGCAATAAGGAAAGCGATAGTTTCCGATTGCAATCTGGCTTTCGCATTTTCCGCTGGCTAGCGCTTGCTAACACCACCATGAAACTTATGTGACTTAAATTTCTTTCTTTGCTGGGTTGCTACCTTGCTAAATTGGCTGATGTAGCTGCACAGAAATTGGCTGAGATCTGTACATGCGTGATATAGCATTTGCAAACTGTCCTTATTTTAGCCTTTCGTCTGTCGTCAGCCGGCAGCTGACGGTGATTACAGTTCGCTTGCCAAATAGTTTGCACTTGACAGCAGGTTATGCTGGTTATGAAGTCAACACAACTAGACATATGACATCCCAATGACTACTAGGAATAATAATTTTATTTGCCTGCAGCAACATTGCAAACTACAAAAGTTTGGTGTAACGTTGGTGTAATGTAGTGCCCTTTTTTTTTTTCAGAAAAGGTTGTCAGTCTGTTATGCGCGCACTCACATGGCACTGGTGTCGGTGTGTGTATGTCTGTTATGGACACACTCACCTGGCACACTTGTCGGTGTGTTAGCAGTCTGTTATGGACGCACTCACATGGCACTCGTGTCGGTGTGTTGGTAGTCTGTTATGGGTCATTCCATGTGAAATCAGGCAAATTCCAGGATGATCCCAGCTGGACCATCTCAGATTTTCTTCAAACTTTACCCATACATAAATTGACTATTCTAAGCAGGTTTCGCAAAATATTAGGTTCCCCTCATCATTAGTTTATGATTTATGGCCCCTGCAAGTGGTGGGGGGTACCCCTTGGGAAAAACGACTAATTTTCTGAGCCGTTTTCAGAGCTCTGCCGTAGCTGAAGTATTCAAGCCAGCTCTAAAATTTCTTCTAGAGTGACTCTCCTGTACCCATACAGCAGGGAAACATAGCATTAGACCTGCTAGAAGGTGACCTTAGGTACCTAGGAGGAGCCAAAAATTGAAAAAAGTACAATTGCAAATGAAAAATGCCAATTTTAAGTACCCATCTGACCCTTTTAATGAGTAGCTACAACTCTAATTAGTTGTATAGGAAATATTTAAATAGTTTCCTCGTATGTAGATACAAAAGTAAATCAGATGTTTGGTCTTGAAGTTGTATTTTTGGCCAAAATGGGCCTACTTTACCATGGTATAACTCAGTGCTGACATACAATAGGAGGCCCAATCTTTGGTATGTTCTAGAAGGATTATTAATGCATAATATATCCAAAAATTATGTTGGTGTCTTGTCTCCTTCCTATAAAATCTTGCTTGTGAATTTGACTTAAAAGCACCATTTGTGAGAGTAAAATTTCTGCCAGTCTCTATCCCTCTCGCATGAGTAGTCTCAACAAGGCATTATAATTTAATGAATAAAAGAACATACCTTTAGGGTGAATGGAATCTGTACAGTTTTTGACATCCTCCATCGAGTTTTAATGTATCACAAAACATGCTGTGGAGAAGCACAATTTTGCTAAAGGTTGGCTCATCTAGGGTGTATTTGCAACTTGAAGATGATCTGGAAGGTGCTTTGATTGAACACAATATATGATCCACAGGTACATAGCATTCATCATCAAGTCTTGGCCAGGAGAGGCTTCTTGTTGGGCCTTTGGGATGCATAAATCTTATTAATGCATCAGTGTTTTCTAAACAAATGCCTTCGATGATTCCAACATACCAGTCATCATCACATATGGCAGCAACATACTGCCCCGCCTTGAAGTTGGTGCTCTGTACTGGGGATGTGGATGTGACTCCAAGAGATGCTGAAGACTCAGCATCAAGAATATTTTGAAATATTTTACAGAGCTGTTCAGAAATTGTGTGGTTCTCTAATCCAATCATCATAATTTTCTATTATAAAATGGGGCAAATTAGTCCATTTATTTCTTATTTCTGGAAATGAACAACAAAAAATTGTGGGGAAATGCCCCACGCAAATGGCACATTATTCTCATATTAACTGGAAGAATTTTCTCAAAAGGAAACAAGACACCACTATAATTTTTGGATATATTGTGCACTAATATCTCTTCTAGAACATATCAAAGATTGGGCCCCTTATTTTATGTCAGCACTGAGTTACAGCATGGCAAATTAGGCCCATTTTGGCCAAAAATACAATTTTAAGACCAAATATTTTCCCATTCACATAACATCTGATTTACTTTTGTATCCTACATACAAAGAAACTATTTAAATATTCCATATACAACTAATTAGAGTTGTAGGTACTCATTAAAAGGGTCAGATAGGTACTTAAAAACTGGCATTTTTCATTTGCAATTGAGCTTTTTTCAATTTCAGGCTCCTTCTAGGTACCTAAAGTCACCTTCTAGCAGGTCTTATGCTATGTTTTCCTGCTGTCTGGGTACAGAAGAGTCACTCTAGACTAAATTTTAGAGCTGGCTTGAATACTTCAGCTACAGCAGAGCTCTGAAAACGGCTCAGAAAATTAGTCGTTTTTCCCAAGAGGTACCCCCCCACCACTTGCAGGGGCCATAAATCATGAACTAATGATGAGGGGAACCTAATATTTCGCAAAGCCTCCTTAGAATAGTTGATTTACATATGGGTGGAGTTTGAAGAAAATCTGAGATGGTCGAGCTGGGACCCTTGCCTGACTAGGCATGGAATGGCCCTTATGGACGCACTCACATGGCACGCGTGTCTGTGTGTTAGCAGTCTGTTATGGACGCACTAACATGGCACTCGTGTCGGTGTGTTAGCAGTCTATTATGGACGCACTCACATGGCACTCGTGTCAGTGTGTTAGCAGATAGAACGACAGTGGAACTCTAGTTGTGTTAACACCATTAGCTTGTTGTTTTAATATTTCTAGTAACTCTACCTGTGTATCCTTGCCAGTTTACATGAGCATATGGCCACCAGACTTCAGTGAAACTGGACAAACGAAAATAAATCAATAAATAAATGAATAAATAAACGGTCCGTTTTGGCGGTGTCACGCGGATGCTTGTCTGACTCTGTGGTCACTACTAAATTAACCCCATGGAGCCCAGTAGCCATGAAGACAGTGTGATGTCTGAACAATAATTTCTGTTTGGAATAAGAGCCTCTGGGACTGAAACGCGTTGGTCAGTTGCAGGATCTCCATATTGTATTTAGCAATTTTTTTTTTTTTTTTAAGTTTACCCGTCGTATTTTATACTGGGTGACTATTTAGAAAGATGAACTTGGATCTATTTAAACACATGACAATTTTCCTATGTTTACATTTAATTGAGGTGAGGAACAGGACCGTGGCTCAGTGTATGCATACTTCATTGCTCTTTTCATCAAATTATGGTTCTCAGTCTGTAAGAAGTGCTGGTTTCCGAACCTCCCTCTGTCTGGAACATTGGTCTGAAAACACTGACCAAATACTAGCTCTTAAAAGTTCAGGGGAAGAATGAAAACCAGGGCTGGATTTGAAAGTGAGGGTTACATTTGGCTCTCCCTGCATTTGAGTGTGTCTCTGATGCTCTTTGTTTTTCCAGGTGTGAGGATGCAGGCGGGGAGGGGCAGCAGCCAGTCCCTGGGGAATTTCAGGTGAGCACCAGCTCCACTTTCCCTGGGTCATGTCCAGATGGGAATCCTAGATTTGCGAAACTCTCGTGTGATTTGTATTTTGCTATGTTACAATGGCCATGGAGCTGCAAGAAGCGTCTATGTCATAGCAAACCATTTGAGAACTGTATGCATGTTCGTTGTAGAAAAGCTAACCTACTTGTAATCATCAGCCTGCAAAGTTGTACTTGTGTTAACTATGTTATTGTCATCACCATGCAACCACCACAGTAATTGGCGAGACTCCTATACACTCTACAGAACAATGAATGGAACTCTGCGCAGCCGCTTGCAAGCCAAGTACGGCATTGATCTGTGTAGAATCAAGTGCGCATGTGCAAGACTTCTGCAAATCGGGGGTTTCCATCTTGAAGTGACCCTTTCAAGGGGCTTTACTTTTCTCATCCCATCGTACCCTTCTTGCTGCCCCTGCTGATGTGTGATGGAAATCAATAGCTGGGACATGGGGATGGACGAATCAAAGTGGGGACTTCATCTGTGGTAGTGTGCCAAGGGTGGATAGAAGTGCACCATTCGCTGTAATGATGTCCTATTCACGTCTTGTATTATGCTCCTTTATTATGCTGGGTTCCCACCATCACGATTCGCGGCACGATTGAAATCGTGGTCTTAATCGTGGAGTAATCGTTTTGATACTATCGGATCTTATCAGATCTTGAGGTCAGTCGTGGAAATTGTGTGATTGTAGAAAAGTTTTGGACGGTTCAAAAATTTCCTACGATCAACACGATTAATTGACAATCGTGATCATCGCATCACCTCGTATCCAAACCTGAAATTTCGCTTTCACACTGGATGCGAAACAAATTTTTCACATGACAGATTACATTCAAAGTCAATGCAAAGACGCGTTTTGTGTGTATTCGCGTCTTTGCATTGACTTTGAATGTAATCTGTCATGCGAAAAATTTGTTTCGCGTCCGGTGTGAAAGCAGCTTCAGAGAAGTTCCACGATCAGCTACGAATGACCAATCGTGGCGTTGGTAACGGAGCGCACGACAGTGGGAACTAAGCATTAGCGGCAGTTAGCATGGGTTTAGTAGCAGTTTATTAATGAAGTGCTTTAACGCTGTTAAAGTCTTATTTAAATGCTGGTTTGGGATGAAGACCTTAGAGAATAGTTACAAGTGGGGGGGGGGATTGTGAGGGAGAAACTGGGGTAAAGGTAAGCCCTTGGAGCTTTTTTTGAATTTAGGGCCTTGTTTGAGGGCCCAGTTCCTCCAGACTTGATGTCTCAGACCCCCACTGCAGCCTAGCGCTTGGCCATCAAGCTGTCCCCACTCTCGTGATATTATGGTTTTATTTGGCTGGATTTAGATTTTTACTTACTCTGGAAGACCTAATGTGACTGTCTGCTGGACTATTTGATATTCATTGTTGGGAAACTATGATCATTGAATTTCAACCCTTTAAGCATCGATTTTTTTGCTTGAATTTTACCTTGAGTATACTGAGAGGCATTAAAAACATAATAAAATATACTTTTTAAGTAGTGGTAAATGGTTTCTTACATGGTCTTGGAAAACTGTGCTTTTGGTGGTGAGACTTGCTCTCTCTGTTGTCGTTACATTGGCAGTCAATTCAGCAGTTCTTTTGCATTATCTGACATGGCAGACGACGTTTTATGGAATGTGTTTTTGTGGCGTCACAGATAACGCACTTTGTCGGGGACAACAGCTGACACATCTGGTCATTCTGTGTCGTCCCTGCAGTCTGGATATAGTCATTTAATGGACATTAATGCATCCAGAATCTTTTCTTTGAGACTGGCCATCATTCAATGTTCAAAATGTTTGATTCTTCCGAGATTCATTTGTTTGTGGCATTTGAAGTGGGAATGATGTGACTTCTTTTATGTGTGTTTTTATTGGCCCAACTTTTCATGTGCATAATGATTTCTCCCAATGTGATTCACGACCATGATCCGGGGAACTGTGCTGCATTTAGATAATCATAATGAGGTGTTAAACCAAGAAAGGATTCGAACCCAGACACTTGACATTTTGCAATGCTTACCAAACCTGATGGTCATCATGTCAATCAGCAAAAGGAAAAACTATCAGTTTTCAGATTAGACGATAAAAACCACTTTGTGTTTTTAATGCCTCTCTATATAGATTCAAAGTTTGGAAAAGTATTTTTTCCATATTTTAGAATAATATACATATTCTGTATCTACTGATTGCAGTAGATGATCATTTTGTACACATTTCCCTGTTAGTCAGCTGGGATCTATGGAAACCACTGGATCTCAGCTGGAATTTAAAACGGGCCTGAAGTTCTGCAGGTTTGAATGAATCAGCTGCATTTGATAAAGCCAGGTTAACCCATTGAGCACTCATTTAGCGGGCTGTAATCAAACGTGAATTTGCAACAAATATCCATAGTGATTTCGCATGTTGTCGAGCAGTCCCAGGGTTTCCCGCAGCGCTTTATAGTTAGGGCGGCCGCCTTGCCAACAAATGCCCCCCGCCTTGACTACGTCCATCCCGAAAAAAAAAAAAAAAAAAAATTCTGCTGCATCCACGCATGCATACACAGTAAAATAAGGCCGCATCGCGATGAGGCCGAATAGTATGGGGTAAGGTTACTGTCAAAAGTTTCGTGCGTGTACACATAAAAATCGTTTATAGCGGCCGGCATCTGTTGGTTAAATATGTTACTGTGCCATCTATCACCTGTTGCTACGCCAACATTATTTTTTTGTATCGGGATGAAGCTAATTATCCGGATATACAATAACCTGCCGTCGTCGTGAGAAGGACATGCGGAGGTAAAATAATTATTCATCTAAACTAAACATTGGAATAGTGTCTTCTATCAACTGCTTGCCCACATATTCTGTTTCATTAAGATGGGCCATATGCAATTCGTTTAGTTTCTTATCAAGGCTACCGATGTGTTTGCGCGTGGCTTTCTGCTATGTTTGAGAATTGCACGTGCTTTTCTCTAGTGTACAGTAATGGATGGGAAAAAGCAGTCAAAAATATCAGGGTACTTCATTCAAAGAAGCCGGCCTACTTCGCCATCTGCGCGTAATTAGATCTCGCAATAAGAGATCTAATTAGGTAAAAGTGTATATTTTTTTTTTATCCTGTGAATGCAATGTGCTTCCGTGAATAATACTGTTGTCCTCTCCCCAAACATAACCACAACCGCAAAGCATTTGGGGAATTGAAGTCAAAACGGATAACAAATACATTTTCCGTTCTTACATTAATTTTCGTTTAACCCTTAGGGGGACGGATTTGGCGCGATTTTTTGGCGCTTTTCATACTTTTTTTTTTTTTTTTTTTTGATGATTTTGGCTGTGTTCATGCATGTAGCATGAATTTTGGTAAGATTGTGTGTTTTTATTTGATCTTGTTATTTCCAGCTCAGCTCTTACAGTGAGGCTAAATACACTGTGTACAAGCAAGTGTTACACTCAGACTGTTAAGCGCAAAAAATGCACCATTGAAACCCAGAAACCCATTCAAACTGCAATTTTTGATCTCACTTCCATGAAAGCATAGTACATGCATTTTATTATATCTGGTTGTCAATCAATAAAGTTACAGGACTGCTGACTTTGTCACTTTGTTATTGCACTTTGACTGCTTTGTTCATTTATAAAGAGTAAATAAACGCTGACTGTTGCGCCCCCGGTCGTCACCACCTTGACTAACCGATTTTCTGCAGAATGCCCTGAGTCCCTACATGTCTGTAATGAAATCAAATGCGTCTCAATGAAGGGAAAGTACATTGTTTTTCTGTTCATACAGTTGAAGAAAAGTAATTGTGGGTTTATATCTTGTGGCGTAATAGCTAACGGGATTACACTGGTCTCTAAATCTCTCACAAGACCTTTGCAAATTCTCCTCGCTTGTCCTCTCTTGAGAGGAATGGTTGGTAAGAATCTGTGTGTGACTATTACCCAGAGGAGGGGTATTTAGGGATTAAATGTTGTTTTCAAAGGGAGCATTTTGCCTTTTATTTTGTGCTTAGCTCTTGTGTAACAGCTCTTTTCTTCTCCTTTTCATAACAACTGCTGTCTTTATTCGTTAACCCAGAATCCATCCTGCTAAATTGGGCTCCTCTTAGTCATGGCTCAGTCATTCGTAACAGATTTATTAAAATGTTGTGTTAGGCACTTGTTTCTCATAGGTATTTTCTGTAAAACCACTCAACAGAGATGTGGGGGAACGGATATTCAGCCCAGTTCTGTCCTGCCTGTGTTTGCTTGTCTTTGGCTAGAGTTGTATTGTATTGGTTTAGAGTTGGGAGACAGCCCTAATTGGAAGGCATTGTTTTCCTTGGTGAATTTGGAGATGAAAATCAGCTCTTGGCAGTGATTTGTTTTGCCTTCTTGTGGCAATCACAACTGAGGCATTTGTTTCCCTAAGCCTAATTGTTTTTTCTGTTTTCCGCATTGTTAAATCCCCTAATGTAAAAAAAGAATACTAGACTTATAGTCTAGCATTGGAGGGAGAAAACTGTTTGGCTTAATCAGTTGAATAAATTTTGATTTGTATTTGTTTCCTGTCCAACTTGTGTACACATAGTTGTCTTGTTGTGTAACTATCCATTCTAGTCCCTTGGTGAAACAGGAAATCCCTGTGTGTTGTGTAAACTTTAGGCATTTTGGTGATTTCCAGTGCCTTTTTTGTTGTTTGAGTGTACGGTACCATAAGTGCTGTAAGATCAAATGTGTCTTTGGTTCTGTGATCATTTTAGCTATTTTGATTTCACTTTCACTTCTTATTCAGTCACATTAATGACTGCTCAAATGCTAAGCATTTTTAGTATTAGAAGATGGGGAATAGGATCCTAATTGTGCCCTTTAAACTTCAGATTCTTGACTTAAGTTCCTGAAAGCTTGAAAAAGTCGTAAACTCTGAAGTTATTCACACTTAATTTTCAAAACACACTGACATGGACACAGACTCTCACGTCTCTTATCCATGCCTGTCGGAGGTCTTGAGCGTCATGAACGTGTTAAGTAAAGCACGTGCGTATGTAAAAGTATAAATTAACCCGATTAGAGACTCAACCTTTTTTTGTCGCATTCCATAACGCCAGCAACAATGCTTGCAGTGATTCGAGGATCAGTCCGGGCGAATGTCGCTAAGGGTCTCACGCGGACAGCCAACTGCTTCAGATTACACTGGAAATCCAGAACCTTCCAGTGGATGTTTTCCAAAAAAACCCACCCACCTCTCAGTCTCCCTCATTCTCTGTTACGGGACAGGCAGTGGAGCAGTCATCGTCGGCGCAAGAAATGGCCAGAAGAGAGATGTAAAAATGCTTGTGTGCATGACTTGTCTTATTATTTAAAAGAAAAAAACCCATTGGTGGGCGTTCTTGGCCTGTAGCTTTCATGGTGTCCCCTGCGTGATGCAGCAAGACCTGCCGGAGGGTTTGTGGCTGTTTCTTTGAGACGCGAAGACTTGACTGTGGAAGATTCTGTCGAAATTATACATGTGCAATTACATTGAAAGGAAAATTAAGAAAGAACTGTTCTGAGAAATCAGAGAAGACAAAGCCAAAGGAATACACTAGGACATGAAATTTCCACAACATATTGGAACTGCTGGACATTGTTGGATTCTGACTTCAGCTGCGTGATTTTTTTTTCTCAAATACAGAATCAAGAGGCTGATAATACATCATTTTAGACTCAACTTAATTGAACGCAGGGCCTACCCTCCACATATCTGTTTTGTGAAAGTTTATTTTCTGGCTCTCTCCAGAGCCAAGAAGAGCACGGAGAGGGAGAGGGAAAACAAAGTAAGCAACCAAACCTTCCTTCCTGATTCAAATTTTGGACTCCTCCCCTTCCACCTGCTGATTGGCTAAGAGATGATGATGATGGACGAGCCAGAGAGCCAGCGGGCTCGCTCCTACAGCACGGCCAGCACCGCCTCCCAGTCGGCCGGTGGGCGGCTCTTCCTGCGGCAGCGAGTGACTCAGCTCCTGGCCTGTGTGGAGGACCTGAGCGTGGACCAATCGGAGATCCACGACCAGGTGTCCCGGACGCTGGACGAAGCCTTCGTCCTCTTCGGCCTGTGGAGCGGGATGGACCCCTTTAGGTGACCCCTTTAAAAACAGGCCATAATCAAAATTAAGATTATTTTTTCGTTGTTGCGTCAATTTTGAACAAATCTTGATGCATTTATTTAATAAAAAATAATAAAATGGGAAAATTTGTGAATTTTTTTCATCAGCGATGTGCTTCCATTTAGTATGATATCTTTGCGTAACAGTAGGCATGTTATTGAAAAAGCACTTCTGCCGATGATCCTTTACCCTCCAATCAAGGTCTTTTTGTGTGTGGTCTTTTCAGATTAATTGCAGTTCAAAATGCATGTTCACATTTAACATCAATCTCCCTTTGAAAATCATTTTCATTATTCATTGTATATATTACTCTGATATGCATATAGAGAATATTTCTGAATACTGTATATGTATATGTTACAGTCAGATTGAGAAACCAGTCATTTCATAAAACAAGTAAAAATTTTTAGTCATTTTGTGAATTGACTGGTTAACCGCTAGCCATTTCATGAAATGACTGAAATTTTTTAGTTCCTTCATGAAATTACTGGTTTCACAATCTGACTAACATATATCATATAGCTGTGTACATGCGTGTATATATATCACTGTGTAATTGTGCATATGCAGTATGTCATTGCTGCGTGTACATACGTGTAATATGGCTGTGTATTTGTATATAAAATAAGTTTGGTCTGTTCTTGCTTCCTTCTCATGGGGACTTAAAGTGATGGATGCTGTCTGTACGGCAACCACTCCATAATCTGTGGCCCTAAATGACCTGGCGTATATAAGAATCGCACTCCTTGTTGAGCCAAGACAGGACTCTCTCAATAAGTTGGGGGGTTTTATAAGTTAGAATTGATTGCTTAACTGGTAATTGCTTGTAGTTTACATGGCATAAATATTGACTAATGACTACCCTGTCTCGTTGGATGTGCGCTTTTCTCCTGGTCTATAGAGGCTCTACGGAGGATGGTCCGGTGCCAGATTTGCATGTTGCATGTCCTAAGATAGTAAATCCCCTCCTCATTACTGGATATTATTGTGATTGTCCATCATATCTGAAAAAACTCTGCTTTGCACTCAGGGAAATGAATGTGGACAGGGGTCATCAGTGCCATGCATTCATCTGGGTGTTTGAGCTCTGATTTGATTGGTCTCACTGGCACGTGACCTGGGAACAGACGGAATCCTGTTCTATTTATGACCAACTCTCGTTTAAGCCGATTCACAAAGTTGTCTTAATGTGGGGTTTTTCATTCCTGCCATATAATTTCAGCAGATTATGGTGATATTTTTATCCAATCCTAGCTTTTGTTGTGACCTTACGGTTCACCCTCATAGGAATGGAATGCAATAAAAATAATGCAAAATAAAATACATTTATCATTTTTTGGGCTGATTTACATTTTATACAGCTTCCCATTGCTGCCTCGTACTTTCCAAATATGTTGCTGTTAAATATTCTGCTATTCAGTATGCTTCTGTGTGCTCTGTCCTTATGTGTGATGAACCAAAGCTGCGTACTACCCAAGATGAAGGCATGTTTTAAGGTGTAAAAATGGCTGCACTAAAATGACTGTAAGCAAGAATTGATAACGGGCAAGTAGTGGGAACTGTGTTTCATCTTCTCTGGAGTAAATTCCTGGGAGTACTTGGGCGATTAATCATGTGACGCTTGTTCTGCGATTCCTACTTTTCCCAGGCTGCATGTAGTCACGTGGAACGTGGGTACTGCGGAGCCTCCGTGCGATGTCTCCTCCCTGCTGCAGCTGGACTCCCAGAATGCAGTGGACCTATACGCCATTGGGTGAGAGACAAGGATACTCAGTTCTGATTGGTCATGTTGGACTCTGAATAGTTGTACTTCTACTAGATTATTATGTCCCCCCCCCCAAAAGGGAGGGGGGGACATATTGTTTTCGTCTGGTTTCCCGTCCGCATCGGCGTTCCTACCATTTCTGGACCATAACTGAGAAACCGGTTAAGATATTTCCATGAAAACATGCACACATTTGCATCAGGTTTTGCAGATGTGCCTTTTTAGGTTATTAACGTTCCTAATTTCTTCCTCAATGTTTGTGAACACCAGTGAGGGGCGGCTGTGCTGGGCTGGGGGGAGGCATTTGTTTTTTGGCCTCAAAAACAATCTCTAGTTTGTATTATGCTTCTGACAAATGGTTTCTGTGTTCATGTGTTTTTGTGCTGTTTAGTCTGCAGGAGGTGAATGCAGCTCCACTCAAGCTCATTACAGACCTGGCCAGTGAGGACTCATGGAGTCTAGCATTCATGGCAACTCTGGCTCCATTAGGCTATGTAAAGGTAAAGTGGGTATCTTTTTGTGTGTGTGTGTGTGTGTGTGTGTGTGTGTGTGTGTGCAGGAGTGTGGAACAATGAGACTTTATATGGGGCCCTCATTAGGACAAGATGCAGCTGTGAGGCAAACACTCCTGTCTTTGTTTTCCAATGTTACATTTGCATAATGATGTTTGGATTTTTTTTGTTTCTTATTGTTTTATTTTATCCTACATTTCAACCTTCTGAGATGCCTTTGGCAGAATTCTCATCTCCTACACTCTTTGTGTTCTGGTCTGCTTCTGGTTTGTGTGTCAGATCTTGTTGGTCATTTTTATAAACCGTAATGAGGAAGTGGCTAGAGTGTTCGCCCTAGTGAGCTGAAGGTCCCACTCACTGCGAATCTCTGGCCACTGTAACTATTAAAGTGAATCCCACTTCTGCAGAGAGAGAATATGAAAAACTATGATTCGGGGATTTACGGGGTAAGACTGAAATAAGTGCAGGTCTTTGCAATCTTGTGTGACTGAGTGCCCAATACAGCTAGATTACCCTTCCCTTTATCCCCACACTCTCACTATCCATTTTCTCTGTACAGCCATTGTATTTGGCTTCTTTTTTTGAAGTCGTTGAAGGGTTTTCTCAGTAATAGTTAATTACATTTTCCTTCAAAAATGCATTGTATTGCCTGTGTATAAGGAATTCCGAAGTCTCCCATCTACCCTCTGACTCCTCCCTCCTCCGTCTATCTCTCTCTTTCTCTCTCATTCCTTTTTTCCCCCCATTTTCCCCTCTCCCCTACCCATCTCCTCTCCTGGTTGCAGGTCTCCTCTATTAGAATGCAGGGACTCCTGCTGTTGCTCTTTTCCAAACTGACCCACGTCCCCTTCATCCGGGACATCCAGACCACTTATACGCGCACCGGCCTCTTCGGCTACTGGGTAAGAGTGAGCCTCTTGGCTCCGCTGTGCTGAAGTACGGTCTGTCTCAGATCTCCTGCGGGCACTGTGCTTGTGCATGGGACGTCTGAGCGGAAAGGGCTGTGTTTCAGTGTGTCTCAGCTGTGCTATGGTGACTGTGTTTCAGTGTGTCTCAGCTGTGCTATGGTGACTGTGTTTCAGTGTGTCTCAGCTGTGCTATGGTGACTGTGTTTCAGTGTGTCTCAGCTGTGCTATGGGGACTGTGTTTCAGTGTATCTCAGGGCCAGGTCACACGGTAACGGAGTTACAAAATTTGTGTATTTTGTATCATGGCTCCAAAACTAAGTAAGATGGAGTAACAATTTAAATGGCTTTATGTAGGTCTTCCCTCGTACTTCAGAAAACAAAATAGTTAATTTTGTTCATTTGATTTATTTTGGGTGAAAACTGCAAAAAACTGGTCGGTAACGGATTTGTAACTCCGTTACGGACCAGTTTTTTGCAGTTGTGTTTTGCTGCTGTGCTTGGGAGACTGGCTCCGATGACACTGTTGCCATGGCAACCAAAATCGATAGGTGTCATAACTTAAGTACAACACATGTCCATACCAAATATGAAAGTAATGGGTCAAAAATTACAGCCAGTACAGTGTCCACAAGGAAGTGTCTACGGATGCGGACGCGGTGGCGGAGACGAAGAGTATGAACCCATATTAGCTGCCCGACTTCGTCTGGAGGCTACAATTAGCTGCAATGGATCTACCTGGTCATAATACTTTACAATAATTATGGCATCACATGAAAAATGCTGCACTTAAGACAGAAGTAACTACAGAAAAATACAGATGCATTTCTGGTTTAATGGTTCTCTGTTTTCCCCCTCCCAAGGGAAACAAGGGTGCGGTGTCCGTGCGTCTGTCCTTCTACGGCCACATGCTGTGCTTCCTCAACTGCCACCTGGCGGCGCACATGCAGTACGCCACGCAGCGGGTGGATGAGTTCGAGTACATCCTGGACACTCAGGACTTCGACATGTACAACACGCCGCGTATCCTGGACCACAGGTAACACACCTTAAGCCTCCTATATCAGCCATCAGGTTAGCCTTTATTAACTGGTTTAGAGCTCATTAACTAATCAATGACTTATTGCTCGAGCCCCCATTATCGATCACCCCGCTTAACTTAATTTTACCTCTCACCTAGTGCCACCTTACCCATTTCATTTATATTTGGGCTAAGTCAATGCCTTCATCCACGATTATCGCTGCAAAAATATACATATTAAACTATCTTGCAAGAAAAAATCTGCTCCATTATCACACACTGAATGATTTTATACAGCATCCCTTTAATATAATATTTAGGCACGTAAAGATTTTTGGAATTCTTCTGGTGTGACTGTAAATTAATTACAGGTAATAAGGCTTCACGTTTCCCATTCTCACCATTGTTAAGGCAGTTCATTTTCCAGCCAATCGAAAGCTAGAATATTTCAAAACAAAAGCGCATTTGTATTTAATGAAGCTGTATTGTGTGATGCATTATTTTGAAAAATTATAAGCAATTTTCCTTTCAGTACAAAAAATGTAGGAGTGTTTTAAAACATGGCTTTTCTATAACATTAAATAACGACCCGTTAAAGGCGAGTTAGAATGTGCCCACTGATTATTGCGATCAATGCTAATAACATGTCTATTAAAGAGTCAATCAATTTAAGGTTGATGGAATGAAATAATGAGCTGACCACTGTTATTAGGTGTTGACAATTTTAATTTGTGGTACTGTATTATCATCCTTTGCCATCTTGAGTGAAAATGTTGAAAAAATGGCAGTGGATGGGGTTATCGACTCCGTTTTGGAAAGCCAAGCTGCATTGAGTTGAGTGCGAAACAGTTGTCAGGAAAGGACTTAGAGAAAACCTCTAAGGAAATTGAGAGAGACTAGAGGGCACTCAGGGAGCACTTACCTCCGCCAGCAGGTTTTTATTAACTCGCACTTGTGATCAGCTGCTGAGTCCGGATCTGGAAAATTTAAT
Source organism: Gymnothorax javanicus (assembly GCA_029692085.1). Classification (NCBI taxonomy): domain Eukaryota; kingdom Metazoa; phylum Chordata; class Actinopteri; order Anguilliformes; family Muraenidae; genus Gymnothorax; species Gymnothorax javanicus. The sequence goes on from CM056199.1 coordinate 21,930,228, forward strand.
CACCTCTTCCCTTTCATACAGTCCAGCTTCCCACAAAATTTTGTGATAATCCGTTGAAAGCTTTTTGAGTAATACTGCTGACAAACACTGACACACGCATACGCACACAATGAAACACGCATGTAAGTGATCACAATACCTCCTGTGGAGGTAAAAATGCCACTTTCAGGTCTGCAACATTGACCCCTGGGCGGGCGTTACTTGTCTCTTCAGCGGCTAGTGCACATGCTGACTAGCATCCTGGCTCGCGAAAAAAAAATGTGAAATTATAAGGGCTGGGGCGATTCTGAATTGATTTTTTTTTTTTAAGGCGTAGTACCACCACCTGCTGCCATGGGGCGATCATCCAAGCTTTCCCTTTTCCTTTATTAAACCCGACGCAGGTTGAACGAAAGTGCCAAACATCAAAGGGCATTTGAAATACTTCCGGAAAATCCTTGACTGACATCAGTATTTTTCGGCGACATGCTGCATGGAGCCAAGTAAAGGACTACAGAATCATCTCCTATTAACCAATTAGGCTACTCTAAGAAAAGTAACCTGTTCCAGTTTACTTTGCTTGATTAGCAATCAAATGGTGGATGCGTTTACTTTCTAAGTTGAATGAGTAGAGCTGTTTATTAAGACGGCATACTTGATTGCTGCATTTTGAATCTTAAATGGCCATAGAACAGCACAGCATGAACACGATTGCCATTACCACGGCATTTTGTGCGACTGTGATAATTTATATCTCACATTCACGGTTCATCCGCTTTTCAGAATGTTTTCCACCTTTTGTATTTTTTAGACGCGTGAAATCCAGGGCGATCTTATAACAAATCTGTTTTAAATTAATCTATAATAATGTCCTAAAATGCTACAATGAGAGGTGTAATTCAGAGGAAGATTTTTTTAAATTATTAAAATTATTGGCATTCTTTCACTCTAACACCGTAGCCCAGTTAGGTTTGTCTGCTTTTCACCATCACATCTTAATTGTTATAGGCTACTGGAATTGCTAGATTGTTATTTAGGACAAGTACACGGGAGCATATTTAAGGAAGGGCGGAGCACCTGCAATTATCGAAATCTAAACTCAGGCTTCTTCCCGGCGGCATTTTAAATCGTTTAAGCAGCTTCAGGTGTGCATCTTTCAAGAAATTACACGCGACTGCCTACACACCCCATGACGGCAAGTGGTCTCATCACACTTTTTAAAAAAATCCTCGTTCAACATCACCATATCCCAATTCTGCATTTCATCTCTCATTATAGTATTTTTAGGTGATCTATAATGATAAAATAAAAATAAAGAGATTTATTTTCAGATCTCCCTGGATTTCAAGTGTCTAAAAAATACAAAACGTGGAAAACATTCTGTAAAGCGGATGAAACGCGAATGTGAGATATAAATTATCACAGTCGCATGAAATTCCATGGTAATGGCAATCGTGTTCATGCTGTGCTGTTCTATGGCGATTTAAATTTCAAAATGCAGCAATCAAACATGCTGTCATAATAAACAGCTCTACTCATTCAACTTAGAGAGTAAACGCATCCACCATTTGATTGCTAATCAAGTGACTAAACTGGAACAGGTTACTTTTCTTAGAGTAGCCTAATTGGTTAATAGGAGACGATTCTGTTGTCGTTTACTTGGCACCGTGCAGCATGTCGCCAAAAAAAACTGATGTTAGTCAAGTTTTTTTCCGGAAGTATTTCACATGCCCTTTGATGTTTGGCACTTTCGTTCAACCTGCCTCGGGTTTAATAAAGGAAAAGGGAAAGCTTGGATGTTCGCCCCATGGCAGCAGGTGGTGGTACTACGCCTTAAAAAAAAAATTGATTCAGAATCGCCCCAGCCCTAGAAATTACTGAAAAAAGACAACTTCAGGAAATGAATTGCATTTTTTTCTGTATAGCTAGCTATGTGCATTTTTCTTTTGATGTTTAAAAAGCAAACCCAGTTGATAATGGTGGCTCAGATGCTGAATCAAATGCCGAAGTGTGTGGAAAAATTCGCCATAATCAGGTCTCACTCCTTTTTTTTTTTTTTTTTTTTTTGGTCTTATTGAGAGAAGTTGCTCATTAGCACCACTGTGGTTAGCCCCAGCAAAGGTCATCTCGATTTAAGTCAACGGTAGCTTGACGGTACTCCAAAAACAGTCAATAATTTTTCCAACAAAATAAATGTAGCTGGAATATGTGTTCTTTTTGCTGTTTGGACAGGACATGTATTTTGTAGACTACAGGTTGGGGAAGCAAAACTTGCACTGACATTTAAAGTACAAACAATCCCACAACCACTCCCCTGAATTGTGTGCACCTGTTATTTGAAAAAGCAAAGACTATAAGCTGTAATCTGGGTCTAATCTCTTTTTTTCAATAAACATGCCAGTTGAGAATAATATGCAATCTATGGATGGTGATTTATTTAGCAAATTTTGCTTCCCCACCCTGTAATCATGGTGCTTGGTGGACAAGTCTGGCGTGGTCTTTTGCTCCAAAATTTACTTTAATGTCCCTAAGTGTTTTTTAACAAGCCCCAGGGTCATCAATAAACCACAGTTCTGAAGAGTGCTGCTGTGTATGGTATAAAAACCCAGCTGGCACTGCATAATTCTAAGACTGACAACTCTACCTCTAGTGTAACCTGGTGTCATTGAGTCCCTTGAGTTGGGAGGGAAGAAAACATCAGTTGATTTTGGAGGTAATAGAGCGGATATCCGGAATATTCCATTCCTCCTAGCACTGGCTTTTCGTTTTCTGGCAGGTTGGTCTTTTGGTTTGGCGATCTGAACTTCCGGATCGCGGATCACGGCATGCACTTCCTGCGGACCGCCATCAACAGCAACCGCTTTAACCTGCTTTGGGACAGGGATCAGGTGAGGCCTGTGGGACTGCGGGAGTGTGCACAGATACACGGAAACACACACTCGCACACACGAACATGTATGCAAGCAGGTGCACCGACACAAGTACTGACACACACGTGCAAATACACGTGCGCAATGATGCGCACGTGCCCTACGCGCACACAGACTCACATGCACGCACTCTTGTGTAACAGACTCACACCTTGACAAAAACACATTCCCACATGCACAAAATGTGCACATTTTCTTACATTTCCTATGACAATTGAACTTTGACGCAAATATTGTGCTCTGTTGAATTGTATTTTCCAGTCCTCGTAGTCTTCTGTAGAGGATTTACATCCCTTGAAAGAAGATTTGCATATTAATCATTAGGCGCATAGCTAGGCTCTATCATCGCTGATGATTGTTTATGTTGTAACAGCTGTGCGGAGCAGGGCATCTCAGTTTTCCTCCTTCTCTCTCTCCGGTCTCGTGTCTCTCGCAGCTGACGATGATGAAGAGGAAGGAGCCCTTCTTGCAGGAGTTTGAGGAGGGTCCTCTCAGCTTCAAGCCCACGTACAAATTTGACCGGTTTTCTGAGAGCTATGACTCAAGGTATTAAGTATGCCCGCGCAGACACACACTTCTGACGTGCTTGCGCCTGCCTCAGGACTCAGTGTTCAAAGAGCCGGCACTTCCTGCCCGTGGCTGTCGCAATGCTTCTCACGAGATGTTCACTCTTATCCTCTCTCCCTCTCCACACTGCAGGCCTCAGAAGACCTGGTTGGGGTTTAAGTAAGACTTTAAAAATATGCCTCGTGTTCATCTCCTTAACATCCCTCCCCTCGTCTTCCCTGCACACAGTCCACCCCAGTGCTAATTATGTCCCCCTCCTGTCGGAGTGGCCCCCCCCCCCCCGAACAGCAGGCTTTGCACCCAAACCTCGCTGTAGAGCAGGGGTCTCAAAATGGTCCATAAAGGGGCCAAGGGGCTGCGGGTTTTCAATCCAACCGAGTAGAAGCTCACCTGATCTCAGCCTGCACAGGCAAAACCCGCAGCCCCTTGGTCCTTTTACAGACTGGTTTGACACCCCTGCTGTAGAGGCTTTCACATGCAGAAAACAGAGCATTGCCGCGTTTACCTTTTGCATCAATAACCGTGCTCCTGGTGAGGTTGCACAAAATGCTGAACTTTGTTTTGTGAACCCCGTTCACCGCTTGAAAGTAGTTAATGATGAAATGAAAGCAGGCGAACACTTCAAACAAAGTTTGTATTACAGTCGCGACAAAGTGTTAATTTGTTAGCTTTGGTTTTACTAGCAGGAAGATGCTAGCTAATGTTAAGTAGCTTGCTAATGACGATAAAATGAACCACATCAGCTTTTGCAACTGTATGAATACTTAACAATAGGAGTTGTAAAGATATTCGCATAATGTGAACGTATTTGTTGTGCTATTAAACAACATGGCTCGTTGGATGCTCCAGAAAGATAATCAAAGTTTTGCATATATGATCCATCACTATAATGGCTTAGTTCATGCTGACATTAAGACAGTGTCTTGATAAAGGTTACTCAGCTTTGCTGGATGGGTCGCTGATGTTACTGTCTAATTGTTACGAACGCAAACTTACTGCTCTACAGTTTACATTCAGTACACATTTTACAGGCAGTATGCAGGATTAGTTTTTGTGGTTAATGTAGATTTCAGAAGTTTGAGAATTGTGCTGTGATTTTGGGGAAGAAAATTTTATTTATTTTTTTTTGTATTTTTCGCAGTGGAAGTGCTGATCTGTATCTTTCTGCTCTTTGTTGTTGTGTGAGAGCAGCCTGTCATCTGCGGGCTGATAAATCTATCAGTGTCAAACTGTCCATCACCAGTCATTGTTGAGTCTACACTTTACCAGTGTTTTCCAAAGCTTGTGTTTTTCACGGTGGTCTCATAGCTCTGCCAGTTTTTTTTTTTTTTCAGTTTAGGCCCAAATTTCTTGCCCATCTGCTCTCATCTATTAATTTTTTGTTTGTTTAAGGTTCTGATAAGTTATGTAATTATGTTCCCCGCAAATGTTGCGAGGAACATAATGTTTTACCCTCCGTCCGTCCTTCCGTCCTTCCGAGCAAGTTTGTCCGGGCCATAACTTTTAAACCGTTCAATATTTTTTCACAAAATTTGGTAAATCATTACATCCCATGGTGTAGATGTGCCTTTTGATATTTTGGTTGTTTAGAAATTTTCCTTTTCTCCAGTTTCCATGGTAACAAGTTCAACTTAGTGCATATTGAGGATGGGGACCTTGTCCGGACCACAACTCTTAAACCGTTCAATATTTTTTCACAACATTTGGTATATCATTAGATCCCATGGTGTAGATGTGCCTTTTGATATTTTGGTTGTTTAGAAATTTTTTTTTTTCCCAGTTTCCATGGTAACAAGTTCAACTTAGTGCATATTGAGGGTGGGGACCTTGTCCGCACCACAACTCTTAAACCGTTCAATATTTTTTCACAACATTTGGTATATCATTAGATCCCATGGTGTAGATGTGCCTTTTGATATTTTGGTTGTTTAGAAATTTCTCTTTTTTCCAGTTTCCATGGTAACAAGTTCAACTTAGTGCATATTGAGGGTGGGGACCTTGTCCGGACCACAACTCTTAAACTATGAGAGATTTCTCCACCAAACTTGGCATATATTTAGATCACATGGTGTAGATGTGCCTTTTAATAGTTTGCTCATTCGCAAATTTTCACTTTTTTAGTTTCCATGGTAACAAGTTGAACTTAGTGCATAATGAGGTTGGGAACCTTGTCCGGACCACAACTCATAAACTGTGAGAGATTTTTCAACCAAACTTGGTATAGTGTTAGACCACATGGTGTACATGTGCCTTTTGATATTTTGTTTGTTCAGAAATTTTTTTTTTTCCCGATTTCCATGGTAACCTTTTCAACTTACTGCGTATTGAGAGTGTGGACCTTGTCCGAACCAAAACTCCAAAACACATTTCTCAACCAAACTAGGCATATTGTTATATTACATGGTATAGATGTGCCTTTTCATAGTTCTCTCTTCAAAATGTGCAACCAAATATATATAATGGCGGGGAACATCATAGTGCTTCACAAGCACAGATTCTAGTTTGTTATTATTTTCTAAGGGCTTGCTTGATGATTTTAACTGGATTCACTGGAACAGATCTGGATGGTGCTGAGGGGATCAGTGACCTGGGCCTTAGTTGAGATCTTGGGCTCTGCTCTTGGCATTTCGTTGTGGCATAATATGGTATTTTCAGAATTTATGGCCTCTTCTTAATTGTAGCCCCTAGAAGAAGTCAGGCGGCTACTATGGATTCATGCTTGTTGTCTCTGCCGCTACCGAAGCATCCGTAGACGCTTCCTTGTGTACGCTTCCTTGTGTACGCTCTACAGGCTGTAATTTTTGACTGATAACTTTCATATTTGGTATGGACAATGTGTTATACTTCACTTATGTCACCTATCAATTTTGGTTGCCATGGCGACAGTATTGGCTGAATAATGCGTAAATTTATGCTGAAACTTTGATTTTCTTGTGGACCCATTACAGCCTGGAGAAGCGGGCTTTCGGGGGCTACACCCATGTGGTCACGGGCAGCCGGACTGTCTAGTTTTTAATGAGTTGCAGTTATTGGCTTAATTCTGTCCTGCATGAATTTATCTATACATGAAGGATTCCACTACAGATTTGTGTGCTGGGCTTTATTTAAGCATCTAGACCAATTCTAAAAGCAATGTTTTGTAAGCGGTCCCTATGAAACACTCTAGTAAAGTTGGTGAATATTTTCTTCTCATTTGGGTTAAGATCATTTTCTTCTTGGTGCTGAAAAATACTGTGCCGTCAGTTGTAATCTTTTGTTGGGGGGTGGGGGGGGGGAGGAACCTGAAGTTTACTCTTGTCATGTTCATTCAGGAAATGTAAGGGATGTATCAATGAAAATACTTGGGAGCTCTCACAGATCACTGCGAATGCTTCTCTTGTTATCGAGGGTCAAATTTGTTTTCACTCAACTCACAAAAATGGAGAACATGGGTTCCTAATTCTGCTTTTCAGGAAAATGGCCATCTCTCTATCTCCATCCCATGTGCTTAGAATTTTATCACTGAGCAATGAAGTGAGATCTGAACAGGATAGGACCTGGCAAATAATACTTGACTGATGTTTCCTTGCAAACACGGTACCATTTCTTAATAAACCCTGGTTTACGCAAGGACTGGCACTCAAAACCCTTTTTTTTTTTAACTTGTCCTTGGTGTGGTATTTATATTTGACAAATGCGTATCCGTTCAAATAAGTAGAAATAAAAAGTTTGAACGCCTTCGGTGAATTACAGGTTTGTGGAATGCACAGTCAGAAATGACTACAACATAAATATCTAGATTTATGCAACTAAGGAATAAATTACGTAGTTAATTTTAAGGGAAAAAAACCCCCCGAATGGCACTGTGGTTGCATACGTCTGCACATTTCAAAAAGCTGCAGTTTTGATGTGGGCACGTTGACTTTTGAAATCCACTGTATGTAATCGGCCCTGATGTGGTTTTGGGGAGGGTGTAGTGGAGATTTTGTTTAGGCAGATGCGAGCAAAGAGGGCTGGGTATGTTTCTGCCTTTCGCGCGGATTTCTGCTCTCAAGTATAAACCAGCCGCTACTTCTTTGCTTGCTGACAATGGTTGTTAGGTGGGGTGAGGGATGATATTTTGTAATAGGACAGGTGAGACCTTGGGCGGGGTCCTGAGAATAGAAGCGCTTTAGTTGATTGGTTGAACGCTGTGTCTTATACTTGATAGTTTCTGTATTTACCACAAAGCCGTTTCACACCGGGGTACGCATACAGCAAACAATAGAATAGGCAGGAGGTTTAAAAAAGTGTTTGAATAATGTTTGAAAAAACAAAATACGCGTGCTCTGCATTGGAGCAAGACAAATCTGCAAAACCAGGTTAGGACTCGGTATTTATAAAATTGTTGGAGGAGAAAGGGGAACAAAAATGGTGGAGTAATATTAAAAAGAAAAAGAATCTCACTTTCGCTACAGTTACTTAATAAGCGCGTGAATGACGGCCAAAGGCTGTTCGTGCGCCTTGTGTGAGGAGTTCTGCTGTGTTCGGCTCTAAAAGTGTATCAGAGCTGACGAGCACAGCCAATACGCTAATTTAACCAGTGTAATTGGTGGAAATGAAAACCTGCACACACACACACCTACCTTCATGTGCTGGAACTGCCTCATCCTTTGTGTTTGGGAGCCTGCAGTTCTATGGGATGACTGTGTGTGGTTGTGTGTGCGCGCGTGTGTTCACATGCAGGCCTGCATGCACACATGCCCTTAACCTGCGCATTCTCAGTCACTCTCTAACATGCGCATTGTTACAAACCGCACATTCACACGGACATTTACATACAGTATATGTAAAATTCATTGTGACATGTACAGGAGTATGCACACATTCACAGAGACACTTACATGAACACACGTGCACATAAACATTAACTTGAAAACAACCATCTGTTTTCTTGCACTACTAAGTTGTCATGTGTGCTTTTACACATGCATTATTAACGGCCTGCTTTTGGCTCCATTCCACGCCATCCATGTTTACGCGACAGTTTAAACATGTGCGATTGTACGTGTTTGTTGTGTTCTCTGGAGTGTACTCACTCAAGTGTGTGTGCATGTCCATTACAGCTGCAGTGCTTGAACCTCTTGAGATAAGATATGAGGTTTGCATGTATAGGCGAAGAGCTGCTCTAGCTGCTGGATTTCTGTTGGCTAGCCAGCAGTTGAACTGGCAAATCTGAGACTCGAGGGCGAGGTGACCAGTTGCCATGGATTTGAGCACCCGACAACAGAGGAGCTTGCCTCTGGGTTTTTCATACTTGGTCAGCGGGGTCTCCTGAGTGTATCTATTTACTGTCACACCATGACTGTAAGCTCTCGGTCAGAACAGACAGTCGGTGGGCTTTAATTAGGAAAATTAATTGGCTGCACATGCCACAAAGAATTAATGTCCCCAGTCCCCATCCCAGGTCTTTGAAGTGGTTTTAAAGTTGGTTTTCAGAAAGTAATGATATTGTTTTTTCCAGTGTGGTGTGCGGCTAATGGAGCCATTAGACTTTGTTTCTGATTAATGTATAGATAAATGCCTCCTATTTGCTGAAAAGTGCTAATTAAGAGTAATACTATGTTGATGTTCTGTTGATTTAAAAGTGAAAATAAGGTGTCCTATTTGCTGTACATTTGATCATTGAGTTTGAAGGTGAAGCCAACAGCAGTGAGCCAAAACTGTAATGTTGTAACCTGGGTACAAGGGAAGAATGACCAGAGAAGTTAAAAATATTTTTTCCTCCCAGAACTGATCAGAATATCAGGTCAGGCTGAATCAAAAACAACATGTGGTGTGAGTGCTTCTGGATCAAGTTTAAAAACCCATGTCCTGTCCAGTAAGGTGAGACTGCCGCTGACATCATCGCTTTCTCTTCTTCCGATTGGACAGTGGTAAGAAGAGAAAGCCAGCTTGGACTGACAGGATCTTGTGGAGAGTGAAGCCCAAAGCTCCTCCCCCAGAAGAGGAGGCCACTTTACCTGATGAACCTGATGAATCTTCACTGAAAGTATTGCAGGACACTTACAGCTCTAACATGGACTATGGTGAGAGTGACCATAAGCCTGTTATCGCCACCTTCAGGCTGGAGGTAAGAACTGCTGGGCATAGAGATTATAAAATGAGGTTAAGGTGGTCAATGGCGTTCGTTATAAAAGAAACTAGAAGTCTTAGCCCAGAGTATGGTGATTTGGTTTAGTGATCACTGACTTAGAAAAGTACTGATACTTTTGCCTGTACGTCAAAATTAAAGAGAAATGTTGATTGAGTTGAAGTTTTTGAGTAACTCAACCATTCACAGCATACGCTTATTAGAGTGAGTATGACACTGAGTGTTATTCATCAATGCTTTCCCTTGCTGCAAAGGGAGTTTGTGTATTGTATGTTCAGTGAAAGCCTGCTAAATTACACAAGCTTGCCTCATACACAATTTTAAATTATATCGTGGCTTACTTTATGCTGCAGACTGAGCTTATTGTTTAGTTTTAGAGCTGGTAAACTTGGTCACTCTTGCAAGCCTAACGTACGTTTATTTCAGTTAGGTCATATATGGTTTTTTAGTATTTCTGTGTTATCCAGGGCAGAAATGAAACAGAGCAGATCTCAAAAAATTAATACAATGTCCCCATTTTTAAAATTGAAACCTGTATATTTTTAAATGTATTTATAATATGGTTTAACAGTAAATTAAAATGAGTTTCCCCAAAAAATATGGGTCATGGAGTTTACTTGAAAATGTGGACAGTGGACTTTTCTGCAGGGAATGTGGGTTATGGAGTTTTTTGCAGATCGTATGAATCATGAAGTGGATGAAGAAAATGGGTGTTATTGAGCTTATCCAGAAAATGTGGGTTATGGAGTTTTCTGTTGGATGATATGGGTTGTGTATTTTGTCCAGAAAATGTGGCTTATGGAGTTTTCCAGAAACTGTTGGTCAGATATGTTTAGCTGTACGTGTGTGACTGTGGGCTGGCTAAGGGAGAGTCTCTCTGCAGCTGAGGAAGCTAGTGGAGAGCCCGCTGGTCCGGGTGAGTGCGGAGGGCGAGTGGAGCGCCGACCAGGACGCCATCGTAACCTACAGCATCCTGGAGCCTTTCTCCTCCAGCACCTGGGACTGGATCGGCCTCTACAGAGTGAGTGCGTGAGTGTGTCTGTCTGTCTGTGTCTGTCTGTCTTGGCAGCAAGGTCAGAGTTGAAAACAAAAGAGATTTTAGGAAAACTGTTAATAAAGGTGAAAAGGTGAAATAATGAAACCACTTGCTTATTGATTATGTCATGGTGGCTAGACTGCATTATACTGTCATGTATGTGATCCCATTTTACGCTATGCTTGATATAGCCATCTACCCAGCAAGCTAATGTCAATTAGGGAATACCTTTATAAATAATTGTCATATTTATGCAATATGATTTGGCTGTTGGCCTAACTTTACTAAAGTAGCAAGCAGCAATAGACATGAACTTATCTGATATGTTTTGCCTTGCTTTTGTGCGTCCCAACTGTGCTTTCAGGTTTTTGGGATGTTAACTAGCTAGCTAGCTCAAGAACAATCACTGTTGCAGCTGGCTAGTGAAGTTAGGGCAAAAACCAAATCACATCGCTTAAATATGATGGTTATTTACAAATGGTTGGGGAACCAGATAAACACTCCTCCGGGAGGACTAAAAAACAATAAATCAAAAATTCTTCGCTGAAGACTGATATAAACGTGTGTGACCAAAAATGTAACAAATAGCAGAAAAAAATCTCCTTCAATTACTAAAGCATTGGAGGTTCATGACTGTGGACCTTATATAGAGTACTACTTATCCAAATATCAAGTAAAAAATTTTATTTGTTACATTAACTTTAACTACTTAAGGTCAGAGGTCAAATGGTTGTGACTTCACACGAAACAGGATAAACTTCAAAACTCTGTGAAGTTGAAAAAAATCTAGAATTTTCATAGTTTTGGGGTATGGAGTCTAGCAAGGAATGAAATACCTTACAAAATTTTCAAAGTATTTCTTTATTTGATGACATCTGGTCACGTGTGTGACATTTTGGTTCACTTCTCAAAGAATGGCCCTATAATATTGTCAGTTGTTGGGCGAAAGTAAAGAGTAAACAAAGGTGCTTTGGTGAAAGCTGGCCTAGCTATAAATGATATGTTGTCTTTGCGGCTCTCCTCTGATGGCATTATCTGACGTACATTCCACCACCAATCAGAAGCCTCTAAATGTTCCCCATTGCTCGTTTGAGGGGGTAAAATTTAGCCTCCCTGCTCGTAAAACAAGGAGGAACCAAGGGAAGTAACTGTGCCGAAGTCGAAAAATACGTCTTTGTGAACCGCACGCTTTCAAAAGACTCGGCGCCCCAGCAGTTATTGGCCAAGGGGTTGAAAATAAAACTTTTAGCATGTATCTTTTTTCCCGTTCTTTTTATTTAAGTGGGAGAGTCGTCTTTTTTGGTCTTTTATTTTGGAACCCCCCCCAAATCTGCCCCTGGAGTGAGTAAATGAGCGAGACGGTTAGAGAGTCGAGCAGTCAAACACAATAACCACAAGAAAAAATAATAGCATGCATAGGTATTCTGACGTAGTGGTCTATGACAGTAATTAATTCCTCTTAACACAAAAAGAAACCCTTTAGAATTTAGAAATTGAACAAACAGAAAAACAAGAACCAGTCAGTATGAAAACTGTTTTGAATGAAAAACAGTTTGCTGGAAAGAAAACCAGCGTATTCAGGAAGTCCCTGGGACCAGGTTTGGGGGGGATTAACTATCTGGACATGTTGCATGATGTCCCCTAAGTATTAAGAGGGAGGCTCATTTGTTTCTCACTGCAGGTTGGGTTCAAGAGTGCCAAGGACTATGTCACATACACTTGGGTGAAGGACGATGAGGTCTCTCACAGCGATGAGCTTATTAAGGTACAGCCCACAGCAGTGTGTACTTGAGTATAGGCACTCAGTCTGCACTAGTTAGCCTGTCCTGTACTAATTCCACGTATAGTGTATCGGGTGCCAACTGTGTGTCTGTGCATATCTGCGTGCCTGGGTCTTTCGCTCTGTTCAGTACATTCGTGGGGCAAATATTAAAGGAGATGTGTCACGATTACTGCACATCCTCAGAACTTGCATCCCAAGAAGTGAATCTGCTTGACTTTCTATCCTGGCCAATCCGTCTTTGTTTTGCATTGTATTTCTATATTGTAGTTACACTGGCATTATGTGTTTTTATATTAAGGAGCTTTCTATAGAAATTCAAGGATTCAAAACTCTAGATTAAGCTTTAGCCAAAGAATGAGACAAATGTAAGCTGGTTGGCATTGCCAATAATCATAGAAGAAAAATGCCTTCTAGATTCTGACTTGTAGCTGAACAGATTTACTTCGTTCAGAGTTGAGAGCATGCGCAGTAATCGTGACACAGCTCCCTTAATGTTGCCGGTTACTACCTGTCGCGTTATCAGTTCAGATTATCAGTGTGTGTGTGTGTGGTGGATGTTTAGAGTATGTGGTGTGTGTGTGTATGTATATGAGGTATGAAGGAAGAGTAAACAAGAGTTGTGCGTCAAGAGTTGTGCGTGCAGGCATTCCTTATTTCTTTTGTTGGTTCATTTGTTTGTTCAGAGCATGTACGGGGTTAACATTGCCTGTTTCTGTGTTCAGGTTTACATGAGTAAGGATGAGATCCCGCTGCTGGGAGGGGAATACATGCTCTGTTACTACAGCAATAACATGCAAAGCATTGTGGGCATCAGCGCTCCTTTCCAGGTGAGTCCATGTACAAGTTGACACAAACAGATATGCGTAAGTGCACAGAATTTTACAGGTGCAACACTGGTCAGGTGCACCCATAACGATGTTTGTGTAAACCAGGAGTGCTCGTTCCATTTCGAGTTGTTGTTCCAACCAATTCTTATGGATTTATCTGAACAACTGGTTTACTTCTGACAGCAATTATATATCTTAACCAGAGATGCGTGTGCAGTCAGTCATCTGAAGACTCAAGACTTCCGCGATGTCATATCACATGCCTGGGATAATGAAATGACTTTATAGGCATTTGTCACATTTAATTTTAGTTTTAGTGTACAATACCAGCAGTCTGTTGCACCAGCCATATCTTAGTTTATACATGGCTTACTTCTAATTTAAGGGATGGATTTACGCTATAACTTTATAAGAACTGGTTGTGTCATGTAAGTTAGTTTCAACATGGCGTTAAGATATAATTTACAGCTACCCCTTGTTTTTGTGTATGATAGGTTTACGGATTTCAAGCCAATCCTAAATCAGCCGTTGTCTTAGTTGAACAACCACGAAACTAGAGAAACTGATATTTTATGATCCAGAGAGACAATTTCCCTCAAATTTATTTTGGTGGGGTATTTCAATGATAGATCGAATCCTTTTGGTATGTATGATGACTTTGACTTGCTCTCTCGATGCTGCGCTAGATGTTCTGGGAGCACAGAGCCACATTAAATTAAATAAATAAATGAGTCATGTGGGCTTGTAACATATATGAGCTTGATTATGCATAATAGCGTATTTCTATTTATGCTACGACTCCTGCTTTGTATTTATAATTTACATCATTAGTGTAGCCGGAAATATTAATTTAGGTGGACTTGTTGGAAGTCAGGTGCGCAAGAACCGAAGTAAACTGGGGGTGTGGCACTCAAAGCTTTCGCCTCTGCGGACCTAATTTTTAGGTTTTAATGAGAAACATTTCTTTTTATATTGCAGATGTTTTTTATCTTCACAAGATATGTTTGTATTGTGTCATAACGGGAAAGTTTAAGATGTGCTGATGCAGTTTTATTGAGAAAGGTTTTGAGTTTAAAACAGAAACATACAGTTATAACACAAAATTATCTCATCAAAACATAGGCCTAAAAAGCACTGTGTTATTAGCTTAGAGGAAGTCTTTCCCGTTTTATCAAGAAGTAGATTTTCTATCATATGCTGCCATAGAAATGAGAGATGGAAGCAGATCCTTTTCTTTATAGTCAGGCTAAGACCTCCAGACTTAAGCGCAAAAAAATTAAATTTTACAGAGGCATTAAGAAAAACGGCAAGCTTGCATCAAATCAGATGGCACAGGTCATCTGGTTACCATGGACTTAGTTAAGGTGTAGTGTAAGCATTGATGGTGCTACTGAACAAGTACAAGTCTTTGATTTGAAAGTAACTAGTTACAACGTAGGAATTGGAGTCAACTTTACACACAGGCTTTTGTTCGAACTTGCTTATAGCCAGTGCAACAGGCTGCTGAATTCTGATTCCTGTCCTGTTTAACCATGAACGTTCTGGAGTATTCTTCATTGTGCACGAGAACTGTTTGCGATGTCATTTCAGTTTTTTCACGGGCTCAAAGGTGAACAAGACAGGGATGAGTCCCTTTTACAGAAATAGTTCATACAGAATCTCCTAGTTCTCCATATTTTCTATAACTCATGAATAGTTGATTTCTGTGCTACGGAAGCGATAGAGTTATTGGAGAGGAGTGTTAACTACAGGATGGAGAACAGAGGAGAGAGAAATCAGACGAGAGTGACTCGAGGCTTTGGTTTGAGTGCACATAGTGCATCTCAAAGCTTCTGTATTAACCCTGATCTAATTTATTATGCGTCTGACCCACACCGTTTTCCGCTGTCTGTCCGTCTGTCTGCCCGTCATGCATATGTTGTGTGCGCATGTATTTACTGAAGGAGCGGACAGATTTTGACCAAATCACTCATGACATCTCCCCAGAGAGGATAGCTGAACTGATCAGGTTTTGGAGGTAATAAAATCAGAGGTCATGGTCACATAAGGTCAACTGTGTGTAGGCACCGACAATCAACTTTCCAGGGCGTATAAAGCTATTGCAGGGCGTATGAGCCACAGAGGCATTGCAGTAACGCTTGGCATTGACTTCTACCTTCTTTGTTTTAGGTTCAGGAGTCCAAGGCAGCCATTGAACAGGGATTGGTGCCTGAGAACATCAATGGACTGAACAAGCTCACAGCCAATTAAAGCCAGCAGTCCCCTGTGCAGACACACCCCCTACCTTGGAACTGATCGTCTTATTGGTCATCCCTCTCTGAAGCCGTGCTCACTTGTTTACCTTGAGCCGGGAGAGCTAATGTGATACTGAACTTCTGCTTTTCATCCTGAAGATCTTCTTTACGACTGAAGACTCATAATACTGAACTCTCTCTCGCTCCTTTAGACTGTCCTCTTGTCTGGAAAAGCACCTCATATGGAAATTGGTGGTCCCCATACTTGTCCCTGTCTGTGCTCCTTATCATTATATTCACAATCAGAATCCCAAACTTTTTACACACAGTTAACTGAGAGATCAGTTACCATCTTCAGTGAAATTATTTTAGACATGGCTGTGCATGTCATGGAATTTAAATTCTCACATAGATATTGTTCGTACTGTATTATATTGCAAAGCAAGATTTTTGATCAGATGAAATGCTGGGGTCAAACAATAGGCTCATAACTGAGTTGAACACTTATTTAATTTCATAGTATATTTTTTTTCTTAAACTTATTCAGACAATTTTGTTTCACATTTTCACCAATTACGGGCCTAGTGATTTACTTCAGGCTTTCATTTATTTATGAATATCTCTTTTTCTACAGTTGTTTACAGTATAACAGTCAAACATTACTTAAATGTGGGAATTAAAATCCTGACATGCATGGTTATTCTGGCATAGTGGAACTTCAGTGGGTCAGTCATTCCTATAAATATGGAAAGGAACCAATTTAGAAGAATGAAAACCTTTTTGATTGAAATTTTGGGATTGAACAAAAACCGGTCTTATAATAAAAACCACTCCGTAGATGAAAACCATTCAAAATTGGAATTATTTGGAGTGAAAATGATTCAGAACTTAAAAAAAAAACTCGTTGTTGGGATGAAAACCAACATACTCAGGTGGACTCTTGGACCAAGCTTGGGAATGAGTGATCTGAAGGAACTAAGATGGTAATTATATAATAATTTTCATGCAGTGTCACTGGAAATGGTTTTGATCAGAAGGCACAGAGCAGTCTGAATGCATATACGTATGTGAGTGCACTGTACTGAGAAGTCTTAAAAATATAAAAAGTCAAAAAGGGGTGGTGAACTGCCAAATTGAAGGAACCTTTTTTAATCAATATTTTAATCAATAGCCAATATTATTGTATACAACAGTGCAGAAAGTCTAAATGAATGAGAGATACCAAATAGAATGTGTCAAAATATTATAAATCTATTTTCTTAGCTGTAAATTTTTATATTATTATCTAACCATAGTGTCTTGATGTGCTGTAATTTAAAAAATTATATCTGTGTTGATCACATTCAGGATGATGTCAGTTTTCTGTCTTACATTATTTTAGGTCACAGATTTGCACAATTTTTGTCATGTTACTGGATTTTTAAAATGTATATTCTGAGATATAGTAGTCAGATTTTTCATATAACTTAATGTTTAGTTGAGTGTGCACATCGTTTTACTGACAGAATTTTTTGTTTTCAAATCTGGTATTCTAGATCCTGTGGGTAATTGAACACTGAACAGTGGGCCAATGTTAGGAAAGAACCTGCCTGTGAACACACAAGCAAGCTGTTGGAGATAAAACAGTGCTCGATCACATTTCTGAGTGTGTATCTTTCTGGGCGAATGTGTCTGTGTTACAATGCTTATAAAACTACATGACGTGGATAGTTTTGTACCCAATTATTGCAGTTGCATTATTCTAATTTTCTTTTCCTCTGGCAAACTGATGTATTGATTTGTGGAATTCAAATCCATGCAGCACTGAAATGTTAGAATGACACTGAAGAAATCTGCGCAGCCCCACACTGTTTAAGGAAGGATTACTGTACTCATCATAATATCTGACTAAACGTCAGAAATAACACTCTTTTAGACGTCAAATAAAAACTAGCATGGAGTTTCAAGTCAGCACGTCCGACGGAAGTTGACGGTAAGGCTCTACTTGACTTGGACTGCGTCTGAATAGTCTTTTTTGCCAAGGAAAATTCCTAACTCCTAAAAAATGATCCGGAAATGATTACGTGGCAGCCATGATAAGTGTATTCAAATTCTTTAAATGTTCAGGAAAGGTGTCAGTGCTTCCTAATTTACCTCCTTTAGCATAGGGTACACAGAACCATCCTTTTCGAAAAGAAAGGAGGTAACATTATCCCACAATTCTGCTCAGCAGCAATATGTCAAGCGGCAACCATTCATCCAGCCAATCGCTGAAAAAAACGTATATGATGGGCAGGGGACTCATGATCACATTGCCTATTGCAAGAGCATTCGGATTCTCTAATTTGCGCGGTTGTGTTCCTAAGGCATTAGGAATTCCCTTTTACACCTTCCTTTTACCTTCTGACGTTTTCCACAAAGGTTAAAGAAAAGATAGGAATGAGCGGATAGGTCGTAATTTTTTGACTATTCGGACGGAGCCTTGGTTTCTGTGCTACGACGTCTTAGACTAGTCACGTGATTTGATCACGAGGTTATGATCGGCGTCTCCTGGGAGTTGAGAACATTTTTGAACGACGTGGTTAGCATATGTTCTGTAGCAAGTGCTATCACTCATTACATTACCATACATGCCCACTCTACCGCTTTTGGCGGTAGAATACCATTTTGGGGCGTTTTTTTCAGAATGAAACGCCCCGAAAGCGGTTGCCATGTATGTATTACATTATATTACAGGTTCTTAGCAGACGCCCTTATCCAGAGCGACGTACAGAAGTGCAAGAGATCGGTACAAAAGTGCACAGCTCCTAGGAGACAAGTACAATGCAACAGCAAACACATTCAGTTGTTACAGGTCTAGACCAATAGGTAAACACCAGAAAAAAAAAAAAAAACTCTAACCCCTTTATTCCTGCCTCAGTAGAAAGCCTGATGGGCGCTTTTCTTAATGGGTAAAACAGCCGACAAATGACAAACTCAGTTGTTTATTTGCGATAAATTGTATTGAACACAAATTTTCTGCTCTTGCGTGCTTCGGTTTTACCTGCTTTGAATGACCGCTATTACATTTGGTAGGCCTAATTGTATTATTACCATGGGAACAACCATTTGATTGAAAAATTAAAGCTGCATTCAAAAGGAAGAATGATTTCAATGAAATGGGAATAATTTGTGTCCATTTATGAGCACGTGAACACCGCTGAGTCTTCCCTACAGTGCATTTAAGGCCAGAGGTCAACATGAAAATGCATGTTTTCAGCTGATCCCCACCTCATGACAATGGGAGTCCCATCCCCTGCATGTTTCAAATGATTGTCCTGACTACGGTATTATCGCTGGGTGTGCTTAAACTGTTAATTTGTGTACCTTGGTTTCTTGATGTCTGTATACTGTACACTAATTAAATGAGAGTAAGAGGACTTACAGTTCATCTGACTACACAGACACGCAAGACTCTTTTAAAGGCACAGTTCACTTTCTGAGGGATTTTATTGGCTAAAATATCCTTTAATTCTCACAAAAAAAAAACAACTGTATGAGCTCATCAGAGACCTCACTGAAAAGCAACAAATGTCCAATGATTTCTGTTATGTAGTGCAACGATGGTAAACTGACAAAGCCAAACACTGAAGATACACAAACTGCTCATGCAGAGTGGGCTCCAGACTTATTGGCACCCCTGACTGGAAATGCACTAAGAATACTATTTTAAAAATCATAACATAGAGGGAAGACTCAAAACGTCAATATGTGAGACATACTGTACTTCACTAATGTATCAAGGGGACCTATCAAAATTATTTACTCAATTTGTCAGAAAATAATTCACATTATCGTAATTAATGGCACCCCTAAATATCATAAGTGAAAACTGCCAAATTTAAAGCAGTATTGAATATCAACTCATTTAAATTCATCTACAGTAAGTTTAAAGTAACTGCAGTTATCACCCAAAACATAATGAACACCTGCCTAGTATTGTGTAGGTCCCCCTTTTGCCACTAAAACAGCCCTGGCCCATCAAGCCGTGGACTCCACTGGACCTCTGAAGGTGTGCTGTGGTATCAGGCACCAAGATGATCCTTTCAGTCCTGTATGTTATGAGGTGGGGCCTTCATGGATTGGTCTTGTTTGTCCAGCCCATCCCACAAATGCTTGATTGGATTGAGATCTGGAGAATTTGGAGGCCAAGTCAACACCTTGAACTTGTGTTCCTCAAACCATTTCTGAACCATCATTTGTAGTGTGGCAGGGCCATTGTTTTGCTGAAAGAGGACACTCCCATTAGGGAATATGAAGGGGTGTAGTTGATCTGCAACAATGTTTAGGTAGGTGGTACATGTCAAAGTAACATCCACATGAATGTCAGGACCCGGGGTATTGCCCAAAACATCGCAGCTTCTCCGCTGGCTTGTCTTCTTCCCATAGTGCATTCTGGTGCCATGTCTTCCCCAGGTAAGCCACACACACACACACACACACACACACCCAGCCATCTACATGATGTAAAAGAAAATGTGATTCATTAGGCCAGGCTACCGAACTCCATGGTCCAGTTCTGATGCTGACATGCCCATTGTAGGAGCAGTGGACAGGGATCAACATAGGCATCCTATTCGGTCTACAACTATGCAGCCCAGTACACAACAAACTGTCATGCACTGTGTGTTCTGACACCTTTCTATCAGAACGAGCATGAACTTTTTCAGCAATTTGAGCCACTGTAGCTCCTCTGTTGGATCGGGCCACACGGGCCAGCCTTCGCTCCCCACGCGCATCAATAATCTTTGCCCACCTATGAACATGTCGCTGGTTCACCGGTTTTCCCTCTTTCTTATGGTAGGTACTGACCACTGCAGACTAGGAGCACTGCAGTTCAAAACTGCAGTTTTGAAGATGCTCTGACCCAGTCGTCTGGCCATCACAGTTTAGCCCTTGTCAAAGTCGCTTACATCCTCACGCTTGCCCATTTTTCCCGCGTCCAACACATCAACTTCGAGGGCAAAATAGTCACTTGCTGCCAAATATATTTCACCCTCCGTTGGGTCCCGTAGTACCAATATGATCAATGTTATTCATTTCACCTCTCCGTGAACATAATGTTACGGCTGATTGGTGTATAATGCCTCATTACATTACTACCTGTTAAGTAATAAAAATATAAAGACCAAAATGGAAAAATGATGAGAGTCACATTTTCACATTGTGGAGAAATGATAATTAAAAATTCAAAACGATCTTGAAACAAAGCATTGAAAAAATATGCAAAAAATTAAAATGTATAAAATATAATAATAATAATAATAATAATATATAATATTATTATAAATACAATATACAAAAATGCAAAATTTGGACTGATCGTTTTTCGTTTGTGGTCTTCATATGGTAACGTTCATGCAAAATCCCTTGATCATGAAGAAATCAGAACTGGCAGTTCAATAGGAACAGATGGTCATTGACCTTCACCGGTTATCGGTATTAGCCACAGGAAGATGGTGGTGATGAATATTAAATATTCTACTGAGTGTTGTCAGGGAATTTAGATACATTTAAATCCCATCAGCTAGAGAAAGCATATGCATTTTGCCCTCCAGGATAAGCAGGAGGCAGGTAAGAAAAGCAAATGAATTCCAAATAATCACAATGGAAGAACTACAGGCCTTGGTGTCAACTTGAAATCACCAGTTTTCAAAAAGCCCCATCATAAGCCACCTTCATAATTGCAAGACCTTTGTAGAGATTGCACAAAGAAAGCCTTTACTGATCCCAAGATACAGAAGCAAGCACTTGCAATTTTCCTCAGGTAATTTAACTTGGATGCTACGGTCAGATGAGACCAAAATTGAAGGCTATAGTCAGATACAGCATTGGCAAGTTGGGCGTTAAAAAGGAGACACATGCAAGGAAAGGTACCACATACCCATGGTGAAATATGGTGGCGAATCAGTGGTGCTTTGGGGTTTTTTTAATTCCAGGATCTAGATGTACTGAAGGCACAGGTTAGATCAATGGCTTTATTGATTCCATCAAGTATCATGCAATATTGGCTGTCGATCTGGCTGCGTATGGCTGAGATTTGGCCATACATCCTCATGAAAATTAATTGAAACAAGCTGGAATTTTTTCAGTCTTTAATCCCAATTCCTGTTTTCAAGCAAAATTCTGCCTTTTTGTCTCTGTTTTTGCATTCCTATCAGCAGGACAAAATGAAATTATACTGCATATGAAATTTCATGACATTTGTGGTTGTGGTGTGTGATGTAAAAATTGTGCATGTGCAGTCATTACATCAATCGGTATTGCAACATATGTTTTTTGGTTATTTGTGGTCTATTGTTTCCCTGGCTTGTAAATTGTGAATCAGACGTCTGTGATGGATGTGCCCGCGAGAAAGCGACACGAAGATCGCGACTTAGCTCGTACACATCAGCAAGTCATACAGGGATATAGCAAGTACAGTTGATAACTGTCTTTCTGTCTTAAAGGGATAGTTCACTTTTTTTGAAGTGGGGTTGTATGAGCTACAAATTGCCACTACTTACATTAGATGCAGTAGAAAGCTCTCTGATCTCCTCCAGGTAATCTGTGTGCGAACATTCGGAGGAGATAGTGTTATGTATTAATATGAGTAAATAAATGTGATTCATAAGAAAAGTCCAGTTGAAATTTGAAAAAAAAAAAAAAGAAATCTATCATTTATCTTTTCACAGCTTGCTTCAATTAATTTACACGGGGGTATTAGTTGATTTCCCAGCAAGAAAATGGCCCAAAGCACACCTCAAATGGTCTAAAATCCCCCCGAATGCGTGCCATAACCTTTCTTAAACATTATGGGCTCCATGTTGTTATCCTTGCCAGAGGTGGTTGGACTAAGTACTAAACAACGGATGCCAATAGTTTTGAAACCTTAATTTTGGCAAGTTTGCCTACTTATTAAATAAACGTACGATTTTGGTTGATTCCGTTGATACGTCAATAAAAAAATAAATAAATAAATTCACATATTGGCATTTTCGTTTCAAATCTATCTATCTATCTATCTATCTATCAATTTATTATTTTTAGTACATTAATAGCCAGGGATGACAATCTTTCTGGAGGCCACTGAATCTCGACTCCGACTATGGAAATATCTTGGGACGCGTAGACGATCAGCAAGCTTTACACTGGAAGGACCGATAGGCTTACGTTTACTTATGTCGCTGAAACAAGATAGAATTCTTCTTCAATCCTGGTGCATTCAAACGGCAAAAACTCATTTTTCCTCAAGAGGGCAATCTCGTCTTACTTTCTGTTTTATGTCGCCATGGTTTTGCGTCACTAATACGTAATTATAATGCGCTCTCAAAGTGAAAAAAAAAAAACACGTGTGTTACTTTTCAACTCCATTGGTAAGATAGAGATCATATTCACTTTTAGAATGATTTATGTATCGTACCCAACGGTGTCAGTTAATCTGTCTTTGTCAGTTGTTACTTTCGTTCTCAATTTAAGACAGGGCCTACCGAGGTTTTGCTGTTAACTGAGTACATAACTACATTTCAAGCAAGCTATTGCAGTCAAAGCTTATATGTAGCTGCCGTTCATTATCCTCTGACTGGAGAGCCTCGTTAGGTGATGCCCTGTCGATTTGGGCAGGTGGATATGATGAAATGACAGAACAAATGTTACTGTATCTTTTTGATTCGTTGATCAGTTTGAAGTCAGTGGCTGGAAGATATTTTTGTTGTTTTTTTTTTTTTTTTGGCACTTTGTGTTTTTACTTTAGTAGGCTACTTGGTTACATTCTTTGTAGCTATTCCAATTACGCTAGTTGCATAAAAAATATGTAAGAACGAATATACGTCATATCTAGCTATGCATGTCTGTTAGTATTTAGTATAGCTAATTACTCTTAGTATATGCACGGGGTTATGTCATTTAGCTACTAACTTGATCGAAAAAAATGAATCAATGCTCCGATTCCCATTGTTCATATTTGGATGATTTATTTCTCGAAGTTGGCGCAGTTTCAGAGGCAGAGTTTGTATATTCCCCCCGTATTACGCAAGGTTCCCCCTCCCACAGTCCAAAGACATGCATGTGAGGCTAATTGCAAACTGTTAATTTTACATTAGCATGCGTGTGTGCGAGTGATGTGCGTGCCCTGCCACGGATTGGCGAGCTGTCTTTCTTGCCTGTCGCTCACTGGATGCTGGGATATATTTTAATATGACCTCTCGACAGATTTTTTTTATTATTATCTTGTTGGCTGTTTCTCAGTCAAGGATGAGTGAGGAGGCGGAGCGTTTGCTGATCCAGTTCCAGGATGAGGGTGGGGAGGCTTTGGGTTCCCCCTTTGACGTGCCGCTGGACATCACGCCAGACAAACTCCAGCTGGTCTGTAACGCACTCTTGCAGAAGGTATGTTGGTCACGGTCACCAGGCACTGGACTTGTTGCTGGTTATTCCATCTGTGACAGTTCATGCTTTAAGGAAACTATAGGAGGTGCTATCAATTGCTTTGTTTCTTTTGTGTTTTAATAGTGTTCTCCTACCAGATTTTACGTGTGGAACTGATGTGAGCTTAATGGTTTTTTTTTTTTCAGTGAGATGTAGATTTATTTTGACTGTTTAAACAAGTCAGACTATCAAGCCACTGTTGCGCCGTTCATCGCTTTGTGTTTTACCTCTTTTCCCTTTACCGCCAGGATGAGCCTGTGCCGTTGGCGTTCTTTGTAAATGAGGCCGAGATCGTGTCGTCGCTGCGCGCTATGCGTCCAGGCGCAGGACCTGGAGACGGAGCGGGTTCTGCCCGTGGTGTACCAGCCGCAGGCGGTGTTTCGTGTTCGCGCGGTCGCCCGCTGCACCAGCTCTCTGCAGGGGCACACCGAGGCCGTCATATCTGTAGCCTTCAGCCCCACGGGGAAGTGAGTTTTTATATTTTATTTTATTTAACCTGGGAAGTCCCGTTGATATTGAAATCTCTTTTTCAAGGGAGCCCTGGGGGTTGAGGTTGGGAGGGAGAGGACAAGTTGCATCACCAATTACATCAAGGGATAATGATCAGGTGGCAGGTCGAATGAGCCAGGTTGGGAATTTAGCTATGACACTGGGGAACCCCCTACTCTTGTCGATAAGCATCATAGGATTTTTAATGACCACAGAGAGTCAGGACCTCGGTTTAACGTCTCATCCGAAAAACGGCTTCTCCTTCAGTAGTGTCTCCATCACTGCACTGGGGATTATTCCACCAGAGGGAAGATCACAAACTATTGGCCCACCAACACCTCCTCCAGCTGCAACTTATTTTCCCTGGTGGTCTCCCATCCAAGTACTAACCAAGCCCACACCTGCTTAGCTTCAGCCACGTGGCTGGTGCAGATCAAGCAGTGGTATAGCTGCCAGCTTTTCACGCCGGGGTCTGTTGATTGGTGGCTTATGGATTTCATGGGCTGGAGGGAAAATTCTGTACTTCTCCAATGCTTGCTTGTTTAGTATTGGATCGTGCCAATTTGACCTCAATAGATGCCCTATTGCTGCAATACATTAAAGACTGTCCTTTCAACCAACTTGCATACTGAAGTGTGTGAGAATTGTGTTGCCATTGGAGAATGCCAGTGTCAGGCATGTATCCATTTCAGGCATTACATGTGTCTCATACTTAGAAGCAGTTAAGTCGAAATGATAACTATTAAAGATCTTTAACAATGGAGGGAAACAAACAATAATATGGGTAGTATAGCTGTCATTTAAGGTAGTTTGCAAGGCACATTAACCCTTTCACCCCCAGTAGTGCCATATGGCACTCTTGTGTGACTGGCATTTTTTCCCAATAGTACCATATGGCACTCTTGTTGTTATGTTTCTTTTAACAATTAGGAATAAGAACAGACAGCCAGAAATTTAGTTAGTATGTCAACAAAGGCCATGGGGAGAAATAGCAGTGAGAACTGGGCACTGGTGGGGGCAAAAGGGTTAAGGGGTGATCTGGGGTTAAATGAAAAATGACACCAGGAAACAACTCAGAATTAATCTAAAGAGGTATATGTAATAACCACCAAAAAAGATACAAGTTGGCATTTTTCTGTTTATGCGGTTGCCATGGTAACCGAGCAAGCTCATTAAATATGCAGAAAACTTCTGGCACCAATTCCTCTTTAACTCTATGATAGAATTCAGTTTTTCTTTCATCATTTAAAAGCCATTGCTTATCCAAATGCAATGACCTAGCCATTCTTTGCCCAATTTATCAGTTTTGTGATTTTGGGGCATTTTACTCAAATTTTGAAATTATTTTATGCAGAATCTGACGAATTCTCAAAATATTCAAAGTATGTAACAGATAGGCAAAATTTCCTTATGTCTTTGCATTTCTAGTAAAGTAAAGTACCTGCAGCCCAAATTTAATTGATTTTCAATGATAAAAAAAAAGTTATGGCTGCCACAAACATGAGAAACGTGGAAAAAGTAATACCTTAGGAAATCAATGGAAAATGCATTAGACCGCATTGGAAAGTTGAGTTCAGTCTTAGTCTGTGGCTTACACCCATTTTTCAGACTGTATTATCTGATTATTCAAATGTTTATCACTTTCCTGGAGTGAAAAGCATAAATTTCATCATCACAGTTGCTTTTAAATCATGATTTATGGCAAAATGAAGTTTTTAATCCTTGTGGCAATTAGTGATTATTAAAGGTGGGTTATTATAGAATATTTTTATTCAAAAAAAAATTTTTGGAAAAATAATCAAATTTTGCCCATTTAACCCCAGATCACCCCTTAATGTATGTGCTTGCACTTGGTGCAGTGCAGTAGTTCTAGGTGCAACATCTGATCTCCGACTGTTCGCACCACCTTATTTGAAGGTACCTTGCTAGCGGTTCGGGAGACACAACGGTCAGATTCTGGGACCTGACGACAGAAACGCCTCACTACACATCCAGAGGTGAGTGCGCAACTCTGCCGCTCTTATACAGCATCGCTGTCAACACCACATGTGAACAGATATCAAGTTTCTGTTCCTGCAGAGATGGTGACATGGAAAGGGTTCTCTTTCAGGACACACTCACTGGGTTCTCTCCATCGCCTGGTCGCCTGATGGCAAGAAGTTGGCCTCGGGGTGCAAGAATAGCCAGGTGGGTGCCTTGCTTCCCAGAACTGCTGCAGACTCCACCATCAGACAGACTAATGTAAGAATGTAAGATTTGGAGCAACCATTTGCCTCTTGAAGGGCTGCCATTTACTGAGCCGAAGGCAGAGGCTGGGACTCTGGGCCTGGTGGGCTTTGGTGTGTTAGGCTTCAGTTATATTTCAGTACCAGTGGTTTATAGAAGTTCATGCACATTACTTACATGGCCTGGATTTGAATGTTGTTTTAAAAAATTCACTAAAACTCAGGTACAGTGACCCTCCTGGATTTGATCATGAAATTCCTAGTGTATAAGATGCACAAAAGGGATAAAACTGTCTAACTGAAATATGTTTTTTAATTACTGTTCTGTAGTTGCTGTTGCATTTACAGTTTCCCTACTCAAAGTTTGTCCCTTGACTAAACAAAGAGGTGTGCAGCACTACTGGCAATACAATCATAAAGTGACCACATTACGCACTGTTTTACTTGCACAGTATTCACTGTGTGCCACAAGTCATTTCAGAAATTGTCCCACACTTATGGCACTATGTTCATCTCAGCTGTACTGGGCCCTAGTATTTAATGTTATTTTTGTATTTATATGTTATGTAATATGTTTAATGTTATATTTAATTTAATGTGGGACAGTATGGCTGTAGATTCAATACTTTTATTGGAGTTTGGGCGATTATTGAATAAAGGAATGGACAGTATCAAGCAATGCTCCAAGCCTGCACTTTAACCCAACCAGAAACTCTGACTTGACCACACAACCTGAAAACTGTGTGTATATAGATTTCTATGGGATAGCCTGTGCAGGTGTCCATCAAGATAATTTTAGGTTGTTTTCATGAAAATGTCCCCACCCTCCCTCCTTAGGTGTTCCTCTGGGACCCCACCACGGGCCAGCAGATTGGGAAGACTCTGACGGGACACACCAAGTGGATCACGTGGCTGTGTTGGGAACCGCTGCACATGTGAGTCGGGCTGTGATGACAGCCGCACCAGCCTAACGCTGTGGTGATGTCACCAACCGTTGGGTGTGGCAAACAACCGCACAATCGCATTTGTCACTTTTTCTTTATACATTCTTTATACATTATTCGATTGCCACTTTTGCTGTATTACAGTCGGCATTGTAAATTCCTCACCTATTGAAATTGTGTGTTCAAAATTAACCTCCCTCTCGGGCATTTCCTTGCATTCATTCCAAGTCTTGAGATGATCTGAAAATGTTAATGGAACAGTTGTCTTGAACAGAGGCTAAATGTCACTTAATGTGTCCGATTTGGGCATATTACGGCATTATATACAGCAAAAATGGAAAGCCCGAAATTGGACTACTGAAGGGGCGCGTGCTCCCTATGAAAAGATTTTGGTGTTCTGCTGGACCACCTGACAAGCCAAAACCCCAGTAACCACGTGGAAGCCACAGCAGTGTCAGGGGCTTCACTAGACCTTGAAGATTAAAATTTTCTTTGTGTTTTGTTTTTGCCCCTTTGGCGCTTCTAGATGATGGGGCATTGACCTCTCCACGGGCTGTATGTCTGTCTGTCTGTCTTCCCATTGGTCGTTCCCTCTCTAGCTGCTGAATCGGTGTAGGGACAACCCTCAAATTTAAACAGGTTGCGCATATTGGGCGTCTCCAGAAGCCCATTTGATGTCAAAGTTTTTGTTGGTCTAAGGTTGGCCACGGTCATCTGTAAGGTACGTTGAGGGGTATATAGTGCTGAGCGCAATCTAGTTTTATTGGCTCTTGATCATTTGTTGTCAATATTGTAAAGTTAGTTGGTGCTGCTCTCTCTGCTTTCAAGTTCTCTGCCAGTTTCTGTCCATTCCTCTCTCTCTCTCTCTCTCTCTCTCTCTCTCTCTCTCTCTCTCTTCTCTCTCTCTCTCTCTCTCTCAAATCGGACACACCAATTCATCAGAAAAGTCTGTTTCCCCCCTAACCTCCCCGTTTGCATAAGTCTTCCTCACTATAGGCCAATCTCCCTCTTTTTAATCTCATCTCTTCTGTCTCTCTCCCTTCATAGTACGGATCTGCATAAGTGATTCTGACACCTGACACCTAACTCTTTCTCCCTCTTCTTCACCTCCAGTAATCCAGAGTGCCGATACCTTGCCAGCTCCTCCAAAGACTGCACGGTGCGGATCTGGGACACGGTGTTGGGACGCTGCGATAAGATCTTGACGGGACACACTCAGTCCGTCACCTGTGTGAAGTGGGGCGGGGACGGACTGCTTTACACGTCCTCCCAGGACAGGACCATTAAAGTGTGGAGGGCCAAAGACGTAAGAACAGTGCGCTTGCGTGTCCAAAAAATGGTGTGGTGCTTTGAGGGAGCTCGATACCCATGTGTGTTCCCGCGCATGTGTGTGCACCTGTCGTTTTTACAGAAACCGCCTGGGTGCCTGTCTGTGCAGGCATGGTAATTCATCAGTGTTTGTGCTTCTGTGTTTAACTCTGTGAATTTGGATTTTAGAGTATCGAGAGCCCTTGGCATTGAAGTGGGTCCTAATTTCAAGAAGGGGATACAGTCATGAGAAAAACTTATTACACCCTCTTTCAGTTCTATAGTTTTGCGTATCAGGGCATTAAAAAAAAATCAGCTGGTCCTTAACAGGTCCTAAAATTAGGTGAAATTAACCTCAGGTGTAAAACGACACACATTTTCCACCTGGGCATTTTTTATTGAACCAAAATTCAGCCAAAAGGCAGAAGTCATCTCTGAAAAACGAAGTACACCCCATGTTTCAATAAGCTTATAGAACCACCTTTAGCAGCAATAACTTGAACTCGTTTTCTGTATGATTTTATCAGTCTCTCACATCATGGTGGAGGAAATTTGGCCAACTCTTCTTTACAGCATTGCTTCAGTTCATTGATGTTTGAGGGCATTTATTTATGCTCGGCTGTCTTAAGGTCCCACCACAGCATTTCAGTCGGATTGAGCTGTGGACTTAGACTTGGCCATTGCAACTCCTTGATTTTTTTTCTTTTCCAGCCATTCTGTCATAGATTAACAGGTTTATTCAGATGCAACTTTGCAAACCTAAGCTGTGCTGCCATGTTCTTTTTTGAGGGAAGAGGCTTTCTCCTGGCAACTCTTGCATACAAGCCATACTTCTTCAGTCTTTTTCAAATTGTATTGTCATGAACTTTAACATTTAACATGCTAACTGAGTCTTTTAGAGTTCTAGATGTAGCTCTTGGGATTTATGCAATTTCTCTTAGCATTGCACAGTCTGACCTTGGGGTGAATTTGCTGGGATGTCCACTCCTGGGAAGTGGACTTTTATAGAGGGGGTCCCACTTGCTGATGATCAATTAATCAAGTGCATTTGATAGGCGACACCAGGCTGCTAATTACCCTCTGAATTCCTATGGAAGCAGTAAGGGTGTACTTAGTTTTTCATACATGGCTTCTGCATTTTGGCTGAATTTTTGTTAAATGAATAATGGCACAGAGGAATCTGTTGGGTGTTGTTTAACACCTGAGGTTAAATTTGAATATTTTAGGACCTGATTAGGACCAGATAATTTTTTTTATTATGTCCTGATACATAAAACCATAGAACTGAAAGAGGGTGTACTTTCTTTTTCTTGTGACTGCTAGTGGTATCAAGTGTGTGGAAGAGGTGACTGTTGGGGTTGTTAATGTGTAACTGTTATGGGGTTTCTGACAGATGTGAATTTCAGGGGTGTATAACTTATAACTGTTTTGGTTATTTTTACGACTGACATTTCAGATGTAAGCCATGTGTAACTGTTTTGGGGGTATATAATGGATAACCATTTTAGGGGTTTATGAGGGATAACTGTTTCAGCGGTTATAACAGAGAACTGGCTCTGGGGTTTATAACAGATAACTGTTTCAGGAGTGTATAATGGATACCTGTTCCAGTGGTTTATAACGGAGAACCGTTTCAGGGGCTTATAATAGATAACCATTTCAGGGGCTTATGAAGAATAACCATTTCCGGGATATATAATCGATAACTGATTCAGGGGTTTGTAATGGATAACTGTTTCAGGGGTTAATCACGGAAGACCATTTCAGGGGTTTATAAGGGATATCCATTTCTGGTTTATATAGTAGAAAACTCCGTCGGGGTTTATAAGGGATGACTGATTCAGGGGTTTATAACGGATGACCATTTCCGGGTTGTATAATGGATGAAGTGTCATGGGATTGTAACGGATAACTTTCTGGGGTGTATAACAAACATGCATTTCTGGGGTTAATAACAGATAACTGTTTCAGAGATTTGTAACTAATATCTGTTTCGATGGTGTACAATTGATAACCATAACGGTTGTATAACAGATGACCGCTTTAAGCGTGTATAATGGATTAACTGTTTTCAGATTGTTTGCATCATGTATTACTGTATGCGATGTGTCAGTTTCAGGGGATGAAATCTTGATTTCATCTTGGGGTTTCTGTCTCGCTCTGTGTTTCAGGGGGTCCAGTGTCGAACCCTGCAGGGCCACGCCCATTGGGTCAACACCCTTGCGCTCAGTACGGACTACGTTCTCCGGACTGGGGCGTTCGAACCTGCAACTGCCACTGTCAACGCCCAGGACCTCACTGGCTCACGTCAGTCATCCCCGCCCCCCCATCTTGTGCTGCCTTCGGTGTTTTTAGCATGCCTGGCTATTTTCTGTGTGTGTGTGTGTGTGTATGCATTTGTTTGAAGCAGTTACTTAAAACTTCCTAAATCTCATTTGTATGTTTACTACAGTGGAACAGCTGAAGGAGAAGGCTTTGCAGAGGTATAATGCTGTGAGGGTAAGTCTGGTCTTCGAGTGTTTAAGTTAATTATGAAGTAGCAATGGGAACTGACCCTGTCCCTGGATATACAGTCACTCCATCTCTAAAAAATCCTACCACAGGATGTATAGCTGAGGAGGGATTGTTAATTAGTGTGGTCAGGTGTGCCGCTGGGGTTGAAGTAAAAATTTAAAATATGGACCTCAAATCCAAATCTAGCCCTGGTTGTCTTTTCTCCAAGGTAATTTTAATGGAACAATAACTGCTTCTGATTAGCTAGACCGTCTGTACGCCTGACTATCAGGTAAAGGGAGGATAGAAAACCATTAGACTTCGAGGACTGGGATTTGATGATCCCTGACTTTTGGGATTGATGGACTTTCGGGAGAGGGGAGATTACCACTAGTGTATGAGGTGAGGATATGAGTACACATAAATGACAAGCATTTTCTCCCTTTCCTGACATCCTCTTTTCGACATCCCTCTGTCCCCCCCTTCCCTCTCTCTCCTCTATCTCCTCTCGTCCTCCCTCTCTGCCCCTTCCTCCCTCCCATTCTCTGGGCCTCCCTCAGGGTCAGGGTTCAGAGCGGCTGGTGTCGGGCTCCGATGACTTCACGCTGTACCTTTGGAACCCGGCGGAGGAGAAGAAGCCGCTGGCACGCATGACGGGTCACCAAGCCCTCATCAACGAAGTGCTCTTCTCCCCTGACACGCGCCTGCTCGCCAGCGCCTCCTTCGACAAGTCCGTCAAGATCTGGGACGGCAAGACGGGAAAGTGAGTGCGAGTCGGGAGTCTCCACAGTCGCTCTCCGTACGAAAAGCTGCTTTGCGTCTCACCTTTGGCTGGCCATCACTTGGGTTTTGTAAAGAGGTGCCTGTGTGCAGGTTTGGTCACTGTAGACTTGCTTATACATTTAGCAGACTTTGCCTGCATCATTAGCGTTAATCTGGGGCCTGTTCTACAAAGCAGGATCACTCAATGAGGCGGATGATTGTGCCGTGTAAAACCTGGAAATCTCTCAAAATCTGGAACGTGAACTGAAGTAAAAAGAGCCATTCTGGATCTCACTTTGAGCAGTTATCTGGCTTAACTTAGCAATGCTGCTTTATGGAAGAGGCATCTGGGCAGATTCTTTGTAGCGGAGGTTTACGAGGCAGGCAGTTTGTATCATGTAATGAAAATGGAAAATTCAATTGTGCATGCGGTAGGGCTGTGCGATGCGGACAAAATCAAATATCACAATATTTTTACTGAATACCTCAATATTGACATGGTAGCAAGCAAGTAATCATAGCAGACAACAGTGAGAAAAGTCCAGTAAGTGTATAAAACTGCATGCCTTTTCTGTAATACTGCCTTAAGAACCAGAAAAGATCACTTTTATGTCTGATCATGCTATTATGATATCCAAAATCCCAGATGATATCTTGTATCATGACATTGATGTAATGTTGATATATTGCCCAGCCCCTACCGTGCACGTGTGTGTACTTTTCAGAGTTGGTGACTGAGTGATGCTCTCTGTTTGTGAACAAGTGCGTCTTTGTGGACTGGCTTTGCTCGTAACTGAGAGGTACAGACCAGACTGTTACCCCTTTTCCACCAAAAAGAACCTGGTGCTAGTGCCGTGCTGGTGCTAGTGCCAGTGCTTAGTTGGTTCAACCCAAGCACCTCCTAAGAACCTGTTTGCTTTTCCATCTCCAAGGTGCCAACTCAGAGCTGCGCAATTGCGTCACTGTATAACGTCAGTACGTCACTGTGTACGTGTCTGCTTACCCAGCGACGTTCGCGCCATACGAAGGCAAAACAACGAAGATGGAGGAGCTCGTCGCGCCCATGCACGTGCTGCTGCTGTGTTTGCAAGCCTACCTTGTGATACAGAGCCGAAAAATTAAACTGTTACCGATCATCCGTCTGCGTCGCAATTGGCTGTTGTTCTAAAAATGAGGGTATAGTGTTTGCGCTGGTCTTGTTGGTCACAATAACTCTGCCCCCAGCCCCTGACGTAATCGGTGCTTGGCTGTAGACCAGCAAGGAGTTGGTGATTGCTCTGGCACCAGTTTTGAAAGCCAGGAGCTGGTGCTTAAGCTGTGGAAAAGCAAAGAACTGGTGCCAAGTCAGGCTCTGGCTCTGAACCAGCACTGGAACCAGCTCAGTGGAAAAGGGGTATGTAGTTCAGGGATCCTTAAATGAAAATCTGTCCCTTGTTTTCCTTCCTCGTCAAGTCACTAAACAGTTAGCACTGCTGATTGGCTAAATGCCATGACGCCTGATTCTCAGGTAATGAGAGGGTGGAAAACCAGTTCTCAGACCTTGAGGAGAGAGTTGAAGATTTGCTTCAGTCTGCCCTTCTTGGTTGGCATAAGAGTGGTCCTTGCTGTGGAGCTGCTGCTAGCGTTTATGGCTGTGCTGCACACATCAAGATATATTGATAACTAGTGCCGGCTTCTGCTGACAGGATCCATTGAGTACAATTAGAGCTGCTCAGTGGCATTAAAGCCAATGCATAGCGACTGCCATGTTTGTCTATGGGGCGTTTTGGTGCCAGAGCATGAACACTGGGGATCTGGAGTCATTAGTGCCGTGAAAAGAAATTTCAGATTCTAAAAGTATTGCTAACTGTGGGATAATTTTGCAACATTAAAGCCAGTTTTGAATGGACTTCAGTGGGAAGTATCCTTTTTGGCACGTCATGTTTAATAAACAGACTATCTTACATAAGTGGCGTGTCATATGTTGGTCATGAAACAAGTTTAGTACATTTTAAATTTACTCAACGAGTTTCATACCTTTCACGACACGACCGAGAGTATTGGATTCTATTTATCACATAACTGACTTGCGTAATCTAATAGGAAAAAAAACATAATTTCCGTTTGTGCCATGATGGTTGCTAATTCCCATTATGTTAGCACTGAGCTAACGCCATCACTCTCATACTCCATAAGTCATTGAGTCAGAGACATTAGCGGATGAACTAGCCATGGTTTTTAAATTCACAGTCAACTGATTGGCTAGCTTGCTACAAATGAATGTCGCATAATGGCTATAGTAAGGTACTCTGTGCATGCTTGCTAGCCAGCTCAGTAACGATAACTTGGTGATGAGAGGGGTTCTTAGCTGGCTAACTACAGTGCTAAACCAGATGGATTTAACCAATGTTAGCACATGAGCTACACTTGGTATTTAGTTTGGCTGAATATTAAGAGTGTGACGTAATGTGGAGCATTTTTTTCCCCATTCTCTCAGCCAATGAAATTTTCGCAAAAGTGATATTACCCTCAAAAATGTGTCATGAACTAGGCTATGGGAAAGGTGCCACAGCTCTGTGATAAGCTGTAATACCTCTGGGGTTTACCAGTTTCTGTGGGAATGCCAACAGAGCACTGTGGGACTATGTTTTTACTAATTCAGTGCTGGTGTTTGAAGTAAAATCTCTGTGGAAAATTTATGGGTTTAGACACTAAGTCTATTTGTGAATTAAAAATCCTTCTATGATCCGGGTCACTTTTTGGAAGTATGAATGCAATGGCAGCTTTTAGTAACAAATGTGCTCTCATATGGCAAAAAAACTTTCCACAATGTAAGTATATGGGCTATGGTCGACAAAAACATGTACATTTCAATAACTTGGGGATATAATGAAAACTCTCAAAATTGATGGTGACCTGCAAATTTAAGTATTAAAATGTTTGGGGCGAAAGCAATTAGAATTTCACTTCCAACAGAAGCGTGACTGTCACCCAAGTCAGTGTTTATCATCCCTGCTGGGTTTTTCCTGCCCTGCACGTTGTTGAGGTCTACCTGATTTAACACAGCTGATGGGCTCATTATTGGGCCACTTGATGAGCTGAACTGGGTGTGTCAGATCAGGGAGACGTATGAAATGTGCCAGGCTGGGGTACTTCAGGAGTAAGGTTTAGAAACACTGACCTTGGTACTCCTGCCCTGGCTCTCTGGTTCTGCAGGTACCTGACCTCGCTGAGAGGCCATGTAGCGGCCGTGTATCAGGTGTCCTGGTCGGCAGACAGTAGGCTGTTGGTCAGCGGGAGCAGCGACAGCACCCTGAAGGTGTGGGACGTGAAGACGGGCAAGCTTAGCGTGGACCTACCTGGGCATGCCGACGAGGTGAGCGCCACCTGCTGGCCACGGCCAGACCCGCTAGTGTCATGTGGTGAAGTTAGTCTGTCTTTTTCTTATTACCATGTTTTAGATTCAGAACCCAGCTTATGTGCTGTCTGTTTCACACATGGTTTGTTCAGGGGCTACAGCATTGCTTTGCACTACAATTTGCCAGAATTATCTTTTGGTTTCACACTTGATTTTTCTTAAGTTGCCTTGCCCTGCAATTTCCTGTGGCGAAGCTAGCCCTGCTTTCATGCAGGGTTGGCACGGGAACTGAGAAGCCTATGTTTCAGATGTAAAACCATACTTAACTTAGCTCTGTGTTGTCAAAAACCTGAATTTATCCCTACCATGTGTGAGAAAGCTACAGTGCCCACCATAATTCATTGGACAGTGAAACACATTTTATTATGGTACTGGACTCGAGCTCGTATGAAACGATACAGTGACAGTGAGGTTGAAGTACAGAATGTCAGCTTTGAATGACACACACGCATCTTCCCTGGTGATGCTCTGCAGCCATCTTCAGTTTCTGCTTGTTTTGGAGACTTTTTGCCTTCAGTCTCCTCTTCAGCATGGAACATGCATTTGCAGTTTGACTAAGATGAGGTGATTGACTTAGCCGACAGAACCATAATAAATAACAAAAAAAAAAAAAGTCACTGTCCAGTGAGCTATGGTGCTCACTGTATGTGTGTTAATTCATGTGTGCGTATTTGTGTGTATATGTGTGTTTGTTTGCAGGTCTTTGCGGTGGACTGGAGTCCAGATGGACAGAGAGTTGCCAGCGGTGGGAAGGACAAGTGTCTCAGATTGTGAGTGACTGTTGTCTCAATTTTTCCATTCGCAGTTCAGAATATACGTGAGCCCTTTTCTGGAGCTCAACTCTGACTTAACTTTCATTTTTTTTTTATTTTCTATTTTTTTCAAGATGGAGGAGGTAGCCTTTCTTCGCTCATTTCCATCCTGTGAAAAGTAACCCACCCAAAGCCCGGAAACCTGTAAATTGCCTTTCTAGTGCACTTTGGCTATATTAAAAAAGCAGAGTAAACTACAGCATCTGAACTACAATGCACTTCTCTGCGGAGAATACCCTCACAGC
Organism: Gymnothorax javanicus; assembly: GCA_029692085.1. Classification (NCBI taxonomy): domain Eukaryota; kingdom Metazoa; phylum Chordata; class Actinopteri; order Anguilliformes; family Muraenidae; genus Gymnothorax; species Gymnothorax javanicus. The sequence goes on from CM056199.1 coordinate 21,966,795, forward strand.
CTGGAGGACATGTCGGGGCAGAGCCACAGGAATGTGGATGACTGGACCGTTGCTTCACCACGATTATCCAATCGTAATCCTTGCTCTCTTTGGAGGCGATATTTTGTCTAGAAATTGACATGTAGGAGATTGCAAACAAATCTGTTTTGCAGTGTGTGTCTCTGCATTTCCTCATTTTGTGAGGAAATCATTATCAAGTTTGGGCCTAACCATTGTTCTCTGGTGCCCAGTCCAGTTGTGAGTAAATACTTAGGCCAGTTCTCCAGGGTCTGTGACAGTTGCAAAATATTTGGGCCAGGTCACGCGGTAACAGAGTTACAAAATTGGTGTATTTTGTATCAAAGCTCCAAAACTGAGTAAGATAGAGTTATAATTTAATTGATTTTGTGTAGGTCTTCACAAGTACTTCAAACAAAATAATAGCTAATTTTGTTCATTTGATTTAATTTGGGTGAAAACTGCAAAATACTGGTCCATAACGGAGTAAAAAAAATTTTAACTCCATTTCCGACCAGTTTTATGCCGCTGAGCAAAAGCGAGCTTATGGTGGATTTGTGCCAAATTGATGGGTAAAGGTTTCATTTCAGGCTTCACATCAAAAGGAAATGTTTTTCATCTCCATAAATCTGAAAGATAACTGTTGACTGTTATCTTTTGGCTCAATATCAAAATTAAATAAAAAAAAAACATTGTATACGTTGTACAAGGGCAGTTTCACAGTCTTGAGCGTATTTCATATTTTTATTTTAGATTTGTTAAATTGTGGTGCCCTTCACATGAATGTATGCATTCCTATAACATAATGTATTCTTGGAGGAGATGAAATCCAAAAACGGATTGAAAATATCTGCTCTGAGCACAGAATAACGCAATTTCAACTTCTTAAAGTCTCATTTTACTGTCTTCTTTTCCTAATTTTAAGGTCAAGGTATGTCAATCATTGTTGTCAAATGAATAAAAAAACATACATTTTTAACAACAGTGACATGTTTCCAAATGATTCAGAAGCTTTGTGGAACGACCTTGTGGTTATAGCGCAAAAATATAGACAATATGAATTTAGACGTTAGACAATATGAATTTTCCATCAATTAAATGTCCTTTCCGGCACAAAATTTTACCCTGTGAGTACCAGTGATTGAATAGCATGGGTGTAAACACCAGCAGCTCTTCCTTTTGTCTTTTGCCTCAAAGGAGCTGTGTCATGATGACTGCGCATGCTCACAACTTTGAATGAAGTGAATGCGCTCGTATGCAAGTCAAAATGTACTTCCATACTTGTTCATCTGTCATTTATTGTATTTATATAAGTAATTACTCAGCATTATCCTTTTTATATTAAAGAGTTTTTTAAGGAAATTAGAACATTCAATCGCTACTTCAGCACTTTAGCCAAAGGATATGAAAAATATTAACTGTTTGCCAACCGCAATAATCACAGAAGGTATTCTTCTTCTATGATCTTTATTCACAGTTGGAAAACTGGCATACCTTCTGCATGTCCTTTGGCTAGACCGGACTAGATGGACTGGCCAGGATGGAGTGAGATTTTGATTTGCAGTTGAACAGACTCACTTTCTTAGCCTAAGAATTTTCAAAGTTCTGGCCATGCACTGTCATCGTGACACAGCTCCTTTAATAAATAACTTCTCAAAACAAGCATACACTATAAAATAACTGACCAGTGCAACATCAAATGTCCTCACCCCCATTTTCCTTCAAATCTTGTCATTTACAACTCATCAGCATATTGTGTGATTTTAAAAAAAAAAAAAAAAAAGAGGCGTTGATTCACATCACATTACCTTACATGTTGCAGATCATAGGTTGTCTCTCCCCCCCCTGGGCCTGGGCCTGTATAGGGTTTTTTATTACCTTATTAGAAAATAAACAGTCTAAAACTACTTTCAATTTTTGTGTGCGAGATTAATATGGAATCAGGACTGTGAAACAACCTTAAAGGAGGTCAAGGATTTTTATCTGAGTGGTGGAGTTCTGCCTTTGGGCTTCATCGGATCTATTTGGTCCATCTGAACCCACTGGGAGTTGGACTGGAACAGTAAATCATTTAGAGACTTTTTGTAAATACAACTAGTGGATTGCACAGCACATTGTTCCTGTCCCTGAGTTCTGGACTTCAGCGTTTCTGGTTTTTCAATTAATAATCCCTAACAAGAACGAGGCAACACGGTTAAGGTCTTTTAGTTTTATTAGTCATTTTAGTCCTTGTGAAGTTGTACACCTCGGACCCAAGCGAAGATGAGGTTGTGTGTAATACATTTCAGTTGCTTGTGCTTGTTAGCAGGCTGCTGGCAGAACACATTTGTGCATTTCATTTGGTGAAAGTTCTGCGGATTAGCATTTTTCGTCATTACAGAGATCAGCACTAGCGCGTAGCGTTGTGTCGACTGAAAAATTCTGTATTTGCGTTATTCTCCAGTGAAAATTACACAACCAACATACGCTTTGCAATTAGCACATTTATTGACCCGACGATTCATCAATCAAGTGAATAGGATTTGGCTTCACTGCACACCAGCTGATGGCGTCATAATTACTGATGCTCTCCTTTAGAAACGTGGGAAATTCCAGGAATCTGTTCAATTGTTTCATTCCTGTTCGGTACCATAACACCATTGATATGTTCGGGGCTTCGCAAGTTGCTCGTCAGTTCGTCGACACTAATCTGCAAAAAATCGCCGACGCCGATGCAGAGGGAACAGTCTTATGAAGCTGCTGTCTTTGGGATTTTATTGAAGAGGTTGCGAAAATAGCGGCAGATGGAGGAACTGGCCATCCTGTTCCAGATACTCTGTGTAGACGCTGAGGGAAAGGCCACGTCAGTGAAGGCTTTGTGCAAGGCTGAGTATTTCAGGAGTGGTTCTCTTCAGAGATGGTCATCTCTCAAAAGCTGGGATGGACCGTCATTCCAGTCATTCCTCCAAAGCTATAAAAATGTTTGGAGGTTTTGGCACATTATGCTCATGGCAGTACCAAAGTCTTTACCATCCTTCCAGGTGTATTTAATAATCTGAGGAACAATGAATGAGAGCCCGTCTTCAGCCAGGTTGCTAGAAAGAACAACTTTTGACTGCAAATCCAGAAATTTACTTGGACCCATAATTTCAGCCTGTCAATCTCAAAACGTGCTTTGCAGGAAGGAAAGGATATTCACCTGAACCACTAGGTTGCCTAATAAATTCATTTGTTGCCCAAATGGGCCCAGGTGAGTAGATGAAATGGAGGAAGAACCTAATCAAGGAGATTGGATGCAGCCACCCATCCATTTTTGCTGAAAGTTGTTTAAAAGCTTAACAGCATGTGTTTGACTGTACCATCTTCAGGCTAAGACATTCCCTTGGAACAAACAGTCAAATTAGCCTAAAAGCAACATGTAGAATCCACATTAACTCAGATTACAGTATAGTGAATAAATGACTAATCCCGATCTTAAAATGGCCTACACCAGGGCTATTCAACATCATCCTGCAAGGGCCGGTGTGGGTGCAGGCTTTCATTCCAACCAGGCACTGACACACCTGATACTACTAATCAAGCTCATTAGCAAAGACTCTTGAGGTTGATTAGTGGTGTCAGGTGTGTAGCTGCTTGGTCAGAATGAAAGCCTGCACCCACACTGGCCCTTTCTGGATAAGGTTGTATAGCCCAGCCCTACACAACTCTATGAACGGGAAAGCCTCAAAGCACAACCGAACGCTACTTAATGGCTTCAGGTGGCAGATTGGTACGTTATCAGAGTTAAAAAGCCAAGATTTCCACTTGTAAGACAATGTTAAGATGCGCCTGGTTTTGCTGGTTTGTACCACGATTGCCCTTGTCATGCGTGGAATCTTCACACCGAAGGCTTTAACTAGAAAACAATGTAAAATGATAATACATGCTTGATGTTTAAGAGAGACTGATAACATTCACATGACGGTACAGAGAACTGCATCTTTTAGTAATCTTAACATGTTAACTGTTATCACTTATTACGGACGTACGACTTGTATGTGAAATTCTCACTAAGCTAATTAAATTCTTTGTAAAAGCTTGGTGAAGTAGAAGACACTTGGTGTGTGGTCTGGTTAAGGTGACAAAGACACAAAAATATTCCGTGCTCGTCAACTCGGCGCAAATCTCCCCAACTTCAGTATGAAAATTTGTAAATCCTTGTGCGTACAAATATGGCTACTTTGCATCTCTAACTCACTCCTCTCCAATACTTCGTCACCATTTCCTTCTTTTTTTCCTCTCCTTTTTGCACACTTCCATCACTCCACCATCTCTCATCTTTCTCTCACTGCCCTTCCACTACTGTCTCCCATTCTCACTCCCTCCATTTTTTCTGCATTCATTCCGTCTTCCAGACGTTGTTGAGCATCTTGACAACTTCCTCGTAGATGACGAACACTATGGCCACGTCTAGACACACTCTGCCCAGCCGTGGTACTGTGCCCTTGTAGAACCTGCGGAGGAAACAAATGAAGGTTCTTTATCATGTCACCAGGGGCAAAGCCGATTGGCCATTACAAGCCATTTCAAATCTGTCTTTAGTGGCATCACAAGGAGAAGAGACAACCCAGAATAATGAAGGAACTGATGAACTGGTTGAATGAAGTTGATCCATCCTTGTTGCCTCTGGGTGGTCATTTTCCAAGTGGTGTCATAAAGGAACAGATTTTTAAATCACTTGTAATGGCTAGTTGTTTGTGCAACATGTGATATGATATGGGACCATTAAGGGACTGCTCGTTTAGGAACCCATATCCCCAGTTCTGGAATCATCCTCATCTTCATATTGGAGAACAGCTTTTTTATGGGTTAGATTCTCATTAAGGTAATTTATTTTAAGGTATATGGAGTAGAATTTTCCTTAAAAAAATGTATAGACTGATACAAAAATTTCAGGGTGTCAACCTTTGGGAAGTGGGTGTGGAGTCCCCAGCCAAAACCAGCATGCGTGGTGCGCAGGCAGGACTCGATAAAAGTTTGGAAGCTCAAATACCCAAGAGAAAGCTATGAAATTGAAGAAAACAGTGCAGAAAAAAGAAATATAGGGAGGTGAAATGCCAAGCAGCTAAAGCTTGTTCCTTAAGCAGTGTTATTTCCACCTGGAGTTGGCTTTCACCTGCTGGCATGCACTAAAGGAGTGTAGTAGAACCGAGTAATTAAAGCCAATAGTGTTTCATCAAATTTATAGTGCAGGTGAAATTATGAGCAAGTAATTGTACAAACAAAAACCAACTGCTGAAGTCTGTGGCCCTTTGCATGGCACCAGGGAAAAACAGACCCCCAGAATGGCCTCTTAGAAGTTTATACATTAACAAAGTGGGCTGTTTTTGCAGTTAAGTTCACACTGATTGGACACAGAAATTCAAATGGAGAGGAAAACCAATGAATGACCAAGAGGGGGTCTTGGGGAACATTCAAAAGATAACAATGGGAGGGCGAGGGGACGCAAAATTTTTTTTCATAGGAGAAGTCTGGGAATCTCATAAATATTCACGAGGACCAGTCATCTGATTGGCCGATGAAGGCGCTACGTGATTGGCTGGTGCGCTCACAGACAGCCCAGCTCATAGGGTTAGGGTTAGGGTCACTGGCCAATCAGATGACGGCCCCTTATGAATATTTATGAGATTCCCAGACTTCTCCTACGAAAAACAATATCGCGGCGGGGACAGGTGGGATGGCCAGGTACAGACACAGAATGATGGGGAAGGGGGAGGAGAGGAATGCTTCCATCTTCCACAGGAGCAAACAGAGATGAAAGGTGACGTGGAGTTGGCCTATTTTCTATTGGACAGGTAAGGGTCAACGGTTAGCTTGCTAAAGTAGCTTTCTGCTTTTTTATTACAACAAATACTACAACCCCATTACCAAAAAAGTTCGGACACAGTGTTAAATGTAAATAAAAGAGAATGCAATGATTTGCAAATCAATTAAAACCCTATATTCAATTGAAAATAAGACAATGTATGAAATGTTGAAACTGACTCAACTGTTTTTTGAAAAATATCTGCTCAGTTTGAATATGATGACGGCAACACCTGGGATGGGGCAATACAAAAGACTAGAAAAGTTGCATGATGCTGAAAAAAAGACTGGCAGAACATCTCACAGGTAATTAGATTATTTAGCAACAGTTCAGTAACATGATTGGGTATAAAAAGCCTTTCATAATAAAATATGGTGAGGGCTTAACCATTCTATGAAAGACTGCATGGGGAAATAGTTTAACAATTTAAGAATAATGTTTTCAACTTAAAATGAAAAAGAATTCGGGGATTTTATCCTCTATGGTGCATAATATCATTAAATGATTCCAAGAATCCAGAAAAATGTCTGTAATCATGGGAAAAGACCAAAATACAATTTTGAATGGCAGTGATTTTCAGGTCCTCAGACAGGATTCTGTAGTGGAAATCACTGCATGGACTCAGAGACACTTCTGTAAACCATTGTCAGTAAACACAGTTTGTCGCTGCATCCATAAATACAAGTTAAAACTCTGCCATGTACAGATTAAACCATGTATAAACAAGATCCAGAAACACTGCCCTCTTCTCTGGGCCCAAGCTTATTTTAAATGTACTGAGGCAAAGTGGAAAATTACCCTGTGCTTTGACTAATCAAAATGTGAAATTCTTTTTGGAAATCATGGATGCCACGCCCTCTGGACTAAAGAGGAGAGGGGCCATCTGGCTTGTTATCAGCAAACAATTCAAAAGCCAGCATCCATTATCTGATGGAGAAAATAACTTGCTCTCTAAGACTCCAAAAAGACCTATTTATCAAAAGGTGGAGCGGTGTCATGAGTATACTATAACATTGAGGAATGCCTGTATACACTTCAAATTCAATCTGTATTATTAATCATTTTATAATAATTTTCTTTAGTTTGGATTTTCTATAAATTATTATCTTTTTTTATTTATCCTTTTTTTAGCTTACTTTTTTCCTTTTTATTATGAATATTTTCATGTATTTATTTATTTCTCATTATTTCTGCTATTATAGTCGTGGGTGCTTTTAGTTGAGTCCTAATTGTCATTAATATTACCTTGTATTGGAAATTTGTTCTGAGAAAACGGTAGATATGATGAATATGATTCTGTATGTGTGATTATATATGTAACTGAAATAAAAATTAAGTTAAAAAAAAAAAAGCCAGCATCCATGATAGTTTGAGGATGCCATAGTACACATGGCATGGGCAAATTGCGCATCCGGTAAGGCACCATTAATAGTGAGTGATATATACAGGTTTTGGTGCAACATTTATTGCCATGCAGATGCCTTTTTAAGGGAAGGCCTTGCTCATTTCAGCAACACCATGCCAAATACCATACTGTGCACATGATACAACAACACGGCTCTGTAGTAAAAGAGTCTGGGTGCTAAAGTGGCCTGCCTGCAGTCCAGACCTGTCACCCACTGACAATATTTGGCACATTATGATACGAAAAGTATGACAAAGGAGGCTGCAAAGTATTGAGCAGCTGAAATCCTGCACAAAGCAAGAATGGGAAAACATTTTACTTTCAGAACTACAGCAGTTGGTCTCCTTAGTTCCCAAACACAGAGTAATGATTGAAGACGACGTTATGCAACAGTGGTAAACATGCCCCACTGCCAACTTTTTAGAAACGTGTTGCTGGCATCAAATTCAAAATGAGCACACATTTTCCAAAAAACAATCTCCAATTTCAACAGTTGATATATTGTCTTTGTACCATTTTCAAATTAATATAAAGTTTAAATGATTTGAAAATCATTGCATTCTGTATTTATTTACATTTTACACAGCGTCCCAACTTTTTTGGAAATGGGGTTGTACATTACAAAAATTGTACCTAGCTAGCAGTGGAACGTACAAGCAATGCAAGTATACACTACGTCCTACTGGCTATCAACCAATGCAAATAATTCTATGCTACTTCACATTTTACGTGCTGGTGGCGGTAGTCCCAAATCAAGATGGCTACTAAGTTGATAGTACCAAGCTCAGGGCCAGCTGACAATAGCTAACTTTATTGTTGGCAGCAGAACATTATTATTTTAATAAAGTTGATGAACTGGAATAGTAATGTCATATAGAGCATTGGTTTCGAACCTCAATGCAGAGTAATTTCAATCTAACTAGCTAAAATTACAATAATGCTGCTAGCTAGCAACCTAATGCTTGCACAGGATGACCGTTCGCATCTTGGTCGGACCACAGCTTATATTAAGGTCATGGAGGAGCGTGCTTCCCGCATGGTTGAGCCAGGGAGGAGGGGCCAACTTTGAATGTTGTGTTTACAAACTGCAATGTCAAATATTACTCAGTATACCTTTCAGTCTGATGCAGCTCCAGCCAAACCCCCCCTCCAACTCTGCTGACTTTTTATTTTAATTTGTGCATCATCCAATAAGAAGGACACCATTCCCCATCTCATCTTCCACATTTTTTTCAGCTGACTGGGCATCCCTCAGCGTGTGTGAAAGCAGAAAGCAGAAGGCCGGCAAACATCTGAAACATTACTCTTCGTTGAAAATGGGCAGGTTGTTTCCTGAATATTTTTGTAATTTTCATTTGAGTAGTCTGTGCATATTCTCCCTCCATGCAATTCCACCTTCACTGATTTCAAGCTAGCATGAAAAAAATTGATAAGTGGGTTTAACACTTTATCGCAACCTTGATATCTGGGCATTGACCCAACACGCTATGCTACGGGAGCTGCTGGTCTTTCCCCATTTACACTCATGGACAGGGAATCTGAAAGAGGTGGAGAATACAGGTTCAGTAAGGCCTCTCCGATATTTGGTTATTCAGTTACGAGGATGTGCTTATTATTACAGCACTTTTGCCAGGATTTCGGACTAATGGTGCCGGGTTAGCCAGTAAAGTTTATGGGTGGAAGAGACGCGTGGCAGGATATTTCCTCTCTGGCCCCTGGGCTTTCCAACACTGAGATCTGCAGTGAGAAACTTTGACTTTGAATAAAGAAAACTGCAGTCCAACTGGTTTCAGCAATCAAGTGATGTAGTGTAAGTGGTTACGCTGTCTGGAACCTTGACTTGAATGAGCTCATGGTTCATTGGAAGACGTCAGGGACCATGGCATTAGTACAACTCTGGAAGTTGAGAAGATTTATGTCAGTGTGTCCGGTTATGAGCAGGAAAATTGAGGTTAGGGGCAAGAGAGAGTGTGTCAGTCCGCATCTGTCTCTCCGCGGATGGATTGCACCACCGCAGCAAGCTTTCTGCTGAGATTTCTTCCAACTCGGGATTTTCTGACACCAGTGTTCAAGGACTTTTCTTCAAACTGAGGGGGGTTAATTTGGGATTTTACACTACAACATTAATTTGCTAACACTTTTGCCATAACAACTTACAGTTGATTACACTACGCTGGGACCAATATCCCGTTAATGTGGGGTTAATGGCATAGGTCAAGGTGCCTGTGCTGATACACTGTGGATACACTGGGGCTTCATGTCTCCCAATCAACCACCTTCGACACAAGGCAACAGGCTGCTCCCCTACGGGTTTGGGCCGGGCAATGCCCAGCCAAATTGGTAAAATGACTTTGTGACAGTACTTCAGTGACACAAAGAAAATTGAACTGAATTGTGTTTTGGCGAGGGGGAGCCAGGATCAACACTCACGCTTGTGGCCCCTCGTTGCGCAGTATCTTGAAGGCACAGTCCACTGTGTTCCTGTATTTGTGAGCCTCCAGACCCTGAACAGGTAAAACACAAAAAATTCACAACCCAATAAGCTCAAAGTGGGGATCGATCCTGTTTATTCAGACCTAAGGCTATAGGTACAGTTATTCTTGTCCATGACAAAATCAGAGATATCGTGCTCCAGCACTCAAGACTCTCCTCCCCACCAGGTGCACGTTTGTTACGACACTGCGGCCTCTAGTGTTGTAAACAGGTACTACACCATGCTTGCACATTTTGTAAGTTTGTTACAGACACACACATGCACCAATGGGCAAACAAGAAGACAATAGAAGGGGGTAAAAAATGCTATAATTACGGTATACTTTTACTTCGAGGATTTAATTTTAATCTATCATGTCACAATGGGCAAAATAAGATGCATGCGCCACAAAAGTGAGGTATTGATGAAAAATACACCTTTAGTTTTATCGGGAAATACAATGGTCAAATCAGGGTAACTTGTACGGATGCCCTGCTGACCACATTGCTACAATTGTTAGCCCTGAGCTGTAATCAGTTTTTTGTTCATGACTCCTATACCCACACACCTGCATCCTGGTCTTGACCACGTCAAGGGGTGTGTTTCCCGAGCACACTCGCGGCCCCAGCTGTCGCCCCGAAAGCCGCCGTCACCAGGGGGTGCATCTCACGCCTGGGATCATTGCCTAGGGGACACGACCTGGGGTCAAACTGCCAGTGTCTGAGTCTCCTTCGGCGCGAACACTCCTGTTATCTTTTACGCCTCCTCATGCAGGGCACCCCCTGGCCTGTATCCTCTGTTGACTTTACAATTCTCATCAAACAAGAAGTACGATAAAATAAATGAATACACGAGAGATCACTACCGCTGAAGAAGGGTCAGTAGGGTTTCGCCTCCCTACTTTACATATTGTAGCAACAAATCCACTGTGACTCACCTTTGTACCAATTGCGGAGCAAGTTCATGACATAGAATCGAATAGCCTGGTTGGAGCCTTGTTTCAGCACAGTTGCGGTCAAGCCTTGATAAATCCCTCGGATTCCTACACACAGGAGAAAACAGCTTTCCTGTAACTGGTAATGGATGCAGTGGACAAATGTACTAATGTTCTCTTGGGTAATTGATTTTTAGGCCATAAGGGTCAATTGCAGCATGCTCAGCTGGAGTCCCCAGGTTCAAACATGTAGACAGCAGAAATGGGGCGTAGCAAGCTAGTTCTGGCAGACAACTTGAGACCTGCCCACATTCCCATAGACGCCCTTATGCATATTACACACTGCTCCCCCATCTGGTAAGTGGGCTATATATGCTTCACCTTTGTGGCCTAAAGGCAATCATGCTATTTGTTTATGCGCATCCTGGCCGCGCAGCGATACAACTGGTCCGCTTCGATTGTAGCCGCCGCACAAGGCCCGTCTTGTTGATGATTGCAGGTTGTTTAAATTTATAAATTGAGCTGGATGTACAATTAGCTTCCTTGCTTGAGAGAATCGTAATATCTGTGTAAAATTTGCGGTATTTTTATGCATTTTGCATGTAAATGTAGTGATCTCGTAAAAAAAAAATTCTACAGTAAGCCATCCTTTTTATGTGTTCAGATCATAGATAAAAGATTGCTGAACTAACCGAGACAGTTTTTAAGTCTTTTTCAGCGTTGCAATTTATTTTATGCAAGGAAATTCTCAAAAATGGCTTAAATAAGCAATTTTGGGTTGACCAAAAAACATACTGTAAAGCAGGGCTATTCAACATTATCCTGCAAGGGCCGGTGTGGGTGCAGGCTTTCATTCCAACTAAGCACTTACACACCTGATACTACTAATCAAGCTCTTTAGCAAAGACTCTTGGGGTTGATTAGTGGTGTCAGATGTGTAAGTGCTTGGTTGGAATGAAAGCCTGCACCCACACCGGCCCTTTCTGGACACGGTTGAATAGCCCTGCTGTAAGGGCTATTTATTCTACATTTCTGCCCATTAAACTTATTTTTCATAAAAATATGTTTGTTACATTACTTTGGTGTCTGTAAATGGTTCCCCATGGTGAATAAATCCAAAATAAGACGAATTCTTTGTGGCTTATTCACTATATGCCGATTTCAGGACGGCCACAAGATGACAGCACTGTTACTCCCAGATTTCCACGGTAACCATATGTTCTTATAGTTTTTTTTTCACATATGTAGACATAGATATTTGGCATAAATGAAAAACTAAGTCATATCAATGTTAGAAATAAAATGGCTCGATTGCCTTTAACATGCCTCAGCCCGCTGCTGCTGCACTGCAGCAGCATCACACTTGCCTGCTGCTAGTTAACGTCCCACCTCAATCTCCAACATCCATCTGTGGGCTCTGAACCTCCCCTACAGGACAGATATCGCCCCTCTTCTTCTCTTCAAGCTCAGGGGGTCTCAGGATGTGTCAAGGTCAGAGCCTAGACGCCAAACCTGCCACCTAATAATCCATTTATCGAATTGGCTACGCAATTTGTCCTCTCTCTCTCCATCTCAAGTTGATGTGCGGTGAGTGTTGTGGTGCACAGTGGCTGTTGTCGCATCATCCAGGTAGGTGCTGCACATTGGTGGTGGATGGATGAGATTACCCCCATATATGACAGTAAAAGCGCTTTGAGTGTCTGAGAACGTGCTATAGGTGCTACATAAATGCACTGTACATTCATACCATCATATCTGTTTGTTATTCCTGCTATTGGCAGTTTACGTGCGAATGAGCTGACAGTGCAGTACTGCATTTCAGCTGGAACAGCAAATCCTTATTCCACAGATTTGGATATTGACTCGAGTTCTTATGTTTTTTTTTTTATCTACAGGTTAAAACTCCAGCTGAGCAGGCTGATGTTGACTCCATAATGCTCCAAGGGGTAACATATTTGACTTTTTTTTTGAACATTCTGTAACCTCTGTCAGCTGTTCGAGTGGTAACACTCAGCACGCCAGTGTCCATGATCTTACAGTTATTTTTGGGACCCTCTTTTATCCACTAAAACTTGAGCGCAAATGTACCATACATCCATTTTTTTCTGGTATTGGTAGTGACTTTGGAAGTCAACAAAGGACACCAACGCACCAAGGCGCTCTGTTACTAACCTTGGGCCTTGACAATCTCCCTCACGCCATGAAAGAACCCATGGTAACGCGGCTGCAGTGAACACTGATCGTGAATGAACTTCACCTGAATGATAAAAATCAAGAATCGAGCCTTGTTTCCAATAGCATAATTTGAAAAGCATGCGGCCACACACTTTACAAAGTTGAAATGTATGAAAGGAGGAAGAATGCAATTTATTAATAATTTTCTCAAATGCACGTGTGGTAATATATGCACGTCTAATGTGTCAGGAATATACATCAAATATATAAAATCTGTCATGCTTAGCAAAATTATTTGCAAAATTTTGTAATTATCTATCGGAGATTGAGGTAAGAAAAAATGCAAAGAAATCACCATAGAATTACGAGCACATTAAGCTTGGTATGGTGACTTATTGTGAATAAACCTCAATTATGAGATGGCTGATAATGAAATTCCGCATGAAATGTAACTGGTCGCCAGCCCAGCCCAAGTGGGCGACAGTACTGTTGGTATGGGTCCACTCACCTTGACGGTCTCCATCGGACACACCACCAGAACCGCCTCAGCAATGCCTGCCCCAAGCCCACACAGCAGGCTTCGCGTGTTGTCGAGGCGACCATTAGCATCCCGCATGGGGTTGCTTAGTAGCTCGAAGGTGCCAAAGCTGGAGTGGGGGGGCGTCAAGGGCAGAAGCTAAGAGGCGTTCAGGAGGGTCCAGGGGAGGACAACTGAACAGTGGATCTGGAAGATCTTATTCGGGAGGATTCTGGGTTTACCCAATGCAGCTATCCTGCTAACTCTGTAATTCCACTTAATTATACAGGGCCCTTTGCAAATGCTTTGAATTAGCTACCTCCCTCCTTCTTTCAATTCCATACAGCGCACAGAAGTGAACACTGACTAATGCATGTTAGATTTCAACCATCCTTGGTTTGTGTCAAGCGAAGGCAGAAGACAAGGCAGGTTTGTGTGCATTGGTCTTTATTTTTTTAAAGCTTGGGCTCTAAACCACATCCAGAAAAGGCCAATGTGGGTGAAGGCTTTTGTTCCAGCCAGTTATTCACCTCGCTAATTCTTCTTATCAACCCCCTTGACTTCAGCAGTGGTCACCAAACTCCTTTCTGGAGATCCAGTATCTTGTAGATTTTCATGTCAACTTTGATTTATTGCACCTCACTCAACAAACTAGTGGCTCAATCTCAAATCTCCAGCTGATGAATGGACTGTGCTTTATTAAGGTTGGACTGAAAATCTACAGCACAAATCTCAACGCACATTGTTAGTTACCACTGCCTAAGAGTCTATGCTGAGGACCTTGATTAGTGAGAATCAGGTGCTTAACCACTTGGTTAGAATCAAGGCCTGCACCAACATCAGCAGTTTCCGTACAAAGAGATAACCTCTGGTTTCAAATTTTGGAGGCACAGACAATTGTTCCATTGCACCAGTGTTTGGGTGCGGGGTCTTACCGTACTGCAGATTTTGGAATGGACCCATAAAGCAGGGAGCTAAGGCCACGGTACAGTCCCCGGAGTCCATGGTCCTGAACCGTTAACTTTACGCAGTCTCCTGTGATTTGAGGAGACGATACACGCATGACCCACAAACAGTGCAGCTAAACAGGGCTGCAATTAGGTAAATTTCAATTTGCAGTTTGCTCAATTCACTAAATGACCTCAGATTCAATCACTGGATGTAAATGTTTGATGATCATTTTTCTTGTCAAAGTCATAAGCTGAAGTGCAATCAATTGCCTGAACTGACTTTTTTGAAACTCAGCTGATCCCAAATATGCAGTTCAGGCCTGACGCACGGCCTTTGTAGCTCTCACCAATTCCCCTGTATCTGGGAGGGTTGGCTCTCTCGTCAAGCTGCAGTTGCGTCTTCACATATTCTGTGGGGAAGGTAATGCAGATCTCTATGCCACCAGCGAGTCCACCTGTATGTATGTATGAAAATGTTATCTCCTCTTCCTGGTACGAAAGAACAGTCCTTATTCAAGTTGCTGTGGTACCACCGCCACTGTTCAAGTTCAAAGATATAACTAACTCCTCCTCTACTCCAGCCGTCCCGAGAAACACGCCGTCGCTATTATAAATGCAAATGCCTATGAGATTTACAGGTAGTGTAACCGCTTATTAAATAAATTCCTGATCAATACTAGGCTACAGTTATCACTAGCTCCCGTGTCGCAATAAAGAATGGGCGTGCCGCTGATTACAGAAGCAGTCAGTATACGATCAATGTACATCAGAAATCGCAGCCAATATCACAATAAACGGGGCCTGCAGTGCAGCTCGAGGTGGGTAGTGCAGTTTTCTACCGATGTCGGTGGGGTGATAACTGATGATGAATAATATTAATCTGTTATAATGCAAACAGCAGAAATTGGTTCTAGCTTCAACAAAGGACCATTCTTGCCGCACAAATCGGCTTCAAAACTGGGCACCAATCATTTGATAGCACTGTCTCAATCTAGCACCCCGAATTCTGTTCAGATCTGTATACAGGTCTAAAAGCATTCTTACAAATTAAATTCAGAATAATATCAGCCCAGGGTGTAGCTAGCAAGCAAGTCGAAACGACTAAAGCCCCTCATTAGTGGCTGAATGAAGGGACTCGTGACCGTGGCGACAGACAGCGGTTATTTTGTTTGTCTGGACTAAGGGAAACAATCAATCAATGAACATACCTGCTAAAATGGCTTTCCCTGGATGTGTCATCTTTCTACCACCGATCGCAGCAGCGGATAACGTTCTTTTCGGAGAACCCATGTTGCAGATTTCCGGGTAACATCGCGACATCGCCGTGCCAGACACAGCATTCGCACGGTGGGAATGACCCTGGATCAGTGTAGCGGGATGCGATTGCTGAGAGCATCTTCGTCTAAAACGATCACACGGTGCTTCGGAGATTGAAAATGGCTTGCACAAAGACGACATTGAGATTTCTTGCTCAGAGCTAATTGTCAAACTGTATTCAAAGGATGACGAGCAGTAATTGAAGTATAAAACTGCCAGGTCTACTGCACAATCACAGATTGTGTTGTTGAAGCGGATCGTCATGAATATTACGTTATAGTATGTCATGAGGACATGCCGACTGTCCAATCAAGTGGTCCAGTTGAATCGTACTTGCAATCAATTTGTTTAATATTAATGAAGTCGATGACCAATTGCATTACTAGGTTTGTCCGCGTATCCAATACAGTCTATCTAATTTCGTCGTCAAATTTTCACTGGTTTGTGTTCCGCAAACATCACGGATTCTATTGGCTGTACAAAAATCAGGTGCATCTTGTTAGACGACACGGTAATTCAGATTTAATAGCCGTGCGGGAATCCATTGGACGAGACAGAAAGGTCACTTCGAGTCATGAGAAGGTCTGTCCGGAGGTCTTGAGGAAGGTAAGCCAGGAACAAAAAATTGTCGCCTTCCCGCAGCCTTTGAATATTTGACTGCAGCCACCGAACGTTCCCGAAAAATGCAGTCAAAGACAAAGCTGGGAATATATTTGACATTCTTACGCCAGAGTTTAAAACAATACATGAGCCAAACACCAGCAAGTGCCTTAAATTTGCAGCCTAAGGAGCGCAGCTGCTTCTCCTCCCTTGGAATTTACTTTTATGGGCGTTGAATTTTGTTATGATATTTCTGGAAGAATCTAAAGTAATGACCCAATTCATAGTTTTCAGTCACGTGATTGCTGCGTACCCCTGGAGGAAAAACACCGTTTAATTATCGCGGGTAATATTTGACATTCCACAGAGCAGCCTCGCAATTCTGTCTTTTTCTATTTTGTTTGTTTCAACCCCCGGAAACCTCTCTCAAGAAGAACAATACGTTAAGAAACATCACGTTATAGGCACTTGTAATCCATCTGCAGCGCCTGCCACAGTAAGCCTATTTAAAAACAGTTAACCAAGTCCCAATCGTTACCCTGGCTCCACTTTAGCAATTTTCACATTTTATATAGCTAGCTGTCTTGTGGAGAGTCTTTCCCGTTAAACTGATGCCAGGATTAATGCATACTAAAGTAGGCCTACAGATACAGTTGAGTAAAACCAGCATATTGCGGATTCAATTGGACCAGCTCATTTTGTCCGTTATGAGCGAAATCCGCTACATGCATAAAACTGACAAAATCCGTTATACGCACAAGAGAGATTATATCCGCTATATACGTGTAACAGGTTATATCCGTTATACACATGTATGAATTTATATGTGGCCTATGCTTTGTGTATAAAGATCGGAAGAACTTCATTCTGAAGTGCTCGTACCGGTGCCTACTTGTTGTCTTCATTTAGTCCGTCTTTGCCCTGACTCAATGGATAACAGGATGATACTGCGTGTTGCTCCAACTGGGATCAATGAAGAATGCTAAAAACTTAAGTAAGTAAATGAAACTCTGCCAATTTCAGTTTCCGCGAATGCACTTTTATAAACTTGCACCTTCCCCACGGGCAAAGTGCTAGTTTAACAATAAGTTTACAACAGAGTTCCGTCCTTGTTAAGTGTAACCCACGGTTAAATGCGCGCAGGAATCCACTTACAGTTAAAACAAGGAGACATGGTCAACAACATCCCCCGCCAAATGTCTTCTTTAAAGATACTATGAACAGAGGCTCCCAGAAATGCCACAAGGGCAATAACTGTGGGAAAAATAATAGTGTGCTTCTTATTTTCGAACTGCATCAGGGTCTTTATGGTCTTAAGCTACAAACCAAATTTGGTTATCCTATCTGGAATATTTCCCGTGAAAAGTTGTTCCCCTTTACATATACCGTGAACAGAGTATAAAAAAGTGAATCAAGGGCAATAACTCCGAAAAAAATAATCACGCATGTCTCATTTTCGAACTCGATCAAGGTCTTTATGGTCTCAAGCTACACACCAAATTTGGTTATCCTATCTGGAATATTTCTTGTGAAAAGTTGTTCCCCTTTATCCCAGGACGGACGGACGGGAAAAATAATCACGCGTGACGGATCAAGGTCTTTATGGTCGGAGGTCGAAATTTCTTGTGAAAAGTTGTTCCCCTTTTCCCCGGAGGCCAATCTCCCGGCCTTAACGTGGCGGGGATAATAATGAGGAGACAATGCATTAATTTAACTGTTAAATTATGTCAGTTTATAACCGTGTCGGAAAGCCGAACTTCATTTCGTTGCTCTGTTGCAAATGCGTATGTGCATGGTGCAAACCAGCTTATCCGGTATACGAGTGCTTTGTAATGGAAATGCATTGTGACGGGACTGGACATTATGTCCGATTTAAGCGAAAATCCGGTATATTCGATGTTTATTTAATGGAAAAACATGACAGAAAATCGGAACTTGAGCTGTTGTCCAGTACAGGCGAGTTTCCATTTTATACGAGGACGGTTTAGGCGAGTCCTATTGTAGTTAGCCTATATGTATTTTCAATCAAGATGGGTCAATAATGCTGTTGTTTGGGAGGTGAAGGGGAAAAAATCTTAATTTTCAATGCAAAGGTGAGTGCTACTTAGCCAGCTAATAAACATTGATTGTGCCAGTTGTTAGTCTTCGATTACCAGCCAGCCGTTCAATAGTAGCCTAGTAACGGTAGCAACAAACCCACGATTGCCTCCTCTGTTTTTTTTTTTTTTGTCTAAACAGGATGCTGTACAAGCACATCGCTTTCCTCCGCATGTCACTGCATCCTACCGAACAACAAATAAATGGTATTTTGGCTAGGCAGTACGGTTAAAATGACTGGAGGGAAGCGGAGGAATCTCTCTTTTGCCTTCCAGGTGGGCGTTTCCATTAAACTATGACGTCATGTGAAAACTATGAATTGGTGTGCCGTGGTGAAATATTTGAAATAGATACTTTCATCTACAAACTATGACTATTAACAAAATAATTATCACTGTGGTCAACAGTAATTCTGCAATTTTGTCGAAACCTTAGCTGTAGTGCGACTATCCTATAGCTAATCGACCAGGGGCAATTGTTATAAAGGGTCATTGTAACATCTCAAATGGCTCCAATTATAAATGAGACATGATGAAACTCATTATGCACGTGGTCAGTGATGACCCCTCTCTGCCCGCCAAGGGACAAACTGCTGTCTCATGCTTGTTTAAGCGCCTTTGTCAAGACTCATTTTTGAGGTTTGAAAGTATTTTCATCTGCAGTATTTTCTCCATATTGTCATAACCTCTTGTCTACGCGTTGTTCTGTTTCATTTTGATGACCGTTCTGTTGTCTAATGTTTGATATCTCTAAAATTTAGCTTTGTTGTATCTAGCAATCCAGGTAGTTTGTGTCATGGGTGGCACCCTTGGGGGCTACTGTAGCGATGTGTTATAATTGCCTCTGACTCTGACGAAATGGTGTCCAGCATAGTAATCTCAAAAAAGATTTTTTTCAAAAAATTTAGGAAAAGTGTTTTGTGTTCTGTTGAAATGTCTGTGTATTCTATTTATTGTATATTTGTGGCATTGTCCAGTGATTAAGTATATTGCCCCTCAGTTTGGGGACCATGGTTAAATTCCCACTAGGAGCCAATATTTCATGCTTTTAAAATCTTTGTCTATGAAACAGAAATTCTTAATTCTGCATCCTTCCATATTGGCTGGAAATCAATATATTTTTCAACTATTATTTTTGGTTTTTAATTGTAGGCTGGTTTTAAAACTCAGCCATATTGAAACTCAAACTCAAATCCTGGTCGGAACCATTTATTTTTTTACAGAAAGGGCGATGGTAACGTCTGAAATTCCACCAATCAGAAAGACAGATCCATGAAACTCCATGTGCTCTGCATGATCTTTCTCTGCCTGCTAATAAACTGGCTGATGTCTCATACTTGTCAAACTTTTTCTGCCGGGACGTTTTTTGAGGAATGAAAGTAATTATTACCTCCGCCAAGGAGGTTATGTTTTCAACCATTTTTGTTGGTTTGTCTGTCCGTCTGTCTGTTTGTTAACAGGATAACTCAAAAAGCTATGAAAGGTTTGGCAGGAAATTTGGTAGGATGATAGCTGGTAGGCCCAGGATGAGTTGATGCAGTTTCGGAAGTGATTTGGAACATATTCTGGATTCTGGATCCGGAAGAAATACAATATATCTGCCTCACATGGGTCTGTGTGATATTTCTGACCGGATAACTCAAAAAGTTATGAACGGTTTGGCAAGAAATTTGGCAGGATGATGGGTGGTAGTCCAAGGAAGAATTGATTTGATTTTAGAAGTGAACCAGAACATATTCTGTTCCCAAAAGAACAGGTATATGGCATGGCAGAGGTATGCGCTCTACCAAGTGCCTTCTAGTTTGTAACTGCACTATGTATGATTAATGATATTGTTTCAATTAAAATTGATTTAATTTTTCCATTGGATAGTTATATTGACAGGAGCTTATTGTGGTCAGTGAGATTCATATAAAGGTGTCATGAGTGTTACAAATGCCCCCACATGCTGTTACAGTCCCCCCTGAACGCGTTGACAGATTTAACATTTCACTTTCTAAAGAGGAGTAAGACGACCCCTCCTGTTATCAGTGTTCAGTTCAAAAGCCAGCATCTCTGATGGTATGGGGATGCATTAGTGCATATGGTGTGGGACACTTGCATGTTTTAAAAAGCACCATGAATGCTGAAAGGTATATAAAGGTTTTAGAGCAACATATGCTCCCCTCCAGACGACCTCTGTTCCAGGGAAGGCCTTGTGTATTTCAGCAGGACAATGCAAAACCACATACTGCAGTTATTACAACAGCATGGCTTTGTAGTAGAAGAGTCCGTGTGCTGAACTGGCCTGCCTGCAGTCCTGGTCTTTCACCGATTGACAACATTTGGCGCATAATTAAATGAAAAGTCCGTCATAGGAGACTCAAAACTTTCCAGCAGCTGAAAGCCTGTATTAAACAAGAGTGGGATCAAATTCCAATGGCTAAACTCAAGAAACTTGTCTCCTCAATGCCCAGACGCCTCCACTCTGTGTTAAAAAGAAGAGGGGATGCTACACCATGGTAAACAGGCCCCTGTCCCAACTTTTTTGAGAACTGCAGCAGCCATCAAATTTGAAATGAGCTCATTTTGTGGATAAAATTGTAAAATTTTTCAGTTTCAACATTTGCTATGTTATCTCTGTTCTATTGTGAATAAAATACTGGCTGGTGTGATTTGGAAGTCATTATGTTTTGATTTTATTGACAATTTACACTTTGTCCCAACTATCTCAGAATTGGGGCTGTATATTGCCACTACTTTGCAGTACTTTTTTAAATATTACTTGGACTGATAGGCACCAAGTCTAAAAATGGGCTCTTTTTTTTTTTTTTTTTTTTTTTTTTCCCCGTGTCACGATCTTCCGTAGGCTCGGTTACCAATGCAGCGCGTGCACAAATTTTAGTTACGAGTACGAGTTGAAAAGCTCATTGCCCCAAGTAAAGGCTATCAGTAGCCTGTTGTTGTTGTTGTTGTTGTTGTTGTTGTTGTTGTTGTTGTTGTTTATTAATTTCATGTATAATTATTACAATACAGAATTTATTAGAACTCAAAGATTTCACTTTTTTGGAGTTTAAACTACACCTGTTAACTAATATTAAAGTTTCAATGACCATTATTGTACAATCAAAAGTAAATGTGAACGCATCAAGTAAAAATGAACATTTCATGACATTTTGTGATTTTGAGATATAAAGGCTGGTTAAGTTGGGAACTTTTCATTGGATCTACAGTAGCGGTTTACTTCTTACATGATGCCATTGAGGTGAATCACTCCAATTTTTTGACATCAAATGCTTTGTAGGTACGTTCCACAAATTACAGCAAAATGTAAAAGTGTCGTGAAATGTCCATTTTTACTTGATTCATTCACAAATGTTAAACCATTTTAGTTTGCATTTCTGTTAGTCCAAGGAGTCCCTTCTGAATTGTAAGTATTCTGGCTCAATTTTTTGTTGATTGATTGAGGAAATTCAATTTGGTAAGTAAATTACAAACTCATTTGAACAGCCACACTGCATGGTATGCTTTTGCCATCCACTCTATATGAGTCCTTAAATTTGTTGATAAATGTAATTTTTAAATGCATCTTGTGCCTGATGCTTTCATCCAATTAAATTAGCTTGAATAATTGCTGCTACAGAGGGTACATGTTGTGGGAGCCTAGAGAACTATAGAGAGAACCTCACAGCCATCTCTGCTACTTGTAATACATTTGCAAGACTCTACATCAGCAAATTAATTTTTTTTTTTTTTTTTAATTGCATTAAAATGGATTCTAGATCTGTCTAGCAACAGCATATGCCTCAGGCTATCTGAAGTTGTGGTAATAAAAAAGAGACTCATTTATGAAAATAATTTATAGTATAACATATTTGACAATGTAATTGCAACAACCATTTTACAAAGTACTATTTTCTATTTCTGTACAATATGCAAGCATCCAGAAGTAATTTCATGCCATACATATGTAAGTAACAACAACAGTGGTGGGCTATGAGCACTAATAACTATCATGGATTGGTCAATACTCCTATTATTCTACATCAGTTTGTCAAAGTCATTTCAGACACAACAGAAAAGGAAATGTGAAAAACTGTTATTAAATAATCTATCAATCAACATAAATGATGTGAGAACTGTTTTTGATCGACAGGCACAGTATTGTCTGCATTGTTGATAGTATTAATCTCAATTGACCTAATGAGTGCAATGACCTTAATTAACCCTTAGGGCGCTGAAATAATTTTTTTTTAAATATAAATTTAATTATCTTGTGCTGTTGAAAACCTATCATTTTTTAAACAAGTAGCCACATGATAGGTTTTCAACAGCTTTGATTTTGACATCTTACATCATTGAGCATCAATAGCTACATTTAGTGCTCTAAGGGTTAATGGATGGATCAGTGTTCTGTGTGCAAGGCGCTGACTTGTAATGGCTGTGCAAGTTCACAGCATAATGAGCCTCAATTCGTTTTGTCTTCCGATTAGTCTAGCATTTGCTGCAAGTTCTGCATTAGCCGGTACATGTGTGTCGAATGTGGAGGTAGCCCTACTGCAAGGCACACAGTGCTTACAGGGCTGACCGAAATATAATTATGTGCATAGAAAGGCAGGTGTTTTCTCTACAATGATTTAAATCGTGGCGGTGATCACTCTCCTGTGTTCATGTAACTCCTGTCCACCCATCTCGCCCGGTCTGTTTCCCTGTAAGAGATCAAATTGACATAAGCTTGACCATCACTTCACCATTCTGTGTCCAACTGATTTTAAGATAATTCTTTAATTGCCTGCACTACCAGGGCACTGAACTGTGCCATACAATATGTGAACATTCAATATTCGACATAGAAATCGAAGATCTGCGTTTTAGACTGGATCTAACCGCTAAAGCCTCAGTGCAGTAGCTGAAGCATGAATACAGTTTATGTTCTTGGGGTTGACAGTGTTATGAAGAGGGCATGCAATTATTCTGAATCATCAATACAAACCATTTCATGTGTGGCTTCTGTTTGGTCACTTAACCACTTTTCCACAAGGCATTTTCAGGCCGTCAAATACGAGGCATTTAGCCTGGAAACAGGGAGAGGTGAGTGATGAAATATCAAGCAATCAGCTATTTCAATTTGTTTGGGTCAGATCTAAAGTGTTTTAAAGGCAATCTTTGTGAAAAAAATTCTGAAGAACGAATTTGCTTGTTTTCTATCTGACAGTCTAAAGGACCCATAAATAAGAAACCCTGCCCATTTTATATGGCTGGTATTCGTCTTTTCAGTACGTGTGCAGTAAAAGAAGTATGAATTCGCTGTGACTTTTTCATCTATGCCTATGCTTAACAGAGAACCTGCAGGTCATCTTACAATTTAAGTCTCTGGGCTCTATCTTACACCTGGCACACAGCGGCACAAAGCGTGACCCAAGTGTCTTTGCTAGTCTATGTATCGGCGCAGTTGTCATTATCCCGTCCAGTGCCCAGTTTGCATTAACAGCAAATGTAATTGCGCTAAACTGAGCGCCTATGGGCATGTTGGTCTTAAAATGAGGTGCGGTCAGGCGCACTTATGCCGCGTTGCTATCTTGAGACTGCAAAAAGCAAACGTGCTAACATAAACTTGGTCTAAAGTCAATGGTCAGTTTTTGATGGCTAATTTCAGGGTGTATAGTCAGATGGTATCATGCGTCTCTGTAGGCAAGTGAAGGTTCACTCCATGGAAACGGCGAAATACTCAAATTCCAATTTTCATTTGAAACACTTTAAGAATCAGTGAATAACAGATTAAAAAGATAAATAAGATTAGTGTTGGGTGGGATATGGGTGAGAGTTCAGAGGCCCTCTTTGAGACTGCCATTGATTCCAGATTTTGGAACAGTGGAGTTCTGTAAATCAGGACTCTTGTATCCTTGTAACAGCTGGGATATTCAACAACCTTTTTTCCTCTCATTCCAGTCGGCCTTATCTGGGGCTGTCTCATTTAAACTGTCTGCTAGCAGGTGGCTATAGTGATGGCTGGCAGAATGCCAGTAGGCTGACACTGGCACACCAATAGTAAATCTCCCTGAAGTCTAAAGCATACTTTTTATCTGAGCTAAGGCCATTCATTGAACTTGTTGTTTTATTATTCAAATTTTATCTATGGAAACAGCTGTGGTATACACATTCTGAACATGCATCGAGTGATCAGGCTGAGATATAATAGCTTGCCTGGCCATATCGACTAGGCAGAATCTCTGGGAGTTTAAGACCAGGCTTGGTGCAGTGCTTGATATCATCTAGTCCTGTAAGTGTTGGGTTCACTTTAGTAAGAGGAGAATGGGCTGAATGGATGTATTCTGAGCACTCATGTTATGATTTTTTTATGGTATGTTATATGATATTTTATATGATATGCAATGCCATATTATAACAAATAACCTGTCATATGTAATGTTATATGTTATGTTATATGATGGTGGTATATGTTATGTTGTATGTGATGCTATATGTTATGTTATAAAAATCTACACATGAATGCCTGAACACTAACTGAGCAGTGTGTACTTGGTGAAAGTGCGCACTCTCCATGGGGATGCCTGTACCTCGTGCCACCGCAGCGTGTCCAGCGGAAGCGCCAGATGACAGTGCGGACAGGTGCTGGTCTGTTCCCCGTCCTCCCCCCTCCTCTCCCTCCTGAAGGGCCCTTCGCACCCCCACAGGGGCAGAGGCGTGGATCGGGAGGAGTGGGCCACTCCAAAGTGCGGCCGAGGGTCCTGCAGGAAGCTGTAGCGCTTCCCTCTGGGGGGCAGCCCCAGGGTCTCAAAGTCCAGCTGGAGGAGACCAAAGCAAGAGAAGTTATTTCACTGTTCACTGGGTGTGTCCCAATACTCAAAAATAATGCATCCTGCTCTCCTCCACCTGTTTCCTTTTCTTATCTGGAAGTACTGAGATGCACCTACTGTGTCCCCTTGCTTACTCTTGAGTGTACATATTAAGCATACTGGATGAGAACGTTGTTGAGGAGGATAAATTTCCCTCAAATAGTGCACTTATTTCCAGGATTTTGCTGACTATATTCAGGCTGAGGCTTTTCGGGAGGAAAATGATGCACAAGTATGGCCGCAAGGACAGAACGTCTGATGACACTTCTACAGTTCAGCTGGAAAATAGCTTATTGGATACTTCTTGCAAAGTGCCCATTTGGTTCTGAAATGTTCACAAAACAGTACACAGTACGCTTGGCACATATCTAGTTTAGGTGCTCATTTGCACAGAGCCCAAGTCAAGCAGGCCTGTAGGACAGGAAAGGGAACACAGTGAGTGTTTGTGGCAGACAGCAGGTGGACGGTGTGAGTTGGTTACCTGGAGTCTCTCCATTGTGTCTGTGGTCAGGGACTTCATGCAATACCAGCACGGCTCTGACACCTGCCCTAATGGGAACACACAGGTGAGGTGGTCACATGGATGGTCTCCATGGTAACAGTGACGGGCTAGTGTGACAGCACAGATTATATAAATAAACCACATGGCGAACTTCTATGTTTTCTTTCCTTGACACACTTTGAAATAAAGGTGCAGAAAAAGTAACTTTTTGTTCTTTCTGACAGAAATGTAATGTACTAGGGAAGCACTATAGACTGTATAAAAAGATGGACGCAGCACCCAGGTCAAAACTGAGGCCAATGCAGAAATCTATAAAATTTGCATTTTATTTCATTTTTGTAAATTATGGTCCCAAATAGACTAGAATAAAGGATAAAGCCAGAATATGCTTTGGGGGCGTGGCTATCCTCCTGTCCTCGTCAGATACGGTCAGATCCACCCGTAGATCAACCCCTCGCTCCTCCATGGATCTTCAATTCACGCTCTCGTCCAATAGGAATCACATCCGGTTTCAAAATGGCAAAATGTCGCTGTTCAAATTGCCAAAATCGAGGCTTCCTAGATGGTATGCTGAAACCAATGGGTGACGTCACAGTTGCTTCATTCATCTTTTTATACAGTCTATGGGAAGCACTGTTCAGCCTAACTGGATGCTAAAGAGTACAATTTACTCAAAAAAAGTAACAAATTCATAATATTTTCCTAATAAGGGGTAAAGTATTATGTATTTACAGAGTACCACCCCTCTGACACTCATTACCACTCTTCACAGCTTCTTTTTTGAGAAGTTTACTTTTCCGATTTCTGATAAATTTAGTGTGGTATATTTAAGTGCTACTGATTGGTCCATTTGAAATGATTACTAGAGTCCATCATAATGCTTTACAAAGATTTACAATGGTAGTTTTGGTGGATTATTGGTCTAAAAATTTCAGCAAAGTTGCATATCTATTTTATGATCATTATCATTATTATTATTATTATTATTATTATTAGTATACTGAAATGTGGCAAGTTTTCTCAAAATTCAAAAACTTGATCTTGGCTTGATATATAATACTTGTCATTGATCAGGACAACAAAATTACTGACAGTGGAATTAAACAGTCAGGCAGTGCATTTGAAACTATCCTCAGTTTCATAGTCAGACATAATGCAGCTTCAGTTTCAGTTAGCAGGCAGCTTGAGAAACATTAGACAAGCAGCACAATGGACTGCAGGCTGGCATTTGGCCTGTCCAGTAACATCAAAACCATGCCTCTCTGGGGTCTTGTGAAGGGGGGAAAAAAACTGCCACAACATGAAATTATACTTTGATCGAACACTATGAAGTTTATCTGATCATACAATCCCAATTCCGAAATAGTTGGGACGAAGTGTAAATTGTGAATAAAATCAAAATGCAATGACTTTCAGATCACATGAGCCAATATGTTATTTACAATGGAACATAGATAACATTTCAAATGTTGAAACTGAGACGTTTTACATTTTTATTGACAAAATGAGCTTATTTCAAATTTTCTGGCTGCAACAGGTCTCAAAAAAGTTTGGACACAGGCAAAAAAGGGCTGAAAAAGCAATTAATATATAAGAGAATCAGCTGAAAGAACATTTAGCAATTAATTACATTAACTGGCATCAGGTGTGTAACATGATTGGCTATAAAAGGGATGTCTTACAGAGGCTGAGTCTCTCAGAAGTAAAGATGGCCCGAGGCTCTCCAACCTGTGAAGGCTTGCGTAAAAAAATTGTGGAATACTTTAAAAACAATGTTCCTCAATGTCAAATTGCAAAGACTTTGAAGGTCTCATCATCGACAGTGCATAATATCATCAAAAGATTCAGAGAAGCTGGAAAAATCTCTGTGCGTAAGGGACAAGGCCGAAGACCTTTACTGGATGCCCGTGATCTTCAGGCTCTTAGACGCCACTGCATCACTCACGGGCATGATTCTGTCATTGACATTACTAAATGGGCCCAGGAATACTTCAAGAAACCACTGTCTGTAAACACAGTCCGCCGTGCCATCCACAGATGCCACCTAAAACTCTATCATGCAAAAAGGAAGCCATTGTTGAGCATGATCCAGAGGCGCCGTTGTGTTCTGTGGGCCAAGGCTCATTTAAAATGGACTGTAGCAAAGTGGCAAAGTGTCCTGTGGTCAGATGAGTCCAAATTTGACATTCTTGTTGGAAATCATGGGCGTCGTGTCCTTTGGGCTAAAGAGGAGAAAGACCACCCCTCCTGTTATCAGCGTTCAGTTCAAAAGCCAGCATCTCTGATGGTATGGGGATGCATTAGTGCATATGGTGTGGGACACTTGCATGATTTAAAAAGTACCATGAATGCTGAAAGGTATATAAAGGTTTTAGAGCAACATATGCTCCCCTCCAGACGACATCTATTCCAGGGAAGGCCTTGTGTATTTCAGCAGGACAATGCAAAACCACATACTGCAGCTATTACAACAGCATGGCTTCGTAGTAGAAGAGTCTGTGTGCTGAACTGGCCTGCCTGCAGTCCTGGTCTTTCACCGATTAAGAACATTTGGCGCATAATTAAACAAAAAGTCCATCAAAAGAGACCCAAAACTCTCCAGCAGCTGGAAGCCTGTGTTAAACAAGAGTGGGATCAAATTCCAATGGCTAAACTCAAGAAACTTGTCTCCTCAATGCCCAGACACCTCCACTCTGTGTTAAAAAGAAGAGGGTATGCTACAGCATGGTAAACAGGCCCCTGTCCCAACTTTTTTGAGACCTGTAGCAGCCATCAAATTTGAAATGAGCTCATTTTGTGGATAAAATTGTAAATTTTCTCAGTTTCAACATTTGCTATGTTATCTCTGTTCTATTGTGAATAAAATACTGGCTGGTGTGATTTGAAAGTCATTGCGTTTTGATTTTATTCACAATTTACAGTTTGTCCCAACTATTTCGGAATTGGGGTTGTATATATAACCTCTCCAAGCGTGATATCACAGAACAAGCTGCTTTGGATTATGTGATAAACACCTCTAAACTGACCACTGTATAGCAGGAACTACCTGAGGTAGGACATATCAAACAAATATTTTAGGTTATTCAAGAACAAAGTCTAAAACTAAAATATTTTTTCTTAAAAACTCACCAATGGCCGACAATATTTTCACCCATATATCCCATTTGATAACCTTGCTTCTCAAGCTCCACAGTAACTTGAACCCTTTTGAGCCCTCATACAGAAATTTCCGTATGACGCTAATTGACTCCTCTGCCCAAATACGGATTTAAAAAAAAAATGTTTTTCGATTGCCTAGGGGTCCTCACTCTTATCAAGAAAGGGCTGGTGTGGGTGCAGGCTTTCATTCCAACTAAGCAGCTACACATCAGATTGTACTAATCAAGGTGCTCGCATATTCAAATTCAAACTGATCGTCTATCTCTGAATATTTGAGCTCGATATGTACAATCTGCTACATTTTGCTGTAAATAAATGCATACGACTTGGAATGCATGAGCAACATTTAATTTTACTATTTCGTACCATGAAATGCTATGGTTAACCCATTAATGACCACTGTCCCATTTCTGGGACATGGCACATTTTAACCTCTGTAACCCAAGTGAATGCGTTACTGTGACTAAGCTGCTGTAGCTTAATCAAGGGAAGTAACATGCAGGAAAAGTGCTTATGAGAGTAGTCTCCTTTACAGCAGTGGTGGGGGCCGCCATTTGCATGAATTATCTGAATCTGTAACAGCACTATGTGACGCTCCAGGAGGTGTGTGTGCGTCATTTTTTCTGACTGAGGCACATTTTTATGTTACTCTAAAGACAAGAATTGGAGATAATAGCATTGTCTAAATATGTTTTCCTCAGAATGATGATTTTTATGCTTTCAACAATCTGTGTACATTCTTGAAGGAACATAATTTGGGGTCCTCGATGACAAAATAAATATTTTTCCCCAGAATATAAGTGTTGAATGTTCATTGTACGCCATATCCGATAGTAAAAGGTAACTTTTACTTTGAAAAGAAATTTGGGCATTAATGGGTTCACTCATAACTGAATAAAACCTGAGCATGTCTGATTGGGCGGAGCAGTCATGTTTGGTTTTGTAAAAGCTGGGTGTCAAAGGGCTAATTGATTACACTTGGAATTAATTTTTCAGAGATGAGATCAGTCAAAATCTCAGCTCCAGTGGTAGAGTTAGAAATTTTATTTGAGCCCTCTAAGCTATCTGGCCTCCAGTAATGCTTGGAGATTTGTACAGTGTAAGAAGTGACAGAGCATGCACACAAAGCTGAACTCTTATGTCCATTTCCCTGTATCACATCCAGAGGGCACATTTTCCTTCCTATTGCACTGACTGGTCTGAGGTGCGCAGTCCTCGAAGGCTCCCCCTAGTGGTAGACTCACTGTGAGCGTGGTGCTGGGCCGTAGTGCTGGGAGAGTGGGCGTGGTTTGTGGTGCCGTGCCATGCTGTAGGGTGATCAAGGCTGTCCTGCTGTGGTAAGAGCTCTTCCACACAGTCCAAATGGCCATCTATCTGGCCACCACTGGAGTGCTGCTCCTCGCTGTCTCCAGAGAGCTCCTGGTGGTCAGAACATGCCGGAGACTCTTCACCATCCTCTAACTGGGATGGGGAGAGAAGAGTGAGAAGCTGATCATTGTTGAAATTGAGGAAAAGTTGAAATTGAAGGAAAGTTTGATTGAATTAAGTTGCATCTTGCTTTCATTGTCACCTAACGAAGTTATGTTTTCAGTTCAGTTTTTATTGGTTTGTTCGTCAGCAAGATTATGGAAAAAACTACTGGCCCAGATTTAATGAAATTTGATTGAAGGATGTAGCATTGGTCCAGGGAAACCCATTTCATTTCTGCGCAGATCTGAATCATGGGGCGAATACACTAATTATTTAACACATCCGTTTGCTTTGTTAGATGGGGGATTTGGCCGTGCAGGAGATTTGCGCTCTCTGAGTGCCCTTCTTGTTGTACATGCACAATTTTTTTTCAAAAATTTTCTGATCTGAATCTCAAAATCTTGGTGCTGGCCTGTTAGCCAGCTAAGAGGGACTAATCTCGTATAACAGCAGAACATCATCTGATTTAGCCTATTGCAGTAGACTGCCAGCTGAGAGTAGTGGTGATTGGGTCCGGCAGTCGTCATTTTGAAAGAATTTTATACTGTGGCTGGCTCTGTCGAGGCTGAGTATTGGAAAGGTTGCTGGTTATAACTCTGAACTGGCAGCGAATAATTGGTAGAAGGGCGACTGGTCCTGGCTCTGACCTGGCCGTAGCTGATTGGCGGAAATACAGCTGGTTGCCACTGATTTGTGGAAGGCTGTTGGTTTCTGATCTCACCTGGATGTGCTTGTCTGATCCGTCGCTCTCTGCTTTGTCCCAAAGGTCAAGCTCCTCTCTACCTGGGCTTAGGCTTTCACACAGGGCACATTCAGACACCTCATGACTGTGTGTGTGTGAGTGTGTATGAATTTGGAGGTAGGGTAAGAGAATGGAAATGTGTGTAGTGTGATTTGTGGGTGTTTATATGCAAGTGTGTGAAATTTTTTTTTGTATTTGTACATGGTGTGTGCGTACAGTTGTGCATACATTTTGAGTGTGAAAGTGAGCATGCTCACACACAGTTGTGAGTTTGTGAGCGTGAGTTGGTGTGGACGCGCACGTATGTGGGTGCGTTTTTATCAATGAGTTGATGTGAGCGTGTGTGTTGTGTAGTAGGAAAGCAACAAGGACAAGGAGTTAGAGTCGAAAACAAAATCACATAGCACAACCGATAAACACAACTACAGTTTGTCATGCACAGCAAAATGCTCCGAGTTAGTTCAGCTTTTCGGAGAGTGCAGTTAAGTCCTGCAGAGTCTGAGAACGCTCTTGCCGGAGTGAAACCAAATAAACTTTATTCAAATTGATTTATCTCTGAACATTCTGCTGTTTGTAGTCCGTACAGAGGGACATTACTGCCCTTGTCCTAGGTTGACTGGTACTTCCTCAACTAAAAAGAGAATTAAGCCGCTTTCACACTGGGCGCGAAAGGAATTTTTCGCACGACAGATTACATTCAAAGTCAGTGCAAAGACGCGAATACACGCGTTTCGCGTGTATTCGCGTCTTTGCACTGACTCTGAATGTAATCTGTCGTGCGAAAAATCGTATCGCGTCCGGTGTGAAAGCAGCTTTAGACAGCTACTACTCTGAAAATTTAGCATGAAGATGTAACCTGTGAACAAGGAAGAGCCTCGAACTCAATCCAGACCATTTTTCCACCTCCCTGGTCCTTAATGCCCCTTAAACGGAGAAGGTGTTTCCATCAGCCGCGTCTAAGCCTGGTGTCAGTTACAGCCTCCCTCTCCCGCCGAGGTTATCGCGCAATCTTACCGCCGATTACGACGAAGTGGGGCTCTTCTATCACAGCGGGAACTCCACAAAGTGGCACCGAAAATTCCCCAGCACTGTCACAAGACCCCAATTTGGCTCAGTTTGGTTAAGTCCTTACCAGCAGGGCCAGGCGTGGCTGTCTCTCTGCGTTGGTTCATCTTCCATGCTCATAAACGGCCGCCTGTCAGTGTGTGTGTGCGCATGTGTGCGTGTTTTGTTTTCACTGCCCTTCTACGAAACGGAAACTGAGACCTGGTCAATATTTAATGCGTCTGAATGGCTCACAAGCAGATTTGCTGTAAGGCGTGAGAGCAGGGGATTGGGAGGTTGGGAGGAGGTTAGTCTGCAGGTTGTCGAAGGGGTGGGGGGATGGTTTGGGTGTCACTTTAGTCTGGTTCACCCAGTCCATCACCGATGCCCAAACTCGCCCCCTCCTTTTGGCAAACCTGCCATAAAAACAGCCCTTGTCAAAATCTGGGCAATGAAAACATGCAGCTCAATATTAGGGCATTATAAACTCTGCTACAAATATTAAATGCCATCATGCGTTACCGCGGGAACCACAGTCTCCCATTAATTCTCCTGTCAGACCTTCCGCATTCAATATATATGAAGAAGCGACAGGCATCATAAAGGTACAGATTGTATCACTGGGAGTGCTGTCCGGGAAATTTATGCCGCGACGCTATTCGCCGTGACCCGCGGTTTGACCTGCGCTGCAGTACGTCCCGCGTACCGGTACACAAACGCTCTGCAGCTTTCCAGTATGCAGTCTCTACTGCTCCTCCCTCTCCTCTCTCTCTCTCTCTCTCTCTCTCTCTCTCTACCTCCTATCTTCAGATTTTTCTCTCTTTATCACTCCTTCTCTTTCGGTCTCCCTCCATCCCCGTGACTCGGGAGAGAGCGTGGGAGAGAGCGACTTCTGATCTGGAGGAAGATTCGGATTGCAGCTCGGCGCAAGGCGATGGCGACCCATAGACAGAGCAGCAAGGCTCGCTGGGAGCTGGTGAGGTGGTGAGTCTCTCCCAGACGCTTCTCAGACTCCGCGGGACGAGGGGGCGGGGGGCGGGGGGCGGGAGGGAAGGAGGGAAGGGGGAGTTTTGGGAGGGACGGCAGCGCGCACACACAGATGGGCCTGTGATCATTGCATGTGATTCAGGAGTAATATTTGTGCTTTTTCATTAAGCCTCACCGTATATTAGTCATAAACCTCAATTCAGGTAAAAGAGAATACAGATTTTTGCAGACCTGTGCATTCACACTGATTTGGACACACACACACACACACACACGCACACACATACGGATGTGCTCATTCACACACAATGAGGTTCTATACAAGCGATGTGCGCACTCAAACTCTGACAGAAAGAATAATATATTGCGCATTAGTCCGGCAAATTCAGTTTTTTTCCCTCCCAGCTGATTCTGTGGGTGACTGCAGCCTCAGCTCACATTCATCTCTCTGCCGATAAAATATCGAACTGCTGTGCTGATGATTCATTGTGCCTCTCGCAGCATGAATTTCATGCCTTTGTGTTTTCGTGTAATACATTTCCATTCATGCGGCGCTGTAGAGGATTTTGTATAGTACATTTCCATTCATGCGGCGCTGTAGAGGATTTGAGTGATTCTCTCACTCGCCGCGAGAAATCTGGCCCTGCTCTGGCCTTGGCTGGCCTCGCCGTTATCGTCTGAACATGCGACACGCAGAAATTACCCTCGTAAATCCAACGTGCAATGCTCCTTCATCCACTGACCTTCCCAGACTGACAGCTTCATAAACTTGCAGGGAGTTTCTCTGACTCTTTTGGCCATTTGGCCTGCGTTTTAATTGGTGCTGTGCAAGTGATGAGGGCCATTGCAGGCAAACTGTAGCTCTGATGCGCCACATTTTGACCTATTCCTGCTGTGACAAGGAGAAGCTGGCTATTGAAGTTAATGTGCTGACATTGCTAGATAGCATTCTCTTGTGGACCATCAATGTCCTCAATATGGGATGTTTTTCTTTTTTTTTATTTTGCAATAAGTAGTCATTTTGGTGGTGCTTTCAGAATTTTGTAGAAGTGTGTGTTAGAGGTGTATGTTTGTGTGTGTATTTGCGTGTTTGTGTGTTTTCTGTGTGACACTTAAATATGTACATAGGGTTTGTGCATGTGTGTATGTATATCTATTTTGTTCGAGTGTGTATGTGTGTATTGTTTATGTCTGCTGCATATGTACGTTCATGTGTGTGTGTTTTGCTTGTGTGTGTACATGTGTGTCGCTTGTGGGTTACCCACGCTCACGTGGAGGTGCATGTGTGTGTTTGTGGGCACAGTCAGACAGGATATGTATGAAATGTGTTGGGGTATCAGATAAGGCAACTAAGTGTGCGAGAGAAAGAGACAGATATTGAGCACTGCAGCAAACTATAACAAGGCTCTCCAGTTCTCTCACTGCCCTCACTCCACTGCAACTCACAAAGTTTGAAACGCGGAACCATTTCAGCTTACACATTTCCTCACTGCGAGTTATAATAAATAATGATAATCATCATCATCCATCCATTCTCTATATATTATTATTATTATTATTATTATTATTATTATTATTATTGGGGGCAAGGTGGCACAGTGGTTAGCACTACTGCCTAGCAGAAAGAAAGTCGTGGGTTTGAATCCATCCTGAGGCCTTTCTGTGTGGAGTTTGCATGTTCTCTCCGTGTTCGTGGGGGTTTCCTCTGGGAACTCTGGTTTCCTCCCACAGTCCAAAAACATACATGTCAGGCTAAATAGACTCTAAATTGCCCGTTGGTGCGGGTGTTTGCACCTTGTGAGGGATTGGTGAGATATCCAGGGTGTGTTCCTGCCTTTTGCCCATAGTGCGCTGGGATAGGCTTAAGCTCCCCAGCGACCCTAATGAGGAAGAAGCGGTATAGAGAATGGATCGATTATTATTTTTATTAAAGCCAAGTTTCATGTGTTCTGTTATGTTGTCCCACCCCGATAACTTCCAACAACTGACAGAATTACTACAAATGGTGCTATTATTCTTACAAAACAATTATTTCTTAAAAAAAAAATCATAATAATAACATAGAGATGGGCCTGCAAAGTACTTTTTTCTTCATATTTTGTGAAAGCTTTACAATTTGATTTGTAATTTTCCTCACTGATCATTTCATAGCTTATCTGGAACTATCAATTGTTCTCATGCACTCAATCTACTTAATATTTAGTTTTCTCTTATACAGTAACAGGAATTTTTTTTATACGCATAGAAAAGAAAACAGACCTCTGCAGAGCTACATTTTGTGTGAAATCTCCATTTATAATGGGTTTATTTCAGTCCGCATCCAGCAGGTAGCAGCACACGACCTTCAAATTTCTTTTGTTTAAAAAGCTTTCGGTTCAGAGCTTCAAATGCTTGTATCTGTATACCTTATGCCCCCTGGTGTAAGGCGGTGCTATTGCAGGCCGGTGCCCTTTGACAGGTGTCAGGAGGGCCGAAGGAGTGGCAGCTGTTTGGTGACTTCAGCATAGGCAGTGGCGGCTGGTGAGCTGAGAATAGAGATGGCACAGAACTTCCGTTTTAACTACTGGTTGGTCTTGACCGGTTTCCAATCATTTTTTAAAATTAACATTACATGAATTTCAAAAACACCCAACATTATCAGGTGTTGCCAGTGTTCCTCATGAAGGTAATACAAAAAAAAAAAAGTATTATTTCATGCAAAATATCATTTCAATCAACATTATTCAATTGTGGATACTTGTTTCTAATCTTTGTTTTCTTTGTTGTAAATTAAGCAATCATGAAGCACAGGTTGGACAGCCTGAATTACAGGATGTGCTTAAAGTGAACGCAGCAGTTAACTAAGAAGTTTGTCTTTTTTCTCAAGAGAATAAAACATTTTTCTGAAGTGAATTGACTTTTTAATCGGTGTAACATTGCTTTAAGAAGGAAGCTGTGTATTTACCTACCGATGGATTTTTCTAATCATTGGAAAATGTGTTCATTAAGGAGCATCATTGGAAAAAGGTCAAGACTACTCATTAGTTAATAGGGATTTCTTTGTGCCTCCTTTAATATCAGCCAACCAGCGAGCACTGAGCACAGGCTGAGTATTCTCTTGCTTTTATTCGTTGTTGAAGGCCAGTGCACTCCCCTTTTACAGCTATAGGAAAACATTTTTCTTTTTTCCTCAATCTATGCCAACAGTGCTGAGAAAACGTACTTGCCCCTTTCCTGTTTTCTTCTATTTTTGTGCATTTGTCACACTTAAATGTTTCGGATCACCAAGTTAATTTTACTATGGGACAAAGATATCCCAAGTAAGAATAAAACACAGTTTTTAAATGATTTCATTTTTTGAAAGAAAAAAGGCTATCCAGCCCTACCCAGCCCTACATGAAAGATCAATTGCCCCTTTAGTTGCTAAATTAACTAATTAAATACATGTGATAACTAGGTTCAGTTTCTCATGACACACCCAGGCATGATAACTGGCCAGCCCTGTTGAATCTAAACATTGGGAATCCGGAGAAATCTTTACACGTAAGCGGCAATGCCGAAAACTAACCTTGAATTCAGGCGGCACTGCATTAAAAACCGACATCATTCTGTAAAGGATATGACCATGTGGGTTCAGGAACACTTCAGAAAACCATAGTCAGTCAACACAGTTCGTCGCTACATCTACAAGTGCAAGTTAAAACTCAACCATGCAAAGCGAAAGCCATATATCAACAACACCCAGAAACGCTGCCAGCTTCTCTGGGCCCAAGCTCATCTGAGATGGACTGACGCAAAGTGGAAAAGTGTGCTGCGGTCTGATGAGTCCACATTTCAAATTGTTTTTGGAAATGATGGACATTGTCTTCTCCGGGCTAAAGAGGGAAAGGACCATCCAGATTGTTACCAGCGCAAAGTTCAAAAGCCAGCATCTGTGATGGTATGGGGATGTGTTAGTGCCCATGGCATGAGTAACTTGCACATCTGTGAAGGCACCATTAATGCTGAAAGAGACATACAGGTTTTGGAGCAACATATGCTGTCATTCAAACAATGTCTTTTTCAAGGACGTCCCTGCTTATTTTAGCTAGACAATCCAAAGCTACATTCTGCATGTGTTATAACAGCGTGGCTTCGTAGAAAAAGAGTGCGGGTAATAGACTGGCCTGCCTGCAGTCCAGACCTGTCTCCCATTACAAATGTGTGGCGCATTATGAAGCGCAACATACGACAACGGACACCCTGGACTGTTGAGCAGCTGAAGTCGCACATCAAGCAAGAATGGGAAAGAATTCCACCAATAAAGCTTCTACAATTAGTGTCCTCTGTTCCCAAACGCTTATTGAGTGTTGTTAAAAGGAAAGGTGATGTAACACAGTGGAAAACATGCCCCTGTCCCAGCTTTTTTGGAACATGTTGCAGGAATCAAATTCAAAATGAGTGAATATTTCCAAAAAAAAAAAAAATGCGACACAAATCAGTTTGAACATTAAAAATCTTGTCTTTGTAGTGTACTCAATTGAATATAGGTCGAAAAGGATTTGCAAATCATTGTATTCTGTTTTTATTCACGTTTTACACAACGTCCAAACTTAATTGGAATTAAGGTTCGTATATATTATCTATTTACTTATCTACATCCATATGATCCAATATTACATGCAATAAATACTTGAATAGTGCTTGTTTTCTGATTTTTCTTCATTTTGTTAAGTGAATAATCATCATTGCACTCTACTGTATATCATACATAGTGGTGGTAGTGTGACAGCCTGGGGCTGCTTTGCTAGCTCAGGACCTGGGTGACTTGCTATAATTGATGGAACCATTAATTCTGCTCTTTACCAGAATATCCAGGGGGATAAAGTCTCATCATCAGTTTGTGACCGTAAGCTCAAATGCAGTTCAGTTATGCAGCAGGACAATGTTCCAAAGCACACAAGCAAGTTTCACTTCCTATGGCTCAAAAGAAATAAAATGAGGGTTGTGGAGTGGCCAGGTCAAAATCATGACATGCATCTAATTGAAATGATGTGGCATGATATTAAACAGGCAGCTCATGCTCGAAGACCCTCCAGCGAAGCTAAGTTAAAACAATTCTGCGCAGTGGAGTGGGCTAAAACTTCTCCACAGAAGTATAAACGACTCGTTGCCAGTTATCACAAACTTTTGATTGTAGTTGATGCCCCAAAGGATGGCACAATCAGTAATTAGGTTTAGGTGGTCAGTTATTTTTTCATATGATTAACATTGGTTTTAAATAACACTTTATCTTCAATAAATGTAATGATAATTTAAAAGCTGCATTTTGTGTTTGCTCACATTGACTTTGTCTTATATCAAAATCGGTTGAATGATCTAAAATAGGGGTTCCCAAACTCGGTCCTGGGGCCTCCCTGTGTATGCCGGTTTTCGTTCCAACCATGATTGCCATCATAGGATTTTTATGAGCAGTTAATTTGTCCTGTTTAGGTGCATTTTGTGTTAAAAGAAGTTATTTGCTGTCTTAAGCCAAATTTCAATAGATATATTCACATGCCGTGAAGAATAGAAGCGTAAAAGACTCCTGAATATTCAGCTTTTTTTCTACGTTGCAAACAATTTCAGGCAATAACAATTTTAAACAAATAAAATCAGGCACTGAGAAAATCAGTAACCTCCAAATCAGGTTGCTGAACACAGGTAATTCAAATTCTTTCAAAATAATTTGCTTGTGCTCAATAACAAAAACATAACATAAAACAGGTTAGACTCTGTCATTTGCTCGTCTGGTAAATTGTAAGTTTTCGCAGCCATGTGCCCACAGTTTCACCAATTAGGAACCCATTGATTTTTTTCCTTTGATTGGGTACTTTTCCCCCCTCTTTTTATGCAGTCGTTACAAATATATTACAATGTGGATGTGGAATTTATTCCTCACTGTATGTATGCATATCTGTCAAAATAATGTACAACATATGTCAAGAGAGGATAAATTGCTGCTCTGAACATAAATGCATCTAATTAAAGGAGCAGTGTGTAGAATTTAGATTGATATTTTGGCAGAAATGGAATATAACATTCATAACTACTTTTTTTAGTAGTGTATAATCACGTGAAAACAATAATCTTTGAGTTTCATTTCGCTTAGAATAAGCCCTTTAAACCTACATGGGAGCGGGTCCACCTCCATGGAGGCGCCATGTGGCGCCACCATTTTTTCTACAGTAGTCCAGAATGGGAAAAAAGTAAATGAATAAAGCTCTGACACAAGAGAGCGCCTTTCACGTTTTCGCAAGTTTTGCGGCCACCGTAGGTTTTCTGAGAAAAGGAATGGTCAGTTGGTTGCAATCTATGATCTGACCACTAGATGGCTCTAAATCTTACACACTGATCCTTTAACCCTAGAACACTATTGCTAAAATTAGTAACACCATCACTAACGCTGGGTGATTTTTACCCGATATAATATACCCAATAAAAAGTACTTGTCATCATCAAAATATGACAATACATGACAAATTAGAGTAGTGTTCTTTTATTTTCAACTGTGCCATGTCTAACAAAATGAAAAAAGTACCATGAGGTGAACAAAACACCCATGCCTTCAAAGATGTCAAAGACGATGCTGAAGCTACCCAGGGACCCATGACACTCAGACAAACGCAACATAATGAAAATCACGTTAACACGTTTGCTCGGGTGAAAATCACCCGGCGATAGTGTTCTAGGGTTAAGACAAATTAACAGCTTGTTATAATCCTATGATTGCAGTCAAGG
Source organism: Gymnothorax javanicus (assembly GCA_029692085.1). Classification (NCBI taxonomy): domain Eukaryota; kingdom Metazoa; phylum Chordata; class Actinopteri; order Anguilliformes; family Muraenidae; genus Gymnothorax; species Gymnothorax javanicus. The sequence goes on from CM056199.1 coordinate 22,006,561, forward strand.
GTGGAACAAAAACCAGCATACACAGGGAGGCCCCAGGACCGAGTTTGGGAACCCCTGATCTAAAACAGTTAAAGCGACAAATTAGCAAAACAGAAGAAATTGGACAGGGGCAAATACTTTTTACTGCACTGTAATCCTCTAATCAGAGTGCCCATTTTTTGATGGTTCCAAGTCTGTTTTGGAACTCCACCACTTTCACTGGACAGTTTTGATTATAATATCTGCTTTCAGTTGCCTGTCGTGATTGTAATATGCACTTGCAGTACTATCAGTGTTCGATAGAGAATAAATTAGTCTCATACTGTAATATTGGCATCACAAGATCTAAAAGGGTCAAGTGCTGGTGCTGTGGACTCATACCTTTTTCATGAATAGGGCCTAATATTTTACCACATAATTGCCTTTACCCAAAATGTGTAGAGAAGTGGAGGAAAGTGAGTAATTTGTGGCTGGCTCTGTGACAACTGTCCCATTTGGGCATGGTCTGTAGAGACGGCGTGACGCAGTTGTCCGAGCCTGTGACTCAATGTGCTATTAGCTGGCAGCTTTGTGTGAAATCCGGGTGGGAAGAATTTGAGCAGTTTATAGCTACTACACGGCCTGGGAGTAAAGTGTAGGTCCGGTAATAGAGCATGTGGGTGCCGTCAGCCTCACACTCAAGGCCCAATTTACAAAGGCCACAAGCACTCAAAACCTTTTATTACATGCGAAACTAATCACACGGCCAAATGACTGGTGCTAAACAAATACCATGACCAATGATTTCTCATGCCTTTGGTTTTTTGTGAGCTTAGAGGTTTTGCACATGCTAGTAGGGGAGACTGGGGTCCGATGAGCCATGGGGACCAATGAGCCATATCACTATTTTGCGATCAATCGATGTCAAAGGTGTTTAAAATAGGCCAAATTGTGATATGGCTCATTTATCCCCCTGACTCATTAGTCAATGGTCAAATATTTTGCCTATTTTAAGCAGCTCTGTCATCAATTGATCGCAAAATAGTGATATGGCTCATTGGTCCCCATGGCTCATCGGACCCCAGTCTCCCCTACCCCTAGTAAATCAGATCCTCAGAACAGAAGTTCTCCCTGCAATGGATTGGCAAGCTGCCCTGGAAGTATTTCTCCTCTTTTGCCCATACTACTACTCGATCTGCTGCAGCTGCGTGGCTGAAGCTAAGCAGGGGTGGGCTAGGTTAGTACTTGGATGGGAGACCACCTGAGAAAACCAAATTGCTGCTGGAAGAGGTGTTGGTGGGCCAGTAGGTTGTGCTCTTCCATCTGGTGGAATAATCCCCAATGTCCCAGTGCAGCGATGGGGACACTGTACTGAAGGAGACGCCGTCTTTAATATGAGACATTACACTGAGGTCCTGACTCACTGTGGTCATTAACGATCCTATGACACTCATCGACAAGAGTAGGGGCTTCTCAGTGTCATGGCTAAATTCCCAACCTGGCTCATTCAACCTGCCACCTAATCATCCCCCGATCTAATTGGCTGTGCAATTTGTCCTCTCCCTCCCCACCTTAACCCCAGGGCTTCCTTGAAAAAGAGATTTTGATCTCACTGGGACTTCCCTGGTTAAATAAAGGATAAATAAAATAATACATTGTCGGCTGTGATAATCTCCAGCTCCCCCGTGACCCTAGTCAGGAAGAAGTGGTATAGATACTGAAGGAATGGAGTACAGAAGTTGCAAGATGGCAGAGTGTCAATTTGATTGAAAATGCTATTTAATCTCAGCCTCCTTATACTGTTCTGCATGCTTCTATTTCACCTGCCACTTCACTGTGTACTTCAGTCGCTAGCAAAGCAAAGATTTCCCTGGTTGTTTGTCATATTTGACTGTGGTATAACGCAGCCATCTTCATCCGTAGCCCCAGCACCAGCTCTCTTGCTAATTTGTTTTTTTTCTTTCCCTTTTGCATAATCTAGTATACAAATGTAGCCAAAACTTACAATGGGGTGTGGTACTGCTCTCAAGGGCTGCTGCACTGTTTGTATGCGGTACTTAGAGGTGGGTAACATCAGTATCACAGTACCAAGAGATGCAGTCAACTTCTCTCAGCTCAGAGGCATCTGGAATGGATCATCATACAGTGGCATCATGTATTGTGGTCAGAAAAATAAATATTTTAGGTCTTTTTCTTTTTTTTCTTTAAAATAAATTGATGTTGTGCGCTCCGGACCGCAGGAGAAAAGTACCATGCTGACTGTTTTCAGCTATCCGAATACCATGCTCTCTCATGGTATGGGGTGATGTCAGTACCCTTGGCAAAAGCAACTTGCACTTCCATGACAGCATCATCAATATCGAAAAGCACACTGAGACTCTGGAGCAAGATAAGCCATCCTCAAGACATATTATCCTGGGACACCACTGCATATTTCAGCAAGACAATGCAAAGTCACATTCTGCATGCATTGCAAAACCATAGCTGTGTAAAAAGAGAGTGAGGGTGCTGGACTGGCCTGCTTGCAGTCCTGACTGGTCTCCAGTAAAGAATGTGTTGCTCATTTTGAAGTGAGAAATGTCACAATGGAGACCCCGTACTGTTGCACATGCACCTCAAGACTTGTTTGCAGGATGAATGGAAAAAAATTGCAACTTATACACTTGCAATTCAATCGGTAAACGTTTATTAAGACTTATATAAAGGAATGACAACATTGCAAAGTGATAAATACTTTACTGTCCCAACTTTTTTTTTTGAAATATGTTACAAGAATCAAAACTGAAATGTTTATTTTGTTAAATCAATAAATTCATGAGATGAAACATAAATAATGTACTGTTGTATTGATTTTAATGCAATACAGGTCAAAGATAATTCACAAATCATTGCATTCAATTTTAATTTAACATGATGCTCCAATTGTTTCTGATTTAGGGTTGTACTATGACCACGATTGCACCTATACGACTACAATCTGACTAGAACTTTGGGTACTACTACTACTACTACTATTACTGGAGCTATGACTACGACTGCTTCTAATAATCATCATCATCATTTTAATCAAAGTATCAAAGAGTTAATTGAATAAAATTTTAGTTCATTTACGTTTGTTTATACCCCTGCTCGAGCAGTCTCTTAGTTGCACACATGGTTGCACAGCCTGGTGAATGGGTGCAGAGGAGGCTGTGAGTGGGTGCTTGTTAGGAGCGCGCTCAGTCTGCTGCCCTGCTACATGAAGGCATAGAGCCAGATTCTGTTTTGTGTTACCCCAGTCAAGCTTTCAACCAATCATTCGTATCCTCTCGTCCCCCTCCATAGCCCCACTGCAGGCACTCAGCTCCACTGGGGTACATCAGAAGCCGAACCTGACTGGTGTTTCGCTGGATGCGCATTTAGATGAGTCATCTTCGTTTATTGGGGAATGTTAAACTGAAATGACTGGTGTCGCACCCCGCTCTCTGATGATCTAGCGACTTGTAAGCTCAGACATGCCATTCAGAAGTCAGTTTATTCTACTGTTGTCTTTCCAAATTGACTTTTAGTTGAACGGCATGTACTGTTAATACACACACGAGCAAGCCTGTACACCCTGCTCATTTTATTCCGCTTCTGCTCTCTCCAGGGAGTGTAGCAGTTTAGAGGGGGGTGTATTTCATAAGAGAGTTGTGCTATCGTGTGTGGGTGTGTGCCACATTTGTGTATGCGTGCTCGTGTATGTGTGCGTGCGCGTGCGTGTGTGTGTGTGTGTGTGTGTTTTTACGCTTTTGAATGGGTGGCATTGCTTCGTTCCCCCCTGACTGCTGCAGTATCTGATATGAGCGAGCTGCTGTCTGTGCATAACGGGATTAGGGGGATTGTGAGCGAGATATCTCAGAAATACAAAGATCTGCCTGGGAAGATTTAAGCTTCTTCTAGAGATTATTCAAAAACTGTAAATGAGTAGCCAGGAACTGAACAGAAAATCCCTTCAACACATCTAACGTGTAAGTGGTGAATCAAGGTTTTTGTGGAACTGCGCTAGAGTCAGAACTTTTTCTAGCGATGTGTATTTTATAATCTGAATTATGTAAATGTGGCCTCAAGTGATCTGCTGATTTTAATTGAGTCTCTTGGCTATTCTGTGGGATTTTTGAGTCACTCTGCGGTCTTACCATCTTACCCGAAGAAGTGCGAGTCTTTATAGTTTTAGCGGGTAATGTGCGGATCTCTCTCTGGTTTTACTGTATGATGTTCTAGTATCTCTGCGGTTTTACCGTATGATATTTGAGTATCTCTGTGGTTTTACTGCATGATGTTTGGAGTATTTCTCTATTTTTACTGTGTGATGTGCCGTTCTCTGCAGTTTACAACATGATGTTTGAGTCTCTGTGTGGTTTTACTGTGGACATGCCGGTCTCTGCATGTGATTTTTGAGTATCTCTGTGGTTTTACCGTGTGATTTTTGAGTATCTCTGTGGTTTTACCGTGTGATTTTTGAGTATCTCTGTGGTTTTACCATGTGAGGTGCCAGTCTGTGGACTTTTATCATACGATGTGTGATTCTCATTATGGTTGTATCGAATGACGTTTGAGCACCTCCACAGTTTTGCCGAATGACGCTTGAATTTCTCTGTGGTTTTATCATGTAATGGGTCAGTCTTCCTTTTTTTTTTTTTTTGTTTTTTTTTTATGATGTGTGGGACTCTCTGAGTGGTTTTACCATGTGACACGAGAGTTGTTCTGCTTTCTTTTTGATGAACTAATGGCTTGTCCCTCCTGCAGGTACGTGCGAGAGGGGAAATTTAAAGTGGAAGAGAGGACATTGTCAGCTCTCCAGTGGCTGTACTCACCCTACCAACACCGCATTGCTAACCGCACAGAAGGGCAGTCACCAGACAGGTACAAGCGTGCTCATTAACACCTTCGTGCGCACACACATACACAAGCAGATTCACACACACACACACACACACACACACACACACACACACTGACCCACGCAAAAAAACAAAAACATTTAAGCATGCACACACTTATATACACATGCACACAAATATCATACAGCCCTACAATGGAAGACTGCAGTATCTGCAATAGGTTAACATATACCAGCGGCGTGCCGTCGGGTGTTCTGAGGGCCTTCAGTAACCGCACCCTTTACCGCTCGATTTCCCTCAAGCTGTTCTCCTTTAAGTTCGTCTGATTAACAATCATACAATTTATCAACTGAACAACCAAGACCAATAAAAATGATAATGAAGAAGTGAATGCCTATTGCCTGTATTTATATACACTGGAAGGATGGCAATATAAATGCAAAAAATCAAAAACTTTAGCTGACCTCACAGCATTTCTTTTCGCCATCTTACAATTGTCACTCAGCTCGGCACCGTGCCTAACAACCCCCTTTAGCCGTGACTACATTCAGAATTTAGAATGGATTCTCGCGGCGTATTGCTTAATGAGCCTCGCAAACCAATTTACACAAATCTGAGCTGTTTCACGAGCTACATCAGAGCAGAAATCATAAAGACATATTGATATTTTAAGTCGCCATTTATGTGTGGAAGAAAACGCCAAATAATTTTGTGGTGCAATGTATTACAATGCTATCAAAAATAAATTTGACTGTCATTCAAGCAATTAGTCTGAGCAACTGTTGCTAATCCAGAAAAGTAATCTGCGAGAGGTTTAGGTTATTACATATTGAAAGGTGAGGTGTCTGAAGGCCTCCGTTTCTGCCGACGGACCGCCTCTGACATATACAGATACTGCAGCCTTCCATTGTAGGGCAGTATATCAACAATTATACAGTATATTTGTTCAAGGAATGTACAGCAGCCTCACAGTGTAGTGGAAATGTGCTCTCTGGGGGTATTTACTGGCAGGAAAGCATATATGTAGTGAAATGCGTGTGCGCATGAGTCAGTGTGCTTCCGCATTTTTCCGCATGTTTGCATGCATTTGCGTGCGTACGGCCGAACACTTACAGAACTGGCGGTGCACTTATAGCGGGGGTTTCCTTGGTAACCTGGAAAGATCGGCACCAGTTGAGGCTCGCAAACTGCATGGAGAGCCAGAGTGTCGGTGTCGCATCACTTAATGAGGGAGAGCGTTTCGCTGATAAACAAGGCTATGTTTAAAACGCGGCGCGGCATCAGCGGGGGGGTTCAGATGAAGGGGACCCTGCAGGCATGGCCGTGTGTAGTATGTGCCCCCCGTACCTCTCTGATGGGGGGGGGCAGGGTTTGTGAGGGGGGTTGTAGAGTGGGCTTGGAGGCTCGGCACCGTTGACTTGGAGCAGAAGAGAAAATCAATGCTGACAAACACATTCTGACTCGGGGCTGGCTACAGAACTGAAGGGGTTAACTGCGTATGGATGGAGCCGCTGATCTGTGGACCGATTACTGCGCAGTCCGGGCTGGCTGGGCTCTTATGACTGTGTGTTTGTGGCACTGAGACACAGTGCATCACTATAGTGTGGCCACGTTTCTATGAGTGCAGATTTGTGCATTTGGTTGCGCTTGGATGTGGTGTGTGTGCCTGTGTGCGGTATGAGTGTGTGTGCCTTTGGGTACGCATTTGTATACATGCTTGTCCAAATGTGTGTGTATGTCTGTCCTTTTGAGGCTGTGTGTGTATGTGTGTGTGTGTGTGTGTGTGTGTTTGTACATGTGTGTTGCAAGTCTGTTTGTGTGCATATCTTTGTGTGTGTTTGTGCAGCTGGGTGTATGTCTGTGTGTGTGAGTGTTTGTTTGTGTGAATGTGTGTGTGTGTGTGTGTGTGTGTTTAAATGCTTATGCATGTGCCCCCTGGCCCACATTGCAGGGACATTAACTCTCCCGGGTGAGTATCAGATCCAGCTCTCTAACCCCATTATGTCATCTGTAAGGCACAGGGGCCCCTAGACACCAAACCCAGCCCTGAGGGGCCGATTCCTCGCCCTGTCCCCCCCCACCCCTGACCCGCAGCCACGCCCCCAACGCGTCCTCCCGTTCACCCCCTCGTTCTGCTGTCACTCTCTCTCATCCTCAACATCCATCCCCCTCCCTCCCTATCCCAGCCCCTCTCCCTCTCTCTCTCTCCCCCTCCCTCTCCACCCCTCCAACTCTCTCCCTCTCTCTCACTCACTCTCTCTCGCACACGACACCGCCACCTCTCCTCCTCGCCTGCGTCTCTGTACCGCCGAGGCCGTAATTCGCACAGAAATGTTTACTCATTCCGTCTCGGCGAGCAAAGATCCCCCCGGAGCCTTCAGGTAAGGCGCCAAACGCGGAGCGAGTAAGCGCTGCGCGGAGATGCGCGACTCCTTTGCCTCTCTGGGTTTGGGAGTGGTCCGCGTAAGTTTACGCTTGCACTTCGCTAAACTGTTGCTGCGCCTGTTGGTGCAATGTGGTCGAGCAAAAGGCTGAGTTGTGACTGGAGATGTGATTTTTTTTTTTCTTTACCAGACAGCGTGTTTTTCAGGGTTGGGGAATACAGAGGTTTGTGTGTATGTGATGCCACCTGTAACTGTTTGAATATGCTGGGCTCGGCTGCCAGCGTTTGGGTCTTATGATTGTGTTTCGGCTCACTCTCTTTGAAGCACAGCATCACGATTACCCGGGCTTGTGATGATAGACTGAAAAGCAACGCGTTTGATGTACTGTGCTTTGTGTAGGTGCATTTGTGTAAGTTTGTGTATGTGTGTGTGTATCAGTGGCACAGCCAGAGCTGGACATAAGGTGGGCACAGAGCATCTCTTTCACCCAATGTTATTCCTGACTTCTTCTCAATCATTCTATTCATTAACAATACTTTTACTCCGACAACAGTCTACACTATCAGTGTTGCGAGTTCTCCTCATCTATGCCAGACAGAAAATACAACGCACAATTTATGGACATGCCATTTGGTGCATTTCAATCTGCGTTATTCAAAATTGTATAAAGGTGTTTCAAATATGCGACCCTGCAGCACCAAACCAGTCATATGGGTCCATTTTCCAAATATGAGTTTTTGGGCTCATATTAAATGCCCTTTCAGAAGAGCCCAAAAACTCATATTTGAAAAATTGACCCATGTGACTGGTTTGGTGCTGGAGGGTCACATATTTGTTTTCTTTAGTTTAAATAATCATGAATTGCAGTTATATCACCTGCGCATTGGCTCTTCAGTAGTTCACGTTTTTTCGTCAGGTTAACGTTGTAGGTAAATTATTTTTTTTAATTGAATTTAGCCTGTGATTTAATCACCCTGAAATTGCATTAAGAGAGAGGCTGTGTCTTTAATTGCCGATGGATTATTCTTATAATTGGAGAATGTTTTAATAAAGAGAAATAACTGAGAACAGGTCAGGACTCATAATCGGTTTAAAGGGATGTTTTTTTTTTTTCCATTGTTTTCAGCGCTGCCTTTTCTACTGGTCTGTGTGTGTGTGTGTGTGTGCACGCACGCGCGTGTGTGCATATGTGTTTGTATTTGTGTGTTCACGTACATGTATGTGTGTGCATATTTGTGTGTGTGTGTGTATGTGTGTGTGTGTGTGTGTCTGTTTGTGTACATGTGATCATTTCTGTATGCATGTGCATTTTTGTGTGTGCATGCGAGTCTTTACTTGTGTTTACATCTGTACTTGAGCCTGATTATCGTGTCTGTGTTGAAATATAAAAGGATATAATATCAAACTATTTCACACAGGGACAGACATGCTTTCCGAGCTGAACTGGAGAGAAAGCGGAGGGAATCCAATGATTTCAGCCAGTCAGTTTTAACATTAAACTGCATGTGTTGATTGTGCCACAGTTGACTGTGTCTCACTTGCATTGTTACGCGTGTGGAAATCTCCGCCATGGTTTTTTTTTTTTTTTTTGCATACGTACGCATTCAGCATAGAACTAAATCAACTGAAGCCGTCCTGGCTGGTATCAGGTGCAGAAGACAGAGGACTCGCATCGCCCTGCAGTTTAATGGAGACCATCCTTTATCCTTTAAAGGGTGCTTTCTTCGTTCTCGAGATGCATTTCTTTGATGAACTGTGCAATAAGCTGCTGCCTAATGCGTCCCTCTCTGCTCAGAGTCCCTCTCAGACGGCGCTAATTCTGCAGACAGAGTGCAGATGTTCCCTCTCTGATCATCCGCAGGTCTCTCCCATGGACTGTTTGTGTTGTAGAGTAATGGTATGGTAACTCCTTTTTAAAGCCCACAGACCATTAGCCTGATCTTGATTGAAGTAGAGCCCCCCCCCCAGTGACTGTATATCCTCTCCCTATTTCCCGCAATTTGACTCTTAAACTAGTCTGTCTTCTCCCTTTCTGCATTTCTTTTTTCTTTTACTTTTTCACATCCTTCTCCCTTAGGGTGTTCCCTCTCTCTCTCTCTCTCTCTCTCTCCGATTAACCGCCCCGTGTTTTGTCGTGCTGTCACTGTGTTTACGAGCCTCTTAATTTCCTGATCCCATCCACCCTCCTCCCCTCTCCTTTCCCTTTCCCTCCAGCTCTCTCTCTCTCTTTCATTCCTTTCCTCTCTGTTTCCTCCTCTTCTTTTTATTCCCTCCATTCTACTCTCTATGCCTCTTTTTCTACTCCACCCCAATACCCCATTTTAACTCTTTGTTAAGCGCATCACTCTGTCACACGTCTCCTTGTGTCCTGCGTCAGGGGCTCCCCAAATTGCGGTCCTCGAGGGCTGAGCACTGCTGCTTTTCCACCCTCCCCTTTGCCCGGGAGTCGGGTGTGATGACAGTCTGGCCAATCAGTGGCAATAATTGTGCACTTTATTGCTGGGAAATAAAGAAAGCCAGGGCTGGATTTGGATTAGAGGCCCAGATTTGGCGCAGTGGTTAGCACTGCTACCTCACGACAAGAAGGGCGAGGGTTCAAATCCGGCGTTGGGCCTCACTATGTAGCTTTTGCATGTTCTCTCCGTGTTCGGGTGGGTGTCCTCCAGGTACTCCAGTTTCCCCCACCCACAAAAACATGCATTATTGGAACACTCCCCTGACCAAGGTACTGGCTTTAGAACTGGAGTTGGTCCCCGGGCGCTGCTCTGTGGCTGCCCACTGCTCCCAACTATAGGATGGGTCAAATGCAGAGGACAAGATTAACCCACGGGGTTCAATGAAAGTGTATGTTTTGTCAAAAGATCTGGGCAGCCCTCTCCGACACAACCCTCCTTTCATCAATAAATGGGGACTCTGATGTCGAGTCATACAAGCTGAGGGGCTGTGGCCTCTCACTCATCGTCCTGCTCTGCCTCTCTCAGTCCCTGTTTCAGAGTGCTTGGCTTTAGCTTAGCTAATGCCCTGGCCCTGACCAGGTGTTTGCCTGGTCCACTGCGTCCCAGCGGTGTAATAGTTCAGGACTAATAGTTGTTTTGAAGCAGGGGTGTCAAACTGGACTGTCAAAGGGCCGAGGGGCTGCAGGTTTTCAATCCAACCGAGCAGAAGCACACCTGATACAACTAATTCAATCAATCTCAGCCTGCACTGTCAATCAGTTGTATCAGGTGAGCTTCTGCTCGGTTTGAATGAAAACCTGCAGCCTCTTGGCCCTTTTTTACAAACCAGCTTGACTCCCCTGTTTTAAAAGGATGTTCTCCACCCCCCACCCCCCATTTTCAGTTCTGGCTACTCCACTGCTCCGTCCTGCCCTTCGCCAAGGACCACAGGACTGTGCGTCGTCCTCCGACGAGAAGGGCCAGGCAGCGCGCGAGTAAAGCACGAGGATACGGCCAACGTGTTTCTTTTAATTTATGTTTTTATGCCCTACGATGTGCAGAGCGCTCAATGCGGAGGTGGGGGTGGGGAGAGAGAATCGATGGCGAACGTCGCGAGGGGGAAACGTATGCCAGGTGTGGGGGCGTGCGATCGGGAGAGAGTGGGCGTAAGAGCGCACGCTCTGTCACGTACAATCTGCTTAAGACTTGCAGATGCTGTTAAAATGGCACTGTGGGATGGTGAGATGCACAAAGAAAACAGACTGAATTGCGGGGTGGGGGGGGGGGGGTGGGTTGGGCAATTAATAAAAATCATATCAAGGTCTGGAAATGAGGAATATTTATTTATAGCTTTATTTTACTAAATTGGTCGGCTGATTTTTCAATGTTGACTTGGAAAATCAAAGGGAGCCAATCAGTCAAATGCGAGGAAAGGTCAGGTGATCATATAGAGTGTATTTTCTGGAAATTTGGCCAGGTTTGTTGACCATGTCTGCACCCCTGCTCTTTTTAAAGACACCAGTACTACATTAACCACAGTCAGAACCCGCTGTCGCCTGTACAGCACAATGCCTCCATTTTTGTGCCAAGGCTCTGAGTTTATTTTTGGTATTGAGGGAACAGCGCCCCCTACTGTGTGAGCAGTGTACCTTCCAATGGCAACATTGTTGCCCCTGGAGACACCTACCACTACCTGAGTCCAGACCTTGTTAAATACGCCATTTATCAAAGAACAGAGTACAAGGCGGGCATTTAGATGAAACAAATTTGTATTTGTGAGATGAGAATTGGACAGAAAAAGAGGAACGGTGAGAGAGGAGGGAATGCAGGGCAAGATCAGTGCAAGTAAGAGAGCAAGCGACAGCGCCAGATGGATGAGCAGAGGTGATGTGGAGACAGTTTCGCAAGAGAGACAGATGAAGTTTGAGATATTGTCGCATTTAAATGGCAGAGTAAGTGAGTCGTACGTTGACATATGAGTCATGCCCTCACGCCGTTTCGCTGCTTCGCTCTTCATTAATGGCAGCGAGAATCATGCTCAAAACGACGAACGATATGACCTCATTAGTTCCCCGTGAGTGTTCCGTTGTTTCCCGAACCGCATAAAGCAGCGTGACATCCTCTCCAACATCCCTCTACCGACGTTTGATGATCTCTTTAGCTCTATATTCATTTTCAGTAATCAGCATGCACACTTGTCAAACAATGAATTAGTGCCATTGTGGACTATCATTGTAACATACACTTGACAGAAAAAAGTCTCCCAAGAAGAAGACAGAGAAAGAATCATGTTTTAGAAAATTAACCGTTGAGTTTGAATTGTTTAAACACGGGAAAAAATATTGTGGTTGAAAGAGACTTGCAAACAGCAGTCCCATCCCTGAGAGTTTGATGGTGATAATGCATACTGTCAGGCCCATGAATATTTGGACATTGACAAAGTCATTGCTATTTTATCTCTCTGTGTATTGGAGTTGAAATTAAATAATAAATATTATCTTAAAGGGTCAACTTTAAATTTTAATGTGAGGATATTTATACCCAAAGTAGACACAGTGTTGGAATTATTGCTCTTTCTTTACATGGTCCCACCATTTTAAGGGACCAAAAGTAATTGGACAATTGGCTGGACTGCTGTTCCACAGCCTGCTGTGTGTTATTACCACATTCCATTTGCAAGTAAGCAGATAAAATATCAGGAGCTGATTTTATGTAAGACCTTTGCACTTGCCAAATTGATTATTTGGTTCATATTTAGTATACTCAGGAACACCAAGAGGCCCAGAAAACCAGATTAACAATATTGGCAGATAACAGAATTATTTCCCTGGAGCAGAAAAAATGTTTCACAACAGTTCAGCAGATCTAGAAAACCAACCAGGAGGTTGATGCATGTTTTTCAAAGTCAACAATTGTGAGAAGACAGGGTAAATACAAAGGGTTAACCATGAGATGTAAATGGGTACCAGTCTCAAATAGGGAGTTTGCCAAAGAAAAAAAAACCCTCTGAAAAGCCTGTAAAATTTTGGATCAACCTAATACAGACAGATGAGACAGATCTTGTGCCAGAATGTTGAGAATAGTATGGATGAGGAAGGAACAGCTCATGATCTAAAGCATTCCAGCTTATCTGTGAACAGTGGTCATGTGTGGGCATGTATGGCTACCAGAGGAACTGGCTCCCATGTATTTATTGATGATGTCACTGTTGGCTTCAAGTAGCAGGATGAATTTTGAATTGTATTGGCCTTTTTATCAGCAGAGATTCAGTCAAATATTTCAAAACTCATCAGATGCCCCTTCATAGTGCTGATGGACAGTGACCCAAAGCATTTGGCAAAAACAGCCATAAAGCAAGGCAATCTTAAGGCAAAGAAGTGGAGTAAGCTACAATGGCCGAGTCATGATGCCCGTAATCGACATGAGTGTGCATTCCATTTGCTGGAGGCAAAAGTGAAGGCAAAACGCCTCAAGAACATTCAGGAAGTGAGGACAGTTGCAGTGAAGGCCTCATTAAGCATCACCAAGGAAGAAACTCAGCCTCTGGTAATATTTAAAGGTTGAAGACTTCAGGCTGTCATTGATTGCAAAGGATTTGCACCCAATTATTAAAATAATTAATTGACGATCGCTAGTCTTGGATTTGAGGTGACCATCTGCTGTAGTTTTGAAAGCAAAATCTTTTCCCGGTCACCCTTTAGATGAAGTGTTGCTCATAAAGGCTTTATGCAGCATCAGTATAATGCCTTCATAAATGAGACATAATGTCTTCATAAATCATACATAATCAAATGTCATTCTTTGTAAAGGGTGACATAACACATCCTTATTCAGCTTGTGATGCCAGATGTGATGTATTTGACAATGTCACTTAGCTAGTGGCTAAATGCTATAAAGGGTGACACTGTCAGCTAAGTGACATTGTCATTGTCATATCTGGTATCACATGCTGAATAAGGATGTGTTATTTCATCCTTTACAAAGCATGACATTTGCTTATTTATGATTTATGAAGACATTATGTCTCATTTATTAAGGCATTATGCATGTTGTATAAAGCCTTTATGAGCAACACTTCATCTAAAGTATGACCATTTTCCCATTCTTGCTTTATGTAGGATTTCAGCTGCTCAATGCTTTGTGGCCTCCTTTGTCATATTTTTCATTTCATAATGTGCCGAATATGTTTCCATGGATGGGCAGTCTGGACTGCAGGAAGGTGAGTTCAGCACCCAGACTCTTTTACTACAGAGTAATTCTGTTGTAATACATGCAGAATGTGGTGTGGCATTGTCTTGCTGAAGTAAGCAAACCCTCTCAGAAAAAAAAACGTTGTCTGGATGGCCGCATATGTTCCTCCAAAACCTCAATATCATTCAGCATTAATCAAGAAAACCACAAAGTGCTCGTGCGAGTAGCAAAAGAGTGAAATAGAAAAGTTGGTGCTCTTGGGTCTCTTGGAAAAAGATATCTCAGTCCAGAAAAAAAAATGAGATCCAGGTACTCAAACCGTTTCGAAGTAATGCAAATAAAAAGCATTAGCATCGGCATTAATGTTGTTTTCAGAGATGTCCAAGTTACCTACAGTATGCCAGGTGTACTAACGCACCCTTGCACCATAATGGATGCTGGCTTTTGTAGTTCTGATAACAAGCTGAATTGTCCATCTCCTTTCTAGCCCAGAGGACTCGGCGAGCATGATTTCAAAAACAAATTTCACATTTTGATTCATCAGACCACAGGACAGTTTTCTACCTCGGTCCATCTTTAATGAGCTTGGGCCCAGAGAAGGCAGCAGTGATTCTGGATCTTGTTTATATATAGTTTTATCTTTATATGGTATATCTTGAAAGTGTACCTATTCAGTGACTTTTCATCATTCTTATATTTTTCAAGTCTACTAAAAACGTTTAAATGCGTCTTTGTAAAAAAAAAAAAAAACACTTGTTTTCTCATGCTGGCCATTTCTGCAGTAGCCTACCTGTCTGTGAAATGCTGTGTTGGGCTCCTGCCCCCCCCCCGATAACCCCGCTGTGCTGCGATTGGTCAACTTGATCACTCACATGTGATTGGTCCACCGTTTGCGCGCGTCAGAAATGTCACGCCCCTTACCATAAATGGATTTCTGCTCCAGAGAGTAAATGAGCTTTAGAAACAAATACTGGTGTAGCCATGTAGGTGAAACCCACTTGATTTAAAGGCTTGCCAAACTATCTGCTTGGTGCAAAAATTCAATTGGTGACATCACCAATTGATGAAAGAAATAGCCAGAAACTATTGGCCATTTCAGTCAGCTGTGGAGCAGTGTGTTTTGCGGCAGAGAACGCTTCTTCTGGAGGTAACTTCAAGTTGTTTTCCGACACTGACCTTTTAAATGCGCATAAAAACAATATGATTCCCACAACGACATTAAAATATTGAAAAACCATAATAGGTGCACTTTAACTTGCATTCGCGGATGCAGCAATGAAATGTGCTCACTGACAATGGATTGTAGGAGTGTTCCTGATGTCGTGAAGTGATTTTAACTGCAGAATCCTGGTTCAAGCCCCCAGTAAGGTTTGGGATTCCGACTTAATCTGGAGAGATGAACTAGGGAAGAACTCTGCCTTTGGGTCCTTGAGTAAGGCCCTTAACCCCAAAATTGTTCTAGGGGCTTCACCCGTGTTTCCCTCGATACCTTCTCACTTGCAACTGTTCCATCCAGCATTTCTTTTAGAGTGTCCTTGAAAAAGAGAAACTTGTTCTCAATGGAACTTTATCCAGGTGAAATAAAAGTTGAACAAGATTTCACTGGATTCTTTTAATCCACTCATGATATTAAGCTCCTTAGATCATGAAATCTCCATATTCTTTGCAAATTTACATTTGCCCATGTTGTCTTTTACAGAGTGGTGAAGCCCTCACTATCTTTGCTTCTGAAAGATTCAACTTCACTGGGACACTTTTTATAACCCAGTCATATTACTGACCTGTTGCCAATTAACTGAATTAGCTGTCTGAGGTTCCACTAGGTGTGTGTGTGTGAGTGTGTGTGTGTTTATTAATGTTTTTTTTTTTTTTTTTTGAACATCATACAACTTTTCCTGGTGTTTTGTTGCCACAGTCCCAACATTTTTAAAAAGTGTTGCTGGCATCAAATTCAAAATGACTCAGCTGACATGTCGAATAGATTTAAAAAAAAAAAAAAAAACAAAGCAATATTTTGAAAAACATGTCAGCTGCGTCAGTTTAAACATTAATGTCTGCTTCAATGACTATAATTACATCCCAAGTCAAATGGAACTGAGCAGTGTGTGCTCTTGTGTGTACCTGGGCATCTTTGTCGCGACTTGCGTTCTTTTATGGTTCGGTGTGGATGACTGGTCATCGAGCAGCTTTCTAATATTGGGACGATGTTATCTTATCCTTCCATCAAGGCTGCTCTTTATTAGTAGAGTCCCTCTTTTTATACTGTTTTTAGCTGCAACGGTGTTCAGTCCTGCAATCGTAAAGCAATACGTCACTCACGGATCACCATCTCAGTAGGTGCCAGCACAGTGCTGTTTCCTTAAATGTTCTGCACGGGGAAGAATTCATTTTAGAAATGATTGATGATGAGAGCAAATGTTGTTAATGCTCACTTATTACTCCAAGACAAGAATAAGAAAATTGTTGTTTTCCAGTGGGTTTATCAAGAAAACGGTTTCCCCAAAAAATAAATCATCTGTGTCACTTTATGGACTTAGTTTCCAGATTATGGGAATGCAATGCCCAACAAAACCTGCTGAAATAATTCGGTTTACCTCAAAGTCTTACATTCCCTCCACGGAAATTTGTAATAGAAAAGAATAGGATTGAATAGAAAGAACTCTAGGTGAGGTGTATGGCGTGTAAGGAATTAAATAACATTTAATACAGTTAAAGAGATAATTTTGCTATTATTACGAACCGGAAATTCAGATTTCCACTTGGTGGCACTCCTAACTAGGAAAAAGTGGGTTGTATAATACATGAATAGATGGTATTTGGGAAATTGTTACTCAAATGTCCATGCATAAATTGCAGGAGAAGCAAACAATAGAACTTGAGTTTGTTTTGACTGAGTAGTTTAGGGTTAGGTTGCCTTAGCTTGGGAACAGACCCAAAAAAAAAAAAAAAAAAACAATCAGATTGCTGAGCGTAACAATTGGAATTTTCTTTTTACCTGAACTGTAATTAGCTACACTATGCTTCAACGCACAAAGGACATTAGTGTACAAAGAGGGCACGGTGAGCATGCTGCTTCGACATAGAGCTGGTTCATTTCGTTTTCTCCACCTCATTACCATTCTCTGCTTGAGCCCGCGGTTGTGAAACACGCATATAATCACATACATTAAAAACCTAGATTAATGACAAGTGTCCTGATGATATTTTCTGTGTCTCATTCCCGTTCTCTCTCTTTTCCTCCCAGTTTGATTCAAATAAGCCTTTGAATTGAATTATGCTTCTCTTTGCTAACCAACCAGTTCACAGATCTGTTGTGGCATAGGCAGGACATTTGAAGTGAGACTAAAAATACTTTCTTGTTTAAATGCTAAAATATCAAATGCCATTTTTACTACAACTTTAACAACCTGAATGGATTGTTTACGACAGGGAATAATACAGTCAGGAGGAAGAGACGAGCTGGAAGCCATTGTCATATACCACCTGCAGCTGGATTATGGCTTATTTCTAAAGAATGGTGACAGAATCAGGGAAATCAGAAAGACAACCAGGGAGGGAGGGAGGGAGGGGAGAGAGAGAGAGAGACTGGATCAAAGTCAAAACAAATCAATATTCACCATTAACACTTCAGGTCCAGCCACACATCTTTTGCACTTCCCCTGCTATGAACCTGTACAACCGATTCTAGCCTGCTCTCCTCCCCGCCCCGTGTTTACTGGTCATTGTGCAGCCGCCTGTCGTTGCCCAAATGTGGTCAGAATGCCACTGCTGTGGCTGCAGTCCAGTTCTGTAGTCCCTTTTATCCTTACTTACAGAAACTGTTTCCACTTTCATAGGTAAGCAATGCAGGTGCACTTTCGCTAATTAGCTTGCTAGCTAGCTACTCTCCTGCAAGCTGGCGAACATTACAAACAACCGCTGTATAAAACTTGCTTCCCGTTTATTAAACTTGACTAGATTGAGATCAGTTTCCAGAAACCATCTATCAAGTATTTTTAGATGCATATCTCCAAAATGGTTTTAATAACTTTGTGTTGTATCGGAGTCGATCACAATTATAGGCTGTTACTCAATTTTTTGCACAAAAAGTGCGAGGAATAATTAGGCTATTCAAGAAACGGTTAGCTATCAAGTCAGTAGGCCAAATTTGAAGCTCGAAACTTCAGTTTAGTAAAAATGAAAATCATTAAGCAATGGATTTTGCACATTTTTTATTGTTGCAGCACAATGATGGCAGCAGGATGTGACTTTCTCTTCTCTCAGTTCAGTACACCGCTGTGATTCATCCACAAAATCACAGTGCAGCACACTGACTGGAGACCAATATGTTATATGGATACTATATTTTGTAGCTATTATGGTAAAGGAAAAGTATGGTACTGGTGAGTAAATATATAAACTGTTCTTTTATTCCAAACTTGTGAAGAAAGCAATGGAAGTACATATGAAGGCCAGGAGGGCAGGAACATGTGAACCTAATGACCAAGTAAACTCCAAAATGGACTGCAACGAGGCAGGGACAGTTTCATTGGTCGATATAAAACCTGGCATTCTGTTGGTTTGCAATTTCTGACTGGAGTGTATCGCAAAAAAATCCAAGCGCATTCCAAGTTCAAGCCAAAATGCTCTTAGCACACAGAGGCAGTTCTGAGCGCGAGGAGAAAAGGCTGAAGTTCGCATGCAAAAAATCCGTCCAAGCAGCAGCAGATCTAAGCGCAAGCAGGGGCTATTTGAGTGCGAGAGCAGAATTTTGGGGAAAAACTTTGCAAAATCAGCCCATGAAATCAATATGTCTGCTCTCAAGTCAAAATAGCATGCTATTCAATAAAGATAGGATTTTACTTCTATACGAATACATGTTAGCTGTCAAAGTTGGCCAAGGCTACAGGTAGTGTTTATCCCAGAAGCTAAAAAATGGAAATGTTTTCTTGTTGATGAAGCTTCCAGCCTCAACGTGGTCTGAGGAATATTTTGGTTGAAATTGATGTGGCAAAATATGAGCTATTCTTGGATGTTTTGTGAGTTTTATGACGCTTTTCTCGCTTACAAGTTCTGCTTACAGTTGTGTTTTATGTGGCCAAGCAACCAGATGAAATCACACTCCCAAGATGTATTGTGAACTTACAAATATGGTGGCCCTAAGGAAATTCAAGCCATGATGTGTGAGGCATTACTTTTGCACATAATGAAATTGAAACTAAAGGCTAGAGAGCAATGACTTGTCTTGAAAGTATTAAGTCATAGTCTGACAAGTACAATAGGTAAGATTTATCTAAATTCCAAAGATTTCCTTTAAGTTGTTGCCAATGTAGTAACAAGGTTATTATTGGGTTGGACTAACATATTTTAATTTGAAGTGACAGTTGGTGGTGTTCCTAATTACACGTGAGACAAAGCCAGTGCTGTTTCATCTCTCCTGCTAGAATGAGATCATTCCATACGATGGAAGCATGTTGTGAAATTATGAGGATTATTTACTCTGTGTTGAGAAGATATGGCCTGTAAGTGTAACAACTACATTGTAAACAGTGAAAAATATATTCACACTGTCATTAACAGTCACACTAGTCAAAGCTAAAGTGTAGTTACTCAATAGCCCTAGTTAGACTACTTGAAACTATGCAGTTTACTTCTCGAACAGTTCCCTAAGTTTCAAGTGCGCGATCTCACTCCCGACAAACCTCTCAAAGCTGGAGCAATGCCTAACTACTCGTAGTTTGGACCACTTCTGTGCATGCTCAGCAATGGCAGAAACCGCGCCAATCCTCAGCTGTCACGGAAATAGTACAACGAATCTGATATGCAGGAAATGCAATGCTAATTAATACACATGCAGTCCCGGCACAGCCAGTCCCACCAAACCGTGCGTGATATTTGCGTTTAATTTCTATTTTAATTGAATTATCATTAGTCTGACCGGGGCTAATGATAACTTCTTGTTTCCATATCCGTTACAATTTAACTACTCAGGGAGAACTGCAACATAATGTAAAGTGCTGCCAGCACTGCCTTTGATATGCTGCAGTCATAGTGGTCAATAGTAAACTTGAGTTGGTTGAATTATGTGCTAACTTAATAGCAAAAATATATTATTTTTGTTTGAGAGAGAGACTTTCCACCGGACAATCTTTACTAGTTAGCCTGTGCTTTATTTGAATACCATGTGCTGCTGGAAACAGTTGTCGTCCCAATGTACATCTTATGTGGTTATCATGCATGTACTCATTGTGAAAGTGTGGTAATATTCAGCAAGAAATATGTGCATACATTATTTTTATAATGCTGAGCATTCACAATATGTATAGGCTGGGAGGTAAGCCAGTCCTCAATAGGAAAATAAAAAATAAAATGTAGGAAAATAAAATAGGAAAATAAAAATGTAAAAATAAGAAGCTAAACATTGATTACAATTGTTGGTGTTGCTACAATTAGTAAATAGGCTCGTTAATAGTTAATTAAGAAACAATAAATAGCAAATTAATAAATAGTAAATCCTCACTGACCCAACGTTCTTGAAAAATCATAACTGTATGCAATTGTGTCCTCTTGTGGTAGAAGGGGAGAAGTGCAGGATGAGTTGCTCTTTCTGTGGAATTACCTACTGCTCCTGTAGAGTATGTTTGTGTTCTTCCTGTGGATTTAGCAGTGAAAGGAGAGACAGACTGGCAGCCCTCATCCAGCCTCTGTGCCCTTTCAGTAAAGTCTTTAGCTTTTGCTCCGAGGCCTCGGCTGCCTGCAGTGCAAATACAATGTAATGTCAGCGAGCGAATAACAGGTATTAAAGGCACACAACAGACTGTGACAGGAATTGATTCACTGCTCCCTCAACACTGAGACATTTGGAGAGAGAGAGAGAGAGATTGAGAATGAGAATGTGTGTGTGTGTGTATGAGAAATCACTGTGCCAGATATTGGAAAAATTTTGGAAAGAGATGATCATGGGTGGATATGGCTGCTCAAAACTTTATCCATACCTCTGGCGCCTCTATTATTACATTACAACCACATTTTAACCCTTTAACACCCTCAATTTATAAAATAGTAACGGAAAAACTGTTGAGCAGAACGTGAGACTTCAACTGAATGTCAATATGAGAATCTATGATGATTACAAATAATGCCCTTTGGCAATATCTATATTAAGCCAAGTCAAACGGACGAGATTTGAATTGAACTGAAAAATAAATAGAGCTGATACAAAATGGAAGGGAGAGAGAGAGCATTAACAATGAGCTCGAGAGTGAGAGAGATACAGTTGTGCACAAAAATTTGCATACCCTAGTTGAATTTATGAGATGTTGCCATTTTTTTTGAAAATATTACTCATAATGCAAAAAACTTGTCTTTTTTATTTAAGGATAGTGATCATATGAAGTCATTTATCATCACATTGGAGTTTGGCTCCTTTTTAAATCATAATGATAACTGCACCCAAACATCCCTGATCATAAATTTACATACCCTTGAATGTTTAACCTTGTTTTATTGACACAAGGTGACACACTCAGGTTTAAGTGGCTATTAAGGGTTCCACACCTGTGGCTTTTTAAATTGTGACTAGTGTCTGTATTGAGTTTGTTAGCTCCCAAGTGGATGTACTGATCTGGTGAGACACTGAGCCATGGGGAACTGTCTAAGGACCTTCGTAACAAGGTAGTTCAACTTTTTAAAGATGGGAAAGGATATATATATATAACGATATCCAGACTTGAAAATGCCAGTCAGTACTGTTCAGTCCGTGATTAAGAGGTGGACAATTAGGGGATATGTTGATACCAAGCCAAGGTCAGGTAAGCCAAGAAAGATTTCAGCCCAAACTGCCAGGAGAATTGTTTGGAACACAAAGAAAAATCCACAAGCTACCTCAAGGCAAATGCAAGATCCTCTGGAAAAGGATGCTGTGGTCATTTCAAGGCACACAATAAGGAGGTACTTAAACAACAATGAGCTGCATCGTTGAGTTGCTACCAAGAAGCCATTATTGTGCCAATCCCACATAAAAGCCGGCCTAAAATATGCCAGACAACACCTTAACACACCTTACAACTTCTGGAAAACTGTCATTTGGAGTGACGAGACCGAAATGTAACTCTATGGTCACAACCATAAGCGCTATGTTTGGAGAGCAGTCAACACCATTCCCACTGTAAAGCATGGTGGTGGATCCCTGTTGTTTTGGGGGTACGTGAGCTCTAAAGATACAGGGAATCTCGTAGAAATTGATGGCAAGATGAATGCAGCATGCTATCAGAAAATACTGGCAGAAGATTGCATTCTTCAGCATGAAAGCTACGCTCGAGACGCACTTGTACTTTGCAGCATGACAATGATCCAAAGCACAAGGCCAAGTTGACCCTCCAGTGGTTACAGAAGAGAAAGGTGAAGGTTCTGGAGTGGCCATCACAGTCTCCTGACCTCAAAATCATCGAGCCGGTTTGGGGAGATCTCAAACGTGCAGTTCATGCGAGACGACCAAAGAATTTGCAGGAGCTGGAGGCATTTTGCAAAGAAGAATGGGCAGCTATACCACCTGAGGGAATTAGGGGCCTCATTGACAACTATCACAAAAGACTGCACGCTGTTATTAATGCTTAAGGGGGCAATACACAATATTTACGCAGAACTAAGGGTATGCACTCTTCTGAACAGGGTTCATTTAACCTTTTTTTCCCTTATTGCCACGTTTTATTTGATGATTGTGTCATTCTACTTGACCTACTGTTGGATATAATTCCAATAAGAAATAAATGTTTTTTGCCTGGTTATTCATGTTTTCTTTAAAAAACGTTCCCTATTTTACAAATTAAGCCAGGGTATGCAAACTTTTGAGCACAACTGTGTAATAAATATAAATGCTATAATATTTTAAGTTCACTGCCTACTTTGGCAATACACATAGAAATTTTTTCATGCCAATAAAGCACTCTGAATTGAATTGAGAGGGAAAGAGAGAGCAAGAGAGGGAGTCATGGTGAGAGAGAGAGAGAGAGAGAGAGCAAGAGAAAGAGAGAGGTCCTCCCTTCTCCCTTACTCCTCCCCTGTCCCTGTTCTCTCCTCCCCTGTGGGTGTGGAGCACATGCAGAAGTTAGTGTGTGTGTATGTGTGTGTGTGGCGAGTGGGAGCGACGGGCAGGTGCGAGTGCCAGTCTCTGGCTCTGTGGCGCTCAGACAGACCCCGGGAGTCGTTCGGCGGAGCGGAAACCACACAGCTGAAGCATGCTGAGGAGGAAAAGGAGTGTGTCCTTCGGGGGGTTTGGCTGGTAGGTTAGCGTTAGCCCGATGCACTAGACGAGCACAGTAAAACAGCTTTATATCTCTCTCTCTCTCTCTCTGTCTCTGCACAGTGCTGACTGCTTCTTGTTCTGGCTAGACGGAGAGGGAGATCAGAAATACACATTTCTTTGCGTGGCCTCGTGTGCTCCAGCCTGACACCTCATTAAGCTAAGGTTTCTGTGTCGTTTATGATTCTGTTTGCTTATTTTCTTCTGCTTTCGGCTGCTTAATTATTATGCCACGTGTGGTTTTCTGCCGTCACACTGTCAGCAGACAGAATGCCAAGAAGGGCGACTCTTTAAAGTTGAGCTGCATTCTACGCACAGCCCAGCGGCACGGCTGTGAATTTGATTTATTTGGGGGCTACCTTCTCCACCCAATGAGAGATAAGCTCGATATTCATTGAACAGTGCGACCCACACACCTTCCCACGGCTTAGAAAATCTTCTTTTGTTGCTAAATGATTATCGCGGGCAAAACCATGCACAATGTAAGACAAATAGTGGGGTTTTGTGCGTTTATCTTTAGCAAAATCCTCTTGTTTGCCTGTCATTTTTGGTTTTAAAATAGAACATGATCTTCCTGAGTAATTGAGTGAGAGAAATGGTGAGAATATCTGTGGAAGCTCATCTATGTTGCACTTTAGAGGTGATTATGCCTGGATATAATTGCAGTAGACATGCATAAAATGATCGTTGTCTGTATTATTACATTATGAACATTTTCAGTGGCAGAGAGAAGAGATTATAATTGTAGAAGCCCGAAGAATACCTATTCCCAGTTGATGACACACTGCATGTGTAAGATGCTTAATGGGTTTGTGTGGTTCTATAGCACTTAGTTACTGATACCTTAGAACATCAAGATGTTTTTGCCTGTCCATCAGGAAGAGCATTGATAGGCTACGGGATTGATTGTTCTACTTAGTATTTGTTCAGATTCTGGACAGGGTGGTTCGTGGAACTGTGGTTGTTCCAGTGTGAACCATATTGGTCACAGTCATTTATTAGCCCACATCTCATACCTTCAGCCTGAAATGCAAACTTGAATAGCTGATTTTGCCTGCTTACACTTTATCCAATTGTCTAGAAAGTGTGATTTCTGTTCCAAAAAAAAAAAAAAAAATGGGAACATTGATTGTTTTCAATTTCACTGCATTTTCGTGGCCGACTGAGAATACACGTGGTCCAGGTAGCACATGAAGCCGAGAGATCACAGAATTGGTCAAATATAGTCGCCAGACTCAACCAAGTGGCGCTGTATGGAGGCTTAGTTAGACACTCTGGAAAGAACTGGGATAAACTTGACTGAACGTAACTTAAACTGGTCTGCTCTGTAGTTGATTACTAGAGGAGCCTGGGCGGCCAACGCTGGTCCTGGAGAGCCGCAGCGTCTGCTGGTTTTTGGTGTTTCTTAGTACTTGATTGATGAATTAAAGCAGTTGTTACGAACTTAACTAACCTCACCTGGTGTCAGAAACAAAGTCTGCACACCCTGCGGCTCTCCAGGACCAGGGTAGGCCACCCCTGCTGTAGAATGACTGGATTGCACTGGTTTAGGCTTTGACTTGGTTTATATAAATGGGGCAGTAAGACTGGTTTCGATATGTCTAGAATGTTCTGAACTTGAGCAATGTGAGGTGAATTGGACTGGATCGGGCTGTTCTGGGCTTGTCTGTAGAGGGTTCCCCTCGGACAGCACTACCTTATCCTGTATATCATCGCTGACCAATTATACGTTTTTTATTCAAGGCCCAGAAATCCTTATGTTGAGTGCAAAGTCTTTTCTACATTACTTGTCTACTTTTGAACGACAGTACGTACATCATTGCCTCTAGACACCCAGGAGGGATGTTATACATTTTTTACACAATAGTTGTCTGGGATGAAAATGCTGTACATTCTAGTGAAAGTATGTCTGAAAATATTATTAGTTTTTATATTTTTATTAAATTTGTCAAATCTATCGAGCAATGTAGTTTTAGTCTGAGCCGCAGTAGATTTTATTGTTACACCGTGTCAGAGATCAACATTGTAAACAGAATGTAGGCTTCACACTGGGCACTTCCAGTCTTCTGCAAGGTGTGTGTGTGTGTTTGTGTTACTGACTGTGTAAATTTGCCTCTATGTGTGTATGTGTGTGTTTGAGAGAGAGAAACCGAGAGAGAGAGAGAGAGAGAGAGAGAGAGAGTGTGATTGAGTGTGATTCTTTATTAGAAAGGGATGTACAAGCCCCTTGTTTTACTGATTAAGGTTGTGTTTGTCTGCAGATGTTATTAAAGTAAAACCATAATTTTATTTTGGCTGAAAAGTTTGTTGTAGTATTGGATTTTGAGTGGAGAAAAAATGGTTCTTGAGATTATAGACAAGAGTTTCATGTGCCCTGTAGGGGACAAGAATTAATCTCCGGGTCCTGGGAGACAGGGTGAAGCAGTCCTGTGAATATATTCGCTCATCAGGGAATACACACTGACACAGATACTTAAATAACCCCAGTGATGTCTGCTGTGTTTTATCATGAGTTAAGAAACGCCACTAAGTCCCTGTAAAAATCCTACTCCGTCGGCATCGCACATGTTTTCCTCTGTGATAAAAGGACCATGAGGTGGAGCAAAACACAATAAATAGCTAAAAGGAATTGGGGAAGTTTAAATTTGGATTATTCTCTGACCCACAAGCCAGTGTGTTTTTCGTCCGACTCTCTCTCTTTCTCAGAGCCTGACTCTGCCCTCCTTCTGCTGCTTCTCTGCCCCTCATTTCCTCTTTTAATCTGTTATTTCCACACTCAGTCCATCCAGGGCTATTTCCACCTAAGATATCTCACTATGCATGCATGTCTGCTTGCAGGCTGTGTGTGTGTTTTACATTTGTGTATGCATATGCGTGAGTATACAGTGTATATGGATATTTTTGAGTGGGCATGCTCATATGTGCTTGTATTTATGTAATCTTGCTTGTGTATTTGCACGTGCATGTACAACGTACTTAAGTACACGCGCTTGTGTATGTGCGCGTGTGCCTGTACTTGTGCATGTGCATGTATCTTTTATGTGTATGTACCTGTGTGTGCGTGTTTGTGTATGTATGTGTGTGTGCCTGTGCTTGTGTGTATGCATGTACCTGTGTGTGCATGTTTATGTATGTATGTACTGTATGTATGTGTGCTTGTGTGCACGCATGTGTATGCATCTGTGTGTGCTTTTATGTATGTATGTGTGCGCCTGTGCTCGTTTGTATGCATGTGTGTGTATCTGTGTGTGCGTGTTTGTGTATGTATGTGTGTGCCTGCGCTTGTGTTTACGCATGTGTGTGTACTTGTATGTGCGTGTTTGTGGATGTATGTGTGTGCCTGTGCTTGTGTGCATGCATGTGTGTGTACCTGTATGTTCGTGTTTGTGAGGACGTGCGTGTGAAATGCGTGTCTGTAAGCTCGTACTCTATGAAAGATGAAATATTAATGGCCGCCCTCTCTGGCCGCCTTGTTCCGCGGGCTGTAATTGGGGTGTTGAAACCACTGCTCGGAATGCGCAGCAGTTTTCTCTGCGATCGCTGGAGCCTCTCGCGGCTTTTAGCATCGATTTCTGACCTCCAGCTTTTACCCCGAGGCTCACTTCAGTGTTTCGGCGGGCAGGGGTTTGTCTGGCAGGCAAATCAGCTAGCAGAGACCAAACCTGCAGGCTAGCGTCAGCTATTCTCCACGACAATGAGTCATCTTACCCCTGGATCAGTCTTAATGAAGAATAAACCGATATCAAAACAATTACTGTCGAACACTGAGTCACACTCCATCAAAGAGAAACACACGTACTCAAACACACACGCATTCGCTGTAGAATAGAATGGAACAGAATAAACTTAATTGCCCAGTCGAGGCAGGAAAATTGTCTTTAGTCTCATCCAGGAAAATACAAACACAAATATGTCCATAAGATAAAAACATCACATTAACAGAACAAAGGTCTCTCGATAATACACCGCAAATGCAAATGCGCGGAATTTGCTTGTGATCTTTTGCATAAACCTGCCATTTTGCAGGACGCACAGATACTTCAGTCCAGTATTGGGTGGGTGTCGTGAGGTAGGGAGTGTAAGCCCTTGTTTACGTTCACACCTCGTTATAATAGAAATGAAATGGCCTCCAAATCTTTCCGCTTGTGTCTTTGCGACTTTGATTTATCTTGATTTTATGATACTCACCCAGGAGCAGTGAGGGAGAGAGAACAGAGGAGATCAAAAAGGAAGAGAAGAGGGAAAGATTTTAAATTTCGAAGTCAAAACGAGGGCCGTTCTCGCTCACTTCTTCAGTTGCCTTTAATGAAAGACAACTTTGCACGGCACCTTTTCCCTGTTTAATAGAACATCAGTGAAGGCTCAGTTAATGGTTAAAGATGCTCAGATGTCACTAGTGATGCAGTTAAGCTGTTCGTGTGACCTCAGTAGTGGAGGTCACCCCGGGTTCGAGTGCTGATTTTCTGGAGGGCGGGGTTACTACCTGAGAGGAGGGGTGGTGTGGGGTGTGTGTGGAAACAGGGTGGGGGAGGGGAGGGGAGGGGGGCACAGTGGCTTCAACAAGTGTTAAACGTGAGTTGTGTAAGATTTTCCTAGAGTGGAAAATATGTGCAGACACGCACAAGGTTACTTATTTTTGTAAGTGCCCCATTACTTTTGCCCCAGCTATTCTGAGTGTGTGCTGTGGTCACTGCTAGCCAGGATAGCTGAGTTCAAGAGGCCAGTGTAAAACTCATTGTTTCAGTGCCTTTGAAGTATATATTCCGCTGCTTTCCTCCGGCACTGAAACTTTCCTGTTTTACTGTACTTTCTCCGAAAAAAAAAAATACAGTCGATTAACAAAATAACAGAAACACTCCTGAAAAAACTGCTTCAATTTTAACTCTTTACACCAGCATCTACAAAAGCATCTACATAGGTCATTCCTATAAATTTGACTGCTGATGTTTGCCAAAATGAGGTTTAACCACGCTAACTGGTAGCACTTAGCTGAGTTTGCTCTCCAAGGGGAGATGAGGAAACTAACAGAGTTCTGAAGGGACCAAACAGTTGGTGCCCAAATTGCAGGTGCTGCAGTGACGAAAAATAGTAAAACGATTCATGATAGCCTGGAGAACTGTGTCAGGAATGATGACAACGCATGCCAAACACCAGAGACAGCAACAGCATAAAATAACAGTGGCTTGAAGTCAAACCTTTCTGACAGGACAGGCAGACACTTCGTTGGATAGTTGCTAATAACCACAGAACTGCAGCTTCAATATTCACCTTAAAATTGAATTAATCCATGTCTGAACCAGTATAAATAGCAATACATTGTGCATTTCATAAAGCTGGTATTTGAGGCGTTGTCCTCGATTATTTGAGCAGTTTCAGTTGTTTGTTAAAGTTATGCTATGCTGTCATGGAATAGCCCTATCTACGGCAGTTCAAAGGCTTTTTGTGAGGTCAATCTCACTCAGTCGTGGGAGTTTTTGCACTTTTCACATCCGCTGCATTGATAGATGGTTTCTGTGAGGAACTGAAAAAGATTTGCTCAACTGAAAACAGCCAGAGAACCCTTTTTTCCTAAGAGCTGTACAG
This sequence comes from Gymnothorax javanicus, assembly GCA_029692085.1. Taxonomy (NCBI): domain Eukaryota; kingdom Metazoa; phylum Chordata; class Actinopteri; order Anguilliformes; family Muraenidae; genus Gymnothorax; species Gymnothorax javanicus. Next base: position 22,035,254 of record CM056199.1, read on the forward strand.
TACCCTAGAGGCTCCCCTCGGCGTGGGTTCTCGTGTACGCGATGCTGTGAGCACGGCGCGGTTACGATGAGGATGTGGGCAGCTCTGAGCAGGGCGAGGTCCCCTCACAGGAAGGGCGTATCGGCTGCGAGTCTCCTGGAGCCGAGGTGTGAGAACCAGAGCTAGAGCTGCTGAAAAGGCGGTTATTTTTAGTGTGAATACTGACCCCTTTCTCAGTGTGTGTGTGTGTGTGTGTGGGCAAGTATTCCTACATCTTGCGGGGACCAAATGTCCCCGTAAATGACAGTATACCAGATTTCTTCATTCTTATGGGGACATTTCTTGGTCCCCACAAAGTAACTCAGCAGTTGTAGGCTTAAAGGATAAGGTTATGGTAATCCTTAGAGCGATAAATGCTGCTGTTGTTGCTCAATGATGCAAGATATCAAAATCAAAGCTCTTGAAAACCAATCAAGTGGCGACTTGCTTTTTAAACAAGTTGCCAGATGATAGGTTTTCAACGGCACAAGGTAATAATTTTTTTTTTTTTAATTTGGCATCTCCAATCCCACCCGATTTTGGAATGCCCAATCCGAGAACTATGTACCAGGCTTGCTCGTATACAACCCCTGTCGCCAGCTCAGGAGAGAGACAGTTCGTGGCTTTCCTCTGAAGCATGCACCTGTTAGCCCCTGCATTTTTACACTCATTGGTTGAAACTATCGCAAGTTCAGAACGAGGGCAGAGGATACCCGAACACGAGCAAGCTCAGAATCTCACTGACGAGTGCCCGGCTGGCCAACAGGAGGCGTTCGAGCAACGAACAAGGCAATCATTTTTTAAATTTTTTTTTAAATTTCCCTTCCCAGCAGTCCCTTCCCAATTTGCATCCCTACAGCGCTTCAAAGGTAATTAAATTTATATGTTTTTAAAAAAATTTATTTCAGCACCCTAAGGGTTAAGGTTAGGCCTAAGGTTAGGGTTAGGCATGTAGTGCTTATGGTTAAAGTCGGGGTAAGGGGTTAGAGAATGAATGTAAGTTTATGGGAAGTCCCCACAAAACATAAAAATACTGTGTGTGTGTGTGTGTGTGTGTGTGTCCATCTGCTTCTGAGTGTGAGGGTGCATACTGTATCTGTGTATGCCAGGGGAATGAGGTGCTAATTAGCGTTTAACGCAGCGCAGTTTTGCTGTATAATCAATGCTGCGGTGGCGTATCATTAAGGCTTCACACCTTTCAGGCGCGACGAGCTGACCTTCTGGGGAGCAGGGAGGGAACCGAAACAATTCACAGCTTTGCCCGTTAGCAGCCACGTTTACGCTCAAGCGAGTAGCTGCTCTATAAGGTGCTGCTGTGGAAGGAATTTAACCCATTTCCAGTTTACCACTGTAGATGTGTATGCGCGGCAGTCTGGTTGTATGGGGAGGGTTTTGGCCGGATGCGCTGGGGTCAGATTTAGCCGTAAGCGCGGTGGACAGCGTGTGGGTGATTGCATTGGTTCGTCTGACCGGGATCGCAGCAGGCAGGTCTGAGGTCAGTGTTTGGTTCGTTTTAAGGATCAGTGCCTCGCGGTCGGTGTTGGAGGTTTTATCGGGAATAATGCGGAGTCCATGACAGGGTGAAATTTAAGGACCGATGTGAAGAGCAGCGAAGCTCTGAGGTCAGTGATGGTAGCATTGAAGGAGCCTAATTCAGCTTTAATGTCTGGTCGTACAGGACACGGTGCAGGGAGTCACACACAGAGATTGTGGGGAGCAATATAGAGACGATGGTGGTACACAGGGAAAGTGCTCTGGTCTCTGTATGGAGCAATATTTATGACTTCATTAGGACTAATTTAACCCCACGAAACCTACAGACCCATATGCTGTATTCAAACCTGTGGAAGTTCTGGCCTATTTTATTTTCTAGTGGAGAAGCCAAGGTTTGGAAAGATCCCAAATATACTCAAAGGCAATGAAAACGCAACACTCTAAATTTTGGTTTATTTTTGCTCAGGACCTGAGTAGTCCAGTTTGAGTTCTTTAGTGACCATTGGGGTCACAATGTGTACCTCGTTACACATGAATGATCATCATGTAACTCAACAGTGTGAGTTGGACTCTCATCAATCCATATTGAGTACAACATATGGGATTAGGAGTTGTGCAAGTACAGTGGTTGAAATGAAGGAAGGGTTGTCTTCCCCATATAAAGGCATGATTAAAGCCACACAAAAAACATTTTTAAGTGTCATAATGCCACGTCTGTCGACTGAACAACGGAACAGGGCCCTGGGTATGCTAGAGGTGGGAGTAAGCGCCCAGCAAGTGGCTCACCGTTTTGGGTGTAGTACGTCCAGCATCAGTACGTTTTGGGTGTAGTACGTCCAACTGGGACGAGCTCTTTCATCAAGAGTACCCAGACCTCAAACCAGGCAGCAACGCCAGAATGCACTACAGGCAAAGTGGCGACAACTTCCCCAAGACAACCTAAGACGCTTAGTCAGGTCCATGAGGAGACGTTGTACTGCCTGTGTGGATGTTCGTGGGGGTCACACCTGATACTGACTGTTCTTTTGAGTTCATTTTTAAATGTGTGTTCCGTTCAGTCTTGTTGCGATTTTTCATTTTCAACTTGTGCTCGTTTTGTTTAATGCATCTGTTTATTATTGTCCAAATCGGCCCATTAACACATTTAATTCATCAAAGTCAACCCACCCAACATATTTGAATTGTTAAAATAAGAAAATAAATTTGAGTCACAAAATTATTTGAATCCAAACTGGTGTTGCGTTTTCATTGCCTCTGAGTATATGTCCTGCTGAATTACAGGGAAATGTGTATAAAGTTATGTACAATATCTAGATATTTTCCATTTGGTCTAATGCTGTGGCCATAAAAACATGACCTCCTGGGTTTGAATAGTTCTCTCAGTGTAAGTGTGATGTAGCGGCAGTGAAGTGCTGCAGCCAGCAGATAACAGACCATGAATGTGACATTATCATATAATATTTAAATGCCTTTTCTGACTTTCAACCTGCTTAAGGGAAAACTTAACTGAAAAGTTTGAGTTTAAGGGGCTATGCGGACAGTGTACGGAGAATTGCACAGGCCACTGCGATAATCATTCATTGAATGTAATGTTTAGAGAGCGCACCTGTGTGAACAGGTGAGGGAGAGAATTAGAGGCCATTATAGAGACTAGTGTAGCGGACAGTGTAGGGGTCATAGAAGGGTCAGATGTCACAGTGGGTTAGCGTGGGGAGTATTGTAGAGTCTAGCAGTAAGGTCACGCCTCCAGCCTTCAGACTCAGCGGTCTATTAAGACCCAGACCGCATTCTTCAGCTGCGTAATCATCGCATGCACCTGCTATTCATTTCCACTGTGTGGTAGTATTGTGCTATTTAAGAACGAGCCTCACACTTAGTCTTTGCGAAGTCTCGTAAACCACATGCCTGTGTTGTATTGCTAGTCTTGTATAGAATTATCCTCTGCATATCGTGTGTACATTCTAATTCTCTAACTTGGTGCTGTTTATTGTTGATATCAGCACTTTAACTTTATTATTAAGGAACCTCATTTCCTAATTCCTTTCACTATTTTAGTCTTACATTGTTACTGTAGCTAACGCCCAGTTTTGTATTACTAATAGCATTATTAAGGAACCTTGTTTCCTTTTTGTTTTGTATTGCATTGTGTGTGCGTCCCTGCTGCACAGCAGGCATAATAAATACAACCAAGTCTATCCTTGCACCTGAGTCCAGTCCCCAACTTACTGTCCTCTGTGCAAATCATCAGTGTGCGAAGCACAACGCTTACACTAGCATTGTAGTCAGAGAGCATGGCTCATTTTAGGGAGCACTGAAGTGTTCAGGTGAGCGCAGTGAGAATGTTAATTGGTTGTGGATATATCTAAACAGCACTTTGAACACAGGATGCCGCGCTCCCCTTCTATTCCGTACAGATGTCGTAAATTACTCAGTTTCCAACTGTGTTCTCGGTTTGTATGCAGTAACAGTGACCTGCCAGTGCCATAACGGATGCAGGCGTTAAAGGGTTATGGCTTTATTTTATGATCTGATACAATGAAAACAAAGGCATAAATGAGTTCAGAAGTGAGAACAGCTGTGGGGTTTTACTGTAATACCGTCCTCACCGTTTACACAGGAAACATAATGTAGATGCAAAAGGTGCAGAGCGTATTCTGTCTCCACATAATATGTGTGCATTTAGATTTTGTGTGCATTTTTGTGTGTGTGTGTGTGTGTGTTACTGACTGTCAATGCATCTGTGTAGAAGAAAAGTTTGGAGAGAAATATTTGAATGCCGTGTCTTTGTATACTGGCAGTTTGATGATAATGATCTTTGAGCAATTTCTGTCCGGAATGAGGTTATGGAGAAACAGCTGAGTCTTTAGGGAAAAGGGGAAGAGTCGGCAGTTGAAACTCTGAACAAGTTGAGTGCATCATGAGGTGATGTCATCACATAGAGGAGATTGACTGTAATGTTGTATAGGGAATGGGGCACGGTAGCATGACATCACTCAATGAATTATGGGTGGTCTGGTTACATTTAGAGTGACGTCATGATGGATGGACACATTTGCCTACTCATACAAGCACATTCCCCAGAAAAGCAATGCGCACTCAGATACACAGACACACAGCAACACATACACACAGATGCAAGGTACAAGCATGCATATGTTACTATAATTGAAAAGCTTCAAGTGAAGAAAATAGCTCGTTTAAGTCTTTTTCCTAGACTGCCTTAAAAACTGAAATGTATGTCTTTTTTTTTGTTTGTTTGTTTTTTGTTTTTTTGTCTGTAGGATTGACAAGTCCACAATCAGTGCCCTGAGAGCCAGGTGAGTCTACTGCTATCCGAAGCTCCTGTTAGGATATGTTCTCTGCCTCTTTACATGTTCAGCGACTGTTAAATAATTTCGGCAGAATACGCTCTTTTGACGGTAAGAGTATCTTACCCAATGGCTTGTACGTGACCATTCGCATGGGTGTAATTTCCAAATAATGGCCAGTAGAGGGCGCCTGGAATTCCTGGGAAAGGAAAACACTGACCAGGATTAACAGCACGGTCGGAGCTCACGCTCTCTGGCACAGTGTGTTCCAGCATAGCCCCATCGTATTGAACACCAATGTGACGAAGATTCCGTTCTCGCATTATACCCCTGGCCTAACCCTGCTCTTTGTTTGTGAACTCCTCTGTGCCTGTAATTTTTTGACTGAAAGATGATATTAACAAGCTGTCGCTGACATCTGCCATTCCTCAACGGTCAACTGCATAATCATCCCTAAAATCATTTGAAGAAAAAAACTGATTACATGAACCAAGTGAGAATGGCAGTAACCTGTTATGAGACTGATACTGTGAGCACCCAGAGCTCATTAGACAACCATAAATGTGATAGCCAAGCAGGATCAATATGCTATCACAAGGTTTTTTCTTTGAAATAAGAAGGGTGTGTTTAAGACTTCTGTTTCTTTTTTTATTCTGCCTGTATGTTAATGATGTCAACTTAATCTCAATTCAGAAGAAACCTATTGATGTTTTTCCCCACTATTAAACATTTTGTTGGAGCTTTTTCAATCTGAAATCTGACAAAACAATACATTATCACAGCATGAGTACCCTAAATTAGGTATTTAAATGAATATAGTAATTTTACTGTTGTTATTGCGTGTCGTACTACTTTATATGTACTGTATTGTTCATTCGTTAATTCATTAAGTCTACTTCCCAGTAACCTGATATTCTAAAATGGTTTTGACCAATTTTTGAGGCTCTGTTGTCCTCATATGCCCTGTAATAGAATCTGTAATGGAATAGTTCTTACTCCAGTGCTCTTCAGACGTACAAAACTGCCTTTCATCGCTGCATTGTTTCACTGGGGGACAAAAATGAGGAAACAAGCCTGAAAAATCTTTTTTTTTTATCCATCATTGTGGGAAAAACTAAATAATTCTCAAAACAAAATCTGACCTACATCAATCAGGTAATGGGAAGAAATCAGTAAATGATGTAACCTGCCACAATGTTGTGTCACTTTGATAGCCCTTCATCCAGTATGTGAATTAGAAAGTAGTTATGGCAGTTGATTTTATTTATTTGACATTTTCAGGCTTACATTGCAGTCTGTATTTGAACAGTGACACTGCATGTCACAGGGCTGAAATCCTAGTTCTCATGATATGGGTGAAAACTTCACAAGCTAACTCTCTCTAAACATATACTAAACATTTTGTATAACCAATATGCTGGGAGCAGTGAAACCAAAATTGAAGTGTTTGTTAAAATACTTATGCACAGTCTTAAACCGATGAGCCAAAATATTACAACCACTCACTGATGAAGCTAATAATGTTGATTGTCTTGTACAATGATGCGTGTCAAGATCTGCACACGGTCAGTTCCCATAGTTGTCATGCTGGATGGGGAAGGGATAGACCTGGTGAAACTTTGACGAGGGCCTAATCTTTATAGCCTGACGACTGGGTTGGAGCATCTTGCATCAAGTATGTGGGGTGCTCCCAGTCCGCAGTAGTGAGTTCCTACCGGCCGCGGTCCAAGGAGGGACAAACCATGATCTGGCAACAGGGTGTTGAGAACCCAAGGCTCATTGATGCACAAGGGCAATGAAGGCTCCTGTCTGGTCCAAATCGCCAGAAGGGCTACTGTGGCACAAGTAGCCGGAAATCTTAGCACGTAATGCTTATGGGATGGATGTCTCACAACACTCAGTGTATCGTGACCTGCTGCAAATGGGGCCTTAAAGCCGCAGACCAGAGTGCCCTCTCTACCCCACGTCCACCATCGAAGGTGCCAACAGTGGGCATGTAAGTGTCTGAACTGGACCGTGGAGCAATGAAAGAAGGTCTGCCTGTTCACCGAGTCCCGTTTCTTTTACATCATGGGCTTCAACTGAAACTTGTGCTCCTTTTGTACTTTTGTACGAGATGGCTCCAGGATACGCTGTAAGAAAAAGACAAGCTGGTGGAGGGAGTGTAATGCCCTGGGAAATGTTCTGCTGGGGAGCCCTGGGTCCAGACATTTACATGGATGTCAAGTTTATGGAGCTATTTAGCCAGAACGTAAAGGGCCAATAGTATATTAGACGGATGGTCATAATGTTCTGGCTCATTTTTGTGTATAGGTAATATAAATGCATATTTATCTTGTCTTTGCAGCCCATATGGTTATTTCTAAATTTACTGCTCATGTTTGAGGTTTTCATACCCCATAACCTTCAACCCCGGATAATGTCAGTATAACCAGGTTGGCAGGGTGTATGGAATTCATAAACGTGAATTTATTACACGTACAGGGACAGCAATCCATTCAGACAGTATTTCTGCCTTTCATACTGGTGATTAATTATCTTGCGGTAGAGACACGCACGCCGTCTTGTGCCACTGTCGTTGATCCTGGGTGCAGCTAAATATAGCCTTTGACCATTCCATTATCAGGAGATAATTACCTGGCCCAGCAATCTCCTCCCACAAAAGCAATTCATTTTTTATCGGCACATTTCATTCATGACTGGTTTTGCAGCGCGTATTTATATCTGATCCATTTATACGCCACACCATTTTCTGCCTGAGCGGCGAACAGATGTCAGCCTTTGTGTAAATCTCTTGGCTGTGCATTTGTGTTTATCTGTTCCTGATTGTGTGTGAGAGTGTGTGGCGTGTCAGTGTTGTGTTGACACTGTGCGGTTTGTGTGAACCTGCGTGCCGCTGTTTGTGACTGCGCTGCGCGTGCTGTTAGAGTCAGAGGCCAAATAGAGACATTCAAGCATTACCTGCTGACGGTACGTAACCCTGGTAACGGACATTTCTGCAATAAAGCCGTCTGCTAAGTTCAGTTTTAGTGGGATGGTTTATTCAGGTACTCCAGCATGTCATTCATAACTTTATCGTAACAGACTCACAGGCGCAGAATCCTCTCGTATTAAAGCGGGATTACTCTGAGCCAAATTAATTAGGACCAGATATCAGATACGCTCAATGTTTTCATTGAATTCTGAGTTAACATCGCATTTCATGGTTTGAAATGGTAAAATTAAATATTACTTGTACATTTCAGCACAAGTTAGATGCATTTATTTACAGCAAAATGTGGCAAACTTTACACATTGAGAGCAAATATTCAAAGATACATGATCAGTTTGAATTTGGAATCTTTGCTGAAGACCTTGATTAGAGAATCAGGTGTGTAACTGCTTAGTTGGGATGAAAGCCTGCACCCACACCGGCCCTTTCTGGATAAGATAGAGGACCCCAAGGCAATAAAAAAACACGGAAAAATCTGTATTTGGGCAAAGGAGTCACTTAGCATAATATGGACATTTCCGCTTGCGGGCGCGAAAGGCTTAACCAGCTCTTGCTAGATGGCTGAAGCTAAGCAGATGAAAGTTTGGAAAACCTTTGGACAGGAGATCACCAGGGGCATGTTCAAGATTGAAGGGTCTCTTGCCAAGGTCCTGCAAGGGAAGACTCCCGTGTGTTGAATGTTGAATGTTCTTGCAAGTTTTTCAACATGGCTGCCTACGAGGGTTTGCATCAAATTTCATCAAAAACAAGTTTTGCGGAAGTGGAGGCCATCTTGAAAAGCCACTTGGAACTTCTCAGTAGATTCCGTTACTCTTCATCAAGCCTCGGATGTGTGACAGAAAGTTGATATGTAGTTCTGCCTGACATTTCTTTACCGGAAGTTAAATCTGCGCACTACATCGCCACCAAAAAATGGAGGCAAAACTGACCTTCGCAAAATCTATGTGTGGCGACGCTTCTTCGTGTCTTGACACAAGAGGCAACACAATGTTTTCACCAATTTGACATCGAACCCAGCCAGCGCTGCCGCCACTGGACGCCGCCATGTTTATCCAGGAAAAAAAAGTTCCGGCTAATGGCTTCTGCAGTCACACATCCGAGGTTTGATGAGGAACGAATCGGCCGAGGTTTGCCGAGTGCTTGAAAAGCAATGCGAAACTGCTCGCCTTCGTTCTCGCTCGTCTGCGCAAGACCAAACGTAGTTTAATCGTTCAAGAGGCAAGAATCTGCAGGCTCTCGCTTGACCTTGAGATCCTGAACATGCCCCAGGAAAAGCACACTGCTGCTGGAAGAAGTATCATTGGCCTATATTGGCAGTGTTCTCTGTTGTCAAATAAACCTTAGTGCAGTGATGGGGACACTGCTATAGATGATGCTGTCTTTCGGATAGACGTTAAACAAAGATCCTGACTCACAGTGGTCATTAAATTCCCATAACACTCTTTGTCAAGCATTGGGGGTTCCCTAGTTTCCTGTTAAATTCCCATGGCGCTTACAGAGGGCTGATGAGAGTCCCCATATCATTGTAGTTTTAGCTGCTGTGAGAAACGCGGGATACAAATGCAATGTTCATTAAGTCACTCATTCGTTCAGCTGGCTTTGCCAATGCCAAAAGTGAGGTCTAACGATCTGGGCTGCATAATGGGCTCTTTGAATGTGTTCAGGAAAGAACAGCTGAATACGGTCCAAATATACATATTTATAAATGTAGCCACAGGCACCTCAACGACAAGAGCGCTTTTCCATGGAGGTCAGACTGAGTCATGGTGGCGTGGCAGATCCTCATTTGTTTGGCAGAGGAGTCGAAAGTGACCTGGTCGAAATGAATCACATTGAGCTGCTCGGCACTCACTGTAAAGGCATAGAGCTAATCTTTTGCGTTATTTTGCTCGGAGGAAGGGCCTCGTGTGACATTTTAGCTCTTACCAAAGGCAAGGCTGTGTCCTTGTCTAATGTGCTGACTGTGGTGATTGTGTAAGGCTGTGCTGTGTGTTAATGTGTCATTGTCTGAAATTCATGCGCTTAGCTTCCGCCAGTCTGGTTTCAACACATTGTGTTTGAATGTGAGTATGGGGTTGAATGTGTGTATAGGGTGTGTGTGTGTGTGTGTGTGTGTGTTTGCCCTTATGTAAACTTTGGTCATATCATTCCATATGTCTGTGTATATAGGCTTGTATGTGTGTGTGTGTGTGTGTGTCTGTGCATCTGGTATGATTATGTGCCTGGTGCCCTCAGATTTGTTTATACTTGGGTCATATCCCTGTGTGTGCGTGTGTGCATGTATATGTGTGTGTGTGTGTGTGTGTGTGTGTGTGTGTGTTTTGTTTGTGGGTGTGTGTTCCTGCGTCAGAAAAGCGAGGCAGTTTTGAAAGCTAGCAGGTGCACAGAGTACCGTTGTGATTTCCATATCTATTATGTGAGCGTGTACGCGTTGTGTGTGCGCGCGTTCGTGTGTGTGTGCGCGTTCGCACGAGTTCGCCCATGTGTTAATATTCAGGAGTTCAAAGGCTCAAGAGAGATCCCTCCTCCCCTCTATTTCCCACAATATCAGGCAGTGTGTGTGTGTGTGTGTGAGTGTGTGTTTGGAGCAGGACTCAGAGCAGTGAAGGGCACTGTAAAAAAACCCAGCCAATCATCAGCAGAGTGTAACTGTTGACTCACTGAATGGAAAAACAAGTTCTCATCATTCCTCGTTAAACGTCTCATGTGCACATCCAATCAGTCCACTTTCTTTTCAGTGTCAAGATCCAACTTTTTCAATCCTGATACCGATACCTGGGCCTTGAGTACCGGCCGATACTGAGTACTATTTAATATCAGTGTTAAATGAATAAGCTGTATGCCTCACTGCATGGAGAAGACTGAGATCATACATCAAGTGTAGTGGCCCAGTGAGCTGCACTGGCCCTTGTTGCTCTTTGCTTGTTGTGCAAAAAACATTGACGAGTATTATTATTATTATTATTACCTTTATTTAACCAGATAGACAATTGAGATAAAAGCTCTTTTGCAACTGTGACCTGGCCAGGAAGGCAGCACACAGCAGGTTGCCCATTCAGACAAAAAAAAAAAAACAGGACAATACAACAATAACATGACACAAAACACTACTACAGAACAATGAAAAACAATCAGACTACCAACCATGAACAATAAAAGTGGTGCGTATTCGATTAAAATATAAACTGTAGACCCCAACTGAAAGCTCTTGTATGTGATCTTCAAAAATCTAATTGTAAACAATTAAGACCTAGACTAAAATCTAGACTATACGATCTATCTTCAAGTCAAACATTTAGACCTAAATCTACGATCTAAACCTGAAATCAATCTTATCAAATCTTAGATCTAAAATCTAAGCAACAACTAAAATGCTTAGATAAACTAGAAAAAAATCATACAGAGGAGAAAAAGTGAAGCAGACTAGAGTATACAGTGTGTCTGTCTATATGTGTCTGTGTATGCTGCGTACTGTCTTCTTGTTTTCTCCTCATGAAGTAGGCCAGTATGCCTGCAGGAAATGGTGGTGCAGGGAAGGGTCACCGGGATTAGTAAGGTTGTCAATACTCACCCCCCGCCCCCCTGCCTCCGGGCCCATTTTCTCTGACAACAAAGCTGGTAGCCTTGCATTCATTTTGCATCTAAAGCAGGGGATAATAGCTGTATAATTTGAGGCCTGTGTGGCTTTGTTTATGAGTGTTTAGTTGCATGCGTCTGTGCGTGTGTGTGTTTGTGTGTGGCTCTGATTGTGTGTGTGCCTGTGTGTGGCTATGGTTGTGTGTGTGTGTGTGTGTGTGTTTGCCAGTTCGATAATAAGCATGGGTGTGTGCAGCTGTGTGACTGTGAGTACGTGTGTGTGTGTGTGTGTGTGTGTGTGTGTGTGTGCGTGTGGGACCGTTTGCGCGCGACTGTGGCTCTGTGGGTTGGTGAATAGGCTGTGTGTTGTTGTGAATCCCATTAGAGCTAATGAGAGACAGATAACAAGCAGACAGGTGCCGCTTGCTCTGGGAAAGATGCCTCGTAAATTATGGTGAGTCAACTGTGATTCAGAGCTGGGAATATATGTACTGTAAGTGCAGGATAGAGTGTTTGTGTACCTATGTATGCGTTTGAGCATGTGTGCTTTAATGTGTCTATCAGTATCATAAGGTCACTGTGTCAGTGCAGTTTTCCCAAAATGGGGACCAACAGTTATGGCAGCCTGGTGCAAAAGCAGACCATGCCTGTTTACTCTTGTCAGTGGTTGCCATTTAGAGGTGGTACTCTGAGATTACAGATCATTGCTTAGTCGTCTCCATTGTTTCCTCTTCCTCTGCCATAAAATATTCGATCTATCTGCTCACACCGATGGATACAATGATCGGAAAGTTTAGTACACTGGCATTGGCTACTGTGAACCCGTGAACTCACTGCTATTAAAACTGTATCGACGTACTGTTGTATGATAATGAATTGTTTTAATCAATGACTGGAACATCTGTGCACTCCAGGAAATGAAACATTGGATTTGTCAGTAAGGGTCCATGTATCGGTCCCATGCAACTGTGTTCAATAAGTTCCATGTGTGGCCAAAATAACAGTTATGCACCAGAATCCAAAAGGCAGGTGGTCATACTCTACCAATCTGCATACATCGTTTTAACATCAAATTTAATTAAATTGATCCAGAATACTTTTTCAACTGAAGTGCACATTTGGGCGTTTATAATATAAATAGTAATTTCCTCGTGATAACTGTGGTGCACCTGTTGAGACCTCTAAGACTGGTTACAGGAGTGCAGACCCGTGGGCAAACGTTGACAGGACAGTGTGTTCTGGGGTGAGCTCGGGCAGCGTAGTCCTGGGCAGTCTCTGAACGGCCCGCACCTGGCTACTGAACGGGATTTGCTGGAAAGCGCTCTGACACTGTCTCTGTGCAGATTTTTAGTTACCTTTGCTGCCCCCTATCTGTTTCCTCCGCGCACGGCATTCAGGACCGCGACATTGTTTCTATATAGAACCGGCAACGCAGTGTCTGCTGCAGCGTTTAGGAAGCCGGCCGGAGGCAATTAGCCGCTACTGGACCCGTTCATCCATTAGTTCCGCGGCTACAGTTGCGACTGCTGCGCGGGGGGGATATGAAGATGAATCATTGCAAAATGATCCATTAAATCAACTCTTACAGAGTCTGTCTGATCCCCAGCTCATTAAGTAATTGATTTTTATAACGTAAAAACTGTGGTTGATATAAACATATAATATAAACTTATGTCATATGTAAATTCTCATGCAATAGAGTTCAACGCGTGCCGGTAGTACTTTTTCTTATAATTGTGAATAAATTTTATATTATATGGAAAAACGTATGTTATACGCTGAATATTTTAGTTGGTCAACCGTAGCTAAAGACTGTTTTTCACATTGCAAGTTTCAATGACATTTTCGTATTAGATTGAGTGCAGTTTACACTTAGCCTATTTGAATTTATTACTTAGTCCCATTCTGGCAATTATAGTCAAAGGTCAAATGGACACTGTAGGAGTTTACATGACTTTAAGAGTTGATTTAACTCGCCGGAGACTGTTCTTCTATGTAGCAGCCAAAGGATGAGTCAGTTCAGGCTTTAAAATGTTTCCCTTTAGAGGAGCAACGCAAGAGCAAACATCACCTGGATGAATATATAACCGTTTACAGTGCGTAATGGTTTTACGCATCTTGCAACCTTGCAGGCTTCGGAATTTTTTTTTAAATTTTTTTGTAATTTTTTTCTGTCAATGACGAGATCCCCAGAGGGCTGTTACCTTATCGCTAACCGCGGCACAATCGGCAAGTTTATTTTTTTCTTAGGGATGTTTAAGGCTCATTGAATAAAAGACCATTCTCCAAAATCAATTTTTTAAACCTGTTTAAATAGCTGGTAAGAAGTTAGAGATACAATTTTAAGAAAATGTGTTCGATAACACGTGTACATTGGAGAGCATATTCTTTTTCTTCTTTCCAATTATTAATTTAAAATATTTCAGCGGATGATAAAAAGTGATGGAGTATGATATAATAAAATATGAGCAGATGTTGATAGGCCTGCAGTAGATCCATTCAATGCAGCCACTCTGAAGTCATTTCGTTGTTCCATTAAAAAAAAAAAAAAAAATTACCCCTGAATCTTTCAAGAAAAAGTTTGCCTTTTTGACAAAGTTTCCTAATACACCATCCAAATCCTATTTAACTTTTTTTTTTTTTTTTTTAAACACAGATACAATAGAAGAAAGCCCACCTGAAACCAGAATCGTATCCTGATAAATTGAACCAGGATTGTGGACCGGATTATCAATTCTTAAACACAGTTGTGTGAACTTTGTGCTTTTTTGAGCTACACTAGTCTAAACCGCTCATAACTCGGCATGATTATTTGTACACATATAAAACAATACTGCACTGGTATGAGAGTCACCTAATCTCAAGACATGGATGTGACCTTACAGCGTGCATACTACAGACGTTCTGTACATCTTCAGCCACCTCTGCCATTGTCAGTATTGTTCCACAAGAGGGCACTAGAGACTGATATACCTTATCAAATGAGCCCATCCCCGCCTGGGCATACATTCTGGTACAGGTTCGTTTTTCTGGTTTGGACTATTTTAGTTCCAAAGTTGATCAACTTTCAGAAATGAGTTCAGAATCACAGTCCAAGTATGGTCTGAACACTTGATATATAGCCATTAAAATAAGTTTCACCTTTATTAACCTGTAGCTGGAGGACTACGCAGGGTTTTATTATATCTCGGGAACGCAGTGTTCAGGGATATTATAATTTCACCTTGTTAGCTGTCACTGTCACCACTATTATCACTGCTGCCATTACCGCCTTTGATAACTCAAATAGTTTTTAAGGAAATTGCATGGATGTTCTTGCATTCATTCCTGGTGCATGAAAGCACACAAACCCTGTTGTTTGGTGTGACCCTATGACCCTTCCTTTAGTGCCACCACCAGGCCAAAATTTTCATTTTAAAAAAACTTAAACAGTTTTAATGAAAATCCAGTCAAATCTGCCGTCAACATTTCCTCATGCATAGAAGAGGAACCTTATTGATTTTTATTGGCTCAAATACTTTTACTGTGGCACTACTCTTAGGTGAAACTGCATTTTCAAATGCAGTAAATCAAACAGTTCTTACGGAAATCGGGCAAAATTTGCCGTGAATGTTCCTGGAGCCTGCAATACTTTGTCTGTTTATTTTCCATAGTGCCAATACAAGGCCAAGCACTGCATTTTGCCTATGTGGAGAGTGTTATAGTTTTGGAGATATACCCTCCTGTCATCCACTGACAGCATTTATCTAGATACCATTGTCATCCAGACTGTTTCCCTACAAGATATCCTCTTTGATTGTCTTAAGAAATAAGTTTTTCCTCTTTGTTTGTGTGTGTGTGTGTGCGTGTGTGTGTGTGTGAGTGAGTGAGTGGGAAGAGAGAGAGAGAGAGAGAGAGACCTCTGAAGGGTAATTTGTTGAGATAAGTAATGTACTTGGATTTGCAGCAAAAGAATATTGCGAAAAGGGACAAATTTGCTCAAAGAATTAAAGCAGAGCAGAAACATTCATGAAAATGTTTGCTTTGTGTTGGTGGAAGGCAGCTTTTCTCGTACGCAGACAAGGGCAGAATGTTATGCTCTAATTAAGGCTCTGTCATTGAGTGTTTATGTGAAAAAACCTTGCTGTGCTGTAAGTCTGAAAATTAACGTAGCACATAAAACATTCTCAATTTTGACCTTTTCCCTTCTGTAATGTCAGCATTATACTTTAAATATATTGTTTTTTTACTTCTTCGAGCATTATCATCTATAAAGTATTATTCTTTGCTGGAAAAAAAGGTATTCACAATTTTAAATATTAGAATTTAAGGTGTGTGAACCTCTGAGTTTGTCTGTACAAAGGATGGCATTAGCCTGTGGAGGTAAAGTGAAGAAAATGTAATATTTTAAATAGTGTGCACAACCATAACAGCGCCAACATGCCAATTTCTTTGTATTATTATATAATACCATCTAACAAAATAATGAAAATATTTTAATTACTCTGAGTAGTCAGTGCTATAGCTCGCTGCGCTCATTATATTCAAACACCGTCGAAACGAGGTCGTCTCCAATGGCCCAAAACCATGGCGACTGCATCTGTGTGGCGCCTGGAGGCCATGGCAACTGAGGCCTGTACACCCCTCCGGCGGGATTAGTTGCCATGGCGAAACGATGCTGTGGCGACTGACAAAAGCAGTGTGAGTCGGGGAGGGAGACCGCGACAGGAAGATGGCTTTCGATACGGCAGAAGACCGGTCACACCCTCTCGGCGCTGGTCGGTTATTCCGATGATGTAACCGCTGAGCAGCCACCTGGCGGCTGTTTGCTCGTTGGATGGCGGTGCATACTGGTTTACGAGTCCCGTGATGGCTGTTCGTCAGGGAGAAGCTGAGAATGGAAACCAGTTCAGTGGAAGCATGTCTCAATCATTCCTTATGGTCTAATGTTCATGGTCATCTTATTTAACAGCTGTGCCAGTGATTCTGAGAGCAAATGTCACTCTGCGGTTCTAACTTTAGAACACAGCTGTCAGAATAACGGAACAGGAGAACACAAGAGAACAGGGTGAATAAGATTGCGGTGTGTGAGAATCTGTGTTTATAGACACATTAATTTGCCTATGTGTGTGTCTGAGTATATGTGTTTTCAAAGACATGAATGTGTATGTAGGCTTGTATAGCCATACTTGTGATAGCCAACTCGTGAGAAACCAAAGGTGTTGTGAGGACATTTGGGGTTGTGAGGATATTTTAGGTGGTGCTCACTGAGTACTCTGGTTAAGTGGTTAAGGTTGGGGATACAGTAGGATTACGGTAAGATTAGTGTTAGGGATAGGGTAAGGCATAATCTGGTAATGGTTTGGGTTCGGCTGTACAGAATGAATGCAATTTGATACCATGTCCACATAAGTATAGCTATATAGACATGACCATGAGAGAGAGAGAGAGAGAGAGAGAATGTGTGTGTGTGTGTGTGTGTTTTTGTGAAAGGAGAAAGACAGGCTCTTGTTAGACACTTGTTCTCGAGTGTGTAATAGAGTGCATTCTCCTTCCCAAGGCTGACGCCATTTCTTGCCATTATGTTTGTCTGGCCGCGCAGTAAGAAGGCACACACACACACACACACACACACACACAGGAAAGGGAGGGACAGAGAGGTGAATCTCTCACTTTTGCTGCTTTTTTCCGGGCCAGAGATAAGCTTTAACTTTCCCTTTCCACAACAACCCGGAATAAAACCAAGAAACATAGTCTCTCTTTGTCTCTCCCTCTCACATACTCTTTCTCCTCTTTCACTCTCTCCGTCTCTCCCTCTCACATACTCTTTCTCCTCTCTCTCTCCTCTCTCCATCTCTCCATCTCACATACTCTTTCTCCTCTCTCTCTCCATCTCTCCCTCTCACATACTCTTTCTCCTCTCTCTCCCTCTCACTCCCTCACAAACTTTTTGTCCTCTCTCTCTTTCTCTCTCCCTCTCACAGACTCTTTCTTCTTTCCCTCTCTCTCACACTCTCTCCCTCTCCCTCTCTCTCTCAGATGCACATGTAGACACAGGTTCACAGTGAGGAGTCTCCGTGGTTCTTATCTGGTTCATTACTGACTTCTGAAAGATCTATTAAAACTGCAGTAAGCGGCTGTTCCGCTTTCTGCGTCAGAGACGAGCGAGGAGGAGGAGGGGCGGACTGCCCAGGGCCTTCATCTTAAACCCAGCGGCTCGCAGAAGCTAAACCCTCTTCCCTCCAGCTGGTAATCACACCTGCGTTTTCTCTCTGCTGATTTCCATGCGCTCGTGGTGGCGATCGAGGCGCGGTGTCAGAGCGATGACTGCCCCAGTTTGGTTGGTGCTGAGGCCGAGATCCATTGGTGGGGAATCACAGGTCTGTGGGCGATATTTTCGTAAAGTGGAGGAGATGGGAGTTCGGAGATAAGCGTGTACGTGGCCCGGCTACATCTCCCGTCCCCTCAAACAGATGAAAATGGAAATTGATTTGCAGAGCCAATTGTTTGGGTGACATTTCCAACCGAAGGAAAATTGGGCTTTGAGAGGAGTCAGAACAACAGAATGGAACGGGGTTTGCGCCGGTGAATTGTGCCATTTTAGTTTTTGTGAGACTCTGAACGAGGGGAGACGAGGTCTTTATCTGTATGAATACATTTCTACTGACCTTGGCTGCCACAAAGAGGGAGAAACAATTGAAAGCTTAGAGGTGAAGGGAAGAAAAAAATCTAATATATTTTTAATGATATTTCAGTGGAACTGAAAGCAGCGAAGCTCCACGCTCATGCTGATGACACTGCGTCAACTCCTGACGCCACTGTTCCCGTCTTCTCCTCACCCTCCCGCTCTTGCTCTTCTTCTCCTGTTTTTGACATATCCCACAGGAATCCAAGATAAATTTTCACCTAATTTCATTAATTGGCTGCTCACTGTGATCACTAGCTGCTGAAGGTGGTGTGCTTTGATGGAGTTGGTGCGAAACCGTACGAGAGGGCAGATCTGGTAGATCGCCAGATACGGTTATGGCTGCCCTGCCGTGATATATTGAATATCAATATAGTATATTTCAAAACTTCAGTATATATGAGCATGTTCAGAAATTATCGACACTCTCTAATATGAATTTATCTTTAAACGCACTGCAAAGGACATATTTCTTGGTGCTAATGTTGATGTAGACGTAATGCACTGCCGTGAAGTGTATAGCATTGGCTTTCTTGTTCACATATTTATGATGAATGGCAGCATATCACATTTATAAAGCTCTAAATGTAAGAGGGCCGGCTGGGAATAAGTCAGTGTAGTGACGGGTGTTGGAACTGTAGCTCAATTTTATACAGCACACCTTCAGCTATTGGGGTGAAAGGGGCCTTTTGACGTGATAAAGATCCCTGTATGCCTCGGAGGGGTCTGTCCCACAGCCTGTCCGCTGCCTATTTCTGGGAATGATGGACTGCCTGTCAGGCAGTTTCTGAGACGGCCCCCAGCGCCCAAGCTTGGGTCTTAATAGTCGCCTAAGTGCTTTTTTCTCTGTCTGGGCTGTCGCGGGGCCTCGCGCCACGCGGGGTGATGGAGTGGCTGTCGCGGGCTGGTCCCGACGGCGGGTGGTGACAGAAAAAGCAAACGGGTCACGGCGCTCCGGCTTTCCGGAACCTTCCTCAAGGACGTGGGGCTGCCGCGCGGCGAGGACCCAGAGGAGGGGATGTAACGCCAGCTGGTTCCCTGCCGCGCATGTTTTTAACATGCTGCTCTCGTCTGCTTTTGGAGAGCGCTCCTGGCACAGAACCAATCCATCCCGACTCTCGCGCACCCGCTATGCCCAGGCGTCCTTCAGGGTGGACAAAAAAAAAAATGGCATCTCTGTTCCCAGTAAAAGCGCCCAGCGAGAGCTGCTTGACGGAAAAGGTTATTAAGTGGTCGGGTCGATGAATGGGCAGGCATCCCGCAACTGACAGTTCGCACTCAGTTCGGCGATACTTTAGCAGATGAGGTCCGTCAATATGCGGTTTGCTCCATATTGATTTAACCACCCTTAAATTTAGGTGATGACTGTCAGCTTTTAGTGCATCAAAGGGCATCTAAATTCGACTCCCATTGTTTTTGTTTATCGGCTAATCAGCGAGCCGCACCTGCCCAAACGAACCGAAATAGAAGGATTATCTACGCATGTACACAGAACATTGGTTTATATGAATGAAATTGATCATGTGACAATGCAAGATGTCAACAAAAGCAAGTGACTTGTTTGTAAACATTGAACGTTCAGCGTCCCGCCTGAGAATCGACTTTAGATGCCCTTCAACGTCCCTGTGGATGATACAGTGAAGGAATGGCAACCCTGTAAAACTCTGTAACCAGCCAACTAATTAACGTGTGCTAACTGACTCACTTCACTATATGGGTGGACACTTAAAATAGGTGGAACCTTCTTTACACACAGAAAACAGATGTCTTTAAATTTTTAATATTTTGACATTGAATTTGAAAGCATTGGTCAGTATGGGCGGACGGGACAGATTTTCAGCTTTCATTTAAACAATTTGGAAATTTTGGAATCTTGCTGTACATGCCTCCCCCCTTTCACAGCTCAAACTAGAGAGCACTCAATAGAGGGCATACCTCCGCCACGCCATGCATCTGTTCTTTATGTGGCAGGCCGAAGGAGGGCCCGGGCGGGGGGTCGAACCCCAGACTCTCGGGTAAGAGTCAAATGCACTGACCACATCGTCAAAGAGCCAGGCTCGTTGGCAAGGTAGCCAGGGCGCGTACTTATTAGGAGACATTTCCAGTGACAGGACCCATCAACTGTCACATCTCTCCCCCTCTTTTGGGAGCACATCCTCACGCTCCGTGCTTTACACAAGCAGCCATCCATTGGGATCCCCTGAATCCTGCCGATTACGCCAGAATGTGGCAGGTCGAAGGAGGGCCCGGGTGGTGGATTGAACCCCAGACTCCCGGGTAAGAGTCACACGTGCTGATCACATCGCCGAAGATCCAGGCTCATTGGCAAAGTAGCCAGGGCGCGTACTTATTAGGAGGCATTTCTATTGACAGGACCCATCAACTGTCACATTTAGGTTACAGAATACATTCCGGATCACTTCCAAAATTAAATGAACTCTTTCTAGGACTGCCACCTATCATCCTGCCAAATTTTGTGCCAAACCGTTCATAACTTTTTGAGTTATCCGGTCAGAAATAGCACACAGACCCGCATTAGACAGATATATTTTAATTCTTCTGGATCCAGAATTCAGAATATGTTTCAGATCATTTAAAATTAAATCAAATCATCCTTAGACTACCACCTACCATTCTACCAAATTTCATGCCAAACCATTCATAACTTATTGAGTTATCCTGTTAACAGACAGACAGACGGACATACAGGGGTGAAAACATAACCTCCTTGGCAGAGGTAATGAATTTGAACAGGAATGGACTCTGAATGTCTGTTCCATTAGACCATGCTGACCAGTTTATTCCAAATTCAGTTACAATTTCAGATATTTAGAATTTGAAAATGGCAGTTTTCTATATTTGTCAATGAGGTTTCAGTGAAGAGTCCACACACTTTGTGGCGATGTACTTTTCTATATATAAATCATCAGCACCACTCAAAATAATTACACGCTCCTTTGAAAAGGAACTTTTCATGAACCTTAAAGTGATTTGTACTCTGTTTTTGACCATAAATTTATTGTTCTCTGATAAATAAGCTCGTCGATGAAGATTTTGATTATGTTTGATTGTCAGCTGTCATTTCAGCAGCAGATAATTTTTTAATTGTTTTGTCGTTCTCATAAGGTGATTTTGAGTACTTCACAATCAGCGGTTATAAAGGTGACCGAGAGGTCGGGTTATGGGAATTATTGTGATGAGGTCAGAGAACTGGGATCTGTTGTTAACCTCTGCTTGAGCAGTTGTTTTGCATCGTGACTGGATTGGTATCTTGCTCAGTTCAAGCAGGTAATGCCATAAGATACAAGTAATAAAGACTACGCTGATAATAAGTACCCTCAATATTTGTGTGCGTGTATGTGTGCGTGAGAGAGAGAGAGTGTGTGTATTTATGAGAGTGTTTTTAATTGTACTTATGTGTGCAAGTGTGTGTTTTATGTGTGCATGTGTGACTGAGAATGAGGGAGCTGGACTGTGACTGGCCTTGTATAAGCCTGAGGGCATGTCGTCGTGTATGAGTTTGAGAGTGTGTATTTGTGTGTTTTTGTGCAAGCCTGAGAATGCGCACGCGCGTGTGTGTGTGTGCGTGCGTGTGTGTGTGTGTGTGTGTGTGTGTGTGTGTGTGTCTGAGGGAGCTGCTGTAGGTGAATGACTGTAGCACTGACTGTGCCAGTGGCCTGGGCTCTGATCCAGGTCCACATTCCTTATCTGTGTGCTCCAGTTATTTTTGTCCAGTAGGATTGGTTTGACAGTACTTACATCGCTGACACCATTCAGTCCTGTCACTGCAGAGGCTGAGACCGAGTGCGTGTGTTTGTGTGTGTGTGTGTGTGTGTGTGTGTGTGAGAGAGAGAAAGGGGAAGTCACACTGAGATCATTTTCAGAGAGAATCACAAAGTTCACCTGTATTATTATTCAAACTGCATAGTGATCTTTCAGTCTCATTTTAAATGACATGTTGCTCTTCAAGTCTGTCCTCACCTCATACACCGTATATAGTGCCCACATAAACGTTACATAATACCAACATACTTTGTGCAGTAGTAAGTGTCTTACTTACAAAGTGCGATATAACATCTCATTCACCACATTGAGGGAAATATGACATGACCAACAATGCTTCTGGGCTAATAACTAAACATTATGCGAGATGATGAGATACTGAGTTGTGTCTGTATTTGACCATCACGCGACATTATGAGTTATATTGCAGTTAGCCTTGCATCATACATGGCATGTTTAATGACATTTTTTGTAATGTATAGCCATTAACAGGTGGTATGATTGGTTACGTTAGCTTTGGCATGACATACACATATGACAAAGGTGTTAAATTACACTTCGTGGTGCATCATATTTACTTGTGCATCATTTATGATATTAATGATGTCATTATGTGACATGACATTTGTTAAGGCATTATACATGCTGGATGAAGAGAGTGATACTGATGAAGTGTTACTGGGCTTTCTTCTGTAATATGCAGATGAGAGAGAATCTAGGTTTGACTCCGTGTACTCTTAGTACCCTCCAGTCTCTGAGTACTGGTTTTGATAAACCTAGATGGGCTGCTGGTTTGTTGTTGTCATGTCACTCTCTTGTTAGAGAGTTTTTGCGCCCTTATCTACGGATGTATTTCCTGGCAACTTGAATTTGAATTTTAATGGAGCGTGAGGGCAGTTCACTCGCACGCATTCATTCGCACCTGCGTTTGGTGTTTATTTGCAAACACTTGCGTGCCAAGATATGTCCTCGTCCGACAGCGTTTCCTAATGCTAGGAAAATATTTGGTCGTAAGCGTGATGGACCGGTTGATGAGTGCCTTCGGTAAACGAAGCACGAAGTGTCAACGGGGCAGGAAACTGAGATCTCCTAGTGTTGCGCCGCTAAAACCGCCGAGAGTTTGGTTCGGCGGCTCGTGACGGCGAGGTCTGCGCCCAACCCCGCCAACCCCTTCTCTCGGCTCCTGCAGCGGGTGAGAAGCACGGTGTTTCATCAGGGAAAACATCCTGTGTGATATGCAATATCCAGGAAGGAGTATTAATTCACCATTCACTCCGTCACTGACACATTCCCGCCATTTTTTACGCAGTGAAAGCAGTAAAACACCTCTTTCATAAGGCAGCAACTGTTCTTGTCTCCTTGTCTCCCCTCAAGGAAATGTAAAATCCTGAAAATACACTGAAATTAAACATTCTATTGAGATATATTGCAAAGCTTTACCACATAGAGCCATATATTCCCGCAAATGATGTAACATTAACCCTTTGAGCGCTGAATAAATTTTCAAGGAACTAAAAATGTAATTGTCCTGAGCTGTTGAAAATCTATCAGGTGGCAACTTGCCTAAAAGAGCTCCCCAGGGAACTCTTTTTAACAAGTTGCCTCATGATAGGTTTTCAACAGCAATCGGATTTTGATATCTTACATCATTGGGCAACTATAGTTGCTTATAGCTCTAAGGGTTAATTATGTATTTCTCCAGACTGGCAAACTGTCCAAGGTCTGTTCCTGCCTCTCATCCATTGTGTATTAAGCCTCAGCCCCTCTGCGACCCTGAACAGGAATAGACAAGGTAGTTAATGGCTGGATGGATGGGTGGATATATAAATACATTCATTTCCAATATATTACAGTTTGCTCATCTCTGTAAGGGTCACTTCCATTCCACCCTGAGCTGGGGATGTTGCTATTTTTTCATTGGGTTTTGTTTGTGGCCTTTCAGTTAATATCCCAGAGTTCTCTTGGGAGCGTGGCCGCCGAGCAGTACCACTCAGGAGTCACCCTTACAAGAACAAGCTCTTTTCCCGGCATCACTGACACGTCCTACAGGTGTTACGCCCAAGAGGGACTGTATAATGGCCACAAACACAACAGTACAACAGTCTTGTACCTTTCTGTCCTCCGTCAGTGGTGGCAAAGCAGCACTTTGGAAAATGCAAAAGGACATTTTATGCTGCACAAAGCATTGATATTATTTTATATTTACAACACAACACTGCTGCTGTGGTTTCTCAGCTAGATTCTCAGGAATTGTTTGACGGACCGAGAGGTTCGCCGCTGCTTTGACTCGCCTGAGACGCAGCGGCAGCTGGACTGCTTGGTGATGTAAGATTGCGTGGTGCACAGTTGAGCGGTCAGTCGCTTTTTTTCTGAGACGAGCACCAGCTGCCCTTGGAAAAGAAAAGAGAAGAGAGGGAGCAGAGCCAGGGAAAGAACTGAGACCGGGAGAGGAGAGGAGAGGAGAGGAGTGTGGAACGAAAAAAAAAACCAGCTGAGCGACGGAGGTATGAGAGAACACGGAGCCAGACTGTAGAGGGAGGGAGAGGGAGGGATGGAGGGAGGGACTAACACCAAAAGAAGAGGACGGGGTGGAGACACAGTGAGTGCACCTCCCTATCAGTGGAGAGCTGTCAGAGACAGAGAGAGAGAGAGGGAGGGAGGGAGGGAGAGAGAGATAGGAGGTAGGTAAAGACACAGGAGGGAGGGAACAGAGAGAGGCAGAGCGAGTGAACAGATGGAGCAGGCACCAGCTCGGGAAAGTGTGTGCGGGAGAGTCTGTGTTTTGCGCTCCTGTCTCCGGCTCTGGACGCCGCCGTCGGGAGGTCGTTAAATCCGCGTACTGGACTTGCGGGGGGACCCCGGACGCCATGTCCCAGCCCGGGAGCAACATGCGCTCCAAGAAAGCGGGCATCCGGGCTGCGGTGGTTCTGATAGGACTCCTGCACAAGTCCAGGAAGCACCGGGACAAGACTGAGGATCTGGAGCGGTGGGTAGGCCTCTCTCCTCTGGTTCTGTACTGTTGCCCTTGCGGCCTGGACCGAACAAGCCACCCGGGCGGTTCTGGAGGTGTTCTCTGGTTCTGGTCCGTATTGTCGCACGCTTTGCGGTCCACTTTTGGGGTGTTCACGGTGGCCTGTCTTCACAGTCCGACCGGCGTCCCTGAAAAATGTCCGGAAGGCCCAAACTCCTTCGGCTTGTACCTGTGCTTTTAGGTGTGGGAGCTTGTTAACGCGACACTGTGCGGTTGCCAGGGGGACAGTCCGGCGGTTTGTCCTCAGGCGACAGGTGTTCGGCTGTCCAAGTCGGCCTGCCGGACAGGAATGGCGAGGTGTCCGAGCAGGGAGCCGCTGAAAGTAAAGGTGAAATGAAGGAGGCGTTGACTGGCTGAGGAGACGGAGCGCATGGCTAGCGTTCGGTCACAGGTGGCTGTTAGTCTCGGTGGCTCAAGTGTTTTTAAACGTGATTCTGTCTCCATGTTCCCTTCTGCCTCCTACCGTCTCTTGGTGATCTCCCGAGAGACGCGCTGAGGTGCCGGCGAGAGCCAGTCTCTGCCTTTCGCAGTTTTTATGGCTGTGAATCATATTTCACCTGGACGTTGACCTTTTTCTTGTAATACTGCGCTCAATTAATTTGCACCTACGCCCAGGAGGAATTTATTTTCTTGATCAATAGAGTGCTGTTGTCATACACTTTTTAGAAAGGGTGACAGCCTTACCGGAAGATTGTGCGTGTGTGCCTATATGTGTGTATGTTTGTGTAAGTGTATGCATGTGTGAGTGTGTGTCTGTTTGTGTTGCGTACGCTTCTATGTATGTCAGTTTGTGTGTTCGTGAGAGCATCTGTCTGTACGTGTATACGTGTGTGTGTGTGTGTGTGTGTGTGTGTATTTTTATGTAAGTATATGCACTTGTGAGGTTGTGTCAGTCGGTGTTGTGAGTGCTTGTATGTATTTAAATTTGTGTGTACGTAAGAGTGGCTGCATGTGTGCACATACAGTATGTGTGTGTGTGTGTGTATGTGTGTGTGTGGGTGTGTGTGTGGGGGCGTGGGCGTGTGTGTGAGTGCGTGCGAGCATGTGTACTCATGTTTATGTGTGTGTGGTTATTATCAGCACTGTGGTTTTACTTCAGCAAATACTAGCCCAGACCAGGTGGAATTTAGGACTCTTTACTCCGGCAGTGATTGTTGTCATAGCAAAGCTGATTATAGTGTGCTGCTGTAAATGCAGCTGTAAGCGAGCTCCGCATCTTTCTCACAGGCTTTATCTGGATCTCACCCCTTCTGCTACTACATCACCTAATCTCACCTTGTTTTGATACATCTTACTCCCCTTAAATACCTCAGCATCTTTCTATACATCCAGTTCCTCTTAAATATCTCACTTTCTCTCTGTACCCTGCATCTCACTCCTCTTAAATATCTCACTTTCTCTCTGTCCTACATCTCACTCCTCTTAAATATCTCACCTTCACTCTGTACCCTACATCTCACTCCTCTTAAATATCTCACCTTCTCTCTGTCCTACATCTCACTCCTCTTAGAAATCTCATCTTCACTCTGTACCTACATCTCACTACTCTTAAATATCTCACCTTCTCTCTGTCCTACATCTCACTCCTCTTAGATATCTCACCTTCACTGTGTACCCTACATCTCACTCCTCTTAGATATCTCACCTTAAATACACATCTCCTCTTAAATATCTCACCTTCTCTGTACCCTACATCTCACTCCTCTTAAATATCTCACCTTCTCTCTGTCCTACATCTCACTCCTCTTAAATATCTCACCTTCTCTCTGTCCTACATCTCACTCCTCTTAAATATCTCACCTTCTCTCTGTGTACCCTACATCTCACTCCTCTTAAATATCTCACCTTCTCTCTGTCCTACATCTCACTCCTCTTAAATAATACATCTCACTCCTCTTAAATATCTCTCTGTCCCTACATCTCACTCCTCTTAAATATCTCACCTTCTCTCTGTACCCCACTTTAATCTCACCTCCTCTTAAATATCTCACCTGTGTACCCTACATCTCACTCCTCTTAAATATCTCATCTCTCCTCCTCTTAAATATCTCACCTTCTCTCTGTACCCTACATCTCACTCCTCTTAAATATCTCACCTTCTCTCTGTCCTACATCTCTCCTCTAAATATCTCAACATCTCACTCCTCTTAAATATCTCACCTTCTCTCTGTACCTACATCTCACTCCTCTTAAATATCTCACCTTCTCTCTGTACCCTACATCTCACTCCTCTTAAATATCTCACCTTCTCTCTGTACCCTACATCTCACTCCTCTTAAATATCTCACCTTCACTCTGTACCCTACATCTCACTCCTCTTAAATATCTCACCTTCTCTCTGTACCTACATCTCACTCCTCTTAAATATCTCACCTTCTCTCTGTACCTACATCTCACTCCTCTTAAATATCTCACCTTCACTCTATCTCACTCCTCTTAAATATCATCTACATCTCCTCCTCTTAAATATCTCACCTTCTCTCTGTACCCTACATCTCACTCCTCTTAAATATTTCACCTTCTCTCTCTACCCTACATCTAACTCCTCTTTAATATCTCTCTTTCACTCTGTACCCTACATCTCACTCCTCTTAAACATCTCACCTTCTCTCTGTACCCTACATCTCACTCCTCTTAAATATCTCACCTTCTCTGTACCCTACATCTCACTCCTCTTAAATATCTCACCTTCTCTCTGTACCCTGCATCTCACTCCTCTTAAATATCTCACCTTCTCTCTGTCCTACATCTCACTCCTCTTAAATATATCACCTTCTCTCTGTACCCTGCAATTCACTCCTCTTAAATATCTCACTTTCTCTTTGTACCCTACATCTCACTCCTCTTAAATATCTCACCTTCACTCTGTACCCTACATCTCACTCCTCTTAAATATCTCACCTTCACTCTCTACCCTACATCTCACCCTCTAAATATCTCACCTTCCTATCTCTCACCTTCTCTCTCTCTACCCTACATCTCCTCCTCTTAAATACATCTTAAATATCTTCTCTCTATACCTCTTAAATATCTCACCTTCTCTGTCCCACATCTCACTCCTCTTAAATATCTCACCTTCTTAAATACATCTCACCTAAAAATATCTCACCTTCTCTCTGTCCCTACATCTCACTCCTCTTAAATATCTCACCTTCTCTCTGTACCCTACATCTCACTCCTCTTAAATATCTCACCTTCTCTCTGTACCTACATCTCACTCCTCTTAAATATCTCTCACCCCTACATCTACTCCTCTTAAATATCTCACCTTCTCTCTGTACCTACATCTCACTCCTCTTAAATATCTCACCTTCTCTCTGTACCCTACATCTCACTCCTCTTAAATATCTCACCTTCTCTCTGTACCCTACATCTCACTCCTCTTAAATATCTCACCTTCTCTCTGTCCTACATCTCACTCCTCTTAAATATCTCACCTTCTCTCTGTCCTACATCTCACTCCTCTTAAATATCTCACCTTCTCTCTGTACCCTACATCTCACTCCTCTTAAATATCTCACCTTCTCTCTGTACCTACATCTCACTCCTCTTTAATATCTCACCTTCTCTCTGTACCCACATCTCACTCCTCTTTAATGTCTCACCACCTTCTCTGTATCTCCCTACATCTCTACATCTCCTCTTAAATATCTCACCTTCTCTGTCCCTACATCTCACCCTTAAACATCTCACCTTCTCTCTTAAATATCCTCTTAAATATCTCTTCTCTCTGTCCTACATCTCACTCCTCTTAAATATCTCACCTTCTCTCTGTACCCTACATCTCACTCCTCTTAAATATCTCACCTTCACTCTGTACCCTACATCTCACTCCTCTTAAATATCTCACCTTCTCTCTCTGTGCCCTACACATCTATCTCACCTTCTCTCTGTAAATATCTCTCCTCTTAAATATCTCACCTTCACTCTGTACCTACATCTCACTCCTCTTAAATATCTCACCTTCTCTCTTACCCCTACATCTCACTCCTCTTAAATATCTCACCTTCTCTACCCTACATCTCACTCCTCTTAAATATCTCACCTTCTCTCTGTACCCTACATCTCACTCCTCTTAAATATCTCACCTTCTCTCTGTACCCTACATCTCACTCCTCTTAAATATCTCACCTTCTCTCTGTACCCTACATCTCACTCCTCTTAAATATCTCACCTTCTCTGTACCCTACATCTCACTCCTCTTAAATATCTCACTTTCTCTCTGTACCCTACATCTCACTCCTCTTAAATATCTCACCTTCACTCTGTACCCCTACATCTCCTACTTAAATCTCACCTCTTAAATATCTCTTAACCTTCTCTCTGTACCCTACATCTCACTCCTCTTAAATATCTCACCTTCTCTCTACCTACATCTCCCCTTAAACATCTCACTTTCTCTCCTCTTAAAATATCTCAACCTTCTCTGTACCCTACACCCTCTTAAACATCTCACCTTCTCTCTTAAATATCTCACCTCTCTCCTCTACATCTCATCTCACTCCTCTTAAATATCTCACCCTACATCTCTTAAATATCTCACCTTCACTCTGTACCTACATCTCACTCCTCTTTAATGTCTCACCTTCTCTCTGTACCTACATCTCACTCCTCTTAAATATCTCACCTTCTCTCTGTACCCTACATCTCACTCCTCTTAAATATCTCACCTTCTCTCTTAAATATCTCACCATCTCTGTACCCTACATCTCTCACCTCTTAAATATCTCACCTTCTCTCTGTACACCCTTACATCTCACCTTCCTCTTAAATATCTCACTTAAATTCTCTCTCTACCCTACATCTCACCCCTCTTAAATATCTCACCTTCTCTCTGTACCCCTACATCTCCTCCTCACCTTTAAATATCCCTCACCTTCTTAAATATCTCTGTACCCTACATCTCACTCCTCTTAAATATCTCACCTTCACTCTGTACCTACATCTCACTCCCTTAAAATGTCTCATCTCACCTACATCTCTCCCTCTTAATGTCTCATCTCACATCTCACTCCTCTGTATCTCACCTTCCCTACATACATCTCCCTCTTAAATATCTCACCTTCTCTCTGTACCCTACATCTCACTCCTCTTAAATATCTCACCTTCTCTCTGTACCCTACATCTCACTCCTCTTAAATATCTCACCTTCTCTCTGTACCCTACATCTCACTCCTCTTAAATATCTCTTTGTCTCTGTACCCTACATCTCACTCCTCTTAAATATCTCATCTTCACTCTGTACCCTACATCTCCTCCTCTTAAATATCTCACTTTATCTCTGTACCCTACATCTCTCTCTCTTAAATATCTCCCCTACATCTACATCTCCTCCTCTTTAAAACATCTCACTCCTCTTAAATATCTCACCCTGTACCCTACATCTCACTCCTCTTAAATATCTCACCTTCTCTCTGTCCTACATCTCACTCCTCTTAAATATCTCACTTTGTCTCTGTACCCTACATCTCACTCCTCTTAAATATCTCACCTTCTCTCTGTACCTACATCTCACTCCTCTTAAATATATCACCTTCTCTCTGTACCCTACATCTCACTCCTCTTAAATATCTCACCTTCACTCTGTACCCTACATCTCACTCCTCTTAAATATCTCACCTTCTCTCTGTACCCTACATCTCACTCCTCTTTAATATCTCACCTTCTCTCACCCCTACATCTCACTCCCTTAAATATCTCACCTTCATACCCTACCTCCTCTTAAATATCTCACCTTCTCACCCTACATCTCACTCCTCTTAAATATCTCACCTTCTCTCTGTACCCTACCTTAGATATCTCACCTTCTCTCTGTCCTACATCTCACTCCTCTTAAATATCTCACCTTCTCTCTGTACCCTACATCTCACTCCTCTTAAATATCTCACCTTCTCTCTGTCCCTACACCTCACTCCTCTTAAATATCTCACCTTCTCTCTGTACCCTACATCTCACTCGTCTTAGATATCTCACCTTCTCTCTGTCCTACATCTCACTCCTCTTAAATATCTCTCCTTCTCTCTGTCCTACATCTCCTCCTTAAATATCTCATCACCTTCTCTCTCACTCCTCTTAAATATCTCACCTTCTCTCTGTCATCTCACTCCTCTTAGATATCTCACCTTCTCTCTGTCCTACATCTGTCCTTAAATATCTCACCATCTCTACACCCTCTTAAATATCTCTCCCCTACATCTCTCTGTCTTACATCTCCTACATCTCACCTCTTAAATATCTCATCTTCTCTCTGTCTTAACATCTATCTCATATCTCACCTCTCTGTCCTACATCTCACCCTCTTAAATATCTCACCTTCTCTCTGTCCTACATCTCCTACATCTCCTTCTCTCTGTCCTACATCTCACTCCTCTTAAATATCTCATCTTCACTCTGTACCCTACATCTCACACCTCTTAAATATCTCACCTTCTCTCTGTCCTACATCTCACTCCTCTTAAATATCTCACTTTATCTCTGTACCTACATCTCACTCCTCTTAAATATCTCACCTTCACTCTGTACCCTGCATCTCACTCCTCTTAAATATCTCACCTTCTCTCTGTCCTACATCTCACTCCTCTTAAATATCTCACCTTCTCTCTGTCCACTACATCTCACTCCTCTTAAATATATCACCTTTTCCTTGTACCCTACATCTCACTCCTCTTAAATGTCTCACCTTCTCTCTGTATCCTACATCTCACTCCTCTTAAATATCTCACCTTCTCTCTGTACCTACATCTCACTCCTCTTAAATATCTCACCCTCTTTCTGTGCTCCAGCTTTTGTTTCAGAAGTTGCCTTCTCATGCCCTGGCTCGTGCCATTCCTATCTCTCCTTCTACTTATTCCTCTCCTTCATTCCTTCACTCTCTTTGGTCCTCAATCTTGTCATCATTGAGCTCTGACTTTCTCCTGCTTAATCTGTCACTTCTTTCCCTCTGTCTCCCTGATAATTTATGTTGTTTTCTTGCTTTCTCCTTCCTCCTGCCCATGCTTAATTATGCTGTTCTCTCTGTTTTCATCTCTTCGCTTTTTTCTCCACATCTGTTCATTTCTCTCGGTTTCCCCTCACCTTGCTGTGAAAAGGCTTGTGATTAGCAGCTGGTGGCGGAGAAGCCCTGGCTGATGTTCCTGTCTGTGTAATTTACCTTACCCACGGTTCTCAAACCGACAAGTTCAACAAACAATATCAGTCTTTATTGTGAGGTCGGTAGCCTTGCTGAAACACGCATGCAGACAATTCCCCACTCGCAGACCCATGTAAGCAATCCCGCAATGGCATCCTATGGTTTTGTGATTTGCACATTTGACAGTGGCTCAAAAGGTTGGTGATTTGAACCAAGAGGGCCATTGAGAGAGGCTTTAACCCCAGATTGCTCTAGTGGAAATTGGCCCTCACTTAGTCCAATGAATGGTAAGTCACTCATTAAAAATGGCAGCTACATGCCTAAAAATGTAATACACGCAGGCACAAACTCTGGGGCTGACATATGGGCATGCCTCATTCACTCACTAGCACAAACACCCACACGGATTTACACAGATGGCCAGACGGACTAGACCCACCAGGACCCATGCAGTATCCCGTTCCCTGCCAGAAACGTGGCTTGGTTAAGCCGCCTTTTGCCTTCAGTTCTTGTTATTTTTCAGCCGCATGCTTCGAGAGGACCAGAGAGCAACGCAAATGAGCCATCTCCTTTTATCTCTCACGAGCGTTGGATGACATTAACTGTGCCCTCTGACCAGTCCGGTTCACGCTGACCCGGCAATAATGCTTGCTTTTCAGAAGGGAAACGTTTCCTTCCCGCTTTCGCCTGGGTGCAAGTTGCCTCCATTAAATTTTCAGGCTACTGTGTTTGGATAAACAGGCGGAAAAGCTGACAGATGGACGTGGAGGGAGGAATAGATTGAGTTAGAGCCGTGGATAGGGATACATTGCTCGCTGGATAGCTTGGTCTGCAATACTGGGTGATCTGTAATGCACCCTTGGGGTAATGATTAGAGCCAGGGGATGAGTTACTGTTCGGTGCATGCAACAGATTAACCAGCCTTGCAAGTCATGCTGATCC
Source organism: Gymnothorax javanicus (assembly GCA_029692085.1). Taxonomy (NCBI): domain Eukaryota; kingdom Metazoa; phylum Chordata; class Actinopteri; order Anguilliformes; family Muraenidae; genus Gymnothorax; species Gymnothorax javanicus. The sequence goes on from CM056199.1 coordinate 22,068,191, forward strand.
AGAATCAGCTTTGCCATTTTTGGCAAAATTAAACAAGGTTGGGACTCGCGCATGGGTGAACTGATCTCAGACCTGCTCTCCCCTGACATGTTTTTTATGACAGGGGACCTGGTTTTCAGGATTAATTAGCCCACTGAGTGTCACCATTAACACCTGTGTGTGTGTTTGTGTATGCACGTCTGCCTGTGCATGCGCGAGCGTGCATGTTTGTGACAGGAGCTGTTGCTTCACACTCGCTGGACGATGAGGCGTCGTCTCTCTAACGAGAGCCAAGAGACCCTTAAAGAGTCGGTGGATCCAGGGAGCAGGGAAACAGGAGACGGGGGCTGGTATTTTTAGCTTCTCTTCTTCATTTCTCCTCCTTTCTCTTTGTCTACTCCTTGACACCCCCTCCCCCTTTCACCTTCACTTTCTTCTCTTTTCTCTGGTCATGCCCTCATTTTTTTTTTTCCTGTCTAGCCGGGGAGAAAAGGGATTTAGCGACACAGGGAAAGTTTGCCATTGGAGAACTCCATGCTGAGTTCATCAATGTGCATAGATTCACCAGTATTAGGGATGATCATTTTGAAATGGAAAGCCTCCCAGTGGTGACTAACTAATTGATAAGCTAACCACTTTCCTGGCTCAATCAGTGCAGTGAGTGGTGTGCTTGCACCCCCAAGCAGCTCCTCTTGTCGCTAATTCGACTGTGTTCAATCAGGACGTATTGTGTTAAGTGAATGCCTTTGAAAGCTCCAATTCTGTTAATAACTGCTGTGGTTTTTTTTCTTGGCTTTACGAGTTTTGTTTTTGTTTTTGGCTGCGTAGGATTTGTAGATTTGTAATTTCCTCTGCGCAGGTAAACACTGCTGGTGGCAGAAAGTCAGGCAATGGCAAAGAAAACGGGATAATAAAGACGACGTCATGTTTCGTTCCCTCAAAACATCTACGAGAGATCATGTGTGAACACGAGAGAGTATGAGAGGAAGACAAAGGAAGAAAAGTCCGTGGAAGAGAGGAAGAGAGATCAAGAAAAAGTGAGAGGAGGGAGGGAAGAAGAGAGTGTGTGAGAGAGGGAAAAGAGAAAGTGTGAGAGTGAGAGAAACATGGGAGAGAGGGAGGGGAGAAAGTGAGAGAGTGAGGGGAAAGGGAGGGAAGAGAGCAAGAGAGGGTGAGTGATAAAAGTGAGAGAAGGGAGGGAGAGAGAGGAACACATGCAAGAAGAATAATGGAGGAGACAGTAGACCGGGGAAAGCATGTAAAGGAGTGAGTGTGGAAAAGAATGAGTGCTGTATGGGTGGGCCATTCTGAGAGAGGCAGAGAGAGAGAGAGAATACTCGCGGGCTGGTATAGTGTTGGGTTTACATTGCTGGAGTTCGGCTAACCACTGTGCCAACATTACGGACACCAAACAACGACATGCTTCTTGTCCCAACCCTTACCCCCGCTTTCCCATACTTACTCTTTACATCTCCTCATACACCATAAAGCCTTGGGCTGAAGCCACTGTTTAGCTCAGCTTCAGGGAACGCAACGCTTGGAAGGCTATGTCTGTTTACTGTTTTAGCGCGATCTGTTACCACTCTTGCTAGGTTAGCAAAATAGCTGTGCGCTCATTACAGGTCTCGGATTGTGCAACAGTAACACGTTTTATGCAAGGTCACGAGTTTATCAGCTGTCGTGAATTTTACGAGCTACTCAATAAATTTAAATAAAAGTGTCAGCCTGCTGCTAGCTGATTTGGACGGTGTGATAGTCAAAAAGCAGAAGCTTGAAATGAAGGAATTGCCACTAAACATCCAGGAGCTGTTTTCCTATTCCCAATATATGAGCAAAATTGTCCCTCAATCGCTCGCTCAGTGTAAGGGCGGGGAGAGGTCAGCCTTTCTAGCCGAGCTGTGGGCAGTTTCCTTGCTCGCAGAATGAATAACGTGATTGCGCTCCTTTTTCTCAAGGCCACTCGCCGTGCCATGCAAACAGTCCGCACGCTCACTGTGGAGATTAAACCACATAAACCCCAAAATGCTTTATAAAGTATTTATTGATTGTGCGCATTCTGAAAAGAAGCAATCTCCCCAACTGAAATTCAACTGCTTTGCTGTGGTCTGAGGAAGCCCGTCTTCTTTTACATAAAAACCCTTGGCCTTCACCTTCTTCTCCTTGCACATCCACAGTTCTAGTTGCTATACTTCATTTTTTATACTGTTTACTTTTCTCCAAATCTATCCACAGTAAATAGTGACATTTCCCATTGACGCGAAGCGTATGCCAGAAGACTGATGGCACATGGCTCTTCTGTAATGTATTTTCAATTCAATTTTTGCTTCTAATTGAGACCTACTCATGGGATACTCTAGTGATTCAGTAAAATGTCATTTCTACATCACACTGCGTTAGCCGTTAGGTTTCCGGAGGGCTAACATTAAGTCCTCCTGTAGTGACCAACATAAGAGAGATATTTGTTGGGTTTAGGCTAAAAACATCAGGTAAATATGTAAGATTTGCACAGGGTTAGAAAGTCAAGCGGTTATGTCCTCTTCATGTGCCATAAATATTACATATTCTTTAAGTCTGATCAAGAATTTTCAAGGTGCACAGATGTGCAACCTTGCTTGTGAATCATAACTGTGCTGCTTGCTGATATTACAGGTTGCTAGCCTGATTTGCTCGGACCGCTGTGTACCGCACTGTATGTCAGTTCTTGTTCCGTCTCAGCTGTCAGTTAACCTGGTTTGACCAGGTGTTAACCGAAGGATAACCACTATTTGACATCTCACCATTGAGTATGCTGCGAATATGCCCCATAAAGAATTGCTGACGGAGATGGTTTGTGCTTGTGTAATGGTGATTTGTTTGATATTCGATTCATTCCTGCAAGTGTTTGCCCTTGTGCTAACTTGGTGTAACAGTATAAAGCTTTTTGGCTTGATTTACATACTGTATATGACACAGGCATTTTTGTTGAGTAATGTTTCCAGATTGAATCCTTGTATAAAACAAACATATTCCCACCGAAGTAACAAATTCATTACAGTTGTCGTGTAATTATTGAATCCTTATTTTGTGTTCATGATAGTCATGCCCCGTACATTGGGCCCTGTTACAGCTGAAGATCTGAGAGTTGGTACTATGTTCTTTGTACAGCTGCTTATTATGTCCTACAGGGAGCATATTGCTTTGTAACCAGTGTCTGAAGTAAGGACTATCTGTGTTTTCCCCTTTCTACAGCAAGATACTTCATTTTATCATATTGATCATTAAAATTGAAATTTTCAGGCTACAAGAATAATTTCGCATGGCTTTTTTCCATGGGTTTTTATGTTATTTTATTTTTTGTTTGCTATGTTGCTCAATTATTTCCTATTATCAAAAATTACATTTGCCATCATTTTAGCTTGGAACTAAAGTACCAATTGAAGCTTAAATTTTTTACTGCTTTTTGAATTTGATGCCCGCAACGCATTTTTAAAAATTTGAGACAAGGGCAACAAAAGACAGGAAAAGTTGTATGATGCTAAAAAATAAACCTGGTGGAAAATATCACAGCAAAGGTTAATTGGTAATAGGGCACTAACATGATTGGGTATAAAAAGAAAATCCCAGAGAGGCTGAGCTTTTCAGAAGTAAATATGGTGAGGGCTTCACCACTCTGTGAAAGACTGCAAGGGCAAATAGTTCAACAGTTTAAGGAAGATATTTCTCAATATAAAATTGCAAATAATTTGGGGATTTCATTATCTACGGTACATAAGATCATAAAATCTGTACACGAAGGACAAGGCTGAAAACCAGCATTAAATGGCCGTGATCTGCAGGCCCTCAGACAGCACAGTATTAAAAACAAACAGGATTTGGTTCTGGAAATCACTGCATAGGCTCAGAAACACTTCTGAAAACCGTTGTCAGTGAACACAAATTGTCGCTGCATCCACAAAACTGTGCCATGTAAAGACAAAGCCATATGTAAATGTGATCCAGAAATGCTACCACCTTCTCTGGGCCCAAGCTCATTGAGGATGGACTGAGGTGAGGTGGGAAACTGTCCTGTGGTCTGACCAATCAAAATGTGAAATTCTATATAGAAATCATGAACTCCACGTCTTCAGGGCTAAAGAGGAGAGGGACCATCTGGTTTGCTATCGGTGTACAGTTCAAAAGCGAGCATCCATGATAGTATGGGGGTGCATTAGTGCAAATGGCTTGGGTAACCTGTACATCTTTGACAAATCCACTAAAGCTGAACAATATATACAGGTATTAAAGCAACATCCATTACCATCCAGTTGTCTTTTTCCGGGAAGGCCTTGCTTATTTCAGGAAGGCAATGCCAAACACCATATCCTATAAGTATAACAACAACATGGCTCAGTAGTAAATGACTCTGGGTGCTGAACAGAGTTTAAATGATTTGTGAAACATTGCATTTTGTTTCTGTTTACATTTTACACAGCGTTCTGATTTTTTTTCAAAACAGGGTTGTCTGTATATACAAATGAAGACCGCAAAGGAAAAACGATCAGAATCCAAATTTTGCATTTTTGAATATTTTATATAATAATATATATTATTATAATATATATATTTTTTGCATATTTTATCAGTGCTTTGTTTTTAAGTTCGTTTTGAATTTTTAATTAATCATTTCTCCACAACATGAAAATGTGACTCTGATCATTTTTACATTGTGGTCTTCATATTTTGATTGTAAATTTTGGTCGAACTGGCATGGATGTCCATTGCTGAGTGACTGAGTTAGTGAGTGACTGATGAAGTTACGCCACTGGTCGGCCTGCGGCGTATGCTATCCCCATTGGCTGGAGTTAACAGTTACAGCGCACAAAGACCATAAATGGCTCAGCCATCTTTTAAGTTTTTACGCAGTCTTGTTAAGGTCAGGACAGTCACATGGTTATAGAGTTCTCACCAGCTGGGCTGCAGAAGTTTCCATAGATGCACTTGCTGTGCTGGTAACACTTTACAAGGGTAAGGGTACATTAATTAACATTAGTTCATTGACTATCTGTTAATTAGCAGGTAACTAATGCATTAGATAGCTGAATACGCATTATGCAACTATAATTAATTCTTTGTTTCCCTTATTGTGAAGTTGAAAACATCCCTTTAGTATCCCTTATGTAGCACTTCAAACTGTTAAACCACTTAATAATGTAATAGTGTATAAATTATTACCTTAGTTGATGTGAACATCATTTGTAAATGACTGCATCAACTAATTTTAATTATTGCACCCTTATTGTAAAGTGTTACCGCTCCACTTATGGTTTTTCTCTCCCTGACCCTTTTGTCCAACTAGAGGCACTCCTAGAGTGCAAACCTCTGCCAAGGCAGCACAGTCCAAATCTTGGTGAGTGGGAGCAAAGTGCAGTTATTGCGTCATACGATTTCAAGATGGCTGCTGTGGCGGCCATATTGTTTGACTGATCGCGGTGAAAATCAATAGGGTCCATCCCTGATGTAATAGCGACCCACCCACAAAATTTCAGAGATATCCGTTCATTACTTTTTGAGTTATCTTGTTCAAAAACTAACAAACAAACAAACGGCACCGATCACATAGCCTCCTGCCAACTTCGTTTGGCGGAGGTAATAACTTCCAAACTAAATTGTTTTTCGTTTTCTTGTCGGTTTATTTAGCCAGACATGGCCTCTCTTTGAATTCCAAAATGTTAACACTGCTCTGTGATGTAAAGAATTTTTTTTTAACTTCTGATATTTGCCTCTTACTACATGGCTTTGAGGATATATACAGGGCCACTATATAAATATCAAGCACTTACGTTTCACTAAAACAGCATACTATAACTCAAGTAAAGTTTCAAAACTTTTCTTGAGTGGTGTATTTCCCATGGTGCAGAAAACCTGAAACTACTTTACTTAAGGAGAGGAGTACCAGCACAACAATATAAAAGCTGGGAGCTTCAAGCTCTCAAGAGGAGGACCAATAAATTGTGACCTGGGATGGGGAAAAATAGTTCAATATCGTACTGTAGGAGTTTTGCAAACTACCTCCCAGATGGCTGCCAACTAACAGTGTGGACATGGCTTCCTGGAACTTACCCTATTGATCCAATTATATGAAATATCACGGCGAAGCCAGGGAGATGCGAGTTTTAAGTGTCGACTGGTGTGTCCTGAGGTTATCTTTTGATTACATTACCAGCTGTGAAAGAGGAGCAGGTGTGACACATAAGAGATTGAAATCAAAGATTTAAAGGCAAAGCCTGTTTTCAGTAATGGGAGTGTCTGCCCTCGGTGAAGCCTGCCTAAGAACACGGCGCCAGTCGATGTCTAGGACGAGGAATCAACCCCATACTGATAAAAACAGAAAATGAATAAAACAACTAGACCGGAGTGACACCGTGAGCCCATCATCCACTCAGTCTAGACCTCCCCTTTTCGATTAGAGCAGCAGAGGCCCCACAGAGAGCCACAGAGTTTGCTGGTTTTTGTTGATACTCGACGCTCAATTGATCAAATAAAGCGGGTTATTATGCAGTTAACTCGCCGCGTCTGGTTTTGTGGGTAAAGAGCGGTCGAAGACGATGAAAGCCAGCGCACCCTACGGCTCTTGAGGACCAGGGATTACCACTGCTGTGCTAGTAGCGTCTGGTAGCTAAAAACGAAAACATTCTGCAATATCTGCTCCCATCCATGAGCGATGAGATACTGAGCAATGAAGCAATAAAATCAATCTGTGGTGACGTCAAGCTCTTGCTTTCGTTAGGAAGATGTAGATAGGAGTGTGTCGTCAGTGCCGTGCCCTTCATCTAGAAAACTCTCCAGTCTACATCTTTCTAACAAAAGCAATGTGCTTGACGTCACCATGAACTGATTTTGGGACGAAAGAGTGGATTGAGGTGTGTTGTGTGGATGAATGGAATTGCTTCTCTGAAACCTTCAATTATAAAGCAGTTTGCCCTAAGCCATGGAGTCACATTGCTCTTCGCCAATACTAATATTTCTGCCAAAACAAAACCCAGCAGACTGCTGTCTTATTGTCCCTAATACAGTGTACAGACTGCTTCTTGCCCTTAAATTCAATTTTTACAGAACAGGAACCAGCAAACAAAAGAGAATGGATAACATTTAATGGTATATCCTGCTAGGCTGTCAGGCCGGTTTTTGAAGACCTAAGTCAGTGCGATGGCATCTATCAGCTAATGGACTCGAAACAATAATGCCAAAATAAAGGACTGACTGCCAACTAATGTCTTATAATGAACTGGGCCAGGAGGGAGAAATAATATTTTTCCTTTTGTATACATGCATCCATATTTAAATCTGGCGATGTTCATATACAGTGTTTAGTTTTGCTGATCAGGTCCATACATCACTTCTCCAGATTTTAAATGATGCAAGTCGATGAAAAAAGAACTGATCTTTTAGAGAGACCTACAGGCATTCAAATCCTGCTTTCAAAAGGCAACATTTGACTCCAGTCACTTACGCACACATGCAACAAATCTCTATCAACACTTTCAGTGATCGCTGACAAAACAGGAAATCAATTCAAACATTCAGGTTGTGCCCCATGATGCTAGTGTGCAAAGCATTTTGGTTAGTAGGCGATGTTCACCTTGTCCTTCCATGTAGCAAAAAAAATAAAAAGGCGATTGGTCCTTGTCGCAGAGAATGGTCAAAGGCACAGAAGTGCTCGTTCGGAGTGAATGAGCGACGTGGTTTGCTGAATGGCTGCGGCTCCGATACAGAATTCAGCCATGCGCAGGGTCTTTTAGCCCAGCGCCCGGCGAATGCCTTCTCTGCCACTGCCGGGATCAATTTTTAATTTCCCAATTTTGGATGGGCTGTAATTATTCTGTGGTTTTGTGTGATCCTCTTTTTCCTACTTTGATCACCTGCCCCCCCCCTCGGGACGGACCTTTTGGCAGGTTGTAGTTGGCTTTGGCTGCCTTTCATCTGTGTGTGTTCGTGTGAGTGTGTGTGTCCTTCTGTGTTTCTGAGTTTTTCTGTGTGTGTGTGTGTGCGTGTCCGTGTGTGTCTTTGTCTGCGTTTGTATGTGTGTGTTTGTGTGTCTGACTGTCTGTCTGCATGTTGTGTATGAGTGCTTGTGTGCATTCATTTGTGTGTGTGTGTACATCATGTAGACATCACTATTAGTCCACTATATTTTGTTGCACTCAAACATTTGTTAAAACGGATTGCTTTGAAAAAATGAAAAAAACCTTGTGTTAACTACTTAAAAAACACAGTAAAATATCTCATTTTTATACACTAACTTCGAGTACTGCCAACACATGACAATTAAGTTGGCTCTCACAGTTTTTTTCAGGGTAATCCGTTTCTTCCAAGTGTAGAAATGACGACTTGGGCTTTACCGCGCATGAGCGGCTGGAGCTGATCACCTGGAGTGTTTGAATCTCTGGTACCCTGCTCCAGCGTGACCTCGCAGGGAGAATCGAATCTTCCTGCCGCACTGCTCTGCCAGTCATCATTAATGACCCGGCCCAGACAGTAGCTGGCCGTGTCTAGACAACAGGACTCAGCAGATTCGTCAGCCGTTCCCATGCCGCTTCCTCGCCCCTCCCATACATGAAATATCGTATGTAGTATCGATATCACCTCCCCTGATATGAAAAAAGCATAAAGGGTAAAAGTATGAAGCAGTAAAACATTTCACCGTATATCTTAAAATGGTTATATAAAAGCAAGACAACAATATTTAATACTTTGCAATATTTGAAAGCGGAAATAATTTAAGTGTATACTAACCTGTGCATTGTGAAGGTTTGCTGTATCACAATAGGGTAGTGGTCCCTGGAGAAGTGGATATACTTGTTTTGGCAGATGGGTAGATCACAAAGGAGAAAGTGGTTATACTCTCCTATGTATTTCATTGGCTTTTTGGCTGATAGGTGATTATATTCTAATTTGACAGAAGAAGAGGTGGATATAATCTGTGTATCTGAGTATACCCTCCACAAAACCTCTGAAGTCCATGTTGTGTCAGCACCTTGCATCCCAGAGGCCAATGTAGCGTCGCTGTGGACATATTCTTCACTATTCGATAAGTGTAGAGAAAAAAAAATCCTATTGTTCTGATGCACTATAAACTCCAAGGCCACTTTGTATCGTGTCAGGTCGCCTCCCACTCTTGAGCTACTAATAGCTACACTGAAGTCCGTAAGTATTTGGGCAGTGTCACCGCATACAAAGGGCTTCGGCTCCTATGTGTTTCACGCGACGCGCATGAAAATACCCATAAATTAAGGCTGACAGTCGCTACTTAAACCTCCCGTTTCAAATCCATTGTGCTGGAGGGCAGAGCCTGAAAACAGAAATTGCAATACTGTCCAAATACATGTGAGCGGCACTGCATGCGTTCTGGTTACATGTATTTTTAGGAGGCTTATGCAGCACCCTCCAATATGTTTGGGACAAAAACATTTCTTTCCTGAACAAGGCAGCCCGCTTCACAACATGGAAATGTTTTTTTGTATTTCTGTTGATTTAGATTAGTCAACAAAAACTCAGACGAGGTTAAAGTGCTGTTCTTCAGTTTGTACTGAAGGACATTTCCTTGCGTGCTACTTGTTCACCTTTTAAAATTACGGGCAGAAAAATTTTTCCCATGAGCAGTGAACCTTGTTCAGTAGTACATTGTACCGTACTACGTAATGTGCTCTGCTATATAAATCGTAGTCTACAGGGAAAGTGTTTAGCTTGTGTGTGCCAGGAGGGGGTAAGTGAAGGACTCTGGTCCGCAGTGAGCAGTCACCTTGGGTCAGGAATGATGTACGGGGGAAAGCATACACCTTCAGGCTCGCACCGTCAGCCGAAAGCGGCACGTTGTGCTGTTTCAGACAAAAATAAAGCGAAAAGCAGTTATCTTGACAGGATCGCTACGTAATTACAAGTGTGTCCCGACACATGGGCGTTCGTGCGCGTGCACTGCCCTGTCATTGAGTCCCATTATAAACAGGGTTGTGTCTTGGCCGGCGGAGGAACAGTGGAGGACAGGGCTATGTCACCTCATCTATAGCTACGGGTTCTGCTGGTTGTGCTTACAGTCCTGCCAGTGATGATGAAGAGGGTTGAGGATGATGATGACAATGGAGTTGTGGATGACTAAGAGGCTGTGCAGATTATAATTGTAGCCCCCAGATGAAGTTGGGCGGCTACTATGGATTCACGTGTCGTCGTCTCCGCCGCCGCCGCGTCCACGTCCGCGTCCGTAGACACTTCCTCATGGACGCTCTGCAGGCTGTAATTTTTGACTGATTACTTTCATATTTTGTATGGACATGTATTATACTTCACTTATGACACCTATCGATTTTGGTTGCCATGGCGACAGTATTGACCAAATAATATGCAAATTAGTGGCAAAACATAGAAATTTCCTTGTGGCGCAGTACAGGCTGCAATTTTTCACTGATTACTTTCATATTTGGTATGGACATGTGATATACTTCACTTATAACACCCATCGATTTTGGTTGCCATGGCGACAGTATTGGCCAGATAATGTACAAAAAAGTGGAGAAGCCGGCTTTCAGGGGCTACACGCATGCGGTCACAGCCGACTGGACTGCCTAGTATATCAAAGTGAGGACCTTATACAGTGGTTTGTGAGTTTCAACAGTAACACGACATTTGCTCTTTTGCTGTGTACTCAAGCACTTTACATTCAAAAAGATAAAACGGGGCTTAAAGTTTCGAGTCTCACCTTTCATTGTGGGAATTTACTTCCATATCTTATAAACCATGGAGAAATTTCAAACTGTTCCATGCAATGAATGAATAAATAAATAAATAAATTAATTAATTAGTAATAAATAATAAAATAACACTGCCCTAAGGTATGGACTGCTATGCATGTAATTTGAGGTGAGTTGTGCTAACAGTCAACATCGATGATGATGATAATGTCGATGATGGTAATGATAATGATAATGATGATTATGTAATTAGTAGAATAACCATCCTCATGAGGACAGCGGAGACAATGTTAAGGATAACGAGATTGATGACGCTGAATAAATTAGCATGACTGACAGAATTAGCTCTAATTAATATGTGTAATGATGCACACAATGTTAATAAAGATAATGTTCATAATGATGAAAATGTAATTAATAGGATTGATGCGTTTTTAATCACGGTGTCGCAGAGACTTTGTTGATAAGAACGAAGCTGATGATGGGGTCGTAATGATGACGCCGATGATGATGATTGTAGCTATAGAAGTCGACTGAGGTGCCCTGCTTGTTGGCTGACATACAGATATGTATTTTGCATTGTTGTGGTCTAAACAGCCCCAAAGTGAATTGAGGTGCACGGCATTCACGTCATTACTGTTTTCTATTTCCTGTAAAGTATTGTGTACTGAAGTCATTAACAGGGACTATCTCAGCAATGTCATTACTGTGCTGGCACAACTGGGTATGTTATTAAATACGAATGCAATTAAATTGTATTATGGTGGTGGCCATCATTAATTTTCAGCTGGCACATTGTTTCTCTGTGTCGTCCTCTGCCCCATCCCTTTTCCAGTTCAGGATCTGTCAGTTTATTTGTAATATGTCATCATCAGGATGGAATTACTGCAGGAGACACAGGACTATTATTGCTGCCAGTGTATTCAATAATATAAATGTCAGGCAATCTGTATTGTAAACGTATAAAGGTGATTTGAAAGAAATTTAACTGTAAGGCTATGGAATGTAGATGTTCCTGAAACAGTGAATAGGGTGTTTGATTATGTTCAGATTTAAAGACTTAAGATTTGTGTGTGTGTGTGTGTGTGTGTGTGTGTGTCTGTGTCTGTGTCTGCGTGTTCTTGTACTTGCTACACAGTGAAGACTAGAAAACATTTTTTTTTTCTTCAGAGTGGGGAGATTATTGGGAAGTGAGGACATTTTCGCCTGTCCTGGCAACTACAAAGGCAAATTATGACTCGTTAGTTAAGGTGAGGGGTAAGGTTAGAATCAGTGATAGGTTAAGGTTAGGGTAAGGGTCTGGGTTAGGCATGCATTGCTTAACGCTAAAATTAGGGAAGGGCTGTAGAGACACACAAAGAATGATGGAAGTTAATGGAATGTCCTCACAAGGATGGAAGTGGAAGGATAAAAGAATGTGTGTGTGTGTGTGTGTGTGTGTGTGTGTGTGTGTGTGTGTGTGTGTGTGTGCGCACGTGTGTGGGCATGCGTGCGTGTGTGTGTGTGTGTGTGTGTATGTGCCTGTATGTAAAAGCCTGTATGTCTGGTATGTTTGAGTTGGATAATACACTACTGTATACCTTATAAATATATGAATATGGCAAATTGTCCAAGTTTTGTTTACTTTGATGGCAGGTCACCCATTTCCAAATATCCAAAACTCATACTGTAGAGACGATACTGCATTCTAGTGGCAGTCATGAGTAAGTGCACGTAAAGAGTTAAGATGGATCTGTGACATCACATTTGCTGTTACATTAAAAGAGGAGACCGCACTTCGGAAAAGTATATTTCAGCAGAAAGTAGAATTCTTGAAGTGTCTAAAACGCATATTTTAATTTGATAATAATCCAGTGCGACGCATTTTTAAACCAGCTAGTCTTCAAATTGGCTACAATATCAGGGGGCAGACATTTTTACTGGGGAATCTTTTGATTTTGAATTTGATCTTCAGAAACCTCACCTTTAAATGCTGACTAACCTAAACCTCTCGCAGTTTACATCTCCCGGTTAGCCACAGTTGCTCAGACTAATTGGTAAAAACCGCCGACAGTCTAATTTACTTTTGATAGCATTGTTATGCATTGCATCACAAAATTATGAGGCGTCTTCTTCTGCGCATAAATGACGACATAAAATTTCAATATGTCTCTATAATATCAGCGTTTGCATTGCTCGTTAAGCAGCACAGATTTGCATAAATTAGTTTGCGAGGTTGCAAGAATCCGTTCTATATTCTGAATGTTGTCACGGCTAAAGGGCGCTGTAAGGCAAGTTGCGCATCTGTGTGACAATCCAAAGGATGGCGAATATAAATGCTGCAAAGTCAGTGAAAGTTTTGGATTTACAATGGCCATATCAATTATATAGATGTAGGCAATGGGAATCCACCTATTCATTATCATTTCTAATTATAGGTCATGTATTGGTCTTGGTCGCTCAGTCAATAAATTGATTGTTAATCAGGCCAACTTAAATAAAAACAGCTTACGGGCAGTCAAGCTGTAAAGAGACAGCTTACTGAAGGCCCTCTGAACAACTCCATGGCCCGCATGAAAGCAAAGAGAACAAATGACATCACAAGCACCGTGGCACTGGTGTTTGATTGGATAATGCGCTCAAAACGCACACTCACCCACTATATAGGGCACTATGTAGTGAATGTTTTTCATTGAAAACAATATAGAGTGTGAGTGAGCGAGTGGACAAGTGAGCATTCCGAACGCAGCCTTAGATTCCCCAAGTAAAAATGTCTGCCCCCTGGTATTGATGCCGATTTGAAGACTCGCCGGTTTTAAAATGCGTCGCACTGGATCATTACCAAATTAAAATTTATAAAACTGTGCATTTTAGACACTTCAAGAATTCTACTTTCCGCTAAAATATACTTTGCAGAGGTGCGGTCTCCTCCTTTAATTTGTTTTTCCATGGCGGGAAACCAATGTCATTAAAGTTTTAGTGCTGTGCCTGTTCATGGGAATATTATTTGCACCTATACAATGCAGGAAATTGTCCTCATGAAACAATTTCCTGGAAAAAAAAACATGGCTCACCACATACAATAATTTATTGCCAATGGAAATAGTCTTTGGAAAATAGTATCTGTACATAAGCATTAGCTTTTATGGACATTCATATAGGCTAGTGCCTGTTTTGCAGGACTTTCATTACTTTATGGGGTCATTGAAATGAATTTCCTTGTGAGGTTTTGATATATTTTAATCTCTGATTGATTATTTGGGATCAGTGATTACTTTTATCATTTTGTTTGCTAAAGATGCACTTTCAAGAAAAGTGGCCAGCTATGGATTAAGTCCACTTTTAAACTAAAACTCTGCTGAGCTTATGCAAGGAAAAGCTTGCTTCAGCGGGAAATACATCAGAAAAATCAATAGAATTTGTCCATTGAATGAAAATGTGAAGTGTTTTAACACATAAGTTGTGCATGTACTGAATTATTATTCCTCAGCAGCGGTCACTGACAGCACTTTAACTACGACTCTACTTTTGCTAAGAGCTATGTGACTGTCTGCATCTTTTTAGGTGTGTTCAGCACCACAATCAACACTATCTATCTCCCACAACCATTGGTACTTTATGTATCTCAGTCTCCACCCTCAAATGGCTTGCGTGAAATCTTACTTGCTGATTTTGCCATATGACCTTAAAGGGATTACCACCCATTTTCTGGTGTCCCACAGGGCTCTGTGCTTGGTCTTCCCCACTATTTTCTTCAAACTTAATCCCCTCCAGATATATCTGTTCATTAGTTGGTCATATTGCAACACTTGTGCCACTTTCATTTTTTTCCATTCAAACCCCAGCACCAAACAATGTGAGAACCATCCAGTCCTGCAGTCTCCCCCTTCGGAGAATCCATCTCTTTATCACTGATGAGGCAAAACAGCTGCTTGTACAAGCTCCTTCATTCCCTCATTTAAACTATTGTAACTCTTTTTGGCTGCTTTCTGGCCTGTGCTAACAGGCTATTCTTCTAGTCCAGTCTGGTCTTCAGCCTGCCTAAATGCAATCACACTATTCTATTTTTGAATACCCTCCATTGACATCTGGTTGCTGCCGACTTTCAATTGAAATGACTAACACTGGAATTAATGTTATGGAATATAATTTAAAAAAAATATGCAAATAACATTCAATTGAATTATATGCCGTAAATCAATAATAGCAAAACTGGACAGCATGAATCATGACTTTGAATGAACAAAAATTAAATTATACTGAATCTGCAAATGAGATTCGATTGATTGTGCTCCTGGCTTTTTCATGTACAACTGTCTCGGTAAACAGCAATCAAAATCCTGTGCAATAACCTTCTCTCAGGAAATTAAAACAAATGGCAAATCGTAAAATGACTTCATCACGCTGTATCTCTGGCTCTAAATGACCCCGCTTCAATGGGGAATTCAGGCTATTGTGTCCTTTGTGACCTCATACGTTCCCCGGGACAACCTGGCAAGCTTCAGACGATTATCAGACCCGAACAGCGGTCTGCTTTGCAGCACCACTCACTGACTACTTTAAATTCCTGTAACAGTCAATGCTCACCTCAGCTGCCTCCTCTGGAGTGTCTGCTATCTGACCACTGTGAAAGCCTGTTTTCAGAATTCGGGTTTGTGGAAAAGCTGCCCATTCGAACTCAGTCAGAGGGAAGGGGATCGGCTGTGGTTGGGAAGTCTGAGGGTTGGGCCGAGCTGTGAGCCGCGATCAAAAACCGCAGAAGGCGCCGCCCTGCGCATCTGCGGGCTCCCGAGGCATTCAGTGCACGTAGTGTATGCGTGGTTACCGCAGCAACTGAAACGCAGAGCAGACTGTGAGGTATTCAGGTGGGGAAAGAGCAGGTGGGCTGGTGCTTAGAGGCTGGGGTTCTGGGGCTCTGGGGCTCTGGGGCTTGGGGAAGATTAAGGGGTGAAATTGCTGAGGGGGAAATTCAGTCTGTTTTTTGCCCCCTGAATCTGGCACATTGGCTCACTTGCTCTGGCAGAAAAGAAGGTGAATGGAATGTGGGGGTGAAGAGGGAAACAAGTGGGTAAAAACAGATGGGGGGTGGATACTGAACACAAAATGCCAGCCAAATAACTGCATTTATGCACAACAAATAAAATGAGTGATGATCTGTCCACAGAGTGATTTGTTCATGATGCAGAGATATCGAGTATGCAACAAAACTAAACATTACAAGTAACCGTGAGGATTTCACAGGAAATTTACACAAATGGACTAAAGGGGAAGAAATGCACGAGGAAAATTAATGAGTCTTACCGAGAATAATGTACAGGGAAAGCAAGTTTACTTGAAATATCTATTTCAACATCAAACCCTGATTTAACCCCTTTGCACAGAATAACAAATTTTGATATTTTTTCCTGTTATGCATGAGCCTATTCAGAAATTCAATTACTAAATTATTTAGGAATTAACTCTTTCAACCCCAGATATTCTAGCATCACTATACCCTTCAACCCCACAGCCCTCTGTAGAGGGCTGGTCATTATCTGGACATTGTATCTTACTGTTATCTCTGGAATCCCATTAAATGTAACCTGATATGTTCCAATCAATTAGTCAGATTGTTTGAATTTTCCCTACAGGAATTTGGGGTTGAAGGGAATATGTTGGTCAGCCCTCTGTAGAGGGCTGTGGGGTTGAAGGAGTTAAATATCAAATTTGCGAACGCCAGTGTATATATCTGTGCAAAGGGGTTAAAGATATATATTCTTTTTTACAGGAGCAATGCTGTGCTCCTTGTTGGAATTGCTTAAACAAGACTTTTTCATGAATGAAGCCTTGGTTAGTACCTGCGTATACAACACAACACATTTTTTTTGAAAATCCTTCAACAAAGAAGGATTTAATGCAGCATCTGAATGCGGAGCAGTCTGCTGTACTGTGGGTCGTCAGGCTTTGATGCAGTTGGCTGCTTGGAGGACATTGGCGTGCTTCACTCGAGTCTTCGCTCAGTTACCCCTGCAGAAACCGCACCCCAACACAGGCTCCAAGATTACTCAGCCCAGGGGAACGTTAGGTTGTGCGTATGCAGGATTTATGACCTTGGGGTTATAGAATGGGATGTAACTGTGGGTTGCACTGTTGCCTCACAACATGAAGGTTATAGGCTCATATCCAGCCGGGGTATTTCTATGTGGAATTTGCATGCTCTCCCCATGTTTGCAGAGCTTTTCCCCAGTTACACCGGTTTCTTCCCGAAGTCCAAAAGAACGCAGAGACTCAAAATTGCCAAAAGGTGTGAGTGTGTGAGTGAATGGAGCTTTGTGATGGATTGGCCTACTCTCCATGGTGTATTCCAGCTTCTCATCCATTGGATGCTGGGATAGGCTCCAGGCTCCTCCCCTACCCCAATCAGGAAAAAAAATGTTTGCTGATGGAGAGATGGATGGGTGAAAATTAAAGAATGCTCTTGCTTTTTTCTTCCAGGAAGCAGGAGATGCTCACCATTTCAAACGTGTCCCTCGGGGAGTGCCCTCCTTCACCCCCCCGGACGGCCCCACCAACTATGAAGGTGAGACCACTGAGGTTAGCGTTGTCATCCACAGGGCAGTGCACTTTAGAGATTTAGAAACAAAACATGACAGGTTGCTCACAGGCTAGTTGGTTCGCTCTAGGGTCCGTTTCCCAAAAGCATAGTTGCTAACTAAGTTAGCAACTTACATAGTTCGTCCATTCGCTGTCAATGGTTCCAACTATGTAAGTTAGCATCTGTGCTTTCAGGAAACGCACCCCTGTAAAGGCACCACTTTACGGTCCAGAGTGACCACCACGGCAACGGACGGATCGAATCCCGCTTCATGCCAGTGCTGACTGTTGCTAGCAGCTTCAGAAGAGCACTGCATTATCAGCTATGCACTACTCAGGGAAATGGGAGGAACACAGTCAGATAGGATTAGCATTGTTTATTGCGTAGGCGCCTTCTGCTGGCCATCCGGACGCTTGTCAGTAACATTCTAAGCGAGTATGTTTTTAGTTTCCTCCGCTCTCATTCTGAGCTTGCAAGGCCTGAAGCTGCGAGTGTAAAATAGGCGGCAGCTGACAGGTGTGTGTCATGGGCGACTCGCGAACTGTCTACGCTCTCTTGAGTCCGTAGCATGAGTCACGTACGAGCATGTTCGTGCATAGTTTGCTGATTGGACATTCTTGATTCAGGTGTGATTGGAGCTGTCAAATTAAAAAAAAAAAAAAGCAAAGTATAACTTCCTTGTTAAGCTAAACCTGTTTAGCTATCTTCCGTAAGAGAGCTAATTACATTCATATTGCATCTGAAGGGGAGATGTCATAGTCTGCATGAATAGCACATGCTTACTCAGGTATTGAGACACAGTCTGAATAGCATGACTAAAGACGTGGGACATTGATCAGCCAGATAGTGATGTAATCCCTATATTAGGGACTGCTTCTGGGCATAATTTTAATGTACGCCATTCTCCTTCATGCTGGGGTAATAATGTCAGTGTTATAAATATTCTCTGCCATGGCAATCATAAAATGGGCTTGTCACCCCAAAGTTGCAAGTTCAGTTCCCAGTTTGGGCACGTCTATGGTATTCTTGAAGGTGATCACTTTGAATTGAATCTACTAGCACCCACCATTATGAATGGATCTCATGTAATAGAAAGTTCATTGTGTATATTCTGTGCTCATAAAACTGTGTGTACCTGAAAGTACCCTGTCTTGACAACAGGGAAATGGGTCATGCAGTACCCAAAGATATCAGCCTGCTTTTGATACATCAGCCTGAAGCTCAGGTGCAGCAGCTGTAATTAGCAGTCCCGACAAGGTGGGGCTGCTTTCAGTACTTGCGCAAGTTTGTCCGCCGTGTCCGCCATCGCCGCACTTTGTTTCGCCTATAACTTTCTTGCCATCTTCAACTTATTTCTAATACTTTAGTCACAGTTATTATATCCCTGGGGAATTGTTTTGGCTTAAACACTGTTCACTTCAAAGGTCAAGGTCATGACAACTGACCTCAAAATGCTTGTTAACACGATAGCTTCAAAAGTATTCATGATCGAAAGCTGTATCTTATTATTAAGCAACTATCGAACAGGGCTCAGCTTCTGTTAAATTTTGGGCGAATTCCACGCAAGGTCAAGGTCACAACAAGGTTGTGACATCTGACCATGTCCTTCAAAAGGCTTGTTAACGCTATAATTTCAAAAGTATTTACGATAGACACCTGCAACTTGGTATATAGCAAATGTATAGCAGGGTAAATCATCTATCATTCCACTCAAGGTCAAGGTCACAGCAAAACTTCATTACTGTTGAGGCATCTATAACTTTTTTTCTATCTTGTACTTATTTATAATACTTAAGTCACAGTTATTATACCGTTGGGAAATTGTCTTGGCATCATCACTGGTCACTTCAAAGGTCAAGGTCATGAAATCTGGCCACGCCCCTCAAAATACTTCTCAACACAATAACTTCAAAAGATTTTATGACACCAAGCTGTAACTTGGTATACAGTGCCTGACAAAAGTCTTGTCGCATAAGGACATAGTAACTAAAAATAGCATATAACTTTATTTCTAACCAATCAATTGTTACAATAAATGGTCCATTTTAATGTCAAGGGCTTTCACATTAATAATTTGGTGCAAAATGAAACCGTCAAAAAGTGTTCTGATGTTCACAGCTTGGCTAAGCCCATAACATCTGTTTTTGCCAGGACAAAAGTCTTGTCGTCTCTTCAGATGATGCAACAAATCGCAGATTAGAGTTTAACCTATGACAAATACTGTAATTAACACATTCCCAGATGTGTATAGAAATAACCCCAGCACACCAGACTTTCATATGAGATGTGACTAGACCTCTGACAACATACCAAAGATTCAACCACAGACCAAAGTGCTGATCATCAAGAGCCTGAAGACTGAGTCTGCTGCTGAGGTGGCAGACATCTTTAATGTATCCAAATGTCAAGTGGAGGGGATGAGAAAAAGATTTGAAGAAACTGGTGACGTTCATGGCAGGCGCAGGTCAGACAGACCCCGGTATGACAACTGTTTGAAAGGACCGTTTGTTGCTTCAACTGTACAAGGCTAGCCCTTCTTTAACTACAGCGAGGCTACATGAGGAAATGTCACAAAAAATCCCGGTATCTACAAGAAGAGTTTGTCAAATTCTCTCTCAAAGTGGTTTTCATAGCCAAATTAGTACACAGAAGTCTGCATTAAACAGAAAACAAAAAACCTGCATTGCATTTGCCAAGGCCCACAGCTCGCAGAAAGGATTGATACTGGAAAAGTGGCTGAAAGTTTATTTTTCTGGTGAATCATCCATTGAACTGCATGCCAGTCGCCATACAAGACATATCAGAACCCTCATGGACCCAAGATTCTCCCAGAAAACAATCATGTTTGGTGGAGGAAAAATCATGGTTTGTTATTACATCCAGTATGGGGGTGTGAGAAAGATCTGCAGAGTGGATGGCAACATCAACAGCCTGAAATATCAAGAAGTTCTTGCTGCCCTACTTATACTGCTGCTCCTTCTCATTCTTCTGCCTCCATGTCACAGTTCCTGAAAGCGAAGGTGAAGGTACTCCAGGATTGGCCAACCCAGTCACCTGACAGGAACATTATTGAGCATTTCAGGGGTAAGATGAAGGAGGAGGCTTGGAAGATGAAACCATAGAATCTTGATGAACTCTGGGAGTCCTGCAAGACTGCTTTTATGCCATTCCAGATGATTTCATCATCAAGTTATCTCAGTCATTGCCAAGACGTATGGATGCAGTCCTCCAAGCTGCGGGAGTCATAACGCAATATTAATTCTTTTTTTTCCAAGGCACCATGGCTTTATGTTCTGATATTATAGTGGCATATTTGTGTATTCAAAATAAAGTGTATGCATAATTTCCACATTTTTTTTCAATGCGACAAGACTTTTGTCCAAGCAAAATCTGACCTTTCTGTACAAATTAAATTATAAAACTCAATCAATGACACAAAACTCTATTTTGGTACATTTCAAGATAATCTAGAGGGCTTTGCCTTTCATATAAGCCATTTTTGATTCCAATTGATCAACTACAAGTCAGGTTATTATTTGTTGTTCCTACAACTTGGATAAGTGACAAGACTTTTGTCAGGCACTGTATAGCAGCTATAGAACAGGACTCAGCTTCTATTAACTTTTGGGCAAATTCTATTCATGGTCAAGGTCATAGTGAGCTCATGGTCATGCATGTACTCATATAAAACTTCTTGTTGACACAATATTTTTAAGTGTTTGATTACTCTTCAGGAAATTTACTCATAAATGTGTCCCAAGGCCAGATGGAATGGAGGGGCTGCTCTGTTTTTGCAGTGTCCCACAAACACTTTTCTAGTTCAAATCATGGGTGGCCAAACACTCCCTGAAACACTCCTGACACTAGCATTGAAAGCAGGAGATGCTCACCATCTCTACCCTACCCAACTAATGTGCTTTTTTCACCAGCATTAAAATTGGGGCAGCAATGTTGCCTAGTGGTTGGCTGTTTGCCTGGCAAATATAGAGAGACTGGTTAGAGCCTCTGGTGAATGTTGAGACTCTACCTTGACATGGAGTAATGTCCTAAACCCCAAAACTACTCCTGGGGCTTTTCCCAAGTTTATCTCTCTTGGTCTCCGCTTGTAACAACTCTTTCTGGTGTTTCTTACAAGGGTAGCTTATATAAAGATAGGCATGTTTTCTGCTGAACTTCCCTGGTGAAATGGAGGCTAAAAAATGACACGGTAGTGCCAGTATGCAAAAGCATGCGGGCTGCTGTAAGGCAGTGACAGACCAGAGTCAGGCTGGGGAGGGTGTTGTGGTGATAAACACAAGTCGCGGTGCGCAGTTCGTCTCATATGCTCGTCCAGGTGCGGAACAGATGGGCAGACTTAGCGTGCAATATTCAGTCTCATCAAGTCAGTGGCCCACATAGGAACTATTGGCGACTGTCATTACTCACCGAAGGCCACTCAAGAGGAGTTTGGAATCGTAGAAGACAGAATCCACCTGGATTTTTGAAACGAATCATGCTAGGACTCCTTTCTCTGATGAAAAGGTTGGTGGAGGCGATGAAGAATCCTCTTACTTTGCACATCTAAAAGTAGAGTTCTGTATTTTTTGCTTTGACATGGGGGACAACATCACAGTCTATGCTACTCATTCACTTGCTAATGCCTCTGACCTCCATGACATTTCCTCCTGTTAAATGAGATCAGAGATCCCCACCGATGCAGCATGACTCACCTGTATCATCAAAGTCGCAGGCACCTCTGCTGCCAGCAGAAACAGCGGTGCCCATAGCAGTGCTTTCAAATGTGTGCCCTTGCCAACGACCCCCCTTTGACAAGACATGACTACCTCGCTATGCCAGGCCCAAATAGCTTCTGTGAGGGGACCTAATCACATCCTTACTGCTTTACGCCTGTTTGTAGGTGCTAACTCCTGTAAGGAGACTGTTCGAATGGCAGTCTTAGTTATATACAGTTCGAGAAATTATTCCAGCGTTGTAAATATCGACTGCCACAACGTTCGGGAAACTTTCAGGTATCTTTCAAATGCCCTCCACTGGGTTATTAGTGTGCATCCAGCACACTGTGTGCTGTTATAAATGCTGACTACCATACAAAAGCTAAAACAAATTGAAGTTACAATCTAAGTCGCCCTTCACTTGGCTATTCTACTGTGAAGAACATAAAAGCTATTTAGTGCAGTCATTCCCTTGTAGATATGATGTGCATTACATTGACACGAACCACAGAGTGCTTATATCACAGAAATTATACAACCTCCTGAGTTTTGCTGCGATGTTCTGGTGCAGAGATCTAAGAAGTTTGTTTATGAGTGCTTTGGTGTCATTATCTCAACCCTCGTCCAACCACCCCCCCAAACAGATTTTTTCCTGTCGCACAAAAACGTTAACAGGTACGATCTAATGCTTGTAGGTCATTGTTTATTCATCCTTTGCGCTCATTTCCATGAAAAAACGATGAGGATACCTCACCACCTGGGGGTAGGGTAGGCCGTCAAAGTCGAAGGGTGGGGGGGGTTTGCTACCAGCGTCAATTTTTGCCTGTTTTTGATACAAAATATGCTTACAAATTAGTTGCAAATTGTATGCTAGTATTATGTTTCATGCTCAATGAACTTTGTAGACCACACTGATTGTCATCCTTATTGATTTATTGATGTAGCTTGTCCTTGTATTAGTAAATCTTGGAATTACAATGACCAGCAGTGACCAGTAACCTTGAAGTAATCTTCACCTAATAATATTAGAAGAGCATGACCGACATACTTTTACTTGTGTGTTTGACTGGTTACTGTACTGTATACTATTTTTACACTGTGCTATAGGCCTACTATTATACAAGTTCATAGAATTGTTCATAAAGTTGGTCTCATAATTCATAGATAAACCTTTTATGCAAGTGTATAACATTTTGAAGATATTTGTACATCTGTCCGGTGAACTTGAATCATCATTTTGCAAGGTAAGTAATAAAAATATAAAAAAACATGGATTTTTGTCATTTTGATGTTTTTTCCTAATATGGTGTTAGTTATGACGTCACTATGACGTCATAATGTTGAAATGTGTTTTATTTGTACTTGATTTGAAGAGAGGACATCTGTAGCTGTACACTGATACCAAACAAGATGATGTTTATCGCTTAATTTCAAAATAATCAGGGCGGGGGTGGTAACCCTTGGTCGGGGTTGTAGTAGAAGAACCCTTGGTTGGACGAGGATTAAGGCTTCTTCCGTTACCTGGCATAGAACAGTGATTCAAAAGATACAAAGGATAGCAGCCCTAGAAAAATAGTCAATGAATGAGTTTCTATCTTTTTCAGTTTTGTACAAGAGCTGATACAGGTGCTTAAATAACTGGACATCTCCTTAACGCTATGCGCAGAATACAAATAATGCCAATTTTTCCTGTTGTGCATGAGCCTATTTAGGCTTTATAACTCAGTATTTGTGTCACAGAGACTGTGGAAAATAAGTCCAGTGAAGCAAGACGTTTGGAAATTCAATTACAGAATTAATTAGGAATTAAATATCTGAATTTATGGACGCCAGCGTCTATATCTGTGCAATAGGGTTAAATTAATGAAGTGATAAATACTTTGTATATTCAGACTTGCTATGTTGGTTTTTGACTTGAGACATCCATCCAGTGCTTCCTTTGCTTGAGAATGCCTCAGGAGTCAGGTCCTGAAGGTAAATTTATGCGCATTAAAGCGCTGAGTCATTCCCCATGCAAATCCCACATACGGCAATTAAGATTTGTGGTGCCGCAGACAGGCCAAACTGAAACACAAAATAGAGCGACAAGCCCTCAATTGTGTCATTTTTAACATCATTCCAAACTAATTCAGAGCAACTTCTCAAACCTGACTATCAATCTGCCACCTCAACAATCAGAGGCATTGTCATTTTAGTCTCCTGAGCTGTGTGTATGTGCGTGTGTGTGTGTGTGTGTGTGTTTATATTTATATATGTGCGTGTGTATTGAACTAGAACTAATGGGTGTCTCCTCCAAGAATCACTCTGATAGTGGCCACTCCCCAGTGCATCTGTCATAGATGAAAATAGAAAAGAAAAAAAGGGAAGAGTTTATAGAAAGTCATTTTCTCACAGAAGGGAGGAGGAACAGAGAGAGAGAGAGAGAGAGAGAGAAAAGCACTTAATAGCCCATACTTGTAAGACCAGTTTTTTTGTGTGCAAGAACTCCTATTCACACCAGGACCTGATTTAAACACTTCAAGGATGAGTGTGAGAGAGAGAGAGACTGAGGGCTCAGATCGGAAAACTGAGGTATAGTACTGAAAAACAACGAGTGTGTGTATGCAGATACACGTGTGTGTATGTGTGTCAGTGTACTCGTATACCTTAGAGTACGCGTTACCATCTGTCCTAAACTGTGTGTGCATGCGTGTCTGCATGCTTTACTCCTGTGCTATGGTGTGTGTGTGTGTGTGTGTGTGTGTTTCTCTGTGGGCTTGTGGTTTTCTTGTGTAGCTGTGTGCATACTTTATGTGGGTACTCATCTTCACCATATCATTACTACTGTGACATCGGGAATCTACATTGCCCATGAGGGGCACAGCAGGTGGCAGTGATGATGTCGATTGTCAGATACTGGAACCGATGGCTCAGCAAATGAGAAGCCGGCAAGGACAGAACGAGGAAGTGAATTACGTCAGACCGTGGTAGAAGGAAGTGCATAAATAGCTTTAAAAATAATGTACATTAAGAGACACTGGAGAGAAATTCTGGGAAAGAAGTGGTGTGTGTGTGTTGTGGGTGTTGCTATACGCTCATGCTGAAGGGTGGTCTTGGGTGTGTTATATGGTGGACCGCTACTGAAAGCTCAATGACTGGTGATGACGCATAAATGATCAGGGTTGGGTGATAAATGTGAACGTACTGCTCTCAACAGTCAGAGTTAGGAGACCTCACCCCAAGCAGCCTCTGCCCCAGCCGTGGTGAAATAGTGATAAGGCAATTCTGATGTCACCTATGGAAAAAAGGCACTCCACTTGTTACTCAGTATTTTGGTACCAACCAATAAATGAATGTTAATGGTGGCTGGTGGATACTTTCCCTCTACTTCCATGTGTTTCCAGCTGGGGTCTTGAAAGTGTCACAGGAAGGAAGCCGCCGATCATTGCGATTGTTGTTTGAATCTATTTTACCAAAATGCTCCATGATTGTAGCTTCTTCCTAATTTTTTTTGAGTCGGTTGATGACCAAGAATGTGGCCTTTAAGCGAGAATGCACTATAGCCCTCCCTGTTCAGTTCAGATAAAGTATTACTTTAATGATAGGTAACATGCAGGGAAAGAGAAATTAGCTTCATTTGCATCCTATAAAATAGATTTAAAAAGCCTGTTCAAACATGTTCTACCAGAGTAAAATGCACTGTGTTAATTGAACGCAACACTTTACTGGATAATGTCAGTGTCTGCTCTTGTGTGCTCTTGTGTGAAAATCTATGACTCCTGTTGGCCAGTGCTATTGTCCTGGTAGAAATGCTCATAAATGTATCGAATTCCTGAGGACATACTGCCGACTGATGGAGTTCCCTGTGTAACCTGTGTAATACTTTTCTTTGGTGTGTCGGTAAGCATCGATGGGCTAATCTGAAGGGTTTCAGCCTGTCAATGAATTTCGACTGTATCCATCCTTCCTTATCTCTGTCCGAACACGAAGGCGATGCTCCTGTGTGTTGAAGCTGATAAAATAAGCTCAACCGCATACATTCACACATGGTCACGTACACAAAGTCATTACACAGACTCAAATACACTCACAAACAAAAACGCATTCAATCAGACGTGTGCGCACACAAACACGCAAGCATATTCACACACATAGATTGGAAGAGGGAGACATGTCTGATATGCAAACATGAGAAATGGTGATGGGAACTTTAGGCATCTTTCTTCTGAAAGCGAGAATGTGTTTTGCATCTACTGGCTGCCAGGCATACAAATGAAGGCTGGATTTTGAAAAAGAAAAAAAATAGATGCCACGCTGACAAATGTATTATGTGGGACCTTTCACTCACCTGAGATAGTGAGTTTTGACAGGGCATTGTTTGGGGACTGAGATACTAAGGTCCTGTTTGGTGTGCGGGATCAGGGGTCAGGGGTGAGAGGGGAGAAGGTCCTGCTACCTATTCAACCCCCCGTTGGGTCCTCGATTCCAGGCTTTTTGAATCTCAGAAATAACGACAGCTTCAGCTCTGAGCAGTGCCCAGAGATGACTCTCAGGTGTCCCTCATTGGGCTGTGATGTCATCACCTGCCCGTATTACGGGTTGCCGAATGTTAGCGTTTTCGTTTGCTTTTCTTAGATAAACAGCGTCGGCTGTGAGTCTGTTGTGGAGCTGTAGTGCGGGTTGAACATTAACACGGAGATAAACACTGCTCTCCTTTTCCCAAACCTTGACTGACCCCCAACACTTGCGAAGTACCTCATGTTTGTTGCAGATTTTGGGGAGAAAAAGCAGGGGAAATGAACATTGTCTTACGTTTCTAAAGGTAAACGACTCATTTCAATGGTCTGTGATGAGATGTCTTTGGAGCTGTGAAGGGATAAATGTAGGCAATGCTGGATGAGCCCATCCGGGGATATTGTATCGCATCAACAAAGAAACGGGATACAGATGAGTCATATTGCAGATATTTGTAGTTCTGATCACTTTGGTTCTGTTAACGGAAAGTGCTGTGTGAATAGGAACGGTCGTGTAGGCATGGCATTTACACTTTCATCTCTTTTTATTTGTCTTTCTTACTTTTTCTCTTCCCTCTCTTTCACTGTGATATTTACCTCTCTATCAGTCCCTCTCATTCTCACTTCCTTTTGCTCCTTTCCCTCTGTCTCACTCTCTCACTCAGTCTTTACTCCAGATATGCTTTGTTGGCAGTACATTATTGCAAATTATTACCCAACCAGCCTGGCAGTCTGTAAATGATCACCCTTTGGGTAATAAAAAAAACGGAAGAGTGCAGTTTTAATTTTTTAATACCGACCGCCATCTAGTGGTCTATCATCGGTAGTGCAGGTACTCTGCGGGAGCTCTCCCCTTGTCCATGGCAATAGGTGCAAATACCTGCTTTTTTCTTGATGTATTTGAAATATGAACTATTTCCTTTTAAATCCTGAATATGTTGTACACTGCTTTATCACTGACTCACTGATAAAACCTGTAAATTGAAATTACTTTCATTATCATCGTAATGGCTTGCAAGTGGATTGAAGATATTCCTTCTGTTTTTTACTTTTGTGTTTGGGATCTGTAGATGTGGAGCTGAAGCAAGCCATATTGCTGTTTGTTCCCACAGCTATTTTGCAGCTCTCGCTCCATTCATCCATCTTGTGTCAGCGTGTAATACATGCAGATTCACTTACCGCTGACGAGCTCTCTAATTTAACATCATTACTGATGTCAGCTGTCAGAGATTCTGTGCTTTGGGTGCAGCCTTTTGTTGATACAGTCAAGGGTTGAATGAAGTCCGCTTGAGGTTTTGTCGGGATAATTGCCCTCAAGTAGTTAGATGTGTGTGTGTGTGTGTGTGTGTGTGTGTTTGTTTGGGGTGGGGGGTGAGTGGATGGGGACAAA
Source organism: Gymnothorax javanicus (assembly GCA_029692085.1). Taxonomy (NCBI): domain Eukaryota; kingdom Metazoa; phylum Chordata; class Actinopteri; order Anguilliformes; family Muraenidae; genus Gymnothorax; species Gymnothorax javanicus. Next base: position 22,096,018 of record CM056199.1, read on the forward strand.
TTAGTTCTTATATTTTAAAATGATTTTTTTTTTTTTACAATCTGATCAAATGTTTATTTTCATAACTGTTGCTAATGACAGGCATTATTTCCAACTTTTTAAATTTCAAGAGAATGGTCTATCAATGATGGATGTCGATGGGGTTGACACATGAATGCATTCACTGACATCTATTAAGCATTTTCATTATTTCAGCAGTACTCCCTTCCCATAACTTAGGCAGTTCACTCAGCTTTATTGGCTTTAGCTGCTGACGGCTCCATGATGACAATATTTTGAAACGATGGCTATTTTTGAGTGTGAGGATTAAGCGGGACTGCTCAAAATGTATTCCAACTTTTACCTTTTTATTTTTCAGTCAGCAGAATTCTTTGACATGCTGGAGAAGATGGAGGTAGGAATGTTTTTTTTATATTTTTTTCTATCAACTTATAATTTTTAAATGCGCAAAGATGTATGGAGGGAAGAGGTCTTCAGATAAGGTCTTTTTCAGGCTTATTATTCGGGAGCAGTAGAGTGTATCTGAAACCATAAACCTTTTAGAGGACTCTTTTAAGTATGCACAAATGCAGTACATGCTGAAGCAAACAGGATGTACCCAGTGAATTAGCCCTGCTGGTTTATTATAGCAGTGCTGTCTACGTGAGTTCTGGCAACTCTGGCCAAGCAATATTTTTGATAGCAACTTATAATGAGTCCTAGAAACAGGGAAATAACTAAAGTTGACCCAAGAGAGCAGTATGGTGTGTGAGAGATATACACGTACATGGACTCTACACCAGGGAAACAGCCAGGGACAAATACTGAGTAGAAGCGGGCAGACCAATTAATTGCATTGAAAATAAATACATAAAATGCATAATCTTTTTGTTTGTGTTTTATTAATGTGCAGTGAAAAGTCTGGAATTAAATAAGTGTGTGGTAGATTCATTGTCCACAGTTAATTTTCCTCCCAGCTCAGGTGGTAATGATGGCAGGCAGGAACATTTATCTGGGCTACAACATTTGAACACATGCCATAAAATCACATTATGATGTGTTCCTTCCGCTTTTGTATCAAGATTAGGTGGCTTTATACGGAGAATAAATAACTATATTACAAGCTTAGGCCATATCAATGATACATTTCCTTATGATGTTTTACTTTTTGATTCAAATGGGAAACCATTAAGTGTTTAACATCAATTTAAAAATCATTCATTGAACCTGTTTCCTATAACTGAATTTGGATCAGTCCTTTTATGGGACTGGAATAAAATGAAAATAAAGTATTCAGAGATTAATACTTCTAAATACAGGGGCATCCAAATTGTATATTTCATAATAAATCCTCATATTTACAGTACATTGCAGTTTATTGTGCTTTGGCAAGGTTTTTTATTGATATCACTAACAGTCCTGATGCAATCAGCTCTGAGCAGGTAATGGTGGCTGTGATTGGTTGATGCTCTGTGCTCTGCCGTTCGGCCCCGCCCCCACCAGGTCCCCAGAGCTGAGGAGCAGAAGAGTGGCTCTCAGAGGCATAAGGTCTGAGCAGCATGTGCTAGCGGGCACTGCTATTGGCTCCTCGCTCTGTCAATCTAAGCGCTGAGGCAGCACTTCATCCCAGCTTCTGTGCTCATTCATCCATCTTTTTTTAGCTTTCCTCTGTGATATGTTTTATGTACATTCAGTTGCTCTGTGTTTATCTCCATTACTGTGTCAGTGTGATTTAAGTTTTGTGGCAATTTTTAAGTTCCTTCACTGGTTTGTGATTAACTATTGTTGGCTTTTAAAAATACCCTCATACATTATGTTGAAATTATACCAAAGACTGGAAACTTTGGATTTATTACTTCAACCCTCACAAATCCTCATTGGTTCATTTACTGAGCTGAAGTAGAGACCTATTTCTACCCTCAGGTCCAGTAAACTTGAGCAAACAATTACTTCAGGTCCTATTTATGACAGTATTGGTCATGAAATCTCTTCCTGGACCAGGGTGACAAAAAAAAGACAATTGAGTCATTGGAACATAGGAATTCATAGGACCTTTCATGAGCAATATTATTCCCCCAATGCGATAAACACAGTGTACAGTTTAAAAAACTTTTGCAATATTCATTACAATTGAAAATGAAAAAAAAAAAGACATTTCTCACAGTAACATTTCATTACTTGATATTCTAGAGCTGTAAGGAGAGGTGGTGGCGGGTTAAGATTAAACTCCTCGTTAAGGGCAAGTAAAGACAGGGTTTCCAGGTTGTGAATCCAGGTGGATTGTCCTTGTAGTGGTCTCTTTTCCATGTTCCCTCCCCTGTGTGACATGGCAACCTTCTCAGCCCCACTGTATCTGAAAAAGGAGCTATATCCCGATGGGATGTCTACAAAGTTGAACCAACTTCAGGTTTTTTTTTTTTTTGGCTGTTCTGTCCTGATATTGCTGTGATGTTGATGTATTCCTGCCGGATTTCCCTGCATCAGACAGCGCGCTGAGAGATTTCCACATGTAAATGACACGGGTATTTGCACAGCTATTCAATCCTTTTACTTTTAACTCACCACCTTCCCCTGCAGCTCTTGAATGTTTTATAAGATATGCATACTAAAGCAGCGGATATCACTGTTTGAATTGTAATGGATTGTGTTCTTTCACACCTGGGGAACCTATACATCGAAAAATCCGCGTATCGTATGATGAGGGTTTAATGTATTCGCTGTTGCGTCTTTTTACACCCCACTCCAGGAAGTGATGTAATTACCGACGCCTTACTAATTGGACCTGAACTCCTTGCTAGCTTGTACATACTATACGTGACCTCATGAAACGCTGAGGGTCGAAAATTTGTTTGTAACATAAGGTAGCTCTGTTCAAATACCTTTTAAAAGGAAAAGCAGAGTGTGGGGTTTTCTGTACTCATCTATGTCTTGCCATAGCTCCAACACCTACACAGACTCCAGCTCAGATGTATAAACAATTAATGCACAGGTTACACATTTTTTGGCACCAATTGTGCGATGTAGCATTATAATTATTAAAAATTTGCAGATTAAGAGCAGCACTTTGAGTTTTACGATTCAGTTAATTCTCTGTAAGATTCTGAATTTCTGATTTTTGATGACCTTTTGAATACAAATTCTGAAGTTGGAAGCTGGAACCCTCTTCTTTTCAGGGAAGTGTTGCATCTCCCAAGTCTACTTTTTTCTACCCCTGTAGCACTGAAAGATCACGAAAGCAAACTGAGAGTAGCAGTGTTTATGAGGGTGTAAAATGCATGCTATTTGCGTACTCTGAGACCTGAACCAGTGGGTGAACTTAGGAACTCACGGCTCTTTTGGAGATGTTAAATCTCTAAAGTATGAAAAGCTTTTGTGGATTTGATTTTGTCAGCATTTCTGCTTGCTGTGTTTTGTGAAACCTATGTGTTTGTACATGCTGTACACATTAGTAGTGTTGGGTAACCTACTTTGAGTGCACAATGGCACAAATTGTGGTGCAGTTCTGCCTATTTGCAGTTCAATCAAAAAGTTATCATTAGCATGTTTATGACATGGCACCCATGTGAGCAATGGCTTCCTCTTGAAAATGAGGAGAACCACAGTACAGCAGTTTTTGGCAATTTTCAATTTCCTGTTTTCAACTTCAGAGGAGCAAAGTGCTTCTCACATATCAGGTTTAATGGGAAAACTGAGAACCGGGTTTTATTAGCTGAAAGGTTTCTGAGGCGGAAACTGTTTGGCCAAAAAGTAGTTGGCGGCTCTCGAAGTTAACCATTTGTCAAAATTCAAAAAGCAGTTGGGTACAGCCACTGCCACACAAAATCAATCGCTTCATGTGTAGTTAAAATAATGCCCAACACTGCACTACTATTGGAGAATTCTCCTTAGCCAATGTTGCTTCAGGCTTGTTGGGATGTAGTGTCTCATTATGAGTGATTGTCGGTCTGAGGTGCGATTCCCTGGCACAGATGCTATCTTACATGGTTCGAACCACTGACTGTAAATGGATGAACTATGAAAGTTGCTAATGTAGTTAGCGCCTACGCTTTTGGGAAACGCACCCCTGAACGTTCGTGTCCAGTCTGCATGTATGTCTGTTCGAGGAAGGAGTTACGCGCCGCCATTTTAAATATCTATCAGCCCTTACATTGCCCGCTGCAGTATTATGCAAAATGACAACCTGTTACCATGACTACTTCTTTAGGAACATTGATGTGTTGTAAATTTTTGACATGACCTTTTCACACGCTTCACGTCATGAAACCACCCCAATTCCTGTTAGCATCAGGAATTCAAAATCTGTCGGCAAATATTGTATCTTGTTTTTGTTCTACAGCGCTAATGTATGCTTGCATGCATTCTTTCGGTGTAAATTTTGCCCAGTCAATGAGTGTAATGCATAATCTCTGTGAATTTGAACGGCCAGTGTACTTTTTCAATTTAATGTAGATTGTGATCATTTTTTGCAACATCCTTTCACTAATAAAAGCAGGATTTTAAATAGGATTTTGAAGACTGTTATAATTCCATTTTCACATTAAAAGCCACTCCTCCCATTTGTTAGGGTGAGTAATGTTTTATTTGCTGTAGAGGAGACCCACTGCGTTGAAGCATTCGGCCACTTAGACCGTCAGCGGGAATTCATTCTACTCAAAGTTCACGGCTGAAGCGATGTAAAATCCTGAGTAATTTTCCCCATTGAAACCTACCGTGTAAATCACAGCAATCGTTAATATGGGTAGGGTATCTGCAATGGGTGGGAGGAGAGAGAGAGAGAGAGAGAGAGAGAGAGTGTGTGTGTGTGTGTGTGTGTGTGTGTGTGTGTTTTACAGCTGAACTAATTCTCACCCTCTCCTGTAGGATGACTACATTCCCTACCCGAGGATAGAGGAGGTGAGTGGACTGACATTCTTACTGAGGCGTACGGTCAGGGTGGACACCAGCCTGGCATGTCATACTTAGTGTATTCAAAAAAATACCATGATTAACCTGTGTATGTTTATTCAGGATTGTAACACATTTTCAGCCCAGTGCCAGCACTGTTTGGTCTTACATACCAGCAACATGCTATTGGAATTGAGTGTGTTTCAGTGTACTGTTCCGGACTTACCCCTTAAACAGAGAAACCTGCCCCGATTGTTTTCATTCTGAAACGCACGTTTCACTGTGTCTCACTGAACTCTGTGATGCCGGGAGAAGCTGCGACGGCAGCAATGCCCTATGCGACCTTTGCCTTCCCCAAGCAACAAGCCCCTGTGGTATCCTGTGGCTTTCGACCCGAGATGAAAGATTCTGGAATCTACAAAGACATTGCAGCTATGGGCAGCTATTCATCATGTGACTGCTGCATGCTCCTGGATGGCTAAACACCCTGTCATAATAGCGGTTAATTCTAGACATTCCACAGAGCTGTTAGTCAAGCCTGTCATTTTTTCATTTGTATCGACCCACAGATATTTAGATCGCTTCTCTAAAGGAGAACAATGATATGTTAACGTACTCCACTTTAAAGTTGGGGAATCCAGTACAGCACCCGCTGCAGAAGGGTTGGGGTTTGGCCTATTTTATTCATTAAAAACAGCAAGGTCCCTAACGTTACTTGTTCTCCATTTTTGCGAGGTTCACATTTAATATCGACTGCGTGTGGAGGATCCTTCCCTTACTTCTGCAAGGATGAAAGTATGCAAAAGTACATATATATATATATATATATATATATATATATATATAGCTATATGTATTTTTAATCTAGATGGGTTGATAATGCTGTCATTTTGGAGGTGAAGGAGAAAAACATTTTCATTGTCGAAGCAAAGGTGAGGGCTAATCAGCAAGCTGGCTAGCAACCGAACATTGATGCCAGTCATGCCAGTCAGTAGTTTACAGTTACCAGCCATTCCATGGAAGTAGCCTTAACAACAAGTCCACAATCGCCTCTCTGCTTTTTTTTTTTTTTTTTTTTTTTTTTTTTTTTTTGTGAATGAGATTCTGTAATTGCTCAACCCAGGCTTGCCTCCTCGTCGGCCACTGCATCCGACTGATCAACGTACTGTGGTAAAAATGACTGAAGTGAAGTCGAGGTCGAGGACGCCTTCTTTTGCCCTTCAGATGGGAATTTCCATTAAATTGTGCCATCACGTGAAAACAATGAATAATTCTGCTTCTCTGACCTTCTGTAGCCAGCATTAACCAGTCAAGCCAGCCACTGGTGCTGGCTGACAGTCGGCCGGAGTTTTGGGAAAATCAGCACTGCAGTGATCCCAGACTTTGACGAATTTGCATTCCTATTTTGCATCCGATCCTCATCTTAATTGCTCGGCCTCAGGTGATCTGTAGAATACCGCTGAAAAGCCGATTTGCAAAATCTGCTGCAGGCAAACAGGTGTGCCTGTTGCAGCAATACCTAAGATGGCGGCCAGTGGGCGCCGTACTCCCGACAGCTGGGACAGCCCTAAACGGCTCTTTTTCCCTCCCTGGTATCTCCCGTAGGTGCTGGAGAAGGGCAGCCCATACCCTCAGGTCATCCTGCCTCAGTTTGGCGGGTACTGGATCGAGGATGCAGAGGCTCCGGCTGGTACTCCAATCTCCACGGACAGCAGCAGCCTGTGTGAGGAGGATGATGGGGGCAGCATGAGCCCCAGTGGGCCCTTCGGGTTTCGGCTGGAGTGCAACAGCACGGCCCGGGCCTACAGACGACACTTCCTGGGCAAGGTGAGGGGCGGCACCACCGAGACTGCTAGCTCGCATGCTACATGCTATACGCTACAAGCACAGACAATTTACTATCTGCTTTTTGGTACTTGTTATTCTTGTCAGTACTTTTTGGTATGTTGCAGTACTTTAAATGTGTTGTCCGTGTTGTACGTGTTTGGATAGTAGGTTTTTGGAAAGTATTTTTATTTATTTATTTTTTTTAATTCTCTGCCAGGGCTATGGAAATAGAACAGTGTTCTGGAGCACAGATTTCTAGTTCAGCATCAGAATGTTCTGTTTGGAACATATCAATCCAATATTTGAGATCTCAAACCTTAAAGGGTTAACTGCACTGTTTTATGTACGTTTGATGTAACACTGAGTCGTAGTGTACACTGGCCCTCTAGTGGAGGAATCAGCTCCCTGTAATCTGCTAAACCAAGTTTATATTCCTCATTCATGCACAGACCAAAAAAATCATCTGTTCAGTTACTGAACAGCTTAATCTCAGGGTTTAAAGATTCTTTCCACAAGCTGCCGGGTTAGCTCACTCGGTGAAGGAGCTGCATTTATGGAGTAGTAGTGACTACCACAGTGCGGGTTCGATTCTTGGTCGTGGCAACCGGCTATGGTTGACAGCTTTTTAAGAGCAGTGCACGATTGGCTACGCATTGCGGGGATGCAAATTGGGAAGGGACTGCTGGGATGGGATACAAAAATAGTTTCTTTGTTCGTTGCTCGAGCGCCTCCTGTTGGCCTGCCGGGCGCTCGTCAGTGAGATTCTAAGCTTGCTCATGTTTGCGTATCCCCCGTCCTCGTTCTGAACTTGCAACGTTTCGACCAATGAGTGTAAAGAAGCAGTGGCTGACAGGCGTGTGCTTTGGAGGAGAGCCGCGAACTGTCTCTCTCCCGAGTTGGCAACACGGGGTCACATATGAGCAAGTCTTGTACATAGTTCTCGAATTGGGCATTCCAGATTCGGGTGGCATTGGAGATGCCACATTTAAAAAATACACGTATTCTTTCCACTATAACCTCAAATCAATATGCTCCTTAGTGCAGTGCAGGTAGATATCCTTGATCTCCCTTTTGTTCTTCCCATGACACTTAATGCTGTGTTTGTCTAACACAAAGGTGTTAGACTGGGAAGTTGGTAGTTCACGCTCCAGTGTTGCCAAAATAAGCGCAGCGTCACTGTTGAGCTCTTGCACGAGGCACTTCACCCCACATTGCTCCCGGGGGATTGACCTCTACGTATTCTTATCTACTGTATGTTGCTGTGGATAACATCGTCAGCTTAATGACTGTGAAGTGATACACGTTGAGGAATATCGCTGTTATCTCGGCTGAACGATTTGTATGCGCTTTAGCGAACCAGTGAACGGCTATGTACACAGGATACTGTGACCATAATGACTTGGGCTAGCGCTCCCATGCATGTTGGTGAAGCGCTAAATGACTGAATCCTATATTGGCCAACATGAGCATAATAAACCGTGTTAAACCGTCTCATGCACTTCTGGAAATGGCTTAATATTAGATTGGATAATATAAGCATAATGACCTGCATTGCCGCTGGTAAACGAAAAACGGCTAAATGCTAAATCTGATTGTATAAGCTTAATGGCCTGTGCTACAGCTCCCGTGAGTGAGTCCTTCATTCTCACCCGTTTCCTTTGGCTGCAGGAGCACATGAACTACTATTGCACAGGCAGCAGCGTGGGGAACCTAATCCTGTCCCTGAAGCACGAGGAGGCAGACGGCCAGGAGTTTCTGCGTATCATTCTCAGGTAGTGCCCACCTGCGGGGTGTACTCCTAAACGAGATTTGTGGGTTAGCGACGTATGGTAAGCCTCGAGCAAGGGTTTTCACTGTTATGAAGGTAGCTTTCAATTATCCTGGCCATTATAATTTAGGCCATCCCTGATTGCGAGTTTAGGGTTCGTCGAGCCAGCTCACGCAAAGAAAGCCTGGATAAAATTGAACTTCTCCTTGTAATACACCCCCTGGGCACTCACAAACAACTATATTCCTGGGAATTAGGCTCAGGTGAAAACTTGATACGCCAGCAAAATGTACGCAGAGGAAAACCTATATATAGTCATGGGGATTGCTCCCCAGGTCGGAGCCTGTAGATCCTGGGAACTGTGTTCAGACTTGACATATAAACTTGAATATTTTGCATACTCAATTAAGTACGCAAGTATACTGCCGCTCATAAGTTTGGAATCACTAGCGATTTTTTTTCTCATAGATTGAATGGAAGAAACATAATGTTATGGGGCAATTCCACCGTGACGGACATCATATCCAGAGGGAATTTTTTGCCATTCCAACTAGCCTCACAGCTAAAGTTTTACTCCAAGGACCCCAACCTTATGGGTATTATTAGTTTAGCTCTGAGGCTGTTTGATGGGGGAAGAAAAGCCATCCAATGTGATGTCAGTGTTTCACATGAACCACAATTATGAACGTGACGGATGTTACATGAAAAAGACATGGAAAAAATTCAGCCATGTTTATTTCAAAATTCTCTGTGTCTTAACGATGGTACACATTAATGTTTGTCCCAGAATTGTACAAGAACTAGGTGACCTAATACACAAATTATAATATAGCTCCAAATGAGAGTCTCTTAGCAGGCAGTTACAGAATTGCGCAAAATCCTCGGACGGACGTTACATGACGGATGTTACATTTGGTCCACTGAAGTAAAACGAAACTTTCTGCCGAAAAAAATAAATATTGTCCAGTGAAATGATGAAATAACCACATCTATGCATGACTGTAGTGGGCTATAAGATCATTGTGACTTTGTTTTGGTTATGAGCATCAATTACACAGTATCTTGCAGTTAACATTATTATGAAATGGTTTTATTCAGGTTTCTCTTTAATCAATCAAACTCCATAGCTGTCCACTTCAGATGTAGAGCAATCAATGCACGATACCTATGAAGGTCTTTATATCTTTATTCTGTTGAAACAGTCCTGTTTCTTTAACAGTAAACTGAAGACTGTAGGCTCAATCCACTTGCTTAATACATTGCTTACTCAAAACGAGAACTGGAGAAACAATTCTGATTGATAATCACTAACTCAACTCTGGACTGTAAGATTAGAAGTCACAAAACTAGCATTGAAACTTGTAGCGAATGATAAATCACACAGGTTAAATTCTATATTCTGACGTTGACTAGTAGAGGTCTGGGGCCGAAAATAAACTAACAGGACAGATCATCGATCTAAAACAAAGAAAAAGTTAATGCAGTGATCGAGATTTCGTCTTTTTTTCTCATAGCAGTAGAAATTACACAAATAGAAATGCTTATTGCAAAATGCATAGAGGATCGCCAATCAGTGAGCCCGAGATATTAAATTCATGCAACGAGAGTAGTAATTTTCATTTAAATGAAAATTACTACTTGAGTTTCATAAATTTGATAGCTCGTTCTCATGAATTTGAGATTATATTTATCCCATAAATATCAGCAGCATATTATTTGGTAAATGGAAAGATAGCGTTTGGCTTCTAGTTTGCAGTTTTTCAAGTCAATGGGATGAATCATTTGCTAGCTAGCATGCTAATGCTTTTCACCATTAAATTCTTAAATTCAAGTGTTTACGATAACAATTACATATGTAACTCATTACTGGCCAAAATGGTTTGCATGCTAGCTTACAAATTATTCAGCCCATTGAATTCAATAGACCGTCAACTAGATGCAAACGCCAGCGATGGTGAACGTTTCCAGAAGAACTGACCTTGTGAAAATATTAGTTGATGTTTGCCAATGAATGGAATCTGAACAATTGTGAATAAGAAAGCTGTATTACATGTGTGTGATACCAAGCCTGTATCTAATGGGTTGTATGTCATGGTTTTACCCCCGCCGGCTGCAACCAGCAAACCGGCGGGCACTGGGACCATGTACCCAAAAGGGAGAGAAGGGACCCAAACGCACAGGCTGAGTAAAAAAGATAAAAACTTTTTAATAAAACACAAACGAGGGGAGCAGTGGCACAACACAACAGGGCCATTCCTACAGAATGCAGCTGCACTGCCAAACTGGCAGTGCAGCTCTTATATACTATACACTTCACCTCCACTTCAACGAGCAACAGGTGTGGCTCGTTGAAGTGGAGGCAAAGACAGCAGGAGGGAGGAGGGACTGCAGGGCAGAACCATCACATTTTATCACACCAATTTTTAATCATTTATGGGATAAACGTCATTATGCCGCTCGGCCGCCTCTGGGGCCCTGTAAGTAGTTTTTTAATCTGCCATTTTCTTTACTTAAGCGCCATACGCGCATGGTGCATGGCCTTCCCAATCTGTGCATGTGTCTCATTTTCACAGAAAACCTGTATTTACGCCTACTTAGTGATTTATAAAATCCTTGTCCTTGTCCATTCCTATTGTTTAAAGCACAGAATAACTGGATACAGACCTTTAGTTAAGAGGATGTTTCTTCATGAAAATTGAAATTGAGCACTTCAAAAAAGCCTGCCTTCATAGCCTTGGAAATGATAGGAGAAGTACAATTGCATCATGGGTAAATTTTGCCCTGCTGCAGCTGCCACCTTTGAATAATTAGTGGAACTTTTATTTATTCTAGAAAGCTGAAAGAGTATAATAAAACCCTGTTCATGTTGAAAATCTTGTGACAGTCTTTGACAATCTTTGACAATCAAATTACAACCTGAGTAAGACTTCATCCTTTAGAAATGAGCACAATTACACATTTGAGCTCCAATTCAAAAACATCCATGGCAAAAATTCCCTCTTTCCCTTTTATTATCTAGATAAGTTGAGCATTCCTCCACTCTGGGGGCGTGACGGATGTTACAGGACCCCTTTTCCTGTGACGGACATTAAATGTAACGGACGTTACGGATTTTGATCCCCTGCCAAACCTTACATGCCAAACTTTCAGGCAGACTTTGTCTATTATTGACTTTGTCTTGGCTACAGCTAAGGGAATTGAAAAGGTTAAGTCAATATTCCATGGCAGTTTCTTCCTATAAAAATAATTCAGAATTTCCGTGACGGACGTTACATTGGCCAGGAAGATTAAGTCACCCGTACCTTCTGGCCAGCAAACTTTTACAGGAGGGTTCAAGCTCCCCTCTACTTTAAATTGATGCTCTTGGCATAACAAATTGAATGATACGAATTGTAATACCCATTTAGTAAGTATTAGTTCCTGAAAAAATCTTGTGGTTAGCTTTATTAATTCCAGAGTTACAGCCTGTTAAATGGGAAAAGAATGCACATTTTACCAACAGGGTGCCACGCCCACTTTTTTGACCTCCCAGAAAATCAAAACTAGTGGGCCGATTGAGCTAAAACTTTGTATTTTTTTTCATTTGGCTCTCAAAACAAGATTCTATTAAAGTTTAAGGAAAATCAAATTGCTATGCCCATGGAACTTGTCTAAATATTGGTTGATTTCATATGGAATGACCCAAAATAAATGATGAAATATGGAGCAGTCAGCTCTACCTAAACCCTGTGGAATTGTTCTGGGATTAGCTGGATTGTAAAATCTGTATGGCCTGCCTATCTTCAAAGAGAATCCTATGTGGTTTACTTCAAGTAGATGAAATTACCCTCTTGCTAAAAGGGTGGGCTGTCTCTTTAAACAACCAGACCTTACTCATTTCGTGCATGGAAACGAACACCCGTTAAATTCTGCAGTTGTGGCGCACACATAAATACACCGCTCTTACTGTGCTTATGTGTGTTTTCTGCCTCACAGGTCACGGACAAAGACAATCTATGACAGGATCTCTCTGGCGGGGTTACCTCAGCTCCCCAGTGTCCCTCAGATAGCCAAGGTACAAAAGCATTGATTGCCTTTCATATTTTCTGTCCTTTAAAATGCCCTGTATGACAGTTTTCTTGAAAGTCCATCAAACAAAATGTCTGTTTTCTCCCTTTTCTGAGTGTAGATTTTTATTATCTGATGAATAAAGCAATATATCTGAAGGAACGTTTGGTACATGACCTTGAGTGGAGCAGTCGTTCCATGTGGACGCTGAATGCGAGTTCTCTTTGAATCTCACCTATAGATAAACACAGTATTCAGAATATACAAATCAGTGTGAAGCACTTTCGACAGCTAGTGCATTTACATGCATAGTCTAACTCTGTAATTGCAGTCATGCTCCAAATAATCAGTTCTCATGTGCCATAAAATATAATTGCCTTTGCTATTCATGTGTGCAGTCTTCAGAGTATCTTAAATTAGGCTGAAAAAGCCCTTACATGAAATTTCCTGATAACGCTATTGTTTGGGAGTGATGTTCGCTCGAGGATATAGTCGGTCTTTGTATTTTCAAAGATGCAGGGGTTTCAAGTCAAGTATGTTTGTGCATGTAAATTTCCCTATGGGTTTCTTTTATACACATTTAAATCTCCAGCAAGAGATTAAGTGTTTCTCAGCTCAGAGTCTGAAACAAAAACATTTATACCCCCGAGACAAAACTGTGATGTAGTGCTGGTAAATTGGAAGAAAGCTGTTTATCTTTTTTGATGATGGATATTTTCACAGTGCTGATAGTTCAAGTACTACATTAGCAACAATTTCCTTTATTCTACATGAAAGGTTTTTGTGTTAAAATGTGAATTCATGTGCTGTTTCAGCTGCTGTGTGATGATGTCACGGGCCTGAAGTTCAGTCCAATCCTGTACCCTCGGGTGAGTGGAGGTCTAAGTGCACCACAACATGTTGGATTTCCTTATAAATGTCACGTCAGCTGGTTCTATACAACTGAATTAGAAGTTAAAAGTTACTTAAAACTATTTTGTCAATTGTTTTGACAAAAAATTTTGAAGTAAATCTAATATTTCACTTTTTTTTAAGTCCCCATCTCTCACTGGCATTCCAATGCAGGTTATGCTTATACCAATATAACAAACCAATTCACCAGGGCTACAAAGTAGTAGTCTCTGTTCCAGAAAGCTCTTCTGGCAAAAATAAAAGATTGATCAATTTTTGTATTGGATTGTCGTAAAATACACAGCATGACCAAAAAAAGTAACAGTTTGAAAATAAATAGTAAAATACTGATTGGATCATTATTGCAGTGATTAATATGTTTCAGCTCACAATAATTATTTTAACCCTAATTGATTTCTTTCAAAATCATGTCGGAAGACCTATCCCTTGGTGGTGGAAATGATGTTACAATATTTTGGAGAGGCAGTTATTGGCCTGCATCAAACAATGACAGCAATGAATTAGGACAACGAGCATTAGGAATTTTCACACACAAATTTGTCACAACAAGTCCTGATCTTAACAACATTGAAAGTTATTGGGCCATGCTTAAGAAGACTACAGAGTTGTTCAACCATCTTGTCTTCGAGCCAAAAATGAAGGCAACTCTGATCGAAAATAAATGTTCTGATGTTGCCTATGGTTGTGAGAACACTGAGGCAACAAATTTGCACTGTAATTAAAGCTACAGGGGTTCCAGCTAAATATTGGCGCTTGCAACTTTTTTCTTGGACAGGCAGTGTATATTCATCAAGAATATAGTTTGTTATCATCTACAGCCTAAGCTAATGGCATTTATTTTAATGGATTCTGGTCAAACAAGTTATGAAATTTTCCCTGATATGCGCTCAAATAACACCATAAAGCATCCACACGCCCTCTCAGTAAGTACGGCTATTCGAAGCTGAACTAGAAAAGCTATTTACATAAAAGGTGTTTTCTTTGTGACAGTTAATTGCCTCCTAGTTTTGAAAGGTTGATTTGGAATGACCTTTCAAGATATTTTATTTCCTGAACGTGTGTCAAACCATAACAACACCCATTGGCAGGCCATCACTGTGCCTTAGACAGGAAACTGTGAAGTATATCTAGCTGTTTAACTTGCTTTCATGAGATTAAGCCATTTGGCAGGTGCTTAGAGGTGACAGCAATGACTGCTCTAAAAGAACTTCCGGTTCGTGCATTTTTATAATTCTGATACACATAAACAATTGAAGAATTCTTAAGTGTCTGTATGGAAACAAGCCTATGGCTGGACCATTTATGGTCCAGGTGTAAAATTTTGGGCAATGAGCAACGGCCAATAGGGGAAGTATATTTGGCTGACTGACCAATGATGTAACTTCATCGGTCACTCACTCACTCACTCTCTCAATCTCAGGCATTGGAGAATGTTGAGCCAGGCAAAATGGGCACAATTCTGACCTTTGTGGAAAAAAAATGTTTCTTGAACAAAAAAAAACAAAAAACAAAAAAACAACTGGTCAGAAATGCAACAGGCACTGTACGTTTGAACCCAGAATCTCCTGAAAGTGGTTTTCTGATATCACAGTACTTAGATGTTGGCCAGAATTGTTGATTGGGCTGGATTTCCCAAGATTCAAACCCACCCTGCAAGGCCATCAACCAGTTTGAACTGTGTCTCTGGATGAAATGATTCTCAAATCACACTCCTAGTCCCTATTCTACAATTATTAGCTGTGCTCAAATGATGTGATGAATGACCAAGCCTATAGTACTTATGTTTAGTATACCACAAAGCAGGTGGGCAGCAGGCATGATTAATTCTTGAGCATCTGAGACTAGAATCTTATGGGTCCTTTATAAAAAAAAAAAAAAAAATGTCTCGTTGAAAATTTGCCTTTGAGGTATTCATTGCTACTGCTGTTGATGGCATTGTTATTCTATTTTTGTTAATGAAACTGTGTTGTTAATGAATAATGTAATATTATTAGATTATTTCATTGTCTTTTTGTGTGATCTCTTTTATGGCAGGCTTCCCAGTTGATTGTCAGCTTTGACGAACACGAAATCAACAACACCTTCAAGTTTGGCGTCATCTATCAGAAATTTGGTCAGGTGAAGCAATGGCGTCATTTTCATCACCATAACTGAAGTTTGATGGGTGACAGTAAAACAGTTTGAAAAAATGTTTACAGGTTCAGTTCCCATAGCAGTAACTACCCTGAGATATTTTGTTTGTATGTCTACTGTATCCTATTATTTTATAATAATGGCTTGCATGTAAATGCATAGTGTATGTAAAACTTGGAATGAATAAAAGGATCTGCTGATTGCATATACATATGATTTAACCAGCAGTACAATGCTCACACTTTTGTTTTAAAAGTGAATTACAGAATGAACATACAAATGAATGAACAAATCATTGTGTTTATAGAGCAGTTTTTTCGCCAACTGGTGCACTGTATTAAAAACTGCCACTGAACTGCTCTCTTCAACTCTTGCCCCAATCTATCACACACACACACACACACACACACACACACACACACACACACTCTCTTACTACCACCTCTACACGTACAGACAACAGAGGAGGAGTTGTTTGGGAACAGCGAGGAGACGCCGGCGTTCGCGGAGTTTCTGAGCGTGATCGGGGACAGCGTGGAGCTGCAGGACTTTAAGGGGTGAGAGACGGTGTCCTGTCTCCCGAGGACCGGCGGTTCTGCGTTCATTTAACAGCCAATCTTCGCCTCACACCGTCAGCTCCCAGACGGCTGTGTTAGCTAGCGATCTGCAAAACACCGACAGCTGTGCTGTCTGTGTCTGCGTCAATGGCGGGCAACTATAAGCACTGAATATTTATAAATCAGCTGGAATGGTGCTTATTAGTGCAGGTATAGCAATGACCGTACCATGATTTTCCTTAGTGTAATGGTCAGTGAATAATTATGCCTACTCATTTTCTCATTTTTACCAAGGATAAGGACCCCGTCTTTTGAAGAGCCATGGGACTGCATTTTTCAGATGTCTCTCTTCCCTGATTCACACCTAATTCAAATGATTGCCACGTCTTTGACCGGCTACAAACATTTGAACCAGGTGTATTTGAGAAGAGAGACATCTAAACATGCAGGGCTATGGTTCTCCTAGAACAGGGTCCCCCTTGTGCTGATTGATACTCTACTGTATGCATTCTGTATTCTACTATTCAGTATCTCAGTGCTTCTAACCCCCTTTTGTGCCTTAGTTTCCGGGGAGGGCTGGACGTGTCACATGGCCAGACGGGCTCACAGTCGGTCTACACAGTCTTCCGGGACAGGGAGCTCATGTTTCACGTCTCCACCAAGCTACCGTACACAGAAGGAGACCCTCAACAGGTACTGCGTTGTGAAAGCCCCTCCCAGTTTAGACCCACATTTACTCTGCTCGTACTTAGCGCAGGTAATTTTAGCCCCTGGACAAAGTCGGGCGGCAACTATGGATTTATGCTTGTCGTCTCTGCCGCCGCGTCCGTGTCCATAGACACTTCCTTGCCGAAGCTGTACAGTCTGTAATTTTTTACTGATTATTTTCATATTTGGTATGGACATGTATTCTATGTCACTTATGACACCCATTGATTTTGTTTGCCATGGTGACAGTATTGGCCGAATAATGCGCAAATTTGTGCTGAAACGCAGAGATCTCCTTGTGGACGCAGTACGGGCTGGAGAAGCGGGCTTTCGGGGGCTGCACCCATGCGGTCGCGGGCGACCGGACTGTCTAGTTAATAACTGAATTCAGTCAACGTTTGTCCTTAATTTGACTCACTCTTACGTGACAAAATGTTGGATTTATTCTGTAATTTTTTTGTAAACCTCTCCCACATAACTGTGAGAAACTGATTGAATTTCATTCCAATGGTAGACCTGCCACAGACTCATGAACATTCAGATTTATCAAATATGGTAAATGTGTAAAACACTTATGATTTATATCATAACAATATTACCCAAGAAAGATCGAATATAAACAGGCACTGTTTATATAAGGATGGCAAAGAAAAAGGTAAAATGTGACCATCTGTAATTAAGATTCAAGAGATGTCACGGTATTATACTGTCAGCGATTCTTTGATTTAATTCTGGTCAGGTATAGTGGGTGGGGAATGTGAATTTTCTTGAGAAAATAGCTGTTTTAGGCGATAGTGCAGTACATCCCAAGTTCCAGCACATGGTAAATATTTCAGTTATTGATTGAGGTATTAATATTTTAGTGTAGGACTGTTTGAGTATTCCAGTCTGCTATAGATCATCTGTGCTGTGGAACACAGGGAGGAAATGAACACTGTATGAGTAAAAAAACCTCCATTCACTCCTCTCCCTTTCTCTCTTTCCTTATTGTCTTTCTCTTTCCTCACTCTCTCCCTCTTTTCTCTCTCCTGCTCCCTTATTCCCTCTTTCCCTGTCATCTATCATCCTAATCTCCCCTTACTTCATCTCGTCTTTCCTCAATTCTGTTTTTCTCCTCCCCTTGTTCCCTCTCTACTCCCCTCATTCCATCTTTCTTTTCCTTCCATTATTCTATCTCTCCTCTTGCTCCCCTTTTTCACCGTCTTCTCCTTCTGTTATTCCATCTCCCCTCCTACTCCCCTTGTTCGTTTTTCTCTCCTTGATTCTATCTATTTTAACATTATTCCCTTATTCTGTCTTCTCTGTCTTATTCTCAATCTCCTCTTCCCTTTATTATCTTTACTTTCTTATACTCCCTCTGTCTCCTCCCCTCATTCTGTCTCCATGTCCTCTTCTTCTCTCCCCCCCCCTCTCTCTCTCAGCTCCAGAGGAAGCGACACATCGGGAATGACATCGTGGCGGCTGTATTCCAGGAGGAGTCCACTCCATTTGTGCCGGACATGATTGCCTCCAATTTCCTACATGCCTATATCCTGGTGCAAGTGGAGAACCCCTGTACAGAGCACACTACTTACAAGGTACTCAGGCCCATCTGCAGACACTATACTTCCTGTACAGAGCACACTACTTACAAGGTACTCAGGCCCATCTGCAGACACTATACTTCCTGTACAGAGCACACTACTTACAAGGTACTCAGGCCCATCTGCAGACACTATACTTCCTGTACAGAGCACACTACTTACAAGGTACTCAGGCCCATCTGCAGACACTATACTTCCTGTACAGAGCACACTACTTACAAGGTACTCGGTCTCATCAGTAAGCACTGTACTTCCTGTACAGAGCACACTACTAACAAGATACTCAGTGTGTACTTCCTGATAATTTGGCCCAGCCTTCACATAGTGCTGGCCTCTCTCTTTTTACTAATTGTCTTTAACATACCAGGTGGGCCCTTTGTGAGCTGTTTACTGGGGCCCAGAATCTATCAAGTGGGCAAGCCCATATCTGCCCTTTATTACCTGAGATATCAGCAAACTCAGCTAGTGAAGTAATACACTGCGCCAATCACACAGGATGCAATCTGATTCAGTCCGCAATATAATTGGTCCATCCATGCTAAAATCTTTAATCTCTCAATTCTAAAGATGCTTTGTGACAATAATTGCCAAGTATTTTTAATTAAACTTCGCTTAGTGTTGCTAAATACAAAATTTTCTGTGCATTTTTTACTTTGGTCAGCATGCTGTATGTACTACTCATGTGCTTCCTGTGTGGTTAAATCTTGCGAGATCTGGGCAGCCCAATTAGGACTTGCATGGAGCCCAGTGCCAAGCCCACTTAAAGCCCAGCCCTGTTGTGCCCAGTGTACCCACCATTCTCGAACCTGGAGCCCACATGGGCGTGCTATAAAAGCACTGCTAATAATACAAATTTAAAAGACTGTAGAATAATCTCTTTAAAAATGTGGCTTTTGAAGGGTTTAAGTGCAAGACACAAAGGTTGCTGTTGTAATACCCTCACGTTTTAGGGTTCTTCCTTAGACTGGGAGGTTAGACAGAGATAGAATGGTGTACTTTGGCTTTTTGTCTATTTCAACCTGCATTGTTATTCTTTGGCCATGTCTTAAGTAAGATCTGAAGTCCCTTTCATATCGCCCCTCATCCTACACCAAGCACAGCATGTCTGCCATCTCCATTGTTCTATCTCTGCCGGCAGGTATCAGTGACGGCTCGAGAGGACGTGCCGACCTTTGGCCCGCCCCTCCCAAACCCAGCCATCTTCAAAAAGGTGAGGGGCGATGATGGCGGCGCGAGATTGATGCCGCCCTCTGTGCCGGTGCTCTTTGCTCGTTTTGAGAGGAGCTGTCAGAGTGACCGGTGCCCTTGTGCTAATGGAGGTGCCTCTGACTTTCACAGGGCCCAGAGTTCCGGGAGTTTCTACTGACCAAGCTGATAAATGCGGAGAATGCCTGCTACAAGTCGGACAGATTCGCCAAGCTTGAGGTGAGAGACAGTGAATATGGAAGGTGACAGATTGCGAGAATATTCTAGCGAGGTTTTGCTGTAGTAAGGTTTTATGTAGCCTGTGTGGCTCAGGTTTTAGCACCTCTGTGTCTTAGATTTCTCCGCCCAGCAGATTTGTTTTCTGCTCATATTTAATTTCAGTTACACTATTTCTGCTACACAAACGAACTCTTCTTCGTATTTGTGTGTTTTTACATGTGTGTATGCATGTGGTTGTATGCGTTTATGTTTTGTGTGTGCGGTTGTTTTTGCATGTTTATGTGTGAATATATTTGTGTGTATATGTGTGCCTGTATTTCCAAACATTCATGTGATTGCATTCACTCCCATGTATGTGTGCATTCACATTCACATCTGCATGTGTATATGTGCATGTGGTGATGAGTTTGTGCATACATGTGCATGTGCCATTGTGTGTGTGTGTGTGTGTGTGTGTGTGTGTGTGCGCGCGCGCACGGGCATGCATGTGTATGCCTCTGTGTGTGTATTATTTGTGTGTTTGTGGGAATGTGTATATATGTGTGTGTGTTTGTGTGTGCGCATTTACGTATGTGTGTTTGTGTGCTTGCCATCTATATTTGTATATGTGTGGTTTCGTGGGGTATGCGCTTATGTACATGTGCGTGTGCATGTGTGCGCTTGTGTGTGTGTGCTTGCGTGCATGTGTGTGTTCGCGTGTGTACACGTGTGCATTTGTGCACATGTTAACGCACGTATGCGTGTGCGGTACGCCTGTGTTAGGGTCGAACGCGGGCAGCGCTGCTGGATAACCTCCATGACGAGGTGCACAGGCAGACGCAGGCGATGATGGGACAGGGAGCAACCTGCGATGAGGAGAAGCTGGAGAACGGCAGTCACGGGGGGCTGCTGGAGTCCTTCAAGGTGAAGAGCATCTCAGCCGCCCTCGGCCTGTTCCTGCTTTTTACTGTAATGCAATCCGTTATTGTGTCATATTTCTGCTGATCTGGATCTGATATCATCGCTCTCATGTGTCCCCATGAATTAAACTCTACTGTGGGCAACTGAAGTGCCTCATCAATACAAAAAAGACTGCATTCTACCATTACAGTCTCAATCCGCCTGGCATTACTGCCTTGCAGCACAATCACAAATATGCATTTCTTCTTCATGACATTTTTATGCTAATATGAAACCTTTATACTGAGGGCAACCCATAGCCTGGTGTTAAATATGCTTGCCCTGTGCACACTGGATGCACAGACAGTGGATAAAGCCCCAGTTCAGCTGTTGGGGCCCTTAAGGCTCCAGGGGGACTGGCACCAGCTTTGCCTTATCAAATGTAAATAATTTTGGGTGAAAGCATAAGCTGAATAACTATAATGTAAAATTTATTCAGTTTTTTTGCCATTATCATTGTATATTACATTATGCTAAGTTTTGTCATTAAGGTTTATGTTTTTGTTTTCCTCTGTTGATCTGAGTTTATCGCTTTCTCCCCACCCTTTGACTCAGCCTGTACATTCTGAATAAATACTAGTCAAATAGTTTATTCAGCTTTATTCTCACTCTTTCTACCTGTATACATTAGGCAGACACAAAGCTGGTTTGCTATATTAGTGATAGCTGCAGTAGTAACAGGTATAGATGGAGATGTCACCAAATGTATTTCTGTAACAACCAACTACCTCCAAATTAAATGTACCTAAATAAACTCTGACCACTGATGCAAAAATGCATTTGAACTGCAAGTATTATTTTGTATTTTAAAAACTGAGAACACACACATGCATATTAGTGCAGAAAGAGGCTTGGCCAGAAGCCTGACTTCAAACAATTTGGTGAACTACGGAGGAGTTTGTCCCTTTCATAATTTTTGTAATGGGTAAACAAAGCTAGCTTATTTGCGTGCTGCTATGCTACATATACCATTTGGCAAGGCTACTTATTAATTCCTTGTATTCACCAGTTTCTCATGACTCATTGATCATGAAATTCAGCGTTTTGTCTGCAATGTAATTTTTGACGCACCGATGTGTAAAATGCATATTTTATGTATGAATTATATTCAATTGCGAATATTTTTTTTTTTTTACCTGAATAACATTCCAAATATCTATATATGCATCCAGTCAATCTATGTTAGTATTCGTAGAAGTAACACATTTGTAAGAGAATAGGGACAATATCCAAACTGGAGTCAAAAGCTGTGTTTGGTGATGGACTGAACCGTTCCAGGTACGGTATCTCACTAAAGCCAAGAGAATATTTGTCTTTGAAGATTAAAAACAAAGTCAGATCAGGAAAGGAGGGAAAGATGGTCTTTGATTTGATTTTTCTGAATGACTGAAGATATTTTGTGCATATAGCAGACTTGCAGGTGCAGGAGGGGCAATCAGGTTTAGGTCCATAAACAAATGGCTACTGCACCAAATGAGAAGGACATTGATCTTTAATTTTTAAAAAAATCCACAAATTTGCCACATATTGGTAACCATAGCCCACCAAATAAAAGCAGGGAATATTACAGAAAAGGGAAAGACAAATGCCTAATTTCAATTAAATAGACTGTTTTAACACTGTTTTCAGCACATTCTCTAGCAGTAATGAAGCTATGTTGACGGCCATAACTCAGTTACTGAGGTAGCAAGCGAGCTGTATTAAATGCAACTTCCAACAATACATTCTTACATCTATTACATTTACATTTTAACATGTGATATTATGTTTTGGTTTTTTTTTTGCACCTGAATAGGAGTAACTATATTTATATGCCAAACACCTTTTTGGCTGGACTGCCTCAAACATGGGCCGGGGTTATAAATGTGAAAGTCTGTGACTGATTGAGTGACGAAGTTACATCAATGGTTCGTCGTGAGTGATGAAGTAACACCATTGGTCGGCTGAGTGTTGATTTTCCTCATTGGCCATTGCTCTTTTAAAACGAATAGCCAAGAACATGATCCGGCCAGAAGCTAGGTTTTTCACCTGGCCTTGTTCGAAGGTTGGCACTTTGATCATTCCTGGGAAGAAACAGATATGCAAACAGATAATGGAATGACAGCCATTGGAGAATTTTCATGCACCATCCAAGGAATAATCCCATTTCTTGTTCATGATCTTTTGCCTTGTAAAGTAGTCGTGGCCTCCATAATAACATACTATCATGGGCGAAACAAAAACAGGGAAGGCTAACCTCCGAATAAATTTTGTTTCATTAAGTTTTTTTCATTCAGAAATGGCAGACTTAAAGGATGAATCTCAAACCATCTAAATTCAGCATACCTTTTGGCAAAGTATTTTGGCACAGAATGGATGAGACTTGTGATTAAAAATAGGAAAATATACAGAAGCTGTCGAAATCTATCGCTAAACAAATGCATTTGAAATGCATCCCATTGCTTAGCAGTAGCACTGGCGCTACCCACTGTATTAGAATCCGGAGGGGTAGAATTAGCACACTGTATAAGATGAATGTATCCTCATTTGCATTATTTGAAAGGTTAAGCCTTCACACATCCCAAATATATTTTGCTGAATGGGGTGCATAGAGTGGAAAAGCACTGCAGTGAGAGAAAAACCTTGGCCCTTTTAGAGTCAATTTTTGTACCAGACTAACAACCGCGACCTTTTGTTTGTCGGTAAATCCAGTGTGTCGATGCGGTTTTTTTAATAGCATCGTTAGAACAGCCATTTACCTGTTTCCATCTCCCCCCCCCCCTTCTCCCTGCTTTCCCTTTGCCTCGCAACCCATTCCAGCGGGCGATGCGGGTACGCAGTCACTCCATGGAGACGATGGTGGGGTCGCACCGTCACCGGAGTCCAGGAGGGGGCTCCAGCGGAGGTGTACCCCCGAGTCTGAGCGGAGGCGGTCTGACGCAGGCGAGCACAGAGTGCACCAAGAGCACCTACACTGTGAGACGTGGGCCGGGCCGGGCGGGGGGGAACCACACCACACCACACCAAACAGTAATGACACGGGCATTTCATTCAGTAAAAATCCATCCCATCTGTCCCAGCGCTCAAAATGGTGCCTTTATTTTTCGTATATGCGTGTGCCTGCAGTGGAGCCCTTTTCCCCAAATCACATTCCTCCCGGGCATAGAACTCCCAGTTTTCCATCCTCCTGTTACCTGGGAGTCAGGTGTGATGACAGTCTGGCCAATCAGTGGCAATAATTTTATCTCTGTTGCCAGGGTGGATTTGGACTCGAGGGCCAGATTTGGCAATCTGTGACTTAGGGTGTCGCGCATGTCATTTTGCGCTTGAAAAGTGTGCCCAACAGCACCTCCATACAGCCCTTGATGCCTGCAACCGTAGCTCTCCAAAACTTGCAATTCTTTGTGGTGATTGGCTAGTGTTTAAAGTATGCTACAACGTGGGAGTGCCTCATTCTCTGCTATTGGACCCATTTACACTCAAGGATGAAAACACCATATGTCCACTATTGGTGACATCAAGAGTCCGCTTGGAGGTCAGAGCGAAAGGTGTATTATGGTATTGCCAGCAGCCATACCCCTACTCAATCTGCTGCAGGCGCGTGGCTGAAGCTAAGCAGGTGTGGGCTTGGTTAGTACTTGGATGGGAGACCACCTGGGAAAACCAAGCCACTGCTGGAAGAGGTGCTGGTGGGCCAGTGGGTTGCAATCGTCCCTCTAGTGGAATAATGCCCAATGTCCCAGTGCAGTGATGGGGACACTGTACAGAAGGAGAAGCTGTCTTATGGATGAGATGTTAAACCAAGGTCCTGACTCACTGTGGTCATTAACGATCCTGTGACACTCTTCGACAAGAGTAGGAGCTTCTCCGTGTCATGGCTAAATTCCCAACTTGGCTCATTGGATCTGCCACCTAATCATCCTCTGATCTAATTGGCTGTGCAACTTGTCCCTCTCTCCCTCAACCCCCCATGAAGTCCCGTTGAGATTTCAATCTCAACGGGACTTCCCTGGTTAAATAAACAAATAAAGATTTAGGATAGAGCTGCCGGATGGCTCACTCAGAAAAGCATCGCGTTGCGAAGCAGAAGTGACCATCACAGCGCGGGTTCAATCCCCGCCTTGTGCCAACCAGCAGTGGTTGGCAGCTCTTTTCAGAAGTATCGCGCAATTGGCCAATGCGCTACAGGGATGCAGATTGGGAAGGGTCTGCTGGGAAGGGTTGTGTAGAGTAGAGAGTTCCCCTGGGCGCCTCCTGTTGGCCAGACGGGCGCTCATAAGGAAGATTCTGAGCTCGCCCAAGTTTGGGTATCCTCCGCTCTTGTTCTGCGCTTGCGAAGTCTTAACCAGTGAATGTATAAGAAGCAGTGGCTAACGGGCGCGTGCTTCGGAGGAGAGCCGTGAGCTGTGTACACTCTCCTGAGTTGGTAACAGGGGGCGGCATGTGCGAAAAAGCCTAAGTACTTGCACATCGTTCCTTAATTAGATATTTTAGATTCGGGTGGGATTGGAGATGCCAATTTAAAAAAAAAAAAAAAAAAGATTTAGGATATCCATCCTTTAGATAACCTGCTGATTCCTGCTCAGGGTTAGGGGGTAGGGCACGCTCTCATATCTGTGTAGCGGCGGGAGAAACCTAATGCGAACACTAGGAAATCGTGCAAACTCCTATAGTAGGAACTCCCAGTCCAGATTCGAACACCCAGCCTTCTTGCTGCAAGGCAACAGTTTAAAGTGGGACTTATTTGTGAGTTTGCCAACATTTTGAAGAGTCGATGAATAATTAGTTGAAAGCCAGCAGCTGGCGTGCTCTATTAGATGTCCAAGTTTTAAAGATTTACGTGTGGCTCATCGTGGGCACCGATTGATATTACCACACATGAAGGCACTCTCAACATCTTCCCCCATTATTAGCACTTCTGAAAGCAGCTGTTATATCCTGAGGGCTGCCAGCAATTGAGTACATGACAACATTGGCAAAAAGGAGCTAAAGCTTTTGTGTGCACTAATTTGGAGGACTTCTGCATTCAGCAAGATGTGTATATTTATAAAGAAAATGATCCCCTCGTTTGCTCTTACCGTAACTGTTTCTTCCTCTTTGTCTGACTTCTCTCTCTCTCTTCTCTTAGCCTCCAGTTATCTCTGCTAAGTCTCCCCTGAAGAGCCCAGTTAAGCGAAGATCGGGGCTCTTTCCTCGACTCCACTCCAGTACGGACAGCCAGACAGACAGACATTCACGCAGGTCAGACACATCAACAATGCACACGTATCAGTGTTTACCTGCGCATTCACATGTGCACAAACATACACTTATACGCATACATGCGAGAACGCAAGTTTTTGTGATATCCACTTTAAAAATATGACTGTCTGGCGTCTATTTTTGCAGCGAGCCAAAGGCCTCGGACAGCAGTCATCTGTCACAGGAAGTGAGGTCAGAGCCCTCATCAAACCCCAGCTCCCCAGAGATCTGCCCAAACAAGGAAAGGTGAGATAATGTCATCACTGGCCAAAATAATGTAAAAAAAAAACTTTTAGTGGCTTTTAGAGATCTTGTGATTTTTTTTTTACCGTGCTTTTCATGAAGAAAAATGAAAATACGTGTGACCAAAATCAAAATCGATTTATAAAATATCTGCAAAATAGCAAAGGGTGCATGGCTTAAAAATCTTACTGCAATCTTGCTACAACTACCATACTTCAACATTACCTGGTGTGGTGTGGGTGGGGTGTTTGAGTGTGTGTGCATGTGTGTGTGTATGTGTGTTTATCAGCAAGCATGTGTGTGCTTTTGTATGTGTTTGTGTATGTGGTTGCATGGGTGTACTTGTGTGTGTGCGTGTGTGTGTGTGTGTGCGCGCACGTATTTATCAGCAAGCATGTGAATGCTTTTTTACATGCATGTGTGTGTGTGTTTGTGTATGTAGTTGCATGTGTTTGTGTGTGTGTGTGTGCATGTATTTATCAGCAAGCATGTGTATGCTTTTTTACATGCGTGTGTGTTTGTGTATGTGGTTGCATGTGTTTGTGTGTGTGTGTGTGTGTGTGTGTGTGTATGTGGTTGTGTGTGTGTGTGTGTGTGTGTGTGTGTATGTATGCGGTTATACGCTTGTATTCGCGTCTTTTGCATTGACTTTGAATGTAATCTGTCGTGCAAAAAATTTGTTTCGCGTCCGGTGTGAAAGCGGCTTTACTGGCATGTTTACAATGAGAGAAAGTTTGACAGTGTCCTTATACCCTAGCATTGATCTTTCATACTGCACATTAATGATGATCTTGTTCCTGTAGAATCATCAAAGACTGCATTCAGCATATACCACAATACGTTTCATACTTCAAAAATTTTAAAAAGTTAACCGCAAGAATGAATATCTTACTTGTCTTTAGTTTTGCTGAATAAGCCAAAAAATACTTCCAATTTACCCCCAAAGTGCTTAATTTTTACTCTCCCTGTCTCTCCAGAAGTTAATCATTCATTACCTAGTTGACAACTGACCTTCAGCGGGACTCGCTGGTACCTGTGAACCCTTCTGAAAGTCACTGCCAACTAATTTGCTGACTAGAAATGGACAAAATCATTGACCTTTTGAAAGATGAAATCTGAAATTTTGCTTTCTATATTTTGCGCCTCGTGTGAGCATAGCTGTGATTCGCATTTCAGAGTTAAATGATATGTTTTGAGTCATTACAAGATTTGTGAATGATGATAAAAACATTTCACAAGCATTTTTCAAAAAATAAGAATGAAGAAAAGCATTTTTATCTCATTATGCTTCCGACTGGAGGTATGCTGTTTTACGGCCATCTGTCTGTTCTTCCGTCATGCATATCTTGTGAACACAATATCTACTGTAGGAGTGGACATATTTCGACCAAATCACACATGGCAACTCCCCACAGCTCCCCATAGCTGAATTGATGAGGTTTTGCGGGTCATTACGTCAAAGGTCAAGGTCACGCAAGGTCAGCCATATGCAGGGACTGAAGGTCAACTTTTAGGGCTTGTGAAGCTATGGCAGGTGGAGGCACAGCAATCAACGCTTTGCACTGACTTCTACCTTGTTATGGGACTTAAAAACACGTTAAGGCACTCTTACTTTTCACTGCAGACGTTGAGGCTGCGGCTCCACACACCCATCTGCTTTACGGATTGAGGCTTTCTGTTTTGACTCTACCTTCTCCTGTCCGCAGGCCGTTCATCAAGCTGAAAGACTGCAGCGGTCGTGCCAACATCTCGCGATCCTCCTCCAGCACCAGCAGCTTCAGCAGTGCCACTGGGGACGGGGAGGTCCTGGAGGAGCTGGACACTGTGAACACCACGGTGGGTCGTCCCTGGGACAAAGACTATAAAGCAGGGATAAGATAGTCGTGACGTCACTTTACTACAGTACTGCAGAGAGGAGCGCCATGGTAGTTCTCATGCTACGCTGTATCATCATGAAGAGCCACAATAACAGTGACTGATGGATGCAATTCACAATCAGACTGAGCACAAAAGTGCAGCGACACATCCAGTAATCCCTGAAAATACAAGAAAACTCAACAGCACTGTCTTTTAAAACAATTAAAATGCCTTTATTATCATAGCAAGGATGTGTTAGACTCTTGAACAAACTCCGGCACATTTTTGGGACTACCCGATGTAGGCTTGATGCCAAAATGTGTTTAAGTTTGTTTTAGTGTCCAATATGACTTTGCCGTGACAGAGGCATTTAAATTATTGTAGCCCCCAGACGAAGTCGGGGCTACTTTGGATTTGACCTTGTCACGCGTCTGCCGCTGTAGATAATTCCTTGTGGACGTTCACAGGCCACAAATTTAAAGCTATTTCTTTCATGTTTGGTATGTGGGTCAATGACAAATAAGCCTTTTAAAAGTGTTTTTTTTTAATATATCTTTAAAAATGTACAAAATCCATTTATTTGAAGTTGGAAGAGTGTGTTTAAACAAGTCTTAATGGTTGCACAACATTTATTGGGTTTTAGTACAGTTTTAGACTGTATTTGCAATTTCACCAGCCAAAAAATGTCAGGTGGCGCAACCAAAAGTTTCTTGAAAAAAACACACTTCCCTCTTTTTTTTCTAAGTGATTATTTTAGTAAGTATACCTGAGAGTGTCTACTCTGCCTAAAACATTACTATTTTGTAGTTGAGTTGGGTATTAAAAGTAACTTATGGATTCTTTATTGTAGGGGGCGGGTATTTTGGTTTTCCAAACAATTTAAGAACAATTAAACTATTAAACTTTGTTTATTTGAAAGGTTTTCAAAATAAAATTATGCCCCCATATTAATATTATATTAATTCATATATTAAATTACATATTTAATACATTTCACAGTGTTAACTTGCTCGGACGGTTGCGCCACCTGACATTGTGAGGGTTTGAGATGGCAAAACATAAAATATATCATTTTTATGATAAACTGGAAATATGTTCAAATTAAACAGGTTTTATAGAATAAAATGATGCTTATTATGAATCATTTAAAATTATTTTAAACCAAAGTAGTGCACTCGGACAATGTCACGTCATTGACCCATGTATACGGGCAGTGGTTAGGACACCTTGCCTATCGATTTTGGTCGCCTGTGTATTTGTGTCTACATATCCCCCCATCCACAAAAAAACTCCTCAAACAAACTAAATTTGAGTCCAGGATGCAAAATATTTTTGAATCCTGTAATCCCTGTTTGTAATTTTTGGGTTGTTATCAGCATACATTATCTTATGACAGGTGGCAATCTTCTCTGTTCTACATCTAACGTGACATCACAGCTGCCTTATTCTCATTTTATCATGCCTGGGATGAAGTCGGAGATCTTTGAGGGTTTTGTTGAAGTATATGCACAGTGTAGCCCATCAACAAAAATAACAAAATCCTATTCGCAAAATTGTCACTTAAGATGATATTATTGATGAAAAAAAATCACTATTTTAAAGTAACTGAAACTCTCGACTCTAAATTCCAGTTAAGTTGTTAAATTTTATTATCAGGTTCCTGAATATTCTGAAAATGGGGTACAAGCTTGGAAACAGCCACTGCAAGAAACTACAAAAACTTCTTTAAAAAAAAGCACCACACATCTTCACTGACCTTCAGTTCTGTAACATTATTTATTTCTTGAAGACTTCCTGGTGCTGCTCGTTTCATGACGCACTTTTATGTCACGAACGGCTCGCCGTTGACAGTGGCTACGCGCTTCCAGCTGAGTGAATAACGGATGATCCTCTTCTCAACCCCTTTCACCCCCCCAACACATGCACCTCCAGACCGGCCAGCCCTCTGTGGCCCTCACCCCGGTATACAGCCCCTCACTCAGTGTGGACAGCCAAGGGTCCGGGACCCCTGTAATCATGTGCCGGAGTCCCACAGGTAAAGCCTGTCAGCACAGACCCGCCACTGTAGCTCATATTACTCAGGTGGAAGCACTTGCGACTCGCTCCTGTTATCTGCTCTGAATACAAGCGTCTGCTAAATGCCTGTAATGTTAACACTTGCTCACTCCAGCACAATGCCTTCCCTTTCACGACTGTCACAATATATTTGCTTTGCTGCCCCCTAGCGTATATTCATAGTATTGCTTCAGGGAAGAAGGAGAAAAAAAACGCTTTTTTTTTCTTTTACTCCCCCCTTCTAAAAAAAGACTTGAAGAGCAAAACATCTCCGAGATCCAACTTGAAGTTTCGCTTTGACAAGCTGAGCCAGTCTACTGCAGTAAGTACTTTTATCTGTGGGGTCGGTGTTTCCAACTTTGTGTTCTGTGCTCAGAAATCTATTCGGCAAGATTTTTTCCTGACAAATTTTTCCTCTGTATTTAAACACGTGCTACTTAAAAATGGTGATTTTATACCCTCTCTCTTCCCATTTGGAATGAATTTTTTTCTCCCTTTCTTCTACCTTACCAGTCTCTTTGCTAACCCGAGTGAGCCATTGCTGCAAACTGAGAAAAGGCTGATGCTCGCCAATTTTGCTAATGTTGGCTGACTTTTTCCTTGCAGAACACACATCAGGATACGTGAACTGATTTATTGTGGGTAAGGCTATATGAAGCAAGACCCAGTTAAACTTCAAGAATATC
This sequence comes from Gymnothorax javanicus, assembly GCA_029692085.1. Taxonomy (NCBI): domain Eukaryota; kingdom Metazoa; phylum Chordata; class Actinopteri; order Anguilliformes; family Muraenidae; genus Gymnothorax; species Gymnothorax javanicus. The sequence goes on from CM056199.1 coordinate 22,126,841, forward strand.
ATGTTACAGAGCTCAACACTGTGTGGTTTTTGTCTCACTGTTCCTTGTGAAACATAAAAAATGATTAAAGGAATAATAAAAAGGATGTGCAAGGGGACAGGATGAAGCATTTGATGAAGAAAACAGAAATTCAAACTGAATCCTTTGTAAATATTATTGGTTGTTACAATAAAATCCTTACTGAGATAGTCCTGCACAGGTAAGAAAGTGAACAAAACATTCCTAGGATTCTTCTGTTATTGGTACCAGTGCAGAGGCTGTGAGCGTCACTAAGGTGTGTACAAACTGCAAATGGTGATCCAAGTTATGAACTAGCCATTTCTGAAGACTGCATACCCACATTGCAAAAAAAGAGTTTTAAGACTGCTGTATCTCTTGCCCCTGGTATGAATGGTACGTCTCTCTGTGGCATGTTTTGTGTGAAAAACGTGATGCCGCATCGGCTGTATACTTGTGATTTTGCACTGTGATTTTTTTTTTTTCCTGTTCCCAGTAAATAAAATTAATTAAATGGGAAGGAAAAATTGGATGCCATTCCTGCCATCCATAACAACGTGATGGCTGAGCAACATTATAGCAGCATGCCAATGTCCAGAAGAGGCAGATAACCCAGGTTGAGAAAGTAAAAGTCCCTCCCTAGCATTTTGTTCTAACCACCTTGGTTTGAATTTAGCCCGATTATTCACCTGAGAGATCAAAATAATAAGTGGTATCAGCTGGCTGACCTCATAGACGGAAGGAAAACAGGCAGAACCTTTACATTCTAACTGCCGCATTTTGTCTGACATCCAGCAGTGCTCTTGAAAATGGCAAAGACAATGGAACAAATTTGTGTACTGCGTACTGATGGAGATCACGTCTAAGGGGGCAACATGTCATACTGATATACTATGTATGTTGGTCAAGTCTTCAGTGGCGGCTCCTCAACAGAAAATGATTTGTTTTCAGTCATTTTCCTTGATTGATGTAATGTTAACATTCAGCTCTCTTAGATGTAACCTATGCTCTTCATTATGATAAAATGAGAAATAAAACACTGCACCGGGAAGCAAATTTGAGTGCATTTCAATCCTCATTTTCATTTACGCAATCATGAAGCTCAGGTTGTGCCAAAAGTTAACACGGAAGATCCAGAGCAGCTTATCTTTTTTTATCGTAAAGCATAGCCTACTTAGGAAAGTGAATAAAACACTTTTTAAATGTATTGTTTCATTTCCTTAAAATTGTATTAAAAAGGAAGCTGTTTGTTAAATGGCGCATGGATTGTTCGTATTAATTGAAAACGTGTCAATCGAGGAAAATGATCTAAAACAGGTCAAGACAAATTGTCAGTTTAAAGCGCTGTTTTAACGGCCCGCCGGTTTCTGTTCAGCAGTCGTGGCTGTAAGTCATCAAACTTATCTCAGATGTGTGGCCCTGTTCTCCTACAGTGGGGATGTCAAGCTTCAGTCCTGACAGGCCGCCGTCTTTGCTGGCTTCTAGCGTGTTTCCGCACAAGTGATTCATTTTGGTCACCACTTGGCTAAGATCACCATTTGGCTAAAGAGCCCTCACGCCTAGATATCAAGGCATTAATTAACTGCTGAATGAGAGGAGTCTGCAAAAGCCAGTAGACCCTGTGGCCGTCCAGGACTGGAGTCTGACATCCTGCCCTATTGGGACCATGATAATCCAACAAACAATCGGTTGAGGCGTTTTGGGGATTTAGGTAGAATCATTATACATTTTCTGCCTTACTTTTCTTCAGATTAAACTTCAGTCCTGCACTGCATCTATTACTGCTACTAATTCTGATACTACTGATTCAACTACTACAGACTACTTTATTTCAACCCTGCCACTCCTTGGGCTCCCCCTGTCTTTCCTTCATGTACTTTTTTTTTTTGCATTTTATACTAAAATTTTGTGACATTATTTCTGGATGTTGTTTCTGTCCCAGCAGTAGCAGCTGTCTGAGGGCCTTACAAAAATCTTCTGAGTGGATGCAATGGCGAGAGAGGAAGGAAGAGTTTGCGGGCTGAAGTTAGGGGGACAATGCTCCTTCAACATCATCATCATTGTCATCGTCGTCCTCGTCATCGTTGTCATCATCAAATGAACTAAATCTTTCCAGACTTTGGAGAAAGGGCAGAGAAATTTGGCCCAGAAAGTGCCACTTTTCCGCGAGGTAGCATTTGACCGGGGAATCCTCAAAGCTTCATTTCAGACTGGGACGTAAAGCAGAGAGACGGTGCTCATGAAGAAGACTGCTCTAAATTTCCTCCGTCCCCATCTTTCTCGAGCACTTTAGACATTTTCAGGAGAACTGGCCCATTGTCTGTCCAATGCACTTTCAAACTTACGAGTAAATGCACATACATGCACAAGCACAAACACATGAAATTACGCATACAGCTACAAAAACAAGTTTTCTCTTCAGTGGACATGTTGGGCTGTCAGTTCCAGCCCCCCAATCAACTCATCCCTCCATCCCTCCAAATACAGTCATTAAGGTGAATAATACTAAGATAGGACAGTCAGCATCCGCAAATATTGAAAAATACATAATAATTGTAACAGAAGAAGTCCACCAACCATGGAAAAACCAGCAGAACAATGGTAAAAATGATTGGTGGCTATGCCTTGGATATTATCGTAGATTAACCGGAAATTTGACTCTTACATTTCTTTGGCGTTAAGTTTTTCTAACTGAGAGAGCATTGATGAGCCCTGGAGTTTTGGAGTTATAAAACAGTGCCCTTCTGTCAGCATTATGGATGCCATACAGCGATCTCACCAGTACTCTCCGCAACTTGCTCAGTTTACTTTGTCCGATTAACAGTCAAAAGTGGTGGGGATGCAGTGGGCAGCATTACTGTGAAAAGGTTGTGGGTTCAAACAGTCTGTGTGGACTCTCCCCCATGCTTGCGTGGCTTTCCTTCCAGTCCAAAGTGATGCGTGCTGGGCTATTTAAAGACTAATTTACCCACGTGTGAGTGAATGAAGTGTGCAATCCCTCTGTTGCTTGGATAGGAGTGCAAAGAGCCGCACAATGGCCTTAAAATAGCGCTGAAGTGCCATGAAACATGTCAAAAATTCATTTTCAAATTATGCATTTATATACATATATGGCCTATATTAATTAAGAAATGATAATGGCATTGAGAATTTGGCTATTATTAAAGACTGTAACGATGGCAATATTCTGAATTTCTCATTAATGTGAATAGGAAAATGCTTCACGACTTTGTGGTGCAATGAACGAGAAGACGAAAATGACTAGGCCTGTCATTCTGCTGATTCTTCATTATTGAGTCAATCAGTTATTTGATTATTAATCAGGCAAAGTGAACCAGAACAGCTTGTGAGTAATCATGGGTAAAATGGTGAGAGTACAGCAGCTTTTTCTTTACCGTTGATGGCACGTGACTGCGTGTAACAAGGCAGAATTTTTAATGGTTAAATAGCTGGGAAACTTCACAGTCAGTGCTGAGAATATGGAATCAACCATCTCATTCCAAAGTCTGTGATAATAATTTTGGGTACCTTACAGGTATCCAGGAAGTAGTATACGCCAATCACCATCAGTCATGTTTTATTTGCTGCACCAAATTCATATCCCATGATTGGTGGAGCTCTGTTCTGTTTTTTCCCCCGACAAGTACATTCAGATCAAGCCAGTCATACCCCCATTTGATTATCTAAGGAAAACAGGGTCTATAAAATTGATCCTATTTCCTAGCTTGGCATCGCCATACCGATTTCAACCGCGTACGCCTGAGCAAATTAGAAAATGAAAATGCAGATTTGTCTGGTTCCCAGGCTGCCTGTATCCATGCTTGAGAGAACTTTTCACCTGTACTGCTCCATCTGTGCTATGTCTGAAGACATTTACTGTCAGGCACACTCCTACTGCCCAAAGCACATTGATAGGAAGATTGATTTCATGAGGAATACTTACTAACTCATTGTCCACTGCCAATGGTCCTCTGTTGTTTTCTGTGCTTTTACTGGGTGGGAAAAAACCCCACAATACTTACAGTACATGGAATCACAAAAAGAGATGGAATGTTCTGGGGGAAAACACCTTAAATTGATCATTAATACAATTTTTTCCCCTTTGCTTTCCTGTCCTTCTTTGGTGTTAAACTTGACTGAGGCCTTGCTGCTCCTAAAACATACTTGCTGAGGTAAACAGCCAGACCCATGGTAGAATCCATTTAAGCTCTTATAACTGTTGTTACATTGTAATAACAAGATACGTCTCAGCAAGCATTTGAAATATATTGAGCAACAGGTAATGACTGATAGGATCCAAAACACTGCACAGCTCAGTTCTATATTAAATGAAATAAAATTCTGAACTCTTATTTGTAAAATGTAGATGATGCAATGGTCAGATATTTCAAGGAAATCTGTTTAAAAAAATGACGTGAGCATGTTTTGTCTTAAGTAGGCCTACTGCAAAAATAGCTCTGGGTTTTTGAAAATCACCTATTTTAAATGCATCTATCACAATCCATAATGTTTGGGCACCTGTCAAAAGGGATACTCATTGCCAGTTTTATTTTATTTTTTTGAGAGAGAGAGTACTTTCTGGAAACAGTCCCTACAGATACGGCCAATTGAGGTGTCCTCGAGATTGGTCATCACAAATTAAAGAATGTTACTCCTCAAGGAGGCAATATCCATAGAGCAGTGATGCTAGTCTTTGTCGCTGGTACTGAACCAAATGCTTTTTGATGGTGTACAGAATCCAGGCTTTGCTGTCAGAAATGTTTAAAGAAAATAAAACAAGACATATTGCTGTTATAGTTTTGTTCATCTTATAGTTTGAAGCTTGTCAGTGCCCTTAAGTCTACATGATGTTGTTAGGAATAATTTATTGCTATTTTAGCAAATGGCCTTTCATGTTGTTGTTATGTTTAAATGAACTCATAAAGTCCATATATGAATAAAATGAAAATGTAAGTTTAATTATTTAAAGAGAATAAATCTTGTATATGTATATTTGGTTAAGTTATGTGTCATGCAGATTTGCTAAATAAAATGTTGTATTTTGTGTCAAAATTGTGTGATTTTATTTCTTTCTCAAATGCAGATAGCAATTCACTACGATGGTTGGATCACTGCATTGGTTTTATAAGCAGTCACCTGATAAAGGCAGCTTTCATCACAGTTTGCGCATAAATAAGACAGCATTGCATGTATATTTAAACCATAGACTGCAAAAAAAAAAAAAACGACTGAGTTAAGCCGCTGAAATTTAAGGCGGAGCTGTGAAGCTTATCAATTGCTACTGTTCTCAGGGTATTCAGTCAGGGTATTAACCCTCCTCCAATGTTCGATCAAGTCTGACCGATTTTACAGCTTTCCTGAAGCAAAAATTATGGTTTTCATCCGATTGCCTCAAAACCTCATGATATCCTCCACACCAGGCACCTGAACATATAAAATTGCTGATCACCATTTTCATTGAATTTTGAGAGATTTATTCAACTTTGTTACACCTTTGGTGTTCCCGGTCAAAAATGACCACCATAGGAAATGAATGGACGAGACTACATTATGTTCATCCAGTAGATGGAAAACATCCCCATACACATATCCACACACTCTCACCCCCTCCACAACACGCATCCACACTCCCACACACCCCCAACTCCCCTACACACCCTCCACACACCCTGACCCTCCACCACCCCCATCCCTTTCTCGAGCTTATGCGCCCATGCACGCACGCGCACACACACACACACACACACACTCACACAGAGGACTGTTCATGTTGAGACTGTGTTCATATGATCTCTGTTTTGAATTTGGTTGATTGTTTTTTTACAATAGATTTTCATTTACGTTGTAGAAATACATATTTAGTGTCAGTTCTTTAGGTAATCACTGCAATTATCCATGTTAAGCATAAGTTGAAGACATTGTTTCATTGTTGAAAAAGGTTTTAAACAAAATTTAGTGATGATTTATGGCTTTTGTGTCAATATAAGAGCAGTTAAAACAGACCGGTCACATTTGATCGCGGACACTGAAATAAGGGGGTAGCAACGAAAGCTGGAGGAGGGTTAAATTAGCCGATGTAAATATCCACCCACTTTGCCATAATCTATTTGCGTAAAAAAAGCGTTGGTCCGGGGTTCACATGATGTAACCAATGCGACATGAAAGCCATAGACGATTACGATTATGAGGCTAAATACTGTCTGACAGCTACCTGGCTTCGAGCTCAATGGGCCACTAAAAATGATTCATCGCGATTCATTTGCCCTCTACAACACATGGCCAGCGTTCGGCACTGTTGCTTGTGAAGCGGACTTCCTGTCATCCGCTTTTCAGTGTGCTGCTAGCTGCTAACTAAGCTATCTAGCCTGAGCAAGCTCTGCGAATGAGAGAAGCTGCTATGGCGGCAGTGCGCAACCTCCGCGTTTCAGTAAAACCAGAGAGCGGGTCAGACCGCTCGGAATCAGATTCAGAATCAGATTCTGACCGGGATTCCCGCGAACCAGAACCTATGGAGGTGGAAGAGGGCGAACTGGAGTTGGAGGACATTCCCATCCGTCGGTCTCTTAAAGAACTGGTACCGGTAAGTGAATTAGGCCTCACAGACCGCGGGCTCTGGCGCTTCTTAAACACTGTGTGGAGAATGACCTAACGGGGCTGAAGAAAGCTTAGGTACCGGTCACATGATTGTCTTGTTGCGGCTGTTGTTGCCTCTGCTTCTTCTTCGTTAGATTTTGTCTATTACAAGTTGCTGCTTTCACATCGGACGCGAAACGAATGTTTACATTCAAAATCAACGCAAAGACGGTTCGTGTCTTTGCGTTGACTTTGATGATCTGTTGTGCGAAAAATTCGTTTCGCGTCAAGTGTGAAAGCGGCTTTACGGACACATTTTTCTCAGTGTAAATTATATTGGTAGTTGGAGTGGATGGTCAATGAACGTTATCATTGACGTAAATGTCTAGCGTTAATTATTTCGTAATTCTGAAATTTTGGTAGCCTGCTTGCCAAGTTAGCCAGCAAAACTTGGCTGATGTTTCATTTAGTAACACTATCTAAGTTGACTGAATGTCCCTCATCATATTTCACGGATGCTGCCAGCAATGTTGTTAATAAAACCTCGAGAAATTTACCAATGGTGGTTACACCAGTGGTGGGTTGCTTCTTGCTCAATTATCGGTCTGTGCTGAAAAAAAATTTGAGACATAAGTTAACAGTTCCCAAGTCGAACTGTATCTCAAAGTTAAGCTGAGCTGTTTGGCAACCCAGCCACCTTGTTAGCTATCCCTGTATAAGAATAAGCGTGCCTTGTCATCGAAACAACGTAACGCAATTCAGCCTTTCTATAGGACACCAGCCGACGGTATGAAAACAAAGCTGGGACTTTCATTACGGGAATCGACGTGACCTCGAAGGTAACGCAAACTGGCTTTTTTTGATAATCTTTCTTATCGCCTTTAGGTGAAAACAATGCAATTGCTGTCAAGATGATGCTTTTGAGTGTTCTTGACTGTTTCAGTAAAAATCCATCTCATCAGAGCGCTTGTGGTACCTGTTTATTCTAATCAATACAAGTCCTGAAAGTGTCAGACGGACATGACAGTGGCATTGACACGGAATATGATGTCTATGGCTACAGGAGGCTGTGGAGAGGAAAGAGAAGAGAGCCAGGCGGTTCCATTTTCGTGCCGAGGGCAACCTGTCCCAGAGGAACGTGGTGCTAGATATGGACATGATGAGGAAAGGTATCAGAGAAAACACAAAGATGACATTGAGCTCTCCACAATCTTGCTTATATACGCACCTTATCCCTTGAACCTGCTGTGCCTCATCATTATGCTGTAGGTGTCTGTACTGACCACTGCTATCACGTATATGATTGAGAGTATCTAATGGCACCTCTGGCATTCACTCCTGTACTCATCTTTCTTACTGCTTTGAATTCTCATTATAACAGCTTCATTGTAACATGTGGCACTTCATGGTGTTTTTTTAATTGCCTCTGTTATGTTTGGTGCCTCTGTCCCCACAGCTATCCCAAAGATTCGTCTTGAGGCCCTGTTTCTCAGTGGAGTGGACGACATGAGCACGCAGGATGTCTTTGGGTTTTTCAAGGAGTACCCGCCTGCTCACATCGAATGGATCGATGATACCTCCTGTGAGTTCCGTGATCCTCCAATCCACTAAGGACTCACTGGTATTACATGGGAGAAACAAATGGCTGTATTACCATTGTGAAATGTGTTTCAGCTGTCTTGTTCAAAGACAAATCTGGCATAGTTGCTGGTTTAGAAAGTAGTGAAAAAGGTCTTTGCGTATTGAATCCACTATAAATTTATCCCAGGATCAGAGCATTTCTACATTTTTATGACATTCTGCCTGCATTTTTGAAATTGCTAGCTTTTTTTATTTTATTTGATAACGTATTGCTGGTAATAACAGTGTTTGCACAAGATCACCATAGTGATTGTTTTATTCAAGCCACAATTTTATTTGAGCTGGAATCTACTGGACTTGGTTGAAAATTTTTATTAGTTTTTAGTGGATGGGTTTATGTTGCCTTTTATTCTCCTCTGGAATGTCCCAGCCTAGTGAACGGAGAATTACAACTGGAGGAGAAGTGTAGTCTTTTTTTTATTTTTTCTGGCTTTATTTACATCTTTGCATGCACATTGAGCTAGTTGTCTCTTTGCGGGTGTAGTGGGGATGCCTGTGTTATGTTTCCCAGTTATGACATATGCTTTTTCAATGCACAATATGTGGTACAATTAAAATGATGTACAGTTCTGTAAAGACCGAGGTCCTCTGCTAATAGACCAAGTGGTACTCTCATTCAGAACCCTTAAGGGTAAAGTTTCCGTCGTTAGCAGAAGCTTGCAGACTTGCTCATCTTGCAGAATTTCTACCAAGAATGTCCGCCTACCTTTTTTTTTTTTGCATCTCTTATCTTTTTTGGCTTACCGAAGTATGAAATGACTGCAGTTTCCTTCAGACAAATTTTTGTTTAGCGCTGCAGCCACTAGATACGACCTGCTAGCTCCCCATGTTTTTTTTTTTTTTTTTAAATCCTATTTCTGACACGTCTCCCAGGCAACGTGGTGTGGCTTGATAACGCAACCTCCACCAGAGCTCTCATCAACATCAGCTGCATGCCCGACCCAGCAGTCACTGCCGAGGGGACGGATGGCAATAAGGAAGCGGCAGACCCGTCAGTCGAGAAGCGCAAAGGTTTGTTTTTGGCTGGCACTGGAGTCTTTATTCCCCTGTTTGCCAGCTTTATTCCTGGATTACCCCCGACCAACGCATTTTGGACGTATGCCTGTTTTTACACTCCAGAATTAGCCGATCTGCTCATTAGCGGAGTAGTTGATGAGCTGAAACGGGTTTGTCAGATCAGGGAAACATCTAGAATGTGCAGAGCAAGGCTTATTTCCGTAGCAGGGCAGGGCACCGGTGCTCTTTCTTTTCCAGAGAGGGTCGGTGTGAGTACAGGTACTTACTGTAGCCTTGCAGTTACACGGCTGATACTACTAATTAACCCCCCAGAGCAGTGTCTCTCAAACTCGGTCTTCAGAGACTCTGATGTACTCTGGTTTTTTGTTCCAACCATATTGACAGTCCAAGAATCATTAGCAGCTGCTCATTTATTAGAGTTCTTTGTGGGGTGGGGAGTTGGTTACTTTAACTGTTCAATTACATTCTCTCAGAATTGGGTATGCATGTAATTTGTATGTTTTAATATTCAAAATGGTGCATGAAAAGGGGTAAATTACTTGCAGTTAATTAAAATGGTCCACAACTGATTTCTGTTGTTAGATTTCTGAAATTGCTGTTGAGGTTGGTATGAAAACTAGTGTACACGAGGGTGGAGGGTCGCCCGTCACCCATCGCCCAGGTACAAGTTTGAGAGCCACTGCCCTTGACCAAGGATCACCAAATCTGGATGTCGAATCCAAATTCAGCCCAGGGTTCCTTTTCTCCCAGATAATTAACTGAACAAATAGCATGTCTGATTGGCCAGATTGACTTCACATCAGACTCCCAGGTAAAGGGAGGATGGAAAGCCAGCAGTTATTATCCCCCGCCACACGAAGTGGCCGGGGGATATTGATTTGACCTCTGTCCGTCCGTGCGTGCGTGCGTGCGTGCGTCCGTCCGGGATAAAGGGGAACAACTTTTCACAAGAAATATTCGCGATAGGATCACCAAATTTGGTGTGTAGCTTAAGACCACAAAGACCTTGATCGAGTTCGAAAATGAGACACGCGTGATTATTTCTCCCGGAGTTATTGCCCTTCATTCACTTTTTTCAACTCTGTTCACGGTATATGTAAAGGGGAACTACTTTTCACGGGAAATATTCCAGATAGGATAACCAAATTTGCTGTGTAGCTTAAGACCATAAAGACCCTGATGGAGTTTGAAAATAAGAAGCATACTATTATTTTTCCCACAGTTATTGCCCTTGTGGCACTTCTGGGAGCCTCTGTTCATAGTATCTTTAAAGAAGACATTTTGGCGGGGGATGTTGTTGACCATGTCTACTTGTTAAACTTTGAGGATTGTGATTTGTTAAACCTTACCCTTGAGCAGTAGGCTCCAACCCTGTTCCTGGAGAGCTACCATTCTGTAGGTCTGTACCCCAACCATAATTTGACTCGCGTGATTCGGCTTATTAGCAGCTCATCAAGATTTCTAACCAGGAAATGAGGTGTGCTTTGCTTTGGTTGGAGCGAAAATCTTCAGGTTTGTAGCTCATCAGGAACAGGTTTGGAACCCATTGCCCTTGAGTCTTGATGAGGGCCCTGATAGGAAGTAGCAGGTGTGTAACTGCTTGGTTGGACTGAAGGCCCGCAGCCTAACTGGCTTTTTCAGGGAAGTTGAGAACCTGTTTTTAAGTATAGTGCTTGGTGTAAACGCTCCTTTAGTGCCCTCTTGTGGCCATGTACAGCACCAACACAATTTTAAATTGTTTTTCATGGTCTGGAAAATTTGCGTAGATGAGCATTAATTGTATGATTTTTAATCTGTTGTTTTCATATGGTTGGTCAATTTTATCTCATGTTGTCTCTTTTAAATCTGTTTTGTTCTAATTTTATTTTGTGAAGGTTCTCATGTTTTGTTGCTCTAAAGGTGCTGCAGTGCACATAAAAACTGTTCAAGTAGCAGTAAACATCTGTGAAAATGCTACATTTAGCCGTGGAATGTTGAACATTGCAACCTATAAATATTGATGCAAGGTTGGTCAGGGGGGAAAAAAATCCAACAGAATTTGTATTTGAAATTTCACCATCCCTGATTGATTAGGACTGTGGGCACTACCAACTATCTCCGCTTCCTGCTTACTGCTGCGGCTCAACAAACATGGAAAATATTGAGGCTGCCTTTACACAGATTACTGATAACTTTAGTAACGGGTCTGCTGCTTGCGCTCGGAACTTGTCAATTTTAAAGGGGAACTTCAGTCATCACACTAACTTGCAGACTTTCAGTAGCATGTGCTGCTCCACTTAATGTATTATTTTCTATGTTTTCAGGCAAATTGAACCACATGGGGTTGAGAAAGTGGTGTTTTTTCGGAGAAAAAAAGAAGTTTCCAAGGGCGCAGCCATTCTAACCAGTCACATGATCAGAAGCAGCTAATATGACGTTATCTGTGCGCTTCACTGCAAATGGCGAGAGAATTACATTGTATTCTTGTTATTAATATGTCGATTTACCGCAGGCAGTGCCCTATTGTGTGGCAAAGTACTTGGGTGTCTCAGATATGAACAACCCCAAAGATTATCATTTTCACAAAATCTCATCGAAGGCGTCGAGACAAAGCCAGTGGCTTGCAAAATGTTGTGCTGCCTTGTCTAAAAATGCTACCTTAATGCAGGGCGATTGTAAAATCTTTGTTTTTGCTTTAATTTTGCATTTACGAATACATTTTCATTTACCAATACTTCACTGATTTTTCAACCAGCTCTGTATTACTACAGTGTGGTCAGTGTATGCTAATAAGCAATGATTAACTTTCGTCAACGTTGCCTGGACCAAGAATTTTCTGTGTATCGGTCAAAAACTGTCCGTTTATGCATTTTAGGTCATCTGGTGCACAGTTTCTGTGCAGGGCAGTTGAACTAAGTACAGATTGTAGCGTACTGCTGGATCCCAAATAGAAACTAGAAAAAAACCTAGGCCAGCAGGGTGAAAATGATATCTTTTGTAGACTAAATGCAATATCGACAGTGTTTTGTAACTAACAGGGCAGAGTTTCAATATGAAATAATGCAATACGCATTTTGATTTCTGCGATCCTAACAGTTCAGCCGAAAAATAGTTGCCTTGTCCAGCTGTTTACAGTGCAGTTGGCGTCACTTCCCCTAGCAAGATCATGTGACTCATGATGGCGGTGCTCTTCATAAATGCATATCGATGGCAAGTAAAAATTGATTGAAAATGGTAAACAACCTCAGAAATCAATGAACATTTCAGGATTGGTAGATATTATGATAATCTAGCAAAGAATTGTGCCTTTTTATCCTATGATAATTGAATGGAGTTTCCCTTTAAAAACATAAAAACAAAAGTTGCCGTACAGGCCAGTAGATACTGCTTAATTCCCACGAGATGTCTCGTGTATCTCCTCGATTTCTCGCGATAATGTCGCGTGCTGTTATCAACCTCGTATTCTGCCGAGACGAGCTTCGCAGTAGGCCGGCTGCCGAACCTACACACGTATGCCTACAGTCTGCCGAATGCGCGACGTAGTGTAATCCGAATTAGGCCTATGCACAGTTGTTACTGAGAATTACTTTCTATAGGCGGATAATGGATTTAATAGATATAATACGTTGTTGCATTGCTGCGTTGTTGTTGGTAATCGCTAATCACTAATCCGTGAAAATCGAGGGTGGGCTGAAGAAGAGTAGCTATACAATATCCAGCAGCAGTTGAAGAATCACTTTGAAGATCTCAGTATACATGTACTGCTGGTCTGAATAAAACATAATGCGCTACATACATGTAGATTGTAATTTTGCATTTATTTCAGCCTGTTTACGGTTTCATCATTTCATCAGGTCATGTGGTGGAGGGAGATAACTCATATTATGTTTGCTGTTTAATAGCCTTCTGTTTGACGATGTTGGTTTATTCTTAAACATTTATACTGTAAATGCACCGTAGAATGTTTTCTGTGCACGTCTCATTGTGTCATAAATAAAGCAACAAATCTATCGATTCACATGTCAAATTATATTTAAAGCGACGCCTTGTTGCAGTATCCTGAAAACGACAGAGCTCACATTCCATGTCTTTTTTCCTTCAATTGGAATTGGTTAAGTGTCCAGTAATTATTAGTTTGATATTTGTTTGGCATATAGATTTTGCCTCTGTATGTACAGTTTGATGGATTTAGTTTGAATGGATAGGCCTATCCCTTCTTCTGCGATCAGACAGTCTCTTATGTGTGACGGCGTTATTTGATTTTCATACAGAGAGATTATACACGCTCCTATAAGGGTAAATACGACGTATCTTCTCTACTGACATCTTGCTTACTGAATGATAATTTTGCTCATTACATATGAATTTAAAGGACTGATAAACGGACCTCAAGCTGCGGATAAAAAAAAAAATGACTCCTTTTCCATTTTGACATCTGGAACTCGCAGCCTTTGTATTATCTAAGCTGTGGCTTCTTTCACAGGTGGCATAAAACACTTGAGTGCAAAGGGACATCTATACATTAATCAAGTATCGGATTATAAAAATAATGTCACGCAGGGTTGCATTGTTAACAGAAGAATTTGGTTTTTCCTTTCTGTATTTGTGATAATATAGCTATCCTTAAACACACCCCACATCCCAATCGATCGGTCCAAAACTCTAACTTAACAGAGCCGGTAAACCTCTCAATCGGATAAATAGCCTACAGTAATCAGATTAATAAATCTTTTTTTGACCAGTTTAATAATAATGCAGTGACCGTTACACTCAAAATATGAATTTGTTACTTTTAACAAAATGTTTAACAAATTAATTTGTTCCATGAGAGATGACAGATTAATTTGTTAAAATCAATCCAACAAAATGAATTTGTTCAGGAAGTAATAAATTAGTTTGTTTTATGAACAAAGTAAAATTGTTGCTGTATTAACAAAATATTGTGTTAGACTAACAACTAAGTAACAAATGTGTTTTGCTAACACGATTGGACCATAAATTATTTTGTTAGGTTTTTTGTTAAAATAAATCTGCACAAACCGATTATGTGGCTGATGTACATGTAGATGAAATAATTTAAGTGCGTACTTTTATTAGGCCTACTTCACAGTGAAGTGGTAATGCAAGAAGTGAACAGTAAGGCGAGTTTTTAACCAATGCCAATAAGTTGTTGACAAATCAATCGGCTGTTAAAGGAACGAAAACAGGCATCAGAGGCAGTCTCCTTATGTTTATTGACCTGGTTTGCGGATGGTAAAATATGGTGGAATAGGAATATCATCGGCACACACAAATATCTAGATTGCGACACAAAAATAAAGATAGAATAATGTTGTCGGTGTATGTCGCTAAATATTAAAACTTAAAGAACGACAACCTATAGTATACAGAGAAAAGATGGCATAGGTTAAAATTCGCCTTCCCGTTGAGTTCCTGCTCATTTCAAGATCCTTCGCAGTCAGACGACACTGAAATTGGTGCACGTGATCGATTCTCTCCAATGAAAAGTGACAACAGAAAATTTGCTGGGGCCATGCGGAAACGTAACGAATCTATTTTGTTAAGACGACAGGACAAAATCTATTTTGTTATGATTTTTGTAAGAATAACAAATCGTATTCTGTTGCATCAATGAATTAATTTGTTACAAAGGTGTAACAAATTTGTTTTTCTTAAATTTTAACAAAATAATATTTTGAGTGTGTTATCAATACATATGAAAATCAAAAACATAAATGACACTGCCCAGGAGCCATATTTTAAAGGCGCGTGAGACTGTAAACCTCAAAACTGGATGTAAGACATTCGGAATCTCGTTCACTAACAATGCTGTTTACTAACACCAGTTTCATGCGAGACTTATCGCGATACACATGTGCACTTGTCACCTGCACTAGGCCTATTGCTTTTCCTACGCATGATATATGTGACTCGTACATTTACGCTGCGTCGCAATATTCTCGAGTATGTCTCGTGTATTTCTCTCGATAATCTCACGTAGAAGTGGCACTGTCTGCTGGCCTGTACGGTAGTTTGCTGCTAGACTGTAATCTTGCTCTCTAGCCTCAACTGCATGCCTGCAATGGAGATAACTTGGGTCACGCACATAGGCAAGCATTGGAGGAAGTGGTGTATGTTCTCTTACCCACATGTACAGTGGATGTAATTTGCTGGCTCTCAAGGAACAATGTGATTTTGATTGTTACTTTCTTATACAGACCTTGAGCTTTGCTGTTGCACTCACTCGCATGGCTATTGTGGGCAGAGAGTATTTTGGCTTTACCAATAGGTGTGAAAAGGAGAAGAGCTCCCTTATGATTGGTTGGACAAGAGTGAGATTTGGGGTAATATAACAAGACCAGTGTTCTGTGAAATGTGAGAGACTGGCTTAGTGGGAAAACCTATGGAAAATCAATAGCTGAGTAACTTTGTGTACCAGCTACTGCCTATATGACCATTGAATTCAGTATTATGGTAGTTTAGGGGCCTCACACATGTTGAAAGCAAGCAGCTGAATGGCCAGAAAAGGTTTATGGTCCCTTTATGATACAATATGCATGGATTGAAAGCATAGTTTGGAGTGTGTGTTCATTGTATTTTTTCATGTTTGTTTTTTTTTGTTTGTTTGTTTTTTGTTTCGTAGCCAGGAGAGATCGAGGCTCAGAGGATGACGAAGATGAAGATGAGGAGGAAGATGGGGAGGTGGTTGAGGATGACGAAGGCACCAAAGAGGAGAAGAGCAGTGAAGAGAGTGAGGGAAAGGCCAGCGAGAGTGAAGAGGAGGGGGCGAAGAAGTCTGCTCATGAGAACACGGAGGTGCAGTAACCCAGAAATGACACTCGCTGGGCATATTTAATTTGACTCCTTCAAAGAACTTCAAAAATTCTACCCTTAAAGTCTATCGAAATCGATACTGATCTTTCCTTTAGGCAAACATTTTCTGGGGAATGTTTTCTAAAGAATAACCGTGCCCCTGAGAGGCTAGTTTTCTAGCTTGGTCATATCTGGGAACCATTGGCTGACTTGGTGTCTTCCTGAAATATGCTTTTACTCAAGCTGAGTTCCTGATTGAGGGTTAAAATATTTTCAGTCTTTAAATAGAATGGGCCATACGAATAAGGGGGGGGGGATAAGTGCGGGTGGGCCAGGTGGGAATCCTCACAGGATCCTGAGAGATCCTGCCAGAATCCTGCAAGGCCAGGATCCTTTCAGGATCTTTCAAGGATCTGGAAAAAAAACAAGAATAAGGATTAACAATAAACCAGGATCCTGCCAGGATTCTGCAAAAATTCTTGAAGGATCCTTTAAAACAAAGATCCTTGCAGTATCTCTGGTGAGAATCCTTGCAAGGATCCCAGCTGGATCCTGTAAGAAAGTCTGACAGGATGCTTGAAAATATCCTGAGGCATCCTCAACAGGATCCTTGAGGATCCCTGGGAAAATCCTTGTTGATCCTCAAGGATCCTGAGCATATCCTAGGGGTTTCTTACAGATCCTGAGAAAATCCTTGGGGATCTTTAAGGGCCCTGACCAGATCATTAGGGATCCTTAAGGGTCCTGGGTAAATCCTTGGGGATCCTTAAGGATCTTGGCAAAATCTTAAGGATCCTTGCAAAATTCAGAAGCGTCTTTGAAAAATCCTGAGGGGCCCTGGATAAATTAAGCCCGGATGTTGCCAGAGCAATTGATGTCTGCTTTGAATTATTTCTTGACATGTTTGGAATGCGAATGCTTAATCAATGCTGCAGTTTTTGAGTGGAGGCTTTTTAGTCAGATCTTCAAACTTTATCAGGATCCCCATGTCAGCAACCATACCACAACTCGATCAGTCACGTGGCGGAAGCTAAGCTGGTGTGGGTTTGGTTAGTACTTGGATGGGAGACCTGGGAGATCTGGGAAAATAAGTGCAGCTGGAAGAGGTGTTGGTGGGCCAGTAGGTGGCAATCTTCTCTCTTGTGGGATATGCCCCAGTGCAGTGATGGGGACACTATACTGAAGGAGATGCTGTCATTTAGATGAGATGTTAAACTGAGGTTTCTGACTCACTGTGGTCATAAAAGAACCTATGACACACTTTGGCAAGAGTAAGGGGTTCCCTGGTCTCATAGCCAAATTCCCAACCTGCCACTTAATCTTCCCCTGATCTAATGAGCTCTCCTCTCCCTCTCCACCTCAAGCCCCTGGGCTCCCTTTGAAAAAGAGATTTCCTGGTTAAATAAAGCATAAATAAACAATATGTTTTCCCAGGATCCTTGAGGATTTAGCCAGAATCCTTATGGATCCCTAAATATTTTCCCAGGATCCTTCATGCTCCTAAAGTATTTTGCTTGGTTCCTTAAGCTTGAAGGATCCTGTGACAGGATCCTTCTGGGTCCTTAACCCCTCTGTGCAGATGTAGAAGCCAGCAGACATGGAGCTGCAAATTTATGCACGCCGTTACACTATTCTATCATTAAATGGCACACCTGGATCAGTTATTGAATATTCACAAGCAAGCTGAGCTCAAACACGGTTTAGAATATGGACGGGTTCACTCCTATCTCTGTTTTTCAGGAGTTGCATGAATTAAACTCCTCAGCTAAGCCTGATGTGCAAACTGCTCAATATACTTGCCCAAAGTATCTATCCAGCAGTTCAAAAAATGATCTCTTGTGACAGAAAAATCGTTGTCCTCTGTAGCAACCACTTCAGCTATAGACAGCCAGTTGTATCCCAATTAGTAGTTAAGGAAAACAGGTTTTCTGAAGCAAAAATTCAACATGATATTGATAGTATGTTATTATACTATGAAGTATAGTCATCATATATCAAAAACGCGTTGTTTGCTACAGTGGATTTACGCGTAGATTCCTCCATTGACAAATTCAGCGCTGCCTTATATCCTCCTAAGTACTCATGTTGATAGCCAATTACGCAATTATTTACTTAGGCTCATCTGCTTAACGCACACTTATAGTTCATGCCCACATGAAACTTCCCGGTAATGATGTATTGATTGACTCATTTCTCATCCTATTCCAGAAAGTATAAACTTTCCACTGATAGACATTGATTGGACAATCAGGAAAGTATACAAACCTTCGCGTAACAGCAAGGTAGGTTGTATTCCCTTAACATTTCGCACAGTTGTGCAGCTAAAAATGATGCGATTTAAAGAAAAAAAGACTTCTGAAACCGGCCTAATGTGTTCAGTTACATTTACGGGATTTAAATAAGGTGCGGACATGGTCAGTGGGAAATATTCCGAATGAAACCGGACTGGAGGGTTCCTTCTACTGGATACATCTGTCTCTGGAGGTGGGATTCAATGAAGAAAGGTTATACAGCTACTGTGGTAGCATTTTGCTCAATGTGGCATTTTGTTTTGGAATTTATACCGTATTCAACTAAACTGAATGCTGAGGATTTAGCTTGTTTAAAATGCCAACAGCACAACCACTTTCTTTGACCCCTTGGTACGCTCATTGCACCATTCTGTTCAATCTAGGTTAGAATATTGCCTGATTTTTTTTTTGATAGTGGAATGTCTGTTTTGCTAAAATAAAGTATATTTCAGATATTACTGAGTTATACTTGTTCCTTATAAGTTGTGGAAAGTGTTTATATGTGGTCGCAAGCTTGGAAGTGGGAACTGCTAGCTTTTCATTGCAGGGTGAATGTCCTGACTGTTAAATAAGCAGTTCCTTGAATGAGTATGTGTGCTGGCTTGTGGGACTCTGAAGAAAAATGGACAAAATACTAAACTTTACCATGGAGAAAAGGCATGTTTTGTATTTGGAGAGGTTGCTGGTGACCACTGATGTCCAACTGCACCTGTATTGATAAATTCATGTTAAATTCCACCAGAAAATCATTAGTTCACGTTGGATTTCATGCATCAGAAGTTGATTTGTGTTAAATATATGATTATTTTATGATTTGACAGTGTGCCATTTTGAGGGATCTTAGTTTGTGGAGCCACCTGGATAGGTATCTTATTTGACTCCTAGAGAGTAGGTGATTTGGAGTGTAATGCTCAGATTCATTATTTTTTGTGGTCAAGGAGTTTATGATCCCAGAAATGTATAGTGTTAACCCCCAGCCATTTTTCAATTCTCAGTATTATTTTTTTTTTACAACTTCAATGCTGAATTTTCATGAAGTTTTTTATGTTTGCAGCCCTTTTTTTACAACCAAAATCATGAAAATAAACTGGAATACGATAGAATTCTAAATGCTTTAAGTGTCTTGACTCAGAGATAAGGTAGCGCATAAATAGCCAGATTTGACCTTTGCGTTAAGGGGTTAAGGATTTTTGCAACGATCCTGTCAGAATCCCTCACAGGATCCTTCTAGGATCCTTGCGAGGATTCCCACAGGGCGGTATATTGGTTGTAATGCTCAGTGACCCGCTCCGCTCTTGTGATGTGACTTATCCCTGTGTTATCGATGTTTTCCAGCCGGACTCGTTATCTTCGGCAGAGAGGGAGTCGCTCTTGCGCAACGATCTTCGAACTACGATCAAGGAGTTCAAGGGAAGGAATCTCTTCCTCAGGTTTGCTACTCAGGGTGAGTGACTCATGACCTTTACGCGCTCATAATTCATTGGTTGTGAACGTTCTATGGTGGGGTGGAACGGTGGTGCAGTGGGTAGAATAGTGGTCTTACAGAAGAGGGTCCTGGTGTCAACGACATGCATGGAAGGCCTATTTGGAGTCTAAATTGTCCATGGGTATGTAAGTGTGTGATTGAATAGTATGTGATCCCATATACCACCTGCTATTCACCCAGATAGGGTCTAGCCTCCCCTTTGCCCTACCCAGGAGTAAGCAGGTTAGTGATGGATGGATTTATGGATGTTCTGTGTTATATTTTCATGCTCAGATGATAAGAAGGAGCTGGGTGCTGCCAGGCGGAGTCGGTATTACATGAAGTATGGCAACCCCAACTACGGCGGGATGAAGGGCATACTAAGCAATTCCTGGTGAGGGTGCAAAGGAATCGCATACTCCAAACACTGGAAATGAGTTTGTAGTGATCCTTGCTGAGCTTCTGGTATTGGTCTCTGCTTGCAGAAGCCATTTTCTGGTTTCCAGGTTCATTGACTGAAAATCTTGTATTATTTTGACATGCTAGGCCCAAGACGCTCCACTTGAAATTATAGTGAGTTTGACCGCTTGTTAAAAGAATCTGTGCTCTTATCCTTTGACCTCTGCCATCCTCCTCTGTAGCACAGCGGAAGGCATTGGTGTTCCTTGAGCAAGTACTTGAGAGCAGTCTGTCAGTGTGCCTAGTTAATTGTGACTGAAGCAGCATCAAATTCAGTTTCTCTTTGCACTATACTCATGCCTAGTTTGTGGGAAACGGGGAGAGTAGAGTGAGGAAAATCTGTGTTCTAGTGTTTTTGGGGTGGGGTATGGAGAGTTTTAGTCAAGGCCCCCGGGGCCCCCATTCTCCCCACTGCAGGAAACGGCGATACCATACGCGGAGGATTCAAAGGGACGTTCTAAAGACCAAGAAGCCCCTGATCGGGGACAGTCTGGGCCACACGCCCCCATACAAACACAGGCACTCGGGTGAGTGTGAGCTTGCTATGCTCGCTAACGGGAATATACCTCAACTGTTGTAACTGCTTACTGAGGCTAATCAGCTTGTATGCTTTCTTGGTTTTGATGTGAAACTTTTGCTTTATTCACTTGAATTTGCTTTGGCACTGTTTGTAATAAGCGGTTGTCCGGTTGTCTAGACCAGTGGTTCTCAACGTCAGTCCTGGGGACCCCATGTGTGTGCTGGCTTTTGTTCCAACCACAGTTGCAATCTTAGGATTTTAATAAGCTGCTAATTTGTCTTAATTATGTGCATTTAATGTTTAGAGCAGTTATTTGCCCTCTTAACCCACAACTTAACAGAAATATCTATTTGCCATCAAGAATTTCAAAAATACCATTCGCACATTGCAGTATATTGGAAATAACAGCATAAAATGAGAGAAAACAATGTAACCAATCAAATTAATGATGTAGTTGGCTCCTAATTAGTGAAAACTACTTGGCTCATCATGACAAATGTAGTCCACAAACAAACCAGTTTTGTGTTATGTTGATCTGATTAAGTTCACCTGAAGCTTTTTGAAAGAACTTGAAACAGTTGTGTCCAGCAGCCTAATCTGGGGTTTATTGATTTCCTCAGTGTATAATTTGATCTGTTTGACATGTTATGTTACTTGACATTACTTGCAGTATTGCAATAAACACACTATCTTCAAGGGTGTTTTATTCTTCATTGCATGTATGGATGTTCCTATGTAACATTTGACTAAAGAGATATATTAACAACTCTGAACATGAAAAGCACCTAATTAAGACAGTCACAGCTTGTTAAAGTTCTACAATTGCAATTGTGGTTGGAACAAAAGCCAGCACGCACATGGGGGTCTCAGGACCAACGTTGAGAACCACTGGTCTAGACAACCTGAAGTGGATCCGGACAACCTAAACTACCAACAAGGTTGTCCGGGTTGGACAAACCAAAAAAATCCCAGTAGTTTTACTAGTTTAAATATGCCAAAAGTTTGTTTACTTCCCTCTACTATGGACGCGAGCATTTTAGCAAATGTAAGGCCTACTGTGCGTAAGTTTCATGCATCTAGTATGGGCGAGAACGTTTGTCTTTTTTATAACTTACTGCAGCAAACAAAAACCTAAAAACGAACCGCACACTGCAATTCAGTTTTGGGCGATCTAGTAAACGAAAACACATGGCACCAACGAGCCGGATGTAACCATAAACAACTTAAGGGGATTTAGATCCGAAAATGTGACGATAAGCATCGTCCTTTGTGGTGAATTTTATGTGCACGTAATATAAACGTTAACGTACCTTTTGCATATGTAGAGTTTAATCAGAATTATTGCAGTATGTATGTGTATATATGTCTGTGTGTGTGTGTGTGAACTTTTTTTTTTTTTTTTTTTTTTGGTAATTGCTAATGACGGTGCACGGGACAACTGAAAATTCTTGCGGACTACCTGATTTGTTTCCCAAGTGTCCACTGGACAACCTGATTTTTTTTCCTTATTTCTAACTAGTGCTGTGACCAGGAAGAAAAAATCCTATTTGATTGAACCTGGAAAATCTCTTCTTTTTTTTTCCGGGGCGTGGGCTTGAATGGAGACCCGGAGGTGTAATTTCTTTTCCTAAGTTAGTTGAGCGTGGATCCAAAAAGTGGGTGTGGCCTGCCTTAAGCTGTTCGCACACTGGTCGTGAAACGAATTTTTCGCGCGACAGATTACATCGCATTCACTTTGAATGTAATCTGTCGTGCGAAAAATTTGTTTCGGGTCCAGTGTGCAAACGGCTTTATTTGGAATAAGGTGACCTATATAATGTTCGTGAAGCGCTCCTCAGAACGAATTTTAAACCCACCCTACTGTACACACAAAACTTTCACCAAAACTTAGGCTCTTTATCAGTTTATTTGTTTTAGCTCATCATATTAATCTTCAGCAGTTAACCCTGAGTTAGCCCAAGATCATCAGTAAATGCACTCGCTAATTTCTAGCGTTTCTTCAGCGTAGTAAATAATGCTAACGTTAGTTATGATTGAGTCGCTTTTTCTCCCAATCGGTATGTGTGAGTATATTTAGCTGGCGAGCCTACACGTCTGAGCTCGTGGGCGTCAAGTGTAATGTTATATTCAGTCAAAATAATTAGATAGAGCTGTTCAGAACTTAAACTTCACATGGCTTAATGGTTCTGAATGCCTGTAGTCACAAACTGATGACATACCGCGAGGAGAAGAGACTGCAATTAATCCAGTAAGGGTTGCAGCTGAAACTGGTCCTAGAAATATTCAGTTTTTGGAGCAGTACTTCACGCACATGCAAATTCACTCATGCACGAACATATGCAGTTAAGAGTACGGGGATATGCTCTCTGCTGAAATACGGTGCCAACACGGATTTATGTATTGTGAGCACATGGTTCTGTAGTTGCATATTAAATGCTCCAGGTTAATTTATAACTGGCTAGCTATATCCGACAAATCATCTACAGCATTCACGGACACATGAAATGCAATGTAAATTCGGTGGCTCCTTGGAATTCAGTACTTTCTACTGGTCATCGGCATTGTCACTAATTCGGTCTCTGGCAGTGTCTTTACAGTGAGTGAGCAATGTCCAAGATCTGCGTTTTTTACTTCAGCATATTCCTTCAGGGTTTTGTGAAGGGAGCTAGATAATCTACAGTAGATTTATCGTAAATATGGAAGTGACAAGACTCATTGAGCGGCAAGAGAAGAGAGATTATTATCTCTCTGATCTTTCCGATCTTGCCACCACCGGCTAGACCAGTCACAAGTCAAAACCCCTCCCTTCTGGTTCTTGTGTAAATATGCCGTTCTGTGGCTGAGCAAGTGAGGT
Organism: Gymnothorax javanicus; assembly: GCA_029692085.1. Classification (NCBI taxonomy): domain Eukaryota; kingdom Metazoa; phylum Chordata; class Actinopteri; order Anguilliformes; family Muraenidae; genus Gymnothorax; species Gymnothorax javanicus. The sequence goes on from CM056199.1 coordinate 22,150,450, forward strand.
ACCGAGGTCAAATTACGCTCCGCGCTGGAGATCTTGATTTGAAACAGCATGCCTCAGCAGACTAGCAAAGGGTCAAAGACAGACTACAGAATGTTTCCGATTTTCATTTGACTCCGTTTCTGGGTTTCTTGATTATTTGTCAAGTAACCAGGACCCGGTTTGAACCCGGCAAAAATGGCAAAACCCGGCGTTTTGAGCTTGATTGAACGGCTTGTATAACAGCACTATTTCTAACACTGCTTGTTCTGGGAGTTTTGTGTCAGCAAGCTAGAACACCAGAAGCTCAGAATCTTTGGCATTTTAGTCCATGAAACTTCCTAATTAAGAGCTTTTGCTTTATTAACTTTTGAAGCGGCAAACATGCCGTTTTTTTTTTTACTTCCATCGACTAGGATATCGATATCCTTTTATCCCTGAGTGGAGTTTTTATCCCTTTTAGTGTGCTGGCCATAGGTTTTGTCATAGACTGCATTTTTTTGTTGCCTCTCCTGGTCTATCTCTTGCAGACCTGGTTAACCTACCGGAAGAGCCTATAGAGGAAGAGGAAGAGGAGGATGATGATGAGGAAGAGGGAGAAGACATGGATTCGGAGGACAGGGTGGTGGAGTATCGGGAGGAGCGGGGGAGAGGGGACAGAGAGCGGGATCAGGACAGGGAGAGGGGCAGCGGTATGCGCAGCGCTGGTGGCGGTATCCGTCGGCGCGGGTCTACCTCCGCCTCCTCGGACTCCGACGAAATGGACTATGACCTGGAGCTGAAGATGATCTCCACGCCCTCGCCCAAGAAGAGCATGAAGATGACCATGTACGCCGACGAGGTGGAGTCCAACCTCAAGACCTTACGGTGAGGACCCTGCCTGCGTTGCCTTGAGAACCAGCTGGGTAAATCGAAGGTCCCCCACGGCCAACTCAAGATTATCGTGAAAACCCGAATGTCTGCATTGGAGTGACTTCGAACTTCATTGTGGTTTCATGTAAAATAACGTTTAGATATCGATCCGCTAACAGCCGAGTGAGTACGCGAGAGAGCTCACAGTGGGTTTTAACCATAAAAAAGTCAGAAAAAATTCTAATGGCATGAAACCAATGATATGTACTGCAGAACATGGCTTAGAATACGTATATGAAAACGGGAAAAAAATCCGTTGGGAAATTTTTGAGAAAAACGTGTTTTTCAGAAATTGCAATTTTTGAACTTTGAGAAATTCAAAAAAGTGTTAAAATCCCCAAAAATGAGACATCGAAGGGTCATTCGTGGGTGTAGTCTCTTCGCTATTGATTCCACAATGGTTATGTCACATTTCATGGGCCATAGGTCATTGCACAATAAGCCTTATTATGACTGGGGATGGGTAACATTTATTATATCATCATTGATTACATCAGACTTGCCTACATTCACAAAGCTAGGCCCTCCTTATATTGTGCATTGTCCCTTAATTCTGTCCTTTTCCCTGAGACATGCAAGGGGCTGACAGCAAATATGGACCACTGCACAGTCCGCACGAAAGTTTGTATTCTCTGTTTCCGAAAAGGAAGCTATTCTATCGTAAACAAGCCCCACCTTATCTGATATTCAGGTGCCTTAGCCAAATTTAGGTCGTCCGGTTTAATTGCAGCTTGGATCTGCTTGGCTTTGCTTCCATTTGATTTAGCAACCCAAGCAGACCCATCTTTGATTACAGACAACATTCTCAAGCTGGCAAAGGCACCTGAATTTTACCCCCTCCTTTCCTCGTTGCATGGCATAGATGGCAGTGGTACAGGGGCCGCAGAGAGTTGTAGGGAGGCGTCTGTCATCAACATCATACTCAGATATCAGATCATGGATGGCAGAGATAAGGTGGGGCTTATTTACAATGGAATAGCTTCCTTTTCAGAAACAGAGAATACAAACTTTCGTGCGGGCTGTGCAGTGGTCCATATTTGCTTTGAGAATATGAATTTCTCAAAGTTCAAAAATTGCAATTTCTGAAAAACACGTTTTTCTCAAATATTTCCCAACGGATGTTTTTACCGTTTTCATTTTTGTATTCTACACCATGTTCTGCAGTACATCTCATTGGTTTCATGCCATTAGAATTTTTTCTGACTTTTTTATGGTTAAAACCCACTGTGAGCTAATGACTGTTTGCATGTCAGAGTCCCCACGATAGCATGTTTTCACGCTTCGCGTATCCGCGAGTTAAAAATAAAAATAATATGGTTTTTGGGTGTTTGTTCCAAATTTTACTGGAGGGTAGAATACATTGGACAAAAAAAACAGTATTGTTTGTGTAGTTTTATTTGTTCTTGGCCAAAACCGAAATTCACGTTGGCGATTTCAGATGAGATTAAGAAAATATTACTTCGGTCTGTTGTCGAGTCACATGAACCTATTCCTCGCTGGACATAAGCTCGCGTGTCTTGCCCACATAATCCGAAATTACTTTGTCTTTTGGAAGATGGTAGTAGAACAGTCAAACCCTTTCTTGTATGGCTGTGCGATATTGAACCACGATGATTTTTATATCTGCAAAATGAAGTGCTCAGGGATATTATCGATTCATCTTGTCCGCTGTCACTGCATATGCTGCAGATCTTTCGTGTTGGCACGATAACTGAAACAGTTTTTATGGGAGTACCTTCTGGTGTTCATCCCTTGTACATGGAGGATGAACCCTATTGTTTTCTGTGGCCTTTCCTTTAGTGCCACCTCCAGGTGAAACTGAGCATTTCTGTGTGCAATGACTCAAATAGTTTTGATGGGAATCGTGTTTTTGCGCTTCTTTTTATCATTTCGGGTGCATAGTGAGGAGCTGTTCATGATGTTGGTCACCCAATTACCTTTGCTCTTGTGCCACTACAGGAGTTATGAGTGATACAAGGTTCCCTCTGGGTTTTGAAAAATATTCACTTAAAGATAGTCAAAAAATATTCTTCACTTTGCCTTTGTCTTTATTTTTTCTTAGTCATTCATGGACTTTACATAACTTTTAAATTTTTTTTTAAAGCGAACGAAATGCCAATAGCAAGTATGAGGAAAAGATCAAACCTCAAATATTTGTGCACAAACGGGCCTCTCCATTATACATTTGACTGTATGTATAATTTCGGCTCCAGTCCAGCCTCTGATTGTGGGCACCCTGTGCACCATAGAAGCTAAATTAAACCTCTTTTGAGCTTTTAGCACGGAATTTATTCAAAGGAGTGGTATTAGGAATACCTTAAAACCCTTTATTTCTTGATTTTTCCCTGCACAGTTTTATCAATATAACCATTTTGAGCATCCCATGGTTAATAAGAGGACACACCCTTTAAGGGTATCAATTATGTCATGAAGAGGCCTGACGAAAAATGTGAAATTAGACTTTGGGAGAGAAATTTTGTGCTGTTGGATTCAGGATTAATGTAATTCTGAAATGTTTATTTTAAATGTTAAACTTTTGAGATTTCCATTAACTCTTATTCTAAATTGAACTTTGGGTAAGCACAGTGATGTTGGAATATGCACAAACAAAATGTTGGAATCAAAATAAATGGAAATCTCAAATTCTTCGGGTTTCATATGTTAAACATTTAATTAACATTTATTTACACTAATTCTGATTCCAACAACTTACAAGTCCCAGTGGTGGCATCCTCGTCCACTCCAGTCTTCTCTCACAGCGGAGTGCTTACAGATTGCTGGACTGTCCTCAACCACCATGTGATATTAAGCAATTCAGCTTCAAGAAAAACCTTTTGGATTTTTTTATTTATTGTATCTCTCCGACAACTATAGTCGGGAGAAACTATGGTTTAGTTCCGGAGCCGCCGCCGCCGCAGAAATTTTCTGTTCCGGGCTCTGGAAGCCACAATTATTACAGGAATTTCTCCAAATTTCACACAGGCGAAGATACTGATTGGACAATGCTCAAGACCGATTTTTGCAAATTTCGGACGCCCAATATGGCTGCCGGCGGCCATTTTGTCCAAAATTTGGGGATCGTGGAGATACACGACAGAGTTATCTACAACCCCAATTCCGAAATAGTTGGGACAAAGTGTCAATTGTGAATAAAATCAAAATGCAATGACTTTCAGATCACATGAGCCAACATGTTATTTACAGTAGAACATAGATAATATTTCAGATGTTGAAACTGAGACATTTTACATTTTTATCCACAAAATAAGCTTATTTCAAATTTTCTGGCTGCAACAGGTCTCAAAAAAGTTGGGTCACAGAATTTCCAAAGTTTTTCAATTTTGTTAGCCTGTTATATTTGCCGTCACTGTTATAGCATTACAAATGGCATGATTGTACTCGTCGAGAGAATGATAAGTCTTCATCATGAAGACTCATCAAACTTATAAATGACCTCTAAAGATACGCTGCTAGGTGCGTCAGTCGACACGTGAACATGTGGCCACTGAAGTTACTGAAGTTCGGTCACATACGCACTGAAAAAGATGTAAAGGATAGATCAAATGATAACATTAGCTAGTCATTTATTCCGATCGCCTGAGTTCAGCTTCATGCATATTTTTTTTTTTCTTGAGAAGAGGAAGCGCAGAAGTAATATGACTGTGCTGAATTAATTTTGCGTGCTTACTAGTTTCTTTTGCCTGTGACATCCATTTCACAGCACTAGCGGGAAAATATTTAAAAACTGGCAGCTCAGGCATTCAGCTAAGTTATAGGGCACTGAGATGAGGTGCCAAAATCTGCGCTGCGCTTCGGTCTGGTAGATATGGATTGTACGAGAACCAATGTTATATTGGGAGTGGGTTTCGTTACCAAATTTTATTTATAACATGAGGCTAGGCTAGTTTGGCGTCGCTAGCCAAGGAGGGCCCTACCGACCGTTGGCTATATTACTTACGCTCTGCTCATATCACATTCATGTAGCTTGGGACTCATAGACATTTACACACCTTGTTCTCCTGACTTAACAAGAGAGGATATTTGTGCTCCTGCTTCGACCGTTTTACAAGTAAAAATAATAAATGAATAAATCGGCGTAGCTATATTCATTTTCTCTCACTCATTGTGTGAGAACAGCATTTGGCACATCATACACATAACACTTTTTTTTTTTTTTTTTTGGCTTTAGTACAAATTTGGACCTTTAACCTGGCCACGGTGACCTTGACCTTGAAATGTGTTTCCCAAACACATCTTAGAAACTATTAACATTAGAGCTGTCAATATTGGACTCAGTTGAAAGCTTTTTATGGATAGCTTTGCCTAGGATGGTATTAAGTTTGACCTGGTAAGGTCTCTGGACTGTTGCTGTCTCTGTAGGCAATTTTTAAAAATGGCAATAACTCGAATCACTTTAATAGGAATCTTGTCACATCTGCTTTCAAAATTGCTGATTCATAGTGGAGGATGTTATTGATTGTGGTGGCTCTGCATGTTTCCTGTTGCACCATCACTCAGCCAGAGTTAACATTTCCAAAAGCAATAACTCAGGCATGTTTGCTGGGAATCATGTCAAACCTGTGATTATTCCTGGTGTACAGACGTGTTGTTGGTGACTGGATCAATCTCCCTGTAGCGCCTCCCCTGGGACAACTGGTTTAAATAGGAATCCTGTGAAATCTGCTGTCAGTATTCCTGGTGCATACAGGAAGAGCCTTATTGATTTTGGTGGCATATTACTTTCACTGTAGCACTTCCATTAAAAGAAACTAAATTTCCAAATGCAAAAATTCAAAATGTTTTAATGTGAATTGGATCAACTTTGTCGTGAACATTTGGTGAACTGAAGTGAGTGCTGTAATTCTTAGGACCAACCCAGCAGCCATTTGTCTAGTTTGTGTTTGAGTTTCACGCTCTAATACCATATCTAAAGTGGCTTAACAAAAAAAACCCAGAATGTATGAGTTCTTGTTCACAAAACTGAAAAACACATCAAGGAGAACCTGCAGGGGGGTGACTTTTTAAAAAAAATATGTACACTCTGCTTGTCTGCGCATGATGAAAATATGTTTCAATTAGGAGCCACTTCGTAGTTGTGTACAAAACTATCATTTCATTTTCAATACGCTTGTTGGAATCAAATCAAGAAATCCTTGGAGGGGAGGGTAGTCCTTCTTGGCTTATTGTAGCCCCCGGACGAAATCGGGGCTACTATAGATTTGGCCTCGTCACGCATCCGCTGCCGCCACTGTAGAGATTTCCTTGTGGACGCTCTGCGGGCCACAAATTTAAAGCTATTTCTTTCATATTTGGTATGTATACGGGCAGTAGTTAGGAACACGGCATCGATCAATTTAGGTTGCCATGGTAACACAATTCATTCAATGATAGACCATTTTTTGTCAAAAATAAGCCAAATTGAAAAATTCAGGCGATCGCGGGCTATACCCATTGCTCGTGGGCGACCGACCTGTCTAGTCTAAATATGTATGGTCAGCAGTGGGAGCTCTTCGATTTGAACCAAATGGAGAGATCCAGTGCTCTGGTACTGCAGTCAGGCCATTGCTGTAGATGGTGGAATTCCCATTAAACTGACTGTGCGTCTGTCTGTATAATCGCCCCAACGTCTTATTCACAATGCCTTGTGTTCCTTCCTACACGTGTCACTGGAACAGGAAAAGGTGGTGTCAGTTGGCCTGCCTGATTATGCATACACTCTAAAAATAGATGTAATTTAATGGATCAAATATCCTCCACAAACTCCTTTGGGAGAATTTGCCATTTGGTACAAACAACCTCACCACTAGCATTTACATTATTTTTGTCATTGAGTTGAAACAAAATGGAGCCTGTGAGCTGCTCTCTTCCCCCCCCCCGCAGGAACTCTGTCCGTGGGGAGAGCGGGTCCAGCAGCAGTGTGCGGAATCGGATCGGCGGCGGAACCAAACCGGCGGAGAAAGTGACAGACGTACGGCAGCTGCTGGAGGAGAAGAGGCAGGGCCTGGTGCAGCAGCGGCGATGCCCGCAGCCCTACCTCAGCACGACGGCCCGGACAGGTGCGTGCATGTGCGTGAGCGAGAACACCCCCCCCCGGCTCAGCCAGTTTGTAAAAATGGGGGTGGGGGGTTAATCGCCATTTTGATATATGGATTAGCCACCTGCATGTCAACGTGTATGAACACCTGGTTCTGCTTGCTTTGTGAGTGCTTCAGATCAGCTAATCAATCTTGACAATCTGCTTTTTTTTTTTTTCCAACTGCATGTCCTATTTCTTTTCTCATGCTTGGCTGCCTGACTTTAAGCGCTTTGAAATATAGGCACCAGAGTGGTGGTGTATATATGGTATATGTGAGTAATATTTATATATGGTTTTGAACATAGCTCAGGAGCTAAACCATCATCAGATTTTTCATTGTATCTGTTGCCATTTTTAGCCCATTTGTGACTTGGTGCAGAGTCCATCTAGTAATGGAGAGACCCTGATGCCTTCTTTGGACTCCTCTGCCTCAAGAGGAGTACCGACTTTGTGTCATTATAATGCTGGTGTCTGTGTGTAGATGTTAGGAAGAGGCTGGGAAAGAGGCCGCACTCCCCAGAAAGCCGGCGCTCTGCCTCGCCGGTGGCCCCAAGGAGCCCCCCTCCTCGGCGCGAGCCCTTGACGGACGTGCACAGCCGACTGGGGGTACCCAAGCGTGACTCTCGCGGCCACCGGTCCCAGAGCCCCAGAGAGAAGAAGACTGGTGGGTAGAGGTCTCTGCACTCCGGTGATCTCTGGACTTTGTATCTGTCCAGTTGCTTTTAGACTGTTGTTGCCTCCTGAGTTGAGTGTCCAATAATTATGGACAAAATGGGTTTGCTAATATGGGGGAAAATTAGTTCAGTGCTCATATACATTATATATGAGCGGTTGTGACATTGCTCATATTTCACTTGTACAAAACTGACATGCAACCTGCCACCAAAGTGTGAGGACACTTTCATTGGAGTACATGCTTTTCAAGCTTCAGAGGAAGTGGCTATTTGTAGTACTAAGATTTTGCTTGATGTAATGGGCATGCTTTCATAGATGCTCATGTAAAATCTGTAATGGTTTGGTAGTATTTTGATGCTAGTAGTTGTCATTGCTGATGCACAAACCAGGCAATCCTGTTCCAGCCCAATCACAGGTCGTGCTATTGCCTGCACACGATGGGCATCACTGATTGGCGTGGACTTTTGACATGTTGCGTAGTCATTGCTGAATTGTTCTGAACCTAACTTTCACTGGGATTTCCTGAAAGGAAAAAAAAAACGGGCACTTTGTCTGAGTTTGCAAGGTTCCTCCATGCAAATGAGTCGGCAGCACTCATTGTGTACGGGCACCGCCCCCCCATAAATGATGGCTCGTCTCTCCTGGTAGGTGGACTGTGGAGCAGGCTGGGCTCCTCCCAGATGGATAAGGTCCTGGAGAGGAAGGCGGAGAGCAGGGAAAAGGGCGGGGCCAGAGACTCGCGAGCGCGGCCTGAGGAGGAGGACTCGGAACTGCAGAAGGTCTGGGGGGCCATGATCAAGAAGAAAGAGCAGCAGTCCTTGAAGAAGAGTCGCCTGGACAGCCTGCCGTCCCTCCAGATCGAGATCAGCCGGGACAGCAGCAATGGCTCGGAAAGTGACTCCTGAAGCAGAGGACGAGCAGGACGGCGGGGTCGGGGGTGAGGGGTCGGGTGACAGGGGGGGGGTGGGGGGGGACGAGATGAGTTCTGGGACTTGGGGTTGGGCGGTACCAGGGAGAGGACGTTGCTAAGGATAGGTGTTGGGGCAGGGGGACTGGTGCAGAGAGGTGACTAACGGGCCATTGCTGGACGAAACAGGCAAGTGATGGACAGAGGCGAAAGAAGGTGGAAGCACAGGGTGGAGAGCCCGTCCTCAGCAGAGTGGGAGCGGGTGTCCCCAGCCTTTCCCTGCTACCTCTCTCGCTCTCATTCCCATATTTATCTCTGACTGTTACACTCCCTTCCCAGCCTCATCCACATGGAGGTCTGCTCAAAGTGACCAGCTGGCTCGTCCAAACCAAGAAAGAATCGGCCACTCGGTACATTACCTGCGACGAGACTTAATTACTGTTGTCGCTCCTCATCCACTTTTATTTTGGTACTCTTTTTTTTTTTTTTTTTTTTTTTTTCACAGCCAGGTAACTATGTGATGAACGCAACTTCAAGTAGGGGCTCTATTCTTACGGCCCAAATGCACTCAGAAAACGCATTTTTTATGAAAAACCGCAGCCGTGGAATTGAGTAGTATTTCAGGAAGTGGGTCTGCTAGCTTGTTCTGCAGATGTGTGTACGGGGGGGAAATCGCAGAACTCGTGTGCCGCACGTTTAGGGGAATTTTCTAGAAATTGGACCGGATTCTCTAATGCGGAGATGGGAGCATCCATTCAGTCATTTGGATGATGAGTCGAGAGTCCTCCAAAAGCCTTTTTCCCTGACACTTGTTCTTCTGTGACACAGTTTTCCATTGAGTGAGATAGGCTGTGAAAGTTTCCGAATGACATTGTGTGAGTCCTGTGTCAGGCGCAGTGGGGCGGAGCAGAGGCTGACCAAACACATTCCACTTTTCGTGTTTTATGTTTTGATATTATGTGTCATCTATGTAATTGGGTGCTCCTGTTTAAGATTAAAAACATATTTTTCAGGAACCTCATCGCCTTTTCCGAGAGAAGCATTTCTCCCTTTGATGAGTACTAAGTACAAGGTGCCATTGAGGCTTAAGTGTATGAGAGCTGCGATAATGTTGTCCAAGAGAATTCCGTTGGCACTTCAGTGCTTTTGTAAGGCATTTTCTCCCTCAGTTTGCAGATCGAAGTATGCCTATGAGAATGTCTCCACACGTCAAATTTGCTTTGGCTTGACGAGTATCACTCATGAATGTGGTTGTAAGTATCAGACATTAAAGCTGTATTATGCAATATTACAAGCATTTTTTTCAGAAAAAAAGACCCCCTGCAATGTGAGAGTCATTGTTTGTAGGTCTCGTTGCACCTTACAGTACATAACCAACCTGCTGATGTTTCCTGGTTTTTGTTTAAATTTCTGTGCCGGCCCAACAATAAGCCCATCCTATGCCCTTCACGTCACTGCTCTCCCCTCTGATGGCCAGGGACTCACTAAAAACTTATTTCACCTGGGTGGAGCGTCTTGCAGGATGTAGTAGTGCACGTCTCCTGTGCCCTGAGTGCACAATAAGTGAACTAGCAATAGCTTGGCTCATGTTTTGTGGTGTTTTTTGGCCAACATATAAAATACATGAAACTGTACTCTGATCAGACCAATTTAGCAATTGGTACCCTAATAAGACTTGACTGACTGTAATGTCAGAGTTAATTATCATTCCCTTGAACAGTAAACTTGGTTAACTACTGCTAGCTAAAGTAGCCAGCTAACTACAGACATGGCTAGCTTGGTCCTATTTCAAAGCACTAACACTACTTGCTGGCTAACACACAGATTAACCACAAGTAGTACGTATTTTTTCATAGTTAAAGGCATAGAACTTGCGCTTTGCGTGAACTTGTTAGGTTAGACATGGACTCCTGCCTGATCGCATCACATCCTGTTCAATTCTTAAGCTATCAATGTGATTGGATGTGGATGATATTGAGTACATTTCTGCTAGCTGGCAAACGTTCCCACGCAGCACCAGCCCATGACTAGTGCACTGGCTAAATAAGCATGAACTATGGCTGTAGATGGTCAAGTAGCTAGATGTACAGTTTCAATGAAGGTACCAATGATTAAAAACTGAAAGTTGGACTGAATGGCAAATTATGGGCTAGTTTTATTTCTAAAGCTTGGAAAATTGGGCAAACTAGACAATTACACATGCATACAATATGACATCAGTTTATTTCATCCATATCAAGTATGAAGGCATACAGAATATACTACTCATGTTTTCCGATAATTTGTCTGCATTGTATGCCTGTTTGAGCTGGTCGTATATTGATGCAAGATATCACTGCATTAATACATTACTGCATCAGAATGCATATTTTCCTGTATAATGTTATGGTCTATTTGAGAATATATCGACTGTCTAGTAAAAAGCATTTGAAAATTTGCAGGGAAATTCTAGTCGCGGTTGTAGTCGCCAGCAGCTGTAAGGAACAAAAATCTTCGTGTATCTTCGTTAATGATCACAAAAATGAGCATCATCTCAGTTTGAAGGTACAATTTGGCTTGAGATCTTCTGTAGGTTTAATCTTGGGGTTAAGGCAAAGATTAGGTCAAAGGGACATTTTGCCAATACGTGGTTTTAAAGTGTAACCTCTATAAATAAGTTGGACACAAAATATACACATCCTCCCACATCAGCTGGAGGTACTCTCCCATTTATCACCCCCATGACTTCCCTATACATAAGACTACAACGATCACATGCATTGCACTGGCTCAGGGCTCTGCACATGCCCTCAAGCCTGTATGGATCTGCTAAATACAGCTATCATATCATTGCATTTGAATATCATTTACATTATTGTTGAGATGACTGGTCGTGATAATGCTGACAGTTTCCTTGTCTCTGGATACACGGGCTACAGAAAAGCAATGCTAGAGTAATTTTTCACACTTTGCCTGGAAATACTGTACAGGAGGCAGAATGGCAACAGGCGTACCAAATATGATATATGATGTAGAAATTTACAGTCAGCATTTTCTTCTTGAGGACTGCAAGAGACACCTTCAGTTGATGTTATTAGGTTCTCCTCTGCAACAATTACTGAACGATGCAGCCGCGTCATCCATTTTTTGATCCAAGCCATTAACGTTAGACAAGACTCCTTCTCGGCCTTGAAATCCTTGCTGGAGAGGAGAATGCAATTGATGTAGTCGCAGCGGCAGGTGAGATAACAAGCTTTGTTGACGTTTTATGTCGGTGCAATGATGACAAAACTGTGGGCTATAGAACCACAGTATGATGGGAGAAATTTTCCATGAGCTGGCCAGCTCCATCGAACCCACGTTACAACCATAAGCCAGCGTTATTTGACAGAAATGAAGCTGATTGAGTGAGAACAGTAATTCATTGCTGAAATCTTCCGCAAAATTTTCCACTCACAAGCTTTCTCCAGTCTACTGCAATCGCATGATAACACAGAAGTAATGCAATTAAAGTCAAAATGGTGGGAATTAAATGTATTGAAATTCATGGTTAATACACATTTGAATGTAAGAAATACAATGAGAATTCAGATGAGAATTTTAATCAAATAATTGCTATCCTGTTAGTTATTATTCAAGACCAAGGCGTTGAAATTTTGCTTCTATGACTGGGTATGTGTGTATCAAGGCTATGTGGGGCCAAAAAAATACGGCTTATGTGGGATGGGAATATTTTAGCCAGTGATGTGAACATGGTTGGAGTAAATTCCATTTTGGATCAGGAATTAAATAAATATTCGACTTTGTAATTTGTCAATTTCCTTTGAACACATTGGGGACTTTTTACCCCCCGAATTCCAATTCTACTGTCTTCAGACCGTATGGATATTATATCCACAATTCTGTCTATGAATATGAATTATGAATTTTCAACTGCCAATACTCCAGTGCACTAATTTCACCCAGCTTTTGATTTCTGAGACACAATTAGGTAACCAGCAGTTAGCAGAAATTTGGCTTTATTAAATGGTCCAAATGTACCCAAGTAAACACACAAGCGATTAAAACCCTGTATCGTGAGATTTGAATCATCTAGGACAATTCCAATGTACGTAGATAGGAATATTTGCTCCTGACATTCCCTGCTCTGAAAATACTACTGTGCCTCACCGCAAAAAAAAAAAAAAAAAAAAAATGACTGAGTTTCGACTCATCAAACCTCCATTTAACACCCTTATCACTGTCAACCTACCAAGAACTGGAAAGACAAGAAAATTAATGAGACCAAAGTTGAGTGCTAAAATATAGCCACACACCTTACTCAGCCCCACCTGCCAATAGCCTCAACACAGCCTGACCATCCCCCTGTGCTTTGGCCAACCAAGTAACTCCAACTTGGTATCGGAGTATTATCGGAAGGGCAAACCAAAATCCACACTGGTGCACTGAGCAAGGCAAGCTTCAGGTGGTCAAATGCAGATTGGGCGATATCTGTCCATTGGACATGGGTTGAATGCTGTTGGCATTCTCTCGCATGAAGTGATGGAGAGGGCCTGCAATAATGATAAAGCCTGCAATGATGTGGTGGCTGTACTAAGCAAACCCAAGAAAGGAGGTCACTTAGCATGCTGCAGTGGCAACCTGCCTGTTCCACACTGCAGCAATCTTCTGTGGGTCTGTAATTACCCCCTGCTTACCGATAACGTATTCCAGATATTTACCCTGGTACCAGAACAGATGGTACATTTTTTTGATTTCAGTCAGTGTTCCTGTCAATGCAGAAATGTCCTCTCCAAATATTGAAGGTTGTCCTCTGGAAGTCAGGAGAATAAACAAATGCACAATTTTAAGTAAAATCGGAGCAGGCAATAATGGACATGAGGGCTAAGGCAGCGCTGTATCGGAAGTTAGAAGGTGGCTGGAGCATTACGCAGGCCGAAGGGCATCCATACAAACTGGTGTACCCATGGGAACATAAAAGGTGGTCTTTCTGGGTAGGATTGGACCACCACAACCTGGCAATAGCCACTGGCGACATGTAGTCCTGCTCGGACTCTTTGAGGCTAGCGAGGAAGACTTTAATACTAGGATGTGGAAAGGAGTATTATCTATGCAGAATCATCCATTATTGTTATCCATTGCATGCTGAGAAATTCCTGGACTGTGGAGCAGAACCTCAGACCGTAGTTTGCATGTGGGGGGATATGATGACTGAGGCTTGCCTTTCCAGATTGGCTACTCCTGGTAGTGCCCCAGTGGGAGGCTTGAGCACGCTTACATACTGCTTTTGGGATGTTTTGCTTGCCCCCTCCCTGCTCACTTGCTCTGTAGCGGCCTAATGTAATTTAGTGCATATAACATAGACAAACATTGATCTCTGTCTGCCTTAAATTGATTTTAACTCTGCATCATCATAGATTGCTTCACCTTGATGATAGAAAACATAAGTAATATTTGCTTCCCAGGCTATTGCCTCTCATAGCTCCACATTTTCCTCTTCATTTCCCTCTCCACCCTTTCGCTTTAAAGTTATTTATTGACTGCTGGCTTTTGTAGTTCTGGCTTTATCTGTGGAAAGTGCAAGCTTAATGCTGAACTAACAGAGAAGATGGCTAAGTTGGAGATCCGTATCCATGCCTTGTATACTATTAAAGCTAGTGAGGAGTATATCTAGTCTTTTTCAGGAAATATATTAAATGCTTGAGCTGGGCCACCCCTCCCTCCCCAAAAGCTGGCGTGACTTTGCAAAACAGGTGGGTTGCTGTTTGCGGGAATTAAAGTATTCAGAGACCTGTGGTGGCAAAAAAGCCCCATGGATGAAGTTCTCAACAACTTCGGAACTTGTTAAGAAACCAGCTAAAAATTCTCATAATTGTGGCGACTTCATTCTGAGAAATGTAAAAATGGAGACCCTGATGACCAATGTAGGCCCGGAGACTATTGATTACATCCGTCCGTGTGTGTGTGAGTTTGCGCGTCCATCCAGATCTATAACTCTGAAACTGCAGCAGCCTTACCATTTTACCCTGACTTTATGACCTCTACCAAAGCTTCATATCGATTACATTTTTTGTGATGTCTAACCTTTGACCGTTCAGCGATGACCTCCATCATTAATTTTTTTTTAAATTTTGTTTCCAGAGCATGTCTCTGACACTGTTGACAGTGGCCTTTTGAAATTGCTGGAGTTGGTTGGCTGTTCTCTTCAGTGTGCCTCTTGAATGTTTTGATATGACAAAATAAGACGATTTGCGCGGAGCAAAGATGGTGGACTGAGAGGAGAGAGCGTGTCATGGACTGCTCTCAAACATATGACCCTGTCTGAAAGCCAAACTACCTCTATTTTTGTCCTGGTTATTTAATTTGTTTCTATACCTTTCCATGTGCTGCCATCATGGTTTAAGAAAAATGAATTGATATCAACTGAACTTCTCTGGTGGAGCGTTTGCTTGGAATGGCCTGGTGAACTGAAAAAGCTGCCTGGATCAGGTAAACCTTGGTTTACCCTTGCAATTATCACCCTTCTCAGCTCAGCCACCTCCTTGTATGCATGAATTTACACTCCTAGACAAACATATCCACAACAACTAACCTACAGCAAATCCATGACATCATTTTCTGAAAGCTTTTGAAAGGCACAGTCAACTTTGTGTATTAATTTCTGACCTACTGGAATTGTAATATAGTGAATAATAAGTGAAATAAGTTGTTAGCAAACAGACAGAAAAATTACTTATGCCATGCTCAAAAAGGGCATCCTAACTCACTTTTCAAAACTATGGTTTATTAAAATGAAATCTGGAATGGTAAAAAATTAGTTTTAATGACTTCAACCTATGTGTATGTAAACTTCCAACTTCAACTCCATGTTAGCCCTGGGTAACAATCTGTAAACATGACATCAATTTTTACTTTTACGCGGATGATACTTTGTTAAAAAAGGGAAAATTTATTGAAAGCATACAAGCATACATTGGGTTTGGCGACATGGCTTTGTTCTGAGAGATTCCTGCCTGTCAAAGCGTGGAAACGAATGCAGAGATCTGCAACTAACACCCTCTCCATAGAACAGAGCCTACAGCAACAATGACCTCAAAAAGAAGAGATATTGTTATTGAATGGCAATTCAGTCATAAAGGAACAGGATTAAGGAATGCTAAGAATAGATGGTGGAGCTGGGGAGGAGGACGATTGTTAAATGAGCATGCTGAGGAGCTGCTTCTCAGGGTGATGAGCTTAAGTAAGCCAGAATATTATCGGTCAAGCAATCATTTGAAGCGAAGTCAGATGAAAGTCATATGCACTCAGGAGATTCTCCGGCAGGAGAAGCGTCTCCTCTACGTTACCAAGCTTTACTCCGTGGCCTATCAGAATGTACATCAAAGCTCCATTTCTGATACGACCACTTTGTCAAAAAGAGAATATTTATTGAAAGGATGCAGGCATACAAGCATACATTGGGTTTGGTGACACGACTGTTCAGACAGATCCCTGCCCGTCCGAACGAGGAACTGAGGGAAGTGAGCTGCAACTAACCCCCCAAACAGAACATTGCCAGGCATAGGCTAACACAATGAAATATGAAGCTTTCAAATGTTTAGTGGCAGCCCGGAGGCTGGCACGATTTCTCTTGAAGCCAGTACAAGAGAAATATTACACATGAAGTGTGCTATGTGTAGTGCCAGCCCGGCAGCTGGCTTAATTTCTCTTGACGCCGATACAAGAGAAATATACTACATGAAGTGCACTATGTGAAGAAACAGCCCGGCAGCTGTCTCAATTTCGCATGAAGCCGATTCATGAGAAATACACTATGATTGATGAGTATTATGAAAAGAGACATCTTGACAGCTGGTACTTTTTTTACCCAGAGTTGAAGCACCGTGGGGAGGTGGATAGAAGATTCAAGATAACATGGCAGCATTGACGTCACAGCAAGTTTTCAAATTTCAAATTTTATCTCCATGATATTTATAAAGCATTAAGTTTATCAAAGCTATGGAAAATACATAAAATAATGCACAAAGTACATCGATGACATATTTAAACAGGACTAGCTGGCCAACTGTGGTAATTCTGCCCGCAAAATTGCTATTAATAAGCCTGAGACAAAGTAAATGAAGTTGGGTCTGCAATCCATGAGACCTTAGAACCTGTTCGAGCGAAACTCGGACTGAACATGCACAGTCAATCTATGTGACATCATATTCGTGAACCCAGGTTGTAGAGTTAACTAATTGAACTAAGCCAAGCAGTTTGAAACTTGAGTCACTTAACCAAGTAGCATCCGCCCAGGGTTGTTACAAAAGTTGAATTTGCCATCTCTAAATACTTCATTATATCCGAGTGAATTCCAGCTGGAAGGCTAAAAGTTATAATTTGTAGTAATACATAAGGCATCAGGCATGATTTGGTTCCAGATTCTCTGAGAATTGGAGAATAAGAAATGATCCCTTTTTAAAGCAACAGAAGCCCTGAGTAATGAAAAGAGGAGTGCAGGGAGATGCTACATTTAATATAAAGGATGTTTTGCAGTGTTTTGGAATTGCCTATGCTTCTATTAGACGTCTCCAATCGAGTGATCTCAAAGTCCTATCTCCAGTCACTAAGTTCTTATTAACTTTCCATTAATGATTTTGTAAGGGATGAATCTTAAGCAATAATAAGGCCCCTCATGACAGCTTTGAACATTTCCCACAAGATAGAGTCTGAAACATCTCGAGTCTCATTATTCTTTAAATTTTCTTCTGTTTCTTCTGAGATTTCTCTGCAAGATGAGCTTCCGGAATGTTTCATCTGAAAGCAAATATGGGTATAGTTGCCATGGAAAATTACTGTTTGGGCTTCTAATCATGAGTATGTGAGGTTGGGACGTGATCTTAAATCAAAATATTGTGGTATTTGGTATTTTACTTGGAGTGGGAGTAGTAAAGATGGCGCCGCTGTGCATGGCTGGTCATCTGCTCTCTTTTTGGTTTGTGTTTTTGTGGTTTTTAAATCTTGGCACTCTACAGATCTAGTCTCTGCTGGTGTATGATCGCCAATCTCTCCTGGATCTCTGACATAATATCAGAGATATAGTTCTGTTTAATCATGGTGGACAGAAAGTCTTGCCTCTGCTCCTATCGGGAACCCCGACTCACCTTTACCGAGCATTGGCTCTACCCCCCCCGGCGGAAATGTCACCACTGCCGTAGTAAACGTAGCGGTCAGCTGGTGAAGTTAAAGGTCTGCTTGGCACACTCTTAGTCCATTTCCCGGGCAGGACATGGACTATTTTCATCACTCGTGGTGTCCCGGCACTCCCTCGATCCAATCGGCGTCACCCTGGTACCTGTCGTCAGCTTCGATGAGGGACTCCGGCTCTGCCGCTCCCGCTCTCCTCGGCTCCACCGGCGAAGGGTGAACCTCCGCAACTTGAGGACGCTGCCCCGGGCTCCCGGATCCACTGAATCACGGGCCCTAGCTCCCGCCAGGATTGGCCTGGTGAACGCCAGATCACTGGCGAACAAAACTTTTATCCTAAGGGATTTCTTCTGCTCCAGTGGCCTGGATTTCCTCTGTGTGACAGAGACTTAGATCAGTGCTGGTGAGTGCAGCGATCTTGTTGAACTTTTACCGGCTGTTCTTTTTACCAGTTGTTCTTATTTTAACTCTCCACGGACATCGGGCCATGGAGGTGGGACAGCAACTTTTTATAAAGATGACTTTAAATGTAAGCAGTGTGCTGTATCGTCGTCACTTTCCAGCTTTGAAGCGACTATTTGAGGTGGGTCGCTCCAACCCAGTGCTGTGCGCAGTCATCTACCGACCCCCCCCAAATACAATAAGGATTTTATTAATGACTATTCTGATTTCCTGGCTGGACTGATGTCGAACTACGATTGTGTCCTCATTGTTGGGGATTTTAATATTTATGTGTGCTGCCTTGATAAGCCTATGGTGCAAGACTTTTTCACCCATATTGAATCTTTTAATTTGGTGCAGTATGTGTCTGGTCCTACACACAAACATGGGCATACATTAGACCTTGTTCTCTCTTGTGGATTGTCTGTGTCTAACCTAGCGATCTGTGACAGTGTGATCTCTGATCATAAACCTGTAATATTTGACATTGGTCTCTTCTGTACCACAGTTATATCTCCCGCTCCAGCTCGGCGTTGTCGGATTTTTAACCCTCTCACTGTTGGTCGGTTCTCTGCTGCTTTCAACCAGCTCTGTGTTCCCTCTGATTCAGCCTCTGCTGATCCGGAGGAGCTCAGTTCTTGGTTTCACTCCTCCTGCCAAACCATACTGGACTGTGTGGCTCCATTAAGAACAATGCAGCCTAAAGCTAAATCCGAGCCCTGGTTCAATGACAGAACTCGTGCAGATGAGAGTGTCATAATGCTGAATGCAGGTGGAAGAAGGACGAGCTGCCGGTTACGCTTCAAATCCTTAAGGGCTGCTGGCGTTCTTACCAGAACAATGTTAAGGAGGCCAGGACCGAATACTTGACAAACATTATTGAATCTAATCGCCAAAACCCACGTGTGTAATTTAAAACAATTGACTCAATTCTTAATGCCCCACAGTCTCCCCGGTTGGAAGTATCCCCAGATATGTGCAATAACTTCCTGCACTTTTTTATTGACAAGGTTGTTACCACAAGGGCTCTCATCTCTGCTCCTACCTCTGACCCCTGAAACTGTGTCCCTTACTCGGCTCTGTTTGACAAGTTTACGCCTGTGACTATTTCGCTTTTAGAGGAAGTGGTTGGACACATTAAGTCATCAGGCTCCCCTTGTGATGCTATCCCTCCTCACTTTTTCAAAAAGGTTTTCCCTTGCATAGAGCAGTGTTTCCCAAACCTCTCCTGGCGTACCCCTTCTCCTGCATACTTTAGATCTCTCCCTGCTCCAGCACAGGTGATTCAAATGCTCAGGTCATAATTAACCCCAGAAGCTGCTTAATAATAAGCAAATCATTTGAATCACCTGGGCTGGAGCAGGGAGAGATCTAAAGCATGCAGGACAAGGGGTACGCCAGGAGAGATTTGGGAAACACCGGCATAGAGCACACAGTCCTGTCCATCATCAACAGTAGTCTGTCTTCTGGTGTTGTTCCAGCAAGTTTTAAACATGCAGTAGTGCAACCCCTGCTCAAGAAACCTGGCCTTGATCAATCTATGCTGGCGAATTTTAGGCCTATCTCTAAGCTGCCTTTCGTCTCCAAAATTTTGGAGAAAGCTGATTATGATCAGTTGAAGTCCTTTCTAGATAAGCAAAATATTTTGGAGATTTTTCAGTCTGATTTTAAAATGCTGCAAAGCACAGATTCAGCCATATTAAGGGTTTTTATTGACATCCTCCTGGCCAATGAAGCTGGTGATTACGTAATTCTTGTCCTGCTGGACCTAACAGCTGCCTTTGACTCGGTGGACCATGATATTTTAATTTTGCGGTTGCACCACCTAATGGACATGTATGGTATTGCTCTGGAGTGGTTTAGGTCCTACCTAGCAGACAGAAGTATGCATGTGAGTCTTGCTGGTTCAGAATCCTCCTCTGCTGCTCTGCCATACGGGGTTCCGCAGGGCTCAATTTTAGGGCCCCTGCTGTTCTCACTTTACCTGCTGCTACTGGGTTCCATTCTCAGAAAGCATGGTATATCATTCCACTGCTATGCTGATTACAGCCAGATTTATGTACCACTAAACAACAGGGAAGATGCTTTCTCGATTGAGCCACTTCTGTTATGTCTTGATGACATTAAAGCCTTGATGGCCCTAAACTTTTTAAGTTTTAATGAAAAGAAAACAGAAGTGATGGTGTTTAGTCACAGTGGCTAATAAGTTTTGCCGCCCCCCCCGGTCGACTTAGGTCCATTGGCATGCTATGTTAATCCAACAGCTTTAAACTTGGGTTTTAAGATGGGCAGTAATTTTAAATTGGATCAACAAATTGGTGCAGTGGTTAAGACTAGCTTTTTTCATTTAAGACAGTTGGCAAAGGTGAAGCCTATTCTTGCACGTCGGCACTTTGAGACAGTAATCCATGCCTTTGTTACATCTCAGCTGGATTACTGTAATGTTCTTTATTTTGGAGTTAGCCAGTCCTCCCTCGCACGTCTCCAGTTGGTTCAAAACGCTTCTGCCCATCTTTTAAGTGGGACACACAAGAGGGAGCACATAACGCCTATTCTGGTGTCCCTCCAGTGGCTGCCTGTGCATTTTAGAGTTCATCTTAAAATTCTTTTATTTGTTTTTAAATCTTTGAATGTTCTTGCCCCGCCCTACCTCTCTGAGCTCCTCTATCCCCACACTCCTCCTCGGTGCCTCAGGTCAGCTGATCAGCTGCTCCTGGAGGTGCAAAGGTCAAAACGGAAGCTCAGAGGGGACAGAGCTTTTTCTGTTGCTGCTCCCAAATTATGGAACGGCCTACCACTGCACATTAGACAGGCCTCTTCACTTTCCATTTTTACCCCCCGGCCAATTTTGGCCAGAGGGGTATTGCCGTCACCTTTTCGTCTATCTATCTGTCTGTCTGTCGTGTGTAGGTCCATGACTTTGTCCAGGCCAATACTCAGCAACTATTGACGGGAGCCTTTTCAAATTTGGTATGGTAACTCTCTGTGACCCATAGATAAGCTGCGTCAGCTTTTTTTTGTGATTTGACCTTTGACCTTGGGGCTGTGACCTTGACCTTGGAAATCCTGTCCGGTCCAGTACTCAGCAACTATTGATGGCAGCCTTTCTAAATTTGGTTTGGTAACTCATCATGACCCATAGATGTGCAACGTCAGGTTTTTGTGGTGATTTGACTTTTGACCTTGGCGCTGTGACCTTAACGTTGGAAACATTGTCCAAGCCAGTACTCAGCAACTATTGACGGTAGCCTTTTCAAATTTGGTATGGTAACTCTCTGTGACCCATAGATGTGCAACGTCAGCTTTTTTTGTGATTTGACCTTTGACCTTGGGGCTGTGACTTTGACCTTGGAAATCTTGTCCGGTCCAGTACTCAGCAACTATTGACGGTAGCCTTTCCAAATTTGGTATGATAACTTACCATGACCCACAGATGTGCAATGCCAAGTTTTTGTGGTAATTTGACCTTTGACCTTGGCACTGTGACCTTAACATTGGAAATCTTGGCCAAGTCAGTACTCAGCAACTATTGATGGTAGCCTTTCCAAATATGGTATGGTGACTCATTGTGACTCATAAATGTGCATTTTCAGTTTTTGGGTTGATTTGACCTTTGACCTTGGCACTGTGACCTTGACTTTGGCAATCTTGTCCGGGCCAATACTCAGATGCTATCAATGATAGCCTTTCCAAATTTGGTATAACAATGCCAGCCTTATCAACGTGAGATTTATAAGATTTACAACTGAATTTGTCCTTTGACCTGGACACTATGACCTTGACCTAGATCATGAAAAAGTATCTGTCATTAAGAAAACTTAAATGGTCACATATGTTACGTAACAATAATTCCTATAGTAGTAAATTGAAGTAGAACATCCTGTACATCCTGACTTATCTATTTGCAAAGAAAAAAAAAAGATGTACACCAAGCACATCTTTTTAACCCTGGACCCACAAACCCAACCAATTAGCTTAAAGGAATAAGTTTTGCCCATGTACATCAATTAATTAATACCTCCTCTAATATGAATCAGTCTGACTGTACTAACTAAAAAAGTACTGATAAATACACAGATGTACAAACCCAAACAATGAATTATTACTCTCTCATAAATTTAGCAATGAATAGTGAGGGTGTAGGGGCAGTATATCTGACTGTTGCATGTCATAATAGTTGTTTAACAATATAGTGTAAATCTGATGTTATCCATTGTAGCAATTATTTCTTGACAATAATTTTAATTGCTTTTCAATATGTACTCTACTACAGCAATAATTTTCCATTTACACTTTATTACTATGTGAGAAGGTGTAATTTTTCCCAAATTGTGCAAAATCTAAATCTAAATCTGAAGCCTACCTGCACTGTTATCTACATAAACAGGCCGAGGGGTATTCAGCAATGCGTTATGTTTAAAACTTGTCTTAAAACGCACTTTTATTCCATGGCTTTCAACTCAGCATGAGATCATGTTCTTGTTTTATTGTTTTTATTATTGTTTCCATTGTCCCTTTTGTCTCTACTGCTTTTATTGTTTTTTATTACTTATTTGAATATTGTTTTTATTATTCTATCGTTTCTTATTGATTTTCTGTTTTTATGATGACTTATGTACAGCACTTTGGTTCAACTGTGGTTGTTTTTAAAGTGCTCTATAAATAAAGCTGAGTTGAGTTGAGAATTTATCACATTAGGTATGAGCTCTGCATATAGTTAGAAAATGCATGTTGAAGTATAATTTGTGCAAAAAATGAATATTGTCTGCCTGTAGGGTTTAATTTTTGATCTGCCCTGCAACAGCAAAGGAGGCAGTCTCTCTCGTATGGTCTGATATGAGTCACTTGAAGGAACAAGTCAGCAGATAAAGATTTAAGATATGAAAATGCTTTAGCATGTTTGATTGCATGCCCAAGGCTGTGGATGTTCCAGCTCACCAAAGTGACACCGCTGCTCATTGCGTCATCCCTACGCTTCATTAAGAAGTGTAAATTGTATTACACAAGCAGTGACATAGCCCCAAGGGAAAAAACTATGAAACCCATGAGAACAAGAACATGCATGGAACCTGCGCTCAGCCACCAATCACTCCCTCTTCCCAAAACAAAGCATTTTTGCTTTGTCATTCATATTTTTCGAAAATAAATTTTCCCCCAGACATTTTTTTTCCTTGTTATAACTGGCCATTACTGAGTTCCGATGTAATGAAGTGTTTTATTCATGTACAGTAAGCCCAGGGGTTATGGTGAAAGTTGGGGGCAGAATCACCGTTTTAGATGTATTTTTTTTTCTTATTTTTTTTCAGTGTCTTCTGTCAGTAAAACTAGACTGGAGCAAATGGGTAAACACGGACAACGTGTATTGGCACTGAAGCTACAGTATAATGATGCCATTTTGCGGTTCTATTGCAAAAGACTTCCCACAGAGACAAGCTTTTCTGATTCATCAGTTGTACTGTACATAATAATGCCAAGAAGACGATCAGAAATCAATATGCACGGAATCTGAGCCTTCTTAATCCGTTTGCCTGAGGAGCAGATTGTAGACCCTAGGGTCTATCGAACTGCTGAAATGATGCACTCAGTTGCAGAATCCTATCAACATGTTATACGCCCAAAATCTGAATAATGTGACTATTCATTGGGTTGTGGTGCCTGTAAATGAGTTGCAATATGGATGCGTTAAGTCCCAACACTGTTACCCAGGAATTAAATTAATTAAACTCCTTTACCAAGTCTGATCTGTGAACAGCTGACCATATTTGCCAATAGTCTTTATCTAGCAACTAATAAGAATGATCTCTCCTGATGGGGGGGGGGGGGGGGGGGGGTGGACATTTCCATCCTTGCAGCAAGCTGAAGCCCCAATGGCCCAAAGGTATGGAAATTTAATAGTGGTAAAAAAAAAAAAAAAAAAACAGGTGTCTGAAGCAAAAATTCAATTTGGTATTGATACGACGTCATCCTGTCCTTTATAGTCATCAGATTTGAAATAAACGTATTACGCTCCCATTGATTTACGCATAGGTGCATCCCTTGCAGTATTCTGTGATCAGTTCTCACCGCAAACAGTCTGTCCTGGAAATACAGTCTGATTAGTAACTACCGATATCATGCTGTGTAAATGCACACCTGTAGTTTGCGCGAACATTACTCTTGCTCAATAATTATGTTTTGATTCACAAGTGTTTTATCCAAGAGAGGACAGCATGACCTTTCCGACGATAATTAAAATAATTTAATTGGGCTTCCAGAAAAAGTTTATAAACCCTTGCATAACAGCAAGTTTGGTTGCGTCTTCTCAAATTTTATGCATTTGAAATTGCAGCAGTGCTTGGAAACGCACAATCTGAGAAAGTGCTGACTTTGTATTTTCAAGATGGAAAAGCTGTATAGCCATCTTACAGATATAGACACCAGGAGTGAGTCCAAAGCGGACAGTACTGGAGGGTTTTCTGAGCCTGACGGTGTTGATTCATTGGAATTGCCCTATCATCACAATTAAGTCTATCTCTTCAATGTGTAAGTCTTATGGTTTGCAATGTTTTTTATTGAGTTATTCTGTCCTGTATTCCACCGTTTCCATAATTTTGATTTCATTATAGTCTCATTAGTTCTTATCACTGCTGATAGCACTGAGCATAGTGGGATATTGTGCAGTGTGGCCATCTGTTTTAGAATTTCCACTGCATTCAACTAAATGAAATGTCCTTCCATTGGTTTACGTAATTTTATCTCTCAGTCAGGTTGAAGACACATTTGGCTGTTGTATTAGATGCATTGATTTGCATTCAAGGTAGAGTAGCCTATTTCCTGCTTTGTCCTGATGGTGGAATATCTTTTTTGTACGTATAAGGTGTATTTCGGATATTACTGCCAGTGAGTTATACCTGCTGCTCACAGAGAATGGAAAATGTTTACACACGATAACTGTGTGCTTATGTACTTTGTCTGACCGTGGAAGGTAGTGAGAAGGTAGTTTGCCCATTACGAAGATTCCAGGGCAAGTGCAACAAAAGATGCAAACTGTAGAATATGGAGAAAAGTGTTCAAATACAGGAGAGTATGATTGCACATTGATGTGTAAGTCACTGCACCTGCATGTGATTTGTTCTTATTCACACATTCCACCATGTGTGTAGTATGCAGCCTAATGTTCCTTGGAAAGCTTTTACTTTTTTTCTTCATTTTGCATGCCTCCTAAAGTCCAACCCCTCGTCTACATTGGAGGTGATAACAGCACACTGTTTCCTTAGAAGGTAAACATTCTGACTATAAAATAATCATATTTTTTTTCTGATTGTGTGCTGGTTTATGGGGTTCTGGTGAAAAATGGACAAATTTCAATGATTCTCAATGGAGAAAAAGCATTTTTGGGGGTTTGGAGAGCTTTGTAGAGACTATTGATGTCCATCCCTGCGTATATTGATGGACTCGTGCTAATTCCCAATTTGAAATCATTAATTCATATGGAGCATCATAAGTCGAGACCGTTGATTTGTGGTAAAAATATGATTATTT
Source organism: Gymnothorax javanicus (assembly GCA_029692085.1). Classification (NCBI taxonomy): domain Eukaryota; kingdom Metazoa; phylum Chordata; class Actinopteri; order Anguilliformes; family Muraenidae; genus Gymnothorax; species Gymnothorax javanicus. Next base: position 22,176,123 of record CM056199.1, read on the forward strand.
TATGATTCAATTGGGCACAATTTGCTGAGCCACTTAGGAAGCTGTTTGGGTAGCCATTTGGATAGCCATCTTATTTGGTTCATAGACCGTGGGTAATTTTGAAAGTCACACTCAGATGTCGCACACTTATGGTCTTTGAATCTATGTCTATTGTTCTCTATCGTATTCTAAAATATATTGTTTTACCACCCAGCCATTTTTAAGTTCTCAGTATTTTTTTTTTTTTTGACAATTTAAATGCTGAATCCTCGTGAAGTTTTTTTTGTGTTTACTGCCCTTATTTTGTACAAAAATTACACTACTCACAATTAGTTAGGGATATTGGGAATATGGTCAGTATTTTGCAGATTTGTATTTGTGGAACGCTTTCAAACTTAATAGTATGTAATATGAACATTTCTTGTCAGCAAGACTGGGCTCAAATATTGGCGGACAACCTTTATTGGGTAAATAAGCTGTAAGTGTTTGTCATACTGCATATATCCACTAATTTCAACAAGTCAAAAATGGGTTTTTCCACCATTAGCATCAATCACTGCCTGAGATCTCTGCCTCATACTCCTAATTAGCCGGACAATATCGTTCTGGGGGAGCAAGTTCCATTTCGCAACCCTGACCTCATGAAGTTCGCGTAGGTCACAAGGTGGGGCGTCTCATGCATAAACATGATGCTTTAGCTGATCCCACAAATGTTCTACTGGGTTGAGATCAGGCGACATGGTCAGCCATTCCATGTGCGGGACCCCCACCTCTTGGAGACCTGTGGTAACAATGTGAGCACAATGAGGAGTCGCATTGTCACCCAGGAAAATGATGTTGGGGTCATGTTGCCGCCATTGTGGAACGATGATGGGCTCAATAATGTGCCATAGGTAAGACTGGCGTGTAACGCTACCATCAGCAATGACAGAGTTTGTTTTCCAGTCTGTTGCCATTCATCCCCAGAATGTTATGCCACCACCCCCAGCTCAATGATTTGGGACCATGTTCCTCAGATAACGTTTACCTCCGTGTCTCCAAATCCACTGACATCCGTCGTTAAGGTACAGAGTGATTCTACACTTGTCAGTAAACATGACTCTAGACCAGTTTTGGAGTGTCCACCTTGCATGGGCTTGGGCCCACTCCAGACGGTTGTGGCGATGCTTGGCTGTTAAAGGTGTCACGCAACGGACGTCTACCAAACAACCTAAAGCGGTCAAGCTGATTGCGGATCATCTGACGGCGTACCCTTGTGCCCCTGACTGCCCTTAGACGTGCTTGAAGCTGGGTCATATTGGCAGTGCGATGTCTGAGGGCATAGGTCCGGATGTACTGGTCATCATTCTTGTCTATAACACGTGGAGCACTTCTGCGTGGTCATTCATGAACAGTTACTTTTGCCCGCTGTCTGGATACAAGTCCGCTGATGACAATTTGTGACTCACGAAGCTACCGAGCGACGTCAACCTGCCTGCTTCCTGTTTGAATGCATGCAAGCTCCAGGTGGCAATGTTCTTCATTGAGCTTGATTCTGCATACCATGACAACTCTTAAGCTGCGTTTCCACCGAACATTAAACAAATTTTTCACGTGACCAAATTACATTCATAGTCAATGCAAACACGCGAATACACGCTAAAAGACGCTAGTTCGCGCTGGGTGACGCAAATCACGCACGAGATGCGGCACGATGCAACATGGATGGTGCCCGTGAACAGCATTTTACTTCACGTCAACATATTCTTTTAGCGAAAAATTTGTGCAATTGAAGCAGTGTTCTGAATAGCATCATTGCTATTGGCAGCAACATTGGCTAGCTATGCTACCTTGATTCATATTCTAACCGCAGTTAGCTGCATTGCTCGAGATAATGGAAATGCTAGCTGCCTAGCTTGCTAACTAGGTAGCTAGCGAGCTAGCTGTGTCAAATAACCTAGGGACTACAGTTTCCCAAAAAAAAAAAAAAAAAAATGGTCTAGCTCAACATCGGACATGAAGATAACATCAATTTTGTGAATATTTTTATTCTCAAGCAGGTACAATGTTCATAAAATAAAATGTTTGTGACATTAGCATTGTAACATTAGTTTTCACATCTTGTTGATGATTTTTGGAGACTGCAGGAAGTACTGCCCCTTGAGTGTAAACTAGGCTCAACTGGCATTGCTATTGGTCGGAGGTGTGAATTTGCGTGTCAGTCCCCTGCCAAATTATTCTCCCTTAAAAGTGAATGTGATCTTGGTGCAAACAGGGCGGCAAATCTTCAAAGCGAAAAAATTAAAATGATCTTGTGGTCAAACTCCCGCGATTAAAGCGAGGAGTAATTTTGTTTTGCGTTTGGTGGAAACGTGCATATTAAGATCTTATGGCTATCTCAAATTACCTTATGCCTTTTATAGGTCACAGAAGTGTATTTGTACACAACCACCACTCCCATTGTTTGTTTGTGATTTTGGTATTTTGACCCCGCATGAGTTTATGCATCTCCCAAGGAACAAAATCTGAGAAAAAGCATACCCAGTTTGTCTCAGGCAAAGACATGCATGATTGCAGAGACTCACAGATTCAGAACAAGAAACATTTTAGGCACAAATACACGCACCCTAGTCCCAATATCTTGAACTAATTTTGAGTAGCGTATGAAAATAAACTGAAATAATATGGCATTCAAAATGCTACTGTGGAGGATCATATTTCAATATTTCTCATCATATTCATCAGTAAACCAATTACCATAATTAATAACCATAATCAATCATCATAATCAATAAAGAGATTATGTATGCAGCAGTAACACACACACATACACATACAAGCAGTTCACACACGTAGGGAGGGGATGAGCAGTGCACACAGACACATGCACAGGCACAAGCAACACACACACACATACAAGCAGTTCACACACATGAGCAGTGCACACAGACACATGCACAGGCACAAGCAGCACACGTACACATGCACACACACACATAGACACACACACACATACAAGCAGTTCACACACAGACACACAAACATACAAGCAATTCAATTCACACATGCATGAGCAGCTCACACACATAAGCAGCAGCCTTCTGTAGCTTTGATTAGTAAGCAGGCTTCTGTTTAGTTGATTCGAAAACAATCAGGTGATGTATTTGATTTCTGTAGCTTTGATCAATACTAGTTCAGTAAAATCATTAGTTGTTACTGAAAAAACATAATTTATTGAATCATTTATGTATCTACTTGTATCCTATACCTTTGGCTGTATTTTTCCTCACTTGACTATAATTTTCCTCTCCATTTTACTGTTATGCATGCTTATCTTTTGGTTGCAGCAAGTTGGCAGTGTTTTGGTTTGCCTGTCTCTGGGAAAACCTTTGACCCAAAAACCTGGGACCCAACTAAAACTCCTCTGAAACAAGTAGCTATGAAGTTGTTATTTTACAAAAGATGTCAACTAATGATAAGAGAAAAACAAGTAACATGTAGACACCACCTGATTGTACCAATGGAAAAACAAGTAAGAAGCTGACATTACGTTATTGAACCATTGTAGCGTGAGAGGGCGGAAAGACCATATTTGGAAGATATTTCCTGTGATGAAGGTATAAAAACTGGGTGTGATAGGAAAAATGTCAGTTCTTCTTGCGCAAAAAGAACTCGGCTTTATATTTATCAATATGCCACAATAAAGCCTAATTGTCTGAAGAATCTGTCTCTCTCCAATTGCTTGGGGATGGGGGAACCTCTTGATATGAAAATATGTCTGAATAAAAACCACGACACTACAAATGTCTTGTTTCATTTAAGCTATTTTTCCCCTTTCTGTGAAGCTCCAATCTACAGTTATAAAGCTTAAAGAGTGTAACGCATGCATTTCCAGATTTGGTTTCTGCCTAAAGGGGTTAATTGGAGTCTTGCCTATCACTGGTTCTTTGTATAACTGTCACTACTTTCTGACAAGCCTGATGCCCCAGGGGAAAGTATAAATGATTTAATATACATTTCACTTGATTTGTCATGGAATGCTGAAGTGGGCCAGTTTGCTCTAAATGAAAGGTGTGTGAATACAAAAAAAAGAGACAGTTGAATAATTGCTCTGCGTACCTTTCCGTTATGTAAGTTTCTGTACATTTTGTGCTGTTTTTTTTTCCATAGATATACTTGTGTGATTGATCATAATCCCATTGCATGATCAATTTTTACCAAATTTTTTGCTGTTGGGTAGATGGTCCCAAATTTTCCATGAGAATACTCTGATATTAATAAGTGAATGCCTTGTGATAAGTCACAATGGGTAGAACCAGGAAAGAAAATAAACAATAGTTGAAAAGGGATAAAGTATTTTTTATCTTCTATAATCAAGTGTATCCTGAGATTATCATGGGTTTTTGTGCCCAAAATCCACAAATGTCCAAAAATGGTTTGAACATCTTGAAGGATGTGCTTGATCAACGAGTGATACATGAGGGATGGACTCCACCTGCATGCTTTTTAAGCACTCAAAATAACACCTTTCATCCGCCCCTTCTGGTGAATACTGAAGGTCTATTTTACAACCCCAATCCGAAATAGTTGGCACAAAGTGTAAATTGTGAATAAAATCAAAACCCAATGACTTTCAAATCACACCAGCCAGTATTCTATTCACAATAGAACAGATATAACATAGCAAATGTTGAAACTGAGAAATTTTACAATTTTATCCACAAAATGAACTCATTTCAAATTTGATGGCTGCTACAGGTCTCAAAAAAGGTGGGACAGGGGCCTGTTTACCATGGTGTAGCATCCCTTCTTCTTTTTAACACAGAGTGGAGGCGTCCGGGCATTGAGGAGAGGGTCTTGAGTTTAGCCATTGGAATTTGATCCCACTCTTGTTTAATACAGGCTTCCAGCTGCTGGAGAGTTTTGGGTCTCCTTTGAAGGACTTTTCGTTTAATTGTGCACCAAATGTTCTCAACCGGTGAAAGATCAGGACTGCAGGTAGGCCAGTTCAGCACACGGACTCTTCTACTACGAAGCCATGCTGTTGTAATAGCTGCAGTATGTGGTTATGCATTGTCATGCTGAAATACACAAGGCCTTCCCTGGAATAGATGTCGTCTGGAGGGGAGCATATGTTGCTCTAAAACCTTTATATACCTTTCAGCATTCATGGTGCTTTTTAAAACATGCAAGTGTCCCACACCATATGCGCTAATGCATCCCCATACCATCAGAGATGCTGGCTTTTGAACTGAACGCTGATAACTGGAGGGGTGGTCTTTCTCCTCTTTAACCCGGAGGACACCACGCCCATGATTTCTAACAAGAATGTCAAATTTGGACTCATCTGACCACAGGACACTTTGCCACTTTCCTACAGTCCATTTTAAATGAGCCTTGGCCCACAGAACACGGCGGCGCTTCTGGATCATGCTCAACAATGGCTTCCTTTTTGCATGATAGAGTTTTAGGTGGCATCAGTGGATGGCACGGCGGACTGTGTTTACAGACAGTGGTTTCTTTTAGTATTCCTGGGCCCATTTAGTAATGTCAATGACAGAATCATGCCGGTGAGTGATGCAGTGGCGTCTGAGGGCCCGAAGATCACGGGCTTCCAGTAAAGGTCTTCGGCCTTGTCCCTTAATCACAGAGATTTTTCCAGTTTCTCTGAATCTTTTTGTGATGTTATGCACTGTCGATGATGAGACCTTCAAAGCCTTTACAATTTGACGTTGAGGAACATTGTTTTTAAAGTTTTCCACAATTTTTTTACACAAGCCTTCACAGGTTGGAGAGCCTCTGGCCATCTTTACTTCTGAGAGCCTCAGACTCTCTAAGACATCCGTTTTATAGCCAATCATGTTACACACCTGATGCCAGTTAACTTAGTTACTTGCTAAATGTTCTTTCAGCTGATTATCTTATATATTAATTGCTTTTTCAGCCCTTTTTTTTGCCTGTGTCCCAACTTTTTTGAGACCTGTTGCAGACAGAAAATTTGAAATACGCTCATTTTGTGGATCAAAATGTATAATGTCTCAGTTTCAACATTTGAAATGTTATCTATGTTCTATTGTAAATAACATATTGGCTCGTGATCTGAAAGTTATTGCATTTTGATTTTATTCACAATTTACACTTCGTCCCAACTATTTCGGAATTGGGGTTGTATAAGTATGCAAGCATGCACAAAAAATTCCTCGGCCTACTAGCCTTTTGCACAGCCAAGTTCACCTTCATGCATGCATATTTTCTGGTCTTTCTCAAGTAAAAACCACGGCAAAGATGGACTGCTTTGTTAGTAGGGTCCACTGTATGCAAGTTTGATGCATACACTGAATCAAGTACAGATGAAACTCATACAACTGATTGGCCACTATAGCTACAGAACTGTTAGGTTGTTTTCTTGAAAGAAACTCACTGATTGGGAGATATAATTTTCAGTTTGGCCATGTGAATGGATCAAGACCACGCTGGTTGAGCTTGTAGCCACCACAAATTCATGAAGTCATGAATGGGTGAATGTCACAAATGTGTGAAGTTATCTAACGTTTGATTAGTTAATTCTTTTTAAAAGTGAACAGTCTGTTGTGAGAAATTGAAGAACAATGAACATAATCTATGATTGAGCATCACGCCTAATTTCATGTAACTAGAAAGAAGAAAGTTTGAACATAAAAACAGTAACACTTAAAGGAGACCCAATTTTTTTCCTATGAAAGTTTCTTGCTTTGGTTTAGCTTTAATGCTGCAAGAGTGGTTCAACCACTGAATATGTAGAGCTGTCTCCTATTATATTGGGATAAAAATTTGAGGTTGCCCACAATTTAAGTGATGCTTAGATTCAACAGGGCTGGCAGTAATCATGCCTGGTAGTGTCTAGTGAAATTGAACCCCCCTATCAATTAACCTAATTTAGTGGTAACTATAGAGGCAATTACTTTTTCTACATAAGGCCAAGTAGGTTTGGATAGCTTTTTTCCTTAAATCAATGAAATTGTCTTTTAAAAACTGAATTTTGTGTTTATCCTTATCTAATACTAATATTAGTTTGATGATCTGAAACATATAATCATGATAAATTTGGAAAAATAGGAGAAATTGAAAGGGGGGAAATATTCCTTCACAGCACCACGAATGGCCATTGAAGCTGCATATGTCAGTATTATTCTGAGGGGCAGTTGAATTAAAAAAAAAAAAAAAAAAATCCTACATAAAGGAGTTGATTCAAATCATCAGTTGGACATATGAATGCCAATATGACTCAATGAGGTATTCACATGAACAGAAAAGTGGGACGGAGTCTTTGTGACTCAGTGCATTCGGTTTGTATTAATCTATGCAGAATCACCTAAAAGACATCATTTTTCTTTAGAGTACAATGGGGCAGCACAGGGACTCTAGCTTTTCCTGAATTGTATATAAAATCCCTTGTGGCAGTGATCTCACTTTGCGGGAGGGGCTGGGTAGCACTGGGCAATACTTGTCATAGATGGGCATAGCAGTCCTAGTAATGCCAATAGGACTTAATGAGGAATTCACATTGACAGAAATGGCTTGTCTCATCCGAGTCACACTTCTTACCGGTTCCTTGTATGTGACAGGCAACTATTTTCAGCCAAACCTGTTGCCCCAGGCGAAAGAGAAATGATTGGTTAAATTTGCTCTTCACTTGATCGGTCTTGGAATGTTGCAGAAGGCCGTTTTGCCTGAAACAAAAAAGGTGTGCAAATACAAAGCAATGAGAGATTGCAGAATGATTGATGCATCTTCTTTTCCCTTATGTAAGTAAATTTTGTTCATTTGCACATTCTGTACATTTTACCCTGGTCTTCTCATAGATCCACTAGTATGTACAGTCCAGTTCCACGATGGATTTTCAACAAACCTTGAACAGTTGAGCAGATGGTCATCATTCCCCTGAGAAAACTGCCATCAATATGGCATTGATGTGTCGTCAGAGTATGCACTGCATGCCCTGTGATAAATGGCAAAAAGTGTTACCAAAATACGAATTAAAACAAAAGTAGCATATGGAGCTTTCAATGCCCAAAATCCACAAATATTCTAAGATGTTTCAAAAATCTTGCACGACCTGCTATACTGACCAGGAATAAATAAGAGATTGCTTCGACTTGCGCATATTAAAAGCACCTAAAATTGCATCTTTTGTGCTCCCCCTCTAGTTACAATTTAGGGTTTATTATACAAGGGCGCGCATGAAGTTCCTCGGCCTACGGATCTTCGCACTGCTGAGTTCACCCTTCATGTATGCATATTGCCTGGTCTTACACAAGTGAAAAACATGGGGAAGAGGCACTGCTTCTTTAGCTGTGTCCACTGTGTGTAAGACTGAGTTGACCTGTAGACTGAATCGAGATCGATGCAGCCAAAGCTCCATCAGTTGATTTGCTGCTATAACTACGAATCTGCTCGACTGTTTTCATGAAGGGAACTCAATGTTTGGGAGATATCACTCCCATTTTCGGCACGTGAATTGACCAAGGCTACACCGGTTGAGTTTGTAGTCACCACATATTCATGTAGTCACAAATGGGCAAGTGTCAAAAATGTGCAGGGTCAGCTAATGTTCAAAAGTGAACAGCTTACATTAAGAAATTGACAAAGAACATAATCTACAGTATGAATGAGCATTATGCCTAATTTTCTATAATTTGAAAAAGGAAAATCTGAACAAAAAAACAGTCGGGCTAACAGTTGATCTATTTTTTTCTCTTTAAAGTTGCTTGCTTCAGTTTTGGCTTTAATGTTGCAAAGGTGGCTCAACCACTGATTCTGCATTGCAATCTCCTGTTACCTTGGGTTTTAACTATGAAGTTACCCCCATGAAATGTTTTTGTTAGCCATTGCCATGGGGGAAAAAAAAACAAAAAGCTTTGACCACAAAGGATAAATAGATTGTTGACCTGCACTAATTCGATAATTGATGCAAGAAAACATATGAACAGTTAAAAATGCTACTTTTTCATAGTTACTGAATAATATGGCCGACAAATCTGCACAGTTGTTCATGCAATCATTTGAACATCGATCAGAATCTCAATGGAATGTCTGCAAGATCTTGTGGAATCTGTGCTATAAAACAGCTGCGTGAATGGAAGATGACTTATAGTTGCGCCCCCCTCTCCCTCATCTAAGTTTCTGTACATTTTGTGCTGGCATGTCCATGGACCTACTGGTGTGCGATGGATAAAATTCCTGTTGCATAATCGTTTTTCAGCCTACCTTCAACAGTGCGCAAGATCGACTCACATTTTCCTGGATCACACTCAGCTCTTGCAAGGTAGACTCTGATGGAGGTTTGTCCAGGTCCTGTGACTGCATACAAGCCCAAAATGTTCACCCTTCTATCACCATGCAAGGGAGTTTGTTTGTGGTTCATATAATAGGGCTTGTTTATGACATTTCTTTTCCTCCATAAAAATATGGCCTATTCCGTTACAGAAAATCTCCTCTTATGTCTGTCCGAAAGTTGTTTTGTGTTCCAGGTTCATTCAGATGCAACTTTGGATTTTTACTTAAGGACAGAAGTAAACTTTTCTTAGATAACCTTCCACAAACCCATACTCCTTTTGGACCTTCCTAATGATGTAGTTACTGGCTCTAGCATTCACCATACTGACAAAGCTCTGTAGAGCTCTTTATGAAGCCATACAGTTCTTTGCAAATTATTGGAGCATAAAATGCTCAAATATTGGTGACAATTTGTTTTGGTCCTTAGCATACTGTGTGCACACCAGGAAAATACCAACAAACTTCACAACATCATGCCAATCTTGAGTTGGCTTGAGATTTTTATTGAGTTTTTATTTTTCATATTTAGTGTTGACATTGACAAATTCCCAATGCCACACAATGCTACAATTGTAGTGCTTTTATCTATTTACTTGTAAATTAAATAATTGGGAAATAACAGACACTTGCCCAAGGAACTGCTGGATGAAAAATTGTACACATGTAAAAAGTCTGTATTCTCCTTGAGGCTTGGAAACAGACAGACTTCTCTAAATAACCCTAAAGTTCCCACCCCATCTATTTACTTAGATCATTGTGAGGTTCAGGAGCCCAAGTACACCAATGAGGTTTTCATGCCCATTCACAGGAAGGTCAGATGATCCCTGCAGTATCAGCACTGGACAAGTGCGAAGGTGAAGACAAGCAGACTGGAGATGATGCACCTTTGGCAGACCCAAATCCACCTGGTATTAGCATGCTAGGCTGAGCATGTGAGGGATCAACAGCTGGGCCATTTCAAATGTTTCATTGTTTCGGTGACCATCTTTGAGCTTGCTGCATGGGCCTACGGGCCATTCAAGATGTATTTATACCCTTCATTAAAATGAGCGAAATAATAAAGTGAAGCAATAAATATATGACTTGACTTTTAAATTTAAGATTTGATAATATTGCATTTGCTCTAATAATCTTGTAACATTATTTGGTATTTGGTACTGGAGTGTAATATATGTATATTACGAGTATCATTCTTTTAAACATTGGAGTCATAATTATCGGCATCCCTAAAGGTAACATCCAAGAAATCCAAACAAAAAGGTATTTGAGATTAATATTCTTTTTTTTGAACTTACTCTTATTTGCCAGTCTTATTTGCCATCACCTGTTCAGGCCTTTCCTCATGGATTTATGAGCTTTAGCATTTATTATGTAGAAAGGAGCCTGAAGGACATCTTGGAATATCAGGCAAATGAATAGAGCTCCAAATCTTTTTGACATGCTCCAGCCTATTATCATCCCTAAAGGACCAATGTTATCATTATCTTCATAACTGAATATTGAGGAGTAATGGGATGACAGTTTACAGGTTGCTTGGACATTCCAGCGTCTGCAAATTAGACTGTTCCTGACCATCTCTGGGGGGAAGCCCAGCCTAACACAACAATTCCATGGTTCTCCCACCCTTACATTGTGGTGTGGCATCGTAGATTTTTCACAACAAGGGTGCCTTTCTTGCATGAGACTGGCGCCAAAATAAAAAAGAAAAAAACTCCCTCAGGTGGGGATCAGTTTAAACTGGCAAAAATGCTCAGGGGTCGGACCTGAAGGCGAGTTTGTGGGCGTAGCCTTTCTTGCTGCGTGGATATATAAGTCTTGTTCATTGTGCAGCAATATGCATTCCTCTGGCTGGTCTGCAAGACAGAGATCAGAGATTAAATTGGCTACTGATAAACGTGATTGTAAACTGCGGACAGAATTCTAGAACGGACCAGGTGACTTGTATCAGTGAAAAGTCAGAAATACTCTGGAACAATGAACAACCTTTTGCAGGGTATGAAAGATATTTACTCTTCTGATTGTGCTCACATGTAATTGACAAGATAATTTTGAATTAAATTTTTCTGTTAAAATTCTTGTTGTTGCTCATTAGTTGAATTGAACTTTCATTAGAATGAATTTACTATAAAATGTTTACAGATTTTTATGGCTAAAGACTGCAATATCACAGTATAAAATAAAAAATATTAAATGTAAATAAGTGTATTAAAATAAGTGTTTTACAAATGCAGAAATGTATTAATAAATATCTATAAATGTAACAAAATGAATGCATACAATGCTTTTACTGCTAGTTTTTCCACTGTAAAAATGTAATGGGAAAATCTTGCAATAACATACTGGTGAATTAAGTTTCTAGAATGTTATGGCATAAATAATCATGAAAATGTATCAGAAAAACAGTTGCAAGCTGTGTATTAAATAGTGTTTTACCGTGTATGACATTTTGGCTGTTTACTGTTCCATACCTCAACTAGTATTTTAAATACATTTGTTGCAATATACTAAAATACAAGAAAAGGTTCTGCCAAACAGTGAAAGCTAGTTTGTTGGAAACTGGAGGATGCACAAAAAAATCTCTTTTAACTGATGATCTCCAAAGATCAGGAAAATTCATCAGCAGTTAAACACGCAGCTTTCTTCTTAATGCAATGTTGCTGCAGTTAAATACTAAATTCAATTAAGAAAAATGTTTAATTCACTTTACTCAAAAAAGATGAAGTACTCTCTCAGCTTCTGTATTTGCCTTTAGCACATAGTGCAATCTGGGCTATCTGACCTGTTCTTCATAAATGTTTAAATTGCAACAAAGATTAACCCTTAGAGCGCTAAATGCAACTATTGTTACTCAATGATACAAGATATCAAAATCAAAGCTGTTGAAAACCTATCCCCTGCGGGAGCTCTTTGAAACAAGTTGCCACATTATAGGTTTTTAACAGCAAAAGATAATTAAATTTATATATATATATATTTTTTTTAAATTTATTTCAGTCCTTTAAGGTTTAGAATGCACAACTGAATAACGTTGATTGCAATGCAATTATTTTATCTCTCATTTCACCTTGACAGGATAACTAGCCACACCTGATAGTGCTGAGTTTGTTTGGAGATCAAATCATGCTAATAAAAAGAAAAGACTGAAAACAGGTCAAGATTATTAGTTGAAAGGGGTGTTCTGTGCCTTCACTATTTTAATCACCCGAGGCCCCACTGCTGGTCACTCAGTTGCCAGTATATTACCATTAAATTTATTACTTTTTTCAATGGTTATTATCCCATGATAGCAAAACAGCACTTCATGCAAGATATAACATTTTAACTTCAGTGAAGTGACCCACATTTGAGCACAAAACATAATGAGCATCTTGGAGCTTTATATGCAATTTACTGCCTATATTTCACCCCATTTTTCACCCACCAAATATAAGTGTTTGGGGTTTGTCTTATTCCCGTTTCAGGTCTAACGTTTTCCTTCATCTCGCTTTCATTCTTTCTTCCTCTCGGTCCAAAGGCCTTCAATTTTTTCTGTTCATCTCCAACTTTTTGTTCCAGTTTTGATGTGCAAACTCATCTCCCTCTCTTGTTTGTTAAGATCCAGGCCTGACTTGGGAGATGATTGCCAAGTTTGAAAAGAGCTTCCAGAGTAAGCCGTCCAGCCGGTTGGCCCAGAATCTCTCCACCTATGGCGACCCTTTGGAGGCTTGTCTGGATTGGAAGAGAGTGAATGAGGCATTGCATGTCTTCCAGCACACCATCCCCACAAATGGAAAGCCAAATGGAAAGCCTGTCACCAACATGAGATTGGAGTCAAAGGACTTTGGTACAGTCAAAGCTGAGCCTTGCACAAACACTGTTTACATGCCTGTTTATCTAAGGTAGCACTGACAAATGCACTCACACATAGGTCTCACATCAATCTTACACTCAGTGGCCACTTTATTAGGTACACATGCTCGTTACTGCTAATATCTATTCAGCCAATTATGCAATGGAAACTATTTGTGCATGCTTTAATATATTTATAAGTGCATGCACTTATAGCTAAGAGGTTCAGCTGGTGTTCAGACCAAACATCAGAATCGGGGGAAATATGACAACTGCAGATTTGACGAAAAGATGACTGTTGGTACCAAACAGGGAGGTTTAACTTTTTCAGAAAATGCTAATCTCCTGGAAATTTCATTCACACTAGCCTCTGGATTACACAGAGAATAGCGCCAAAAAAATAAAATTAATAAAAAAACAAATCCAGTGAGCAGTCATTCTGGGGGGCAAAAAAAGCCATGTTATAGCAGGAGATCAGAAGAGAGTGCCCAGACTGGTTCAAGCTAAATGCGCAACCCTTCTAACCTTGGAGTGTATGGGCTACAAACTGCAAACCGCACTATCCCGATGGCAGAGTTAGAGTTTGGCATAATGGGTCCGTCTACCCCATGTTAATAGCCCATGCTGGTGGTGGAGGTGCAGTGGTGTGGGGAATATTTTCTTGGCACGTTTGGCCCCAAATACCAATTGAATATCATTTAAATGCTGCAACCTACCTGGGCATTGTTTCTAACAATGTATATCACTTTATGGCTGGCGTCTACCCTTCTTCTAATAGTCACTTCCAGCAAGATGGTAAGCTTTGTCACAAACCGCACGTCATCTCAATCTAGTTCCACTAAAATGACGATGACCTCAATGCACTGTAATGCCCTTCACCAGATTGCTATCAAGTGGAGCGTTGTTAGGGCGTGGAGGATCGGGAGATTCACAGAATGAATTGGCTGCAGATGCATGTCTGTCTTGTTGACATGGACCATGTGCTCAGGCTGTACTGGGAGCAAGGGGGTCCAACTCAGTTCTAGAAAGGTGTACCTAATAAAGTGGATCCCACATGTACATACTCAGAATTAATACTTATTTAAATTTGAATGTGGAAGTACTGTGAAAGGTTACTTGTATGTGTGTTGCCATTTACTTTCCAAACATACCAACATGAAACAATTTATGTTTCAATTAACCTTATAATGAGGCACTGCAGTCTATGCAGACTTGCTATTAGCTTAACGACTTGGGCACGGACACTTTGAGGGCATTTGCCTCTATGACATGATTTAAAAAGCTTTGGACTGACACCTCTAACAGAAAATTGTAATTTACCTGCGATGAACAAATAACATTTTTTCACAGTTATACTCATTCAATCAGTCTCATAAATTCAAATATTCAATATTATTTTTCTTTGTTCCATCTTTCACCATTGTAGAAAATTCTTGGATTGCCTGTGGTCTCAAAGTAATGGGTCTTTCCTTCATGAAAAAGTTTGAACTTGAAGACTTCGAGTTCAGTCAGGCCTACCTCATGTTCTGGGACAAGGTAAGGCTTTATTATTAGGGGCTGGGCAGCCTAAGCTGCCAGGACCGTATTGTTATCCTGCATGTTCTTCTTTCTTCTTCTTCTTCATCTTCTTCTTCTTCTTCCGAGGAAATCCTACTTCCCATGTGCAAAAAAATCACCAAAATTTGCACAAAGGTCCAGTCCCATGCCAGATTTCCTCAGCTGCAAAAAACAGGCCAATAGTCCTGATGGTGGCACTAAAGCAAGCCTCTAAAAGTTCAAATTTTTGAAAATTCACAACAAATCAACCATATGTGCCACAGATTTGCAACTTTCACCAAAACGTAGCCGCAATACTGAAGAAGCTTTTGTACCTTTTAACCTATTGCAAATTATGAAGTCCATCACTCTGTGTTTTTCAAAAACTGTAAAACTTATTAAGCCTATCTCCTCCCACAATTCTTGCTCAATTGACACCAAACCTGCTACAGAGCATCTTCAGACTGTCCAACACAAACGATCCACACAGATTTCTGATTTATCGAATATTGAGCCTACAGTGCATCAAAATGTTTGACTGTATACGGTATTGTAAACATATACTTACAAATTCTTGCTAAATACATTTTCAATGTTCATTAAAAAAATGACAAAATTTTGGAGTCATGGTAGATGATGTTTTTGAAAATATCAGAATTTTATCTCAAAAACTTAATTTTTTACAGCATTTTGAATTTTGCTCTTATGCGACCAATTGCAGTCAATGCAAAAATGGCATTTTTAAACATCAGTTTTTCACTTATGGAGCCAATAAATCATTGTTAAAAAATATCACCAACATCTCCATGCTGTCTAGATGCAATTTGTATATTTTCAGATTTTTGTCTTAAGAACCGAATTTTTGACAGCCGTTTGAAATCTGCCTTTGCACGCTAACAGCTGCTGTCTTGCACACAGGTGACTGGCTTAGTCAATTTGTGAAGCTACATGTGACATTTACACTTGCCAATTAGCTCAGTGAGATAGAGCATAGTCTCTTGTGCCAGAAATTGTGAGTTCAAGCCTCAACTGATGTAAAATGCACATTAGAATGCCACCTTTTTTTCATCTTCCTACACTCTGCTTGTTGCTCAGAATTGCCTAATTTTGCCTAAAATTGCCCGGCCCTGACCATTGCTGCGCAGCAGCTATAATTCTTGTTTATTACTTATTTCAAGGCATTTTAAATGGTCTTTTATTTCATTTCAGAAATTTAAATGATCACGAAGGGCAGGTTAGATCACCTCATATGCTGAAAAGGTAGCACGGACGCTCCAGAGCAGTTTGTCTTTCGTAAAGCATAGGTCTATTTGAGGGGCTTAGAACCAGAGCAGTCTAACCCACAGAACATTGTTTTTGAAATAATGGATGTCAAAGTTTTTTGACCATTTGAAAACATGGGTTTTCTGTTGGAGCCGTGTGCACGCATGTTTTACTCCCATAGACAGCATCAAACAGTACTTGTGCTCATCCTCAATCGTCTCAGACCCCTCGTCTCATGATCAGTTTGGGTTGCTGTCCGGAATCTGTCACATACAGGCTGTAACCTGATGTGGCGCTCTTGAGCTACCATAGTCACTCGTGGCTGCCCTAAGCGGGGTCAGTCAGTGACAGTGCCTGTGTTCCATTCTCGGATAGACAGCCGACTGATTGTTGAACGGTGATGGTGCAAATGACGCACCACCTCTCAGCGGCTGAGACCTGCCCGTAACATGCCAAAGGCTCTTTTTCTCTCTCCTGTGTCACAAGCTGTTCCATTTTCTTGATGCAGTAGCATTTTCATTTTTTTTGTTGGTTTTATGTAGGTTATTGACCACACCAAAAAGACCAAGTCAAGTGTCACTGTTCACATCACAAACAGCTCAACGTTTGTTATTACTGAAGTGCTTGGCGCATTCACGTGGCGTGTGTCAGGATTACAATACCACGCGCTTTTCTTTATTTCCACTCATGCCTTACTGGAAAAGCAATAAAAATCAATCGATTCTTCAATTTGCCGCAAATACAGTACATACCTCACCGTTGCATTTTTAATGGCGCTAAGTATATATATATATTGCCAGTTCACGAGCCGCCACTGATATATATATATATATATATATATATATATATATATATACATATATATTGTCGAGGTCACGTTTGTCTAGGGATATGATTTCACTTATAAAAGAAGGCAGGCTGGTCTGGACTGATGAATCTGGAAGGAAGCCGGGACTTACCTTCCCTCAGGACGGCACCGTAACCCAGGGCTAGCTCAAGCAGCCGCTCCACCGGCGAATAGCTCCATGTCGTTTGGCTTCTCTGGTTCAGTTTAGTGAGTGATACCTAAAAATATTATATCATGGCAGCCTGATGGATGACGATTTAAGTAAATCACACAACGTGGTCGAAAACCAAGAGATTGGGAAAGGTGTTCTGCACTTCAGGACTCCGGCATATAGCAAGATCTACCTTCGATTTTGGCAAATTTATAAGGGACGCCCCCTCCCATGACCAACCGACGCCCAATCAGGACACAAGGCGTCGTCCCGATTTACCCAATCAATCACAGTGCACAGCCGCCATGCCACTAAATGTGTGTTACCCTATATCTACATTTTACTACAAACAGAGGAGACATTAATATTTGCGTTATTATGCCTCATTCCCGGATCAGAGGCCATAACAATATATATATATATATATATATATATATATATACACACAAAAAAAATATTACTCACAATGTCAGTTAAGAGTAATAACGGTAATACCACATGGTTGGAGCAGATCGAGATGTGGTATGGCTGCTCACAGTAACTTGACAATTTTTATGGGAATCCCATGAAACTATTTATCAATTTTTCTGTTTTGTTTTCTCCAGTTGGAAAGGTGCTACTACTTCTTGCACTCTTTTGTTGAGATGGCTATGAAGAATAAACCTGTGGAAGGGCAGCTGGCTCAGTTCCTGCTGACCAATCCTGTTAACAATAGGGGGCAATGGGACATGCTGGTCAACCTCGTTGGTGAGCAGCCGCCATCCTACCTAAACCATGCTCTATCTTCATGGTTTCTCTAGCTCCTCTCTTTTACATTCCATTGGTAGCTGCATCTACAGTTTACTTGCATTATGGTATCTTGCAGATACTCTTATTATTACTCTTATTATCAACGATTTACGCGTTTCAATAGTTTTTCACTCTGAACAGCATTTCATTTTCATAGATTAGTATATACCAAAAAACAGGAAATTTAGGTCAAAAGCCTCAATGAACTGAATTACTACAAAAATGACTGGTTAGACTTGCAGAATTCAGTTTGATTATTGACAGATTTTAAAAACACTGGGCTACAGATTCCAGGTTTGTTGCGTCTTCAAAGACAAATGGAATGGGGCCATCCAGTAATATATATATATATATATATATATATATATATATATATATATATTTTTTTTTTTTTTTTTGCTAATCTGGAGTTGTATTAGGGCAAATTCAGAAAGCAGTCTGGAGTAAAATGACATACAATGATGAGCACTAACATGCAAACTAACATGGATGAGGCGACGCATTGTTGTTGACAAACGTGAAGAAAGTAACGTTAGGCTTATGACAGTTGACAAAGTTGTGGGAGGGAGCAGGGCACACCGACAGGACTAGTAGGAGTGAACTGTGCAGGGCAGGTTTGTTTGCAGCGTGGAGAACAGCAGAAATGTAAAACTGCACTTTTCAAATGCTTAAACAGAGAAGTGGGGGGCCTAACTGCTAAACTGAAAGGTCTTCAAAAGCAACTGTGAACTGTTCCAGTGAAGGCTAGTTTGCAGATGGACTGAATAGGAAAAAGTATTTTCCATAATATGTGTCCTTTAAGGTGTTTTATATGTTTGTCAGAAAAATATGGAGTCATGCCGAAAACGTGTTTCACTGGGCCTATCAGCTATGATTCCCTCATGAGAATGGATGAAATGCTGCAACGCATGGTAAGTTAGATACCATATCATTCCAATGTGAATTTCGCCAAATATCACCCTAAATTATTTTGCATATTCATACTTTACAAAAAAAGCAGTTTCGGCCTTTTCATCGCAATATAAAAAGTGAATAACCTAAATGAAATCTTTGATAAATACCCTGAGAAAAGAAAAACATTGTCCTAAACTTTTTATGTTTCCTTGTTTACATGGATGTCGGCTGAAATGACAAAAACGATAGATGTGGTTTGGTAGTGCTGCATGTATTTATTGCATTGGAAATTTCAAAGCCACTTTAATTTTGCTGTGCTTTCCAGATAAGAGAAGACTTTATTATACTGATGAGAATGGTAGAACAGCAAAGCCAAGAATCAGAGTTGAAAAATACCATTGACTCCATGATTGAAGAGGTGAGTATATACTGTCTACTGGCTGTGCTCATATGATCAACACTGCTGATTGGGGTGGCACACACATTTTTTTAGGGATTAGGCAGGGCACTGCCTTTCTTTTGTCTGTGAAGCGTCTTTGTGACAGTCCTTCTGTATAAAGCACTAAATAAATAAACTTGAATTTTTGAAATTGATTCTCATCTGTGGGAAAAGGCTGCATCAATGGTTTTTGCCTCAGCCTAAACCAGGTGTGCAACACACTGGGGGTTGGGGATCTAGAGCATCAGGACCGACGAAAATAGAGAAAAGCTGGGAATGCTTTACAGCTCCCCCCCAACCTCAGTTCCCTAAGATGTGGTCCCTCCTCTCCTTCATTGCCCAAAAATTATCTCGTAATTTCTGTCTCTTACACTGTGACCTCTCCTATTAATACTATCCTGAGTTATTCTACACCCGGTCGATGCATTATAAGAGTTTCATGAGCATGTGTGCACGTGTGTTTGTGCATGTGTTTGGTCAGGTGTACCGAGTGGTCAGTTTGTGCCTGGGCACCCCTCCCAAGACCTTCAGCTGGGAGTACAGGAACAAGGACAAGAAGTTCTATCAAATGCCCCCTCTCACACCACTGCAGTTCTACAACGACCACGTTAAGCCGCTGTACGACATGGAGGAAAAGGTAGGGCGCTCTCTGAAACCCCTGGTAACTCCTCTGATGTACCTCTCTGTGGGTGAATCGATGCACGATCTGAATGTCCCTCTGTGCTCACTGTAGGTCTGCCTGGTGAATGACCCCAGACCCAACCACCCCTATGAGAGGATGTATACCGTGGAGTACCTGGGGAACATGGTGGGCGGCCGCAAAACTCTGTACAACAACCAGCGCACTGAGGTGTTGAAGAGGGCCACAGCCAGATCCATCAAGGCTGGAGAGGTGCGTTTGTGTGTGTGTGTGTGTGTGTGTGTGTGTGTGTGTGTGTATGTGTGTGCGTTCATATAGGTATGTGTATGTTTTCATGTATTTCTCTGTGTTCTTGTCAGCATGAGAATGTCTCCTCTTGCTTGCAGGTGTACGTGCACAGTTTGTAGCCAAAGCAGTCCTAGAGCAAGCCCTTCATTTCACATGTTTTTATTCAGTATGCTCTAAGAAAGCCCTGTTATCATCTCTTTACCTCCACATTTAATTTTTTTGAAATGCGTGCAATGTGTTCTGTTCTGCAGGCAGTGTGGTTTGGCTGTGATGTGCGACAGGACTGTTACGGAAGACTGGGAGTCAATGACAAGAACTTGTGAGTATCTGTCAATCTCTACCTTTTTGGCTGTTTATCTGATACCTGCACTCATCCTCAAAATACATATTTTTTAAGTACTTGCAAATTTTTAACAAGCATCCCTTTCGTCTGCATTCAGCTCCAGCGTGTGTGCATTCCTGGGTTTTACGGTCGGGTGACAGCATGTTTGTGTTCAGGATCTGTGAGTCCTGCTCGCTTGTCACTTGTCAATTTCTTTCTCTAATTGGCCATTCACAGGTATGACTACAAGCTGCTGTTTGGGATCTCAGTGAAGGATATGACTAAGGAAGAGAGGCTGATACATAAGGACTCCTACATGACTCATGCCATGGTCCTCACAGGCTTCACAGAGAAGGTATTGATTACAAACAGACAAGGTGGGAAAACGGGGTACCGGGTGAGTGAGAGAGAGGGTGGGGAGGGCTGAATAAGGGTAAAGAATTGACAGAAATAAATTGAGGTAAAAAGAAGGTAGATAATAAGGGAAAAGTGTCAGGGTACTAAAATGGCAAAAGGAGAAATGAACTCAGTAGAGCAGAATTATGAATATAATGACAAGTTTGGGTTTGGCTTGATAGCTGAAGAGAGCTGAAGCCGCGCCTCTCCCAGGCTCCTTTTAATCTCAAATTTGTGCATATGATATCCATCTCCATGGGGGGCATTTTCTTGTTTTTTTCTTTTAAAATCGATGGCTGTTTGGTCTTCAGTAAGAGGCTTTAGATGTTTACCATGTTTCTCATGTAGACAGGGCCAACTGTATAGATTAAAAAAAAAAAAAAATAATAATAATCAACTTTATTTATAATGCACTTTTCATTTAAAAAAAAATCTCAAAGTGCCTACAGAGCAAAACAGTCATAAAGACACATTAAAATAGCTTGCTAATCAGCATAAAATATTAAAAGCCTGCTTGAAGAGGAAGGTCTTCAGTCCTCTTTTAAAACGTCCAACAACTGTGGTGCCCTCAAGTGGTCTGGAAGGGAGTGCCACAATCGAGGGGTGGCTGAGGAGAATGCTCGATCTCCCATAGTCCGAAGCTTGGTTTGGGTTTCCTAATTAGCAACTAAGTGTTAATTTGTTCAGTTGCGAGGATCAATTTGCATCCATTTCCCCTCAGCTTGCATTATTGTTCATTGCAAAAATTATCAAGCATTTTCCTATCCACATTGATGGTAACATAAAAAAATCAATGTCTTATGAAGCCTCTGAATTCCTGCAGCTCACGTTTTTTTTTTTTTGCGCCCATGTCCAATCAGTTTGATACGCCCAAGAAAACATTTCTAAAAATGCGGTTTTGCCAACTCAGGTCCGTATGTTAAGTTTGCCTATGTAAAATAAAAATCTGTCTGCAATCAGTGACATTACCTTAATGCAGGTTAACACTCAGCCTGTTTCCAGATAAGAATCGGATAATTAATAGAATTAATTTACTGAGCAAATAGGCCTCCAAAAAGCAGCGTTGCCATAAAAGATTAAGACATACAGCTTTGCGTCGCAGAGGTAGGCTACATTATGAGATTGCATGGGTGGCTATTAATTGAAATTTCTTGAAAGTCCATCCTGAAGTAGAATGTGATGAAGTAAATGCTGCTGAAGATGGTATTCAGACAAGATTCAGATTTCCTCTCTAATGAATTAATTAGATAATTGCCGTTCTTACAATTTTCCCAAAAGCTAGACTATAGGGACATCATGAATGACTTTGCTACCGTGAAAATTTGAGACATAGCATGAATTTTAAATGATTTTAATTGCATGCCATCCGTGGAACTTTCATTATGCACTCATATCCAATTTACTAAATTATTCAAGTGCCAACGCTCCCGCGCAAGAAACGCTGACAATTTAATCAATTAATTATTATCGCTGCACGCAGCAACCAGTGTGCAACAAGCTTCCCCGCATATGCAGCCCACTCTTTTAAGCGCCAAAAACATTTTGATTTAGTGCAAGCTTAAAATAAATTAGGTTGCACTGTTGAAAAAATCCGAGAACAGGAGATGGAATTCAGGGAAAACACTGATTTAATTATTTTTTATAATTATTTATTTTTTCCCCTCATCCTTACAATATCACTATTAAGCACGTTTTTGATGTAGGCCTTTAGTGATCTGTCATTTCTTTACTTTCTTAATAATAACAGGCTTATATACTGGTCTTGATCATTCAACAAATAAATTGTGTGATTATTAATCAAGCAATATTAAACTGGAACAGCTTGAAAGCAGTTATGCGTTTAAGGGTCAGAGGCTCACTGCCCATCACGTAACGCTGGCGTCACTGCCAGGGGGACGTTGGCTTCAGGAAGTTAATAGGTCATGTTAAAGGCTCGGCCAGACTGTAGCTGCTATGCTTCTCTCCCTGTCCATTGGAACACACAGTTTTGGGCACCATCACGGAATTTATTCCCTAATACATATAAGATGAAAACCTTGCTCCTTTGGAAAAGCATTTGTGCAGCCATACATACATCAGAGTGGCTGGCATTAGAGGACAATCCAAAGGCGAACAAAGCCCATCCACTATGGAGCAAGGACCAGCTAAGATTGTTTTTTCATTTTTCTTTCCCTCTTTCACTTAACACTTCTCACTGCTCTGACTTCGATCTCCCTCCTCTCTGTCATTCCTCTTTCTTTTTCTTCTCTTTTCCTTCTCTCCTCAGCAGGGGAATGATGACGGCGTTGAGAAGTGGAGGGTGGACCAGCCCCAGAACAGATTTTATCATGGCAATGGTGAGATGTGAAACGATGCTCTGAAGAACCAGTTACATCAATCCTATTATCTTGATAAAAGAGTCCCCTCTGATACATCAAACAGTAACTGTATCTGAGTAGAGAAAGAACATCTGTATTTTTTCCAGGTTGTCAAATACATCTGGCTTCAAAATCATGGTTTAACATTTCTCTTTGCTAACAGTAAGGAGCCTGGTAGTATCCTTACCAGCAGCATTAGTATCCTTACCAATATATTATTATCATGCAGTTTAAAAGACAAGGAGTGCCGAGAACCCTATTGGGCACTAACATTTCAAATACTAGACACCGTTGGACGACACTTTTTTCTGTCTCTCTGACATCATTTTGGTCACCGGAAACTGTCGGCACAAGACACAAGTCTTACAAATGTAAAACAGCCTTGAGTCTCCGCTATTCTGACCACAGTGGGAAGGGCATTCCACCCATTGGGATCCAGAACAGACAAGAGACATGACCAGGTAGCACTGGAACAGAATCGGGGAAGTGCCAGTATACTAGCGGAGGTAGACCAGAGAGGTTTAGCAGGTGCATGGGGTCTAATGAATTTTTCAAGATTGGCTGGGACTGTCCCCAGAGTTACTTTATGGGCAATGAAGGGAAAGCAATGAGAAGGGGAGGGATGAAGGAGTGTCTGGGAGGGTATGTTTATCAGCATTCTAAACCAGCTGCATGGGCTTGATGGTAGATACCGGAAGGCCAGCAAGAAACGATTTGCTGTTGTCCTGGCGGGACAGAACTAAGAACTGAACCAGAAGCTAGATTGAATCAGCGGAGTGAAAGGAGCAGATTCTCCTGATGTTATACAGGAAGAACCTGTATGCACCGCTCACCACAGAGATGTTCTCAGAGAGTGACCGTCTATTATCCATCACCACTTAAAGGTTCCTCGCAGAAGGCGACGAGGACATCATTCTGTCCCTTACAGAGACAGTGAAGTCCAAGATTGGAGACGAGGGAACAGAGTTGAATACCTTTGTCTTATCTGGGTTGAGCTCAAGATGGTGATCATGCATCCAGTTCTGTATGCAAGCAGAGATCCGAGGAGAGACTTGTATGTTAAAGAGAGGATGAATTGAGTGTCGTAGGCATAACAGTAATAAGACAACCCATGGGCAGAGATCATAAGACCAAGAGAATGTTTGTTGAGGGACAAGAGAGGGGGAACCTGGACTGAGCCCAGGGGCCTCCTGTAGCAAGGATGTGAAGTGCTGATACTGCCCCATCCCAGGAAACCCAAAAGAAGCAACCCACAAATTAGACCCTGATCCAGTCAAGGCCTGTTCTGTATATGCTGCCGAGTATGACAGGAGGATGGAGTGGTTTACAGTACCATACGCTAAGGAGGATCAAGACAGAGGAAAGAGTGGCTGTGTTTGCAGCATGAAGTGATTTATTGACAGACTGAAGTGCAGTTGCTGTCGAGTGGCCTGGTCTAAGGCTGGACTGATGAAGACCCAACAAGTTATTCTGGGACAAGAAATGAGACAATAAGTTAGAAGCAGCCCTATCGAATGTTTCAGATAAAAAAGGAAGTGGATGGTAGTTCCGTAAGAGAGAGGGATCCAACGCGGGCTTCTTAGGGAGTGGGGTGACATGGGGACACTTAATGGAAGGGAGGAGAAACCTCAAACCTGTGTTGACATGGTCGGTGAAAAAAGGAAGGATATCAGGTGTGATGGCCTGGAGGAGAGATGAGGGGACAAGGTCAAGGGCATAAGTAGTACAGCATTGAGAGTGGAGAAGGGGAGAGAAACTGGAAAAAAAAGAAGAGGCAGCTGAAGGGGGGGCGACCTGGAGGGAGGAGACAGATGTAAAGGAACAGCAAATGTATGTTGCTTTTGCATCTAAAAAAATCTGCAAAGTCTTCAGCAATTAAAGACTAATGAGGTGGAGGAGGAGAACTGAGGAGACAAGAGAAAAGGGAAAAAAAGTTGTTGGGAGTTAGTGGTGGAGCCACTTTTATTTTAGAATGAAAATAATTGAGCGAAAGCAGAGGGGAAGATTTAGAGATTGCAGGAAGTTTTGAAAAGGCAGTGACTGTGGGAGCGAGAAAGAAAGGTGAGAGGGAGTGGATGCAACGGCAGACTTTAATTTTGGGGGTGGGGGGAAGGGCAGGATGAAGGGGAAGTTGGAAAAGGAGATGAAGAGGTGGTCATACCGGTGCAGTGGGGTCACTATGAGCCCAGATGTGGAGCAGTTCCTCAGGATGACAAAGTCTGGGAGATTACCAGCCTTATGGTTTGGAGGTGACTACAAAAGGAAAAGGTCAAAAGACTGGAGCAGAGACTGGAAAGCGTCAGACTGGGATGTTTCTAGGTGAATGCTATAGTCACCCAGAGGACCAAGGGGTTGCCATACTTGAAGAGGGAACTAACCAAGATGTTGAAGTCATCAAGGAAGATTCCCAGAGGGCCTGGAGGAAAGTTACAATGCAATAACAGCTTACAATTTAATGGGATTGGTCATTGAAAGAGTGGTCCCCAAAAGTGGAGATGGAGAAGTTAGAGAGGGGAAGAAAAGGAAATTTCCACCAGGGGGAGATGATCAAACTGTGCCAACATCACGACCTGCTGGCTGAGGGGTGTGGGAGAAGGATGATGTGAGGGTGGCAGGTGTTGCTGTGTTGTTTGGTGTGATCCAGGTCTCTGTGAAGGCAAGAAAATGGAGGTAGAGGGAGGAAGCAGAGGCAGAAATGCAGTCAGCCTTCTGTGTGGCAGATTGGCAATTCCATAGCCCCCCCGAGACTGTGACATCACTGCAGAGGGTTCAGCACAGTGTATAGGAGATTGGAAAGATTACGTTGTCACGGGGAGCCACAACAGAGGAAACGTCCTCGGTGGAAGAAGGAACAGACCAGAATAGAGTTGCATATGGCACACTGAGAGAATGAGAAAGTCGGGAGGAAAATTTAACGAGCACGAAGGGGAAGACAGAGCACATGCCCTACTAATTACCAATACAAAAACAGCTGATGGCGGTCAACAATAGTACCCTGTTTAAATGTGCTATCAACAGTGAAGCTAACAGCCTAATAGAAGCCAATCCATGCTACAATCAATGTGACTGCTGAAAAAAATACAAAAAAGTATAGTATAGGTATAGGTATATAGTATAAAAAGGTATTGTAACAGCAACCTCCAATCTACCACTAATCAGCGACAAGTAAATAAAACTAGTAGCTGTTCATGTAGACACCTTAGAGTTCCTGCAGACCAAGTAAGCAAGGCTTCATCCCATTATCCATACTTGCAGTCTTTGCACTTAGTCAAGTGGCCACTTGAGTGATGTATTTCCGGGATCGGGCCAAAGTGTATGAGTAGACATAAAGACTGCAAGTCTTATGAGGTTTTGTAATCTCACATCGGGAGGCACTTGATAAAAGAGAAACGTTTCCAGTTGAGGCAAGAATGTCATAAAGAATATATATATATATATATATATATATATATATATATATATATATTTTGAATACATTTGTGAATAAAGACCCAATTAGTGAACCAAACACTCAAATAGCAAACATTGAAACATCCTCCATATTCATAAATAAATACAGAAATAAATTGTTCAATAAAGGTATCAATAGATAAGCATTCACTATGATCACAGTTGCTTAATTTTCACAGAGCATTTGCTCAATAACAGAGCTTCAGTAACCTGATATAACTTTACTTACTTTGGATATTTTCTTGATCATCATCCTACTATCCACTCCTTCCTTGCTGAATACAAAACCTTGATGCATTGTGGGATACACTTAGGGCCTGATTTACTAAGACCTTTAGCACATGCAAAATCTTTTCGCCTGTGCAAAACCAATAACATTGCCCATGATTGGCCAGGGTACCTGCCTTGCACCAATCAGTGGCAAGGTTTCTGATTTTGCACGGGCAAAAGGATTTTGCATGTGCTAAAGGTCTTAGCAAATCAGGCCCTTAGTCCTTTATACCGCACCAAAGCAGTATCACAATAAGGATTCATAAATTGTAGATTAAGTGCAACCAAGCTTGGGCATTTTTAGAAATGGGAGTCTTCCACACTTAGTGGCACGTGAACTTGTGCTCAAGACCGCATGTGTGGGTATTCGGATGAAGCCCTAATGACCATGTAGATAGCTATCCACCTTGGTAGACATGGACCTGTCCATGTGATTGTGGATAACAGTGCCTTGTGATAACATTCGCGTATAAGTGAATGACTACGTGGCACAGATATCCTGCGTACTGTGTGTATACTGGGACCTTAAAACTGCTTACAGTGGTACAGCATGGGTGTAGTGCATGGAGATTATAATAATAATCATTGAGAATCTGGAACTGCTCATTTCTACCCTTCCTTTACCAGAGTCTAATCCCAGATAGGAGGTGATTAGGAGCTCGTTCTGACCCCAAGTCAATAGAAAGACCATATGACCTAGTCATAAACTGTTTTTTTTTAAAACTGCATATGAATCATCACTCGGGGTAGGTTTTTTTGTATTTAGCCCATCTATTCCAGACAAAATATACAGCATAACTGCAAGATTGAATGGAAAAATATAATGAAATTATGAATATAAATATCTCACAAATAATTTAATCTGTTTATTTGGAGGTGGGCATTAAATTGTACATCATCCTGGTGATTTCTGAACCCTTACAAGAGTTGCAAAGTCTCATTCCATTTCATTCTTGTCATGCTGGTCTTCCAGGTGGAGATGCAGGCTGATGAGCATTGTCAGGTCTTGCCCAGCTGGACGTTGCTGTATTGGGAATTTTTTTTTATTTTCCCCTTTCTCCTCCACTACAGGTCATCTGGTGATTTCAGACGATTGGTTCTCGGAGTATGTGTACGAAGTTGTTGTGGACAAGAATTTCATCCCTGATGATGTTCTGGAAGTGCTGGAACAGGAACCTATTCTACTTGATGCCTGGGATCCAATGGGACTCGTGTGGTAGCCTCTGAAACAGAGGATGCTGCCTGCCTTGGTCGCAGCCCTGGTCTGTATCTCATCTCTCCATTGAATATTTCTCCTAGGCAATGAACTTCTCTATACTAAATCGCCTTTTTAACTGGAATTTGTCTGCAGCCTTCCTTTTGCATTATCACCCTCTCCATCTGTTGTTTTGTGCATTTTTCTTTTGAGCAATTATGTTATTCGTTCAACGAGACATTTTATTACTGCTTGTAAACATAGGTACCTCTGCCTATCCCACCCCATCCCTGGCCTAAAATTAAATGGTTATCATGGTTTCTGTGATATGCGTCAATGCTACTCAATTTTTGCTTTGCTGAGATCAGCGACAGACAGGCGGTGTTTTGTGTCGCGTACCGTGTAGAAGATTTTTTTTGTCATGTTCTCCTCCCTGTGTCTATGCTCCCCTTTTTATTTCACGAACCCCCTAGCCGAGAATATCTCGAAGACCAATTGTGATGAGACCTTGTATCCACAGCAGTTAAATAAAATAACCAAACAGATATTTTTTTTCTGTCACATTTAGGTGGTGACCTGCGATTGGAGGCCACTGTGAAGCAATGTGGGGTGAAGGGTCTGTCTCTGATCTTATTGTGCCTATTGTGTGTACAAGCCTACATTGTGGCTTGAACTACCAACCTTTAGGTCTAATATGTATTTTTCTACATCTGCGTGGATAATGTTTTTTTAACTGGCACATCTTACTCTGTGAACTGCCATTTCTCTCATTAAAGCTGAGTTGTGTCTACATCTTATTGCCTGTGTCTTCATTTTAAGTCAAGACAGATGGGAAAGGGTATATATATTTATAATTCATGTTCATTTTTTTTAGTAAACAAAAGAGATAGTGAGGATAAAACTTGAACCCAAATCATTTTTTAAATTAAATTAATTTAAATGATTTTTAGCTCAAATATGGACAACAAAATGTTACATCTAAAATAAATTTATATCAGAAAGTATGTGGGAAATTAAAATTAGTAAGCGCATCATGTCCATTTGCCCATTAATTATTTACTTGCAGTCCAGTGTATAAATTCAACTTTGTTACAAAACATTTTTGGTCAGAACATAGAATGATATCTATTATATAGCCTATTATAGCTAAAGTAATTGCAACAAAGGACAACAATTTTTCTGTCACAAGAGATCATTTTTATTAACTGCAGGATAGATACTATGGGCAAGTATATTAGGCTGTTTGCATACCCTGTCTGAATTTGTAACATTTTTTAAAGAAAACATGAATGGCCAGGCAAAACACATCTCTTTTATTAGGGCCCAAGTACTACGGTGCGAGGAACCTACTGAATTTGTTATAATTTTTCTTTTTTTTAATATTATTTTTCACCAAGTTTTTTTCACATGTTTGGAGGTCTTAGCATGCTTGAAAACTCACCAAATTTTGCACACTTGTCAGGTCTGGTGAAAATTGACATATTTTAAAGTCATTGCAAAAAGGCGGGGCAAAATGGCAAAATGGCACACCCTAGAAAATTTCTAAAACCCCTCCCCATAGGGCTTTTTTTGGAGTTGCTGGATGAAAATTGGTACGCATGTAGAAGTTCTCCTGACACACATAAAAGTCTCTGGCAGCCATTGTCTACACAAAACAAGAAGTCGGCCATTTTGATTTTCAACTCCTCCTACAGATTTTGTCCAATCAACTTCAGATTTGGTGGACATCACCTCAAGACCTTTGTGATCAAAACTTATCAAAAGCTTTTCTCTACGTCAATGGGCGTGGCCGCTATGGCGCCGCCATTTTTGATAACAGAACATAACATAACATGAGTGGCGATAACAGGCCGTTCAGCCCAACTAGGCTCGCCAGTTTCTTTTAACTATTGTGAATATATCACTTCAGATACTCAATGTCTCAATGGTATCTAGCTTTAAGTCAAGCCTGCTGTTGAAAATTGCCAAGGTTTCTGCCTCAACAATATGGTCAGGCAAGCTGTTCCACATCGAAATTACTCTTTGGGTGAAAAAATTTTTCCTAATATCAGTGCTAAATTTACCCTTGGTCAACTTCCATTTATGACCCCGAGTTCTACTAACAGAACTTGGCAGAAGGAATCCCACATAATTCACTTTGTTAATCCCTTTAACATATTTAAAGACCTCAATCAGATCACCCCTGAGTCTCCTTTTCCTAAGACTAAAGAGATTAAGGATCTTCAGCCTGTTCTCATGGCTTTCATCTTTTATACCCGGAATCAGCTTAGTTGCTCTTCTCTGAACTTTTTCTAGACCCTATATATCTTTCTTAAAGTATGGTCCCCAGAACTGTACACAATACTCCAGATGTGGTCTGACAAATGCTGGGCTTCTGCCAAGCAGCGCGATTGCGGGATTCCCGCAAAAACTGCCCTAGCACCCGCAAGAAAAAATAGTCAAAGCGGGCGATTACCGCACATGTTTTCAGTGAATTAAGCTGCTTGCACACTGGACCTTGAAACAAATGCCGCGCATGACAGATTACGTTCAAAGTCAATGTAATCTGTCGATGTAAAAATAAATCCAGTGTGCAAGCGGCTTTTAAATATCTATACAAGTACTGCTTGACTCGCACGTTCATTCATGCCCACAAAATCTGAACAGATTGGACATTCAGAGAGTAACTAGCCAATCACTGTGTACGTTTTCTGCCGTGCCGCTGGCCGCTGACCGCAGATGATCTTGAATCTTCCCTTTCGTTGCGCAGCACCGCAATCAGGGCAGTGGCTATACATCTTCATGGCCTACGTCGTCCCTAATTTCAGACATGGTAATCACTAGCCTGCCCAGCCCTGTACATATTTTCGCCTTGGGGACAAGGTTTGCGCCGTCTGCACCTGTTGTCTATTCATTAAAATTTTTATTCACCGGACTCGCTTCAAATCAAGTGAATAATTTTTATAATGGGGGAGATGGCTTGTACGTTAATGATTTTTTTTTTCATGCTGTCAATGCCAGTCTTTAATTTATGGGTGTACGATAACGGTTTCCAAAGTGTCACCTTCCGTTCTTGTCAATTTCGTTTTTCACGTAGAGGTTCCATGCGGATATATGTGGCGACCGAGAATCGCGCTGCTTAGTGAAAGCACTGCTATTTTTTGTGTCTTTGCAGGTTTGTTTGTTGACTAGAGAATCTAGTCAAGCCCAGTCCTGTTCTAAAGCATACCGTTCTGTCGCGTAATATCCATTATCTGATTATAGTCAATGGCAGTTCTAACTTGTATTTTTTTATTTTTCAATTTTTACATGGTCACTCAGTCACTGAGTGCAGTAATTACTTTTGTTGGATAAATGTTTTATTTTTGTGAGAACTTTTGTCTTGTTTCAGTTCATCTGAATATCCTAAATGAATAGTTGTTACAGTCTCTTATGGTTGTGACAGCTAGCCGTTACATTCTGAAATCCCCCCGACACATTGAAAATCCCCCCCAAAAAAAGTTGGAAAGGGGGAAATCCCCCTCTGAAAAATATTTTGGCGGAAGCTCTGAAATGTGTTGTACAAGATAAGTATCACCTCCTTGGATTTGTACTCAATACTTTTGGCAATGTATCCCAGCATCCGATTAGCTTTTTTAACTGCTACGGCACAATGACTAGAACCTGTGAGGGTTTGGTCAACAATCACTCCTAGATCTTTTTCATGTGGAGCACATTCCAGTTTTAAACCTCCCATGAAGTAATCCTGTCTAATGTTTTTATTACCTACATGTACAACTTTACATTTTGCTAAATTAAATTTCATTTGCCACATTTCTGCCCAACTCTGGATTCTATCCAAATCCTCCTGGATCACTTTAGTAGAGTCTAAAATATTTGCCAAACCTCCCAATTTAGTATCATCTGCAAATTTAACTAATTTGCTTTCAATATTTATATCAAGGTCATTAATGTAGATGAGGAACAGCAGGGGTCCCAACACTGATCCCTGAGGGACGCCACTCCCCACCATACCTAGCTGAGATGAGATTCCACTGACCACCACTCTTGGTGTTCTGTCCTGTAACCAGTTTTGAATCCACTCCAGAATACCTCCTGTAACTCCAATGGAGCTCATTTTAAAAATTAGTCTCTTATGCGGTACTTTATCAAATGCTTTCTGAAAATCCAAGTATATGATGTCATAAG
Organism: Gymnothorax javanicus; assembly: GCA_029692085.1. Lineage (NCBI taxonomy): Eukaryota > Metazoa > Chordata > Actinopteri > Anguilliformes > Muraenidae > Gymnothorax > Gymnothorax javanicus. The sequence goes on from CM056199.1 coordinate 22,208,228, forward strand.
CCCCACTTTGATCATAAGTCTTGGTGGCCTCTTCAAAAAATTCCAGAAGGTTTGTCAGGCATGACCTTCCCTTATGGAAACCATGTTGGCTATCCCTCAAAATATTATTACATTTAAGGAATAATTCCAGCTCGTCTTTTATGATAGATTCCAGTATTTTGCATGCAATACAAGTTAAACTGACTGGCCTGTAATTTCCTAGCTCAGTATGGTCCCCTTACTTATATATTGGTATTATATTGCCCTGCTTCCAATCATTTAGTATTTCTCCAGTTTCTAAAGACCTTCTGAAGATAGCGGAGAGCAGTTTAAAGGGGACCTATTATGCTGATCCTTCTTTTAATACATATTAGTAATGTTATAATGTTGGTTGTCCATGCTCAACCTCTGAAAAGTTTCTAAACATAAGATACAGGGGTTATGCCGTAATCCAAGAATGTGATTTCGTCAGCGTGATTTCCTCCCTGAACAGCTCCTCCTGAGATCTTCGCAAGATCTGGGCAAAACCTGACATCAGGTTATGCCGTCCAATTAGCACAGACCTAGCCAGAGCCAACCACTGCACTGGACCTGCCCACACCGGAAACTATTCTAGCAGGCACTAACAATGGCAGATCATACTATGCCTTAATAGCGTCTACACTTTTGGAAATACAAAAGAAGAATCGCAGATCATTTGAGGTGTAATTTTATCAGTATCTCTCCCAAAGCTGCTTGTCCGTTTACTTTTGGACGCGAAGAAAAACAACTATTTCTCTTCCAAAAGACGATGCCACCAGAAATCAGTGGGTAGCTTTTTTTGTTTGCTGGCAGCAAACAGCCACGGCCAAAGGGAACGTTAACTGATTGTGCTCAGCATTTCACCAAAGACACAGGATAAGCGTTTCGACACAGGATAAGCGTTTCAGCTGCTTCTCAAACCTGAAGCAGTTGCATCGATCAAGCACTCGGAGCCACAAGCTGTAAGTAACGATATAACACCAAATAATGTAAGTGAAGCTAACGTGTTACGGATGGCTACTGGCTAGCAGGACCGCTAACGATAGTTAGCACTAACAACTGGCCTCAAGCGCAGGCTTTCTAAAATATCTGAAGATAAAGCCTGGATCTGTCTTGACTGTCCGTGACTCACAGACACAGAAGCTGCAAGTTGCTTTTACTGCATAAGCCAACCTGACGTGATAGCCAGTTGATTGTGGCTGTAGCACTGCGGCTAACGTAGCCAAGTTACTCTTGTTCATTTTTGTGTCCCAAATATGCAAGAGTGATATCAGGGGAAATTCTACAGAAGGTGTGTGAACATAAACCTCATTTGAAGCTAACTTTTTATACTTGTTTGTAATTTGGATGCTTGGTACAACTGTCCACGGTAACGGAACTTGCTGTCTGTAAAACCTGTATTGCAAGGGTTTGTCTCTGTGGTTGTTATGACCGCTCGGTTACCAGTTACTGCATGTTTATTCGCGTGCCGTGCTAATTAAAAATTCTCCTGGTTAACTTATATGCAGTTATTCTGATTGGTATGCTTGTGTGACTTCGGTAAGCATAAATGTGGCAGTTTCATCATAACCTTGCCCAATTGTAGCCACCACGGTTGAAGCTAACCGGAGAGATGCTGTATGTGTCCGCAAAGTTGGGCTGAAAAGCACAGTTAGACCAGACATTGGTTTTCCAGAGCTTAAGATACGTGTTTGGGTTTGTTAACGGCTGTTTGTGATCGCTTCACTTATCCATGACCGGGATCAGCCGGATGCTTCACAAATGTCTGGGCAAGCTCTCTGGTGCTACCAAGAAAGCAATGCGAAATGCAGAAGCTCTACCGTGTCTGGTATAACAATGATTTCTCTGCACTACCGTGACATAATTTCATCCCCCTTTAGAAGTTGTTGTGGCTGATAAAAAGCCGAAAAAGGGAGAGATTAAACAGGAAATTCTTTCCTGTAGAAGTGATCGATTCGCTAGCTCCACATAAGCAACTTGTCCGCGCTAACGGAACTTACGGTCTGTAAAACCTGTATTATGTTCATAACATGACCGAGCTCTCCCTAGCTGTCGCATACTATCCATAAAGCTGATTTCACATCGGACGCGAAACAAATTTTTCGTGGGACAGATTAGCCTACATTCAAAGTCAATGCAAAGACGCAAATACACGCGTTATGGGCGTGTTAAGCAGCTTTCACACCGGATGCGAAACTAATTTTTTGCGCAACAGATTACATTCATAGTCAATGCAAAGACGCGAATACGGGCACGTCAAGACGCTTTCACACCGGACGCGAAACTAATTTTTCGCGCGACAGATTACATTCAAAGTCATGACCGCTTATCAGCTACTGCATGTTAGTTCCCGTGCTCTGCTAATTAAAAATGCTTCTGGTTAACTTATATGCAGCGATTCTGATCGGTATGCTTGTGTTACTTCGGTAAGCATCAATGTGGCAGTTTCATCATAACGTTGCCTGATTGCAGCCACTGCAGTTGAAGCTAACCGGAGAGGTGCAGTTTGACCAGACGTAGGTTTTGCAAAGCTTGGAGTGCGTTTTTGGGTGCTTGTGAAACGATCGCTTTACTTATCCATGACCGGGGTCAGCCAGATACTTCTCCAATGTCTGGGCAAGCTCTCTGATGCTACTGGTGAAAGCAATAGGGAAAAGCACAGGCTATAACGTGTCTGGTATCACAAACGATTTCTCAGCATTGCTGTCGATTAAATATTAAATCGGCGACTGAATATTAAATTCTTTCCTGTAAAAGTGATCGATTCGCTAGCTCCACATAAGCAACGGTTCATGCAAACGGAACTTACGGTCTGTAAAACCTGTATTATGCTCATAACATAACCGGAGCTCTAGCTAGCTCTCGCACACTATCCATAACGCGCCCATTCTCCGCGAGGAAACGCTTGTCATTCCGATGCAATAAGTAAACCATTACCACGGGCAATTTCCGAAAAGGTCGTTTAGCCTGGAGCTTTCACCCCTCCGTCATAAACCAACGCAGAAGCTGTTCGTTTCTCCACGCTAACGACACACCACAGTTATGCACACGAACCAGCAGGTCCTTATAATGCACACCGAAGCAGTCCATAAGCTGTTGGTCCACTTTTAGCTGCTCCTCACTGTCTATGCTTCCCTCTAAACTCAGACCCACCGGATTTCTACAGTCTCCGGTCTACACGTGGGTATGTCGACCCGTTCTATAAACGTGTCTATATGGGGTGGATTCTAGCTTTCCCTGCATCCTAGCTATAAAGTAGAAAAACCGCTGTACTCACCACTGTCACCGTAGCAAACTGTAGCCGATAGCAAATTTGAGCTTGAGCTGCCAGATTTTCGCACTGCATCCTCCACTTTCGCCGCTGCATTTGTTAGAACAAGTTTATTTCATTAGATCTATATTCAAGTATAACGTTAGATTGTGGATTTGCCCGCCGCTTCCTTATCAGATTGCAGACGTGTCTCGCGTTTCACTCTGGGGAGCCAGACCCGGAAAACTGCGTCCTGCAGCCTCGTCCCGCCTAACTCCGCCCTCCACAGAGCTGGCCAGTCAGAAGAAAGTGGGTACACGGGGAGTGGGGGCCATAGCGGAAGAGCCACCCCAATGAGGTGTTTCAGGCAGAGACTACAATGGACTACAAATGGGGTTTTTTGAGGATGGCAGTATGAGCTAAATAAGGACCCTGTTTGGGCTTTGAACGATCAGGAGTACTCTAGGGGAGTCCAAGATCAAAATATAACCTTGGAAATAGAGCATAATAGGTCCCCTTTAAAGATGATCTCACTAACTTCCCTGAGCACTCTAGGATATAACCCATCAGGACCCACCGCCTTATCTGCCTTTAGTTTATGCAACTTGTCTAATACTTCATTATCCCTAACCTCAATTTCCGCAAAATAATCTTGAGCGTTGGACATGCCCTCTGGCCGAATAAAAATCCGCTCCGAGGTAAAATTCTCAACAAAAAAACTGTTTAAGGTATCCGCAATATCCTTGTTATCATATAGCAGCTATCCATATTTATTCTTTATGCACTTAACCTCCTCTTTGACTTTCCTTTTTCTGCTACAGTACTGAAAGAAGCGCTTAGGATTAGTTTTTGCCCCTTCTGCTATTTGCCTTTCATACAGTCTTCTAGCATTCCTCAGCTCTTTTTTGACCACAGTTCGTATTTTACAGTATTCAGCCTTAGTATTCTCATTGTTATACTTTATGTACGTCTTATAAAGATTCTTCTTATTCCTCAGACTCCTACGAATAGCTGTGGTCATCCATGGAGAATTTTGCTTTTTCAGCTTACTTTTGGACACCTTTGGAATGAATTTACATTCTGAATCAAGTAAAACCCCCTTAAATCTCTCCCACATCTCATTTACAGACTCACAGTTCAGAAGTGACTCCCATTTTATTTCGCTTAGATATGAGCGCATCCCATCAAAGTTTGCTCGCCTAAAATTAAAAATTTTGGTTTTCGAAGACACCTTTTTAACTTCCCATGAAATGTCAAAATTAACAGCAGAGTGATCACTAGTCCCAAGTGGCTCCAGTACCTCAACATTGCTAAGTCTATCAGAGTCATTACAAAGCACCAAATCTAAAATTGCCTTCTCTCTTGTAGGTTTATTAATATACTACACCAAAAAATTGTCATTTATAACATCCAGAAATTCTTCCTCCCCTTTACCCTGTCCTTTCACCATTTTCCAATTGATACCAGGATAATTGAAGTCTCCCATAATAATAGTCCCTCCTCCTCTACAAGCTTGCCTAATCCTCTTAAAGAGCGGTTCATTGACAATATTGTCCAAAGCTGGCGGTCGATAGCATACTCCTATGTTTAAACCTGTCTCGTATTTGCCAATGAGCCTGACCCAGATATCTTTACAGGGCAAGGAATGTTCAATTTCGGGAATTTCCTGTACATTTATGTTTTCGTTCAAATAGAGTGCTACGCCCCCTCCTCGCCTATTACATCTCTCTTTCCTAAAGAGCTTATAACCTTCTATATTATATTCATCTCCATCCTCTTCACTAAGCCATGTCTCTGTAATCCCAACTATGTCATAGCCCTCACTAATCATAATGGCCTCAAGTTCTGGAAATTGATGATTCGCCATGCATATTTGAGAAGCTTTCTCTCCCACATACTTCATCCTAACTGCTTCAAAGCTTCTGTACATGACAAGAGCCCCGCCCCGAACACCTCCATATGCTCATAGGCAATCACCCTCATGGCTCACCCTTGTGAAAACAGGAAATGCCATATTTTACATTGACAAACACCAACCCCAAACTCCTGACCTGATAAACTGCATTTTGTGGCCACGTGACGATCAAGTTGATGAATCTCCAGAGTGACACACATGTCCTGTCATGTTGCAGGCTGGCCATGGCAGCGGCGGTGACTTTAGATCCTTCCCCATGGAACATCAACTCGTCTTAAATCCATCACGCATTGTCCGATTTGCTAGAAACTTCGCATGTGTGATGAGGTTCCCCCCCTGAATGCAGCTGCCCACATGTGGTTATGCTCGTAGCACTACCTACTGGATGAATGAAACATTCTCCATGGAACATCAATTCCTTTTCACTCCATCATGCCTCATGCAAATTGCCCACAATTTCATCTGTCTGATCATGGTCTTCCCCTGAACACATCTGCATGCCCACATCTGGTTACGCTCGTAGCGCTACCTACTGGATGAACAAAACCTTGTGTTTCTTCGCTCCTTCCCATTTTTTTCTCTCTTCTCGCTTCACGCCGTGGCACTCGCATGCCGCAGGCCCCCCACAGTCGCGCATGAGTGCAAGGGCCTGATCACAGCTGCTTGCTGCTTTAATTTCTTATTGGATTCCAACTGTCGGTCATGTAGAATGGCACAATCATAAAATAAAACATGGCAATCTGGGAAAAAAATGAAATAAACCCTGTTCAAAAGTGTGTATACCCTTAGTTCTTAAAACTTTGCATTGCCGCCTTTAGCATCAATAACAGCGTGTAGTCTCTGGGATAGTTGTCAATGAGGCCCCTAATTCTCTCAGGTGTTATAGCTGCCCATTCTTCCCTGCAAAATTCCTCCAGCTCCTGCGAATTCTTTGGTCATCTTGCATGAACTGCACGTTTGAGATATCCCCAAACTGGCTTGATGATATTGAGGGCAGGATGAATGTGATGGCCTATCCAAAATCTGTGGGAATGGTGTTGACTGCTCTCCAAACATAGCGCTTATTGTTGTGACCATAAAGTTCTAATTTGGTCTTGTCACTCCAAATGACAGTTTTCCAGAAGTTGTAAGGTGCGTCAAGGTGTTGTCTGGCATATTTTGGGCGGGCTTTTTTGTGGGATTGGTGCAATAATGGCTTTCTTCTAGCAACTTGACCATGCAGCTCATTGTTGTTTAAGTATCTCCTTATTGTGCTCCTTGAAACGACCCGACCATCTTTTTCCGGAGCATCCTGTATTTCTCTGGAGGTAGCTTGTGGATTTTTCTTTGTGTCCCGAACATGCTCAAGGCGGTTTGGGCTGAAATCTTTCTTGGCTTACCTGACCATGGCTTGGTATCAACATATCCCCAAATTTCCACCTCTTAATCATGGACTGAACAGTACTGACTGGCATTTTCAAGTCTTTGGATATCTTTTTATATCCTTTCCCATCTTTGAGAAGTTGAACTTCAATCACGAAGACTTCGGAATTAAAATGTAAAAGATTTATTTAACAATGAAATTAATTCGACAAAGTCTTTGGCGATGACTCCGTCCTCATGGACCCTCCAGCAAGGAGGGGTGCTGATCTGCCTGGGTAGCAGGCAGAGGCGAAGCCGCCCCGCTTTGAAGGGTCATCAGATCGCCATGGGGAGGATGGATTTGATGCTGTAGAGGCCAGAGTCGGAAGTTGGTGGTGATGGGGAGGTGGTGGGCGATGCGGAATCTCTGAAATAGCAAAACGGAATGTGTCATTGCCATTTTTATAGAAGATCAATGGTTACAATTGGGTAATGTCAAACAGTTCAGTTCCAGGGTGGTGCAGGAGTTCAATTTATTATTAACATCAATTTAAATAGGGATCATGGTCTTCCCCTGAACACATCTGCATGCCAACATCTGGTTACGCTCGTAGCGCTACCTACTGGATGAACGAAACCTTGTGTTTCTTCGCTCCTTCCCATTTTTTTCTCTCTTCTCACTTAACGCTGTGGCACTCGCATGTTGCAGGCCCCCACAGTCGCGCGTGAGTGCAAGGGCCTGATCACAGCTGCTTGCTGCTTTAATTTCTTATTGGATTCATATCCAACTGTCGGTCATGTAGAATGGCACAATCATAAAGTACAACATGGCAATCTGGGAAAAAAATGAAATAAACCCTGTTCAAAAGTGTGTATACCCTTAGTTCTTAAAACTTTGCATTGCCCCTCAAAACGTCAAGGAGGTGCAACGGTTTTTGGGGTTTGCTAATTTTTATAGGAGGTTTATCCGTAATTTCAGCGCAGTAGCTGCCCCCATTATCGCGCTCATTAAAAAGAATACCTCCTCGTCTTTTGCTTAGTCTCCAGCAGCTGAGGCTGCTTTTCAGGAGTTAAAGAAACAATTTAGCTGAGAACCCATTCTCATTTTGCCCGACCCCTCCCTCCCATTTGTTGTGGAGGTGGATGCATCAGAAGTTGGGGTAGGTGCCATTTTGTCCCAGCGCCCCCCTCGGGACAATAAGTTGCACTCATGCACCTACTTCTCCCGGTCGTTGTCGGTGGCGAATGGAATTACAGCATTGGTGACCGGGAGTTGTTGGCTGTCAAGTTGGCGTTAGAAGAGTGGCGCCATTGGTTGGAGGGAGCTGAACATTCGTTTGTGGTTTGGAAGGATCATAAAAATCTCCAATACATCCAACAGACGAAACGACGTAATTCTCGGCAGGCACGGCGGTCGTTGTTTTTCAACCGCTTTGACTTTACGTTAACCTATCGCCCGGGGTCTAAAATCATCAAGCCCTACGCTTTGTTGCGGATTCACGACCGCTCCAGTCGCGACCCCATTCCTCAGCCAGTTATCCCGGCAGCTCAGATTGTGGCTCCCATTCAGTACGACGTTGAGTCTGTTGTGCGGGAGGCGTTGAGAAATGATACCAGTCCTGGTGGGGAGCCGCCTGGCTGTTTGTTTGTTCCTCTGGCAGTGCAGTCCCAAGTTCTCCAGTAGGGGCACTCTTCCCGTCTGGCCGGTCACCCGGGGGTTCATCGGACCAAGCAGTTCTTGCCCGACGTTTTTGGTGGCCCAGCATGATTGAAGACATCCGGGAGTTTGTGGCAGCGTGCTGTATTTGCGGTAGGAACAAGACTTCCCACCTCCCCCACTCTGGTCTGCTGCGGCCGTTGCCCGACCCTAAGCGCCCGTGGAGCCATATCACTCTTGATTTTGTTACGGGGCTGCCTGTTTCGGAAGGCAACACGGTCATCCTTTCCGTGGCTGACCGTTTTTCTAAGGTCGCCCGCTTTATCGCGCTGCCCAAGCTTCCTTCGGTGCGGGAGACGGCCCTTCTTGTTGTGGACCATGTTTTCCGGCTGCATGGCATCCCTCAAGATGTGGTTTCTGACCAGGGCTCTCAATTTACGGCCAAATTCTGGCGTGTGTTTTGCAACCAGTTGGGGGCCACCGTGAGCCTTTCCTCTGGTTTCTACCCAGAGACTAGCGGGCAGACAGAGCGAACCAACCAGTCCTTGGAGAATACTCTTCGATGTTTAGTGGCTGACAACCCATCTTCGTGGAGTCTATTTTTAGCATGGGCCAAATATTCCCACAATTCACTTGGTAACTCCTCCACAGGCCTTTCCCCGTTTGAGGCTCAGTTGGGTTATCTGAGACTGACAGGGATTCACAAGTTCCTTCGGTTAATCACTTTGTTCGGCATTGTCGGTCAGTTTGGGCCAGGGTCCGTTCCTCCTTGTTGCACTCTGAACAGAAACAAAAGACCGCCGCAGATTGAAGGCGCCGTTCGGCCCCATCTTATCGGGTTGGCTAAAGGGTCTGGCTTTCCACGTGGGACCTGCCCTTGAGAGCGGAGTCAAAGAAATTGGCTCCCCGCTTTATTAGTCCTTTTAAGATTGTGCGAAGGATCAATCCTGTCACAGTCTGGTTGAAGCTCCCTAGATCCTTACAGATCCATCCCTCTTTTCATGTCTCCAGGCTCAAACCGGTTAGCACTTGCATCCTGGCTCCGGTCGACAAACCTCCGCCGGCGCCGCCGTGGATGATTGAGGGGGGGCCTGTTTACACTGTGCGTCGTATTTTAGCCGAGAGGCGTGTGGGTCGTGTGGCTCAGTTTTTAGTCGACTGGGAGGGTTATAGTCCTGAGGAGCGGTGCTGGGTTCCTTCTCGGGATATCCTGGATCCCACCCTTATCTCGGAATTCCGTGCACGGGGCTCTCCGGGAACTTCTGGGGATGTTTCTTGGGGGGGTCCTGTCATGGTTTGTTTGGTGTTTCCCAGACTCTATATAAGCAGGTAGTCCGGCATGCCCCCTTCGCTAGAGTGTCTGTTTTAAGCTTCACACTATAGCTGAAGATATCTGTAGTCAGGTTTTGTATGACTTTCTATCTTCTAATAATTGGAGTTTCTTCTCCTTTTTTCTATCTCGCTTTGCTTCCGTGGTTCGGACTATTATACGTCCTTTAGAAGCGCGAGTACTTGCATGTGGTCTATATTATTCTCTGTGTTTGTACTGTGTCTGAGCTACTCACTTTCTCTCTGATCGTTGCACTTGGCCTCCGTATACTACCGGCCATTACGAAAATGCAGGTGTGTTGCCAATGTCTAGACTTAAGACTCATTATATTTCTAAAATACGCCTGTTGGTATCCACTTGCTGACAGCCAAAACTAACAGACAAGCTACAAAGTAAATCACTTAGCTAATGCGTCACCAATTTCACAAGGCAAGCAGAGGCTAAATCATAGTTAGCTTTATTGATTGAAGATCACAAGTCTTCTCACAACAACCAAACAGATAACTTATGCAAATACATTAATTGAATTGGTGAATTCAATAAGGGCCCAACTCCACACATTTTCAACATGGAGTTAGGCTCTTATTGAATTCACAGATACAATTACTTGAGAATTTCATGGCCACTACCTGTTTCATAGAATAAATCAGATCTTGAGTTATGCAAGATGAAATGTCACGTTTTGTAAAACACTGCATGGCGTGAGAAAAAGTGTTGCCTGTAACTATAGATACCATTCTAGCGTCCCACATACTGCCTGAGGTAAGCAACACAATGCTGTCCTTCTGATTTCTGGTCCAGCATATCGATCACAAAATCTGAAATACTAAGTCGTAAAGTAAAAGATAGTTACCAAAGATCAACAGATACCGATATTTTTATTCATCCATCCATTTGCCTACGTTTTCTGCTGCCGTTGTTTCGCTCAATCCTTCTTCTGGCCAATTCGTGCGATAACTCATTCATTTTCCTGCAGGGATTTTTCTAAAAACTACATGCTTCCAAGCTACAGTAACTCAACAGATGGATCTGCATAATGTCGCTAAAAGATGTTTGAAATAAATGTTTTAGAAATTAAACATTGTGAGTAATTCGTCTTTTATTTAGGGCCAATCATTCCAGTGCCGAAAGTGAAAATTAGTTTAGTATTAGCTGTAGCAGTTCAGTTGGTTGATGGGCCACAAATTATCTAACGTTATGAGCAGAGCGAACGGGAGACGGCCTACAGAAGCGAGCAGTCTAGTTCAAGATGGTTGTCAAACTACGCAAAATGATCAAATATTTTAGATATGTAACTGTTACCAGCTGAGCGAATGCAAGTCATCTCTTTACAGGGCTCTGGCAAGTCAGGATGTGATCAGTTTTTCAAAGGTTTTATTTAGCGTCGCCTGAGTATTTTTTTCCTGATCAAAAGTGGGGGGACGGATCGCCAAAACTGTGTGGCACATGTCCCCTGCGTCCTCCGTGCCTCCTGCGCCCGTGGCAGTTAATATCATAATTTATTGTTGTCCCTACTCCCAAAGACAAGCAGTGAACGGCCAGTGTTGAGCATTCAAACACCCTCTTTCAAAAGCCATTTTGCTGGACCTGCCAATATCTCTGGCTTTTGAATTTCACAATAAATGGAAACAACAAATTTAATTTCAAATAAGACACCTGGCCAACTATGGCTTATAAGACTAGTTTTCCTGCTGTGGGTTTTTGCATTGGCTGATGCGAAATGAACGTTAATGTCTATCTACTGTGGCTATATGATTTCCATTTGCGCCAATCTGTGAATGAGAATTACATGTTGACAGGTTTATGCCCAATAAAGACACAAATCTTTTTATATAAATATAAATATAAATATATATTTTTTACTGTCTTTCAACCGTATTCCATTTTATTGACTTCAAATATTCTAAGTGTGGCAGGCCAAGGAAGGGCCCGGGCAGGGAATTGAACCCAAGACTCTCGGGTAAGAGTCAAACGCGCCTCATCGCCAAAGAGCCAGGCTCGTTGGCAAGGCAGCCAGGGCGCACACCCACCAGGAGGCACCTCCAGCGACAGGACCCATCAACTGTCACATCTCTCCCCCTCTTCCGGGGGCATGTCCTCACACTCCCTGCCCCACGCATGCCGCCATCCATTAGGATCCCCCAGACCCTGCCAATATGCCTTTTGCAGCAAGCGATCACGTGACAACTTTCCGCATAGCAACAAGTCTCTGGTGGGCAAGCTAACCAGACATTCCTTGGCAACACTAAGTGCTTGCGTGATCAGGAGTTCAATACCAACAATATAGAGGCTGTTTCTGTAATTTGTATTTTTGTTGACGGCTTGGTTTTCCAGACATAGTTAAAGTAAGTTTAGATAAATTGTTCTAGTTGGATTTTTAGAAGAAAACAACGAGCGGAGACCAATTATCAAGGTCGATTGCTTTGCACTGGACGAGACATTCTCAGGTATGTTTTCAACAGTTTTAACACTTGTATTTATACCGCCAATCACCCCAGATTTTGTATAACTTCTGAATTTGACTTTGTAGAGTATCCAGGCACTCAACTTTCACTGATAAAAAGAATTGGTTCTTTACGATCAGGCCATTTTGTGTCCAAATAAGCTTATGTGCAAAGCAGTGGCGGCTCGTGAACTAGCAACATGGGAGGCTCAAACAATCCCTTAAAAAGAATGATTGGTCACGACCTGTTTTCAATCATTCATTTAAATTACCATTACAGAAACTCCGAAAACTCTCACCATTATCAGGTGTGGCCAGTTTTCATTTATAAGGCATACCAATTACGACTCCGGACTTCCTACGCTTTTCCTTACTCAGCGGTTGGAAGCAATACATGTATTTTGCGATCGTTTAAATGAAATAAGATCATTTGAAATGTCTTTATGCAATTCCATTGCTTCCAATGATCTTATTTCATTTAAACAGTTTAAAAAATCATGGAAACATATGCATTGCTTCCAACCCCTGAGTAAAGAAAAGCGTGCAAGTCCGGAGTCATCACACAGGTAAAACTGATAAACCTCCATGCACAAAGACTTCAATTCCGTGCGAGAATCTCTGACACATGCGTTGATTGAACAATTGCTGACTACAGCAGAGTGACGTAAATATACCACTAAAACTGATGCGGAATGCGAGAGAGTTGACAGGTGTGCATTATTAATGAAAACTGACCACACCTGGTAATGGTGAGAGTTTTCGGAGTTTCTGTATTGGTAATTTAAATGAATGATTGAAAACAGGTCGTGACCAATCTTTCTTTTTAAGGGATTGTTTGAGCCTCCCCTGTTGCCAGTTCACGAGCATGGAGGTAATATAATAGAACTGGAGAGAGCGAGGAAGTACCATCCCTATCACTTTCAATGGGAGATGCTAGGCTAGCCACTTCAGCCCAGGAAATACGGAATTGACCGACGCCATTTATAAAAATGGCGTTCCATGGGTGCTTATTTCCGGCACCATTTCATAAGATTGCCAATGTGATTACACGGCACAAATGGCTACAAAAAGTGTGTCGGCTATGCAGATTGGCGAATGTTTTCGAGGGGAAATGACAAGCAACGCTGTTAATCCGGCACGTGCATGCACTTTTCACTCTTTTCGTTGAATTGCTGGAGTCAGAGCAACAGCTGGACAACCAAACTCGCGCACGAGCTGTCATCAAGCTCTAAGTATCAGGTCTTATTTTACAGGCCCTCTTGAAAACATCGAACAGTTGTATAAGGCAAAGAGCTAAATAATGAAGGATTACCGAATACATTTTCTATTGTTTTCTCATTATTTGGCAAGAAAAAAATGAGCACTTTTCAATTGGTGTCTATGGAGCTGCTGCGTCATTGGCCACAAAATTGTCTCCAGTGGGAAACGCGGAAGCAGGAAGCCAACATGCTAAGTGGCTGAAGCAAAGGTACTTCCTTGTTCTCTCTGATTCTATTATATATCTCTATGTTCACGAGCTGCCACTGCTTCGCGCATAAGCTTATTTGGACGCAAAACAGCCTGATCGTAAAGAACCAATTCTTTTTATCTGTGAAAGTTGAGTGCCTGGATACTCTACAAAGTCATATTCAGAAGTTTTACAAAATCTGGGGTGATTGACGATATAAATACAAGTGTTTAAACTGTTGAAAACGTACCTGAGAACATCTCGTCCAATGCAGGAGCAACTGACCTTGATGATTGATCTCCGCTCGTTGTTTTCTTCTAAAAATCCAGCTAGAACAATTTATCTAAACTTACTTTAACTATATCTGGAAAACCGAGCCGTCAACTAAAATATAAATTATAGAAACAGACTCTATATTGTTGGTAATGAACTCCTGATCACTCAAGCACTTAGTGTTGTCAAGGAATGTCTGGTTAGCTTGCCCACCAGAGACTTGTTGCTATGCGGGAAGTTTTCACGTGATCGCTTGCTGCAAAAGGGCTATTACGCCAGAAAGTGGTCGGTCGAAGGAGGGACCGAGCGGGGAACTGAACCTCAGACTCCCAGATAAGAGTCAAACGCGCTGACCACATTGCTAAAGAGCCAAGCTCGTTGGCAAGGCAGCCAGGGCGCACACCCACTAGGAGGCACCTCCAGCGACAGAACCCATCAACTGTCACGTAAGCATTACTTTTGCTTTCTTCTGGCTGAGCCAAAGGGTTCAGTGGGCTGAGTAAAGTGGTATATCTCTCGAAAAACAGAGTTATGGTTCCAGAAAAAACTTTCGATTTTGATTGCAAAATGCATGGATTTATTAAGTGATATTCTATTTTTTTAATTTGCAAGTGACCATGGTATAAGCAGGATAATGCTATTTGAAATGTGCATTATCAGAAAATAATGGTCTCCGCATCATCCATTATGAGGCTATTATTTTCTGATAATGGACACTTCTTCAGACATTATCCCTTTCATACAGTTGTGCTCAAAAATTTGCATACCTTAGCTGAATTTGTGAAATGTTGCCATTTATTTTTAAAATATGACTCATGCAAAAAAGCATGTCTTTTATTTAAGGATAGTGATCATGTGAGGTCATTTCTGATCACAGAGGTGTTTGGCTCCTTTATAAATCATTATGATCACTGAAATCACCCAAAAGGCCCTGATTATAAGTTTGCATACCCTTGAATATTTGACCTTGTCATGTAGACACAAGGTGACACCCTCAGGTTTAAATGGCTATTAAGGGTTCCACACCTGTGGCTTTTTCAATTGTAACTATTGTCTAGGTACAGTCATTGAGTTTGTTAGCTCCCAAGTGGATGCACTGATCTGGCTAGACACTGAGCCATGGGGTGCGGAAAAGAACTGTCTAAGCACCTTTATATTAAGGTAATGGGAGTGTGATGAAAGTTCAATCACGAGACGTAGGACACCAAGCAATCGGTCTTACCCAATCGTAACCATTGATCTTCAAAAAAAATGGGAATGACACGTGCCGTTTTGCTGTTTCAGAGATTCCGCATTGCGTGCGCTACTTCATGTCTGAATCCGGTGCAGCTCCCTCCTCTCAAGGAACTTCCCATACCTTTCAGGAAGATGTCCTAGATCGTGCTTCCCAAAGTCAAAATCCTAGAAGAAGTAAACGCTTAGCAGCAGTGGCAATTGCTTCTGATTATCAGAGTTTTACCGACGATCAACTCCGCGCAGCCTTCAAAGAATTTGGTAGTTTGGTTAACCCCGGACTTCCTCGTTCGGAGTAACTAGTGCTGCTCGAAAATTTGTCAAATACCGGCGCTATTCCTGTCGTCATATCGTTGGATTCCAAAGATGTTAAGCTCGTTCGAGATGAACTGCGCCTCGCCTGGAAGGTAGATGAGAGCAAGCGGCTGCAGTGTATGGAAAGCCAACCAGTTCAAATACACGTGAATTCTAACACATTAACAACACGTAGACAACACGTTGACAACACGTAGACATATGGAACGCCATCCAGTTCAAATACAGGTGAATTCTAACATGTTAACAACATGTAGACAACACGTTAACAACACATAGACAACGCGTCAATTTTTCACGCGTAGTTCACGTGTTGTTATTGTGTTGATAACACATAGACAACACATAAACAACACGTAGACAACGCGTTAATAACGCGTTGTCGACGCGTTAATTTCACGTGATTGTGAGCCCTTTGGCCACTTGTCCAATTTGAACGGGTGAGAGTCATAAGTTCCCATTGGCTCCTGAGCAGTAGGGTTAAACCATTTCTGTAAGCCTGGGGGGGTTTCCAACCACTATTTAACATGATAAGGAACCTCTTCTTTCTTTTTTTTTGCCATTTTCTTCTGTTATTGTGTAGCTTATAAAAATAAAACATTTGGATTGCAGTTTTATAACTTAATATTAGTTATTAAGTTATAAATTATTTTTATCAGGATAAAATTGCCTCCGATTTTTGTCATTTATTCTTGCAGGTGTGTAAATGTCACCGGGCACTTTTAATGTTATAAGTACGTTAATTAGTCTGTCTATATTGCTCTGTTTAAATTATTGTGCTTTCTTATATTAGTAACGTAAGTGTTTTGTACTGTTAAGGACGGCGCTATAGTGGAAACAGCCGTCATTTAAGCTAGCGTAACTCCGCAAGGATCTACGCATTTATTTTTGTAAATATTATATCATAACTTGTGACGATACATTTGTTTAAGTCGTTAGGGTAATGGCTGTTGATGGCATAGTTTTAAGTAGCAAGCCGTCCAACTGTCATTTGGACGGTCAATTTTCGAAAAAGACGGCCAAAAAAATAGTGGACGGCTTGCTCAAAGCCTTGCTAAATATTGCCAAGTCTCATGCATTCGGCGTAGGTCTCACGCATTTTTTAGGCTTATTCACTGTAGTCCGCAATTATTCAATGAACGCTTATTCATGAGATTCTCACGTGGAATTAAAATCCTTATACATTGAAGTTTCAGTTTCACCTGCGTAAAGGTGGACCTCACCACAAGTAACATGGAAAGCGATTATGACTCCGGACTTCTCGTGCTTCTCTTTACTCAGAGATTTGAAACAATGCATGTGTTTCATGATCGTTTAAATTGTGTAAATGAAATAAGACCATTTGAAACGTCTTTATGCAATTCCATTGCTTTCAATCCCTCACTAAAGACAAGCGTTAGAATTCCCGAGTCATAATCGATTTCCGTGTCACTAGCGGGGAAATCCACCATAATGCACGTGAAACTAATTAACTTAATGCATAATGACTTAAGTTCCGCGAGTGAATTTCTTCAGTGCGCGTTGATAGAATAATTGCTGACTACGGCACAGGAACGTGAATGCCAATGTTCAAATTTTACTGTATAGATTATTCTAGTTTATTGAGTAAAAATATTCAATGATGATTTATTTTGATAGTTACAAATCTGGTCCTTTAAATAGTTGATCATTGTTTAATCATTTTCATGATTTATTTAATTTTTCACTTTCATAATGCCGACACATATTTGTATATACTGTACATCATTCATGTTTTTCATTTCATTGATGAATAAAATATTCTATGCTGTTAAAATGTTGTTGATTTTGATATAAGTATTGACATTAAATAAAGTACAATCATGCTTGTTCCCTCACCACTTTAAGTATGTGTGACATACTAAGGCCTTTGGACCTAGCTATAGGTGGCACATGCTATGGCAAGAATAAAAGGGATATATCAATTTGTTGATTTGGTCGTTAACATGCAGATAACAAATAAGCATACAATATTCAATAAAAACTAAAAAGAGGATAACAGAACCTATTTCAGAGTCTACATAGGTTCACAGTTTAGGGGTACAGATAGAAGCAATGTGCCAACTACAGGGGATTTACACAAGCAAGTGCAGTGAAGTTTGGAGTGAGGTGAGTCAGGCATAGGTACAGGTGGATGTTCATTGGGAAGTTGGAAGCCATCACCATAGAAAAGAAGCCATTACCTGAAAAGAAAAAAAAGATAACATTTAAACAAAGCAAGAAAGGATATAGGATGCATTAGCAAAAATGTCAGGCAGAAAAGAAAATATATTACTGGAAAGAGAGAGAGAAAGCCTGTTCCGAGCCTAGTGGCCCATCAGGGCTGTGCTTAACCCCGGTTTCTGTGGCATGAAGCGAGTAGAAGTATTACTACTCCCCCTGGATGGGATGCCAGTCCATCGCAGATACTCCCCCAGCTCTTAGTCAAGTTTTCCTGCCTATTTGTCGGTACCCATTTATACACCTGGGTGGAGTGAGGCGTGGAGTGTGGGAGTGAAGCGTTTAGCCCAAGAACACACCGCAAAGGCCGTGGCAGGGGCTTGAACTCAGGACCTTTCAATCCCAAGTCAAGTCTGCTTAACCACTGTGCTATTGAGTCTCCCTATTACTGTAAAGAAGCAAAATCTAATCCCATTTCTCATGTCAAAATGTAGTATTTAGTTCTCCAGAATGAACAAGAATGCATCGTTTATGGTCTATTTTTTCAAAATTTTCAGCCCCCCCACATCCCCCCGATGCGCTGGTAGGACGCCAAAAATATTTGGACACCCTAATTTTTTTTTGGGACACCCAAAACTCCAGTTTCTGCCTAAAACTGTGGTTGATGGTTAGCGTTGATTTTATTTACTTGTGCCAAATCGTCATTTTATGGGTGTTTACTGACCCGGCGGTTGAGCTAATATTATCCCGGCAGCGTTCACTTGTTGTCATAGCAAAAGTGCCCTACAAGAGATGTTAATCAAACTCAATACTCTTGAGTGGCGATTCTAGAGTGTGCTGGGGCCCCTATCAAAAATTCCCAAGGGGCCCCTCTGACAAGGGTTAAACATATTTATAAATAATCTGAACCCCCTCTGACAAGCACGGCTGTAGTGGTAAAATCAGAGGTGGGTAAATTATGAACTCTGTGATCAGATGGACCACGATGCAGTAAGGCAGACCGCGCGGCGGCCGTGTGGCCTAGGCCTATATTTTGTACCATACTGGACCGGTGTCATCAGTGTCAAATTGTTGGTTATGGTTATGATGATATTGTGGTTATTGTTGAATGTTCATTTCGTGAAAAGAAATGGGATACTACCTGCAGTCTGTTACCCAATGTTTTTATCCTATGCACATGTGTGACCATTAGACTGTACCAAGGACATCACTGAGTGCACCCTCATGCCTTCACACAGTCACTATATCCAATTCCATTATTAAAAGTAATGTTGAAGAAGATTCCAGAATTAATAAATCTATTGTACTTTAAGTGTTTATTTAATCAAAATAAAACAGCACAAAACATATCAGCAAGCCTACAAAAAAAAAAAAAAAAAAAAAGATCAACCAACTGTGTCCTCATACAGAAAACAAAAAGGTCAGAGCAGGGTCGGTTTAGAAAAACAAAACAAACAAAATGAATGGTACCTCTCTAGGAACCACAAATTCAATTGCATTGCAGAAAAATGTTTAACTGTTGGCCTAATGATGAATATTGAGTCCTACAATGTCCACTACACTGTAACTCAAAGCAATGCCCAGAGGGCAATCTACCCCTTCCTAAAAGACCTACAAAAGCATGTCTGAATGTCTAATCAAGTGCTACAGCCCAGGTCCACGGTCACACACGTTTCTGCTATTGAAGGAGCTCCCCTTCGCCCGCGAGAAAAATAAGCTTTGTTACGCGCTGTACAGCAACGCATTAAACATAACTCGCTACTCACTAGCAAAGAGCTGTGTACAATAGTGGTAACGTTATCGTCACTGACTGAATGCGTCATCTTATGCGAACCAAAACAACCTTTAAAAATTGTGAAGTATTGCTCTTTGGACTTACTTTGTAATCGAGGCCTTGTGTTTGCATTTGTAGGAGGTGAGACACTGCAGGGACGCTTCAGATATCTCCTAATATCCATTTTAGCACAACTTAACTTCTACAGACTTCTACAAACCGCATCAACTTGTACCGAGCCCCACTGATCAACAGGGACAGCCTGCCGCTTTCTGATAGCCGCCACAGGCAGTGATTGGTCACACAGACACGTACCATAATGCAGCGCAAAATGATAAAGATAAATTGCTTGTGTAGGTACAACACATGAAATGTTTCCAATTTTAAAATGACACCAAATTTATTTAGGAATACGTAAAAGGCACGTAAACGCAAACGTGGATAAACTAACTTACAGGTGCGTAGACGACACTCAGAGGTTCGTAAACGCTATTTGGAGGTGCATAAAAACTATTTCCAAAATTCCAGAGGTGCGTAAACGGCGTTTACGTGCGTTTAGCCTCCACTACAGCCCTGCTGACAAGCGTTAAACATATTTATAAATAATCTGAAACCAACAAAAGAGGTCAGAAACTGAAACTTAAAAAAAAAATTATTATTTCTACATAACTTGAAAATTGTGCCCTTATGAAAAACAGGACATTTAGGACATTATTGTGGAGTAAAGTTTGTCAGCCCTTGGGGGGCCCCCTAGTGGCGTGGGGCCCCAAGCAGCTGCCTGCCTTGCCTGTTGACAAGCTCCGTCTCTGACATTGATTAAAAAAAAAAAATTGAATCTGTAAATTACAAACAGAATGTAGTGTCTTTTTGTTTTGTTCACTTCAGAGTCTATGTTTTCACTACCTTCGGAAAGGTAAGTGTTTTTTCCACAAATCTATACTTTCTTGTTATTGTCTGTATATATGACAAAAAAATGACACTTGTTATTTCATTTTAAGTCTAGAAAAACTGTAAAAACAGCAGGAGATATTGTTGCACTCATTGACAAACTTCAGGCCTCAGCAAATCTTGGAGTTGCCACTTTTTGAAGAGAGGCATATCAGAACCTCGGAATTTCTGACAATAAAACAAATAGGGCAAGGCTTCAACATGCCGACAATTGGCATAAAAAAGTTAATTGTTTTACTTTTACAGATTAAACTTTCTATTAATTTCAGATTATCATCAAACAGACGCCTATCAATTATTATGTTTTTATTCCTTGTACCTTCATATGTCACATTACAAAACTTTAAATTGTTAGTAAGACAGCTGAGTCGGTCTTCCTGTGTGCAAAACTTTATTTTTAAATGTACTACTGTATAATCTAAAAACCTTGGCTTTATAAATTATGATTTAAAAAAATATATTTTCTATATTCCTTGAGTTGTGCAGATAAAACGTCAGAAATGCACAGGGACAGCTGGGGCAGATTCCCATGCAGCCGCTTCTGTGCCCCCTGAGGATGCCCAGATAGGCTCATCTGCGGCCCCATCGCCAGAAGCACACAGAATCACACCTCTGCCTGCTCTGACATACACTGAGGGAAATATTGTTACGGTCAATCAAGAACTGGCAGTTATGCAATACAGACCACTACATGTCTGTGTTAAAATGAATGAATGCAGTACAAAACGCCTGCTAGGTCTATGCAGACACACCCAGTCAACTCTGTCTGTGCCACCCGAGTCAGATGCCTGCACGGAAACACCCGTCACACCCCAGGACGCCCAGATGGGCTCATCTGCGGTCCCATCGCCGGAAGCGACACACCTCTGCCTACTCTGACAGACACAATTCAATACAAAACTGAGAGAAATCCATGTTTGGACACAACGAACAGTGAATGATGAAGGGTGCATATACTGTTTTATTAGGTGACTTAATGAAAGGATAGTTCAGTGAAGATTTTTTTGTTCCTTTCTTTCATTGTGTTTTGCTGCTCCATTCTTCACTGAAAGACTCCACAACATCATCAGGAGATGACCATGAGTAATACTTCACTCATTCATTGCCGGAGCAGCCTTGTTTCTTTGTCATCCCAGAAAATGAGTGGAAAAACTTAGGAAGAGACAGCACAAACAGCGTTTAAATCACTCAACTGGACAAGTGTCATATTCAGTGGCATTCACAGTGTTCATCCGTTCTGCAGTTTGGCATTCAAGAGCCACAGTGTGAAAACGATTGGCTCAACTAGAAGTGGACCTCTATTTTCTTGCTCTGGTTACTGTCTTTTCAATGATAGCCCTGTAGAGGTTGAGGTGAAAGTTCAGGATGAATCATAACTTAAAGCTGTGGTGACCTTCAAGGGAGATAAGGTGCAGCACCATTGTGACCAGTAAAAAAGACGGCCAGTGCGTGGTGATGAAAGGGACTCCTTGGCTGATACCCTAACCACCAAACTGCCGAGAACAATCTACATTGAGAATATTGACAAGCTAGATGACAGTGTTTTTATCCCCCGCCGCGCGATTAGCGCAAAGCAGGGGATATAGCATTAGGCTCCGTCTATCCGTCCGTACGTACAAATTGGAATATCTTAAGAACCGTTCACTGGATTCTCTTCATATTTGACATCTAGGCTGATCAAAGTAAGAAAAAGGTGCCAGTCAAGTTTGGTGACCTTGACCTTCATTTCAAGGTCACAAGGTCACTTTAACTTTTTTTTTTTTTTTTGACATTTTACCCTTGTCAGCGAGATATCTCGAGAAAGGTACACTGGATTTTCTTCATATTTGACACCAAGCTTCATCTGAATTCTGTTGAATGTTTATTGATAAGCAGTTTCTTTATTACTATTTTTACTATTCATACACTGTGACATTCATGTCCAGGTCCCAGTAAGTCTTGAAAATATTTTTGCGTTTCTACAACCACAGGGAAAAATATCAACGGATGTTGACTGGATCATGTTTCTGTTGACATTTAGCTTCATCTTAACCTATCATCATCACTTCATACCTCTTTCATTTTTAATTGATCATTTGTGGCGGGGGATGATGTCACCTTAGTGACAACACTTGTTGTATCTGGATGCAGAGACCAGGTCCCAACAACTGGTGTAATGAAAACACTATCTTGGAGCAGCCGGAAAAAGCACAGATGGCAAAAAAATGACATGATGAGCTTAGAGTTAATGATGGAAGAGGAGCACAGGTCTGATGATGCAGTTATCCAGAAAATAATGCTGCTCCCCAAAGGTGTGATGCTGTGGTCAGAAAAAACAATAAGCTTATTCCACAAGCGATGTAAAGAAGACATCATCTATTTAGATACAACAGGGAGCATTGCACAGAAAGGCAAGGGACAATCCTCACCTTTCTATGTCTACGAAATTGTTGTGAGACTTCCATTTAAAGGATCCTCCCCTTTCACTGTGGCAACGTATCTCCCAAGTGACCATACAACTGCATCTTTGTCATATTTCCTGGGATCATTTGTGACAGACCTAACAAGAACCCATGGACAGAAAGTCAAGAGAAGGCCGATTATGTTCATTTGCGATGACTCTGTTGTCCTTTTGCAGTCACTGTCCTGCAACTTCTGTGGACTGAGCCTTTCAGAACTTCTGGCCAGATATTATGCAGTTGTGACTGGGCAGGGACAGGAGGATTCCATTGGGCTATTAATTCTGCACCGCTGCTTGAGCCATGTGATGAAAAATGCAAAGGACCTATGCCGAAAACAGTGAGTAACTGCTGTCCATCAATATGGTAATGAATTTGGACATCACAACATTGTGAAATATTTGTAATACTAATGTTATAAGCTTTCCCTTGCAGTGCCTCCAAACATTACCACCTGGCCATGCATGTGTTGGGGCTAATGGCACAGGCATCAACACTAAGAGAGCTTGATGAAGTTGTCATCAGTGCCACCATGGTTTTCTCTAGTCCCCACACTGGAAAAAATGTTGAGAAACATTTAAAAAATCTACAGATGGTGATGACAGGGGCTGGACCACATGACGACACACACATTGAGGCGCAAGACTTCGTGGTGGTAATCATTCTGAGAATTGTAGTTGTTGTATTCTCTCTTGCTCTGTATTTATATACTACATAAAGGAAGCTCTGGTCTTAGGTATGACTTAATTACCATGCATATTCAATACAAAAGTCCCAAGGAAAAATATCCTCCAGCAGTGTCAAGGTTTACCTTTCTTTCCTGAACAAAGAATAAATAAATACAATCTTTTTTCTATTTTTTGCTAGAATGATGTGGGACCAACACCATTCCTACATCATTTTGAGAGACTTATTCAGAGGGAAGAACTACAAAAGGATGGTGATCCCAGTGTGTATTTCAGCCCAACTTTCATCCCCACATTGCTCAAATACTTTCTACCTCAGGCTGCTCTGTGGACTGGTCTGCTCCTGGGTTAGTCTTCCTATGTGGCCTGTGCTTTGATATATGCTTATTTTAATAACTGTTTCTGGGAATTTATTGAAAAGACATGTAATGTTTTGTCAGGTAACCTTGGACGCCACGGAACAGATCCTGTGTATGAAAAGCTTACACAGAAGTACAACAGAGCTGCCCGCAAACACACAAAGGTACAATAACTAAAATTATTTGGTAGATCAGTATAATCATTTTGCATTATTTCATGATGGATATTGTACATTACATTATAAATCAATGTTCTAACTGGAGCTGCAAAACACCAGAAGACAAGGGTTTTAATCAAAATTGTTTATCCAGTGAATTATTTGAATGTTGAACTGACATAATGATTGCCATGGTTCTAAACAGAAGACACAAATTACAATATATTGTCTAAACAAATAATATTACAGGCTTTGAGGTCAAATATTTAACAATTAAAGTACTACAAATATATAAAATAATACTTAACCAAATGTGTATTTGATCTTAATATTTTTTTTACCAATTAAATCATGATTATTCACCATTTACCTCAATATCAAATCATACCATAATCCCAAAAAATAGAAAGAAATTATAATTTACATTGAAGGTCTCTCAAAAGCAACATGGCAAACACCAACAAATAATCTTGCCAAGGTATATGGAGGCAAAGAGGAGGAAGTCATCATTCAAGGCCTTTATTTATAAAGTTGGAGGTACTAAGGCATACTTGACCACCACTTGTTGGATAAACTTGTAGTTTCTAAGAGTGAATGAAAAGTGAACATTTTCCTCTCACATATTGTATATGTTCAACTCCAGAATTACACCGAAGACAACAAAACACAAGGCATAATGGAGAAAAGTCAGTGGGATCTAAAAAAGATCTGTTTCCAGCGGAGACGACTGACCAGATTGGACAATTTCACACAAACCTACACGATCACCCTGAATGCTCTTCTAAGGGAGTACAGAGACTTTGAAAGTATACAGGAACTCTTTTGATGGCCGTCAGTTCTCTTATGCAACGTCACATAAGAACATTGCAACTAAGTTCTGTCCATCCAAAATTCAACAGTTTTGATAATACATATTTTACTTGCAACTTAAACATTTGTGATTATATACAAAACCCAAAACCAGTGAAGTTGGCACGTTATGTAAATTGTAGATAAAAACAGAATACAATGATTTGCAAATCCTTTTCAACTTATATTCAACTGAATACACTGCAAAGACAAGATGTTTAATGTTCAAACTGAGAAACTTTATTTTTTTTTGCACATAATCATTAACTTAGAATTTAAAGGCAGCAACACATTGCAAAAAAGTTGGCACAGGGGCCTTTTTACCACTGTGTTACATCACCTTTCCTTTTAACGACACTCAGCAAACGTTTGGGAACTGAGGAGACCAATTTTGAAGCTTTTCAGGTGGAACTCTTTCCCATTCTTGCTTGATGTACAGCTTAAGTTGTTCAACAGTCCGGGGTCTCCGTTGTCGTATTTTTACGCTTCATAATGCGCCACACATTTTCAATGGGAGACAGGTCTGGGCTACAGGCAGGCCAGTCTAGTACCCGCACTCTTTTACTATGGAGCCATGCTGTTGTAACACGTGCAGAATGTGGCTTGGCATTGTCTTGCTGAAATAAGCAGGGCGTCCATGAAAAAGACGTTGCTTGGATGGCAACATATGTTGCTCCAAAACCTGTATGTACCTTTCAGCATTAATGGTGCCTTCACATATGTGTAAGTTGCCCATGCCTTGGGCACTAACACACCCCATACCATCACAGATGCTGGCTTTTGAACTTTGCGCCTATAACAGTCCGGATGGTTCTTTTCCTCTTTGGTCCGGAGGACACGACGTCCACAGTTTCCAAAAACAATTTGAAATGTGGACTCGTCAGACCACAGAACACTTTTCCACTTTGCATCAGTCCATCTTAGATGAGCTTGGGCCCAGCGAAGCCGGGCGGCGTTTCTGGGTGCTGTTGATAAATGGCTTTCGCTTTGCATTGTAGAGTTTTAACTTGCACTTGCAGATGTAGCATTTAACTGTAGTTACTGACAGTGGTTTTTCTGAAGTGTTCCTGAGCCCATGTGGTGATGTCCTTTACACACTGATGTCGGTTTTTGATGCAGTACCGCCTGAGGGATCGAAGGTCACGGGCATTCAATGTTGGTTTTCGGCCTTGTCGCTACGTGCAGTGATTTCTCCAGATTCTCTGAACCTTTGACGATATTACGGACCTTAGATGATGAAATCCCTAAATTTCTTGCAATAGCTCGTTGAGGAATGTTGTTTTTAAACTGTTCGACAATCAGCTCACGCATTTGTTCACTAAGTGGTGACCCTCGCCCCATCCTTGTTTGTGAATGACTGAGCATTTCAGGGAAGCTGCTTTTATACCCAATCATGGCACCCACCTGTTCCCAATTAGCCCATTCACCTGTGGGATGTTCCAAATAAGTGTTTGATGAGAATTCCTCAACTCTCTCAGTCTTTTTTGCCACTAGTGCCAGCTTTTTTTGAAACATGTTGCAGGCATCAAATTCCAAATGAGCTAATATTTGCAAAAAATTACAAAGTTTACCTGTTCGAACATTAAGGAACTTGTCTTTGCAGTGTATTCAATTGAATATAGGTTGAAAAGGATTTGCAAATCATTGTATTCTGTTTTTATTTACGATTTACACAACGTGCCAACTTCACTGGTTTTGGGTTAACTTATATGGTTATCCCCACGCATCATTTTTATTGATCAGATGTGTTCATAACAGTCCAAGCGAAATTCATATCATCCCGCCACCAACCAGACACACACATAAACTCATACCCCAACCCCATTCAGTGCATACGCTGTGACCACAAAAACAATTTCATTGTATAATGTTAATTCAAGAGCTTTTTGGATGTTACTTTAACACCAGATGATGTGGGTGACGTCGTAAACACGGCACACAGAGGTAGCTTCAATTGAAGTCCTGTGCTGAGAACCTAAAAGGCTCTTGAGGAGTGCAGTTGAACATGAAAGGAACGGGCATAGACTCCAAATGCAGTTCAGCATCGGCAGGGCGTTTATTAGGATTAACAAAGCTCATGGTCAAGACAGAAATGGATCAATAGCCAGGCAAACAGAGAAATGCAGAATAGGCAGAATCGAAGTCAGGGGACAAGCTAATATCCAGTAACCAGAGAATCAGTCCGCACAAAGACAGTAACAGAGGGGGCTGAAACTAAGGGAATGGAAGGGGAAGGAAAAGGGAGTTGGATGGGATAAGGGAGAACACAGGAGAAGCTAAACAGATAGGTACAAAATGGGAATCAGGGAGAACGAAGTACTAATCAAACAAACCGCAATCTCACAACGCAATACAAACAATCAATTACAAGACTTACGGGAGAATCACGAGAAACGAGCTTTCAACAATCGCAACGAGAAAAAAAGCGCAGAAACGAGACTGACCAAGACGAGCTGTGGTAGAAACGAGTCGACAAGAAACTACGGGAAAGTGGGTCTTTTAAACACAAACTAATTAAGTGGAATCCCAGCTAAACACAGGACAGCTGTAGAGAGAGGTGGAACTAGAAAAGCAAGGACGGTGATAGGAGAGAGAGAGGAAACGGGTGGAGTTCTAACTCTAATCTAACTAAACACCCGTGCCTCGCTAAACTACTCTCAGGTGCGGATAGTCAATGAGAACAGCGAGAGAGAAGGAAGTGGAAACACCCAACCGAAATTACAGGGAAGAGAGTGTGATGAAAAAGACAAGATGCCATGAGACAGAAACGGGAGGAAAACACTGAAGACCAGAGACAGAGCAATCATCCAGAAACACACATGCTCTAACGAATAAATAATATATAAATAATAGCAATACTAAAAACAAACAAGAAACATACTAAAAACTAGAAACTAAAACCAGAAACTAAAAACAAGCTAAAAACAAACATACAAATCACTGATTTCTAACAGAACAATTATGTAATGGCCGATAGAATCGAGAGGCCAAGTGCAGCGGTAGGAGAAAACCAGAGCAGCACGGACTTAACACTCACAGAGAGAGAGATACAGACCAAACAACAGAGACAGCTCTTGCGCTTCCAAAAGGACGCCCAACCATCCGAAACAAGGAAGCAAAGCAAGAGAGAGAGAAAGAAGAAGTATCTCGGGGAACCGAGAAAACAAAGCACCAAAAATGGTGCAACACAAAGGTAAGAGAGGGAAAGGAGAAAGGGGAATTTCCCTGGAGAAATAGGAACCACAAAAATAATATAATATAAGGCCCGTTTCCACCGAAGAAGTTCCTGGTAGTATTTGGAGGACAGGAACTACTACAGGAACGTCCTCTCACTCGGCCCTCTCAGCTGCCGTGTCTCCACCGAGAGGGCGAAGTAGGAGGAAGGCTCGTGTAAAGTTGTGTGACGTCCTTTTAAAAATGCGACCCCTCGTCGTCTGCTGAGTTTTAAAAATGCCGGCTATCTTGTCGCGTTCTGATGACGTCACATCCTGCCCTGAGTAAATCCAATCAGTGCCAAGTAAAGCCCAAGCCCCACCCAGGAGTTTTTCGGGGCCGTTCAGAGTACCTACTCCGAGGCAGGGACTTTTTTAGCCCCTGTAAAAGTTCCGGAACTCTGTTCTTCGGGGGTGGTTCTGGCGGTGGAGACACGCAACAACGGCCCTGGCCCTGTAAAATTACCCCAAAGTTCCTGGAGTGGAAATGGGCCTAATATAATATAATATAATATAATATAAAATATAATAAAAATATCTTCTGGCTAGTGGTGTAGCGATTCATGCGAAAAATCAATTAATTGATTGTAATTCCTGCCGATTCAACTAAATCGATCTGCTGAAATAAATAAATAGAATGAATCGCTTTTGCTTCTCCAATAATCGATATAAAATGCTTTTAATCGAATGAATCGCGATTCTTAAATATTATTGACGTTTTAAGACCTAGTTTATGTAAAATGCAGCTCTGTAATCAGTAACTCTGTCATCAGCTAGTCAGCCTGCGCGAAAGTAGCACCGAGTTTCTTTTCTGCGCCCTCTACTGCATTTCACCTGCAAACATGGCAGGGAGCGGCAGCGAGATGTTTAATCCATCAGCAAACCTAAAATCGAAAATCGGGCGGCATTTTGGCTTCACAAAGAAAAATGGTCGAATTGACAAAATGTCTGCCGTGTGTCGAGTTTGTAATACTACAATTAACTACCTCGGGAACACTACAAATCTAGCCAGCTACCTTTCAAGACGACACGCGATCACAGTAGCATCCGCTTCAGGGGCAGCTAGTTCGGCTAAACCCTTCTACTAGCGGTGACGTTGCTAACATTAAAGAGTAGAGTGGAGTAGCGCCCTATGATTTCCGCGGTCACGGAATCGCGGAGATGGCTAATAAAAACGGAACCTATTGTTAAACGCGGAATTTCGCGGAAATTGATATAATTTGAAATGCTGTTCGGAAACCCACATTTCCTCCGAACGCGTAACAAAATTTTCGCGCGACCAGAGTCTATGCAAAGACGCGAATGTACGCGAAAATGTGAGCAGCCTTCGTCAAATTCACCTGCCCCGAGCGTTTGAACGGCATATCTCTTCGGTGCTACTGAAGATCCGGGAGAAGATTTTTTTTTGTTGTTGTTGTTGTAGACGAGACCACTGATGCTAGGGATTGCAGCGTCCTAAACATCATCATTGGTCAGCTTATGTTGATTTAATAACTTATATAACCGTTAAATAGCCCACATTATTTCTTTTCACAGTCTACTTTTTTTTTAATTGTGTCCATGCAAATTATGACATAACGTCGTTCCCCAGTGGTGAAATAAAAGCTGATGCATCCTTGTTTCAGTTTGTTCATGTTGAATCATTACTATATTACATTTTGTCGTGGTATGTAATGCAATGTATTGGGAAAACTGAAAAGTTTATTATAAATAAATAAAGCTCATGCATCAAAATCAGACAACTGTTGATCCCTTGGGGAAACTGGGTGTCATGACTGCTGCTCTCATACATTCATATATACAATAAAATTATAAATAATTTTAAAAAAGGGCATTCAGACGATTGCATGTCAGTACAGCCGTTGTGTGCCTTTTTGACTGTAGCTTACACTTCGTTTCAAGTGACACTTTTATTTTGTAATATTATTTCAGGTAAAAAAAAAAAAGTTTTTTTCTTTCTTCACAGTGCAATGTTATATTACGTCATTATGCAGTATTTGTTCTGACTTTAAGTAGTGAGGAAAATTGAGCAATGTTGTGTTACATCAACAAATTTAAATTTATTTCTATTTAATTTGTGGACATTTTACTCATTAAAAGAAATAGCACACTATCTCTGATGGTAAAATTGGTGTATAAGGTAAAAAATAAAAACAGAATTCCAAAAAATTAAAACGGAAAAAACGGAATTTGGGGAAAAATAAAACGGAATTTGGATAAAAAATAAAATGGATTTCATAGGGCCCTAGGAGTGGAGTGGAGTGAGTGAGCGACATGATGTATAAAATCAACCACTGGCTCTTAGCACCAGCCTACTCTCTCCTCTGCCAGCATGTAGCCCATTTGTAAGTACAAATGTCCAAATAGCTTTGTTACAAGGCTGAGCAAATCATTTGTTTAATTACATTTTTGTATTCAGCATAAAATATTATGCAGGCCTACGTTTATTATATAATAAATATGTTTTCAAGTAATTCTATTGTTGGTTGATTATTTTTTTCACCTTTCAGACGGCACAGATGGTCTCCCTCGCATTATTGCTGTTTATTTCATGGAAATACAATTTTAATCAAAAGTTACTGAATCGAATTGTGGTTTGCAGAATCGAATCGTATCGTTGGATAAAATAAATAATCGTCCTTTAATCAAATCGCCAACTACTTTATCGTTATTGAATCAAATCGCTGTGAAGCAAAAGATTCGCACCCCTACTTCTGGCTGTTGTGTTAGCTAAAATCAGACACTCCAGCGAGGGAGGCATGGCGGACACCTGGCTTGTATAGACTCAGAGGAAAGTGCCGCCCATGCCTGAAGAAACAGTTGGAAGGAATCTGAAAATTAAAGGAACAGAAGTGGTTCCGAAAAGAGCCACAAATAGAGTCTAAAAACCTCAAACACAGTCAAAACCATGACAGGAGCCCCCCCAAGGAACGGCTCCCGACGTTCCCATAGAACCCTGGGCACGGAACTCAGATATCAGGGTGGGATCCAGGATATTCCGAGAAGGGACCCAGCACTGCTCCTTAGGACCATATCCCTCCCCGTTCACCAAAAACTGGACCCCGCGACCAACACGCCTCTTGGCCAGAATGCGACGCACGGTGTAAACCAGCCCCGCCTCAATCATCCACGGCGGCGGCGGTGGTTTGTCGACCGGTGCCAGGACGCTTGTGCTCACCAGTTTAAGCTAAGAAACATGAAACGAGCGGTGAATACGCAAGGATCTAGGGAGCTTTAATCAGATGGTGACAGGGTTGATCTTCTTGAAAGGATCAATGAAACGGGAAGCAAACTTCCGTGACTCCACTCTCAAAGGAAGGTCCCGAGTGGAAAGCCAAACTCTCTGGCCAACTTGATAAGATGGGGCCAAACGGCGCCTTCTATCAGCGGCGGTCTTCTGTTTTCGCCCAGAGCGCAACAGAGAGGACCGGACCCTTGCCCAAACTGACCGACAACGCCGAACAAAATGATTAACCGAGGGAACTTCTGAATCCCTCTCAGTCTCCGGAAAAAGCGGAGGCTGATAACCCAACTGAGCCTCAAACAGGGAAAGGCCTGTGGAGGAGTTACACAGCGAATTATGGGAGTGTTCGGCCCACGCCAAAAAACAACTCCAAGAAGAAGGGTTGTCAGCCGCTAAACACCGAAGTGTATTTTCTAGCGACTGGTTAATTCGCTCTGTCTGCCCATTGGTCTCAGGGTGGAAACCAGACAAAAGGCTCATGGCGGTCCCTAGCTGGTTGCAGA
This sequence comes from Gymnothorax javanicus, assembly GCA_029692085.1. Classification (NCBI taxonomy): domain Eukaryota; kingdom Metazoa; phylum Chordata; class Actinopteri; order Anguilliformes; family Muraenidae; genus Gymnothorax; species Gymnothorax javanicus. Next base: position 22,239,781 of record CM056199.1, read on the forward strand.
AAGCAAGCCAGAATTTAGCCGTAAACTGCGGGCCATGGTTAGAGACCACATCCTGAGGCAGGCCATGCAGCCGGAACACATGGTCCACAATAAGAAGGGCCGTCTCCCGCGCCGAAGGGAGCTTAGGCGGGGCGATAAAGTGGGCGGCCTTAGAAAAGTGGTCCACCACGACCAAAATCACGGTGTTGCCTTCAGAAACCGGCAGTCCCGTCATATAATCTAGAGCAATATGGCTCCACGGACGCTTGGGAATGGGCAACGGCTGGAGGGGGGGAGATGGGAAACCTTGTTCCATGCACAGATGCAACATGCCGCCACAAATTCCTGGATGTCTTTATCCATGCTGGGCCACCAAAAGCGTCGGGCCAAGAATTGCTTGGTCCGGTGAACTCCCGGGTGACCTGCCAAGCAGGAAGAGTGCCCCCACTGGAGCACTTGAGAATGCACCGCCATGGGGACAAACAAACAGCCAGGTGGCTCCCCACCAGGACCAGGATCGGACCGCAAGGCCTCCCGCACAACAGATTCAACGTCCCACTGAATGGGAGCCACAATCTGAGCTGCTGCAATTACCGGCTCGGGAATGAGATTGCGGCCCGAGCGGTCGTAAATCCACGACATGGCGTCAGGCTTGATGTTTTTGGAAAGTTTCTAAACATAAGAGAGGTTTTGCCGTAATCCAAGAACGTGATTTTGTGAACTTGATTTCCTCTCTGAACAGCTCCTCCCGAGATCTTCGCGAGATCTGGGCGAAACCTGACGTCAGGTTGTGCCGTCCAATTAGTACAGACCTAGCCAGAGCCAATCACGGCGCTGGACCTGCCCACACCGGAAACTATTCTAACAGGCACTAACAACGGCAGATCATACTATGCCTTAGTAGCGCCTACACTTTTGGAAATACAAAAGAAGAACCGCAGCTCATTTGAGGTGCAGTTTTGTCAGTATCTCTCCCAAAGCTGCTTGTCCGTTTACTTTTGGATTCGAAGAAAAACACCTGTTTCTCTTCTAGAAGAGGATGCCACCAGATATCAGTGGGTAGCTTTTTTTGTTTGCTGGCAGCAAACAGCCACGGCCAAAGGGAATGTTAGCTGTTTGTGCTCAGCATTTCACCAAAGACAGCTTTGTCGATAAAGGATAATTCGACACAGGATAAGCGTTTCAGCTGCTTCTCAAACCTGAAGCAGTTGCATCGATCAAGCGCTCGGAGCCACAAGCTGTAAGTAACGATATAACAGCAAATAATGTAAGTGAAGCTAACGTGTTACGGGTGGCTTGCAGGACCGCTAGCGATAGCACTAACAACTGGCCTCAAACGCAGGCTTTGTTAAATATCTGAAGATAAAGCCTATATTGGTCGCGACTGTCCGTGACTCACAGACAGAGAAGCTGTAAGTTGCTTTTACTGTATAAGCCAACCTGACGTGATAGCCAGTTGATTGTGGCTGTAGGACTGCAGCTAACGTAGCCAAGTTACTGTTGCTAATGTTTGTTCCCTAAATATGCAAGAGTAATATCAGGGGACATTCTACAGAAGGTGTGTGAACATAAACCTCATTTGAAGCTAACTTTTAGTACTTGTTTGTAATTTGCATGCTTAGTACAACTGTCCATGGTAACGGAACTTGCTGTCTGTAAAACCTGTTACAGGTTGTTATGAATGCTCAGTTACCAGCTACTGCTTGTTAGTTTGTGTGTTGTGCTAATTAAAAATGCTCCTGGTTAACTTATATGCAGTAATTCTGATCGGTATGCTTGTGTTACTTTGGTAAGCATCAATGTGGCAGTTTCATCATAACGTTGCCTGATTGTAGCCACTACAATTAGTGATCGCTTCACTTATCCATGACCGGGATCAGCCGGATACTTCACAAATGTCTGGGCAAGCACTCTGGTGCTACCGTGAAAACAATGCGAAACGCAGAAGCTCTACCAGGTCTGGTATAACAAATGATTTCTCTGCACTACCGTGACATAATTTCATCCCCCTTTAGAAGTTGTTGTGGCTAATAAAAAGCCGAAAAAGGCAGAGATTAAATAGGAAATTCTTTCCTGTAGAATTGATCGATTCGCTAGCTCCACATACGCAACTTGTCCGCGCTAACGGAACTTACGGTCTGTAAAACCTGTATTATGTTCATAACATAACCGAGCTCTCTCTAGCTGTCATTCTATCCATAAAGCTGCTTTCACATCGGACGCGAAACAAATTTTTCGGGGGACAGATTAGCCTACATTCAAAGTCAATGCAAAGACGCGAATACACGCCTTATGGACGTGTTAAGCAGCTTTCATACCAGATGTGAAACTAATTTTTCGCGCGACTGATTACATTCAAAGTCAATGCAAAGATGCGAATACACACGTTATGGGCACGTCAAGCCGCTTTCACACTGGACGCGAAACAAATTTTTCACGCGACAGATTAGCTACATTCAAAGTCAATGCAAAGACGCGAATACACGCGTTATGGGCATGTTATGCAGCTTTCACACCGGACGCGAAACTAATTTTTCACGCAACAGATTACATTCAAAGTCATGACCGCTTATCAGCTACTGCATGTTAGTTTGCGTGCTCTGCTAATTAAAAATGCTCCTGGTTAACTTATATGCAGCAATTATGATAGGTATGCTTGTGTTACTTCGGTAAGCATCAATGTGACAGTTTCATCATAACGTTGCCTGATTGTAGCCACTACAGTTGAAGCTAACCGGAGAGGTGTAGTTAGACCAGACGTTTTGCAAAGTTTGGGGTGCGTTTTTGGGTGCTTGTGAAACGATCGCTTTACTTATCCATGACCGGGGTCAGCCTGATACTTCTCCAATATCTGGGCAAGCTCTCTGATGCTACCGGTGAAAGCAATAGGGAAACACACAGACTATAACCTGTCTGGTATAACAAACGATTTCTCTGCATTGCTGTCGATTGAATATTGAATTCTTTCCTGTAGAGGTGATCGATTCGCTAGCTGCACATAAGCAACTGTTCACGCAAACGGAATTTATGGTCTGTAAAACCTGTATTATGTTCATGACATAACCGGAGCTCTCTCTAGCTCTTGCGCACTATCCATAACTCGCCCATTTTCCGCGAGCAAACGCTGGTCATTCCGACGCAATAAGTAAACCATTACCACGGGCAATTTCCGAAAAGGCCGTTTAGCCTGGAGCTTTCGCCCCTCCGTCATATACCAGCGCAGGAGCTGTTCGTTACGCCACGCTAACGACACATCACAGTTATGCACACAAACCAGCAGGTCCTTATAACACACACCTAGGCAATCCATAAGCTGTTGGTCCACTTTTAGCTGCTCCTCACTGTCCTTGTTTCCCTCTAAACTCAGACCCACCGGATTTTTACGGTCACCGGTCTACACTTGGGCATGTCGACCCGCTCTACAAATGTGTCTATATGGGGTGGATTCTAGCTTTCCCTGCATCCTAGCTATAGAGTAGAAAAACCGCTGTACTCACCACTGTTGCCGTAGGTAAATAGCAAATTCGAGCTTGAGCTGCCAGACTTTCGCACTGCGTCCTCCACTTTCGCCGCTGCGTTTATTAGAACAAGTTCATTTCATTAAATCTATACACATGTACTGCGTTAGATTGCGGAATTTCCCCGCCGATTCTTTATCAGATGGCAGACATGTCTCACGTTTCACTCTGGGGAGGCGGACCTGAAAAACTGCGTTCTGCAGCCTCGTCCCGCCCAACTCCGCCCTCCACAGAGCTGGCCAGTCAGAAGAAAGTGGGCACACGGGGAGTGGGGGCCATAGCGGAAGAGCCACCCCAGTGAGGCGTTTCAGGCAGAGACTACAATGGACTACAAATAGGGTTTTTTGAGGATGGCAGTATGAGCTAAATAAGGACCCTGTTTGGACTTTGAACGATCAGGAGTACTCTAGGGGAGTCCAAGATAAAAATGTAACTTTGGAAATATAGCAAAATAGGTCCCCTTTAATGACCGCTGGCAGTTCTACCTCTGGGGATTTTCCACTAGTCCACAGGGGAGAAGAGGGCGAGACCCCACAACCATTTGGGATTTGAATTATCCAATACGCAGTGCCAAACATGGCACACAGCTGCTTGCGACCAATCAGAGGTCAAAACTTGGTTTACACACCAATTTGAATATATGCAAATGTAATGCTATAAACAGTGCTTCAATGAACATTTTTCGGAGAATTTTGTTTCCTTGCTGGCTTGTGTAATAAATACTTTCCTGTTTTTTAATACGAATCGGGCCTGCTTCTTTTGGACGACGGTCATAATATTTCTTCCTGGTAAAACTTTGGATTTACTTACAGCTGCATCTTGGGGAGGTCTTCCTTAATAAGTACTTTCCTTTCGAAACGGCTGGGAAGTTCACTTTACGCCTCGAGTCAGATAGCCGATGATTTTACACCCGGTCTTCGTGAAAATAGAGTGTACTGCCAGTTGATGCTGAATATTCTGCTGCTTATATTCCAATATTTCGTGTTTACAACGCCGCTGGGATTCTTTGCTCCTACAAAATATTCGTAATCATTTTATTAAAATTTTAAGTATTCACACAACATAAAATGTTGCTATTTAAGTTTCCCATTATTATGTACAGTAAAATATCCGAGAAATATAAATAGTCCACAGTCCAAATGGCAGTTGTTTGCTCTGTCACATTGATCTCAATTACAGAAGTAGCATGTGCGCTTTAATCTTTCAAAATGTTGATACTGTACTTCTTGAAGCACTTCAACCCCTTTGCCTACTTTTATGTTCAAAACCACTTTGACTAGCATTTTTCTTTGCCATTTTCATAGCTTTTAAAGTGTGGAGATTTTTTTCCTCATTTTTTGTTTTGTTAGCTTTTCTATCACAATTAAATGATAAAATATCCTACTTTCATAAATAATTTGAATTTTCAGTAGCTTTAACCTTACATTTTCAACAATTTGAACCTCACATTATTGGCAGCTTCCAGCTTGCCCACACAGTTTCCCCTGGAAGTGCACCTTTCTAGTTCAGTTTTATTATAAGTCAATCGGTCCACAACACAAAATAAATGTTTGCGGTTGGCAACGAGCAATTGGCTCCAGAAAAGTCTTTCGGGGCAACGGGAAATAGCTTCAAAATGAATTATTATAACAAAGGTAAGTCAAGTAATTAGAAAGAATTGGACACTGGCACGTATTTTCAATAAATACAGATACCATTGGGAAGATAAAAAGAAGTAAATGTTCTTATGGAAATTATTAATCCAACAACAAAAGCAAACCAAACTTTATTTACTGAGGATTCACTCTGATTATCTTCACTGCTAAATCTTTATGATAGCATTTATGTGGAAATGCTTCCCACAGCCCAACAACATGCATGTGAGCCTAAGTGGAGACTAAATTGCCAATAGTTCTAAGTATGCGAATGAATGGTGTATGAGCCCTGCGATGGATTGGAAAGCTGCCCAAGGGATGTCCCTGCCTTTCGCCTATAGCTGGCTGGGATAGGCTCCATCTCCCCCCAACCCTAAGAACCAGTGTAAATAATGGGTGGATGGATGGATGGATGGATGAATAAGAGGGTAGTGGGGCATTTGTTTGGTCAAGATGGAAATGGATTTAAGAGGGGGAAAAATACAAAATATTTCTTTAATTTAGATGCGCAAACCTGTGAGAGATCAACTGTCACATCCTTATGATTTCTTAATTGTTTTCCTCTGCAGTCTACCACTCAAATTTTTTTTTTTTCAAAGCAACCATGTCTAGGCAGCATCTCCATATCGGTACTGGGGGCGTTCGGACTTTAGAGGATAAGCTTGCTGGAAATAACAGATTTTATATGAAAACTTAAAGGTAACAAATACTCTGGCAATGAAGAGTAACAGGAGTTTTAAGTAACGTTCAGTACAGACTTGGCTCCTTTTCTGCTTGCCATGTTTAAAGAATCAGTTGAAACTGGTGAACTCCCAGCATCACTAAGACAAGGAGTAAGCACACTTATTGCAAAACCTTATGAAGAGAGATTAGATAATTGGGCTTGTCCATGCAAATGGAGTACATCTCTGCGGCATAAGTGTGATAAAATAAAATTAGCCAGCTGATCGAAAAAAATGTCTGTTTTAGTCATTTAAGTTACCAACATGTTTTATCCATCACCATACCTGCACAAGCAGGAGCAGCCAAATGAGGGTTATCCAAAAAAAGGGTGCACCTGAAAATTACATGGGTAACTGGACAGATACCAAAGCCATACTTTTAGGGCAAATTTTCATTCAACAGCAGTAAAAACTGAAATAACAAATGTATAGACCAAAGATGTTGCAACATTTCCTGCATTACAGTGAAAAAACATGAGGCCGTGAAGATCTGGATGCCGAGGCCAGTCTGGGAAATAGTAACACAATCTAGGATTTGACTTATCCAATACTCTATGTGCCCTGAACTGTCCTTGAATTAGTGAACTACATTATCTAGTAGGTATGCAGAGCCTTGAATGCCAATTTGGGTAATGATAGGTAATTTAATCTAGAAGGCATTTGGGTCTAACATGGGTAACAGGACAGACGCGACCTAAACATACTTGTCCAGGAGCAAGGCACACCCTGCATTCCCATTTCTGTGGCTACTAAACCTACAATATTCCTTTTAAGACCCATTTCATGAGAAAATGGCACTTTTTGAAGAAGTTGAGGAGTTGACCCCCTTGGAATTGAATTAAACTTGGCACATAGGTACATATGGGTGTCTTACGGAAAAAGACCAATTTTTAGGTCTGTATCTCACTTTATCTGCGGATGGTGCCACCTGGAAGCCACTAAAGTGGCTCAGTTTTGCTTTTGACACCACATTTTACATAAACGATCATGACTTAAGGGTACACAGTACCAAATATGTAATACTTTTATCATGACCTGTGACACTTCAAGTCTGGATAGACATCAGCACCACATCAGCGCCAAGCTAGATAACTACGTTATTGGGCCAGAATTATTTAAGAAATAACAGTAAAAATTGAAAATGGGAATGGGAATAAAATAAAATCCCAGACATGTACCAATCTAGAATAGTTTATTATGTGTTTACACAACGAGACTATCATTTTCTGTGAATAGTACCTTGGTATCTTGCTGGGTTAATGCATTGGACGGCCGGCAAGATGGTCAAAATTGATTTTTGTGCATGTTTGCTGTATATTTTCTCAGTAACCCAGATATATACTGTGGTGGTAAATGCCGTTTGTTGTGCTTTTAGAACTCTATTTTCAGGAATACAAAGCATTTCTTTGGTAGTATCTACAATTTCAAGCTAGACGGAGCCAAAGTTGGAGGAAAACTCAAAGCGGGCCATTTCATAGCAGATTGTGCCTATGTTCAGGTGGCATTATTTTGTTTCCCCAGCAAGATATTGATCTGAAATTCCGTAGATACATTGTCCTTTTGGGTTATATTGCAAGATTAGTAAAATCTCAATGGTGGTATTTTCAATGTAGATGATATTCAACATCAAAAGTTGGAAAATTTCGCTCCCAGGGGGGCGCTGTAGGCTGGATGTAAGTACTGGCGATCCCCAGCAATGTACCAAAGAAATTTTTTGAATTGTGATACACACAGCTAGTTTTCTCAGAATATGAAGAGTTTGGTTTGGTACTATGCGGGATTGATAGCTTTCTGACTAAAGGTGGCGCTCGAAAGAGCTAAAGTCCTATCGACCTAATATTCCATATTTCTAGACATATACCAAAGTTCTGCCTTTTGAAATATACAAAGTACATGCACAGTTATACATAAAATTTGTAATCCCTTTAGTATAAAGCTCAGTTGGTTGTAAACTGGTGGTGATTGAGTGTGTTACAAACGCACAATACATGTACTATTACCAAGTACGGGTACAGCGTAGTCAGAAATGTAGAGCATTTTATAAAATACGACCATTCCGAAATTTTTAAACACCAAAAAAGAACTAATGTAAAAGGTGTACCACCATAAGTATGCACGCATACATGCATCAACAGTATACGTTAACTGTCAACTGACACGTCAGCAATTGCATATGCTCACCCCACCGTGAAATTAGGTCACCATTTCAGCCGACCAATTCGTATTCCAGATTAGTCACTACAGTGGTCAACTGAGACGTGATCATATACATAATACACACACACACACACACACACACACACACACACAGTTGATCAAATGGAGGCACAAGTGGGGTAAATCCAAAAAAAAAAAAAAATACAAACACTGAAGAAAATCTAGTAATAATAAGCATATAAAAAACAATGACACGTAGGAAACACAAAAATAAATAAATCTTCCAAATAAATGAACAAACTAAAGAGCATAAATAATGGACCTTCATGACCCGTCAATCAAGTGTAAAGTAACAATCAATCAGATTGCCTTATCTTACTAAGGTCCAGCCTACTCCAACAGCACCATCATATTGTCCCACATTCAATGCAGTCATTAGCTGTGTGTAAAGGGCAAGGTGTCTGACTTAATCGAAAATGGATAAATGCACTTGGGGAACGTGTAATACTGACGAAAGATACCCTGCCTGGCAACAGGGAGCTCAATTTATCCTTTTTCCAAGACCAAAAAAGCAGTTGAAAAAATGTTTGCGATGGATTACGGCATATGGAAGGCCTCCCACTCAACTCAATGTGAATAAGATCAACAAACACTCGGCTGTTTGCTTGAAGGTAAGAAAATGAAATTTTTTTTGCTATTTGGCCCTCACTAGTTAATTACCAACAATTTATATATATATTTTACCAAGACACAGAATTATACCAACGGCATCATTGATGTATTCATTAACATAGTATTATTTTTCCCCAGTGGACTTCTGCATGCAATACCAGATGTAGCTACAAACCAGTAGCTATTCTGCTGAGAACATGATTCTGTAAACATCTCACAGCTATACCAATGAGGGAAATAGCCAGAAGGGAAGGCATAGCGGGTTCTTCCTCAGTTGGTGTGAATCGGGATAAAACAGATATTAATTGATCAATCTTCTCTGTTCGCAAGGACAAGGCGCATAGCATAGCGGTTACAGCGTATCTGACTCCATATTAAATTTAGAACATAAAATGTAGTTTTAATCAATCGCGGTTACAATTAAACCATGCATTTTATTAGTTTGATATGACTCCAATTTATGAATTTAGAGCTATGTTGTGCTTCGGACTCATAACTGGTCTATACCTTATGTCTGCCAGACCAAAAACATCTGAAGAGTTTGGTTCCAAAACGCAATAAGTGCCAAAATTACAAAAATTGAGATAATGCCATAGACCGGTAGTCCTGTGCTTCTTACACATGGTGCAATAATCTGTTTTTAGGAATTCATACGATAAGGTGTATTTCTTCATGGCTAAAGTTTGTGTTTTTCTATAAAATGCAATGGGCGCCAACATAGAAAAAGCTGATTTACTCAAAATGTGTAAAATGGATATACTGCGTGTTGGGAACAAACTCTTCATCTGTACATGTAATGGCCGGTAATATACGGAGGCCAAGTGCAACGACTAGAGAATGAGAGAGTAGCTCGAACACAGTACAAACCCAGAGAATAATATAGACCAAACGAAAGTACTCGAGCTTCCAAAGGACGAATAATAGTCCGAACCACGGAAGCAAAGCGAGACAGAAAAGGGAGAAGAAACTCCAACAATCAGAAGATAGAAAGTCATACAAAACCTGACAACAGATATCTTCGGCTATAGTGCGAAGCTAAAAACAGACACTCTAGCGAAGGAGGCGTGCCGGACTTCCTGCTTATATAGATTCTGGGAAAGCGCCGCTCCAGCTCAATCAACCAGCTGGGTAAAGAATTCAATATCCCAGGAATTCAATGTCGACCTGGGACGAGAGCCGCAAAGAAAAGTCCAAACAACACGCACACCTCACAAACCATGACAGGACCCCCCCCCCCAAGGAACTGCCCCAGAAGTTCCCTGAGAGCTCCTCAGGACCATAACCCTCCCAGTCGACCAAAAACTGAGCTCCACAACCCACACGCCTCTCGGCTAAAATACGACGCACGTTGTAAACCGGCCCCCCCTCAATCATCCGCGGCGGCGGGGCTTTGTCGAGCAGAGCCAGGACGCAAGTGCTAACCGGTTTGAGCCTGGAGACATGAAAAGAGGGGTGGATCCATAAGGATCTAGGGAGCTTCAACCGGATTGTGACAGGATTGATCCTTTGCACAATCTTAAAAAGACCAATAAAGCGGGGAGCCAATTTCCGTGACTCCACTCTCAAGGGCAGGTCCCACGTGGAAAGCCAGACCCTTTTGCCAACCCGATAAGATGGGGCCGAACGGCGCCTTCTATCTGCGGCGGTCTTTTGTTTCCATCCAGAGCGCAACAAGGAGGAATGGACCCTGGCCCAAACTGACCGACAACGCCGAACAAAGTGATTAACTAAAGGAACCACTGAATCCCTGTCAGTCTCAGGAAACAGTGGAGGCTGATAACCTAACTGAGCCTCAAAGGGGGAAAGGTCTGTGGAGGGGTTACCCAGTGAATTGTGAGAGTATTCAGCCCATGCTAAAAATCGACTCCACCAAGATGGGTTGTCAGCCGCCAAACATCGGAGAGTATTCTCCAAGGACTCATTGGTTCACTCTGTCTGCCTGTTCGTCTCTGGGTGGAAACCAGAGGAAAGGCTCACGGTGGCCCCTAACTAGTTGCAAAACGCACGCCAGAATTTGGCCGTAAATTGAGGGACCTGGTCAGAAACCACATCTTGAGGGAGGCCATGCAGCCGGAAAACATGGTCCACAACAAGAAGGGCCGTCTCCCGCGCCGAAGACAGCTTGGGCAGCGCAATAAAATGGTCAACCACGACCAGGATGACCGTGTTGCCTTCAGAAACAGGCAGCCCCATAACAAAATCAAGAGCAATATGGCTCCACGGGCACTTAGGGACGGGCAATGGCCGCAGCAGACCAGAGTGGGGGAGGTGGGAAGTCTTGTTCCTAGCGCAAAGACAGCACACCGCTGCGAACTCCCGGATGTCCTCAATCATGCTGGGCCACCAAAAACGTCGGGCCAAGAACTGCTTGGTCCGATGAACTCCCCACTGACCCGCCAGACGGGAAGAGTGCCCCCACTGGAGAACTTGGGACTGCACTGCTAAAGGAACAAACAAACAGCCAGGCGGCTCCCCACCAGGACCGGGATCATCTCTCAATGCCCCCGCACAACAGACTCAACGTCCCACTGAATGGGAGCCACAATCTGAGCTGCCGGGATAACCGGCTCAGGAATGGGGTCGCGACCGGAGCGGTCGTGAATCCGCAACAAAGCGTCAGGCTTGATGTTTTAGATCCCGGGTGATAGGTTAACGTAAAGTTAAAGCGGTTGAAAAAACGACCACCGCGCCTGCCGAGAATTATGTCGTTTAGTCTGTTGGATGTTTTGGACATTTTTATGATCCGTCCAAACCACAAACGGATGTTCAGCCCCCTCCAACCAATGGCGCCACTCTTCTAACACCAACTTGACAGCCAACAACTCCCGGTCACCAATGCTGAATTCCGTTCGGCCGCCGACAACATCCGGGAGAAGTAGGTGCATGGGTGCAACTTATTGTCCTGAAGGGAGCGCTGGGACAAAATGGCACCTACCCCGACTTCCGACGCATCCACCTCCACAACAAATGGGAGGGAGGAGTCAGGCAGAACGAGAATGGGTTCTGAGCTAAATCTTTTCTTTAACTCCTGAAAAGCAGCCTCAGTTGCTGGAGACCAAGCAAACGATGAGGAGGTATTCTTCTTAGTGAGCGCGATAATGGGGGCAGCTACCGCGCTAAAATTACGGATAAACCTCCTATAAAAATTAGCAACCCCAAAAACCATTGCACCACCTTAGCGTTTTGAGGGGCAGGCTAATCCCTGACTGCTGCCACTTTGTCAGGATCCATGCGGACCGACCCTTCCAAATCAATGAAGCCAAGAAACGAAACTGTCTTGGCATGAAAAAGCATTTCTCAGCCTTGACAAAAAGCTTGGCTTTGAGGAGGGCCTCAAGCACTTGTCTGACATGTTGTTTATGCTCTGAGAGAGTTGAAGAGAAAATCAGAATATTGTCAAGGTAGACAAAGACGAATCTCTCCAACATCTCTCGGAGGACGTCATTAACGAGTGCCTGGAACATAGAGGGGGCGTTAACCAATCCAAACGGCATGACCAAATATTCGTAGTACCCGTCATACGTATTAAATACCGTTTTCCACTCGTCCCTTTCACGGATCTGAACCAAGTTATAAGTATTCCGGAGGTCTAGCTTAGTAAAAAATGACGCCTCCTGCAGCCGTTCAAATGCGGAGTTCATCAACGGATGTGGGTATCGGTTTTTAATAGTGATATTATTCAAGCCCCTGTAATTGTTACAGGGTCTCAGGCCGCCATCTTTTTTGCCCACAAAAAAGAACCCCGCTCCGGCAGGAGACGTGGAGGGCCGAATAAATCCATTAGCCAGAGCCTCCTGAATATATTCTCCCATGGCCTTTCGCTCAGGCCCTGACAGCGAGTATAATGAACCCCTGGGGGGAGTAGTACATGGGTGGAGATTGATTTCGCAATCGAACATACGATGAGGAGGTAAAGTCGAGGCCCGTTGCTTGCTAAAAAACCTCCGCGAGATCAGCATAATCATCAGGGACATTAGGAGGCAAACAAAATTTCAGAGCAGGCCCCAAATTCTCACCCTGTTCGGAACCTGCCCTCTCTATGTCAGATTCCGAGTCAGAGAAATCCTCCGAATAGCAATCCTCCTCTGGCTGCCGCCAGTCAAATTGAGGATCCCGCTGCAACCCCTCCTCCGCCTCTTTCTGTAGATTAGGAGGGTTGCTCAGAATCACTCCTCAGAATCACTCCGGGCGTCAGCCTCCCCCGTAGGTTGATGCCCGGGATGACACACCAAACTCTTCCTACAGTGGGACCAACAATCAGTGCCCCACTGGACAACTGGGTTATCCTGACTTCCCCAAATGATATGAGGCCTATGTTCCCGTAGCCAAGAGTGTCCTAAAACGACAGGGAAAACAGGAGAACTGATAATAAATAACCGGACCTCCTCGGAATTGCCACCAAAAGAGATGAACATAGTCAATGATTCAGAAACTTTGGTTATAAATCCAGTTCCCAGCGAGCGACCGTCCAAAGATCTAACAGAGCGTGAATGTAAAAGAGGGCAGATAGGAATGGAATGTCTCCTAGCCCACTCTGCATCCATAAAACAATCTACGGTGCCAGAGTCCACAAAAGCTTTGATAAATATTCTGTCTCCCCACAGTCAATTTTACAGGGATTAAAGTACGGAAGGGAAATTGGGTCTGTCCCTCTAGCGCCCCCCCCATACCGCTAGAGGGACTTCCCGTTTCCCTGAAGCTCAGGGCAGCGTGGATGGATATGTCCCAGTTTGTTACAATTAAAGCAGATTATACTTCTGCGAACTGGCTTACGAGCCCGGTTCTCATATGAGCCATCAACCTGCATAGGCTCACCAGGAGTGGAATTTTCAGTGGGCGGGATGGGAGCTGTATGCATGCCGCTAGAAGCATTAGCCCCGTTGCCAGCAAGAGTCAATGCAATACATTTCTCCCTGTTACTTTCGCGGATGCGATTATCAATTCGCACAGTAGTGCGAACCCATTAATCTAGAGACAAACAAGGCTCCAATGTAGCCAGTGTGGGTAAGAGTGTCCTTAACCTCCTCAGCCAAAACATGAACGAACACTGTCATAAGAGGCGCTTCTGGCCAGCCTGTCTCTGTCGCCAAGGAGCGAAATGTGATTGAAAACGCAGCGACACTCTCAGAGCCCTGCCTTAGATGCATTAAATGCGTAGCCGCGTCCTGACCACAAACATCCTGATCAAACACCGATACCATTTCTCTAACGAGAATCTCCACAGTATTCACCACCGGTGAATTAGATCGAATAAGTGGGCCGACCCAAGTGAGTGCTGTGTCGGTTAACAGGGATAAAATAAATGAAACCCGAGACTCTTCATTCAAGAACCGTGAAGGCTGCACTTTAAAAAATATCTCACATTGGGCAATGAAATCTATATCTTCCTGCCTCACCTCCATATCTTGGGGGTAACTGAAGCTTTGGCTCTCGGGGAAGATGTACGGACTGTGCTTCTGCAACATTTTGTTTGATTTTACGTTCTCCTGTCTCTCCATGGCATTCGCCTGAAGGCGAACTCTCTCCGCCAACTCTGCCTGTTGATTGTTCAGGCTAGAAAGACCCTTGCCATAACCAGAGAGAACAGCTTGTTGGTTAGCCCCAACTTTCTCCAACGCAGCCGTTGCTGACGACTCCATGTCGGCTAGAGTGTTCTGTAATGGCCGGTAGTATATGGAGGCCAAGCGCAACGACCAGAGAGAGAGAGAGAGAGAGAGAGAGAGAGAGAGAGAGAGAGAGAGTAGCTCGGACACAGTACAAACACAGAGAATAATATAGACTAAATGAAATTACTCGCGCTTCCAAAGGACGTATAATAGTCCGAACCACGGAAGCAAAGCAAGACAGAGAAGGGAGAAGAAACTCCAACAATCAGAAGATAGAAAGTCATACAAAACCTGACTACAGATATCTTCGGCTATAATGCGAAGCTAAAAACAGACAATCTAGCGAAGGAGGCGTGCCGGACTTCCTGCTTATATAGATTCTGGGAAAGCGCCGCCCCATCTCAATCAACCAGCTGGGTAAAGAATTCGATAGCCCAGGAATTCAATATCGTCCCGGGACGAGAGCTGCAAAGAAAAGTCCAAACAACACGCACACCTCACAAACCATGACAGTACAGCTCAACTCGGTGAAGTCAGAGGCTGGCGGTCCCATCTGCCTGATGGTTTGACATAGAGAATAGCTATGATTAGTGACCATGGGGGCCGGAATTAATGTACAATTAAAACTTTCAAAGTATACCGCAAGAGGTGTTCAGTGACTATATAAAAGTATAATGCAATAAAACAAAAAAAAAAGCCTGTAGGGACTCTCAAGTTTAACAACACACTCTCAAAGCCAATCAGAATAACACCAATCGCAGCATGAAACACCACCGTGTACCAAGCAGGAAGGCCTGGTGATCAGGCAGGCCTCATAGTCCTACATTATACCCCATTGGGTGACAGGACTCTGGGCTGGAAGAATATAAGTTAGTTTGAGTCAGAAAACCACAACAGAATGCATTTAACAATTTATTTCGCCAGGCAGGCACAAGCTTAAATCAGAAAAACCAAATTATACCGTTACAGGAAATGTGTAGAAATAATGAGGTCATACCTGGCGCAGAAACGCACATACCATCTTCCAACACATTGCATATTGAGGCACGTGTAGGAAGCTGTTTACGATCCTCCATACCTATATGGGCTACACATGGCTGCAGCAGCAGCACGTGTGGGAAGTTGACTGCAATCTTCCATTGTTAAAATGGCTACATACACGCAGTTGCATTTGTGGGAAGTCGTCTACGATCTTCCATAACTACTATTGGCTACACACGGCTTGTAGATGCACATATGGGAAGTCGGTTGCGGTCTTCCATAATTATAGACTATTGGCTACACACAGCATGGAGATGCACATGTGGGAGGTCGGCTGCAATCTTCCCCGAATAGTTTGTTTCCCCATCTTTTATGCCGAAACTCTATAAGGGTCACCAATGGCGGGGTCGTAAATTATTGACTTCGCTGAATCAGGAATGTGGCCCCTCCCTGGGGGAAATTTGGGCAGGGACATTTCCAGAGGGGAAATTTACACAAGTGTGTTCTGTACACATTTATTAAATGAGGGTTTGATACAATTCCAATCCCTTCAAAATATGCCCAGTGCAACTTCGGAAATTTAAAGGAGTAGACTGATGCCAAACGCGATATGTTATCACCACTATTTATCATGAAACATCCGGTACAGTACATAATTACACAGATAATTTGTATTAATGTTAACAATGAGCTAATGTCATATAATATAACAAAAATACACATTACATCTGTAAGATTATGGGTGGAATTAGTATTTTAAATCAGTGGGAAAAGTCCTTTGAAAATTGGTGACTAGAAAGCAATGCAAATTATTTCGCTGGTGTAGTCTCTGAAAAGTCCAGTTGATGGCAATGTGGCATTGTCCGGCACTGGTCAGTGTTCGTAAACAGTTGAAGAAAGTTTAATGAAGAAACTAGACATTGACCATTAACCGAGAAGTTTGTGACCACTCCAGCCATGGGCCGATAAGGTTGGGTGCCTTTTGGGTCGTAAAAACCCTTATCGATACTATCCTTCGAAACAGAAATTCCTTTGCCAGGTTGCTGGTGCCATTAAGATAATGGGGGTAATCCTGCGTATGTGAGAATGTGCACGACTCCAACATGCAGGTTCTCTGCCGCTTACAATTCCTTCGTGCCGCCCAGCACAGGCATTCGCAACACTAGATAATATGAAACATTTAGCTAGATGGTGAAGAATTTTGTAATGGCATGATGTAGTCTGCTTAGGAACTTTATTTGGCTAGGTAGCTAGCCAACTAACTTACTACAATCAGATTCAGAATGTCAGTCGCTTAGCCGAAATGAGTAAAGTTAGCTTGTCATCGAAATTGGTCTGGAGAAAAATGTCGATATAATGAATGTTTGATTAATAACTCGATTATGTCTAATGTAGCTAGTTTAAGGGTTTGCTGCATTGCGTAATATGATGTATTACAAAGTCTAGCTAGCATATTGTCTGACTCATGGCCAACTGACGTTAGACAACATACTGGATCCAGTGTTATTTTTAGCTCAGTGATGGCAGCAAACGTATGCAAACTACTAACCCTGCTTTACACACTCAGTACGATTCCAATATTTTGTCCAGATTGATCTCAATGTGCATTTTATGGGGTGTTTGGCATTTCTGCATCAATTGTCAGCACTTTGCTGTGACTGTTGCATTTCCACCCATTCCATTAAAAGTTTTGATTTCATGGATATATCCTTGTGTAAAATAGGTAAAGGGTACCTCTGGAGGTCAGCAGTCTACATCTCAACACAACCTCTATGGTGCCAAAACATTATTTTTTGTTTTACTTAATCACAGAAGTTTTATCAAAGCCACACAAGGATAGTAAACATAGCTTGTGTCAAATTAGAAATCCACCATTACAGACCTGATCTGCGCACTGTGTGACGTCAGCAAGTTGATTCCTGCCTGCAACCCTGCCTAGTACTCTAATCAGTCAGAATCCTACGCGGTACGGATGCTGTACATGGTGCCCGGGAGCCTGGATCCTGAAGATGCGTTCAAGTGAACAGAATTTATTTTTCATGCTGACGTGACTCACTACATAATTAATATGTCTCACATAAAATGTGTGAGAATTGGTAACCCTGGAATACGCACACATTTAATTAAGTGTTGTTCCTGAGAGGCCAGACAAAAACCAAAATCTAGTTACTTTTCATTAATTAATTTCACAGCTGGGAAATGGTAAAAATAGCCTGCAAAAGCTATAGTCATAGTGTAACTTTAGCCGCTTCCAAATTTTGCTCAAACCACGAATTTCCTGAAAATGGTAATGTTGCTTGACAATTTGTCGCTCTAGAACAGCCGAACGGTCAAAAAGCCCACATTATGAACCTCAAAGATGTGCAATTGTGGCGAGAACAATCCAAAATATTAATATAAATGGGTGTACAGCAAGCTTAAATTTACTATTTCACTTCGAGATGGCACTCTGGCATTTGCATTTCTGATATAAACCTGTACCGTCAAAAGCACAATGTTATTAAATGTCCAACCGATACTTTTCCAATGGGCTACTTGGGGATTCTGTATCATGATATTTTGCGTCAATAAAATTGGTATATATTTTGCATGTAAATTTTGTAATACGTGTTTTTCACTCATTTAGGATTGCTCTTGAGAACTGTCACTGTATACATAAGGACAGTTCACAGTTGATGTGGGGAAAAAAAGCTTAGTTAGGTAAGTGATAGCACCTTCTGTATAATGCTGACTGCAAAAAAGTTGTCCCCGCCCTTTAGCTCTTATCTTTCTCTGGTAATTAGCTAACAAATTAAGATGATTAGCTGCTGTACATACCAAATATATCCAGGTTTTCTACCTGCATCCAGTAAAGCTTTCAGATAAAAACCATTTTGAAAATGCTCCACTTTGCAAACTGGGTGTGCGCGGTAGAAACATCTGCTCATCAACAGACATCTTTTTTTTTTGCTGTTTTTGTTGATTTGCGCATGCGTGGTTGCGATTGCGGCCATTTTGGTCAAGAGGAAGAGAGCTAAATTCAAAAACTGAACAAAAATGTTTTTTTTGTCCACCAATCAATAGACATGTTTATTTCAAAATGCAGCTAATTGAAGGATAACAATCTGGAGTACCTAGAGAGCAATAGTTTATTGGAAGGAAGGGACGATTTATATATTTTATGAGACATTTTAGGACATCAAATCTTGATAATCCCACATAATCCTGGGCTGCTGTTGCCCACAACGAGCAGCCAACCTGGGCAACATTTAGGATATATAAAGCAGAATCACTGACATGTAGTCACTTCGTCTTTCACTTCTCGAATATTTACGTCAGTTCACACATTCCACTTGCTATTTCAAACACCAACCCAATTTTCTAAGTCTTTGATGCTTTGTTTGGTCTTGCAAAATGTCTTGACATACTGAACGCAGAGGTACGTTTAATTTTTTGTAAATTTTTAAAAAATTAATTTCCGCTTGAATTTGTGTATTTTTTGGTAGTCCTATTATAAATGGTAATATTGTGCAGTGATATCGCCCATAGAGGAAGACAGGTTCCGTGAAAAATCCGTCACTGTAAGCAGACCCCCTTGGTGAAAACCCGGTTAGCCATAATTACTCACCCGAAAGGATATCGAAACAATACCATTAGCTAACTGGTTAATCTTCCGTCTTTTCGTGAACAGTACTGTATACATATACTGGCTTCTGGTGATTACCTACCAATGTAGGTTGGCAGGAGCACATTTAATGAGTACCATATATTTGTCATTAGGTCAGTGAAGAATGTGTGTTTTTGAATGGGCTATCAGTAGGATAATCACTGCCATTGAGTGCTATTATGAAGCCAATGTAACAAGCCATAGCCGATGGAGTGTTCCCTCACCAGGCCTTTGAAAAATTCACATTATCATTTAAGATGACCTTTATTTGATGTTGATGTACACAAACTAGGTTACATTCAATCATAAAGTTTGACTGTTTGTACACTAACCAAAAAAATAAGAAACAAGACCAGTTGGTCCGTCAGTCATGTTTTTGTTCATGTTTGGCGTCTTGCACCTGGAACGCTTGGAGGTTGGAAACTGGACATTTAAACTGGGAAATTCAGACCTCTGACTTTGAATGGAATGCAGAATGTTAGGGCCTGTGTCCACAGGATGCGTTTTTTACACCGAAAGAATCTATATCATATACAAATTCTGTGAAGTTCAGCGTTGACAGCGATCAGCGTCCTTGACGCAAAAACGCCCTGGCCTTTCAGATTTTTTTCCTGCTCCGCTCACGGCGCTTTTTGGAACGGCGGCGGACTCGTAAATGTCACCTCTCCCTCACCGACCAATCAAAGTCACGAAGAGGGAGGGACTTGCAATATCAGCAGCAATGTTGGAGGAGAAACTGAGCGAGCTGCTGCATTCATGCTTCAAATCAATTCGCTACAGTTTAGATTCGCTCACTGTACCCTGTTTAGGGATTCTAGGTTTGCTGACAAGTTAGTTACTTAGTACTAATGTTCACTAAAACAACTTACTGCTACAGCCAAACAGCTGTCGCGAGGTACATTGTAATCATGAAGGTTCCCATTTACTTTAACTAGGGTGGCTACATTTCTCGAGGCACAGTCGCGAGCTACGTTAGCACGTAGCTACATGGTTCGAACCATGTATGACCTAATAAGGTTCTAGTTATAATTCTGGAAAATAAATATTCATTGGCTCAGTTGCTGACTATAGGTGATTTTTAAAAATCGTATTAGCAAACCTTTCTAAGGTAACATAACTATAAACTGAGACTCCATTCACAAGGATGGATTGTGGAAGTACTAAGAAGACGGTTTTTGTAACTTAGCAACAGTCAGTGCAGGAGAGAAGCGCTCTGAAAATAAGGTCATGGGCACTTTCAGTGCAAAAACACATCCTGTGGACACAGGCCCTTACACTGTAAAACAATTATACTTTGTACTTGGAAATAAAAACAACCTCCAACACAGAAAATGGTAATGAAAAGATCTTTGATCTCAAAACTCTAATTCAGAAACCTATGCAAATTCTCGTAAGCTCGAGTTCATTGACATAAGCACACCTGACATCAAGGAAATATGGTGGTGCACACAGTAAAACAGTAAGCAGAATAACTATCTCATGAAATTTTTGCCCATGTATGCATTTATTCCCCAGTCGATGCAGGGACGTTGCAACCCATCTTTCTTGACCACAAAGAAGAAACCAGCTCTGGCTAGCGACAAAGAAGTTTGAATCATTCCGGAAGCCATGGACTAATTTATGTACTCCTCCATTGCTTGGGACTCCTGTTTGTACAAGGAGTACAGCGGACCCCTAGGGGCCCATATTTCTGGTAATAAGTCAATGGCACAATCATAGTGTTTATGAGGAGGTAGTGACATTGCTCAAATTTGTTGAACACCATGCAAAGGCTGTGACAGACGAAGGGGACATCCTTCAGGACCAGTGGTTCCTCCTGATGGTTGGAGGAAGAAGCTACAGTTGGTCTTGAAGCTGTTATGGTGTTCAAGCCTGGGCCTCCCCACCACCTGGGCATTTGGTGACTCCATGATGAGAAATGCCACTCTTCAGTATGTTTACTGGGAGTTAGCATCAGCGGCGGACAGGTTACCTCATTCATGTCAGTAAGGTTAATGCCTGTTAGACCCTGGGACTGGAGAGCGGCTGGCAGAGGCATAGTAGAGACCCTCAGGCAGCGAACAAGACCAAGTTTCCATCAGCGCCTGAGTCAATTAGAATCCCAGTGGTAATAGGGTGGCCATGCCAGGTCAGGCGAACAGGAAGGAGTGGATAGGAATACGAGACAGCAGCATCCGAGAGCACCTTTCTATCAGATGTCACTTACGTTCCGTGCACTGGGCATTAAGCAATGGTACGTCTGCAATACAGGCAGAGATTCAACTTTACCCAGTGCAGCTATTCTTCAGGGGGCAGCTTTGGATGCCGAGCCTGGTCAACAGCTATGGGCACTGGAGGAGCCATGTGGGAATAAGCCCCGGGTTCAGCATCTTGGGATGCAGGCCAGGAAGGTGCCTGTAACCGTGCCTGCCTGCCCAACTGTCACTCCTGCAGCCAGACGTCAATCCTTACACTAAGTCGATGAGTGGGTCTTGGTTTGAAGGGAGGACACAGGTGGACAGGTGGTCATCTCATTCCGGATCCATTCTGCCAAGCTGAACAGTTAGATGTCATACAATTTCGAGGGATGCCTGTGCAAGAAGAGTCCCGTGAAATACCACTTATAGTCACAAGTTGATTGGACAGAGTTCCAATGGACTGGTGAAGCTGCTGGAGTTCATCTTCCTGCAGTCCAACTGGCACACCCTGGTGCCTCAACGCGTCAACCGGGATAGGCGTCTCCACGGATTCAATTCCATGGCTGGATTGCACGTTTATAATCCAGATCAGGAGTCAAGTGCGGAGACAGAGTACAATCCAATATTTATTGATAGCATTACTGTAACAGTGGGAGAGAGCCCAGAAGAAGATGGCACAGTCCCCCTCTGATGTTGAGGGCGAAGCAGGATGTTGCCAGTCACTGGCCAGTGGCTTTCTGGAATGACAGAAGTTGGAATACATGCTTCACTGGAGCCAAAGTGTCCAAAGGCGGGATGGAATGCTTGAGAGGAACTTGGTTCCAATCCTGATAATCGTAGAAAGATTGGGAGCTTGTCCCAAACAAAGTGGACTGAGGAACAGACCTGATCACGGTTAACTTGAACGAGATCCCAATCCTGGACCCTGAATAGGCTTGGGACCTTATTCGAATTAAGTAAGTAAAGAGGAAAGCTTCCACAAGTTGCTATCATTAAGGGTGACGTTTAACTTTATAAAGAAAAAGAGTTTCTACTTGAAAATACTGCCTGGTTCTAAGCACAAATAGTGAATTACAATCCAGCAACTTGCAAGTCAAAGCAGGGGTGTAAATACATGTCAAAGGTACATCAGGGAGTAAGAATGAAACAAGATACTGTTGAGGATCATATTTCAGTATTACTCATCATATTCATCAGTAAATCAATAATCATTTTCAGTTACCACATGTGTGCAGCAGTAACACACACACACACACACACACACACACACACACAAGCTGTTGATTTCTGCTCTGATTAATATCTGTTCTTTTAATCAATGCAGTATGTTTAGTTGATTTCTGCTTTGATTGATATCTCTTCAGCTGATTTCATCAATACCTGTTCAGTAAAATCATTAGTTACATTTATTACTGGAAATGTAATCAGTTGAGCCATTTACATATCCATTTGTATCCTATTTTTTAATATATTTTTCTCTATTTTAAGTGTATTTTTCTTTTTTTTTATGGGGACAATATCTCCATGTGCCACCAATATTTTCCAGAAAATGCCATCGAGAACATGCCAACCAAAAGGGGAAAGGAAAGAGATGAGAGATAACCAGTGTAATGTGATTGGAAGGAGGTTCTAATAAAACAGATAGTTTGGAATGTTAGTATTAGTATTCTTTTGCATGCAGAGACTACTCCAGGCTTTAGGTCATGAGCTGAATAAAGTCTGATAATTTTCTGAGGTGTCTGACCTAAGTGCACTGCTCTGTAGCTAAAGAACTTGTGTTCGGGAAAACTAAAACACTGAAGAAACATTGAGAAATTCCACCATTTGAACATCTAAAGGGACATTATCACAGTACAGCATGTCACAATCTATAGCTGCATATCCCAAATCAGTCATGTGTTGGAAATTTTTCATGTGGGGTCATCCTTTCGAATTGTTTAGATGTTTGTGCTAAGTTTATGGAAGGCGCTATGACACTTCTGGTAGATGTATTTTTCAGGAAATACCGCTAGTGGCGCTGTAAATAGCGACGTCATCCCAGCTCACTATGGCAGTCATTTTCATCTGTATTGATTGCATTAAAGCATTATGCATTGTGATGATAATACTTGAACATTACGCATCTTTTGTGTGATATCCAGCTATTAAAACGAATCACCTGCCTCGAAAGAAAGCGGGTAAGTTAGATTTCCTGCACCTAGACCGCGACTATGTCTGCATCACTGACATACAAACATACATGACAAATGGCACAAACTCACTGTGCAGTACAGTAGCCTACCCCGGGGATATACATGATATAGAGGATCTTACGTGTAAACGCGTCACATGAAAGTTATTAAATGAGTTGAGTAAATTTTGCATTTGTTGCGAGCTCTATGTTGGTACAGAGCAACATCACTAAGATCTGTCTATAGATCTACCGGTGTGCGAGGGATAAAATTCCAGTCACAAAATAGATTTTCAGCCGACATTCAGCAGGGTGGGTGGTCAACAGGCAAATGGTCTCTCATTTTCTTGGAGAATACTCTGCTCTTCAGAGATACAATCTGATGGAGATTTGTCCAGGTCTTGTGATTGCATAAAAGCGTAAAATCTTCACCCCGCCCTTTCACCATGCAAGGTTTTTTTTTATGGTGCTTATGGTGGGGTTTTAAAAGTGATTGATTTTCTGCACCCAGATATGGCCATTTTTATTAAAACATATTGCTGTGTATAGAATTTCTATTGAAATTCTTAATTTTCAAGTCTCACACTGTGTGATTGTGTTTAAAATGTAGCAAAACTCCAGTGTACTACAGTGCTGTGAAAAAGTATTTTCCCCCTTCTTGATTTCTTATTTTTTGCATATTTGTCACACTGAAATGTTTCAGATCATCAAACAAATTTTAAGAGTGGGTTTGCGGGTAGGGCAGGTGAAAAGTGTGGAAGTGGGGGGTCAAGAGTTTTCAAAGATATTTTATTGGTAGGACCGCCTAACTGAAAGATGACAACCCACAAAATAAGAGCTGGTCTGGTCTGGTTTCGGAGTAATCAGCAAAAGTTCGATTTCAGCCTTTTTCAGCCCATTTTCAATGAGAAATTTGGGTTAATTTCTAGCCCTTGCCAAGCAAAAGCTGCCAAAGCTGCAGGCCTCCAATTTTTTTTCAAGCATGCTTATAAAGTGGTGTCTTGTTACTGCAAGTTGGAAAAAAATTGATATCACTGGTAGGGAGATCTAAGCACACCTACACGCCCACCTTTGAAAGCCCTTTTTCCCTATGGTTCAAAGACACCCCTGTATCTGAGATGCTGCAGGGAACTGGACCACAAGCAAGGTATGTGCTGAAAGTTGAGGCTTTCATAATCAATATTCAGAAATAAAATCTTTGATATTTCTTCCCTGGAGAAGGTGAGGAGTCCATGAAAAACCCTATTTTCATTCATAGACCAGTGCTGCCATCTGTTGGGGAAGTTGGAAACTATATGTTACATTCAGTTTCAAACTTTCCCAACAGATGGCAGCGCTTATATTTTTCAATGACAAGGATGTTTTGCAAGATTTTGATATCTATTGATCATCCTCTAAAAGTGGAAGTCCTTTATGGCAGAAAAAAAAGAGATAGATGCTGAACAGCTCTGGAGGCATTTTGAGAGAATTCCAACTGGAACAGTAGGGATCACGTGGTCAAGATGGGCAATTGATATGGAGGGGAAAGCAACAAGACCAAGAAATGTTGAACTTGTAATTATATAAATATTTTGATATTGATAAGATACCATTTACATCATCATTATATGGTGTGATTAAGCCAAAGTGAAACCACATGGCATGTACAAAAATATACGCCAAGAATTGAACATGTATTCATGGAATTTGACAAGACTTAATTCAAAATTAGGCAATGTATGACAACACATAAACTGGAGGAAGTTCTATTGTAAAACGGGAAATTTTTCGGGAAACGGGAAATCCCGAGATGGGAAATACCAGGCGGGGTCATCCTGGGATGACCCATTTATTTTAGTCCTATTCACCGTTGTTCATCGACATGGATTTGAGCCTATTCAACAGGGCTGCCGGCGGGATGGACCGCCGAGGCCGTCGTAACTCATTCCTCATTTACAACTGCTGTCGCCCTCCCGATCCGAGCGCTGATTGGACGATCACGCGTGCTCCGATTGGATGCCGCTGTACAAATACGTTCCAGTGCAAGGTATTCCCCGAGAAGTAACCAGCCAAATCCATGAAACCAACCTGCAGATCGACTGGGCATATGACTGGTTCCCCTCACAGCACTGCACGCTATATCCTTCTAGCGGAACCAGTCCCATAATGCCGGCTGCTTTGGAATGCGCACGCATCAGCCGTTGGTGTGAATTCCTATCAGACTAACGGTTTGCTCGAGGGCGACAGCAGTCGTAAATGAGGAACGAGTTACGACAGCCTTGGCGGTCTACCGGCAGGACGTAAACAAACACTGACAATCAATATTTGTGATTTAATCATGACACCTTTTGTTTAAAATCCCACAGGGTAGCAGCTACCATATACGCAAAAATTTTTGCGGCTAAAATATTTAGCATAGGCCCCTCAAAGCACCTTTTGGCGAGTAAAAATGTTCGTGAGCGTGGCCTAAAGCATCATTTTCAAAAGTGTAGTATTTGCCGCCAAATCCCTCTTGATTACGCCCACAAGTTACGAGCTGTGCACATGAACATGTAACAACAAAACACCTGGCTGATTGATGAAAATCACTGACAAGAAAACTTGACTTGCCAGCAGAGAAAAATGTTGGCGTGTAATTGGAATCGCTGTACTAATCGACACTTCATGATTTTCGTGATCATTTTTATTTGCAACAAATTTTTGCGTATGCAGGACTTCATTTCACCACTGCTGGCACAAGGCCTAGGTCATTCAGCTAAAAACAGTGAGGTTCAGATCAGCGACTGATCACTTTTCCTAAATAGGACATCATGCACAAAAATCATGTAGGCCTACCCTACATTGAGGGCTAATTTGTGTACATTTCCAACATGGTTGTGTATCAGGATAAGTGCCACATTCACATTGCAGCTGATCTTGACTTCACAATGATAGCCTATCCTGTTTGAAAATAAACCTACGTGATCCAACTGGTAAGAGCAACTTCCACTCCTCAAATATCTCCTGTGACATTTTTTTGCCGATTGCTCTGTCTCGACAAGGTTTACACTTCGAGCGGTGGTTGTGCAGAGGGTGAAGGCACTTCCTTGATGGATTCCAGCACAATCCCAGGCCATATCGATGTGCTGGGCATATTGTTATGCCTGTCACATCCAATCCAGGCAAAGCACTGGGGTCAAAAATTCCAGCACGCAACAATATCAGTTCCTGCTCATTTCTCACATCGGCATGGGGAATTTTAAGCCATCCAACATATGCTTGGACGTCCTTGGTGCACTTTGTAAGCAGAATCACTTTCGAATCAAGCTTGTACTTCCTGTGCAAGCCACACTGAATGTCCATGTGACTAACGTCAGCTAAACTGCACTTCATCACAGCTGTCATTTTTGATTATGAACTGAATAGGCCTAGCGAATAGAAGAGATTCAACTGAACAAAGTTCACTATCAATCACAAAACAGTGTGAATAAACTGGCAGAAAATCAAGCCATCAGCTTGTCCAGGAAGAGAAGATGGAGACCATGTTGTGTAACATCATGAACATGATAAACAGGAATAAGGCCTGATGTACACTGGGAACGGACGCGACGAGGGGCGGAGCACAGCGTTTCACCTGCTACACCAGTTCCGTTTCTGCAGCGTATGGTCGCGTGCTGGACATGTTTTCCAGAGGAGATTTCGAGCGCTCGTCAGTGGAAAATGAACGCGTTAAAGCATTTTTTACTTTAACTATAACAAAATATGACCTGGGTACACATGTACTGTAAATTTATTCGCATTCGCACTTTCACATTTTGGTGTTACTATCCATATTGCAAATTTTCGTTGTGTAAACGAGTTGACCGATTAGCATTTTTATGCATGGAGCTGCGAAATAATTAGTACTTAACAGATTATTTTATTTTCACTCATGGACAGCTCCTGCTATTAATGGAAAGAAGGTGATTGCCCTCTTTTTATTAATTTGGAGGCTATAAAGGAGGAGGAGAAGATTTTTGGTACATCCGCTGAATCCTCAAAGATGTCAGTTGGGAGCCTCCACAACCTGGTTGCAGAGCTGGCTTTAGACAGGGACAAACACTACAGATCACCTGATGCTTCAGTCGCTATTTCTGTCCATATAGACTCCTTTTTAAGGTTGTCCTTATAAAAAGTGTTTTCTGGGTCGTACATCTCCGGGTGTTTTTAGAATTTTTTCGATCATCTTCTCCTTGTCCATGTTTGTGCCAAACTGTTTTGCGAAATGGCCGTGACTCTACCCAAGGATACCCCCACCTGGAAATTGGAGTGGGACACCCCCTACCCCCAACTCATTTGCATTTCTCCTGCTGTGAACCTTCCTGCTGTTTTTATCCACAGATGATCACCTTCACTTACCTACATTGAGTATTGGCAAGTGATATGTTTGTTACCAGGGGTACAGTAGGGAAGTGTAGCCTGCAATAAAAGGTGTTGAATTTTAAATAAATCATTTTAACTTCAGAATACACTTTTATAAGATTGATCGTTTTTTTTTAAACCAACATTATAAATCAAACAAAAACAAAACTAGACTCCTATGACTCTGTTACAATCAAAATTTTTATTTTAATCACTTTTAAACTTGTTGTTCTCGTTTTTGATACAGTTACCAAAAGTAATATTGCATGCATTTCTCCATAAAGGTTCAAAAATTAATTGAAAAGAGCCATTTTTTAATGAAAAATCCCTTGAAAATAGCTAGAAAAGGGCTAAAAACTATTTCACTCCCTCACTCCAAAAGGGTTAAAGAACTGTTGACCCCCTACCTCCACATTTTTTACAGATTACACAAGCCCATTTCGTGGATCCACAGTTAATATGAGACAAAGATAACCCGAGTAAATATAAAACGCAGTTTTTAAATGATGATTTCATTTACAGTGCCGTGAAAAAGTATTTGCCCCCTTCCTGATTTCTTACTTTTTTGCATATTTTTCACACTTAAATGTTTCAGATCATCAAACAAATTTTAATATAAGAAAAAGATAACCCGAGTAAATACAAAATGCAGTTTTTAAATGATGATTTCATTTATTAAGGGGATAAAGCTATCCAAACCTACATGGCCCTATGTGGAAAAAGTAATTGCCCCTCCTTGTTAAATCATGATTTAACAGTGATTAACCACATTTTTTGAGTCCAGTTTCACTAGCCACACCCAGGCCGGATTACTGCCAGACCAGCTGAATCAAAAAATCACTTCAATAGAACCTGTCTGACAAAGTGAAGTAGGCTAAAAGATCTCAAAAAGCAACATGTCATGCCGCGAACTAAAGAAATTCAAGAACAGATGAGAAACAAAGAAATTGACATCTATCAGCCTGGAAAGGGTTGCAAAGCCATTTCTAAGGCTTTAGGACTCCGGCGAATCACAGTGAGAGCCATTATCCACAAATGGAGAAAACTTGGAACAGTGGTGAACCTTCCCAGGAGTGGCCGGCCTACCAAAATTACTCCAAGAGCACATCAACTACTCATCCAGGAGGTCACAAAAAAACCCATAACAACATCTGAAGAACTGCAGGGCTCACTTGCCTCAGTTAAAGTCAGTGTTCATGATTCAACAAAAAGATAGATACTGGGCAAAAAATGGCATCCATGGGAGAGTTCCAAGGCGAAAACCACTGCTGACCAAAAAGAACACGAAGGCTCATCTCACACTTGCCAAAATACATCTTGATGATCCCCAAGACTTTTGGGAAAATATTCTGTGGAATGACGAGACATAAGTTGAACTTTTTGGAAGGTGTGCGTCCCATTACATCTGGTGTAAAACTAACACAGCATTTCATAAAAAGAACATCATACCAAAAGTCAAACATGGTGGTGGAAGTGTGATGGTTTGGGGCTGCTTTGCTGCTTCAGGACCTGGACGACTTGTCATAATTGATGGAACTATGAATTCTGCTCTCTACCGGAAAATCCTGAAGGAGAATGTCCAACCCTCAGATTGTGATCTCGAGCTCAAGCGCACTTGGGTTATGCAGCAGGACAATGATCTGAAACACGCCAGCAAGTCCACCTCTGAATGGCTTAAAAAAAACAAAATGAAGATTTTGGGGTAGCCTTGTCAAAGTCGGGCTTAAATACTATTGAGATGCAGTGGCATGACCTTAAACAGGCCGTTCATGCTCAAAACCCCTCCAATGCGGCTTAATTAAAATCATTCTGCAAAGAAGAGTGGGCTAAAATTCTTCCACAGTGATGTGAAAGACTCATTGCCAGTTATTGCAAATGTTTGATTGCAGTTGTTGTCGCCGAGGGTGGCACAACCAGTTATTAGGATTTAGGGGGCAATTTCTTTTTCACATAGGGCCAGGTAGGTTTGGATAGCTTTTTTCCCTCAATAAATGAACTCATCATTTAAAAACGGCATTTTGTATTTACTCGGGTTGTCTTTGTCTAATATTAAAATTTGTTTGATGACCTTAAACATTTAAGCGTGACATATATGCAAAAAAAGAAGAAATCAGGAAGGGGGCAAAAACTTTTTCACGGCACTGTATTAAGCGAAAAAGGTTATCCAAACCTACCTGGTCCTATGTAAAAGTAAAAGTAATCCTCCCAAAAAAAAAAAAAAAAAAAAAAAAAAAAAAAAAATCTAAAGAACTGCAGGCCTTACTTGCCTCTGTTAAAGTCAGTGTTCATGATTCAACAATAATAAAGAGACTGGACAAAAATGGCATCCATGGGAGAGTTCCATGGCAAAAACCACTGCTGACCGAAAAGAACACGAAGACTTGTCTCACATTTGCCAAAAAACATCTTGATGATCCTCAAGACTTTTGGGAAAATATTCTGTGGTCTGACAAGACAAAAGTTGAACTTTTAGGGAGGTGTGCCCCATTACATCTGGCGTAAAACTTCCACAGCATTTTATAAAAAGAACATCACACCAATAGTCAAACATGGTGGTGGTAGTGTGATGGTCTGGGGCTGCTTTGCTGCTTCAGGACCTGGACGGCTTGCCGTGATTGATGGAACCATGAATCTCTACCTGAAAATCCTGAAGGAGAATGTCTGACCATCATTTTGTGACCTCAAGCTCAAGCGCACTTGGGCCATGCAGCAGGACAATGATCTGATCACACCAGCAAGTCAACCTCTGAATGGCTTAAAAAAACAAAATGAAGGTTTTGGAGTGGTCTAGTCAAAGTCGGGACTGAAATCCGATTGAGATGCTGTGGCATGACCTTAAACAAGCCGTTCATGCTCGAAACCCCTTCAGTATGGCTGAATTAAACAATTCTGCAAAGAAAAGTGGGCCAAAATTCCTCCACAGCGATGTGAAAGACTCATTGCCAGTTATCACAAATGCTTGATTGCAGTTGTTGTCGCCGAGGGTGGCATAACCAGTCATTAGGTTTAAGGGGGCAATCAATTTTTCACATAGGGCCAGGTAGGTTTGGATAGTTTTTTTGCCTTAATGAATGAAATTGTCATTTAAAAACTGCATTTTGTATTTACTCGGGTTATCTTTGTCTAATATTAAAATTTCTTTGATGATATGAAACATTTAAGTGTGTCAAATATGCAAAAAAAAAAAATGAAATCAGGAAGGGGGCAAATACTCTTTCACAGCACTGTATGTAAACAAGATGCCAAGTGGTGTAGTGGTGAACTGACTCACAAAGACTCCTTCTCACTTTCTTATATTGAAGATTTACTCAGCAGCCTGAAACAGGCCGAGACATACTGTGTCATCAATCTGGCGAATTGGTATTGGCAGATTGAGGTGGCCTCATATGAGTATGAAAAAACCACCTTTACCACTCCCCTGGAGCACTTTAATTTGGATTTATGCCATTCACATTGTTTAATATTCCACCTACCTTCTAACTGCTCATGCAGCACTGCCTGGGGATCCATGTCCATACTTGCCTCTTCATGTAATCAAATGATGCAATCAGTTCTTCCCCAGGATTCCAGATCACGACCTTCGACATTTAGAGAAAGTGTTCTGGCACCCACGGCAGCATGGGCCGAAACTGCAATCTGTCCAGGATTACTGATCCAAGTGTCAGGCCCAGATCTCTGTTGAGGGTTATTACATTATCGGGCAGTTATTACATTATCAGTTAATTTTATTACATTATTGGTCCGTTATTACATTATCACTTGCAACACGCACACAAGAATTTGGCTCGATGATAAAGAACTTGTGTTCGGGAAAATTTAAACACTGAAGAAACATTGAGAAATTTCACCATTTGAACATTTAAAGGGATATTATCATAGTACAGCATGTCACAATCTGTAGCTGCATAACTATCCAAAATCAATCATGTGTTGGAAATTTTTCATGTGGGCCATCCTTTCGAATTGTTTAGATGTTTGTGATAAGTTTATGGAAGGCGCTATGACACTTCTGGCAGACGCTATTTTTGAGGCAATACCGCTAGGGCAGCTGTAAATAACGACATCATCCCAGCTCACTATGGCAGTCATTTTCATCTGTATTGCATTAACGCATTATGCATTGTGATGATAATACTTAAACATTACGCGTCTTTTGTGTGATATCCGGCTATTAAAACGAATCGCCTGCCTTGAAAGAAAGCGGGTGAGTTAGATTCCTGCACCTAGACCTCGACTGTGTCTGCATGACTGACATACAAACATACATGACAAATGACACAAACTCACTGTGCAGTACGGTAGCCTTCACCGGGGATATACATGATATAGAGGATCTTCCGTGTAAGCGCGTCACATAAAAGTTATGAAATGAGTATAAGAAAGAACAATAAGAAAGAAACTGGGCAAAAATGGCATCCATGCGAGAGTTCCTTGGCAAAAACCACTGCTGACTGAAAAGAACACAAAGGCTTGTCTCATATTTGCCAAAAAACATCTTGATGGTCCTCAAGACTTCTGGGAAAATATTCTGTGGTCTGACAAGACAAAAGTTGAACTTTTTTGAAGGTGTGTCCCATTACATCTGGCGTAAAACTAACACAGCATTTTATAAAAAGAACATCATACCACTAGTCAAACATGGTGGTTGTGGTGGTGGTGTGATGGTCTGGTGCTGCTTTGCTGCTTCAGGACCTGGACAACTTGTTGTGATTGATGGAACCATGAATTCTGCTCTCTACCTGAAAATCCTGAAGGAGGATGTCTGACCATCAGTTTGTGACCTCAAGCTCAAGCGCACTTGGGCTATGCAGCAGGACAATGATCTGAAACACACCAGCAAGTCCACCTCTGAATGGCTTAAAAAAACAAAATGAAGCTTTTGGAGTGGCCTAGCCAAAGTCTGGACTAAATTCCAATTGAGATGCTGTGGCATGACCTTAAACAAGCCGTTCATGCTCAAAAACCCTCCAATGTGGCTGAATTAAAACAATTCTGCAAAGAAGAGTGGGCCGAAATTCCTCCACAGCGATGTGGAGTTATCGCAAATGCTTAATTGCAGTTGTTGCCGCTGAGGGTGGCACAACCAGTCATTAGGATTAAGGGGGCAATTACTCTTTCACATAGGGCCAGGTAGGTTTGGATAGCTTTTTTCCCATAATAAATGAAATTGTCATTCAAAAACTGAATTTTGTATTTACTGGGGTTATCTTTGTCTAATATTAAAATTTGTTTGATGATCTGAAACATCTAAGTGTGACAAATACGAAAAAAAAAAAAAATGAAATCAGGAAGGGGGCAAATACTCTTTCACAGCACTGTGTCATGGTTTGTGAGGCGTGCATCCATGCTGCTCATTCTCTCTCTGGCCGCTGCACTTGGCCTCTCAATTTTACCAGCCACTACACACTGTATGTAAACAAGATGCCAAGTGGTGTAGTGGTGAACTGGCTCACAAAGACTCCTTCTTACTTTCTTATCTTGAAGACTTACTTAGCAGCCTGAAACAGGCCGAGACATACTGTGTCATCAATCTGGCGAATTGGTATTGGCAGATTGAGGTGGCCTCATATGAGTATGAAAAAACCACCTTTACCACTCCCCTGGTGCACTTTAATTTGGATTTATGCCATTCATATTGTGTAATATTCCACCCACCTTCTAACTGCTCATGCAGCACTGCCTGGGGGTCCATGTCCATACTTGCCTCCTCAGATCAAATGTAATCAAATGATGCGATCAGTTCTTCCCCAGGATTCCAGATCACGACCTTCGACATTTAGAGAGTGTCCCGGCACCCACTGGAGCATGGGCCGAAACTGCACTCTGTCCAGGATTACTGATCCAAGTGTCAGGCCCAGATCACTGTTGAGGGTTATTACATTATTGGGCAGTTATTACATTATCGGTTAATTTTATTACATTATCGGGCATTTATTACATTATTGGTCCGTTATTACATTATCAGTTGTAACACGCACATCTTAACAATAATGTTTTATTTTTTAAAATATGAGTGACATAATTTCATCAATTGCAATTGCACATAACCATCATTCATAACTCGGTGGACTGGGAAAGCATTCTGTGTTGGCAAAGCTAGCGATGCAACCTTCTTCCTCTTTCCTCACAAGGGCTCAATATATTTGAATGAGTAGTTAGATATAGTTTGAATTTTTATCCTCATTTTTAGACAACGAGATGGATTCAGCCATTTCTACTTCCTCACAGAGGTCAAGAGCATGTACAAATACCTTTTTCCTTCACCAAAATCATGCAAATTAACTGAAACACAAAGGAATTCTAAATGCAGCAAGTGCCTTGTCTCAGTTGAGCCATATTCCCCCTCTCTATGAAGCTTAAATCTTGAATTATATAGGATTAAATAGGGTAATGCATAAATGGCCATATTTGGCTTCTGCGCAGAGCGGTTATTAGGACGTGTGAGGGTACCACTTGACCTAACTCCTAAGTAATTGGGACCTCAACAGTTCATCAGCTGTTGCCCAAGCAGTGACGGGCGAACTGTTGACGTCACAGTCACTAGGAGTTAGCTCACGTGCACAAACATAGAATAATACCACGGTACCCTCACCAGCGACCCTGGTCACAGCCCTCACACGCCCTATTGCACCGTTACTCTTATCACTGGCTATATTCTATTGCCAGATGACTATGGATAAATGGATTTTCAAAAGACGCATCTGGCAACACTCCGCCCACTCACCCCTGAATAAATTTGGCCTGACATTTCTGACAACACTGCCGCACCCTCATACACAAATGAATTTGGCTCGATAATCTGGTAACACTGTCACGCACTCACGCCCACATAAATTCGGCTCAATGATCTGGCAACACTGTCATCCACTTACGCCCAGATGAACTGAATGTTATTACAGTATCGTTGAGTGTTATTACATTATCGGGCAGACACTTTTTATTATATTATTGGCCAAAATGTTATTACATTATCGGGCAGGCAGTTATTACATTATCGGTTGAAGTTATTACATTATTGGGCAGTTATTACATTATTGGTCCGTTTTTACATTATCAGTTGTAACACGCCCAGAGGAATTGAATAAACTAACTTATTACATTATCGGTTGAGTGTCATTACATTATTGGGCAGGCACTTTTTATTACATTATCGGTCAAAATGTTATTACATTATCAGGCAGGCTGGTATTACATTATCAGTTGAAGTTATTACATTATCGGGCAGTCATTACATGATTGGTTCATTGTTACATTATCAGTTGTGACAAGCATCATTCCAATGATAATTCATTTTCACTTTTTTATGTAATCAAGTTGAGGTATCCACTGTCATTAGCAGTCATATAAAGCTCAGAGAGAAAAAACCATTGGACGCAATTGAATTAGTACATCCCAAACAGGCAAGGTAAAGCAAAATTGATTAATAACACAGTAGTTCTAGAGTTTTGTACATAAATCTTAAAGTGCTCTCCTAACTCCATCATTCTAAAAATTGAAATTATAAGCGGCATATTTTTCACATACTAATGATTTTAAGCTTTTAAAAAATGATGTTAGAGGATAATCCAATGCTTTTGGTGAGAATATCATGCTGTTGCTTTTTCCATTTATGGTGAATTGCGCTAGGATATCATCTATACTGCAAAAAGCATTCAACTGTGTTTCCACTTCACTTCCCTATAAGTATGGACAATTAAGAGTCTCCAATCAGCCTCACATGCATGTCTTTGGACTGTGGGAGAAAATTGAAGCACCTGGAGTGAACACTCGCAAACACGGCGAGAACGTGCAGTTACCACACGGATAAGTCCCCAACCGAATTCTAGACCACAACAGTGTTACGAACTGCACCGCTAAGCTGAACTCAGTGATGGTTGCCCTTAAATGTACAGCAGAGGATCCGCCCTGTCGTAGTGTACGTTGGGTAATACCTGAAGTCAATGAGGCATTGAGCACCTTTACCACCTGCTCCGTGTGTAATGTTATATTGGGATACCAGGCATACATTCCCTGTTATCAGACTGTTTCCTGCTCATCATTCTCAATATTTGCGGTATACCCCTCGTATGAAAGTGATACCTCTCTTCTTTTTTTCTATTTTGTCAACAAATGCTGCATATTCTATCCAAATAGGGTTTGATTCTCCAGTTTTATTGACATTATCTCTGTCTTGTGATGTGTCGGTAAATGATCTTTCTGAACCTCTACTGTGGCACAGCGGCACCAGGGACCTTTCTGCTGGGTTGCGTTATTTATTGAACGAAATTACCCAAACTTCTGCATTATTCTTTCCCATCCTTGAAAGAAGGTATATGTAACTGTGTTGGGAACCCCAGATAAGACATCAATCCTCAGGTTCTCTCACCCTTATATTTTGGAGTTGATTATTCAAAAGAGTACCGTTCCTGCCATCATAGAATGGTGCCAAAGAAAAAAAAAGAAATCAAATCTCCCTTAGGCAGGGATCAGTTCAAACTGGCAAAATTGTTTGGAGGTTGGACCTGAAGACGTGTTTGAGGGCATATTGTCTCTTGCAGGGTGGATATATATATATATATATGTCTTGCTCATCATGTAACAATATGCATTCCTCTTGCTGGTCTGCAACACAAGGATCAGAGGGTCTGGTTTAGTCAGCTACTGATAAACATTATCGTAAATAACAGACAGTACTCTAGTGCAGACAGGCAACTTGCACCAGTTAAACATAAGAAATCTTCCTTGGAACAATGAAGAAAGGCACATGTCAAACAAAAGGTACTTAGTCTTCTCACTGTGCTTGCATTCACCAGCAAAAATAATTTGCATTTAAATTTTCTGTTGAATTTCTCATTGTTGCTCATTATTCAGCTTTACTGAACTTTTCATAATGATCACTTTCCTTTAAAAAGTTTTAAGATTTTTGTGAATACTGTAATACCATGAGAGCACGAAAAAAAAAAAGAAAAAACTGCTTGAAATGTAAGTGTATTATTTATGCTGAACTCATTAATACGTAACTGGAAACACAATGCACTAAATGCTTAAGATACAGTTACTGTTAGTCTGTCACTGTCGAAAGAAAATGGAAAATCTGTGTTAGATATGCAGTTGCAGGCTATAATTGCTACATTACAAAAAAAATACAAGAAAAGTTCTGGGACATCACTTGCCAGTACTTTACGATTAAATCTGCTATTTCTTTTAAAAGTGTTTTCTAGCCTGGACTGCAATAGCTATACAGCATTTCTTGCAAAATGATGCATTTTAACTTCAGTAAAGTGACCCACTGCACATTTGTGCACGGCACGCAAGTACACATCTTGGAGCTTTATTAACAATTGAAATCCTATATAAAGTCCCATTTCACTTCGAGCAAATATGAGTGTTTGGGCTCTGTCTTACTCCTATTTCAAATCTTATGTTTGCTGTCATCCTTTCTCTCTCCCCGCCCTACGTTTTTTTCTTTCATCCTGATCCACCATGCTCCAACATATATTTTAATTCCAGTTTTGATGTGAGAACTCATCTGCTCCGACTGTTATTGGTTTTGATTCAGGCCTGAGTCCGGAGAAGATCGCTGCCTTTGAAGAGCGATTCCAGAAGGAGCCGCGCAACTTGTTAGGCCAGAATATCTCCACCCTCACCAACCCTCTGGAGGGTTGCCTGAATCGGCAGATAGTGCAAGACACAGTGCACGTCTTCCAGCACATTCTCCCTACAGAAGGAAAGCCCATCACCAACCAGAATCGCTCTGGTACAGTTAATGCTGAACCTTGCACAAACAGTGTCTATATGCCTGTGGATCTCAGATAACACTGCAAAATGCACTCACACATTGGTCCCACATCAATGATACATTCAGTGGCCACTTTATTACGTACACCTATACACCTGCATGTTCATGCGAATATCTAGCCGGCCAATTAAACTCGGAATGTAAAAGAATGCAGACATGGTTGAGAGGTTCAGTTGGTGTTCAGACCAAACATCAGGAAGAAATATTAGGAAAAAATATGATATAAGCCGCTTAACTGCTGATCTCCTGGGATTTTCATGCACACCAGTCTCTAGATTTTGTAGAGAATAGTGTGAAGAACAAAAGACATCCAGTGAGCGACTATTCTGAGGACAAAAATGTAAAATATAAATGAAGGACGTCAGAGGAGAGTGACTGCACTGGTCCGAGCTGAGTGAAGTTCTAACCTTGAAGTGAATGGGCTAAACGCTGCAAAGACCAGACCAAAGTTACAGTGGGCAACGGCTCATTGTAACTGGACATTTCAAGATTGTAAAAGTGTTGCCTGATCAGACAAATCTCGATATCTTCTGCGCCATCCAGATAGTGAGGTAAGAATTAAGCATAATGGGCCCATGGATCCATCCTGCCTTGTGTCAATGGTTCAGGCTGGTGGTGGCGGAAAGGTGAGGGGAATATTTTCTTAACCCCTTTGCGCAGAAGCTAAATATGGCTATTTATGCTTTACCCTATTTAAGCTTTATAATTCAAGATTTGAGCTTCACAGAGAGGCGGAAAATGGCTAAAATGAAATAAGACACTTGTGGCATTTAGAATTCCGTCGTATTTCAGTTTCCTCTCATAATTTTAGTTCAGAGTTCACAAACACAAAAAATCTTCATGAAAATCCAACAATTAAATTATTTAAAAAAAAACTGAGAACTTAAAAAGAACTTTAAAAAAGCTGCTGGATAGCTCACTCGGTTGAAGCACTGTATTGCGTAGCAGAAGTGACTATCAGGGCGTGGGTTCGTGACTATCTAAGCTTGTTCATGTTCAGGTATCCTCCGCCCTCGTTCTGAACTTGCGAGCATTCAACCAATGAGTGTATAAGAAGCAGTGGCTGACAGGCGCGTGCTTCGGAGGAGAGCCGTGAACTGTCTTCACTCTCCTGAATTGGGAACAAGGGGTCGCATATGAGCAAGCCTTGTATATAGTTCCCTAACTGGGCATTCCAGATTCGGGTGAGATTGGAGATGCCAAATTAATAAAAAAAAAAAGAACTTAAAAATGGCTTAGGAGTTAAAACAATACATTTAGGGGATCATAAATTCCTTGACCATAAGTGTACTTCATCTGACAGTGATTTTCAAAATTATCTACTTTTTTATGAGCCAGATACTCCAAGTGGCTCCCCAAGCTGTTAGAGCCCTCAAAATCATGCACTGTCAAATTATAAAATAATCAAATGTTTAACAGAAATCAACTTTTGACTCATGGGGCTCTAAATTCGTAGACCAGGCGCAGGCGCGGCGAATGGGGGGTGCGCCGCGCCAACGGGGTGTGTCCAGGCGTATGTTGCAATTTCGTGCCCGTGCAGCCACAATAAGTACTCCTCTGTCCAAGATCGGTCCCTCCTGGCGCAAGTGGCAAAGAGGGAGGAGAGAAGGCGTTTTTGGGTATAACACAGTCGAGTCAAATCTTCACCAATCAAATGAGCTCCTCTCCTCGCCTTTAATGTGTTGGAATATAGAAGCCTCTGTCCTATATCTGCATGATGCATTAATGTTGCATTTTACTTTGCTGCTTCAGGCATGTTTTCTGCGCCGCTTACGTCTATATTAAGCATTACGAATATGAGTTAGCTGGCTAGCTAGGGCATTCGCGAATTATTATCATTAGGGAACTTGAATGGAATTACGACGAAACTACGTCAGATCATTCAAACTTATGAAGTTGGAATGAAATATGACGGTTGCTCATTTATTTCTTCTGCCTGCGTCATTGGGAAGAGAAACGATGGATAGCGTGTTCCTATTATTACACCCTGTTGCCGCTTAAAATTTTGGGATTAACATGCATGGACAACAATGCAAGATACGTTACACATTTATTTTCAATATGTGATCTTAACTCAGTATGAGATCATAGCAATCAGGCTGTATTCCTTTCCCCACTAAAACGATAAAACCTAAGTGACAATAATAGTATTAAGCTGCTTGCACACTGGGACGAGGCGAATTTTTCAAGACGACAGATTACATTCAGAGTCAATGCAAAGACGCGAATACACGCGTGTATTTGCGTCTTTGCATTGACTTTGAATGTAATCAGTCGCGGCGATATTCGCTTTCAAGGTCCGTGTGAAAGCAGCTGAAGGGCACATACCCACATAGTTTCTACACGCCCACTCACGCCACCATATCTCTCTCTCTCTCTCTCTCTCTCTTTGATCTGACATCAGGACAGTCGATATTGATAGTAGAATTTATGTGCTGATTCAGATAGTTACATTAAATAGTGGTTGCTGTAATTATTTATTGCATTGAAATGTGCCTGACATTCTGGAAACCTGCCTGTGAAGTTTCGGTGACGTGTGCGCACTGTGCGCCGGTCAGCCAAATTACCACTGCACAGGAAGTAAACCAGGTTGGAGCTGGCGAGCTTTCTGCGCAACTGCAGCGAAGACTTTTTCTCTTAAACTGTCACTGCGTCTTGATGAATATGTGACACCTCCCCTACTACGCCGCCACACCCATCTCGGCGACGCTCGTCTACCAAAGGCTGCGCACGGTGTTGCACCTCACGAAATTACCACTGCGCGGGCTGCGCCGAACGAAATTACCATTGCGTGGGCTGCGTCAAGCTACGCCACGCTGCGCCACCCCGCGCTGCGCCAAGAAATTAGAGCCCATGAAGTTCAATGTGAATTCATGATTTTCTAGCGAAACTTAGCATGAGTTTATCAATATTGGCGTGGAAGGACATCAATAGTCACCAGTAACCTCTCCATACCAAAAATATGCCTTTTGCCCATGATAAAGTTTCGAGTTTTGTCCATTTCTCTACAAAGCCACATCAGCCAGCAGTTGTACTCATTAATGGAGTTGTTTATTTTACAGTCAGAGCGTTCACCCTGCAAAGGAAAGCTTGCTATTCTGATCATTCAAGCAAAACACATGCTAGTATAAACGCTTTTCCCATCCTATAAAAAGCGAGTATTACTCAGCAATACAGTAATGTCTGAAATATACCTAATTTTAAGAAGACAGATATTCCACTGTCAGTAAAAAGCAGGCAATATGCTGCTCAAGAATGAACAGCATTGGTGCAATGAACGTAGCAGGGGACTTCTGAAGTCCTGGAACTGTTTGCACTTTAAACAAACGAAAATGTCAGCATTCAATTTTGTTGAATGTGGTATAAATTCTAAAACATTGCCACATTGAGCAAAATGCCTCCATATGCAGTATTATTAGCAAAGGCAAACGGTTAGTCATACTCACAAATGTGGCAAACAAGCTCTGTGATCATCATGGCTATGGTAAACCAAAAATGAAAAACAGCTTGCCAGCTCGCTAGCTAGCCATAAGCACTCCATACTACTCCACTGTACTCAGTCAGAATGAAGAAAAACTCTCCATCATTGAAGTCCTCCTCCAGAGAAACAGAACAACAGAGCTTTCCGGTACAAGGAACCCTCCAGTGCTGTTCCATTGGGAATAACTCCCATTATCCATTTTGGTATCACATTGCCATATGTAAATGTAACCTAGGCACTTCTGAGTTGGTTTTAGAAGTTTTTTCTTTGTACTCACGTCATTCTTGTGCTCACAGTTGAGAGAATACAACCTAACTAGCTGAGTTTAAATACTTTTCTGAGGGTCCAATCAAAGTCTTTTAATCACTGTGGAAAGTCTATACTGTCTTGAATTGGATGAAAAATGTGTCAATTAATAGATAATTACCGGGTCATAGTTCACGTGTTTTACACAGATAAGCCTGAGCGAGCACTAGAGTGTCTGGATTTCAGTGAGAGATAATATAAGGATGTAACCACTGAATTTGTCGAGGGACGAATCTACACATATATCAATGGAAGGGAATCACATGTTTTAATATCTGATGACAATAATTGATTGTAGAATGACACCGTATCAATACCATGTTGAATTTTTACTTCAGAAGACTGATTTTTTTCCCCTACTTAAGTGAGATACCTTTGGCCTATTGTAGCTGAAGTGGTTGCAACAAAAGATATCAATTTTTTCTGTTGCAAAAGATCATTTTTATTAACTACTGGATAGATACTATGGGCAAGTATATTGGGCAGTTTGCAAATCAGGCTTGGCTGAGGAGTTTAATTCATACAATTCCGGAGAAACAGGGATGGGACTTAACTCGTACATATTCTAAATCGGTAACGGGCACTGCTTCCTCCTGAATATACAAGGCGTCCACAACTGCGCAACCGTGTTGAAGCACATTCGGCCCCTTGGTATCAATGGTGCAGCAATCTACTGTTGCTGACAATACGCATTGGCTTATGGCCGCTGTCAACTGGGGACAAAGCGTTATTGGAAAAGTACTCAGTAA
Organism: Gymnothorax javanicus; assembly: GCA_029692085.1. Taxonomy (NCBI): domain Eukaryota; kingdom Metazoa; phylum Chordata; class Actinopteri; order Anguilliformes; family Muraenidae; genus Gymnothorax; species Gymnothorax javanicus. The sequence continues at coordinate 22,281,716 of CM056199.1, forward strand.
AGTGGCTGCCTCATAATTTATACTGAAATACTCATAAATTTATATTTCCCTTCTTCATTAGGTGATAGTTCTATGATGGGTATATGTAGTATGTAACAGTATGCATGCCACATGTGTCAACGTGAATCTATTCATATTTCAGTCAACATACGTAATAATGAGGCAATGCAGTCTGTCTAGACTGGCTATTTGCTGACAAACTTGGGCTGGGGCATCCTGTGGGTCTATGCGTCAACAACATGATTTCTGAGGCTTTTGACTAACACCTCTGCCAAAAAAAAAAAAAAAAAAACAAAATTGTATTTTATCTGCGGTAAAGCGACAATGTCTTCTCAAAATAATACTCATTCACACACTCTTACAAATACCAGTATTAAATGCCCTTTATTCCATTTTCCCTAAATTTAGGAAGGTGTTGGATGTTCTCCAGTCTCAATGCAATGCGTCTTCCCTTCATGAAGGAGTTCAGCCTTGAGGAGTTTGAATTCAGTGAGTCCTATCTCTTCTTCTGGGACAAGGTAAGGTAAAATTTTTATGAACATTACTTATTTTGCTTGTTTACAGACATTGGCAGTACCTCCAGTCATTATGGTATTTACTACTCGAGTAATCCAATTCACTTCATCACTTAGGATGAACCAGTCACAGAGTCAGTACTAAAAGGTCTGACCTCCCACCAGGCCAGCAGTCCACTCCTTTATGATCTGCAAGTCTGTACGCACAACCACTAAATATGTCCGGATATATTCCCAAAACTATAAGGATTATGTCAAAATATGGTTGTGCCTAGCTGAAGCCTCATCATTTAAGCTGAGCATTTATTATTTTGTTCTATAACTGGAAATATTTCATATACTTAACATGCATTTGTGAAAAGCAAAAATCACTGTACTATCATGTACATACTGTATGAACAAATATCAAATTCGTAGACTGAAATAATCTCAAACTTTATACAGAAAGCAGTCAGTATGGAGCACTTGGGGACAGTGGTTTCATGGGAGAACAGGTTCAATTGACCCACACTAGACACTTGTTTATTTAATTTCTTAGCATTTGCAGTGATGATGCTAGATAAATAACAATCCTGCTACCTTGATACTACGGGACATCAGAATGACTCATGGTTGAGGTCCGCTTGCGTGAACTACAGTCTATACTATTGTTTGTTCTCCTGAAGAGCAAACCTTTAACTCTTTTAATAAATATTCAACATGGAGTTTAATGCAGACAGTTCACATCTGGATTTGAGTAAGAGTGAGTAAGTTCCATTGATGTGTGTCTAGTTTCAGTAAAAAAGCATTGTTAAGCTTGTGGCAAAGTTACAATTGTTCTGGTTCTCCCATTAACCTCTTAAACCTGAATGCTCCCGGTACTGGGGGCAATCAATAAACATCATAAATACAGCATGTTTTCTATTAGCAACATTATCATGCGGCATATCCACTTAAAGGGAAGAAACTCAGCGAAAAGCACATGATGACTGTTTTTACTTCAACCAAACATAATTCGAGTACAAAACAAGTAAATAAGCATGTAGCAAAACACAGTATAAAGTAATGTCAGCGCTCTATCACTAGTGGTTCTACTGAATTTGTGCTATGCATGCAAATGGTGCATCAAATGAAATAGGAAGGTCCAGAATCCTGCGATGTAAGGCATGTCATTTTAAACCAACACCACACTCTAAGAACAGCAGGAATACAGTTTACATTCTACAGCAAAAATAATTTCTTACCTTTGATATTCCGTGATAAAAAACTGTGTTTGAGCGTAAATCTGTGCTGGCTATTGTTAGCCCAATACGTCCGTGTTATATTGAAACTAGATCTGCGAGTCTCCATGTGTGTTTTTTCCAGGGATACAAGACATAAAATTTGTCAATTGATGTAGCATAGTGGTTAGGGCAATGCATTTTCTCGCAGGAGACCCAGGTTCAAACCCTTTGTTGGCTTGCACTCATTTTAGGCAGTAGAAGCATTATTCTTGTATAAATAATTGCTGCGGTGTTCATTCTTTTTAATTTGTACCATTTTTACCTCATCTTTACATTTATAATTTTGTTTATTTGCTTTTTTTTTTTTTTTTTTTTTTATAAATCTGCTCCAGTGGAGTCAAACTTTATTTTCTTTGTATGTATTTTTTCAGAATGGACTGGCAAAAATACAAAAAAAGTAAAAAAAAGTGGTTGTATTTGGATGGACTGTATGCTTGTAATGACATATAAGTGAAATTAAATTAGTTTTACAGTTCAATTTCTGAGAAATCTGAAATGGCTGACGGTGCCCGAAAAGGTGCCCGAACTGTCAATTTGGAGAAGCCACCGACACATTCCTCTCTAATTTTGCTCTGATTTACTTGATGAGAATGAACTTTGGCACAGATAAAGATGAGATTCTGTGCTGTAATTTTTAGAGGTTTCAGACTGCAACTGAATAATTTCAAAAAAGATTAAAGTAAATTTTTGTTAGGTGGAAATGACATCTTTCATTTATGCTGTTCCATCTTCATTTACTCTGACTTAGTGACATATATACAGATTTTTACACTACAACAGCAATCCCCAAGGTGTTTATTTATTATGATACCAAGATTATTAAAATAGACCAAGTTGTTGCAGAGATATACTCATTTCGTTTTGGGCATATCATTTTCGAGCCAGAGGCTCAAGGCTTAAGAGGTTTTAAACCACCATCCACGAGAGCTCTATATCTACTATGACAGCCTGGATTTCATCATATGTATTCATCCCCAGTAACACCCTAAACACCCATTCTTACCAGTCCATTCACTGATTCTTTCCTGGTACACAATACATGCACTGTCAGAGGAAATAACCACAGCTAAAGCTACCACCAACTTTGGCCATGCAAGTATTCAAACCCGCTTGTAGGCTTTACAGGGAGGAAAACCCTAGCACATTTCAAACAGCTCCAGCTTCCAAACTACCGTGCAATCTGGCATACCAGAGGACCATTTTGGATCATGGAGAATTAAAAAACAGGTTGCTGGCAAAGAGTCCCATGAAACTGCAATTTCTAACAGTTGGAGGACTGAATGATACACCTGATCCACTGCAGTACTTGGAAAGGGGCCGGCATAAAATCCACGGCTGGAAGGAATGCCACCGCCAGTTCTGAGCTATCTTCCTGTCAGAGGATTATAAAGATGAACTGGCTGATAGGGTGCGGAATAGAGTTCAGGGAGAGGGTGAAAGCATTAGAGATTTTACCTACATGTACCAGTCCTTGTGCAAGAAATCAACCACTGAAAAAGGGGAGATCATGAAATTGATCCTGAAAAACATTAACCCCCCAACTGGCCAGTCAGCCTAGAAGTAGCAGAGTTACTTCTGTTGATGGGATTATCCACCTTGGTAAGCAATTGGAGCGGGACCAGAATAAGCAGTTGCAGTATGAACAGGGGAAGAATTTGTTGAGAAAAGCAACCAAGCCTGATGCCTCTGAATCAACTGCTCGGCCTCCTGAGAGAATTAACCCTGTCCAATCCAACCAACCTAAGCATAACAAATTCCTCCAGGTGTACTTTTGGTGATGCAAGGCAAGCCATGTGCATGCTTCCTGTCCTCAGTGGACTTCTAATAATGCTTCATCTCCCAAACCCTCACATCAGCAAGTTTCCAAAACTTCACATGCCTAAGAAGTTGTCCTTTCATGCTACCCTTGGTTCCCTCACTCCCTCTGGTTCCCTGGGAGCAACCACCTCTGTAAACTCCTTCACAGCACCAATTAATAGCCCCTTCACTGCCAGTTGATCGTACCACTCAACATTAGTCCACGGTAAGGAACTGCCATCCTTAATGCTGGTTCCTCTCACACTAGAGCTGTGACAACGAACTTCAAAATTCGATATTAATTTGAGCTGGAGGGAGGGGTAGAACATTCGAATGCTGAAATTCACGTTCGAATGTGGGGGGTTTTTTTTGCGCATATTTATGTATATATAGCCTATCTTGATTTACGTTGCGTAAGGATGCAAGTCAACGTCATGCATGATCATAGGCATGCATCAGTGCAGCGCACATCTGTAGGAAGTTTACAGCATGGCTGAAAACAACGCAGCAGCAGCAGAACTGGTTCCGGAGACTGAAATCACTTTGATCTAAATTGTATTGGCATTGATTTTATTTGTTTTAGTCAGTTCGTGTGTCATATTAGCATACTGTACTGAATTTGCCAATGGATAATGTTAAGGAAACGTCTAGCACTTTGATTCCTTATTAGGCGTTCATTTTGGTCCATTTGTATTGGAGGCCAACTGTGAGAAAATAGCCTACGTACTGTTCTGAATGTACAAATACAGATCCAGTGTTGTTTGAAATACTGCTGACGACACCACTGTTGCACTTTTATGTTCATTTTGATATTTATTTTAATATTGGCAGTGACAAAATAGCATTGTCTGGCAGCTTTGAAAAATGGTTGTATTGTCACTGACCTGCCCTTTTGCAATGGATATATTTGGCTGCTTTATTAAACGTTATTGCTGTACTTTTGTGAGTCTGTTTTATATATTCTAGACACTCCTAAGAAGTTTCATATTGAGTAAGAGTTGAAGTGCATTAGATATCTTGTGTGCTTATTAAAATATGATCATAAATCCTTCCAGATTTTCATTATTAATGTGCCTTTCAAAAGGAAAGCGCGTGTTAATGGGGTTGAAACGCCCTCTAGCGAACAGACCGTAAATGACACCCATATTATACGCATTAATGGGCTAAACCATAGACTAAAATTGACCCTTAAAATTCGAACATAATTCAATATTTGACATTATAAGGCAATCGAACTTCAAATTTTATTTTGGAGGAAAGTCACAGCCCTATCTCACACACTGATAAATGAAAATGTGTGGACTGAGTAAAAGGACAGCAGGATATGTTGAAACCTGGGACAAGAGGGCCCCAGTACTTAGCAGACAGAGGAGAAAGACTTAGGATAGAGTAAAATCAACCTCAAATTACAGTCCCAATCAGTGACCCTACCTTGTGTCATCTTGCCTGCCTGCAATCTTGCTTTCCCTGCACTGGTGGGGCTTGACTTTATTATCATTTCTGATTTGCAGTTTGATGTCTCTTACAACCATTACTGGTTTAAGTCTAACAAGAAGCGCCAGTATCAGTTCTTAAGAGACTCAGCTGTGAGATCCCCACCACAGCTAGCCTTCTGCTGTCGATCCTGTAGACTTGGTTCCTCTGCAGCTATGCCCTGACCTCCTGCAGGTGCCACCATAAATGCCCACCTGGATGATTTTGGGAAACATCATTTGTTACGTCAATTACGGGAAAACACAGATGTCTGCACTAAAACATTGAGATGCCCTAGTGTTCTTACACACAAAATAGTCCTCACCCACAACACGCCCATCAAACAGAAGCCTTATTGGGTGTCACCAGCCGAGCTCCAGATAATTAAGGAACACTCGGAGGAAATGCTACGAAAAGACCTCATAAAGCCATCTACCTCTGCATATGCTACTCCAGTTGTCCTGGTGCCAAAAAGACAGGATTCAAAAGTAAGATTCTGTGTCCATTTTTGGAAACGTAATGCAGCTACACACAGATGCCTATCCTATACCAAACATCAAGAAATATTGGAGTCCTTAGATAGAGCCATGGTGTTCAGTACCCTGGGCCTCAATAGTGGCTACTGCCAAGTGCAAATGGATAAAGACAACAAAGAAAAAAGACTGCCTTCATCTGTGCCTTTGGGTAAAATTAGTTCAAGATGATGCCTTTCAGACTTAAAAATGCCCCAGCTATCTTTCAGTGGTTGATGGAGCTAGTCCTTCGAGACCAAAGAGGGAATGTTTGTTTTGTACACTTGGATGACATCATCATCTATTCTGAGACAGTCGAACAGCACAGCCATAACATACAAGCAGTTTTTGACACGCTATGTGAGGCAAAACTTACAGTGAACATGAAAATGAGCCAGTTATTTTGAACCTCATGGACGTTTTTGGACCATGTTTTTTCCTTTGTTGGAGTTTAAGTCGACGCTGAGAAGATATGGACAGAACAGAACTTCCCTGTCCCTCAGAACATTACGGAACTTCAATGATACCTTTGGATGCCTGGCTGGTTTCATGGTTTCGTGCCCAGATTCTCTCAGCTGACCGAACCTTTGAAAGCTCTAAAATGGAAAGGAGCTAAGTTTATTTGGACATCCTCTTGTCAAGCAGCCTTTACAGCCTTATAACAATGTTTGGTTCCCCACCAATCCTGGGTCATCCCAACTTTAACCTCCCATTCATTGTTTATATTGATGCAAGTGACAGCCATCTTAGTTCAACAGACTGAGATGGGAGCAGAGCAGATCCTTGCTTTTGCCAGCCAAACTTTGAATCAGGCAGAGTAGAATTATTCATCAACAGAGTAAGAATGTCTTTCTGTTGTTTTGGCCTTGGAGATGTGGAGGTATTACTTGAAAGGCAGACACTTTACAGTGGTGACAAACTATTCCTCCCTTGTCTAGATTTTTAAAACACAAAAGCCCAGTGCTCGTCTGATCCGGTGGGCCTCTGAGAGTTTACCTATATGGTAGAATATTGAAAACGTAAGTACAATGCAATACTACAAATGCTTTGTTACAAGCTCCCCTTGATGACCCCCAACATCATCCTGCCATTCGTGCTGCTGTGTAATGCCCCAAGAGGGGACACCTCTCAAAACCTCCAAGCTACAGATGAAGATGTTCGGAAAACCTAGCAGGAGGATGCCATTATTCAAAATCTCTACACTGAAATCATGAAAAAAGGAGAAGTAACTGAAAATTCTACAACTAAGTTCACTGTATTGGAGGATAAAATATACTGAATGGTGCAATTACCTCAAAAACCTTCACCAGGTTCCTGTAAACCTCACCATTTAGGAGATAAACCTACAGTTTTTTTCGAACACGAGGTATTTATCGTAGGATAGACACCTGGAAATTCACATTTGACTCCAAGCGCAAGCGCTCGGTTTCAAATGAAATTTCCAGGTATCTAGCCTACGATAAATACCGAGTGTTTGAAAAAAAACTGTAGGTTCATTCGCTGGAATGAATGGTAGAATCCATATTAACTTCGCCAATGGCTTCTCCATCATTATCATGATGATCCTTTATCTGGCCATTTTGGGAGATAAGAAGGTTGCAAGCACTGGTGTACTGGCATAAAATGAGCATGGATGTCTGATGTGTCTAAATATGCCAAGTTTATAAACCTGAAACCTGGAAGCCCCCAGGGAAGCGCCAGCGAACTGTGGTACATGAACCTTGGGAGATGCTTGGAGTTTACCTCAGGGGACCTTTACCACAAAGCTCCAGCGGTAACCTCCATCTGGTCATCTTTGTTTACTATTATACCAGATGGGTTGAAATGTTCCCCCTGAAAAAAGCCACAGTAGAGTCAGTATCCCAGATACTGACAAAAGAGATTCTGACTCACTGGGGTGTGCCAGCTTACATCCTATCAGACTAAGGTTCCCAGCTTGTATCTGTCTTTGAGGTAACTTGCAAGTGGCAAACATCAAACAGAAAAGAACATTGCCCTACTACTGTGCAGATAAACCTGACAGAGAGGGTCAACTGAAGTGTGAAAACACTGATTGCTTGATATGTGGAGGAAAATCATAAGAACTGGGACAAATACTTACCAGAGTTCCGTTTTGCGCTGAATTCAGCAGTGCATGACTCCACAGGAGTTACACCGGCAGACTAGAAGTTCAATTTATTCATTCAGGTTTCTGTAAGTTGGTCTATATCACTGAAGAAGTCAGATTCTGCTCAGCCTGACCACATTCAATAACTGCAAATAGTGGAAAAACTATTTCGACCCAGCATTGTTTGCTTTTGATCCATGAGAGCCTGGTTTTCTTTTTTTATTAATTTATTTGTTTATTATTCAATTTTATGTTTATTTTTTTTTACACCAGGTGGAAAGGTGCCACTACATCTTGCATGCATTTGTTGAGGTGGCTAAGAAGAAGGAGCCTGTTGATGGGCAGCTGGTCCAGTTCCTGCTCGCTGATCCTCTCACCGATGGGGGGCAGTGGCACATGCTGGTCAACCTTGTTGGTGAGCAGCCACCATCCTTTCTGAACCAAGCTTCATCTTCACAATCTTTTCTGCATGTCTCTCTTCCCTCTTATTGGCAGCCATATCTACAGTTTACTTGTATGAAGATATTTTGTAGACCCTTTTTGTAGACCCTGAGAAAAATTTCATCCAGCATGTTAATAACAACTGCTACTATTATTCTGATGAGCAGCTCAATAAAAATATCAATCTAGATAAGTATATATCCATTATTTACTTCAATAGCAGAAGTCTATATGCAAACTTCCAAAATATTAAGGATTATTTATGTCAATTCCCTACACCATTCAGCGTGATTGCCATCTCTGAGACTTGGCTTAGCATGGAGAAGGGGGTTGATTTTGAGTTGGATGGGTATGACTTCAAGTATATGAACATAGCAAATAAAAGGGGAGGAGGGACTGCTTTATATATAGACACAAGATTAAAATATAAGGTTGTAGATTGCCTGACTACTGCTATTGATAATGTGTGTGAATGTAAAACCATAGAAATTGACATGGAAAAAAAGAAGAACATTACTGTCAGCTGTGTTTATAGAGCTCCCAGCTCCAGTTCTGAGGTTTTTAAGGATTTGATGGAAAGTCTGTTTGCAAAGACTGAGCAAAGGGTCACATTCATTTGCGGTGATTTTAATATAGATTCATTAAATCCAAACAGGCATTTAATGTCTGAGGAGTTTACAGCTGCAATGTATAGCTTGAGTTTATATCCTACTATTATTAAGCCTAGTAGAAGAACAACACACTCAACTACCCTAATAGATAATATATTTATTAATAATGTGGAAAACAATGTTGTAAGCAGATTACTAATGAATGATATAGGTGACCTTTTGCCAGTTTTTGGGGTATATGACTGCGATTGTAGGTTAAAGAAAGGTGATAATAATAATACATACCGGAGAATTAGATCGAAAGAAGCTCTAAATGCTTTTTATAGGGATTTGACATCTCATGACTGGAAAAATGTGTATGAAGCAGAGGACATTGATTGTGCATATGATTCCTTTTTGAACACATTTATATCGTTATATGATAAAAACTGTCCAATGCAACAATGTAGGAAGAAATCAAATAGTACGGAGAAGCCATGGATCACAAAAGGATTGTTAAATGCCTGTAGAAAAAAAAAATACCCTCTATAAAGAATTTTTAAAATATAGACCTAGAGATAAAGAAACTAAATATAAAAGATATAAAATGAATTAACAGATATTATTAAGAAATCTAAAAAAGATTATTATAACAAAATATTTGAAAATAATAAAAATAATATCAAGGGAACTTGTAATATATTAAATAAAATTATCAGAAATAGAACAACTAATTCTAGTTATCCAGATCTTTTTATAGATAGTGAAAAGACAATTACTGAAATGAATGAGGTGGTTGAGGAGTTTAATAACTACTTTGTAAAAGTAGGACCTAAACTGTCGAAAGAAATAATCCCTCCCACAACGGGAGATGTTGTACAATATTACGGCGAAAGAAATCCAGCAACACATTTTCTGAGGGATGTGGACAGAAATGAAATAATTGACATTGTCCATAATTTTAAGAATAAAACATCTACAGACTGGAATGGTTTTGATATGGCTCTGATAAAGAAAGTAATAATGGCAGACCCCTTGACATATATTTGTGATCAATCGTTCATATCAGGCTCTTTTCCTAGCAAGATGAAAACTGTGAAAGTGATCCCATTATACAAAGCAGGAGACAAACATCTTTTTCCAAATTACAGGCCAGTTTCCTTGCTATCTCAGTTTTCTAAAATTCTAGAAAAACTCTTTGTTGCACGTTTGGACAGATTTATTGAAAAGCATCAGTTGCTGATAGACTGTCAATATGGTTTTAGAACAAACTGATCCACTTCATTGGCTTTAATGGAAGTAGTTGAAAAGCTAACCAGTTCAATTGACAACAAAAATATGCAGTAGGAGTTTTCTTAGATTTGAACAAAGCATTTGATACTATTGATCATGATATTTTGCTACAAAAGTTGGAAAGGTATGGCGTCAGGGGTGGGGCTTTACTGGTTAAAAAGCTACATTGAAAACAGGCAGCAGTTTGTGCAAATTGGTGATTACAATTAATCTTGCTCAGACATTTCCTGTGGTGTGCCGCAAGGTTCAATATTAGGTCCAAAACTTTTTATTTTGTATATCAATGACATATGTAAGGTTTCCGATAGTTATAATTTTTTTGTTTTTGCCGACAACACCAATATTTTCTATTCCAGGGAGAATTTACAAAACCTTTTGGAGGTCTCAGCTGAATTGGGTAAACTAAAATTGTGGTTTGATTACAACAAATTATCACTTAACCTGAAAAAAACAAAATTCATGGTTTTTGGAAAACGAAAAATACTTTCGGATGCACAGATTGAGGTGCAGATTAACAATGTTAAGTTAGAAAGAGTTTATGATAATGTAGGAGTGATAATAGACCACAATTTGTGCTAGAAACCTCTTGTACACTATGTTCGGTCTAAAGTTGCAAGGAGTATTGGTGTTCTGGGTAAAACAAGGCACAGCCTGAACCAGAAGTCATTGTACATACTGTACTGTACATTTATTTTACCATACCTGACTTACTGTGTCAAGGTGTGGGAAAGCACCTACAGAAGCACCATACAGCCCATATACATAATGCAAAAAAAAAAAGCCATAAGGATAGCATACGATGCAGGATATCATGATCATACCAATGTACTGTTTTTAAAGTCAAAGGCATTGAAGTTCATGGATTTGGTGGAATTCAAAACAGCACAAATACTGTATAGTGCAAGAAATAATCAACTTCCTGCCAACATACAAAATATGTTCATGGATAGAGAGGGGGGATATAACCTTAGAGGTAAACTGAATTTTAAGCAACCTAGCGTGCACACCACTTTGAAAAGCATGTGTATTACTGGCTGTGGGGTGAAATTGTGGAATGGTTTGCCGGAAGATGTCAAAGAAAGTATCAATGTCACACAATTTTAAAAAAAGTTCAAGAAACTTATCCTTGATAAGTATTGACTTGAATGAATGACAGAAATTTTTTTTTTTTTTAGAATTTTTGGTTGTAACTTTGTTTTTGTGTATGTATATTTCGCAGTTGCTTGAATTGTATGGTAAAAAGGATAGGCAGCCATTAGCTGTACAGCTTCAGCCTATACCTTTTCGATTGGCAACAAAAGAATAATAATAATAATAATGATTTTCAATATTTAATGTAACATCACATACTGTTGATCGAAATAAATTTTATTGATTGACTTTTATCACTTAGAGTGATTTAGACGTCTTTTCATTTTCACAGTTTGGTGTTTACCAATGAAAAGGAATTCAGGTCAGTTACCTTAATGAACTGAATTATTGGGAATACAACTGAGGTTTGACCTGCAAAGTTCAGTTTCAATATTAACTGAAATTGGAAATACTGAGCTAAAGATTCAAGGTTTGGAGTGTCTTTAAGGACATTTGGAGTAGAAATGTCCTTCATTTTTTTTTTTTTTTTGGCATTACAAGCACACAAAAGGAAATGTGGATTAACCTCATTCATAGCTTTGTTGTTGACAACCACAAAAAAAGTAACTCTAGTAGTAGGAGGGAGAGAGGTGGAGAGGTTGAGCTTGGCTGAGGGAGGGAGCAGGGCTCACAGACTGAGCTGGTAGGTGTGACCTATGCAGAGCAGATCTGTTTGTGATTTAGAAAACAGCAGGAATTTAAAACTGCACGTCTCAATGCTGAAGTTGAAAAAAAGGTCTGGCGACTTTGAAGACTTAGCAGTTTAGCCAAAATTGTCTGGATTGAGAGACATAGAGGGGACCTCTTTACTGATTAACTGAATGGGAAAAAGAATCATACGTAATTTGAGTCCTTTAAAGTGTTTTTTTATATTTGGCAGAAAAATACGGGGTCATCCCAAAGAAGTGTTTTCCTGAGTCATTCAACTCTGAATCGTCTGCAGTAATGGATGACATACTCAAACATATGGTAAGCCTTATCAAATCAATGTGAACTTCTGAGAAAAATTCTTCAAATTATTTGGCATATCTGTCCTTCACAGAGAAATATGTTTTGACTTTACATTCCACCATAAAAAGGGAATGACTTTCATAAAAATCTTTGGTAAATATATCACTTAAACTATATCCTAAATATCTCACATTTCCTGTTTCCACGCATGTTAGTTCATCCCACAAATATGATAGATTTGGTTGAGCAGAAAACGCTGAAATTATTGGCTGTATGGGAAACCATAACACTCCTTCGTTTTTTCTGTGTATTTCAGATGAGGGCAAACTATGTTAAGCTGAGCGAAATGGTGGCCAATGAAGCTTATGACGCAGACATAGAATTATCCATTGATGGCATGATTGAGAAGGTGAGTATATGCTGTCTGCTGGCTGTGCTCAGACAATCAATATTGCTGAACCAGCTTGGGTGGAGTACGCATCCCTTCTGTGGGAAAAAAAGGGCAGTAAGTTTCAGTGATTTCTACCACGGCCTAAGCCAGGTGTGCAACACACTGCACATAAGCAGCAGGCTTCTGTAGCTTTGATTAGTAAGCAGGCTTCTGTTTAGTTGATTCAAAAACAAAGTCAGGTGATGTATTTGATTTCTGTAGGCTTGATCAATATTTGTTCAGTAAAATCATTAGTTGTGATTATATTCTTTTAGAATCATTTATGTATCCATGTATATCCTATACCTCTGGCTATATTTTTCCTCTCTTGACTATAATTTTCCGCTCCTTTTTAGTGATGTGCATGCTTATCTTTTGGTTGAAGTTCTGAAGGTTAGTTGGCAGTGTTTTGGTTAGCCCATCCTGTTGTAGCGTGAGAATGAGAAGGCGGAAAAACCATATTTGGAAGATATTTCCTGTGATGAAGGTATAAAAACTGGGTGTGAAAGGCAAGATGTCAGTTCTTCTTGCGCAAAAAGAACTCGGCTTTATATTCATCAATATGCCACAATAAAGCCTAATTGTCCAAAGAATCTGTCTCTCTCCAATTGCTTGAGGATGGGGGAACGTCATGATTTGAAAATATGTCTGAATGAAAACCACAACAATATATCAGTGGCGGCTCATGAACTGGCAACTGAGGAGGCTTAAAACAATCCCGTAAAATTAAGGATTAGTCACAACCTGTTTGTCTGTGTGTGTTTAGGTTTACCGAGTGGTCAGTGTGTGCCTGGGCAGCCCCCCCGTGACCTTCAGCTGGGAGTACAGAGATAAGGACAAAAATTTCCACCGCCTGCCCCCTCTCACACCACTGCAGTTCTACAGGCAGCATGTTAAGCCCCTCTACAATGTGCAGGAAAAGGTAGGGCGATCTCTCAAACCCAAAGGAATGGGTACTCTCTGAAACCATGGTAATGGGTCAGCTCCAAACCATGGTAATGGGAATGTGCTCTGAAACCCATGGTAATGGGCACTTCCTAAAACCCATGGTAATGGGAATGTGCTCTGAAACCCATGGTGATGGGCGAGCTCCAAAGAGCCATGGTAACGGGCATTGGTCCTCTCCTCCAGCTCACTTCACTGGGGCTGAATTAGTGCTGATTCTAAGTGTTCCTCTGTGCCCACCTTAGATCTGCCTGATGAATGACCCCAGAGCCCAGAATCCATATGAGGAGTTGTATACCGTGAAGTATTTGGGGAACATGGTGGGCGGCCAGGAAGTTTTATTCAACAATCAACGCATAGAGGTATTGAAGGAGGCTGCAGCCAGCTCCATTAAGGCTGGAGAGGTGAGTGTGTGTTTGTCTTCAAATGGGTATGTCAGTCACTGCGTTTTAAAATTTCCTGGTGAGTAGCTAAAAGCTTGCCTAGGAATTCAAGGCAAGCTTTTTTGCGGCCCTCGTGGCTCGTTCCTAGGCTGGGGCAACCGGAAGAATGAAAAGATTTGATGACCACTGCATTTTTCACAAAGAACTGATTTGCTGTGATGGGCATGTTACTCCAAGATAGATTTATTCTAAGGTACAAGGCCCATGCTGATGCATAACAAGTTTAAACTTAGTTTACCTCTTACACAAAACATGTTGAGATTTTGAGAAGCATCCTGAACCTATTCTCCAATTTACGCTTAAACCTTTTAATGCAGTTGCATGGGCCAAATAGAAGTCTATCCTGAGAATAAAGAAACAAAGTGCAGATTTATCAAAAAATTGACATTTTATAAAACATTTTTATCTAAAATTAAAATTAAAAAAGGAATAAAATGAAAACAAAATCGCGAGCAATATGAAATTGTCAGTTGCATTACAGGGGCTTACCTCAATAGGCGATTGGTTCAAAAAGCGTCACTTGGTATGGGTTGCCCAATCACAGATCGGGTATCTCTCGTTTTTGGTTCCCCAGTCTCCACGAAGACTTGCTCCCATCTTTGCCGCTGCAAAACACTGTTGGCGCTACCGTTCTGTATCATACGGAATGTCTACCAGCGGAGTGTAATGATGGAGATGGAACCAGTCTAGTTTTCACAAGGCGGACGTTTTTTTTCGAGCTTTCTTTTTGTTAGGTGCACACTTTCTTCCTCACCTCTATTTTTTTTAGGCGCGCTATGGTGCACGCACTCAAAAGTGTGCCTTGAAAGATAGTGAATGGTATGTGTATGTTTTTGTGCATTTCCGCGCCCTCTTGTCTGTCTGTGTTTCCGCTTTTTGTGGGTGTACTTGTGCTGTTTGCACGTGCGGTCAAAGCAGCCCAAGTGCAAAACCTTCATATTACTTATGTTTTAATTCAGGCAGATCTGAGTAAGCTCCTTCGTCATTTAACCTCCACATTTAATTTGTTTGTATGTGTGCAATACGTGCTCTGTCCTGCAGGCGGTGTGGTTTGGCTGTGACGTGGGAAAGCAGTCTTCCCGAGGTCTGGGCATCAACGACATGAACTTGTGAGTATCCATGGGTGTTTACCTTTTTTGGCTGTTATTCTGATATTTAACTCTGTCTCAGAAACACTTTCTTTTTAATTACTTTTAATATTTGAACTGCGTTCACCTCCAGCTTGTATTTGTTCCTGGGTGTTACAGCCCAGGAGTATTTTCTGCCGCGATGACGGCATATTTTTAATCTGTATTCGTGATTCCTGTTTGCTTGCTTATCATGCATCACTTTTCATTTCCTTTCTCTAACTGGTGATTCACAGGTTTCGGCATGAACTGTTGTTTGGGATCTCGATGAAGGACATGACCAAGGAAGAGAGGCTGGTACATAGGGACTCCACCCCAAGTCATGCCATGGTCCTCGTTGGCGTCACAGACAAGGTATTGAGCACAGACAGACCAGATTGAGCACAGACGGAAAACTGTACTGGACTCAGCCAGCCAGTCAGTCATTCAATCTGTGAGAGAATGATAGAGGGTGGGAAGGGTGGAATATAAGGGAAGAATGTTACAATGCTTAAAATGGCAGAAGGAAAATTGGACTCGGTGAAGCAATAATGAATAGAATGACAGATTTGGATTTTGCCTGCATGAGCTACATAGCCGAAGCGGCACCTCTTACAGGCTCCTTTTAATCTCAGATTAGTGCGTGTGATATCTATCCCCATTTTCTCTCTCAATGAGCAATAAGGTGCAATTTTCTCACCGCATGCGAGCAGGCCTTAAATTACTTTATAGACTAGGGCTGGGCGATATGACCAAAATTTTATCACAATATACTATATTTTTCATAACCCCAATTCCAAAAAAGTTGAGATGCTGTGTAAAATGTAAATAAAAACAGAATGCAATGATTTGCATTTTACCTTTTTATGAAAAATATTAGCTCATTTTGAATTTGAATGTCTCACTTTTAACATCAGATATGTTGTCTGTGTTCTCTTGTGAATAAAATGTGGGTTTATGAGATTTGCAAATTATTTCATTTGTTTTTATTTACATTTTACACAGAATCCCAAAAATTGGGGTTGTATTGCGATAATGATATTGTATTACAATTAGGGGTGGGACTTGTAAACGTGTATACGGTTAGTCAATCATAATTTTTCTAAAAAACACTAACCGTGTACACGGCAGTTATCGGCTGCGTCTGAAAAGTTTAAAAAAATTACGTCCTATCGTCTAATTCCTAACCACTTTTCATTAACCTGTGTAAAACGTCATGAGGTAAAGGAAAGGTGTAAAGGGGTCTCTTTTACAGCTTAGGAAGAGAACCGCACTAATAAGAGAATCTGAATGCACTTACACTAGGCACAGTGATCACTCGCCTCCTGCCCGTCACGCTTGTTTGTTTTCGTGATTGGCCGGATGGACGGTCATCGCGGAATTGCGGGATAGCATTTCCTCCTTTCTTTTCAAAAAGGAAGCTTCAGTGTACCATACGCTAAAGGTGATAAATTAGGAAGCATTGTAGCACCTTTCCTTTACATTTAAAGAATCCGAACACACTTATCATGGCTGCCACATAAATACTTACGGATCGTTTTCTAGGAGTCAGAAACTTTCCTAAGCAAAAAAGACTATTCGGATGCAGCCATCGTCTCCACGCTCAATTCCTCTTTATGTTGCTTTAAAGCACGATTGGTTAAATGCTCATTACTTATCTTGCATATTTTTAACTATGTTTTTTTTTACATTTTTGGTGGACGTTCTGTTGGCCAATAGCCTATATTTGCATACACAATGTCATCCTCGCGTCTGCTCGTTAAAAGAAAAGCATATTCATTTTGTTATTTGAATGAGAACACGTAAAACGCAGTTTACATTTCTTTTTGTTTTAGCTTTGTGGATGTAAAAAGTGTTTCTCAATTTAGTGTTACTTTATCCAGCTACTTTTCCTCCTCAATTACAATTCACTTTAATGACGCTATGAAACGTAACAATAGTGAGACGCAGCTCCCACTGTGAGTGAGGGATGCAGTTTGCTGTTTAAGTTTACAAAACAAATTGTACAAAAACAAGGTACAATAATAAGGACAATGCCAAAAAAAGCAGAGCTAAACTGTTAGAATTCATTCATGTCCATGTTTTTGCTTGTCAAAATGATGATTTTCGTTTATGGTAAATTCATTTACAATGGTGAAAGGGCCTAACATTATTCATTTAGTTGTGATTTTATGCCTATCTGATGTAGGCCATAATTTTGTATTGAAGTAACCTACAAATTCATTGTTACCGTCTATTGATTTAATAAATGTATCTGGCTGATAACTGCGTTAATGGATGTGTGGACTGTGTTATTGAAATGGTGACAGTGCCCTCTAACGGTTGTATAGCGGTCAAAATCCACAAACTCTGAAGAGACATGTACACGCAATTATACGGCGAGTGTACATGTTTAGAATTTTTTGTACACGTTCCCACCCCTAATCACAATATACCATTTTTCGAAGTAATGGAAATTACTATGTTGTATGGCTTTTGGATAATTTTCAGTTCCACTTTGTCTAGTGCGTTAGTGGTACTTAAAACCTGTTTAAGGTAAACAATTTTGAAATAATACATTCAAATGTTCTTATTATCCTCTCCTCATCTAAATACATTTTGATACATTTTGATACTTTGAAGTATAAGACATGCAGTATATAGAACAACAATTTCAAAAGTTTGATCCTTGGCTCCCAAAAACCCTTTTGGGCCAGGCAGAATGTGAAAAAAATGACAGCGAACTGGATGTTGTTTGTGTCCGTCAGAGATGAAATATAAAAAACACATTTTCATATCACAATATAAACAAGAGCGCTTTGAGAGCACAACATCCCCTGCCAGAGTCGCGACTGAGATTTGCATATCATCAGTCTATCTGCAGCATATGTGCGAAGTTTCAGGTAGCTTGAGGATGGTAGCAGTGGTAAGCAGCCTCTTTAGGTGGTCAAAGGAGGAGGCTGCCTGGGGGAGGCGGAGGGAACCCTCAGAGATATCAGCTTAGTCAGGGGAGCAGCCACCCTGGAGAACCCTCCAATGAATCGGCGGGAGAAATTTGGCAAAGCCCAGGAATCTCCACAACTCGCCTTGGTCTTTTGGCTCCAGCCCTTCCAACACTGCCTGCACCTTCCAGTAGTCCATCTCCAGGGCATGCTGCATCACCACAAACCTTTCGACAGAGAATGTAGTACGATGGAACTTGCACTTTTCTGGTTTAAGGAATAACTGATTCTCCAGGGGCCTTAGAATCACTAAGTGGACTTGGTGGATGTGGTCTTCCTAAGTTAAAGAGAAGACCGGTCTGTCATTGAGGTAGACATAGATGAAACGGGACATCATATCATGGAAGACATCATTTATGAGATTCTGGAACACAGATGGGGTATTGACGAGCCCGACTGGCATCACCAGGAACTCATGGAAACCCTAAGGTGTGTTAAACCCTGTCCTCCTCTCATCTCCTTCCTGAATGCTTGCTAGATGGTAAGTTTTGCGCAAAGTCAGCTTGTTGAAGAATTAGCAACCCTGGAAATTAGAAAAGGCTGAATACATTAAGGGTAAAGGATAAGGGTTCTTGATTGTTACTGCATTCAATCCCCTGTATTCAATGCTGGGAGGCAGTGACCCATCTTTCTTGACAATGAAGAAGAAACCAACTCCAGCTGGCGACAAAGAAGCTCAAATTACTCAGGACGCCAGAGACTGACTTATGTATTCTATTGCTTGGGACTCCTGGTTAGTTTGGGAGTACAACCGACCTCTAAGGGGTGTAGTTCCGGGCAGTAAGTCAATGGCACAATCATAGTGTCTGTGCAGTGGAAGACACTATGACTCTAACTGATAGTTAGAGGAAGGATATGCAGCTGGGCAAGAGGCAGCACAAGGACACGACTGAGAACAAGATGGATTCCATTCCAATCAAAATTCGGAAGGCCAGTCAACTCAAAGATTGTGATGTTTTAACCAGGATCTCCCCAACGCCACCTAGGCATGCATTGACTCCATGATGAGAAAAGCCACCTCTTATGCATGGTTTCCTGAGGTCGGCATGGGCGCCAGTTGTGTGACTTTTGTGACATCAGAAAGAGCAGCCTTGGTCAAGTCCTAGGACTGGAGAGGAACTGGTAATGGCTTGGTTAGAATCTTCAGGCACCAAATGGGACCAGGGTCTACAAAATTCCTGTCGGCGCCAGAATAAATCAAAGCCTGGATGGTAATGTGGCGGCCTTGCCAGGTCAGGTGAACAGGATGGAATGGACAGACTGACGAGACTGCAGCTCCCAATAGCACCTCCCTTACTGATGTTGATCGCGTCCGTTGAACTGGGCACACAGCTAAGGCATGTGCAGCACTTCGGCAGTACAGGCAGAGATTCAACTTTATCTGGCACAGCTGTTCCTCTGGAGGCAGCTTGTAAAGCTGAGTCTGGTCAGCAGCCATAGGTACCAGAGGACCCAAATGGTTAGATGCTCCAAGTTGAACATCCTGAGATGCGGGCAGGGAAGGCGCCTGTTACCTCGACCGCTGGTCCATCTACATCTCCTGCAGCCAGTTGTCAATTCTCAGCACCAGGTCAATCAGTTCTTCCCGATCTGGGGGTAGGACGCAGGTGGTAAACTCATCTTATATTCGCTCTGCCAAGCAGAACAGATAGACATCATTTAGGACCCGGGCATTCCAGTGCGTGGAGATAGCTAAGGTACAAAAGTCAATGGAGTAATCCGACACTAACAGGTTGCAATGACGCAGTTGGCAGGCCATGGCATGACTTGAATGGGAATGGTAAAACGCCTTAATTTCTGCTCAAAGACAGTGAAAGTTACACTGCTGGACGACCCATCTCCTGACAGGTGGCAGTCTGTTGGCAACATTACTCAGAAAATTATGAATGGATTTCAATAAAAAGTTTTGGAGGGGTAGGGTATGGCCAAAGGAATGATCCATTAGATTTTGGTGGTTTTCCGGGTCACCATCTTGATCCAGAATTTTTTGAAAGACTCCTCAACTTTGCAGTATGGCAGAATGGGGCAATATATCTTAAAATCCTTTTGATGGCAGTGAAGTTCAATGTTACAAAACTTAGTGGTGTCCGTAAGCATCTGGGGGCCCGTTTCAAAAACAAATGTGGGGCCCTGTAATACATAAGAGCTTCATCATTTTGCTGGATGAAAGCTTACACCTTAGCCTATCCAGTGAAATTTCAACTTTTCTGGCTGACTCTTGATGTTTATTTGAATGATTTATTAAAATATTAGCAGTAAAAATATATGCATGTATAAATGTGATACATTTCTCAAAAACTGAAATGTGCAACTCAGCCCAAAAAGCCAGCTGCATTGCAAATTGCCCTGCAAACTTATTCTTTGTTTTCTTCTTAGGGGACGGGGCTACTGGATAGCTCTACAACATAATCACTGGGATAATGATATGATAAAACTTGGATGTAATTCAAACTTCGACATCCCACCAATATAATTTAATGTTGCTTGAGTGGACTAGGTTTAGAAGCACTAGATGACTCGTAGTGCCAGTCCTTAATTCAAATTTTCATTGTTGCTATAAACATTGCACAACACTAGGTGACGCAATATCCCTGCGCTTTGTCAGAGAATGAGGCTGCCTTAGCCATAGCCATGAGTATGATGATGTATACAAAACCATCAATACTTTTTCAGCGTGTTCATTGTATGAATGTTTTAACTCAGTTGCGATGTCATTTGCATGAAAGAGCATGTTTTTTCGCCCAAAGTACATTTAGCTTGCGTTACATTAAAATGCAGCACAGTGTGTAATGTTAATGTTTTGCACCGATAACAGATATGTGAAAATCGCACAGGGGTGCATTTCCCGAAATCACAGATGCTAACTTACATAGTTGGGCCCATTGACTGTGAATGGACAAACTATGCAAGTTGCTAACTTGGTCAGCAACTACTCTTTTGGGAAACGCGCCCCAGGTCCACACTGGTAATTTTCAGCCTGATTGCTGTTTCTGCGCAGAGATGCCTAAACTCTGACTTATCCCAGAAAACTCGCTTCTCGTTGGCCTTGGTTGGGTTATGTCCTGAAACTCCTTGGCTATAGAGTAGCTGGAAGTTACCTTATAGCCATAACTTCTAATTTTAGAAATCTGAGCACATTATACATTTCGATGTAAGGTTGGAGGCATACGTACATTTTCAAGGTGCCCAATTTTCGTCAAATACTGATCAGACACCAGTAAAAGCTAAGTAGATGAGTTCTTTAATATTCCAACTTAAATTTAGCAAATTGTCACTGCATTTTATCGATCAGAAATTATTTTGACTGGGCCAGATCCGGAGGCTACCGGTCCGTGACCTTGCCCGAATCCAGAAATCTCCATAATGTTCATTGATAATTTAATGCACAAAAACGCATAAAATTGCTAGATAATGCTTTAAAATGTACACATCAAAGCACACCATTATATTAAATATTAAATGCCTCCAGAATGCAGCAAGCAAATTACTTTTTTTTTTTTTGTTCTCATACCAACTGATAAGTCCGAGGTGCTAGCAGCACTGGCTAGGGTGACGGCTGTAGGCTATTTCTGAAATTTCCAGAGTATCAGCTACCATAGCTCTTTAGCTACCATCATTTGTAGACAATGAATAATTACTACACTTCTTACCCAGCTCAGTCTTCATGCAACTAATATATATGACGGAGAAAACCAGCAACTCTGACCACGGAGAGCCGAGAAGGGGCCCCATTTAGGGGGCTTTTGAGTTACTGGCCGGGGGTGCACTATAATGCCTTCATAGAAGGCTTAATGGGGTTTTTTTAAGTCATTGCAAAATGTGCCAATTTGGTTAGGTTCTTTAATGTCCCCAAGGGGATAATTGTTTTCACACAGTCAGTAAGGCAGCATACATTTACAGATAGCAATCATTCACAATCATGACATCCATGACCCCCCACATAATAGATAAACAAACAAACAAACAAAAGTGGTCATCGGGGATCCCAAACATTTGCCTTTTTGGGGGGCCACAAATATTTGCCCGGTTGGCCTCTCCTGGTGGTGCGCCTCTTCATGTTTTCTAACAGTCAACGGTTGGGGACCCACTGGAAGGTGGAGCCCGTTTCAACTAAAACGGTTGAAACATAGGTAAGGCCGCCCATGCCAGTAGTATAAATTAAATTAGCTGCCTTTGCAGATTTGTGAATAATAGAAAAGTGGAGTATTAGCCTTAGCAGAGGTTTGCGCTCTCAGAGTGCTTCAAAAATTAATGAATGCTTTCAAGCTGCGCAAACTGGCACAAACAGAGTTTTAAAAACGCAGGAGAATGGTCAGGTGCTGTCCAGGGACCAGTTTCACAAAGACCTCGCAAATTTGCAAACACACAAAGTTTTCTTTTTGCTAATTTTGTAATTCACGAAGACCGCGCATCACTCATGGGTCACAAAGAGCTCGCTGAAATTCTTAAATCGCATTCGCAGCCCTAAGCCCCCGCTAGAGTTTGGCGTAATTTCACAAAGCCCTCGCTACGTTTGGGCAATTGCAATCAGATCGCTATCCCTCCATGAACTGGCCATTTTTAGCGGGAGCACCTGACCGCTTGCAAAGTGTTGAGAGGCTTTCAGAATGGCACCGTTTCTCAAGCTGTAAGAAGAAGTTTCATTTGGTGGCCTTGAACTTGACCTTCGGCGACCTTCGAAGGTCAAAGTTCACCTAGTGAAATTTCAATGACTTATATCAGCAAAACTATTACAGATAGAGCTTAGGTTTGTATTGCGGGCATATAGGAAGTCATGTATGAAGTTTCATTTGGTGACATTGAACTTGACCTTCTGTGACCTTGAATGCCCAAACTTCACAGTGAAATTTCAATGACTTATATCAGCAAAATGGTTACAGATAGTTACGGTTTGTATTAGAGATGTATAGGAGGTCATACATGAACTTTCAATTGGTGGCCTTGAACTTGACCTTCGGTGACCTTCGAAGGTCAAACTTCACATAGTGAAATTTCAATGACTTATATCAGCAAAACTATTACAGATAGAGCTTAGGTTTGTATTGCGGGCATATAGGAAGTCATGTATGAAGTTTCATTTGGTGACATTGAACTTGACCTTCTGTGACCTTGAATGCCCAAACTTCACAGTGAAATTTCAATGACTTATATCAGCAAAATGGTTACAGATAGTTACGGTTTGTATTAGAGATGTATAGGAGGTCATACATGAACTTTCAATTGGTGGCCTTGAACTTGACCTTCGGTGACCTTCGAAGGTCAACCTTCACATAGTGAAATTTCAATGACTTATATCAGCAAAACTATTACAGATAGAGCTTAGGTTTGTATTGCGGGCATATAGGAAGTCACGTATGAAGTTTCATTGGGTGACCTTGAAATTGACCTTCAGTGACCTGAACGGCCAAACTATACAGTGAAATTTCAGTGACTCATATCAGCAAAATCGATACAGATTGAGTGTAGGTTTGTACTGGAGACGTATAGGAAGTCATGTTTGAACTTTCATTTGGTGACCTTCATATTGACCTTCGAAGGTCTTACTTGACCTAGAGAAAATTCAATGACTTCTATCACTGAAAAGGTCACAGATGAAGCCTAGGTTTGTGTTACTGACGTAGGAAGTCACATATGAACTTTCATTTTGTGACATTCAGCTAGACTGTTGATGACATTTGAAGGTCAAACTTGACATACTACAATTACAATGACTTGTCTTGCCAAAATGGTCACAGATGGAGTCTAGGTTTGTATTAGAGACATATAGGAAGTCAAATTTCAACTTTCAACTGGTGACCTTCATATTGACCTTCAAAGGTCAAATGTGACCTAGTGAAAATTCAATGACTTGTATCAATAAACCAGTCACAGATGGAGCCTAAGTTTGTGTTACTGACATCTAGGAAGTCACATATGAACTTTCATTTGGTGACATTCAACTTGACTGTCAGTGACCTTTGAGGGTCAAACTCGACCGTGAAATTACAATGACTTGGATCACCAATATGGTCTCAGATTGAGCCAAGGTTTGTATAGAGACATTTAGAAAGTCATATATGAAGTCCATTTGCTGACCACAACTTGACATTCTGTGACCTTTAAAGTTCACAATTGACATATTGAATACATATTGACATATTTTAATGACTTGTATCACCAAAACTGCTTCAGAGCTTAGGATTGTATTACAGAAGGTCTTATAAATGTATGTGAACTTTTATTTAGTGACCTTGACATTGATTTTCATTGATGCAAATGTCAAGCTTCACATGAAATTTTCATAACTTGTATCATCGCTGTAAGACTGCTTGTCGGTAAGCCACAGGACCCTTGGTCCTATTTTTATTAAATATCAGAGTTACAATATTTATTATTTCAAATTTCAGATTTAAGTAATAAATTTGGTCTGCAAATTTTGAGATTTGTCATTTAAATTTGGGAATGTGAACTAAATGATATTTTTAGTATGTCTGTTAAATCCATCCATCCATCTTCTTCCGCTTATTCGGGACCGGGTCGCGGGGGCAGCAGTCTAAGCAAGGATGCCCAGACTTCCCTCTCCCTGGACACTTCCTCCAGTTCTTCCGGGGGTATCCCGAGGCGTTCCCAGGCCAGCCGAGTGACATAGTCCCTCCAGCGTGTCCTGGATGTTCCCCGGGGCCTCCTCCCGGTGGAGCATACTCTGAGCTCCTCCCGGGTGACAGAGCTTCTTACCCTATCTCTAAGGCAGCGCCCCACCACCCTGCGGAGGAAACCTATTTCAGCCGCTTGTATCCGAGATCTCGTTCTTTCGGTCATGACCCAAAGTTCCTGACCATAGGTGAGGGTAGGAACGTAGATTGACTGGTAAATTGAGAGCTTCGCCTTTCGGCTCAGCTCCTTCTTCACCACAACAGATCGGAACAATGACCGCATTACTGCTGCCGCTGCACCGATCCGTCTGTCAATTTCATGCTCCATCCTTCCCTCACTCGTGAACAAGACCCCAAGATACTTAAACTCCTCCACTTGAGGCAGGAGCTCTCCTCCAACCCGGAGGGGGCTAGCCACCTTTTTCCGGTGGAGAACCATAGCCTCAGACTTGGAGATGCTGATTCTCATCCCAGCCGCTTCGCACTCAGCTGCAAACCGCCCCAGTACATGCTGAAGGTCCTAGTTCGAAGGAGCCAACAGGACAACTTCATCCGCAAAAAGCAGAGATGAGATCCTCTGGTCCCCAAACCAGACTCCCTCCGGCCCCTGGCTGCGCCTAGAAATTCTGTCCATAAAAATAATGAACAGAACCGGTGACAAAGGGCAGCCCTGCCGGAGTCCAACATGCACCGGAAACAGGTCTGACTTACTGCCGGCAATGCAAACCAAGCTCCTGCTCCGGTCATACAGAGACCGCACGGGCCTTAGTAGAGTACTCCCGAAGCACCTCCCACAGAATGCCACGAGGGACACGGTCGAATGCCTTCTCCAAGTCCACAAAACACATGTGAACTGGTTGGGCAAACTCCCATGAACCCTCTAGCACCCTGCGGAGGGTATAGAGCTGGTCCAGTGTTCCACGACCAGTACAAAAACCGCATTGTTCTTCCTGAATCCGAGGTTCGACTATCGGCCGAATTCTCCTCTCCAGCACCCTGGAATAGACTTTACCCAGGAGGCTGAGGAGTGTGATGCCCCTATAGTTGGAGCACGCCCTCCGGTCCCCCTTCTTAAAAAGAGGGACCACCACTCCGGTCTGCCAGTCCAGAGGCACTGTCCCCGACTGCCACCAGGTGGTGATCAGTGGACAGCTCAGCCCCTCTTTTCACCCGAGTGTCCAAGACATACGGCCGAAGGTCAGATGACACGACCACAAAGTCGATCATTGACCTCCGTCCTCGGGCGTCCTCGTGCCACGTGCACTGATAGACGCCCTTATGTTTGAACATGGTGTTTGTTATGGACAAATTGTGACTAGCACAGAAGTCCAATAACAAAACACCACTCAGGTTCAGATCGGGGAGGCCGTTCCTCCCAATCACGCCCCTCCAGGTAACACTGTCGCTGCCCACGTGGGCGTTGAAGTCCCCCAGCAGAACGATGGAGTGCCCAGTCGGAGCACTTCCCAGTACCCCTCCCACGGACTCCAAGAAGGCCAGGTACTCTGCACTACCATTCGGCCCATAAGCCGAAACGACAGTGAGGCACCTGTCCCCGACCCGAAGGCACCAGGCAGCGACCCTCTCATTCACCGGGGAAAACTCCGACACATGGCAATAAGCAAACCCACACAAGCCCGCCGCCTCTCACCGTGGGCAACTCCAGAATAGAAGAGAGTCCAGCCTCTCTCGAGGAGTTGGGTTCCAGAGCCCAGACTCTGCGTGGAGGTGAGGCCGACTATCTCTAGCCGGTACCGCTCGACCTCCCGCACAAGCTCAGGCTCCTTCCCCCCCAGTGAGATGACATTCCATGTCCCGATAACCAGATTCAGTGTCCAGGGATTGGGTCGTCGGGGCCCCTCTGTTAAATCTGAGGAAGAAAATAATATTGAGCATGAATCTTTGGAAAAAAATCCATTTATAAGCTAAAACACCAGAAAAATGTTCCATGCTTTACTTTGCATTTGGTGCCTCGTACCATCATGCAATTTATTTTATTATTCATTTAAGATATAAACCTTGCTGCTTTGGAGAAGCATTTTTACAGCCATGTATGATATGGAGGACAACCCAAAGACATGACAAGGTCTGTCCACTATGCCACTGGGTCAAGCTAATACTGCTTTATGTTCTTTTCCCGCTTTGACTTCGTCCATCCTCATCCTTACTGCTCTTACTTCTATCTCTCATTCTGATTTCTCTTTCTTCCCTCTTTCTCTGTCACCTCAGGAGGGGATAGAAGGAGGATACGAGAAGTGGAAGGTGGAGAACTCCTGGGGTGAAGCTTTTGGTGCTAAAGGTGAGGTCTCAAAGGATTTTTTGAAGGACCAGTTCCCTTGGTCTCTTTATCTTGAGATAAGAATCTCCTCTGCTGCTCCAAAAAGGGGCGGTACCTAAGTAGAGAAAGAACATCTATATTTTTGTGTGTGTGTGTGTGTGTGTGTGTGTGCACTACTAGAACAGGATTCATTTAATGT
Source organism: Gymnothorax javanicus (assembly GCA_029692085.1). Lineage (NCBI taxonomy): Eukaryota > Metazoa > Chordata > Actinopteri > Anguilliformes > Muraenidae > Gymnothorax > Gymnothorax javanicus. Next base: position 22,308,802 of record CM056199.1, read on the forward strand.
TTTAATTTTTCTGATTTCAAAATAATGACTACTATTTCTCTGCGGTACCAGTAAGGAGCCTGCTAGTATCCTGACCAGTAGTGCGACTTAGTACAGATAGCTACCAATCTTAGTAGACATATGTTGATAAGGACATATAAATCAGTCGGTTAGCATCCTTCACATTCCCATTTTTTGGGGCAACTGGGTGATAAGTTTTATTATACTATATATTACCATAATAAGAGTCTGAGATTCAAAGAGTGCAACAAATCCAAGTCTCAAGTACAACCCCAATTCTGAAATAATTAGGACAAAGTGTAAATAGCGAATAAAAACAAAATGCAATGACTTTCAGATCACATGAGCCAATATGTTATTCACAATAGAACATAGGTAAGATTTCAAATGTTGAAACTGAGAGATTTTACATTTTTATCCACAAAATGAGCTCATTTCAAATTTTCTGGCTGCAACAGGTCTCAAAAAAGTTGGGACACAGGCAAAAAAGGGCTGAAAAAGCAATTAATATATAAGCGAATCAGCTGAAAGAACATTTAGGAGGTAATTAAGTTAACTGGCATCAAGTGTGTAACATGATTGGCTATAAAAGGGATGTCTTAGAGAGGCTGAGTCTCTCAGAAGTAAAGATGGCCAGAGGCTCTCCAACCTGTGAAGGCCTGTGTAAAAAAAAACTGTGGAATACTTTAAAAACAATGTTCCTCAATGTGAAATTGCAAAGGCTTTGAAGGTCTCATCATCGACAGTGCATAACATCATCAAAAGATTCAGAGAAACTGGAAAAATCTCTGTGCATAAGGGACGAGGCCAAAGACCTTTACTGGATGCCCGTGATCTTAGGGCCCTCAGACGCCACTGCATCACTCACCGGCATGATTCTGTCATTGATATTACTAAATGGGCCCAGGAATGCTTCAAGAAACCACTGTCTGTAAACACAGTCCGCCGTGCCATCCACAGATGCCACCTAAAACTCTATCATGCAAAAAGGAAGCCATTGTTGAGCATGATCCAGAAGCGCCGCCGTGTTCTGTGGGCCAAGGCTCATTTAAAATGGACTGTAGCAAAGTGGCAAAGTGTCCTGTGGTCAGAAGAGTCCAAATTTGACATTCTTGTTGGAAATCATGGGCGTTGTGTCCTCCGGGCTATAAAGGAGAAAGACCACCCCTCCTGTTATCAGTGTTCAGTTCAAACGCCAGCATCTCTGATGGTATGGGGATGCATTAATGCACATGGTGTGGGATACTTGCATGTTTTAAAAAGCACCATGAATGCTGAAAGGTATATAAAGGTTTTAGAGCAACATACGCTCCCCTCCACATGACATCTATTCCAAGGAAGGCCTTGTGTATTTCAGCAGGACAATGCAAAACCACATACTGCAGCTATTACAACAGCATGGCTTCGTAGTAGAAGAGTCCGTGTGCCGAACTGGCCTGCCTGCAGTCCTGATCTTTCACCGATTGAGAACATTTGGTGCATAATTAAAGGAAAAGTCCGTCAAAGGAGACCCAAAACTCTCCGGCGGCTGGAAGCCTGTATTAAACAAGAGTGGGATCAAACTCCAATGGTTAAACTCAAGAAACTCTCCTCAATGCCCAGACGCCTCCACTCTGTGTTAAAAAGAAGAGGGGATGCTACACCATGGTAAACAGGCCCCTGTCCCAACTTTTTTTGAGACATGTAGCTCTCATCAAATTTGAAATGAGCTCATTTTGTTGATAAATTGTAAAATTTCTCAGTTTCAACATTTGCCATGTTATCTCTGTTCTACTGCGAATAAAATACTGGCTGGTGTGATTTGAAAGTCATTGGGTTTTGATTTTATTCACAATTTACACTTTGTCCCAACTATTTCAGAATTGGGGTTGTACATGCATTAACTAAAAGAAATCAAATCAGCCTCGCCCATTGGTGATCGTCAGCTGCACAGATAGAGATTCTGAGCATTTTTCTCACTTTCATTTTGGGGCCATTTTAACAGATTTTGTCAAAATATGGAAAACAGGATGCTTTTTCTAGGGCGGGTGGGGATGCCAACCAACTGTTTTTTCTTATATGGCCTAACTGCCTCTTTTGATGGCATCAGTGTAGGTCAATGACTCCTCGGGGCAAATATCTTGGGTGCTAAGTGTATGTTAGGACCTTAAAACTGCAAAAAGTGGTACAGCATGGCTGTCGTACATGAAGCCTAAAATAATGGTCATTGAGGGTCTGCAGCCACTGATTTTCTACTCTTCTTTTACCATACAGTCGAGTCCCTGACTGCAACTGATTATTTGCTCATTCTGACCCAAAGTCAACAGAACACCATATGGCCTATTGGTAGCAACAGCACAGAAGAAAAAAACAGGAATTTGTATTTAAAGGCCTTATTTTAATATTGTTGTTTGAAGTGGAGTTGCTGTATGCTAGTGGCGAGCAGGATGCCATAGAGTTGATTAATATCTTGTCGCAAGTCATCAATTGTCTTTGTTAAACTGAATATTAATCATTACAAGCATGAAGTTTTTGTTTTTAGCCCATCTATTCTAAACAAAATATACCGCATAATATCAAGATTACATGCAAAAACATGAAATCGTGAAGAGCAATATTTTTCAGACATTTAATCTGTAGCAGTCAGATGTGGGCATTTTTATATCATCCCGGAGTTGTCTGAACCCATAAAAGTGTTGCAAAGTCTCTTTCTTTTTCATTCTGGTCTTTGAGATCGTGATGCAAGTTGAGCATTGTCAGGTCTTGCCCAGGTGGATGTTGCTGTAATGGTTCCTCTTCCCCCTCACCACAGGTTATTTGCTGATGACGGATGATTGGTTCTCAGAGTATGTGTACGAGGTTGTCGTGGACAAGAAGTTTGTCTCTGAGGAGGTCCTGAAAGTTATGAACAAGGAACCTAGAGAACTTCCTGCCTGGGACCAAATAGGATCCCTGGCTTAGCCTCTGAAATGGGAGATGCTGCCTGCCTTGGTCACGACCCTGGTCTGTCTACTACCCTCCCAGGGATGTCTTTCATAGGCAAGGAAGTGCCCCACACAAAATTGCCTTTTTAACTGGAATTAATCTACTGCCTTGCTTTTGCTTCATAACTTTATCCTCTGTTTCTTTTGCATGATTATGTTATTCATTCAATGAGACATTTTATAACTGCTTAGGAACAGGGAAACCCCACCCCACCCCTGAAATTAAATGGTGATTTTAGGTTCTGTAATATGCATCAATGTCACTTACAATTTTAGCTTTGATGGGATCAGTGATGGACAGGCAGTGTCTGGTTCGATGTAGATGAGTTTGTCATGCACACAGAATGAGAGTAACCAGACGAGTTCTTCACTCTGTGACTTGGCCCCCCTTTTTATTTCACCTACCCTCTTGCCAGAATGTCATGAAAGTCCATCATGGGGAGAACCGTTGTACATGCAGCAGTTCAATAAAATAACCAAACAGGACAAGCAACTTACAGTTGGGGACCGTTCCCTTATGCAGCAATTTGGGGTGAAGGGCCTGTCTCATGGGTGCTAATCTTATTGTGCCTGCACTGTGGCTTGAATTACCAACCTGCCAGGTCTATTCTATATTTTTCCACATCCATGTCACAACTGTTTTTATCCATTTATTTTTTTAACTCGCAAATCTCCATGCACTGTGAACTGCCAATTCTTTGAAAATCAAGTTGCGAAGCTCAACAATGGAGAGATGTGTCTGTTCATGCCATAAAGATATATAATAGAACCAGAGAGAACGAGGAAGTACCCTCGCTTCAGCCAGTTAGCATGTTAGCTTCCTGCCTCTGCGTTTCCCAAGGATGCAATTTTGTGGCCAAAGACGCTGAAGCTCCATAGACACCAGTTGAAAAGTGTGCATTTTTTTCTTGCCTAATAAAGTGAAAACAAAAGAAAATGCATTCGGTAATCCTTCATTATTTTGCTCTTCGTCTGACGCAACTGTTCGATGTTTTCAAGAGGGCGTGTAAAATGAGAACTGCTACTTAGAGCTTGATGACAGCTCGTGCACGAGTTTGGTTGTCCAGCTGTTGCTCTGACTGCAGCAGTTCAGCCAACGAGTGTATAGTGCGTGCGCGTCCCAGATCAACAGCGTTGCTCGTCATTTCCCCTCGAACACATTCGCCAATCCGCACAGACGACACACTTTCTTGGCCATTTGTGCCATGTAATCAGATTGGCAATCTTATGAAATGGTGCTGGAAATAAGCACCCATGGAACGCCATTTTTATAGATGGCGTCAATCAATTCCATACTTCCTGGGCTGAAGTAGCTAGCCTAGCATCTCCCATTGAAAGTAATAGGGGTGGTACTTCCTCGCTCTCTCCAGTTCTATTATATTACCTCATGGTTTATGCGTGCACAGTTTGACTTTGAAGAAGACACTGAGTTGAAACGTTAGTCTCCTGCACCATAATAAAGCGCCTAAGTAATTGCGTGCTCCAGTATTTCTTTCTTTGGCTATGAATTTGGCACTGTCAATAGAGGACAAAAAATTGCACAATAATGGTAGCTTTTTTACTGCTGTTCCTGAGTTTTTGTTTTTCAATGCACAGAAAACAAAATTCATCCATCTATCCATTCTCTATACTGCTTCTTCCTCACTACAGTCGCAGGGGAGCTGGAGCCTATCCCAGTTGATTCTGGGCGAAAGGCAGGGACCCTCCTTGGACAGTTCGTCAATCCATCACAAGGCGCACACACCATTCACACACCATTCACTCTCACACTCATACCTACAGGTATGGGCAATTTAGCATCTCCAATTAGCTTGACATACATGTCTTTGGACTGCGGGAGGAAACCGGAGCACCCGGGGAAAACCCATACGAACACATGGGGAACATGCAAACTCCACACAGAAAGGCCCTGGGCCGGATTTGAACCCATGACCTTCTTGCTGTGAGGCAGCAGTGCAAACCAATATATTTAAAATATGTACTGAGGGCCTAACAACTGGTCTCTCACTGATTTTCACAATTCCACCAATGGCTGAGTTAATAGGAACAATTCCATTTTCAGACATCTTAAGCAATCAGCCCATAGACATAAGGTCACTACCTGTTGTAATCTTTTTAAACACCTCAGAGTGTCTAGGTTTATTGGTTATTTATCTGTATGATACCATGAAATACAGCAATAATGATACTTTTGCTTTAAGTCTTTAAGTATTGGAAGCCAAGCCAGATTTAATAAAGTTTTTATTGAGTAGGTTTTGTGCGACAAGTAGGGCAAAGGGCAGTGCTGCACAACTTCTTTGGATCCTAGGTCACTTGTGGATGAGGGAAAAAAGGTTTTGAGAACTCCCTGAATTCAATGTGCTCTTTGTTGGAGCAGGCTGTGCAAGAAAGACCACCAAAGATGGATGTAAAGATAATTGGAATAAAGCTAACATTGGAAAGACATTCTGCTTAGATGTTGGTGTAAAAAGAAAAAAATATTACTTAATAGTTTGAGGAACAGATAGTATCAAACTGACAAATATGTATGATCTTCCTTTATAGACACAACAGTATTGCAGTTTCAGTGCCCCCCATTAGACATTTCTGTAATTATTGCACTTAGATGTGTCACATGGCCCAAAATAACTTTATCCAGTAATGAAGTTGGGGTCACCACTTAGATTGTTTTTAAAAATGTATTATATTCAACATACAGTGTTGTGAAAAAGTATTTTTACCCTTCCTGATTTCTTCTACTTTTGCATATTTGTCAGGCTTAAATGTTTCAGCTCAAACTAATAAGGAAGATAATAAGAAACCGGGGTTAAGCACCAGTCATGAGCCAGAACAGACTTAGTTCTTCTAATTTATCGAAGGAAAAAAGTGATTCAAATCTATCTGGCCCCATGTGAAAAGGTAACTGCCCCCTTAGTTACTGAATACCAATTAACCCTTTTGTGCAGATGTAGACGCCAGAGTCCATGCAGCGGACATGGAGCTGCTCTATTTATGCACGCAGTTACACTTTTCTATCACTAGATGGCACACCCGGATCCGTAATTGAATATTCACTAGCAAGCCAAACTTGAACACGGTTTAGAATATGGATGCGTTCAGTCCCATCCCTGTTTTTCTGGAGTTGCATGAATTCAACTTCTCAGCTAAGCCTGATGTGCAAACTGCTCAATATACTTGCACATAGTATCTATCCAGCAGCTATGCAAAAACCTTATTTTTGTAATCAGATACCGGACCCATTGATGAACCGAGGGTCATGTTGCGGCGTTTCTTGGCTGATTTTTTCAAGGGGTTTATCGAAGGAGAGCGAGCATCAAGAATCATCCTGCTCGCAGATCGTTTCTCCATTGCACTCATTTTCAGTTAAACCTAGTTGAAGGTCCACTTCGCAGATGCAATCCAGAAAATATAGCTGAAGATCGGCGGAGAGATGCGCTCGTCTGAATTGGGGCCTGTGTCCACAGGACGCGTTTTTTGCGCTGAAAGCGCCGATGACCTCATTTTCAGAGCGCTTCTCTCCAGCACTTACTGTTGCTAAGTTACAAAAACCGTCTTCTTAATACTTTTGCAATCCATCGTTGTGAATGCAGTCTCAGTTTAACGTTACGTTACCTTACAAAGATTTGCTAATACGATTAAAAAAATTGCTTATAGTCAGTAACAGAGCCAATGAATGTTTATTTCCCAGAAGTATAACTAGAACCGTATAAGGTGGAATATGGTTCGAACCATGTATCTACGTTGCTAAAGTAGCTCGCAACTGTGCCTCGGGAACCTATGCGATGACAATGTACCTCGCTACAGCTGTTTGGCTGTAGTAGTTAACATAGTTTTAGTGAACATGAATACAAAGTGACTAACTTCTCAGCAAACCTAGAATCCCTAAACAGACAACAGTTAGGGAATCTAAACTGTAGCGAATTGATTTGAAGCATGACTGTAGCAGCTCGCTCATTTTTTCCTCCGACATTGCTGTATTGCAAGTCCCTCCCTCTTCGTGACTTTGATTGGTCGGTGATAGAGAAATGACATTGAAGAGTCCGGCGCTGTTCCAAAAAGCGCCATGACTGGAGCAGGAATAAAAGCTGAAAGTCCAGGGCATTTTTACGTCGAGGACGCCGATCGCTGTGAACGCTGAACTTCATAGAATTTGTATAGAAAATAGACACTTTCGTTGCATCAACCGTTTCCTGTGGACACAGGCCCTTAGGCAGCCATCTTAACTGGAGCCTAAACCGGTAGTCCGTATTGCGGTTCAATTCTACCGTCTGGTGGAATTTTTCCTGGCCTCATCAGTATCATTGTTCGGATAAAGATTGATACGCCTGTAGGACAAATCTAATTCTTCTGCCTCAAACTCATAGACTGTATAAAAAGATGGACCCAGCACCAGGGTCTGAAAAGTGAAGCCCATGCGGAAATCTCTGAAAATTGCATTCTATTTAATCACCAGCAGACGGCGACGTCGGTGGTTGCAGAAAGAATTTCAATGCTATAGAAGACTATGAGAAAATGACCCTACTTTCCCACCTGATTTATTATTTCAAAAATGATTTTCCACATTATTTTATGGTATCTATCGCAAGTTTCAAGTCTCCTCTGATACAGCGACCTCCATAATTATTGGCACCCCTGGTTAAGATGTGTTAAAAACCTTAAAATAAATTCAATTTTTATTGGAGAAGCATACTCTCACACTGAAAATTGTAGAAAAATGTAACCTTCAACTCAAGTGAATTTTAAGGGAAAAAAAAAAATCCCTGACTAAGAAATAATTATTTTTCATGAAATCACCTGTTCCACAATTATTGGCACCCCTAACAATTCCTAGGAAATAAATGTAATTGAAGTATTTCTGTCATTTCTACAGTAGTTTACAAAGTTGATCAGAGTATCTAGGAACATTTAATTCATCACTTCCTGTTTCCCTGGGGTATAAATATGACGTGACACAGAGGCCATTTCTTTTATCCTCTCTTCAACATGGGAAAGACAAAGGAACACACCATTCAAGTAAGGCAGATGTGTGTCGACCTTCACAAGTCAGGCAATGGCTACAAGAAAATAGCCACTCGCCTGCACCTGCCCATATCTACTGTCAGAGGAATCATTAAGAAGTTTAAAACAACTGGAACAGTGGTAAACAAGCCTGGACGAGGACGCAAGGTTATTTTGCCACCACGCACAGTGAGGAGGATGGTAAGAGAAATAAAAAGTTCTCCAACGCTCACTGTTAAAGAATTGCAACAAATGGTACCATCTTGGGGTCACAAAGTCTCCAAAACAACCATCAGGCGCTATCTACATGCCAACAAGCTGTTTGGGAGGCATGCACGGAAAAAACCTTTTCTCACTCACAATCATCAACGCAAACGTCTGGAGTTCGCTAAGCGGTACTGGGACTTCAACTGGGACCGTGTGCTTTGGTCAGATGAAACCAAGATAGAGCTTTTTGGCAACAAACACTCTAAGTGGGTCTGGCGGAACACAAAAGATGAGTATGCAGAAAAGCACCTCATGCCCACTGTGAAGTATGGGGAGGATCGGTGATGCTGTGGGCCTGTTTCTCTTCAGAGGCCCTGGGAACCTTGTTAGGGTGCATGGCATCATGAACGCTTTGAAATACCAGGACATTTTAAATCAAAATCTGGTGGCCTCTGCCTGAAAGCTGAAGATGGGTCGTCACTGGGTCTTTCAGCAAGATAATGACCCTAAACATGTGGCCAAATCTAGACAGAAATGGTTCACCAGACACAGAATCAAGCTCCTCCCATGGCCATCTCAGTCCCCAGACCTCAACCCCATTGAAAACCTGTGGAGTGAGCTGAAGAATAGAGTGCAGAGGAGAGGACCCAGGTCGCTGGATGATTTAGAGAGATTGTGCAAAGAGAAATGGTCGAAGATCCCTCTCTCTGTATTCTCCCATCTTGTGAAACATTATAGGAGAAGATTAGGTGCTGTTTTGTTGGCAAAAGGGGGTTGTACAAAGTATTAGCATCAGGGGTGCTAATAATTGTGGCAGACATGATTTGATGTAAAAGAATTATTTCTTAATGTGGGATTTTTTTCCCACTGAATAAATGCACTTGAATTAAAGGTTGGATTTTCCTCTTTTTTTCATTGTGGTCCTATATTATTTAGAAAAAAACTGAATTTATTAGAAGCTAAAGAACACATCTTAACCAGGGGTGCCAATTATTATGGGGGGCGCTGTATATCATGATGTTCATTTTTGTAAATTATGGTCCCAAGTAGACTAGAATAAAGGATAAAGCCAGATATGCTTTATGGGGCATGGCTATCCCCTGGTCCTCTTCAGATACGGTCAGATCCACACTTAGATCCACCCATGGATCCTCCCTGGATCTTCAATTCATGCTCTCGTCCAATAGGAATCACATACGGTTTCAAAATGACAAAATTGCGCTGTTGAAATAGCCAATATTTCGGCTTCCTAAATGGTATGCTGAAACCAATGGGTGTCGTTACACATCACAGTTGTTTCATCCATCTTTTTATACAGTCTATGCTCAAACTCAGTGAAAGAATTTTCAGAATCGTCATTTGTACAGTTGCTAAAACCAGCTCCAAGAGAGCACATTGAGCACAGCAAAGGCCAGTGTTTTTGCAGGGCAGATCCATGAGAACACGTTACAGTAAAAAAACTGCAAAGCAGGAAAATAATGCTCGAGCTCCTTTTCCAGTAAATAGAAGCAACTGTCCGCACTAGCTAGATATATTTATGATTGTATCTAAAAGAGGCGAAATATTGGTATCAAAATAGAGCCTGTTAAGTACAAAGAAATTAAAGTGATGTCCCCAGTCACTATTTGTTCATCGCTCTACATACTACTTTTTCCCGCGTTTGAAAATAGCTGGGTTTAATGCTGGTGTAAGCAGTAGCCCCTAGTAGTTTGGCTTTCCATAAATGGATCAATGACGCCATCTAACGTTACTTGCCGAGTTATTATTATTACATATTATTAATAATAATTATTAATAGTTTTAGTAGTAGGTTTTTTAACATTATTGCTTGAGTAGGTGGAACACATGAGATCACTTAAATAATGACACCCCAATTTCCAGCGCTGCTCATTGTTCTGGTCATCTTGTCTTTACCTAAGCTAATGTTACCTAAAATAAATTGATTTATTCTCTGACTTCTTCTTCTTCTTCCACCTAAATTTGGCCCACTTACTCCTCCTACACCGTTTAAGCTATTGATCAATAGCTATTGGTTTAAGCTATTGATTCAAACTTAAAAAAATTCAGCTTGTTCTGAATTACATTACATCAGAACAGATTTTTGATTTTTTTTTTTTTTTTTAGTTTTTGAGATATTTAATTTTAAATGTCATTTTTTGGTGTCCTATTACATCAATCCATTTTTGTGCTGATTCAGTAGGTTCATATGCCTTTGCTGCGTTGTGCCTGCCAAATCGAGAGAAGAAGAAGAGCCTGTTGGCGTTCTTCAGAAGTGTTTGGCCTACTTAAAACCATATCTATGCTTAAAACACTATTACAGGCTAATGTTAAGGTTGGCTAACGTAAGGCTAACAACGTTAGCAATAGTCAGTCGCTAATGCTGGCTAGCAGCCGTTGGTTCATCATAATATATGCCTGTTGCCATTGTTTGGAAGGGTTGACGTTTGCTAATATAGTAGCGTTAGGGTTGGTCAATCACTCTGCTACCATGACAGCTAGTAGAGTTAGCTGGACAATCAGAGACAGACAGAGAGACAGAGACAGTTTATTCAGTAATAGGCCTCCGGCCCAAGATACTCATTACATTGTTTCATTCATTCATTGTTTATTTGAAGGATAACCCCTTGAGATGGAACATCTCATTTTCGAGGGGGTCCTTTACAAAATATACAAACAATACAAAGAATACAATACAAAAAAAATAAAATACAGGATATATACACACACACGCACACACACGACAAAGATATTTTACAGGCGCTTCAACATTTCCTCTTCATTTTGTTTACATTGTATAAAAACAGACATACATATTTTATTACTTCATATTTGACATTTTGCCTAATATTAATAAAATTTTGAACTGTTTGATATTTGCTGACATGTTAAGATATATATTTCTTCCTCAGGTCTGAATAATTTTCACAAACAAACAATACATGCCATTCATCTTCCACACACATAATATCCCTGGACGAGCAAAACACACAGTATCTTTCATTATAAAAGATATTTTCATATTTGCCAGTCACAGCAGCTAATTTCAAATTACAGCAACGAAATCTAGAATACACTACTTAAATTCTTAGGCAACTGTAAGCATACATATATTTCTATATTAAGCAGAGACTTGAACTGGTTATTATAGTACACACATTTGCTGTTAGAGGATAATGATGACCACCAAGATTGCACTAGATTGTCAAAGAGTCTCTATTTAAACTGATGAATAAAAACATTTGTATCTCCAATATCTTGGCTAATCCATGCAAATCCAAATCCAAACTGAAACGATATACTCTTAATGGCCCTCATTTACTAAATTTGCGTAGGATTTGGTGTAGATTCTGGTGTAAATGTCAACGTTCTCCAGGGGCCTCATTTATTAAAAAGGGTGTAAAAATGCTACTAAATTTTTGCCTACAGCGAAAAGCCAAAAATGGCGTACACCCAAAATATTTACACCCTTTTCAGATCTATCAAACAGTGCGTACGCGCAGCTGTCCGCAATTTCCATTGATAAATCACACCGGACCCAAGAAAAGTGCGGACGTGAACACGCCTCATATCCCGCCCTCTACACGCCCAGACACAACCATATATGGTCAATGCAAATGAGCACCGGCATATAAAGTGGCCATGTGTGCTCTGGGGATTTGTGGAGTGACGTCAGTGGAAGACGGTGAAGCATGGATGGATAACGCCAAAAGAAGCGAAGCTTCTCAGAGTGAGATACATGTGCTTGTTGGTGAGGTGCAGGCGAGGAAAAAAGTCCTCTTCGGCAGGTATTTGCACTAATTCTGTATGATCACTTCGTCTTGTGGTTTATTTAGGAACAAGAACATATGACTAAGAACACGTAGAGAATCACAACAGAAATTAACACATAATGTTGGACCAAACAATTTCTCCTCCGGAAATTAAAACAATCTCATCTAATCAGCCACAACCCCGGCCTCACCAACAAGCGTAAAATCGCCGAGTGCTGCGGTCACAAGTCTTACAGAGGCAAAAAAAAAAAAAAAAAGAACCTTCTTGTTGAATCTTTTGTCAAATGCAGTAGGTGTGCGTTTTGTTTCAATTGCATAGAGGGACAAAAATTACAATGTCGTGTTTGATATACATGAATTTATCTCTGTCTCAACTTGTGGAAATCAAATGTATGAGAAATGAAATATAATGAGGTTCTTGCAATACTGAAAACTAAACACAACTTTGCAGGACTGAAACTGAGAAACTCGTAGGCTATATACACACATTCTTTAGCTCAACATGAGGGGTGAGAGGTGGGGGGGCAGCTTCACAACTGCTGCATCACCGCAGCTCGTGCCCTTAGTCCCCCTTGAAAACCCTCATGACGGGGAGGGGGCTGTGGGTCCGGGTCCATATGCTGGTGTGGAGGGAGCCCCGGCGGCAGCGCAACCCCACGCCTCACTGACACATTGTGCAGGATGGCACAGGCCCAGATGATCCTGCAGACCTTTTTCGGGTGGTAGAGGAGCATCCAGGCAGCGCCAACGGCCTTTAAGGAGCTCGATGGCGCGCTCCACGACACAGCGGGCACGGGCATGGACCTTATTATACTGGGTTTCCTGACCACCCTGTGGGTCCGGGATGGGAACTAGCAGCCACTCCCTCAGGAAGTAGCAACTATCACCTGTAAGTCACAATGATGGGGTGAGTATCAGCCTTGAATTGATGATTATAAGCAGCAGCTTTCAGTGAATGAGTATACCGTGTAGCCTACATGCACTCACCAAGAAGCCAGCTGTCACGCGCAGCGCCTGCCCCCAGTCTCGCCCCCACACCGCTGTGCGTCAGGACGAATGAATCACGTGTAAAGCCAGGCCACCATGCCACTACATTCGTTATGAGCATGTCGGCGTCACATATGATTTGGGTATTGATCGTATGCACATTTTTGCGATTCACATATACAAATTCATTCACTGATGGTGCCCTAATCATGATGTGAGTGCAGTCAATGGCTCCGATTACATTAGGAAAACCGGACATTGCTGCGAATTTGATTGTTCTTTTAAATGGGCTATAATCCGTGGTCCTCTCTCCCTCGCACACAGCAATTCTCTGACTCAGCAGCTGCGTCGCCAATTCCTCTTGTTCTTCAAAAAGGGTGTAAATCACGGTACGCCATGGTTAAAAAGGGTGTAAATATCTGCACTTTTTCCCGTCAGGTTTGGGTTTGATAGATCCCAAATTTGGCGGAGAAAAGTGCATACGCACAAAACGGGGGAAAAAGGGTGTAAAAAAAGGTGTATCCACAATGATAAATGAGGCCCCAGGTGTCACGTCTGATTAACTAAAAGTGTGTACGTCGCTGATTTCGGTGTAGAACTGGCGTGGAGTTGATAAATCTGGTGGCTGAAACCATCATAATTTATACATGACACGCCCCTATAAATTCATGCTCCAGGAGGCATAGTCCTGCCCACTTTACGACATGGACTCTCGAAAGATGGCAAGGAAGAAAGAACTTCACTGAGGAGGAAATATAAATTATCACATCCGAGGTGGAGAAAAACAAAATAATTTTATTTGGAAGCCTTAGGAGTGGCATAAAGGGAGCCCAGAAGGCTGCAGTTTGGAGAACTATTGCTGCTGCGGTAAACCCCGTTGGGGTGGAAAACCGGAGTGCAGCAGACGTTTGATTTAATTCATTAATAAATCGAAGCGACTATTCGCACTTATTTAAGTGCGTCCAAGCACAAAAATGGATCAAAATTCGCGTTAGACGCACTTAGAAGTGTGGCCAAGATGCACATTTCTCCATTGCCCACACTTATTTTAAGTGTGTCCAAAGCTAAAATTTTTTTCTCGGCCAAACTTAAGCGGTACTTTCCATGAGCGGCACTGGAATGGTCATCAACTGGCACACTTATAAGTGTGGCCAAGAAAAAAATTCAGCATTGGCCACACGTATAAGTGCGAATAACATCGGCCTTAATAAATTCAATTTATAGATCCATGATATTTCATGTTATTCTGTCTTAAGATTTGAATGACGAGGCAAAAGAGATTGCAATAGATGGCTCTAATGCCAAAATAATACGGATCAATTTCTTGTTTTCTATAGGCTACTTTTTGGTGAGGGGCAATGATTAATCAAGATTGATGCAAACCTACTGGTGTGTTATTTGAAAATTGCCACACTAAAAATACGATCTCCAAAACCAATGCATGTCTGTAAATAGGTAGCTTTAATCATTATATGATGTGCTCGTTAACACCATTCACGTTTCTTACAAAGCATTTGATCTTAAATGCTTTATTAGCTGCTGCTGCCATGTTACTTAAGTTGGTAACGTATTTGGGTATCCTTCACAGCAACGCCCTATCAGCCTGATGGCTCATCTTATTAGCTACAGAACTAATCTTATAACATATGTATTTTAGCAGCGAAGCTATTAGCAAATTCATTCATTCATTCATTTTCTATACCCGCTTATTCCTCACTAGGGTCGCGGGGCGAGCTGGAGCCTATCCCAGCTAGCTACGGGCAAAGGCAGGGACCCACCCTGGACAGCTTGCCAATCCATCGCAGGGCGCACACACCATTCACACTCACACTCATACCTATGGGCAATTTAGTGTCTCCAATTAACCTAACATGCATGTCTTTGGACTGTGGGAGGAAACCGGAGTACCCGGAGAAAACCCACGCGACACGGGGAGAACATGCAAACTCCACAAAGAAAGGCCCCAGGCCAGATTCGAACCCACAACCTTCTTGCTGTGAGGCAGCAATACTAATCACTGCGCCACCGTGCCGCCCACTATTAGCAAATTAATGAGCTAATTCACTCTTTATACAAGCTAGCTTAGCTACATAGCTAGCTAGCTATATGTTAGAAATCGTATTGCATGCGTGGGTAACACTTTACAGTGCTATTCCGCAGTAGCTTATTTGTGTCTATTGGGTATTGTAAAAACAAATAATTTTCAACTGATTTGGTTGTATAGAGGTCTGACTTGGGACATCGGGAAAAGACGTCTGAAAAAAAAAATATATTTTTTTTTGCACTATGGGTTCCCTTGTCTCGAAGTGAATGGGCCTTTTGAATGGGTTCGTTTGAAATTTTGTTTCCGAATCTCATCCATACACAGTGGCCGGTGTTGCACTGTGCAGCTGTCGGCTCAGTGATGGGCCGTCGGAGGTTAGTTCGGGTAGGCAGAATTCATACAGTTAAACAAACGATAACTCTATTACTTTGCTTGATTAGCAGTCTGAGGATTGATTAACCAATTTACAAGACTAAACGGCAGAATGGCGTGCCAGTTCCATCCACGACTTTACTGCTCAGTGCATTGAACTTAAACGTTCCCAAGACAGCAAGTTAGTTCATTTTTTTTTAGAGGAAGCTAACGCAATGCCGTTAACAAATATTAAAACCTTTCTTATGCGGCGTTCAATGTGTGGTCAATATGTTTACGATAATATTTCCCCCCTAAAACACGTACTTTTTAATGCCATTTTTAAAAAGGCAGTGGATATTTAGCCGTCTGACGGCTGTGTTTGCGTCTCGCTATTAAGCCGGCACTTCCGGTGGACGTGCGCACTTTGCACTGGCCAACTTATCTTACGGTCATGTAATGGTTACAACATCGAGGCGTGGACGGCTATACAAATGCCGGGTTATTTTACCGTCCGGCATTATGTGCCTTAGAGCCATTTGACCAGAATCACCGTGGGTCTAGAGAAACTCACATAGCCCATATAATTGGAGAACAGGAATAAAGGTCAATTTCGTCATTCAAAACTTCAGGGCGATTCGTCCAAAATATTTTTTAGTTAATTTAGTTACCGATATATGATTTGCATCAATCTGTAGCTAAGCTCCCTCAAAGGTTTTTCTAGTCGAATCTCAACGTCATTTTTTTTTCGCATGCCGTTGTCTCTTATTGCAGCACGTATGGAAGATATTCCTTAGGTAGTTGAGATTTTATTGGAGACTAACTTTTCTTTGTGCACTGTGACAAGTAAAAAAGAAATAATGTAACATTGTTTGCAAGAATACTTTGCAGGTTTTCTCGATATTCATTACTAGATTTGTATAATGAACCATAACTTCACGCACGTAAACTTGACGAATTGATACCGAAGTTTGTCTTTCGCCGCTTCGTCGACGACGATCAACTTGAATTTTTTCTGAGCACCTTCTATAGTAACGATATGAACTGCTCTTCTTCAAAAGACTTAATTGCCTTTTCTACATCCGAAAATGAATCGAACTTGTCTCCTAAGGAGAGAGCCATACTCGTAAAGTGAACTTCAGCCACCTGTCCAGAGCCACACTCGCAAAGTGAACTTCAGCCACCTGTTTCGTCAAGATTAAGTATTAACCCCAAATGCGCGTGGACGGCTATACAAATGCCGGGTTATTTTACCGTCCGGCATTATGTGCCTTAGAGCCATTTGACCAGAATCACCGTGGGTCTAGAGAAACTCACATAGCCCATATAATTGGAGAACAGGAATAAAGGTCAATTTCGTCATTCAAAACTTCAGGGCGATGCGTCCAAAATATTTTTTAGTTAATTTAGTTACCGATATATGATTTGCATCAATCTGTAGCTAAGCTCCCTCAAAGGTTTTTCTAGTCGAATCTCAACGTCATGTTTTTTTCGCATGCCGTTGTCTCTTATTGCAGCACGTATGGAAGATATTCCTTAGGTAGTTGAGATTTTATTGGAGACTAACTTTTCTTTGTGCACTGTGACAAGTAAAAAAGAAATAATGTAACATTGTTTGCAAGAATACTTTGCAGGTTTTCTCGATATTCATTACTAGATTTGTATAATGAACCATAACTTCACGCACGTAAACTTGACGAATTGATACCGAAGTTTGTCTTTCGCCGCTTCGTCGACGACGATCAACTTGAATTTTTTCTGAGCACCTTCCATAGTAACGATATGAACTGCTCTTCTTCAAAAGACTTAATTGCCTTTTCTACATCCGAAAATGAATCGAACTTGTCTCCTAAGGAGAGAGCCATACTCGTAAAGTGTACTTCAGCCACCTGTCCAGAGCCACACTCGCAAAGTGAACTTCAGCCACCTGTTTCGTCAAGATTAAGTATTAACCCCAAATGCGCATGTCCACCGGAAGTTCCGGTTAAATAGTGAAACGCAAACATAGCCGTCAGACAGCAAAATATCCACTGCGTTTTAAAAAATTGGGAGTTTATTTTCAGTCTTCTTTCATTATCCGATAAACAAAAGATCAAAACAATATATGGAATTACCGAGAGAGTTGAGATTTTTTCCTAATTAATTATTAAGATTTACTTCCTTGCAGTCTCGAATCGAAGCATAAAGGTAAATTAATCTTTCTGTCACTATCACCTCTTAATCATTACAGGCTTAATTGACCAGAAAAAAAGGTCAAATTGATTGATTGACGATCAGGCATAGTAGCCTACGTGGAAACGGGTTGACAAAATCTAGCGATAAAAAGAGGAGAAGTCACTGCCTACCCTGACCGCATGGCCCAGTGTCAGCTATAGGCAAGACTGGCAGTGTCGAAGCTCCCGCCACGCCTGACCTACGGAGGAATAGCCTAATTAATTAAAAATGCAAATATATTTTAAAAATGTATCAAATTTTAAATTATAAATGTTAAATAACATTCTCAGGGTGCGCACAGTTCTTGAAACTAATTGAAAAACCTGGAAAAACGAAATAGTGAATTCCAGTGCTGGAAAATCCTGCAAAACGTAAAAAAAGTCCTGGAAAATCAGACATTTATGTCTCGGGGGAAAAATTGCCCAATATCTCTGCCGATTTCCACGAAAATCGGCGCTGGAAATGCGGGCGGGAGGACTTTTTTAATTAAGGATGGCTGCCAAACGAGTTTGTAAAAATGCAGGAAATAAAGTTTCTGTCGTTCCAAGCACTGCTGTCTCCAAGCCTCTAATTAATAGTCACAACGTTACAATATGTGTGTGTGTGTGTGTGTGCGCGTGCGTGCGTGCGTGTGTCTTGCCTTGCCTTATTTTTCCTTCCAAAGATACTCTGTATAAATTCTTCCAAAAAGAATTCTTTAAAACGAAGGGATCTTGATGAAGCCATTTGCCACCCTAAGAACCCCTTTGGAAGACTAAAAGAAAAAGGGTGCTTTGGCAAATGGCAGAACCCCATATCTCTGTGAAGAACCCTACTGGAACCCTCTTTTCTGAGAGTAATAAACATCGTACACATAATGCATTAACCGACAGAATATTACTGCTGTTTGCTTCAAATATAATAACTGGATTAATCAAATGAAAATTTTAAATGACACAGTGAACCAGTAGGTTTGCATCAATCTTGATTAGCCTAATCATTGCCCCTCACCAAAAAGTAGCCTATAGAAAACAAGAAATTGATCCGTATTATTTTGGCATTAGCGCCATCTATTGCAATCTCTTTTGCCTCGTCATTGAAAGACAGAATTGAAAGTGGTAATATAATTAATTGACCACTTAAAGAATTATAAACTCGGATTTTTGTTTTGGTTTTAATGTTTCTTTTAAAGTCACGTGTAGGCCTATATATTTTTTATTACACAAGCCACTTATGAATCTCGTCGTTGCTTTTGTCCAGTCATTCGCTTGAATTGAACAACTGCCGGTAGACTGAAATTGCAAACGAGATCCCACGTTAATTTAGAAACAATAAAAAAGTCGCAAATCCAATGGATTGCCATGCTAGGTCTGTGGGTCACCAGCCTAGGTACGTGAGTGACCTGCTGAAATCGCAAATCCAATGGATTGCCACGCTAGGTCTGAGGGTTACCAGCCTAGGTACGTGAGTGACTAGCCGAGTCAGTCACAAATTCAATGAGCTGCTACCGAGGAATGCTAGTGGCCAGCGGAGGAATGCCAGTGACCAGCCAAGCCAGTAGCAAATCCAATGAGTTACAAGCCTCGGAGAATTAATAGCCGGCTTCTCATTTACCAACGCTGGCTTATCAGTTGCTAGATTGTTTGCCGGCTGCGTAATGGATGTTGCATGCGAGAGAAAAAATGGCATCCTTTCACAAAAGTAGTTTTGAGGGAGTCCCCCCCAGTCCCACCCAAACAGCCAATCTCAGCACAAATAAATGAGTTGCCTTCCTTTTCCACTAAACTACTTCCTTTTCCACTATACTGTCTCTCACACACATATATTCTCCTCTTACACACATACATTCTACTCTCACACAAATATATACTCCTCTCACACACCTGTATTCTTCTCTCGCAAGAATGTATGTGCGTGCGAGAGTGAAAATATATGTGCATGAAAGGAGAATGTATGTGTGTGGAAAGAGAATGTATGTGTGTGTGAGAAGGAGAATGTATGTGTGTGTGAGAAGGAGAATGTATGTGTGTGGAAGGAGAATGTATGTGTGTGAGAAGGAGAATGTATGTGTGTGTGAGGGGGAGAATGCATGTGTGTGGAAGGAAAATGTATGTGTGTGAGAAGGAGAATGTATGTGTTTGTGAGGGCCAGAATGAATTATGTCTTGTACGGCGAAAGCCGCATATCAGCTCTGCTGAAAACATCAATTAAAATACTACCATTTGCATTTGTCGCCCCAGAGCATGAAGTCAAACTTTGAAAATTTGTGATTGCAATTTTCTTGGCAGCCAACTTCAAGCATCTACAGTTTTGGAAATACATACATTTGATAGCAAAGCTACGATCAAATTAATTCCTAGGATACAGAAAAATAAAATAAGCATGATTTGCCTGCATTAAGGATTCATTTTGTAGTTGCAGGAAGATCTGAAAACTTATAAACCTAATTTTGGGCAAGTTTGGAGAACACATAATGCCATGTGGGATAGCTTATTGGTCAAAGGAAGCTAGGTCATTTGAAATGACTCATCTTTATCTACATTCTGATTCTAAAATAAACTTCTAGCCATGAATCCTTCTATGTCACAAAAACTTTACAAAATTAGAGCTAATTTAAAATTGTATTTAAAGAGCCACCTTCTTTGGTCTTTAGACGTGCCCCTAACTTCAGGGATCAGTTGGTCAGGTTTTACATTACTGCTAATAAGCAACTCTCCTTTCTCGACAATATTTCAGATGGTACAGTATTTACAAATGTGGTAATTGTGCACAATGTGGCTACACTCATAAGTGCAAAACCTACACACATCCACACAGTGGTAAACCTCTTAGAGTACGTGGTGTTATCACTTATAGCACATCATTTGTTATATATTTACTTAAATGTCCGTGTGGTCTTGGTCATGTAGGAAAGACTACGAGACTTCTGCGTGTCCGTATCAGCGAGCACCGCAGTAATATAAGATGTGGCGACGTGCGCAATCCTGTTGCAGCACACTTTTTGTCTGCTGGCCAGAACATCAGTTCCCTTAAATATGTTGGTATTGAGAAAGTAGAAAAAACCCCTCCAGGGGTGGTAACCATGAACGCTTACTTTTACAATGTGAAACTTGCTACATTTATGCTCTCAATACTATGTCTCCTAATGGGTTAAATGAAGAATTTGATATCAAACCCTTTTTATAGGTTTTACAAATCTTACATATTTCTCTGTTCTCCATTATTTACTTCTGTTTTCTAGCATGCTTATTCTTACCTTGCATTTGCCTGAGCAGTGCTGAGTATTTTCAATATATATTTTTAGTTAATTTTTTTTTTTTTTTTGTCTTTTGTTTATCCATCACTGGACTTTTGGGCATATGGCTTTACTTTTGGAGTGTAAACAAATTTGATTGTCTTATATCTGCTCATACATTGTGTGTGATTTGGCATATTGTATTTATACAGGTTGAGATTTCTTACCTAGGAGGTGAATAGCTCCGTATTCTTTAATGTATGCATTTCCCTGGCTTCTGCCATCTGTCTTTACTTGTCACATTGGGATTGGCTGGCTGACGCACACACCTCCCTGTAATGGCATTATTTTTATATTGTAGTCCAGACCACATTGGATTATACTTTTCGTGTATGGACAATGCAGATATAATTCTTTATATTTTTTTAATGAATTTGGTGTAATTCACAGATCCTTATATGTGTCTGTTTGACAGGTTGCCTGTTAATAGATTGACTGATGTACCTGCCCACTTCCACATCACAAGTTTTTATATACACCTCCACCTACTCACTTGCTTCACTTGTTTGTACCTGACGAAGGCTGTATCGGCCGAAACTGTTGTGCAATAAATAAATAAAAAAAATTTTTGGGAATTCATTTAACAGTGTGCGGACATCTCTTTTCCAGTTTTTGACGTTATTGTTTGTCCTGCACCTTTTGTAATACTTGGATGTGCGCGTAATCTCTTGGACTTTCATTTTCAAACCCTGCTGCTCACACATGCTTTAGCTGTTGAATGAGTTGATCCACTTTTCGGGTACATGTGCTCTTTGTCACTCAAGGTCACTCAATGTCAAAGGTCATCCTGTTATTTTACTCGCTATACTTGAGTTGTTCATATTTGCGTTTAATTGTAACCAAATTGGTATCTACACTAGTTTTTGAGATACAGCGTGAATTAGGTGATTACGATCAAAGACCTTCTGCCCTCTGAACTCTGACTCCTACCGATCTTTGAAACTATACATTTTTCACTGTAGCAACGGATAGGATTATGTTTTACACATGAAGAAAGAAAACTTTGGCGTTGGTTCCATATAAATTGGACCATCGTTGACAGAGTTATGGGCAAATAAGGATT
The DNA here is from genome assembly GCA_029692085.1 of Gymnothorax javanicus. Classification (NCBI taxonomy): domain Eukaryota; kingdom Metazoa; phylum Chordata; class Actinopteri; order Anguilliformes; family Muraenidae; genus Gymnothorax; species Gymnothorax javanicus. The sequence goes on from CM056199.1 coordinate 22,330,673, forward strand.
TTGACCTTTTTCCAGTGACCAGAAATCTTGACCTTGACCCAATTCATTCCAAAATTTAACGGGATCTATTCTGGTCATGGCCCAACTTTTGGCACATGTGGTATGAATTGATGCTATGGGCTTCTCTTAATTTTGCAGACGAACAAATAAATAAATTGTTATGGTTTGCACCCCGCCGGATGCAAATGGCAATCCGGCGGGCACTAAGACCGTGGGCTTGGGCGAAAGGAGACTCAAGTGCCAAGGCTGGGGCTGAAGAACTGAATTTACTTGAAAAAACAAACAAGAACTGAAGTACAAAAAGACAGAAACAAGGCAAGGTGGCAGCTAAAACAGACACAGACCTGCTGTGGCCAAGTAAAATGCAGAGCACCAGGACTGGCACCTGCCAGCCCTAAATACTCTGCAACTGCCTCCACCTTAATTGGCTCCAGCTGAGGCCAATCAAGGTTGAGGCAGAAGAACGTGAAAGGGGAGGGGCTGAAAGGCCCAAACCTTAACATAAATAGATAAATATATTAATTAACTAATGCACAAACCGAGGCGATAATTCCCTCGCCCTTCCCCTTTGGGTGGGCGGGGCAATTATCACTTGTCCACAAAATCGTCCAAGTGTCATTAAAAGCAGAAATCCAAGAAAATAGCCACCATTGGTTTGTGTTAACTTAATCAAATTAAGAAAGATTTTTCTCCATGAAATATTAATTTTTCAACATCAAAATATAGGAAAACACAGAATTGGAGGAGAAAATGGTCACCATGTCTGAGGCAATTAGTTCACTAGACCTGGAGAAAATGGAGGTACACTTACTGTCTGTGAAAACTTCATTCTTAAAATCTAGATGAATAACTATATTTCCCATGATGATGTGGTTCAGTTGCTCACATTGAAAAGAGGCTAATTTCGCAAAACGTCTAAATACAGTCTTGTTAAATGGAAATCTTTGATTTTGAGGATCATGAGCCAAAGAGCTTAACAGTGATCGTAATGTGATCATAGTGTACATTATAATTTACATCATTCTTAAGCTGCTTTCACACTGGACGCGAAAAAATTTTTTCGCACGACAGATTACATTCAAAGTCAATGCAAAGACGCGAATACATGCGCTTTTCCAATACACGGTACCGGCTCTACTCTACTTGCCTTTTTTGCTTTTCCATTAGGAAAAAGTACCTGGTACCAGGTACTATTAGGTACTAGTAGGTACTTTTTCTGGTACCTGCTCTCCTGGGGTTCCAAAAAACGGCCGACCAGGTACTAGTCGGTACTAAAATGTGACGTGCAACATTGCTGCCCACTGATTGGTCAGAGAGAATCGTCACTGTGAAAGACGACTCCGTAGTCGACCTCGGAACATCTCATTCGAGTTAGATTGAAGAGTCTCAAGATTAGCGTATTTATTATGATTATCGACTTATATTGTTTTAGGCTACTTGTTCGATATACTGTGCGTTGCCTTATCTTTCAAGCACGGTTTTGCTTTGTTCACCAAAGCTGCTACGTTCATGAAATGCATTTTTCTTTGCCTGTGATCCCGTTCGTGGCGAAATTAAGTAACGGTATTGTGTCTAGTTATGTTCCACTAAATAATTCCCTTTGAGAAAGTTATGTGATGCTACCCCTGTTTAAAGAAAATTGCGAAGAAAAATAACTACACGGGTGTTGACGAATCATTTTCGTCTTAATGTTATATCAGATGAGATGACACATCGTAAAGCGATAAATTCTAGTACTCTGCCATCTCCTGCGATTTGCGTATTTGCTTCGTGTTTTGCCTTTAATTTCAAAGTGAAATGTTTCGTGAAGCCTGAATGTCAAGCTAATAAACAATAATTGTTTTGCCACGTGTTATTTGCTTCTTTGTTGTGAAGGAAAAAAGGTAAATTAACATCCTTGGTGTGTGGTGATTCCATATTTTTTGCGAGGGGTTGTAGTTACATTATGGTATACTGATGGTACACAAATGCCTTGAGAATATATTGCCTTTTTCTATCAGTACTCTATGCCTTTTACGGATATCATTGCTTTGCGTTTTTAGGTGGTACTCAGACACAACACCAGCTGCTATCCTATGCATCAGGACAATGTCAAACAGAAATTACAGTTAAACACTCACGGACTTTAGTGCCATAACGTGGTGACGGTAGTGCGCGTGCCCTGATTTACTCACATAAATATTTAACAAAATCGATGGAATAAAAGTAAACTTGATATAACTGAGGATGCTGTTGCAGCAGTAACATGCTGCGATCCTCTAATGGAAAAGCAACCCCAAAAAGGTACCCAGTGCCGAGTAGAGTGGAGTAGAGTAGAGTAGAGCCGGTACCATGTAGTGAAAAAGCGCCCTTAGAGGGTCAATTGGCTCCAGCACACATTGTGGTCCTTCGGGGTTTGTTTGATTTACCTGACCTAATTTAAATTTAATTTTTTTGTTGTTCAGCTGATATAGTCGATTGTAGGGATGCACAGAATTTTCAGGTCATCAAAAATATTCGTTTAGAAGTAGCAAAAAAACTTTGAATTTGTGATAAGCACTATGTATTGTTAAAAGGTTCCTCCATAGCCACGCTCCCCATGAGTCTACGAGTGTCAGTGTTATATTGTTTTGTTCTGGTCGCCATCAGAATCAGTGAACTGATGCAAAGTGAGTGATATTTTTCCCTCTGAAAGGGTCCTTTTTTCCACATTAACACAGGAAAAACCAGAATTCGAGCAGAAACCAGCCACCATGTCTGAGACAATTGATTCACTAGACCTGGAGAAAATGGAGATAATTTACTGTCAGTGAAAACTTTATTCTTAAAATCTAGATGAATAACTTCATCTCCCGTGATGATATGGTTCCATTGCTCACATTTAAAAAGAGGCTAATTTTGCATAACTTTTAAATACAGTTTTGCTAAATCTTGTCCTGATACTGAATCTTTAACCTGAAAGTTCAATCACTATTCCCATAAATTATTCGACAGACTCCAAGAAAAGCAAGCTTAGTAGTAACTAGACAAGAGGCCCATGGGCCTAACGGTCACCTGAGTTGTATAAAAACTGATGTTATTGATGTGAATGAACCAAATATACCCAAAAGTATCATTTTCCTACATAAAGTATAGTAAACTTCACCCCCTCCACAGGGGCAAACATGGAGCCTGGGGGCCATGAAATGAACAATTTTGATAAAGCACCTGAAGACCCTTCCATCTATGAAGAGATTTGTTTTCCAGCATATCTTGGTCTGGAGAAGAAGATTTTGAAAATTTCAGCCAATTTGACCACTTTTAGCCCCGCCCCTCAGAGCACCTGGCGGTGGGCACCATATAACTCTCAATTTTGGTGCATACTTGACCAAGGAAGGTTCCAGCAAAATTTTATTGAAATCGGATCAGTAGTTTCTGAGAAAAAGTGGAAAATATATTGACCAGTTTTAGCCCCGCCCCTCAGAGCCCCTGGGGTGAGCACCATATAATTCACAATTTTGGTGCATATTTGACCAAGGAAGGTTCCAGCAAAATTTTATTGAAATCGGATCAGCGGTTTCTGAGAAGAAGTGGAAAATTTATTGACCACTTTTAGCCCCACCCCTCAGAGTCCCTGGGGGTGGGCACCATATAGTTCACAATTTTGATGCATATTTGACCAAGGAAAGTTCCTACAAAATTTTATTGAAATCGGATCAGCGGTTTCTAAGAAGAAGTCGAAAACGTATTGACCAGTTTTAGCCCCGCCCCTCAAAGCCCCTGGGGGTGGGCACCATATAGTTCAAAATTTTGGTGCACATTTGACCAAGGAAGGTTCCTGCAAAATTTAATTGAAATCGGATCAGCGGTTTCTAAGAAAAAGTTTAAAATGTATTGACCAGTTTTAGCCCCGCCCCTCAAAGCCCGTGGGAGTGGGCATCATATAATTCACAGTTTTGGTGCATATTTGACCAAGGAAGGGTCCTGCAAAATTTTATTGAAATCGGACCAGCGGTTTCTGAGAAGAAGTCGAAAATGTAAATTGTTTACGGACGCACAACGCACGACGGACGACGACGGACAAAAGGCGATTAGAATAGGTCACTTTGAGACTTCGTCTCAGGTGACCTAAAAAGGCTAAATTTTCTAAAGAAAATTTGTGTGCTTCAGGGAGAAAAGTTGAAGAGGTTGGCTTATAAAATGAAGGTGCTAGGAAACTGAGAGGCAAAGGAGAGGCAAATTGATTGTGCAATTCCCCCGCCGATTCCTTACACAAGATGGCGGATGCGTCTCACGTTTTGCAGTTGGTTCAGCCAATGACGTTGTCCACTCTAGTGTTTTCTTTAGCTCTGTGGGCCAAACACTTCTGAATAATGCCAACAGGCTCTTCTTTTTCTCTTTATTTGGCAAACACGACGCAGCGAAGGTGTATTGCTGCTCCCCTGTTCTGAATCTACTGAATCAGCACAAAAAATGGCTTGATTTAATAGGACCCCCGAAAATGACTATTAAAAGTAAAATATCAAAAAAAAAAAAACAATCAAAAATCTGTTCAGATGCTACATAATTCAGAACAAGCTGAATTTTTTGAGATTTTTTGAATTTTTCTGAAAGTTTGAATGGTATCAATAGCTTAAACATTGTAGAAAGAGTTAGCGGGCCAAATTTAGGCAGATGAAGAAAAAGCAGTAAGAGAATAGAGTGTGCAGCTTTGCTGAAACAAGAGCACAATTAAATCAATTTATTTTAGGTAACGTTCACTTAGGTATAGGCAGGATGACCAGGGGGGTATACTAAGAAGCAAGTTCAACATAGACAGGCTATATTTGAGTGAGCTGGCTCAACAAATCCTGAACTCAGAATCAGAGATAATTGAAGCACTGAGATCAAAAACAACAGAAGTAACATTTTGGCCGAATTGAGTTAGAACTGCCAACATGTGGTAGATTGACGAGGTTACACAATGAGTGCAAAAACAACATATTTTGTGTAGGCATCTATGTGTAATAAGCATAGAAAGTTTTTGTTTGGTGCTAAGTCAACTCAAGTCCTGCACTTATGGTTTTTAGAACTCACATCACCCAATGGCCACTAGATGGCAACATAATCTTGAGTACTAAAACAACACATGCACATGACAAAATGGCTGCTCCTCTGCAGGGCGTGGCTGCAGAAGTGGATGAAACTGATGATATTCATCCACGAAAAAGGCGCAATGAAATAGAATGGAAGCGAAATGTTAGTAACAAAAAGAAAGTGAAAGGAGAAGAACACATAAACTGGCTTGGGAATCTCGTGCCAGCCAGAAAACAAGGACCGGACTGTGGATAAGTTTCAATGTTAAAGAGGCCTAGGCCCCTAGGGCAGGCTACGCATTGCATATCATAGTGAAGCCATTAACCCCTTCAGTGCCAACATCGTACAATAATATTTCCCTGGGGTTTAAATATTATGGGCAAAATAAGCAGTATTGACAATAGACCCTTTATGCGTTTTTTTCTAAAAATCATCAGAATTTTTATTCAAAACTGACCTATCACCCCATTTTCAGGGCGGGGCACTGAAAGGATTATTTGATTATTATTTTCAGGTGTAAAAGAAAACGCTCTGCAAAAATATCAGATGATGATAAGTTAAGGCATATCAGTTGACAGCTAAAACAACACATGTACCAGGGTTGAGTGATAAAACAACATAAGTCCTAATTTTATTTTGCCTGCTGAGCAGTAATGTGCTAAGGAATCATTCCTATTTTTCTCAATTTTTCCCTAAAAAGTGTACATTTTGCTAGAAAATTCATTTCTCTGCATTCTCTGCAGTATTAGAGGAGCCAAACAATTTTCGCTGTTTTTCTCACAATTCATGGAATGTGACTTATGTTGTTTTTGATCTTGGTGCTTCAACTGGTACCACAACGGTGGTTGTAATCTTTCTTTGTTGAACTCTGTGCTATGCTTCTCTGAGGAAACTGTCCCTGATCCAAGATCAGCAAGACTGCGGGATGTCTCCCCCCGTGGCACCTGAGGGCGCCGCCAGCGGCTTAACGGGAGACATATGAAGTTTTAGACTGATTGGTTTGACACTTGTAAGACTGCACGATTATGCATGCGCATACTTGGGTAGGCACTTGGGAAATTGTATTTGAGATTTATGTTAGTACATTCGTGTTGGTTGACGTAAGCCCTTGTTCGTTTGATGTAATGTAAGTGGTTTCTGGGTGATTAATGAAATCTTTAAAAAAGAAAAAAAATCTCCTAGGAGTGGGTCGTGATTATGGAGAGTTATGAAGAATGTATATATATACTATATATATATATATATATATATATATATATATATATTTTTTTTTTAACAGCAAAAAGCAACACTGTTGCTGCTAATAAGGCCAGAGAGGAATTCTGGCGGGAAATTTCTGACCGTGTAAATGCATAAGTCCTCTGATGAAGGACTAGTGGAAATCACTTTAGTTTCTCGGCCATATCAAACGAAGAGAAATGAAATTATAGAATGAATATTATCTGACTGAGATAAACCCCAATAGTAAACTCCGTTTTACTAATTTCTTCGTTTTTGGTTTAAAGTATATTTTTTCCATTACCTTTCTTTTATACGTCATGATTTTTTTTTTTTTTAATAAATTTGGCATTGCCAATCCTACCCGAATATGGAATTTCCAATTAGGGAACCATGTGCAAGGCTTTGTCCGCATCTGCGACCCTCAGTTGCCAACTCATAAGAGTGAAGACAGCTTGCGGCTCTCCTCCGAAGCACGCGCCTGCCAGCCATCGCTTCTTATACACTCATTGGTTGAATCCTTGCAAGTTCAGAACGAGGGCGGAGGATACCCGAACATGAACAAGCTTAGAATCTTCCTGACGAGCGCCCGTCTGGCCAACAGGAGGCGCCTAAGGAACGAACAAAGCAACTTATATTACCCTTCCTGGCAGACTCTTCCCAATTTGCATCCCTGTAACGCAATGGCCAATTGCGCGCTACTTCTGAAAAAGCTGCCGACCACTGCCGAATGGTACGACCTGGGCTCAAGCCTGCACCGTGATAGTCACTTCTGCTTCGCAATGCGATGCTTTAACAGAGTGAGCAGTCAGGCAGCCAATACAGAAAGATTTTAAATAAAATCGTATCCCACCACTAACCCAAACCTGTTGCACCATTTCAAATTTACAGTAGTCCTGTGGCATATCAAAACAAGAGCACTCAGAGAGCGCAGCACCTCCACCACGCCAAGGCAACTCTGTGCATTAGTTATTTTCGTTGGCTGATGCAGGGTGTTCTTGCATTCCACCGCCAGGTGGCAGCAAAACCCAAAAGCAAGCCGATTGGAAATCCGACCCATTGGAAAGACTTCAAATCTCTGCCAGCATAGCTGGATTTGAACTTTGGCCTATATCTCAGCTGTACTTTGGCCTAGATATGCCAAATTTTAATCGCTTGTTCCTCTTGTAATACTCTAATATCTTGCAAAGTTTGCTTAAAATCTATGCGGCCGTTTTTGAGATATCCTGCTAACAGACAAACAGACAGACAAACAGATAAACGCCGGCAAAAACATACACCTCCTTGGCAGAGGTGAACAATGGTAAGAATGATAAAATACTATTTAATTTCGTAATTGGTGCTTTAATAGTTACAGTACCAGCACTGTCAAGAGGACATGACAGCAAGTTAATGTTCCCGATGTTCCTTTGCTTTCATAATTATTTTAATGGTATGCTGTGTAAAATGTACAGCGCGGCATACAATATTCTTGCTCAGATTTTCTGCATCACCACATGAATGTCGAAGGTTCCCGTGCCAAAAAAACCGCAACGCTATGCATATCGTTCGTGCAACTCTAAGTGCTTCACTTTGTTACATTGCAAACATATGGCTCCAGTAGCTTGTGTAAGTAACGAATTCCCTTATCTGAAAATCTGTAGCGTTCATAGAGAATATCATCAGAAAAAGCTAACAGGTCATGCCAGTCTCCCTCCGAAGACAACCGCGTAAGATTCGGGCACCAAAGTCCACAGGATTATCCAAGAAAGGTGATGCCAACTTCAAAGGAAGTGCTTTAAGATAAGGCAGCACATTTATAGCCGATTTCCGAAACTCGGCACATAACCTGCTCCCGACCAGGTTAAATTTGCATCGTAAATTACCATGGTAATCTAGCCATGTTAAAACAAACATTGACATTGAAAAGCCTAGCTTTAGGCTCGACATACCTCGCGAAACCACTTATCTTGCTTCGTGCTTCGTAGGACACCCCCCTGAACAACGAGCAGCGCTGTAAATTGGGGTGTCACTATTTATCGGTAGAAATTTCAGTAAATTGATCTCATCTGTTCCAGATAGTCAAGCAATAATGAAAAAAAATACTACTACTATTTAAAATAGTAAAAATAATAATAATAACAATTATTATTATTATTATTATTATTAATTTGGCAAGTAACGTGAGACTGCATCATTGATCTATTTATGGAAAGCCAAACTATGAGGGGCCACTGCTTACTCCGGCCTTAAACCCGGCTATTTTCAAACGCAAGAAAAAGTAATGAATAGCGATTGGGGACATCACTTTCATTTCTTTGTACTTAACAGGTTCTATTCTGATACCAATATTTTACCTGTTTTAGATAGGATGGTAAATATAAAATATAATATAAAATAGTGCGAACAGTTGCTTGTACATACTGGAATAGGAGCTCGAGCAATTATTTTCTGCTTTGCAATTTTTTACTGCAACACGTGTTCTCATGGACTCGCCCTGCAAAAAGACCAGTCTTTGCTGCCCACAATGCGCGCTCTTGGAGCGACTGTACAAATGACGATAACGAAAATTCTTTCACTGAGTTTGATGCAGAAGAATGAGATTTGTCTAACAGTCGTATCAATTTTCCGAACAATGATAATGCTGTGGCTAGAAACAGTCCAGCAGAGGGCAGAATTCAACCGCAATGCCGCTATGCCACAATTTTGTTGATTCACTGAGCCATTAAAGCATTTGGTCCAACGGAAATTTGAGCTAAGTCTTTTCTTACATACTCATACTCGTACCTCAAAGATAGTCAGTCCAATCTACGAAATGGAGGCACAATACTAAAAAGGAGAGTCTGCTGAGCAAAATATGTCAAAGTTGTGCGTGTAGTGCCAAAAATGTAGGAACACGAGAAAGTTAAAAAACTGTATTTTCACTTCCCAGCCGGTATTTTCTTGTCTCATTTGAGATGGGAGTTAAAGAGCTTAGGACATGAAATTCAGCCCTGTTTTTTATGTGATAAAATGCTACAAAGTACCTATCTTGAACAATTAGAGATGGTTTTAATATCGCGTACTTTACGCAATGTTTAAAAAACCGCATTTTATCTGCTAAATTATCCACTTCAGAGAACGCCCCCTTTGCCTCAATCGAGAACATTTGCGCTGGGCCAGCTCAGCCACGTGACGTCATAAGTTGTATACTGGACACGGTAGGAAGTAACGGACTTAATAAGTTAGGTGGGGGGACATCAGCCACTGAGTTCCGAACGGTCCAGTGGTCCTACACGGGAGATCCATCACGGGCCTTGGAGAATAAATACACACGTGTATGTGACAAAAGAAAAGAGATAGAGGAGAAATATAAAGGTCACATAACAATAAAATATCCAACCAAGGACTTGGCCATTGGACTGCGCATGTAGAGATCAGGACCTGAGTGTATATTACTGTAAATCCACGCTGGTGGTGGCAGTGAGTGAATTGGGAATGGAGCAAGGCATGTTTTCAAGTGCTGTTGGCAGGTGCTTTAAGTGCACTGAGGTGTATGTGTGTGTATGCTGAGCTCAGATTGTGTGTGTGTGTGGAAGTCAATGTGAATGAACCGAATTCTGTGAGTGTCTGTAAACAACTGCATTTCTGGCATATTTTTTAATTCTGTCTTTGTTAGATTGAATACAGTTGTCATTTTATTCCATGAAGTGCTCATATAGATTTCCACAATAAAATTAGCATTTATTCAAGATTAATTTCAGGTGCCCGTTGATTAGCCTATATTTACAGTATTTTATGGAATTCTTAGAGTAATTGCAGGATTGGTAAAAAGTGAAGTTGGTCAGAGTAAGTGAAATGAGTTGGTCCGAGTAAGTGAAGTTGGTGTAAGTGGTCTAAGTTAAAACAGGAGTTTAGCCATTTTAATGGCTGTGGTTGGTTAAAGTAAGTGGAATTAATTTGGATGGTAAACAGAGAGCGGGAGTTTAGCCATTTTAATGGCTGTGGAGTTGTAAAAGGACAAAGTTGTAGAAGTGAGCAGAATAATTATTCCTTGTGAAATCAAATAAAAGTCCCTATTTCTTGATTAAATAAGCGTATGCCCTTCTCGAACGATCAGTAACTATAAACAGAGGGAAGTTTAGAGGAAGTAATAATTGAACGTCAATTACATGAACGTGGACAAGTGTTTCTAATGTAGCTAACTGAATTGCTTTGAGATGCAGGACAAAGTCCAATATTTAAATGCTCTAATATTTGGCGGTAGTAATTCATTGCTGAGCAAACCACTACTAATATCCTCTATGAGCTTGAAGTAATTACACCATTTGAATTTGTTCAATATTTGTAAAATTGTAAAGAGCTGGAAAATCTAAGCAGTTTTCTGTAAATAATTAGACAGTGTGAGATTGTGTTAGAAGACATTATATACAGTAAGAAACTGTGTGCCAAATTTAACTGAGAGTTTTATTTGTAAAAATAAAAAATCAAGTGAACTACTGTGGGATTAGAGACTGGATGGGTTTTTAGATGGAGGAATGCAGAGTCAAAACAATAGAGGAATGGAGCCTTATTGACCGAAGCAGATTAGGGAGCACAGATAAGTGAAAGGTCAACATGCAGAAGTCAGAGAACAGAGAATGATGCATTGTGATTGAGCAAATGTGACTGGAAGCGTTCCTGACCAAAGAAATGCAAATGAATTAATGACAGATCTTTTCTCCATTTCAAATAGGGACCATCAACCAGTGATTCTACATGGGAAAAGAAAAACTAAGAGGAGCATGATAACTGTGAAGGAATTTTTGTTGTTACTGTCATAGTTTTAAAATTCATTGTTGTAGTGTTTAGTGCACTTTGATTTTATTATAGTTTTACTGCTTAAAAAAAAAAATAATTATATATACTTGTTAGAAAGGTCAATGCTTACTTTGTTCTCAGCTTTAGGCTCCAAGAAAACTGTATGTGGGAAAGTACTGATAGGAGGGGTGCATGCACCTGGATAGGAGTTATGGACTCATGTCTGGGAAATGTTCCAACTTAGCAAGATAACAGAATTGTTTCTATCTGTACCAGGCCTTGAAACTGAGCCCCTAGGCAGAAGATGTGACTCCTCCAAGCGCATCCCTAGAGCAGAAATCTTCAAAGAATAAAATGTTTGTGTAATTTTGTGATTGATTGCTTGAACGATGCCTGGCTAGAAGGGTATAAGAATTGCTTGTGAAAATTATTCAGCAGAGACTGACCTCTGACAGCTGTACACACAGAGTCCCTGTTCGCTCTCTCTCATTCTGCAGAATTATATTGCAATAAACGGTTGATCATGTTTCTTTTAACCTGCTCTAAGACTCTCTTATTATGACTCAAGCTGAGAAAATCCTCAACAATAGCCTTAATCTGTTTATTTAACTTTTACAGGAAAGGATCCAAGTGAGTGAAAAAAAACAGCAAAATTATGTTGATGAAGTTTTTGTTCATTGTTGTATGCATCTAAACTCATTCTATTGAAACTTTTTCACAGACTGCGCACTGTTGAAATGAAGAGATGAAAATTAACTGTGAGGAAGGTGCAGCTTCCTTGCTAATATTTTGCTGGATTCACTTGGGATTAAACTCACTGCAGGTGATCGATAAGAATCACACAGATGTTGCTCCTTAAGTGGGGTTTATTGCCACGACCACAACCACATTCCCTCTTCACAACTGTCTGGTCAAGTGGTTCTGTACAATTAACATAACAAATTAAATAGGAAAACTGTAAATACACAATTGTACATATGACATTATGAAGTACAACTTGTCTAATCTTAAGTCAAACAATATACATAATGGGTACTGAAACCTCATTATGCTATACAGTATAAACAGGTGTAACGCACTTAAATAGCATTACGATGTGTTGACAGTAGACATTTTTAAGCTGTTGTATTTTACAGGAATACACTGCCCTCTGCCGGCCAAATAATTATCTGCGCGGTAATTACACATAACAGTCGCTACAGCAGCTGAGTTATATAAGCGGCACACGTGTGTAAAGAAATTAGCGAACCTCTTAAGGTCAGTCGGTCCATCAATACAAATCGCCGCAATTGCGCTAAACGTACCAAAGATATACAAAGTTAAGCAGATAACAAACTACGCCCGTACAAACTCGCAGTAATACAGTTACGTGAATGAAATAAGGTCAAGGCAGTTTGCGAATAGTTAGCAACTAGCCTTAAGGCAATTCGCAAACAGCATCGAAATTCCATACAACAGACTCACAAACCAACGCGGCTAAATAGAACGACCCAATAGTTAACTGTTTTACTCACTTGCGCTAGACGCACTTTACACCAGATGACAGTATGGGTGAATTTTAATATCAAGGTAGCCGTTAAAGGAGTAGCAGCATAGCCATGACTGCTTCCACCTAGACCAATTCAAATGGCTTGCCTCTTCTTGCTATGAACTGCCTCAAAGCCATGAGAAAGGCGTCTGTGTCCAGACTAGAGAGAAGATCAATATGCACAGCTCGGGTTGTCATGCATTTGAATAATATAGCCCAACGTTTCTCACTTCTTCTCCCAACTTTGATGGAGTATGGTCCAAAGCGGTCAACCCCAGTCGAGAAGAAGGCTGGTTTGTGCAATCGTAACCTTGTGGGCGGCAGGTCAGCCATCATGGGGATTTCAGGTTTGCCGCGCCATCTCTGACACTCAGTACAGCTTCGTTGATGCCAGCGAATAGCCTCGCGCCCATGTGGAATCCAATATTTACGTTGAATCTCCGAGAAGACTCTCTCAGAGCCAGGGTGGTTCAGCTGAACATCAAAATCTTTAATTATCAGCTGCGTGACAGGGTGTTTTGCATCCAACACTATTGGATGGATAGTCTCAGGGTCAAGCTGGTTACCATGACGTAAGCGGCCACCTACTCGGATGAGCTCATCATTCCCATCAAACTCTGGGGCCAGCTTGAGGAGGCGGCTGCTTTTAAGCACTGGCTTCTCTGACTTCAGCTGAGCAAAGTCTGTAGGGAAGCAGTCTAGTTGCACTCGTTGAAGGAGATAGTTTTGGGCTTTGCGATAGTCTTCAGCTTTGAGCGCATCGTTGGCCACCCTGTGCAAGGAGTGAGCTGTAGCAGTTATTAGATCACTGAAGGTTTTGAACTGAGTGGCATCTAGTATAAGTGGTGCAGCTGATGCAGAGTTAAGGCCACAAAAGGCTGGCTTTTTCATATCTTCACTGGGAAGTGAAGTTGTCTGAAGTGGGGGTGTCTCTGGCCACTGGTCTGGACTGCAGAGGAGGAAGAGTGGGCCAGAGCTCCAGCGGCTGTCAGATGTTAGTGCAGAGAGTGGCTTGCCTCGGGTGATGTCATCTGCAGGGTTAGCCGCAGACTCGATATAACGCCAAGTGTAGCCAGCAATTAAGTCCTGAATCTCTGCCACTCTAGTGCCAACGAACACTTTAAAGCGGCATGAATCTGAGTTCAGCCAGGTGAGTACTGTGGTTGAATCTGTCCATAACACCACCTGTTGGATGGAGAGAGTTAGCTCAGATTTAGTAGTTTAGCCACCTGAGCCCCTGTCAAGGCAGCACACAACTCTAGGCATGGGATAGACTGCTGCTTCTTTGGAGCCACTCTAGACCGTGCGGTGAGGAATGCAACTTCAACCACACCACTTGGACTCTCCGTTCTTAGGTATGCCACAGAGCCGTATGCCTGCTCTGAGGCGTCACAAAACACATGGACCTCACGTTGACTGGTTGAGGAGTCCAACTCTGCAGAGGTGTAGCACCTTGGCAAAGTTATATTCTGAAGGCGAGGCAACTCTTCCTCCCACTCCTTCCAAGCCTGCAGCAGGTCTTCTGGTAAGGCTGGATCATCCCAATCTCTCTTTTTCTCCCACAGGTGCTGGACTATGACTTTGGCTCTTGTTGTATAGGGCACCAGGAATCCGAGAGGATCATATTGACTGGCTAGCACCTTGTAAATAGAGCGCATGGTAGTTTTATCAACTCTGACAGTTCTGGCCTTATAGGACAGGGTGTCAGTTTTGCAGTGCCACAGGAGACCAAGGGCTGATTCTTGCTTGTCTGGTTCGCCTTGAGCAATCCACTTATCATCACTGTCTGACCTTATCTCTGCAGGGAGGTGCTGAATGCTATCTGGGCAGTTACTTGCCCACTGTCTCAGCTCAAATCCACCTCGGTCTAACAGTGTCTGTAGCTGGTCCACCAGGGATTGGGCCTCCTCCTCAGAAACTACACTCTGTAGACAGTTATCTACATAAAAGTATTTCAGTACTGACTCTCTGGCTATGTCACCAGGCTGCGCGTGGTCCAAGATGTGTTTTTGGAGTGCAAATGTGGCACAGCAGGAACTACAGGTAGTGCCGAAGGGGAGCACCCTCCATTCATAGATTGTGGGCTGTTCTTCACGTTTGAGGTCTCTCCAGAGGAAGCAGAGGAGTGACTGGTCTTCTGGGAGGAGCCTTACTTAGTGGAACATGCCATGTATATCACTGGTCACAGCAACACTATGTTCTCTGAAGCGTAATAAGACAGCAAGAAGAGAGGGACCTAGTGTTGGGCCAGGGAGCAAGAGTTTATTCAGATCAGCACCCTGGAACTGAAAGGAGCAGCTAAAAACCACTCGGTGCTTCCCATTGTGTTCCACTATGTGATGTGGAAGATACCAACTGATTGGTGAGTTTTCTGCATCTTTCTCCAGCTTCACAATGTAGCCGGCCTTCTCCAATCTCTGGATCTCTGAGATGTAGGCTGTGGCTAGCTCTGGAGCTTTCATCAGTCTCCTTTCTGTGCTTCGGAGCTGGGAGAGGACAGCCTCCTTGGGTGCATGTAACTGAGGGAAGTTCTGGACACGAAGAAGAGGGGTGGCATAGTGAAGTGTGCCATCTACCTCTACCCACCTAGTCTTAGTCTCCAGGCAGTTTAGAGCCTCTTGATCATGATGTGATCTCATGCTGGCCATTTCACTCCTCCAGGGGAGCACATCCAACTGCCATAACCTCTCAACTTGCTGATAAAGGTCTAATGGTGGGGCCCCGTAGGATGTGAAAAGGCAGTGATGTTCCGCAAGGTACTGTTTAAGTCTGTGGATTGGACCCTGAAGTGTCCACCCAAGGCGTGTTCTGACCGCCACTGGTGCCCCAGGTGACCCACCTTGCACTGGCTCCACCGGTGTTATTAGGTGGGAGTGGTCTGAACCTATGAGCAAGAGGGGATGGACGCTCTCAAACTGTTGAATAGGCAGGTCCTTCAGGTGCTTGAATTTCCGCCTCAGATCTTTAACTGGATAGGTGTGTTCTCCTAAACCCAGTTTTGGTGCAGTGAAGGCTCCTTTTATGTAAAAGACTTTTTTGGGGGAGCCAGCTGGAGAGAGTGAGAAGGAAACAGCCGCCCCCTGAAGCGTCTGAGGCTCCTGTCTCACCGTTCGAAGTGGAAGGTCCTCAGGTTGACCTTGTAGACCCAGCTGCTTGGCTGCTGAATGAAGCAGCAAGGTGCGCTCTGAACCGTCGTCCAGTATGGCATATGTCTCCAGGGTCTGGTCTCCATTCCTGAGCACCACTTTTCTAACTTTGAGGAGAACGCAACTTCCCTGAGGAGGTTTACCAATGTATAAAACCTCTTCAGCTGCAATTGATGGAGCGGGCTTGACTGGGTCTGATTTTTCTGATGCAGGCTTGTCATCCTTATCAGCTTTGCCTGCCGTTTTCACACTGATCTCGTGGAGAGCAAGTAGGTGTCGCTTATTGCAGGTTTTACAGCACATTTTTAAGTCACACTCTGTTGCTCGGTGGTTTCTGCCACAGTGCCAGCAGCGGTTATTGTCTTGAACCCATATACGTTTCTGTACACTATTGAGAAGCTTAAAATTGCTGCAGTTATTGAGGGAGTGCTGATTGTTATTGCAGAAGGGGCAGAACTTCTTTGGGGCTTGAATAGTAGCTGCTCCACGGCCTGCTTCTCCAGTGGATTTAGTGTCTGTGCCTAGCAGGAGGACTGAAGCCTTTGTGGATTGCTTGGGTTCCTTCTTTGTATCTTTATATTTCAGACCAGCATCCCTCCTTGAATTGCTGCCAAACTGTGACATATCTTGCTGGACCTGAAGCTTGTATTCCAGCCAGTATGCCAGATCCAAGAGTGTGGGGATTGGTATCCTGAGTGGGTGAATGAAGCGTCGAAAGCTAGACCTCAGATCATGTGGTAGCTTCCCCAGTAGGCGAGAAACATGTGACCCACAGTCCAGTTCGACTCTTCCTTTCATCCCCAGCTGTTCCAACATGCTTACCAGTGATCTGACACGCAGGGCAAACATTCGGAAAGATTTGATGTCACCACTAAGGATGTTGGGACCATCCATAAGTTCAGCAATACATTGGAGAGCCAGCTGGTGTGGCTGTCCATATTGCTGGTTCAAGGCTGCCATGGTGTCTGTAAAGGGGTAAGGAGAATTACTGTATGAGTCAGCAATGAACAGAGCTTCTTCCAATTTCAGGTGATCCACCAGTATCTGGAATTTGAAGCGTTCTGTAGCATCTCTTGGCAGGATGTTGTCTAAAGCTAGTCGCAGTCGAGCAAACTCTCTTGGGTTTGGGTGAATAAAGTCTGGGATAGTCGGCGTGGGTCCTCGGTAAGTTTGTTCTTGACCACCAGGAGGACTCATAGTGTGGTATCTGGAGTGATGACTTTCAGCGGTGTACCTGTATCCTTCAGGTGAACGGTCATGTTCAGTGGAATAACGTGGCGTGTAGTCTCTGGTCAGGGGACGATGCCATTCAGGATAATAATGGCTCCCTCTGGGATGGACACCTTAGTCATCTCTGTAACTGCGAGGAGTGGGTTGTACATAAGGGTAGGGGCGAGGTGGCTCAGTGCAGTAGTCAATAGTGGACTCTCTGTAAGGGGCAATTTCAGGCTTCCTGGCACGAGAAGTGTGCGGGGTAGAATAGTCATCCCTCGCTGACTGAGGGCGATAGCTGGAGACGCTACATACTCCCACTCAGAGTCAGGATGCCTAGCTGCTGGGCGGGAATAAAATGTTTCCCTTTCAACTGTTGCCTCCCTCTTCTGCAGGACAGTTGTTGCTTGATGCGTTGAGCTATCACCTCCAAAGTGCTGGACCTCTCTGGGGGGTTGCGCAGCTGTGTCCTGTTGCTGGAGCTGCTTCAGCTTGGGTTCACTGCGCCCACTCTGCGCTCTGAGCTCCTCATTCTGTAGCTTGAGCTCCTCCATGGCTGCATGAAGACTCTTCTGCTCCTGCATAAGCCTCTGGCACTCTTTCTTCCACTGATCATCTGAAGTATCCCACATGCCAGTTGCTGTCCACAGCGAGGTGTCGCAGCGCTCCTGACTGGTGGGAGAGGTGGAGCGTGACCCGGATCCTTCCTCCTCTTCCTCTTCTTCAGGATGAGGTGCTATAGGTGGTGGTGTGGTGGGTGGAGGCACTGGTGTACTTGGAGCATCAGGCAGAATGTAATCCTTGAGGTATGCGGGGAGGGAAGTTTGCCTCCTGACACGTGTACCTGGATCCTTCTCTGCTTGGTTCGGCATCTTGATCTGCAGTGGGCTCTTTGATCCAGCTCGAAGGACCACAATGTAAGGAAGGTGCAGCTTCCTTGCCAATATTTTGCTGGATTCACTAGGGATTAAACTCCCTGCAGGTGATCGATAAGAATCACAGATGTTGCTCCTTAAGTGGGGTTTATTGCCACCACCACAACCACATTCCTTCTTCACAACTGTCTGGTCAAGTGGTTCTGTACAATTAACATAACAAATTAAATAGGAAAACTGTAAATACACAATTGTACATATGACATTATGAAGTACAACTTGTCTAATCTTAAGTCAAACAATATACATAATGGGTACTGAAACCTCATTATGTAATACAGTATAAACAGGTGTAACGCACTTAAATAGCATTACGATGTGTTGACAGTAGACATTTTTAAGCTGTTGTATTTTACAGGAATACACTGCCCTCTGCCGGCCAAATAATTATCTGCGCGGTAATTACACATACCAGTCGCTACAGCAGCTGAGTTATATGAGCGGCACACGTGTGTAAAGAAATTAGCGAACCTCTTAAGGTCAGTCGGTCCATCAATACAAATCGCCAAGAATTGCGCTTAAACGTACCAAAAGATATACAAAGTTAAGCAGATAACAAACTACGCCCGTACAAACTCACAGTAATACAGTTACGTGAATGAAATAAGGTCAAGGCAGTTTGTGAATAGTTAGCAACTAGCCTTAAGGCAATTCGCAAACAGCATCGAAATTCCATACAATAGACTCACAAACCAACATGGCTAAATAGAACGACCCAATAGTTAACTGTTTTACTCACTTGCGCTAGACGCAATTTACACCAGATGACAGTATGGGTGAATTTTAATATCAAGGTAGCCGTTAAAGGAGTAGCAGCATAGCCATGACTGCTTCCACCTAGACTGGGTGTAGCTCTAATAATCCCACAGTCCATGCGCAGTAAAGCAGTTCCGATGTTTAACGAGAGAGAGAGATTGGAATGAACTGGCTATAATTCACCCCTAGAGGGGGCCTTTTGCACATTAACCTTGTGTGAAAGTGATGAGCTGGCCAGCTGGGGATTTAACTGTGGGTTTTCAGCCTAAGTTTACCTTCTAAAATAGATTTGGGGAAATCCAATTCGGAGTATTAACACAAGACTAAATTCAAAAGGTGGACCACCATATATTTGAAAAAGTCCACTCGTAACGTGATCACATATTACTTAGCTTCCCGTTTCTAAATTTATTTTTGATTAAGTGGACAGTCAAATAAAAGGTACTGAATGATTTGACCTTTATGTGCTGGGAGCCCAAAGTGAAAACTATTAGCTGAATATTAAATATGTTCTAATTTTTGTGAATAAAAATTTGCAAATTCTAACAGTCTAAAGCAACTCCACCCAGTTCTGCTGATTACATGGAAAAATTGTCACAATGTTTGGGGCTAATAAGCCCTGTCTGTGCATTTCCCCCATGCTTTTAGCGGAACCCTAGACTGAGGTGGATTGCTTAATCATAATTCATTGAAAAAAAAAAAAAAAAACCTTTTGTCCCCATTGTTTCAAAGAAGTCCTATCTAATAATACTGCATGTCCTGGACTCAAGGACACCCCTCTATCAAATCCTGAGATTGAATACTTTGTTGATGGTTTGGCGTCAAGAGTCGATAAAGGCAACCCATGTGTTGGATATACTGTCTGTACTCATGAATCTGTGTTGACTGTGGCCCTCTGCACACCAAACATGTTGACCCAATCAGTTTGGCTGACGCCTTTGCAGACAGAGAAGCAAGGGCAACAGCCAAACACACTCTTGTGGGGCTATTACACCAGTCTGAAGACTCAATTTCATGTGACCTGCTGTGAGCAGAGCATGATGCTGCTCCCCCACAAGAAATACGTCAATGGACATCACATGGAACACAATACACTGATGACGGGTGGGTAGGACCAAATGGTAAACCTATATTGCCAAAATCCCTCTTCCATATTGCTGCAGATTTGGTGCATGGGCAGTGCCATGTACCAAGAGGAGGGACCAAGGAGCTAATAGAGCAACAGAGCAAAGTTACTATCACTTATTTACTAAAAAAATTTTTCTAAGAAATGTCCAACATGACAAAGATGGGTAGTAGTACAGAAGGGGGCAATCCCTACACCCCCTGGGCCATTCCACACGTTTCATACATTTAACACCATGTGAGGGGAAGAGGTGTGCATTAGTACTGATATGACCTTTTTCTAAATGGGGTAGAAGCTATAGATGCAATCACAGTAGCAAAAATCCTGAGTAGAGAAATTATTCCTAGGTGGGGAATTCCAAAGACATTGTATTGTGACAATGGGTCAGAATTTAGGAATGAAGTGTTGACCCACCTGGGAGCAAAATTGGGAATAGGATTGAAAAAGCATTGTGCACATCATTCGCAATCAGCAGGATTAGTGGAGAGAACTAATGGAACCCTGAAAGCAAAACTGGCAAAAGCCATGTACTCCACTAATTTGACCTGGGTTGAGGCCCTCCCACTGGCACTATACTCTATGCGCCAGCAACCAGCGAAGGACACGTTTCTTCCACCACATGAATTACTCACTGAAAGGCCCATGCCTGGGCCTACGGGAGACCCTAACGTGGTCCCCACCGCAGCCTTGCCGCAAACAGACCTGTCAGATTATATGCGGGTTTTGGGCAACATGACTAAGCTTCTCTCTCGCCAGGTGCGAGCAGTAAATTCCACAGGAGACGAGGACAACGGCACCCCGGCCCCAGGGGTGACCACTGGCGACTGGGTCTGGTTAAAGGCACCAGGCCGTCCACGCTGGGACGAACCGACCTGGACGGGACCGTTCAAGATCACTGAGGTCTCCGACCGCGCAGTGCAGGTCAAAAAGGGGGGAGATAAGACCTGGCATCATTTTGCACACTGTGCAAAAGCAAGACCGCCAGAGCGGTCACTGGAGCAGGTAAGAACTAACCTGTTGTCATTGCAGGACATCAACGAGGAAGATGGAGATGGAGCATCAAAGGAGGGTGAGGAATGTAATGAAATGTGGCTAGGAATAGGGAAGGAGGGATTAGCTCTCCTAGTAGGATTTTCTTTACTTCTTGTAGGCGCTTTGCTATATGCTGAACGCACTCAGAAAGACGCCCACACGACACCTACACCACACCAAGAATTCACGGAAGACATGTTGATGGTAGCGGCAGTAGTAGGAGGACTAATAGCAGGAGGAGCATTCTCCAGCCTGGTCTTGCAGTATATACATTGTTGGATCCTAACACATACATCACCGGAATACACGGACAAGACAAATTTAATTGCGCGTCCCAAAAGTAACGTGAAAATAGCAAGTACTACAGTAATCTTGGCTTTGGTACTGGTAACAGACGCAGCTACAGTGAACTCAGACCCCTGCGCAGCCAAGGTAATTTTAAAGGTGGACCCGGACAGTGAGAACACATTTCAATTTGATTTATGTAACGTAATCAACGTGGTACTGACCCCTCCAAATGGAGGGGGTATGAAGATATTGAGTTAGAGGAGTACCGAGATGACTCCATAGGCCTGGAGGCCGGGGACTTGCCCTAACCTCGCCCGACGAGGCGACTATGTTACTGTACCAACAGGTGACCGGAGATGTGACAGGAAGTGACGAGTGGGTGTGTCCTCCAGAACCCTACACGCCCAACTGCCCCATTGGAAATCCCTACTGCAAACATAGACAAGGCGGAGGAGCAGGTTGGGCTTGCTGGAAGTGGGCAGAGAAGTATCGCCCAGACCAGCCTAACCTCAGAAAACAACTTCTGACTGATCCTGAATTTCAGCGAGCCTACTGCTGGGAGATTCTGGGGTTGTCTGAGGAGGAGTGTGAATGAGATTTGAGTGGATGAAGGGTATTGGCTTAGTACATTTATGACGTTAGAGTGTGCTCATGTGCTCATGTGCTAGATCCATATTCCGTGATAGTGGCTGATGAGTGCACCTGCACATATGAAGTAAAATTAAAATGCCGGAATATGCAGATTTGCTATAGGACCAAAGGGTTTCGCTTGGAGCAGACGCTGGGCCGGCAACTAGCTAAGCCGACCTCCACTGGCGTCATGGCCAAGCCATGGTCATGTGGATCCCTGAGTTGTCAAGGGGTGAAGGGGGGCACCAAAGGAGGGGTCCCAGTGGTCAAGTAGAGCCTGGAGGTCAGGTTTTGCTTCGCTGCGCTAGGATGCTAATACAATCACCCCATTGATAGCAATATGTAACGAGGCGCCACAGCACAAAAAGGGTGAGAATGTAATTGCTTCAGCACTTTAGTGTTGCCCCCATAAAATGGGGGTCAAAGGAGGGAGTTGTGGAATAATACAAAACATCTTTTGTATTTTTATCATCTTATTATCATCAGTATTATTATCAAAACATCTTTTGTATTATTATTATCTTTTACTGCTTAAAACATCTTTTATGTCAATACCCCAAAGCTTATAAACCTATTTACCCAGAGCGTGTGACTGTGTGTGAAGAACTATGCAGGGGAGATAGTGGCTCAGGAATGCAGAAATCCAGCCAAAAGAAAACGCCCTAAGCGCGGTCCAAAGTGGCATCAGGTATCCCGTAACCGCCTTCCCGTGACCTGTCTAAAGCAGACTGGACAATACTATGTAGAAAGGCGGTAGCTGATTAGACTGCGGTTATAGACAGATGTACAGCCAATTGATGTACAGCGAAAGGACTGTGGATTATAAGAACTGACTGGCGTTGCCCGGGCAGAGCACTCTCCAAACTGTGGCTGAGAACATTCCTCTGTTACGGTTTGTAATTCGCTCTTTGTCTGTTATAAATTTACTATATTTCAATCACAATCTGGTCAAGTCTTTATTTCAATTGTCTTCCACCCTTAACGAACTCCACCGGGTAACAAGAGGTAATTTCCTCACAGCGATCTAACAGCGATGAAATCATGGGCTAAATTCAGTACAGTGGTGGAACCAGAGCTGATAATTGGGGTGGACAAAACATTGTTTAAAACAATTATTAGTCCTGACCTGTTCTCAGTAATTTTCATGATTAACAAAAGGTTCACTCCAAGAGCACTCCACACTTAACAGGTGCTGCTTGTTCTCCCTGATTAGGTAAGACAACAATCATTCATCTGGACGCATATTTGCTGTAGGCCTATTTAAATCAATGTTATTCAAAATTGCATACCTGCGCAAATAGTTTGAGCCGCATGCTTGTTATAGCCTATTTAACTGCCGAGTGCCACTTTTTTTTTATCAACCCAGGCAATACCGAGAGTGAAAGGTGATATTTCATTGGAATGCGGACCAGTTCTATTAACGCAAAGCATTAGCCCATTAATAAGTAAATTATTTTTTAGTACTGAATTTAGCCCATGATTTCATCGCTGTTATATTGCATATGGAGAGAAACCGAGTCTTTAGTTTCCAATTACGATAATTGGAAAACGCGTCAATAAAGAAAAATGATTGAGAACTAGCCAGGACTAATAAAGGGACGTGTCTGCGCCCCCCCCAATTCCCTGTTCTAGCGCCGGGCCTGCGTTTCTTGCGTGTTTCCATTTTCTCTTATCGATAATGTGACGGAATGACATTACATTGCATTCTTTGCATTCTAAGCTTTCCATTGATGTTGAAATTGCCATATTTCAGTTTTTCCTTTGAATCCCTACTTTAAGATGTTGAATATAATGGCTATAATTGCACTTTGAGTTTGCATTAATCTGTGAATGTAGTAGACAGATGAAAAATGCACAGATAAATATAGATGAAAAATAAACATTTTTGTTGTTTAAGTTCACGTAAATGTCTATTCACTGATTCAGTCGTCAACCAAAATTTATTTGAATTGGAAAAACTTTGCTTATTGTGTCAAATATTGCTGCGATTAATCGAGATTAATTAATTACAAAGCCTCTAATTAATTAGATTAATTTTTTTTAATCGCGTCCCACCTCTAAAGATATCGTTGTCATACTGTCATAAATCTTGTCAAAAATGTCAAACAAATTTCAAATGATTTTGGTCAAGAATAAAAACTTGAAATTGGTAATTGAGTGTGTTTTTGTACTTAACCTTCATCTGAAGGGGAAAAAAATACTTGTCTCTCTTTTTTGTTGTAGTGTAGAGAATTCTTTTTATCTCTGGCTACTTTTCTGTCACATTTTAAGGTTTTCCAAAGATGGTGAATTGAGGAGAGAGGGGGAACTTGCTGTGAGATGGGATGATTTTGGTGCCATTGAGAGGTGCTTGCTCTGCAGTGAGCGCTTCATGCCGGATGACTTTGACAGGACAGGGCAGATTGTCACTGAACTACCGGAGTGGCAGCACAAGAAAGAAACTGTGCAAATAAATTCATTTTCAGGGGTTTTAGCTCCCATAGCCCCGATTCATGGTTGACCATGTCTTGTAAATATTGTAAAAAATTTTTTTTTTCACCATAAGCTCTGATTGGCTGAGACATTTTGAACTTCTTCTCAAGAACGGCTGAAGATATGAAGTCCATACTTGGTTCAAATGTTCCTTATGACGTCCTGCACAAGTCTTATTACTTTTTGAGCGGATCGGATATCCAAGATGGCCGCCATAAGCTCTGATTGGCTGAGACATTTTTAACTACTTCTCAAGAACGGCTGAAGATATGAAGTCCATACTTGGTTCAAATGTTCCTTATGACGTCCTGCACAAGTCTTATTACTTTTTGAGCGGATCGGATATCCAAGATGGCCGCCATAAGCTCTGATTGGCTGAGACATTTTTAACTACTTCTCAAGAACGGCTGATGGGATGAAGTCCATACTTGGTACAAATGTTCCTTATGATGTCCCGCACAAGTGTTGTTACTTTTTGAGCAGATCGGAAATCCAAGATGGCCGCCATAAGCTCTGATTGGCTGAGATATTCTTAACTTCTCAAGAACGGCTGAAGGGATGTAGTCCATACTTGGTACAAATGTTCCTCATGACGTCCCGCACAAGTGTTTTTACTTTTTTAGTGGATTTGAAATCCAAGATGGCAGCAATGAGCTTTGATTGGCTGAGACATTTTGAACTTCTTCTCAAGAACAGCCAAAGGAATGAATTCCAAACTTGGTGCAAATGTTCCTCATGAGGTCCTGCAGAAGTGTTGATACTTTTTGAGTGGATCGAAGATCCAAGATGGCTGCCCTGAGCTCTGAGTGTATGTGAAATCCAAGATGGCCATAAAGTTTCTTATCATTATTCATTATTTCTCAGAAAGCACTAGAGGGACTCTGATGACATTTTACTGGATTTCCTCTTAGGATCTAGTTGTGTATGCTCAATTTTCAGACAGATTGGAACACAATATAGCCATCTGGTAACCATCTTAGATTTTAGCAATTAAAACTTTGCTATGCATTGCTATTTCTCAGAAAGTACTTGAGAGATGGTGATGAAATTTACTTTTCAGAGTGATTGAAAAGGTGGACATCTGGGATTGTGTAAATTAATAGTTTCTTTATGGATCCCAAATGTTGCCATTTCTCCAGAGAGTACTAGAGGGATTGTGATACAATTATGTAATTTACTCCATGAAGCATCAAACCCCCACAGATCACATATAATGATAAATTTACAACAGGAATTAAGGTAATTTATGTAAATCGTGGAAAATAATTCACTTTTTGTAGCCCTTCGGCAAAAAAAAATGCTTTTCATGAGATAAATTCCACATTTGTGTTGTTGGTGCCTCATTGTACTGCTTTGCTTTCATGTGAGTTATCCTCCTTTTTCAACTTCTTGCTGCAATGTTAATTCTTTAAATTTCCTATTAAAGATCCTTATACAGGTTTCCTCCTTTTTCACAATTAATAATTTTCATCTCTTTATTAATAAGTGTTGTGTTATTCAAAAATTTATTTAAAGTGTTACTTAGGTACATTCGCGATCTGCTTTGTTTCATTTTGGTCCTTGTTCTTCGGTTCTGGTATTTCGTTGTACCCTCGTTCAAACGGGTCTTTCCATATTGTCCATGTTGATTGTGGTAAGTACACGCAAGAAAATTGATGGGTCGAAATGTACTGTGAAATGTGTTTAATTTCCTTTCTTTGTGTCAGAAAACATAATTGTGCATAAACCTTTTGATCAGTTCTGTTAACATTTGAAATATTTGTGGCAAATATATGTCCATTGGCACCAAAATCAGTGAGAAAACAACACCAGTTTCAACTACTGGGGTTATTTAGGTCACGTCGCCGTACACTGCTCTGGTAAACAAACACCTGCCAGTGTCACTGGGAGTAAACGGTAAAAGCAGAATTGTTACATATGACATGTCAGGCCTTGAAACCATTTCAAGATGACCATGTATCAGTAAAGTTCATTTTAATGATATACATCAGTAATGACAATATTTTTTATTCATTATAGTAAATTAGAGCCAATGGTAGTATAATCTTTTTACGTTTCACCTTCTGAATTTGCTTAAAGGATAAGTTCACTATTTTGCACTTTGAGCCCCCTTTCTGGGTTATGTACTTTGAGTGCTGGACACTGAAAAGTTGATGATTGGTCCTGTCTTGAGTATTCGGCTCATTTAGAATCGCCCCTGCCATGCTTCAGAATGGCTGGCTACAGGCATTCACAAACCTGTCCTTAAAACAACCCTAAACGTTCGTTTTAAAAAATGTGCAACACCGAGTGGTTAGTGGTTTCTTGTCAACTCAACGCAGATTCTGTTTCAGTAGATATAAGTGTCATTATTGAATAAAATAGGACTAGCTGAAAAATCAGTAACTTGTATTAAGCGAGAAGTGAGAAGTAGGAGTTTAATGTCTTCTCAACTGAGTGAGCAAACCTGTACAATAATGTAGTATATACTTATGTATGTGCATGCATTTCGACTGTTTGTGCTTGGGAGATCTAAAGCTAACTTAATAGTGCAAACACATTGAATTACAGTGCCCCTGAGGCAGACACATTATACTGAGTTCACACAGGCAAGCTGTTGCACAAAACCCCTACTCCTGAACGATTAGCAGGGATACGCTTAAACTACTAATTTTGTACATCTCTACTTTGATGCCGCTAGGAATCAAACCCATAATCTACCACTTCACAAGCAAATGTGCTTCTCAATGAGCCCCAAAACATGCAAATACATTGACAATTATGAGCTATGATTGTATGGTGCAATAGCCATGGGGTCAAATCAGGGACTAGTCACTAAAACATCAGAAAATTCATATTGCCACTACAATCATACAACTTACCCAGGTGACCGTAAAGACCCCTTGGGCCTCTTGTATTTATCTTAACTTGATCTTCTTTTTGATCGGAGGTTTTATTTGCCTGTGTTTATTTCTTTTTTTCATTGTTTTCTATTCCATTACTGTTTTACCTTTTTATTATTTTATTTATATCATTTATTTCTAGTGTACATTCTTGCAAATTCTTTTGCTATGTGAAAAGCACTTTGAATTGTGTTTGTACATGAAATGTGCTATATGAATAAAGCTTCCTTGCCTTCAATGTTTATTTTTTAAATATATAATATTGTATTACATATTGATATTATTTTATAGTTTATTAATATAGTTTTTTTAATAACCGTGACTGTGCTATAGGCTTGAAGTCGGGCAGAAATTTATATTTTTTAATGCAATTTTTTAAATTAAACTACAATATTACTATAACACAGCAGCATGGTAAGGGCGGGTTAATCATGGAGGATTATAGGGGCCCCACAGAGGATACTGTTGTTATTATAAACTTTGTAAATAAAATATATGGACACTTTGATTTTATATTTTAATTCTTGTAATAAATTGATCAATTTAAAATGAATTTGTTGTTTGTTTCTCAATTTTCAACTTTTTAAGAATAATATCAGCACATGCCCCCCCCCCGCCCCCGCCTTATTATTCATCATTTTGTACGGCCCAAGTTTACGCTACTGCCTGAACTGGTGCGTGCAAAAAATTTTTCTGTGGTTCGGTTGGTACCATTACGTACATCAGTCAATCACAGATCGGCTGTGGTACCATTTTACGTGCCATCAGCCAATCACAGCTCGGCTGTACTCATGCATCGATGAGAATGGCAGAGCATTCGACCTTGACTCCGTCAGCTGAGTTGTGCACACGGCAAATGTGTAAATGCTTGTCTGACAATAACGATGTTAGTGCTCCACAATACGCAAAATTACATGCACACTAGCTGGTCTGCTGCAGAAGTCCAATAGCCTACTTATTTGGCCTCGGTGACTAATACTGCAGATCAGAGAGCAAATTTCATGAGATCAGACTGTTTTCATCACCGGTTTTTTATTTCACTGTTTAGATTTTGCACATTTCTAAGGGTAATGCAAACGCACCTTGAGAGTGAGGACGATGTCCGACGTTATCAGCCCAAAAAACACTGTCTGCTTCATGACCGAATCGATTTCCAGTCATAGGGCCCAAAATTGCTAATGGCGCCCCTGCTATAACATGTTATATTTTTTTCGTGGTTGACCGAATAACTAATACCAACAGTCGTTTTTCCTTTTAACGTGTCCTTGTAATGTCACGCCAGATAATGATGATAATGACTTGCCTTCTCAGTGGAAACCAATTTCCCCACGGACAATAAAATGTATATCTATTTAAAAAAATAAGTTGACAATTGATCGATTTATGATTACTTTAATCGTATAGGCACCTTATTCTTCCACTTTTGTTTTCTTTGAATGCCTTTTGTATTAAATTGCTGTTATTGATTGTTAACAAATTTATTTATTTATTTAACCCTTATTTAACCAGGGATGTCCCGTTGAGATTGAAATCTCTTTTTCAAGAGAGCCCTGGGTGTTAAGATGGGGAGGGAGAGGGCAATTCACACGGCCAATTAGATCAGGGGATGATTAGGTGGCAGGTTGAAAGAGCCAGGTTGGGACTTTAGCCATGATGCCGGGGAACCCCCTACTCTTATTGAGTGTCATTGGATCTTGAAAGGTCCCCTGTTATGCTATATTTAGTCATTTAAAATATGTCCAATGGGTCTTTAACCCTCCTCCAGTGTTCGTTGCTACCCCCCTTATTTCAGTGTTCGCGGGCAAATTTGGCCAGGCTGTTTTAACTGCTCCTATATTGACACAAAAGCCATAAATCATCACTAAATTTTGTTTAAAACCTTTCTCAGCTATGAAACAATGTCTTCAATCAATGCTTAACATGAGTAATTGTATTGATTACACAAAGATCAGACCCTAAACATGTAATTCTAAATGAACATTTATTGTTAAAAAACAAACAAGCAAACAACCTAGCAAATTCAAAACGAAGACCATATGAACACAATCTCAACATGAACAGTCCTCTGTGTGTGTGAGTGTGAGAGAGAGAGAGAGAGAGAGAGAGAGAGTTCATACGCATGAGTGGCAATGTACAATCACCTTGGAGTGTGCCTTGCAAACATATGCATGGCATTTGTGATGTGTTTGGCTGGTTTTATTGTCTCTCGGGGCACAAAGCTGGCGCCTTTGTGGCTGGGGAAGCAATTGGGGAAGTGGCTGCGAGAGAGGCTGGGCGAGCAGACGGGGAAGAGATTGGGGAAGTGGCTGCGAGAGCGGCTGGGCGAGCAGACGGGGAAGAGGCTGGGGAAGTGGCTGGCCTTCAGAGAGTAAAATGGGAGCAAGGCACAAAGAAAGTTCTATATGTGTGCTTTGTAGGAAGATATGATACATTGGGCCTCATGCAGCAACATTTTCTTAAATTTCTTTTATATTTTCTCTCATTTTTTTGCTAAGAGAAAAAATAAGAGAAATAAACTCTGGATGTATCAAACGCTCTTACCGTCCAAATCTGCTCTTACCTAGGTGTGCCAAATGTTGAATCCCGCTTGATCGTAAATTGGAAGCGCGTGGCCGGTTGTTTTAAATTAGCATACATGACACCCACTAAACACCATTTTAATCAGGAAAGACTAGAACACAATGAAGATACGAAATTTAACAAAGTATTTATTTATGCACATGAAACAAGAACTTTGGCGGTTAGACCCCGGCATATAACAAATTAAGCATTTAGAGAATCTGAGGATTTGATGCTTTGTAGAAATGAATTTTCCCCCCGGGGTCAAAACACTGGTGCTGGTGGTGAGAGGCTGCTGCAGGGATGAGTCCTGGGACCAGAGTGAAAGAAGAGCTGCAGAGGAGTCTTGGCGGACCTCAGAGGATGGTGGTGGGGAGGAGGAGGGTTGCAGAGCGTATCAATGGGTTTGACAGCTGGATAACTGCAGGGAGAGAGAGAACGTTTAAAATTTGACAACTAGCAAATGATTGGTCCAGGGACACGGAGTAGGATTCTGATTGGTTAATAAGTAAGGCAGTGTCATTTTTAAAGGGCAAGTCAGAAACTATGCTAAAGGCATAGGGGGCATGCGCAAAGAGAAAGTCCTCCTGCTTGAATTTCCGCTAAGCTTCATATAAGGGCAGGTGACGTGTCGTGTGCAAAGTAGGGTTGTGCCGATCGTGAACGGCGATTTTTTTAAGAAGTAGGACCCAAGGATGTTTTATATTTCACTGGATATACAATTGGAAAATGGCCGCCCATTCATTTCAATGGAAATTGCTCAATGGTGCAGCACGCCGACATGGGGGCCAAGCTTCCGGACCCACGCGGACATGCACTGTGTGACTTTTTGCTCACACATGCGTAGTGTGGGGCTCATGAATGCGCTGGTATCCGAGGTGTCCATGACAACGGCTCGCGCTCGTGAAACTCCGACCCAGGGTGCGTGTTCATGATCACTTTTCTCCGGAAATGGAATTCTGACCACTGCAGAGTGCACCCTGATGTAAGTATGAGCGGAACGAAAAAAAAAAAACAGCCGCAGGTAAAGGTTTAATCATAGTTTGAGATACAATTTTAAAACACAAATGCAATATCAAATGTTTAAAACCATTGTTATTTAACAGGGAAGTAATACTATTAATTTCAACTCAAAAATGTCGGCAAAATAGTTGACTTGCCGTTGTGCAACGTGACATTGCTTAGGGGTGCGTTTCCCGAAATCACAGATGCTAACTTCCATAGTTGGAACCATTGACTGTGAATGGACGAACTACGTAAGTTGCTGCAACTACGCTTTTGGGAAACGCGCCCCAGGCTCGTGTCCTCTTTAGTTCAACGACGAATAACCACATTAATGGAGTCAGACGATTCTTGCTCGTCTGCGTGCGAATTCCATTGTCGTCACCGGATTCAAGACAATAAACCGAACACACAGCGCACGGCACGTGCCTTATAAACCGATATGTTTTAAAGTCAGGAGCCTTAAACTTTTGTCAATTCTGGCAAGCTAATTTACTTTTAGTTAATGTAACTTAGCTTCGTGCTACTTATAACCATTCCGTGGAGTATAGTAAAATGTGGGTCTACCATGAAATGTTACGCACATTGTACTGCGTTATTTTTACCTTTGTTTTAAAGCTCCTTTTTTCTGTCCTTTTTTTTTATTTGTGGCTGTACCACAAATAATGAGTGTGCATGTTCAGTGCTTGTTCGGATCATGCACAAAAAAGTTATCATTTTGGATCTCATCTGTCAAGTTGCTGAAAAGTTTTGTCATCAAGTATGAAGGTCTGTAACTAATTTAAGAATAAAGAATGGTTAATAAATGGTTTGCTAAGCAGTGTTCGAACTGAATTTATGTAGTGCTATAAGTTCACTCATATGGACATTACGTTAGATGCTACTCAGCAAAAATACAGTAAAAAAAAAAAATACAGTAATGTGAATTGGTGCTATTCAAAGTAATGGAATTATACAACTCATTTTACGGATATATCCATATCATTTTAATATGAACAAGTAAGGTGAGTGTTGGCTGCGTACATGGTTCTAGGATGTCACAACAGTGGCCTTAGCTTAGCTACTGTACATTTTGCTGCGCTACATAATGAAGTGTGGCAATCCACTTGCTACATATTACGGCCATTCATCAAATAAATAAAATGGCTAAAATATTTGCACCGTAACGCCAGCTTACTTTCCTGACCTGGCTACATCTATAATGTTGAGCACTGATGGATGGCAAGGAATGCCTATTGCTCCACCCACTCACATCCGCTGCAGTACTATTCGGAGGAGACGAGAACGCGCTTTCATATGAGGACCCGTTGGTGTTCACGTAACCTGAATATAAATAAAATTTTTTGTCGTTGCCGAGGAACGAGGCATCAATCATTAAAAAGAGAAAAATAAACAGTTTCGGTATCGATAATTTGTGGCTGTCAAAAAAATTTATTCACGGATTTATCAGCATGTCTTTTTCTGTTATTCCCTATGGAGAAATTTCTTTTTGGCCCCATGGCATCACGTGACTTGCAATATCAGCTTGACCGCTAAGCCCATATGGGCGTGCGTTCCTGCCTTCATTGTTTGTCCAGTTCTCCTTATAGGTCCATGATAGTACCACCACCTGCTGCCATGGGGCGAACATCTGAGCTTTCCCTTTTCCTTTATTAAACCCGAAGCAGGTTGAACGAAAGTGTGAAACATCAAAGGGCATGTGAAATGCTTCTGGAAAAAAACTTGACTGACATCATTTTTCGGCTACATGCTGCACGGAGCCAAGTAAAAGACTACAGAATTGCCTCATATTAACCAATTAGGCAACTCCAAGAAAAGTAAACCTGTTCCCATTTACTTTGCTCAATTGGCGATCAAATGGTGGATTCGTTTACTCTTTAAGTTGAGTGAGTAGAGCTGTTTATTGAGACAGCATGTCTGATTGATGCATTTCAAAATTTAAACGGCCACAGAACAGCAGATTTGCATGAACACGATTGTCATTGCCATGCCATTTCGTGCGACTAATCATTTATATCTCACATTCACGTTTCATTCGCTTTTGGGGAAGAGGAAGATTTTTTCTAATTATTCAAATTACTGGCATTCTTTAAATCTAACACCGTAGCCCAGTTAGGTTTGTCTGCTTTTCACCATCACATCTTAATCATAGGCTACTGAAATTGCTTGATTGTTATTCAGACCAAGTAGCTACACGGGAGCAGATTGAGGGAAGGGCGGAGCACCTGCAATTAGCAAAATCTAAACTCAGGCTTCTTCCCGGCGGCATTTTAAATCGTTTTAAGCCGCGTCAGGTGTGTGTGTTTCAAGAAATTACACGCGACTTCCTACATACCCCATGACTGCAAGTGGTCTCATCACACTTTAAAAAAATCCTCGTTCAACATCGCTGCATCCCAACTCTGCATTTCATCTCTCATTGTAGTATTTTTGGGAGATCTACAATCATGGGCGTAGGAACTGGGGGGGGGGGGACGTGTCCCCTCCAATATTGGAGACGGGCGCATTTGTCCCACCCAAAAATTATACCGCAGAGGAGAAAAATATTTGATTTTGAAAAATTTAACTTACGTGCTTTTATTTTGAAAGCGCAACACAGCGTCATGTCACTGGCCCGCCCCCTCCCTCACCGGCTCTGA
This sequence comes from Gymnothorax javanicus, assembly GCA_029692085.1. Taxonomy (NCBI): domain Eukaryota; kingdom Metazoa; phylum Chordata; class Actinopteri; order Anguilliformes; family Muraenidae; genus Gymnothorax; species Gymnothorax javanicus. The sequence goes on from CM056199.1 coordinate 22,363,890, forward strand.
GAGTGTTTTGGAGGCGGGAGACACCAACAGTCGACAGCAGGCGGTCTGATGACAGAAACTCTTCATTATTTCCACAGTACTGTAAGGGTCAATGAATGTCAATTAAACATGTTCGCTGGTTTCAGCTAGCGAACTAAACCTGGTTTCTGTCACATGTTGGTTAGAAATCGGGTTGCTAGCAGTAGTAAATATAAGCCAGGTGGATACGTCAAATTATGAGGTGAATTTCAGCGGAGAAATCCCGCAAAGGTGCCATTATTAATTAATTATTTTATATGCAGGAACCACAGCAGCAAGCAAGAGAAACACAGCAAGCTGTTGGGGATACAGGTGCATCAGGGCTTCAGGTGAGGTCGTAATTATGACTTGCTCTGTGGAATTATAGGGAAAGCATAAAGTTCGTCTCATGATGTTCAGCAAATATAACCTTTGAAAGTCAAAAAAATGCCCGAACCAACTTTGGCTCAGTGGGGGAAATGAAAGAAACACGTAATCGTAAATTTAACATGATCCTGCCAGATTAACACTCGGTTTGCGGCTTGTCCAATTCATAGTCGGTGGTCCATTTTGAAGTGTTTATCGCGGCTGCAATTGCGTTACCGCACATTAAGATGCTTAATAGAGAGGATTGCGAGCTGGCTTGCTAACGTAGTTATATATCCACTCACTAGGTATCATTGTCCAGGTTATTAGATCTGAGCGGGTTTCATGAGTGCGCTGAGATGGTTTGCAGCTGTCACTTAAGGTTGTGGCAAGTTTATGTACGTGGCATCTTTGTTTGAAAGTTTTGGAGGCACCTTGCGTGCCTAATTTAAAAAAAAAAAACGGAGAAACACTCATTCGGATAATCTCTGTATACAGTAAAGGCAGTATCTGCACTCAGATTTACAAAAATTTTTTTGCACAAGTGCATTTAACATTTCATGAAACACCATATATGCTAAATAAAACAAGTCTGCCTGAGCAGAGAACAATTACAACCATCACTTCTCAATCAGCCCAACATGAAGATGGTCAGAATCAGCAGGTTTTGCACAAGTGCATTTAAAGGGCATCTAAAGTCCATTCCCATTGTTTTTGTTTATCAGCCAATCAGCGAGCCGCACCTGTGCAAACAAACCGAAATAGAAGGATTATCTACACATGTACACAAAACATTGGTTTATATGAATGAAATTGGTCATGTGACAATGCAAGATGTCAACAAAAGCAAGTGATTTGTTTGTAAACATTGGACGTTCAACGTCCCATCTTAGAAACGACTTCAGATGCCCATTAACATTTCATAAAACACCGTTTATGGCAAATAAAACAAGTCTGCCTGAGCAGAGAACAGTTACAACCATCACTTCTCAATCAGCCCAACATGAAGATGGTCAGAATCAGCAGGTTTTGCACAAGTGCATTTAACATTCATAAAACACCATATATGCTAAATAAACAAGTCTGCCTGAGCAGAGAACAGTTGAGACAATCACTTCTCAATCAGTCCAACATGAAGATGGTCAGAATCAGTGCTTCAAATCCTGAGGCTGCTGAAGTTTTGCACAAGTGCATTTAAAGGGCAACTAAAGTCGATTCTCAGATGGGACGTTGAACGTCCAATGCTTACAAACAAATCACTTGCTTTTGTTGACATCTTGCATTGTTACATGGCCAATTTCATTCATATAAACCAATGTTTTGTGTACATGTGTAGACAATCCATCCATTTCGGTTTGTTTGCGCATCGGTTTGTTTGGGAATCGACTTCAGATGCCCATTAACATTCATCAAACACTGTAAATGGTAAATAAAACAAGTCTGCCCGAGCAGAGAACAGTTACAACAATCAATTCTCAATCAGTCCAACAACATGAAGATGGTCAGTATCAGTGCTTTAAATCCTGAGGCTAAGCTCCAAGTTTCTTTAAGTGAATTAAAAAAAAAAAAAAAAACAACGAACACCTAAATTTGTCCGGAAGTTTGCAACATGACTAATGAGGAAATTACAGTTTGTACCTCAGGATTCTGTTTCTTAATCCATGTTCTCAGGCCGAGGCTTGGCCTGGTTTGATCTTCATCACCACTCTCTGAAGAAACTCAAAGGAGTACTTCATGGCACCGGGATACTCGAGATTCATACGATAGATGACGCCCATAAGCATGGCAAAGCTGTGTGCCACATCTTTACTTTCGTGAAGCACAATGGTCTCCTCGACAACAACTACAACATCGAAGACCTCGAGTGGAATGGCATCCCGTTCACCACCTTCATAGCCTATCAGAGGCCAAGCTGCATCCTCTTCATGGCTTCATCCAGAAACTCAACATGAGCCTTGAAAAGCAGAAATAATAACCTATGACCATTTTTGTCTGCAAGTACAGGATGGCACTACTCCAAGGAATCTTTACATTGCAAGTAGCTGTTTGATGCTATATTTAGGTTTAAAGTCCTGTACATACAGGTACATCTCAAAAAATTTAAATATGAAAAAAATGTTTTTGTAAATTTATTCAAAAAGTGAAACTTTCATACACATAAAGTGAAATATTTCAAGCCTTTTTTGTTTTAATTATGATTATGGCTTACAGTGCATAAAAATCAAAAATCCAGTATCTCAAAATTAGATTACATAAGACCATTAATAATAAAAAAAATGATTTATAATACAGAAATGTACACCTTGTGAGAATTAGGCTCGTTTATGCACTCAATACTTGGTCGGGGCTCCTCTTGCATGAATGACTGCATCAATGCAGCGTAGCATGGAGGCGATCAGCCTGTGGCACTGCTGAGGTGTTATGGAAGCCCAGGGTGCTTTGATAGTGGCCCTTAGTTGTGGAATTGTTGGCTATTTTCATAAGAAATAGCCCTGACAAAGAGCCCTTAAATGTGTGCGGAAAACACCGGATGGGCAGATGATTCTACCATCTTAGTCAAGAGTTCAGAACAGTTCCCTCTGCTAATCAAGAGGATACACAAGTTTTCTCAAGCTTTAGCCATATATGACCATCCTCGCATAGATTTGTATTAGATTCCAGTTAAAAAGGAAATGAAATACTTTAGTAGGGTTAAAACAAACTTTATGCAACAACTTTACACTACTTTATACAGTCCAGATGAGCTGAAGATCTCTCAAAGCAGCCAGGGTTTCCATACCACCTCAGCAGGGCCACAAGCTGATGCCTTGATGCATTGATGCAGTCATTCGTGCAAGAGGAACCCCAACCAGGTACTGAGTGCATAAATGAACATATTTTTCAGAAGGTCAATATTTATGTATTATAATTTTTTTTTTTTAAATCAGTCTTATGTAATATCCTAATATTTTGAGATACTGGATTTTAGATTTTCATGAACTGTAAGCTGTAATCATCAAAATTAAAACAAAAAAGGCTTAATATTTCACTTTGTGTAATTAACATACAGTATTAAAGTTTCACTTTTTGAATAAAATTAGAGAAAAAAAAAATTTTTTTTATGATATTCTGTTTTTTGAGATGCACCTGTAGACACTTTAAAGGGCTAGTTCAGTTGTTTTTTTAAGTGGGGTTGTATGAGGTACTTCTGTTCAGTCAGTGTGTTACCTGATGTAGAGAGCACACAGCACACTCCCAGTTTGTAGAAGCAGAGCATAGTAACAGCACAGAAGCAGGGTGATAAACTTGTGGACGAGGACAACAACAAAGGATATTTTAGCCAGGTAAAAGAAGTCCCACCTGAAAGAATCAATGTCAATGTAAGTGTACACCATATTTCAAGTATTTTCAGTGCTTTATTTTGTCATCAGGCAGCCCTGCCTTCTGAAATGAGGTTCTCTCATCCATAGAACTTCTGTTTTCTTGCACATGAGCACAGCTGTGCCTACTGTACACTGTATTACACCACAGATCAGCAAGGTAAAGCACTGAAAATATTCTAAATATGTAGAACACAAACTGATATTGACTTTAATTAGGACTTCTCTTAAATGGTTAAAACACTCTCTGTTGGCCCCATCTACAACAGTTTATCGCTCTGCTTCTGTGCCGGCACTATGCTCTGCTTTTACAACCCCTCACCCACATATACACACAAAAATTACAAAAAGATGAAAAAGATTACAAAAAAGTATAGAAAAATGTACACACACACACTTTTGCATTACAAAACTGTTATGTCTTACATCACATATTCTGATGACATTTGATGGATCTTCGCCTGATATGTAGTGTGGCAGACCAAGCAGGGGTGCGTTTCCCGAACAACGACGGAAGTTAGCTTTGAACTAACATGGTACGATGCATCGTTAAACTAACGAACATCAGAGGAACGATGGTTTCCCAAAACCTTCGTACCTTGTTCGTACCACAGTAGTCTGAACCATGTTGGTTTGAACGACGTTAGTTTGAACCATGATGGTTTGAGCGATTGTCGCTCGAACAACAATGTTACCAGGAGCACGCCGGTCTGATTTTCACCGCGGGAAGCTTAAAAACTTGGTATTTGTGCCTAAATACGGCAGTTGTGATCGATATTACAATACTAATTCGTCGTTTTGGCATATTATTTTGTGATCATATACAAACTAGCTGAAATACAATTTACCATTTAAATGAAAAGACACTATAGGCAACGATTCTTTGGAAGAAAAAAAATCTAAAGAATGATTTGCCATTTCAGTGCATTTAATGAGATCATAATTCATAATTCATAATTCATTTTATTGTGTGAATAAAAATGTACAGTTGTACAATAAAAGCACACATCAAGAGTTAAGAACCATCTAAAATTCCACACTTCAATATTGATGATACTAATACAACTTACAATGACACATTGAGTCGCTAAGTATTCGCACCATAGTAATAATTGTCATAGTTCACTTTAAACTCTTTTACACTAAGTGAGGACACCACATGTTCCGGTAAACTATTCCAGAGACATATTACTCTGTTTGAAAAAAAATATTTCCAAAGATTATACCTGCATCTATGGACTTCAAGCATTTTAGAATGACCTCTAAGACCCAAATAACGTCTAATCTGGAAAAACTGGTTACAATTGACATTTTCAAAACCATTAATAATCTTATACACTTCAATCAAATCACCACAAACTCTCCGGTCTTCCAGGGATGTCAAATTGAGTTCTTTTAACCGTTCTTCTTAAGGTAAATTGGCCAATTCTGGCACCAACTTGGTGGCCCTTCTCTGTACCTTTTCAAGTGCATTTTTGTCCCTCTGGAGGTAGGGAGACCACGCCTGAACACAATATTCTAAATGTGGTCTAACGTATATCTTATACAATACTAATAACGATTCTTTTGTAATACATGAAAAAGTTTTCTTAATCAAACCTAAGACTCTATTAGCTTTAGCAGCAGCTTTACAGATATGTTGAGAGAAAGTCAATTCCCTATTTACAGTAACACCCAAATCTGTCTCCTCGTCAGCTGAATCGAGTACATTGCCACTCATTTCACAGTTGCAACATGGATTTTTTTTACCGACATGCATTACTTTACATTTCTGACTATTAAAGCCTAGCAACCATTCTTTGGACTATTCAGTTAACTTGTCTAAATCCTGCTGTACACAGCTGTAATCAACTAGAGACAATATTGGGCGAAAGATCTTTGTGTCGTCAGCAAAAATTTTACATTTTGTAGTAATGGCCGCTGGTAAATCATTTATAAAAATCAAGAACAGCACGGGGCCTAGTACCGACCCTTGTAGGACTCCACTGGTTACCTTTAAGGGTGTCGACCTGGTACCGTTAATACAGACAGATTGTTTTCTACCTCTTAAAAAATCTTCAATCCAAACATTCAATTTACCTACAATACCATATCTACACAATTTGTACACTAATCTGGCATGGGGAACAGAATCAAAAGCCTTGCGAAAGTCTAAGTACAAGACATCAAAGGGTATCCCATCGTCAAACAATCTTGTCCATTCATCTAGGGTTGTTAACAGATTTGTTAGGGTTGACCTTGCTTTCCTAAATCCATGGTGTTCATCACAAAAGATGTTACTTCCCTCTAGAAAATCAACTATTCTTTGCCGTACAATTTTCTCACATAACTTGCATACGTGAGAGGTAAGACTTACGGGTCTGTAATTCTCAGTTGAAATTCTATCACCTTTTTTAAATATTGGTGTAACATTAGCGGATTTCCAAACATCTGGTAACAAACCTTGATCTATAGATTGTCTAATTATACAGTACAATGGAAAATATACATAGTCAGCTGTTTCTTTAAGAACCCTTGGATGAATGTCATCTGGTCCCATAGCCTTATTAGCATTAATGCTCTCGAGTAATTTCTTAATATCCTCAGGAGTAAAAAATACATCTTCAGTAATATTTGCATTTGGTATTCCTAGAAAAATTAAACGGGTCTGGTGCATTTCTTTCAAATACACAATGTACAAAATTATTGAAATATATCAGATCCTTATCATCTTCATTTACATATACTGACTGAAAAAACTTGTTTAGTTCCTCAGCTGTCTCAAGATCATTTCTCGTTAGTAATCCGTCGGCACCCTTTACTCTAGATACAGCAGATTCTCTCTTGATTTTGCTGTTAACGTACACATAAAATGCTTTAGAATTCTTTTTAATATTTTTACACAGGTTTCTTTCATACTCTCTCTTAATTTTTCGAAGCTTCTTTGCCACCTTGTTTCTGACTTTCACATACCTCATGTATCCAACATAAGATCTAGTTTCTTTATACCTTTGCCTTGCGAAGTACTTCATCTTAACACATCTTTTGGCAACAACATTAAACCACGGGGGGCTTACTCTTTTACCATTTGTGATCCTAACTCTAGGTACACAATGGTGAACAGCATTGAGCAACTTTCTATGGAAAACTTCCCATGCTGAATTTACATTGTTAGCCAAAGACACATTAGTCCAATCAGTTTCAGACAGCAGCCTTCTAAGCTTGTCATAGTCTGCTCTATGATAGTCATACCTGAACATGTCACGATTATACCTTCTCTCCATGCTTATTTGAAATTCCCAAGTAATAACACAATGATCCGGCTTACCAAGTGGACATTGTATATTAATATTTAAAACATCATACTCATTTGTTGATATGATTAAATTTAGACAGTTTGGTATGTCATTACCCTACTGTCTAGTTGGTTCCATTACATGCTGGTATAGATATAGATCATTTAGCTCATCAAGGAATGCCTGTGAGAAAGAATTGTCAGAATCATTCACATAATTATTTTTCCAGTCGATATTTGGCAAATTAAAATCTCCACATACAAGCACTTTACCCTTACATAATCTAGTAGCTAACTTGAGCTGGTTTAATAGCCTTTCATTATAGTCGGAGGATGCATCACCTTTTCTATAAACAACACCTAATAAGTTATCTGATGCATGATCATTCTTCAACCATAACCACAAGGTGTCCTTGACATTCATACTGTTTACCTCAGTACAAAGTTCCACAGTGAGATTTTCGTTCACATAGATGATTACACCTCCTCTAACTTCTGTGATGTCATTTCTATACAAATTAAAACCAGGAATAGATATTAAAACATCATCCATTTCCGTTTTTAACCATGTCTCTGAACCAAATATTATATCTGGTTTACATTCATGTACTTTCTGCCGTAATTCCTCAATTTTGTTACAAATGCTTTCAAAGTTAGTTGACATACACCTTACATTTTTCACATGAAGAACGCCAGAGTCAATATTATCATAACAGCTATCAGTGTCCGTGTTTTCAAGACACACGAGTCTATTAGGAGTCATAGACCCCTCACAGATTGTCTCGTGATGTGTGCCACGCTCCTACCTATCCCTTTGAGCCCGGACTAAACTTGGTCGGTTGAAGCCATGCTGTGAATCGTTCAGATTTCTCTTAACAACCTTAAAGTTCTTTATCATCAAGTCTTTCTCCCCATTTTCCTTCCTGTGGGCCAGTTCATTTCTGGCAGCCTGGTTTCGTTCCTGCTGGTGCTTTGTCAAGTCCGGATTTATATAAATTCTCCTTTGCCAAGGAGTTGACGAACCTCTTAGGCTTTTCGCATTTTTTAAAAGCTATGACATAAAGAAGAGACTCTTAAGTTTGACACATACCATTCTGGGTTTATCATCCTCTCTTCTACCAATAAGAAAAACACTTTCGACATCTTCGACATATAGACTTAGCTTATTGTCTGTTTCCCTGAGTGCTGACAGCTTCTCCAGATCGAGCTGTTTCCTTTCGTCAGGAGTTGTAGCCCTCGTCTCACCTCCCTTATCCTGGACCTCCTGCGGTGGTTCCGGAAGGCCATGGATAATGACATTGAGTTTACGTTTGTCAATCTCTGACTTTTCTTTTAGGTACTGCTGAACTTTGGTCTCAACCATATTCTCCAAGATTGTACAGTCCTCGAGCACAGCCACACGAGCTTTCAATACAGTCAGATCACTTACAGTTTGCATTATGGCAGAGATCACAGTTTTATCACAGTCCTTACAGAACCATCTTACGACATCATTTAAACCGTGTTGCAACATCACTTGATACTTTGATTCATTCATGTTACAGCAAGGTGACAGGTGGAACCATTTGTAGCATGCTTCACACTGCATGCTGTGAGAGTCGTGCAATACTGGTCGCTGGCAGTCACCACAAGTCACGTCACCATTTGAGTCAATGTCATTCATATCGTCCCCATTGTCGGCTTTTTTACCTTTCTTCCCCTTCCTTTGAGGCATGACGTTATATATCAATCAAGTAACACTCACCGGACACTCGCCGATTCCCTCATGAAGTAGTTTTGAAAAGAATCCCACCAACCCTATCTAACTCGCCGTTTCAAAAACTATCCGTATGCTACTGCGAAATGAGTTTGCTTACTCCCTCGAGTGCATCCGATTGTCTTTGTTAAAAAAGAAATCAGCTGGTGGAGATCAGCTCCACCAGCGAGTACAGTTTTTAAATTCATTAATCATTAACATTCTTAACAGTTATACATACATACTAAGCTCCCCTACATTACGTAAATTCTGTGGTGTAGTGGATAAAGCTAACTGCACGATTTGGCGCAGCCTTCATACACTGAGAATTCGCCTCCCGCAAGGAGCAGCAGCGTCTTTTTTTTCCACGCTGTCTTTTTATTCATGGCAACGCGTTCTCTGATGAACAACGATTTGTGTGTCACATTGTCTCTTTTGATATATGTAGTAAATATTTATTTAAGGTCACCCACCTTATTCATGGGCGTAGAAATACACACACAGACAAAAATGCAATATAAAAAGTAAACATTTTTATTCCTTTTTCCTAACTTAAAAATTATTTCATTGACTCAAAGAACAAAAAATGGCATAAGACCACAGAAAAAATATATTTTGAGGGCCACAGATGGAGATGCAGTGCAGTGGATATGAGGGGGGAATGGAGGGATTGCCAGCTAGACATTACTAAGGAGAGCAGCAGCTCTAAGGAGTGCACTACAGAGTGGTGGTGGGAGCTCCGGTCTGTCGGCCTCCTCTTACTCCTGAGGAGAGTTGTGTCCATGCTAAGCCCAGAAGTGCTGGCGGGAGCCCCAGGGGTATAGGTATCTGTGGTATGCACAATTCCCAAACATGAGTGTCTTCCCCCCTCTGCCCACTTCCTCTACGCCCATTTACGCCTTGTCCCTTGCAGTTTGACTCCCAGGGCCCCTCAACATTGGGCACCCACACGCAGGACCCCTCAACATTGGCCATCCTCTCACTGGGCCACTCCACATTGGGCCCCCTCTGGCATGGCCTTCTGTGTGTCAGGGCCGCTCTTTCCCCTGAGTCTCCAGAATCCTCTCAGACTGGCAGTTCGTCTACGTCCTGCACAGCATGGCCGTCACAGCAAATGTCCAGCTCCCTGAAGATGAGGCGATCTCTGTAAAGGATGCTGAAGATGACCGTGCATTCCACAGACCACAAGGAATGACAAATGTTATGCAAAAAGACCTCCATCTCCCCCACCCCCTTTTTTATCAACACTTTCCCTTCCACTGTCATATATATACTATTCAAAAAAAGTAGGGGATATTGGATTTACAAGTACCATGAAATGCAGATCATGAGGTCAGGAAGGAAACAAATGACATAAAAACATTAAGGAAACATTTGTCAATTTATTCGAAACCCTGTGTACAGTCAGTAAAGGACAGATTCTCCAGAATAAGGGTCGACACAAACACAGGGTCACACAGCAAATTTACCACCATTGTGAAACAGAGTCAGAAGCGGTAAAACCCCTAGGTTGGCTAGACAAGCTCAATTCGGCGTGGCATACTCCTAACGAGACGTCCCAGGTCATTTTGGGGAACGTTATTCCATTCCTGTTGCAATGCTGCAGCAAGTTCTTGGACATTGGCAGGAGGTTGTTGACGTTGGCGAAGCGCTGTCCAAGCATGTCCCAGACATGCTCGATGGGGGAAAGGTCCGGACTGAGTGCTGGCCATGGTAATGTGATGATATTCTGCTGCTGGAGGTAATCTGTAACGATCCTGGCCCTATGACATCTGGCATTGCCATCTTGGAAAATGAAACGGCGGCCATAACGACGTGCAAACGCACAACATGGGGTGCCAAGATGTTGTCCCGTAGTACTGCCCTGTGACACGTCCAGCAACAACATGCAAGTCTGCTCTGCCGGCAGCAGTGATGCCTCCCCACACCATTACAGATCCACCCCCATATGGATCATGTCTAATGACGTTAACGCCATGGAAACGTTCGTTACGCCGGGCGCCAAACCCTCCTGCGTCTGTCAAGGAAGTCCACAGTGAACCTCGACTCATCTGAGAACATTACGTTGTTCCATCGGCGATTATCCCAGCGTTGATGATGACGACACCATTGAGTCTGGCCCGAATGTGACGATCCTCAAACAGGGAATGACACAAGGACGCCGGGCGTGTAAGTGAAATCTGTGCAGACGATTCCTGATGGTCTGGCCACTCACTACCAAGCCAGTATCCCTTTGAAGTTGAGACCTTATCTGATTTGCTGTTACCATACGATTTCTCAAGACAATAGTGCGGATGAATCTGTCCTGAGCCTGAGTTGTTGCCCTTGGTCGACCGGATCGTGGTCTACCCGGAACAGACCCTGTAGCACGATGTCTGGACCATAATCTGCTGATGACAGACTGGGAAACATTCATTGCCCTTGCCACAACGACCTGTCTTGTGCCAACCTGTAGCATGCCAAGGGCACGTAACCTCTCCTCCTGTGTTAGACGGCGATGGTCTCTGTTTAATTAACGACTTCAACCACTGATAATCTGATGCTTTCTCTTCAAAATCTTCCTTTACAGTGGCTCTAACCTTCCAATTCAGAGTCATGCAAATTTGTGGCACAACCCCCTTGATCATCAATAGCATCCCGTGCAGATCGTGAGAGTGTCATTGATGTGTTTGGGTGATGAATTTCTTTGGAAATGCTTCCTCAGTAAGGAACTATACAACATGGTTTCTTATCCCTTTGTATATGTGAAAATTTTGATCTCAAAATAAAATATCCCCTACTTTTTTTGAATAGTATATATGATTTCTTCCATATTCACAGTTGCAAGTGCGCAAACAACATCCTCTCCTATCGATACATAAAAATACATGAAGGTAAACAGCGAGATCATATGTTCTTCCTATGACTAGCAACACAAGTCACGAGCTTTACAGATTTACTCAACAATACTGCCGTCTTGAACCACGATCCCGTAAAGTAGGCTAATTAACCACCTCCCGCTCTGATGACAGCGGGAAAAAAAAAACAAATGTTGAATTACTAGACTAGCGTAGTTAATCGTTGCCGAACATTAAAGTTTCTTTGCTAACGCATGCGAAGGCTACAAGAGATATAATTCCAGAGATCCAACCATAGGCCCACTCATGAACAGAGAAATACAACAAAAAGCGTTTTGCCCGAATAGCTACATTTTCAAATCACTGTGTTGATGTTATATATATTTGTACAGCAAGATCATCGAACATTTTCAGCTACTGACCTTATGTTTACTTTTCGTGGACTGCATTTTCCGACGCAATCACCCGGAACTAAGCTTCTAACTACAGCTGGGGAGCAGTAGTTGGAACTACACAATTTAACGACAGTGGCTGCGAACGTTCGTTCGGACTACGGTTTTGGGGAACACCTGCGTCGTTTAACGATGGTACGCACTACGTAAGTTACCTTGACAGTTCGAACGATGGTTTTGGGAAACACTGGCGTCGCAACTACATAGTTCAAACTATGTAAATTGCTAACTTACTTAGCAACTACGCTTTTGGGAAACGCACCCCAGAGCAGCAGCCCTTCTCCTCTCATTTGTGTCCTACAAGACAAAGAGACAAGCAGTGAGATGAAAATGTTATAACAAACGTAACAAACGGTGCCTATTTTCTAGCCATCCGCTCTGCCACTCACATCTTTCACAAGGCAGTCCAAAATGTCTCGGAGTGACTGCTTCTTCCCAGACTTGGTTGCTGCTTTGTGTACCTCCAGCAGTCGTGGGACCAGGTCATCAAGTCCATTGAGAAAAGATTCCAGAAGGTCTGTGGTGACGATTCTCTTGAATTCTGCTCCGATCTAAGGAGAGAGAAAATATTAACCCTCGTGTACTGTTAGACAACTCATCTTAATTTACTATTGGTGGAAAAAATGTCCACAACAAAAAACTGCTGTAAAAATCTTTTTTTTCTACTTATTTTGCTCAAATCTTTTAAGCAACCTCAGTCCTGATCAAAACTACTAAATATTGAAAATGTTCAGGATTTCAAAATTTTAAATGCCCAATTTCAGGATAATATACAAGGTAGTATAAATGGTGCTGTATAATAAAATAAAAATTAGTGATCATAATACTATTGAGGTAAGGCAGTCAAACAAATAGCAGTAGTACAACTGTTCAGGTGGGGTAAAGTGGTGGCTGATATACCCAGCAACTGTGCAGTCGCCCAGTGGTCCCCACCACCCTCTGCCCATTGAGCAGGTGTGGAAGCTGGTGTGTTGTTATAATGGAAGTCAATGGAGAAATTTCAACCACTAAAGTTAAGATACTTTGCGGCGCAAAAACTAATAATGCACCAAAGTCAATGTCCTTACTAATCATTGACATATCCAAGACTGATAAAGGAAAAAAAAAAATCTCCAGTCTCCTATAATTTATTATGTGAAAAATAAGTTGTTTTTTCATCATTTATGAAATTGGCATTTAAAATATTAAAGTCCAGAATTTTTTTTCAATATTTCGTAGTTTTAATCAGGACTGGGGCAGATTTAAAGATCTAAGCAAAAAAAAAAAAAAAAAATTATGTTTTTACAGCAGTTCTTTGTAGTGGATGTTTTTGCCCAACAGTCAATTAGGGTTTTTGCCTATTGCGAATTACTGACCCATTTAAAAAAATTAAATCAAATTTTGAAAATGTATGTGAAATTAATGTACTTGACCAAAATTAATTCCATATGCTGTAATACAGTGAATGTTACAGCCAAATTAAGAGTGAACAAGTGAAAAATTAAGCAGAGCTTACCAATACCCCCGACGTCCCCAATCATGCTTTCGCCGTTGGTGATTACAGAAATTCACATTCCGAAAATCAATTGTGACCAAAATAACACCACATCTATTACACTTAGAACTGCACCTCTCCATACGTTAGAAACTGTGTGGGGCAGATTTGAAAAGAATGCAATGAATAATATTTGCGATATCGATCGGACGAATTTACATTGAACCCACTTGAACATTTCTAAGTCCAAAAACAGGAAAACGGCGATATTTTTGTAAGAAATCGTCCCAGATGACTGACACTTTGCACTGCACCTCTCCCTGTGGTAGAGAATATGTGCGCCAAAATTGAAAAAGAATCCAATGTGTAATATTCGAGATATCGATCGGACAAATAATGTATTCGGACGGAATGACGGACGGAATTCTTGGTATATACACCCGACATTTCGTCGTCGGGGGTATAAAAATAACTCCTGCTTGATGAAAATCTCCCCAACAGTAAATAAGGGTTAATTATCATGTTTCTCAATAGGACACAGTCCACAGTGTCTGACATGATCAAATCTCTTTGTGAAATTAATGCACAGTTGTGTGATTACCTGTCTCTCATGGACCAGAGCTGGCCATCGGGAAATGACCTCTGTGATGAGTGGTTGATCTTCAATTATCTCTTTTCTATGCTGGGAAAACGTAGCAACCATCAGATCCTCTACCAGCTGGTGATCAGGGTCTCTTTTCAGCATTTCAGCCTCCATTATCTTACGCTTCTCCTCCATGCTTTCAGGACTCTGTCCTTCAGGTGGATCGGGACAGTAGCTCACCTCACCCTTCTTTGACTTCTTGATGCATTTTCCCTTCAAACCTTCTCCTTTTCGTTTGTTTATGACTACTTCAGGGCATCCTGCTGCACTTTTGCCGGTAGTTTCCAAGCTTAAATTTCAGGCTGTGAAACCACGAGTACCATCCCTTTTCAGACCCTGGCTGTCGCAGACAGAGATGCTTCTCCACCAGTGCTTTGGCTACATTCTCATAGTGTTGCCTCCCAGGATAAGTACTAATCTTCGACATACTGTCTGCAAGTGTGTCAAGGATGTCAGTCTTTAAACCTTTAGGAATCGCCATCACAGATCCATCCTTCATGTATCTACAATTTGCTTCTTTCAGTTGCAGCTCCACATCGTGTGAGAACTGTGGAATTGGGAAGGGGTCAGGCCATTCGACAGAGTCCCCACTACTGAGGGAAGGGAGGCTGGCCGTGTCCAGTGTAGAATCTGAGACGTCATCAGCTGTGAACAATACTTTCAAAGTTGTCCGCTCTGCAGGAAAGTCTTTGATGTTTGTTAGGTTGCACAACTGATTATTGAAATCAGGATCCTCAAACTGCAAAATGAATCCCCCTCTTAGACCAAGGTTGATTCGTAACACCTACAGTTCCTCGACGCTCGAGGGGATGTCGTCAACTGAAAGACATCTGATTTCATTTTCTGACACTATGACACGCAGCAGCATTGTAGACCACTTTGACCTGAAAAGAGAAAAAAAAATATTCACTTAAAGTATTCAGTATAAACCATTTGGATCACCCCGCCTCACACACTTGCTCTTAAAAGTTTCACAAATGTCTTAGTCCTGACTGCAGGCAAAAGTTGAGTAAATCAAGTTTTTTTTTCTTATGAGCACAGGCGTTTAATGTTTGTTTGTTTTCAGAACCATGAATAGCACAGGCAATCTGATGTTATGATTTTGGCCAGTCATATGTGGGCCTAAACCAGATTCTGACCTTACTTGTAGCATTTTTATTGTGTGTGAGTGATAGTGTTGTACTGACCTGCATTACTGTATACTGAGGTATACCGAGGTGTTTCTAGTATAGGTGTGACGAGACACGTAGCTCATGAGGTGAGACAAGACCTGATATTGGGTTCATGAGAACAAGAGAGACGAGATGAACACTATTTTTAAGAAATAATCAGTGATGATTATATGAGGGCTGCACCCATCAATTTCTTTTTTATCAACTAATCTAATGGTTACTTTATCAATTAATTCAACACATTTTTTATTACTCAATATAACCAACTTACCACAATCAATCTGAAAATGAATCACTAGTATTTTTATATGTAATTCAATCATCAACAGTTGTGTTGGGTGAGGAAATAACTGAAATGATTCACAGATTTAACAGTCAGACTAATCAGGGATGAAAACAGGTGAAGGAAAAAAAACAAAGGAACAGGTTTCGGGCCCGCGAAGGAGACCCGTGCGTCACACAGACAGGTTACCCACTGCCAACAAACAAACAAAAAAAAAAAAAAAAAAAAGAGCTTGGCTCGTAACAATGGTCAAGAGGAAGGAGATTGAAGATTAACTATATTTTGGCCGAAAAGAATAAGTTAAAGACGCGGATTGCGTGAATTTACCTTTCTTTCTTACTTTTTCTTCATAAGATGGTAGCTCCGCAGATGCTGCCCATAGTACGCTGTAAAAGGTTCAATAATGAAGCAAACTTGACTAGCCAACACAATGCTTATTTCCAGAATTCTTCCAAAGTCCGGTAGTTCACTTGAACTCCCAGCAGAAAGAATCATTCCTTTTGAATACTTTGTTCCACTTAAAAAGATGTGAGGGGTCAGTCCTACTGTGTCAACATCGCTGAATCTATTCAAAATTGCTTGTCTGACAGTAGCGTCTAAGACTTTGAAGCACACATCAGACACCTTTGCAGTCTCAGTCTCAGGCTTGAAAATGCTTGGCATTGCAAGATAATGTGCCAACACAAGTTGATGTCTTGAGGCTAGGGTAAGCAGAATGTTTTTAAAGTTGTTGGCATCTCGCACAACCTTTTTAAAGAATGAATGTTTTGCCTCAAGCCTGATTGTCCAACACTCAGTTGGAGGTCCAAACTTTTGAATAAGATATGGATAATGCTTGATAAAGTGATGTTTGGGACGCAGCTTTTTTTCTGGGAACACCATTTGCAGCAACTGTCTGTGGTCCGATATTTTTGCTTGTAAATAACAAAGTGAGTCTGGAGTGAAATATGGGGCTGACAATAACTCCACCAAGTCTTTGAGCTCAAGGACTAATTCCCATGTCTGATCACCTTCTGGAACACGGTGACCAATGATGAGAGGAGGGAAACGCACAAGACTCCAGTTTTCATGACCGTTACCGCCTACAGTCCGATTCCGCCGGAAGGTTGATGGAACTTTCTGAGGCCGGTTTGTCTTGTCAGAGAACTTAAAAGGAAAGCCTTGTATTTCACTATTAAGCTCGTCCAATGTGAAATAGTTTTTAGAAATAAAATCTGCAAGGTACAGACTTAGCTCTATGGGTACAACGCCTTCCAGCATATCATGTAAAAAATCAGGTGGAAAGCCTCGGCACGCATGAAAACCTGCAAATCTGTTAAGAGGACATTCTCCTTTCACACCATCAACAGACATAAGTTCACTCTGCTTCAACACATTTACAGCTTCATCGTACAAATCTGGTGTTGGTAAAACAAAGTTACCACTTCTGACATCACAAGTCTGTATTTCTTCACGATTACCCAGACAAAACCTACAAAATCTGTCCACATTAAAGGACTCTTGGAATCCACCTAAGGAGTGTGCGGCCAAGTTGTCTGCAGCCACATACAAAATAGTCCCTTTTATATTACAAGCAAGTTTCTCCACAAACGCACCAACTGTTTCTAGATATTGAATGTCTTTTATCAGTGGCTCCAAAACACTATTATACCCATAAATCTTGACATGCTCAGTCTTGCACAGTAAAGCTAAGTAGATTGATGACAGTGATGACTTGTATCTTCTTGGCAAAATGGCAAGAAGCCAATACACACTGCAGAATTTGTTTTTTTTTCTGGATGTACCTAAGGGATTACAAATTTCAAAATCGTCAATGTACAAAGTTATGCATAAACTAACATCTTCACGGGAGAGAATTTGATTTCTTTTAAAGTAGTCACCATCCAAACATGACCTGTACTGTCCAGACTGTACAACTGGTCTGTTTACCCTCAATTCATGGAGTACCTCAACTCTTTTGAGAATTTCAGAAAGTAACATTAGAATAGGGACATAAACAACAGTATGAGACCTTTTTTTGTCTACTCAAAACATATTCAACTGGTTCAATGACAGGAAAGTTTTGTCTATAAAATGACTGCCTTTTAAATTCTGTGCATAGAGGCCCCCCTCTTGAAAGTAAAGATGAGTGGGTTTGCACTCTGTAATGCTTCAGTCAAGGATGCTGTCAATTCCTCAGATGTGCAATTATGCTCCTTCAAAATATTTTCAATTGTCTGCCTAGTTATTTGTCCAGCACATTCACCAACATCAAATAAGTCATCAACAATTTCTTGAATTGCTGACTGTGACACATGAAGAACTGCATGCAGGCAAAGTAAAAGGGATGCAATCTGCTGCTGAATGGAATTATGCACAAGCTGAAGTTCAGATTCAGGCAACAATAAATCTGATGACACTAAATCATCCAAGTTTTCCTCCTCATCATTTACAAAGGCTTGACTGTGACATTTTACCAAAAGGTCAGGTTTGAAATCAGCAAATGTAGCAGCATGATGTTATCGAGTCTTATGAGCAGTAAAAGTTGAAAATACCCTTGACTTAAAAGAGCACCCCACAAATGGACAATTTACAGTCTCTTGAGTTCTCAAATGTGTCTTTAAATGAAGAAAATATTGTATGATGTTAGTTGGTGCCGAAAAAGTACAAAGTTCACAGCGTAGTTTAGCAACTAGATTTGATCCTTTTTTATGTTCCTTGATATGTTTCGCAAAATCCACATGGGATTGGAGTACAGTTAGACAGCTTGGGCAAATGCAGCTCAGGCCCCGTCTTCCACGTCCATGACTGTCTTTGTAATGACTCAATATTGTTCTTTCATTGTAGGTGGCAAAACTGCAAAACTTACAACTCCACTTCATCCACAGTTGTAGCCAAACTGAATAGACCACCTGCACCTAAAAAAAAACATGCATTATTAGAGTTTGGTATAAAAGCATTAGTCATATGAACTGTAAACATGACAAAAATATTAAACAATAAAAATATTAGGGTGGAAAAAGTAGAAAATTATATGTGATCATATTAATAGTATTGTTAAATGACTTTGCTTACCAGTACAGTTATACATATCTCAGTCAGTGGCTGACACAAGAGGCCATCTTCTATGACATAACGTTTGTCCAAATAACCTACATGTTTATATTGTCTTTGTTTCATTTCTAATTAGGAGATAAACCTACAGTTTTTTTCGGCCACAAGGTATTCGATCATAGGATTGCACTACAGCGCTCGGTTTCAAATGAAATTTCCAGGTATTAATCCCGATCGAATACAGAGTTATTGGAAAAAAAAAAAACTGTAGGTTTATTTCCATTCTTCCATGACATTTTAGTAATTTTACGTGGATTATTTAATTATGCAGATGCTGCAAAAATGGACACAAACGTGCTGCTGCGGTCTAACACAACTACAATTGGAGAAACAAGCTGAAAAAACAGACTGTATAAAAAGATGGACGAAGCAACCGTGACGTCACCCATTGGTTTCAGCATACTATTTAGGAAGCCTCGATTTTGGCAACTTGAACAGCGCCATTTTTTCATTTTGAAACCGGATGTGATTTCTATTGGATGGGAGCGTGAATTGAATATCCAGGGAGGAGCGAGTGATGGACCCAAGTGTGGATCTGACCCTCTCTGACGGCCAGAGGATAGCCACACCCCATAGAGCATATCTGGCTTTATCCGTTATTCTAGTCTATTTGGGACCATAATTTACAAAAATGAACATCATGATATATCGAAAGAGACTTGAAACTTGCGATAGATACAATAAAATAATGTGGAAAATCATTATGAAAATGATATATCAGGTTGGGAAAGTAGGGTCATTTTCTCATAGACTTCTATAGCACTGAAATTCTTTCTGCAACCACCGACGTCACCATCTGCTGGCGATTAAAGAGAAAGCAAGTTTCAGAGACTACCGCATGGACTTCACTTTTCAGACCGGAGTGCTGCGTCCATCTTTTTATACAGTCTGTGAAAAAAATCTGTGTCAACATAACGGAAGAGCTCCGAGCTGCTAAGGGGCGCGCCAACTGGAACAGAATTTATGACCTGATGTGAATTGTTACAACTTCGCCATTCCATTAGCTAGCTAGAAAGTTCGCTGGTCTAGATAGCTGACAGATTGGTGCATAGTTTGTCACTCAAACGTTGTCTAGCCAACTTAGTTTGGCTTACCTAGCTAAATATCAAGTTTGCAATGAGAACTAATTTACACCAATAGCCCATAACTCTATGGACAAACGTTAGCAGAAAAACTCGCTAGCTAGCGAAAGAGCAAATCTGTAGCAACAATGCGCACTTAACTGACCAAGCTACACAGCCAATTCACGATGACTTGCCCAACGTTTCATTGGTTTATATGCACCAAAATTGGCTAGCTAAGCAGGCGAACTAGCTTGCGTGCCTAGCATGCGAGGTGGTTTGTTTTAGTTGACGTTTAGTCGCAAACTCTACATTTGATTCATATTTTTAGCAAAGTAGGCCAGGCTAGCAAACTAGCTAGCAAAGCTGGCAAACTAATTTTAGCTCGCTTGCTGGTCAGAAGTTTTGCCAACTTCGTTAGTTACATTTCATTGTATTAGGCAATTTCACCGTGTTTCTGCAAACAAAAACCCTAATAAAAGTGATATTATCTCAACCTAAATTAAATGGCTTTCGCCTTTCGTGGCAATGAGATTAGTGCGCAGTGAAACGGCCCGATTAATGAACGTTAGCAGGTCACGAAGCGCCAGGTTGTCTATCGTAGGATTGTGGCTGGTATTAATGAATCAAAATACGGGATTCCCTGAAATCATGGTTGAATGTCATAAAACTCTTACCAGCTGCCTGTATTTCCTCTTAATAAAAGTTCAAAAAGTAGATCTAAACACTGTTCAGCTAGGTTCACCTCCACTAACTTTACTCGGCATTAACAAGCTGTTGCTTCAATATCCTGTGTTTACAAATGTTAAAGAGACAACAAGAGAGGCACTCGTAGAGTGCAAACCTTCGCCAAGGCAGCACAATCCAAATGTGCATGAGTGGGAGCAAAGTTGAGTTATCGCGTGTGATAGGATTTCAAGATGGCTGCCATGGCGGCCATATTGTTTCAGTGATTGGGGTGAAAATCGATAGGGTCCATCCTTGATATAATGGCAATCCACCTACAAAATTTCAGACAAATCTGTGCATTGCTTTTTGAGTTTTGTTGTTCACAAACAGACAAACAAACAAACAGGGGCGAAACATAACCTCCGCCCCAACTTCGTTGGCGGAGGTAAAAATCTATTTCTTTATAACCAGTTTACAAATTGGGCTGGATAAAAATTTTGATGAATGTAACTACTGACCTTTCTTCACTCGCTCCTCCTCTGAAAAGGCCTGCCCTAGCGTCGCGGTCTCTTATTCTTCTTCCTCTTCCTTTTTGTGTGTAAGTTTTTTTCTTTTTTTTGCTAATTGGAATCTTAACTTGAAGGTGCATACCTCCACCTACTGTACCGGAGTATTTAAAAGTGATCCAGTTTTACAATCATACTATTATCTGCATAGAAAGAAAAAAAGAGCAAAAAATAATAATAATAAAAATAAAATAAACGTATCCATTATCATTTTAATAGTAACACTCTAAATCATTTTAATAAATCAGTTCTTTTTAAATACCCTCTCACTGCTTTTTGAATGTTTTTAATACTTAAAAGGACTGCTGCCGAGTCACTGTATATCACCACCCTGTCTGGTCTTATTTCTTCCACCTACTCAAGTCCAAAAATTATTGCCATCATCTCAGCAGAATAGGCCAACAATTTATCTGTAATTCTGTTTGCTAAATGAATTTGAACAGGTGGAATGTAAACCCTGTTCCTAAGTGTTGATTTTGATCTTTTGACCCACCAGGTCTCAGCCTGGTCTTAGTGACAAAAAGTAGTCATCTGCCCCTTCTCTTTTCATGTCCTCACTCTGCTCAGGTGGTGTTCCTCTTCTTCTGCTAATAGGCAACTTCAACTGGGTGGAGCACCTGCTCAAGTATGACAAAAATCTTATATATCATAATTATTAGTCCCTTATCAGATCAAGACAAAATTCCAGCACTATTTCTGCCTCGCGTTAATATTGCCACCACACCAGTGGTCATGATCAGTTGAGAGATCAAATTACCATTTGAAAACTCAAATTGTTAAGTTATGTTGACGCATTGAAATTTCCATTTCACTGAAGTGGCTTACAGCCTTGAGGTGGAATACCAATAACTCATGAATTAAGCTGAAATTAACTCGTTATGTTAAGTGGAAGTAATTGATAGAAACAAGTTATGATGACTTATTGAGCTTATCACTTTTTACAGTGAGGCGATTCTGTAGTCCTTTACTTAGCTCCGTGCTGCATGTCACTGAAAAATACTGATGTCAGTCAAGTTTTTTTTCCGGAAGCATTTCACATGCGCTTTGATGTTTCGCACTTTCGTTCAACCTGCGTCGGTTTTAATAAAGGAAAAGGGGAAGCTCGGATGTTCGCCCCATGGCAGCAGGTGGTGGTACTACCCCTTAAAAAAATCGCGGTTCACAATTGGCACAACCCTAGTGCAAAGAGCCGACTGCTCGTGGCAATCTAGGGCGCTTTCACACTCTGGTCAGCTTTCTAACTAGTAATATCGTATCATACTCGAGTACACTTGCATTCATGTCAAAATTCTGATACAGCGCGTTGCAGTATGCACCTAGGTGGTTTTAAATGGGGAGCGATTTTAAAAGGAGGCGCCAATATATTTGGGGGGGTTTGTTGTTGAGAAAGGGGTATAGAATATTAATATCGAATATGCATATGCTGCACGTGCCCCAGCAGCTCGGTGTGTCATCTGTAACATGGATTACCGCGTACAGCAGCACGAAAAATAAAACTCAAAATTTTCTTGACTGAATGCTTGATGTTTTTACTCACCCGAATCTTTGTCTGGGTACCCAAACATCAAGGTAAGCCGAAAATATACTGATTACATTTGATACTGGTGGATGTTGCATACGGAATTCTTTCGCCCTTGCGTTTTTGGCCGATTATGTTGTCGACTGCCTCATACCACGAAAATGTATCTATCTCATTATTTGAGCTGCCAGACTTTGGCACCGTGTCCCGCACTTTGAAATATTGCAGCCGCATTTTCTTTAGTTTGTCACGGCACTGATCTATTATTTTGTCATAACCACGCAAATGTAACTACTCACAAATTATTCCATAAATCTCAGGGTTTTTGCATGTTGTATCCAATTGTGATTGTGTGTTTTCGTTTGCCTATATTTCGAGCAAGCATTGAATTTCTTCGTTTGAGATGGAGATATCTTTTCGCCGCTGCATTTGTTAGAACAAGAGAGCCGTAACACATAACAGTAATTTTCCGTGCTCAAGTATGGTTGCTTTCACATTTGGTACGAGTAGCCATTCATCTGTCTGAGCAAACAGATCCGCGCAATCTCTAAAATCGCGCTCTCTGAGCAAGGCCTAGATGGCCAAAGCGTCCAACAGCAATAGCTAAGCCATTCAGAAGCAGAACGCACGCAAGTATCTAAGGGTTTTTATAGCTCAGTCCTAATTAGGATCAGCTGAGCAAACTCTTTAGCCCAAGAATTAAATAATAAAATCATTATTTCTCAAAAACATAAAACAATCATAATTTCATTATATGATGCATTTTTAATGTTTAGGTTTTTTAAACTTGTGTTTCCGTGCATTGGGCAAGCAATTTGTGGACAGAGATAACGGTTTTCTGTTTTCTCTAATCTCGGTAAGAGTGCTCTCGACCACTCGTAAAATATACTCTTACCTAAGAGAAGACCAAATATAAGAAAACATTGGTGCATCCCAGAAATCAATGGGTAAGAACAAAATACGAAAAAAATCGGGAATATGAACAAAAATAAGAGAAAATTTGTTCTTATATCACTTCTTGTATGAAGCCCATTGCTTAGTCTTGAGGGTGTGGTTCATGAAGCAAGTTGGCAAAAAGCATGAGAAAGTGGCAGGTTCCCATAACTACCTTCAGTTTGTTTGGAAGGTATGTTTTGGTGGGGAAGGGTGAGGGTGAGGGTGGGGCACACAAAGCCTGAGAAAGAGACAGGTTCCCACAACTAACACTAAAGATGTGATGTTTGGCCTAGACGGGTGTTGCTCTTGTGGGGGCATGGGCACATAAGCACGAGAAAGGGGTGGGGGGGTGTGGATGTGCAGTGTGGGGGGGGGAGAGTGTGTGGATGTGTGCATGGGGATGTTTTCCATCTGCTGGATGAACATAATGTAGTCTCGTCCATTCATTTCCTATGGTGGTCATTTTTGACCGGGAACACCAAGGGTGTAACAAAGTTGAATTAATCTCTCAAAATTCAATGAAAATGATGATCAGCAATTTTTCATGTTCAGGTGCCTGATGTGGAGGATATCATGAGGTTTTGGGGCAATCGGATGAAAAACACATCATTTATGCTTCAGGAAAGCTTTAAAATCGGTCAGATTTGACCGAACACTGGAGGAGGGTTAAAATAATGTTAAGAATTCAGTTACAAAAAAAACCCACACACATTCAGGCTTACTGAGACATCTTCCCTCACCCCATCTGTGCCGGCCTGAAAACACAAGCTGTTTTGAAATGGGCGGGGTGGCTATGCAAATGAGGCGCTGTTCTGATTGGCTGCCTGGCCGCTTCAATTCCAGGGGAGGGTGCAGGCCCGAAAAACCAGGAAACCAAGATGGCAGGTATTTCAGCCAGAGACAGTTTCGCTAGACTCCTCATCCCCTGTAGACCCATATTTTAAGAAATTGGTCACACTTCCTGTCTCCTAAGTGGGCGCGGTCGCGGAATTGTTGTCCGCATTGTATTTGCAGAATGACTGCAGGGATATATAAGTAGTTATCTTATATCTGCATGTTGCGTGTATATTTCCTTTTACCTTCCTACATTAGGCATTTTACAACACAGCAAACGGCTGTACTCAGCATGACAAATATAAGTCAGCTGGCCAGCTACGGCGTTCGCGAATCTTATTTGACATGACCTTAAAATTAAATTTTGGCTTGCTGGCGTTTACTCTTGGAGTGGTTGCTAGGTTTTGAACAAGATAATGTTTTGCCAGGTTTGTATTTTTAGCTTACCGGCCCTATGGGCTGATAAGCTATTATCGTGGTGTGGCGTCCGTCGTCCAGAACATTTTTTATCTTTTTTTTGGCCTAATGAATTTTCGTGTGAATTTGCAATAACGTACTACTAGACCATATCTCCAGATGTTTTTCTCAGATTTTTGATTTAATAATTTTTGTCCGTTATATGGGCCCTTGAAATTTGGGTCCAATGTTAAAGATAGGACTGAGAAATTTTAAAAAATAATTTCTCAAAAACTGTGTGATAATTTTTTTTCTAAATCAGGCAATCAACTTACCTTGGTACCATGAATGAACAGTGCGAGCACTATTTTGATTGAATCGACGGAAGTGGATCTATTGGGGGCGCTGTACTTTATGAATATGCAAGATGGCCTGTGGAGGCCAAATGGTTGCAGATAGAGATTAAGTTTGTATAATCAACTTATAGGAAGTCATATATGACCTATACATTGGTTATGTTAAAGTTGACCTCAGATGACTTTGAAAGGTCAAACTCGAGGTCAGGGAATATATTAACAATGTTAAAAGATATGACTTGAAATTAAAAAAAAATTATTTCTCAAAAACTGTCCGATAACTATTTTTCTAAATCTGGCAATCAACTAACCTTGATACACTTTATGTACAGTGCGAGTGCCATTTTGATTGAATTGACGGAAGTGGGTCTAGTGGGGGCGCTGTACTTTAACATTGGGTTTTATGGAGAATGGGCCAAATCGCCTGTGGAAGCTAAATGGTTTCAGATAGAGATTAAGTTTGTATTACTGACATATAGGAAGTAATATATGACCGATATTTTGGCTGTGTTAAAGTTGACCTCAGATGACCTTGAAAGGTCAAACTTGAGGTCAAGCAAAATGTTATAATTTTCAAAGGTTTCTAGGCTTGAAAATATTGAAGATTGGCAACATATGTGCATTGAACACTTATAGGAAGTCATGTATGAACTTTCATTTGGTGGCCTTGAACTTGACCTTCGGCGGCCTTTGAAGGTCGAACCTCACGTAGTGAAATTTCAATGACTTCTATCACCAAAACTATTACAGATAGAGCTTAGCTTTGTATTGCGGGCACATAGGAAGTCATGTGTGAAGTTTCATTGGATGACATTGAACTTGACCTTCGGTGACCTTGAATACCCAAACCTCACAGTGAAATTTCAATGACTTGTATCAGCAAAATCGTTACAGATTGAGTGTAAGTTTGTATTGGAGATGTATAGTAAGTCATATATGAACTTTCATTTGGTGACATTCATATTGACCTTCGAAGGTCAAAAATGACCAAGAGAAAATTCAATGACTTCTGTCACTGAAAAGGTCACAGATGGAGTCTAGGTTTGTGTTACTGACATAGGAAGTCACGTATGTACTTTCATTTGGTGACATTCAGCTTGACTGTTGATGACATTTGAAGGTCAAACTTGACATAATACAATTACAATGACTTGTCTTGCCAAATCGGTCACAGATGGAGTCTAGGTTTGTATTACAGACATATAGGAAGTCATATATGAACTTTCATTTGGTGACCTTTGTATTGACCTTCAAAGGTCAAATGTGACCTAGTGAAAATTCAATGATTTGTATCACTATAACGGTCACAGATGGAGCCTAAGTTTGTGTTACTGACGTCTAGGAAGTCACATATGAACTTTCATTTGGTGACATTCAACTTGACTGTCAGTGACCTTTGATGGTCAAACTCCACAGTGAAATTACAATGACTTGTATCACCAAAATGGTCACAGATTGAGCTAAGGTTTATATAGAGACATTTAGAAAGTCATATATGAAGTCCATTTGCTGACCACAACTTGAAATTCTGTGACCTTTAAAGTTCACAATTGACATATTGAATACATATTGACATATTTTAATGACTTGTAACACCAAAACTGCTTCAGAGCTTACGATTGTATTACAGAAGGTCTTATAAATGTATGTGAACTTTTATGTAGTGACCTTGACATTGATTTTCATTGATACAAATGTCAAACTTCACATGAAATTTTCATAACTTGTATGACTGCTTGCCGGTAAGCTACAAGACCCTTGGTCCTATTTTTTATTTCAGGGGGACTCCCTGGTATTATAAAGGCTAAATTAAATAATACTCAAATTACATAACATATTTTACTGTAATTGGCATTAGCTATAGCTTGAAGGGCATTGCATCAGCTAGTTTAAGCCTATGAAGCTGGTATGTAATACGACAGTTGCTAATTTATTCCTTACCTGTCTGCATCCTTCAGAAAAGAAAAGATGGATATCTTGTTCCTATTACAACCAATTGCTGCACAAAGTTTCAGCATTTTTGACGTGGATGGCCAACGTAAGATAAGCCTCACATTTAATTTTTGCGCCTTATTATGCCGCTTTCTACCCGCTTGTTTAATATCTGATATTAATCCAGTACAAGATCACAGCAATTTTTTGAAGCCATCAAAATTACCAATGGAGAAATACAGTGGTATGAAAGTTAAAAGCTGGAATTTGTGCAAGTCCGGATCTGAACCCAGTTTTTGCATCTGTCAGGGGATCACTTCTCCAAAACGCAACTTTGTCATGTCATTAGCAGCAGGTTGAATGCATCACTTAAATGACTTGCAAGTGCAAAGCAAGACATTCGACGCATGAGAGGCACAGCGGTTCATCCCCATCGGCAAAAGTGTCAGAATGCTGCGGCTTACAGAACAGCGGGGGGAGCAAGCTTTGGGGATGCAGCTTGGGGGAACATCTCAAAGAGAGGTTAGATAAGATAAGATAAGATAATACTTTATTATCCCGAAGGAAATTCTTTTTACTACACCTGTGTTCTCAGCACATATGAGGAACATAGAATTAACAAACATTTAAAAGAAAATGAGTAATAAATAATTATGTAATTCAGAAAAAACTACAGCCTTCAACACATAAAAAAACACATCTGGCCGACGCCTACATCTGCCTCTTTTTAAAACCAACAGATCACGTCAGTCTTTCCTACCAGTCAGCATCCGCTTGTATAATCAACACTATTCTGTTGCAAAGTAATGTATTTTAATAACGGCCTCCTTTCATGCCGTAACTGTGTTATCAATGTTAAAAATTGATACTCATTAAAAAGAACATGTGAACTGTCATCAAGAATCTTGCTAGTTTTTTTTTTTTCAAAGTTTGCGGCTCAAACTGAATACCAATGTTTGTCATAGAAGTACCAATGATTTTACATGCTGTATTTACAATTTTTGAAATTTTGTTTCGATTTTGAACAGAGAGATGTCCATACCAGCAGTAGAAGTTAAAAATAAGAATACTTTGAATAAAAGTTCTGTAAAACATCAGCATAAGAGTAAAATCCAGGTTAAAAGATCACAAACAACGTAAGAAGTATAAGCGCTGATGGCCTTTCTTGCAAATATTATCAGTGTTCGATGTAAAAGTTCATTTTGAGTCAATAATAGTGCCAAGATATTTGGATTCATCAGCTGTTTCTATTTCCTCATTCTTGATGATTACAGGGTCTAACATAGTTTTGGTCGTACCAGCCGGCAGTGGTTGGCACCTCTTTTCAGAGTAGGGCGCAATTGGCCAATGCGCTACAGGGATGCAAATTGGAAAGGGTCTGCCGGGATAGAGTACTGTAAATAAAAAGTTCTCAGGCACCTCTTGTTGGCCAGACGGGAGCGCGTTAGGAAGATTCTAAGCTCGTTCATGTTCGGGTATCCTCTGCCCTCGTTCTGAGCTTGCAAGGTTTCGACCAATGAGGGTACAAGAAGCGGTGGCAACGGGCGCGTGCTTTGGAGGAGAGCCGCGAGCTGTCTCAGTCTCCTGAGTTGGCAATAGGGGGCCGCATATGCGAAAAGCCTTGTACATAGTTCCCCAATTGGACATCCAGATTCAGGTGGGATTGGAGATGCCAAATAAAAAAAAAAAAAAAAAGAAAAAAATTAGCTTTGGTTTTCCTTAAATCAATGATCATTTCCTTTGTATTCAGAACATTTCGAGAGAGAAAATTTTCATCACACCAAGTAGTAAATTTTGAAATTTTGTTTCGGTAGTCTAATTCTGAGTAATTTATAAAACCAGCCAGAGCAGCATCGTCAGCAAATTTAACAATGGAACAGTTGTCAACAAAACAATCATTTGTGTTCAAAATGAATAAAATTGGAGATATAACACTACCTTGGGGAGCACCAGTACGAGTATTGACAAGAGAGGATTGTATACCATTTACAGTCACAAATTGAGGTCTATTTACCATAAAAGCATGAATCCATTTAAGGATACATGAACTGGCCCCCATATCAACAAGTTTTTTTCATGAGTAAGTGTGGCTGAATAGTATTGAAAGCAGATGAAAAATCAACAAATAAAATTCTAACATTAGAGATGCCAAGTCTCACGCATTTGGTGTGAGTCTCTCGACTCTTAGTGGCATTCATGTTCCTGTGCCGTAGTCAGCAATTATTCTATCAACGCGCACTGAAGAAATTCACTTGCGGAATTTAAGTCATTGTGCATTAATTTAATCAGTTTCACGTGCATTTCCGTGGATTTCCCCACTAGTGACATGGAAATCAATTATGACTCAGGAGTTCTCACACTCGTCTTTACTGAGGGATTGAAAGCAATGGAATTGCATAAAGATGTTTCAAATGGTCTTATTTCATTTACACAATTTAAATGATCACAAAACACGTGCACTGGTTCCAATCCCGAAGAAGAAACACGAGAAGTCCGGAGTCATAATCGCTTTCCATGTTACTTGTGGTGAGGTTCACCTTTACGCAAGTGAAACTGAAACTTCAATGCACAAGGATTTTAATTCTGCGTGAGAATCTCATTCAAGCGTTCATTGAATAATTGCGGACTACGGTGAATAAGCCTAAAAAACCTTCAAACCTTGACTTAAAACCAGTTTTCATTGCAACAAAACCGTTGACTTACTTGTGAACTTCTGGTGCGTGAAACAGCTTTTCTCGA
The DNA here is from genome assembly GCA_029692085.1 of Gymnothorax javanicus. Classification (NCBI taxonomy): domain Eukaryota; kingdom Metazoa; phylum Chordata; class Actinopteri; order Anguilliformes; family Muraenidae; genus Gymnothorax; species Gymnothorax javanicus. Next base: position 22,393,583 of record CM056199.1, read on the forward strand.
AGTGCTCTGAGCAAAAAACTGAATGTTTTGTTGGTTTGTAAGGCTTTCCACAGTCAGTTCTTCTTAATTTAATTATAGGGCACTGGCGGCCCCAGGAGCTCCCACCGTTAAGATAAACAAAATGTCCAAGTTTTTGTTGACAGACACACGCATGGACGGACGCACGCACGGATGGAGCCCGATACCATAGCTCCCGTGCCACTCGGGCGGCGGGAGCTAATTAGGAGCCTGTAACTGAAAATGTTGATAAGATAAAGCAAATTGTCGAAGTTTTTGGTGATATTTTTAGGCCAGTGACCTTGAAAAAATAAGCCAAGGTCACCTTTAGGCACGTCATTTGTAGGTCTTTATAAAATGCATGTCCAATAAAAATTAGGAGCCTGTAACTGAAATAGTTAATGAGATAAAGCAAAATGTCGAAATTTTTGGTGATATGTTTGGGCCAGTGACCTTGGAAAAATAGGCCAAGGTCACCTTTGGGCATGTCATTTGTAGGCCTTTATGAGATGCATGTTTAGTAAGAATTAAGAGCCTGTAACTGAAATAGTTGATGAGATAAAGCAAAATGTTGAATTTTTGGTGATATTTTTAGACCAGTGACCTTGAAACAAATAGGTCAAGGTCTACTTTAGGCTCATCATTTGTAGGCCTTTATGAGATGCATGTTCAGTAAAAATTAGGAGCCTGCAACTGAAATAGTTGATGAGATACAGCAAACTGTCTAAGTTTTTGGTAATATTTTTAGGTCAGTGACCTTGAAAAAAATAGGCCAAGGTCACCTTTAGGTATGTCATTTGTTGGGCTTTATGAGATGCATGTCCAGTAAAAATTAGGAGCCTGTAACTGAAATCGTTGATGAGATAAAGCGAAATATGTTGATGGCGCACGCACATACGCACGCACGCAACTTATTTTGCCCTATTTTCCAGACGACTGAATGGCATCATTATTGGTGTAACCAACAGCAGCACAAGATTTCCCCATTTTCACTATGCTGCGATCAACCTTTGTGTACATTTTGCTTCGGGGATCACATGATCACCAACGTAGATTGCAACGACCTCATTGATGCCTCACCGTTTACGTGCACATGTGCAAGCACAGGGAGGACATACTCGCTACTGACAGTTTGTGGAGGTTCTGTGCATTCACAATGGCATATCGGAAACACTTGTTGAGATAATGTGATGAAACTTTACAGTATTATGGACAATGAAATACTTTTTCTATTTGTATTAAAATTGAATGGAAAAACATTGGTTGCTTCTTCTTTTTGGTTATTAAATATGGGTGTTGCGTTTTCACTGTGTGTCAGTATATATTCTTTTTTTCTTTAAAAATGATTAAGCATCGATGACAATAACAGTATTACTGAACATATAAACACAAGCATTATTTCAGTTTTTAATTTTTATTCGTGGTTTCCCGCAGTACAGTATTTCTGGATTGCCAGGTGTTACGTGAGCGCTGCTGGGAGAGACACAGGTCTCGAACAAAGTTCATTTTCTCCTGATCTGTTGGTCTTAAAAATGTCATTGCAGTGCCAGAATGTTTGGAAGATATGTGGCCTGTGAAAAACAAGTCCAATATTTAATTCTGTGGCAAAAAAGCTAAATAATCGGTGATAATCTGTGCTCACGTTCACTTCTCCCCATTGGAATCAATTCATTCAGGACCCACCACAAGTCTGTCTAAAGGGGCGGGGCACCCACGTGACTGATACCACAAATTACTCCTCGGTGAGGAGTCTTCCTTCCTCTTTTGTCTTTGGGACAGCTTTCCGCAGCATCTATTGCTGTAAGACCGTACATGTTTGATCCCGAATCCGACCCCGAATGGAAAGAGGATGCAATTGAAGTATTGCAGCAATGTTTAGCAGGATGTCAGTGAGTGGTGAGTCGAAATTTTAGTGTTTTGCTCATAATGTCTCGCCTTGCATGCGTGTGATTGTAGCTGTATTGTTATGTAGTCATGTTATATACCCTCTTATCTGGAAGAAACTTTGCTAAAAGCTCCTGATGACCATTTCTACCAAAACGAAACACAATTCCGACACCAAGCTACTGAATGAGCTTGTAGCAAAACACACACAAACAGTGTAAGCATTACTTCTGTGGTGCTAGCAAATCGATACTCACTGTGAAAGGCCTTAAAACCCCCTAAAAACTCAAGAATTCCGTATACAATCTCCATATTTTTTCACTTTTTATTAGCAAGTACAATTTTTAAAGAGGAATGAAATTCCGCAGCGGCAATGCTGAGAAATCGTTTGTTATACCGGACACGTTATACCTTGTGCCTTTCGCGATTGCTTCCATCGCGGTATCATCAGAGAGCTTGCCCACATATTGGCGAAGTACCCGGCTGACCCCGGTCATGGATAAGTAAAACGCCGGTTACTTGCGTAACCGTGGCTCTATGACTGAGTGGAAGACTGCCAGGGCGGTGCAGAAAGCACTAGTGGAAACATTCTCGCATCCGCGCTTCATTGAGAATTGTATTGAAAAGTTGTCATCTCGTGACCTCTGACATGACCAGCCTATATATAGGCACCACCCATGTCATATCGGTCTCATGATCATTCTCACGCATTCCGAGTGACCAAAGACCCTGGCGGTCTTCCACTCAGTCATAGAACCACGGTTACGCAAGTAACCAGCGTTCTATTTCCTTCACTCCAGACTGCCAGGGCGGTGCTGAAAGCACTAGTGGAAGACGTATACCAACCTAGTCACGAAGAACATTTGCGCCATCTGGGAACACCTCAGCGGCCATTGCCGGCAGAGGTGCAACATTCAGGCTGTAGTATTGAGCAAAGGTGCATGCTGAAGACCAAGTCGCAGCTGTGCAAATCTCTGAGAGCGGAACACCTCGGAGAGCCGCCAAGGACGTTGCCACCGTTCGTGTTGAGTGACAATAAACAGCAGAGGGCACTGTATGCCCTGTGGATTGGTATGCCTGGGTAATCACCTCCACTACCTAATGAGAGAGTCATTGTTGGTAGAAATTCAACACAATTCTGGAAAACTGTAAAAATGCTGGAAAGTTCAAGTTCTTCTTCTCTTCCATCGCACGTTGTTTTTAGTTCAAATTTGATTACTGGTAAAGTTGAAATAAGTAATGCTTTTAATCAGCATTTTGTCTCAGTGGGATGAACAAAGTAGCAGACCCAAGTCTCTCTGAGCAGACTAATGATAAGCAGTGCACCTCTGATCAATCTACCTGTCCTGCAACCTCTTATTCGTTGAATAATAATACTGTATTTTCTTTACGTTGCGTTTCAACTGAGGAAGTTCTTGAAGCGCTTAATGAAATTAATGTAAATAAGTCTACAAGGGATGACTTGATAGATCCATATCTTTTGAAACTCTCTGCCTCACTCATTGCCAAACCTCTGACTCATATATTTAATATGTCTATTATGACAAGCAACATACCAAAAGTATGGAAAACTGCTAATGTTCTCCCTTTATTAAAAGGGGGAGATGCAAGTAATTTAAATAATTACCGTCCAATATCCAGGTTGTCTTGCCTGGCTAAGATTCTGGAGTCCCTAGTTAATTGTCAATTACAATCTTTTTTCACTGAAAATTGCATTTTGAATACCCAGCAATCTGGTTTCAGGTCTGGGCACAGCACTGTTACTGCTACTTGTTTAGTTATAAATGACATCGCAAGAGCACTAGATAAGACAGCATTGTGCAGCCCTTTTCATTGACCTGTCTAAGGCATGTGATACTGTTGATCATGCCCTTCTTTTGAAAAGATTATCAGACATTGGCCTTGACAAATCTGCTTGTAATTGGTTTAACAACTATCTTGAGGATAGGACTCAATATATTTCATTTGAAAACATTCAGTCTCGAAGTGCTCAAATCAGCAGGGGAGTTCCACAAGGTTCAATTCTTAGCCCTTTGTTATTCACTATCTATATTAATAATATTGGCTTATCTTTGAATCATTGTAAACTGCATTTATATGCTGACGATATCATCATTTACTCCACTGCTTCTTCAGTTCAGCAGGCCATATCTAATCTGCAGCATGATTTTAACTCTATTCAAAGATCTCTAATTGAGTTGAAGCTCTTCTTAAATGAGGACAAAACCAAGTTCATGGTATTCACCAAAGCTAGAAAAAGGACCCCCTTGATTTTCATATTTGTACCCTGTAGGGTAGCCAAATTGAAGTTGTCCACCATTATAAATACTTGGGCATTTGGCTAGATGACAAGCTGACTTTTTACATGCATATTGAAAATTTAACCAAAAAGATAAGGAGTAAAATAGGCTTCTTATACAGAAATAGGGCTTGTTTCAATTTTGAAAGTAAGAAGAAGATTGTGCACTCAGTAATACTCCCCATGCTTGATTATGGTGATGTGATTTATAGAAATGCATCTACTTCTGTTTTAAAACCTTTAGATTCTATTTATCATTCTGCTATTAGATTTATTACAGGTCTTGACTTCCGCGCCTACCATTGTGTTTTATACAAGTCAGTAGGGTGGGGGTCATTGAAAGCTAGACGAGACTACCACTGATTTTTATTTGTTTATAAATGTGTTTTATTGAAAATCCCTCTTTATTTAGCTAGTCTTCTTACGCGGCGAGTGGGTTGCCATGGGACATGGTCACAGGACTCATTGTGTCTAAATGTTCCTCGTGTAAGAACAGAGCTTGGTAAGGCAGCTTTTTATTATAATGTCCCACACACCTGGAATCAGATACAAGTTAATCTGAAACTGAATGAACTAGGCCCTTTTGGACATTTTAAAACTTTGATCAAATCAATTTATCAAGAGAATTGTTGTTGTTTTAATTCATGTTTTCTCTAATAATGGCATTGTCTTATTATAATTTTTTTCTTCTTAATCTTCTTGGTACTACAAATGTCCTTGTAAACTGTGTTATTTTAACTGTTTGTAATGCATGGCCCTGCTGAAAAGGAGACATGGTCTCAGTCAGGCCCCCTGTTTAAATAAATACAAATAAATAAAATAAATAAATCAATTGTTTAGACAAGGAGCTCCCTTTTTTTGTGCCACCAAAACAGAGAAATAGCTGGTCTGTTCCTTGCAGTTGTGCGGTCCTGTCAACATAGAGATGCAGTGCTCTGACAGGGCACAACTCTGAATGAATACTGGCTTGGTCTGGTGATACAGCCGCCAGTGTAATTGGCTGGTTAACATACTGAGGGGCTAAGACTTTGGAAAGGAAGGCTGGATTAGGCCACAATGAAACACTCTCAAACATAGGACCCCAACGGAGGCAAATAGCACTCACTGACAAGGCATGTAACTCACTCACACGCTGAGCCGTTGCAATGATGAGAAGGAGAGACAAGGAGAGACGTTTTAAGAGACAATCTCTTCAAGTCAGTATCCGACAGGAGTTCATAAAGAGGCTAGCAGAGGGAGTCAAGCACAACGTTCAGATCCCATGGCAGAGTCCGCACACAACGAGGGGGATTAAGATGATATACCCCTTTAAAGGAGGTCACCACCAGCCGGTGAGACCCAAGTGAAACCTCAGCGTCCGCTGCCTTGTGGGCTGCTAATGCTGCTACATTCACTTTAAGCGTTGAGGCAGACCTGCCAAGCTCAAGCTAATGTTGTAAGAAATCCAAAATCTTTGGGACCGAACAGTGTAAGGGGTCAATACTGCGCTCTGTGCACCATGCACTAAAGACCTTCCATTTACCCACGAACAATCGGCGGGTGGACTCTGCAGTGTTCCTAACAGTGTTCCTGGCCCCGTCTGAACATTCCAGGAGCAGCCCTGGGGACCCAAGGGCCACGCACACAGCTTCAGTTAGTCGGGGTGGGGATGTTGAATCCTGCCCTGCAACTGCGTCAGCAAGTCGGCCTGTTGGGTAGCTGGCAAGGCGGTCCCACTACTAGTGAGAGCAGGAGCCACTACTAGTGAGAGCAGGAGCTGAAACCATGGTCTCGAGAGCCAATGAGGGGTGATCAATAGCACTCAGTGGCCGTGCTTGTGAACGCGACACAATATCCTCCACAACAACGGCAGAGGAGGAAAGGCATAGAGGATCAGATCGGGCCAATTGTGGGCCAGCGCATCCTGACACATTGCCCCTGGTTCGTCTCCCAGAGAAAACCACCTGGTGCAATGAGTTGTCTGACTGCTCACAAATAGGTCGATGTCTGCTTTCCCGTATGTCCTCCATATCTGCTCCACTGTGTTGGGGTGTACTCTCCATTCCCCTTGAGACACTTTCCCACGTGACAGAGCATCTGCCACACCATTGAGGCGACCAGGAAGGTGTGCTGCCTGTAAGGAGAGGAGATTGTCCTGAGCCCACATAAACAGGTTGCGAGCCACTTGGAGTGCGGCTGACAACCTTGTGCCGCCCTGATGGTTGATATGGTAACCGTTGCGATGTTGTCGGTACACACCAATACATTTGCCTCTCAGCCCCTCCTGAAAATGACGCAAGGACATAGGCACTGCTGTCAATTCCAGTGTGTTGATGTGTGCTGTGCGAAGTGGAGCTGGCTAAGTGCCACTCACGCCCTGGCGCCGCCATACCCCTCCCCAACCAAGGAGGGAAGCATCCGTTCGGACAACTGGAGGGGGGCCGAGTGGGATTCCCCGGGTGTGAAACTGTGATTGTGCCCATAGTCTCAGAGTGCCACACAGCAGTGTGTGGTTCTCACCCGCACATGTCTGTCTTGCACTGAGCAGAGCCGCAGCTGGATCAGCCATTTCTGAAATGCCCTTAGCCACAGAAGGCCTAGCAGTATCACCCCTGTCGCTGCTGTCAGTTTGCCCAACAGCCGGAGGAGGGAAAGATATTGCTGGGTGTCTCCAGCACGAAGGCGTCTCACCCCTGACATGATTGCTCTTTTTCTGTCTGGGGTTGGACATGCCAGCATTGTGTTTGAATCCTGAATCATGCCTATGAAATGTATTGACTGTGCTGGATCCGGCTTGCATTTCCTCTGGTTCACTCTGAACCCCAGAGCTGTGATGTGTTAAAGTAGCCAGTGGGCGTGTTCCCTGGCCTGTTCGGGAGATGCCGCACAAACAAGAGAGTCATCTAGATACGGAAGGATCCTTATTCCGTCCGTCTGAAGCGGCTCCAGGACAACCTGGACGCAGTTTGAGAATACCCTTGGTGCTGGAGAGAGCCCAAAGGGCAGGACTTTGAACTGAAAAATCTTTCCCATGAATGAAAAGTGAAGAAATTGCCTGTGCTTGGCAGAAAGTAAATTGAAAAGAACCCCCCTGGATGAACCACAGGGTCAACCGTTTCTACGGCCCCTTTGTGTAGTAATGTTTGAATCTCTTGAGTCAAGGCGTGTGCTTGTTCGAGGTTCCTGATGACTGTGTGTCTCAGCCCCGAGTGCATTGGGGGCCGGCGGCAAAACTGCAGGCGATACCCCTCTGAAAGGGTTTTGAGTAGCCATTGGTTGGATGTTATGAGACGCCAATGGGCTAAATGCCTGCTGGCGAAAACCCCTGCTGCCAGCCCTGGCCTGTCAACGCTCCCGTCTACGTTTGTCTGCAGATATGGGGGGGGGTGCCGATGGCGGGTTGGGCCCACCTGTCGGGTGGAAGAGAAGCTCAAGCATGGAGCAGCGCCTCCGTATCTAGCTGATGAGGCCTGGGGTTGTGAATGGGAGGGTTGCTGTTGAGTTTTTAGGGGGTTTTAAGGCCTTTCACAGTGAGTTTTAAGGCCTTTCGAGTTCAAAAAAATTCTACTAGATATTTCAGTGAAAATAGGTTGCCTTCACCTCACAGATTGACATGGTGATGAAAAGAAAAAAATCCGTTGGGATTTTTTTGGGAAAAAGTGACTTTTTTGGAATTTTGATATTTTGAGATTTTATCGCATAACCAATGGTTGAAATATTGGACAGATGATTCCAATTCACACCTTACTGCTTTCTCATGTTGAAGAGAGCAATTTGTATCATAATTGTCACTTTAACGCCAATTTGGTGGTTGCCATGGCAACCAAATCTTTTTTCAAAATTAAGTTATGATGAGCCTCTTTTGACAACAAAAGAAATTTATTTAACTCTGAAAGGCCGTGGCCATCTCAAAAGCTGACGATTTTACAGCCTTGAACTATGCTGCCCTGTTCAAAGTACAGGATATATCAGGTAATGCTGGTGATGAACTGATTTACAAGTGTGCAGCGTTGTATTCCCTCACTGTCTGTCTGAGTCTCTGCAGGACTGGCATCTGGGACTGATCCACCTTTGGTTTTTAATAACGTCTTGCAGAGTATGGAGACAGGGAAAGTTCTGTGTCCTTCCTTTGTCCAGGTCATAAACTGCAGTCTTGCAACTGCCACAAAGTGCCTTTGGAATGCGACTGTCAGTAATGTCAAGGCCAGGTATGATGTGCTCCTGAATCAATGACAACAGTTTGCCATTCTCAATCTCAAAACTTCCTTTTCGAAAGCATAGAAGGCAGACCTTTGATTGTGCTACAACGTGGTCCATATTTGTTGTGCTGCACAGTCAAAATGCTCCACCCTAATCGGGACATCAGGTTTTTGTCAGCAATGGAAGGCATAGACTAAGTTATGTCTGTCCCAGTCATTAATCACACCGTGGGCCTCATGATGTAACTGATGACAGGGGGAAAGCTGTTTAGTGTGATCAGTAATATGGGAAATGAAATTATATTTACATGGTCCAGTGATTGTTCTGAATTGTACCTTGGACTAGAAAAATTAATTGGTTTCTATGGCAACCACCAATTGGTGATAAATTGACAATGTTGGCACAAATTGCTTTTTTACAACATGAGAAAGCAGAAAAGTGTGAATTGGAATCATCTGCCAAATATTTCGACCATCGGTTGTGATGGCTGGTGTTTCGAGACGCCAAATGCAGTGGCCAGAACGAAAGGAAGTACAGGAATGTACGAGAGACAAACACAGACAAAATAGGAGAGAGAGACTCGTGCTTCCAAAGGAAATAAATGTAGTCCGAGTGAAATAAGGAAGCAGCGCGAGCTAGACTGTACGAAACAAAGGAAGAATCTCGGAAACCGAGATAAAAAGACAAAGCACCAGACGGTGCACAGAAAGAGGAAAGGGAAGAGAAAGATTCCCTTAACTAACTAATACTTTCCTTTTTTGCAACTAATTCCTCAACACTTCTCTCGCTAGAGATCTTGCGGGCTACAGTACAATGGTAACACTGACACTCTATCAAAGGCGGCGAGGCGGAACTTGGGCTTAAATTGAGTCCAGGCGCCGCCCACAATTGATGCCAGCTGGCCAAAGAATCCGATTATGGGCAAAACGATATCGTCCTGGACGAGAGTAACAAAGAAAGCTCGCCAGCCTCCAAAAACCATGACAGGACCCTCCCCCTCTAAGGGACAGCTCCAGAAGTCACTAGGGAACCCTGTGCTCGGAACTCAGAAATAAGCGTGGGATCCAGAAAATCCCGAGAAGGGACCCAGCAGCGCACCTCAGGGCCATATCCCTCCCAGTCAACAAGAAACTGGACCCCACAACCAACACGCCTCTCGGCAAGAATGCGGTGCACGGCGTAAACCGCCCCCCCCCTCAACCATTCGTGGTAGCGGCAGGGGTGTGTCGGCAGGTGCCAGGACGCTAGTGCTAACTGGCTTAATCCGAGAGACATGGAATGACGGATGGATGTGTAAAGATCTAGGGAGCTTTAACTGGACAGTGACCGGATTGATCTTCCGCACTATCTTGAACGGGCTAATATAGCGGGGCGCCAGTTTTCTGGATTCTACATTCAAGGGGAGGTCCCGGGAGACAGCCAAACTCTCTGACTGACCCGATAAGATGGGGCCAAACGACGCCTTCTATCAGCGGCAGATTTTTGTTTGAGCCCCGAGCGCAACAGAGAAGAACGGACCCTGGTCCAAACCGACTGACAACGACGAATGAAATGGTTGACTGAGAGAACCTCGGAATCATTCTCAGTCTCAGGAAACAGTGGGGGTTGGTAACCCACCTGAGCTTCAAACAGGGAAAGACCCGTGGAGGGATTACTCAGTGAGTTATGGGAATACTCAGCCCATGCTAAAAATCGACTCCATGAGGATGGATTATCCGCCGTTAAACATCGAAGAGTGTTTTCCAAAGACTGATTAGTACGCTCAGTCTGCCCGTTGGTCTCTGGGTGGAACCCAGAGCAGAGACTCACAGTGGCGCCCAACTGTTTGCAAAACGCCCGCCAGAATCTGGCCGTAAACTGAGGGCCTCGGTCAGAGACAACATCTTGCGCAAGCCCATCCAGCCGGAGCACATGGTTAACCACAAGAAGGGCCATCTCCCGCGCTGAAGGCAGCTTGGGTAGCGAGACAAAATGAGCGGCCACAGAATAATGGTCAACTACGACCAGGATGACCATGTTGCCTTCAGACACAGGCAGCCCAGTAACAAAATCCAGTGCAATATGCGTCCAAGGGTGCCTGGGAACGGGCAATGGTTGCAGCAGACCAGAGGGAGGGAGGTGGGAAGTCTTGTTCCTGGAGCATATGTTGTAGGCAGCAACAAATTCCCGAATGTCCCTCATCATACCGGGCCACCAAAAACGTCGGGCCAGGAACTGCTTGGTCCGATGGGCCCCCGGGTGCCTCGCCAAGCGGGCAGAGTGTCCCCACTGGACGACCTGTGGCCTAACCCTAGGCGGGACAAACAAACAGCCAGGAGGCTCCCCCCCAGGACCGGGATCGGTCTTCAAAGCCTCCTGAACCACCGCCTCAATCTCCCATTGAATGGGCGCCACAATCTGAGCAGCCGGAATAACTGGCTCCGGGGTAGGATCGTAATCAGAGCGGTCATAAATTTGTGACAAGGCATCAGGCTTAATGTTTTTAGAGCCAGGGCGGTAAGTTAGCGTGAAATTAAAGCGGTTAAAGAACAATGACCACCGCACCTGCCAGGAATTACGTCGGTTGGTTTGCTGAATATACTGGAGATTTTTATGGTTTGTCCACACTACAAAAGGGTGTTCAGCTCCCTCCAACCAGTGGCGCCACTCTTCAAGCGCCAACTTGACCGCCAATAATTCCCGGTCACCAATGCTGTAATTCTGTTCCGCGGCGGACAAAGACTGGGAGAAATGTGTGCATGGGTGTAGCTTATTATCCCAAAGGGGGCGCTGGGACAAAATAGCACCCACGCCAACCTCTGAAGCATCCACCTCCACCACAAATGGGAGAGAGGGATCGGGCAAAACCAGAATGGGCTCTGAGCTAAAGCGTTTCTTTAATTCCTGAAAGGCAGCATCAGCCGCTGGAGACCAAAAAAACGCTGAGGAGGTATTCTTCCTGGTGAGCGCAATAATGGGGGCGGCAACTGCGTTAAAATTACAGATAAACCTCCGATAAAAATTAGCAAAGCCCAAGAAGCGTTGGACCTCCTTAACACTTAGAGGGACATGCCAATTCCTGACCGCAGCCACCTTGTCCGGGTCCATGCGGACCGACCGCTTGGAAACAATAAAGCCAAGAAACGAGACAGTTTGGGCGTGAAAGACGTATTTCTCGGCCTTGACAAAAAGCTTAGCATTAAGGAGGGCCTCAAGCACGTCTGACATGTTGTTTATGCTCTGAGAGTGTTGAAGAAAAAATCAAAATGTCGTCAAGATAAACGCAGACGAATTTCTCCAACATCTCTCGGAGGACGTCATGAACGAGAGCCTGAAACACCGAGGGGGCATTAACCAATCCGAACGGCAAGACCAAATATTCGTAGTGCCCGTCGTGAGTGTTAAATGCCGTTTTCCAATCATCCCCCTCCCGAATGCGAACTAAGTTATAAGCATTACAAAGATCTAGCTTGGTAAAAAATGACGCCTCCTGCAGATGTTCAAATGCGAAATTCATCAACGGAAGGGGGTATCGGTTTTTAATGGTGATTTTATTCAAACCCCTATAATCAATACAGGGTCTCAAACCGCCATCCTTTTTTCCCACAAAAAAAACCCCGCTCCGGCAGGAGACGTGGACGGCTGAATAAAACCATTAGCAAGAGCTTCCTGAATATATTCTCGCATGGCCCTATGCTCAGGCCCTGACAACAAGTATAGCGAACCCCTAGGAGGAGCAGTACCAGGGTAGAGATTGATCTCGCAATCGTACGGGCGATGAGGAGGTAAAGTTGTGGCTCGTTGTTTACTAAAAACCTCGGCGAGATCAGCATAATCATGAGGGACATTAGAAGGCAAACCAAAGTTCAGGGTGGCCCCCAATTCCTCACCCTGTTCAGAACCTAATGTCTTGGTGACTGATTCAGAATTGGAAAAATCCTCTAAAAGGTAATCGTCCTCTGGCTGACGCCAATCAAATTGAGGATCCCATTCCAACCCCTCCTCTGCCCCTTTTTCTAGTTTAGGAGGGTACAGTGAGACAACCTCCTCACACTCGCTCTAGGCATCAGCTTGCCCCATAGCTTGATGTCTGTGAAAACAAGTCACATTCTCTCTACAATGGGACCTACAATTGGCGCCCCAGTGGACGATTATTCTGTTCCCCCCAAGTGATGCAAGGCATATGTTCCCATAGCCAAGAATGCCCTAAAACAATGGGAAAAGCAGGGAACTGATAATAAAGAACCGAACCTCCTCCGAATGGCCACCAAAGGAAATGAACATATTTAGCGGTTCAGAAACCTCGGTTATAACTCCCGTTCCAAGTGGGCGACCATCCAAAGTTCTCACAGAGCGTGGCTGTGAAAGAGGACAGGTGGGAACGGAATGCCTCCTAGCCCACTCAACATCCATGAAGCAATTCACGGCGCCCGAATCCACAAACGCTTCAATAATAACTCTCTTGCTCCCCACAGTCAGTTCAACAGGGATTAGTGTTTGGAAGGGAAATTGGGTCAGCCCCTCTAGCACCCCCCAAACCGCTAGAGGGATTTCCCGTTTCCCTGAAGCTTCAGGCAACGTGGCCGGGTATGACCCGGTTTTTTACAATTAAAGCAGATTATTCTTCTGCGAGCAGGTTTATGGGTCCGACTCTCAAATGAGCTATCAACTTGCATGGCCTCAACCGGAGTGGAATTTTCAGTGGGTGGAATAGGAACCGCACACTTGCCACTAGCAGCCTTGGCCCCGTTGTTAACAAGCGGCAATCTGTTTAGTTTCTCCCTGTTACGTTCGCGGATGGGATAGTCAATTTGCACCACAGTGCGAACCAAAGAATCGAAAGTTGAACAGGGCTCCAATGTAGCCAACGTGTCTTTTACCTCCTCAGAGAGAGCATGACTGAATACAGTCATCAGAGGAGCGAAATAAAATAGAAAACTCTGCGGTACTTTCTTTGCCCTGTTTCAGATGCATCAAACTCGTAGCCACGTCCCGACCACAAACATCCTGATCAAAAACTGACACCATCTCCCTAACAAGAGCCTCCACAGAATTTACAACCGGTGAATTAGATCTGATAAGTGGGCTGACCCAAGTGAGTGCTGTGCCAGCCAACAGGGATAATATAAATGCCACCCGAGAATCCTCATTAACAAATCGTGACGGCTGAGCCTTAAAAAATATCTCACATTGGGCGATGAAATCCTTACATTTTCCGGCCTCACCGCTATATCTTTGGGGCAATTGTAATTTTGGTTCTCGAGGAAGGTGTGTGGGCGATGCTTGTGCAGCATTTTGTGAAACTTGTGTAGACACGGATCTGATACTCTCGGTCAAGCTTAACAGAACACTCTCCTGCTTTTGCAAGAAATTCTTCTGAAGGCAGAGTCTCTCAGCCAAACCAGCCTGCTGGTTGCCCAGGCTGGAGAGCCCCTTGCCGAGACCAGAAAGCATAGCTTGCTGGCTGTTGACAACCTTTTCAATCTCGGCCGCAGCTGACGTCTCCATTTTGGATAGAGTGTACTGTGATGGCTGGTGTTTCGAGACGCCAAATGCAGTGGCCGGAACGAAAGGAAGTACAGGAATGTACGAGAGACCAACACAGACAAAATAGGAGAGAGAGACTCGCGCTTCCAAAGGATATAAATCTAGTCCAAGTGAAATAAGGAAGCAGGGCGAGCTAGACTGTACGAAACAAAGGAAAAATCTCGGAAACTAAGATAAAAAGACAAAGCACCAGATGGTGCACAGAAAAAGGAAAGGGAAGAGAAAGATTCCCTTTACTAACACTTTCCTTTTTTGCAACTAATTCCTCTACACTTCTCTAGCTAGAGATCTTGCGGGCTACAGTGCACTGGTAACACTGACACTCTAGCAAAGGTGGCGAGGCAGAACTTGGGCTTAAATAGTGTCCGGGCGCCGCCCACAATTGATGCCAGCTAGCCAAAGAATCCGATTGTGGGCAAAACGATATCGTCCAGGACGAGAGTAACAAAGAAAGCTCGCCAGCCTCCAAAAACCATGACATCGGTTATGTAATAAAATCTCAAAATGTCAAAATTTCAAAAAAGTCAGTTTTTCTCAAAAAAATTTTTTTTTCGTTCCTTCACCATGTCAGTCTGTTTGGTGGAGGCAACCCATTTTCACTGAAAAATGTCCAGTAGAATTTTTTTGAACTCAAAAGGCCTTAAAACCCACTGTGGGCGGTGGAGGGGCCTTTGAAACGCCCCAGGTGCTGTGTTTCTGAAACGTGCAGCAGGCAGAGTAGAAGGTGGCCTAAAGGTAGGCACCACCACAACATGGCAGAACGTGATTCTGTCATGGACACATGTCGGTTGAGTGCCTCTTGTGTCGCAGACCCGAACACTTGCCCGGGTGCCAGCGGGAGATGTCTCGAGTTATTCCTGCATGATTCGGTAAGGGGAGTCTGAGTGAGCCACACCTGCCGTCAGGCTTAAATCAGCGTACCCAAGGCGGTGCCGCACTGATTGGCAATAATGCCAATAGCTTGAAATGCCAGCTCGGATGCTTCAACCACTAGCGCGTCAGATGACTTAGAGGCAACTGAAGAGTGCAGCATCACAAGTGTGTGTGCCAGCAAGTTAGCGACACGGCTAAAAAGGGCAGTGGAATTATACGCACGGGAGGGTCGCTCGTCTGTGCGGCGGCATTCAATGTTAGGGCAACGCACCTGCTCGCGAAGTACCTCGTCTGGAGACACAATGAGCTAGGCAACACTTGACTTGACAGCCGGCATGTTACTCAGGCTAACCTTCAGGCTAACCTTGCATCGCCACAAGCGCGCAAGACATTTGGTCTGTGCGCGTAGATTTCGAGGCCGCCTCCAATGCCGATGCCACTATTGAAGTAAAGTCGCGACACTGTGGAATGACCGAAGTGGAGCGCTGAGCACAGCAAAGAAACATGTTCTCTGTGCCAACGGGTGGCGCCGGAGTGTCAAGCTGTAGACTGGCAAGCACGTTCTTCAATGTGGTCTCCACGGAATCCACCACTGAGGTGGACTCCTCAGACCGTCCAGAGTGAGTGTCGCTGTTAGAGTCTGGGGGCCCCATGTCTGAAGCAACATTGCTCTGGCCCTCAACTGAGGTGGGGGTTTGGCTGAACAGGGTGTCAGAGACAACCACTGACATTACATCGTCCATAGCTGTGTACCTGGGAGACCAGGCCTGGGCCGTTGTGGAGAGGGGGACACTGTTTGTCCATTTGCCGAACTTACATGTGTCCCCGCCGCAGGGGATGTCCCTGCCAGGAGGGGCAGGAGCTTCTCCACTGTACTGGAGAGTTGTGCAACTTGGCGTTCCAGATTGGAGGACTTGGACTTTTTTCGCTTCTCAGCCCGTTCAGGCGATTGTTTGCATTTGCGCTGGGCTGGCTCAGTGTCACTGAGTAAAAGACTGTCAGCCTTGCCTCCCTCAGAGAAGGCAACATTATCGTACACTCTGGGCATGGGTCGGACAAAGCCTCCCTTAGGTGATCCAACCAGAGGCACTCGGGACAGCGGTTGTGTCCATCCAGCACATCCATTAGGTTGGGGCATGTAGTGCATGCATACCAGTTAGCTTTAACTGTTGCGGCTACGGTCAGGTAACGTTATGATAAACTACCATCTCTTGATGCTAGCCCAAAAGGTTTCTGTGCAATACAGGTTTTATAGACCGTTAGTTCTGTTAGCGTGAACAGTTGCTTATGTGGAGCTAGCGAATCGATAACTTCTATAGGAAAGAATTTTGTATCCAATCTCCACCTTTTTAGGCTTTTTACTAGCCAGAACTATTTTAAAGGGGATGAAATTCCGCCACAGCAATGCAGACAAATCGTTTGTTATACCAGACACGTAATAGACGTTATATAGTAAAACGATCGTTTCACAAGCAGCAGAAAACAAAACCAAACACGTACCCCAAGCAAAACCTATTTCTGGTCTAACTGTAGTCTTATCAAACCAACTCTGCAGACACATAAAACACCTCTCCAGTTAGCTTCAACTGTAATGGCTACAATCAGGCAACGTTATGATGAAACTGCCCCATTGATGCTCACCAAAGTAACACAAGCATACCGATCAGAATGACTGCATATAGGTTAACCAGGAGCATTTTTTAAGTAGCACGGCAAGCGAACTAACATGCAGTAGCTAGTAACCGAGCGGTCAAAACAACGACAGAGACAAACTTTACCCTGCAATACAGGTTTTACAGACAGTAAGTTCTGTTACCGTGAACAGTTGTACCAAGCATCCAAATTACAAACATGAATAAAAAGTTAGCTTCAAATGAGGCTTATGTTCACACACTTTCTGTTGAATGTCCCCTGATATTACTCTTGCATATTTAGGACACAAACATTAGCAACAGTAACTTACGTTAACCGCAGTGCTACAGCCACATTCAACAGGCTATCACGTTAGGTAGGCTTATGCAGTAAAGCAGCTTAAAGCAACTCACTGCCTCTGCATCTGTGAGTCACAGACAGTTGTTACCGATCCAGGCTTTGTCTTCAGATATTTTACAAAGCCTGCGTTTGAGGCCAGTTGTTAGTGCTAACTATCATTGGCAGTCCTGCTAGCCACCCGTAACACGTTAGCTTCACTTATATTATTTGCTGTTATATCGTTACTTACAGCTTGTGGCTCCGAGCGCTTGATCGATGCAACTGCTCCAGGTTTGAGAAGCAGCTGAGACGGATATGTATCCAGCGTCGAATTATCGTTTATTGACAAAGCTGTCTTATGTGAAATTCCGAGCACAAATGGCTAACGTTCCCTTTGAGTGCGGGTGTTTGCCGCCAGCAAACAGAAAAGCTACCCACTGATTTCTGGTGGCATCATCTTTTGGAGGAGAAAATAGTAGTGCTTTGTTTTCGCATCCAAAAAAATACGGACGAGCAGCTCTGGGAGACATACTGACAAAACTGCACCTCAAATGATCCGCGGTTCTTCTTCTTCTTTTGTATTTCCAGATTGTTGATGCTACTAAGGCGTAATATGATCCGCGGCTGTTTGTGCCTGCTAGAATAGTTTCCGAGGTGGGCAGATCCTGCGCCGTGATTGAAACTAATGATGCCATTTTCACATCAATAAAGTTTCAATAAAAGAAAAAAACATAATGCCGCCTTCGCCTAGGAGGACTTTTACCCTCAGTAAGCTCCAATTCATTACTTCTTAATGTTGTAGCTCTACTATCACAGTATAAAATATATCACTTTTTAAAAAATCATCTGTGCCTTCAATTCTAGCCTTCTAGCTACAGTGCTATTCCATGCTGCTTCTCGCAGATGCCAACAGATATTACCTCGCTCAGAAAATCTTAGCCTGGTGGTATATTAAATTTGATTTGAAATTGACCAATAACAGTTACATCTATGTATTTTGGTCATCTTGAGTTCCTGCTGATTGTTTGTTTTGATGTTGTTCTGCATTTTGAGCTCTGCTGCTGGTCAATTGATTGCTAGCGAACGTTAGCAAATGTTAGCTTGCAAGCGCAAGCAAGCTACGAGCAGCAGTCGCTTGGTTGTTTTCATTCTTTTGCATAGAACAGGTAAAAATGTGAATTAATTCTTTTGATAGTGCGGTGTGAATACTATTAATAATGAAGGCCTGAATATTTTTGAGCGAGGGGGTGTGAATAATTTTTAAATCAGTAGGAGGTGTGAATACTTTTGACAAAGGGCTTGGGAACATTTGCAGGGTGTGGATGGATATAAAAATTGGGCATAAATATTTCTTATGGGTGTGAATACTCATAATAGGGGTGTGAATCCTTTTGAAGGAAGGGTGTGAGTTCTTATGAAAAAGCTGTTTTGAATACTATTGATGAAGCGGTGTGAAAACCTATGAATTAGGGGGTGTGATACTTTTTACCAAAGTGTTGTGAATTGACAAAGGCATGTGAATATTTATGTAAAAAAGGGGATGTGAATACTTTTGACAGGGGTGTGAATACTTATGAAATTAGTAGGGTGCGTGAATACTTTTGACAAAGGGGAACAGTAGTGGCAGGGCACCACTACTAAATGAATATAGTGGAAACTGTGTGGTGCAATACCAGAATTTTCGATTTGACCAATTTTGAAGGTCAAAGAGGTCAATCTTCGATTTTTTTTTTTTTTAATGATCGGGGCACCTTTTGTTATTACTTGACCAAGGACTTTCAAATCTTGTAGAAAGGTACCGTACGTAAGGGGACCTCTACCTAAAAACTCAATTTCAGTCCGATCGGACTTCCAATATGGCAGCCAGAGTGCGTGACCAAAAAATCACCAATGTCCAATTACTCCCTAACTGGGCAAGCGCAAGTGATAAAACTTGAGATAAAGATACATCTCTAACTGTAGAGGCCACACACCAAGTTTTGGTACGATTGGACATCCAATATGGCCACCAGGGGGCATGACCTGAAAATAACTAATGTCCTATTACTTACTTATGATATAAGCTAGAGTCCTGAAACTTGATATTTGGGTACACCTCTAAATGTAGAGACAATGCACAAGTTTTGGCTCGATCAGAGATCCAAAATGGCCACCAGGAGCCATGACCTGAAAATGACCTATGTCCCGTTACTTGCTTACCGTAAAAGGTAGAGTCCTGAAACTTGATATCTGGGTATCGTTTGTACCTGTGCAGGCCACACAAGTTCGGCATGATTGGACATCCAGTATGGCTGCCAGGGGATGTGACTTGAAAATGACCAGTGTTCTCTTCCTTACTTCCTGTATAAGATAGAGTGCTGAAATTTCTCTTCTTGATATATATTTTGATTTTCTATTACTTCTCCGGTTTTGACATTTGACAATGTCACCAGGTTGGGTATATTTGAATGGACTATTCTGGTGACTAAATATAAATTTTGACTTTGTCGACCAGTGTATGAAGGCCTAATGTCATTGACCATGTTGACTTAAATATTTCATGTACTTTCTGGCCACTTGGGCTCCCATCATTTACCAAATTACTGCACTGAGGTGAGCACAAGGTCCTTGGACCTTGCTGATTGGATAATTAACTGGTCATAGGTCTGTTATTGTCCCTAGAAATGGTTGGCTGAGCACAAAAAGTTCCAAGAACAGTGTCATGACCTGACTACCGTTCAGTGCTCTCCAAAGCGAGCAAAATTTTTGGCGACTTCATAGGTCAAAATTTGTCCTGGACAGAAAATTGAATTCTAACCTACGGGATTCGGTGCCCTGGAAATATTCAGTGTGTTTAACATTATGCGTTGGTAAGTTCTTACATTAAGCATGAGAAAATGTTTTTACATTATGCGTCAAAATGTTTTACGTTATGTATTAGAAAAAAATTTAACATTATGTGTTGTTTTTAACATTATGAGCTAAGTTTTTACATTATGCTTTAACAAAAATTCTTTTCACATTATGCGTCGTTTTTACATTATGAGTTGTAACAGAGCTCGCCTGCGAGCTCCCCTCCCAGGCCTGGCTCCAGGAAGGTGCCCCAGTGTCCCTAATCCAGGCGAGGTTTTCACTTTCCTTGAGGAGCTCATCATAAAAAGTCTAGAGAATCGCATTTTGTCTAGCCCCTCACCTGGAACTAATTTGCCATGGGAAACCCTACTAGGAGCAAAGCTCCAGACAACTCAGCTCCCAAGATCCCAGGGGCACGCAAACTCCTCCACCACGATAAGGTAGCGATTCACTTAGGAGACATCTGGGAGTGGCTCAGAGTAGAACCGCTGCTCCTCTGCGTCAAGAGGGGTCAGTTGAGGTGGTTCGGACATCTAGTCCGGATGCCCCCTGCACGCCTCCCTTTGGAGGTTTTCCAGGCATGTCCAATTGGGAGGACGCCCCGAAGCAGACCCAGGACACACTGGCGGGATTATATCTCCTGGCTGGTCTGGGAACAACTTGGGGTCCCCCAGGTAGAGTTGGAGGGAGTGGCTGAGGAGGGGGGCGCCTGAGCGTCTCTGCATTGTCTGTTACCCCCGTGACCTGGCCCTGAATAAGCGGCATAAAATGGATGGATGGATGGGTTGGGAAAATTTGCAGGGTGTGGATTGATATAAAAATTGGGTGTGAATATTTCTTACGGGGGGTGAATTCTTATAAAAGGGGTGTGAATACTTTTTTAAGGAAGGGTGTGAATACTTATGAAAAAGCTGTTGTGAATACTTTTGACGAAAGCAGTGTGAATACCCATGAAATAAGGGGTTTGAGGTCTTTTCACCAAAGTGCTGTGAATTGACAAAGGCGTGTGAATATTTATGTTAAACAGCGGGTGTGAATACATTTGAGAAGGGGGTGTGAATACTTATTACAGGAAGTGTGAATACTTATGAAGTCAGTAGAGGGTGTGAATACTTTTGAAGAAGAGCGTGTGAATGCTTAAGAAAAAGGGGGTGTGAATACGTTAGACAGAGGAGTGTGAATACTTTTGAAAAAATGTGGTGTGATCACTTTTGACACAGGGGTCTGAATATTTATCAAAAAATGTGGTGTGAATACTTTTGAAGGAAGGGTGTGAATATTTATGAAAAAGGTGGGTTGGATACTTTTTGCAGAGATGCCAACCCTCCCAAATTCTCTGGGAGGCTCCTGGAAAATAAGACTGCCTCCCAGCCTTACGAGCGCCTCTGGAATCCTCCCGAATTCCCCATTTTTTAAGCATTTATCATCCTGCATACGCATTACATGTATAGTGTGCGGACGTAATGTTGAGAAGTACATTGCATGCATGCGTGTGCATGCAGTCAATGCTCTTCGCAATCGCCCAGGTACATGTTTAAGGTAATTATCGCATATTCGGTCGCTTAACGACCACAAAACTCATCACCCCTTCGAACGATTAATGTAGTAGTGCTGGCCAAGTTCACAGCAGACCAAAGATGGATTGGTTTACTCTTTCCATATGACAATTCCCAGATGTAATCGCCATTGAAAACACATCCAGAGGAATGGCACATTTAAAGGAGACCCATTACGCTGATCCTTCTTTTAATACATACAAGTAATTTTATAATGTTGGATGTCCATACTCAACCTGTGCAAAGTTTCTAAACATAAGATACAGGGGTTTTGCCGTAATCCGTAAGCTGTCAAGGCACCCCCCCCGCCCCCCACACACACACACACACACACACACACACACACACCCCGACCGACACCGCGCCAATTACACTACTGTCCTGTCCAGTCTGCGCAACATCAGCCCTGCTTGCTTTCTATACAATAATGCATACAATACAACAATATACAACAATATACAACAATAACTCGTGACGGCAGTTTCAATTGATTACTGTTATAGCACAAAATACTTTTTATATACCACAGAGAGGCTTACATATATTCAATAAAATAATACAGAAATTACGTCACCAAAAAGTATAAAGACCGGCTACCTGTAGGATATACATCTCTCTTACACATACTGTAACTCACACATTTGTGCGCTCATACACACAAGCAATCACACACTCTACAACAGCAGAGAATGTAGAATAATTCTGAATGGTCACAATATAAAGGAGCATGAATTTCCAATAAAGAAAACTCATATACAACGCATAAAACTTGCCTGCATCATTCCATCTATTCACAAGTATCGCAAAACACAAGAAACGAGAGGGGGTTGTAGCCGAATCAGTGGTCGTCCACGGACCATGGTCGCTGAGCTCGGACCACCGGTCGCTGCCACTAGGGGCGCTGAGGTTCATGGTCCGGACCATGACACGGTGGTCTGCGGACCACGGCATAGTGGTCCGCGCTGAGACGGTCCATTGGTTACTACCACTAGGGGCGCTGAAGCTACTGGTCCGGACCACTGCACAGTGCACTGCGGACCATTTCAGTGGTCTGTCCTCTGACAGAGAAAAAAATTTCAGATATCTTAATCATTTTTGTTTTAAATATTGCATAATCTATAAATGATTATTCCTATAATCTTATTCCTGCACTGAATATTCCAATTTGTGTGATTACATCTACAGTATCTAGGAGGATCCAACGTGATTAACTGTTTATAAGTATAAACTAGTGGTCCATAGTCCTTGAGGTCCGAACCAGTTCTTCAGTGGTCTGTCGAGTGGTCCATGTGGTCCGAACCATGTAGACGTGTAGGCCTACGTGACTGAGGATTCTTTTACTCGTTCATAAAAACAAAAAAATTTACAATACGTTCACTTACTTCGTTAGTGTATTGATTGCGCTGCGCAATAATAATAATAATAATAATAATAAACGTTTTTAGCACTTAAAGAAGTCTTGTTTGCCGTTATTTTGACCCTCGGGGATTGTAATGTTAAATATCGACTGTGTCTGGTGAAGATGGAATGTTTCAACTGCACTGGTTCATCGATAAACATTTTGAAATGTTGCCAAAAGAATTATACAGGCGTGATTTGTTAAAAATCGTGATCACGTATACAGGCGTATACGTATAAATCACGTATTTGTTCTTTTGTTAAGAAAAGTCAACCAATAAACATTTTCAAAAATGTTTCAAAAACTGCCACAAATCATGATTATGTTTGAATTATATTCTGGGACCAGTTCCACCAAGCAGCATTGCTGAATTAGCCAGATGACTATTTAATGTAAACCAAGAACAGATATTTTTTCTTCAGTCAATGATCAAGACTTGAGGAGGTGTCCAGGTTTTACTTGTTGCAGTTATCTGTCTGAGTAATCCTGCTTTGCAGAACAGGCTGGAGTTGTCAATTAGGCTAAGGTTATTACCTCCGCCAACGAAGTTGGGGCGGAGGTTATGTTTTCGCCCCCGTTTGTTTGTTTGTTTGTTTGTCTGTTTGTGAACAACATAATTCAAAAAGTCATGCACGGATTTGTCTGAAATTTTGTGGGTGGATTGCTATTACATCAAGGATGGACCCTATTGATTTTCATCACGATCACTGAAACAATATGGCTGTTGAAATCCTATCACATGCGATAACTCAAAAAGTAATGCACGGATTTGTCTGAAATTTTGTGGGTGGATTGCTATTACATCAAGGATGGACCCTATTGATTCTGACCGCGATCAGTGAAACAATATGGCTTCCACGGCAGCCATCTTGAAATCCTATCACATGCGATAACTCAACTTTGCTCCCACTCATGCACACTTGGATTGTACTGCCTTGGCAGAGGTTTGCACTCTATGAGTGCCTCTAGTTTTGCTATTGTTATTGTTGTGAAAGTGAATCCTTGAGTTTCCAAAGGGCCCAACTCCAAGGAACACTGTTTCAAGAAATGGAAAAATAGATTTCAAGGTTATTTATTTGTCACATACGCAATTGTACAAGTACAACCAGTAGTGAAATGCTTAGACCACAATCCAGTGTGTAGAAGAAAACAATAACAATACAACATTACCCACATAAAACAAAACAATACAACGTTACCCACATTAAAAAAAATATATATATATAACGTTACCCACATAAAAAATAAAAATATCCCCATACATCCCAAACACCTAAATACCGGGATAAATAAATACCCACAACAGCATGATCCACCCAGTGTTGTATAATGTGTTTGTGTGTGCAGGCGTTGGGGGGGGGCATCCGGGGGGGGGGGCACTCAGACCTCAGACCTCATTTAGCAGCCTCAAGAAACTCCTCCCCAGTCTTTCTGTTATGGCCCTGAGCAGCATGTATTGCTTCCTGATGGCAGTAGGGAAAAAAGTCTGTTATTGCGGTGGCTGGGGTCCTGGGCAATCCTCCTGGCTCTTAATCTGCAGCTTTTGGTGTAAATGTCCTGCAGATTGGGAAGGGTGGTTTATTAATTTGCCCATATGTTATGACCCATACATTTTTAGTTTATTTCTTCGCAAGAGGGTGTCATTGGGATACTTTTGGCTGAAATTACATGACAGATCCTTTTTTGTTATAAGATATGCAGACCTCTAAGTCATTTGAGCTGGGCCCTTTCGAAACTCCAGGATTCAATTAATGGATAAATCTGAGGGAGTAGATCCCAGATCCCAAGTTAGGGATCAGTGTGGCATTAAGTGACTGTATTAAATTGTGTAACACTGCTGTGCACTGTTGTATAGTAGCAATCAAAGAAGGGACAGCAGAATTTAATAATATATACAACATTAATACAACACCATTTCCAAAAAAGTTGGAACGCAGTGTAAAATGTAAATAAGAACAGAATGCAATAATTTGCAAATGACTTAAACCATAAATTTTATTGAAAATAGTAAAAAGACAACATATGAGATATTTAAACTGAGGAATTGTATTGTCTTTTGAAAAATATCTACTCATTTTGAATCTGATGCCAGCAACATGTTGCAAAAAAGTTGGGACAGGGAGTTGTTCATCACTGAATTGCATCACCTCTTCTTTTCACAACTCAAAATATTTTGGGTGCTGAGGGGACCAATTGCTGTAGTTTTGAAAGCAGAATATTTTCCCATTCTTTCTTGATGCAGGATTTCAGGTGTCAACCCTTCGCGGTCCCCTGTGTCATATTTCTGGTTTCATATTGCGCCAAATATTCTCAGTGCATGACAGGCCACTTTAGCACCCAGACTCTTTAACTACAGAGCCATGTCATTGTAATATGTGCAGGGTATGGTGCTTGGCATTGTCTTGCAGAAATAAAGAAGACATTCCTTGAAAAAGACATCTAGATGGCAGTATTTGTTGCTCCATAACTAGTATATATTACTCAACATTTATGGTTTCTTCACAGATGTGCAAGTTACCCATGCCATGTGCTCTAATGCACCCCCATACTATCTGGATGTTGGCTTTTTAACTTTGTGCTGATGATGAGCCGGTTGGTCCCTCTGCTCTTTGGCCCAGAGGATGCAGCCTCCATGATTCACAAAAAGAATTTCACATAACGATCGGTCAGCTCACAAGACAGTTTTAGATTTTGTCTCAGTCCATCTTAATTGAGCTTGGGCCCAGTAAAGGCGACGGCTTTTCCAAATTTCACGTTGACATGGTTTAATGTTTACATGGCTAAGTTTTACCTTGCATTTGCAGATGCAGTGACTAACTCTGTTCACCGACAATAGTTAACAGATGTGTTCCTGAGCCCATGCCGGGATTTCCATGACAGAAACCTGACTTCTTCTTAATGCAGTGCCACTTTAGGGCCTGAAGCTTGTGGCCAATCGGTATTTGTTTTCAGCCTTGTCCCTGGCATTCAGAGTTTCTGAATTCTCCGAATATTTAAGTAATATTTTGTATCATAATCCCCGAATTCCTCATAATTTTACATTTAGAAACTTTATTCTTAAATCTTTAAACAATTTGCCCATGCAGGCTTTCTCACAGAGGTAAATCCGTCATCATCTTTACTTCTGAAAGACCTTTTATACCAAATTATGTTATTGACCTATTGCCAATTAACCTAATTAGCTGTGAGATGTTCCATCAGATGTATTTCTTTCACATTGTGCAACTTAACTAGTCTATTGTTGCCACTGTCCCAACTTTTTTTGAAATGTGTTGCTGGCATCAAATTTAAAATGAGTATATAATTATATATATATATATAATTTCTCAGTATAAATGTCTAATATGTTGTATTTGTGTTAGGAATGAGGTCAGGTGGACACCAGGCGCAGGATCCAGGAGGTTTTATTTGAAACCCAGACCCACACAGGCCAAAAAGAAACACCGTGCACATGCACTGAACCAGGAGAACCAAGGTACTCTGCCAAAGGCAGGGAAGGGGGGAAACTAATATACACACTCCACGAGTGGCTAGAATAAAACTGAAACAAGCTGGCAGGAACATGGGGACTTAGACAAGGGGAAGACACTGGACTTCAAAATACAACAGAAATGCTCGGAAGGAACAGAGATCTTCAATGCCGCACAGACTCAGTGAAAACGCATGGTCCAGTCTGACATCTCTTCCCTCTTCCCAGTTAAAATACACTAGGGAGGAGGCGGGGATAAGGCAGGCAATCTCAAGGGGAAACAGAAACACATGGGATTAATAAACAAATTCGCGAGGACCGGGTAGACAATGATGACTCGACACAAGACGCTAAGACGATCAATCAAACTGGACAGTTTAGATTGAGGTAATCTAAACGTGACGAGTAAAAAGCACCACGAGAACAGCAAAGGAAAGCATAGCTTTAAAAGCAGTTAATCAGGGAGAGCTTAGAAAGGAATTCACAAAAGCTAGAACACTCGCAAATGAGTTTATTAGGTTAGTACTATGTGACAATATATACACACCCTTAAATAAGTGCTGGTTAGTATGGTTAGTAATGGCCCTATCAACACATTCACTCAGCTTTACGAGCCATTCACTCAGAGTTTTGCGAGACCCAGAATTAAGCACAGGTGAAAGCAATGAATGAATTCCCAAAGCCAAAACCAAAAGAGGAAATGTGATTGGACAACGGGACTCAGGCATGCAGGCTGTCACACGACATCACAGGAACCAGGGCGAGGGGGAATAGATGGACAGGCCGCGGGAATGGAGCTGAAACACAAATCAAGAGGGACACGGGGAAAAACGCACAAGCACAGACAAGCACACAAGGCAGAACCATAACAATTTGTACTATTTTCTATCAAATTCTTGGTTTAAGTAATTTGCAAATCCTTGCATTCTTTTTTCTTTACATTTTATACAGCGTCATAACTTTTTCGTAAATGGGGTTGTATATTTAATGCATACTGCACATGTAAAATATGCAGATCTTCTGTTAACTGCTTTGGCAACATCATAATTTGGTTAATGTCATTAAGGCTATTTGAATTGAATTTTATTATAAATGTGTGTCCATGCGAGTCAATATCTGTCCATGCGTCATCAAATCACAGTCCTCAATGGCTGAGAGCTGCTGGTTTTCCTCCATCCCTATACCTGGGAGTTGGGTGTGATGAGTCTGGCCAAGCATTAACACTAATTGTCCAATTATTTCCTTATTTTTCTGGGATGTAAGAAATCCAGGGCCGAATATCGAGGACCAGAGTTTATGTTCCCTGCTTGGTGGATTTCGATCCATCATTATCTACATGCCTACACCATGGACTATGTGCAATTCTTGAGGTTGCTGAGGTCCTTGCGCTCCAGATCATTGATTCAGTGGTTCGGTGGAGTACTCCTTAAATACTTCAGACTAATATCTGTACATACATATTTTGTGTAATTGTCGAAAGGTAATTTATGTAATTTCACTTTATACTATAAAAATACAACCATGCCAGTGGAAGTACAAGACATATTGTTGTAGGAATTTTGATATTGTATTCCTGCAAGAAATCAGACTGAGACACAGAGAGTAAATAGAATCCAATTTACTATGTGCAACATAGGGTCCAAGTTAAACACAGAACAAGGACAAAGGAATTCCTCCTTTGCTTGGATATATGTATGAGCAGAATCTCCTAATCCCCTCCCCTGGGACTGATTCATTACAACAGTATGTTTCTTCCCTGCATTCCACAGCTGAGTGCATGTATCCACGCAGGCCTGTTCCTGACCGCGTCATCAGTCTGCAGCGGAGAGGAGACTCCCTGCCATAGTTATCTCAGGCGCACAGGGAACACGTCAGAGACAGATACACTCAAGGTCTTGCAGGATCCCCACAGCTCAGAAGGAACACACTGTTCAGTAAACACACTTCATGACGCTTCTACATAGATACAAGCGAGATCGCAAGAATTAGCAATTACGCACAGCCTAGATCACTCAAGGATAAGCAATTTGTAAGAAAATAAGTAATTTATGACTAAAATTCTCTCACATTTCCCCCCTGTTTATAATTGATTATCCACTAACATGCCTCTTCTCTTGATTTTCAGCATGTGCTTCATTCACGGGAAATGTTTCATTTTTTAATACTTCTGTTCAACAGGCTCCCTATTTCTATCACACGATTGTATGGCTCCTTCAGCTTCTCAGGTAGAGCACGTCCTTCGTCGATATCCTGTAACATAAACATCTGAAACTGTGGGTTAGCATTCAACACTTTTGATATCAATCCTTTAACTATGGGAACCCCACAGCAACTGCAAAAGAGCAGTACTGCGAATCCTGCTGCTATGAGGCTCAATACAGATGTTATTGCTGCTTTCCACCCCCCTGACATGAGCCATTGCCACCAGGTACCAGCAGATACCAAGTCATTCTGTTGTGCATCTGATAGTTCTTTTTTTTTTATGTCCCGCCACCACCCCCCCGCTTTGGAGGACAACTTTATTAATTCAGTCAGTTATATAATTGTGTACGAGTCCTTCTACATCACCCGACAAAACAAAACACACACACAAAAAAATTAAATAAATTAATGAATAAAAATAGAAATACAATACAATAACAATTACATTCACAATGCTTTATTACCTTTTGCATTAGTCGTTATTAGCTCACCTATTCTCCCTTACTTAATCCCATCTTTTGGCATAAATTTCAAGTCCTGTCTCATGGGCCATCACACACTCAATTCTACAGTAATACTTGACAAAATTTTTGAATTTCTCAATTCTTAATGCCTCCACAGATGTCAACCCAAAAATAAATATTTTTGCTAAATATATAATTATATTACAGATTAGATGTGTTCCTTTTGTTACATCACCCAGTAACACTTTAAATAAATCTAATTGTGTACTATTGTACTGAGATATCCAGCCTTGTACCTTTATCCAAAATAAGGCTATTATAGGACAGTACCAAAATAAATGGTCTACTGACTCCACTTCTTCCAGACAGAGTCGACAAAGGGGTGATGACTCTATTCCCCATATATTTAGCATCTTTTTAGTTGCTAAAAACTTGTATATTAACTTATATTGAAAATATCTAATCTTCGGATCAAGTGATGTACTGTAAAGGATTTTGAAAACTTGGTTCCATGGGACTGGTGTATCTAACATATTTTCCCAACTGTCTAGAATCCTGTCTGGTACAGCGACTAAGTTCTTTATTCTTAAATAAAATGTGTATATATGTTTGTTGATCTTTATTCTATTTAACCAATTTGCCATTTTCATATGAGGCCTACAGACTAAATGCCCTCCTGTTCCTTTAATAATTTTTGATTTCCTAGCGCTTGGTAAAGCTCCAATGAGTTGATTATATTGTTGCAATGTACAGACTGTTCCATAAAAACAAGTTAATTATTTGTAGGACATGAGTTTATTATCCTCATTCACTATATCCCTTATGAAAATAAGACCTATACCAAACATGCGTTTCCAAAAAAATCATCATTCTATCAACAAGTATATTAGAATTTAACCATATAATTTGTTGTAGAACTTGTTCTGTATTTTCTGGTGGGTGAAACAGAAATTGCAACCAACTTTGTTGAGCATCTTCCAAAAAAGTGGAGACACATGCATAGGCACATTCACAAAATGCATAGGTTTAATTTGCAGAAATGGAGAAAAGCCTTTATCAGACATAGGATAGACACTTTTAAGTAATTTGCTAGAAAACCAGTTTGATTGAAGTAGAATTTTGGAATAAGGGAGGCCTTCAGTGAAAAATTTAAAGCTTTTAAGTTTAAGAGTTTTAGCCCACCAGATACTTAATCATTATAGAGATATGTACGTTTAACTTTATCAAGTTTATCATTCCATATAAATTTGAATATCTTCTGTTCATATATTTTGAAGAATGATTCTATAGGGGTTGGAAATGCCATACATAAGTACGTAAACTGGGATATAACTAATGAGTTAATTAAAGTTATTTTGCCATAAATGGTCAGATGTTTCCCTTTCCAGGGCAGCAGAATTTTTTCGATTTTACTCAATTTCTTTTAAAAATTATTTGTTGAAATTTCACTCATATTTTCTGGGATGTGTATACCAAGTACATTGACCGATCCATCTGTCCAATGAATTGGTAAATTACATGGATGAGTGAAATTTCTATTTTTCAGGGAACCAAGCCTCAATATTTGGCATTTCTCATAATTTGGCTTCAGCCTAGATAGGTTCAAAAAGTCATCCAGGTCTTTTGTAAGGCTCTGTAGCGATGTATAGTGAAAGCTCAATAGAAAAATTGTATCATCAGCATACATTGAAATTTTTGTATTTAGGCCTTGCATTTCGAAGCCTTTGATATTATTATTTGTACGTATTTTTACAGCAAGTATTTCTATTGCCATAATAAATAAATACGGTGATAACGGGCAGCCCTGTTTTACCCCCCGTGAAAGGGAAAAGGGTTTTGAAATATAACCATTATTTATAATTTTGGAGATTGAGTTATTATGCATAACTTTAACCCACTGTATTAGAGACTCACCAAAATTAAAAAATTCTAAACATAGATAAATGAAATCCCATCTTATTTTATCAAAGGCCTTTTCAAAGTCTGGTATAAAAACTAAACCTGGTTTCTTTATTTTATCATGATGTTCTATAATTTCGAGTAATTGTCTTATATTATTTGCAATATTTCGTCCTTGTATAAAACCAGACTGGTCATGGTGTATAATATCAGGTAGGACATTTTTTATACGCAATGCTATGCATTTAGCTAATATTTTCGCATCATAACACTGAAGAGTAAGTGGTCTCCAGTTTTTTAAGTGAACTGGATCTTTATAGTGGCCACTAGCTTTTTTGTTTTAAGAGCAGAGATATTACACTTTCCTGCTGAGTCCCTGTGAGAATACCCTTGTCATATGAAAAATTAAAACTTGTAAGTAGGGGGGTTTTAATCTGTTCGTAGAAAGTTTGGTATACTTCTGTTGGAATACCATCCAATCCTGGCGCTTTCCCCTTTTTAAAGGACATAATTGAATAGTAGAGTTCAGCTTCCGTAATTAGACCCTTGCAAGTTTCTTTCTGTTCCTCCGATAATTTAACTTGATTACGAGGGAAAACAGATGACAATCAATGTTATGTAGTGGCAGTGTTGCCAACTCTCCCGTATTTCCCGGGAGTTTTAGTGGCATATTCATGTTCCCGTGCCGTAGTAAGCAATTATTCAACCAATGCGTATTTAAAAGATTCTCACGCGGAATTGAAGTCCTTGCGCATGGAGGTTTATCAGCTTCACGTGTGTAACGGTGGATTTCACCACTAGTAATATGGAAACTGATTATAACTCCTGTCTTCTCACGGTTTTCTTGTTCTCAGGTGTTGGAAGCAAAGCATGTGTTTAATGATTGTTTAAATTGTTTAAATGATACAAGACCGTGTGAAACATCTTTAATTGCTTCCATCCCTTGAGTAAAGAAAAGAGTTAGAAGTCTGGAGTCATAATCGGTTTCCGTAATACTAGTGGTGAAATCCACCTTAACGCACGCGAATCTGATAAACCTCCTCGCACAAGGACTTCAATTCTGTGGGCGGACCTCTTTAATATGCGTTAATTGAATAAGTGTTGAGTATGCCACAGGAACGTGAAAATGCCACTAAAACTCCCAGAAAATTCGGGAGAGTTGGCAACACTGTAGTGGAACAGGTGATGCCTGGAAGGAGAAGATCTCTGTAAAATAGCTCTCTCCTTCAGTCAGAATATCTATAGGTGAAGTAAGAATTGTCCCAACATTCCTTTTTAACCTCTGTATATTTTTCTTCGCTAAATTTCTATATTGGAGACTTAAAAATAATTTATAGCATTTTTCACCCTTCTCCATCCATTTTGCTTTATTTCTATAATGCATTATAGTTGACCTGTCATAAATTAGTTGTTCAAATTCTTTTTGTTTTTGGTCCAGTTTGTCAGCCACATCCAGAGTTGCTTCTAAGCTGTCAAGTAGTGATATAAGCATCTCGATTTCTTTTTTAATTTTTTGTTCATTTAATCTTAATTGTTTTTTACTTTGTGAGGCAAATTGAATCGCGTGGCCTCTAAAGACACATTTAAAAGTATCCCATACAATAAGAGGGTCTGCTAATCCTATATTATGTGTAAAAAAATCTGTAATAAATTCTTTTGTACTGTCTACAAATGTCTGATCCTCAAGTAACTTTTGGTTAAATTTCCAGTATCCCTGTCCTCGTGGATATTCAGTTAGTTCTAAATGAAGTGAAATAAGTTGGTGATCAGATTTTAGTTTGTCTTCAATTACTGCCTTTTTTGTTTTGGATAACAAAGAAAAGGAAATAAGGAAATAATCTATACGGCTTGCCTAATTCTGTCTTCTCCACGTATATTTATGTAATTCTGGATTTCTTAATCTCCAAACATCTACCAGATCCATCATTTTCATTATTGATGTGATTTCTGTAGAAGCATGTGGGTGGTGGTTAGTTGAATAATTTCCCTTACGATCTATTAAATTATTCTGTCCTGTATTACAGTCTCCAACCATTCTGAGATATTTACTTGTGAATTTTGAGGTTTTAATAATGTTGTAAATAGATTCAAAAAAGTGTGGATCATCGTTATTTGGACCATATAAATTAACCAAACATATTTGTTTATCCTCAATAATCATATTTAAAATGATCCACCTTCCTTGAGGGTCAGTTTCTAAAGCTTGGAAACTAAAGGAATAAGCCCCAAGAAGCAGTGGGTTACAGTGATTTTATATCAGCGGAGGGGCGTTCTAAGGCACGACGCGTAGCGGCCCCTCCGCCGTTATAAAATCACTGTAACCCACTGCTACAAGGGGCTTATTGCTTTTATAAAACGGTTACCCTACATATAGCCCATTAAATAAACACACAAGAAAAAAAACCAACAATTTATTGGCAAAAATGCAACAATAAAATTGAGAACTATTCATTCTTCCACCAAGCAAGATAGAGTGGACAGAATGGTTGGCAAGCAACACAGATGCTAAGATTGCTTTTTCATCTAGCACCATTATCATGTCACATCAGGCTATTTGGGCTGGTTAATGTAGATACTAAGAAAGCAGGCTATTTGGAATGTCTCCTTTGTTCTCCCGAAGGCCCCGTTAAATAATTTTACGTTCGTTTCGGTTTTCGAGTTTCCTTGTTCTCAACTCGTGCCTATCGGCCATATCATTACAACCAGCAGCGAGAGTAGGGAACAAGATTGACTTTTGTCCTCCACACTTGATGGTGTCCAGGAAAATATGTTGAATTGTGCATTAGTTTGCTAGCCAGCTTGTCAACTAGCTAGCGTTCACTACAGTGGATGTGGTTACCCTACAGATAGCCCATAAAATAAACACACAAGAAAAAAAATCAACAATTTATCGCTAATACTGAAATAGCGAGCTAGTTAGCAACGTAGCTAGGAAGCTAAAGTGATATCAAAATCTATAATGCTATAGCTAGCTAGGTAGATAGCCAACTGGTTAGCGGGTTAAAAGGCTAAACTTCGCTAACGCTCAAATAGCGAGCTAAAAGTCTTGAAACAAACGTAACCTAACGAGTCAGTCGAGCGCAGAGTAGTTGGTTGCTAGGCCAGGCGCGCAGGGATATTTTGTGCTGCGGTCTGCCTCAGAATGCAGTGGGTTACACTGATTTTATACCGGCATGGAACGCGGCTCAGCCAATCACATTTAAGGATGGGAAGCACCCATTTTATAATGTTCTTTTTAACTTTGCAAGGCTTGATCTATTACTCCTCCCTCCTCATCATTTGCTGGTATGTAGCTGCAACATGAGGTTCCTATTATATGACATACTCCTCCCTGTGCTGCCGTCAATAGATTGCGTACCATTCGATTTTGCAACGTCATCAGTCGTATGGCTGTTAATTCTTGCTGTATACTTCTAGTTATATTACAGGTTTCATTTTATGAGTGCGCTCAGACGATAGTTCACAGTTTCCATTCGCAACATTACCTTTCCAACTCCCAGCTGTGGGAACAGGGAGAAAGCAATCTTGCCCCCTACTGACTACAGCTTTGCCTCCGCTGGAACATTGTTCCCCCACATTGGATCATGTGGTGCTGCTGCATTTCGCCTCCATCAGGTGGTATTTCTTTCTGCACTCACTGCACTCACAATGTACGTGTGATCATTTAATTGTACAAAAGCACATACCCCTCCCCAATTTGGTGGTAATGCTACATATATCCGATGTCCACACAACCAATACCAACCGTCCACAGCTCTTGTCCCACTCCAGTGTGGTGCTCACGGGTTACATATTCTCCGCAGAAAATCATTAGTTTCCCCTGACACCCCTGGGTTACTCCCACAAATTCTGTGCCATTCCCTTTGATACATCACCAAAACTTCTGCCCTGGACTATAATGGACTACCATAAGCGGGATATGAGAACTCATATTTCCCAATTTCAGATATCCTTCTTTGTCGGTGCAGTATTTTAGCTCAAAGTTCATTATTAGGTCGAGCGGTGGTGTGCTGGGATCCATTGATGTTAACGTACTACGAGCAGTGGACACTGCAATAGCGCATTTAACCGTACTATTCAGACTTAGCGTGGGCGCTGCAACTTGTAACACCTCTACTCTAGGTGTAGATATGGAGGCTGGTAGGTGTGTACATACATAAAATTCAGTACGGTTAACAGAATGTGCCGATCTGTTTGCATATCTCCACCATGTATTAGTAGCATATATGTGAGATGGATCTCCTAATTCAGGCAGGTGGTTATCCATCCCCACATACCTTCTTGCCCTAGGTGAGGTTGGCATGTGGCTGCACTTACCATACATATTCCTAGGATCAACAAGCACAGAGAGAAGTGAGCCATCTTATGAACCAGTCTGGAGTCTCTACTGACTTGGAACGTAAATAAGTTCTTCCACTTAGATCCTTTGAACCTCCCTTTCCCAGGGCGCAGTTCCAGGCTAGATCCCTTTCCACAGAGATCTTCGCCTGGGATGCCCCAGGTTGAGAACTCTGCCTTCTGCTTCCCAGTGTCTCCTTTTGACTTGACTTTGCAATTTCATAGACTTGACAGAGATTTTTCTGAGACTGATGACTTTTGGTCCGAGGCTGTTTTTTCCGAGACCTAATGCAGTTTTGTCTGAAGATGACAGGTTTTTCTGAGACTGAGTGACTTTTAGGCTACTCCGATGCCGTTTCGCCTGTGACTTGATGCCTTTTCGTTTGAATCTGACACCTGAGTCTGAGATCTGAGGATGTCCTAAAATGAACACCGTACTAGTGGTGTAGTGGTGAACTGACTCACAAAGACTCCTTCTCACTTTCTTATATTGAAGACTAACTCAGCAGCCTGAAACAGGCCGAGACATACATCAATCTGGCGAATTAGTATTGGCCGATTGAAGTGGCCTCATATGACTATGAAAAAAACACCTTTACCTCTCCCTTGGCGCACATTAGTTTGGATTTATGCCATTCACATTGTGTAATATTCAGCACATACTTGCCTCCTCATGTAATCAAATGATGCGATCAGTTCTTCCTCATGATTCCAGATCATGACCTTCGACATTTAGAGAGAGTGTTCCGGCACCCATGGGAGTATGGGCCGAAACTGCACTCTGTCCAGGATTACTGGACAGATTGGATTACTGATCCAAGTGTCAGGCCCAGATCGCTGTTGAGGGTTATTACATTATCGGGCAGTTATTACAACCCCAATTCTGAAATAGTTGGGACAAAGTCTAAATTGTGAATAAAATCAAAACGTAATGACTTTCAAATCACACCAGCCAGTATTGCATTCACAATAGAACAGAGATAATACAGCAGATGTTGAAACTGAGAAATTTTACAATTTAATCCACAAAATTAGCTCATTTCAAATTTGGTGGCTGCTACAGGTTTCAAAAAAGTTGGGACAGGGGCCTGTTTACCATGGTGTAGCATCCCCTCTTCTTTTAAACACAGAGTGGAGGAGTCTGGGCATTGAGGAGACAAGTTTCTTGAGTTTAGCCATTGGAATTTGATCCCACTCTTGTTTAATACAGGCGTCCAGCTGCTGGAGAGTTTTGGGTCTCCTTTGACGGACTTTTTGTTTAATTATGTGCCAATGTTCTCAACTGGTGAAAGATCAGGACTGCAGACAGGCCAGTTCAGCACATGGACTCTTCTACTACGAAGCCATGCTGTTGTAATAGCTGCAGTATGTGGTTTTGCATTGTCCTGCTGAAATACACAAGGCCTTCCCTGGAATAGATGTCATCTGGAGGGGAGCTTATGTTGCTCTAAAACCTTTATATACCTTTCAGCATTCATGGTGCTTTCTTAAACATGCAAGTGTCCCACACCATATGCACTAATGCATCCCCATACCATCAGAGATGCTGGCTTTTGAACTGAATGCTAATAACTGGAGGGGTGGTCTTTCTCCTCTTTAGCCCGGAGGACACGACGCCCATGATTTCCAACAAGAATGTCAAATTTGGACTCGTCTGACCACAGGACACTTTGCTACAGTCCATTTTAAATGAGCCTTGGCCCACAAAACACGGTGGTGCTTCTGGATCATGCTCAACAATGGCTTTCTTTTTGCATGATAGAGTTTTAGGTGGCATCAGTGGATGGCACAGCGGACTGTGTTTACAGACAGTGGTTTCTTTTAGTATTCCTGGGCCCATTTAGTAATGTCAATGACAGAATCATGCCGGTGAGTGATGCAGTGGCGTCTGAGGGCCCGAAGATCATGGGCATCCAGTAAAGGTCTTCGGCCTTGTCCCTTACGCAGAGATTTTTCCAGTTTCTCTGAATCTTTTGATGATGTTTGCACTGTCGATGATGAGACTTTCAAAGCCTTTGCAATTTGATGTTGAGGAACATTGTTTTTAAAGTATTCCACAATATTTTTTACACAAGCCTTCACAGGTTGGAGACCCTCTGGCCATCTTTACTTCTGAGAGACTCAGCCTCGCTCAGACATGCCTTTTATTGCCAATCATGTTACACAACTGATGCCAGTTAACTTAATTATGTTGTGATTCTGCCTGTTTGCCATGCTTTTTATCTGTCTGCCAGATTTATGATTGTTTGTATATTGATCTTGTTCTTGCCCGACCATGCCTTAAGATATGTTTTGTGATTTGGTACTTAGTTTTGTTCATGTATTGTCTAGTTTAGTTTTTCCATGTTTTGCATATTACCATAGTTTCATTCCGGTCCATGTTTTTTATTTTGCCATTCATTGCACTTTGTCTCCCCCTGTCTGGTCCCTTGTCTTGTCATTGCTCACTGCCCCAGTACTGCGTGCCACTCTTTCGGGTGATTTAATGGTTTCTGGATTTCTACCTTCCCTCCAGTCTCGTTTACTTCCTTCGCCTTGTTTTTTCTATATTACTAACCCATACTAACAGTTTGTTGTTTTTGTTAAAGTACTAACCCAAACTAACAGTGTATATTGTACTAACTTACTAACGAGCACTAGGGATTGTATAGCTGCACTTACTAATTGATTAACAAGCTCTCAGCATTCGCCCTATTCTAGTCTCCGCCTCTTGTCTGTCCCTAATCTTCTCTGCTGCGTTTCAGTGGATCCTCCACACCTGTTCACGCTGTCCTTTCTCTTAGTATCTATGCACGTTAGAACTCCTTGACTGGAGCTGTATATTTGTCTATAGGATTGTCTTGTGATCCCTGTCCGCATTTTGGCAGTTGCCTATTTCATGTGATTAGGTTCTCCCTCATGTTCCCTCTGTAATCAGTCTGACTTCTTGCACTTGTGTCTTGTTAAGCATGTGATTTCCCATGAGTGTATATTAGGAGTCTTCTCTCAGCACTTCCTTGTCAGAACGTTCTCCTTTGGCCACGCTTTTTTTTTGCCTTGTTTTCATTGTGATTACCTTTCTGACTGGACCGTCCTTGATTTACGATTTTTGCCTATTCCCTGTACTTTGCCACATCCTCTGTTACCGAACTCATTTTGTACGACCCTGATTTTTGTGATTGGTGCCCTGTTTATGGTTCTGGATTTCACCCTTTGGATTCTGATTTTTTGGATTGTGGACCTTGTACCGTTGCCTGCTCTGTTGGGGGTTTCCCCCCTTCAGAAATAAAGCCTCCATTTTTGTATTCACTGGTTCTCGCTTGTGGTTCCTCACGTAATCCTCACAAATTACTTGCTCAATGTTCTTTCAGCTGATTCTCTTATATATTAATTGCTTTTTCAGCCCTTTTTTGCCTGTGTCACAACTTTTTTTGAGACCTGTTGCAGCCAGAAAATTTGAAATGAGCTCATTTTGTGGATAAAAATGTAAAATATCTCAGTTTCAACATTTGAAATGTTATCTATGTTCTATTGTGAATAACATATTGGCTCATGTGATCTGAAAGTTATTGCATTTTGATTTTATTCACAATTTGAATTGGGGTTGAACATTATCGGTTAATTTTATTACATTATCGGGCAGTTAGTACGTTATTGGTCCGTTATTTCATTATCAGTTGTTACACGCCCACAAGAATTTGGCTTGATGATAAAGAACTTGTGTTAGGGAAAACTTAAACACTGAAGAAACACTGACAAATTCCACTATTTGAACTTTTAAAGGGACATTATCATAGTCATGTCATGTCACAATCTATAGCTGCATAACTATGCAAAATCAAGTGTTGGAAATTTTTCATGTGGGGTCATCCTTTTGAATTGTTTAGATGTTTGATAAGTTTATGGAAGGCGCTATGACACTTCTGGCAGACAGTATTTTTTAGGAAATACCGCTAGGGGCGCTGTAAATTGCGACGTCATCCCAGCTTACTATGGCAGTCATTTTCATCTGTATTGCGTTATCCCATTATGCATTGTGATGATAATACTGCACATTACGCGTCTTTTGTGTGATATCCGGCTATTCAAACAAATCGCCTGCCTCGAAAGAAAGCAGGTAAGTTAGATTTCCTACACCTAGACCTCGATTATGTCTGCATGACGAACATACATGACAAATGACACAAACTCACTGTGCAGTACGGTAGCCTACCATGGGGATATACATGATATAGAGGATCATACGTGTAAGCGCATCACATGAAAGTTATGAGTTGAGTAAATTTTGCGTTTGAGAGCTTTATGTTTGTACAGAGCAACATCAATAAGATCTGTCTATAAATCTACCGGTGTGCGAGGGATAGAATTCCAGTCGCAAAATAGATTTTCAGCCTACATTCCGCAGGGTGGTCAACAGGGAAATGGTCTCTCATTTTACCTGGAGAATACTCTGCTCTTCAGAGGTACAATCTGATGAAGATTTGTCCAGGTCTTGTGATTGCATAAAAGTGTCAAATCTTCACCCTCCCTTTCACCATGCAAGGTTTTTTTGTGGTTCTTATGGTGGGGTTTTAAAAGTGATTGATTTTCTGCACCCAAATATGGCCATTGTTATTAAAAAATGTTGCTGTGTATAGAATTTCTATTGAAATTCTTAATTTTCAAGTCTCACACTGTGAGATTGTGTTTAAAATGTAGCTAAACTCCAGTGCACTACAGTGCTGTCAAAAAGTATTTGCCCCTTTCTTGATTTCTTTTTTTTTTTGCGTATTTGTCACACTGAAATGTTTCATATCATCAAACAAATTTTAATATTAGACAAAGATAACCCGAGTAAATACAAAATGCAGTTTTTAAATGATGATTTCATTTATTAAGGGAAAAACATTATCCAAACCTACCTGGCCCCATGTAAAAAGCAATTCCCCCCAGAACAACATCTAAAGAACTGCAGGCCTCACTTGCCTCAGTTAAAGTCAGTGTTCATGATTCAACAATCAGAAAGACACTGTGCAAAAATGGCATCCATGGGAGACTTCCTTGGCAAAAACAACTGCTGACCGAAAAGAACACAAAGTCTTGTCTTACATTTGCCAAAAAACATCTTGATGATCCCCAAGACTTTTGGGAAAATATTCTGTGGTCTGACAAGACAAAAGTTGAACTTTTTGTAAGGTGTGTCCCATTACATCTGGCGTAAAACTAACACAGCATTTTATAAGAAGAACATCATACCAAAAGTCAAACATGGTGGTGGTAGTGTAATGGTCTGGGGCTGCTTTGCTACTTCAGGACCTGGACAGCTTGCCGTGATTGATGGAACCATGAATTCTGCTCTCTACCTGAAAATCCTGAAGGAGAATGTCTGACCATCAGTTTGTGACCTCAAGCTCAAGCGCACTTGGGCTATGCAGCAGGACAATGATCTGAAACACCCCAGCAAGTCCACCTCTGAATGGCTTAAAAAAACATAATGAAGGTTTTGGAGTGGCCTAGTCAAAGTCCGGACTGAAATCCAATTGAGATGCTGTGGCATGACCCTAAACAAGCCGTTCATGCTGGAAAACCCTCCAATATGGCGGAATGAAAACAATTCTGCAGAGAAGAGTGGTCCAAAATTCCACCACAGCGATGTGAAAGACTCATTGCCAGTTATCACAAACACTTGATTCCAGTTGTCGCCGAGGGTGGCACAACCAGTCATTAGGTTTAAGGGGGCAATAACTTTTTCACATATGGCCAGGTAGGTTTAGATAGCTTTTTCCCTTAATAAATGAAATTGTTGTTTAAAAACTGCATTTTGTGTTTACTGGGGTTATTTGTTTATTTGTTCCTTTGTTTATTGGCAAGGATCCCCATTAGCTGATGCAAGATGTCAGCTAGTCTTCCTGTGGTTCAACAAAATTAAACCATTACAACAAAACAAGATTAAAACATATCGAGACACATAATTTAAGGAAATATAACAACATTACCACACAAACAAATTATAACAAAACACACCAAGGTAGAGAAAATATTCCATAACGCTACATTTTCATATTCATTGGCTCACTTGTGTGATCATAGTTGTTTTTTGAAGCTTGCAATACTTTTGATGTTACGTATGCCACTTGGAAGACAATTCCATGCCCTAATAGCCCTGTATAAAACAATTCTTTGCATACTATTAGATTTTGCACGCGGTAGACTAATCAGCCCACTATTTGCCCCTCTGGTGAAATGTGTATGCACATTAGAGCTCAAAATTATTTTATCAGAGATAAATTTGGGAATGTTAATTAGTATAACTTTCTGAAAAAATATAAGTAAATTGTAAGAAAGTCTTTTTTCAACATTCAACCATTTAAGATGTTCATGCATTACAACAGCATTAGTTCTATAAAAGCAGCCAAGAACGAGCCTTGCTGCCTTATTTTGTACAACTTGTAACCTCTGAAGCAGCCGCCTAGAAGCAGAGCCCCACACAACAGAACAGTAATCCAAGTGAAATAGAACTAAAGCACAAACAAGTTAGTTCCTCAGTTCAAATGGAAGGAATGTTGCACACTTTCTTGCAGTGGCAATAGCTCTGCCTATTTTAAAAACAATTTGTCTATGTGCTCCGACCATGATAATGATGAATCAAGCCAGAGGCCTAGAAGCTTAACTTTTTCAACTTGCTGTATAGGTTGACCTGCAATCTGTAAAACCAGTGTAGGATCAAGTACAATTCTTTGATAGGAACCTAATACCATACAGACAGTTTTGGAAATATTAAGCACCAACTTATTTATTTATATAAAGTCACATAAAATGTTTAGATCACTGGATAAAACCAGATTAATCTCTGAGACTGTAGTAGCAGCATAATAAAGAGTCGGATCATCAGCATACAGAGTCAGACTAGCCTGTCGAATAGAAAATGGCATATCATTTGTAAATATAGAGAATAAGAGGGGCCCCAGACAACTCACCTGTAGAACACCACAATCTAACCCTCTACTGCCTGAGAAAGCACCATTAAAATAGACCCTCTGAGACCTAGAGGACAGATAACTCCTGAAAAATGAAACAGCTGAGCTATTAAAACCATAGCTGATGAGTTTTTGTATTAAAAGATCGTGATCGATCAAATCAAAAGCAGCACTGAAGTCTAACATGACAGCACCCACCAGCATTGACCTATCGATAGCTGAAAGCCAACTATCTGACATTTGTATCAAAGCAGTGCTGGTTGAATGACCAGCCCTGTATGCATGTTGGTGTTCAGTTGTAAAACAATTAGCTGAAAAATAGGCCTGAACTTGCTCAATTTGCTAAAAACAGGAAGAATGCTAATAGGCCTACTGTTGGGACCTTCGAAAGTTGATTTAGCAGCTTTAGGAAGTGGAATAATCTTTCCCTCCTTCCATAACAATGGACACACGCCACTGATTAGACACCTGTTATAAATGTGACAGATTGGTTCAGAGATATGAGAAGCAGCCATTCGCAACAGCTTGCTGTCAAGGTGGTTAGTGCCAGTGGATTTGGAGACCGGCAGAGAGCGCAACAGCCTTTCCACAGTCACAGCATCGACCATATGGAGTTCAAAAGTACAGTTTTTACCCTTCACAATGTGTTCTTTTATCAACACCTCAGAGTTATTACAAATGGTATTGTCCATTCCCAGCCTAAGCTTGGACACCTTGTTGACAAAATAGTCATCAAAATAATTAGCAATATGAAGAGGCTTTGTCAAATAAACACCATTTGATTCTACAAATGAAGATTGAGCTGATTTTTTACCCATGATTTCATTCAAAACATTCATTCAAAAACCAGAGTTTTTGACTGTCATGGCTGCTTTCAGAAATTTTCTGCTGATAATAGGTTTTCTTTTTTAATCAATTCATTTTAGTAACCTGGTTTCTTAACTTACGGTAATAATTTCTATCATCAATCAAACCTGACAAAACAGAAATCTTCTTGGCCTCATCTCTTTGCAAAATTAAGTCCTTCAGAGAATTATCAATCCATGGGGCACATTTAGCTTTAACAGTAAACTTTTTTTAAAGGGGTATGTGTGTTAACAATTTTCATAAAAAAATCCATGAATATATTTAGAGCTTCCTCAGCACCATGTGCAGAGATCACATCCTTCCATTGAACTGTACAAGATCATCAAGAAAGTCCTCCTCAATAAATTTCTTATAGCTTATTGCAAGTACAATTTTAGCACTGGCTTTTGAAAGCTTAGTTCTCCTAGAAACCGCAATAATATCATGATCACCTAAGCCGACTGGGATAGACACAGGTATGGAACGCACATCAGGCCTATTAGCATAGATGTGGTCTATACATTTGGAGGTGGTGACTCTAGAACAATTGACAAAGATCCTTGTAGGTTGAGACATAATTTTGAATAATCCACAGGTGTTGGTAATGGATTTAAGCTTATTTCTCAAATAACAATTATCCGATAGCCAATCCACATTAATATCTCCTAACAAATACAATTCACTGTTTTCTTCTGTAACCCTATCCAACATATCACACATTCTATTGAAGTACTGGATATCAGAGCAAGGAGACCTATAACAGCAGCCCACCAATATGGATTTTAAGTGTGGCAATTGTACCTGCAACCAGATAGCTTCAGTGTCATTGGTAACAAGATCATTTCTTTGTTTAACTGGAAATCGGTCACATATGTAAATTCGGACTCCACCGCCGAACCCGTTTTTGTCCTTTCTATGCAAAGAAAAACCATCAATGGCCACATTAGAGTTGCTGAAAGAATTGTCCAAATGAGTTTCAGAAACAGCAACAATATTTATATTATTAGCTTACAGAAAGAAAGCCAGCTCATGTGTCTTATTTCTCAGACGACATATGTGAAAGGGAAACTATTATGCTGATTCTTCATTTAATACATATAAGTAATGTTATAACGTTGGATGTCCATACTCAACCGCTGTAAAGTTTCTAAAAATAAGATACAGGGGTTTTGCCGTAATCCAAGAACGTGATTTCGTGAACGTGATTTCCTCTCTGAACCG
Organism: Gymnothorax javanicus; assembly: GCA_029692085.1. Lineage (NCBI taxonomy): Eukaryota > Metazoa > Chordata > Actinopteri > Anguilliformes > Muraenidae > Gymnothorax > Gymnothorax javanicus. The sequence continues at coordinate 22,437,473 of CM056199.1, forward strand.
CTCCTCCCGAGATCTTCACGAGATCTGGGCAAAACCTGACGTCAGGTTGTGCCGTCCAATTAACACAGATCTAGCCAGAGCCAATCACGGCGCTGGACCTGCCCACACCAGAAACTATTCTAGCAGGCACAAACAACCGCGGATCATACTGTGCCTTAGTAGCGTCTACACTTTTGGAAATACAAAAGAAGAACCACAGATCATTTGAGGTGCAGTTTTGTCGGTATCTCTCCCAAAGCTGCTCGTCTGTTTATTTTTGGACACAAAGAAAAGCACCCATCTTCCAAAAGACAATGCCACCAGAAATCTGTTGGTAGCTTTTTTGTTTTCTGGCAGCAAACAGCCACAGCCAAAGGGAACGTTAGCTGTTTGTGCTCAGCATTTCACCAGACAGCTTTGTCAATAAAGGATAATTCAATGCTGGATAAGCGGTTCAGCTGCTTCTCAAACCTGAAGCACTTGCATCGATCAAGCGCTCAGAGCCACAAGCTGTAAGTAACGATATAACAGCAAATAATGGAAGTGAAGCTCACGTGTTACAGGTGGCTAGCAGGACCGCTAACGATAGTTAGCACTAACAACTGGCCTCAAACGTAAGCTTTGTAAAATATCTGAAGATAAAGCCTGGATCAGTCGCGACTGTCCATGACTCACAGAAGCAGAAGCTGTAAGTTGCTTTTAGGCATAAGCCTACCTAATGTGATGGCCTGTTCATTGTGGCTGTAGCACTGCGGTTAACGTAGCCAAGTTACTGTTGCTAATGTTTGTGTCCTAAATATGCAAGAGCAATATCAGGGGACATTCAACAGAAGGTGTGTGAACATAAACCTCATTTGAAGCTAACTTTTTATACTTGTTTGTAATTTGGATGCTTGGTACAACTGTCCATGGTAATGGAACTTGCTGTCTATAAAACCTGTATTGCAGGGTATGTCTCTGGTTGTTATGACCACTCGGTCACCAGCAACTGCATGTGAGTTCTACTTAAAAATGCTCCTGGTTAACTTATATTCAGTAATTCTGATCGGTATGCTTGTGTTACTTCGGTAAGCATCAATGCTGCAGTTTCATCATAACGTTGCCTGATTGTAGCCACTACAGTTGAAGCTAACGGGAGAGGTGATGTATCTGTCTGCAAAGTTGGGCTGAAAAGGCTGCAGTTAGACCAGACGTAGGTTTTGCAGCGCTTGGGGTGCGTGTTTGGGGGCTTGTGAAACGATGTTTTACTTGACCATCCATGACCGGGGTCAGCCGGATACTTCACCAATATCTGGGCTAGCTCTCTGATGCTACTGTGGTGAAAGCCATCGCGAAATGCACAAGCTCTAATCTGTCTGGTGTAACAAACGATTTCTCTGCATTGCCGTGGCTTAATTTCATCGCCCTTTAGAAATTTTTCTGGCTAATAAAAAGCCGAAAAAGGCGGAGATTGAATGGGAAATTCTTTCTTGCAGAAGTGATCGATTTGCTAGCTCCACATAAGCAACTGTCCACGCTAACAGAACTTATGGTCTGTAAAACCTGTATCATGTTCATAACAGAACCGAAACACTCTCTAGCTGTCGGGTACTATCCATAAAGCTGCTTTCACACAAATTTTTCGCGCGACAGATTACATTCAAAGTCAATGCAAAGACGCGAATACATGGGTTATGGGCGCGTTAAGCCGCTTTCACACCGGACGCAAAACGAATTTTTTGCGCGACAGATTACATTCAAAGTCAATGCTAAGACAATGCACTAACGTTACTGATGCCATCACACCCCTGTCCCACCATGTTTGGGCCACACAAAGCACTTTTCCGGTGAGTGAACGCTGGCGCGATTAGCTGCCGCTGCTCTCCAGTTGTTCTTGACCAGGGATGGGTATTGATAAGATTTTATTGATATCAATGCCATTATCGATTCCGCTTATCGATCCGATTCTTTATCGATTCCCTTATCAATTCCTCCTGTGAATTTTCTGTGTACAAAAAGTGAGCTTTACAGGCTTTCTGTGTCAACAACATTTTAATGAGTTTATAAGTAAATACATATTATTATTATTAAATTATATATATTCATCAAATCTCATTATGAGTCATCATGACGTTTTTCTTTTTGCAATATTGCTCAACAGAGAGCCCTGGCTGCAGTTTAATAATTAATGATGTCACCTAATGTTTTCTAACCGAAGACGTACGCCTTAATAACGTTTTATTATGAACCTTAACCTACAGGAATGCTGGCTCCTCCACCGTTGAGAAAGGGTGCAAACTTTTCACAATAAATTTAGTAACTGTCTGATGACATTCATCTATCATGTCCTGTGACAATTTGCCTTTTGCGGCAAGTGTGAATGGGGTCTGCTGGCTAAACGGAGGGGGGCTAGGCCGTGGAGCTGGGGATGCAACGCTGCAGGCAGCAGCGGTACTTGGTCCACCCCTAATATCGTCTAAAATGGATCAAATGACAGAATATTTGTATAGCATTTGTTCCACTGAACTTACGTCAAATAACGTTACAGAATCTGTCGCGCAGATCCCCGTTTTGGAAACATCGCTCTGCTGGTTTTCCCGTCGAAACGCATTCATTTTTGGTTATCTCCTTGCACATTCTATTAGCTGTTTTTCTATTAGTGTCACGGATCAAATGACAGAATATTTGTATAGCATTCGTTTCATCTTCGTTAAATAACGTTACAGAATCTGTCGTTGAAAGCGCTGTGCTAATATTAACAGGACAGAAAAGAAACAAAACGTACCCTCATCAGCTTTGCTCTGCAGCGAAGTTGCAGCGGCTGCACTTGTCCGAAGTTTGTGGAACACATGACACTCTTGGTATTTAACGCCGTGCGTCGACAAATGTTTTAACATGTTGGTGGTGCTGCCACCCTTGCATGATATTACAGCGTTGCACAAATTGCACTTAGCGTTGTTAGCGTCCTTTTTGGTAAAGTGAAGCCAAGCTTTCGATCGCTTCAATCTCTCTGCCATTAGCTATGTTTCCATCCACTTGTCAATCGAACTATCTGAAGTTCGCCAAAAATATCCATGCAAAAAAAGCAGGTGAAAATGCGTTTCCATCTAACGGCATTAAAGCGAATAAAAAGTTGTGCGCAATGACGTCACATGCTGTTATGCGATCAAATTGGTGCATCGAATGGATTTCTGACATTTTAAGCTGTTTCCATTCATTTTCGCACTGAATCGCAGAACCTTCAAGTGAGCAAAAGTAGTGTGTTAGCCGACTAATTTAGCTAGTTAGCAAAAATGGATCACGTCTACCAACAAATGATGATAATTGCACAAGTTGAACGTGCTTATGTGCCAGCTATTGGCAACATAGCAAAGCATTATCAGAAGGTAACGACGGCATCAAAACACCGTCACGATGCAGTAGAAGATTTATTGGCAAAAAACGTTTCAACATTTATCGCATAAGCCTTTTACCGATCAAGAGAAAATCCGATCAGATCAATCGTATAAACTTTGTGTCGATATTCCCTGAAATCAAGTCGAATTTCGCAGTTTCCATAAGGCATTTTTAATTCGATATGACTTAATTCGCATAAGAACGTGTGGATGGAAACATGGAAATTCTGCTGCTGACTGACGAGCGTGATTGACGTGTGGCACGTCACGTGACCCCGGCGTAATGTAAAGAATCGACAAGGGAATCGTTAAGCATAAAGGCTAATGATGTCGATGGATTGAACAATTTCTAATCGATTCTTAGCAGGACCCGATATCCATCCCAATATCTTGACGTTTTTATGATTTTCTGCATAGTTTGCAGCAGATTACATACTTATTAGTGAACGTGGTACTGCTGGTCTTTATTTTGGGACTACTGTCAAACCGACCTGTCTGTCAGTATCGCGTTTTAATCAGTCCAAGTGTTATCTGTAGCGTGTTGGCGTTACACTTGCCTGGCTACTGCTACTGTGGTTTCGGTGAACATACATCTTCCCGTGCATCATGTGGGTCTACAAACTCGCTGTGAGCTTAGCGCTCTTGTGGACTGTCCTGTCCATCGTAATATATCCAGCGTCAACCCTGATCCAATACATGAGCGCGGAGCTTCTTCAACTCTGAATCCACTGGTCTGTTCCCCTGCCTGTACTGCACCACTTCCCGGACATCGCTCGCTTCCCCCGTCGGAGGTACATCCACCGCGGAGCCGGACGAAGCTACCGCATCGATGACTCCACAGCCATTAACTCCATCTGGTCCTCAACCCGTCGCCACCCTCCGAGAAACACCCGTAGGAAGGTGGACCACAGCGCGTTAGCTAGCCTAGCCAGGGTGGCTAACGTTGCCTTCTCCAACCAGTACTGCGATGTCAAACTAGGATTATTCAACATTCGCTCCCTCAATGGCAAGGGACAACTACTGCAGGACCTCCTCCTCGACCACAAGTACGATTTTCTCTTTTTTAACTGAGACATGGCAACATCCTGATGACTTCTCTCAGCTGAACGACTCTACTCCGCATGGGTTTGTTTACACCTGTAAACCCCGTCTCACCGGAAGAGGAGGAAGTCTTGTGATACTTCACCACGAGACTTGGAAGGTCTCATCTGTCACAGTGCCAGTGTGTCATTCATTCGAGTCTGTGGCTCTGCAACTGAATGGACCTACTCCAACTGTTTTAGTCAACATCTACCGCCCGCCCAAACCAAATAAGGACTTCATTGTTGAGTTCAATACATTTCTCACCCACATCTGCTCACTCTCATCCAACATAATTTTGATGGGTGATTTAAATATTCACATGGACAACAGTAACCATGCTCTCACTAAGGACTTCACTTCTTGCTTGGACAGTTTTGGACTTCAACAACACATTGATTTCCCCACCCACTCTAAAGGCCATATTTTGGATTTAGTCTGTTGCTCTGGTGTCACGCCTTCCAACTGTTCTGCTGTTTATTTAGGTTCTAGCGTGTCTGACCACAAGCTTGTTTCATTTAATCTAAGTCTGACTCTGTCCAAAAGCAAACAATCACGTGTCATATCTTTCCGTAACATCAAAAACATTAATTTAGCAGACTTCACAGCAGGCATTGATAGTTTTCTCATCATCACCCCCCCCCATGCACTCCGGATCAGCTGGTTTCTCTCTACAACGATGGTTTACAAACTCTGCTGAACTCACTCGCCCCCCTCAAAACCTGGACCATCTCATTCCCCCACTCTGCCCCCTGGTTCTCCCCTCACCTACGTCAGCTGAAAGCCAAAGGGCGTCAGCTGGAGCGGCTTTCTAACAAAACCGGTCTCGCTATTCACAAACAGATGCACCATGCCCACATCCTCCAATACAAAATCGGACTCTCCTCAGCCAAATCCAAATATTTTTGCAGAACAAATCACTGCTGGTGCTGGGAACACCAGGGCCCTGTTCTCTTTGGTCAACACCTCACTCCGCCCCACTGATTCCCTTCCCCCACACTTCTACTCTACCAACCACTGTAATTCTCTGATGTCATTTTTCAACACAAAAATAGCAACCATCCACCAGCAACTGACCCCTCATACGTCCAGTTGTCCACCTCCTCTTGTTCCCCAGCCCCCCCTCTCTCTCCTGCTTCCAACTCCCCTCTGCCGCTGACTTATCAAAACTCATCTGGAATTCCAAGCCATCCACCTGCCAACTTGACCCCCTGCCATCCTCCCTGGTTATAGCCTCCCTCCCCTCTCTGCTGCCCCTGATAACTGCCATCATCCATTCCTCCCTCTCCTCTGGTTCTGTCCCTTCATCTCTCAAATCCGCCATTGTTAGACTGATTCTGAAGAAACCTGGTTTAGACCCCAACTTCTTTAATAACCTTCGTCCCATCTCCAACTTGCCATTTCTTTCTAAAATCCTGGAAAAAGCAGAGGCATCACAGATTCAGGCTCACCTCTCAAACAATAACCTCTATGAACAGTTCCAGTCTGGTTTTTGCCCCCATCATAGCACAGAAACAGCCCTCCTCAAAATCACAAACGACCTCCTGATGCCAGCTGACTCTGGACTATTATCTATTCTCATCCTCCTAAGCGCGGCCTTTGATACCATTTCCCACTCCATCCTCCTTGACCGACTAGCCTCCATTGGATTATCTGACACACCTCTAGACTGGTTCCGCTCTTATCTCTCTGGCCGTACTCAATTCATTCAGTTAAAATCATTCACATCTCATCCCTCCCCCCTCTCCTCTGGTGTTCCCCAGGGCTCTGTCCTTGGTCCTATTTTATTCATTATCTACCTCTTCCCACTTGGTCTGATATTCCGTAAACACAACATCCACTTCCACTGTTATGCGGACGACACCCAGCTCTACGTTTCCTCCAAACCCTCTTCTACCCTCCCACCCTCCTCCCTCTGTGCCTGTTTACAGGAAATCAAATCCTGGTTCACCTCTAATTTCCTTAAACTCAACAGAGACAAAACTGAGGTAGTCCTCATTGCCTCCAAATCCACTCTCAACAAACATCCCAGTTTCACCCTCACCATTGACGACTCCTCGGTTTCCCCTTCCCCTCAGGTTAAGAGTCTGGGTGTCATCCTCGACAGCACCCTATCATTCCATACCCACATCAACAACACCATCCGGTCAGCCTACTTTCACCTCCGAAATATCAACCACCTCCGCCCTTCACTCACTCCCAATAGCACAGCAATCCTGGTTCATTCTCTCGTCACATCCCGTTTAGATTACTGTAATTCCCTTCTCTTTGGTCTCCCCCACAAACTCCTCCATAAGCTTCAACTAGTCCAGAACGCAGCTGCCCGTATCATCACCAGAACCCCTGTCACCAGTCACAAAACCCCCCCCTGTTCTACATCAACTTCACTGGCTTCCCATCAAACACCGCATCGACTACAAGATCCTCCTCCATACTTTCAAGGCCATCCATAACCTCACCCCTCCATACCTGTCTGACCTCCTTCAAATCAACATTCCCACCCGGTCTCTCAGGTCTGCCTCCTCTATCAACCTGACAGTCCCCTCATATGGTCTGTCTACCATGGGGTCTAGAGCCTTCAGCCGCTCTGCCCCATGCCTTTGGAACTCCCTCCCCCCTGACATCAGAAACACCGACTCCATTTCCATATTCAAATCCCACCTCAAAACTCACCTGTTTAGGCAGGCATATGCCTGACCTCCTTCACTGTTGCTCTGCTGCAAACTCTTTCTGCTTTTATATATATATATATATATATATATATATATATATTTGGTTTTCTCTATTTTAAACTGTGACTGCTTGTTTTTTAATTGTTGTATGGCGACCTTGAGTGCCTTGAAAGGCGCCTGATAAATAAAATGTATTATTATTATTATTATTATTATTATTATTATTATTAAAGCCGCTTATCGCGCTCAATTTCTGCAAGCAAACGCTGGTCATTCCGGCGCAATAAGTAAACCATTACCAAGGGCAATTTCCGAAAAGGCCGTTTAGCCTGGAGCTTTTGCACCTCCGACATATACCAACGCAGAAGCTGTTCTTTACTCCACGCTAACGACACACCAAAGTTATGCGCACGAACCAGCAGGTCCTTATAATACACACCTAAGCAGTCCATACGTTGTTGGTCCACTTTTTGCTGCTCCTCACTGTCCAAGTTTCCCTCTAAACTCAGACCCACCGGATTTCTACAGTCTCCGGTCTACATTTGGATATGTAGACCCCTTCTACAAATGTGTCTGTATGGGGTGGATTCTAGCTTTCCCTCAATCCTAGCTATAAAGTAGAAACACCGGTGTACTCACCATAGTAGCCGTACGCAGATAGCAAATTCAAGCTTGAGCTGCCAGACTTTCGCTCTGCGTCCTTCACTTTTGCCACTGCGTTTATTAGAACAAGTTCATTTCATTAGATTTATACACATGTAACGCGTTTGATTGCGGAATTTCCCCGCCGATTCCTTAGCTCAGATGGTAGAAGCGTCTCACGTTTCACACTAGGGAGGCGGACCCGGAAAACTGCATTCTGCCGAGTCCCGCCGGGCTCCGCCCTCCACAGAGCTGGCCAATCAGAAGAAAGTAGGCACACGGGGAGGGGGGGCCATAGCAGAAGAGCCACCCAAACGGGGCGTTTCAGGCAGAGACTACAATGGACTACAAATGGGGTTTTTGAGGATGGCAGTATGAGCTAAATAAGGACCCTTTTTTGGACTTTGAACGATCAGGAGTACTCTAGGGGAGTCCAAGATCAAAATATAAACTTGGAAATGTAGCATAAGAGGTCCCCTTTAATGTGGGCAAAGACTAAGCCCTTAGATAAGTTGTCGATAGACATTATGTAAAAAAACACCACAAATCGTTTGAAAAACACAACACGTAACAAACACCACAATCAACACAGAACACACATAGATAGTCCACAGCCATGTTTTGGAACAGGCAGTGACAGTTAATGAAATGTTTGTTAGTTACCGTAGCAACCATAGTAAGGTCGCGCGTGTGACGTCACAAGCATGCGCCATTGTTTACTGCAGTGGGAAACACGTTAGCAGTCAGACCCCTTAGCTTGGACTTTTTCATCCTTGCCAGTCAACCAATATGTAATTTCAGAGTTACGATACAACTGTCCATCAATGAAAAGTTTATCGATGAACAGACGGGTCGTTTTGTTGCTTTTCCTGGCATCCGTCATGATTGGAGGGAGTAGACGTCGTCTTCTCATGATGTCCAAGGGATATTGATCAGTTATCGAGAAGTCGGAGCCTTTCAGCTCTTTGTCTTTCTCCATGATAGCTTTGTTTATTTTGGATTCAGTGACTTTCGCCACTATGGGACGAGACCTCTGGACCCCAGGCTTGGATTGCCCGAGACGGTGCGCTCAGCAGAAGCAAAGTGCGTCCGTCTTCAGCTTTTCCATCTTGAGATTGTCTACCAAGAAAGACCTGACAATCTGTTATCTTTGTCTTATATTGAAGTTTGTTTGATGATATGAAACATTTAAGTGTGACAAATATGCAAAAAACAAAAGAGAAATCAGGAAGGGGGAAAATACTCTTTCACTGCACTGTATGTAAACAAGATACCTGGTGGTCAGGCGCGTCCCTAGAACAGGGAATTGGGGGGCACAGACACGTCCCTTTATGACAAGAATTAGTCCTGGCAAGTTCTCAATCATTTTCCTTTATTGGCGCGTTTTCCAATTATCGTAACTGGTAACTGAAGACACGGTTTCTCTCCATATGCGATCTAACAGCAATGAAATCATGGGCTAAATTCAGTACAGAAAAATAATTTATGTACTAATAGGCCAATGCTTCGCGTTGATTGAACTGGTCTTTGTTCCAATGAAATATCGCCTTTCACTCTCGGTATTGCGTGGGTTGATAAAACAAAACGTGGCACTCGGCGGTTAAATAGGCTATAAAAAGCATGCGGCTCAAGTTATTTGCGCAGGTATGCAATTTTGAATAACATTGATTTAAATGAGCAAATACGCGTCCAGATGAATGATTGTCGTCTTACCTAATCGGAGAGAACAAGCAGCACCTGTTAAGTGTGGAGTGCTCTCGGAGTGAACCTTTTGTTAATCATGAAAATGACTGAGAACAGGTCAGGACTAATGACTGTTTTAAACGGATGTTTCGTGCAACCCAATTCTCTGTTCTTGTTCCGCAACTGTACTGAATTTAGCCCATCATCTAATCGCTGTTAGATCGCATATGGAGAGAAACCGTGTTTTCAGTTGCCAGTTACGATAATTGGAAAACGCGTCAGTAAAGGAAAATGATTGAGAACTAGCCAGGACTAATTCTTTTCATAAAGGGAAGTGTCTGTGCCCCCCAATTCCCTGTTCTAGCGACGCGCCTGCTAGTGGTGTAGTGGTGAACTGACTCACAAAGACTCCTTCTCACTTTCTTATATTGAAGACTTACTCAGCAGCCTGAAACAGGCCGAGACATACTGTGTCATCAATCTGGCGAATTGGTATTGGCAGATTGAGATGGCCTCATATGACTACGAAAAAACCACCTTTACCACTCCCCTGGTGCACTTTGGTTTGGTTTTATGCCATTCATATTGTGTAATATTCTGCACATGTTCTAACTGCATATACAGCACTGCCTGGGGGCCCATGTCCATACTTGCCTCCTCATGTAATCAAATGATGCGATCAGTTCTTCCTCAGAATTCCACATCACAACCTTCGACATTTAGAGAGAGTGTTACAGCATGCACGGGAGCATGGGCCAAAACTGCAATCTGTCCAGGATCCAAGTGGCAGGCCCAGATCACTGTTGAGGGTTATTACATTATCGGGCAGTTATTACAACCCCGATTCCGAAATAGTTGGGACGAAGTGTAAATTGTGAATAAAATCAAAATGCAATGATTTTCAGATCACATGAGCCAATATGTTATTCACAATAGAACATAGATAACATTTCAAATGTTGAAACTGAGACATTTTACACTTTTATCCACAAAATGAGCTTATTTCAAATTTTCTGGCTGCAACAGGTATCAAAAATGTTGGGACACAGGCAGAAAAGGGCTGAAAAAGCAATTAATATATAAGAGAATCAGCTGAAAGAACATTTAGCAAGTAATTAAGTTATCTGGCATCAGGTGTGTAACATGATTGGCTATAAAAGGGATGTCTTAGCGAGGCTGAGTCTCTCAGAAGTAAAGATGGCCAGAGGCTCTCCAACCTGTGAAGGCTTGTGTAAAAAAATTGTGGAATACTTTAAAAACAATGTTCCTCAACATCAAATTGCAAAGGCTTCGAAGGTCTCATCATCGACAGTGCATAACATCATGAAAAGAATCAGAGAAACTGGAAAAATCTCTGTGCATAAGGGACAATGCCGAAGACCTTCACTGGATGCCGGTGATCTTCGGGCCCTCAGACGCCACTGCATCACTTACCGGCATGATTCTGTCATTGACATTACTAAATGGGCCAAGGAATACTTCAATTAACCACTGTCTGTAAACACAGTCCTCCGTGCCAACCACAGATGCCACCTAAAACTCTATTATGCAAAAAGGAAGCCGTTGTTGAGCATGATCCAGAAGCGCCGCCGTCTTCTGTGGCCAAGGCTCATTTAAAATGGACTGTAGCAAAGTGGCAAAGTGGCAAAGTGTCCTGTGTTCAGACGAGTCCAAATTTGACATTCTTGTTGGAAATCATGGGTGTTGTGTCCTCCGGGCTAAAGAGGAGAAAGACCACCACTCCTGTTATTCGCATTTAGTTCAAAAGCCAGCATCTCTGATGGGATGGGGATGCATTAGTGCATATGGTGTGGGACACTTGCATGTTTTAAAAAGCACCATGAATGCTGAAAGGTATATAAAGGTTTTAGAGCAACATATGCTCCCCTCCAGACAACATCTATTTCAGGGAAGGCCTTGTATATTTCAGCAGGACAATGCAAAACCACATACTGCAGCTATTACGACAGCATGGATTCCTAGTAGAAGAGTCCGTGTGCTGAACTGGCGTGTCTGCAGTCCTGATCTTTCACCGATTGAGAACATTTGGCGCATATTTAAACGAAATGTCCGTCAAAGGAGACCCAAAACTCTCCAGCAGCTGGAAGCCTGTATTAAGCAAGAGTGGGATCAAATTCCAATGGCTAAACTCAAGAAACTAGTCTCCTCAATGCCCAGTTGCCTCCACTCTGTGTTAAAAAGAAGAAGGATGCTACACCATAGTAAACAGGCCCCTGTCCCAATTTTTTTTGAGACGTGTAGCAGCCGTCAAATTTGAAATGAGCTCATTTTGTGGATAAAATTGTAAAATTTCTCAGTTTTAACATTTGCTATGTTATCTCCATTCTATTGTGAATAAAATACTGGCTGGTGTGATTTGAAAGTCATTGCTTTTTCATTTAATTCACAATTTATACTTTGTCCCAACTATTTCAGAATTGTGGTTGTACAATATCAGTTCATTTTATTTCATTATCGGGCAGTCATTACATTATTGGTCCGTTCTTACATTAGCAGTCATAACACGCCCACAAGAATTTGTTTTAGTAACACTGGTACCCACTCGCCCTGAGGAATTGAATGAACTAACTTATTACATTATCGGTTGAGTGTTGTTACATTATTGGGCAGGCACTTTTTTCATTACATTATCAGTCAAAATGTTATTACATTATCAGGCAGGCTGTTATTACATTATCAGTTGAAGTTATTACATTATCGGGCAGTCATTACATGATTGGTCCGTTGTTACATCATCAGTTGTGACAAGCATCATTCTAATGATAATTCATTTTCACTTTTTTATTTGATCAAGTTGAGGTATCCACTGTCATTAGCAGTCATTGTAAAGCTCAGAAAGGAAAAATCCATTGGACGCAATTGAATTAGTACATCCCAAACAGGCAGGGTAAGGCAAAATGGATTAATAACAGGTCATTCTATTTGAAGACCACAGGGGAAGAAGGGCACGTCACACTTTACCCATTGTGAGAAAATAAAATTTGAAAAGTCTCCAACTTTTTAATGATTTCTGTCATCATTGTAATTTTGTTTGCAGCAGATAAAACAATCCCTTCCGAACATACAGTATGTGTGTTATGTATTATGCATTCAAAAATTATTTTCTATGAAATTATGGGGAAATTTTAATGAAAGGTCAGTTTGGACATGTGCCCTTCTTCCCCTGTGCTCTTCATTTGAGATAAACCTATTTAAAGAAAACTCCATGGCGCCTGATTTGCTTCATTTTCACATATTTTGTAGTTTATGGGCCCAATATGAAAAATCAAAAATATTAGACTCATACTCCAAATGGTCTCCCTTCTACAAGGGTCCAATAAAGTGGGCGTGGCACTTTTTCGGGCTTGGCCGTCTGTTTCCAAGCCATCTATAAAGTGGAGTATCTCCAAAAACTATAAGAGGTATGCTTCTGATATTTTGGAGACACCTTCCTCAAGCCTAATACTTTCATTTAAACCCAATTTCAGTATCCTTCACCCCATTGGTGTGGGGAGAATGGGCCTGGCCCAAGGGGCCTTTTCAGACCAAATCTGCTTTTTCGGGGGATCCTGACAGCCACACCCAGTCCCTGGAGGAACAGAATGAATACTGCTTTGAAAGAACCCTGAAGTGGCATCATTTTAATGCAGGAATAACAACTCTAAGAAATTTATAATATGCTGAAATTTGGCTGTGAAAAGGGTCCAACCCCCTAAATACCCTATTTTTGGACCCCCTGAAAAGCATGTGGGAAGGCGTTAATGGTAATGAAATTTTTGTTTTGAGGGGACCATCATGTCATCTTCACTTGTGCCAAAAGTAATTTTCAAACTAGCATTCCTTCAGGTAGAAAAATCCCCATTTTGTTGCAATACTGTCGGTAATTCCAGATATGGTAATTTCTGTACATTATGTACATCAATGTACACGGTAGATATGAAGATTACTGAATATGCAATATGAATTAACTATTATCCTCCTCTCCCACTCCTGATCTGAAGCAGTTTGTAATTGCCACCAAAGAGAACTTTGGTAATGAGTTTTAATTAAGGGCTGCAGGTGTCAGCACTTAATTGATGAAGCCACATGCTTTCTTGAAACAATGGGGCCTCAAGAAGAACCTGCCTCTTCCATGTTTTTGCCTTGGACTATTGGCTCTTTATCCAAAGATGAAAAACAATGACATAAAACCACATATTTCTGGTACCACCTTGAACTGTATTTAAGGTGGATTGTCATGATAAAAGGCAATAATTAGCATTGGTATCCTTGAATCTGGCTGTAAATCACATATTCAGTAATCTTCATATCAAATGTGTACATTGATGTACATAATGTACAGAAATTACCATATCTGGAATTACAAACAGTATTAAATGAAAGTATTAGGCTTGAGGAAGGTGCCCCCAAAATATCAGGGTCATACCTCTTATAGTATTGGATATATTCCACTTTATAGATGGCTTGGAAACAGACGGCCGAGCCCGAAAAAGTGCCACGCCCACTTTTTTGGACCCTTGTAGAAGGGAGACCATGTGGAGTATGAGTCTCATATTTTGGATTTTTCATATTGGGCCCATAAACTACAAAATATGTGAAAATGAAGCAAATCAGGCACCATGGACTGGGGACCACTTGTAGATTTCAAATGGAATGCTCCAACACTGTAGTTCTAGAGCAGGGGTGGCCAACCCTGTTCTAGAGTTTCGTACATAAATCTTAAAGTGCTCTCCTAACTCCAGCATTTTAAAAAATGAAATTATAAGTGGCATATTGGTCACATACTAATGATTTTAAGCTTTGAAAAAATGATATTAGAGGATAATCCAATGCTTTTGGTGAGAATATCAAGCTTTTGCTTTTTCTATTTATGGTGAAATGCGCTAGGATATCATCTATACTGCAAAAGCATTCAACTGTGTTTCTACTTCACTTCCCTATAAGTATGGACAATTAAGAGTCGCCAATCAGCCTCACATGCATGTCTTTGGACAGTGGGAGGAAATTGAAGCACCTGGAGTGGACACTCGCAAACACGGCGAGAACATGCAATTTCCACACGATAAGTCCCCAACCGAATTCTAGACCACAACTGTCCTGCTGTGAGGGTACAGTGTTACCAACTGCACCGCTAAGCTGAGGTCAGTGATGGTTGCCCTTAAATGTACTGCAGAGGATCTGCCCTGTCGTAGTGTACGTTGGGTAATACCTGGAGTCAATGAGGCATTGAGCACCTTTACCACCTGCTCCGTGTGTAATGTTATATTGGGATACCAGGCATACATTCCCTGTTATCAGACTGTTGCCTGCTCATCATTCTCAATATTTGCAGTATACCCCTCGTATTAAAGTGATACCTCTCTTCTTTTTTTCTATTTTGTCAACAAATGCTGCATATTCTATCAAACTATGGTTTGATCTTCCAATTTTATTGACATTATCTATGTCTTGTGATGTGTAGATAAATGATCTTTCTGAACCTCTACTGTGGCACAGGGGCACCAAGGACCTTTCTGCTGGGTTGCATTATTTATTGAATCAAATTACCCAAGCTTCTGCATTACTCTTTCCCATCCTTGAAAGAAGGCATATGTAACTGTGTTGGGAACCCCAGATAAGATATCAATCCTAAGGTTCTCTCACCCTTATAATTTGGAGTTGATTATTCAAAAGAGTACCGTTCTTGCCATCATAGAATGGTGCCAAAGAAAAAAAAATCTCCCTTAGGCGGGAATCAGTTCAAACTGGCAAAATTGTTTGGAGGTTGGACCTGAAGACGTGTTTGTGGGCATATCCTCTCTTGCAGGGTGGATATATATATATATATATATATGTCTTGCTCATCATGTAACAATATGCATTCCTCTTGCTGGTCTGCAACACAAGGTTCAGAGGGTCTGGTTTAGTCAGCTACTGATAAACATTATCGTAAATAACAGACAGTATTCTAGTGCAGACCAGGTGACTTGCATCAGTTCAGCATAAGAAATCTTTCTTGGAACAATGGAGAAAGGCACATGTCAAACAAAAGGTATTTACTCTTCTCACTGTGCTTGCATTCACCAGCAAAAATAATTCGAATTTAAATTTTCTGTTGAATTTCTCAATTTTGCTCATTATTCAGCTTTATTGAACTTTCACAAGAATCACAGGGCTTGAATTTCTCCATCACACCGCCGGATTTCCGGCGTGAGGAGATTTTTTAGCACGAGCCCATCGGGTTTTTTTTTTTTTTTAAATTTGAGCTGAGTTTTCGATGTGTAACGGTTTATCCAATCACATTAAACGCTGTTTAGAGGCTGATAAAAGTGATGTAATTCTAAACTAATAGCATATGAGTATTGCATGTTACTGGGCAATCGAGGCAGAGCGGGGCTTGTTTAATTTTTTTTTCCCAGGCAAGTACAGGGCTAATTACGACAAATAGGTGTGTCTATTGAGCTGACACTTGTTGATATAGTGGGCAGTCTCAAACATGGACTGTATATAAATTATATAAATGGTCTCACATACTTACATACTCAACATCCAGATGGGGGACAGGTATAAGTATAGGAAAGGATAATACATTCTCAGAGAGCTGGGACGCAGCCCAACTCCTAGCATCCCATCAATGTTTTTGCCATTTTGGGCAGACATACATGACAACTTAGCAAAACTTGGGGTCTCCCGTCATGCCAATACAGAGCAGGAGCATTTGCATCATCTTAAGCTATACAATTCGAACTAGAAAAGGGGAGGGAATATTTGCCAAAGATACCATTTTAAAAATTCTAATCCAGTACCATGTATTTTTATGGATCAATCGCGCCTTTAAACTGCGGTCAAGCTATCCGCGCTTCCGCGATTCTCGGTCAAGCCATCAGCAGCAAAAATTTAACGTGCGCATATATACTTAACATTAGGGTAGCAAATGAAACTGGGATGTCGCGACTCAACAGAATTTCAAGAATGAGCACATTTAGCAGATGTTCTGTAAATTAAACCGTTGTTCCCATCTAAATTCCTCATTAACTTTAATTATTCTATTGAACTATTATTATGATTATCTATTTCGGGTATGTCAAACTTGATTGATAGTTTATCAAAATTTATCAAAGGTCTGTCCAAATTGACACGATATTGTCACTGAACAAGGCATGTGCTGCCACATGGTTAAGATGAAATTTTACAGTGTTGTTTTTCATGATACTTTTGTACATTTCTATAAATATCTCGTTCACCTGTGTCAAATTTGATTGACAGTTTATAAAACATTTTCAAAGGCCTGTCTAAACTGACATGATGTTATCATTGATCAAGGAATTATCCATCATGAGGGTGAGTCTGGAGTAATTGTACTGTGCAGTTTTTGAGTCAACCCTTTGTGAGTGTGTAATTCATGCAAATGCCTATTTTAGTTATGTCAAATTTGATTGACTATTTATAAAATAATTCAGAGGTCTCTCCAAACTGACACCATACTATCATAGAACAAGCTATTATCTACCAAAAGGGCAAGTGTGGAGACATTTTACTACGTAACTTTTTACATTAACCCTTTGTGAATATGTAAGGCATGTAAATAGCTATTTCAGTTCTGTCAACTTTGATTGAAAATTTATGAAAAATTAACAAAGGTCCGTCTAAACTAACACCATGCTATCATAGAACAAGGTATGATCTACCAAAATGGTGAGTTTGGGGTCATTTTAGTGAGTAATTTTTGAATTAACCCTTTGTGACTATGTAAGGCATGTCAATAACTGTTTTGGTTATGTCAACTTTGATCGACAATTTATGAAAGATTTACGAGGGTCTGTCTAAACTAACACCATGCTGTCATAGAACAAGGTATGGTCTACCAAAATGGTAAGTTTGGGGGCATTTTAATGAGTAATTTTTGAATTAACCCTTTGTGAATATGTAAGGCATGTCAATAGCTGTTTTGGTTATGTCAAACATGATTGACAATTTATGAAAAATAAACAATGATCTGTCTACACTGACACCATACTACCATAGAACAAGGTATGATCTACCAAAGTGGTAAGTTTGGGGACATTTTACTGTGTAATTTTTGAATTAACCCTTTGTGAATATGTAAGGCATGTCAATAGCTGTTTTGGTTATGTCAACTTTGATTGACAGTTTATAAAAAGTTATCAAAGGTCTGTCCAAACTCACACAATATTATCGCATAAAAAGGTATTATCTACATTACGGATACATTTGGAGTTATTTTACTGTGTAGTTTTTGAGTTAACTCTTCATGAGCATGTAATGCATGTAAAAACCCATTTCAGCTTTGATTGACCATTCACAAAAAAATTACCAATGGTCTGTTCAAACTGATACCACATTATCATTGGCCTCAAAATTGGTAATTTTTAAAATAAAATAGTTAAAACCATTTTACAAAAAGTGATACGACCATCAGCAGTTCCCCCTGTACCCAAAAGGGTATAATTCAAGTGTCATTTTGCTGCTATAAAGACACCTTTGCTCTTTTTCGTATAACAAGAAGAAGCAATCACATGATAATATTTATCCTGAAATCTGTGTACATCAGCCTCCAGATAATGAGACTCCTGTATCAAAGCAAAATGAAAATTTTTTCTATAAAGGAATTTCAGAGTTCTAATACTTTTCTGCGGTGAATTGAGGCCACGTGAATTCCACGACAAATCAGTAATATTATTCATAACCGTTTAAGGATGACATACAACTGCAAATAGAAACAATGTAAAAATATTGAAATAATGGTGATACCTGGGCCAGCAAACCACCCCAACTTCCACCAGACATATATACACACACAAATCCACGAAGAAAAAAAAAAAAAAAACAATTTAACCTTGCCCCCTCCCCCCCAAAAAAAACTATACCAGTCATCATGGGAGAACAGACATAGCTCATCCACCCTCCATTGTACATAATATTTAAACTGTGTCTGTGGGGGCAATATAATAATATAATAATATTATTATATATATTCAGCTGAACAGGGAATAATTCATCCAATATATTAATTTATAGGAGCCTCCCGCTTCCATCCCCAATATATATACTCAGCGCCATTATAAACACACAGGTGAGGTATGTACTGTATTTGCAGCAAATTGAAGAATCGATTGATTTTTATTGCTTTTCCAGTAAGGCCACGAGAGAAAATAAAGAAAAGCGCGTGGTATTGTAATCCTGACGCACACCATGTGCACGCGCCAAGCACTTCAGTAATAACAAACATTGAGCTGTTTCTGATGTGTACAGTGACACTTGACTTGTTCTTTTTGGTGCGGTCAATAGCCTACATAAAGCCAACAAAAAAAAAATGATAAATGCTACTGCATCAAGAAAATGGAACGGCTTGTGACACAGGAGAGAGAAAAAGAGCCTTTGGCATGTTACGGGCAGATCTCAGCCGCTGAGAGGTGGTGCGTCCGAGAATGGAACACAGGCACTGTCACTGACCGACCACGCTTAGGGCAGCCACGAGTGACGATGGCAGCTCTAGAGCACCACATCTGGTTACAGCCTGTACGTGACAGATTCCGGACAGCAACCAAAACTGATCATGAGATGAGGGGTCCGAGGCGATTGAAAAAGTACCGTTTGACACCGTTCACGTGAGCAAAACATGCGTGCACACCGCCCCTACAGAAAACCCATTTTTTGCCCATCAACAGGTGTAGGAGCTCTTCACTTCTGACTGTGGGCTCCTGCCTCTGTGTAATTATTTGGCACTTTATTTCCCTGTTTCTGTCTGACAATGGAAAACAGGGACTGTCGCTGACCGACCACGGTAAGGGCAGCCATGCATAAATGGGCAAAAACTGGGTTTTCTGTAGGGCTCATGTGCACGCATGTGTTGCTCACATAGTCGGCGTCAAACGTTACTTGCGCTCACCCTCAATCGTCTCGGACCGCTCTTCTCACAATCAGTTTTGGTTGCTGTCCGGAATCTGTCACGCACAGGCTGTAACTAGATGTCGGACTCTTGAGCTGCAATCGTCACTCGTGGCTGCCCTAAGCGGGGTCGGTCAGTGACAGTGCCTGTGTTCCATTCTCGGATAGACAGCCAACTGATTGTTGAACGGTGACAGTGCAAATGACGCACCACCTCTCGGCGGCTGAGATCTGCCCGTAACATTCCAAAGGCTCTTTTTCTCTCTCCTGTGTCACAAGCCATTTTCTTGATGCAGTAGCATTTTTTTTTTTTTTTTTTTTTGTTGGCTTTATGTATGCTATTGACCACACCAAAAAGAACAAGTCAAGTGTCACTGTACACATCACGAACAGCTCAATGTTTGTTATTACTGAAGTGCTTTGGCGTGCACGCAGCAGCGTCAGATTACAAAACCACGCGCTTTTCTTTTTTTCCTCTCGTACCTCACTTGAAAAGCAATAAAAATCAATCGATTCTTCAATTTGCTGCAAATACAGTACATACCTCACCTGTGCGTTTTTAATGGTGCTGAGTATATTATTAAACCCTTCACAATTAATAACCTATGTGGCCAATGTGAGCCCCCCTTATAGGCTGCAGTTAACTGAACCAAAATAAAGCGGAATACTGTGTGTGTCAATTTAAAGGGGAAAAAAAAAAAAACTAATTTAGCTCCCGGCACATGGTTCTTAAAAAAGCTCAATTCGACTCATCTTGGTTCACTCTTACCATTTCTGAAGTTTCTTTACCCGGTCCTTTTAATCTTTCTCCAATGAGGCAATAAACTGTTTGGCCTCGCACAGATCTTGAAAGGTATAGGTGTTGCTTCCCCGGGAGAGCTTGATAGTGGCGGGGTAAAGGAGGAAGGCAGGGTCATTCGATATGAACTCAATAAAAAAAAAAGAATCTTCCAGTGTCACCCACTCAGATTTAGCTCAAATTCATTTTGGGAGTACGTCTATATTCATAATGAACACATGCAGAATTTTAGGCTCCTACTCCAAGGGGTTTCCGAGATATGCCCCGAGCGAGTAGCGAACGTTAATTTATAAGGATTTTGGAGGCCAATATCTTTGGAACAAATCATAAGTATGGGCTGAAAATTGCTATCCAGGGTAATTTGGGTGCAGGCTTTCAGAATCTCATCAAAATTAATCTATCTCTTTTTTGTTTTCAAGGATATTGGCCTCTCATATATGAAAAGTTTTATTGGTGGAAATCAAAAATTCAGTTTTCAAGGGCCCCCGATGAGGCCAGGATCCCTTACAGAGGCTAAATTGTGCTGTATTCCTTCTATTTGAGGACAGGTCTGTCTGTACAAGGTAGACTGACTGCACCCAAGGCATAATAGTATAGTTAGGAGACCCTGAAAAGAGTCCTAGCTGAAAAAGTCACTTTTTTTGCCAATTTTGGATTGGCAATTTCACCATGAAACTTGTTCCACATAAATGTATACATATAGACTTTATTTGTTCAAAATTACAACTTGTTTTCTATAGCAATTTTCAGTCCATAACTATGATTGGTTCCAAAGATATTGGCCCCTAAAGTCCCCTTGGAGTAGGAGCCTAAAATATTGCATGTGTTCATTATGAATATAGAGGTACTCCGAGAATAAATCTGAGCCAAATCTGAGTTGGTGACCCGGGGACCGCTGGTTGACTTCATATGGAATGACCTGGCATGGAAACCGCGAGTGCAGGCCTCGTACATCAGTTTGTAGCAGGTTCTCCGGCGCTTTGTTGTGACCTCGCTGTAGTCTGCGGTAAACCTCAACTGGACACCTGCCACCACCAGAGGATTTGGCCTTGCCTCATTTAGCACTGTCTCAGTCAGTATACCGAAGATACTTCACAATTAGCGGACGAGGACGCTGCACTGCACCTTGCCGGCCGCCGGCTTCGGAAGATGTCCAAGGCGGTGGCACCTCATCAGCGCTGGCGGAGAGGATGCGAACGCAGGGAACCAAATTAACATCCTACCTGCCAGGTAATCAAGGGCATTCGAGCCTTCAGCTCCTTCTTTCAGATTGAAAATGGGCAGGTTGTCCCTTCGTGCCCTGTCCTCTATTTCAACCAGCTTAGCTTTGGTTATCTGTAGTTTCTTCAAACATAAATTGGTAGCTTTTTTTCCGCATCTGAGACACGCTCCTGAAGGTTTACGGTTTCGGACCGAATAGTTCTTATTTCTTCAGTATGTCGTGTTAAAATAGAATTCATGCTGTCTGTTCGTTTTTCCAATCTGTTCATTCTTGTTTCAGCTTTGTTGTCAGCCTCTTTGAAATATTTCCCCAACTCCTTTTGCCGGGGCCGCTTGAAGTTCTTTGTAAATATGGGCCATCATGTCTTGCTTCGCGGCAATTGTTTGTCGTGTTCTCCACATTTACTAGGGCTGTATATTAAACAAGGCGAAGTGCACAATCACTTGAAAAGGGCTAGCCACACAGTTGTATTTTTCAAAAAAAAAAATTTGAGGAGGGTGAACGTCGAAGTTGTCTACTCCACCGCCATGACACGGAAGTTCGTTCCGTCATTGTAGTTTATATGACATCACCCCTCACACCCCTAACTCTTATATTTACACTCCAAAGGAAAAATTCTGACCAGGGGCTTCATTTATAGATGGTGCATAGGCACAAAAAAGATACGTACATCACTTTCTTTGCAGATTTCTGATTTATAAAAACAAACTTGACATTAAAAAAAGGGAAATTATTTAGATTATGCACAATATCAATAAATTCCAAGTCCATCATGATTAAATAAATGAAAATTCCATGCAGTTTATTTCACCCATAGGTTTATAATTTTTATTTTTTTGTGCGTATGTATTATTTAGGTATGAAGTCCACGCAAATTTTTATAAATAAGGCCCCCATATTCAATTTTTGCCTCAATTCCCATATCAGCCCATACGAATTGCTGACTTAAATACATCAGGCTCAGGTGTACTACCAAGGCATCACCTCAACATCCACTCCTCCTCTCTGAAAATGGGAAAATGGCTTCTTGCTTCTGGTTCCGGAGATATCGTCAATAAAATCAAACACATTACCGGCATATCTTTGAAACATTATTCAAGCCATTTATTCCACATTGGCGCGGCATTCACTGCAACCTGAATGGGTACATCTGACCAAATACTTCAAATCCTTGGCCGTAGGCCATCTCTGGCATACCATTCCTACATCTGCAATAATCTAACAATCTCCATCATGCTCACACTCATCTCAAACATTTAATTGACTCTTTGGGGGCCTTAATCAGATTGGACCATAGATATATACATTTAGAACGCTAGATTGCTGATGTCGTCATACTTCTATTACCCAAAGTGAAGCACCTGACCGCCATATTGATACACCCAACTTCTTCAATAAAATTAATTGTTTCCTATGAGGCCAATTTCAAATAAGTCAATATAATCGTTAAAATGACGGGATGTGCGGCTGCGTTTTGCAGAAATATTAATTCGAAGGGCTGTAAGATAACTTTTCATGCGTAAGTTATCGTAGAAATGCAATTTTTTTTAATCCAATGGAGAAAAACGTGTTAGCCTGCTAGCTAGCTAATTAGCCATCCCATTGACTTGAATAGACCGCTGACTAAAAGCAAACAGTAGCGATTGAAAACGGCCACCAGCTAGCTACCTTTGTACCCTTACCGTTGCGGGGACTACAATGACTTGTGTTATGGCCCCAATTTGTTATGGCGTCACGGACAGCAAGGGATGACAGACAAAATTCTTAAACTTCAACAGATTTAATTAAACAAACAGAACTAATCTACTCTCTACCCTACTGACCAAGATTGAAATAATAATAAAAATGAGATATTTACATTTCCTTTGTAATGGAAATGGGCTGCTATGTTGCAATGTCCGAGGACAGGAAAATGCTCCAACACAGGCAAAAATCCACAAAAAGCTTCATAGGTCTTGAAAAGAGTGACAGGTCTGGTCAATGTATCCTTCCACAATTTCTCCTTGCAATTTCTCCAACTACTCTCCCACTCTCTCAATTTTTCTCCTTATATACTCTTGTCCAGCCCCCTCTGAGGCATGCCCGGGACATGCCCAAACCTAGCTGTAGATTGCTTAACAAAAAAAATGTCAATACTGCCATCTAGTGGCTTTTTACCACATTACACTTGGCAGTAAGTAAAATTAACAAGAAGGCTAACAAGCTAGCTAACTGTGATTGACATTCAATGGCAATACTTCTTACCTGCAAAATATTTAAAACAGTGGACAGGTCGCTTTGTCTGTTTATACTGACACGATACTAAGACAAGGAGGAGAGAAAGGCTTGGCTGTTAAAAGTCTGGAGAAAAAACTTTTCGCCATCTCCTCGATCAGTGCTGCGCAGTGATCATTTTTTGAGAGCAGTGTTTTGACAGGACAGGGGCAAAGGTGAAACTTGGTAAAGGACTAGCCAGAGTTAATTAGTGTTTCCGTGTTTAATTAGTGTTTAACAATGTTAGCATAAGCTACAGTCATATGATTCAATATAAACAATTCAGTTGACGGCAAATATGCTCAACCAGGGTACAATGAAGTGAGGAATCCAGAAAGTAATTTGATTGCGTTTACAAACATTCATCAACATTTCTTATAACAACAAAAACTTCCAAGCAATCATACAACCAAATGGTAAGTAAAAGCTTCGGTCACGATAACTTGGTAACTTTTCTGCTTGCAAGTTAACGTTGTCACTGAGTCACATTTTGGACTTTCCTTTCGCAAGTGTGCCTCTTCACCCCCCCCCAAAAAAGCACATATTTAGGAAGAGAAAATATTGCTCTGCACAGTGATAGGAAAATAACACCGACTCGCGCGCAAGTGTTTTTTAAAATTTAATTTTAAAACAGGCGAAAATGAATGGGAGTCCATGAGCGAATTTTACTTCTGGGTGTATACGCTGCTGGAACGCTTCATTTGAGCGTACCCTGTCAGCAATCTAGTGTTCTAATTATGTATATCTATGGATTGGACAGAACCATGCCTGAGACGGAACCCTCCACTCTGAGTCTCCCTCTGTCCGGTCACCTATACATCTTCCCAGACTAGCCTCCTAAAGACCTCCTCCCTCTGCCTTCATCCATCCCTGGCATCCATTATCATTAAAGCCTATCAAACAACTTACTGAGGCGGGTCCCTTGCCAGTGAAATGAAGTTAAATAGTTTACTTAGGCTTGGGAGGAGGGCCATGCCTCAACCACACCCCAACCAGACCTCTAATCACCTGACGATTGTGCCGTGAAGTCCACTTTGGGGTGTTTTATCACATTTTTAGTTAGTCCACAATCTCTCTGAACCTCCACCACGACACAGAGGCACCGTGGACCTTTCTGCTGTGTAGCCAGTAAAAATCGCCCCTTGACAGGGATCAGTTCAAACTGGCAAAATTGCTTAGTGGTTGGACCTGAGGACATGTTTGTGGGCATAGCCTCTCTCTTGCTCTTGCTGGGTGAATATACAAGTTCTGTTCTCCATGTGAGAATATGCATTCCTCTTGCTGGTCTGCAAGTAAAAGATCAGATGGACTGACTTAGACAGTCACAGATAAAAGTAATCCATGGACCGTATCCTAGAGCAGACCAGGTAACTTGTGCCTGTTAAAATTTAAAAATCTTCCCTGGAACAATGAACAAAGGTATGACGGCATGAATGGTGCTTTTCATCTTGTGTTTTTATGTTACCAATTAGATAAATCTGCATAAAAATGATCAGTTAAATTTCTTGTTCTTGCTCATTATTCATCTTAATTGAATGACTTTACTATGAAACGTTTTCAGATTTTAATGGCCAAAGATTGGAATAACAAGAGGGTATGAAAATAAAAACAGCTGAAATGTAAGTAATTGTATTATTTATGATGAAACCCATAAATACATAACTGTCAATGTAACATAACATGTGCTTAAGATACTGTTAATGTTAGTTTTTCACAGTTAAAAGAAAATGGAAGGGCGGCACGGTGGCGCAGTAGGTAGCACAACTGCCTCACAGCCAGAGGGTTGTGGTTTGAATCTGGCCTGTGGAGTTTGCATGTTCTCCCTGTGTTCGCATACTGCGAGTACTCCAGTTTCCTCCTACAGTCCAAAGACTTGCACATCAGACTAAATTGCCCATAGGCACGAGTGTGTGAATGAATCTGTGGCGTAACATAATTGCGATTGGCCCCGCCCCTCTCCCCCATCCCAAACACAAGCGCACACAAAATAGCAATGTTACCATGGAGAGGCTCACCATGCAAATCTTATTCTGCAAACCTGCCTTTAATTAGTGCCTTGGACAGTAGAGGAAGCGCCAAAATAATAATCAAAATAATCAACGCTAATCTAACAGCCTGCGTTGGACTCAAAAGAAAAGACTACAGTCTGATTTCTCCAACGACCACACATCCGAAATAGCTTTAGACACAGAATGTCGATAAGCATAGAACAAATAGCCATCGAGACAAGCACAGTGGCTCATTGCATGCCGATATTACTGTATTAATGAGGAAAATATGAATTACATACTCTGCAATATGAGCATATTTTATGCTTAAATACTTGCAGCAATCCCCCCAGCAGGTTTCACGGGAAGACACCAGTCCGTGTATAATTACGCGCGAGGCACAATAGTGTAACATTACCAATGATTTAAATCTCCAGACACACCAACAGGATCGGTCAGGATCTACTGTCAATTAATGTTCTACGTTCATATGAGAGGTGACAATTACATGACTATACATTTAAGTGATGGTGAGCTTACGTTAGCCTCCTGGTACTCATTAACATGGCAAGTATTCGATGAAGCAAAAGCATGCGTAAAAAAAGGATCTAATTTAGTCACTTTAGCACTATACTCGTCCTTTTCCTGTTTTTCCTTTCTCTTTTGGGTGCCATGCTAAGTTTACCATTTACTAAATATAAAACACTTGCGTCTTGCTATAGATACAGTTGGCAACAAAGGGAACGCCCACAAAAGTAGAGCCGAGGGGGAAAACAAACCGGTCTCTGCTATTAGCCATAATGCCGAAGAGTTGCTGTGTGCCCTTTTGCACCGCAAATAAACAAAAAAATCACCAATTAAAGTTTTACATTTTACCAAATAATAAAATGGAACCACAAAGAAGGACAAAATGGATTAAAGCTATCAGAAGAGAGGACGAGTTTGGCAGATTATGGCAGGACCCCATAACAGAACGTGTATGCTTGCAGGCCACTGAGTCGGATCATTCGCCCAGTCTTTTAAAACGTATGGACAACAATCCAACCCCAGTATATTTAATTTTTTAATACATCGATCCATGTCAGCAGGCAATAGCGACTCAAAGTACGTCATGACAACTTCTTAGCGTTTGCAAGACAAGTTAAAATTCCGCGTTTTTACAGTATAGCGGACGGGGGGGAAGGATTGTTTTCCCCCTCGGCTCTAACCAGATGTGACGTTTGTGGGCATTGCCGTTGTTGCTGACTGTATCTATCCACCTTATTCCCACGTCCCATGATCCCTTGTGCGAATTCTGGGCGTAACTTCCGCTGCATCCTGTCACTGAACTGTTTACCATGGTAGCGGCTCACGCGAATCCTCTTTTTTTAAGCAATTGGAGAATAATATATGAGGGAAAATCACCTTTTAGCCCTCTGATGGGATAAAGTTACGGTACCGCTGCCTTCTACTATCGAAGAATGGGAGAACGACCTGAAGCAGTGGCCACACTAGCGCATTTGGCTACATTAGCAACTCCGTTGCCACAGACTGCGAAGCTATGAACAATCTACAAAGCTCAGAAGCATATCCAGTACTTCCACAGCAACAAGGTCAGTCGCGTTTTGTTAAAGGAGGTAGTATACGACCTTATGTACCTTGAAACAGATATACAAGTACTTTCTGAGAATATTTATGAAGGAAACACTATATTTCAGCGGTAAATATTGCTCTACATATGAAACGTAATGGATTGTTATACAAAGTAAATTAAGCCATCTGACAGTACGAGTCAAATTAGCTCTACTCCAGTCAACTACATTATACGGTATTAAGTTGCTAGCTAATCCAATACTATAACATGTAAAACACAGTGAATCCATTTTTCCCATACTTTTAATTTTTGTGAAATGAGGTTTGGAGTGCAAGACTATTGTTTGGAACAGAGTAGGCTATTTTCAAATTGTAGTAGACTATTGCTACTTCCACAGCCTCATCTGAAACTGTACACGATGAAACGTTAGTTACACTGACTGGCATTACCGGACGAATACAACAACTGTACTCCCTACACGTGAAATCATACCTTGTGCTCTCCTGGCACTGCTGTCAAAATGCTTCTGAGGAACCAGCGTCTCCTCTGCGGTGGTCTGTCTGAGCCTAGCCATAAAGTAGGAATCGTTATTTGTCGACATAATGAAATGAGCACCTAATGTTTTCTGGGGTCTTTTCAAATTCAGGTTTTTCAGCCAAATTCTGGCTTCCTCATCTGTAGGTAGGCGATGGAAACCGTTTCGCTGAACACAAGGACAATCCCCTATGTTCTGGGTGCGTGTTCAAAACGCTGTTGATCAAACCATAAATTTAGCTTCCTCTGGTTGTTAGTTCAGCCTCGAACAGCACAATAGGTGCCGGAGCTCTGAAGGGACATTTTAAGAAAAGCAAGTTAATTTGTAAAAAGAGCTTTAATCGCTAAGTTAACTGAAAGGAACGCCGCTGTTCTTGACTAGCCACTCGCTAAAAACCACCCACGGTCATATCTACAGTAGCGCCCTCAGGAATAAGGTGGATAGGGTTGAGAAGAAATTGACGTGATGTCAATGCAAGTTATAGATACAGTCGGCAACAACGGGAACACCCACAAACATCACATCTGGTTAGAGCCGAGGGAGAAAACAATCCTTCCCCCCCGTCCGCTATACTGTAAAAACGCTGAATTTTAACTTGTCTTGCAAACGCTAAGAAGTTGTCATGACGTACTTTGAGTCGCTATTGCCTGCTGACAAGGATTGATATATAAAAAAATTAAATATACTGGGGTTGGACTGTTGTCAATACGTTTTAAAAGACTGGGCGAATGATCCGACTCAGTAGCCTGCAGACATACACGTTCTGTTGTGGGGTCCCGCCATAATCTGCCAAACCTGTCCTCTTTTCTGATAGCTTGAAGCCATTTTGTCCTCCTTTGTGGTTCCATTTTATTATTTGGTAAAATGTAAAACTTTAATTGGTGATTTTTTTGTTTATTTGCAGTGCAAAAGGGCACACAACAACTCTTCGGCATTATGGCTAATGGCAGAGACTGGTTTGTTTTCCCCCTCGGCTCAACTTTTGTGGGCGTTCCCTTTGTTGCCGACTGTATCTATTACAAATGACAGGGAACAAGGTTATTGGACATATTAGCATTTCCCAGCAAGCCCTCTTCCATCAAAACTTCAGAAGACAGCAAGCAAATCAATTTAGTGGTGGATACAAATAATATTTATCTTAAATAAAACATGAAGTTTTATAAAAATTTCAGGAAGGCAAAAAACAAACAAACAGAAAAAAAACACTCAAGTCAAAACCGTGATAGAGGCCTACGTCAAGTAAAGAGCAGTACATATACTCAGCATACTCAAAAATGCGTGATATGATGAATTGAATGTAGATTAATCAGTATGAAGAATGATGTATTATGAGCATGAAATACCCTAGTTGGTATGTTTCACCAAATTTTTTGGGCCCCTTACACCTGCTGGGCTCCTGCACCGTCGACAGTTATGTCACTGGAATGAATGGTATGTGCGCCCTGCGATAAATTTTCGAGCTGTCCATGGTGGGTTCCTGCCCTTCGCCTATAGTCAGCTGGAATAGGCTCCATCTCTCCTGCGACCTTAGTGAGGAAGAACTGCTAGAGATAATGGATGGATGGAAGAAAATTGAGAAGTCTTTCAATAAAATAGTATACTGCTTCCAGGACATTATCACAGAAATAATAGGATTTTTCCTATCATATGTAGTTGGCCCTAAGTATGGGGCCATTATTGTGACAAAACTATTTCCAAATGTGCGTTGATAGTTTTGTGACTGTATCTCAGTTCATGTGTGCATAATCAAATTTTTAAATGCATAAATCAATCTCCGAATGCGTACTGATGAATAATGTGTAAGGTAAAACGGGGTAACTTTGACACAACTTTCTACACAGCCTGAAGTAGTGCATTAGTGAACAAGTTTAATGCTGCATTAGATAGCTTGGGACCTATCATGGCTTATTATTTAATAAGGGTAGGATAGGCCTGTCCACTGCTGCTGTGTGACATGAAAAGGATGGGTGTGATGCGTTAATGTTGCCCAAGGTTTGCGGGGTAACACTGACACGTCATGGGGTAGCTTTGACACACACAGTATTACCAGTATTACTCAAGCTGTAGGCTATGGACAGCCTGCCAGATTTTCAGTTGAAAGTACCAATTGATTTATGTAGTCTTATCAGATCCCCATATATCCACTGAGGTTCTGGAAGCAATTTTGTTTTATACATGTAACATGCTGAGCTGTACTCCAAAATATCTTCAAGACAGAAAAAAATTAATTGAATTATGCATATTCCTAAGATTCTGATACATTGTGATCTAGTACATGGAGACGAAATGAGTTTGGGTAACATTGACAAGGCCATGGGGTAACTTTGACAGGCTGTCAATGTTACCCCAAAACCACAAATTTTAGAAAATTATAGTAAATATTCAACACCAAAAGAAAGATACTGCATGAACATTTTATGCTCCTAAAGTTTGATATTTTGAGTAAGAAGTGAAACTTCAGTACAGTTTAGAAATAAAAGTTTTTTAAAACAAACTTACTAGACATGAAGCAGCACCGCATGGGTTAGACAACCATTTTGTCCAGGAAAGTCACATGACCAGTCATATGATATGTGCTATTCTGACCAGCACCTTTGGCAGCACCTTTACATCTTCAGGAAAGATAATTTAATATGCTACTGAAACATTACACTCAGATGCACATAACAAAAGGGTGCCACCATTGATTCTTGTACAGTGAGCACGGGCGCTGTCATCCTGAAAGACAATACGCCGCCCCTTACGTCGTGCAAACGGGACAACGTAGGGTGTCAGTATGCTGTCCCGATAGCACTGGCCAGTGACTCTTCCTTGCACAATATGGAGTGGGGTTCGGTTAGTTATAGTGATCCCACCCCACACCATAACAGACCCACCACCAAATCTGTCATGCTGCGTCAGATTAACATCAGCATGGCGTTGGTTACGACGTCACCAGATGCGACCACGCCTATCAAGGAAGTCTAAAGTGTACCGGGACTCATCTGAGAAAATTGCATGTGACCATCGACGATTTCCACAGTTTCTGCGTTGTGTACACCATTTGCGTCTATTTGCAATGCGGCAGTTGGTCAATGGTGGCACTTTACGAGGCCGTCTAGCATGAAGATGGACACATGTAGACGATTTCTAAGCATGTGACCTGTCACTCGGAGACCAGTAGCCTGATGTAGGTTTGCAGCAATCTGCTTTGCTGTTTGAGTCCGATTTCTCAGTGCCTGGGTACTTGTTGTTGACCGTGGACGCCCTGAACGGTGTTGATCATCAACATTATGGGTTTGCTGATACCTGCTCCATAATTTGCTGATCACTAATTGGGAAACATTGAAGAAATTAGCCACATCAGACTGACGGCTGCCAGTTTCGAGCATAACAATTGCTCTTAGACGTTCAGCACGTTGGAGACATCACATTGCAAAAAAAAAAACAATCAAAGGATGTTTCAGATAAACAAAATCAACAAAGGATTACAGTCAGAAGCTATCAGAATGAAAGACGTCTCGAAAGACGTCACAAGCGAGTCTGTGATCTTTCTCTAAATGGTCAAATTCGAATATGCACCCCGGCCACGTGTTCGGGATTTCCACGTGCTGCATGTACGTACCATTGGCTGCGTTTTGGTGCTCTGTTTTAGAGCAGTTCATGTTATCTTCGTTGAAGTTGGTTATTGTGTCCAAAATACAATTATTATTTTGTTATTGACCTTGAGATTCCAATATCCCCTACTTTTTTGAAGAGTGTGTATTAAGCAGCAATGTACCCTTTAATTGCATTGGCATATCTTAGACTACGATCTAATTTTGTGAATATAGAGTTTGGTTGACAATGCAAAACTGTTATGATTACAATGATGCTTAACATTTCAAAGAACCCAATCCACAACTCAACGACAAAAAGCTCAATAGTTAGGAAGGATAAAGCCAACCAGCAAAAGGGCTGGGGCTTTGTCAATTAACATGTGAGCCTTTCCTGAGTCCAAAGAACCAACCCCAAACTCTTTATTACAAACATGAAGGATGAAAGATTGGCCTATCAGGAAAGGGGGTGGGACTTCAATTCAAATGTTACTTTTTTTGGGTCCATCAACCCGATCCATAAAAATTTTCATATTGATAAAGTTATTATTTTAGATGTTTACTTCAGCATATTGGAAATTAAGTAAAATAATAAACATGAGCTCAATCGTCAGACATTCAGATTAAATTTGAGGATTCTTGTATCCAAAATGGCCAGACGGTGTAGGAATTACAGCACTATTTCCACACAGTCTCCTCTTTTTAAGGGATCAAAACTTTTACTGCTCAGGGATGTGTTATTCACTCAATATTTAATTTACAAGTAAGCAGATAGAAAGTCCATTGGGAATAAATGGCCTGTAAGCACCTATACCTAAAAAACACAAACGATTTTGGCCCCACCACTTTTGCAGTTGTGGTGCCAGTTCTGGAGTACAGTACACAGTATGCCTTTCAGAGGCTTCTCTGCAATGGTCTGCCTGTATTTCGCCCAATTTATCATCTACCAAATATGAGTGTTTGGGGTCTGTCTTACTCCCATTCTAGTTTTTTGGTTCTCCTGCATCTCTCTCTCTCTCTCTCTCTCACTTTTTTGCCTCCCTCCCCCAGAGCCCTACATTTTTTCCTTTTATCCTCATCCACTGTGCCCCAATGTATGTCATTTTGAGTTTGATGCGCAAACTTGTCTCCTGGGATTCAGGCCTGAGTCGGGAGATGATCTCCCGCTTTGAAAAGCGACTCCAGGAAGAGCCGCGCTTCCAGTTGGCGAGGAACGCTTGCACCCTCTCCGGCCTTCTGGAGGCTTGTCTGAGTTGGCTGACGGTGCAAGACACATTGCACGTCTTCCAGGACATCATCCCTACAGAAGGAAAGCCCATCACCAAGCAGAAGAACTCTGGTAAATTCAAAGCTGAGCCTTGGACAAACAACTTTTACATGCCTATGGATCTCCGATAACTTCTGCAAACATACTCACACATTAATCTCACACTAATCTTACACTCAGTGGCCACTTTACTGGGTACACCTATGCTTCTGCTTATCAATGCAAACATTAAATCAGCCAATCATATGGCAGAAAGTAGGAGCACTGGAAAAAAAAAAAAAATGTCCAGTGAGCAGCTATTCAGCGACAAAAATGCCTCGTTATTGAGAGAGATCAGAAGAGGGTGGCCAGACTGGTTCAGCCCATCATAGCATGACATGAGTGGGCTACAGCAGCAAAGACCAGACCAGGGCTGCAGGGGGCTAAAGCTAACTGAAACTGGACTTTTAAAGATCAGAAAAGTGCTGCCTGGTCAGACAAATCTCGAGTTTTGCTGCGCCATCCAGGTGGTTGGGTCAGATATAGGTGTAAACAATATGAATCCCTGGATCCATACTGCCTTGTCTATGGTCCAAGCTGTTGGCAGTGGTGCGATGGTGTGGGGAATATTTTCTTAGCACACATTTGGCCCTTTAGTACTAATTGTGAATCACTTAAACGCCATAACCTGCCTGAGTATTGTTGCTGACAATGGGTATCATTTTATGGCTGTAGTCTACCCTTCTTCTAATGGTCAGGACCAGCAGGATAACAAGATTTGTCACAAATCACTCGCCATTTTAATCTGGTTCCACTAAAATAACGATGAGCTCAATGTACCCTCTCTAGGTGTGATGCAGTAGTGCTCCTTTAGGATGAGCAGGATCAGGAGATTTGCAGAATGCATGATGTTATCACATCAAAATAGACCAGAATCTCAAAGGAAGATTGCAAACGCTCTATTGAATTTAAGCCACAAAGAATTCAGACTCCTTTGGGAAACGAGGGATCCAACGTAGTAAAAGAGAAGTACCAACTCAAATGGTTGCCAAGTGTACTTACTCATCATGTATACTGAAGTACACATAAACATACAGTTGGCTTCTTGAATGTGCAAGTATCATGATGAGTACATGTACAGTATGCATGATATCACTGTATACATTCCAAATGTACGCTACCGGCCAAAATATTATGAACACCCGGCAGTTTTCAGAATTTGGCTGGTTTTTATCATCTTCAAGTTAATTTTGAGCAAGAAAGGCTCACAAAATGCCAAAGGGACACTTGTATTGACTAAAAATGTTGCTTGCTAACAACTGTACGTCTTGAAATTCAACTTGAGTTGCTTTGGGATGAACTTGACTGGGCAGTCAGAGAAGTGCGCCCATCAAGTTCAAAAGAGCTCTTGAAGGAACACTTGAAAGCCTGGAATGAGTAACCAGGAAGTTCTGTCCTTAAACTTCTTAAAAGAATGCGTAGGATTTGTCAGGCTGTAATCAAGACTAAGGGAGAGTACTTTGTAGAGTGTCAAATCTGACTATGTATATCTCTTAGCAAATAATTTTGCATATTTCTAGAAAAGATATATGTTTCTATGTTGTTTTGTATTTTGTTGTTGCTGAAAATATACTTACAAGAAATCAGCCAAATTCTGAAAAATGCTGGGTGTTTGTAATATTTTGGCCTGTCCTGTATCAACATGAGTCTATTCATGTTTCAGTCAGTATGATTTATGATGAGGCAAAGCAGTGTACCTGGACTTGCTTATGGCTTATAAACTTGGCTCTGGGCTGCTTGAGGGTCTATGCCTCCATTACGTGATTTGAAAAGATTTTGACTGGCATCTTAGACAAAAAAATAACTGCAAGTTACCTGTAGTAAACAAATAAAGTTTTTCACAGAAATACTCTTTTTTTTTTCGCTCTCAAAAGTACTTACAGTAGGCTCCAAAATTACTGGCAATGCACAAACAATATGAAAAAATATGTAAACAATATAATTATAGAGAAACGGAGTATACCAACAAGTATTAGACTATTAATGTTTCGATAGAAACAACCAAAATCTTATCAATCATTTAATACAAAATAAATTTCAACAAACTCAAAGTTTCGTAATAATTGGCATCCTTCATTTGGTACTTAGTGCAACCACCTCTGGCAAGGATAACAGCATGGAGTCTTTTCCTGTAATGTTTGACAAGGTTAATGCATACATTTGGGGGGATTTTGGACCATTCCTCTTAGCAGATCCGTTCAAGATCCTTCACATTTTTGGGTTTGTGTTTGTTAACTGCCCTCTTCAATTTAGCCCACAGGTTTTCGATTGGATTGAGGTCTGGCGACTGAGATGGCCATTGCAGAATGTTTAATTTTGTTGTAACTATGGATGCACCGATACCACTTTTTTAAAAACCGATACGAGTACGAGTATTTTATTTTGTGTGCTTGCCGATACCGAGTACCGAGACCGATATTTCTGAAATGTTTTCCAGGAAAATACAATGACAATTTCGGAGTACAGGTTTTATTTATTTATTTTTTAAATTTTTTTTCATGCATTTTATTAATAAGTAAACAAATAATACAACACTGAACCATCCAAAAAAATTTAAATAAATAAATAAATAAATAAATAAATAACAGTACTAATATCAAAACAGACAAAAATATATGACACTTTACCTATGTAAAGGAAAGGTAACACACATTACAAACACAATGTACCCCATTTGCCCAGATGCTTCTGCACTTTTCCGCTCCTTGTTGCAATGTAATATTCAACTTTGTAGAAAAAACACATGTTGAATAAAATATTGAAAACTAACATGATAAGTCTTTCTACTTCTATATATACAGATTTTAGCAAGTAAAATAACAAGATTTCCAATGATAGGGGCTTCAGAGGTCAAGTTTCCAAAAATAATGTTAAAGGCATTCAGTTGTAGTTTTTGGCCAGTTTTCTGATGAAACCAGATTTTGATTTTATCCCAGAAGGGAACTACGTGAGGACAATCCCAGAAGACATGCAGGTATGTTTCTTCTTCTTGATGGCAAAAGGAGCATAGTGGGCTGTCTACACATTTCCATATTTACAATAATCTATTTGTTGGCAAAAATTTGCGCAAAAGTCTGTTTCGAAAATATCTGGTGGTAGGGTCAATTGTGCAATGAACAATAGAAGTGAAGACTTGTACCCAGGGGATTGGAGTGTCAAAGAGGTACAGCCAAGACAACCGCACATTATGTGATATATCTATCAGATTGTAACACATTAGAAAGAACTTATACATACTCTTATTAATCTTAATATTCCCTAGCCAGATACTGTTGGATTGAGCAGGAATACAAACTAAAATAGGAGGAGAACCAAGCAAGAGAGATTTCCATACTTTAGGAATTGCAGTAGATAATTGTAAATACTGGAAATGGCTACAAACATCACCATATTTTATACAAAGATCATTGTATGACATTAAAGAACCATCACCATATCATTTACAAACAAAATACCGCAGTTCAAAAAAAGAGATAAAAATGATAGGTTTCCCTCCAATAAGAATATTTGAATTCATAAATAAAATCTGTTGTCTAATTTCAGCTGCAGTTGTGGGGGCCTTATACTGATATTTGTACCATGCATGGACAACATCAAATAGGAATGGATTAAGTTTAAGATGCCGTAAAGAGTCTAACTGCAAAAAGGGAAATATACCAGATCCAACAGACAAATACATACTTAACAACCAAGATGTAAACCAGTCAGGATTAAAATATAATTTCGGTAACCATGAGGCTTTTATAGTAAGTGCAAAAGCATATAAATTAATTAAATTCAACCCACCATTTTCAATTGAATTGTAAATGGTCTTCCTACAAACTCTTTCAGGTCCTCCACTCCAAATAAAAGAGAAAATTTTCTTCTCATATTTTTCAAAAAAGGATTTATTTGGAGTAGGGAGTACCTGGAAGAGATTTGTGAATTGAGGGACTATTAGAGAATTTATGACCGTTATTTTACCAAACAGAGATAATCTTTTCCCCCTCCATGGAAATATACTCAGTCAAAAAAGAAACTTCACACTCGTTTGGAGGTCAATAAGTTGAACATACAAGAAAAGTGGTTTTAAATAGTGATTTAATTCCATTCTGTACCCATTAAGGACGGTGTACCATAAAAATCATGTTCAAAATGTAACCAGTTCCACCGGAAATGCTACGGAAATGTAAGAGAGTAAAAATGGTAAGTTACAACTTGATGAAAGCATGTCAATAGCGCGTATGCCCTCCATGAGCGTTCACAACTGTGACGCAGCGTCTCCTCATGGATTGAATGATGCGTCTGAACACAGCTTGGGGGATGCGTCGCCATAATTGAACCAACATGGCACCAAGTTCCTGCAAATTCTGTGGAGGGTTCCTTACTTGACGGAGTCTTCTGCCCAACACATCCCATACATGTTCTATGGGATTAAGGTCAGGAGACCTTGAGGGCCACTCCATGACATTGATGCCAGCATTCCTAAGTAAATTCCGCGTTAAATTGGCCGTATGAGGTCTGGCATTATCGTGTTGGAATGTCAGACCTGGGCCATGAGCTGCCATGAATGGCAAAAGCTCTGGAATGAGCACTTGATCTCTGTATCCTGCAGCAGTTAGGTTTCCTTGAACGACCATCAGTCGGGAACGGGCAGGACCATTAAAGGCACCCCAAACCATAACAATACCGCCCCCAAAACGGTCCACTTCCTGCACACAACACTGGGCGTATGCGTTCACCGCGTCTCCTCCAAACTCTAACTCTCCCATCAGCGAAGTGCAAAGTGAATCTGGATTCGTCACTAAAACGAGCCTATTCCAATCACGCTGAGTCCATCTCAGATGTCGTTGTGCCCAGAGAAGCCGTTGACGTCGGTGTTACTGGGTTAAAATTGGTCCACGATATGGCCGGCGTGCATGGAGGCGAGCAGCAGCGCGAGGCGACACGTATGGTTTGGGCAGTCACACGACCTCTAAACAATTCATTCCTAGTGGGCGTTGCAGTGAGAAATCGATTATGCAAATGCGAAGGCGATTTGTCGGTCTTCTGCTTGTGTCGTCACCGTGGTCTACCCAAACGAGGTCGGTCTGCTGTGGTGCCAGTTTGTTGGAGACGTGTCCGAAGATCATGGATAGTCCGTTGACTGCATCCCATAACCCTGGCAACGTCAGTGACCGACGCGTTCCGTATTCAGCATGCCAATGGCACGTTCACGTTGAATGTTTGACAGTCGTGGCATTGCAAATCAACGGATAATTGACTGTAAGAACTTGTTTTTCTGAGATGTCACTCTACCGTGCTAGCGTGGGCTCAATTGCACGTGTCTCATAAGGTCATGTGACTAGGAACACGAGGAAACATGCTTTTACCTTGATGTATGCTCCCACGTGCTGCATGCTTGTGCACGTCGGAGTTGCTGTGTGTCATGATGTCTTTGACAACGCATTTACCCCTAATAATAATAATAATATCTCTTGTATCAAGTTTCAAGAAAATATTTAGAAATTTATGAGTGCGAAGTTTCTTTTTTTTGACTGAAAAGGCGGTCCAATTTTGCTAACCGGGGCTCAAAGTTCAGATTTACTATGGAATCTAAATCCTTAGGAATGTGTATGCCTAAAATGTCTACCTCTCCATCAACCCAGTGAATAGGATGATGTGAGGGCAATGTAAAATTTGTGTTTTTTAAAGTTCCAATTTTAAGTATTTTGCATTTATCAAAATTTAAAGAAAGTCCAGAGAAAAAAGAAAAACTGTCTAAATCATCAAGGAGAGTATGGAAAGATACTAAGTTAGGGGCAAATGAAAAATTTGTGTTGTCTGCATATTGTGAAATTTTATAGGATCTTCCATGAATAGATAAACCAGTCAACTTATGATTACTGCGAATCTTAATGGCTAGCATTTCTACTGCGATAATGAATAAATAAGGGCTCAGGGGACAGTCTTGTCTTACCCCATGGTACAGATTGAAAGCATTTGACAAGTAACCATTGTTCAGAACGCAACTTGTAATATTGGTGTGCAAGGTGTTCACCCAAGCAATAAACTGAGGGCCAAAATTGAAAAATTCTAATAATTTTAGTACAAAGTCCCATCTAATTAAATCAAAGGCTTTTTGAAAGTCAGCAATAAAGATAAGGCCTGGTTTATCTTCCTTTTCATAATAATCAATTAAATCTAATAGACGTCTAATGCTGTCCCCAATAAATCTCCCTTTTATAAAACCTATCTGATCTTTGTGAATAATGTGTGATATGACAGATTTAACCCTCAGAGCCAGGCATTTGGAAAGGATTCTGGTATCACAACATAGCAGGGTTAGGGGCCTCCAGTTACCTAATAGTGTGGGGTCTTTGTATTCACCATTGCTACCTTGTTTTAATAATAAAGAAATTATTCCCTGCCTTTGGGTCCCAGATAGATGGCCTTGTGACAAGGAATAATTAAAACACTCGAGCATAGGGGCTTTGAAAATAGAAAAGAAGTGCCGATAGACTTCCACAGGAATTCCATCAATCCCAGGTGTTTTCCCATTTGAAAAGGAATTAATGGCATTACATAATTCCTCCTCAGTGATTAGACCCTCACAAGCCTGCAGCTGCTCATTGGACAAATGCCCATCATATTCATCAGGGAAAAAATGCTTAGAGTTTTGAGGGGTCAGGGGTGCTAGGGGTTCATCAAAAGAGTAAAGAGAAGAATAAAATTCAACTTGCCTTTCCAAAATTTCCTTAGGATTGCAAGTAAAAGTTTCATCAGGCATCTTCAATTTCTGAATGTTTTTCTGGGTATAATTCCTGTGAACCAGTTGTAGAAAGTATTTAGTGCATCTCTCCCCCAGTTCAATCCACCGAGCTTTTGATCTAACTAAAATTCCTTGAAAACGTTGATTGTAAAGTAGCTCCAGTTGTTTTTGTTTATCATCCAAGTCATCGAGGAGAGAGTCAGGGGGAGAAGGTGCATTATCAATTTTTCTGTGTAACATGTTTATAATATCAATTAATTCTCTCTCTCTGGATAGATATTGTCTATTTTTCCAACCTGAAAATTTGATACAATGACCCCGGAAAAAGCATTTTGCAGTTTCCCAGACAATATGGGGATTTGCTGTCCCAGTTATTTTGGAAAAATTCATTCATAATTTCTACAGTTTTTTGTTGAAACAATTAATCTTCTAATAGAGAAAGACTGAACTTCCAGTAGCCCTTCCCCCTTGGAAATTCTTCCGTAATAAATGATAAAGCAATTAATTTGTGGTCTGATCTAAAACTATCAGCAATGACACATTTGTTTACTCTATTAATCAAAGAGAAGCTGACTAAAAAGTAATCAATCCTACTAGCTTGTAATCTCCGTCACCTTGTACACCTTACAGTGTTTGGGTTCCTAAACCGCCATATGTCATGTAGATCATATTTACCTTTTAATTCAGAGATAGATTCTAAAGCTTTTGTATGGCAAGTGCGATTTGTAGATTGTCTATCTAATAATGGATTCTGTATTGAAATCACCAGTAATAACTAAATTTTCATTACACTCCCCAAAATTTTCTAATTCTACAGATAGATTAGTAAAAAATTCAGGTGAATCTTCATTGGGCGCATAAATATTTACAATAAAAAATCTATAATCATCAATAGTTAGGTCAACAACAACCCATCTTCCATTACAATCTACCTTAATTTGGTGAATCTCAGGGTTAATGTTGTTTTTGAACAAAATGGCTGTACCTCTTTGACTAGAAGTTCCATGTGAAAAAATAATGGATCCCCCCCACTCATTCTGTCACCTAGTTTCTTCAGATGAAACAGAATGGGTCTCTTGGAGACAAATAATATCATATGGCTCATCCCTTAGCCAAGTAAAGACCCCCCTACGTTTAAGAAAATTGCCAAGTCCATTACAATTATAACTGGAAATTTGAATTTCTACCTGTGTCATGGCCATAGCATCCGAGATTTGTCTCGTAGTGTGAGGAATCCGCAGAAGTCATCAGGGCAAGAGGGGCATGATGGAGAAATCCTAACATCTACACTATCAAAAGGAAACAAACCTAAACCAAAATTAACAAAACTCAAAAGCAATGCAACAGAATGATCTGTACTAACGCAAAGAAACAGACATGAACAAAGGTTACCAAAACATAATACGGTTGGATGGTTCACAAAGACGCTTAAACCAACTAGTAAAAACAGGGTCATACTTACCCTGCACAATTCAAAGATTAATATCATGTTTGGACAGCTTTCACCTGTTCACTCCATTTTATAGTACTTAATTTTATCCACAAAGAAGAAGTGTTACATTACATAATAAAATCAAAATTAAGTAGAATTTCAACTCAAAAGTAACATTACCACAATCATGACTCCAGCATACATTAAAAAAAAAAACAAAAAGGAGCAATTCATCACTTTTTATTACTTTCACATCAACTAATAAATATATTAGCATCATAACAAAACTAAACAACAAAATTAAGCAATAAAATTAAAACAACAAAATGATCCAACTCAATTCCTTATCAGATAATTGATTCAAGCCTGATAAAGTAAAAACCATTAACAAAACATAACAAACAACGTAATACCTTAATAGAAAGTTCATTTTACACTAGACGTAATCCATTTTACGTACATTCTGTCAGTTGACACCGAAAAAACCTCAGACTCAATGGGTAGGCTACAGTCACTTTTTTTATTACAGATCTACTTTGGAAGAATAATGTCTATAGCATCCGCACGCTTCGTTTCTTTGCCATTGACAAGTAAGACTGCGTAAGTGTTTTTAGGGGGTACCCAGATGGACACGCTCACTTTCTGATTACTACTCTTGGCCTTGGCAATTTCCTCGTCTCTGTCAGGAACTAGCTTTGACCGCGCGGCTTGTAGAGGTGGTGGGAGGTGCTCGTACACCGCCAGACCGCGCTTATTGCCTCGAAGCTTTCTCCCCGCCAGTAGCACTCTATCCCTAACATGAAAGTTAACAAAACGCACCAGTATTGGAGTGTCTGGTCGCGAAGTTGTAGGCCTTGAGAGCCTATGCACGGCCACAATCGGCATCCATTCCAGATCCAGTTCATCAGTCAAAAAGTTTGCAAGTATTCCCTCGCAGTCCTCATCCTTGTGGTAGGCTAAGCCCCTAATGATGATATCAGGCTTCATAGAATAACGTTCCCAAAGGAGCACAGCTTTTGCTCTTTCACGTCGCTCCTCCTGCAAAGCATCGCCCAACTGCTTCATATCTTCCGCGTGAGACTCGGCAGCAGTCTCGAGCTCCCGCATCCGCCCCTGCAACGCAGTCACTTCGGTAGATAAGTTTTCAACTTTAGCGTCCAACAATCCGATTTGGTTCGAAAGTTTATCCCCAACAGCATTAAATTTTTTTTATAGTTGTTGTACCTCTTCCATCGGTTCTTTCTTCAGCTTCTGGTCCTTCCTCTTCCATAATGGCCAAAACGAAACAAAACCTCGCAAATGTAATAACGTTAGATAGTTACAGTAGACGCAGTAGAAAGATCTGATGACAGGCAGCTGCAAGTGCATGTATTCCTGCGCGAGTTAAGAGAGAGAATAAATTCTAAAAATCTTCCTTTCTTGTTTTGTTGTCGCTCTTATCAAGTCTAATCATCGAAATAATATCATAATAAGATTATTTTTTTGAGAATTTATTCCTTTATTTGACGGTTATGCAGTGTAGAGAGACAGGAAGATTGGGAGAAGAGTGGGGGAAGACATGCAGCAAATGGCCTGCGCCGGAATCGAACCCAGGTTGCTGCGGGAAGGACACAGTCTTTAAGGCGCACGCGCTTAGACCGATGAGCCACCGGGGCGCCCCCAATATCATAGTAAATTAAGGTATCAGTCCTTCCCCGTATTAATCATTAATTCGAACACTTAATTTGCATTAGCTATAGTACAGTAGGCCTATCTAATTAATTCTCTCCCCCCACAGCAACAAAGTCCAAAGAGGAGGGAAGAGAGAAAGAGAGAGACAGACAGACGATTCCAGCTGATTGATTAAATATAGGGATGCACCGATACCACTTTTTTAAAAACCGATACGAGTACGAGTATCTTATTTTGTGTACTTGCCGATATCGAGTACCGATACCGATATTTCTGAAATGTTTTCCGGGGAAAATACAATGACAACTTCGAATTACAGGTTTTATTTTCTTTTTATAACAAGCCTAAAAAGAGGCCAATATCAAACGATTCACACATGGCTATTTCCAAAAAAAAAAGTAGGCCTAACTGCTAAAAATCTTTCTGTATTTAGGCCTGACAAAAAGCCTTTGAACTAGCACTGCCATCAAATGAGGCAAAACATTACTGAAGCTTGACAAATGAAAAGTAAACTCGCTGCATAGGCAAGGTAACACACCCAATTTCATAAAAAGTCAGTAGAACTATTAATTGGCACAGATAGTTTCTACACACATTCATAGGCATTCCCAATCCAGCTAAAGTCAATAATAGCTTTCCAAGCAAACAAGGCATCACTTAAAGTGTGTGGTATCGCCATATTTCAATTACACAAATGACAAATTAAAAAGATTTAACTTAAGCACAACTGAAATGTTTAAGGTAACCATATGTTACTAATATATTTGTAGTAAAATAAAAAGATTCACAATTCTAAGTCTCTGTGTGTGTGATTGTGGGTGTGTGCTTGTGCGAGCTCGGTTTGCTTGTAAATATTCAATAACTGATCCGGGTGTGCCATCTAGTGATAGAATATTGTAATTGCGTGCATAAATTTGCAGCTCCACGTCCGCAGGCAGAAACACCTACACAAAACGCTGAAGATACCCTGCCGAACACCGTTGTTCTTTTTGAACACACCGCATCCAGATAATCCTTAAGGGTCAGTCCAAGTGAAGGCATCTAGAAAATCAGAAAATTCCTGGGTCACCCCCTCAGAAATTTCTCAAAAAATTCATATGGGTACCTCTGTTGGACTTATGAAATAATACCAAGTATTAGACCAATATCCCTAATATTTTTGAAGTGATGGCCTGTCACAATTTTAAGTATTTTTTTTTTAATTTTGATGAAATTGTGTTTCGTCCGACTTCGGGCTTCCACTGCTCTTCTATTATTTGACCTTCAGATCAGATTTTTGGTATCCCTGGCCAACTTTTCCCCTAGAATCAGAATTTCTGGTCAGATTAGGTGTATCTACCTTGTGTTATGGCCCCAATTTGTTATGGCGTCAATTTGTTATGACATCACGGACAGCAAGGGATGACAGACAAAATTCTTAAACTTCAACAGATTTAATTAAACAAACACTTAGAACTAATCTACACTCTACCCTACTGACCAAGATTGAAATAAAAAAAAGATAGTTACAGTCCCTTGGTAACTGAGATGGGCTGCTATGTTGCAATGTCCTGGGACAGGAAAATGCTCCAACACAGGCAAAAATCCACAAAAAGCTTCACAGGTCTTGAAAAGAGTGACAGGTCTGGTCAAATGTATCCTTCCACAATTTTTCCTACTACTTTTCACTCTCTCAATTTTTCTCCTATATACTCTTTTCCAGCCCCCTCTGAGGCATGCCCAGGACATGCCCAACCTAGCTCCAGACTGGGCTTAACAAAAAAAAAAAAGTCAATACTGCCATCTAGTGGCTTTTTTTTTTTTCCACATTACACTTGGTTGCTCCACAATTGGGCTCCAAAGTTGGCTGAAAAGCCAAAAATCGCAAAAATTGCTGTACTTTTTAAATGCTACAGATCAGAAAGTTTAGGGAATTCAAACTTGAAATTTTTTTTGTGACCATTCCTGATACCTCTCATGGGTAATCCACTTTAATCTTGTTTGTATCTTGGCAGGAATGAGAAGAAAAATTTTTTTTTTTTATTTTGCTCGTTTTTCGTTTTACGGAAAAAATAGCAATTTTGAAGTCCATGGTTCACCATGTGCGCAATTGACCACATCCTTCAAATCTTTACCATAGATTGCTATAGTTGTCAACTTCATCTGACAAAAAAATTGGGATGGTGTTCAGCCTAGTTTTTTACTGCAATTTTTTTAATGATGTTACCGGCCAACTTTGGAGCCCTATTGTGGAGCAACCAAGGTAGATACACCCAATCTGACCAGAAATTCTGATTCTAGGGGAAAAGTTGGCCAGGGAAACCAAAAATCTGATCTGTAGGTTAAATAATAGAGGAGCAGTGGAAGCCCAAAGTTGGACGAAACACAATTTTGTCAAAATTAAAAAAAAAAAAAAACTTAAAATTGTGACAGGCCATCAATTCAAAACTATTAGGGATATTGTCTAATACTTGGTATTATTTCATAAGTCTACCAGAGGTACCCATATGAATTTTTT
Source organism: Gymnothorax javanicus (assembly GCA_029692085.1). Taxonomy (NCBI): domain Eukaryota; kingdom Metazoa; phylum Chordata; class Actinopteri; order Anguilliformes; family Muraenidae; genus Gymnothorax; species Gymnothorax javanicus. The sequence continues at coordinate 22,482,372 of CM056199.1, forward strand.
GAGAAATTTTCTGAGGGGGTCATCTGGGAGGGTCTGGATGCTTAGATATGGACTGACCCTTAAATGATGAATTATATACATATTTTAATTTGCAACGTGTAGTGAAGTGGCCAGTGTCAAAGTCACGAAGAAAAAGTATACTTTTTATCTTTTAAATACAGTAGAGTAGAAGTCCCGGTAAAAAAAAAAAAAAAACTCAAGTAAAGTACAAATCCTCAAAACAACTACTTAAGTACTGTAACGAAGTTGCTTACATGTACTTCTTTACTATACACCTCTTGTGTGTATGCGCGTATGCCTGCATGTGATGTGATGACTATAAAGCTCTCTTTCTCGTACTTTTTCTAACTCGGTGTCTCCCCTAGACGTAGAAGTCAAATAGTACAACATACTGTAGCCTATGCAACCGTGAGCAGGCAGTTACCTTGCATCTTACATTAAGTGGTATCGGTGCATGGTATCAGCAAATGTGGACGAGTACGAGTACGAGCATATTAACGCAGTATCGGGCAGATACCCGATACTGGTATCGGTATCGGTGCAACACTAGTTGTAATGGAACCATTTCTATGTGGATCTTGAGGTATGCTTTGGGTCACTGTCTTGTTGAAAACTCCACCCAAGGTCAAGTTTCAGCCTTCTGGGGGAGGCAACCAGATTGTCAGCCAAAATATCCTGTTACTAGGAAGAATTCATTAGGCCGTTAATCTTAGCGAGTGGCCCTAGACCTTGTGAATTAAAACAGCCCCAAATCATTACTGACCCACCATCATATTTCACCATGGTTATGAGGTGATCCTCTTATTATTGCATCTCTGTTTTGACGCCAAACATGCCAATGCTATATCTGACTGAAAGCTGCAATTTTGGTCTCATCTGACCAAAGCATTTTATTCCAGTCATAACTTAAATGACATTTCCCAGCGCTTACTTCTGTGTCTTCTGGTCAAAAAAGGCTTTCTTCTGGTAACCCTTTCAGAAAGCCTGTGGTTGTGGAAGTGGCACCTGACGGTGCTTTTTTAAACCTGGTGACCCCAAGATGTCACCAAGGCCTGCAATTTTTTCACAGTGATTCTTGGGGATTTTGTTGTTTCTCTCACCATCCTCCTCAGTATCCCGAGGGTCAAAATGCAGTTGCTTCCTCTACCCTTAACCTCTTACGCCCTGAGCCTCTGGTTCGAAAATGGCATGCCCAAAATGAAATGAGTATATCTCTACTCGGTCCATTTGAATAATCTTGGTATCATAATAAAGATAACACCATTTGGGATTTATGGGTGTAAAAATCAGTATATATGTCACTGAGTCAGAGTAAATAAAGATGTAACACAGCATAAATGAAAGATCTCATTTGCGTCTCACAAAGTTTTACTTCTATCCCATGTCAACTTATTTAGTGGCAGTCTGAAACCTCTAAAAAAATTTTAACCCAGAATCTCATCATTATCTGTGCCAAAGTTTATTCTAATCAAGTAAATCAGGGCAAAATTAGAGAGGAATGTCTAGATGGCTTCTCCAAATTGGCAATTCAGGTACCTTGTGTTCCATTTCAGATTTCTCAGATACCGAACTGTAAAACTCATTTAATTTCACTTATATGTCATTACAGGCATACATTCCATCCAAATACAACCACTTTTTTATTTTTTTTAATTTTTAATTTTTTTTTATTTTTATTTCTGCCAGTCCTGTACACATTTTCCCATTCAAAGAAAATACATACAAATAAAATGAAGTTTTGACTCCACTGGAGCAGATTCATTAAAAAAAACAAGCAAATGAACAAAATTATAAATACAAAAATATAAATTTAAAATGATAAAAAATCAATAAGAATAAAAACCCCAGTAATTACTTGGACAAGAATAATGCTTTTACTGCCTAAAGAAGAACATGTCATCATGGATTTCGAATCCTAGATTTCTAGATGCAAGCTCTTTGCCCTAACCATTAGACTATCCAGCTGGCCAACTTGCTGCCGTCAAATTGCCCATATAAAGAGTGAGTAAAATACACTTAACAAAAATATAAATGCCCCATTTGACACTTTTAAACTTCAATTAGCATTAATGGTTTTACAATATGTTAAGTCATACACAATTCATTTATATTGTTCAATATGCAACAGATTACTGTTCATTAAAGCAAGATAGTGGCGTATGGCAATCAGGGATACTCGTAGACACGGTTGGGATCATGATGAGGACGACGAGCGTGTAGGTTCGCTTCTCTCAGGTGGTTCCAGACAGTTTGAGGTGTGATACCTCTGCTGTGCAGAACAACTGTTTCATCTGCTGTGCGTGTTGCTGGTCTGAAGCGATCACGCAAGTGGAGAAGCCGGATGTGACGATCTTGTGCTCGTGTGGTCACACATGGAGGACGAGGGTGAGGTCGATTTGCTGTACTGCCAGTCTGTCTAAAACAAATTCTTAAACGCCCAATTGTCCAATAGTGAACATTCAGCTGTGCAGTGATTCATCTTTGGAATTTTGAAGTAATTGCCCTGACAGTGCTCAGTGGCATATTCAATCGTTTGTAAATCTTCTTGTAGCCATTACCAGATTTATGAAGATCTATGACCTTCTGCCTCCTTTCAACTGACAGTTGTTTTGTTTTCCTGATGGCGTTGGATGACAAAGGGATATTGCATGTGTGTTAGCTCATTTTTATACAGTAGTGTGCAGTGATGATTACATATCACCACTTTCATCTAAAAGGGGTCGTAATATATTACTTCTCTGTAATTTTTTGGTGAAAATGTATTGAAAAATGCTACTGTTGGCAATGAGTACAAAAAAAATAATTCCCACAAGAATATTGAGCTGAAAATATGGGTAATTAAAAAAAACACTGAAAACCTCAATTTTTTAAAATTGAAAGATGTCACAAATTTTATATTTTTGACAATTGCATAGCCTGAACGCATGCTTGAAGGCTCATTCTGTAATTATTGATGCTAAAAGAATTTGTTTAAACTGGTTTGAGGCAACATTATTCTGCAAAATTATCTCTGAGGGTGAGTTGTTCCAGTGTGTAAGGTGACAAGAAGTTTGAGCAGTGTCACAGTGTTAAACACAATGGCACAATGGAAGGAGCTCTCTGAAATTGTTTGTTGCTGCATTGTGGCCTTGCATAATACTGAAGATGTTAAATGCTGCAATGGCAGTGTAACAAACACAATCAAGCATTTCAAAGAGACCAGTTCGCTGAAAATTAGTGGCAATAGAGGTGCAAAACAGAAGTTAAGTGCCTCTGCTCTTCGTTATCTGTGTATGACAAGTTAAAAAAAAAAAAAAAAATCTGGGGTTAACAGCATGACAAGTCCATGATGATATTAATAGCGCCAGAAGTGAAGAGATGAAAGTATCAAGATCTCCTATTTCCACTTGTCTTGTGTGAAAATGGTCTGATTGGTTGTGTTGCTTCCAAGATGGCAACATCAAAAAAAGACTTGAGTTTGCCATGAAATTCAAGGATTGGACAATAATGGACTGGAAACAAGTCCTTTGGACCGATTAATCAAAATTTGAAATTTTCTCACCCAAACGCAGAACTTATGTGCGGCATAGAGTTGGAAAACGTTCCAAAAATGACTGCTTAACCCCTTCAGTAACATGGAGGTGGTAATATTATGGTTTGGGGTTTAGTCTGCTCAAAAGGAGCCAGTGATCTCATAAAAATCCACGAAATCATGGATCAAAAGAAGTATCACAGCATCCTTGTGAGGCATGTATTGCCATCTGCAAAGAGACTGATAAGTCGGGGATTTTATTTTCAAGAAGATAATGACTCTAAACACACTCCTGAGTTGTACAAGAATGATCTCAGTCGGAAAGAAACATCTGATGACATAAAAGTTATGGCTTGGCCTGCTCGAAGTCCAGACCTTAATCTGATTAAGCAAATCTGTTGTAACATCAAAAGCATCTCTTTAGAATGAACTTCAAACCATATGAAATGGTTTAGCAAGTGAGGAAAGAAAAAATATGTGATAACGATGCCTGAAAGATTAAATTCTGTCATCAAAGCAAAGGGTGGCCACACTAGATATTGACTTTTTTTTTTTTTTTCGCTCAAAAAGGTATTATTATTTTTGTTTTTACTATATATTGTTATATTTACTTATTTTCATTTATATTATCCAATATTACGTGAAATAAATACTTGAGGAATACTTGGTTTCTGATTTACTTTCATTTTGTTCATCGTTGAATTATCACTGCACACTACTGTACCCGAGTGAAACACGAAGTGATGTAATGGCTCAATATAGTTCCTTAACACTTAGATAAAAATTTAAATAAGTGGAATTTAATACCTGGTTTAATTTTGGTAGATGTTATTTACAGTAATCTTTAAGGGTGCCATTAATTGTGAAACTAATTTTTAATTAAATCAGTAAATGTTTTTGGTTGGTTCCATGGGAACATTAATATTGTACACATGTTGTTATTTCAAGTTTCTCCATAAGTACATTTTTTAGAATTTTTTCAAGTATTGTAAGTGCACTGCCAGTCAGGGGTGCCAGTAATTTTGGAGCTCACTGTGTATTATCTGGAGCCCATTGTATATTAAAGTTGCATGCAGAGCATCTTAAAAAAATAAAAAGCTACCTTTCATCCTCAGCAACACGACATTAAAATGATACATTTTAACAATAAGAAAAAGTATTTAAAAAAATGAAATTAAAGGTATGCAAATATTGGCCATGCATGCGGCAACTGCAATGAATTAATTAATAGCACAGACGGGTTCCCCAGAAGTGTGTGCGCTAACTCGCCAGACAACACTTATGTTCAAAACATCAATTGCGGCCCAGCTGGTGGCCAAACAGTGGCCCAACAGTTTTTTTTTTTGAGTCTGGAAAATATTTTAGAATGACGTAATACAAAACACTGGAATAAAGTGATACCAGTGATGATAATTTAGCCAGGATGATCAAGCAGGTCAACTGTTGTAAATTAGTTATTTTCCACACCCTGCATTAAAGGCCCACACCCACATTAAAATAGTGGTTGCATTTCATGCCCTGTCCCGTCAAGAAGCAGACAAGCAACCTTGGACTGCGGAACGTTTCCCTGCTGCTCCCTGATGTTTGCCCACCGATCAAACTAGACGCCAAAATTTATTTACAACGGTTTTAGATCTCTTGTCTACGGGTTCTTCCTCTCTCGCTTTTCTTGTTGAGGCTGTCGAGTAAACTATATACTGAAACTTTGCTATTTACAAAAATCAAAATCAACCGTGTTTAATCAGTGCATACATGAGTCATGCTGTGGTGCTGACCACGTTTGTGCAGTTCCAGACATTATACTGTATATCACGTGATGGCATGTCGTTTCAATGAAGCCATGGCCGTTTGGGCTTGAAAATATCATTCTGGCTAAGGGATGCATTTCTTATTTTAATTTTTTAATACTTTTACATTTTGATGGAATGTGTAATTTCAGTGTCATGTTTGTTAAAATATTCTGTATTCATCTTTAAATGTTATCTTCCTTTATTCCATTTTCCACCACCATAGGAAGATGTTGGATCTTCGCCTGTCTCAATGCAATGCGTCTTCCCTTCATGAAAAATTTCAACCTTGAAGAGTTTGAGTTCAGTCAGTCCTACCTCTTCTTTTGGGACAAGGTAAGGTAGTGGTGTTTATAACATATATGACTGGGTCATTGTGGTATTTTCTACTTTACAGAAAATATATTAGAACGCTTTCAGCCCGGACAACAAAGGTATATTCCGAATCTTCGATTCCCCACTAAGTCAAATGTGACCATGTAATGCATGATTACAGTGGTTTTGGTAAAAAATGTTAAACACGAATAAGCTAATTGATAGCTTTGAAACTCATCATAAATTGACCAAATAAATAGATTTGTTCCTTCAGTGGTTATAAATGCTGTTCACAAATTTTTGAAGGGTCCAATTAAAGATGTTGAAATTTTTGCATTGACATGGAGGATCCATGGTAGCAACAGTGGTTGCGGCATTGTTATCGGTGCATCCATAATATCCCCAAAATTAACTTGAATAATTGATCGACTTTTCCTTCGTAACTTACTAATGAATGGGACCGAGTAGTTAAATTTTATGACGCAAAACATTTCAGTCTGGGACCTGATTCCTGTATCTGGCTTCCCCCTCTAACCCTTCAATTGTTATCATTTCAGTTTCTCTCAAAAACCCCTTGTAGGTCATTCATTTGTTTCCCCCTCCATTTAATTTTCTGTGTCCAATCAATACAAAGTCTGTACTCTAAAGAACAGTCCGCTTTGTTCAGGTGTACATTTGCAAGTGCCCATTGTCAGGGCCACTCTTCTGACACCAGGGGAGCCACAAATATCAGCTGTCTCTTCATTTGTAACTGAGGTACAATTATGTCCATGCAAATTGAATATCAGTATAAAGTGGACAAAAGACAATTGGCTTCATCATTCGGTTCCATGACAATATTGGCGAAGTCGGAAGGATCGCTGAACTAGGTAGGCCTTCACCTCCTGGCTTCAGAGAAATAGTCTGCTGGCAGAACAAAGCAAATGAGGCATAGAACCTTTCCTTCCCTTATGTTTCTCTAGTGCAGTGGAGTGGAAGTCCTGACGGTAAAACTTAACTCTGCTGATTCTGTGTTTCTGAGTGCTGCACAACTAAATAGCTGCCAAGAGTAGGCCTACTGAAGGAAACAAACAAAAAATTTGAACTCATGAGTGTGCTTAAGGAGTTAATAAGAACTTCAGGTAGTTAGCGGGAACTACCTTTGCATTTCAAGGCTTGCAGTCTGTCAGCTTCTAAGATGAGTTGCATAATCTCCAGACTCATAGAAAGGCAAGTTTGTACAGCGCTCCATGTACAGTAAGATAAGTTGATATAGCACTATTTTACCAGTGTGATGCCCCCTTGTGGGGTATCAAGTAGTTGCCTGCATTAACCTTCGTCACCAGGAAGAAGTAATTGGAGCAAAGTTTCTTATCCATTGCTGGAAAAAAACTTGGGGATATATCTTAAATGTTTCCTGTGCCACTGTCAATGGAGACGTATTCTGTTTGTGGGGTATAGTCCACCCTATTTGGTTTAGAGGGGAAAAAAAATAAGAGCTTATATAGTCTGTGGAGAAACTGTTAGAAATTAATCTGTTTTAGTCTGAGGTTGAAGAAGACAAAGCATTAGGGAATTGGACTCATGAGAGATTCTGGGAATCACGCATTTTGTTCGAGTGTTCATTTGGAGTGAACCAGTGAAAATGTTTGTGATTATGATTTCTGGGTTTGGTGCGAAGAGTATGAGTGATACAAAAATAGGTTGGGAGGATGCAATGAAATTACATAAAAAGTTTATAGGTAATGAAATACAGCTGAGAAAGGCAAGATAGTCACCTCACTCCAAAAGCCATATTCGAGTATGCTTCACAGTTAATAAAGACGATGAACAGATGCAAATTATGTGCTCTGGAAAAGTTAAATACAACATTAAAACGTATTTTAGAATTGAATTTGAACTGTCCTTAAGAGGAGAGCCTCTGAATAGCCTATCATATGTATTAGCCCCATGCTCACAATTAATCTGTTGATATTTCTACCATGTAGTACAAGGCGTTTGAATGTCATGGAATAGAAAAGTTATTAACATCCAAAAGCCCAACATCCTCCTAGCAGTAATGTTGGTGCGACAGGATTTTCGATAGCGTGCCGTGAGCTACCGACCCTTAAATGCTTAATTTCTTTCTAGCTGCTCCTGTTTAAGATCGCTTGATTAATCATCAAACATTTTATTCACTGAATAATCAAGACCAATAGATAAGCCTGTAATTTTTGAGGAATTATGAAGGAATGACAGAGATCACTGATGGACTTTATTGACAGTATACATGAGCTAACCACTGGGGACCCCAATCCACAGTCTTGGCAATGTCAGGCCCCTGGGCCCCTTGGTGCTTACAATGTGAGGCCCCCCAAACCCCTGGTGCTTAGAACTTGAGCTGACCCCTTGGGCTCTCTGTGCTTCAGCACTTACAGTGTTAAGGCCCTAGAGGCCCCTCCAGTTGGAGGATTTCCATTCCGGGCGGTGGGGGAACTTAAGTATGAGGCAGGGCCTTTTTATCAGATCGTCCCTTCCCCCCAGCCCTTCATGCATCGTGTCTCCATTACAAGTGGGACCCCAGCAGGACCCACCAAACTCTGGAGAGAGTGTGAATAGCTAGTTGGCTAACATGCTAGCACTTGCATTGAAAATAGATGTAAGCGTTAGCATCCCAGATGACCCGTCCACCATACTTGAACCAGGAGACTGGTGTTTTTCAGGAATGCTCTGAAGGCCCTGCCCTGAGGTAAGGACTAAAATCGTTCCTGAAAAAAGTCCCGAGACCGTTCCTTCGAGTGTAGACATGCAAAACGACCCAGTTCCTGTTAAAAAGGATTTGGAACTACTTGTAATGGAGACCTCCCAAGTGTTAAGGCCCTGTAGACCCCTTGGCATTTAAAGAGTGAACTGACCACTAGGAGCCCCAGGGGGCTTCTGGGAATCTTGTGTGTGAGGGACGGAGGCTAAAACATGCAAGCCATTTGCTGTAGTGGCTGTTTTTTCCCCTTTAAAACCCTGCACTATCTTCCGCACAGCGAAACGGCGAAGCGAATTTCGCCCAATGAAACTTCACTTTGGGAGAATCTTATTTTGGTGAGAACTAGTTTGGCTATAGGTATGTTTTTCCAGTTGCAATATGGTTAACAAACTGCTATTTTCTCCAGTCCTCGTTTTAAAATGGATAAACCATATTGTTCAAGTCTTAAAATGCCGCTGGATGGTCACAGCCTTAATGCTGACGAGTTTTTTTCACACGCTGCAGTCACTATGCACATTTTGCTCCTTATCCACACACAGATGGGGTAAAGTTTTTTGGAAGACAGATGTCAGACTGACATTGAAATCGCTGTCTCGTACTCAATGGAGTGCTCGGCAGAGGTATATAGTAACAAAGTACATGTACTTCGTTACAGTACTTAAGTAGTTTTTTTGAGGATTTGTGCTTAACTTGAGTTTTTTTTTTTTTAAACCGTGACTTTTACTTTTACTCTACTACATTTAAAACATAAAAAGTATATTTTTACTTCGTTACTTTGACACTGGCCACTTCGTTACTCGTTAAAAATTAAAATATGAATGTAATTAATCAATTAAGTATTGTCTGGATTTGGCGTGTTCGAGAAGAACAACGGTGCTCGGCGGGGTATCTTAACCCCTTTGAGCAGGTGTGTCCGTCAGCAGACATGGAGCTGGAGATTTATGCACGCAGTTACAATATTCTATCACTAGATGGCACACCCGGATCAGTTATTTAATATTCACAAGCAAGCCAAGCTAGAACACGGTTTAGAATATGGATGAGTTCACTCCAATCCCTGTTTTTCAGGAGTTGCGTGAATTAAACTCCTCAGCTAAGCCTGATGTGCAAACTGCTCAATACACTTGCTCATAGTATCTATTCAGCAGTTCAAAAAAATTATCTCTTGCTACAGAAAAAATCGTTGTCCTCTGTAGCAACCACTTCAGCTACAGTGAGCCAATAGGATCCCAATTAGTAGTTAAGAAAAATCAGCTTTCCGAAGCAAAAGCTGGACATGGTATTGATTCTATGTAATTCTACTATTAATTATTGTCAATTATAGCGGTTTTTTAAACTGCCAGTAAACTCAATGAAGAAGAAGAAGAAGTATATAAAGGAGAGACTGCCTGTTTGTTTTTTGAATACTGTATCTTTCATTCACCTGAAAATTGATTAAAGAGCACAAGGAGAGAACAATGCTTTGCTTCTTTCTATGCGTAGTACGAAAAAATACTTTGTGCTTGTACTCGCACTTTTGATACTTAAGTATATTTTTTCACAAGATACTTTTGGTACTTAAGTACATTTAATGTGAGCCACTTTAAGACTTTTACTCAAGTAATTTTCTTTTGGGTGACTTCAACTTTTACCAAAGTAACTTTCAGTTATGGTACTTCTACTTTTACTTAGTTATTTTTATCCAGTACTTTATACACATCTGGTGCTCGGGCAGAATCAACCAAGGCACTGCGGAAAAATTACACCCACATCAGAGAGGCCTTAGGTTGTATTTAAAATGATAATGATGAGAAACGAGATAATCAAATTGAGGTTGCTGGACTGTGCGCTAGATTGGACATTGCTGGCCTGCTGATAAAACCTTGTATCTTCAAAATGATAAACTTTACAGGAGAGCATCAAAAATGTTTAATTTTGCATGTAAGAATGCAGTTGAGCATGGCGGAAAAAATAAAGCCCCCAAATTACGACTTGCCCCCGTGTACTTCAAAAGTCAGTAGCTCGAAAATTTTTTGCATGATCCAAGAACAATTTGGCATTGGTTCATTAAATATGTCGCAGTTACTGTGCTGAAACTTTCCGCTGAATCTGAAGGGGTAACGCGGGAGCCACTTGAAATTAAATGGAATGACCCTATTCTAACAGTAAGAAAGCTTTCTAATAAAAGAAAATGATTGAAAATGGGAAAAGATGACTTATCATCAGTTAAAAGGTATTTTTTTTTCTGCTTCTTCTGTTTTCAACCGAGCATTTGCCACTGGTTCGGCCCTGCGTGACCACAAGCTGATCTGTTGAAGTTCATCAAAATTTATTTAGATACAGTCTGCCTCCATTATTTGTACACAATCAAATTCAGAGAAAAACAAATATTTAAAGGTCCGGTATTGTGCTCTTAATGACTCAAGAAATTTCCCTGTTGTATGTATGTAAAACAAGATTTTGAAACTGATCATCCATGTACTGTTTGGTGTGGGTAATAAGTCAATAAAAATGAGATTCTGTTCTGATTCCTCATTGGCTGTCTCATGCAGGCAGACCTTATTTTTCTTATTTATTGGTTTGTTTATTTATTTATTATCCGCATTCCTGTGCTTGTTTTCTTCAGATGGAAAGGTGCTACTACTTCTTGCATGCTTTTGTTGAAGTGGCTAAGAGGAATGAGCCTGTTGATGGGCAGCTGGTCCAGTTCCTGCTCACTAATCCTGTCAACGATGGGGGGCAGTGGCACATGCTGGTCAACCTCATTGGTGAGTCACCGCCATCCTTTCCAAACCATGCTCCATCTTCACAATCTCTCCTCTATGTTTCTCTTTCCTCTCGTTGGTTGCTGCATCTACAGTCTACTTGGATTGAGGTATTTTGCGGGTATTCAGATCAACCAGATCGATTCATACAGCAATTACTGGTTTCACTCTAAATGCAGCGCTTCATTTTCACAGTTCAGATTTTTTTTTTAAAGATTATTTTTGTTGGGATTTTTACCTTTATTTCACAGTTACAGAGTAGAGAGAGACAGGAAAGTTGGGGAGAAGAATGGGGATGACATGTGGCAAATGACCCGAGTCGAAATCAAACCCAGGTCGCCGCGTGAAGAACACAGCCTTTATGGTGCGCGCGCTTAGACCAATGTGCCACCGGGGCACCCCCCACAGTTCAGATTTTAACCAAAGTATCAACCAGGTTTTTGCCTGCAGAATTTAGTCTGAATATTAAAATTGGAAGTACTGAACTACAGATTCCAGGTTAGTAGTGTCTTCAAGGACTCTTGGATAGAGCCGTCCAGTAAAAACTTTTTTTTTTTTTTTTTTTTTGCAAATTCAAATTCATATTCACCTATAATGAAAAAGCAGTCTGATATATATATATATATATATATATATATATATATATGGGCACACAAAAGACAAAATTGTGGATTTACTTCAGCTGGATCATCTTTGTTGACAAACACTGAGAACTTGATGTTTGTGCAATTAGGGAGAGGGAAGTTGGGCAGGTCAAGCGAGGCTGCAGTAGGGAACAGGGCACACAGATCAAGCTGGTTGGTGTAAACTCTACAGGACTGTCCTATTTGTGATGTGGGAAACACTTAGAATTTAAAATGGCATGTTGCAGATGCTGAAGTGGAAAGGAGCGGTCTAATGGCTCACAGCTGAACTAGGGGTCTTCAAAGTCAACCTTCTCTGGATTGTTAAGAAGGAGACCACTTTACAGATAGACTGAATGGGAAGAAAGTATTTTCTGTGATATGGGTCTCACAAGGTGTTTTTCATATGTTTGGCAGAAAAGTATGGAGTCATCCCAAAGAAGTGTTTCCCTGAGTCATCTAACTCTGAGTCCTCTGGGAGAATGGATGATATACTTAAACACATGGTAAGTTATATACCATGTAACACTAATGTGAACTTCAGAAAAAAAAAAAAAAAAAAAAAACATGGATTTACAGTGAGGTGCAAAAATTTGGACACCCCTGGTTTAAATGTTTGTTACAATTAATCTCCAAGTGATTGAAAGCAAACCTGAACACTAAATGCTACAAAGTTAAACATGACACATTTCATCACATTTTAAAGCAAGGTTTCTTTTAATTTTAATTTTTCTGAGTTTTTAAATGATAAGAAAGGAAAAAGGGCCCTGTGAAAAATTTTGGGAATCCCTTTGGATTATTGTTACCTTTTAAGAAGATGATTACTAAGGCCCAGACCCAGGTGATTTACTCAATAGGGCTTCATTGAGTCAGGTGAATATAATTCCAGGGTTGAACTATATATTCTGAAGTAACTCCATGCCTTCTAAAGTATCCAACTGTGGTGGCTGTTGTGTCTGGTGTTAAAATCCATGTGTTCCTCTAAACAGTTGTCCAAGGATGTCAAAATCAAGATAATTCACTTCCGCCAACAAGAAGAGGGCTACAAAAAACTCTCTCAACGTTTCAAACTACCCATTTCTACTGTCAGAAACATCGTGAGAAAATGGAAAATAAATGGAACAATTGAAGTCAAGGCAAGATCTGGAAGACCAAGAAAAATTTCAGATAGAATGGCCCGAGATCTGGCGAGAAATGCTCAGAAGAACCAACACATCACTGCAAAAGAGCTGCAAAAGAAGAGTAGCAGACACAGGTCCAGTTGTTCACAGGACAACAATACAGTGTACCTTAAACAACAAAGACCTACATGACAGAGTTGCAAGAAAGAAGCCTTTCCTACGACCTCAACACAAAATTAAGTGTCTTAAGTATGCAAAAGAGGACCTTGAGAAGCCTCAAGCCTATTGGAACAATGTGCTTTGGACTGACGAAACCAAAATTGAACTTTTTGGCCACAACCAAAGAAGATATGTTTGGAGAAAAAAGGGTGAAGCATTTATAGAGAAGAAATGTTGCCAACTGTTAAGTATGGAGGTGGATCCATTATGCTTTGGGGCTGTGTAGCAGCTGGGGGCACAGGCAATATTGTGCAGGTGGAAGGAAGAATGGATTCCACCAAATATCAAGACATTCTAGATTCTAATGTTCAAAGCTCAGTCCAGAAATTGAAGTTGAAGAGACGTTGGGTATTCCAGCAAGACAATGACCTGAAACATACCTCAAAATCCACCCTGAAGTACCTCCAGGAAAGACAGATGAAGGTTTTGGAATGGCCATCACAGTCCCGGGACTTGAATATTATTGAAAATCTGTGGAGAGACTTCAAACATGCCATGAATGCAAGGGGGCCAAAGAATATTTCTGAGCTAGAGGTGTTTTGTCAGGAAGAATGGGGAAAATTCCAAACAAAGTGGGCTGAACCTGCCACACAAAACCAATACAAAAATTATATGATCAATTTATTCTAAGGGGCTACCCTGAGACTTGGCTTAACTCAGCTTTATCCAACGCTCGCTCCTATACCTCACTCACAAGGCCACCCTCTAAAAAATCTCAATCCAATAACCTTATATGCTGTACTACCTATAGCTTTTTTAGCAAACAAGTTAAGGATATTATAACCAGACACTGGCATATTTTATCTGCTGACGATGTGGGCAAAAGTTTGTTTTCTAATTTGCCTCTTTTTGCTCATTCCAGGGGCCGCAACATCCATGACGTGCTGGTGCGTGCAGATATTTTTAATGCTGGACAAGGAGGCAGGATGGATGGCCCTAATGGCTTCTTTCCTTGTTGTCACTGTACTTCCTCCATAACAATAAGAAAACTAGTATGTTTGTCAGTCATAATACCAAAAAAGAATACAAAATTCAGAACTTTATAATCGTATAAGAGAAAATATTTGGCGCTCCCAGGATAAAAAAGTTTCCAAGAAAATGTAAAGCGGGTGCTCTTGGAAGCGTGGGATAGGAGAGTAAACCAAAAATATGAGAATTCCAGGCACTCAGAAAATACATATATAATATATTTTCTGAGTACCTGGAATTCTCACATTTTTGGTTTACTTATAAATTTATTACTTGTCGTTCCACTAATGTCATTTACCTTCTTTCATGTCCTTGCGGTTTACAATATATAGGCAAAACTAATCGCCAACTTAGAACTAGAATCAATAAACATAGAAGTTCTATCCACAGAGGTGATCTCAAATCCCCTGTGGCTGGACACTTCCAGGAAGCTAAACATCCAGCCTCTTCATTTAGATACAGTGGCATTGACAGGGTAAACCCTAGTCGTAGATATACAGATATAGACACTAAACTTCTTCAGTGTGAAAGCAGATGGATCTATCTTCTCAAAACTGAACAGCCTGTAGGTCTTAATGAAACACATAACTTATCTTGTTTTCTATAGGCTGTCTGTTCCCTTCCACATCTGCATGCACCAGCATGTCCTGTTCATATGTACGCAGATTTTGGCATTTTAAATTTGTGCTATTGTAATTGATTGAGAATGGTACCCTCTATATTATATTCACCTGATCTGACTGTGGCTAGTACCACTTTGTAAGTAGGTCTCATTTCCTTAACGCATTTCAGCTGATTGATTGATTGATTGATTGATTGATTACACCTGCTTAGGAACTTTCCTGTCTTTATCTATGTTGTGAAGTACTCATGTCATTTGCTCTAATGATAGTCTAATGGACTTAAATGTTTGCTGTGGTCAGTTTTAATCCCACTTGGCCAAAAGGCCCAAGGGGCTTATGATCTGCTCGGGGTCTTTAGTGGTGGTCTGTCGTGCATGCGTCTGTGCGTGCTTGCGTAAACCTTTGGCTTGTCTGCGCTCTAGCGTCTTCAGTTTGTGACCAATCCTTTTCATATTTCACATGTGTATGTGTGGTCATAAGGTCTACACCTAGTTCGATTTTGAGCCGAATCGGACCAATACTTTGGCCAATAGGGGGCGTTCCATTTTGGCCATGTTTGGCCAAGTGGGCGCAGTGGCTTTGCCACTATTTTTTAAGATCACTTTTTGTTTGAGCACTGGGCACATTTTTGTTAGTGCACCATGTCCTAATTAAAGTTTGACTTTTGGCATTGATCTCAGCCTTTGTATTGGTTTTGTGTGGCAGGTTCAGTCCACTTTTTTTGGTGTGTGGGTATCTTCTTAGTGGCCCTTTTACTTGTTTCCAGTACCAACGCACCCAGGACAAACTTTTTCTAGTTGGCGCAGTTCCACAGCCTTCTGATGAAAAATTCCAAAGACAAGAATTGAAAGACTCATAGCTGGCTACAGGAAGCATTTGCAAGCTGTTATAGCTGCCTGAGGAGGAGTTACAAAGTACTAGCTGACAGTGTTCCCAAACTTTTGCACAAGGCCTTTTTCCTTGTTTTATTATTTTGAAACTGTAAAAAGTTAAAAATAAAAATTATTCTTGCTTTAAAATGTGATGAAATGTGTCATGTTTCACTTTGTGGCATGTAGTGTTCAGGTTTGCTTTCAATCACTTGGAGATTAATTGTAACAAACATTTAAACCAGGGGTGCCCAAATTTTTGCACCCCACTGTACTTTGCATCTTAATACTTTACCGGGAAATAATTTTAGAAAAACCTTCATAAAATCTTCAGTAAATGTATTGATAAGAAATTTACCTAAACTTTATAAATTTCCTGTTTCCTTGGATGTCAGCTGATGCTGTAAATGTGATACATTTGGTTGAACAGACAATGCTGTATTTATTGGTGAAATTGGAAACCTTAATGCTGCTTTTATTTTTGTGTGTTTCAGATGAGGGCAAACTATATGAAGTTGAGGAAAATGGTGGCCAATAACTCTCATGAATCACAGCTGAAAGAAGCCATTGACAGCATGATGGAGGAGGTGAGTCAATACTGTCTGTTGGCGGAGCTTGGACAATTAATGCTGTTGAACCTGTTGAGATGGATGGCATCCCTTCTGTGGAACAAAAAAGACTGTAAGTTTAAAAGGTTTCTACCTCGGCCTAAGCCACACGTGCAACACTCTGCCAAAACTCGAAAAAAAGGCAGGAAATTAAATGCCGCATTGTTTCACACTCTTCCCTCGATGATACCCCCCCCCCATTCATCGAGATGCGATCCCCCCGCTCCTTTATTGCCCAAAAATGATCTCACAGTTTCTTTTTCTTTCGCTCTGACCTCTCCTATTGATGCTAAACTGAGTTATTCTTTGGCCAATAGATACAATCGTGTGTGTGTGTGTGTGTGTGTGTGTGTGTGTGCTCTTAGGTGTACCGAGTGGTCAGTGTGTGCCTGGGAAGCCCCCCCAAGATGTTTACCTGGGAGTACAGAGACAAGGACAAGAAGTTCCATCAAATGCCCCCTCTCACACCCCTGAAGTTCTACAATGACCACGTTAAGCCGCTGTACAACATGGAGGAAAAGGTAGGGCGCTCTCTGAAACCCCTGGTAACAGGAGTGGCTCCTCTCCTCCGATGCACCTCTCTGTGGGTGAATCGATGCATGATATGGATGTCCCTCTGTGCTCACTGTAGGTCTGCCTGGTGAATGACCCCAGAGCCCAGAACCCCTATGAGAGGATATATACCGTGCAGTTCCTGGGGAACATGGTGGGCGGCCGCAAAACTCTGTACAACAACCAGCCCATTGAGGTGTTGAAGAAGGCCGCAGCCAGCTCCATCAAGGCCGGAGAGGTGTGTGTGTGTGTGTTTGGCGCGTGTGTGTGTGTGTGTGTGTGTGTGTGGGCATACGGGTATGTGTATGTTTTTGTGTACATCTGTGCATTCATGTCTGCGCGAGTGTGTCTACTCTTGTTTGTGGGTGTGCGTCCATAGTTTGTCCGTATTGTCAAGGCAGTCAAGGTTCAAGCCTTTCATTTCACTAATGTTTTTACTCAGGTTGCTCTAAGTAAGCTCTGTCATCGTTAAAGCTCCATATTCAATTTTGTTTGAAGTGCGTACAACACATGTTCTGTCCTGCAGGCGTTGTGGTTTGGCTGTGACGTGGAGCAGCACTATGACAAAAAAAAGGGAATCAATGATATGAACTTGTGAGTATTTGTCCATCACTACCTGGGCTGCATTTCCCAAAACCATAGCTGTTAACTAACTTAGCAACTTACATAGTTCATCCATTCACAGTCAATGGTTCCAACTGCGTAAGTTAGCATCTGTGCTTTCCGGAAATGCACCCCTGTTTGGCTGGTAAACACTTAGTTTTTAATTATTTCAGTTTTTGAACCAACATTCCTGTCATCCACATTCAACTCCAGCTTGTGCGGGGTCTTGAGTTTAACAATACTGGAAAATTTTCTGTCTGGATGACAGTGTGTTTTTCTTCTGTATCTATGAGTCCTGTTTGCTCGTCTGTCTTGGACCGCCTGTAAATGACTTTCTCTAATTGGCCATTCGCAGGTTTAACTACGAGCTGGTGTTTGGGATCTCAGTGAAGGATATGACTAAGGAAGAGAGGCTGGTACTTAAGGACTCCTGCATGACTCATGCCATGGTCCTCACGGGCGTCACAGACAAGGTATTGCGCACAAATAGGCCAGGTGGGAAAGAAGGGTACTGGACAAAGTGAGAGGGTGAGGGTAGGGTGGTGGTGGGGGGGAGAGGAGGGGCCCGAGTTGTGATAATGAATAGACAGCAGAAAGAAATCAAGAGAGAAAGAGAGTGAGAGAGAGAAGGTCAGTAAGGAAAGAGTGTCGGGGTACTTAAAATGGTTGGGTACTGAAGGCCTCTATTGAGCAGTTAGGAGCCTGTTGCTCATATTCATGTATATTACATGACAATGGTTTCATAGTCACTTTTATCTATAATGACTAATATGAATGGAAAACCTTACTGCTGGGCTCAGTACAGAGGTGCTTTATCTCAGATCAAGATAAAGAAACTAACAATTAGCGTTAGTTGGCAAAAGACTGCATCTGCCTCTGCCTTTTATCTCTCTACTCTTTCTTCTCTCTCATTCCTCTTGCTCTTTTCCCCCTTTCCCTCTCTCACCTCAGGAGGGGAAAGAGGAGGGATACGAGAAGTGGAGAGTGGAGAACTCCCATGGAGAAGAAGTCGGTGACAAAGGTGAAGCCCAAAAGAAGTTCTTAAGGATTAGATCCTGCTTCCTGATACCCAGGAAACTCAGTCTCATCACACCATTTTAAGAATCCCCTCTGATACATAGAACAGCAGCAGTATCAGTGTAGGAAAATGGCTTACGTTATCTTTCTCTGTGCAACGAGAACAGGATTAATTTAATGTTATCTCATTTATCTGACTCCAGAATAATTTTTAAACTTTATCTATACTTTCAGTAATACATAAGAGCCTGCAAGTATCTATCTGTAGCTTGACTTAAAACTAGTGGCGTGCTGTCTGAAGTATAGAAGGCCTTCAATAATGTCACGTTTTAACACGATTGTCCTCACTCTGTTCCCATTTAAGATCGCCTGATTAACAATCATACAATTTATTTATTGAATAATCTAGACCAAAACACAAGCCTGACTTGATTGGAAAATTATCAGTTAAAAAAAGACAAAAGATCACGGACAAGCTATATTTACAACGGACATATAATACATGTGATATTGTAAGGATGGCAATAATCATATTTATTAATTAATTAAAAACTAGGGCTGCACGATAAACGGAATCGCGGTTATCGCAAGCGCAATAAAAGTAACTGCCACTATGAGCCAGACAGACGAGCTTGCTTATAACCTTTTCTATGACACATACCTAATACGGTCATTTGAAATGCTTCCGGGAAGAAAACTGTGATTTAAAGTCCGCTAATTACCAGCGAGATTGGACAGCTTCCATCGCCTTGGTATAATTAGCTTACCTTAAATCAATTCCCGTGTACTTTGCCTAACTTGCAATCAAGCCGTTTATTCAGCCAACTGACTCATCAAAACCAAAATGTGGCCAATAATGATTAAGAAGAGATAATGGGAAGCAGACAGACGTAACCAGGCTGCCGTGTTAGATCGAAAGAATGGTCAATAATATGAATAAATAGCAGACCTCTGAATTCCACCTCTCGTAGAATTTTTACATATCATCAAAAAGATTTCTTAAAAATAAACCATTTTAAGATGGCCTTGGTTTTTATGCGTTTCAAAATATACGCGAAGTGGAAAATTTTTGTAAAGCATATCGAACGTGAAAGTGAGAGAAATTATTTATCGCATTGCACGCAATAGACAAATGCAGCGAAGACTTGGCAAACACATTCAGGCAAACGCAGATTTGGAGCATTTTTTATTTGGTTAGTGAACAAGATTTCAAATAAAGTAATTAATGGCTGTTTATTTTGGTTGCTTTTGAGCGTCTAAATAGCCTAAAGTGAAGGTGGAAAACATTTTGTTTAAGCGTATCGAACGTGACTTGTAGAAATTGTAATTGCATTAGCACGCAGCGCCATTCAAATGTAAAACTAGAAATTATCTCGCAAACACATTCAGGTAAATTACGTGCTGAACAAAGCAAAGTTAAGGTCTGCAAAATCATCATCCTCTACCTGACAATTGCTCTCACCCCCTTCCCATTTGCTTTGCTCAATTTGCAATCAAACAGTTGATTCGCTCAATTAACGATTTAAATTGGCAGACAGTCTGATTTATTTGAATATGTTTTGTTTATAACATTTTGAAATTTAAATGACCATGAAACATGAAAGATTTGCCTAAATCTGTTTGCTAGATTATTTCTAGTTATACATTCGACTGTGCTGCGTGCAAATGCGTTAACAATTTACATGTGACGTTCGATACGCGTAAACAAAATGTTTTCCACCTTCAGTGTAGGCTATTAGACGCTCAAAAGTAACCAAAATCAAGAGCTATGAATTACTTCATTTTAAATTAATCTTGTTCAATTATCATATAAAAAATGTTACAAATTTGCGGCACAGATTCGCCTGAATTTGTTTGCCAAGTCCTCGCTGTATTTGTCTAATGCGTGCAATGCGAAAATAGAATTCCTCTCACTTTCACGCTCGAGATGCTTCAAAAAATTTTATCCACTTCGTGTATGTTTTGAAACGCTTAAAAATCAAGGCCATCTTGAAATGGTTTATTTTTTAGAAATCTTTTTAATGATAGGCTATGAAAATGAAAAATTCTACGAGAGGTGGAATTCAGAGGTCAGCTATTTATTGAGATTATTAACATTCTTTCAATCTAACATGGCAGCCTGGCTAGGTCCGTCTGCTTCTCATTATCTCTTCTTAATCATTATTGGCCATATTTTGGTTTTGATCAGTCAGTTGGCTGCATAAATGGCTTGACTGCAAGTTAGGCAAAGTACACGGGAATTGATTTAAGGTAAGATAATATTGCCAAGGCGATGGAGGCTGCCGAACCTCGCTGGTAATTAGCGGACTTCAAATCACAGTTTTCTTCCCGGAAGCATTCCAAATAACCGCATTAGGTATGTGTCATAGAAAAGGTAATAAGCAAGCTCGTCTGTCTGCCTCATAGTGGCAGTTACTTTTATTGCGCTTGCGATAACCGCGATTCCGTTTATCGTGCAGCCCTATTCAAAACTTTCTCTGAATCGCATCTCCCATTTTAGCATTTTTTTCACCAATTTAATTTCCATCAAGGTTGCACTTAACTTGATCAAAATGTTTTCAGTGTTAAAGAAGAACACATTTAAAATTGAAAATGTCCTCTGAGGCGTAATGAGCCATGTAAAACATTGACAAAAAACGGTCTCATGTATAAACCTAGCTAACAAGTATGACCCATTTTTTTTCCCCTTAGTTTCACTAGTAGGTTAGTCACATGATATTAAGCAGTTATCTTTTCATCAATCCAAATTCCAAGATACTTGTACTTCGTGAATTTTGCAATAATTGTACCATTCTTAGTAGAGGTCATGGGCTTTATCATAATCAATATTTCTGGCTGGAGAAAAACATGAATTTAGCCTTTTCTGCATAAAGAACTAATTTAGGGTTATTGAGTGCAACAGGTAAATCAGCAAAACAGCGCTGAAGGGATTAATTTGCATAATGTACAGCATCCTCAATACAGTCCAAAATGATGTCATCAGCATAAAGATGTATATTACATATATATAACATTGGCAAAGCTAGAGAGCTAGTGGAATGAGAATGACAAAGAAGACTTAGAAAATGCAGCCAAAATTTCCAGCTCCATCCATATTCAGAACAGCTTGCCTGGTGCTGGAGTATATTTCAGATCAGACTCAATGCTCTCATCCTAGAAGCTCTTGAATGTGAGTCGCTGTAAAACACACTATGAATTCTATGCTAAATTCAGGCTCATCAATACAGTTGAAGTCAGAACTTCGCACAAACTTCGGTTGAAGTGAGTAAAACCAGAAGTCTATTACTCCTAGAAGTGAACAATGGTAACTTCCCTGCAAACACAAAACGTTCAACTAACGTTAGCGTGTGGTTCTCCTAAGGTTAGATTAACAAAAACCAAAAACTAACGTTTAGAGAACGTTCGCTCAAGGTTATGAATTCACAGAACGTTCCCCTAACGTTCTGGGAACTAAAAATTCCAACGTTCTCCAAGAGTGTCATTGTGCTCTTCACGCAACATTCCCAATTGGTTGTATTTTGGTATTACTGAAAACAACCAAAAGAATGTTCTAAGTTGGAGCCATATACGGACTATGTAAACATTGTTTATGTTGCACCTTATACTACGTTATCCACGGTAATTGGCACACCACGTGGGCACAGCGGAAGTGAGCACACATTTTGTTGACCTCTTCAGTCAACCCTTCTTTAATGCTGGTGTTTTTGTATTCGAAGCCTTTCGCCATGTTACCGTTTCATGCGAGAAGAATAAACAGTCAAACGCACTTACGTTTGTGTATCTGAGTTTTTTCTTCTTCAGCATTACGCGCGTCGCAAACAGTCTCCTTTATTTAACCACTCGCGGCTTCTGGTAGTTAAGTAAGTAGCTGCTACAGCTCTTTAAAGGTTGCGCGAAGTTTCCCACATTGTGAAAGTTAGGAGAACATTTGGAGAACGTTAGGGGAACCAAAATATGCAACCAAAAACTAAGGTTGTATTTACGTCAGGAAAACTTTCCTGGGGAACCACAGGACAACCAAACAAACCTTCAGGGAATATTCCCACAACCAAAAAATAACGTCAGAACATTCTGGGAACCAGAATTTGTTAGTTGGGTTAGGTTGGGTATACCGCATTGTCAACCTGCAGCCAGTGATAACACATGATGTGACGTCTGATCACATGATTTGCGCGGTAAATTCACGAAATCCGTCACTTTGTGCAGAGAAGCCCAACATTGGAGAAATTTGTTAATTGTTAGTAATTCAGACTGTACAAAAAGATTGTCGCAGCACCTGGGTCTGAAAAGTGAAGCCAATGCGGAAATTGCATTCTATTTAATGGCCAGCAGATGGTGGCGTCGGTGGTTACAGATAGAAGTTTAATGCTATAGAAGTCGATGGGAAAAAGATCCTACTTTCCCACCTAAATTATTATTTCAATAATGATTTTCCTCATTATTTTATGGTACCTATTGCAAGTTTCAAGTCTCCTTCGATATATTATGATGTTCGTTTTTGTAAATTATGGTCCCAAATAGACTAGAATAAAGGATAAAGCCAGATATGCTTTGGGGGTGTGGCTATACTCTGGTCCTTGTCAGATATGGTCAAATTCACACATAGATCCACTCCTTGCTCCTCCCTGGATCTTCAATTAACGCTCTCATCCAATAGGAATCACATCCAGTTTCAAAATGACAAAATGGCGCGGTTCAAGTTGCCAAAATCAAGGCTTCTTAAATGGTATGCTGAAACCAATGGGTGACGTCACTGTTGATTCGTCCATCTTTTTACATGGTCTATGGTGATTCCTAACGGCTTCATTAACATAAAACACACTGAATTGAGGAAGATAAATTTATGGTGGTTTGCTTAAAAACTAGGATCAGATTAGTGTAGAGATACTTCGGTTGTATAAGTACGATGGCCTGTTTTGTGTAATTTTACCCAATATTTTAATCTGTTAAAGCCCAGATACTTTGATAAGTGTTATTAGTCATCTTTTAGATGAAATGACTTTACTTTAGGAAAAAATCCCATGATTCCATGCGCCTTGTAGCTGGACTGGTTTGTGGACAGCCTGCACTGCATTTGCAGAGAGCTGTGGGGATTTGCTTCGAACAAGATTGCCTCCCCTGAAAGTTTCCAGATTCACTGCTAGAGGCGCCCCAAATTCACCGGATATGATATTATGGCTTTAGAAGCTTCTCATCTGAGTCAATTCGAGGGGTTCTGGTGGGTGTATTTTTAAGGCATACCTTCAACTCGGTGCCTTTTTGCTGACATCATAGAAAAATCTAAAGAAGTGAACCAAGAACTCAGAGTAAAAAAAAAAACTGTGGACCTCGGCAAGCCTGATTCATCCTGAGGAGCAATTTTCAGATGCCTTAAGGTACCTTGTTAATCTGTACAAAGAATAATACGCAAGTATAAACACCATCGGACCGCATAGTTGTCATACTGCTTAGGAGGGAGGCACGCTTGTTTTCCACACTTTCATAAACTGGCACCTTTTTTGCCAGTTATTTTAACTGTAATTTCACAATCAGTTTATAACAGAGTGCAAATGGTGACTGAAATCCTCACGCTCCTGTGTATCACGTGTGTAACTTCAGAGGGATCAAAACTGCGTAAAAACCCTGCGGGCCAGCCTGGTGCGGCCGTGCCTCATCAACCTCGGCTGTGTTCAAAGCCTGGACCACGGCAATTTTGTGGTTCCGTGTATACCACAGGTAAATGCGCGCAGGACTCTACTTACAATTAAAATAACAAGGAAACAGTGTGTTATTTTAATTGTTAAATTCAGTCGATTTATAACAGTGTAGAGATGAAAATGACTCTGCGAAAAAAATGCAAATCAATCCCAAAACAACAGCAAAGGACTTGGCACAGATGTAGGAGGAAACAGAAAAAATAGTGGCAAAGCCACTGCGACCACTTGGCTAAACGTGGCCAAAATGGAACGCGGCTAAAGTATTGGTCCGATAGGGCTCAAAATCGATCTAGACCTTATGATGCTATATACGCATATGAAATATGAAAAGGATCGGTGAAAAACTGAGGACGCTAGAGCGCAGACAAGCCAAAAGTTTACACATGCACGCACGGACGCACGACAGACCACCACTAAAGACCCTGAGCATAGCATAAGCCCCTTGGGCCTTTTGGCCAAGCGGGCAAAAAATTTGAGCATCTTAGCTCGTAGAATAAGGGAACTAGAGCTGTTTGAAGTTTTGCAGAAAAATCCACCTGGTGGCCAAACCGAGAATCACAGCACGCCCAAAATCGAACTGGGGCTAGATCTTGGGCCCATATACATGCATATAAAATATGAAAAGGATCTGTTGAACACTGAAGGCACTATTGCAGTGAAACAAAATCTGTGCATTTTACGACCTTTGACCTACATAACCTTTAAATATCGGTGAAATCAAAAACCCATTACATATACGATGAACCCTTGGCAGAATAACCTACAGTAAAAATTTGAGCATCTTAGCTCGTAAAGTAAGGGAGCTAGAGCTGTTTGAAGTTTTGCAGAAAAAGCCCCCTTGTGGCCAAACCGAGAATCGCAGCATGCCCAAAATGGAACTCGGGCTAGTTCTTGGGCCCATATACATGCGCATAAAATTTGAAAAAGATCTGATGAAAACTGAAGGCACTATTGCCCTGAAAGACAATCTGTGCATTTTATGACCTTTGACCTACTACTTAACCTTGAAATTTAGTGTGGGGGGCGAGGGGGATGACTCCGAGGAGGGACTTTTTTCTCTGCTCATCGCATTCTAAATGTGTGCCTTGAGCTTGCTGGTTTATCAAAAGTTGCCCACTGTACCATTAAAATGTGTCTTTGAAACTAGAATTCCATTTTATTTGTTGTGGAAAATCTCAAAATTGATTTGAAATGACAAGAGCGAGGCGAGAAACTTCCAGGATAATATTAGACTTTATTTACAAAGAAACAAAGCCAAGCTTTCCTTTGCGTAAGACAAAGCTAACCATGTTTTTTCTCCATCCATCTTTTACAACCCAACAATTACGTCACAAAGTACAAACAATACCACAATGATTTTACGCAAATCGTCTCTAAGGCATGTGTCCTAGAACATGGTGGAAATCACAGAGACAGTCAAAATTTATCTTAGTTGCTACAGATGTATCCTTTCTTTGGGTCAAGTTGACCCTGACCAGGGTCCCATCTAGATTCAGACTGATTTATAAATCTCGAATTAGCTTAGCCACGTCTGCAACAGATGGTGTACTCAAATATGACAAATAAAAGGGTTAATATCTGCATGGAATGAAAAGGTCCCAAGCTTTTTACTGGCAAAATTGAAAGGTCATATGTGGATGTAGCAGATACTGGTGATGATCCACCTGGGAGGCAATGTAGGTTTTAGTGGGCGTGGCTCGAAGTTGGGTGATCACGCCAATCTACCCCACTTTTGGTCCCTTAAGCTGGATTTATGCTTCTGCGTCGACTCCACGCAAAAGGCATGCCGTCGCCTCGACGCTGTCGTGGACCTTTCGAAGTTCTGCGTTGAGGTCGTTTGCGTCGTGCTGTGCCGCGAAGCAATTCGCCGTCAAACCGCTCGGTGGCTTCAGGTTTCCGAAGGACGTGAGACTCGTTGTTTACGTTACGTTATGGGCTGTATTTCATTCCGTAATAATCCCTACATCCCATACCCTGCAAAATCACTTCCCTTCGTAGTGAAAACTCTGAAGGGCAGCAGGGAGAAGGGTTTTCAATTAACGGTCGTTTGGAATGTCCTTCGACATATTTTGCGGCTGCTGCTTTCTGCTTAAGGAAGTGTAAACAAACGCAGCCAGTTCACGGGCACAGTAGGTTTTAACCATAAAAAAGTCAGAAAAAATTCTAATGGCATGAGACCAATGATATGTACTCTAGACATGGCGTAGAATACATATATGAAAACGGGAAAAAAATCCGTTGGGAAATTTTTGAGAAAAACGTGTTTTTCAGAAATTGCAATTTTTGAACTTTGAGAAATTCAAAAAAGTGTTAAAATCCCCAAATTTGAGACATCGAAGGGTCATTCGTGGGCGTAGTCTCTTCACTATTGATTCCACAATGGTTATGTCACATTTCATGGGCCATAGGTCATTGCACAATTGCACAATAAGCCTTATTATGACTGGGGATGGGTAACATTTATTATATCATCATTGATTACATCAGACTTGCCTACATTCACAAAGCTAGGCCCTCCTTATATTGTGCATTGTCCCTAAATTCTGTCCTTTTCCCTGAGACATGCAAGGGGTTGACAGCAAATATGGACCACTGCATAGTCCGCACGAAAGTTTGTATTCTCTGTTTCTGAAAAGGAAGCTATTCTATCGTAAACAAGCCCCACCTTATCTCTGCCATCCATGATCTGATATATGAGTATGATGTTGATGACAGATGCCTCCCTACAGCTCTCGGCAGCCCCTGTACCACTGCCGTCTATGCCATGCAACGAGGAAAGGAGGGGGTAAAATTCAGGTGCCTTAGCCAGCTTGAGAATGTTGTCTGTAATCAAAGATGGATCTGCTTGGGTTGCTAAATCACATGGAAGCAAAGCCAAGCAGATCCAAGCTGCTATTAAACGGGGACGACCTAAATCTGGCTAAGGCACCTGAATTTTACCCCTTTCTTTCCTCGTTGCATGGCATAGATGGCAGTGGTACAGGGGCCGCAGAGAGCTGTAGGGAGGCGTCTGTCATCGACATCAGCATCGCATCACTTTCATAAGGCGACAAATAGCCGCGGATAAAAATAAAAAATGACATAACTAGCGATAGCCAGTCGACTGTAGTAAACCATCAAGCTAGGTTCGTCAGCTTTCTGTGCGCTAGGTTGCTACTAGCCACCGTTGTCATTTTCTTGAATGACGTTGAGTCACACACGTCACTAGGCTCGGGTCGGACCAATCAGTGCCCTTGCGGTCTGCGTCGCTTTGATGTGCAGTTAGAAAATTTTCGAGGTGCACGGCAGTTGACGCAGAGGCTTTGCAGTGGGGGTTCACGTCGCCGCAGAGGCTCTGCGTAGCGATGGCGTCGGTTCGATGCAGAAGCATAAATCCAGCTTTATTCTCCCTCCTGCACAAAGGTCCCAAAACTTTTATTGCTGATTATTGATGTCTGGCACACAAAGATTGGAGAACAGTTATAATTTGTTTGGGACCTTGATGTAGGATGTAACCACGACCCAATTTCCATGTTTCAGAAATAGCATCGCTTATGACTTCAGGTGGCGCTGGCGTCAACCTACATGGAGGTCCCAGGATTTTTTTCATTTTAAGTTGCAATCCACCAACTCTAGTTTCAAGAATAATTGATAAAAACTTGGAACCTCCATGTAGGTTGAAATATGGAGCAGTCAAATTTGTTACTGCTCAATACGGCACAGAAAAGTGTGCGTGGCCTGCTCAGCAGGGGAGGGGTTAATTACCTAGGTCATGACTGATCCCCGTTCCCAGCCCCAAACTCAATAATTATGAAGTATGAACAGATTTGGAGATGGTGAGTCGGCCACTTTTGCCAGTATTGGGCTGATCTTAGAAAAAGGCACTCTTAAGTGTGTTTTGCTATAGTGGTGCAGTTTCCTATCTAATATTTCTATCTATGGAATAATACGCACACATCCTGGTCTTCGGTCCCAAACACAGTGCATGTCATGAGAAGCAGGAACAGGACAGAGCAGAAAAAAGATCGTGCTCCTCTTACTGTCTAATACTAGTTTTACAATCATACTGATCATATACATAAAAATTATATTACAATTTAAAACTTATGATTAAACAAGAATGCATCATTATAGGATATATATATTATATATTATTAACTTAGTGTATAAATGCTGTATATATGATAATGCGATTGATAATACTGTATAATAGTGTGAATAACAGAATAATAACTAATTGCTACTGATAACTGATTAATTGATTGATGATGTAATCCCCAGTTGATTGATTGATTGGTTGGTGATGTCATTTCCTCTTCACATTCTCTCCATACTATTCTTCCAGAGGGAGATGCAGGCTGATGAGTGTTGTCAGGTCTTGCCCAGCTGGAATTTACTGTAATGGTTCCCTTCTCCCTTCCACCACAGGTTATCTGTTGATGACCGATGATTGGTTCTCAGAGTTTGTGTACGAGCTTGTTGTGGACAAGAAGTTTGTCTCTGAGGAGGTCCTGAACGTGATGTACCAGGAACCAGTTGTACTTCCTGCGTGGGACCCGATGGGAGCCCTTGCTTAGCCTCCGAAACAGAAGATACCGCATGCCTCGGTCACAACTCGTCTCTCCTGGGGGTATCTCACATTGATAATTAACTGTTTAGCACAGTACTTGAGGATTATATTGCAATATTTCTCATCATCTTCATCAGTAAATCAATAACCATAATCAATAATCAGTAACCATATTATGTGAGCAGCAGTAATACACACACACACACACACACACACACACAAGCAGTTCACACACACATAAGCAGTGGGCTTCTGTAGCTTTGATTAGTATCTATTCTGTTCAGTTGATTTGAAAATATAATCAGATGAGACATTTAAATGTATTTGATTTCTGTAGCTTTGATCAATATTTGTTCAGTAAAATCATTAGTTGTTACTGAAAACACAATCAGTTCAATCATTCATGTATCTATTTGTGTCCTATTCCTTTGACTGTAGTTTTCCTCTCCTTTGTAATGTATTTTCTTTCTTTTTTTATGAGACCAGTACTTCTGTGTACCACCAATATTTTCCAGAGAATCCCATAGAGAGCTCGCCAACCAATAGGGGAAAGAAAGAACATGAGAGATAATCAAAGTACAACCCATGTTTTGTGATTGGAACAAAGTTTGATGGGGTTTTTCCAAAAATAGGAACGCTGGGGTAGTACTTCTTGTGCAAGAACTAATCACCGGGTTTGGATTATTGCACGATTCAAGGCTGGAATAAAGATAACTTCTGAAGATTTTGTCTCTCTCCAATTACTCACGAACAAGGGGACCTCGAATGAAAACACAGTATTTAGTTTTTAGCTGGAATTTGTCTTCAGTCTTGTTTTTGCATCATCACTCTCTCCATCTGTTGTTTCATGCATTTTTCTTTCGCCCTACATCTTATTGCCTTGTTTTTTTAATCGCATCAGATAGGCTGGGATATATCAGAGGCAGCTGGTGAGCTGAGAGTGTGATATGCACAGAGCATCATCCTCTTGAAATAATGACTGTTCTTGGCCTGTTTTTTTTTTTTTTTTTAATTAACATTACAGGAATAAAATAAAACACATCATTCCGACATGAAATTCCCTTTCAATCAACGTCATTCAGTTTTGGATACCTATAGCGATATAACAATATTCTCAAAAAAAAAAAAAAATGTCAGCAATACCATTTTCCAACATTTAAAGTGAATAGCCCAAATACACAAGGTCACTGCCTGTTGTAATCTTTAAAAACACCTCAGAATATCTGTGTTTATGGGCTGTTTTTATCTGTATGATTCCACAAAGTCCAGCAATTATATTTCCTATGCTTTTTAAAAGTAAAACTATTGGAAGCCAGGCCAGATTTAATAAAGGAAGTTTTTATTGAGAATGTTTTGGTGCGTCAACCTAGGCAGTACTACACAATATCTTTGGATGCCAGATCACTTATAAACGAAGAGAGAAAAGTCCTGGTAAACTGCCTGAATTCATTGTGCTCTTTGGCAGAGAAGAATATGTGAGAAAGGCCATTAAATGTGCATGGAAAGATAACTGGAACTAGACGCATGTCGATGGCATGCCATTGCAAATCTCTGCGCTCCACAACAAATGTCATGGGAGTAGTAGTAATGTGTCAGAGGGCAATTCACTGAACTGGCATTCTGCTGTCCAAATGATAATCAGCTTGTTGCAGTGACAAAGCACTGACACTGATCAGAGTTATAGCAATGTGATATAGTTGGTTCGTTGGATAGAGTACTTTTTGAGTGTCTGTTGAGGGCATAAATTACTCTTCATTTTGAAATAAGAGTATTATGAAAGGAAAGGACGTATGGTACAGCGATTGGCACACCTGACGCCATTTGACCCAGAAAACGGTACAAATTAGATCAAATCAAAAACCCCTCTGACATGTGATGAAGGGTCATCCCATGCACCTCCCATAAAAATTTGAGCATCCTAACTCAATGCATAAGGTAGATATGGCCATTTTTCTTTTTTCACAAAAAGCCCCCTAGTGGCTAAAATATGAATCATAGGACGGCAATTTTTTGCATGCAGGTTGCTATCACCAAGATACATATCCATACCAATTTGCAGCCTTCTACATTGAGTAATAACAAAACATGCCATCCTTTTCAACGATTGGCACACCTGATGCCATTTGACCTGGAAAACGGTCAAAATGAGGTCAAATCAAAAACCCGTCTGATATGTGATGAAGGATCATCCCATGCACCTCCCAAAAAAATTGGGCATCCTAGCTCAATGCATAAGGAACTTATGGCCATTTTTCAATTTTCACAAAAAGGCCCCTGGTGGCCAGAAGAGGAAATGAATTTAAATTCTAAACGCGTTGTGCACCCCTCTGGGTCACTACCTTACACACACCAAGGTTTCAGGTTGATTAGTCTAACGGCCTAAGAGGAGTTACTGTTTCGGACAAACGGACAGACGGACGGACAGACAGACGCCGATCTGTATTACAAGGTCTCCTCGCTTTTTCGGAAGCGCTGAGATGATAATAAAGCAAACATTGGAAAGACATTATTTATACTCCAGAAGCATCACCTGCGAGGGTTTTGCCAGGCACCCACCTACCAATCTTTGTGACTGGCATTTTAAAACTAATATGGGTAAAAATGAAATTAGATGCATTAACTCACACGGACTAAATTTTGTGATCTCTGGCTACTGGCATAGCACAATTATCCATAACTTCACTGCAAAGCCAAGACACCAGGGCCCTACCTCCTCATCGTAAAAATAAA
Source organism: Gymnothorax javanicus (assembly GCA_029692085.1). Lineage (NCBI taxonomy): Eukaryota > Metazoa > Chordata > Actinopteri > Anguilliformes > Muraenidae > Gymnothorax > Gymnothorax javanicus. The sequence goes on from CM056199.1 coordinate 22,513,627, forward strand.
TCCAAAACAAGTTGCTTTGCAAATAAAATGTAACAACGTAACATGCTGTGTCTCATTTTTTGTATGTCTAACTAGCTAGCCATCTATTAGTTCAAGTTCAAACTTTATTTTAACTCAGATATACACGGAGGTGGAGACTTCATACAATATAGCCGAGTAATTGTCAGTCAGCTAATGCGTTATGAACACTGATTTGAAGGTTGCTCAAAAAACTTACTTAGGACAGAGGAGGAGCAGAAAGTCATATTTTGAGCAGTCATGGTTGCATTTCATCATTCTGATCTCTATTGTCACGTTTCTATTTAGAACAGCCTGCCATGTGTTTTCTGCACAGTTAACATGAAAAGCTAAATTACAAAACCAGTGGAAAGGAAACTGTTCTTTTGCCAGGGAAATGTCAAAGCGATCCGCTCACTCACATTCAATCACATTACTGCCGTTACTGTGACATGAATGACCACCGTATTCACGATGAACAAATACTTTGTGCATGCTAATTGCAGAACATTATCTGTTCTTAACAATCGCTCAGTCCCAGGTCAATGTGTTAAAAAAAAAAAAAAAAAACTGTCAGCTGCAAAATGCACGTCAGCTGTTTAAGTTGGCCAAGGACACAGGTAGTGTTTATATGAGAAACTAAAAAAGGGAACATTTTCTTGTTGATGAAGCTCCTAGTCTAAACATGGACTGAGGAATATTCTGGTTCAAATTGATATGGCAAAATATGAGCCATTCTAGGATGTTTGCTATAATTTTCCTGGCACTTTTCTCTCCCAAGTTGTTCCTACAGTTGCATCTAATATGGACAAGCAACCAGATGACATCACACACCCAATCTGCATTGCGAGTTTACAAATATGGGGGTACCAGGAAATTCAAGCCATGATATAGCCTAACTTTCACATTCAATAAAATCAAAACTAAAGGCCAGAAAGCAATGACTTTGCTTGACTTATTTATTACTATGACTATTGCTTTGCTTATTTATTTATAGCCTGAAAATTACAATAGGTAAGATTTAAAGGTCTTGAACTGAATTATCCAAATTCCAGAGGTTTCCTTTAAGCTGATGATATTTATTTGATCTGTGGAGGGCAGTAATGTACACATTATCTGTCAGATATTTGCTAGGAGGTAAATGTCTCTCGCCTGCAGTTCACAACTGGTCAAAGTTTAATTCCTGTTTTTAGAAAAGTAGTGTAATAAGACAGAAGAAACAAAAAAAGACAATTCAACAAATCATAAACAAAACACAACATAAGATAAACAACATTGAGCATTTAGTTGTTGCGAGAGACGGGTGGACACCAGGTGCGAGACGCAGGAATAGGCTCAGAGGTTTATTTAAACAGAAAACAAAACAGACACGATGGCCAAACAAAAAACTTGGCCCAAAAACCCCAAAGGGTTGCAAAAAATTCAACTGAGGAATGCTTCACAGAGCAGTAAACTAAAATACAAAACGAGAAAACAAAAGCCACTAGAAACTCTAGGGAAGATGACTAATAAACAAAAACAAACGAAGACTGAAATGGCACAAGGCACATTCGATAAACAAAACGAGAGCTATGCCTAAGAAAACGCTATGGACACGAATGGTAAACGCTATGGCTTGAAACGCAATGAACGAGAGACTCTGTCTGCCAGCCAACTCCAGCCTCTCCCCAGATATAGCAGCCAGAATCATGAGACAACGAGGATCACCAGTAGACTGACAGGGAGAAACGGGATTGCTTAATTACAAGGCACAAAAGACAAGAGAGGAAAACTAGCGCAGTAAAAACGAGACAACAAAACGGGTAATTACTCATTAAGAAAATGAGCGTGTTGCAGCATATAAGAACCCAATAAGATACTATGAACAGTAAAAGTGTTAAACTAGTTAATAGTAAAGCACAGGTAAGAATGTAGCGAAAGCAGGAAGCATGCGAGTTAAATCCCCATCTAAATTAGTCCTACTGGTTAGTACGTGCCTATCTAATGGAAACACCCCCCGTGACTGATTAGTAAGTTGTTAGTAATAAATTTAAATAATTAACAAGCATGAAGACTCGGAAGCCCGGAGGGAAGAAACGCAGAAAATAAGTTTGAAACCGTAAGTCACTCCCGAATGTAGAGCAAGAAGTAAAACATGGAAATGATCACGTAGACACTGGAGAGGCGGATTGGCTGGGCAGACCGGGAAGCGAGACCTGGCGAGATACAAAACATGACAAAAGTAAAAACATGAACAATGAACATGAAAAATGAATCCTGGCACAAGGAACTGTTAAAACCCCCAGAGTGTCCTGGCAGAATGGCACAGGACACTGGAAACACAACAGTATCCCCCCCACATACAAGCGCTACCTGGCGCTAAGGGACACCACAAAAACTATGAATACAGGTAAACTATGAAAATACATTAAACATCGAAAAAAAAAATAAAGTACTAAATCCACAAAGCTAAGAAAAACAAGAAACATCTAACAGTACTAAATACAAAAAACCACAAAACTAAGCACAAGAAACATAAACAAGAATACTAGGGTCTCCAACATAAGCTGGAGCTAAGGCTTGGGGTGCGTGCGATAGAACTCATGAATCAAGGTTTTGTCTAATATATGTCTGGCTGGGACCCAGGAACTCTCTTCTGGGCCGTAACCTTCCCAATCCACAAGGTATTGATGGCCTCTGCCTCTGTGATGACAGTCCAGTAGCTTTTTGGCAGTGTAGGCCTCTCCTCTGTCGATGAGCCGAGGAGGGGGCGGTGGTTCAGGGGGAGGCAACGGGTCTCAGGCGTGAGACATGGAAAACCAGGTGGAGTCTTCGCATAGTGGAAGGGAGTTTGAGTTTGATGGCAGAGGGGCTGATGATTTTGAGGACTGGGAAGCGGCCCAGGAAGCGTGGAGCCAGCTTGCGACTCTCCACACGGAGGGGGATGTCCTGGGCTGCCAGCCAGACTTTCTGGCCGACCTAGTAGCGGGGAGCAGGGCGCTGACGCTTGTCCGCCGCGGTCTTCATCTAATCCCCGGACTTGGTTAAGGCGCGACGTGCAGATTGCCACATCCGTCGACACCGACGGACGAACGCCTCAGCTGACGGCACCCCGACCCCCACCTCCTGGCTGGGGAACAATGGGGGCTGGTACCCCAAGCAGCACTCGAAGGGGGAAAGGGCGGAGGCGGAGGCGGAGTGGGAGTTAACCGCATACTCGACCCATGGCAACAGAGAAGACCAGGATGTGGGACTGGCCGAGCACACACACCGGAGGACCATCTGAAGAGTCTGGTTGGCCTGCTCAGTCTGTCCATTAGTTTGTGGATGGTATCCAGAACTGAGGCTGAAGGATACGCCAAGGGACTTGCAGAATGCTTTCCAGAAATTGGAGGTGAACTGGGGACCACGGTCAGACACTACATTGGTGGGGATGCCATGGGGACGGACGACGTCCTGGATCAGTGGGTCGGCAGTGGACTTGGCAGTAGGGAGCTTGGGGAGGGGCACAAAGTGGACGGAGTTAGAGAAACAATCAACAATAGTGAGGACAGTGGTGTGACCATGAGAGGGGGGCAGGCCAGTGACAAAGTCCAGTGCAACGTGGGACCAGGGGCGGTGAGGGATGGGAAGGGGCCGGAGGAGACCGGAGGGTGGTGCATGGAAGAGCTTAGCACGTGAACAGACTGAGCAGGCATTAACAAACTCCCGTATGTCCTTTGCCATTTTGGGCCACCAGAATCGTCGCTGGACAAAGTGCAGGGTCCGGCTGACCCCAGGATGGCAGGACAGGTTGGATGCGTGGCCCCATTGGAGGACTTCAGAGCGTGCAGCCAAAGGAACATACAGGCAGGTGGTGGGGCAGGCACTGGGTGTGGCTTCACTGTCCTGGGCATTGCAGACCAGCTCCTCAATCTTGAGGCACACGTTCACGAAACAGGCCATGGGAAGAATGGGGCTAGGCTCTCCCTTAGGCATTGAGGCATCGAAAAATCTGGAGAGTGTGTCGACCTTAGCATTCTTCGACCTCGGCCTGTAAGCCAGGGAGAAGTTAAACCGGTCGAAGAATAACGCCCACCTGGCTTGTCTGGGCAGGAGCCTCTTGGCAGAGCAGAGGTACTCCAAGTTCTTGTGGTCGGTCCAGACCATAAACGGAATCTGAGCCCCCTCGAGGCAATGTCTCCACTCCTCCAGGGCCAACTTCACAGCCAGGAGCTCCCGGTTCCCAACGTCGTAGTTGGACTCCGCAGGTGTCAGGCAGTGTGAGAAGAATGCACATAGGTGTACCTTCTGATTGTCGCTGGATCTTTGTGAGAGGACCGCACCAACCCGAACATTGGAGGCGTCAACCTCCATAATGAACTGCTCGGCAGGGTCTGGGGTGGTGAGGATGGGCGCGATGGTGAAGCGCCTCTTCAGCCGAACTTGCACTTCTCCACCTTGACAAATAGTCGGTTCTCCAGGAGTCGGCGGAGCACCTAGCGCACGTGTTCTACATGCTCCGCCCTGTCCCAGGAGAAGATCAGGATATCATCAAGGTATACATAGACGAACCGCCCAATCAAGTCTCCCAGCACATCATTCACTAAGTTCTGCAACACTGCGGGGGCGTTGGTAAGGCCGAATGGAACCACCAGGTACTCCCAGTGGCCGCAAGGCGTGTTAAAAGCGGTCTTCCATTTGTCGCCATCTTTTATCCGCAACACGTGGTAGGCGTTCCGCAGGTCCAGCTTGGTGAAGATGGCGGCCCCCTGAATGACGTCAAAGGCCGAGGACATCAGTGGGAGCGGGTAACGATTCCTGATCGTGATTTTGTTTTGGCCACGGTAATCGATGCAAGGGTGCAGGGTACCATCTTTCTTCTTCTTGAAGAAGAAGCCTGCCCCAGCTGGATAGGAGGATGGACGGATGATGCCAGTTGCCAGGGACTCCTGGATGTATTTGTCCATAGCCTCCCTCTCAGGTCCGGACAAGGCAAAGACTCTGCCCCTGGGTGGCGCCGTACCGGGCTGGAGCTCTATAGCACAGTCATACAGGCAGTGCGGGGGCAGGGACACCGCATGGGACTTGCTGAAGACAGGCGCTAGGTCATGGTAATCGGGTGGTACTCTGGTTAGGTCAGGCTTGCCTTCAGGAGCTGGTCTACCGACACGAACGGAAGGTTGGGAATGATGGAGGCAGTCGAATGAGCAGGTCGCCTTCCACTCCCTTACCTCATGACTAGACCAGTCAATCTCCGGCCCATGCTCGGTCAGCCAAGGGTGCCCCAGGACGACGGGAGAGCGGGGTGTGTTGATGACGAGCAGCTGGATTAGCTCGCGATGGTTGCCTGACCCCAGCAGCTGGATAGGAACAGTGCGGAAGCGCACCTCCGCCAGGGGTTGCCCACCCAGTCTCGAGATGGAAAGAGGGCTGGAGAGTTGGCAGAGAGGAACCCCCCAATTGGCGGCAGCTCTGGCGTCAATAAAGCTCTCCTCCACTCCTGAGTCGATGAGGGCAGAGGTCTTGCTGGAGCACCTTTCCCAGGTCAGTGTCACAGGAACACAGGTCCAGCGGTAAGAGGAGACTTTGTTAGAAGATGCGCCCACTAGTGCTACTCCAGTCACTGGTGGGCGGGCTCTGGAAAGCCTCCTCCGCTGGCACTCATCAGGGGTCAGCCGGGAACGCCCAATCGCCATGGGCGACGCCTCCTCAGGGGCGGACGCAGCGGCACCTCCCGTCGGCTGGTCCCGGGCGATGAGCAACTGGGGGCCATGATGAGTGCCCTTTCCTCCAGGCAGCTGTCAATGAGGGCCAGGTCTATGAGGGCCTCTGGTGAGTCGGGGATCTCGCAGAACAGCAGCTGGTCTTTGACTGGTTCGGACAGCCCATGGAGGAAGACATCACAGAGTGCCTCCCTGGTCCATCCCGACATCGACCCCTGCAGCATCCTCAGCAGCACTCGGCCAGCTGCTCTCCCCTGCTTAGTGCGGTCAAACACTCGAAGCAGTTCATCAGCCAGTGCCCGGTAGGTGGAGATGCAGGGGAGCTGGGCCTGCCACGCCGCAGTTCCCCACAGGAGGGCCCACCCCGTCAGCTGTGACAGGACGAAGGCGACACGAACTGACTCCGAGGCGAAGGTGGATGGCTGGAGAGCGAAGAACATCTTGCAGGAGGTGAGGAAGGCCCTGCAGAATCCAGGTTCTCCACTGTACCTCTCTGGCGGTGGAAGGCGGAGCTCAGGGCTAAGGTAGGTGGAGACACCCATGGATCTAGCAGATGGCAGCTGGGGAGATCCAGTTTGCATCACCGTCTCAGCTCCGGACTGGCGCACAGATACAGCCACAGGCTGGTGCGCAGAGGGGGCGAGGAGCTGGGGAGCTGACGCGACGGCAGGCTGGCTGGAATCTGCTCGGGAAAGGCCGGCTTGCAGGGTAGCCAGCGCAGCAGTCAGGTCTTGGAAACTCTAGGGAAGATGACCGATAAACAAAAACAAACGAAGACTGAAATGGCACAAGGCACATTCGATAAACAAAACAAGAGCTATGGCGAGGAAAACAAGCAAGGAGCACACTAGAAAACACTTTGAACACGAATGGTAAACGCTATGGCTTGAAACGCAATGAACGAGAGACTCTGTCTGCTAGCCAACTCCAGCCTCTCCCCAGATATAGCAGCCAGAATCACAAGACAACAAGGATCACCTGTAGACTGACAGGGAGAAACAAGATTGCTTAATTACAAGGCACGAAAGACAAGAGAGGAAAACCAGCGCAGTAGTGCGAGAAGTAAAACATGGAAATGATCACGCAGACACTGGAGAGGCAGATTGGCAGGGCAGACCAGGAAGCGAGACCTGGCGAGATACAAAACATGGCAAAAGTAAAAACATGAACAACAAGTGGTGCCAGGCACAACAAACCCTGCCCCTCGCACATACTTTGACCTACTTTTTCGAAATTCAATAGGCATCTATTCTGGGTCAATGGCAATCCCTGAACCGAATTTGGGGTGAATCTGGCCATTATTTTTGCTGCTAAAGTGTTAACAAATAAACAAACAAACACAGAAACAAATGCACAAATGCACAAAAACACAAACAAACACAGAAACAAACCGAACCAAAAACAATATCCCTTGCCCTCACCCTTCGGGTGGAGCAGGGTAATGAACATGAAAGATGAATCCTGGCACAAGAAACTGTTAAAACCCCCACAGTGTCCTGGCAGAACGGCACAGGACACTGGAAACACAACATTAGTAGCAGCCAGCAGATTGGAAGAAAAAGAAAAAAGAGAAAAAAGAGAGTGACTGTGTGTGTGTTTTGTTCCTTATCTGTTGGTTTTTGCACGTGTGTGTGTGTGTCCGTGTTTAATCTGACTAGTTTTCCAGAGTAGAGGACTTTTGAGTGCATTGGTGGGAGGGGGTGGGAGGGGAGGGGAGGGGAAAAGAAAGAAACGTATATGCATGTTTGTAGCCCCCGGAAGAAGTCAGGCGGCTACAATGGATTCATGCTTGTCGTCTCTGACGCTTCCGTGTCTGTAGACACTCCCTTGTGGATGCTGTACAGGCTGTAATTTTTGACCAATTGAAGACCTGGGTGCAAGAAGTCCTTTAGTCACAAAATAACACTTTGAGATATTAAGGGTCAAAGTTTTGAAAACATGCTGCAGATACTTTTTTTAAAAGATAACATTCAGTGGTGCCTGCTGCTAGTCACAGGGGTTACACAAAGAAGACAGACACGTTTTTGTGGAAAAATAATGTTTTATTACGAAAAAAACAAGAAAATCAGTTTCGGACTTTGGTACTTCTTACCATAAAATGGCTGGACTTTGGTACTTATTGCCATAAAATGCATGGACTTCGGTACTTTTACCACACAAATGCCCTTTCAATCATTTTCTGATTGCCAAACAGCCATTTTTGCTACGCTTGTCACATGACACATACTAGCAGCTGATTGGACAGTCATGGACTTAGGCGCTTGTTCCTGATGACGTCAAGGACTTGAGTACTTCTGCAAAGACTTGAGTATTTCTTGCACAAAAATTCAGTAAATTCAGGGAAGGCCGTATATCAGTATTGAGGACTTGAGTACTCATATTTGGAATTTTTTGGCTTTAAATGATGCACATGACACTCTACTTTATGGTAGTAGTGTCAGCTCATTTTTTGGAAAATGTGACTTAAGTACTTCTTGCACCCAGGTCTTCAATTACTTTCATATTTGCTGCAGACGTATTATACTTCACACATAACACCGATTGATTTTGGTTGCCATGGCAACAGTATTGGCCAAATAATATGCAAATTTGTGGTAAAACATAGAGATTTCCTTGTAGATGCAGTACAGGGTGCATTTTTTGACTGATTACTTTCATATTTGGTATGGATGTGTGTTATACTTCATTTATGACACCTATCCATTTTGGTTGCCATGGCAACAGCATTGGCTGAATAATGCACAACTTCGTGCTGAAACAGAGACTTCCTTGCGGACGCTGTACAGGCTGTAATTTTTGACAGATTGCTTTCATATTTGGTATGGACATGTGTTATACTTAAGTTATGACACCTATCGATTTTGGTTGCCATGGCAACAATATTGGCTGAATAATGCGCAAAGAAGGGGAGAAGCGGGCTTTTGGGGGCTACACCCATGTGGTCGCGGCCGACCGGACTGTCTAGTTTATATATACTGGACAAAAAAAGTTAAGGATCATGATTTTGATATGACATATCTCTTAGGCAGAATCATAATTTTGATTATAACGGCCATCCGTACTTTCCTCAACCCATCTCCAATAAAGCTGATTAGTTAATCTGTCCGTGCATTTCACAGTTAGGTGATCACATAAGCGCAAAGCATCATAGGGTCAAAAACAAAGTGTACGAACAAGCCCAGTGAGTTGAGAATATCCTCATATTGAAAGTTTTTGCTGCTGATTTGGTTGTTTTTTCAAAAATGTAACTGTTTTGTGGGATATCTGTGATGAGGCGTCATTAATCGGGTCAGGAAGCTGCCCAAGCGGTGGTTATGCTGCAAGCAGGCCAGGTTCAGAGAGCAGTGGCTGGACATTTTAATGAGTCACAGAGTGTCATCTCCAGACTCTGGAATCGTTTCCTTGACACTGGCAATGTTGCTGAAAGACCACCATCGGGTTGTCCAAGGTCAACTTCCGCCCGCCAGGACCGGTATCTGGCGACTATGGCGCGCAGACAGAGGTTTGAGTCAGCTGCAAGCCTCAATAATGACTTCCGTTTAGCAACAGGAGTGCGAGTAATGCCTCAGACCGTTAGAAACAGGCTCCATTCTGCAAACCTTCATGCCTACCGACCTGTTGTTAGACCAGTTTTGACAACGCGGCACCAAATGGCAAGGTTAGACTTTGTGCAAAACCACATCAATTGGCAACTCTGTAATTGGACTCCAGTCCTCTTCACAGATGAGTCTCGTTTCTGTGTTGACTTTCATGGTGGCCGCAGGCAAGTTTGGCGCACAACTGAAGAACTCTACGTCGATTGTTGCGTTAGAGAACACCACTGCTTTGGAGGTGGTTCTGTCATGGTGTGGGCTGGCATCAGAATTGATGGACATATGGACTTTACGTGGTGAATGGCAACCTTACTGGTGTCAGATACTGGGCTTGATCCTGAGCGCAATTGTCAGGCAGTATGTGGGTGCTATTGGAAATGACTTTGTGTTGATGGATGATAATGCGTGCCCGTATAGAGACAGAGTAGTCAACGATTATCTTGAGGCTGAGACAATTGACCTTATGGATTGGCCCAGTTGCTTTCCTGACTTAAACCCTACAGAGCTTGCCTAGGACATGCTCCAGAGGGCCATTTCTGCTCGTCCAGTAGTTCCAGGCAACCGTCAGGAGCTCGAGGTTGCACTCCACCAGGAATGGGCCCGAATTCAGCAAGACTCCTTCCGGCGGCTCATCCAAAGCATGCAAAGGCGATGTCGTTCAGTGATACGAGCTTGCAGTGGACACACGGAGTATTGATAGAGAGTTGGAGACATTCGAGAGATGAATTGTTGTTTTACAGTGGTACTGCAATCTTGAATTTCATTTTGAATTAAGGGGGAGTCTGACCTTTAATGTTTTATTGATTTGATAACCGAATGAATTTGTTAAATTTGAATTAAAACTGATAGGGATATTGTTATTGAATATTTCTAGCATATTTGTGGTTTATTTGTATGTTTTTGTTGCTAATAAAAAACATTTGAAATCATGATCCTTAACTTTTTTTGTCCAGTAGTATTTTATAGTATTATTGTGAATATATCTATACAAATAATGATAATAATAATAACAATAATAATTATAATGAAACATGCATATTATAACATAATATAGTTATATATTCATACACTGACAAGCCACAGCATCAGAACCACATGCTTCATTTTTTAGGTCTCTCATGCTGAAGAAAAAAAAAAGCTCCATCAAACTGATATCCCCTTAAAATTCTGAAACCTATTGTTTCCCATCAGAGCAATACACTCACTCCACCAGCCTTTCAACTCTCCATCGTGCACACTATAAATGGAATTCAAGAAAAGAAAACAACAAACAAAAAGAAGTAAAACAGAAATTCTCCCCATTTCCAAATATGATAGTTTCCCATTATATCAAAAGAACAAAGACAAGGGAAATTATTTTACAGTTGTCAGGTACTAATCAATCAAATAGAATGTAACAAAATTAAAACAGAATTTGTGGCTAGGTTAGGCCTAAAAAGAGAGAACAGTGTATGTAATTATTGTGTGTGTGTGTGTGTGTGTGTATTTCATCTAAACAAGTGTTTAGTCTGTAAGTTGGAAATAATTTTTGTCTTCTGGGCAACAGCTATGGCGGTGAGGAGTGTGCTAGAACAATGTTTGCATGATATTATTACTGATATACCTCCAAAAATGCAAAGCTGGGGAGATAAAGGGATGTGGTAGCCCAGTAAGTGAGATGAGAGATCTTTGATTTTGACCCAAAAATGCCTGACTGGCGAGCAGTGCCAGAGAGCATGCATTTAATTATCAGCTGCGTTTTGTGCACATTTATTTGTAAAATTACAGTACAATGTTAAGAATACAAGAGAGCAATACAACATGATACAGTAGATAGACTTACAACAAAAACAGAGTTCACCAAAAAAAAAAAAAAAAGTTAAAAAGTAATGTTAAATAGACAAACTTGAGTACAGTTATAACCGCATTGTCTGGCATCAGGTGTGATAATTTTAACAGGTACATAGATAATATATAGATCATTAATCTCTGCTGAATTCAAAATAGAAAAAAGCTAACTATCTCTGATCAAGTACAGTTCTCTTTTAACATATCCAGTACATTCTAAATTGTCATTACTGGACGATAATCTAATTATTTTGTTTTTAATGTGCAACTAACCGTTTTCAAGTATTCTGCCGTCATCTCCTAGCTTATACAAAATATGCCATCAGTTGTGACCGACTGAAGTATCAGATGAGTGACAAAACTTTTCATATAGAGAGACTGAAGAAAAAATGACATCACCAATCAATCAATCAATCAATCAATCAATTTGGGATGACATCATCAATCAATAAATAATTTATCAATAGCTATGAGTTATTATTGAGTTTTCCACAGTATTATACAGTATTATCAAATCATCAATCTCATTATCATGTATGCAGCATTTAAACACTGAGTTAATATTCCGATAATTATACATGCTTATTCTTTTTATTAGTTCTAATTGTAGTATTATTTTTTATGAATTAGAATATGATGAGTATGTTTGTAAAACTAAGATTAGACTGTAAGAGGAGCACGATCTTTTTTCTGCTCTGTCCTGTTCCTGCTTCTCAGGACATGGGCTGTGTTTGGGACCGGAGACCAGGATGTGTGTGTGTTATTACATAGAAAACTGTACCACTTAGCAGAACACGCTTTAATTATTTATCTGTCTCTGAAAACTTGCCACAACGATGACAGAATGGTAAGATTATGTACACATTGAGACTGCTTACTTTTGTAGAATTAGTTTGGGAGTGTATTCATTTAAAATGCTTATTCCTGTGATACTGATCATAAAGTGTATATTCTTGTAGTGGTGATTGCCAATTACCCTGATCATGTCACGTATATGGGGTGTTTATTCCACTATTGTCGTCTGGTACACCATCCGTTGCGGAGATGGCCAAGCTAATTTGAGATTAATAAATCAGTCTGAATCTAAATGAGACCCTGGTCAGGGTCAACTTGACCCAAGGTAAGGATACATCTGTAAGACCTAAGATAAATTTTCTTTGTCTCTGTGATATCACCATGTTCTTGGACACATGCCTTAGAGACGATTTGCGTAAAACCATTGTGATATTGTTTGTACTTCCTTGTGATGTAATTGTTGGGTTATGTTTACCATTGTGTGTGTGTGTGCTGCATTTATAATCTTACAGTTAGTATTCTTAGCTTATCATTCTCGTGTGTGTGTTAGAATTGATATTAGCCTGCAAGAGAAGCTTGATCTTTTTTCCTTTTCCCTGAAATTACAGGCCTGCCTTGATATGTGAAGACCCTTGCAGCCCTGGCTTGGAATGTGAAAACATTTAACTATATACGGAGATGATTTTTGATCAACTCCTCAGGGAGGGCAAGGTCATCTGTTAGGGCCGGACCAGTGTGTCTGTGATCATAGGCGAGGGGTGAGCCTGACTTTTGGGAAGGCTATCTGACCAACTTTTATACACAGCGCCAGGATGAAACAACTGATCTTGAAATATATAATTAACTATATGCAATAGTCTCAGAAAGAATAAATAATATAATAACAACCACAACAAGGCTTTTGTTTCAAAAACACTTTGCTTTTATTAAGTGTTGCACCGATACCGATACCAGTATCAGGTATCTGCCCGATACCGCGTTAATATGCTTGTACTCGGACTCGTTCACATTTGCCGATAACACGCACCGATATCACTTAATGTAAGACGCAAGGTAACTGTCTGCTCACGGTCGCAGAGGCTACAGTATTTTGTACTATTTGACTTCTATGTCTAGGGGGAGACAGCGAGTTAGAAAAAATACGAGAAAGAGAGCTTTATAGTCATCACATGCAGGCATTCGCGCATACACACAAGAGGTGTATAGTAAAGAAGTAGCCTACATGTAGGCAACTTCGTTACAGTACTTAAGTAGTTTTTTTGAGGACTTGTACTTTACTTGAGTTTTTTTTTTTTTTTTTTTTTACGGGACTTCTACCCTTCTACATTTAGAAGATAAAAAGTATACTTTTTCTTCGTTACTTTGACACTGGCCACTTCACTACACGTTACAAATTAAAATATGTATATAATGCATCATTTAAGGATTATCTGGATGCGGCGTGTTCAAGAAAAACAACGGTGTTCGGCAGGGTATCTTAAGCGCTTTGTGCAGATGTTTCTGCCAGTGGACATGGAGCTGCAAATTTATGCACGCAATTACAATATTCTATCACTAGATGGCACACCCGGATCAGTTATTGAATATTTACAAGCAAGCCGAGCTCGCACAAGCACACACCCACAATCACACACACAATGACTTAGAATTGTGAATCTTCTTATTTTACTACAAATATATTAGTAACATATGGTTAACCACAACTAAAATGTTTAAGGTAAGTTAAATATTTTTCATTTGTCATTTGTGTAATTGAAATATGGCGATACCACACACTTTAAGTGATGCCTTGTTTGCTTGGAAAGCTATTATTGACTTTAGTTGGATTGAGAATGCCTATGAATGTGTGTAGAAACTACCTGTGCCAATTAATAGTTCTAATGATTTTTTATGAAGTTGGGTGTGTTACCTTGCCTATGCAGCGAGTTTACTTTTCATTTGTCAAGCTTCAGTAATGTTTTGCCTCATTTGATGGCAGTGCTAGTTCAAAGGCTTTTGTCGGGCCTAAATACAGAAAGATTTTTAGCAGTTGGGCCTACTTTTTTTTTTTTTTTTTTGGAAATAGCCATGTGTGAATCGTTTGATATTGGCCTCTTTTAGGCTTGTTATAAAAAGAAAATAAAACCTGTATTCCGAAGTTGTCATTGTATTTTCCCGGAAAACATTTCAGAAATATCGGTATCGGTACTCGATATCGGCAAGTACACAAAATAAGATACTCGTACTCGTATCGGTTTTTAAAAAAGTAGTATCGGTGCATCCCTATATTTAATCAATCAGCTGGAATCGTCTGTCTGTCTCTCTCTTTCTCTCTTCCCTCCTCTTTGGACTTTGTTGCTGTGGGGGGAGAGAATTAATTAGATAGGCCTACTGTACTATAGCTAATGCAAATTAAGTGTTCGAATTAATGATTAATACGGGAAAGGACTGATACCTTAATTTACTATGATAATGGGGGCGCCCCGGTGGCTCATCGGTCTAAGCGCGTGCGCCTTAAAGACTGTGTCCTTCCCGCAGCAACCTGGGCTCGATTCCGGCGCAGGCCATTTGCTGCATGTCTTCCCCCACTCTTCTCCCAATCTTCCTGTCTCTCTACACTGCATAACCGTCAAATAAAGGAATAAATTCTCAAAAAAATAATCTTATTATGATATTATTTCGATGATTAGACTTGATAAGAGCGACGACAAAACAAGAAAGGAAGATTTTTAGAATTCATTCTCTCTCTTAACTCGCGCAGGAATACATGCACTTGCAGCTGCCTGTCATCAGATCTTTCTACTGCGTCTACTGTAACTATCTAACGTTATTACATTTGCGAGGTTTTGTTTCGTTTTGGCCATTATGGAAGAGGAAGGACCAGAAGCTGAAGAAAGAACCAATGGAAGAGGTACAACAACTATATAAAAAAAAAAAGCAATTAAAATTGAATTTCAGTGCATGAGAAGTACAGGCGGACGATTCAGGCTGCTTTTGAGGTATTGGGTGGCGATATTTGAGGGGTACGATTGTGTTCTAAATGGCATCGACCTCGTCACCCCATATATCTATGTCAGTCAATCACTGTTATTAGAGTCCACTTGATCGTGTTCATTAAATACCATCTTTTTTGTAGCCCAGAACATTGGCTTATCCAACCTTCCTCGGAATGGTAGCATGACCAATAAAAACATAATTTTCTTTCTAAACTAGATAACATGTATGTGTAAAGCGTATAGCCAGCACGGCGACCGGACTTTTTGCTGCACGGAATGAACCAAAATAAGCAGCGTAACGCGTTCTCGCCCCAAATCCTCAACATAGTGACGAACCGGCAGCGGCTGCAGCGACAACCTCACATCATGGATCTATTTGCCTCACATACATTATATATAATGTGTGCACATTATTATATATGATTTTCCAGCAGAAAATTAGTGAAGGCTTAGCCTTCCCTAGTCTTCATTACGCGCCGCCTATGTCTGTGATGTTTACTGATATGTGTCCCTAGATAGAAAACTGCCCCACTCGGCAGGATATAGTTTAGTTGCATATCGACTCTCGGAGCCCTGTCCTAAAGGATGACCTGTGTTAGAGAAACAAGTCTTTGAAAGTGAATTCTGACATGTCGAAATATATACACTGTTCTAGCAGAATTTGATAATCTGGTCGTCTGCTTGTTAGTTACGACATGTCACGTATGCAGAATATTGAACCTGCCATGAGAACAGATACCCTGCACACCATCTGTTGTTCATTTTGCCATACCAAACTGAGAACACTAAATTTGTCTGAATCAAAAAGAGACTTAATTCCAATCCTAGGTCAGGATGCATCTGTAAGAAGCAAATTTTAATTCAGTGGAGTAGTCTGACTCCCTAACTGTTATGATTCTGCTCTGTTTGTTATGATTCTGCCATGTCTGTCATGATTCTGCCATGTTTATTATGTTTCTGTCTTCCCTGTTATGTTTATTATCAGTTCTGTTAGGTTTTGCCATGTTCTGTTCAGTTTTTGTATTTTGCCATGTTTTCGTTTTTGCCATTCCCAATCCACTTTTGTGTTATAGTCTGGTCCATGTTTTGCCATGCCCTTCATTGCACTTTGTCGCCCCTGTCTGGTCTCTTGTTTAGTTACAGCTTCTCCCCAGTCCCGCGTGTCACATGTTTAGGTGATTTCATGGTTTCTGGGTTTCAAACATTCCTTCCAATCTCGTTTGCTTACTTTCTTTTTCTCTTTTCTACTTTACTAACCAATACTAACAGTTTGTTGTTTTTTGTTATAGTTACTAACCCAGACTAACATTGTATATAATACTAATTTACTAACGAGCACTAGGGATTGTATAGCTGCACTTACTAATTGATTAACAAGCTCTCAGCTTTTCGCCCTGTTCTAGTCTCCGCCTCTTGCCTTCACTTAGTCTTTGCTGCAATTCAGCGGATCCTCCGCACCTGCTCCACTCTGTCCTGCCTCTCATTATGTGTGCACATTAGAACTCCCTAACCGGAGCTGTATGTCTTGTCATAGGCTGTCTCGTGTTCCCTGTCGCGTTTTGCTTTTTTGCCAATTTCATGTGGTTAGGTTCTCCCTTGTGTTTCCTCCCATGTAATTAGTCTGATCCTCATCACCTGATCCTAATCATAGCATGTGACTTCCCTTGAGTGTATTTAAGCTGTCTTCTCACTGCAGTTCCCCGTCAGAACGTTTCCCTTGTTTACCTGTGCTGCTCTTGTTTCTCGCCTTGTACTCATAGTGTTTCTCTTCTGACTGGACCGTCCGACCTTCGATTTTTGGCTCTGCTTTTTGGTACTATTGTCTGCATCTGTTTACGAACCCTTTTTGCCCGACTACGAGTTTTGTGTTTGCTGCCCTGTTAACGGTTTGGATTACGCCCACTGGATTTTGGCTTTTGCTGCTCTGACAAACCTGTGTCTGTGTACCGAACCTGTTTTTGCCCGACCACGAGTACTGTTATTGCTGCCCTGGTTTTCGACTCTGATTCTGCCCTACTGGATTGTGATTTTGGATTGTGGACTCTGTACCGTTGCTTTTTGCCCTGTGGGGGTTTACCCCCCAACTACAATAAATCACTTTTTGCTGCAACTTCCTGGTCTCGCATTTGGTTCCAGAACGGTACCTCACACTAACTTCCACTAAACTTCTGGAAATTACATGACGCAAATCTATTGAAAACATTGTTCTGTGAATTTTTGGCTATAAGTACTGAACAGGAGAAAGGATGTTCAGTTTTGTTTTGCGCAAAGGAAATGAATAAAATAAATATAAAAAAAAATCTTAAATGTAGCAGTCTCTGAACTGTCATATGTGACAGAAAACCACTATCGCAATTCAGCTGCAGTAGAGTAACACACAATGCAATTGAGTATACCGTAGCCCAGTTAGGCTCCTATAAAACATTATCCAGACCGCATACCGTACCTTCGGTGTTTGAATTTTCCGAGCAGATAAGAAAATATGCTGCCGCTATGTCACAGGATCGCGACACAGATCCATGGTGCGGTGCTTCTCTCTGCTGTCCGCAGTTTCCGAGTTGGACAAGCGTGCAAGAGTGAGCATCAGCAGTGGCGGCCTAAAGCATTTGGGGGCCCATTTCAAAAGCAAATGTGGGGCCCTATAAAACATAAGAGCTTCATCATTTTGCTGGATGAAAGCTTACACCTCAGCCTATCCTGTGAAATTTCAACTTTTCTGGCTGAAACTTGATGTTTCTTTGTAATGATTTACAACCCCAATTCCGAAATAGTTGGAACAAAGTGTAAATTGTGAATAAAATCAAAACGCAATGACTTTCAAATCACACCAGCCAGTATTTTATTCGCAATAGAACAGAGATAACATAATAAATGTTGAAACTGAGAAATTTTACAATTTCATCCACAAAATGAGCTCATTTCAAATTTGATGGCTGCTATAGGTCTCAAAAAAGTTGGGACAGGGGCCTGTTTACCATGGTGTAGCATCCCCTCTTCTTCTTAACACAGAGTGGAAGCTTGTGGGCATTGAGGAGACAAGTTTCTTGAGTTTAGCCATTGGAATTTGATCCCACTCTTGTTTAATACAGGCTTCCAGCTGCTGGAGAGTTTTGGGTCTCCTTTGACGGACTTTTCGTTTAATTATGCGGCAAATGCTCTCAATCGGTGAAAGATCAGGACTGCAGGCAGGCCAGTTCAGCACACGGACTCTTCTGCTATGAAGCCATGCTGTTGTAATAGCTGCAGTATATGGTTTTGCATTGTCCTGCTGAAATACACAAGGCCTTCCCTGGAATAGATGTCGTCTGGAGGGGAGCCATGTTACTCTAAAACCTTTATATACCTTTCAGCATTCATGGTGCTTTTTAAAACATGCAAGTGTCCCACACCATATGCACTAATGCATCCCCATACCATCAGAGATGCTGGCTTTTGAACTGAACACTGATAATAGGAGGGGTGGTCTTTCTCCTCTTTAGCCCGGAGGACACGACGCCCATGATTTCCAACAAGAATGTCAAATTTGAACTCGTCTGACCACAGGACACTTTGCCACTTTGCTACAGTCCATTTTAAATGAGCCTTGGCCCACAGAACACGGCAGCGCTTCTGGATCATGCTCAACAATGGCTTCCTTTTTTTGCATGATAGAGTTTTAGGTGGCATCTGTGGATGGCACGGTGGACTGTGTTAACAGACACGGGTTTCTTGAAGTATTCCTGGGCCCATTTAGTAATGTCAATGACAGAATCATGCCAGTGAGTGATGCAGTGGTGTCTGAGGGCCCGAAGATCACAGGCATCCAGTAAAGGTCTTCGGCCTTGTCTCTTACGCACAGAGATTTTTCCAGTTTCTCTGAATCTTTTGATGATGTTATGCACTATCGATGATGAGACGTTCAAAGCCTTTGCAATTTGATGTTGAGGAACATTGTTTTTAAAGTATTCCACAATTTTTTTATGCAAGCCTTCACAGGTTAGAGAGCCTCTGGCCATCTTTACTTCTGAGAGACTCAGCCTCTCTAAGAAATCCCTTTTATAGCCAATCATGTCACGCGCCTGATGCCAGTTAACTTAATTACTTGCTAAATGTTCTTTCAGCTGATTCTCTGATATATTAATTGCTTTTTCAGCCCTTTTTTGCCTGTGTCCCAACTTTTTTGACACCTGTTGCAGCCAGAAAATTTGAAATAAGCTCATTTTGTGGATAAAAATGTAAAATGTCTCAGTTTCAACATTTGAAATGTTATCTATGTTCTATTGTGAATAACATACTGGCTCGTGACCTAAAAGTCATTGCATTTTGATTTTATTCACAATTTACACTTTGTCCCAACTATTTCGGAATTGGGGTTGTATTAAAATAAGGGCAATAAAAATATATGCATGCGTAAATGTGATAAATTTCTCAAAAACTGAAATGTGCAACTCAGCCCAATAAGCCAGCTGCATTGCGAACTGCAGACGTCTTCGTGTAATTTATGCGTCACTGAATTTGAAATGCAAAAACATTGCCGCCTTAGATCGCCATGGGTTTAAATGCGAACGGCATAAAGAACCCTTATTGTTTTTTAAGTTCTTAGGGGGCAGAGGCACTGTATTGCTGTACAAAATAATCATTAGCACAGGGGTCACCAAACCTGTTCCTGGAGAGCCACCATCCTGTAGGTTTCTGCTCTACCTCCTATTCAGCACACCTGATTCAACTAATTAGCTACTTAATTGCCCAGCTCGTGATCTTGTTAAGTAGCTAATTAGTTGAATCAGGTGTGCTGAATAGGAGGTAGAGCAGATGCCTACAGGACGGTAGCTCTCCAGGACCAGGGTTGGTGACCCCTGCACTAGGATAATGATACAGTAATAATTGGATGTAATTCAAACTTCGACATCCCATCAATATAATTTAATGTCGCTTGAGTGGACTATATTTAGAAGCACTAGATGACTCGTATTGCCAGACCTTAATTCAAATTTGCATTGTAGCTATGAACATTACACAACACTAGGTGACGCAATCTTCCTTCGCTCTGTCAGTGAATGAGGCTGCCTTTGCCATAGCCATGAGTATGATCATGTATACAAAACCATCAATACTTTTTTGACGTGTTCACCATATTGTTTTCATTCAGTTGCGATGCCGTGTGAATGAAAGGGCATGTTTTTTTTTTAACCCAAAGTACATTTAGCCAACGCCATATTAAAATGTGGCACAGTGTGTAATGTAAATGTTATGCAATAGATATGCGAAAATCGAACAGGTCGGCACCGGTAGTTTTTTGCTGTTTGCTGTTTCTGCGCAGAGATGCCTGAGCTCCGACGTGTACCAAAAAACTCGCTTCTCGTTGGCTTTGGTTGGGTTATGTCCTGGCACGCTTTGAGTATAGAGTAGCCAGAAGTTACCTGATAGCTGTAACGTCTAATTTTAGAAATCTACTCCAGAAGCATAAATTGTTTTTGCCCAACAAATACAGATTAGACATCAATAAAAGCTAAGTCTTTCTACATATTTAAACTTAAATTTGACTAATTCATCGTGAAACTATTTTTAATTCAAAATAAATTTAATTTAATTGGGAGTGGAAAATTGTAGCTATCAGAAATTACACAATGGAATCTTCAGAGGCTCTGTCAATTATTGCCAAAACCATAAAATACACAAAAACAGAACATGTTTCACAAATGCACATGTTTTTTTTTCACTAATAAACAAAACGTGATTTGCAAAATACGAAAAAACTGATTCGCAGAGATGAAAACAAAAAAGTGTGGTTTGCAAATACAAAGTAAGATTTGCAAACAAACACAGAGTGGTTTGCAAATAAATATAAAAATAAGTCACGAAGTTCTATGCATATTTAAACTTAAATTTGACTAAAATCGCATTTTATCGATCAGAAACTATTTTGTGGGCGGTTCCAGAGGCCATGTGGATCTGGAATCTATGGAGTTAAATTATTGCCAAAACCTAAAATACAACAGGTCACAAACCAACGATTCTATAAATGATTTGCAAATGGCTGATTGGATCCATGGTTTGCAAATACAAAGTTTGAGCAAAAGGCTGCATGCAACAGGTAAACAACAACTTCAAAAACCATATGGCTTGTTTCTCTATAAATATGGGATCCATGGACTATCGAAAAGTTTAGACTCACCTTCTTTCAAAAACCATATGCCTTGATGAAAGGGCATGCTTTCCTGACACCTAGAAAGCCCCTATGTGTGGAGTGTTTCTAACTACTCTGCCTTAGGGGAGTTCACATTAACCTAGTGATTAAGCTCAGGGGCTCGCAGAGTCCTAAAATGCTAGCTTGAGCCAGTTACTGTGCTATGCCTGAGTAATTTATAGTCAGGGTTTCCCCAGTACTTCAGTACTCGAATCCACAATGTACTGTGTGCTTGTCAGTCTGTTCAGATTTCCTGGCAAAATCCTGAGTTTTGAAAGGGTCTACTTTCTGGATTCTGCATCCTACCCTCTCTGTTCCACAGGTCAATGCTGCCAGAGACTTGAAGCAGACAGTGGCAGTTGGTGTCATCAAATCTGGAGAAGAATGACCAAAGCCTAAAATGTACCACTTGTGTAACTCTGCACAGCAATCAAGAATGACCAGTTTAAGTTGAGCACTTGGTATTAATGCTTTCTTGTATGGATTTTTTTTAATCCCAATATCCTCAAGGGTTCCTATGAACTCTGTTCATGTTTTGCTGAAAGGTAATGGAATAAAGTTGTGCAAAACCAAAATGCCAACCTTATGCACTGTCATTGTCTTGTAACTGACAAGGTCCGATTTAAAAGCAACTGTTTCGAAAGATTTTTTTTTTTTTTTTTGGATTTTCTCCTTTATTTGACAGTCACACAGTAGAGAAAGACAGGAAAGTTTTGGGGAGAAGAATGGGGAAGACACGCAGCAAATGACCCGAGCCAGGACCGAGCCGGGTCGCCGCGGGAAGGCCACAGCCTCCACGGTGCACGCGCCTAGATCGATGCGGCACTGGGGCGCCCCAAAAGCAACTGTTTCTAATCTCTGGAACCACTACTAGTGCTTTTGGCTGGATCTCAGGACAGGGCAACTTAATTTCCAAAGGGCTGTTTTTGGAAGACCATTTTGTGACGTACCTACTGGTCTCTCGCTTGTATTATGGCTAACTAGTCTGGAATGAAAATACTGGGGGCTGAAGCTGAATTTCATGGCTTCTACATCTAAGGCTGACTTGATGATTGTGTTACAGTGGGGTGCAAAAAATTTGGGCGCCCCTGGTTTAAATGTCTGTTACAATTAATCTCCAAGTGAATGTAACATTTAGTGTTCAGGTTTGCTTTCAAAGTTAAACATGACACCTTTCTGCAAATTTAAAAGCAAGGTTTCTTTTTATGTTCATTTTTCTGAGTTTTTAAATGATAAGAAAGGAAAAAGGGCCCTGTGCAAAAGTTTGGGAACCCTTTTGGATTATTCTTTGTGACCTTTTAAGAAGATGATTACTAAGGCCCAGACCCAGGTGATTTACTCGTTAGGGCTTCAATGAGTCAGGTGAATATAATTCCAGGGTTGAACTATATATTCTGAAGTAACCCCATGCCTTCTAAAGTATCCAACTGTGGTGTCTGGTGTTAAAAACCATGCGTTCCTCTAAACAGTTGTCCAAGGATGTCAAAATCAAGATAATTCACTTCCACCAACAAGGAGAGGGCTACAAAAAACTCCTGCTACGTTTCAAACTACCCATTTCTACCGTCAGAAACATTGTAAGAAAATGGAAAATAGTGGAACAATTGAAGTCAAGGCAAGATCTGGAAGACCAAGAAAAAATTCAGATAGACTGGCCTGAGATCTGGTGAGAAATTCTAAGAAGAACCTACACATCACTGCAAAAGAGCTGCAAAAAAGAGTAGCAGACACAGGTCTAGTTGTTCACAGGACAACAATACAGTGTAACTTAAACAACAAAGACCTACATGGCAGAGTTGCAAGAAAGAAGCCTTTTCTACGACCTCAACACAAAATTAAGCGTCTGAAGTATGCAAAAGAGGAGCTTGAGAAACCTCAAGCCTATTGGAACAATGTGCTTTGGACTGACAAATCCAAAATTGAACTTTCTGGCCACAACCAAAGATGGTATGTTTGGAGAAAAATGGGTGAAGCATTTGTTGGGAAGAACACTATTCAATATTGTGTGGGTGGAAGGAAGAAAGGATTCCACCAAATATCAAGACATTCTAGATAGGCATGGGCAACGCTCTGCATAAACTCTAATGGAATGCGTAACAGCTGAACTGGGGCGGTAAACAAGCCTCAGAAAACTTATTAAAAAAATGATGTAAATACCATTTTCATACAAAAAGAACACCATGGTTTGATTAAAAGCAACCTTTTCAATAGGATACCCGCATTTCATACATGAACTCTGCGTATTACGGCCAATAACGCGATTTGAACAGAGCTATTATTCGCCCGTTGGATGAATGCGTGACCTCAATTTGCGCCATGTTTACAAACTTTCAAGTGCACGGCGTGGCAAAAATATCCATTTTGGAGGTAGATTTCAAATAGCCCGTGATGACGTGATATCCCAGCTACGGCCCTGATTGACTTACAGCCATCTAATTTGAGAAATTACGAGTCTATTCGTCCAAGCTAGACCTCCAGGGGATGTGAAATAAGTTCGACAGAAGTTGTTGAAGTTCGTCGCGAGTGAGGCCGTGACTTCTTTCTCAACAATAGCAAGAAAGGTGAGTGTATTTTTACTGTAACCTACATGGTTAGTTGACAGAATATCCTGTGACCCTATTTGTGAAGTTTCAGTAAAATATACCAAGGAATAAACCAGCGCTAGGCGTTCAAAACCTACCAGTGTTCTGACAAATTTTGCTACCTATCAAAATATGCCACCTCACGAACACCAGTCACAAGATTCATTCACTTATACCCTTCGAGACTGCGAGGATGGAAATCTGATAATCAATTAGGAAAAATTCTCGGCTCTCGGTAATTCTGTATATCGTTTAAACATTTTGTTAGTCGGATTATGAAAGAAGACTGAAAATAAGCGCCCGCTTTTTGTTTTGGTGTAAAAGCGCGTATTTAAAGGAGAATACATTGTATATTGATTAAGCATTGAACTCTGCATAAGTCGAACTGTTTGAATATTTGTTGATGACATTGCTTCGGCTTCCTGGAAGCAAGTACGCGCAAATCTGCTGTCTAGTGAGCATTTCAGGTTCGATGTACTCAGTAATAACGCCCATGAAACTTAAACTGGCCCGTCATTCTGCGAATAGTCTTACTAAACTAGTTAATCGTCTGATTGCTAATCAAGCAAAGGGGAGGTTTCTGCCTCACCAAACTAACCTCCGACTGCACGTCACTGTGTTTTACTATGAATTATTCACAGTAGCTCATTGAAACTGTCATGGGAGGAGGGTATATGGACATTGTAAAAAACAGTGCAAAGGCTTTTTTTTTTTTAATCACCACGGGTTATTGAAGGGGGAACCTTTCGTAGCAGTGGGAGGGCAAACAACTGCCGGCATCAGCGACTTCACTGCATTTTATATAGTAATGGACGAGTAGCGTTAATGTTTGCCCTCCCACCGATAATTTTGACATTTTTGCAGGCCATTGATCCAAAAAAAACTTCACAGGCAACCCATTCATACCATTTTTTAATATCAATGCAAAACCTAATGTTTGTTGAACATAATTGGGTGAAATTCAATGCATTTTCCATTAAAAGGGCCTAGGGGCGCTGCTGTACTTCAGAAAAGGGGTTGATGACTTTAGCATCAATTATTTCTGTTCGGGTACCCTAATGGATAATTTGGCCAGGTTTATTTCTGAGTAGACTGAATTTTCGAAAATGCCCTCAGGCTTCACCCCCCCAATTTTCACAATGGGTTTTGTTGATAAATGCCGAAATCAGCCATTTTTGGGACCCTGTGGCTCTGAGACCCTTTCCTGTAAAGGCGTTGGACTTGTGGCAAACTCTTTGTCTGTGTCTTCTGTACTTACCTGCAAAAAATCATTAGAAAATAATAAAAACTTTTTTCTCAGCAACTCAAGAAATGTTGTCATTTTATTCATTTGTATTGCCCATGCCTATTCTAGAGGCTAATGTTCAAAGCTCAGTCCAGAAATTGAATATGAAGAAACGTTGGGTATTCCAGCAAGACAATGACCCGAAGCATACCTCAAAATCCACCATGAAGTACCTCCAGGGAAGACGGATGAAGGTTTTGGAATGGCCATCACAGTCCCGGGACTTGAATATTATTGAAAATCTGTGGAGAGACCTCAAACATGCCGTGCATGCAAGAAGACCGAAGAATATTTCTGAGTTAGAGGTGTTCTGTCAGGAAGAATGGGGAAAAATTCCAAAGGCAAGAATTCAAAGACTCTTAGCTGGCTACAGGAAGTGTTTGCAAGATGTTATAGCTGCCCGAGGAGGAGTTACAAAGTACTAGCTGACAGGGTTCCCAAACTTTTGCATAAGGCCTTTTTCCTTGTTATATTATTTTGAAACTGTAAAAAGTTAAATTATTCTTGCTTTAAAATGTGATGAAATGTGTCATGTTTAACTTTTTAGCATTTAGTGTTCAGGTTTGCTTTCAATCACTTGGAGATTAATTGTAACAGACATTTAAACCAGGGGTGCCTAAATTTTTGCACCCCACTGTACACCTGGGGCAAATCAATTGCTTGAGTTGGTACAATAAACTGTTGGCATTTGCCAATGAAAGGTATCAGTAAATTCAGATTTACCATCAGAAACCAGATCATGTGGCTATAAGTCAAGTTGGAGGGCCTAGGAAATCAAAATGTATAAACCCAGCTTTCAGCGTGCCACCTTTCTTCAAAGGTACAGTCTTCAAACTGAAATGATTGGATGCAACTCCAGACAAAATACTGGTACTGGTGTGGACTAATGAATAGAAAAACAAAAGTGTACATCCAAGTCCAGTCAAAATTCTCATACGCAAAATAAAAGTAATCTACTACACATTCAAGGGCAAGTAACATAACTGGAGAATTTTACATGAAATTGGCATTTGCTTTAAAAGTCTTTTTCCCTTAACTATCCTAAATTCTGGATGAATCACTAAATTACAATTACACTTGCCATGAACTACCAATGCAAGCTAAATGTAAACACCAACACATTAGGCATCATGCAACATTTTCATATTGTAACTTTCTCTTCCTAAAGTGGGCTCGTACGTGTGCCACGTCAGATTCAACGAACGCTCTTCAACTCAGATTGCTGTGTAAATGACCCTCGTAAATATGATCCATCCCACCACTGCGTAATGATTGTTGAGGGTTAAAATTGAGGAACAGAAATAAGAATGGGTAAAATGCTATTTCATGATCTAAAAGATATGGATAAGTAACTCATGCAATAAAAGAATGGTGAAAATACAGATAATTTCATGATGTGACGTTGATAAATAGCTTGTGGGTAAAAAGGTTTAAATGAGTTGAAATGTTGTGTTGAGTTAAAAGTTATTTACAAGGTTAAAAACAAGTAAGACCGCATGTTTAAAAAGTTATCATAAAAAAAGACCCCCTATAATTTTGTTTTATATGCTGTTTATTTGTGAAAGTGAACATTTGCATTTTTAAGTACGTAGCACTACAGCCCACTAGCTGGCGCATTTGACCAAGACCGAGAGGAATACAATAGAGTGCAGAGGCTGAAACCGCAGAATAAATACATCGGTCAATGTTAAAACATCCATGTGCTCTCTGCCTCTTTCTTTTACTCGCAGGTCAGTAAATATTTCTCAACAGCAACTTTCTTCACCATGATAGTTAAGGGTGTAGTGTACGCCAAGTGCAAGGGTTGGGTGAGTCAAATGATGTTTTTGTGGAGAACTACGTTACTTAAGAGTTACCCGGTATTTCCGAGCAGTGTTATCAAAGCTAGTGACATGTTAGCCTCCTAGCCAGTCACGTAGGTGGGTCGATGACGTGACATTGTCCGAGTGCACTACTTTGGTTTATAATAATTTTAAATGATTCATAATAAGCATCATTTTATTCTATAAAACCTGTTTCTTTTGAACATATTTCCAGTTTATCATAAAAATGATATGGGGGAGAGCCGGTGCAAAAGTAACGTGGGACGAAAGTAATACGGCGATTTACTCACAGCCATCCGCACTTCGATGCGCAAATTAGGTCAGCACGTGCAGCTCGCGACACTCTCCAAGCCCGGGAAGAATCTTGAGATTTCGTCACTTCCCCGCGAAATGAGACCGGGAAGAATGTTTTCCACAGTGGTGAGTAAATTCAGACAAATGGTAAACTTTTTTGACTTAAAGATCGTCTTTATCGCTCCATGTCATATTAATGATGAAATGATTGGTCACTTAGTTTTGTAACATATCCTGAAGTTTGAAATATCAGACTTTTTCCACTTTAGAAGCAATCCTGGTTCAAATGTCAGAAGTCACTGTCGGGGCGGATGTAGCAACGGTCACGTTCGTCCCTCTCTGCTAATGCGGCCGCATTTTGTGTTTTAAAGCTCATTAAAAAATGTGTATGTTATATTTTACTGACAGAAAATGCCAAGAGTTAGGGTCAGAACTACCCAGAGAGGAAAGGTTGACCAGCAGGTTTACGAAAGGGCCTTTTTTGATGTCCAAAGAGGCGAGAGTATAAGGAAGGCAGCAGAGGTGCGAGACGGAAGTAACAACGGTTACGTTCGTCTCTCTCTCTGCTAATGCGGCCGCATTTTGTGTTTTAAAGCACATTAAAAAATGTGTGTGTTATATTTTACTGACAGAAAATGCCAAGAGTTAGGGTCAGAACAACCCAGAGAGGAAAGATTGACCAGCAGGTTTACGGAAGGGCGTTTTTTGATGTCCAAAGAGGCGAGAGTATAAGGTGGGCAGCAGAGGTGCGAGACGGAAGTAACAACGGTTACGTTCGTCTCTCTCTCTGCTAATGCGGCCGCATTTTGTGTTTTAAAGCTCATTAAAAGATGCGTGTGTTATATTTTACCGACAGAAAATGCCAAGAGTTAAGGTCAGAACAACCCAGAGAGGAAAGACTGACCAGCAGGTTTACGGAAGGGCGTTTTTTGATGTCCAAAGAGGCGAGAGTATAAGGTGGGCAGCAGAGGTGCATGGCGTTTGTCATGTCACCCTGTTCAGGTACTGCAAGAGGAGGGCAGAGGCAGGAGGGCAGCAGACCAGAGCCCCAGGGTACAGGGCTCACAACAAAGTCTTCACAGAAGAACAGGAGAAGAGACTGCAGGCATATATAAAGAGAGCAGCTGATATATATTTTGGCCTGAGTCCTAAAGAGGTTGGAGTAGCACTGCAGACAGAGCCACACCACTACCGCCATTTGCCTACATCAAAGTCTGTTCATTTTTAAATTAACTTGACATTATTTATGTCATTGACATTATTTATTTATGTATTCGAAGTGTGAGTTCAATGTATAACTAGAGTCATACTAAACGCAATTTTAAATAAATCCACATTTAAAAAATCAGATTAATTGTAGGAACATACTCTCAATTAACCTCTTTTTTCATGCTGTTTTAGGTGTGAAAGTTTGCATATGAGCTGGCCGAAAATATTAGCCTCAAAACTCCATGTTCATGGGAGAAAAACCAGATGGCAGGGAAGGATTGGCTCACCTCCTTCCTCAAGCGCAACAAAACCCTGTCCATCCGTCGACCTCAAGCCACCAGCATGTCCTGTTCCACCAGCTTCAACAAGCCCAACGTGACAGCGTTTTTTAAAAACCTAAAGACTGTCCTCTCCCGCTATAATTTTGAAGCAAAGGACATCTGGAACATGGATGAAACAGGTAAAAATTTATATTTAGATAAATTAAAAAGCAACAGTGATTTGCAACAGCAAATAATTTGCAAAGCAATAACTCATTTCATTTATTATTTCTGGTACCACAACGGTTCAAGTGCCAGACAAAATCATTGCCACCAAGGGGCAGCGCCAGGTCGGTGCTGTGACCTCTGGGGAAAGAGGGACATTGGTGACTGTTGCCTTTGCTGCCAACGCACAAGGCAACTTTGTTCCCCTTACTTTTTATCTTCCCAAGGAAGAAGTTCCAGGACCACTTCATCCGGGATGGCCCCTTGGCTGCAGTGGTTCTGCCAATGGATCGGGGTGGATGCAGGAGACAGATTTCTTGGCATTTTTACAGCATTTTGCAAGACACACCCGCGTGACCCTGGAGTCAAAGTTGCTGCTACTCTTAGACAATCATCCATCACGCCTCTCTGTGGTAGCTATTGACTTTTGCAAGTCACATGGCATTGTACGCCTGTCTTTTCCACCCCACTGCTCCCACTGTCTTCAGCCGCTAGACCGAAGCGTTTTTGGTCCTCTGAAGCACAACATTAACAGTGCAGCAGATAATTGGATGCGAATGAACCCTGGAAGAACTTTGACCAACTACAACATCCCAAGTCTTGTGGCTAAAGCTGTGCCTCAAGCTGCGACAGCAAGCAGCATTTCATCTGGGTTCGAGTGTACCGGTATCTGGCCCTTTAATCCAGATATTTTCAGTGAGACAGACTTTGCTCCAGCTTTTGTGACCGACCGTCCTGCACCAGCACCAGCTCCATCCCCAGTGCTAGTGCCAGCTCCATCACCAGCGCCCTCTTCATCATCAGCGCCAGCTCCATCACCAGCGCCCTCTTCATCACCAATGTCCGCTTCATCACCACTGCCCTCTTCATCACCAATATCTGCTCAATCACCAGCGCCCGCTCCCTTAAGACACCATCATCCTAGCCAGAGCCCATTTGAGCTGCATCCCCATGAGTCTGCCATTCCTGTAGATGGTGAGAGTTTGTGTCTGTGTGTGTCTTTAAATGTGCATGTTGAGCCTTGCCAAGCATTTTTTTTTTTTTGAAATATTATCTATCCAGGTATGCTTGTGGTTCCAGGAACATCTAGTGGCACGCCAATACAGAGGTTCTGACCATAAAAGGTTCGCCCATATCCAACGGCTGGCGCGAGGAAAGAAAATAAAAGAAGAGACAGAAAGAGGTGAGCAGAGTGTCGTTTTTAACTTGTCTTGATTTTCTTGCTCGTATAAAAATAAGCTGATTCTGACTATCATCTCATTGAATGTTGCAGGTCAACAGCAATACTGACCGACACCCCAGTAAAAGCTGCTTTGGAGGAGGAGACTCGGCAGAGGGGCCAGAAAAAACAGCCCTCTTCAAAACGCCCAAAGAAAACGTTGTTTAGTGGACACACTGCAACCACAGTTTCTCAGGGCAATGATGAGGAATGTCTTGTTTGTGGGGAGACATTTGCCTCATCTTTGCCTGGAGAAGTGTGGGTACAGTGCATCTTTTGTCTGCTGTGGTCACATGAGGCATGCACTGAGGGTGCAGCTCATTATATCTGTCACAACTGTGATAATGAGTAAAGTAATTTCATACTTTTTATAAATAGACCAATAGCACGTTAAACATGTTCACGTTTACTTTTGAAACATTTGAAGCAAAGGAAAAATGTTTAAAACAAATGTCTGATTGTTTCTGTTTTAATGTCATTTTTGTGATTGAAATAAATAAATTCATTAATTTAAAATGAAATAAGATTTTTTTTAGATGAAGTGCATTGTATATTTACAATTGCATGTTAGCAAAGACATTGTTTGATTTTTTTTAATGAAAAACGACAGTAATTTAAAAGATTCCAGTTAATTTGATCACTTACTTTTGTCCCGCCCATGTGTTACTTTCATTCCGACTGGAGGGGTCGAAAGTAGCAATCGTAACTTCCGTTCGACGTCAAACTATGCCGAAGTCAATATATATTGGGATGATTTACCACCTCATATTGACAGAGCACGCACGAAAGTAGTTAATCGCTCTGAAAATTTTTTTTGGTCTGTAACGTTATCTTTTAAAATGACGTCTATGTGAAAAAATGTTACTTTCGTACCAGCTCTACCCTATGTTGTGCACTATCATGACAATATTATGACTATGACTTCTGAAGTACGCGACTTCAAGATTCATTAAAGAGCTAAATGCTAGGTCCGCGACTACTTGTGCACCTGCTGAACTCGGCCAATACAGGGTCTGCCAATACAGGTTGGCCAATACAGGATATATTGGCAGGCCGTTTTTACTATATGCGAGCAATAACATACTTAACCAATTAATAAATATCCTGGCACTCCTTTAACACCTACTGGCACTCCTGTGGCAGCTAGTGGCACACCGCTGGCAAATATAAAGATATTTTCACAATTGCAACTTTATTAAATATTTTAGTATTTTACACCTCATTACAATCAACCATGCCTTTTGCAGCTGAGATGTTATGAATAAGAAAACAAATAAAAAATGGTAAAAAGAAGAAAAACTGAATAAAAATGTGTAAACTTGCTGCCAAATTTTTCACACTTTTTTATTTTAAAATTATAAAGCAGTCTGTGCTTTATTTTTCCAAAAAAATTTTTAAATAAAACATGAGGGTTTGTTTTTCATGACTAACTGATTATTATATAAAAGTAGAAATTAGCAAGTAGCGTATTTTTGTCCTTTTCATTTGTGGCACCAAGTGGCACTCCTGTGGCAGCTACTGGTGCCCCATGGCATCCACTGACGCTCCTGTGGCAGCTACTGGCACCACTGTGGCACCTAAGGCACTCCTGTGACACCTACTGGCACTCCTGTGG
The DNA here is from genome assembly GCA_029692085.1 of Gymnothorax javanicus. NCBI lineage: Eukaryota > Metazoa > Chordata > Actinopteri > Anguilliformes > Muraenidae > Gymnothorax > Gymnothorax javanicus. The sequence goes on from CM056199.1 coordinate 22,545,176, forward strand.
CATATATAAAGACATTTTCACGATTGTATTAATAATTAAATATTTTAATATTTTACACTGCAGAACGATGAAGTAGGCTAGTGTTTCATGTCAGCCTTCTGCTGCTTATATGTTCTGAAGAAATGAGAAAACACCACAAAACAATAAAACAGCCTGAATAAAAACATGTAAATCTGTGACCAAATTTTTCTCATCTTATGTTTATTAACCCTTTCGCAGGCACAGCGACATTTTTGTCGTTTTAACCAACGTGTTTTATAAAGTCTTCTCTCATTGGCCGATTGCGGGAATTCCCTTGTTAGTTACACTCATTACCATTGGCTGTCTCTCAGGTCACCCAGCACTGTATTTTTTTAGCCGTGAACGAGGCATGGGATTTCTAAAAACGCTAAATACGAGACTACTTCCGGGTCAAAATGGGGGACATGTGAACATGGCATCGACGAAGTACAAACAGCCGGCATTCTAGCCGTGTTTCTAAACGTAAATACAACGTGGATGAAGTTTTTGCTTTATTGAATGACTCTGACGATGAGTTTGAATATCCAGAGAGCGGGAGTGACTTGGATCCAAACGATTTTAGCGATTCTGGAGAGGATTAAAACATAAAAACATCAGTTATGGGAAACTTATTATGAGATTTGGTGTTATTTTATTGTTATTTTGAATAACAATCATATTTTGGTAAAAACCCAAAATTAATCCGTCCGTGGGGGTATGCATCTGGGCCAAAATTTGCCTGCGAAAGGGTTAAGCAACCAACACTTTTAAAATACATTTAATTGTTGTGACTGATTGTTCTATAAAAGCAGTTATAAATAGCATATTATTGTTCCTTTTCATCTCTAGCGCTGTACTTAGGTGTACATGAAGAATAAACAATTCGCTGTATGAAAAAAAAAAAAAAAAGAACTTTCTATGGCAGTGATTACTTAGGGTTTATTTATTTATTTATATCTAATCCCAGTCAATTACCCACAATTCTGGTAGCTCGCAGGGATAAAAATCACCTTAGAGGACAAGACACTCGAATTTCTAATGTTAATCTATTAAAAATGTTAGCTAGCTAAGGTCAGCGGACAGGGCATAAACAGACCCAGCCAACTAGTGGCTGTGTGTACATATTGATACGAATAAAATGACAATACCGTTGATATGTCGAATGCTCGTTAATTATCGTAGAACCGAATGACAAGTGTTTATCCAGGTCAGTTAGGCTAACTTAAGGAAAGGCAAACTGAACTAGGCGATTTTCCATCTTTTCCACACTACCAAAACAAGATAAAGAAAACATAACGTCACATTTGACTGAAGTCGGATCAAGCTACAACCAACGCGGTTACTCATGAACGTTCACAATTTGAAAACAAATATTTATATCTATACAACTTTCTTGAAACAGATTTATGGCAGCTGACAAGTAACAAGTCGAGGAAAGTGTCTGTCAGTTGCCGAAGAGTGCCGCTCACCAGCCACAGTTCGCCGCAATTTGCCTGCCACAGTTTGCGCCACAGTTTGCCACGATTAGCCCCTGCGGTGCTGCTCGCCTGCCACAGATTGCCACGATCTGCGACTGCGGTGCCACCGCCTGCCAGTGCCACTAGGAGGATCCCGGCCTTGCAGCTGATTGTAACCACTACAGTTGAAGCAAACTGGAGAGGTTTTGTATGTGTCTGCAAAGTTGGGCTGAAAAGGCTGCAGTTAGACCAGATGTAGGTTTTTCAGAGCTTGGGGTATGTGTTTGGGTTTGTTTACTGCTACTGTGAAAAGATCATTTTACTTATCCGTGACCGGGGTCAGCCAGGTACTATGCCATTGTGTGGGCTCTCTGAGGCTACCGTGGTGAAAGCAATCGCGAAACGCACTATAACGTGTCTGGTATGACAAACGATTTCTCTGCATTGCCATGGCAGAATTTTATCCCCCTTTAAAATTGCTCTGGCGAATAAAAAGCCAAAAAAGGTGGAGATTGGATCCAGAATTCTTTCCTGTAGAAGTTATCGATTTGCTAGCTCCACATAGTCACTCACAGACGCGGAAGCAGTAAGTTTTACCATTTTGTATTGCTTTACTGCATAAGCCTACCTAACGTGATGGCCGGTTGAATGTGGCTGTAGCACTGCAGCTAACATAGCTAAGTTACTGTTGCTAATATTCATGTCCTAAATATTCCAGAGTAAGTAATGTCAAGGAGACATTCAACAGAAGGTGTGTGAACATAAACCTCATTTGAAGATAACTTTTTATATTTGTAAGCTGTTCGTAATTTGGATGCTTGGTACAACTGTTCATGGTAATGGAACTTACTGTCTGTAAAACCTGTATTGTAGGGTAAAGTATGTCTCTGTCGTTCTGATGACCGCTCGGTAACTACCGTATGCTAGTTCGCGTTCTGTGCCTCTTAGAAAATGCTCCTGGTTAATTTATATGCAGTAATTCAGATTGGTATGCTTGTGTTACTTTGGTTAGCATCAAGGTGGTAGTTTCATCATAACATTACCTGACCATAGCCACTACAGTTGAAGCTAACCGGAGAGGTGTTGTGCATGTCTGCAAAGTTGGGCTGATAAGGCTGCAGTTAGACCAGACGCAGGCTTTGCGGAGCTTAGGGTACGTGTTTGGGTTTGTTTACTGCTGCTGTGAAACGATCGTTTTACTTATCCATGACTGGGGTCAGCCGAGTACTTTGCCGTGGTGTGGGCTAGCTCTCTGATCCTACTGAGGTGAAAGCAATCACGAAACGCACTATGATGTGTCTGGTATAACAAACGATTTCTCTGCATTGGCGTGGCGGAATTTCATCCACCTTTGAAAATTGTTCTGGCTAATAAAAAGCCGAAAAAGAAGTGGAGGTCGGATACGGATTTCTAGTAGAAGTTATAGATTCGCTAGCTCCACATAAGCTATGCTTACACAGTTTGTGTGTTTTTGCTTCGAACTCATTTAGTAGCTTGGAGTCGGAATTGTGTTTTTTTTTTGGTAGAAATGGTTAACAGGAGCTTTTAGCAAAGTTTCCTTCAGATAGCTAAGTGGGTATATAACATGTCTATATAACGGTACAACTACAATCACATGCATGCAAGGCGAGACAGCAAAACTCTAAAATTTCACCTTGCTTCTCACTGACATCTTGCTGTAAACGTTGCTGCAATACTCACTGGGCAAAATACCTCGGAATCCGGAGATATCTTGACCCCGTATATTTCGTGACACGCTGTGTATTCGGACGTATCCGGCTTAATCCTGATCATTGGCGAATCCAGGGGAATCCGGGCATGTTTTGAGTCAAGATTTGTTTATCACATATCTGGACCGTATTTACGGTAACACATTTTAAGGCACATAGGGTGTAAGTACCGTAATACAACATTTCCAGAGCAGCAATGTCATACTTTAACAAATAATAAGTTGCCTTTTAAAAGTGTAGCCTATTCAAGCCGTCTCTAGAGCCTTTTACTGTCCTTGCCCCGGTATGAATTTAAAGTGCTGTTCACTTCCATCAACAACAAAATATTTGGCATTGTATTTGTTTAGTTTATCACAGGTATCTGTCCAATTCCAAAGGATGCTTGACGCTATTACAGGCTGCGTCAAAGCATGCCAGTTTGATTAAGCCTATTTAACTGGTAAACGGATGGTTTAAAGAATCCAACGGCACATTAATGTGACACCACCACTAAATGAAATGGACTGAACAAAATACCTCGGAATCCGGAGGTATCCTGACGCCGTATATTTCATGACACGCTGTGTATTCGGACCGTATCCGGCAGTATCCTGATTTCAGATTTTCCAGGCGTGTTTTGACTTTGAGTCAAGATTTGTTTATCACGTATCCGACCGTATACGGAAACACATTTTAAGGCACATGGAGTGTGATTACCTTAATGCAACAGGGCATAATTGCATGAAGAAATGTTCCCCATGTTTTCCCCATTTACGACCTTTTAAATGTCTATTCCAGGGGGCATCACCTTATTTACTGCCCGTGCCCCAGTATGAATTTGAAGTGTCATTCACTTATATCGCTAACAAAAATTTGGCATTGTATTTGTTTGGTTTATCACGGACATCTGTCCTATTCAGACGGATGTTTCACTCCAAATAAAAGTTACGTGCAAAATGGCCTGCGTTTAACTCCAAAACTTGTGAATTAAAAGGTTTAAGTCCCGCATCGAATTCAAAATCATCCTGTTAACATCAAAGCTCATGTACAATGAGATGTAATTGTTAGAAGTTAAAACTTTAATCGGTTTTCATATTAACCTTTTAAACTACCGAAGTCTGTATCTTAAGTGATATCAATATTATGCAGCATAATGGGCATAAGCATAAATGCCAACCTGGGCGGGATGCGGGTGGTAGAAAATATACAGAGATATCCTGAGCCCGGATACAGATGGTATTTCCTGGAACGTATCAGGCGTTCGTATATGCTCCAGATATATGCTGACGGGTATCCGGAGATATTTTCCCCAGGATACCTCAAACACGTCTGGTATCCGGGTGTGTGTAAGGAGCCCGGATACGACGCGTATCAGAACAGTCCCAATCCGGAGTTGGGATACCCCCAGATACGAGACTTGCACAAACCGGTATCCGGAGCGTAACAATCCATATATCCCCGGATACAGATAATAATCAGACGTATCCGAGTCGCGATATCTCCGGAAAACCAGTGTTTTTGCCCAGTGACTTCAATTGCTCCCTCCTCCCGTTCGGGGTTGGATTCGGGATGAAACAAGTATGGTCTTACAGCAATATGCCGCGGACAGCTGTCCTTAAAATACCAGCCATCTTGGTTTCCTGGGTTTCGGGTCTGCACCCTCCCCCAGAATTGAGGCGGCCAAGCAGCCAATCGAAGCAGCGCCTCATTAGCATAGCCTCCCCACCCACTCAAAACAGCTTGTGTATCAGGCCGACACATATTGGGTGAGAGGTCTCACTAGGGCTGGAGTTGTGTGGTTTTATTTTTGTAACTGAATTCTAAACATTGTTTTAAAGACCCATTGGACATATTTTGAACAACTAAATACAGCATAATAGGGGACTTTTAAAGATACTAGTATCTTGGAGCACATGCTTGCCGCGTACTAGACTTGTTATTGAAGCGACATTCTCGGGATTTTGGAGAACTTATCTTGCGATCTCCGTAAGTAAATGCCAAATTGGTCGTGGATTTCCGTTGTGCATATTCCTGATTTTAATTGTGCATTGTTAGTAATGCACGATGCCATGATGGCAAAGTCAGCGTAGCTAGCCATTTTCAAAGTCAATGAGTCATTCCGTATCTGATTTGATTTTTAGGCTTTTTTAAATTTTTCATTTGGATTGCTGTCACGTTTGATAGCTTTACACGAATAACCAGGAAGTACAGCACTCCATCATTTGATTTTTTTATAGGCATTTATAAAATTTAGTTTGTTGCCTCGCAAGATCGCGGCCAAAGTTAAATTGGTCTCTGCTGCGTTTCTGGAGTAGCTGTAGCCTCACGGTTTCTCGTCGGCTTTGCCTTGAGGTTGGACTTCACTTGACTCCCGCTCGCGTGGAGTTTGAATATAATCGGGCGCAATATCTGTACGCTGATATCCAGATCTAGGTGATAATTTGTTGACACGTTAGGCTTATTTATTCATGTTGTGGGCTTATGGGGTTGTGCTACTTGTACACATTACTCAACAACATGTTGTTGAGCTAACAATACATTTCCCTAAAAACAACATTTGAATGCTATCAAAAAGTTGACAAAATGATATCCATTGGAGTATATTCCCTTTAGAACTGTTCCAGGTGCTTTGAAAGTTTGAATTTAATCATTATTTTCCCCATCTTTGTCTCCCAGTAATTGTGCAAATGTGGCAGAGTCTTTGGTGAAAGCTAAGAACATAACCAAAAATGGTCCCAGAAATGTACAAACCCCAATTCCAATGAAGTTGGGACGTTGTTTAAAACGTGAATAAAAACAGAATGCAATGATTTGCAAATCTAACAAATCCACATTTTCTTCACAATAGAACATAGACAACATATCAGATGTTGAAAGTGAGACATTTTACCATTTCATGAAAAAATATTAGCTCATTATGAATTTTATGGCAGGAACACATCTCAGCAAATTTGGGACAGGGCCATGTTTGCCATTGTGTAGCAGCTCCTCTTCTTTAAACAACAGTCTGTAAATGTCTGGGAAGTGGGGAGACCAATTGCTGGAGTTTTGGAAGGGGGATGTTGTCCCACTCTTGTATGATGTAGGATTCTAGCTGCTCAACAGTCCTGGGTCTTCTAAGCCAGATTTTTCATTCTATGACGCACCAAATGTATTCTATTAGTGAAAGGTCTGGACTGCAGACGGACCATTTCAGCACCCAAACCTCTACAGCGAAGCCCTGCTGTTGTGATGGATGCAGTTTGTGGGTTAGCATTGTCTTGTCTCTATATACGTTTCAGCATTGATAATGCCTTTCCAGATGTGTTCGCTGCTCATGCCAAAGGCAATAATGCAACCCCATACCATCAGAGGTGGAAGCTTTTGAGGTGAGCACTGATAACAAGCTGGATGGTCCCTCTCCTCTTTTGTTTGCACGACACGACGTCCGTGGTTTCCAAAAAGAATTTCAAATTTTGATTCATCTGACCACAGATCAGTTTTCCATTTTGTCTCAGTCCATTTTACATGAGCTTTGGCCCAGAGAGGACGGTGACATTTCTGGATCATGTTCACATATGGCTTCTTCTTTGCATGATACAACTATAACTTGCATTTGTAGATTGCACAGCGAACTCTGTTCACAGGCAATGATTTCTGGAAGTGTTCCTGAGCCCAGGCAGTGAATTCCAGTGCAGAATTATGCCCGTTTTTAATGTTGTGCCGCCTGAAGGCCCGAAGATCACGAGCATCCAATATTGACCTTCAGCCTAGTCCCTTGCGCACAGAGATTACTCCAGACTCTCTGAATCTTTTGATAATATTATGTACTGTAGATGGTGGGATATTCAAAATCTTTGCAATTTTACATTGAGGAATTTTACATTACAATTTCTGAAATTGTTCCACAATTTTTAGACTCAGTTTTTCGCAGATTGGCGAGTCTCTGGCCGTCTTTACTTCTGAGAGACTCTGCCTCTCTAAAATGCTCTTTTTTTTACCCAATCATGTTACTGACCTGTTGCCAATTGAGCCCCTGAGGACAAGAGTGGTCTAACTCCGTTTTTCATAGTTTTGAGATAATCTATGCCAAAGTTGAAGCCCTGGATAAAATTCAGGACACATGTGGTGTATGCCATCTGTTGTTAACCTGAGAGTTTATGACCATGTTTTTCAAGATAACACAACTTTTTTCCGCAAAAGTAATGTTTCAGAGGTTACTTTCTAAAGTTAGATCACTCTTGCACTGGCTGTCTTAACAAATGTAACTGGCTTAAGACAAGTAAATAACTCAATTTTAATAACTCAATAATAGCTTTAATTTCCGGCATCCTTGGAATTCGAAACAAAAAATAACAAGAGAATACAGATCAAAAGTGAAACATTGTATCGCAAACTGCTGACCACTGAGAAAGTCATCCATCAGCTAATCTTGTTCCTCACAGCTGTCTTCGCTGTCATCATCTGGATGAAAGTTTGGCCCATCTTCATCTTCGAGCAGACCCAGATAAGATGAGTGGTGGACAGGCGGTACAAGGTTGAGATCATCTTTCAAATCCTTGACTTCTGAAGGGTTCAAAGAGTTAGACCACTGTTACACTCCCGCTTTTTGTCTTAATGGAAGTGAGGATTACTAAAAATCTCTGTACAGTAAGATGCATCACTGTGACATCTAGACCACTTATGCCCTGAATAGATTTTACCTTTAACTTGCGAAATATGGGTCTAACTCAAAAATGGGAAAGTTAGAGTCAGACCATTATTACACTCATTGACTCAGTTAGCCTAATTGGGTGTGAATGCTGAAAGCATTCAAACCCTATGTTCTTCTGTTACCAAAATTCTTTATTGGGTGTGAATGCTGAAAGCATTCAAACCCTATGTTCTTCTGTTACCAAAATTCTTTATTGGGTGTGTATGCTGAAAGCATTCAAACCCTATGTTCTTCTGTTACCAAAATTCTTTATTTTTATCTCCGCCAAGGAGATAATGCGATCGAGTCGGTTTATTTATTTTTTTGTCCGTCCTTCTGTCTGTCTGTGGACAGGATTTCTCGGAAACTACTGGACGGATCTTCATGAAATTTTCACCAGAGGCAGATCTTGGGCCAGGGACGACTCTATTAAAATTTTGTGATGATCCGGATCCGGATCTGTATTTACAATCTTAGTGGCATATCTTGGAAACTACTTGACGGATCTTCATGAAATTTTCACCAGAGATAGATCTTGGTCAAGGGACGACTCCATTAAAATTGTGTCATGATCCAGATCCGGATTTGGATTCTGGATCCGGATCTGTATTTACAATCTCAGTGACATTTCTCCGAAACTAATGAACAGATTTTGATCAAATCAAGGTGGAAAGTGATTGCGCAATCACACCCGAGGGTAATTGTCCAGTCAGGCCACTGATTGCGCTATCACACCCGGCGGCCATTGTCCAATCACACGCCAGCGGCGGTGATTATCCAATCACACCACTGATTACGCAATCATACACCGGCAGTGATTGTCCAATCACGCCCTGAGCAGTCACATCGATGCGATTGCGCAATCACACGATCATCACGTGACATCATGGTCACGTGATGATCATGTGATCGCTCTGTACTTTGATGACGGCTTTGGAGAATGGATGCTTCAAACATACAAAAATCCCATTTAAACTTGTCACATGGGTGGTCCTGAAATCTTCCAAAGAGAAAGATCTTGCATTTGTACCAACATCATCCCTTGGCGGAGATCAGAAATCTCGGATTGCTCTTGTTCTTATTATTATTCCGCCGTGTTTTTTGGCTCACCTTAACTTCAACATACTTCAACCGATTCAAACCATTCAAATTTCATCTTATTCAGTTCCATGAGGACATTATAGGAAACTTTCAGATTTTCCGTAACATTCATAGTTTTCCGGAAATTCAACGTTAAAATTCCGATTCCAATTAAATCCCGTTCAAAAAAAACTTTGTCCCTGAACGCGTTCCACAAACTTCAACCGATTCAAACCATTCAAACATCAAAATGTTCAGCTGAATTAGGAATCGACTGGAATGACTTTTCTAATTCCTAACATTCATACTTTCCAAGATATTCCAGGTTTTTTCCAAACCGTTTTCCCATTGGAAATGAATTACGGAATCTTCAAAAATCTGAAAACTTCGCCTTTTTTCAAACGGTAACTACCAATTCATACTTTCAGTTAGAAATTCCATTCCAACTGGAAAGTATTCAACATTATCCTGATGTTTTACATATAATTCCACTTTTCAATGCCATTTAAACTTTAAAAAATATTCACCGTTTTCTGGAACTTTGTTATAATGGAAGTCAATGAGAAAATCCTTCAAACTCACTCATCTTCACCCTCTCACCGTGAACTCATACATTCACGTAGAAACTCCGTTCCAACTCTCAAACGTTGACAATCCCGTCGACATTCAGTGTCTGACTCAAATTTTCATGATCTCTTTTAGTTTTTCTACACCAGCAGTTTAAAAAACATGAAATTTTGAGCCCTTCTTAGACTTTATAATGGGTGTCTATGGCGTGGAATCTTCGGAGCTAGAGTGCTTGATTTTATTCCTAGAGTGCGAGCTGGGAGCAGACAAGCTGAAAAAAATAATTTTTAAATCGCTGTAACTTCCACAAATTTGAATCCCTCTGCATGACATTTCACAAAAACATAGGAAAATTTGTTCTTGTTCCAGCAGTACAATTTTTGTAGCAGAGAAGTACATGGTTTTGGCTCAGGGAACAGTCAAAGGACAGAAGCACGTAAAACTTCTATTACTTCAATTCAAAATTCACCCAAAAATTTTGGGAGAACAGCAAACGGCCAGAGTTTTTAGATCGCTGTAAATCCAAAATTATATCACTCAGAGAAATAAAAAAGACATCCACACACTTAGCAAAGTCTCCTGCCTTGAACGATGTGGTTACATTGGTGACAGGACGAACATGTTTTGCGTGAGAAGCAGAAGTTTGAGGTGAGCGCTAACGAGGATTTCTTTGACTGAGTGACTCGGCGGCTCTGTGTGTGTGGTGGTTGTTTGCTCCTCGCACTGTTGCTAGGAGACAAGTACTGGCATAGCCCTCTGTCAATCAATCAAACGGAAAAAACGTTCGCTAGAAATGCAACGTTAAAAATAGAAATATATGTTAATGAATGCGAAATGCCGCTGTTTGCAGTCTACCATAAATTAAATTACTGCTTAGCAGAACTAGTGTTGGTCAAATGCAACGTTTATTGGCAAAAGTTATGTCTTCACTAATTACAATACAGGCTCGCTGAGTCAACAGCAGCTGTTTGCCAGCGAAGCAGAACCTCCGAGAACATTCGTGCAGATAACGGAAGAGCTATCACAGGACCAAATACGTGCGATTATATCTCGCAGGTAAGCATGCCTAAGTTACCGTCTGTAACCTATTCAAGTTCTGTAACGTTACTATAACTAGCTAGCAAGTGAATAATGTTAGTTACTGCTTAGTCTCCTGAAATATCAAGAACTGGTTTGAGAAACCGAACAATTAATAGCGCGACTCAATGACGGTTTCCCTATAAGTTAATTAACTGTATTTGAGCGTTTAAAGTGTTTCCCTAGAGTTTTCTTGGCAAAGAGTGATAAAGGATAAAAAATAATAATTAGCTAAGTTGAAGACAAATGCATCTCGCTGAAAACAAAGGGCTGACAGCACAATACCTGGGAGTTAGATGCAGGCTGCCAGTGGTCCCTTCTGAAGGAAGCCAAGCATTTATTCTGCCAGTGTAGCGAAGTCTTTTGCGATGGAATGAAACTGTCGTTTGGAGATTCTCTGACGACTGTTGTTACAGCAAACTGTACTACATATCCCGGGCATATTGGATTCACTTAATTTAAGCATTTCGAATAACGAAGAGAATTGGCAACACCTGAGATGGGAGAATTAAAGTATCTTTAATCAAGGGAAATGACTGAAAACAGTTCAAGACTAATAATCAGTTTAAAGACATGTTTATCGCCCTCCCAGCTCTCTGTCCACTGGCTGCCACTGCTAGCGACAGGAACTGTCGCCGACTCCCCATAGCTCCTTGCATAGCGCATCAGCAAACGCGGATATGTATTTAGTCTGTTAATTTAGTCAAATGAATATTCAAAATATTCTCAATCCTTCACAACTCTGTCTCATATTGTACGTTTTGTTTACTGTGTTCCATTCTTGTAAAAAAAAATAATACAAACAAATCAAATAGCCTATCGTACCGTAGATAATTTACGAAGAATGAATGAGTGAATGAATTAATGACAGCAACCCGTACAGCTGGGGACTCAGCTAAGCAATACTGAGGTCATTAGATTACATATAAAATGCTCTTTGGCAGTTAAAGCCCCATACAGAGACAATTACTTGTGAAGCAGCTCAAGGTTTGAAATCATGAACAATCTAAAAGGCTGTCTGTCAGTCTGCCTGCCTGTCTGGGTCCTTCTGTGTCCATCTTGGACATTTTAGACTGTAGTCATAGGTCATTCAAATGTCACTGTGCCGTTGCCCACAGGTGATTGGCCAAATCAACTGCAGTTCGGCCAATCGCCTGTGTGTAACAGCACAGTGAAATTTGAATACTGAAAGGGCCTATTTCACCAACCTGAGTTCTTGGCAGTTAAAACCTCTTACAGAGACAATTACATGTGAAGCAGCTCAAGCTTTGAAATCATGAACAGTCTAAAAGATTGTCTGTCAGTCTGCCTGTCTCTGTCTGTCACTCTGCCTGCCTGTCTGTGTCTGTGTCTGTCTTTCTGTGTCCATCTTGGACATTTTAGACTGCAGTCTTTTTTTTAACTGTTAATACATTCAAACTTTGAGCTGGTTCATGTTTAACTCATTCATTCAATCATTCTTTCATTCTTTCTTTGTCCAGCTTTCTTTCAGTTTTTTAATAAACATTCAAGTATTCTACATAATTCAAATATTATTATATTTTCATGGCAGCTATTCAGTGTGGCATCAGCAAGCATTCAAATCATTCAAACTTTATTGTATTCAAGACAGCATCGCAGTGTGGATTCAGCTTTCAGCATTCACTCTAGTTGGTTGTAAAATGCTCCTCCAGCTGTATTTTTATTTGTACCTTTTACTTTCCAAGCCTTTTGTTGCCCCTGTCCCAACCTTATGAGATGTGTTGCTGCTATTAAATTCAAAATAAGCTAATATTTTTCATGAAAAGGTAAGAAGTCTCACTTTCAACATCAAATATGTTGTCTATGCTCTATTGTGAATAAAATGTGGGTTCATGAGATCTGCAAATCATTGGGCGATTCCACATGTCGTTCACAGAATATTTTTGATAGCAGGGGAGCTCTTTTAAACAAGTTGGTACATGATAGGTTTTCAACAGCTCAGGATAATTACATTTTTAATTCCTTGAAAATGTATTCAGCGCTCAAAGGGTTAAGGCCGGAGTAGGCAGTAGCCCCTAATAGTTTGGCTTTCCACAAATGGATCAATGCCGCCATCTAACATTACTTGCCAAATTATTATTATTATTATTATTAGTGGTACTAGTAGTAGTAGTTTTTTTATGACGCTGTCGCTTGACTTGCTAGAGCACATGAAACTGATCATATTACATAAATTTCTTTTGAAAAATAATGACACTCCAATTTACAGTGCAGCTCATTGTTCTGGTCATCTTGCCTACTAAAGCTAACGTTACTTAAAGTGATTTAATTATTTATATGCCTGTTACTGACATTGCTCAAAATATTTATTGGGCTTGATGTTTCGGTACCCGATATCGTGACGGTGCAAGCAGTGCATTGCACCGGGGCCCAGCAGGTATAAGGGGCCCCTGAAGATATGACACTAATTAATTATGTAATCCCACAATTCCCATATTTGTCACCCCTGTGTGATCCTGGACATGACATCGTTCAAGAGTGACATAACTGTACCTACACATAGCCTATATACTGCTCACCATTTGATGTAGGCCTATATCACGGTTTTGAATTGAGTTTTTATTTTTTTGCCATACTGAAATGTTACAAAACTGTATGTTTTATTAAAAATAGATATTTTGTATCCACTACTTATTTGCTTTGCTTGCTTTCTTCTGATGTTCCAGAGGAAGAGGGCTTGATGGGAAATGTAAATGTGTCCAATGATCTTGTTCCCTGTCATTTGTAATAAGTTGCGTTGATGTCATGTCAATTTCTCCTCAACCTTTTACCAAGACGAAGTGTTCTATAGTGAGTATATAAGTTAGCAGAGCAATATAATGTTCAGTAAGCCCAAAAAAAAGTGGCGCCTGAAAGAAAAAGGAAAAATGGGAACAGGATGAATATAGTGCTAAACTGACTAAATTAGATTGTTTTTTTTCTGCATGCTTCTGCTTCACTGAATGCTTGCAATGGTAATGTGTCATCAGTTAAGTCACACTGCTGTGCCTCATGCGCAATTACGCACGGACGTGTGTCTTCCCATGAGACTTGCTGGGGGATCGCTGCAGGTGTTTAAGCTTAAAATATGCTCATATTTTAGAGTATTTAATTACCTCATTAATAATGCTTTATAAGGCAGCCCACCCGACCTACAGATTATCCTCGGTGTCCGCGGATATAACTGCACTGGGTGCATCACTACTTTGTAGGCATGTAATGAGCCACCGTGCTTTTCTCGATGGCCATTTGTTCTATGCTTATCGACATACTGCATCTGTTACTTTTTTGTTTATTTGTTTGTGTTGGCTGGCTAAAGCTATTTCGGATGTTTGGTAGCTGAAGAGATCAGGCTGTGGGCTTTTGAGTCCAAAGCAGGCTGTTAGACTTGCGTTGATTTCTTTGGTGCTTCGTATGCTGTCCGTGGTGCTAATTAAAGGCAGTTTTGCAGAAGGAGAGTTGCCTGGTGAGCCTCTCCATAGTGACATGCTTGTGTACGTGCACGAGCGTGCACTTGTGTTTGGGAAGTTGGGGTGTATGTGTGTGTGCGTGTGTGCGTGTGCGTGGCGGCGGAGGATTTTCACCAGGGCCAACTGCAATTATGTTATGCTACTGTCTGCAACTATAAAGCTTTCTTCAATTTAAAATGTGCTTTTGATTTTAAAAGGAGTTCTGCTTTTTATTGAATGGAAAATTAATGAACTCATTGGAAAAGTTGGGAAACATATAGCCTTTATTTTTGCGTGTTTTTTTATGTTGCACCCGTATAATTCCCATGATCTTATGCTATATGTGTATAAATACAGTCCAGTCAAAAGTTAGGACATACCCACATTTCCTCTTACAAGACATGTTAAATAAAGAAATAGGCACTGTTTATTTTGCACAAAGAAAAAGATCTAATTCTTCAATCCATCATACTAGTCAGCATTTGCTGTCATATTTAAGGAGCACACTCAAATCTTTTTCTTTACTAGAGCAGTTATATGGCTATAATGAGTTTGCTGCTGAGTAGCCATCTAAGTTCCCAAAGATGTGCTGCACATGGGGTTTGCTTTTCATCGACTTTTTTGCCCAATAAATTCCAAAACAGGTTGTCTTTAATTTGGCGGTTAGAAAATGGAAAGAGCTTGTTTGTCTGCTTACTTTGAAAAATATGGCCTCTTTGAGATTTCTAAAATTTTGGAAACTATTCAAACAAGTAAATTATTCTCTTTTAACTTCTGACTGTTTACCTCTTACCAGATTGCATTTGAGATTATATAGAAAAGTTCTGCTGGTAAAATTTCTCTACAAAGAGAGTGCTGTGACATTAGCAAAGTCTGTCCAAACTTTTGACTGGTACTGTATAATATTGATGCAATTTTGCAAAAAATAAATATTGTATGAGAATGAAGTAGTTTTCCTTAAGTAGACCGCGTATTGCTATGGCAATATTCCAGAATGCAACGGCATCAATTTATCTCAAATAAATTTGAAGTAGGCATGGTGTGTGGTAACGTTGCATCTTGGGGAGGTCTTCCTTAATAAGTGCTTTCCTTTGGGAATGGCTGGAAAATTCACTTTACGCCTCGAGTCAGATAGATAATGATTTTACACCCGGTCTTCATGAAAATAGAGTGTACTACCAGTTGATTCTGAATATTTTGCTGCTTATATTCCAATGTTTCATGTTTATAACGCCGCTGGGGTTCTTTGCTCCTACAAAATATTCATAATCATTTTATTAAAATTTCTAAGTATTCATGCAACATAAAATGTAGCTATTTAAGTTTCCCGTTATTATGTACAGTAAAATAGCTGACAAATATAAATATTCCACAGTCCAAATGTTGTTCACTCTGTCACAGTGATCTCAATTACAGAAGTAGCATTTGCACTTTAATCTTTCAAAATGTTGATACAGTACTTCTTGAAGCACTTCAACCCCTTTGCCTACTTTTATGTACAAAACCACTTTAACTAGTGTTTTCCTTTGCTATTTTCATAGCTTTTAAAGTGTGGAGACTTTGGTCCTCATTTTTAGCTTACCGGCCCTATGGGCCGATAAGCTATTGTCGTGGTGTGGCGTCCGTCGTCTGGTGTCCGTCGTCCGGAACATTTTTTATCTTTTTTTTCGGCCAGATGAATTTTTGTGTAAATTTGCCATAACATACTACTAGGCCATATCTCCAGGCTTTTTTTTTTCGGATTTTTGATTGAATCATTTTTGTCCGTTTTATGGGCCCTTGAAATTTTGGCTCCAATGTTAAGATAGGACTGAGAAATTTAAAAAAATTTTCTCAAAAACCGCTAGATAAATTTTTTTCTAAATCAGGCAATCAACTTCCCTTGGTACCATCAATGTACAGTGTGAGCGCCATTTTGATTGAATCGACGGAAGTGGGTCTAGTGGGGGCGCTGTACTTTATGAATATGCAAGATGGGCTGTGGAGGCCAAATGGTTGCAGATAGAGATTAAATTTATATTATTGACATATAAGAAGTCATATATGACCTATACATTGGCTATGTTGAAGTTGACCTCAGATGACTTTGGAAGGTCAAACTGCAGGTCAAGGAAAATATTATCAATGTTAAAAGATAGGACTTGAAATTTCAAAAAATAATTTCTCAAAAACCGCGCGATAATTTTTTTTTTTCTAAATCAGGCAATCAACTTCCCTTGGTACCGTCAATGTACAGTGCAAGCGCCATTTTGATTGAATAGACGGAAGTGGGTCTAGTGGGGGCGCTGTACTTTATGAATAAGCAAGATCGCCTGTGGAGGCCAAATGGTTGCAGATAGAGGTTAAGTTTGTATTATCGACATATACAAAGTCATATATGACCTATACACTGGCTATGTTAAAATTGACCTGAGATGACCTTGGAAGGTCAAACTTGAGGTCAAAGCAAAATGTTACAATTTTCAAAGGCTTCTATTTAAGATTGGGAACATATGTGTATTAAACATTCTAGGGACATATATGAAATTTCTTTTGGTGGCCTTGAACTTGACCTTGGGTGACCTTTGAAGGTCAAACTTCACATTGCAAAATTATAATGACTTCTATCACCAAAACTATTATAGATAGAGCTTTGTATTGTGGGCGTATAGGAAGTCATGTATGAAGTTTCATTTGGTGACCTTGAATTTGACCTTCAGTGACCTTGAACAGCCAAACTATACCGTGAAATTTCAATGACTTATATCAGTAAAATCGTTACAGATTGAGTACAGATTTGTATTGGACACGTATATGAAGTCATGTATGAACATTCATTTGGTGACCTTCATATTGACCTTCGAAGGTCTAACTTGACCTAGAGAAAATTCAATGACTTCTATCACTTAAAAGGTCACAGATGGAGCCTAGGTTTGTGTTACTGACATAGGAAGTCACATATGAACTTTCATTTGGCGACATTCAACTTGACTTGGTGACCTTTGAAGGTCAAACTTGACATAATACAATTACAATGACTTGTATTTCCAAAACGGTCACAGATGGAGCCTAAGTTTGTATTAGAGATGTATCGGAAGTCATATATGAGCTTTCATTTGGTGAACTTCATATTGACCTTCGAAGGTCAAATGAGACCTATTCAGTGACTTGTATCACTAAAATGGTCACAGATGGAGCCTAGGTTTGTGTTACTGACATCTAGGAAGTTACATATGAACTTTCATTTGGTGACATTCAACTTGACTGTCAGTGACCTTAGAGGTTCAAACTCGACAGTGAAATTACAATGACTTCTATCACCAAAATGGTCACAGATTGAGCCAAGGTTTGTGTAGAGACATTTAGAAAGTCGTATATGAAGTCCATTTACTGACCTATACTTTACCCTCTGTGACCTTTAAAGTTCACAATTGACATATTGAATTTTCAATTACTTGTATCACCCAAACTGATTCAGAGCATAGGATTATATTTGGGTCTTATAAATGTTGTGAACTTTTATTTGGTGACCTTGGCATTGACTTTTAATGATTCGAATGTCAAACTTCACATGAAATTGTCATAACTTGTATCATCACTATAAGATTACTTGCCGGTAAGCTACAGGACCCTTGGTCCTATTTTTTGTTTTGTTAGTTTTTCTATCACAGTGATAAAAATAAAAAAAGTGATAAAATATCCTACAATCATAAATAATTTGAATTTTCAGTAGCTTTAAACTCATTTTCAGCAGGTTTAACTTAACATTTTCAACAATTTGAACCTAACATTATTGGCAGCTTCCAGCTTGCCCACACAGTTTCCCCTAGAAGTGCACTTTTCTAGTTCAGTTTTATTATAAGTCAATCGGTGCACAACACAAAATAAATGTTTGCGGGTGGCAACGAGCAATTGGCTCCAGAAAAGTCTTTCGGGGCAACAGGAAATAGCTTCAAAATGAATTATTATAACAAACATTAGTCAAGTAATTAGAAAGAATTGGACACTGGCATGTATTTTCAATAAATATGGATACCATTGGGAAGATAAAAAGAAGAAAATGTTGTTATGTAAATTATTAATCCAACAACAAAGCAAACCAAAGTTTGTTTACTTAGGATTCACTCTGATTATCTTCACTGCTAAATCATTATGATAGCATTTATGCAGAAAAGCTTCCCACAGCCCAACAACATGCATGTGAGCCTAATTAGAGACTAAATTGCTGATAGTTCTAAGTATGTGTATGAATGGTGTATGCGCCCTGCAATGGATTGGAAAGCTGTCCAGGGGATGTCCCTGCCTTTCACCTATAGCTGGCTGGGATAGGCTCCATCTCCCCCCAACCCTAAGAACCAGTTTAAAAAATGGATGGATGGATGGATGAATAAGAAGGTCGTGGGGCATTTGTTTGGTCAAGATGGAAATGGATTTAAGAGGGGAAAAAAATACAAAATATTTCTTTTATTTAGACCAGGGGTTTTCAACTGGTTTTGTCCCAGGGACCACCACTATAACCAAGAAGCAACTCGGGGACCACTGCTTTGGGGGATGTTTGTTTTATATTGCACCATGCTTAAAATATGAGTATATAGGCCTATATATGTAAAGAAGACTATTTATTTGCATCAGTGTCTATTTATTTGCACCTTGTGATAAAAAGAAAAACAGTCAATTAATAATGAACAAAAATAGTATGTGGGAAGCCAAGTGGGCTTATAATATTACAAAGTTCACTCTGTGGAACAAGGGCTGAGATTATAGTTTTCTTACTAGTCAGTGGGATTTCTGGGCATGGTGACTTGCACACAATCTGTCTATTCGTGGCAATATGGTGGATAGGCACAGTCTCATGTCACTTTCAGGCTCCAATCTTGCCCTGTACTTGTTCTTCAGGTAGGCCAGTGTGGAAAATCCACTCTCACAAAGATAAGTAGTTGCAAAAGGTAACAGAGAGTTTACTGCCTTTGCTGCAAATGCTGGATATTCTGCCTGACAACCCACCCAAAACTTCACAAGGGGCTGTGTTTCATACATGTTTCTCTTGACTGAGTCCGTGGATAGTTCGATCAGCTGATCCTCTTCTGTGGCAGATAAGCTTGACCCTACTGCTGCATCATCACTAAATGGGAGCAGGATCCATTTGCTATTACAGCGCCACTGATCAGATTCATCAAAGAACTTTTTGGAGCACAAGCTTCCTCAAATGGCCACTAATAATGTCCTTAATATCAGTGCTGTCAGAATATTCCTCAATTGATGGAAACATTGCCAGGTTGCCCTCCTCTACTCTTTCTATCCACCGCTTCATCTTTTTAGTAAATGCCTCCATTTTTTCAAACATCTGTAATACGTTTGCATTTCTGCCTTGCATGGAGCTGTTCAACTTGTTTAGCTCTGCAAAAATATCAGTGAGATATGCCAGCTTAGTTAGCCACTCAGTGTCACCAAAGTTGTCAGCCAGTTCGTTGTGTTTGTGCTCTCTTAAAAAGTCATGGATTTCGCGACGCAGTTCAAACACGCGCACCAGTACGGCACTGCGCGACAGCCACCGCACCTCTGAGTGATAGAGGAGAGATGTGTGCTCGCTTCCTAAGCCCTCACAAAGGGATGAAAACAGGCGCGTATTTAATGCCTTTCGTTTGATTAGGTTTACTGTCTTTACAACAGAATCAAACACATTGCTGAGTTCAGTGCTTAGTTCTTTGGAGGCCAGGGACTCACGATCATGTAATGTGTCCAAATTATCCCAGGCGCTGCTTTCCTTATGTGCGCAAGCAATCCAAACTGGTTGCCACTCATTGCTCGGGCTCCATCACTACATAACGCCACACACATTTGCCAGGAGATATCGTGCTCTTTAAAAAAGTTGTCAATGGCTGTAAATATTTCTGCACCTGTTGTTCGCCCTGGCAGTGGTTTACAAAAAAGAAATTCCTCGCACAAAGTGCCACTGTCCTCAAACCGCACAAACGCCAGGAGTTGCGCATCATTGGTAATATCGGTAGACTCATCAATTTGAATTGAGAATCCTTGAGCTGATCGAAGTTTCTCTATAAGCTGCCCTTTAACGTCACCAGCCATTTCCACAATCCGGCGCCCGATAGTGTTGTCTGACAAGGGGATAGTTTTTAATTTGTTTGCACATTCTTCACCTACCATGGTTGTACACATATCTACAGCTGCTGGCAAAATAAGTTGTTCAGCGATTGTATGGGGTTTTTACATTGTGCAATTCTAAGTGCCACCTGAAATGAGGCTTTAAGAGCATTTTCACTGCATTTTGCACTCTTTTTCATGAGTGTCTGCTGTCCCTTAATAAAAATACGCAGCATTTCTTGAAAATACTCGACAGGCTTGCCTTTCAGTGAACTATGGTGGGTCTCCAGATGCCGCGTTAGTTTGGAGGGCTTCATTGCTTCGTTTGACAGGCGTGCTGAGCATATGAAACATACTGGAAGCTCATCTCCTGCTTTGTTGGTGGTGAAAGTGAATCCAAGTTTAATATACTTGTCTGCATCATATTTTCTTTTTTCCGGCCTCTCCCTCTTACATTTCCTTGAATCTTTCTCTTGGGGGCCTGGTTCTTCAGGGGGGGCGGCTGGTTCTTCAGTCTCCTCCTCTGACGTTCCAGCGGAGGCTGTGGTCTCGGCTTGCTGTGCAGGTTTTTTTCTGACAACGAATCGGTCCATGATGACAGCTGGCTAACAGTCACTCTGCTATCCACGGTAGCTAGCAATACGCTCGCCAGCCAACGAACGTTGGCACTCAGATCAAAGATGGAAAATGAAATTAAATTAAACTGGCCAAGTTGCAAAAGGAAAAATCTAACATTTATGCAAAGTCACTTGATTTTGCTTGATTGTGCTGAACAGTTAGCCTACGTTACGTTAGGCAGGGCTCGGCTCGAAGTCATGCAAAGAAACGGTCCAATTTTTTCCGGGTTTTTTTTTTTTTTTTTGCTTCTGGTCCTTGGTCCTGTGCGGCCAAGATAGGACATGGTGACATGAGGCTTGGGAGAATCTCGATCAACTCCATTTGACATAATTTGGATGGGCAAATTATTCTCAAAAATGAATTGTAAATGGAAAATAAATTAAGTCTAAATAATAAATCATTTATTAATTATTATTATTATTTTCTATTTACAATTTCACGGACCACCTGCAATACCGCCACAGACCACCGGAGGGCCGCAGACCACCGGTTGACAATCTCTGGTATAAACCAAAGGTGTTGCAACATTTCCTGCATTACAGTGAAAAAACACGAGGCCGTGACGAACTGGATGCCGAGGCCAGTCTGGGAAATAGTAACATAATCTAGGATTAGACTTATCCAATACTCTATGTGTCCAGAACTGTCCTTGAATTAGTGAACTACATTATCTAGTAGGTATGCAGAATGCCAATTTGGGTAATGATAGATAATTTAATCTAGAAGGCACTTGGGTCTAACATGGGTATCAGGACAGACGCGACCTAAACATACTCATCCAGGAGCAAGGCACACCCTGCATTCCCATTTCTGTGGCCACTAAACCTACAATGTTCCTTTTAAGAGCCATTCCATGAGAAAATGGCACTTTTTGAAGAAGTTGAGGAGTTGACTCCCTTGGAATTGAATGAAACTTGGCACATAGGTACATATGGGTGTCTCACAGAAAAAAAAAAACATTTTTAGGTCTGTATCTCACTTTGTCTGCGGATGGTGCCACCTGGAAGCCACTAAAGTGGCTTAGTTTTGCTTTTGACACCACGTTTTACATCAACTATCATGACTTAAGGGTACATAGGGCTCTATCTTTCATACTGCCTTACCCGTTGCCACTACCCGCAACCCGTGAATTACGCATTTAGCAGCTTCCACTATCCCTAAACGATATCTTGCGGCCACACTACCCGCTATGCATTATGCCGAATCCTTTATTTGCGCCTGGAGGTGTGCCCGTGGGCGTGTTTATGCGCTTTCCCTACAATTGCTATCTTGACCACACACGTTAGGGAAAGCGTTTAGCGGGTCCTAAAACCACCCGCTACCCTCATTTGGGCTTTCACAAGAGCGTTATGCACGAGCACTCAGCAACGGAAAGCTCTTTTCCAGCGAAAGCAGCATTTCAGAACTCTCTTGCAAATGAAGGTAATTTCGGCGACAAGTATGTACACCTGTTTTTGCAGCACGGTCACGCAACTTGCTGTAAAAAAAAATCGACAGCTGTCCGATTGGAAAATGTAAACAGACGAAACCACGTCCTTGTCACCAGAATTTCCTTTATTCGCTGAAGAGTTCTGAAATGCCGCTCTCGCTGGGGAAAAAATAAAAAAGTTACGTCGCTGAGTGCCAGTGCATATACCTAATTTTATTTTTCTAAAATGGGATTTTGTTCTATGCTTCATTTCAGACGGGAGAGGGAGTTGGAAGTGCATGGCTAAACGCATGTTTTTTCTTCTTTTTCTTTGAAGTTTCCATCACAAAAGGGGTAGGCTTGATTTTTTTTTTTTTTTTACTACATATCAAACATTAAACAATATGTCAATGTCAAATAATAATAATAATAATACTAATAATAATAATACTACAATTCATGATTAACTTAACAAAAACAGATCCTCCCCTGACTGGATTTGACCTCATGCACGGGCAATGTAACTTCGTCAAAGGAGAAACGTGGCGACCTTCCTCTCTCCATCACGGGTTTCGGTTTGAGCATTTGGGATAGCGCAGCCTGCTCCGAAAGGCAGTGGCACCTGGCACCCTGATTGGTTTAACTGGCGTAACGCCCAAACCACGCCTATGCATAATGTAACGGGTAGCGCTGGTGTTTTAGGGATATAGGGAGGTGTGCAAGATAGCAACTTTCGCGGGGGAATGCCTCTTACGCAATGCGAAAACCCCAAATAACGGGTTTAGGGACTCTGGCGTAAGATAGGGCCCACAGTGCCAAATATGTAATACTTTTATCCTGACCTGTGACACTTCAAGTCTGGATAGACATCAGCACCACATCAGCGCCTAGCTGGGTAACTACGTTATTGGGCCGGAATTATTTGAGAAATAATGGTAAAAATTGAAAATGGGAATGGGAATAAAATAATGTCCCAGACATATACCAATCTAGAATAGTTTATTTTGTGTTTACTCACAACTAGACTATCATTTTCAGGGAATAGTACTTTGGTATCTAGCTGGGTTAGTGCTTTGGACGGCCAGAAAGATGGTCAAAATTGATTTTTGTGCATGTTTGCCGTTTATTTGCTCAGTAACCCAGATATGTACCTTGGTGGTAAATGCCATTTGTGCTTTTGGAAAACTCTTTTTTCAGGAATACCAAGCATTTCTTTGGTAGTATCTACACTTTCAAGCTAGACGGACCCAAAGTTGGCGGAAAGCTCAAAACGGACCATTTCATAGCAGATTGTGCCTATGTTCAGGTGGCATTATTTTGTTTACCCAGCAAGATAGAAAACTGAAATTCTCTAGATACATTGTCCCTTTGGGGTACATGACAGCATTAGTAAAATCTCAATGGCAGTATTTTCAATGTAGATGATATTCAACATCAAAAGTCAGAAAATTTGGCCCCGAGGCGGTGCTGTAGGCTGGATGCAAGTACTGCGATCCCCAGCAATGTACCAAAGAAATATTTTTGGAATTGTGATACACACAGCTAGTTTTCTCAGAAAATGAGGAGTTTGGTTTGGTACTATGCGGGATTGATAGCTTTCTGACTAAAGGTGGCGCTCTAAAGAGTTAATGTTCTATTGACCTAATATTTCATATTCCTAGACATATACCAAAGTTATGTCTTTTGAAATATATGAAGTACATGCACAGTTATACATAAAATTTGTAATCCCTTTGGTATAAATCTCAGTTAGTTGTTAACTGATTTTGATTGAGTGCTTTACAAACGCACAATATCTGTACTATTACCAAGTACGGGTACAGTGCAGTCAGAAATGTAGAGCACATTATAAAATATGACCATTCCAAAATTTTTAAATACCAAAAAAGAACTAATGTGAAAGGCGTACCACCGTAAGTATGTATGCGTACATGCATCAACAGTATACGTACACTTGTGTAAAACAAAAGTCCATAATTTGAACTCTGAAAAAGAATCTTAGTCACACAACTGTGTACATGAAGACAGAATGTATACTACAAAAGTTTAAACTGTTTTTTACTTTTCGTGTTATCCAAAGCAAAATGACGTAAACCCAGCATGTGTAGCTCTATCCCTCAGTCTGTTTTTGGAATTCGACTGTGGGTTGGCAGCACCTAGTGGTGTGCTCCAGAGGTGCTCTTTGGCCTTGGCCCTGAGCAGCCATTCATGGCCGTCTTTGTTCAATCTGGGTCGATGTTACCCCCGGAGCCAGTCGAGCCCTAGGCAAGCCCTACTACACTTGATCCTGGGTCTCTACAGGGCTGCTTGCGGGCCGTTGATAGTGAGCTTGTCTGCCTCTGAATTATATAGCAGGCTGCAGCCTATATGGCACTATAGTTGCGTCAACACCCACAGTTTGGTGCGCACGGAAATGGGAAGTCTGGAAAAGAAACCCCTGCCTCCCACCCAGTGGGCATCCCATAGGCTAGACATCATGGGCAGGTGTTTGGAATGAAAGCATGCAAGTTTCCATTACAAATGAACTGCCCTTTTCTTGGCAGGCTGCTGCTTGCTTGCTTCTGGTTTTTCCCACCACTCGCATCCAGTTTGTGTTAGGCTAGACATCATGGGCAGGTGTTTGGAATGAAAGCATGCAAGTTTCCATTACAAATGAACTGCCCTTTTCTTGGCAGGCTGCTGCTTGCTTGCTACGACCTCTGTGCCTTTTCAGGACAACCACTCGCTTGACGCGACTGCTGTGCCCTTTTTCATACCCAAGCATCATGCCCTCAGGAAATCCTAGAATTAACACTGAAGCCTGCTCTCCAATTCTAATATTATAGGAAAAATGCTGAGAATTTATTATTTTCTGAAAACGCACCTACGCGACAAAACTGTAGAGTGCACTGACTACTAGTAAAATGTTGCATGTTGACACAATGCTAAAATCACCACCAGTATTCTTTTCCAATTTACAATCAATCCAGCTTTATACCAAAGAGATAACAAATTTTATGTATAACTGTGCATGTACTTTATATTTGTCAAATGACTGAACTTTGGTATATGTCTGGGAATATGGAATATAAGGTCGGTAAAACATTAGGTCTTTAGAGCGCCACCTTTGGTCAGATAGCTATCCACCCAGCATAATACCAAGCTAAACTCTTCATTTTCAGGGAAAGCAAGCAGTGTGTATCACAATTCAAAAACAATTTCTTTGGTGCATCGCTGGGGATAGCCGTTATTTGCATCCTGCCTACAGCGCCCCCTGGGGGAGAAATTTTCCGACTTTTGATGTTGAATACCATCTAAGTTGAAAATACTAACATTGAGATTTTACTAATGCTGTCATGTACCTGTCTGTCTGGTTAGACATCAGCTCCACCTCAGCGCCAAGCTGGTTATCGAGCCAGAATTATTTGAGAAATAACAATAAAAATTGAAAATGGGAATAAAATGATATCCCAGACATATGCCAATCTAGAATGCTTTATTATGGGCTCTAATTTCTTAGCGCAGCGGAGGGTGGCGCAGCCCACGCAGTGGTAATTTCGTCTAGTGCAGCCCGCGCAGTGGTAATTTTGTGCGGTGCAACACCGTGCGCAGCCACTTTGGCAATTTGGTAGATGGACGTGCACCGAGATGGGTGTGGCGGCGTAGTAGGGGGAGGTGTCACATATTCATCAAGACGCAGTGACAATTTCATAGCAAAAGTCCACGCCGAAACTGCGCAGAAAGCTCGCAGTCATCTCCAACCTGGTTTACTTTCTGTGCAGTGGTAATTTGGCTGACCGGCACACATTGCACACACGTCACCGAAACCTCACAGGCAGGTTTCCAGAATGTCAGGACCATTTCAATGCAATAAATAATTACAGCAACCACTATTCAATGTAACTATTTGAATCAGCACATAAATTATAGTATCTAAATCGATTGTCCTGACGTCAGATCAAAGGCGGTTGGCACGCGTAATGGAAACTCGAACTGACAGCCCTCAGAGTGTAAGTGCATTCTCTGTGGCATGTTGCGTGCTACACAACAAAGCTGTACGCCATGGATGTCACTTTGACCTCACGCAGGAGACATTACAGGACTTGAGACAGAGAGAGGCCGAACTGCATGTGCCGTAGCAGCAGGGGAGAGCAGCGTGGGAGAGGAGAGACCACCTGGCTGCACAGCTCTGTCCTTAACACTTGAACCGTGGCATTGATGTTAGTAATGCATGGTATTTCATGTCAGTAAAAGCCCCTATGTCAAATATATGAGTCTTGATTTGTATACCATAATCCACCATTTTTATGCATCCGTCCATGACTTTTTTCTAAATATGTGTTTTCTATGTTATGTCAAAGTTTTGAACTTCTGTTATAAAACGTGAGTATTGATATTAAATTACACTGAACAAAAATATAAACGCCCCATGTCAAATATTGATGCCACATGGAGTTAACAACTCTAAGTGAGCATATGCTGACTTTTTACTTGTACAATAGGGATATTTCTCTTGATTTGTATACCATTTTTAATCCATCTCTCTGTCAGTGAGCATTTGCTCAGTGATGCAGTGATTTCAGTACATGGGTGTGGCATTTCCAGACGGTGATCAGACAGAATGAGCAGTACCCAGACACTCCTTATACTGGGGACAATAAAAAGGCCACCCCAAAATGTCAAATTTTGTCAAAAAGTCATCATGCCTCAGATGTCTCAGGTCATGCGGGAAAGTGCCATTGGCATGCTGGATGCAGGAATGTCCACCAGAGCGGTCTGCATGCAGTTCCTTGAAGCAGAGCACATTCCAGTTCTGGACTGGCCTGTGTATTCGCCGGACATGTCGCCCATAGAGCATCTTTGGGATGTTCTGGATCGACATGTCCGTGACCGTGTTCCAGTTCCGGATAATGTGCGCCAGCTCCGTGTGGCCCTCTGGGAAGAATGGAATAACATTCCACAGGCCACGATAGACAATCTGATCAACTCCATGCGAAGGAAATGCGTTGCTCTGAGAGACACAAATGGTGGACACACAAGATTTTGAACATTCAATTTCTTCAACCTGACCTCCAACATGTTCAAAGGATTGTCACTCCTTTGCAGATGCCAATATCTAGATGTAATGGACGGTGAGCTGAAGATTAGTCATTAACAAAAATGACTTTTGATTCGCTTCATATGTAGCATTTTTATTAACCCTAATGTTAATAAAAACTCAAAAATTTGACATGGGGCGTTTATTTTTGTTCAGTGTACTTTGAGCGCCGTAGCCGCTTTTTGCGGCAGTGGCTTGGACCGCAAATACCCCTGTCTGCAACGTACGAGAGAGAGAGAGAGAGAGATGTGTGCATATGGGTGCGTGAGTGCGTGTGTAGGCTATGTGGGTATGTGTCCTTCAGTTGCTTTCACACCGGACGCGAAACGAATTTTTCGCTCGACTGATTACATTCAAAGTCAATGATAAGACGCGAATACACGCATGTATTCGCGTCTTTGCATTGACTTTGAATATAATCAGTTGTGCAAAAAATTTGTTTCGCATCCAGTGTGCAAGCGGCTTAATACTATTATTGTCACTTAGGTTTTATCGTTTTTAGTGGGGGAAAGGAATACAGCCTGATTGCTATGATCTCGTCCTGAGTTAAGATCACATATTGAAAATAAATGTGTAACGTATCTTGCAATGTTGTCCATGCTTGTTAATCCCAAAATTTTAAGCAGCAACAGGGTGTAATCATAGGAATACGCTATCCATCGTTTTTCTTTCCAACGATGCAGGCAGAAGAAATAAATAAGGAACCGTCGTATTTCATTCCAACTTCATAAGTCTGAATGATCTGACGTAGTTTCGTTTTGAAATTCCATTCAAGTTCGCTAATGGTAATAATTCGCGAATGCCCTAGCTAGCCAGTTAACTCATATTCGTAATGCTTAATATAGACGTAAGCGGTACAGAAAACATGCCTGAAGCAGCAAAGTAAAATGCAACATTCACGCATCATGCAGATATAGGACAGAGGCTTCTTTATTCCAATTTTAAAGGTGAGGAGAGGAGCTCATTTGAATGGTGAAGATTTGACTCGGCTGTGCTAAACCCACTCACGGCTTCTCTCCTCTCTCTCTGCCACTTGCGCCGGCAAGAGGGACAGAGGCGGGACAGAGGAGTACTTGCGCCGGGCTGCACCGGGCACGAAATTGCAAAATACGCCTGGATACACCCCGTTGGCGTGGCGCTCCCCCCATTCGCTGCGCCAGCGCCTGGTCAACGATTTAGAGCCCACTGTGTCATCAATCTGGCGAATTGGTATTGGCAGATTGAGGTGGCCTCATATGACTATGAAAAAACCACCTTTACCTCTCCCCTGGAGCACTTTAGTTTGGATTTATGCCATCACTGTTGAGGGTTATTACATTATTGGGCAGTTATTATATTATCGGTTAATTTTATTACATTGTCGGGCAGTTATTACATTATTGGTCCGTCATTACATTATCATTTGTAACATGCCCACAAGAATTTGGTTCGATGACAAAGAGCTTGTGTTCGGGAAAACTTAAACACTGAAGAAACATTGAGAAATTCCACCATTTGAACATTTAAAGGGACATTATCGTAGTACAGCATGTCACAATCTACAGCTGCATAACTATCCAAAATCAATCGAGTGTTGGAAATTTTTCATGTGGGGTCATCCTTTCAAATTGTTTAGATGTTTGTGATAAGTTTATGGAAGGCGCTTTGACACTTCTGACAGACAGTATTTTTTAGGAAATACCGCTAGGGGAGCTGTAAATAGCGACGTCATCCCAGCTCACTATGGCAGTCATTTTCATCTGTATTGCATTATCGCATTATGCATTGTGATGATAATACTTGAACATTACACGTCTTTTGTGTTATATCCGGCTATTCAAATGAATCGCCTGCCTCGAAAGAAAGCTAGTTAGTTAGATTTCCTGCACTTGGACCTCGACTATGTCTGCATGACGGACATATAAACATACATGACAAATGACACAAACTCACTGTGCAGTACGGTAGCCTACCCCGGGGATATACATGATATACAGGATCTTACGTGTAAGCGCATCACATGAAAGTTATGAAATGAGTTGAGTAAATTTTGCATTTTTTGCGAGCTCTATGTCTGTACAGAGCAACATCACTAAGATCTGTCTATAGATCTACCGGTGTGCGAGGGATGAAATTCCAGTTACAAAATAGATTTACAGCCTACATTCCGCTGGGTGGTCAAAGGCAAATGGTCTCTCATTTTCCTGGAGAATACTCTGCTCTTCAGAGGTACAATCTGATGGAGATTTGTCCAGGTCTTGTGATTGCATGAAAGTCTAAAATCTTCACCCCCCTCTTTCACCATGCAAGAAGGTTTTTTATGGTTTTAATGATGGGGTTTTAAAAGTGATTGATTTTCTGCACCCAAATATGGCCATTTTTATTAAAACATGTTGCTGTGTATAAAATTTCTTCTGAAATTCTTAATTTTCAAGTCTCATACTGTGTGATTGTGTTTAAAATGTAGCTAAACTCCAGTGTACTACAGTGTTCTGTCACACTGACATGTTTAAGATCATCAAACTAATTTTAATATTAGACAAAGATAACCCAAATAAAAACAAAATGCAGTTTTTAAATGATGATTTAATTTATTAAGGGAAAAAAGTTATCCAAACCTACCTGGCCCTATGTGAGAAAGCAATTGCCGCCCCCCCCGAACAATATCTAAAGAACTGCAGGCCTCACTTGCCTCAATTAAAGTCAGAGTTCATGATTCAACAATAAGAAAGAAACTGGGCAAAATTGGCATCCATGGGAGAGTTCCTTGCAAAAACCACTGCTGACCGAAAAGAACACAAAGGATTGTCTCACATTTGCCAAAAAACATCTTGATGATCCCCAAGACTTTTGGGAAAATATTCTGTGGTCTGACAAGACAAAAGTTGAACTTTTTGGAAGGTGTGCCCCATTACATCTGGCGTAAAACTTCCACAGCATTTTATAAAAAGCACATCATACCAATAGTCAAACATGGTGGTGGTAGTGTGATGGTCTGGTGCTGCTTTGCTGCTTCAGGACCTGCACGACTTGCCGTGATTGATGGAACCACGAATTCTGCTGTCTAGCTTAAAATCCTGAAGGAGAATGTCTGAACATAAGTTTGTAACCTCAAGCTCAAGCGCACTTGGGCTATGCAGCAGGACAATGATCTGAAACACACCAGCAACTGTACCTCTGAATGGCTTAAAAAAACATATTGAAGGTTTTGGAGTGGCGTAGTCAAAGTCCGGACTGAAATCCGATTGAGATGCTGTGGCATGACCTTAAACAAGCCGTTCATGCTCAAAAACCCTCCAATGTGGTTGAATTAAAACAATTCTGCAAAGAAGAGTGGGCCAGAATTCCTCCACAGCAATGTGAAAGACTCGTTGCCAGTTGTCGCAAACGCTTGATTGCAGTTGTTGTCGCTGAGGGTGGCACAACCAGTCATTAGGTTTAAGGGGGAAATTACTTTTTCACATAGAGCCAGGTAGGTTTGGATAGCTTTTTTCCCCTTAATAAATGAAATTGTCATTTAAAAATTGCATTTTGTATTTGAAGACCTGGGTGCAAGAAGTACTTAAGTCACATTTTCCAAAAAATGAGCTGACACTACTACCATAAAGTAGAGTGTCATGTGCATCATTTAAAGCCAAAAAATTCCAAATATAAGTACTCAAGTCCTCAATACTGATATACGGCCTTCCCTGAATCTACTGAATTTTTGTGCAAGAAATACTCAAGTCTTTGCAGAAGTACTCAAGTCCTTGACGTCATCAGGAACAAGTGCCTAAGTCCATGACTGTCCAATCAGCTGCTAGTATGTGTCATGTGACAAGCGTCACAAAAATGACTGTTTGGCAATCAGAAAATGATTGAAACAGCATTTGTGTGGTAAAAGTACCGAAGTCCATGCATTTTATGGCAATAAGTACCGAAGTCCAGGCATTTTATGGTAAGAAGTACCAAAGTCCGAAACTGATTTTCTTGTTTTTTTCGTAATAAAGCATTATTTTTCCACAAAAACGTGTCTGTCTACTTTGTGTAACCCCTGGGACTAGCAGCAGATGCCACTGAATGTTATCTTTTAAAAAAAGTATCTGCAGCATGTTTTCAAAACTTTGACCCTTAATATCTCAAAAGTGTTATTTTGTGACTAAAGCACTTCTTGCACCCAGGTCTTCATTTACTCGGGTATCTTTGTCTAATATTAAGGTTTGTTTGATGATCTGAAACATTTAAGTGTGACAAATATGCAAAAAAAAAAAAGAAATCAGGAAGGGGGCAAATACTCTTTCACAGCTCTGTTTGTAAACAAGATCCCGAGTGGTGTAGTGGTGAACTGACTCACAAAGACTCCTTCTCACTTTCTTATATTGAGGACTTACTCAGCAGCCTGAAACCGGCCGAGACATACTGTGTCATCAATCTGGCGAATTGGTATTGGCAGATTGAGGTGGCCTCATATGACTATGAAAAAACCACCTTTACCACTCCCCTGGAGCACTTTAGTTTGGATTTATGCCATTCACATTGCGTAATATTCCACCCACCTTCTAACTGCTCATGCAGCACTGCCTGGGGGTCCATGTCCATACTTGCCTCATCATGCAATCAAATGATGCAATCAGTTCTTTCCCAGGATTCCAGATCACGACCTTCGACACTTAGAGAGAGTGTTCCGGCACCCACGGGAGCATGGGCCCAAACTGCACTCAGTCCAAGATTACTGATCCAAGTGTCAGGCCCAGATCACTGCTGAGGGTTATTACATTATCGGGCAGTTATTACATTATCGGTTAATCTTTTTACATTATCGGGCAGTTATTACATTATTGATCCGTCATTACATTATCAGTTGTAACACGCCCACAAGAATTTGGCTCGATGACAAAGAGCTTGTGTTCGGGAAAACTTAAACACTAAAGAAACATTGAGAAATTTCACCATTTGAACATTTAAAGGGACATTATCATAGTACAGCATGTCACAATCTATAGCTGCATAACTATCCAAAATCAATCGAGCGTTGGAAATTTTTCATGTGGGGTCATCCTTTCAAATTATTTAGATGTTTATGATAAGTTTATGGAAGGCGCTATTACACTTCTAGCAGACAGTATTTTTTAGGAAATACGGCTAGGGGAGCTGTAAATAGTGACGTCATCCCAGCTCACTATGGCAGTCATTTTCATCTGTATTGCACTATCACATTATGCATTGTGATGATAATACTTGAACATTACACGTCTTTTGTGTTATATCCGGCTATTCAAATGAATTGCCTGCCTCGAAAGAAAGCGGGTAAGTTAGATTTCCTGCACTTAGACCTCGACTATGTCTGCATGACAGACTTATAAACATACATGACAAATGACACAAACTCACTGTGCAGTATGGTAGCCTACCCTGGGGATATACATGATATAGAGGATCTTACGTGTAAGCGCATCACATGAAAGTTATGAAATGAGTTGAGTAAATTTTGCGTTTTTTAAGAGCTCTATGTTTGTGCAGAGCAACATCACTAAGATCTGTCTATAGATCTACCGGTGTGTGAGGGATAAAATTCCAGTTGCAAAATAGATTTAGAGCCTACATTCCGCAGGGTGGTCAAAGGCAAATGTTCTCTCATTTTCCTGGAGAATACTCTGCTCTTCAGAGGTACAATCTGATGGAGATTTGTCCACGTCTTGTGATTGTATAAAAGCGTAAAATCTTCACCCCCCCCCCTTTCACCATGCAAGAAGGTTTTTTTGTGGTTCTAATGGTGGGGTTTTAAAAGTGATTGATTTTCTGCACCCAAATATGGCCATTTTTATTAAAACATGTTGCTGTGTATAGAATTTCTTCTGAAATTCTTAGTTTTCAAGTCTCATACGGTGTGATTGTGTTTAAAATGTAGCTAAACTCCAGTGTTCTACAGTGCTGTGAAAAAGTATTTGCCCCCTTCTTGATTTCCTATTTTTTGCATGTTTGTCTCGCTGACATGTTTCAGAGCATCAAACTAATTTTAATATTAAACAAAGATAACCCGAGTAAATACAAAATGCAGTTTTTAAATGATGATTTCATTTATTAAGGGTAAAAAGTTATCCAAACCTACTTGGCCCTATGTGAGAAATCAATTGCCCACCCCCCCAACCCCGAAGCAACACCTAAAGAAGTGCAGGCCTCGCTAGCCTCAGTTTAAGTCAGTATTCATGATTCAACAATAAGTAAGAAACTGGGCAAAATTGGCATCCATGGGAGAGTTCCTTGCAAAACCACTGCTGACCGAAAAAAAGAACACAAAGGCTTGTCTCACATTTGCCGAAAAAACATCTTGATGATCCCCAAGACTTTTGGGAAAATATTCTGTGGTCTGACAAGACAAAAGTTGAACTTTTTGGAAAGTGTGCCCCATTACATCTGGCGTAAAACTTTCACAGCATTTTATAAAAAGCACTTCATACCAATAGTCAAACATGGTGGTGGTAGTGTGACGGTCTGGTGCTGCTTTGCTGCTTCAGGACCTGCACGACTTGCCGTGATTGATGGAACCATGAGTTCTGCTGTCTAGCTGAAAATCCTGAAGGAGAATGTCTGACCATCAGTTTGTAACCTCAAGCTCAAGCACACTTGGGCTATGCAGCAGGACAATGATCTGAAACACACCAGCAAATCCACCTCTGAATGGCTTAAAAAAACATGATGAAGGTTTTGGAGTGGCGTAGTCAAAGTCCGGACTGAAATCTGATTGAAATGCTGTGGCATGACCTTAAACAAGCCGTTCATGCTCAAAAACCCTCCAATGTGGTTGAATTAAAACAATTCTGCAAAGAAGAGTGGGCCAGAATTCCTCCACAGTGATGTGAAAGACTCATTGCCAGTTGTCGCAAACGCTTGATTGCAGTTGTTGTCGCTGAGGGTGGCACAACCAGTCATCAGGTTTAAGGGGGCAATTACTTTTTCACATAGAGCCAGGTAGGTTTGGATAGCTTTTTTCCCTTAATAAATGAAATTGTCATTTAAAAACTGCATTTTGTATTTACTCGGGTATCTTTGTCTAATATTAAGGTTTGTTTGATGATCTGAAACATTGAAGTGTGACAAAAAAAAAAAAAAAAAAAAAAAGAAATCAGGAAGGGGGCAAATACTCTTTCACAGCACTGTATGTGAACAAGATACCAAGTGGTGTAGTGGTGAACTGACTCACAAAGACTCCTTCTCACCTTCTTATATTGAAGACTTACTCAGCAGCCTGAAACACGCTGAGACATACTGTGTCATCAATCTGGCGAATTGGTATTGGCAGATTGAGGTGGCCTCATATGACTATGAAAAAACCACCTTTACCACTCCCCTGGAGCACTTTAGTTTGGTTTTATGCCATGCATATTGCGTAATATTCCACCCACCTTCTAACTGCTCATGCAGCACTGCCTGGGGGTCCATGTCCATACTTGCCTCCTCATGTAATCAAATGATGCAATCAGTTCTTTCCCAGGATTCCAGATCACGACCCTCGACATTTAGAGAGAGTGTTCCGGCCCACGGGAGCATGGGCCCAAACTGCACTCTGTCCAGGATTACTGATCCAAGTGTCAGGCCGGATCACTGTTGAGGATTATTACATTATCGGGCAGTTATTGCATTATCGGTTAATTTTTTTACATTATCGGGCAGTTATTACATTATTGATCCGTCATTACATTATCAGTTGTAACACGCCCACAAGAATTTGGCTCGATGACAAAGAGCTTGTGTTCGGGAAAACTTGAACACTGAAGAAACATTGAGAAATTCCACTATTTGAACATTTAAGGGGGGGCCTATTATGCTATATTTCCAAGGTTATATTTTTGATCTTGGACTCCCCAAGAGTACTCCTGATTGTTCAAAGCCCAAACAGGGTCCTTATTTAGCTCATACTGCCATCCTCAAAAAACCCCATTTGTAGTCCATTGTAGTCTCTGCCTGAAACGCCTCACTGGGGTGGCACTTCCGCTATGGCCCCTACTCCCCGTGTACCCACTTTCTTCTGACTGGCCAGCTCTGTGGAGGGCGGAGTTGGGCGGGACGAGGCTGCAGAACGCAGTTTTCCGGGTCTGGCTCCCCAGAGTGAAACGCAAGACACGTCTGCAATCTGATAAGGAAGCGGCAGGCAAATTCCGCAGTTATACTTGAATATAGATCTAATGAAATGAACTTGTTCTAACAAACGCACTGGCGAAAGCGGAGGACGCAGTGTGAAAATCTGGCAGCTCAAGCTCAAATTTGCTATCGGCTACAGTTTGCTACGGCGACAGTGGTGAGTACAGCGGTTTTTCTACTTCATAGCTAGGATGCAGGGAAAGCCAGAATCCACCCCATATAGACACATTAGTAGAACGGGTCGACATACCCACGTGTAGACCGGAGACCGCAGAAATCCGGTGGGTCTGAGTTTAGAGGGAAACACAGACAGTGAGGAGCAGCTAAAAGTGGACCGACAGCTTATGGACTGCTTCGGTGTGTATTATAAGGACCTGCTGGTTTGTGTGCATAACTGTGGTGTGTCGTTAGCGTGGAGAAACGAACAGCTTCTGCGCTGGTATATGACGGAGGGGCGAAAGCTCCAGGCTAAACGGCCTTTTCGGAAATTGCCCATGGTAATGGTTTACTTATTGCATCGGAATGACAAACGTTTCCTCGTGGAGAATGGGCGCGTTATGGATAGTGTGCGAGGGCTAGCTAGAGCTCCGGTTATGTTATGAGCATAATACAGGTTTTACAGACCGTAAGTTCCGTTTGCGTGAACCGTTGCTTATGTGGAGCTAGCGAATCGATCACTTTTACAGGAAAGAATTTAATATTCAGTCGCCGATTTAATATTCAATCGACAGCAATGCAGAGAAATCGTTTGTGATACCAGACACGTTATAGCCTGTGCTTTTCCCTATT
This sequence comes from Gymnothorax javanicus, assembly GCA_029692085.1. NCBI lineage: Eukaryota > Metazoa > Chordata > Actinopteri > Anguilliformes > Muraenidae > Gymnothorax > Gymnothorax javanicus. Next base: position 22,581,254 of record CM056199.1, read on the forward strand.
GCTTTCACCGGTAGCATCAGAGAGCTTGTCCAGACATTAGAGAAGTATCAGGCTGACCCCGGTCATGAATAAGTAAAGCGATCGTTTCACAAGCACCCAAAAACGCACCCCAAGCTTTGCAAAACCTACTTCTGGTCTAACTGCACCTCTCCGGTTAGCTTCAACTGCAGTGGCTACAATCAGGCAACGTTATGATGAAACTGCCTCATTGATGCTTACCAAAATTACACGAGCATACCGATCAGAATCGCTGCATATAAGTTAACCAGGAGCATTTTTAATTAGCAGAGCACGGAACTAACATGCAGTAGCTGATAAGCGGTCATGACTTTGGATGTAATCTGTCGTGGAAAAAAATTTGTTTCGCGTCAGTGTGAAAGCGGCTTGACGTGCCGTATTCGCCTCTTTGCATTGACTTTGAATGTAACCTGCCGCGCGAAAAAATTAGTTTCGTGTCGGTGTGAAAGCTGCTTAACGCGCCCACAACGCGCGTGTATTCGCGTCTTTGCATTGACTTTGAATGTAGGCTAATCTGTCCCATGAAAAAAAATTAGTTTCAGCGTCCGATGCGAAAAGCAGCTTTATGGATAGTACGCGACAGCTAGAGAGAGCTCAGGTATGTTCTGAACATAATACAGGTTTTACAGACAGTAAGTTCCGTTAGCGTGGACAAGTTGCTTATGTGGAGCTAGCGAATCGATCACTTCTGCAGGAAAGAATTTCCTATTTAATCTCTGCCTTTTTCTTTTTTTTTTTTATTAGCCACAACAACTTCTAAAGGGGGATGAAATTATGTCACGGTAGTGCAGAGAAATCATTTGTTATACCAGACACGGTAGAGCTTCTGCATTTCGCATTGCTTTCTCGGTAGCACCAGAGAGCTTGCCCAGACATTTGTGAAGCATCCGGCTGATCCCGGTCATGGATAAGTGAAGCGATCACAAGCAGCCATAAACAAACCCAAACACGTATCCCAAGCTCTGCAAAACCAACGTCTGGTCTAACTGTGCTTTACAGCCCAACTTTGCGGACACATACAGCACCTCTCCGGTTAGCTTCAACCGTGGTGGCTACAATTGGGCAAGGTTATGATGAAACTGCCACATTTATGCTTACCGAAGTCACGCAAGCATACCGATCAGAATTACTGCATATAAGTTAACCAGGCGAATTTTTAATTAGCACGGCACGCGAACTAACATGCAGTAGCTGGTAACCAAGCGGTCATTACAACCACAGAGACAAACCCTTGCAATACAGGTTTTACAGACCGCAAGTTCCGTTACCGTGGACAGTTGTACCAAGCATCCAAATTGCAAACAAGTATAAAAAGTTAGCTTCAAATGAGGTTTATGTTCACACACCTTCTGTAGAATTTGCCCTGATATCACTCTTGCATATTTGGGACACAAAAATTAGCAACAGTAACTTGGCCATGTTAACCGCAGTGCTACAGCCACAATCAACTGGCTATCACGTCAGGTTGGCTTATGCAGTAAAAGCAACTTGCAGCTTCTGTGTCTGTGAGTCATGGACAGTCGCGACAGATCCAGGCTTTATCTTCAGATATTTTAGAAAGCCTGCGCTTGAGGCCAGTTGTTAGTGCTAACTATCGTTAGCGGTCCTGCTAGCCAGTAGCCACCCGTAACACGTTAGCTTCACTTATATTATTTGCTGTTATATCGTTACTTACAGCTTGTGGCTCCGAGCGCTTGATCGATGCTGCTGCTTCAGGTTTGAGAAGCAGCTGAAATGCTTATCCCGTGTCGAATTATCCTTTATTAACAAAGCTGTCTTTGGTGAAATGCTGAGCACAATCAGCTAACGTTCCCTTTGGCCGTGGCTGTTTGCTGCCAGCAAACAAAAAAAGCTACCCACTGATTTCTGGTGGCATTGTCTTTAGGAAGAGAAATAGTTGTTTTTCTTCGCGTCCAAAAGTAAACGGACAAGGAGCTTTGGGAGAGATACTGACAAAATTGCACCTCAAATGATCTGCGGTTCTTCTTTTGTATTTCCAAAAGTGTCGACTCTACTAGGGCTTAGTATGATCTGCCGTTGTTAGTGCCTGCTAGAATAGTTTCCGGTGTGGGCAGGTCCAGCGCAGTGGTTGGCTCTGGCTAGGTCTGTACTAATTGGACGGCACAACCTGACGTCAGGTTTTGCCCAGATCTCGTGAAGATCTCGGGAGGAGCTGTTCAGAGATGAAATCACGCTCACAAAATCACGTTCTTGGATTACGACAAAACCCTCTATCTTATGTTTAGAAACTTTTCAGAGGTTGAGCAGTGATAACCAACATTATAACATTACTAATATGTATTAAAAGAAGGATCAGCATAATAGGTCCCCTTTAAAGGGACATTATCGTAGTACAGCATGTCACAATCTATAGCTGCATAACTATCCAAAATCAATCGAGTGTTGGAAATTTTTCATGTGGGGTCATCCTTTCAAATTGTTTAGATGTTTGTGATAAGTTTATGGAAGGCGCTATTACACTTCTGGCAGACAGTATTTTTTAGGAAATACGGCTAGGGGAGCTGTAAATAGTGACGTCATCCCAGCTCACTATGGCAGTCATTTTCATCTGTATTGCATTATCGCATTATGCATTGTGATGATAATACTTGAACATTACACGTCTTTTGTGTTATATCCGGCTATTCAAATGAATCGCCTACCTCGAAAGAAAGCGGGTAAGTTAGATTTCCTGCACTTAGACCTCGACTATGTCTGCATGACGGACTTATAAACATACATGACAAATGACACAAACTCACTGTGCAGTTTGGTGGCCGGGATATACATGATATAGAGGATCTTACGTGTAAGCGCATCACATGAAAGTTATGAAATGAGTTGAGTAAATTTTTTGTTTTTTGCGAGCTCTATGTTTGTGCAGAGCAACATCACTAAGATCTGTCTATAGATCTACCGGTGTGTGAGGGATGAAATTCCAGTTGCAAAATAGATTTACAGCCTACATTCCACTGGGTGGTCAAAGGCAAATGATCTCTCATTTTCCTGGAGAATACTCTGCTCTTCAGAGGTACAATCTGATGGAGATTTGTCCAGATCTTGTGATTGCATAAAAGCGTAAAATCTTCATCCCCCCTTTCACCATGCAAGAAGGTTTTTTTGTGGTTCTAATGGTGGGGTTTTAAAAGTGATTGATTGTCTGCACCCAAATATGGCCATTTTTATTAAAACATGTTGCTGTGTATAGAATTTCTTCTGAAATTCTTAGTTTTCAAGTCTCATACGGTGTGATTGTGTTTAAAATGTAGCTAAACTCCAGTGTTCTACAGTGCTGTGAAAAAGTATTTGCCCCCTTCTTGATTTCCTATTTTTTGCATGTTTGTCTCGCTGACATGTTTCAGAGCATCAAACTAATTTTAATATTAAACAAAGATAACCCGAGTAAATACAAAATGCAGTTTTTAAATGATGATTTCATTTATTAAGGGTAAAAAGTTATCCAAACCTACTTGGCCCTATGTGAGAAATCAATTGCCCACCCCCCCACCCCCGAAGCAACACCTAAAGAAGTGCAGGCCTCGCTAGCCTCAGTTTAAGTCAGTATTCATGATTCAACAATAAGTAAGAAACTGGGCAAAATTGGCATCCATGGGAGAGTTCCTTGCAAAAACCACTGCTGACCGAAAAGAACACAAAGGCTTGTCTCACATTTGCCGAAAAACATCTTGATGATCCCCAAGACTTTTGGGAAAATATTCTGTGGTCTGACAAGACAAAAGTTGAACTTTTTGGAAAGTGTGCCCCATTACATCTGGCGTAAAACTTTCACAGCATTTTATAAAAAGCACTTCATACCAATAGTCAAACATGGTGGTGCTAGTGTGACGGTCTGGTGCTGCTTTGCTGCTTCAGGACCTGCACGACTTGCCGTGATTGATGGAACCATGAGTTCTGCTGTCTAGCTGAAAATCCTGAAGGAGAATGTCTGACCATCAGTTTGTAACCTCAAGCTCAAGCACACTTGGGCTATGCAGCAGGACAATGATCTGAAACACACCAGCAAATCCACCTCTGAATGGCTTAAAAAAACATGATGAAGGTTTTGGAGTGGCGTAGTCAAAGTCCGGACTGAAATCTGATTGAAATGCTGTGGCATGACCTTAAACAAGCCGTTCATGCTCAAAAACCCTCCAATGTGGTTGAATTAAAACAATTCTGCAAAGAAGAGTGGGCCAGAATTCCTCCACAGTGATGTGAAAGACTCATTGCCAGTTGTCGCAAACGCTTGATTGCAGTTGTTGTCGCTGAGGGTGGCACAACCAGTCATCAGGTTTAAGGGGGCAATTACTTTTTCACATAGAGCCAGGTAGGTTTGGATAGCTTTTTTCCCTTAATAAATGAAATTGTCATTTAAAAACTGCATTTTGTATTTACTCGGGTATCTTTGTCTAATATTAAGGTTTGTTTGATGATCTGAAACATTGAAGTGTGACAAATATGCAAAAAAAAAAAAAAAAATCAGGAAGGGGGCAAATACTCTTTCACAGCACTGTATGTGAACAAGATACCAAGTGGTGTAGTGGTGAACTGACTCACAAAGACTCCTTCTCACCTTCTTATATTGAAGACTTACTCAGCAGCCTGAAACACGCTGAGACATACTGTGTCATCAATCTGGCGAATTGGTATTGGCAGATTGAGGTGGCCTCATATGACTATGAAAAAACCACCTTTACCACTCCCCTGGAGCACTTTAGTTTGGTTTTATGCCATGCATATTGCGTAATATTCCACCCACCTTCTAACTGCTCATGCAGCACTGCCTGGGGGTCCATGTCCATACTTGCCTCCTCATGTAATCAAATGATGCAATCAGTTCTTTCCCAGGATTCCAGATCACGACCCTCGACATTTAGAGAGAGTGTTCCGGCACCCACGGGAGCATGGGCCCAAACTGCACTCTGTCCAGGATTACTGATCCAAGTGTCAGGCCCGGATCACTGTTGAGGATTATTACATTATCGGGCAGTTATTGCATTATCGGTTAATTTTTTTACATTATCGGGCAGTTATTACATTATTGATCCGTCATTACATTATCAGTTGTAACACGCCCACAAGAATTTGGCTCGATGACAAAGAGCTTGTGTTCGGGAAAACTTGAACACTGAAGAAACATTGAGAAATTCCACTATTTGAACATTTAAAGGGGGCCTATTATGCTATATTTCCAAGGTTATATTTTGATCTTGGACTCCCCAAGAGTACTCCTGATTGTTCAAAGCCCAAACAGGGTCCTTATTTAGCTCATACTGCCATCCTCAAAAAACCCCATTTGTAGTCCATTGTAGTCTCTGCCTGAAACGCCTCACTGGGGTGGCACTTCCGCTATGGCCCCTACTCCCCGTGTACCCACTTTCTTCTGACTGGCCAGCTCTGTGGAGGGCGGAGTTGGGCGAGACGAGGCTGCAGAACGCAGTTTTCCGGGTCTGGCTCCCCAGAGTGAAACGCAAGACACGTCTGCAATCTGATAAGGAAGCGGCAGGCAAATTCCGCAGTTATACTTGAATATAGATCTAATGAAATGAACTTGTTCTAACAAACGCACTGGCGAAAGCGGAGGACGCAGTGTGAAAATCTGGCAGCTCAAGCTCAAATTTGCTATCGGCTACAGTTTGCTACGGCGACAGTGGTGAGTACAGCGGTTTTTCTACTTTATAGCTAGGATGCAGGGAAAGCCAGAATCCACCCCATATAGACACATTAGTAGAACGGGTCGACATACCCACGTGTAGACCGGAGACCGCAGAAATCCGGTGGGTCTGAGTTTAGAGGGAAACACAGACAGTGAGGAGCAGCTAAAAGTGGACCGACAGCTTATGGACTGCTTCGGTGTGTATTATAAGGACCTGCTGGTTTGTGTGCATAACTGTGGTGTGTCGTTAGCGTGGAGAAAGCGAACAGCTTCTGCGCTGGTATATGACGGAGGGGCGAAAAGCTCCAGGCTAAACGGCCTTTTCGGAAATTGCCCATGGTAATGGTTTACTTATTGCATCGGAATGACAAACGTTTCCTCGTGGAGAATGGGCGTTATGGATGGAGTGTGTGCGAGGGCTAGCTAGAGCTCCGGTTATGTTATGAGCATAATACAGGTTTTACAGACCGTAAGTTCCGTTTGCGTGAACCGTTGCTTATGTGGAGCTAGCGAATCGATCACTTTTACAGGAAAGAATTTAATATTCAGTCGCCGATTTAATATTCAATCGACAGCAATGCAGAGAAATCGTTTGTGATACCAGACACGTTATAGCCTGTGCTTTTCCCTATTGCTTTCACCGGTAGCATCAGAGAGCTTGTCCAGACATTAGAGAAGTATCAGGCTGACCCCGGTCATGAATAAGTAAAGCGATCGTTTCACAAGCACCCAAAAACGCACCCCAAGCTTTGCAAAACCTACTTCTGGTCTAACTGCACCTCTCCGGTTAGCTTCAACTGCAGTGGCTACAATCAGGCAACGTTATGATGAAACTGCCTCATTGATGCTTACCAAAATTACACGAGCACACCGATCAGAATCGCTGCATATAAGTTAACCAGGAGCATTTTTAATTAGCAGAGCACGGGAACTAACATGCAGTAGCTGATAAGCGGTCATGACTTTGGATGTAATCTGTCGCGCGAAAAATTTGTTTCGCGTCCGGTGTGAAAGCGGCTTGACGTGCCCGTATTCGCCTCTTTGCATTGACTTTGAATGTAACCTGCCGCGCGAAAAATTAGTTTCGTGTCGGGTGTGAAAGCTGCTTAACGCGCCCACAACGCGTGTATTCGCGTCTTTGCATTGACTTTGAATGTAGGCTAATCTGTCCCGCGAAAAATTCGTTTCGCGTCCGATGTGAAAGCAGCTTTATGGATAGTACGCGACAGCTAGAGAGAGCTCAGGTATGTTCTGAACATAATACAGGTTTTACAGACAGTAAGTTCCGTTAGCGTGGACAAGTTGCTTATGTGGAGCTAGCGAATCGATCACTTCTGCAGGAAAGAATTTCCTATTTAATCTCTGCCTTTTTCGGCTTTTTATTAGCCACAACAACTTCTAAAGGGGGATGAAATTATGTCACGGTAGTGCAGAGAAATCATTTGTTATACCAGACACGGTAGAGCTTCTGCATTTCGCATTGCTTTCTCGGTAGCACCAGAGAGCTTGCCCAGACATTTGTGAAGCATTCGGCTGATCCCGGTCATGGATAAGTGAAGCGATCACAAGCAGCCATAAACAAACCCAAACACGTATCCCAAGCTCTGCAAAACCAACGTCTGGTCTAACTGTGCTTTACAGCCCAACTTTGCGGACACATACAGCACCTCTCCGGTTAGCTTCAACCGTGGTGGCTACAATTGGGCAAGGTTATGATGAAACTGCCACATTTATGCTTACCGAAGTCACGCAAGCATACCGATCAGAATTACTGCATATAAGTTAACCAGGCGAATTTTTAATTAGCACGGCACGCGAACTAACATGCAGTAGCTGGTAACCAAGCGGTCATTACAACCACAGAGACAAACCCTTGCAATACAGGTTTTACAGACAGCAAGTTCCGTTACCGTGGACAGTTGTACCAAGCATCCAAATTGCAAACAAGTATAAAAAGTTAGCTTCAAATGAGGTTTATGTTCACACACCTTCTGTAGAATTTGCCCTGATATCACTCTTGCATATTTGGGACACAAAAATTAGCAACAGTAACTTGGCCATGTTAACCGCAGTGCTACAGCCACAATCAACTGGCTATCACGTCAGGTTGGCTTATGCATTAAAAGCAACTTGCAGCTTCTGTGTCTGTGAGTCACGGACAGTCGCGACAGATCCAGGCTTTATCTTCAGATATTTTAGAAAGCCTGCGCTTGAGGCCAGTTGTTAGTGCTAACTATCGTTAGCGGTCCTGCTAGCCAGTAGCCACCCGTAACACGTTAGCTTCACTTATATTATTTGCTGTTATATCGTTACTTACAGCTTGTGGCTCCGAGCGCTTGATCGATGCTGCTGCTTCAGGTTTGAGAAGCAGCTGAAATGCTTATCCCGTGTCGAATTATCCTTTATTAACAAAGCTGTCTTTGGTGAAATGCTGAGCACAATCAGCTAACGTTCCCTTTGGCCGTGGCTGTTTGCTGCCAGCAAACAAAAAAAGCTACCCACTGATTTCTGGTGGCATTGTCTTTAGGAAGAGAAATAGTTGTTTTTCTTCGCGTCCAAAAGTAAACGGACAAGGAGCTTTGGGAGAGATACTGACAAAATTGCACCTCAAATGATCTGCGGTTCTTCTTTTGTATTTCCAAAAGTGTCGACTCTACTAGGGCTTAGTATGATCTGCCGTTGTTAGTGCCTGCTAGAATAGTTTCCGGTGTGGGCAGGTCCAGGGCAGTGGTTGGCTCTGGCTAGGTCTGTACTAATTGGACGGCACAACCTGACGTCAGGTTTTGCCCAGATCTCGTGAAGATCTCGGGAGGAGCTGTTCAGAGATGAAATCACGCTCACAAAATCACGTTCTTGGATTACGACAAAACCCCTCTATCTTATGTTTAGAAACTTTTCAGAGGTTGAGCAGTGATAACCAACATTATAACATTACTAATATGTATTAAAAGAAGGATCAGCATAATAGGTCCCCTTTAAAGGGACATTATCGTAGTACAGCATGTCACAATCTATAGCTGCATAACTATCCAAAATCAATCGAGTGTTGGAAATTTTTCATGTGGGGTCATCCTTTCAAATTGTTTAGATGTTTGTGATAAGTTTATGGAAGGCGCTATTACACTTCTGGCAGACAGTATTTTTTAGGAAATACGGCTAGGGGAGCTGTAAATAGTGACGTCATCCCAGCTCACTATGGCAGTCATTTTCATCTGTATTGCATTATCGCATTATGCATTGTGATGATAATACTTGAACATTACACGTCTTTTGTGTTATATCCGGCTATTCAAATGAATCGCCTACCTCGAAAGAAAGCGGGTAAGTTAGATTTCCTGCACTTAGACCTCGACTATGTCTGCATGACGGACTTATAAACATACATGACAAATGACACAAACTCACTGTGCAGTTTGGTGGCCGGGATATACATGATATAGAGGATCTTACGTGTAAGCGCATCACATGAAAGTTATGAAATGAGTTGAGTAAATTTTTTGTTTTTTGCGAGCTCTATGTTTGTGCAGAGCAACATCACTAAGATCTGTCTATAGATCTACCGGTGTGTGAGGGATGAAATTCCAGTTGCAAAATAGATTTACAGCCTACATTCCACTGGGTGGTCAAAGGCAAATGATCTCTCATTTTCCTGGAGAATACTCTGCTCTTCAGAGGTACAATCTGATGGAGATTTGTCCAGATCTTGTGATTGCATAAAAGCGTAAAATCTTCATCCCCCCTTTCACCATGCAAGAAGGTTTTTTTGTGGTTCTAATGGTGGGGTTTTAAAAGTGATTGATTGTCTGCACCCAATTATGACCATTTTTATTAAAACATGTTGCTGTGTATAGAATTTCTACTGAAATTCTTAATTTTCAAGTCTTATACGGTGTGATTGTGTTTAAAATGTAGCTAAACTCCAGTGTACTGCAGTGCTGTGAAAAAGTATTTGCCCCCTTCTTGATTTCCTATTTTTTGCATGTTTGTCTCACTGACATGTTTCAGATCATCAAACTAATTTTGATATTAAACAAAAATAACCCGAGTAAATACAAAATGCAGTTTTTAAATGATGATTTCATTTATTAAGGGAAAAAGTTATCCAAACTTACCTGGCCCTATGTGAGAAAGCAATTGCCCACCCCCCGAAACAACATCTAAAGAAGTGCAGGCCTCACTAGCCTCAGTTAAAGTCAGTATTCATGATTCAACAATAAGTAAGAAACTGGGCAAAATTGGCATCCATGGGAGAGTTCCTTGCAAAAACCACTGCTGACCGAAAAGAACACAAAGGCTTGTCTCACATTTGCCGAAAAACATCTTGATGATCCCAAAGACTTTTGGGAAAATATTCTGTGGTCTGACAAGACAAGAGTTGAACTTTTTGGAAAGTGTGCCCCATTACATCTGGCATAAAACTTTCACAGCATTTTATAAAAAGCACTTCATACCAATAGTCAAACTGTTATGATTCTGTTATGCCTGACCATGTTTTCGCTATGACTCTGCCTCCAAGCCATGTTTTTTGATTTAGTCCATGCCATGTTTTGTATTTTGCCTGTCTTTCTTTGCCATGTCCTTTGCCTGCCATTTCTCATATTCTCTGTTTAGTTATTATTCTGGTTTATGTATTTCTCATGCCCTGCATTGCGCATTGTCTCTCCTGTCTGGTCATATGTGATGTGACAGTTTTATTCCCCAGTATTGCATGCCACGTTTTCAGGTGATTTCATGGTTTCTGGGTTTTCAGTTATTCCTTCCAATCTCGTTTGCTTCCTTCACCTTGCTATTCTGTCTTTACTAACAAATACTAACAGTTTGTTATTTTGGATAAATTATTAACAATAACTAACATTGTTTATAGTACTAACTTACTAACAAGCACTAGGGATTGTATAGCTGCACATTACTAATTGACTAACGAGCTCTCAGCACTCGCTCTGCTCTAGTCTCCGCCCCTTGCCTTCACTCCATTTACTTTGCTGTGCTTCAGCGGATTCTCCGCACCTTGTTAAACACTGTTCTGCCTCTCACTCTCTGTGCACTTTAGAACTCCCTAACCGGAGCCGTTTGTTTGTCATAGGCTGTCTGTGTAATCCCTGTCCGCGTTTTGGCTTTCGCCAATTTTCATGTGGTTAGGAACTTCCTCTTGTTCATTCCTTTGTAATTAGTCTGATCCAGCTCACCTGTTCCCTATTATAGCATGTGACTTCCCGTACGTGTATTTAAGCAGTCATTTTACAGCCAGTCCTTGTCAGAACGTTTTCCTTGTGCTGTGTTGTTTATGCCTTGTACTCTTCGTGTTATACTTCTGACTGGAACGTCCCAGATTTTGATTTTTGCTTCGTCTTTGATATACCTGTGCCCGTGTAACAAACCTGCTTTGCCCAACCCTGAGTTTTGTATTTGCTGCCCTGTTTAGGACTGGATTATGTCTACTGGATTTTGATTTTGGCTTCATCTCTATACCTGTGCCCGTGTAACGAACCTGCTTTGCTCGACCCCGAGTTTTGTGTTTGCTGCCCTGTTTACGAACTGGATTACGACTACTGGATTCTGATTTTGGATTGTGGACTCTGTACCGTTGCCTGCTGCCCTGCAGGGGTTTCCACCCCAGAATTAATAAAGAGCAAGATTGCTGGATCTTTTGGTTCTCGCTTCTGTTTCCTGAACGCATCCTCACACAAACATGGTGATGGTAGTGTGATGGTCTGGTGCTGTTTTGCTGCTTCAGGACCTGCACGACTTGCCGTGATTGATGGAACCATGAATTCTGCTGTCTACCTGAATCCTGAAGGAGAATGTCTGACCATCAGTTTGTAACCTCAAGCTCAAGCGCACTTGGGCTATGCAGCAGGACAATGATCTGAAACACACCAGCAAGTCCACCTCTGAATGGCTTAAAAAAACATAATGAAGGTTTCGGAATGGCGTAGTCAAAGTCCGGACTGAAATCCGATTGAGATGCTGTGGCATGACCTTAACCCTTTCGCAGGCAAATTTTGGCCCAGATGCATACCCCCACGGACGGATTAATTTTGGGTTTTTACCAAAATATGATTGTTATTCAAAATAACAATAAAATAACACCAAATCTCATAATAAGTTTCCCATAACTGATGTTTTTATGTTTTAATCCTCTCCAGAATCGCTAAAATCGTTTGGATCCAAGTCACTCCCGCTCTCTGGATATTCAAACTCATCGTCCGAGTCATTCAATAAAGCAAAAACTTCATCCACGTTGTATTTACGTTTAGAAACACGGCTAGAATGCCGGCTATTTGTACTCGTCGATGCCATGTTCACATGTCCCACAATTTGACCGGGAAGTAGTCTCGTATTTAGCGTTTTTAGGAAATCCCATGCCTCGTTCACGGCTAAAAATACAGTGCTGGGTGACCTGAGAGACAGCCAATGGTAATGAGCGTAACTAACAAGGGAATTCCCGCAATCGGGGAATTTAAAGAAGACTTTATAAAACACGTTGGTTAAAACGACAAAAATGTCGCTGTGCCTGCGAAAGGGTTCAACAAGCCGTTCATGCTCAAAAACCCTCCAATGTGGTTGAATTAAAACAGTTCTGCAAAGAAGAGTGGGCCAGAATTCCTCCACAGTGATGTGAAAGACTCGTTGCCAGTTGTCGCAAATGCTTGATTGCAGTTGTTGTCGCTGAGCGTGGCACAACCAGTCATTAGGTTTAAGGGGGAAATTACTTTTTCACATAGAGCCAGGTAGGTTTGGATAGCTTAATAAATGAAATTGTCATTTAAAAACTGCATTTTGTATTTACTCGGGTATCTTTGTCTAATATTAAGGTTTGTTTGATGATCTGAAACATTTAAGTGTGACAAATATGCAAAAAAAAGAAATCAGGAAGGGGGCAAATACTCTTTCACAGCACTGTATGTAAACAAGATCCCGAGTGGTGTAGTGGTGAACTGACTCACAAAGACTCCTTCTCACTTTCTTATATTGAAGACTTACTCAGCAGCCTGAAACAGGCCGAGACATACTGTGTCATCAATCTGGCGAATTGGAATTGTGCAGATTGAGGTGGCCTCATATGACTATGAAAAAACCACCTTTACCACTCCCCTGGAGCACTTTAGTTTGGATTTATGCCATTCATATTGCGTAATATTCCACCCACCTTCTAACTGCTCATGCAGCACTGCCTGGGGGTTCATGTCCATACTTGCCTCATCATGTAATCAAATGATGCAATCAGTTCTTTGCCAGGATTCCAGATCACGACCTTCGACATTTAGAGAGAGTGTTCCGGCACCCACGGGAGCATGGGCCCAAACTGCACTCTGTCCAGGATTACTGATCCAAGTGTCAGGCCCCGATCACTGTTGAGGGTTATTACATTATCGGGCAGTTATTACAACCCCAATTCCAAAATAGTTGGGACGAAGTGTAAATTGTGAATAAAATCAAAATGCAATTACTTTCAGATCACATGAGCTAATATGTTATTGACAATAGAACATAGATAACATGGTAACACTTTACAATAAGGGTACAACAATAAGCATTTACTAACAGGTAATTAACATTTAACTAATGCACCAGGAAATCATTTACAAATGATGTTCACATGAACTAAGGTATTTATAAATTATGGTTTAATAGTTTGAAGTGCTACATAAGGGATACTTAAGGGATGTTTTCAACTTCACAATAAGGGATACACAGAAAATTAATAAATGTTCAATTATGGTTATGTAATGCTTATTCAGCTATCTAACACATCAGTTAACTGCTAATTAACTGATAGTAAATTAACTAATGTTAATGTTTATTGTTGTACTCTTATTGTAAAGTGTTACTGATAATATTTCAACTGTTGAAACTGAGACATTTTACATTTTTATCCACAAAATGAGCTTATTTCAAATTTTCTGGCTGCAACAGGTTTCAAAAAAGTTGGGACACGGGCAGAAAAGGACTGAAAAAGCAATTAATAGAAGAGAATCAGCTGAAAGAACATTTAGCAAGTAATTAAGTTAACTGGCATCAGGTGTGTAACATGATTGGCTAGAAAAGGGATGTCTTAGAGAGGCTGAGTCTCTCAGAAGTAAAGATGGCCAGAGCCTCTCCAACCTGTGAAGGCTTGCGTAATAAAATTGTGGAATACTTTTAAAACAATGTTCCTCAACATCAAATTGCAAAGGCTTTGAAGGTCTCATCATCGACAGTGCATAACATCATCAAAAGATTCAGAGAAACTAGAAAAATCTCTGTGCGTAAGGGACAATGCCGAAGACCTTCACTGGATGCCGGTGATCTTCGGGCCCTCAGACGCCACTGCATCACTCACCGGCATGATTCTGTCATTGAAATTACTAAATGGGCCAAGGAATACTTCAAGAAACTACTGTCTGTAAACACAGTCCTCCGTGCCATCCACAGATGCCACCTAAAACTCTATCATACAAAAAGGAAGCCATTGTTGAGCGTGATCCAGAAGCACCGCCGTGTTCTGTGGGCCAAGGCTCATTTAAAATGGACTGTAGCAAGGTGGCAAAGTGTCCTGTGGTCAGACAAGTCCAAATTTGCATTCTTGTTGGAAATCATGGGCTTCGTGTCCTCCGGGCTAAAGAGGAGAAAGACCACCCCTCCTGTTATTACTGTTCAGGTTCAAAAGCCAGCATCTCTGATGGTATGGGGATGTATAAGTGCATATGGTGTGGGACACTGGCATGTTTTAAAAAGCACCATGAATGCTGATAGGTATATAAAGGTTTTAGAGCAACATATGATCCCCTCTAGACGACATCTATTCCAGGGAAGGCCTTGTGTATTTCAGCAGGACAATGCAAAACCACATACTGCAGCTATAACAACAGCATGGCTTCGTAATAGAAGAGTCCTTGTGATGAACTGGCCTGTCTGCAGTCCTGATCTTTCACCAATTGAGAACATTTGGAGCATAATTAAACGAAAAGTCTGTCAAAGGAGACCCAAAACTGTCCAGCAGCTGGAAGCCTGTATTAAACAAGAGTGGGATCAAATTCCAATGGCTAAACTCAAGAAACCTGTCTCCTCAATGCCTAGACGCCTCCACTCTGTGTTAAAAAGGAGGATGGATGCTACACCATGGTAACCAGGCCCCTGTCCCAAATTTTTTGAGACCTGTAGCAGCCATCAAATTTGAAATGAGCTCAATGAAATTGTAAATTTCTCAGTTTCAACATTTGCTGTTATCTCCGTTCTATCTTGAATAAAATACTGGCTGGTGTGATTTGAAAGTCATTGTGTTATGATTTTATTCACAATTTACACTTTGTCCCAACTATTTCAGAATTGTGGTTGTACATTACCGGTTAATTTTATAACATTATCAGGCAGTTATTACATTATTGGACCGTTCTTACATTATCAGTTGTAACACGCCCTCAAGAATTTGGCTCGATGATCTGGTAACACTGGTACCCACTCACGCCCAGAGGAATTGAATGAACTAACTTATTACATTATCGGTTGAATGTTGTTACATTATTGGGCAGGCACTTTTTTCATTACATTATCGGTCAAAATGTTATTACTTTGTCAGGCAGGCTGTTATTACATTATTGGTTGAAGTTATTTCATTATCGGGCAGTCATTACATGATTGGTCCGTTGTTACATTTTTAGTTGTGACAAGCATCATTCTAATGATAATTCATTTTCACTTTTTTATTTGATCAAATTGGGGTATCCACCGTCATCAGCAGTCATTGTAAAGCTCAGAAAGAAAAAACCACTGGACGCAATTGAATTAGTACATCCCAAACAGGCAAGGTAAGTCAAAATGGATTAATAACAGGGGCATTCTATTTGAAGACCACAGGGGAAGAAGGGCACATCACTCTTTACCCATTGTGAGAAAATACAATTTGAAAAGTCTCCAACTTTTCATTGATTTCTTTCATCATTGTAATTTTGTTAAAGCAGATAAAACAATCCCTTCCGAACATACAGTATGTGTGTAATATATTATGCATTCAAGAATTATTTTCTATGAAATTATGGGGAAATTTTAATGAAAGGTCAGTTCGGACATGTGCCCTTCTTGCCCTGTGCTCTTCATTTGAGATCAACCTATTTAAAGAAAACTCCCCAGTCCATGGCGCCTGATTTGCTTCATTTTTACACATTTTGTAGTTTATGGGCCTAATATGAAAAATCCAAAATATTGGACTCATACTCCAAATGGTCTCCCTTCTACAGGGGTCCAAAAAAGTGGGCGTGGCACTTTTTCGGGCTCGGCTGTCTGTTTCCTAGCCATCTATAAAGTGGAATATCTCCATAACTATAAGAGATATGACTCTGATATTTTGGGGACACCTTCCTCAAGCCTAATACTTTCATTTAAATTCAATTTCAGCATCCTACACCCCATTGGCGTGGAGAGAATGGGCCTGGCCCAAGGGGCATTTTCGGACCAAATCTGCTTTTTCGGGGGATCCTGACAGCCACACCCAGTCCCTGGAGGAACAGAATGAATACTGCTTTGAAAGAACCCTGAAGTGGCATCATTTTAATGCAGGAATAACAACTCTAAGACATTTACAATATGCTGAAATTTGGCTGTGAAAAGGGTCCGACCCCCTAAATACCCTATTTTTGGACCCCCTGAAAAGCATGTGGGAAGGCGTTAATGGTAATGAAATTTTTGTAAGGGGACCATCATGTCATCTTCACTTTTGCGAAAAATCATTTTCAAACTAGCATTCCTTCAGGTAGAAAAATCACCATTTTGTTGCAATACTGTTGGTAATTCCAGATATGGTAATTTCTGTACATTATGTACATCAATGTACACGGTAGATATGAAGATTACTGAATATGTGATATGAATGAACTATTATCCTCCTCTCCCACTCCTGATCTGAAGCAGTTTGTAATTGCCACCAAAGAGAACTTTGGTAATGAGTTCTAATTAAGGGCTGCAGGTGTCAGCACTTAATTGATGAAGCCACATGCTTTCTTGAAACAATGGAGCCTCAAGAAGAACCTGCCTTTTCCATGTTTTTGCCTTGGACTACTGGCTCTTTATCCAAAGATGAAAAACAATGTCATAAAACCACATATTACTGGTACCACCCTGAACTGTATTTAAGGTGGATTGGCATGATAAAAGGCAATAATTAGCATTGGTATCCTTGAATCAGGCTGTAAATCACATTTTCAGTAATCTTCACATCTAACGTGTACATTGATGTACACAATGCACAGAAATGACCATATCTAGAATTACCAACAGTATTGCAACAAATGGTGATTTTTCTACCAGAAGGAATGTTGGTTTGAAAATGATTTTAGGCACAAATGAAGATGACATGAAGGTCCCCGTAACACAAAAATTTCATTACCATTAACCCCTTCCCACATGCCTTTCATGGGGTCCAAAAATAGGGTATTAAGGAGGTCGGACCCAGAGCCATGTAGACAGAGAGTCGCGTCAACTCCGTTCACTCCAATGGACCGCTTTTTTACAGCAATGGCGGGTCGTGGAGTCTCCCAATAATTCCTGGAAGTTAGCGACGAAGACTAGTCTAGCAGCTGTGTTGAAGCGGAATGGACCGTTCGTGATGATCTTTCAAAAGGTAAGACGTTTAAAGAATTAGACTGTATATTGTCAGCACATCTGAATTAAATTAACACGTGCAGTAAAGCGTTTTCCTGGATTATCCCCTGAACAATTCGAGGTATATTGAACGTTTACGGGCAAAAAATTAGGCTAGGATACTAGTTAGGTACAGTTCGCGACACAGTTCCTAGCGCTAACCATGAGCAGCAGCATAATTGAAAACTCCGTTCTCTCAGTGTCATTTCATCCAACGATGCGATATTAGAGAAAAGGGCTTCTTAAAGTGATTTTTTTGCGGAGTGGGGTGGAGGAGTGAGATGTTAGAGAATTAACGTAAATATAACATCAGACTGGCTATAGTAGTGGAGGTGGTGAAGTGAGGTTCTCTTTGAGTACAAGGTAGCTAACGTTAGCTATTATAATAAAGTTAACGTTACACAATGATAAAGAAGAGAGCCATCGGTTGCAGTGATACGTCGCTATTAATATTGATTGTTCGAGCTTTTTTTTTTTTACTGCTATTCAATGAACTTAAACGTTATCTCTAGTTAGATTTTTTAGGATTTGAGATTATATTGACCATTACTTGTCAATATTATGTTGCTGCTCATTTTGCTAATTTTGGATTGATGATTAAGGGAGAGGGAAGCTGGAGGACCAAATTGAAGATTGAAAACAGAAAGTACTGGCCAAATAGGCCAAACAATTTGGAAAATTAAGCATACAAGACTAAGTGGGGAATCATACTGAATAGTATAAATATTGAGCTGTACTGTATTACTTGTCTGAAAGACTGCAAAGAACATGATCCAACTTTATACTAATTCCTGTTACATTTGTTACTGATGCCACATAGTTTCTTAAACATCAGCAG
Source organism: Gymnothorax javanicus (assembly GCA_029692085.1). Lineage (NCBI taxonomy): Eukaryota > Metazoa > Chordata > Actinopteri > Anguilliformes > Muraenidae > Gymnothorax > Gymnothorax javanicus. The sequence goes on from CM056199.1 coordinate 22,599,382, forward strand.
CAAAAGCTGATCACAACTACTTAATTTCCATAAGCTAAGTTGGGAAACCAAGACCACACCTCTTCTCTCAGCACCATTTCCCATCCAAGCCCATATAGGTGTGTCTAACCCTTTCTCCTGTCTTTTTCTCCCCCCCCCTCTCTTTCAGCAGAAGAACTGCAGGCGATTCAATCAGAGCCAGAGAACTCCCTGCAATGAGACAGACGACACTCACCCTGCACCCAGAGTCTTAACTCCCTAAGCTGTGCAAGCCTTTCCCTGTTCCTTACTTTTAATAAACTGGACAATAAGCTTCGAAATCGTGTGGTCTTTGGTTGTGAAAAAATGCATGTGCAGTATTTGAATATGATCACCTCACATTTTTGTTGTTGTAATTTTTAATGATTGTTAGATTTCTCCTGCTGAATTGAGCCTACAAACTGTACATTTGTACTCAACCCCCCAGCGATCGAAGCATCCCCACACAGCACAGCAAACCATGGTAGAGATTATATACAAAGACAACATGGAGGAGAGGGCACAAACTGCTTCACATGCTATTCGTGTGTCTGAGTCTATTCAAGATTTCTTTTTCATGAGGTCATTGTAGTACATAAGAGCAAAATAAAAAGATATACATAAAATGTATGTGTTTGTATGCGTATAACAGTATAAGTTTGTGTGTTAATGTGTCTTGTTCTGTCTGGATGTATATTGTTTAATGAGCCCTTTCTAAAAATATTACTGTACATGCAAGCCTAGATAAAATTATACCTTCTGCATGCAAAAAAGTTGTTTTGAACTTATGTATTGGTGTTTAGTGATATGTGCAGATGTGCATAAAAATTATGAACAGATAAATTGTAATTATTTCCAGTGGATTTTATGATGCTACACTGAACATTATGCTGCTTTTAATGATGCAGGGATTAATTGTGCTGTCAGTTGATACTCATTGATAGTCACCTGTCAGTCCTCTGTCCTTTCTGAAAGTCATGAAGATTACATTAGTCACTACTGAATTGTTAACTTAGATCCTCCATTTCCATGGGATTATTAAAACCCCAAGCAAATAAAGAAATGGTAGAAAATTAAACAGAATTTTGAAATGTTCCTTCCCCTCCTTCTGCATAATAAACATTAGGATGGGATTAGACAAGCATTGTAGTTAAAAGCAAAAACCAAGAATTCAAAGCAATAGACAACAGGAACACGCTCTTTAAAATGAATAAATCTTGTTTTAGTCTTCTTAATTATTTTAATAATTCTAAGGCACTAAAACCGCTCGAATACTGCATATATTGAGTGCAATTGTTCAACATTCTGCCGTTAAATGTAGCTTTTTCTCAGTTGTTTAACATTGGGGTCACTTTAGTGAGACGGCAAACGTTCACTCAAGCCTAAAATATGTGAACAAGGCAGAAATAACGCTATTTATTGACTAGTAATTACCGAGAATCGCAGGTATGTCTCTCTGCAGCCTATTTGACAGACGCATTTAAATTGCCTGCCAGCGACTTCCTGGAACTATTCGCAGTCTCCATGAACCACGTGACGATCGAGAATTTTGGACTTCCGTTGACGCGACTCTTTCTCTACATGGCTCTGGTCGGACCCTTTTCACAGCCAAATTTCAGCATATTGTAAATGTCTTAGAGTTGTTATTCCTGCATTAAAATGATGCCACTGCAGGGTTATTTCAAAGCAATATTCATTCTGTCCCTCCAGGGACTGGGTGTGGCTGTCAGGACCCTCCGAAAAAGCAGATTTGGTCCGAAAATGTCTCTTGGGCCAGGCCCATTTTCTCCACATAAATGGGGTGCAGGATGCTGAAGTTGGGTTTAAATGAAAGTATTAGGCTTGAAGAAGGTGTCCCCAAAATATCAGGGTCATACCTCTTATAGTTTAGGATATATTCCACTTTATAGATGGCTTGGAAACAGACGGCCGAGCCCAAAAAAGTTCCATGCCCACTTTTTTGGACCCTTGTAGAAGGGAGACCATTTGGAGTATGAGTCTAATATTTTGGATTTTTCATATTAGGCCCATAAACTACAAAATATGCAAAAATGAAGCAAATCAGGCAGTATGGACTGGGGACCACTTGTTGATTTCAAATGAAATGCTCCAACACTGTAGTTCTAGAGCAGGGGTGGCCAGCTCTGGTCCTGGAGAGCCGCAGAGTCTGCTGATTTTTGGTGTCACTCAGCACTCGATTGACGGATTAAAGTAGTTGATTACTCACTTAACTGATCTCACCAGGTGTCTCAGGTTTAATTTGGTAATAATGAGCCAATCAAGCAATTAGCAGGAACAACCCACAAGACTCCTAGAGCCGATTAAACAGACTTGCAGGTTGTGACAGCAATCTACGTGTTAACCAAGATTTGTCACTGTGGTTGGATATTTGGCATAGTTGTAATGCAGACAAAGTAGAAGTACAGAGTTCAGATAAAAGTTTATAGAGCAGGGGTGGATAACGCTGGTCCTGTAGAGACAGATGGTGTGCTGAGTTTGGTTTTCTCCACCCGATTTAAACTTAAGACACCAGGTAAGATAAGTGAAGAGTGTAATCAACTGCTTTAATTCATAAATCAAGTGCTGAGTAACACTAAAAACCAGCAAACACTGCGGCTCTTCAGGACCAGGGTTGGCCACCCCTGTTCTAGAGTTTCGTACATAAATCTTAAAGTGCTCTCCTAACTCCAACATTTGAAAAAATGAAATCATAAGTGGCATATTGGTCACATACTAATGATTTTAAGCTTTTAAAAAATAATGTTAGAGGATAAGCCAATGTTTTGGGTGAGAATATCAAGCTTTTGCTTTTTTCTATTTATGGTGAAATGCGCTAGGATATCATCTATACTGCGAAAAGCATTCAACTGTGTTTCCACTTCACTTCCCTATAAGTATGGACAATTAAGAGTCTCCAATCAACCTCACATGCATGTCTTTGGACAGTGGGAGGAAATTGAAGCACCTGGAGTGAACGCTCGCAAACACGGCGAGAACATGCAATTTCCACACGGATAAGTCCCCAACCAAATTCTAGACCACAACTGACCTGCTGTGAGGGTACAGTGTTACGAACTGCACCGCTAAGCCGAAGTCAGTGATGGTTGCCCTTAAATGTACAGCAGAGGATCTGCCCTGTCGTAGTGTACGTTGGGTAATACCTGGAGGCAATGAGGCATTGAGCACCTTTAACACCTGCTCCGTGTGTAATGTTATATTGGGATACCAGGCAAGCATTCCCTGTTATCAGACTGTTGTCTGCTCATCAATCTCAATATTTGCAGTATACCCCTGGTATAAAAGTGATACCCCTCTTCTTTTTTTCTATTTTGTCAACAAATGCTGCATATTCTATCAAACTAGGGTTTGATCTTCCAATCTTATTGACATTATCTATGTTTTGTGATGTGTTGGTAAATGATCTTTCTGAACCTCTACTGTGGCACAGGGGCACCAAGGACTTTTCTGCTGGGTTGCGTTATTTATTGAATCAAATTACCCAAGCTTCTGCATTACTCTTTCCCATCCTTGAAAGAAGGTATATGTAACCGTGTTGGGAACCCCAGATAAGACATCAATCCTATGGTTCTCTCACCCTTATATTTTGGAGTTGATTATTCAAAAGAGTACCGTTCCTGCCATCATAGAATGGTGCCAAAGAAAAAAAAAAAAAAAAAATCTCCCTTAGGCGGGAGTCATAAACTGGAAAAATTGTTTGGAGGTTGGACCTGAAGACGTGTTTGTGGGCATATCGTCTCTTGCAGGGTGGATATATATATATGTCTTGCTCATCATGTAACAATATGCATTCCTCTTGCTGGTCTGCAACACAAGGATCAGAGGGTCTGGTTTAGTCAGCTACTGATAAACGTTATTGTAAGTAACAGACAGTATTCTAGTGCAGACTAGGTGACTTGCACCAGTTAAACATAAGAAATCTTCCTTGGAACAATGGAGAAAGGCACATGTCAAACAAAAGGTATTTACTCTTCTCACTGTGCTTGCATTCACCAGAAAAAATAATTTGAATTTAAATTTTCTGTTGAATTTCTCATTGTTGCTCATTATTCAGCTTTACTGAACTTTCACAGGAATCACAGGGCTTGAAGTTCTGCGCCATACCGCCGGATTTCGGCGTGAGGAGATTTTTCAGCACGAGCCCATTGGGCTTTTTTTTTTTTTTTTAAATTGAGCTGAGTTTTCGATGTGTAACCGTTTATCCAATCACATTAAACGCTGTTTAGAGGCTGATAAAAGTGATGTAATTCTAAACTAATAGCATATGAGTATTGCATGTTATTAGGCAATAGAGGCAGAGCGGGGCACATAATTTTTCGATGTGTAACCGTTTATCCAATCACATTAAATGCTGTTTAGAGGCTGATAAAAGTGATGTAATTCTAAACTAATAGCATATGAGTATTGCATGTTATTAGGCAATAGAGGCAGAGTGGGGCACATAATTTTTTTTTTTTTTTTTTCCAGGGCAGTACAGGGCTAATTACGATAAATAGGTGTGTCTATCGAGCTGACATTTGTCGATATAGTGGTCGGTCTCACACATGGACTGTGTATAAATTATATAAATGGTCTCACATACTTACATACTCAACATCCAGATGGGGGACAAATGTAAGTATAGGAAAGGATAATACATCCTCAGAGAGCTGGGACGCAGCCCAACTTCCAGCATCCCATCCATGTTTTTGCCATTTTGGGCAGACATACATGACAACTTGGCAAAACTCGGGGTCTCTCGTCTAGCCAATACAGAGCAGGAACATTCGCATCATCTTAAGCTATACAATTCAAACTAGAAAAAAAGGGAGGAAATATTTGCTGAAGATACCATTTAAAAATTCTAATCAAGTACCATGTATTTTTATGGCTCAATCGCGCTTTTAAACTGTGGTCAAGCTATCCACGCTTCCGCGATTCTCGGTCAAGCCATCAGCAGCAAAAATTTAACGTGCGAGTATATACCTAACATTGGGGTAGCAAATGAAACTGGGACGTCGCGACTCAACAGAATTTCAAGAATGAGCACATTTAGCAGATGTTCTGTAAATTAAACTGTTGCTCCCATCTAAATTCCTCATTAATTTTAATTATTCTATTGAACTATTATTATGGTTACCTATTTTGGTTATTTCAAACTTGATTGATAGTTTATCAAAATTTATGAAAGGTATGTCCAAATTGGCATGATATTGTCACTGAACAAGGAATATGCTGCCACATGGTTAAGCTGAAATTTTACAGTGTTGTTTTTCATGATACTTTTGTACATTTCTATTAATATCTCAATCACTTATGTCAAATTTGATTGACAGTTTATAAAACATTTTCAAAGGCCTGTCTAAACTGACATGATATTATCATCGATCAAGGAATTATCCATCATGAGGGTGAGTCTGGAGTAACTGTACTGTACAGTTTTTGAGTCAACCCTTTGTGAGTATGTAATTCATGCAAATGCCTATTTTAGTTATGTCAAATTTGATTGGCAATTTATGAAAAAATATCAAAGGTCTGTACTGACAGCATATTATCATAGAACATGTTATGATCAACATTAGGGGCATGTCTGGAGTGATTTTACGGCACAGTTTTTGAGTAAACCCTTTCTGAGTGTTTAATGCATGTACATGCTCATTTTAGGTATGTCAAATTTGATTGACTGTTTCTAAAAAATTATCAGAGGTCTGTCCAAACTGACACCATCCTATCATAGAACAAGCTATTATCTACCAAAAGGGTAAGTGTGGAGACATTTTACTACGTAATTTGTTAAATTAACCCTTTGTGAATATGTAAGGCATGTAAATTGCTATTTAGGTTCTGTCCACTGTGATTGACAATTTATGAAAAATTAACAAAGGTCTGTCTAAACTGACTTGATATTATCATAGAAAAACTATTATCTATCTCAAGGCTGAGACTGAAGACATTTTTACGTAATTTTTGAATTAACCCTTTGTGAATATGTAAGGCATGTCAATATCTGTTTTGGTTATGTCAACTTTGATCGACAATTTATAAAAATTAACAAAGGTCTGTCTAAACTGACACTATAGTATCATAGAGCAAGGTATGATCTACCAAAGTGGTAAGTCTGGGGACATTTCATTGTGAAATTTTTGAATTAACCCTTTGTGAATATGTAAGGCATGTCAATAGCTGTTTTGGTTGTCAACTTTGATTGACAATTTATGAAAAATTAACAACGGTCTGTCTACACTGACACCATACTATCATAGAACAAGTTATGATCTACCAAAGTGGTAAGTCTGGGGACATTTTACTGTGTAATTTTTAAATTAACCCTTTGTGAATATGTAAGGCATGTCAATAGCTGTTTTGGTTATGTCAAATTTGATTGACAGGTTATAAAAAGTTATCAAAGGTCTGTCCAAACTGACACGATATTATCGCATAAAAAGGTATTATCTACATTACGGGTACATTTGGAGTTATTTTACTGTGTAGTTTTTGAGTTAACTCTTCGTGAGCATGTAATGCATGTAAAAACCCATTTCAGCTTTGATTGACCATTCACAAAAAATTACCAATGGTCTGTTCAAACTGACACCACATTATCATTGGCCTCAAAATTGGGAATTCTTAAATTAAAATAGTTAAAACCACTTGACAAAAAGAGATACGACCATCAGCAGTTCCCCTGTACCCAAAAGGGTATAATTCAAGTTTCATTTTGCTGCTATAAAAACACCTTTGCTCTTTTTCATATAACAAGAAGCAGCAATCACATGATAATATTTATCCTGAAATCTGTGTACATCAGCCTCCAGATAATGAGACTCCTGTATCAAAGCAAAATGACCATCTTTTCTACAAAGGAACTTCAGTTCTAATACTTTTCTGCGGTGAGTTGAGGCCACGTGAATTCCACGACGAAACAGTAATATTGTTCATAACCTTTTAAGTATGACATAATATAAACAATGTAAAAATATTGAAATAATGGTGATACCTGGGCCAGCAACAACCCCCCAACTCCCACCAGACATATGCACACACAAATCCACGAGAAAAAAAAAAAAAAAACAATTTAACCTTGCCCCCCCCAAAAAAAAGTATACCAGTCATTATGGGAGAACAGACATAGCCCATCCACCCTCCATTCTACATATTATTTAACCCATTTAAACCGGGACAGCATGTGCGCATTTTAAGAACGTGTCGTTGCCGACACAGATATGCGCCTAATTTTGAAAGTACCGTAATTACTGTAAGTTTTATAATAGAAAAAAATTCCAACTGTTCCTGAAAGCTGAGAAGCTGTGCTTCAGCCCAAATACAGGTTACTATGGTAAACATGGCAGCATGATTCTCTGCTGGGATTTTTGCATTAGGCCTTAAAGGGTTAAACTGCTTCTGTGGGGGCAATAAGACACGCAATATATTCAGTTGAACAAGGAATAATTCATCCAATATACTAATTTGTAGGAGCCTCCGCTTCCATCCCCAATATATATTGTTAAACCCTTCATAATAACCTATGTGGCCAATGCGAGCCCCCCTATAGGCTGCAGTTAATTAAACCAAAATAAAGCGGAATACTGTTTGTGTCAATTTAAAGGGTAAAAAAAAAAAAAAAACGAATTTAGCTTCCGGCACATAATTCTTAAAAAAGCTCAATTCAGCTCATCTTGGTTCACTCTTATTTCCAAAGTTTATTTACCCGGTCCTTTCAATCTTTCTCCAATGAGGCAATAAACTGTTTGGCCTCGCACAGATCTTGAAAGGTACAGGTGTTGCTTCCCCGGGAGAGCTTGATAGTGGCAGGGTAAAGGAGGAAGGCAGGGTCATTCCATATGAACTCAATAAAAAAAAAGAATCTTCTACAGTCACCCAGTCTGATTTGGCTCAAATTTATTTTAGGAGTACCTCTATATTCATAATGCACACATGCAGAATTTTAGGCTCCTACTCCTAGGGGTTTCCGAGATATGGCCCCCCAAAATCGGGGGAGCCATATACTTCTATATATATATAATACTTCTATTACCCAAAGTGAAGCACCTGACCGCCAAATTGATACACCCAACTTCTTCAATAAAATTAATCGTTTCCTATGAGGCCAATTTCAAATAAGTCAATATAATCGTTAAAATGACGGGATGTGCGGCTGCGTTTTGCAGCAATATTAATTCAAAGGGCTGTAAGATGACGTTTCATGCGTAAGTTATCGTAGAAATGCAATTTTTTTAATCCAATGGAGAAAAACGTGTTTGCCTGCTAGCTAGCTAATTAGCCATCCCATTGACTTGAATAGACCGCTGACTAAAAGCAAAGAGTAGCAATTGAAAACGGTCACCAGCTAGCTACCTTTGTACCCTTACCGTTGCGGGGACTACAATGACTTGGCAGTAAGTAAAATTAACAAGAAGGCTAACAAGCTAGCCACCTGTGATTGACATTCAATGACAATACTTCTTCCCCGCAAAATATTTAAAACAGTGGACAGGTCGCTTTGTCTGTTAATACTGACGCTATACTAAGACAAGGAGGAGAGAAAGGCTTGGCTGTTAAAAGTCTGGAGAAAAAACTTTTCGCCATCTCCTCGATCAGTGCTGCGCAGTGATTATTTTTTGGGAGCAGTGTTTTGACAGGACAGGGGCAAAGGTGAAACTTGGTAAAGGAGTAGCCAGAGTTAACTAGTGTTTCCGTTTAACAACGTTGGCATAAGCTACAGTCATATGATTCAATATAAATAATTCAGTTGATGCAAATATGCTCAACCAGGGTACAATGAAGTGAGGAATCCAGAGAGTAATTTGATAGCGTTTACAAACATTCATCAACATTTCTTATAACAATGAAAAGTTCCAAGAAATCATACAACCAAATGGTAAGTAAAAGCTTCGGTCACGATAACTTGGTAACTTTTCTGCTCGCACGTTAATGTTGTCACTGAGTCACATTTTGGACTACCCCCCCCCCCAAAAAAAAGCACATATTTAGGGAGACAAAATATTGCTCTGCACAGTGATAGCAAAATAACACCGACTCGCGCGCAAGTGTTTTTTAAAATTTAATTTTAAAACAGGCGAAAATGAATCGGAGTCCACGAGCGAATTTTACTTCCGGGTGTATACGCTGCTGGAACGCTTCATTTGAGCATACCCTGTCAGCAATCTAGTGTTCTATATATGTATATCTATGGATTGGACAGAACCATGCCTGAGACGGAACCCTCCACTCTGAGTCTCCCTCTGTCCGGTCGCCAGTACATCTTCCCAGACTAGCCTCCTAAAGACCTCCTCCCTCTGCCTTCATCCATCCCTGGCATCCATAATTATTATAGCCTATCAAACAACTTATTGAGGCGGGTCCCTTGCCAGTGAAATGAAGTTAAATAGTTTACTTAGGTTTGGGAGGAGGGCCATACCTCAACCACACCCCAACCAGACCTCTAATCACCTGACGATTGTGCCGTGAAGTCCACTTTCGGGTGTTTTATCACATTTTTAGTTAGTCCACAATCTTTCTGAACCTCCACCACGACACAGAGGCACTGTGGACCTTTCTGCTGTGTAGCCATTAAAAATCGCCCCTTGACAGGGATCATTTCAAACTGGCGAAATTGCTTAGTGGTTGGACCTGAGGACATGTTTGTGGGCATAGCCTCTCTCTTGCTCTTGCTGGGTGAATATACAAGTTCTGTTCTCCATGTGAGAATGTGCATTCCTCTTGCTGGTCTGCAAGTAAAAGATCAGATGGACTGACTTAGACAGTCACAGATAAAAGTAATCCACGGACCGTATCCTAGAGCAGACCAGGTAACTTGTGCCTGTTAAAATTTAAAAATCTTCCCTGGAACATGAACAAAGGTATGAATGGCATGAATGGTGCTTTTCATGTGTTTTTATGTTACCTATTAGATAAATCTGCATAAAAATTATCAGTTAAATTTCATATTCTTGCTCATTATTCATCTTAATTGAATGACTTTACTATGAAACATTTTCAGATTTTAATGGCCAAAGATTGGAATAACAAGAGGGTATGAAAATAAAAACAGCTGAAATGTAAGTAATTGTATTATTTATGATGAAACCCAAAAATACATAACTGTCAATGTAACATAACACGTGCTTAAGATACTGTTAATGTTAGTTTTTCACAGTTAAAAGAAAATGGAAGGGCGGCACGGTGGCGCAGTAGGTAGCACAACTGCCTCACAGCCAGAGGGATTTGGTTTGAATCTGACCTGCGGAGTTCGCATTTTCTCCCTGTGTTCGCATACTGCGAGTACTCCAGTTTCCTTCGACAGTCCAAAGACTTGCACATCAGACTAAATTGCCTATAGCCACGAGTGTGTGAATGAATCTGTGGTGTAACATAATTGCGATTGGCCCCGCCCCTCTCCCCCTGTCTCCATGTTACCATGGAGAGGCTCACCATACAAATCTCATTCTGCAAACCTGCCTTTAATTAGCGCCTCGGACAGTAGAGGAAGCGCCAAAATAATAATCAAAATAATCAACGCTAATCCAACAGCCTGCGTTGGACTTAAAAGAAAAGACCACAATCTGATTTCTCTAACGACCACACATCCGAAATGGCTTTAGACACAGTATGTCGATAAGCATAGAACAAATAGCCATCGAGACAAGCACAGTGGCTCATTGCATGCCGATATTACTATATTAATGAGGAAAATATGAATTACATACTCTACAATATGAGCATATTTTAAGCTTTAATACTTGCAGCAATCCCCCAGCAGGTTTCACAGGAAGACACCGGTCCGTGCACAATTACGCGCGAGGCACAGTAGTGTAACATTACTGATGATTTAAATCTCCAGACACACCAACAGGATCGGTCAGGATCTACTGTCAATTAATGTTCTACGTTCATATGAGAGGTAACAATTACATGACTATACATTTAAGTGATGGTGAGCTTACGTTAGCCTCCTGGTACTCATTAACATTGCAAGTATTCGATGAAGCAAAAGCATGCGTAAAAAAACTATTTAATTTCGTCAGTTTAGCACTATACTCGTCCTTTTCCCGTTTTTCCTTTCTCTTTTGGGTGCCGCTTTTTTGTTTGGGCTAACTAAACATTATGCTGCTATGCTAAGTTTATCATTTTCTCAATATAAAACACTTGCGTCTTGCTATAGATACAGTCGGCAACAAAGGGAACACCCACAAAAGTAGAGCCGAGGGGGAAAATAAACCGGTCTCTGCCATTAGCCATAATGCCGAAGAGTTGCTGTGTGCCCTTTTGCACAAAAAAAAAAAAAAAATCACCAATTAAAGTTTTACATTTTACCAAATAATAAAATGGAACCACAAAGGAGGACAAAATGGCTTCAAGCTATCAGAAGAGAGGACGAATTTGGCAGATTATGGCAGGACCCCACAACAGAACGTGTATGTCTGCAGGCCACGGAGTCGGATCATTCGCCCAGTCTTTTAAAACGTATGGACAACAATCCAACCCCAGTATATAAAATTTTTTAATATATCGATCCTTGTCAGCAGGCAATAGCGACTCAAAGTATGTCATGACAACTTCTTAGCGTTGGCAAGACAAGGTTAAATTCCGCGTTTTTACAGTATAGCGGACGGGGGGGAAGGATTGTTTTCCCCCTCGGCTCTAACCAGATGTGACATTTGTGGGCGTTCCCGTTGTTGCCGGCTGTATCTATAGGGTTGAGGAGAAATTGACGTGAGGTCAATAAGGTAATTGGACAAATTAGCATTTTTCAGCAAGCCCTCTTTCATCAAAACTTCAGAAGACAGCAAGCAAATCAATTTAATGGTGGATACAAATAATATTTATCTTAAATAAAACATTAAGTTTTATAAAAATTTCAGGAAGGCAAAAAAAACAAACAAAAAAAACGCTCAAGTCAAAACCGTGATAGAAGCCTACGTCAAGTAAAGAGCAGTATATATACTCAACATTCAAATTTTATATTGAGATATATTAAATATAGACTGATCAGTATGAAGAATGACCTATTACGAGTATAAGATACCTACATGGTATGTTACACAACATTTTTCCGGGCCCCTTACACCCGCTGGGCTCCTGCACCATCGACAGTTATGTCACTGGAATGAATGGTGAGTGCGCCCTGCGATGGATTGTCGAGCTGTCCATGGTGGGTCCCTGCCCTTCGCCTGTAGTCAGCTGGGATAGGCTCCATCTCTCCTGCGACCTTTGTGAGGAAGAATTGGGAGAGATAATGGATGGATGGAAGAAAATTGAGAAATCTTTCAATAAAATAGTATACTGTTTCCAGGACATTATCGCATAAATAATAGGATTTTTCCTATCATATGTAGTTGGCCCTACGTATGGGGCCATTATTGTCACAAAACTATTTACAAATGTGCGTTGATAGTTCTGTGACTGTATCTCAGTTCATGTGTGCATAATCAAATTTTTAAATGCATAAATGAATCTCCGAATGCATACTGATGAATAATGTGTGAGGTAAAACGGGGTAACTTTGACACAACTTTCTTCACAGCCTGAAGTAGTGCATTAGTGAACAAGTTTAATGATAGCTTGGGACCTATCATGGCTTATTATTTAATAAGGGTAGGATAGGCCTGTCCACTGCTGTTGTGTGACATTAAAAGGATGGGTGTGATGTGTTAGTGTTACCCCGCAAACCTTGGGTAACATTGACACGTCACGGGTTAGCTTTGACACACACAGTACTACCAGTCAGCTCAAGCTGTAGGCTATGGACAGCCAGCCAGATTTTCAGTTGAAAGTACCAATTGATTTATATAGTCTTATCAGATTCCCACATACATCCACTGAGGTTCTGGAAGCAATTTTGTTTTATACATGTAACATGCTGAGATGTACTTCAAAATATCTGCAAGACAGAAAAAAATTCATTGAATTATGCTTATTCCTAAGATTCTGATACATTGTGATCTAGTACATGGAGACGAAATGAGTTTGGGTAACATTGACATGGCCATGGGGTAACTTTGACTGGCTGTCAATGTTACCCCAAAACCACAAATTTTAGAAAATTATATTAAATATTCAACACCAAAAGAAAGATACTGCATGAACATTTTATGCTCCTAAAGTTTGATATTTTGAGTAGGAAGTGAAACTTAAGTACAGTTTAGAAATAAGTTTTTTCAACAAACTTAGCAGACATGAAGCAGCACCGCATGGGTTAGACAACCATTTTGTACAGGAAAGTCACATGACCAGTCATATGATCCATGCTATTCTGACCAGATGGCAGCACCTTTACATCTTCAGGAAAGATAAATCAATATGCTACTGAAACATTACACTCAGATGCACATAACAAAAGGGTGTCAAAGTTACCCCGTATGTCAAAGTTACCCTGTGTTACCTTATTCATAATCTGTGTGTGTCTGTAATTACATCTGTGTTTAAAAAGTGTCCACATATGTATTCAAATTTGTGATTGCATTGAAATGTGTTAATTCAAATGTGTAGATAAATCTGTAAATGCGTACATACAAATTGAAAGCTGAAAGTGTAATGCTGCAATCCATTGTAATAGAAACTCAGAAAAACCAACCTCCAACATGGAAAATTGCGCTGAAATGATTTTTCAACCCAGAACTCCAACTTGGACACTCAGGCAAGACCCTGCCAGCTCGAGTTCACTGACATAAACGCACCTGACTGCGCAGCCATATGGTGGCAACTGGCGTTTTGTCAGTATTTCCAGCACTTGGAGCAAAATACTTGGATTTACTTGCTATCAAAACATATTTACCGTTTTGCTGAAGTCTGTTTGCAGTTTGTCTTCTCGTTAACAAATCTCAATGCACTTGCTAATTTGAATACAGAGACAAAGATTTTTTACTCATTTACCAATCTTGATTCATTTGTGCAGTCTGTCTTATTCTTCCACCAATGCCTGGCTTATTTCATCTAGCGTGGCTGGTGGCCTTTCACATTGACGCACATGTTGGGCCCAGATGTCCCAGACATTTTCAATGGGGGAGAGGTCAGGGCTTATTGCTGGCCAGGGCATCCCGTGGATATTGTGCCGTTGAAAGTGGTCATTGACCACCATTGATTCTTGTACAGTGAGCACGGGCGCTGTCATCCTGAAAGACAATACGCCGCCCCTTACGTCGTGCAAACGGGACAACATAGGGTGTCAGTATGCTGTCCCGATAGCACTGGCCAGTGACCCTTCCTTGCGGAGTGGGGTTCGGTAAGTTATAGTGATCCCACCCCACACCATAACACACTCACCACCAAATCTGTCATGCTGCGTCAGATTAACACCGGCATGGCGTTTGTTACGATGTCACCAGATGCAACCATGCCTATCAAGGAAGTCTAAAGTGTACCGGGACTCATCTGAGAAAATTGCATGTGACCACCGACGATTTCCTCAGTTTCTGTGTTGTGTACACCATTTGCGTCTATTTGCAATGCGGCAGTTGGTCAATGGTGGCACTTTACGAGGCCGTCTAGCATGAAGATGGACACGGGTAGACGATTTCTAAGCGTCTGACCAGTCACTCGGAGACCAGTAGCTTGATGTAGGTTTGCAGCAATCTGCTTTGCTGTTTGAGTCCGATTTCTCAGTGCCTGGGTACTTGTTGTTGACCGTGGACGCCCTGAACGGTGTCGATCATCAACATTATGGGTTTGCTGATACCTGCTCCATAATTTGCTGATCACTAATTGGGAAACGGAAGAAATTAGCAACATCAGACTAACGGCTGCCAGTTTCGAGCAGTACAATTGCTCTTAGACGTTCAGCACGTTGGAGACATCACATTGCAAAAAAAAAAAAACAAAGGATGTCTCAGATAAACAAAATCAACAAAGGATTACAGTCAGAAGCTATCAGAATGAAAGACGTCTCGAAAGACATCACAAGCAAGTCAGTGATCTTTCTCTAAATTGTCAAATTCGAATATGCACCCCAGCCACTTGTTCGGGATTTCCACGTGCTGCATGTGCGCACCATTGGCTGCGTTTTGGTGCTCTGTTTTAGAGCAGTTCATGTTATCTTCATTGTAGCTGGTTATTGTGTCCAAAATACAATCATTATTTTGTTATTGACCTTGAAATTCCAATATCCCCTACTTTTTTGAAGAGTGTGTATTAAGCAGCAATGTGCCCTTTAATTGCATTGGCATATCTTAGTCTACGGTCTAATTTTGTGAATATAGAGTTTGGTTGACAATGCAAAACTATTATGATGACAATGATGCTAACATTTCAAACAACCCAATCCACAACTCAATGACAAAAAGCACAATAGTTAGGAAGGATAAAGCCAACCAGCAAAAGGGCTGGGGCTTTGTCAATTTACATGTGAGCCTTTCCTGAGTCCAAAGAACCAACCCCAAACTCTTTATAACAAACATGAAGGATGAAAGATTGGCCTATCAGGAAAGGGGGTGGGACTTCAATTCAAATGTTACTTTTTTTGGGTCCATCAACCCGATCCATAAATATTTTCACATTGATAAAGTTGTTGTTATTTTAGATGTTTACCTCAGCATATTGGAAATTAAGTAAAATAATAAACATGAGCTCAATCGTCAGATATTCAGATTAAATTTGAGGATTCTTGCATCCAAAATGGCCAGACGGTGTAGGAATTAGAGCACTATTTCCACACGGTCTCCTCTTTTTAAGGGATCAAAACTTTTATTGGTCAGGTATGTGTTATTCACTCAATATTTAATTTACAAGTAAGCAGATAGAAAGACCATTGGGAATAAATGGCCTGTAAGCACCTATACCTATAAAACACAAACGATTTTGGCCCCACCACTTTTGCAGTTGTGGTGCCAGTTCTGGAGTACAGTACACAGTATGTCCTTTCAGAGGCTTCTCTGCAATGGTCTGCCTGTATTTTGCCCAATTTCTCATCTACCAAATATGAGTGTTTGGGGTCTGTCTTACTCCCATTCTAGTTTTTTTGTTCTCCTGCATCTCTCTCTCTCTCTCTCTCTTTTTTGCCTCCCTCCCCCAGAGCCCTACATTTTTTCCTTTTATCCTCATCCACTGTGCCCCAATGTATGTCATTTTGAGTTTGATGCGCAAACTTGTCTCCTGCTGTAGCTCGTTGGGATCCAGGCCTGAGTCGGGAGATGATCTCCGCTTTGAAAAGGATTTCCAGGAAGAGCCGCGCTACCAGTTGGCGAGGAACGTTTGCACCCTCTCCGCCCTCTGGAGGCTTGTCTGAATTGTCAGACGGTGCAAGACACATTGCACGTCTTCCAGGACATCGTCCCTACAGAAGGAAAGCCCATCACCAACCAGAGGATCTCTGGTAAATTCAAAGCTGAGCCTTGGACAAACAACTTTTACATGCCTATGGATTTCCGATTACTTCAGCAAACATACTCACACATTAATCTCACACTAATCTTACACTCAGTGGCCACTGTACTGGGTACACCTACGCTTCTGCTTATTAATGCAAACATTAAATCAGCCAATCATATGGCAGAAAGTAGGAGCATTGGAAGAAAAAAAAAGTGAGCAGCTATTCAGCGACAAAAATGCCTCGTTATTGGGGGAGCTCAGAAGAGGGTGGCCAGACTGGTTCAGCCCATCATAGCATGACATGAGTGGGCTACAGCAGCAAAGACCAGACCAGGGCTGCAAGGGGCTAAAGCTAACTGAAACTGGACTTTTAAAGATCAGAAAAGTGCTGCCTGGTCAGACAAATCTTGGTTTCTGCTGTGCCATCCAGGTGGTAGGGTCAGATGTAGGTGTAAACAATATGAATCCCTGGATCCATACTGCCTTGTCTATGGTCCAAGCTGTTGGCGGTGGTGCGATGGTGTGGGGAATATTTTCTTAGCACACACTTGGCCCTTTATAACTAACTGTGAATCATTTAAATGCCATAACCTGCCTGAGTATTGTTGCTGACAATGGGTATCATTTTATGGCTGTAGTCTACCCTTCTTCTAATGGTCAGGACCAGCAGGATAACAAGATTTGTCACAAATCACACGTCATCTTAATCTGGTTCCACTAAAATGACGATGAGTTCAATGTACTCTCTCTAGATTGTAATGCAGTAGTGCTCCTTTAGGATGAGCAGGATCAGGAGATTTGCAGAATGAATCTGCAGCAGATGCATGATGTTATCATATCAAAATAGACCAGAATCTCAAAGGAAGATTGCAAACGCTCTGTTGAATTTAAGCCATAAAGAATTCAGACTCCTTTGGGAAACGAGGGATCCAACTTAGTAAAAGAGAAGTACCAACTCAAATGGTTGCCAAGTGTACTTACTCATCATGTATACTGAAGTACATATAAACATACAGTTGGCTTCTTGAATGTGCAAGTACCATGACGAGTACATGTACAGTATGCATGATATCACTGTATACATTCAAAATGTACGCTACAGGACAAAATATTATGAGCACCCGGCAGTTTTCAAAATTTGGTTGGTTTTTTATCATCTTCAAGTTAATTTTGAGCAAGAAAGGCTCATAAAATGCCAAAGGGACACTTGTATTGACTAAAAATGTTGCTTGCTAACAACTGTACGTCTTGAAATTCAACTTGAGTTGCTTTGGGATGAACTTGACCAGGCAGTCAGAGAAGTGCGCCCATCAAGTTCAAAAGAGCTCATGAAGGAACACTTGAAAGCCTGGAATGAGTAACCAGGAAGTTCTCTCCTTAAACTGCTGAAAAGAATGCCTAGGATTTGTCAGGCTGTAATCAAGACTAAGGGAGAGTACTTTGTAGAGTGTCAAATCTGAAAATGTATATCTCTTAGCAAATAATTTTGCACATTTCTAGAAAAGATACATGTTTCTATGTTGTTTAGTATTTTGTTGTTGCTGAAAATATACTTACAAGAAATCAGCCAAATTCTGAAAAATGCTGGGTGTTTGTAATATTTTGGCCTGTCGTGTATCAACATGAGTCTATTCATGTTTCAGTCAGTATGATTCATGATGAGGCAAGGCAGTGTACCTGGACTTGCTTATGGCTTATAAACTTGGTTCTGGGCTGTTTGAGGGTCTATGCCTCCATTACCTGATTTGAAAAGATTTTGACTGGCACTTTGGACAAAAAAATAACTGCAATTTACCTGTAGTAAACAAATCAAGTTTTTTCACAGAAATACTCATTTTTTTCGCTCTCAAAAGTACTTACAGTAGGCTCTAAAATTACTGGCAATGCACAAACAATATGAAAAAAATATGTAAACAATATAATTATAGAGAAATCGAAAATATACCGACAAGTATTAGACTATTAATGTTTCGATAAAAATAACCAAAATCTTCACAATCATTTAATACAAAATAAATTTTAACAAACTCAAAGTTTCGTAATAATTGGAATCCTTCATTTAGTACTTAGTGCAACCACCTCTGGCAAGGATAACAGCATGGAGTCTTTTCCTGTAATGTTTGACAAGGTTAATGCACACATTTGGGGGGATTTTGGACCATTCCTCTTAGCAGATCCGTTCAAGATCCTTCACATTTTTGGGTTTGCGTTTGTTAACTGCCCTCTTCAACTTAGCCCACAGGTTTTCGATTGGATTGAGGTCTGGCGACTGAGATGGCCATTGCAGAATGTTTAATTTTGTTGTAACGGAACCATTTCTATGTGGATCTTGAGGTATGCTTTTGGTCACTGTCTTGTTGAAAACTCCACCCAAGGTCAAGTTCCAGCCTTCTGGCAGAGGCGACCAGATTGTCAGCCAAAATATCCTGTTACTAGGAAGAATTCATTAGGCCAGTAATCTTAGCGAGTGGCC
This sequence comes from Gymnothorax javanicus, assembly GCA_029692085.1. NCBI lineage: Eukaryota > Metazoa > Chordata > Actinopteri > Anguilliformes > Muraenidae > Gymnothorax > Gymnothorax javanicus. Next base: position 22,618,151 of record CM056199.1, read on the forward strand.
CTAGACCTTGTGAATTAAAACAGCCCCAAATCATTACTGACCCACCATCATATTTCACCATGGGTATGAGGTGCTCCTCTAATTATGCATCTCTGTTTTAACGCCAAATATGCCAATACTGTATCTGACTGAAAGGTGCAATTTTGGTCTCATCTGACCAAAGCATTTTATTCCAGTCATAACTTAAATGACATTTCCCAGCGCTTACTTCTGTGTCTTCTGGTCAGAAAAGGCTTTCTTCTGGTAACCCTTTCAGAAAGCCTGTGGTTGTGGAAGTGGCACCTGACGGTGCTTATTTAAACCTGGTGACCCCAAGGCCTGCAATTTCTTCACAGTGACTCTTGGGGATTTTGTTGCTTCTCTCACCATCCTCCTCAGTATCCCGGGGTCAAAATGCAGTTGCTTCCTCTACCCTTAACCTCTTAAGCCCTGAGCCTCTGGTTCAAAAATGGCATGCCCAAAATGAAATGAGTATATCTCTACTCGGTCCATTTGAATAATATTGGAATCATAATAAAGATAACACCATTTGGGATTTCTGTCTGGGTGTAAAAATCAGTTTATATGTCAATGAGTCAGAGTAAATGAAGATGAAACACAGTATAAATAAAAGATCTCATTTGCGCCTCACAAAGTTTTACTTCTATCCCTTGTGAACTTATTTAGTTGCAGTCTGAAACCTCTAAAAAATTACAATTACAGTTACAATGACAACAATACAAAAGTGTTTGTATTGTTGCCTGTCTTAGCGGTTGTGCTTAATGGCACAAGGATTCTCAGTCAGAGAAGACTTTGTAAAAGACTGTTGAATATTCTGTGGACTTTCCTCTTTAATTTGATATATCGTTTGTATGCCTAGCACAAATTTAGAGACACACAAACAACTGAGCGCTGATATTATTTTATCTTATGTTTTGCTACATGCTTATTTACTTGCTTGGTGCTTGATTTGTGTTCGGTTGAGGTAAAAATGGTCAACATGAGCTTTTTTGGGAGTTTCTTCCCGTTAAGTGGATATACCGCATGACGATGTTGCTATTAAGAAACATGCGGTTTTTATGATGCATAATGATCTTCCCGGTACCAGGGGCATTCAGGTTTAAGAGCTTAAGGTTTTCAACAGTGTCATATCTTTGGAATTTTTAAGTAATTGCCTTGACAGTGCTCAGTGGCATATTTAATCTTTGTAAATCTTCTTGTAGCCATTACCAGATTTATGAAGATCTATGACCTTCTGCCTCCTTTGAACTGACAGTTGTTTTGTTTTCTTGATGGCGTTGGATGACAAAGGGATATTGCCTCTGTGTTAGCTCATTTTTATACAGTAGTGTGCAGTGATGATTACATATCACCACTTTCATCTAAAAGGGGTCGTAATATATTACTTCTCTGTAATTTTTTGGTGAAAATGTACTGAAAAATGCTCCTGTTGGCAATGATTACAAAAAAATAATTCCCACAAGAATATTGAGGTGAAAATATGAGTAATTAAAAAAACACTGAAAAGCTCAATTTTTTACAACAATTGAAAGATGTCACAAATTTTATATTTTTGACTATTGCATAGCCTGACTGCATGCTTGAAGGCTCATTCTGTGATTATTGATGCTAAAAAAAATTGTTTAAACTGGTTTGGGGCAACATTATTCTGCAAAATTATCTCTGATGGTGAGTTGTTCCAGTGTATAAGGTGACAAGAAGTTTGAGCAGTGCCACAGTGTTAAAGGAATTCTCTATTACCAGGTACTTTGACACTAATTCCATAGTTCTGTACTTGTAAAGTATGTCTGCGCCAAAAACTCCCATGAAAATACACAGTAATAATTTTAGGCTTGTTTTCTGATGGCAGACCTTGATTTTCAGCCAGTTTCTGCCCCGCCCACAATTAAGTCCAAAATCTGCTGGATTGACACGTCGACCTGCTGACGTCATCTAAAGAATGAGACGAGCTCAGTCGAGCTCGTTTTTCTATACTGCCTATGGGACAGGAACTCCAGAAGGTTTACAAAATCGTTATTTTCTCGCGAAATTTCGGGAAACGGCCGAGCAAATGCCTACCAGATGCATTGTAGCAGGTTGTAGTAACGTATCCAAAGAAGGAGTCAGCCTTCATCGATTTCCAAAAGATTAAAAAATAAGTAAAATTTGGGCATCTCGGATGAAACTGACTCGGGCAAAATGGCAAGGACCAAGCGACAAGTAGGTACGTTACTATCAGCGCATCGGCCGCCGCGATATTGGTTCCGATAGCGCATTGCGTAATTTCCCGAAGTGGCAGAGGTATACCCATCAAAACCACCTTTTATGGGCAAAAGAAAAGGGAATTCCCGGAAATCCCGTAGAAGATGTAGATAAAAATGACCCCGAATTCCCCTTGTTACCTTGTTTTCAATTTCCGATTTCCCAGATGGCCGCCTGAGCGCTTCAAAGTTTGAGGTGACAAAAACACCCTTCAATTTTATAGAAGCTAAGTAGGAATTCTCATAAAAACTGCACAGACTATTAGATTAAGTATTCAAGATCCAACAGACAAAAAATTATGAGATTTGGAGTGCCAGCAGTCTGTTTCTACCGTCCGCAAAAAAAAAACTGTCTGTGGTAAAAATTCCAGAAATAGCGCCCCCATTGAGGGTTGCACAGCGAAATTCAATTCTGTTTTCATTCATCATTTTGGAATAGGCAGATAATATTCCAATGAACATTATCTGAAAGTTTCATATGAATAACCAAAGAATTAAGAAAGTTATAGCATTTTATGCAAACCATGTTTTCGGTCACAGGTTTCTCATTTTTTCTACAGAAAACAAAGGACATTTTTTACCCCTCATTTCCCAATTTCCAAGTTTAATAACTTTGTCAGTTCTCAACCTATCACATTGATCTTGGTGTCATTGGAAAGTTTATTTCAAGCTCTTTCAGGGTAAATAAACCATTTCAGCACAGAACCATTTTCAAAATTTTAGTAACATACCTACGACAATAGTGTGATTTGTAGCGACCACTTCAACGATTCCGACTTCGAGGATGAAGGATTTTGGTCTGAGTTCGCGATGAAAAAAATCAAGCCAGACGCTATCCCGAAAATCAAAAGTCCATTCGAGGAGAGAAGCACCGAGGAAAAGGGGAGAAAGAATAGCAGACCGGGCACTGAAAAACGGAAGAAAATGAAGGTAGGCCGCTAATGAACAATTATAACGCGTTAGCTACGCCAGCGCTTCAGCAGGGCTTTCGTTGTAGACACTACAGAGCTTAATAGAGCGCTGGCTGCGTCTATCACTTAGCAGGCTTTGGCTTGCATTCCACACGTTTTATGCCTTCTCTTCGCCAGCGCTCTATTAAGCTGCTTTCACACCGATGCAAAACGCGTGTATTCGCATCTTTGCATTGACTTTAAATGTAATCTGTCGTGCTAAAAATTCGTTTTGCGTCCAGTGTGAAAGCGCTTACCCCTAGCTGCTGCTGCGCATCTAGTTGCATGCTGCCGCTGTGTCTTGGCTCTTGTCTCGTGTTCTAACCTTTTTCTCTTGGTCAGATCGTATTATTGTTTTACTCTAGCCTGACCAAATGCTGTACATAATCTAACGAGCTTGTTGGATGTCCGCTATTAAACTCTTATTTCAAGCCTTACTCTAAAATAGACTAAATTGCTGGGAAATGTGTGACTGTTGTTACTTGTACAAACAGTTATAGAAATAATTTTAATTAAGTATGAAAATGTATCTCCATTACATTGGGTGGTGCAAGCTAAGTTAGCGGCTTGCTGAAGAACCAGACACCTGGATAATGCGTTTAGGAGGAGCTTTCGCAGACGGCGAACGCGAGTGAACCACGGCTCTCTAGCCCATTTAGCGCGTCTCTGATTGCCCGTTAAGGGAACCAGTGTAAGATAAAATAAAAAATATGCATATTGCTAATTTTTCTTTTGCTCATAATGTAAATCATAGCAGATTTGAAGTTACTAAGCACTGGGGCGACAAAAACATGTAATGAAGTGATCAAAATGATATTTTTACACGCAGTTGTACATACCGGCTATGCAGCGAATTGGTCCTGAGTTCTTTAGATGACGTCACGCTAAGAAAGGGCGGCATTATCGATTGTAGAGATAAAAAAAGGGGCGTTCCCAGGGCAAGTAGAAAGTTACTAATTACTCCAAAACTGTTTGATATTATGGGAAATGACTGCCATGTTTTTTTTCTGGATGAAAAATTACATAAAGAGAGCCTGTTTGTGAAATTTCGCCCTCTAGATGCTTTAGTTCCTTTAAACACAATGGCACAATGGAAGGAGCTCTCTGAAATTGTTTGTTGCTGCATTGTGGCCTTGCATAATACTGAAGATGTTAAATGCTGCCATGGCAGTGTAACAAACACAATCAAGCATTTCAAAGAGACCAGTTAGCTGAAAACTAGTGGCAATAGAGGTGCAAAACAGAAGTTAAGTGCCTCTGCTGATATTAATAGCGCCAGAAGTGAAGAGATGAAAGTATCAAGATCTCCTATTTCCACTTGTCTGTGTGAAAATGGTCTGATTGGTTGTGTTGCTTCCAAGATGGCAACATCAAAAAAAGACTTGAGTTCGCCATGAAATTCAAGGATTGGACAATAATGGACTGGGAACAAGTCCTTTGGACCGATTAATCAAAATTTGAAATTTTCTCAACCAAACGCAGAACTTATGTGCGGCATAGAGTCGGAAAACGTTTCTAAAATGACTGTTTAACCCCTTCAGTGACATGGAGGTGGTAATATTATGGTTTAGGGTTTAGTCTGCTCGAAAGGAGCCAGTGATCTCATAAAAATCCACGAAATCATAGATCAAAAGAAATATCACTGCATCCTTGTGAGGCATGCATTGCCATCTGCAAAGAGACTGGTAAGTCAGGGATTTTATTTTCAAGAAGATAATGACTCTAAACACACTCCTGAGTTGTACAAGAATGATCTCAGTCGGAAAGAAACATCTGATGACATAAAAGTTATGGCTTGGCCTGCTCGAAGTCCAGACCTTAATCTGATTGAGCAAATCTGTTGTAACATCAAAAGCATCTCTTTAGAATGAACTTCAAACCACATGAAATGGTTTAGCAAGTGAGGAAAGAAAAAATATGTGATAACGATGCCTGAAAGATTAAATTCTGTAATCAAAGCAAAGGGTGGCCACACTAGATATTGACCTTTTCTCTCAAAAAGGTATTATTATTTTGTTTTTACTATATATTGTTATATTTACTTATTTTCATTTATATTATCCAATATTACGTGAAATAAATACTTGAGGAATACTTGGTTTCTGATTTACTTTCATTTTGTTCATCGTTGAATTATCACTGCACACTACTGCACCCGAGTGAAACAGGAAGTGATTTAATGGCTCAATATAGTTCCTTAACATTTAGATAAAAACTTAAATAAGTGGAATTTAATACCTGGTTTAATTCTGGTAGATGTTATTTACAGTAATCTTTAAGGGTGCCATTAATTGTAAAACTCATTTTTAATTAAATCAGTAAATGTTTTTGGTTGGGTCCATTGGAATATTAATATTGTACAGTATTTCTCACATGTTGTTATTTCAAGTTTCTCCATGAATTAATTTTTTAGAATTTTTAAAGTATTGTTAGTGCACTGCCAGTCAGGGGTGCCAGTAATTTTGGAGCTCACTGTGTATTATTTGGAGCCCATTGTACATTAAAGTTGCATGCAGAGCATCTTAAAAAAATAAAAAGCTACCTTTCATCCTCAGCAACACGACATTAAAATAATACATTTTGACTATAAGAAAAAGTATTTTAGAAAAATGAAATTAAACGTATGCAAATATGGGCCATGCATGCGGCAACTGCAATTAATTAATAGCACAGACGGGTTCCCCAGAAGTGTGCGCGCTAACTCGCCAGACAACACTTATGTTCAAAACATCAATTGTGGCCCAGCTGGTGGCGAAACAGTAGCCCAACAGTTTTTTTTTTTTGAATCTGGAAAATGTTTTAGAATGACATGATACAAAACACTAGAATAAAGTGATACCAGTGATAATAATTTAGCCAGGATGATCAAGCAGGTCAACTGTTGTAAATTAGTTATTTTCCACACCCTGCATTAAAGGCCCACGCCCATATTAAAATAGTGGTTGCATTTCATGCCCTGTCCCGTCAAGAAGCAGACAAGCAACCTTGGACTGCGGAACGTTTCCCTGCTGCTCCCTGATGTTTGCCCACCGGTCAAACTGGATGCCAAAATTTATCTACAACGATTTTAGATCTCTTGTCTACGGGTTCTGATTCTCTCGCTTTTCTTGTTGAGGCTGTCAAGTAAACTGTATACTGTAACTTTGCTATTTACAAAAATCAAAATCAACCGTGTTTAATCAGTGCATACATGAGTCATGCTGCAGTGCTGACCACGTTTGTGCAGTTCCAGACATTATATCACGTGATGACATGTCGTTTCAATGAAGCCATGGCTGTTTGGGCTTGAAAATATCATTCTGGCTAAGGGATACATTTCTTATTTTAATTTTTTAATACTTTTACATTTTGATGGAATGCGTCATTTCAATGCCATGTTTGTTAAAATACTCTGTATTCATCTTTAAATGTTGTCTTCCTTTATTCCATTTTCCGCCACCATAGGAAGATGTTGGATCTTCGCCTGTCTCAATGCAATGCGTCTTCCCTTCATGAAAAATTTCAACCTTGAAGAGTTTGAGTTCAGTCAGTCCTACCTCTTCTTTTGGGACAAGGTAAGGTAGTGGTGTTTATAACATATATGACTGGGTCATTGTGGTATTTTCTACTTTACAGAAAATATATTAGAACGCTTTCAGCCCGGACAACAAAGGTATATTCCGAATGTTCGATTCCCCACTAAGTCAAATGTGACCATTTAATGCATGATTACAGTGGTTTTGGTAAAAAATGTTAAACACGAATAAGATAATTAATAGCTTTGAAACTAATCATAAATTAACCAAATAAATAGATTTGTTCCTTCAGTGGTTATCAATGCTGTTCACAAATTTTTGAAGGGTCCAATTAAAGGTGTTGAAATTTTTGCATTGACATGGAGGATCCATGGTAGCAACAGTGGCTACGGCATTGTTATCGGTGCATCCATAATATCCCCAAAATTAATTTGAATAATTGATCGACTTTTCCTTCCTAACTTACTAATGAATGTGACCAAGAAGTTAAATTTTATGACGCAAAACATATCAGTCTGGGACCTGATTCCTGTATCTGGCTTCCCCCTCTAACCCTTCAATTGTTATCATTTCAGTTTCTCTCAAAAACCCCTTGTAGGTCATTCATTTGTTTCCCCCTCCATTTAATTTTCTGTGTCCAATCAATACAAAGTCTGTACTCTAAAGAACAGTCCGCTTTGTTCAGGTGTATATTTGCAAGTGCCCATTGTCAGGGCCGCTCTTCTGACACCAGGGGAGCCACAAATATCAGCTGTCTCTTCATTTGTAACTGAGGTACAATTATGTCCATGCAAATTGAATATCAAAATAAAGTGGATAAAAGACAATTGGCTTCATCATTCGGTTCCATGACAATATTGGCGTAGTCGGAAAGATCGCTGAACTAGGTAGGCCTTCACCTCCTGGCTTCAGAGAGCTAGTCTGCTGGCAGAACAAAGCAAATGAGGCATAGAACCTTTCCTTCCCTTATGTTTCTCTAGTGCAGTGGAGTGGAAGTCCTGACGGTAAAACTTAACTCTGCTGATTCTGTGTTTCTGAGTGCTGCATAATTAAATAGCCGCTAAGAGTAGGCCTACTGAAGGAAACAAACAAAAAATTTGAACTCATGAGTGTGCTTAATTAGTTAATAAGAACTTCAGGTAGTTAGCGGGAACTACCTTTGCATTTCAAGGTTTGCAGTCTGTCAGCTTCTAAGATGAGTTGCATAATCTCCAGACTCATAGAAAGACAAGTTTGTACAGCACTCCATGTCCAGTAAGATAAGTTGTTATAGCACTGTTTTACCAGTGTGATGCCCCCTTGTGGGGTCTCAAGTAGTTGCCTGCGTTAACCTTTGTCACCAGGAAGAAGTAATTGGAGCAAAGTTTCTTGTCCATTGCTGGAAAAAAACTTGGGGATATATCTTAAATGTTACCTGTGCCACTGTCAATGGAGACGTATTCTGTTTGTGGGGTACAGTCCACCCTATTTGTTTTTGAGGGGAAAAAAAAAATAAGAGCTTATATAGTCTGTGGAGAAACTGTTAGAAATGAATCTGTTTTAGTCTGAGGTTGAAGAACACAAAGCATTAGGGAATTGGACTCATGAGAGATTCTGGGAATCACGCATTTTGTTCAAGTGTTCATTTGGAGCGAACCAGTGAAAATGTTTGCGATTATGATTCCTGGGTTTGGTGCAAAGAGTATGGGTGATACAAAAATAGGTTGGGAGGATGCAATGAAATTACATAAAAAGTTTATAGGTAATGAAATACAGCTGAGAAAGGCAAGATAGTCACATAACTCCAAAAGCCATTTCGAGTATGTTTCACAGTTAATAAAGACGATGAACAGATGCAAATTATTTGCTCTGGAAAAGTTAAATACAACATTAAAACGTATTTTAGAATTGAATTTGAACTGTCCTTAAGAGGAGAGCCTCTGAATAGCCTATCATATGTATTAGCCCCATGCTCACAATTAATCTGTTGATATTTCTACCATGTAGTACAAGGCGTTTGAATGTCATGGAATAGAAAAGTTATTAACATCCTAAAGCCCAACATTTTCGTAGCAGTAATGTTGGTGCTACAGGATTTTCAATAGTGTGCCGTGAGCCTCCGACCCTTAAATGCTTAATTTCTTTCTAGCTGCTTCTGTTTAAGATCGCTTGATTAATCATCAAACATTTTATTCACTGAATAATCAAGACCAATAGATAAGCCTGTAATTATTGAGGAATTATGAAGGAATGACAGAGATCACTGATGGACTTTATTGACAGTGTACATGAGTTAACCACTGGGGACCCCAATCCACAGTCTTGGCAATGTCAGGCCCCTGGGCCCCTTGGTGCTTACAATGTGAGGCCCCCCGGACCCCTGGTGCTTCGAACTTGAGCTGACCCCTTGGGCTCTGTGTGCTTCAGCACTTACAGTGTTAGGGCCCTAGAGGCCCCTCCAGTTGGAGGATTTCCATTGCGGGCGGTGAGGGAACTTCAGTATGAGGCAGGGCCTTTTATCAGATCGTCCCTTCCCCCTGGCCCTTCATGCATCATGTCTCCATTACAAGTGGGACCCCAGCAGAACCCATCAAACTCTGGAGAGAGTGTGGATAGCTAGTTGGCTAACATGCTAGTACTTGCATTGAAAATAAATGTAAGCACTAGCATCCCAGATGACCCGTCCACCATACTTGAACCAGGAGACTGGTGTTTTTCAGGAATGCTCTGAAGACCCTGTCCTGAGGTAAGGACTAAAATCGTTCCTGGAAAAAAGTCCCGTGACCGTTCCTTCGAGTGTAGACATGCAAAACGACCCAGTTCCTGTTAAAAAGGATTTGGAACTACTTGTAATGGAGACCTCCCAAGTGTTAAGGCCCTGAGGACCCCTTGGCATTTAGAGAGTGAACTGACCACTCGGAGCCCCGGGGGGCTTCTGGGAACCTTGCGTGTGAGGGACGGAGGCTAAAACATGCAAGCCATTTGCTGTAGTGGCGGTTTTTTCCCCTTTAAAACCCTCCACTATCTTCCGCACAGCTAAACGGCAAGCGAATTTCGCCCAATGAAACTTCACTTTGGGAGAATCTTATTTCGGTGAGAATTAGTTTAGCTATAGGAATGTTTTTCCAGTTGCAATATGGTTAACAAACTGCTATTTTCTCCGGTCCTCATTTTAAAATGGATGTATTATTCAAGTCTTTTCAGCTGGATGTATCCCAGGCATTTTTTTGATCATAGCTCTGTTATCAAAGTTAAAAATTTGGAAAAATATAGATTCATTGAATTGTCTGCCAAGAAAATTGCAATCACAAATTTTCAAAGTTTGACTTCATGCTGTGGGGCCACAAATGCACATGGAAGTATGGTAGTATTTTAATTGATGTTTTCAGCAGAGCATGATAGAGGCTTTCAACCCTGAAATTTTCATAGTTCATCTACCTACAAATTTCAAAAAACATAGACAAAATTTGAGGACTCAAAATGGGGGCCACAAAAAAATTTTAATTGAAAGCCCCCTGAAATTTTCGACTTGCCCCAAAGTTATGAGGACTCAAAAACTCAAAATTTTTTGAAAATAATTTGGCAAATTTGGCATGGGTTCATTAAATATGTCATAGTTACTGTGCTGAAACTTTCAGCTGAATCTGAAGGGGTAATGCGGGAACCACTTGTTGAAATTATATGGAATGACCCTATTCTAACAGTAAGAAACCTTTCTAATAAAAGAAAATGATTGAAAATGGATAAAGATGACTTATCATCAGTTAAAAGGGATTTTTTTTCTGCTTCTTCTGTTTTCAACCAAGCATTTGCCACTGGCTCGGTCCTGCGTGACCACAAGCTGATCTGTTGAAGTTCATCAAAATTTATTAAGATACAGTCTGCCTCCATTATTTGTACACAATCAAATTCAGAGTAAAACGTATTTTTAAAGGTCCGATATTGTGCTCTTAAGGACTCAAGAAATTTCCCTGTTGTATGTATGTAAAACAAGATTTTGAAATTGATCATCCATGTACTGTTTGGTGTGAGTAATAAGTCAATAAAAATGAGATTCTGTTCTGATTCCTGATTGGCTGTCTCATGCAGGCAGGCCTTATTTTTCTTATTTATTGGTTTGTTTATTGATTTATTATCCGCGTTCCTGTGCTTGTTTTCTTCAGATGGAAAGGTGCTACTACTTCTTGCATGCTTTTGTTGAAGTGGCTAAGAAGAATGAGCCTGTTGATGGGCAGCTGGTCCAGTTCCTGCTCACTAATCCTGTCAACGATGGGGGGCAGTGGCACATGCTGGTCAACCTCATTGGTGGGTCACCGCCATCCTTTCTAAACCATGCTCCATCTTCACAATCTCTCCTCTATGTTTCTCTTTCCTCCCATTGGTTGCTGCATCTACAGTCTACTTGGATTGAGGTATTTTGCGGGTACTGAGATCAACCAGATCGATTCATACAGCAATTACTGGTTTCACTCTAAATGCAGCGCTTCATTTTCACAGTTCAGATTTTTTTTTAAAGATTATTTTTTGGGATTTTTACCTTTATTTCACAGTTACAGAGTAGAGAGACAGGAAAGTTGGGGAGAAGAAATGACATGCTGCAAATAACAGAATCGAAAAAGCCGCGAGGGGCCTTTAAAAGAATGGGAAAGTTTTTTTTTTTTAAGATTTTTTGGGATTTTCTCCTTTATTTGATAGTCACACAGTAGAGAGAGACAGGAAAGTTTGGGGAGAAGAATGGGAAAGAATCGTAAATGACCCAGGAATCGAACTGGTCAGAAGGAAGGCCACAGCCTTTATGGTGCACACACTTAGACCGATGAGCAACCAGGGCGCCCACAGTTCAGATTTTAACCAAAGTATCTACCAGGTTTTTGCCTGCTGAATTTAGTCTGAATATTAAAATTGGAAGTACTGAACTACAGATTCTAGGTTTGTAATGTCTTCAAGGACTCTTGGATGGAGCCGTCCAGTAAAAACTTTTTTTTTTTTTTGCAAATTCAAATTCATTTTCACCTATAATGAAAAAGCAGTCTGATATATGTATGGGCACACAAAAGAAAAAAATTGTGGATTTACTTCAGCTGGATCATCTTTGTTGACAAACACTGAGAACTTGATGTCAGTGCAATTAGGAAGAGGGAAGTTGGGCAGGTCAAGCGAGGCTGCAGGAGGGAACAGGGCACACAGATCAAGCTGGTTGGTGTAAACTCTACAGTACTGACCTATTTGTGATGTGGGAAACACTTGGGCCCGTATGCATGAAAGTGGAATAGGGACAGAATAGCCTATACCAGGTATAAATCAATGGTTCTACCACTGTTGCTATGCATGAATGTAGTATAAGTTAAACTGTGGTATAACTTTAAACCTCAAATAGGGAGCTGTATGCACAAATATGGAATAGCTTAATCTGTGGTGTAAATACCGCAGATTTCCTGGTGTAACTTATACCAACCAAGGGGTAGGTTTAAGGAGTGGAATAAGACAATTTGCAGTTCACTTTCAGTGGATGTCTCAAAACTGTGCCTTCTGTTTTCAGGATACTGGCATGGTGATGTTCAAATTACCCTGTATAGATTGAAACTCATTTGGAGATGTAAATTTTCAACTCATTTTATACTTGTCTTTAACAAAAATAAGTATAACTGAATGCCTGAACAAACATTCATGGTTGCAGTGCATATTCATTTAACCAGCAAAATGATCGGCAATCAGCCTGGACCTGACTCGAACCCCTTGCATATTGTCCACAACATGTTCATTTGGCTCCACCTCATCGTCCTCAGCGGCAGCGTCACCCTATTGTAATTAGGGAGTTTCCGCAAACTCCCCTGAAACGTGTACACGAACGTCCATCTTTTTTGCATTGACCACAAAAACAGCGGTCGGCCAACAGATTGACATTCGCGTACTAGCTCGCGAAAACTCCCTATTCTGAGTAATGAAGCGTGAGGGCAGGCCTATTAATAGATTTGTGGTTAACAACAGCAATAAATCATTGAATAACCCTACGACTACGGAATAGCTTATTTGCACAATAGTTATTCTGCGAATAGTGAAACTACATTTCATGCATGCCAATTTTCTTACACCACAAGGGCTGCAATAACTACTTTCGGTATAAGCTTACACCCAGTACAAGTCAGACCTCCTTCATGCATATGGGCCTTAGAATTTAAAATGGCACGTTTCAGAGGCTGAAGTGGAAAGGAGGGGTCTAATGGCTCACAGCTGGACTGGGGGTCTTCAAAGTCAACCTTCTCTGGATTGTTAAGTAGGAGACCACTTTACAGATAGACTGAATGGGAAGAAAGTATTTTCTGTGATATGGGTCTCACTAGGTGTTTTTCATATGTTTGGCAGAAAAGTATGGAGTCATCCCAAAGAATGTTTCCCTGAGTCATTTAACTCGGAGTCCTCCAGGAGCATGGATAATATACTTCTACACATGGTAAGTTATATACCATGTAACACTAATGTGAACATTGTAAAAATAAAAAAATAATAATAAATATATGGATTTACAGTGAGATGAAAAAATTTGGACACCCCTGGTTTAAATGTTTGTTACAATTAATCTCCAAGTGATTGAAAGCAAACCTGAACACTAAATGCTACAAAGTTAAACATGACACATTTCATCACATTTTAAAGCAAGGTTTCTTTAAATTTTAATTTTTCTGAGTTTTTAAATGAAAAGAAAGGAAAAAGGGCCCTATGCAAAAGTTTGGGAACCCTTTTGGTTTATTCTTTGTTACCTTTTAAGAAGATGATTACTAAGGCCAAGACCCAGGTGATTTACTCATTAGGGCTTCAATGAGTCAGGTGAATATAATTCCAGGGTTGAACTATATATTCTGAAGTAACTCCATGCCTTCTGAAGTATCCAACTGTGGTGGCTGTTGTGTCTGGTGTTAAAAAACATGTGTTCCTCTAAACAGTTGTCCAAGGATGTCAAAATCAAGATAATTCCCTTTCACCAACAAGAAGTGGGCTACAAAAAACTCTCTCAACATTTCAAACTACCCATTTCTATTATCAGAAACATTGTAAGAAAATGGAAAATAAATTGAACAAGTGAAGTCAAGGCAAGATCTGGAAGACCAAGAAAAATTTCAGATAGAATGGCCCGAGATCTGGTGAGAAATGCTCAGAAGAACCAACACATCACTGCAAAAGAGCTGCAAAAGAAGAGTAGCAGACACAGGTCTAGTTGTTCACAGGACAACAATACAGTGTACCTTAAACAACAAAGACCAACGTGGCAGAGTTGCAAGAAAGAAGCCTTTCCTACGACCTCAACACAAAATTAAGCATCTGAAGTATACAAAAGAAAACCTTGAGAAACATAAAGACTATTGGAACAATGTGCTTTGGACTGATGAAACCAAAATTGAACTTTTTGGCCACAACCAAAGAAGGTATGTTTGGAGAAAAAAGGGTGAAGCATTTTTAGAGAAGAACACGTTGCCAACTGTTAAGCATAAAGGTGGATCCATTATGCTTTGGGGTTGTGGAGCAGCTGGGGGCACAGGCAGTATTGTGCAGGTGGAAGGAAGAATGGATTCCACCAAATATCAAGACATTCTAGAGGCTACTGTTCAAAAGCTCAGTCCAGAAATTGAAGTTGAAGAGACGTTGGGTATTCCAGCAAGACAATGACCTGAAACATACCTCAAAATCCACCATGAATTACCTCCAGGAAAGACGGATGAAGGTTTTGGAATGGCCATCACAGTCCCCAGACTTGAATATTATTGAAAATCTGTGGAGAGACCTAAAAATGCCGTGAATGCAAGAGGGCCGAAGAATATTTCTGAACTAGAGGTGTTCTATCAGGAAGAATGGGGAAAAATTCCAAACAAAGTGGGATGAACCTGCCACACAAAACCAATACAAAAATTATATGATCAATTTATTCTAAGGGGCTACCCTGAGACTTGTCTTAGCTCAGCTTTATCCAACACTCGCTCCTATACCTCACTCACAAGGCCACCCACTAAAAAATCTCAATCCAATAACCTTATATGCTGTACTACCTATAGCTTTTTTAGCAAACAAATTAAGGATATTATAACCAGACACTGGCATATTTTATCTGCTGACGATGTGGGCAAAAGTTTGTTTTCTAATTTGCCTCTTTTTGTTCATTCCAGGGGCCGCAACATCCATGATTTGCTGGTGCGTGCAGATATTTTTAATGCTGGACAAGGAGGCAGGATGGATGGCCCTAATGGCTTCTTTCCTTGCCGTCATTGTACCTCCTACCATAACAATAAGAGAACTAGTATGTTTGTCAGTCATACTACCAAAAATAAATACAAAATTCAGAAATTTATTATCGTGTAAGAGAAAATATTCAGCGATCATGGGATAAAAAAGTTTCCAAGAAAATGTAAAGCTGGTGCTCTTGGAAGCGTGGGATAGGAGAGTAAACCAAAAATATGAGAATTCCAGGCACTCAGAAAATACATATACAATATATTTTCTGAGTGCCTGGAATTCTCACATTTTTGGTTTACTTATAAATTTATTACTTGTCGTTCCACTAATGTCATTTACCTTCTTTCATGTCCTTGCGGTTTACAATATATAGGCAAAACTAATCGTCAACTTAGAACTAGAATCAATAAACATAGAAGTTCTATCCACAGAGGTGATCTAAAATCCCCCGTGGCTGGACACTTCCAGGAAGCCAAACATCCAGCTTCTTCATTTAGACACAGTGGCATTGACAGGGTAAACCCTAGTCGTAGATATACAGATATAGACACTAAACTTCTTCAGTGTGAAAGCAGATGGATCTATCTTCTCAAAACTGAACAGCCTGTAGGTCTTAAATGAAACACTTAACTTATAGGCTTATAGGTTTTCTATAGTCTGTCTGTTCCCTTCCACATCTGCATGCACCAGCATGTCCTGTTCATATGTATGCGGAACCATTCGGGTATTTTAAATTTGTGTTATTGTAATTGATTGAGAATGGTACCCTCTAAATTATATTCACCTGATCTAACAGTGGCTAGTACCACTTTGTAAGTAGGTCTCATTTCCTTAAAGCATTTCAGCTGATTGATTGATTGATTGATCACACCTGCTTAGGAACTTGCCTGTCTTTATCTATGTTTATCTATGTCATTTGCACTGATGATAGTCTAATGGACTGAAATGTTTGCTGCAGTCGGTTTTAATCCCGCTTGGCCAAAAGGCCCAAGGGGCTTATGCTATGCTCGGGGTCTTTAGTGGTGGTCTGTCGTGCATGCATCTGTGCGTGCGTGCGTAAACTTTTGGCTTGTCTGTGCTCTGGCGTCTTCAGTTTTTCACCGATCCTTTTCATATTTCATATGTGTATGTGTGGTCATAAGGTCTACACCTAGTTCGATTTTGAGCCAAATGGGACTGATACTTTGGCCAACAGGGGGCGTTCCATTTTGGCCATGTTTGGCCAAGTGGGCGCAGTGGCTTTGCCACTATTTTTTAAGATCACTTTTTGTTTGAGCACTGGGCACATTTTTGTTAGTGCACCATGTCCTAATTAAAGTTTGACTTTTGGCATTGATCTCAGCCTTTGTATTGGTTTTGTGTGGCAGGTTCAGCCCACTTTTTTTGGTGTGTGGGTATCCCTTTTACTTGTTTCCAGTACCAACGCACCCAGGACAAACTTTTTCTAGTTGACGCAGTTCCACAGCCTTCTGATGAAAAATTCCAAAGACAAGAATTTAAAGACTCTTGGCTGGCCACAGGAAGCATTTGCAAGCTGTTATAGCTGCCCGAGGAGGAGTTACAAAGTACTAGCTGACAGGGTTCCCAAACTTTTGCACAAGGCCTTTTTCCTTGTTTTATTATTTTGAAACTGTAAAAAGTTAAAAATAAAAATTTTTCTTGCTTTAAAATGTGATGAAATGTGTCATGTTTTACTTTGTAGCATGTAGTGTTCAGGTTTGCTTTCAATCACTTGGAGATTAATTGCAACAGACATTTAAACTAGGGGTGCCCAAATTTTTGCACCCCACTGTACTTTGCATCTTAATACTTTACCAGGAAATAATTTTAGAAAAACCTTCATAACATCTTCAGTAAATGTATTGATAAGAAATTTACCTAAATTTTATAAATTTCCTGTTTCCTTGGATGTCAGCTGATGCTGTAAATGTGATACATTTGGTTGAACAGACAATGCTGTATTTATTGGTGAAATTAGAAACCTTAATGCTGCTTTTATTACTCGGGCTGGTAGGCCACAAGTCTAAGGGCCGATTCATAGTCGACGCAAAGGCATGCAAACGCGAACGCATCGAGACGCATCGCGACGCATTGGCCGCCATGATGCGTCCGATTGCGTAGTCTGATTTTTCAATACGCGACGCAGCAACACATGTAATACCATCCGTCGCCAACAACGGCGGTAATGTATGTGATGTACTTAAAAACACTTTTAGCCTACATAACAGAAGAAGGCTGTACTGGAAAAAAAAAAAATAAACTGATACTGTTGGGTATTAGTGATAGTGATGCCACTTTAGCAGTAATACATTTCCACTAGTAACCTTGCAAAATTAGATTCAAATCAGATTCTTAGGCGATATGATGGCGTTCGCTATGTTTGTGCTGGTTAAAATTAGCCTTGATGATTTAACCAGTGACTGTCTAACGTGAGCCTAGCATCCGGGCATCTGTCAGCCTATGGACCGGTCGCGCTTTCTAAACATCAACAAATTCACGATCATTCGCAAAACAGGCGAAGTATTGGTATTAACCTGTAGCTAGCTATGTGGAAGAAATGCAATCCATGTATGGCGTAAGGTCGCTATTTTTTTCAGCATGTTTTTTTCTCCCTTTAGCTTGAAAAATAGTCAGGGACGTCCAGTGGTACACATACCCTCAGCACTCACCTCCGTGGAAGTTTAGCTTTCCATAAATGAGCCAATTACCCCATCTACAGCCCAAAGTTTGTTTTACAGCATTTGTTTTTTTTTGTTTAAAGATTATTTTTTTGGGAATTTTTCCTTTATTTGACAGTTATACAGTGTTTGGGGAGAAGAATGGGGGAAGACGTGCAGCAAATGACCTGAGCTGGAATCGAACCCAGGTCGCTGCGGGAAGGGCACAGCCTTTATGGTGCGCGCGCTTAGACTGATGAGCCACCGGGGCGCCCGTTTTACAGCATTTGTAAGCCCATTCTATTATAAAACAGCGTTGCGTATCAATGATGCTGGCTTAAAAAAAAGTTATGGCGTATGACATGGATCTCATTGATAACGTCAGATGCAGTCGTGAAATCTTGTGTATAAATTAGGCTAACGCAAAAAAAGGGTTACTCATTTGAAGTGGGCTATATTCTAGAGATGACCACCTTGACTAGTTGATTATAGCTGGCTAAGGTGTCATGTTAAGGTAAATCGATAATAGCCATTTAACGTTCACTTATTATTCACAATATATCTATCGCAAAGACAGCTAATGAATTCTCTTGCCAAATAACTTGCTAAATGTTTGCTGCACTGGAAAGATAGACTCAGGGTCAGTCAGCTATCCAGTTATTCTATAGAGATCAGTGAATGTCACTCGGAATGTCAGCCGAAATGTCACCGGTGATGCTGCTACCCCCTATTGTGTGAGCGGTGTATTCTATCTCATGTATCGCCCGTGCGGCTTGCGTACGCTGTGTACACTATGAAAGGGAGTGCGTTACTTGCGTCGCTCGCGTCCCTTGCTTACGTGACTCTCGTCGACTGTGAACTCAGCCTAAGTTTCGGCTCCGGATCTTCTTTTTTTTTTTTTTTTCGGGGTCGCGATTGTCCTGCTCATGCGCGCGTATGGTTTTGCCATTGGCCCAGGCCCAGACCCGGCCGAGTACAGGGGGGCATACTACGAAGCAAGTTCAACATAGACAGCCTTTGTTTCAGTAAGCCGGTTCAACAAACCCTGACCTCGCAATCACAGACAATTGGTATCACAACGGTGGTTATAATCTTTCTTTGTTAACCTCGGCTTTGTGCTTTTAACGCCGTGAGCACTCTCCAGGGTTTCCCGCAGAGAATCGGTTAGTCAAGGTGGTGACCGGGGGCGGCAGCAACAGTCAGCGTTTATTTACTCTTTATAAATAAACAAAGCAGTTAAAGTGCAATAACAAAGTGGCAAAGTCAACAGTCTTGTAACTTTAGTGATTGACACTCAGATATAATAAAATGCACGATATGCTTTTCATGGAAGTGAGATCAAAAATTGCAGTTTGAATGGGTTTCTGGGTTTCAATGGCGCATTTTTTGCGCTTAACAGTCTGAGTGTAACCCTTGCTTGTACACAGTGTATTTTAGCCTTACTGTAAGCTGAGCTGGAAATAACAAGATCAAATAAAAACACACAATCTTACCAAAATTCATGCTACCTGAATGAACACAGCCAAAATTATCAAAAAAAAAGAAGAATGAAAAGCACGTAAAATGCGCACGACCGTCCCTTAAATGAAAGGGACGGGTTAAATGAAAATTAATGTAAGAACAGAAAATGTATTTGTTATCTGTTTTGACTTCAATTCCTCAAATGCTTTGCGGTTGTAGTTTTGTTTGGGGAGAGGAGAACAATATTATGTACGGAAGCGCATTGCATTCGCAGGATAAAAAAATATACTAATTACGCGCATATGGTGAAGTAGGCCAGCTTCTTTGAATAAAGTACCCTGATGTTTTTGACTGCTTTTTCCCATCCATTACTGTACACTAGAGAAAAGCACGTGCAATTGTCAAACATAGCACAAAGCCACGTGCAAGCCCATCGGTAGCCTACAGTGATGATTCTAGGATGCGTAATTTGCGGGATCCCGCAAGTTTGACAGAGTTGGCGCTAAACAAAGATTTCAGTTGCCCAGCAACTACGCATTACATTATGATTTGGCGCGAATCCTTTGTTCTAGTGCACAGATTGATATGAAAACATAGTCTGTAACAAACTTCCGTGCATTTACTCAACAAATTTATCAACCTTCTGCAAAGATTGCTGTCAAAATGTCGGCAGCAAGAGACTTCTATATATGCCTGTATATGTCTGGCTGGATGCATGTTTCTGTAACCCTTTGTCATGCTCGAGTGCTGCTTTCCAGTTGGTAAAACCATGCAAGGTGAAAACAGCATCCCTCTCACCGGCAGTAACATATTTCCTGCAGGGAAAGCAAAAGCATGCATCCTGCTGAACTGAGTACTCCAGCCACGGTCGGTACGATACCAGGCTGGATTGAATGATCGCCATAAAAAGGAATGCACGCTCTGGGTAGCTAGCTAATATTGGCTGGGATGGAGCATCGCCATTCAAGTGAACTGCGTGGAGGTAGGGCTGAGGCAGCAGAGAGAGGGAACTGGTTTGGGGCAGTGCTTGTGGAGGGTACTGGAGCCATAGCCATAGTCATAGCTTCTGGTGTGCAAAGGATCGCCAGAGATGCCAAGTCTCATCATTCTTGTAGGTCTCTCATTTTTTGGCTTATTCAACGTAGTCCACAATTATTCAATGAACGCTTATTAGTAAGATTCTCACGTGGAATTAAAATCCTTGTGCATTGAAGTTTCAGTTTCACTTGCGTAAGGTGGACCTCACCACAAGTAACATGGAAAACTCGACGCCTCGTGCTTTTTACTCAGGGATCGGAAACAATGCATGTGTTTCATGGTCGTTTAAATTGTTTAAGTGAAATAAGACCATTTGAAACGTCTTTATGCAATTCCATTGCTTTCAATCCCTCAGTAAAGACAAGCGTGAGAATTCCCGAGTCATAATCGATTTCCGTGTCACTAGTGGGGAAGTCCACCGTAATGCACATGAAACTGATTAACTTCATGCACAATGACTTCAAAGTGAATAATTGCTGACTTACGTGAATGCCACTAACTAATGCGTGAGACTTGGCATCTCTGCATCGCTTGAGGTTGAAGCAGCACAAGGCTTGCTAATAGGTTTTAAAAAAAACGATACATGGCTCAGAACTCGTTTGAATGAATAAAACGAAATGTAGGTAAAATTGTGAGTCTCTGCGCTCTGCTCAACGTACACCTATGAAGAGAATGGCTTCACTTCTTGGTGAAGTATCCGTACTTACAACTTAAGCAGTAGGACTTCGGTTTGGAGGCGGGCTTTAAGCTATGCACCAAATCAGCCGTTAGGAACTATTATTTTATGCGCTATTTTGTAATTGACTTTATAATTGTTATGATTGGCAGAGACTGTGAAGGTTTTCTATTAAAACTTTAAACTCAAACTGTCATTCATGTCTTAGTTTTGTCAATAAGGTGTAAAAACTGAATGTTTGTACATATAAATAAGTGAGCTAGTCAAGGTACTGTTTAAAAACTTGATATAAATGGCATTTTACCAGGTATTGTGATGGATCGGTTTCTTTTGAGACGCCAAATGCTGTGGCCGGAACGAAATGAAGAACAGCAAAACGAGACAAACAGACAGAAAACAGAGAGATACTCGCGCTTCCAAGCACCCAGATCCAGTCTGTGTAACAATACGGAAGCTAAGCGAGTTAGACAGAATGCAATGAAAGGGAAAAAAAATCTCGGAAACCGAGATAAAAGAATAAGCACCAGACGGTGCTCAGAAAGAGGAAAAACAGAAAGATTTCCTTGCTATCTAGCACTTTCCTCTTTTGCAGCTAATGCCTCAACAACTTTCTCACTAGAGACCTTACCGGCTAAAGTGCAAACAAACACTGACACTCTAGCAAGGGCGGTGAGGCGGAACTAGGGCTTAAATAGAATCCGGGCGCCGCCCCCAATTAATGCCAGCTGGCCCAAGAATTCGATTGTGGGCAAAACGATATTGTCCCGGACGAGAGCAACCAAGAAAGCTCTCAAAGCCACCACTAGCTTCACAAAACCATGACAGGACCCCTCCCTCTAAGGGACAGCTCCAGAAGTCCCTAGGGAACCCAGTGCACAGAACTCAGAAATGAGTGTGGGATCCAGAATATCCCGAAAAGGAACCCAGCAGCGCTACTCAGGGCCATATCCCTCCCAGTGGACAAGAAACTGGACCCCACGACCAACTCGCCTCTCGGCCAGAATACGCACGGTGTAAAACGGCCCCTCCTCAACCATTCGTGGTGGCGGCGGGGGTGTGTCGGCAGGTGCCAGGACGCTAGTGCTAACCGGCTTAATCCGAGAGACGTGGAACGACGGATGGATGCGCAAAGATCTAGGGAGCTTTAACTGGACGGTGACCGGGTTGATCTTCCACACAATCTTAAACGGGCCAATATAGCGGGGAGCCAGTTTCCGTGATTTTACCTTCAAGGGGAGGTCTCGGGTAGACAGCCAAACTCTCTGACCCACCCAATAAGATGGGGCCAAACGACGCCTTCTATCGGCGGCGGATTTCTGTTTGAGCTCCGAGCGCAACAGAGATGAATGGACCCTGGTCCAAACGGACCGACAGCGACGAATGAAATGGTTGACCGAGGGAACCTCAGAATCATTCTCAGTCTCAGGAAACAGTGAGGGTTGATAACCCACCTGAGCCTCAAACGGGGAAAAGCCCGTGGAGGAATTACTCAGAGAGTTATGGGAATACTCGGCCCATGCTAAAAATCGACTCCAAGAAGATGGATTATCCACTGCCAAACAACGAAGAGTGTTTTCCAATGACTGATTAGTACGCTCAGTCTGCCCGTTGGTCTCTGGGTGGAACCCAGAGGAGAGACTCACCGTAGCCCCTAACTGCCTACAAAAACGCCCCGCCAGAATCTGGCAGTAAACTGAGGACCCCGGTCAGAAACAACATCTTGTGGAAGCTCATGCAGCCGAACACATGGTTAACCACAAGAAGGGCCGTCTAGCAGAAGGCAGCTTGGGTAGCTTAACAAAATGAGCGGCCTTGGAAAAGCGGTCAACCACGACCAAGATGACTGTGTTGCCCTCAGACATATGCAGTCCCGTAATAAAATCCAAAGCAATATGCGTCCAAGGACACCTGGGGACAGGCAATGGTCGCAGCAGACCAGAGGGAGGGAGATGGGAAGTTTTGTTCCTGGAGCAGATGCCACAGGCAGAAACAAATTCGAATGTCCTCATCATGCCACCAAAAACGTTGGGCCAGGAACTGCTTGGTCCGATGGGCCCCCGGGTGCCCCGCCAAACGGGAAGAGTGTCCCCACTGGAGGACCTGTGGCCTAACTCTAGGCGGGACAAACAAACAGCCAGGAGGCTCCCCCTCAGGACCGGGATCGGTCTTTAAAGCCTCCTGAACCACCGCCTCAACCTCCCATTGAATGGGCGCCACAATCTGGGCAGCCGGAATGACTGGCTCCGTGGTAGGATCACGATCAGAACGGTCAGAATCCGCGACAAGGCATCAGGCTTAATGTTTTTTGAGCCAGGGCGGTAGGTTAGCATAAAATTAAAACGGTTAAAAAACAATGACCAATGCGCCTGCCGGAATTACGTCGCTTGGTCTGCTGAATATACTGGAGATTTTTATGATCCGTCCATACCACAAAAGGGTGTTCAGCCCCCCTCCAAAACTCTTCAAGGGCCAACTTGACCGCTAATAACTCCCGGTCACCAATGCTGTAATTCCGCTGGACAAAGACCGGGAGAAGTATGCCATGGGTGTAGCTTATTGTCCCAAGGGGGGCGCTGGGACAAAATAGCACCCAATCCAACCTCTGAAGCATCCATCTCCACCACAAAGGGGAGGGAGGGATCGGGCAAAACCAGAATGGGCTCTGAGCAAAAACATTTCTTTAATTCCAGAAAGGCAGCCTCAGCTGCTGGAGACCAAAAAAATGCTGAGGAGGTATTCTTTCTGGTGAGCGCAATAATGGGGGCAGCAACCGCGCTAAAATTACGAATAAACCTCCTGTAAAAATTAGTAATGCCCAAGAAGCGTTGGACCTCCTTAACACTTTGAGGAGCAGGCCAATTTTTTACCGCAGCCACCTTTTCCAGGTCCATACGGACCGATCCCTTGGAGACAATAAAGCCAAGAAATGAGACAGACTGGGCGTGAAAGACACATTTCTCAGCCTTGACAAAAAGCTTAGCATTTAGGAGGGCCTCAAGCACATGTCTGACGTGTTGTTTATCCTCTGAGAGCGTTGGAGAAAAAATCAAATGTCGTCAAGATAAACGAAGACGAATTTCTCCAACATCTCTCGGAGGACTTCATTAACAAGCGCCTGAAACACCGAGGGGGCGTTAACCAATCCGAATGGTAAGACCAAATATTCGTAGTGCCCGTTATGCGTATTAAATGCCGTCTTCCATTCGTCCCCCTCCCGAATGCGAACTAAGTTATAAGCATTACGGAGATCTAACTTGGTAAAAAATGACGCCTCCTGCAGACGTTCAAATGCGGAATTCATTAACGGCAGGGGGTATCGGTTTTTAATGGTGACTTATTCAAACCCCTATAATCAATACAAGGTCTCAGACCGCCATCCTTTTTCCCCACAAAAAACCCCGCTCTGGCAGGAGATGTGGACGGCCGAAGAAAACCATTAGCGAGAGCTTCCTGAATATATTCTCGCATGGCCTTACGCTCAGGCCCTGACAGCGAGTATAGCGAACCTCTAGGAGGAGTGGTACCAGGGTAGAGATTGATCTCGCAATCGTACGGATGATGGGGAGGTAAAGTTGATGCTCGTTGTTTACTAAAAACCTCGGCGAGATCAGCATAATCATTAGGAACATTAGGAGGCAAACTAAAGTTCAGGGTGGCCCCAAATTCCTCACCCTGTTCAGAATCTAACATCTCATTGACCGATTCAGAATCGAAAAAATCCTCTAAAAGGTAATCGTCCTCTGGCTGTCGCCAATCTAATTGAGGATCCCACTCCAACCCCTCCTCTGCCCCTCTTTCTAGTTAAGGAGGGTACGGTGAGACAACCTCCTCACACTCGCTCCAGGCATCAGCCTGACCCATAGCTTGATGTCTGGGAAAACAAGTCACATTCTGTCTACAATGAGACCTACAATTGGTGCCCCAGTGGACGATAGGATTATTCTGTTCCCCCCAAATGATGCAAGGTCTATGTTCCCGTAGCCAAGAATGTCCCAAAACAATGGGAAAAGCAGGGGAACTGATAATAAAAAACCGAACCTACTCAGAATGGCCACCAAAAGAAATGAACAGATTTAGCGGTTCAGAAACTTCGGTTATAACTCCTGTTCCAAGCGGGCGACTATCCAAAGTTCTCACAGAGCGTGGCTGTGAGAGAGAACAGGTAGGAACGGAGTGCCTCTTAGCCCACTCAACATCCATGAAACAATTTACGGCGCCCGAATCCACTTAACGCCGATAATAACTCTCTTGCTCCCCACAGTCAGTTCAACAGGGATTAGAGTTCGGAAGGGAAATTGGGTCTGCCCCTCTAGCGCCCCCCAGACCACTAGAGGGATTTCCCGTTTCCCTGAAGCTTCGGGCAACATGGGTGGATATGACCCGGTTTATTACAATTAAAGCAGATTATTCTTCTGTGAGCAGGTTTATGAGTCCGGCTCTCAAACGAGCCATCTACCTGCATGGCCTCAACCGGAGTGGAATTTTCAGTGGATGGAATAGGAGTAGCACACACGCCACTAGCAACCTTGGTTTTGTGAAATCTGTTTAGTTTCTCCCTGTTACGTTTCTGTGATATCAATCGCACAGCCGTGCGAACCAAAGAATCTGAAGTCGAACAGGGCTCCAATGTAGCCATTGCGTCTTTTATCTCCTCAGAGAGGGCATGACTGAACACAGTCATAAGAGGAGCCTCCGGCCAGCCTGTCTCTGTCGCCAGGGAGCGAAATACAATTGAAAACTCCGCAGCAGTTTCTTTGCCCTGTTTCAGATTCATCAAACGCATAGCCGCGTCCTGACCACAAACATCCTGATCAAACACTGACACCATCTCCTAACAAGAGCCTCCACAGAATTTCGACGTGAATTAGATCTGATTTAGTGCTGTGCCAGTCAACAGGGATAGTATAAATGCCACCCGAGAATCTTCGTTAACAAAACATGATCGCTGAGCCTTAAAAAATATCTCACATTGGGCAAATGAAATCTTTACATTTCCCGGCCTCGCCGCTATATCTTTGGGGCAAATGTAACTTTGGTTCTCGGGGAAGGTGTGGTGCTTCTGCAACGTTTTGTGATACTTGTGTAGACAGGGCTCTGATACTCTCGGTCAGGCTTAATAGAACGCTCTCCTGTTTCTGCAACGAATTCTCCTGAAGGCGGAGTCTCTCAGCCAAACCAGCCTGTTGGTTACCCAGGCTGGAAAGCCCTTTGCCGAAACCAGACAGCATAGCTTGCTGGCTGGTAACTACCTTTTCGATCTCGGCCACAGCTCATGTGTCCATGTTGGCTAGAGTGTACTGTGATGGATCGGTTTCTTTTGAGATGCCAAATGCTGTGGCCGGAACGAAATGAAGAACAGCGAAACAAGAGACAAACACAGACAGAAAACAGAGAAAGATTCTCGCGCTTCCAAGGACCCATATCCAGTCCGTGTAACAATACGGAAGCTAAGCGAGTTAGACAGAATGCAATGAGAGGGGAAAAAAATCTCAGAAACCGAGATAAAAGAATAAGCACCAGACGGTGCTCAGAAAGAGGAAAAACAGAAAGATTCCCTTGCTATCTAGCACTTTCCTCTTTTGCAGCTAATGCCTCAACAACTTTCTCACTAGAGACCTTACCGGCTAAAGCGCAAACAAACACTGACACTCTAGCAAGGGCAGTGAGGCAGAACTAGGGCTTAAATAGAATCCGGGCGCCGCCCCCAATTAATGCCAGCTGGCCCAAGAATTCGATTGTGGGCAAAACGATATCGTCCCGGACGAGAGCAACCAAGAAAGCTCTCAAAGCCACCACTAGCCTCACAAAACCATGACAGGTATACCCAGTTGGCCCACTTTTTTTTCCCATTGGCCCACTTTTTTTACGTCGGGGGGGAGTTGGCCCACTTTTGAAATTTTCTAGAATCATCACTGGCCTTGATAAGAAACTAAACGAATTGCATATAGCCTATCTTTATGAAACAGAATACGTATGTGGGCAAGCAGTTGATAGAAGACACTATTCCAATGTTTAGTTTAGATGAATAATTATCTTACCTCCACATGTCCTTCCCACGAGACAACAGGTTATTGTATATCCGGATAATTAGCTTCTTCCCGATACAAAAAAATAATGTTGGCGTAGCAACAGGTGATAGATGGCACAGTAACATATTTAACCAACAGATGCTGGTGTATTGGGATCTGCGGCCTATGTTACTGTGTATGCATGCGTGGATGCAGCCGAATTTTTTTTTTTTTCGGGGACGAGTCAAGCGGGGGGCATTTGTTGTCAAGGCGGCCGCCCTAACTATAAAGCGCTGCAGGAAACCCTGCTCTCAATTAAAGGGCGTTCCATGCGTCAATTTTCTGTATTTCCCTTCATAAAATGACTGATCGCGTGCTGAATGTTCTTCTGAGGAAGCTATCCCTGATCCACATGGATGTCTCCCCCGCGGCAGGGGGGCCCAGGCATAATGGGAGACATATGATTTTTTACACTGATTGGTTGGACACTTTGAAAGACTGCACGATTACGCATGCGCTTACTCGAATAGACACTTGGGAAATTATAATTGAGGTTTATGTTAGTATATGTATTCTTGTTGGTTGTAATAAGGCCAGGGAGGAATTCTGCCGGAAAATTGCTGACCGTGTAAATGCCTAAGTCCTCTGATGAAGGACTAATGGAAATCACTTTAGTTTCTCGGCCAAATGAAACAAAGTGAAATTACATTATAGATTGAATATTATCTTACTGATAAATACCAATAATAAACTCCGTTTTTCTAATTTCTTCGTTTTTGGTTTAAAGTATTTTTTCCCTTGCTTTTCTTTTATACAGCATGATTTTAATAAAATCGTATTCCACCACTAACCCTAACCAGTTGCATCATTGCAAATTTACAGTAGTCCTGTGGCATAAGTTCCTATTTCATAGTTGAATATGCTTTAATAGTTGCAGTACCAGCACTGTAAAGAGGACATGGCAGCAAGTTAAAATAAAGCATGAGAACATTTTTCAAAGTAGTACGCCCTATACTGCATTGCTTTCATAATTATTTACATTATTTTAATGGTATGCTGTGTAAAATGTATAGCGCGGCATGCATTATTCTTGCTCATATTTTCTGCATCGCCGCCTAAATGTTGTCGGTTCCCGTGGCAAAAAAAAAAAAACGCAATGTTATGCATACTGTTCGTGCAACTTAAGTGCCTCTCCCTGCTACGTTGCCAATATATGGCTCCAGCAGATCGAATAAGTAACAAATTCCCTCCGCTGACAATCTGTAGCATTCAGAGAATATCGTCAGAAAAAGCGAACAGGTCATGCCATTCTCCCTTCGAAGAGAGCCGCCTGCATTTCGGGCACCAAAGTCAGCAGGATTCTTCAAGAAAGGTGATGCCAACTTCAAAGGAGGTGTTTACTGATAAGGCAGCACATTTATAGCCGATTACAGCCGAATCTCGGCACATAACCTGCTCCCGACCAGGTTAAGTTTGCAGCGTAAGTTACCATGCTAATCTAGCCACGTTAAAAGAGAGGCACCTTCGTGTCATTGAAAAGCCTAGGTTTAGGCTCGACATACCTCGCTAACCCACTTATCTTGCTTCGTAGTATACCCCCCTGGCTCTGTGGTGACTCTTGATTTTTTTCGGGGTAGCGATTGTCCTGCTCATGCGCGCGTGCGGTTTCGCGATTGGCCCAGGCCTAGACCTGGCCCGAGTACAGGTTCTGAGGAGCCTCTTGGTTTTGTGTGTTTCAGATGAGGGCAAACTATATGAAGTTGAGGAAAATGGTGGCCAATAACTCTCATGAATCACAGCTGAAAGAAGCCATTGACAGCATGATGGAGGAGGTGAGTCAATACTGTCTGTTGGCGGAGCTTGGACAATTAATGCTGTTGAACCTGTTGAGATGGATGGCATCCCTTCTGTGAAAAAAAAAGACTGTAAGTTTAAAAGGTTTCTACCTCGGCCTAAGCCACACGTGCAACACTCTGCCAAAACTCGAAAAAAAAAGGCAGAAAATTAAATGCCGCATTGTTTCACACTCTTCCCTCGATGATACCCCCCCCCCCCAATTCATCGAGATGCCATCCCCCCGCTCCTTTATTGCCCCAAAATTATCTCATAGTTTCTTTCTCTTTCGCTCTGACCTCTCCTATTGATGCTAAACTGAGTTATTCTTTGGCCAATAGATGTAGTTCTGTGTGTGTGTGTTTGTGTGTGTGCTCCTAGGTGTTCCGAGTGGTCACTGTGTGCCTGGGAAGCCCCCCCAAGATGTTTACCTGGGAGTACAGAGACAAGGACAAGAAGTTCCATCAAATGCCCGCTCTCACACCCCTGAAGTTCTACAACAACCACGTTAAGCCGCTGTGGGACATGGAGGAAAAGGTAGGGCGCTCTCTGAAACCCCTGGCAACAGGAGTGGTTCCTCTCTTCTGATGCACCTCTCTGTGGGTGAATCGATGCACAATCTGAATGTCCCTCTGTGCTCACTGTAGGTCTGCCTGGTGAATGACCCCAGAACCCAGAACCCCTATGAGAGGATGTATACCGTGGAGTACCTGGGGAACATGGTGGACGGCCGCAAAACTCTGTACAACAACCAGCCCATTGAGGTGTTGAAGAAGGCCGCAGCAAGCTCCATCAAGGCCGGAGAGGTGTGTGTGTGTGTGTTTGCACGTGCGTGTGTGTGTGTGTGTGTGTGTGGGCATACGGGTATGTGTATGTTTTTGTGCACATCTGTGCATTCATGTCTGCGTGACTGTGCCTACTCTTGTTTGTGGGTGTACGTCCATATTTGTCCGTATTGTCGAGGCAGTCAAGGTTCAAGCCTTTCATTTCAGTAATGTTTTTATTCAGGCTGCTCTAAGTAAGCTCTGTCATTGTTTAAGCTCCATATGCAATTTT
The DNA here is from genome assembly GCA_029692085.1 of Gymnothorax javanicus. Lineage (NCBI taxonomy): Eukaryota > Metazoa > Chordata > Actinopteri > Anguilliformes > Muraenidae > Gymnothorax > Gymnothorax javanicus. The sequence continues at coordinate 22,647,787 of CM056199.1, forward strand.
GGTTGAAGTGCGTACAACACGTTCTGTCCTGCAGGCGTTGTGGTTTGGCTGTGACGTGGGGCAGTACTATCTACAAAAAAAGGGAATCAATGATATGAACTTGTGAGTATTTGTCCATCACTACCTGGGCTGCGTTTCCCAAAACCATAGCTGTTAACTAAGTTAGCAACTTACATAGTTTATCCATTCACAGTCAATGGTTCCAACTGTGTAAGTTAGCATTTGTGCTTTTGGGAAATGCACCCCTGTTTGGCCGGTAAACACTTAGTTTTTAATTATTTTAGTTTTTGAACCAACATTCCTGTCATCCACATTCAACTCCAGCTTGTGCGGGGTCTTGAGTTTTACAATACTGGAAAATTTTCTGTCTGGATGACAGTGTGTTTTTCTTCTGTATCTATGAGTCCTGTTTGCTTGTCTGTCTTGGACCGCCTGTAAATGACTTTCTCTAATTGGCCATTCGCAGGTTTAACTACGAACTGGCTTTTGGAATCTCAATGAAGGATATGACTAAGGAAGAGAGGCTGGTACATAAGGACTCCTGCATGACTCATGCCATGGTCCTCACGGGCGTCACAGACAAGGTATTGTGCACAAATAGGCCAGGTGGGAAAGAAGGGTACTGGACAAAGTGAGAGGGTGAGGGTAGGGTGGTGGTGGGGGGGAGAGGAGGGGCCCGAGTTGTGATAATGAATAGACAGCAGAAAGAAATCAAGAGAGAAAGAGAGCGAGAGAGACAAGGTCAGTAAGGAAAGAGTGTCGGGGTACTTAAAATGGTTGGGTACTGAAGGCCTCTATTGAGCAGTTAGGAGCCTGTTGCTCAAATTCATCTATATTATACTGGACAAAGAAAGTTAGGGATCACTCTGATTTTTTAATATTATAATGAACTAATTTATGAATCTATATACATGACAATGGTTTCATAGTCACTTTTATCTATAATGACTAATATGAATGGAAAACCTTACTGTTGGGCTCAGTACAGAGGTGCTTTATCTCAGATCAAGATAAAGAAACTAACAATTAGCGCTAGTTGGCAAAAGACTGCATCTGCCTCTGCCTTTTATCTCTCTTCTCTTTCTTCTCTCTCATTCCTCTTGCTCTTTTCCCCCTTTCCCTCTCTCACCTCAGGAAGGGAAAGAGGAGGGATTCGAGAAGTGGAGAGTGGAGAACTCCCATGGAGAAGAAGCCGATAACAAAGGTGACGTCTGAAAGAAGTTCTTGAGGACTAGATCCTGCTTCCTGATACCCAGGGAACTCAGTCTCATCACACCATTTTAAGAATCCCCTCTGATATATAGAACAGCAGCAGTATCGGTGTAGGAAAAGGGCATACGTATTCTTTCTCTGTGCAACGAGAACAGGATTAATTTAATGTTATCTCATTTATCTGACTCCAGAATAATTTTTAAACTTTATCTATGCTATCAGTAATACATAAGAGCCTGCAAGTATCTATCTGTAGCTTGACTTTAAACTAGTAGCGTGCTGTCTGAAGTATAGAAGGCCTTCAATAATGTCACGTTTTAACACGATTGCCCTCTCTCTGTTCCCAATTAAGATCGCCTGATTAACAATTATACAATTTATTTATTGAATAATCCAGACCAGAACACAAGCCTGTCTTGATTGAAAAATTATCAGTTGAAAAAAGACAAAAGATCACAGACACGCTATATTTACAATGGACATATAATACATGTGATATTGTATGGATGGCAATAATTATATTGATTAATTAATTCAAAACTTTCTCTGAATCACATCTCCAATTTTAGCATTTTTTTCACCAATTTATTTTCCATCAAGGTTCCACTTAACTTGATCAAAATGTTTTCAGTATTAAAGAAGAACACATTTAAAATTGAAAATGTCCTCTGAGGCGTAATGAGCCATGTAAAACATGGACAAAATAACGGTCTCATGTATAAACCTAGCTAACAAATATGACCCATTTTTTTTTCCCTTAGTCTCACTGGAAGGTTAGTCACATGATATTAAGCAGTTATCTTTTCATCAATCCAAATTCCAAGATACTTGTACTTTGTGACTTTTGCAATAATTGTACCATTCTTAGTAGAGGTCATTGGCTTTATCATAATCAATATTTCTGGCTCTGGAGAAAAACATGAATTTAGCTTTTTCTGCATTAAGAACTATTTTAGGGTTATTGAGTGCAACAGGTAAATCAGCAAAACAGCGCTGAAGGGATTAATTTGCATGATGTACAGCATCCTAAATACAGTCCAAAATGGTGTCATCAGCATAAAGATGTATATTACATATATACAACACTGGCAAAGCTAGAGAGCTAGTGGAATGAGAATGACAGAGAGGAAAATGCAGCCAAAATTTCCAGCTCCATCCATATACAGAACAGCTTGCCTGGTGCTGGAGTATATTTCAGATCAGACTCAATGCTCTCATCCTAGAAGCTCTTAAATGTGAGTCGCTGTAAAACACATTATGAATTCTATGCTAAATTCAGGCTCATCAATACAGTTGAAGTCAGAACTTCATACAAACTTCGGCTGAAGTGAGTAAAACCAGAGGTCTATTACTCCTAGAAGTGAACAATGGTAAATTCCCAGCAAACACAAAACGTTCAACTAACGTTAGCATGTGATTCTCCTAAGGTTAGATTTACAAAAACCAAAAACTAACATTTAGAGAACGTTCGCTCAAGGTTATGAATTCACAGAACGTTTCCCTAACGTTCGGGGAACTAAAAATTCAAACGTTCTCTAAGAGTGTCATTGTGCTCTTCACGCAATGTTCCCAGTTGGTTGTATTTTTTTTGAAAACAACCAAAAGAGAACGTTCTGGTTTGGAGCCATATACGGATGGTATGTAAACATTGTTTATTTTGCACCTTATACTATGCTATTCACGGTAATTGGCACATCACGTGGGCACAGCGGATTTGGGCATACATTTTGTTGACCTCTTCAGTCAACCCTTCTTTAATGCTGACGTTTTTGTCTTCTAAGCCTTTCGCCATGTTACCTTTTCGTGCGAGAAGAATAAACAGTCAAACGCACTTATGTTTGTGGATCTGAGTTTTTTCTTCTTCAGTATTATGCGCGTCGCAAACAATCTCCTTTATTTAACCACTCGCGGTTCTGGAAAAGTAAATGCTACTTTATTTAAACCATTCCCACATTTCGAAAGTTAGGGGAACGTTTGGAGAACGTTAGGGGAACCAAAATATGCAACCAAAAACTAAAGTTGTATTTACGTCAGGAAAACTTTCCTGGGGAACCACAGGACAACCAAACATACCTTCAGGGAAGGTTCCAACCAAAAAAAATTACGTTGCCAAACATTCGGGGAACCGAATTTGTTTGAGAACGTTAGGGGAATGGGAAACCAAAATAGAATGTTCTGTAAAAGGTTACCCAAAGGTTCCACAAAAACGTTTGGAACGTTAGGGGAACCAAAATATGCAACCAAAAACATCAGGAAAACTTTCCTGGGGAACCACAGGACAACCAAACAAACCTTCAGGGAACGTTCCCACAACCAAAAAATAACGTTGCCAGAACGTTCTGGGAACCAGAATTTGTTAGCTGGGTAAGATTGGGCAGACGGCATTGGCGACCCGCAGCCAATTATAACACATGATTTGACGTCTGATCACATGATTTGCGCAGTAAATTCACGAAATCCGTCACTTTGTGCAGAGAAGCCCAACATCGGAGAAATTTGTTAATTGTTAGTAATTCAGACTGTACAAAAATATGGTCGCAGCACCTGGGTCTGAAAAGTGAAGCCAATGCAGAAATTGCATTCTATTTAATGGCCAGCAGATGGTGACTTTGGTGGTTGCAGATAGAAGTTCAATGCTAAGAGGTCTATGAGAAAAAGACCCTACTTTCCCACCTAAAATTATTTCAAAAATGATTTTCCTCATTATTTTATGGTACCTATTGCAAGTTCCAAGTCTCCTTTGATATATCATGATGTTCGTTTTTGTAATTTATGGTCCCAAATAGACTAGAATAAATGATAAATCTTTATGGCTAATTAGAAGCTTCTTATCTGAGTCAATTCGAGAGGATCTGGTGGGTGTATTTTTAAGGGATACCTTCAACTCGGTGCCTTTTTCTGACATCATAGAAAAATCTAAATAAGTGAACCAAGAACTCAGGGTCAAAAAAAACTGTGGACCTCGGCAAGCCTGATTCATCCTGAGGACCAATTTTCAGATGCCTTAAGGTACTTTGTTAATCTGTACAAACAATAATACGCAAGTATAAACACCATCGGACCGCACAGTTGTCATACTGCTTAGGAGGGAGGCACGCTTGTTTCCTACACTTTTATAAACTGGCACCTTTTTTTGCCAGTTATTTTAACTGTAATTTCACAATCAGTTTATAACAGAGTGCAAATGGCGACTGAAATCCTCACGCTCCTGTGTATCACGTGTGTAACTTCAGAGGGGTCAAAACTGCATAAAAACCCTGCGGGCCAGCCTGGTGCAGCCGTGCCTCATCAACCACAGCTGTGTACAAAGCCTGGACCACGGCAATTTTGTGGTTTTGTAAATGCAGGTAAATGCGTGCAGGACTCTTCTTACAATTAAAATAACAAGGAAACAGTGCATTATTTTAATTGTTAAATTCAGTCAATTTATAACAGTGTAGAGATGAAAATACCTGCGCAAAAAGTGCAAATCAATCCCAAAACAACAGCAAAGGACTTTGGCACAGATGAAGGAGGAAACAGAAAAATTAGTGGCAAAGCCACTGCGCCCACTGGCCAAACGTGGCCAAAAATGGAACGCCACCTATAGGCAAAAGTATTGGTCCGATAGGGCTCAAAATCGAACTTGGTCTAGAACTTATGACGCTATATACACATATGAAATATGAAAAGGATCGGTGAAAAACTGAAGACGCTAGAGCGCAGACAAGCCAAAAGTTTACGCACGGACGCACGACAGACCACCACTAAAGACCCCGAGCATAGCATAAACCCCTTGGGCCTTTTGACGAAGCGGGAAAAAAATTTGAGCATCTTAGCTCGTTGAATAAGGGAGCTAGTGCTGTTTGAGGTTTTGCAGAAAAAGCCACCTGGTGGCCAAACCGAGAATCGCAGCAAGCCCAAAATCAAACTGGGGCTAGATCTTGGGCCCATATACATGCATATAAAATATGAAAAGGATCCGTTGAAAACTGAAGGCACTATTGCAGTGAAACAAAATCTGTGCATTTTACGACCTTTGACCTACATAACCTTTAAATAGAGGTGAAATCAAAAACCCATTACATATATGATGAACCCTTGGCAGAACAACCTTCAGTAAAAATTTGAGCATCTTAGCTTGTAAAATAAGGGAGCTAGAGCTGTTTGAAGTTTTGCAGAAAAAGCCCCCTTGTGACCAAACCGAGAATCGCAGCATGCCCAAAATTGAACTCGGGCTAGTTCTTGGGCCTGTATAAATGCATATAAAATATGAAAAGGATCCAATGAAAATTGAAGGCACTGTTGCACTGAAAGAAAAATCTGTGCATTTTACAACCTTTGACCTACTACATAACCTTGAAAATTTGGTGTGGGGGGCGAGGGGGATGACTCCAACAAGGGACTTTTTTCTCTGCTCACCGCATTCTAAATGTGTGCCTTGAGCTTGTTGGTTTATCAAAATTGCCCACTGTGCCATTAAAATGTGTCTTTGAAACTAGAATTCCATTTCATTTGTTGTGGAAAATCTCAAAATTGATTTGAAATGACAAGAGCGAGGCGAGAAACTTCCAGGATAACATAAGACTTTATTTACAAAGAAACAAAGCCAAGCTTTCTTTTGCGTAAAACAAAGCTAACCATGTTTTTTGTCCATTCATCTTTTATAACCCAACAATTATGTCACAAAGTACAAACAATATCACAATGGTTTTACGCAAATCGTCTCTAAGGCATGTGTCCTAGAACATGGTGGAAATCACAGAGACAGTCAAAATTTATCTTAGTTGCAACAGATGTATCCTTACTTTGGGTCAAGTTGACCCTGACCAGGGTCCCATCTAGATTCAGACTGATTTATAAATCTTGATTTAGCTTAGCCACGTCTGCAACAGATGGTGTACCAGACAACAATAGTAATAGATACTGATGAAATACTCAAATATGACGAATAAAAGGGTTAATATCTGCATGGAATGAAAAGGTCCCAAGCTTTTTATTGGCAAAATTGAAAGGTCATATGTGGATGTAGCAGATACTGGTGATGATCCACCTGGGAGGCAATGAGGGTTTTAGTGGGCGTGGCTCGAAGTTGGGTGATCACGCCAATCTACCCCACTTTTGGTCCCTTATTCTCCCTCCTGCACAAAGGTCCCAAAACTTTTATTGCTGATTATTGATGTCTGGCACACAAAGATTGGAAAAAAATTTGTTCTGCGACCTTTATGTAGGATGGAACCACGACCCAATTTCCATGTGTCAGAAATGGCATCGCTTATGACTTCAGGTGGCGCTAGCGTCAACCTACATGGATGTAGAACTTTCCCGCAGTTGAAACTGATGTACTAGTATTACTGTAAGTGATAAATGCTCGATTCCGGTAGGAGGTTTGCCTACGTGAATAACGTGTCACTTTATTTACATTGAATGTACTTTAAAAGACAGGTATATATTTATGTTTACATTTATATAAGCTAACCTAACTGGATTACTGTTATGATAATCACTGTTTTATCTTTCATCTTATTGTGAGGTTTCTTTGGTTATAAAAGTTTCCTAACCTCCAGACTGTGGAGTGGGCGTGGTTTGTATAAAGCGCAGTTAATCCTTTTGGTTTCATATTTTACTTGATTGTTCGTCGGGACAGGTACGCCTTTTATCGGTGAGCATTGCTAGTGTTTAAAACAATGTTTATGTCATATTTGTAATCGTAAACAGTTTGTTTGCATTGCAGGTTTACAACCTAGTTATTACTACCACTGACTTTCTAACCAACGAACTAACCGACTAGTTAAGAGTGTCAGTGGGCAGTGTGGATGTTTATTGCGTATGTGTGAAATAAACGTACAGAGAGAAAGGAAACTTGAGTTGTATCTGCCGTATCTGTTCTGACAACCCTTCCAGAGGGGAGTCTATTAAACTATAGTAGGTAGTTTGGTAAAAAACTGGACAATGGAGGTCCCAGGATTTTTTCAATTTAAGTTGCAATCCACCAACTCTAGTTTCAAGAATAATTGATAAAAACTTGGGACCGCCATGTAGGTTGAAATATGGAGCAGTCAAATTGGTTACCGCTCAATACGGCACAGAAAAGTGTGCGTGGCCTGCTCAGCAGGGGAGGGGTTAATTACCTAGGTCATGACTGATCCCCGTTCCCAGCCCCAAACTCAATAATCATGAAGTAGGAACAGATTTGGAGATGGTGAGTCGGCCACTTTTGCCAGTGTTGGGCTGATCTTAGAAAAAGGCACTCTGAAGTGTGTTTTGCTATAGAGGTGCAGTTTCCTATCTAATATTTCTATCTATGGAATAATACGCACACATCCTGGTCTTCGGTCCCAAACACAGTGCATGTCATGAGAAGCAGGAACAGGACAGAGCAGAAAAAAGATTGCGCTCCTCTTACTGTCTAATACTAGTTTTACAATCATACTAATCATATACATAAAAATTATACTACAATTAAAACTTATGATTAAACAAGAATGCATCATTATAGGAGTATTAACTCAGTGTATAAATGCTGTATACATGATAATGTGATTGATAATACTGTATAATAGTGTGAATAACAGAATAATAACTAATTGCTACTGATAACTGATTAATTGATTGATGATGTAATCCCCAGTTGATTGATTGATTGGTTGGTGATGTCATTTCCTCTTCACATTCTCTCCATACTATTCTTCCAGAGGGAGATGCAGGCTGATGAGTGTTGTCAGGTCTTGCCCTGCTGGAATTTACTGTAATGGTTCCCTTTTCCCTTCCACCACAGGTTATCTGTTGATGACCGATGATTGGTTCTCAGAGTTTGTGTACGAGCTTGTTGTGGACAAGAAGTTTGTCTCTGAGGAGGTCCTGAAAGTGATGGACCAGGGACCGGTTGTACTTCCTGCCTGGGACCCGATGGGAGCCCTTGCTTAGCCTCCGAAACAGAGGATACCGCATGCCTCGGTTACAACTCGTCTCTCCTGGGGGTATCTCACATTGATAATTAACTGTTTAGCACAGTAGTTGAAGATTATATTGCAATATTTCTCATCATATTCATCAGTAAATCAATAACCATAATCAATAATCAGTAACCATATTATGTGAGCAGCAGTAATACACACACACACACACACACACACACACACACACACACAAGCAGTTCACACACACATAAGCAGTGGGCTTCTGTAGCTTTGATTAGTATCTATTCTGTTCCGTTGATTTGAAAATATAATCAGGTGAGACATTTAAATGTATTTGATTTCTGTAGCTTTGATCAATATTTGTTCAGTAAAATCATTAGTTATTACTGAAAACACAATCAGTTCAATCATTCATGTTTCTATTTGTGTCCTATTCCTTTGACTGTAGTTTTCCTCTCCTTTGTAATGTATTTTCTTTTTTTTTTTTATGAGACCAGTACTTCTGTGCACCACCAATATTTTCCAAAGAATCCCATAGAGAGCTTGCCAACCAATAGGGAAAGAAACAACATGAGAGATAATCAATGTACAACCCATGTTTTGTGATTGGAACAAAGTTTGATGGGGTTTTTCCATAAATAGGAACGCTGGGGTAGTACTTTTTGCAGCACGGCAAGAACTGCTCAGCTGTCGGGTTTGGATTATTGCGCTGAAGATTCAAGGCTGGAATAAAGATAACTAATTTTATTTTTCTAAAAGATTTTGTTCTATCTCATTTCCAGTTACTGGCGAAACGCATTTTTTTTTTTTTTTGAAGTTTCCAACAAGGGGACCTCAATGAATGAAAACACAGTATTTAGTTTTTAACTGGAATTTGTCTTCAGTCTTGTTTTTGCATCATCACTCTCTCCATCTGTTGTTTCATGCATTTTTCTTTCGCCCTATTGCCTTATTGCCTTGTTTTTTTAATCGCATCAGATAGGCTGGGATATATCAGAGGCAGCTGGTGAGCTGAGAGTGTGATATGCACAGAGCATCCTCTTGAAATAATGACTGTTCTTGGCCTGTTTTTTTTTTTTTTTTTTTAATTAACATTATGGGAATAAAATAAAACACATCATTCTGACATGAAATTCCCTTTCAATCAACATCATTCAGTTTTGGATACTTATTGCTAATTTTTATTTTCTTAGGTGTAATTTTCAAAAATCATAAAGCCAGTGTTTAACATATCCTAAACAAATTTGGGATGCACTGTGGATGTAGGACAAAATATCCAGCTATTTTACGGCACACATTTTTTTTTTCTTTTGCTACTGAATTTTTTTTTTTTTTGTTGTTTGATGCACAGAAAACAAATAAGATGTGTCATTAAAAAAAATTCAGTCTGACATCTGGTTCCTCACTGATTCTCTCAATATTCTCACAAAAAAAAGGTCAGCAATACCATTTTCCAACATTTACAGCGAATAGCCCAAATACACAAGGTCACTGCCTGTTGTAATCTTTGAAAACACCTCAGAATATCTGTGTTTATGGGCTGTTTTTATCTGTATGATTCCGCAAAGTCCAGCAATTATATTTCCTATGCTTTTTAAAAGTAAAACTATTGGAAGCCAGGCCAGATTTAATAAAGGAAGTTTTTATTAAGAATGTTTTGGTGCGTCAACCTAGGCAGTACAGCACAATATCTTTGGATGCCAGATCACTTATAACGAAGAGAGAAAAGTCCTGGTAAACTGCCTGAATTAATTGTGCTCTTTGGTAGAGAAGAATATGTGAGAAAGGCCATTAAATGTGCATGGAAAGATAATTGGAACTAGACGCATGTCGATAGCGCGCCATCGCAAATCTCTGCGCTCCGCAATAAATGTTATGGGAGTAGCAGTAATGTGTCAGAGGGCAATTCACTGAACTGGCATTCTGCTGTACAAATGATAATCAGCTTGTTGCAGTGACAAAGCACTGATACTGATCAGAGTTATAGCAATGTGATATAGTTGGTTAGTTTTTGAGTGTCTGTTGAGGGCATAAATTACTCTTCATTTTGAAATGAGAGTATTATGAAAGGAAAGGACGTACTGTACAGCGATTGGCACACCTGATGCCATTTGACCTAGAAAACGGTCAAAATTAGATCAAATCAAAAACCCCTCTAATATGTGATGAAGGGTCATCCCATGCACCTCCCATAAAAATTTGAGCATCCTAGCTCAATGCATAAGGTAGATATGGCCATTTTTCTTTTTTCACAAAAGGCCCCCTAGTGGCCAAAATATGAATCATAGGATGGCAATTTTTTAGGCATGCAGGTTGCTATCACCAAGATACATATCCATACCAATTTGCAGCCTTCTACATTAGGTAATAACAAAACGTGCCATCCTTTTCAACGATTGGCACACCTGACGCCATTTGACCTAGAAAATGGTCGAAATGAAGTCAAATCAAAAACCCGTCTGATATGTGATGAAGGGTTATCCCATGCACCTCCCATAAAAATTTGAGCATCCTAGCTCAATGCATAAGGAACTTATGGCCATTTTTTAATTTTCACAAAAAGGCCCCTGGTGGCCAGAGGAGGAAATGAATTTAAATTCTAAACGCGTTGTGCACCCCTCTGGGTCACTACCTTACACACACCAAAGTTTCAGGTTGATTGGTCTAACGGCCTAGGAGGAGTTACTGTTTCAGACGAACGGACAGACGGACAGACAGACACCGATCTGTATTGGAATTGTATCTGGAAGCGCTGAGATGATAATAAAGCAAACATTGGAAAGACATTATTTATACTCCAGAAGCATCACCTGCAAGGGTTTGGCCAGGCACCCATCTACCAATCTTTGTGACTGGCATTTTAAAACTAATATGGGTAAAAATGAAATTAGATGCATTAACTCACACAGACTACATTTTGTGACCTCTGGCTACTGGCATAGCACAATTATCCATAACTTCACCGCAAAAGCCAAGACACCAGGGCCCTACCTCCTCATTTTAATAAAAAATCCAAAACAAGTTGCTTTGCAAATAAAATGTAACAATGTAACATGCTGTGTCTCATTTTTTGTATGTCCAACTAGCTAGCCATCTATTAGTTCTAGTTCAAACTTTTTTTAACTCAGATATACACGGAGCTGGAGACTTCATACAATATAGTCGAGTAATTGTCAGTCAGCTAATGCGTTATGAACACTGATTTGAAGGTTGCTCAAAAAACTTACTTAGGACAGAGGAGGTACAGAAAGTCATATTTTGAGCAGTCATGGTGGCATTTCATCATTCTGATCTCTATTGTCACGTTTCTATTTAGAACAGCCTGACATTTGTTTTCTGCACAGTTAACATGAAAAGCTAAATTACAAAACCAGTGGAAAGGAAACTGTTCTTTTGCCAGGGCAATGTCAAAACTATCTGCTCACTCACATTACTGCCTTTACTGTGACATGAATGACTACCATATTCACGAAGAACAAATACTTTGTGCATGCTAATTGCAGAACATTATCTGTTCTTAACAATTGCTCAGTCCCAGGTCAATGTGTTAAAAAAAAAAAAAAAAAACTGTCAGCTGCAAAATGCACGCCAGCTGTTTAAGTTGGCCAAGGACACAGGTAGTGTTTATATGAGAAACTAAAAAAGGGAACATTTTCTTGTTGATAAAGCTCCTAGTCTAAACAAGGACGGAGGAATATTCTGGTTCAAATTGATATGGCAAAATATGAGCCATTCTAGGATGTTTGCTATAATTTTCATGGCACTTTTCTCCCAAGTTGTTCCTACAGTTGCATCTCAGATGGACAAGCAACCAGATGACACACACCCAAGCTGCATTGCGAGTTGACAAATATGGGGGTAACAGGAAATTCAAGCCATGATATAGCCTAACTTTCACATTCAATAAAATCAAAACTAAAGGTCAGAAAGCAATGACTTTGCTTGAAAGTATTTATTTATAGTCTGTCAATTACAATCGGTAAGATTTAAAGGTCTTGAACTGAATTATCCAAATTCCAGAGGATTTCCTTTAAGCTGATGATATTTATTTGATCAGTGGAGGGCAGTAATGTACACATTATCTGTCAGATATTTGCTAGGAGGTAAATGTCTCTCACCTGCAGTTCACAACTGGTCAAAGTTTAATTCCTGTTTTTAGAAAAGTAATGTAACAAGATAGAAGAAACAAAAAAAGACAATTCAACAAATCATAAAACACAACATAAGATAAACAACAATGAGCATTTAGTTGTTGCGAGAGGCGGGTGGACACCAGGCGCGAGACGCAGGAATTGGCTCAGAGGTTTTATTTAAAGAGAAAACAAAACAGGCACAAGGGCCAAACAAAAAATTTGGCCCAAACCCCAAAGGGTTGCAAAAATTCAACTAAGGAATGCTTCACAGAGCAGTAAACTAAAATACAAAACGAGAAAACAAAAGGCACTAGAAACTCTAGGGAAGATGACCAATAAACAAAAACAAACAAAGACTGAAATGGCACAAGGCACATTCGATAAACAAAACAAGAGCTATGGCTAAGAAAACAAGCAAGGAGCACACTAGAAACCGCTATGGAAACTAATGGTAAACGCTATGGCTTGAAACGAGAGACTCTGTCTGCCAGCCAAATCCAGCCTCTACCCAAATATAGCAGCCAGAATCATGAGACAACGAGGATCACCAGTAGACCAACAGGGAGAAACGGGATTGCTTAATTACAAGGCACGAAAGACAAGAGAGGAAAACCAGCGCAGTAAAAACGAGACAACAAAACGGGTAATTGCTCATTAAGAAAATGAGCGTGTTGCAGCATATAAGAACCCAATAAGATACTATGAACAGTAAAGGTGTTAAACTAGTTAATAGTAAAGCACAGGTAAGAATGTAGCGAAAGCAGGAAGCATGCGAGTTAAATCCCTATCTAAATTAGTCCTACTGGTTAGTACGTGCCTATCTAATGGAAACACCCCCCATGACTGATAAGTAAGTTGTTAGTAATAAATTAAAATAATTAACAAGCATGAAGACTAGGAAGCCCGGAAGGAAGAAACGCAAGAAAGAAGTTTGAAACCGTAAAGCCTAATTTATAGTCGTCCAACTCCGTCAATGCGCAGATCCGCAGAGCCCCTCTCCGACGTCGCAAACCCTCTGCGACATGCTCTCGGACGCATGACAGACACCTCCCAAATTTTCAAACTATCTTTCAAAACGACCGAGAGCCCATGGATAGCGCAAGCCTGTGATTGGTCAGCTAACTATATCATTCCCGGAATGCCGCTCAGACGTCATGAAATAGTAGGTGGGTCTCGGAAAAAAAACGCTACGCCCCCTGTTGTCCTAGCGGTGAATTGCTTTGCAACACCCATTAAGCAATGGAGAAGTCTGAAAGGTCCACATCTCCGTCGATACAACTGCGTGTCTGCGCATTGACGGAGTTGGACGACTATAAATTAGGCTTAAGCCACTCCCGAATGTAGTGCAAGAAGTAAAACATGGAAACGATCACGTAGACACTTGAGAGGCGGATTGGCTGGGCAGACCGGGAAGTGAGACCTGGCGAGATACAAAACATGGCAAAAGTAAAAACATGAACAATGAACATGAAAAATGAATCCTGGCACAAGAAACCGTTAAAACCCCCAGAGTGTCCTGGCAGAATGGCACAGCACACTGGTAACACAACAGTATCCCCCCCTATATACAAGCGCCACCTGGCGCTAAGGGACACCACAAAAACTATGAATACAGGAAAACTATGAAAATACATGAAACATCTAAAAAAAAATACTAAATCCACAAAACTAAGAAAAACATGAAACATCTAACAGTACTAAATACAAAAAACCACAAAACTAAGCACAAGAAACATAAACAAGAATACTAGGGTCTCTAACATAAGCTGGAACTAAGGCTTGGGGTGTGTGTGATAGAACTCACGAATCAAGGTTTTGTCTAATATATGTCTGGCCGGGACCCAGGAATGCTCTCCTGTGCCGTAACCTTCCCAATCCACAAGGTATTGATGGCCTCTGCCTCTGTGATGACAGTCCAGTAGCTTTTTGACAGTGTAGGCCTCTCCTCTGTCGATGAGCCGAGGAGGGGGCGGTGGTTCAGGGGGAGGCGACGGGTCTCTGGCGCGAGACATGGAAAACCGGGTGGAGTCTTCACATAGTGGAAGGAAGTTTGAGTTTGACGGCAGAGGGGCTGATGATTTTGAGGATTGGGAAGGGGCCCAGGAAGCATGGAGCCAGCTTGCGACTCTCCACACGGAGGGGGATGTCCTGGGCTGCCAGCCAGACTTTCTGGCCGACTTTGTAGCGGGGAGCAGGGCGCCGACACTTGTCCGCCGCGGTCTTCATCTGATCCCCGGACTTGATTAAGGCGCGACGTGCAGATTGCCACATCCGTTGACACCGATGGACGAATGCCTCAGCTGACGGCACCCCTGACCCCCACCTCCTGGCTGGGGAACAATGGGGGCTGGTACCCCAAGCAGCACTCGAAGGGGGAAAGGGCGGAGGCGGAGGCGGAGTGGGAGTTAACCGCATACTCGACCCATGGCAACAGAGAAGACCAGGATGTGGGACTGGCCGAGCACACACACCGGAGGACCATCTGAAGAGTCTGGTTGGCCTGCTCAGTCTGTCCATTAGTTTGTGGATGGTATCCAGAACTGAGGCTGAAGGATGTGCCAAGGGACTTGCAGAATGCTTTCCAGAAATTGGAGGTGAACTGGGGACCACGGTCAGACACTACATTGGTGGGGATGCCATGGGGACGGACGACATGCTGGATCAGTAGGTCGGCAGTGGACTTGGCAGTAGGGAGCTTGGGGAGGGGCACAAAGTGGACAGACTTAGATAAACGGTCAACAATAGTGAGGATAGTTGTGTGACTATGGGAGGGGGGGCAGGCCAGTGACAAAGTCCAGTTCATTGTGGGATCAGGGGCGGTGAGGGATGGGAAGGGTGCTGGAGGAGACCGGAGGGTTGTGCATGGGAGGGCTTGGCACGTGAACAGACTGAGCAGGCATTAACGAACTCCCGTATGTCCTTTGCCATTTTGGGCCACCAGAATCGTCGTCGGACAAAGTGTAGGGTCCGGTCGACCCCAGGATGGCAGGACAGGTTGGATGCGTGGCCCCATTGGAGGACTTCAGAGCGAGCAGCCGCAGGAACATACAGGCAGGTGGTGGGGCAGGCACTAGGTGTGGCTTCACCGTCCTGGGCATTGCGGACCAGCTCCTCAATCTTGAGGCACACGTTCACGAAACAGGCCATGGGAAGAATGGGGCTCGGCTCTCCCTTTGGCATTGAGGCGTCGAAAAATCTAGAGAGTGCGTCGGCCTTAGCATTCTTCGACCCCAGCCTGTAAGCCAGGGAGAAGTTAAACCGGTCGAAGAATAACGCCCACTTGGCTTGTCTGGGCGTGAGCCTCTTGGCGGAGCGGAGGTACTCCAGGTTCTTGTGGTCAGTCCAGACCATAAACGGAACCTGAGCCCCCTCAAGCCAATGTCTCCACTCCTCCAGGGCCAACTTCACAGCCAGCAGCTCCCGGTTCCCAACGTCGTAGTTGGACTCCGCAGGTGTCAAGCAGTGTGAGAAGAATGCACATAGGTGTACCTTCTGATCATCGCTGGATCTTTGTGAGAGGACCGCACCAACCCGAACATTGGAGGCGTCAACCTCCACAATGAACTGCTCGGCAGGGTCTGGGGTGATGAGGATGGGCGCGGTGATGAAGCGCATCTTCAGCTCACAGAAGGTCTTCTCAGCTTGCTGAGTCCAACAGTTTGGCTCTTTGATGAAGGTAAAAGCCGTTCGGGGAGCTGCGACGGTGCTGTAGTTCCTGATGAACCGGCGGTAGAAGTTTGTGAAACCTAGAAAGCTCTGCAGGGCCTTCCGATCCTTGAGAGCCGGCCATTCCACCACTGCCTTGACCTTCCCAGCGTCCATGCCCAGATGGTTAGGGGAGATGACATGACCTAGGAAAGTGGTGGTAGTGGTGCCGAACTCGCACTTCTCCACCTTGACAAATAGTCAGTTCTCCAGGAGTCAGCGGAGCACCTAGCGCACGTGTTCTACATGCTCCACCCTGTCCCAGGAGAAGATCAGGATATCATCAAGGTATACATAGACAAACCGCCCAATCAAGTCTCCCAGCAGATCATTCACTAAGTTCTGAAACACTGCGGGGACGTTGGTAAGGCCGAATGGAACCACCAGGTACTCCCAGTCGCCGCAAGGGGTGTGAAAAGCGGTCTTCCATTTGTCGCCATCTTTTATCCGCAACAGGTGGTAGGCGTTCTGCAGGGCCAGCTTGGTGAAGATGGCGGCCCCCTGAATGACGTCAAAGGTCGAGAACATCAGTGGGAGCGGGTAACGATTCCTGATCGTGATTTTGTTTAGGCTATGGTTATCGATGCAAGGGCAAAGGGTACCATCTTTCTTCTTGAAGAAGAAGAAGCCAGCCCCAGCTGGAGAGGAGGATGGACGGATGATGCCAGCTGCCAGGGACTCCTGGATGTATTTGTCCATAGCTTCCCTCTCAGGTCCGGACAAGGCAAAGACTCAGCCCCTAGGTGGCACCGTACCAGGCTGGAGCTCTATAGCACAGTCATACGGGCAGTGAGGGGGCAGGGACACCGCACGGGACTTGCTGAAGACGGGCGCAAGGTCATAGTAATCGAGTGGTATTCTGGTTAGGTCAGGCTTGCCTTCAGGAGCCGGTCTACCAACACGAACGGAAGGTCAGGAATGATGGAGGCAGTCGACTGAGCAGGTCGCCTTCCAATCCCTCACCTCATGACTAGACCAGTCAATCACCGGCCCATACTTAGTCAGCCAAGGGTGCCCCAGGATGACGGGAGAGCAGGGTGTGTCGATGACGAGCAGCTGGATTAGCTCGCGATGGTTGCCTGACACCAGCAGCTGGATAGGAAAGGTGCGGAAGCGCACCTCCGCCAGGGGTTGCCCACCCAGTCCCGAGATGGAAAGAGGGCTGGAGAGCTGGCAGAGGGGGACCCCCCAATTGGCGGCAGCTTTGGCGTCGATAAAGCTCTCCTCCACTCCTGAGTCGATGAGGGCAGAGGTCTTCCGGGAGCGCCCTTCCCAGGTCAGTGTCACAGGAACACAGGTCCAGCGGTAAGAGGAGACTTCGTTAGAAGATGCGCCCACTAGTGCTCCTCCAGTCACTGGTGGGCGGGCTCTGGAAAGCCTCCTCCGCTGGCACTTGTCAGGGGTCAGCTGGGACGCCTAATCGCCATGGGCGACGCCTCCTCAGGGGCGGACGCAGTGGCACCTTGAATCCAGCTGGTCGGGCGATGAGCAACTGGGGGCCATGATGAGTGCCCTTTCCTCCAGGTGGCTGTCAATCCGAATGGCCAGGTCTATGAGGGCCTCTGTATTTTATAGTCGGGGATCTATAGAACAGCAGCTGGTCTTTGACTGGTTCGGACAGCCCATGGAGGAAGACATCACAGAGTGCCTCCCTGCTCCATCCCGGCGTCCCCGCCACCGTCTGGAATTCGATGGCGTAGTCTGCCACAGACCTCCACCCCTGCAGCATCCTCAGCAGCTCTCGGCCAGCTGCTCTCCCCTGCTTGGTGCGGTCAAACACTCGGAGCAGTTCGTCAGCCAGCGCCCGGTAGGTGGAGATGCAGGGGAGCTGGGCCTGCCACGCCGCAGTTCCCCACAGGAGGGCCCACCCCTTCAGCTGTGACAGGACGAAGGCGTGCTTAACTGACTCGAGGCAAAGGTGGATGACTGGAGAGCGAAGAACATCTTGCAGGAGGTGAGGAAGGCCCTGCAGAATCCAGGTTCTCCACTGTACCTCTCCGGCGGTGGAAGGCGGAGCTCAGGGCTAAGGTAGGTGGAGACACCCATGGATCTAGCAGGCGGTGGCTGGGGAGATCCAGTTTGCATCACCGTCTCAGCTCCGGACTGGCGCACAGATACAGCCACAGGCTAAACAAAATTAGGGGGCAGAGCTGGGGAGCTGGACGCGACGGCAGGCTGGCTGGAATCCGCTCGGGAAAGGCCGGCTTGCAGGGTAGCCAGTGCAGCAGTCAGGTCTTGGAAACTCTAGGGAAGATGACCAATAAACAAAAACAAACGAAGACTGAAATGACCCAAGGCACATTCGATAAACAAAACGAGAGCTATGGCTAAGAAAACAAGCAAGGAGCACACTAGAAAACGCTACGGACGAATGGTAAACGCTATGGCTTGCAACACAATAAATGAGAGACTCTGTCTACTAGCCAACTCCAGCCTCTCCCCAGATATAGCAGCCAGAATCACAAGACAACAAGGATCACCTGAAGACTGACGGAGAAACGAGATTGCTTAATTACAAGGCACGAAAGACAAGAGAGCAATAGTGCGAGAAGTAAAACATGGAAACGATCACACAGACACTGGAGAGGCAGATTGGCTGGGCAGACCGGGAAGCGAGACCTGGCGAGATACAAAACATGGCAAAAGTAAAAACATGAACAACAAGTGGTGCCAGGCACAACAAACCCTGCCCCTCGCACGTACTTTGACCTACTTTTTCGAAGTTCAATAGGCATCTATTCTGGGTCAATGGCAATCTCTGAACCGAATTTGGGGTGAATCTGGCCATTAGTTTTGCTGCTAAAGTGTTAACAAATAAACACAGAAACAAATGCACAAACACACAAACACACAAACAAACACACAAACAAACCAAACCAAAAACAATACCCCTTGCCCTCGCCCTTCGGGTGGGGCGGGGAAATGAACATGAAAAATGAATCCTGGCACAAGAAACTGTAAAAACCCCCACAGTGTCCTGGCAGAACGGCACAGGACACTGGAAACACAACATTAGTAGCAGCCAGCAGATTGGAAGAAAAAGAAAAAGAGAAAAAATAGAGTGACTGTGTGTGTGTTTTCTTCCTTATCTGTTGATTTTTGCACGTGTGTGTGTGTCCGTGTTTAATCTGACTAGTTTTCCAGAGTAGAGGACTTTGAGTGGATTGGTGGGAGGGGAGGGGAGGGGAGCGGAAAGAAAGAAATGTATATGCATGTTTGTAGCCCCCGGAAGAAGTCAGGCGGCTACTATGGAATCATGCTTGTCGTCTCTCTGACGCGTCCGTGTCCGTAGACACTTCCTTGTGGATGCTGCACAGGCTGTAATTTTTGACCAATTACTTTCATATTTGGTGTAGACATGTGTTATACTTCACACATAACACTGATCGATTTTGGTTGCCATGGCAACAGTATTGGCCGAATAATACACAAATTTGTGGTAAAACATAGAGATTTCCTTGTAGATGCAGTACAGCGTGCATTTTTTGACTGATTACTTTCATATTTGGTATGGATGTGTGTTATACTTCATTTATGACACCTATCCATTTTGGTTGCCATGGCAACAGCATTGGCTGAATAATGCACAACTTTGTGCTGAAACAGACACTTCTTGCAGACGCTGTACAGGCTGTAATTTTTGACCGATTGCTTTCATACTTGGTATGGACATGTTTTATACTTAAGTTATGACACCTATCGATTTTGGTTGCCATGGCAACAATATTGGCTGAATGATGCGCAAAGAAGGGGAGAAGCGGGCTTTTGGGGGCTACACCCATGTGGTCGCGGCCGACTGGACTGTCTAGTTTATATAGTATTTTATAGTATTATTGTGAGCATATCTATACAAATAATGATAATAATAATAACAATAATAATTATAATGAAACATGCATATTTTAACATTATATAGTTATATATTTATACACTGACAAGCCACTGCATCAGAACCACATGCTTCCTTTCATAGCTCTCTCATGCTGAAGAAAAAAAAGCTCCATCAAACTGATATCACGTTAAAATTCTGAAACCTAGGGTTTCCCATCTGAGCAATACATTCACTCCACCAGCCTTTCAACTCTCCATCGTGCACACTATAAACGGAATTTAAGAAAAGAAAACAACAAACAAAAAAGAAGTAAAACAGAAATTCTCCCCATTTCCAAATATGATAGTTTCCCATTATATCAAAAGAACAAAGACAAGGGAAATTATTTTACAGTTGTCAGGTACTAATCAATCAAATAGAATGTAACAAAATTAAAACAGAATTTGTGGCTAGGTTAGGCTTCAAAAGAGAGAACAGTGTATATAATTATTGTGTGTGTGTGTGTATTTCATCTAAACAAGTGTTTAATCAGTAAGTTGGAAATAATTTTGTCATAATATTCTGTGTTGGAAATCAGGCAATTACGGAAGTTTGTTTCTTGATGAATGTCGACCAGATTTACAGTTTTGAGAATTGTCTTCTGGGCAACAGCTATGGCGGTGAGGAGTGTGCTAGAACAATGCTTGCATGGTATTATTACTGATATACCTCCAAAAATGCAAAGCTGGGGAGATAAAGGGATGTGGTAGCCCAGTAAGTGAGATGAGAGATCTTTGATTTTGACCCAAAAATGCCTGACTGGCGTGCAATGCCAGAGAGCATGCATTTAATTATCAGCTGCGTTTTGTGCACATTTATTCGTAAAATTACAGTACAATGTTAAGAATACAAGAGAGCAATACAATATGATACAGTAGATAGACTTACAACAAAAACAGAGTTCACCAAAAAAAAAAAAAAGTTAAAAAGTAATGTTAAATAGACAAACTTGAGTACAGTTATAGCCGCATTGTCTGGCATCAGGTGTGATAATTTTAACAGGTACACATGTGGTATATAGATCATTAATCTCTGCCGAATTCAAAATAAAAAAAAGCTCATTATCTCTGATCAAGTACAGTTCTCTTTTAACATATCCAGTACATTCTAAATTGTCATTACTGGACGATAATCTAATTATTTTGTTTTTAATGT
Source organism: Gymnothorax javanicus (assembly GCA_029692085.1). NCBI lineage: Eukaryota > Metazoa > Chordata > Actinopteri > Anguilliformes > Muraenidae > Gymnothorax > Gymnothorax javanicus. Next base: position 22,668,762 of record CM056199.1, read on the forward strand.
GCAAGTGACCGTTTTCAAGTATTCTTCCGTCATCTCCTAGCTTATACAAAATATGCCATCAGTTGTGACCGACTGAAGTATCAGATGAGTGACAAAACTTTTCACATAGAGAGATTGTAGAAAAAATGACATCACCAATCAATCAATCAATCAATCAATCAATCAATTTGGGATGACATCATCAATCAATAAATAATTTATCAATAGCTATGAGTTATTATTGAGTTTTCCACAGTATTATACAGCATTATCAAATCATCAATCTCATTATCATGTATGCAGCATTTATACACTGAGTTAATATTCCTATAATTATACATGCTTATTCTTTTTATTAGTTCTAATTGTAGTATTATTTTTTATGAATTAGAATATGATGAGTATGTTTGTAAAACTAAGATTAGACTGTAAGAGGAGCACGATCTTTTTTCTGCTCTGTCCTGTTCCTGCTTCTCAGGACATGGGCTGTGTTTGGGACCGGAGACCAGGATGTGTGTGTGTCATTACATAGGAAACTGTACCACTTAGCAGAACACACTTTAATCATTTATCTGTCTCTGTAAACTTGCCACAACGATGACAGAATGGTAAGATTATGTACACATTGAGACTGCTTACTTTTGTAGAATTAGTTTGGGAGTGTATTCATTTAAAATGCTTATTCCTGTGATACTGATCATAAAGTGTATATTCTTGTAGTGGTGATTGCCAATTACCCTGATCATGTCACGTATATGGGGTGTTTATTCCACTATTGTCGTCTGGTACACCATCCATTGCGGAGATGGCCAAGCTAATTCGAGATTAATAAATCAGTCTGAATCTAAATGAGACCCTGGTCAGGGTCAACTTGACCCAAGGTAAGGATACATCTGTAAGAACTAAGATAAATTTTGTCTGTCTCTGTGATATCACCATGTTCTTGGACACATGCCTTAGAAGGCGATGGAATAAAAACCACTGTGATATTGTTTGTACTTCCTTGTGATGTAATTGTTGGGTTATGTTTACCATTGTGTGTGTGTGTGCTGCATTTATAATCTTACAGTTAGTACGCTTAGCTTATCATTCTTATGTGTGTGTTAGAATTGATATTAGCCTGCAAGAGAAGCTTGATCTTTTTTCCTTTTCGCTGAAATTACAGGCCTGCCTTGATATGTGAAGACCCTTGCAGCCCTGGCTTGGAATGTGAAAACATTTAACTATATACGGAGATAGTTTTTGATCAACTCCTCAGGGAGGGCAAGGTCATCTGTTACGGGGGGACCAGTGTGTCTGTGATGTTTACTGATACGTGTCCCTAGATAGAAAACTGCCCCACATGGCAGGATATAGTTTAGTTGCATATCGACTCTTGGAGCCCTGTCCTAAAGGATGACCTGTGTTAGAGAAACAAGTCTTTGAAAGTGAATTCTGACATGTCGAAATATATACATTGTTCTAGCAGAATTTGATAATCTGGTCGTCTGCTTGTTAGTTATGACATGTCACGTATGCAGAATGTTGAACCTGCCATGAGAACTGACACCCTGCACACCATCTGTTTTGCATTTTGCCATGCCAAACTGAGAACACTAAATTTGTCTGAACCAAAAAGGGACTTAATTCCAATCTTAGGTCAGGATGCATCTGTAAGAAGCTCATTTTAATTCAGCGGAGTAGTCTGACTCCCTAACTTCCACTGAACTTCTGGAAATTACATGACGTAAATCTATTGAAAACATTTTTCTGTGCTCCCTTGTCACATGAATTTTTTGCTATAAGTACTGAACAGGAGAAAAGATGTTCAGTTTTGTTTTGCGCAAAGGAAATGAATAAAATAAATAGATACAATAAAAAAATCTTAAATGTAGCGGTTTCTGAGCTGTCATATGTGACATAAAATAGACTTGAAGCAGACAGTGGCAGTTGGTGTCATGAAATCTGGAGAAGAATGACCAAAGCCTAAAATGTACCACTTGTGTAATTTTGCACAGCAATCAAGAATGACCAGTTTAAGTTGAGCACTTGGTATTAATGCTTTCTTGTATGGATTTTTTTCGTTCATGTTTTGCAGAAAGGTCATGGAAAAAAGTTGTGCAAAACCAAAATGCCAACCTTATGCACTGTCATTGTCTTGTAACTGACAAGATCCGATTTAAAAGCAACTGTTTCTAAAGATTTTTGGGGGGGGGATTTTCACCTTTATTTGACAGTCACACACTAGAGAAAGACAGGAAAGTTTTGGGGAGAAGAATGGGGAAGACACGCAGCAAATGACCCGAGCCAGGACCGAGCCGGGTCGCCGCGGGAAGGCCACAGCCTCCTCGGTGCGCGCGCCTAGATCGATGTGCCACCGGGGCGCCCCAAAAGCAACTGTTTCTAAACTCTGGAACCACTACTAGTGCTTTTGGCTGGATCTCAGGACAGGGCAACTTAATTTCCAAAGGGCTGTTTTTGGAAGACCATTTTGTGACGTACCTACTGATCTCTCACTTGTATTATGGCTAACTAGTCAGGAATGAAAATACTGGGGGCTAATGCTGAATTGCATGGCTTCTACATCTAAGGCTGACTTGATGATTGTGTTACAGTGGGGTGCAAAAATTTGGGCACCCCTGGTTTTAATGTCTGTTACAATTAATATCCAAGTGATTGTAGCATTTAGTGTTCAGGTTTGCTTTCAAAGTTAAACATGACACCTTTCTGCAAATTTAAAAGCAAGGTTTCTTTTTATTTTAATTTTTCTGAGTTTTTAAATGATAAGAAAGGAAAAAGGGCTCCGTGAAAAAGTTTGGGAACCCTTTCGAATTATTCTTTGTGACCTTTTAAGAAGATGATTCCTAAGGCTCAGACACAGGTGATTTACTCATTAGGGCTTCAATGAGTCAGGTGAATATAATTCCAGGGTTGAACTATATATTCTGAAGTAACCCTATGCCTCCTAAAGCATCCTACTGTGGTGGCAGTTGTGTCTGGTGTTAAAAACCATGCATTCCTCTAAACAGTTGTCCAAGGATGTCAAAATCAAGATAATTCACTTCGACCAACAAGGAGAGGACTACAAAAAACTCTTGCAACATTTCAAACTACCCATTTCTACTGTCAGAAACATTGCAAGAAAATGGAAAATAAATGGAACAATTGAAGTCAAGGCAAGATCTGGAAGACCAAGAAAAATTTCAGATAGAATGGCCTGAGATCTCATGAGAAGTGCTCAGAAGAACCCACACATCCACACATCAATGCAAAAGAGCTGCAAAAAAAGAGTAGCAGACACAGGTCTAGTTGTTCACAGGACAACAATACAGCGTAACTTAAACAACAAAGACCTACATGGCAGAGTTGCAAGAAAGAAGCCTTTTCTACGACCTCAACACAAAATTAAGCGTCTGAAGCATGCAAAAGAGGAACTTGAGAAACCTCAAGCCTATTGGAACAATGTGCTTTGGACTGACGAAACCAAAATTGAACTGTTTGGCCACAACCAAAGATGGTATGTTTGGAGAAAAAAGGGTGAAGCATTTGTAAGGAAGAACATGTCGCCAACTGTTCAGTATGGAGGTGGATCCATTATACTTTAGGGTTGTGGAGCAGCTGGGGGCGCAGGCAATATTGTGTGGGTGGAAGGAAGAATGGATTCCACCAAATATCAAGACATTTTAAAGGCTAATGTTCAAAGCTCACTCCAGAAATTGAATATGAAGAGACGATGGGTATTCCAGCAAGACAATGACCCAAAGCATACCTCAAAATCCAACATTAAGTACCTCCAGGAAAGACGGATGAAGGTTTTGGAATGGCCATCACAGTCCCCACACTTGAATATTATTGAAAATCTGTAGAGAGACCTCAAACATGCCGTGCATGCAAGAAGACCAAAGAATATTTGTGAGCTAGAGGTGTTCTGTCAGGAAGAATGGGGGAAAATTCCAAAGACAAGAATTGAAGGACTCTTAGCTGGCTACAGGAAGTGTTTGCAAGATGTTATAGCTGCCCGAGGAGGAGTTACAAAGTACTAGCTGACAGGGTTCCCAAACTTTTGCATAAGGCCTTTTTTCTTGTTTTATTATTTTGAAACTGTAAAAAGTTAAAAATAAAAATTATTCTTGCTTTAAAATGTGACGAAATGTGTCATGTTTAACTTTGTAGCATTTAGTTTTCAGGTTCGCTTTCAATCACTTGGAGATTAATTGTAACAGACATTTAAACCAGGGGTGCCCAGATTTTTGCACCCCACTGTACACCTGGAGCAAATAAATAGCTTGAGTTGGTACAATAAACTGTTGGCGTTTGCCAATGAAAGGTATCAGTAAATTCAGATTTACCATCAGAAACCAGATCATGTGGCCATAAGTCAAAATGTATAAAAGTGCCACCTTTCTTCAAAGGTACAGTCTTCAAACTGAAATGATTGGGTGCAACTCCAGACAAAATACTGGAACTGGTGTGGACTAATGAATAGAAAAACAAAAGTGTACATCTAAGTCCAGTCAAAATTATACGCAAAATAAAAGAAATCTCCTACACATTCAAGGGCAAGTAACATAACTGGAGAATTTTACATGAAATTGGCATTTGCTTTAAAATTCCTTTTCTTAACTATCCTTGGATGAAGGGCCTACACTTGTCATGAAAATCAAAAATGTATAAACCCAGCTTTCCTAAAGTGGGCGTGCCACGCCAGATTCAACAAATGCTCTTCAACCAGATTTTCTTCAAAGGTGACAGTCTTCAAACAGAAAAATGATTGGTAAAATGCATTTCATGACAAAATACTGGATAAGTAACTGTGGACTAAAATGAATGGTGAAAAACAGAAATTTCATGATCTAAGTTGATAAAAAATTATGGGTAAAAAGGTTTAAAAGTTGAAATGTTGTGTTGAGTTAAAAGGGCAAGGTTAAAACAAGTAAGAGAATGTTTAAAAACATCATAAAAAAGACCCCTACAATTTTGTTTTATATGCTTTTTATTAGCTGTTTATAGCCTAAATTCAAGATGAAGGAATTCAATAGATTGCAGAGGCTGAAACCGCAGAATAAATACCGGTCAATGTTAAAACATCCATGTGCTCTCTGCCCTTACACAGTGGGGTCATGTAAATTTTCCTCAACAGCAATTTTTCTTCACCATGATAGTTAAGAGTGTAGTGTGCCCGCCAATTAAGGGTTGGGTGAGTCAAATGATGTTTCAACTCAGATTGGGCGATAAGTTATTGTCATGGTATGGCGTCCGTCGTCCGGAACATTTTTATATTTTTTTTTAGCCTGATGAATTTTTCTTAAATTTGCAATAACATACTACCAGACCATATCTCCAGATGTTTTTCTCGGATTTTTGTTTGAATCATTTTTTGTCCGTGTTATGGGATAAATTTTGGCTGCAATGTTAAAGATAGGACTGAGAAATTTTAAAAATAATTTCAAAAAACTCCGGGATACATTTTTTTTTCTAAATCAGGCAATCAACTTACCTTTAAATCAATGTACATGTTGTGTTGATTTAAAATTGAATTTACAGAAGTGGTTCAAAAAGGTGCTGTATGTTTATGAAAAGTTATGATGGCCCCCTACAAAATGGTTTTATAGATAGTTTATTAAGTTTGTTTATCGACATATAATTTGACCAATATATTGGAGGAATACAATTGACCTCAGATGACTTTGAAAGGTCAAATAAAGGTCAGGGAATATATTAACAATGTTAAAAGATGACTTTAAATTTCAAAAAATTATTTCTCAAAAACTGTCTGATAACTTTTTTCTAAATCTGGAAATCAACTCACCTTGGTACACTTTATGTACAGTGTAAGAGTGCCATTCTGATTGAAACAGTTAAAAATGTAAGGGCCCTCATGGGCAACTTTCTTCAAAATGATGTTTAAGTAATCGTTTTAATCAAATGATGTTTTTTCATGGTGTGGGTCCGTGCGTCCGGAACATTTTTTATCTTTTTTTAGCCTGACGACCATATCTCCAGATGTTTTTCTCGGATTTTTTTTGAATCAATAGGACTGGGTCTACTGGGGATACATTTTTTTCTAAATCAGGCAATACTTACCTTTAACATTGGGTCTTATGGAGGATGGGCCAGATCACCTGTGGCCAAAAATAAATGGTTGCAGATAGAGATTCAGTTTAAAGTTATTACTTTGACTCGAGGTCATAACAATGTTAAAAGGAAAATTTCAAAAATTATTTCTCAAAAAATATATGACCTATATTTTGGCCATTCTGATTTTAAAGTTGACTTTAACATTGGGTCAGATGACCTGTGGAAAATAAATGGTTGAAAGGTTTGTATTATTGACAAACCTATATTTTTGTTTAAAGTTGACCTCAGATGACCTTGAAAAAATGTCAACAATTTTTCAAAGGTTTCTAGGCTTGAAAATATTGAAGATTGGGAACATATGTGCATTGAACACTTATAGGAAGTCATGTATGAACTTTCATTTGGTGGCCTTGAACTTGACCTTCGGCAACCTTCGAAGGTCAAACTTCACATAGTGAAATTTCAATGACTTCTATCACCAAAACTATTACAGATAGAGCTTAGGTTTGTATTGCGGGCATATAGGAAGTCATGAATGAAGTTTCATTTGGTGACATTGAACTTGACCCTCAGTGACTTTGAATGCCCAGATTTCACAGTGAAATTTCAATAACTTATATCAGCAAAATGGTTACAGATAGTTTCAGTTTGTATTGGAGATGTATGGGAAGTCATACATGAACTTTCATTTGGAGGCCTTGAACTTGACCTTCGAAGGTCAAACTTCACATAGTGAAATTTCAATGACTTCTATCACCAAAACTATTACAGATATAGCTTAGGTTTGTATTGTGGCCATGTAGGAAGTCATGTATGAAGTTTCATTGGGTGATCTTGAACTTGACCTTCAGTGACCTTGAACGGCCAAACTATACAGTGAAATTTCAATGGCTTATATCAGCAAAATTGTTACAGATTGAGTGTAGGTTTGTATTGGAGAAGAATAGAAAGTCATGTATGAACTTTCATTTGGTGACCTTCATATTGACCTTCGAAGGTCTAACTTGACCTAAAGAAAGTTCAATGACTTCTATCACTGAAAAGGTCACAGATGGGACCTAGGTTTGTGTTACTGACAAAGGAAGTCACATATGAACTTTCATTTGGTGACATTCAGCTTGACTGTTGATGACATTTGAAGGTCAAACTTGATATAATACAATTACAATGACTTGTCTTGCCAAAACAGTCACAGATGGAGTCTAGGTTTTTATTACAGACATATAGGAAGTCATAATTGAACTTTCATTTGGTGACATTCAACTTGACTGTCAGTGACCTTTGAGGGTCAAATTCGGCAGTGAAATTACAATGACTTGTATCACCAAAATGGTCACAGATTGAGCCAAGGTTTGTATAGAGACATTTAGAAAGTCATACATGAAGTCCATTTGCTTACCACAACTTGACATTCTGTAACCTTTAACCCATTTAAACCGGGACAGCATGTACGCATTTTAAGAAGCCGACAAAGATATGCGCGTAATTTTGAAAGTACCGTAATTACTGTAAGTTTTGCGCAATAGAAAAAAATTCCAACTGTTCCTGAAAGCTGAGAAGCTGTGCTTCGGCATAAATACAGGTTGCAATGGTAAACATGGCAGCATGATTCTCTGCTGGGATTTTTGCATTAGGCCTTAAAGGGTTAAAGTTCACAATTGACATATTGAATACATAGTGACATATTTTAATGACTTGTACCACCAAAACTGCTTCAGAGCTTAGGATTGTATAAAAGAAGGTCTTATAAATGTATGTGAACTTTTATTTAGCGACCTTGACATTGATTTTCATTGATTCAAATGTCAAACTTCACATGAAATTTTCATAACTTGTTTCATCGCTGTAAGACTGCTTGCCGGTAAGCTACAGGACCCTTGGTCCTATTTTTGTTGTTGTTCTTCTTCTTCTTTTTGGGGTTTAATGGCGGTTTACATACTTAAGGTGTATCACCACCAACTACTGGTTCTATAATCTCACATGTAACTTGAAGTTAACAAAAAAAAAAAAAAAAAAAACTAATAATAGTTCCCAGTCCGCAATTCTCAATTAATTACATCTAAACATATAGCTGAACTATTCAGTTGGTATCTGGCCTCCACTCCCACCAAACCCTTCTTCTAAAATCTCCTGAATGTCTTCTCCCTTCACATCCGTAACCCCAAGAAACTCCCTGGCTGCACGCACCACCATTTTAATCCTCTCCGTCTTTGATTCAATCTTGCTCGCACAATTAGTAACCGTTGCCACGAAGGCTAAAAACCTCCTTTTGTCCACACTGACACAGTCACGATCACGATCACATCTTGGTTCTTTTGGTACTGTCTCCTCAGACTCAGTAATCCTCTCCACCCTCTTAACAGCCTCAGCATATGAACATCCCTTTTCTGCTCTCATCTTATTAACTTTTCCTTCCTTAAATTGTTTGGTAAATTGTCGCGGTCCCATGTCATGATTGCCCTCTCAATGCAAGCACTTTGCCATCTCTCTACCAATTTTACAAATCTCAACCCCGCAATCCTCCTTACCACACCTCCCACACCGTTTGACTTTTCTACAGACCGCAGCAACATGGCCGTATTCCTGACAGCAATAACATCGAAGGGGAGCTCTCTCATATGGCCTCACCCTGTAACTAACATAATTCAGATACACTCTTTCTGGTGAATTTCCTTCAATGATGTTTTTGTGGAGAACTACGTTACTTAAGGGCGCCGGTGTACTCGCTGCATGGTAAAATGTATGCGTACACGGTGTGCTGTGCCTGTCTGTATACTAGCTGCAGCAACGGTTGTTCGGCGACGCAGTCAAAATGCTGAACGCCTCCGCTAGGGGCAGACCGCAGCACTCGGAAACAGAGGTCACGAAAGCGAAGAAGGCGGTTCACGGTTCTCGTTCACGGTCTCTAGGGGTCTACTTCGCATGAGCGCCTCTAGTGATCATGTCATTATTGCACCTCGCGCACGCGTCACTTTACCTCGCGTCGAAGTGAGCGGACTACGCGCCAAATGACCGCTAAATACGCATGGCAGCCATGATGCGTATACGGTCGCGTTCTGTGCAGCAAGTGTACTCCGGCCCTAAGAGTTACCCGGTATTTCCGAGCAGTGTTATCAAAGCTAATGACATGTTAGCCTCCTAGCCAGTCACGTAGGAGGTAATGCCACAGTCAGCAACAACGGGAACGCCCACAAACGTCACATACGGTTAGAGCTGAGGGGAAAACAATCCTCCCCGTCCGCTATACTGTAAAAACGTGGAATTTAAACTTGTTTTGCTAACGCTAACAAGTTGTCATGATGTACTTTGAGTCGCTATCGCCTGCTGACAAGGATTGATATATTAAAAAAGTTAAATACACTGGGGTTGGATTGTTGTCCATATGTTTTTAAAGACTGGGCGAATGATCTGACTCAGTGGCCTGAAATTAAATGAAATGCAGACATGCACGTTTTGTTGTTGGGTCCCATAACTGTCAAACTCGTCATCTCTTCTGATAGCTTGAAGCCGTTTTGTCCTCCTTTGTGGTTCTGTTTTATTATTTGGTAAAATGTAAAACTTTAATTGGTGATTGTTTTGTTTATTTGCGGTGCAAAAGGGCACACAGCAACTCTTCGGCATTATGGCTAATGGCAGAAACCGGTTTATTTTCCCCCTTGGCTCTACTGGATGTGACTTTTGTGGGCTCTATAATATGCCTTGTCAAATAAACAATGTTAACACGTTACCCCGTCATTGTAAGGGCAAAAGTACCACACACAACCTTCACTTTTTAGGGGTTTTTCTTGGCTAGAACGATTTTAAAAGGGGGCACAAATATTTTTTGGGGGGTTCAATGAGTGAGAAGGGGGTTTAGATTCATGGGGGAACGATTTTTAAAAGAAGGGGCAGATGTGGCGCGAGGAAAAAAAATCTTACGGCTATTCCCGTTTTCACATCTTTACTCTTCTCTCGCAACAGTAGCTCTGTTTCCTCTCTCTTCCACTTTTATGTCCTCTTTCCCCCCCTCCATCAATTAAAGGGGACCTATTATGCTGATCCTTCTTTTAATAGATATTAGTAATGTTATAATGTTGGTTGTCCATGCTCAACCTCTAAAAAGTTTCTAAACATAAGATACAGGGGTTTTGCCGAAATCCAAGAACGTGATTTCGTGAGCGTGATTTCCTCTCTGAACAGCTCCTCCTGAGATCTTCACGAGATCTGGGCAAAACCTGACGTCAGGTTGTGCCGTCCAATTAGTACATACCTAGCCAGAGCCAATCACTGCGCTGGACCTGCCCACACCGGAAACTATTCTAGCAGGCACTAACAACGGCAGATCATACTATGCCTTAGTAGCATCTACACTTTCGGAAATACAAAAGAAGAACCGCAGATCATTTGAGGTGCAATTTTGTCAGTATCTCTCCCAAAGCTGCTCGTCCGTTTACTTTTGGATGCGAAGAAAAACAAATATTTCTCTTCCAAAAGACGATGCCTCCAGAAATCAGTGGATAGCTTTTTTCGTTTGCTGGCAGCAAACAGCCACGGCCAAAGGGAACGTTAACTGATTGTGCTCAGCATTTCACTAAAGACAGCTTTGTTAATAAAGGATAATTCGACACAGGATAAGCATTTCAGCTGCTTCTCAAACCTGAAGCAGTTGCATCGATCAAGCGCTCGGAGCCACAAGCTGTAAGTAACGATATAACAGCAAATAATGTTAAGTGAAGCTAACGTGTTACGGGTGGCAAGCAGGACCGCTAGCAATAGTTAGCACTAACAACTGGCCTCAAACGCAGGCTTTGTAAAATATCTGAAGATAAAGCCTGTATCGGTCGCGACTGTCCATGACTCACAGACACAGAAGCTGTAAGTTGCTTTTACTGCATAAGCCAACCTGACGTGTTAGCCAGTTGATTGTGGCTGTAGCACAGCGGCTAACGTAGCCAAGTTAGTTACTGTTGCTAATGTTTGTGTCCTAAATATGCAAGAGTGATATCAGGGCAAATTCTACAGAAGGTGTGTGAACATAAACCTCATTTGAAGCTAACTTTTAATACTTGTTTGTAATTTGGATGCTTGGTACAACTGTTCACAGTAACAGAACTTGCTGTCTGTAAAACCTGTATTGCAAGGGTTTGTCTCTGTGGTTATGACCACTCGGTTACCAGCTACTGCATGTTAGTTTGCGTGCCGTGCTAATTAAAAATGCTCCTGGTTAACTTATATGCAGCAATTCTGATCGGTATGCTTGTGTTACTTTGGTAAGCATCAATGTGGCAGTTTCATCATAACGTTGCCCAATTGTAGCCACTACAGTTAGTGATCGCTTCACTTATCCATGACCGGGATCAGCCGGATACTTCACAAATGTCTGAGCAAGCTCTCTGGTGCTACCGTGAAAGCAATGCAAAACGCAGAAGCTCTATCGGTTTACAAATGATTTCTCTGCACTACCTTGACATAATTTCATCCCCCTTTAGAAATTATTGTGGCTAATAAAAAGTCGAAAAAGGCGGAGATTAAATAGGTAATAGGTGGAGTGTTGCTATAGGACAATGAACCAATCAGAAAGTAATAATGTTGGATAAGGTGGGAAGAGTCACGTTTAATCCCACCTAGAGGAACGTGCCAAAAGGGTAATAAATACGAGGGTTCGGACAGTCAGTGGTCAGTCTGTGTCGGGTGATTGAAGAAGAATGAATGCTATGTGGTTTGCGCAGACCAGCCTGGGTTTTGTATTTCACTTTGAGCGACTTGCGATAAACCCAATCGCATCAGACTCTGGAGAATGTGTCCATTCCTTGAAGGTAGATTTACAAGGATTAGGAAAACACTTGGTCCACAAGTGTTTTCTCCCACACTCGTTGTTATATTTATTTATTATTTAGAAGTCAACCAGGGGTAACTCATTTTTATCAAGGAAACAATCTCTGGTAGCAGTTATAAGATAAGATTTGGATCAGAATAATTCAAACTTACACATCCCACCAATATATACTCTGTTGGTGAGAATTATTCTGAAATATTGATTATAATTTCATTTGGCTTGTGTTTTCATTGTAAACATTCCATAAGGTGGTGCCATATCCCCATGCTTTGACAGTGAGATCACTATTTTGAATTTTCCCTCACCTAAAAAACTTTGTGGCACAATAAGAACTACGCAGGCTACAGATAACTTCCATGCAAAACAACTTTACTGTAAAATTTTCGACACAAGAACATTTTAACAATACAGAAAAATATATAAAAATATAAAATAAGAATAAAAAAATATATATGTATATAAAAAATATAAATGAAACTAGAATAGAAATTAGGACATGATAAAAATGTGAATGCAAAATTCTACTACCCTACCTGGTGTTTGTACATCTGAACTACTTTACAAACAGAAGCTCAGCTAGTTGACTTGAATCCACATCAGAACAGATACCGCGGCAAATGTCTTCAGTCCAGTCGGGCGGCGCTGCGGTTGGCCCTTTCGTATACGGTCGTCATGTTCCCAAAAGGTCGTCATGCTCTCAGAGATATAAAAAAACTAGAGTGGACAACGTCATTGGCTGGACCAAAGTGAACACGGCAGAATTGCTCTGCCATCTTGTGTATGTATAAATGTCCAATGAGGCACATGTAGCCTAAACAGTACACATGGGTGTTGACAAATTATTTTTTGGGCGGGGGACTTGTTTTCCGTGTTCTTTTTTATCTTTTCCCACTTAAAAAAGAACACGAATAAAGAATTGTAAATCAACAATATTTACGCTCCATTATTTGGCAAAGCTAAAGAATAAGCTCTGCGATTGCCTTACCTTTATATTATCGCTCAGTTACCCGGCGTTTTCGTTTCGTTCAAAGAAAAAAGCGTTAGCATCCAGCTGTGCCTGTGAGTCTGACTCAGGTCTATACCTGGAAGAAACTAGTCGTTACGTGCATAAATGAATTTATGCTTTGTGTATTACGATCGGAACAACTTCATTCTGAAGTGTTCATAGGCTACCTTCTTGTTGTCTTCATTTAATCCGTCTTTGCCCAGATACAATGGATAACAGGATGATTTTGTGTGTTAATAAATAAACAAATAAACTGAAGCCTTTTTTGCCAGGTAATTTAACTGGCACCTTTTTGTCAGTTATTTTAACTGTAATTTTACAATAAGTTTACCACAGAGTTCAGTGCATGTTCAGTGTAAACCACGGTTAAATGCGCGAAGGACTCCTCTTACAGTCAAAATGACAAGGAGACAATGCGTTAATTTAAAGGTTAAATTCAGTCAGTTTATAACAGTGTAGAAAAGCCGAACTTCATTTCGTTGCTCTGTTGCGACTCATGTATGTGCATGGTGCGAACCAGCTTGCCTGGTATAGGCCTACGAAGTGCTTTTGAATGGAAATGCATTGTGACGGGACTAGCCATTTTGTCCGATGTAAGCGAAAATCCGTCATATAAAATCCGATATATTCGATGTTTATTTAATGGAAAAAGATTACAGAATTTTTATTTATTTATCAGGGACAGTGTGAAAAAAACATTAAGCTCAGTAGAGTAGATGTTCCAGATTCTATCTTCTTTAGCTAATTTCCATCTGTTGTCGACAATACTCATTCAATAACAGCTTCCATCACATACATTCATTATTGTTGCCTACATTCAGAAATTAAGTGCAACACACACACACACACACACACACACACACACACACACAAATATACATACATACAACCCCAAATAGTTGGGACAAAGAGTAAGTTGTGAATAAAATCAAAATGCAATGACTTTCAAATCACACCAGCCAGTATTTTATTCACAATATAACAAAGATAACATCGAAAATGTTGAAACTGAGAAATTTTACAATTTTATCTACAAAATGAGCTCATTTCAAATTTGATGGCTGCTACAGGTGTCAAAAAAGTTGGGACAGGGGCCTGTTTACCATGGTGTAGCATCCCCTCTTCTTTTTGACACAGAGTGGAGGCATCTGGACATTGAGGAGACAATTTTCTTGAATTTAGCCATTGGAATTTGATCCCACTCTTGTTTGATACAGGCTTCCAGCCGCTAGAGAGTTTTGGGTCTCCTTTGACGGACTTTTTGTTTAATTATGCACCAAATGTTCTCAATCGGTGAAAGATCAGGACTGCAGGCAGGCCAGTTCAGCACACAGACTCTTCTGCTACGAAGCCATGCTGTTGTAATAGCTACAGTATGTGTTTTTGCATTGTCCTGCTGAAATACACAAGGCCTTCCCTAGAAGAGATGTCATCTGGAGGGGAGCATATGTTACTCTAAAACCTTTATATACCTTTCAGCATTCATGGTGCTTTTTAAAACATGTAAGAGTCCCACATCATATACACTAATGCATCCCCATACCATCAGAGATGCTGGCTTTTGAACTGAACGCTGATAACAGGGGGGGTGGTCTTTCTCCTCTTTAGCCCGGAGGACACAAGGCCCATGATTTCCAACAAGAATGTCACATTTGGACTCGTCTGACCACAGGACACTTTGCCACTTTGCTACAGTCCATTTTAAATGAGCCTTGGCCCACAGAACATGGCGGCACTTCTGGATCATGCTCAACAATGGCTTCCTTTTTGCATGATAGAGTTTTAGGTGGCGTCTGTGGATGGCACGGCGGACTGTGTTTACAGACAGTGGTTTCTTGAAGTATTCCTGGGCCCATTTAGTAATGTCAATGACGGAATCATGCCGGTGAGTGATGCAGTGGCGTCTGAGGGCCTGAAGATCACGGGCATCCAGTAAAGGTCTTCAGCCTTGTCCCTTATGCACAGAGATGTTTCCAGTTTCTCTGAATCTTTTAATGATTTTATGCACTGTCGATGATGAGACCATCAAAGCCTTTGCAATTTGACGTTGAGGAACATTGTTTTTAAAGTATTCCACAATTTTTTTTTACGCAAGCCTTCACAGGTTGGAGAGCCTCTGGCCATCTTTACTTCTGAGAGACTCAGCCTCTCTAAGACACCCCTTTTATAGCCAATCATGTTACACACCTGATGCCTGTTAACTTAATTACTTGCTAAATGTTCTTTCGGCTGATTCTCTAATATATTAATTGCTTTTTCAGCCCTTTTTTGCCTGTGTCCCAACTTTTTTGAGACCTGTTGCAGCCAGAAAATTTGAAATAAGCTAATTTTGTGGATAAAAATGTAAACTGTCTCAGATTCAACATTTGAAATGTTATCTATGTTCTATTGTAAATTACATATTGGCTCATGTGATCTGAAAGTCATTGCATTTTGATTTTATTCACAATTTACGCTTTGTCACAACTATTTCGGAATTGGGGTTGTATTTGTGTGTGTGTGTGTGTGTGTGTGTGTGTGTGTAGCACTTAATTTCTGAATGTAGGCAACAATAATGAATGCATGTGATGGAAGCTGTTATTGAATGAGAATTGTGGACAACATATGGAAATTAGCTAAAGAAGATAGATTCTGGAACATCTACTCTGCTGAGCTTAATGTTTTTTCCACATTGTCCCTGATAAATAACTTAAAAAATAATAATAAAAAAAATTCTGTAATGTTTTTCCATTAAATAAACATCGAATATATCGGATTTTATATGACGGATTTTCGCTTACATCGGACAAAATGTCTAGTCCCATCACAATGCATTTCCATTCAAAAGCACTCGTGTATACCAGTCAAGCTGGTTCGCACCATGCACATACGCAGTCGCAAAAGAGCAATGAAATGAAGTTCAGCTTTCCTACACTGTTATAAACTGACTGAATTTAACCGTTAAATTAACGCATTGTCTCCTTGCCATTTTAACTGTAAGAGGAGTACTTCGCGCATTTAACCGTGGTTTACACTGAACATGCACTGAACTCTGTGGTAAACTTATTGTAAAATTACAGTTAAAATAACTGGCAAAAAGGTGCCAGTTAAATTACCTGGCAAAAAAGGCCTCAGTTCATTCGTTTATTTATTAACACGCAAAATCATCCTGTTATCCATTGTGTCTGGGCAAAGACGGATTAAATGAAGACAACAAGTAGGTAGGCTATGAACACTTCAGAATGAAGTTGTTCCGATCGTAATACACAAAGCATAAATATATGCTTTCATATATGCACGTAACGACTAGTTTCTTCCAGGTATAGACCTGAGTCAGACTCACAGGCACAGCTGGATGCGAACGCTTTTTCTTTGAACGAAACGAAAACGTAGGTAACTGAGCGATAATATAGCTAAAGGTAAGGCAATCGCAGAGCTTATTCTTTAGCTTTGCCAAATAATGGAGCGTAAATATTGCTGATTTACAATTATTTATTCGTGTCCTTTTTTAAGTGTGAAAAGATAAAAAAGAACACGGAAAACAAGTCCCCCACCCAAAAAATAATAATTTGTCAACACCCATGTGTACTGTTTAGGCTACATGTGCCTCATTGGACAAGATGGCAGAGCAATTCTGCCGTGTACACTTTGGTCCAGCCAATGACGTTGTCCACTCTAGTTTTTTTTATATCTCTGAGAGCATGACGACCTTTTGGGAACATGACGACCGTATACGAAAGGGCCAACCGCCGCGGCGGGCGCTCACTAATATTCTCCTCCCCTATAGCTGCGCATATATAGCTGCGTTCACATGAATGGAGCGTGCTGTGGACAACTCAAACTCGGAGATGTCATTTGAAAATGAGAGATGTCGTTCATGTGAAGGCAGCTTGGACAACTCAGGCTTATGGTGTCATGGTTATGGTTTTTGTCATGTTTATGTTCATGCTTATGTTCAGGATCTGTGTTCATGATTTTGTCTTTTATTTATTCTTTTTGGTTATTGTAATCCTCAGGTTTTTAGTTCATTCCATTTCTCAGTTCCATTGCACTTGTCTCCCCTGTCTTGTGATCTAGTTGGTTCAGTCCGTCTTCCCTGTGTGCGTGCTCACTTACTTCGGGTGATTTAAATGAATTTTGGTGTTTAATATATTCCTTCGATTCTCGTTTACTTCCTTCGTCTTACTGTTCTGATTACTAACAAAACTAACATTTGTATTTTGTATCATAGTCTACTAGCACAACTAATCCATGTATATAGATTACTAACTTACTAATGAGCACTCTAGTTAAATCTGTAAAGTTGCACCGCTACTAATTTATACTAATTCCCTCTCAGCAATCGCCCTGTTCTAGTCTCCGCCTCTTGCTCAGCTGTACTTGTCTCTCCCTGCGTTTCTGCGAGATCTCTCGCACATGCTTAATTACTTTCCTGCACTCGTTATCTGTGCACCTAGAACTCCTTGACCGGAGCTGTTTAAATGTCATTGGCTGTCCGTGTGATTCCCGTCCGTGTCTTGGCTTTCGCCAATTTTCGTGGTTAGGGTTTCCCTCATGTGATTCTCCCGTTGTAATTAGTCTGATCCAGCTCACCTGCTCCCTGCATAGCATGTGACTTTCCTCCCATCTATTTAAGCAGTCTTTTCACAGCCAGCCCCTTGTCAGAACGTTGATCAATATTTCTTTGTGCGGAGCGCCTTGTATGCCATTGAGTATTGTTTCTCTTCGACTGGTTTGTCCGACTGCAATTCTTGCCATAGCCCTTCTTGTATTATTTTGTCTTTTTGGATTTCGACCTATTTTTTTGTATGACCACGATTTCTGTGTTTGGATGCCCTGTGTATGACCCTTGGCTTTGTTCATCGACTACGACTTTTTGCCTACCGTCTATGTACCTTTGTTCATCTGCCTTCCTGGTTCTGACCCCTGCCTGTCTAGTCGACACTGTTTTTGGATTTCGTATTGTGGCTTGGCAATTCTTGTGTTTGGCTTTGACTCGGACTTTATTAAAGGCATACGTTTTTGGATTTCCCTCTCGCGTGTGGTTCCTGAACGCTACGTCACATATGGGGCGCACAGGTGACACATGAAGGCAGCGTGGGCAATTTGCATATAGGAACGGCTCGCAAATGAACGGCTCGTAACTGCGAATCCGTTCTCATCGTTCACTTCATAGAGCCGTTCAAAAGACGACTCGTTCGCTAACGTCACATCTCCAACGCGCTGTATCGGAATTTTAACATGTGTGCAAGTGCACTAGGGTACAGTACGATATTACTAGTGTAAAAGCTGAGAAGGGATGGGGGACAATCGTATTATTGCACGGTATGGAACAAGAGTACCTAGTGTAAAAGCGCCCTCAATCGGCTCAGCAGCCATTCGTCTGTCTCAGCAAACAGATCCGCGCGATCTCTATAAACGCACTCTCTGCGCAAGGCCTGGATGCTCAAAGCATCCAACAGCAATAGGTAAGCCATTCAGAAGCAGAACGCACACAAGTATCTAAGGGTTTTTATAGCTCAGTCCTAATTAGGATCAGCTGGCCGAACTCTTTAGCCCAAGAATTAAATATTAAAAATAATTTCTCAAACATAAAACAATTGAAATTTGATCATATGTTTAGGTTTTAAAACTAGTGTTTCTGTGCATTGGACAAGCAATTTGTGGAAAGAGAACAGTTTTCTCATCTCAGTACAAGTGCTCTCGAGCACTTGTAAAATTTTCTCTTACCTAAGAGAAGAGCAAAAATGAGAACATTGGTGCATCCCAGAAATCAATGGGTAAGAACAAAAATAAGATTTGTTCTATCGCTTCTTGCATGAGGCCCAATGAGTTGATCTAGCTCAATTTTGGGTGTGGCCCATTTGGGGGCTTCTGCTGGGGGTAACCCATCACAAAAAAAATTCTGGCAGTGGCCATTCCTGAACCAGGGGGGTACGCTGAACATTCTGCAGCAGATTTCATTCTGTAAATATAGCCGCAAGCGGCAATTGCGGGGTTCAAGCCACGAAAGACCATTAGTAGTTGAAAGCTTTAACAGCTTAATTAACAAGTGTTGCCACTAAACATGGCTATGTCCCCCGCCAGGTGACGGAAATCGACTGGCGTCGGCGTATCACAAAATTACACATTGAAGCTAAAGATGAATTAAATCGGTTAAAGCGTTCTCGAGATTTCGCGTTCACAACAAACGGGACGTGATGGATGGACTGATGGAGCGGAATACTATGCCCCCCGGCCCTAATACACCTTGACCCCAAAGATGAATGGAACCGGTCAAACTGTTCTTGAGATATTATGTTGACAAGGTATTTGTAAGTGGTCAAATGGTCGTAATGACCTTGAGAATAATGGCAAGGTCATGTAAATCGAGTGAGTTGTGAGCACCCCCCTAATACACCTTGACAACAAAGATGAACGGAATAGGTCAAACCTTTCTTGAGATATCGTGTTCACAACAAACGGGACATGACAGACAGACGGGCGGACCTCCACCCCTAATACACCTTGAAATCATAGACAAATGGAATCAGTCAAATCGTTCTTGATATCACATTCACAACAAACGGGACATGAAGGACAGACGGACGCACGGAAGGAGCTGAATACTATGTCCCCCCTCACCTAATACACCTTGACACCAAAGATGAATGGAATCGGTCGAACCGTTCTTGAGATATCACGTTCACAACAAACGGGACAGGACAGACGGACAGACAGCTGGGCGGACGGATGGAGCTGAATACTATGTTCCCCGCCCCTAATACACCTTGACACCAAAGTTGAATGGAATCGGTCGAACCGTTCTTGAGATATCACGTTTACAACAAACGGGACAGGACGGATGGGCGGACAGAGCTGAATACTATGTCCCCCGCCCCTAATACACCTTGACATCAAAGATGAATGGAATCGGTCGAACCATTCTTGAGATATCACGTTTACAACAAACGGGACAGAACGGACGGACAGACGGCCGGGTGGATGGATGGAGCTGAATACTATGTCCCCCGCCGCTAATACACCTTGACACCAAAGATGAATGGAATTGGTCAAACCGTTCTTGAGATATCATGTTGACAAGGAATTTGAAAGTGGTCAAATGATCGTAAAGACCTTGACAATAATGCCAAGGTCACGGAAATCTACTGGGGTCGGCGTATCACACAAATATACCTTAACACCAAAGATGAATGGAATCGGTCAAACCGTTCTTGAGATATCGCGTTCAGAACAAACGGGACATGACGGACGGCCGGACGGAGCTGAATACAATGTCCCCTGCTCCGCTCGCTATCGTGGCGGCAGGGGACAAAAACCACTTTAAGAGTGTGTTGCAGGTTTTTATGTGGACCTATTTGGCCAGTGTAATGATTGGACTAACAACTAATGATGCATAGTCTGATTTGTTATGTTAGGCTATTTTGTGCATTTATGGCACCCCCTACTGGTCAATTTGATTGAAACTTTCAGGCTATATTTCAGGTTCTTATGTGGACATATCCTGTGAGTTTTGTAATGATTGGAAAAACTAGTCATGATTTATAGTCTGATTTGTGTTATACCACGTTGCTTTGTTTTGCATTTATAGCGCCCCCAATAGGACAATTTGAATGAAATTTTCAGAGTATGTTTCAAGTACTTTTATGAATATATCCTTTGAGTTTTATGGCTATAGGACAAACAACTGCTGATTTATAGTCTGATTTGTGCTATACCAGGCTGCTTTGTTTTGCATTTATAGCGCCCCCTATCAGTCAATTTGAATGAAATTTTCAGAGTATGTTTCAAGTACTTATATGAATATATCCTGTGAGTTTTATGGCTATAGGACAAACAATTGCTGATTTATAGTCTGATTTGTGTTATACCATGCTGCTTTGTTTTAGATTTATAGCACCCCCTATCAGGCAATTTGTATGAAATTTTCAGAGTTTGTTTCAGGTACTTAAAAAATATATCCTGTGAGTTTCATGGCTATAGGACAAACGATTGCTGATTATACTCTGATTTTTGTTATAGCGCCCCCTATGGGCCGATTTGCATGAAACTGTCAAGGTATGTTCCTGCTACTTATATGGACATATTCTGCAAGGTCTGTGATGATTGGCCCAACGGTTGTTGAATTTTGTCCATTTATGTGCTAAGCCATGCCCCTGCTGAAGTTCATTGGTCAATATCTTGGAAACGAAATGAGATTTCACCAAGCTTTATGCAATCTTTGATAAGCTTGGTCCACTGATGATCCACAGCAAATTTCGAAGGAATCGGACCTACGGCCTAGGAGGAGATGTCAAAAATGTGTTTTTCAAAAAATTCTAAATTTCAGAAAATCAAATATGGCGGATCTTAGAGGTCCTTATGGGAAAGTTGTAGAGATTGGACCACGGAATGTCTGTACCAAGTTTCGTGCGAATCGGACTTACAGCCTAGGAGTTATGACCTTTAAAGTGAAAACCTGTTTTTCTTGAATTATAGCGCCACCATCAGGCCAATTGAGTTAAACATGCCTTGGTCAGCATTTACACACAACTTCCAACCAATGTGCAAAATTTCAGGTCTCTACCATTTACCATCTCACGGGAATTTGCCAAAACATTTCTGAAGAGGAAAAGAAATAATAATAATAATAATAATAATAATAAACCTGCACAAAAACAATAGGGTTTCAGCCCTACGGGCTTGAACCCCTAATAATAAATAATGCCGCAAGCGACAATTCCGGGGTTCAAGCCACGAAAGACCATTAATAGTTGAAAGCTTTAACAGCTTATTTAAGAAGTGTTGCCAATAAACGTGGCCATGTCCCCCTCCAGGTGACGGAAATCGACTGGGGTCGGCGTATCACAAAATTTCACATTGAAGCCAAAGATGAATAAAATCGGTCAAAGCATTTTGAGATTTTGCGTTCACAACAAACGGGACAAGATGGACGGACGGCCAGATGGATGGACTGAGGGAGCTGAATACTATGTCCCCTGGCCCTAATACACCTTGACCCCAAAGATGAATGGAATCGGTCAAACCGTTCTTGAGATATCATGTTGACAAGGAATTTGTAAGTGGTCAAATGATCCTAATGACCTTGAGAATAATGCTAAGGTCACGGAAATCTACTGGGGTCGGCGTATCACACCAATATACCTTAACACCAAAGATGAATGGAATCGGTCGAACCGTTCTTGAGATATTGCATTCACAACAAATGGGATTGGACGGATGGACGGCCGGACGGATGGAGCTGAATTCTATATCCCCCGCCCCTAATACACCTTGACACCAAAGTTGAATGGAATCGGTCGAACCGTTCTTGAGATATCATGTTGACAAGGAATTTGTAAGTGGTCAAATAGTCATAATGACCTTGAGAATAATGGTAAGGTCACATAAATCGAGTGGGCTGTGAGCACTCCCCCAATACACCTTGACACCAAAGATGAATGGAATCGGTCAAACCGTTCTTGAGATATCGCGTTCACAACAAACGGGACATGACGGACGGACGGATGGACAGACAGAGCTGAATACTATATCCCCCGCCCCTAATACACCTTGACACCAAAGACGAATGGAATCTGTCAAACCGTTCTTGAGATATCACGTTCACAACAAACGGGACAAGACGGACGGATGGACGGCCGGGCGGATGAATGGAGCTGAATACTATGTCCCCCGCCCCTAATACACCTTGACCCCAAAGATGAATGGAATCAGTCGAACCGTTCTTGAGATATCATGTTGACAAGGAATTTGTAAGTGGTCAAATGATCGTAATGAGCTTGACAATAATGCCAAGGTCACGGAAATCTACTGGGGTCGGCGTATGACACCAATATACCTTAACACCAAAGATGAATGGATTTGGTCAAACCGTTCTTGAGATATCGCGTTCAGAACAAACGGGACATGACGGACGGCCGGACGGAGCTGAATACTATGTCCCCTGCTCCGCTCGCTATCGTGGCGGCGGGGGACAAAAACCACTTTAAGAGTGTGTTGCAGGTATTTATGTGGACCTATTTTGCCAGTGTAATGATTGGACCAACAACTTATGATGTATAGTCTGATTTGTGTTATGTTAGGCTATTTTGTGCATTTATGGCGCCCCCTACTGGTCGATTTGATTGAAACTTTCAGGCTATGTTTCAGGTTTTTATGTGGACATATCCTGTGAGTTTTGTAATGATTGGAAAAACTATTTATAATTTATAGTCTGATTTGTGGTATACCACGTGGCTTTGTTTTGCATTTATAGCGCCCCCTATTGGACAATTTGAATGAAATTTTCAGAGTATGTTTCAAGTACTTATATTGATATATCCTGTTAGTTTTATGGCTATAGGACAAACAATTGCTGATTTATAGTCTGATTTGTGTTATACCACGCTGCTTTGTTTTGCATTTATAGCGCCCCCTATCAGTCAATTTGAATGAATTTTTCAGAGTTCGTTTGAAGTACTTATATGAATCTATCCTATGAGTTTTATGGCTATAGGACAAACAATTGCTGATTTATAGTCTGATTTGTGTTATACCATGCTGCTTTGTTTTGCAGTTATAGCGCCCCCTATCAGTCAATTTGAATAAAATTTTCTGGGTATGTTTCAGGTACTTATATGAATATATCCTGTGAGTTTTATGGCTATAGGACAAATAATTGCTGATTTATATTCTGATTTGTGTTATAGCGCCCCCTATTGGCCGATTTGCATGTAACTGTCAGCGTATGTTCCTGGTTTTTATGTGGACATATTCTGCAAGTTCTTTGATGATTGGCCCAATGCTTGTTGAATTTTATCCATTTATGTGCTAAGCCACGCCCCTGCTGAAGTTCATTGGTCAATATCTTGGAAACGAAATAAGATTTCAACAAGCTTTATGCAATCTTTGATAAGCTTGGTCCACTGATGATCCTCAGCAAATTCTGAATGAATCGGACCTACGGCCTAGGAGATGTTGTCAAAAATGTGTTTTTCAAAAAATTCAAAATTTTGGAAAATCATATATGGCGGACCTTAGAGGTCTTTATGGAAAAGTTGTAGAGATTGTTCCAAGGAATGTCTGTACCAAGTTTTGTCTAAATCAGACTTACAGCATAGGAGTTATGACCTTTAAAGTGAAAACCTGTTTTTCTTGAATTATAGCGCCACCATCAGGCCGATTGACTTAAAAATGCCATCTCACGGGAATTTGCGAAAACATTTCTGAAGAAGAAAATAAATAACAATGATAACTTGAAAATTCCGGTAGAAATTTTGAATGTGCCTGCTGCTCTACACGTACAGTGTTCGAGGTGCTTGCTAGGGTTTAATCCTGGGAAACGGGATTCCCGGGATTTGACCTCCAAACCATTTCCCGTTTCCCGGGAAATAGAAAAACGGGAAACCGGGAAAAAAACATTGAAAAAATATTTATAAGATAATGGAATATATTTAGAAAATATGTAGGCCTATTTTACTTTCTTAAAACATATTCAACAGCTGTGTGTGCGCGCAGGCGGAACAGCTGTGTGTGTGTGTATGCGTGCAAGGAAAGAGAGTACTTTAATTAATCGAACTGACTCTTAGCACTTATTTAAGCAAGGCCCAAGCACAAAAATTGATCGAAATTCGCGTAGATGCGCTTTTAAGTGTGGCCAAGATGCACATTGCTCCAATGCCCACACTTATTTTAAGTGTGTCCAAAGATAAATTTTTTTTCTTGGCCAAACTTATTTTAAGCGGTACGTTCTAAAAACTTGAATGGTCATCAACTGGCGCAGCGAGCAAGTTTGGCCAAGAAAAAAATTCAGCATTGGCCACAGGTATAAGTGCGAATAACATCGGCCTTAATTAATTGATTAACAATCACAAAACGCCCTGAATTCAAACACTTCTGACCTTTAACGCAGTTAGTTAAGTAACTTGTGGCTCTATAATCTGAATTAGACTAACACAAAACGACTGTGAGTGGAAATACTTCATAATAGCCTACTTCAAAATATTAAATAACGAGGACGCGCTGTGCTGTCTGAGGGAGGGATCAAATGCGCTAGACTGAGGTTCAACAGTCGGCTCACTGTAACATTTAAAATCTCAGACAAAACTCCAGGTGAAAGCTCAAAACTACAAGAACATTCATACCTTATGTAAAACACTTCAGACAGAGATGCAGCGGGCTTTGGTGAAAAGGGGCTCTCACTGAATAAAGAAAAATCTCCTGAATCCATCTGAAACCTCAGACCCAGTGAGTGGATGCATTTTGTAACTTTGCCTTTTAACTTTGAGTGATCGCTGACTTTATTTTGCCGACAGTCTGACACCGCGGCACACACCGTGCCGGCCTCCTGCAAACGCACCCACAGCATCTGAATGCGAGCAGATTATGGAATCTATCTGAGCTCTAAACCATGACTATGAAAGCACAACTACTTGCCTTAACGAATTTCGTTAGTTTATAATATGAAGAATTGTAAAATATAATTTCCATGAGTCTGTTCAGCCAGACAGCGACAGATCACAGGCGTTTTCTCCCTCTCATCTGCAGCGAACGTCAAGCTGCATGCGGCTTGCGCAGTTTATATTGTTATAATATTGATTAATGTTGAAATTACGTTTTTGTGCCTAAATAATTATATATACCACCAGATAATATATTAAATCAGTCATGTTTGGGACCCACATGTCTCTTTGTTAAGTATGGTGTTGCCTGAACTATGACCAATGTTATATAACGGTAGCCAAAATTATATACCTTAAGAACAAGTTAATTTCCCGGGATTCCCGGGAAAATGTGCTTCTTTTCCCGGGATAGAAAATTTCTCATTTTCGGGAAAAATATTAATCCCTAGTGCTTGCCAGGGATCTGGTAAGCCGTTGATATGGTGTTCTGGGTGCTCTATAGGGCGTTGCTGGGCGGTTGCTATGGAGTTCCAGGTGGTTGCTAGGGCATTGCTAGGCGGTTGCTATGGTGTTCTGGGTGGTTGCTAGGTCTTTGCTAGGCGGTTGCTTTTGTGTTCTGGGTGGTTGCTAGGGCACTGCTAGGCGGTTGCTATGGTGTTCTGGGTGGTTGCTAGGGTGTTGCTAGGCGGTTGCTATGGTGTTCTGGGTGGTTGCTAGGGCATTGCGACGCGGTTGCTATGGTGTTCTGGGTGGTTGCTAGGGCTTTGCTAGGTGGTTGCTATGGTGTTCTAGGTGGTTGCTAGGACGTTGCTAGGTAGTTGCTACGGTGTTCTGGGTGGTTGCTAGGAAGTTGCTAGGCGGTTGCTATGGTGTTCTGGGTGGTTGCTAGGGCGTTCTGTGTGGCTGCTATGGTGTTCTGGGTGGTTGCTAGGGCGTTACTAGGCGGTTGCTAGTTGGAATGGTCGAACAGTTGGATGGTTGAGTAGTTTAAATAGTTAAATTATTTAATTGTGATTAATTGTAGTGAGGACTTTTATTTTGAAACTGTTGTGGACAGAGGAAATAGTTGGCGAGAGTCATAGTTGATGAAAACTGGCAGTTGGAATGGCTGAACAGATAAATAGTTGAGTTGTTTAAATAGGTAAATTATTTAACAGCGAATTATTTCAGTGAGGACTTTTCTTTTGAAACAGTTTTGTATCGAGGAAACAGTTGGCAGGAGTCATAGTTAATGAAAACGGGCAGTTGGAATGGCTGAACAATTAAAAAGATGAGTAGATTAAATAGTTAAATTATTTAACAGTGATTTATTGTAGTGAGCACTTTTATTTTGAAACAGTTTTGGACAGAGGAAACAGTTGGTGGCAGTCATAGTTGATGACAACGGGCTGCTGGAATGGCTGAACGGTTGAAAAGTTGAGTAGTTTAAATAGTTAAATTATTTAATTGTGATTTATTCTAGTGCGGACTTTTATTTTGAAACATTTGTGGACAGAGGAAACAGTTGGCGGCAGTCATAGTTGATGACAACTGACAGTTGAAATTGCCGAACTGTTGAATAGTTGAGTAGTTTAAATAGTTAAAATATTTAATTGTGATTTATTGTCGTGAGGACTTTTATTTTGAAACAGTTTTGGACATGTGAAACAGTTGGCAGGAGTCATAGTTGATGACAACTGACAGTTGGAATGGCTGAACAGTTAAATATTTGAGTAGTTTAAATAGTTAAATTATTTAAGAGTGATTTCTTGTTGTGAGGACTTTTATTTTGAAACATTTGTAGGCAGAGGAAACAGTTGAACAGGATCTGTAGTCTTAAGAGAGCCAGATTGTCATCTTAAAGCCTGAGAAACTGACAGTTGCTGCAGGTGGTCAGAACATCTGGCACAAGATTCCATTTGCTTAATGGCCCTACTGTGATGTCATCAGCCCAATGTTAAGTCTATGGGGAAAAAAATTAGTAGTTTTTTATTCATAGTTTAAAAAGTATAAAAGGTACAAAGATGAAAAATACATTGCACAGGTATCCTAAGTAAGACCTACGCAACGCAGTTTGAATGAAGTTTTTACGTTAAACGGTTGAGGCCGCATTAAGTGCGTCAGAAGTATAATAAGAATAACTAGAGAATGTAATTCCAGGGAATTGCGAGTGCATGAAAATGCAAACAGTAGTTGCTTTAGGTGGAATTTGGGCAGAGTAAACAAGTTGGCGGGAGTCATAGTTGATGACAGTTGGAACGGCTGAACAGTTAAATAGTTGAATAGTTTAAAAAGTTATATCATTTAACAGTGAATTATTTCAGTGAGGACTTTTATTTTGAAACAGTTTTGGACAGAAGAAACAGTTAGCGGGAGTCATAGTTGATGACAACGGGCAGTTGGAATGGCTGAACGGTTGAAAAGTTGAGTAGTTTAAATAGTTAAATTATTTAATTGTGATTTATTGTCATGAGGACTTTTATTTTTAAACAGTTTTGGACAGAGGAAACAGTTGGCTGGAGTCGTAGTTGATGACAACGGGCAGTTGGAATGGCTGAACGGTTGAAAAGTTGAGTTGTTTAAATAGTTAAATTATTTAATTGTGATTTATTGTCGTGAGGACTTTTATTTTGAAACAGTTTTGGACAGAGGAAACAGTTGGCTGGAGTCATAGTTGATGACAACTGGCAGTAGAAATGGCTGAACTGTTCAATAGTTGAGTAGTTTAAATAGTTAAAATATTTAATTGTGATTTATTGTAGTGAGGACTTTTATTTTGAAACAGTTGTGGACAGAGGAAACAGTTGGTGAGAGTCAAAGTTGATGACAACTGACAGTTAGAATGGCTGAACAGTTCAATAGTTGAGTAGTTTAAATAGTAAAATTATTTAATAGTGAATTATTGCAGTGAGGACTTTTATTTTGAAACAGTTTTGGACAGAGAAAACAGTTGGCAGGAGTCATAGTTGATGACAGCTGAAAGTTGGAATGGCTGAACATTTGAATGATTGAGTAGTTTAAATAGTTAAATTATTTAATTGTGATTTATTGTAGTGAGGACTTTTATTTTGAAACAGTTTAGGACGGAGAAAACAGTTGGCGGGAGTCAAAGTTGATGACAACAGGCAGTTGGAATGGCTGAATGGTTGAAAAGTTCAGTAGTTTAAATAGTTATATTATTTAATTATGATTTATTGTCGTGAGGACTTTTATTTTGAAACAGTTTAGGACGGAGAAAACAGTTGGCGGGAGTCAAAGTTGATGACAACAAGCAGTTGGAATGGCTGAACGGTTGAAAAGTTGAGTAGTTTAAATAGTTAATTTATTTAATTTTGATTTATTGTAATGAGGACTTTTCATTCGAAACAGTTGTGGACAGGTGAAACAGTTGGCAGGGGTCATAGTTGATGACAAGTGACAGTTGGAATGTCTGAACAGTTAAATATTTGAGTACTTTAAATAGTTAAATTACTTAACAGAGAATTATTTCAGTGAGGACTTTTATTTTGAAACAGTTTTGAACAGAGGAAACAGTTGGTGACAGTGATAGTTGATGACAACGGGCAGTTGGAATGGCTGAACGGTTGAAAAGTTGAGTAGTTTAAATAGTTAAATTATTTCATTGTGATTTATTGTAATGAGGACTTTTATTTTGAAACAGTTGTGGACAGGTGAAACAGTTGGCAGGAGTCATAGTTGATGACAACTGACAGTTGGAATGCCCGAACAGTTAAATAGTTGAGTAGTTTAAATAGTTAAATTAGTTAACAGTGAATTATTTCAGTGAGGACTTTTATTTTGAAACAGCTGTAGGCAGAGGAAACAGTTGGCGGGAGTCATAGTTCATGACAACTAACAGTTGGAAAGGCTGAACAGTTAAATATTTGAGTAGTTTAAATAGTTAAATTATTAAAGAGTGATTTCTTGTTGTGAGGACTTTTATTTTGAAACAGTTGTAGGCAGAGGAAACAGTTGAACAGGATCTGTAGTCTTCAGAGAGCCAGATTGCAGTGTTAAATCCTGAGAAACTGACAGTTGCTGCAGGTGGTCAGAACACCTGGCACAAGATTCTATTTGCTTAATGGCCCTACTGTGATGTCATCAGCCCAATGTTAAGTCTATGGGGAAAAAAATACTAGTTTTTAATTAATATTTTAAAAAGTATAAAAGTTACAAAGATGAAAAATACATTGCACAGGTGTCCTAAGTAAGACCTACGCAACGCAGTTTGAGTGAAGTTTCTACGTTAAACGGTTTAGGCCGCATTAAGTGTGTTCGAAGAATAATAATAATAAAAATAACTAGAGTATGTAATTCCAGGGAATTACGAGTGCATGAAAATGCAAACTGTAGTTGCTTAAGGTGGAATGTGGGCAGAGGAAACAAGTTGGCGGGAGTCATAGTTGAGGACAGTTGGAATGGCTGAACAGTTAAATAGTTGAGTAGTTTAAAAAGTTATATTATTTAACAGTGAATTATTTCAGTGAGGACTTTTATTTTGAAACAGTTTTAGACAGAGGAAACAGTTGGTGGTAGTCATAGTTGATGACAACGGGCTGCTGGAATGGCTGAACGGTTGAAAAGTTGAGTAGTTTAAATAGTTAAATTATTTAGCAGTGAATTATTTCAGTGAGGACTTTTATTTTGAAACAGTTTTGGACCGTTGAAACAATTGGTGGGTGTCATAGTTGATGACAACTGATAGTTGGAATAGATGAACAGTTAAATAGTTGAGTAATTCAAAAAGTTATATAATTTAACAGCGAATTATTTCAGTGAGGTCTTTTATTTTGAAACAGTTTTGGTCCGAGGAAACAGTTGACGGGAGTCATAGTTGATGACAACTGACAGTTGGAATGGCTGAACGGTTGAAAGTTGAGTACTTTAAATAGTTAAATTATTTAACAGTGAATTATTTCAGTGAGGACTTTTATTTTGAAACAGTTTTGGACAGGTGAAACAGTTGGCAGGAGTCATAGTTGATGACAACTGACAGTTGGAATGGCTGAACAGTTAAATATTTGAGTAGTTTAAATAGTTAAATTATTTAAGAGTGATTTCTTGTTGTGAAGACTTTTATTTTGAAACAGTTGTAGGCAGAGGAAACAGTTGAACAGTTGTAGTGTTAAGAGAGCCAGACTGTAGTCTGAAAGCCTGAGAAACTGACAGTTGCTGCAGGTGGTCAGAACACCTGGCACAAGATTCCATTTGCTTAATGGCCCTACTGTGATGTCATCAGCCCAATGTTAAGTCTATGGGGAAAAAATTAATAGTTTTTTATTCATAGTTTAAAAAGTATAAAAAGTACAAAGATGAAAAATACATTGCACAGGTGTCCTAAGTAAGACCTACGCAATGCAGTTTGAACGAAGTTTCTACGTTAAACGGTTGAAGCCGCATTAAATGCATTTGAAGAATAATAATAATAACTAGAGTATGTAATTCCAGGGAATTACGAGAGCATGAAAATGCAAACTGTAGTTGCTTAAGGTGGAATGTGGGCAGAGGAAACAAGTTAGCGGGAGTTATAGTTGATGACAGTTGGAATGGCTGAACAGTTAAATAGTTGAGTAGTTTAAAAAGTAATAATATTTAACAGTGAATTATTTCAATGAGGACTTTTATTTTGAAACAGTTTTGGACAGAGGAAACAGTTGGCGGTAGTCATAGTTGATGACAACTGACAGTTGGATTGGTTGAACAGTTGGATGGTTGAGTAGTTTAAATAGTTAAATTATTTAATTGTGATTAGTTGTAGTGAGGACTTTTATTTTGAAACAGTTGTGGACACAGGAAACAATTGGCGGGAGTCATAGTTGATGACAACTCACAGATGGAATGTCTGAACAGTTAAATAGTTGAGTAGTTTAAATAGTTAAATTATTTAACAGTGAATTATTTTAGTGAGGACTTTTATTTTGAAACAGTTTTGAACAGAAGAAACAGTTGGCGGCAGTCATAGTTGATGACAACTGACAGTTGGAATGGCTGAACAGTTAAATGGTTGAGTTGTTCAAATAGTTAAATTAGTTAACAGTGAATTATTTTAGTGAGGACTTTTATTTTGAAACAGTTTTGAACAGAAGAAACAGTTGGCGGCAGTCATAGTTGATGACAACGGGCAGTTGGAAAGGCTGAACGGTTGAAAAGTTGAGTAGTTTAAATAGTTAAATTATTTAATTGTGATTTATTGTAATAAGGACTTTTATTTTGAAACAGTTGTGGACAGGTGAAACAGTTGGCAGGTGTCATAATTGATGACAACTGACAGTTGGAATGCCCGGACAGTTAAATAGTTGAGTAGCTTAAATGTTAAATTATTTGACAGTGAATTATTTCAGTGAGGACTTTTATTTTGAAACAGTTTTGGACAGAGTGAACAGTTGGTGGGAGTCGTAGTTGATGACAACTGACAGTTGGAATGGCTGAACAGTTAAATATTTCAATATTTCAAATAGTTTAATTATTTAATAGTTAATTATTGCAGTGAGGACTTTTATTTTGAAACAGTTGTGGACAGAGGAAACACTTGGCGGGAGTCATCGTTGATGACAACTCACAGTTGGAGTGGCTGAACAGTTAAATAGTTGAGTAGTTTAAATAGTTAAATTATTTAATTGTGATTAATTGTAGTGAGGACTTTTATTTTGAAACAGTTGTGGACAGAGGAAACACTTGGCGGGAGTGATCGTTGATCACAACTCACAGTTGGAGTGGCTGAACAGTTAAATAGTTGAGTAGTTTAAATAGTTAAATTATTTAATTGTGATTAATTGTAGTGAGGACTTTTATTTTGAAACAGTTGTGGACAGAGGAAACACTTGGCGGGAGTGATCGTTGATCACAACTCACAGTTGGAGTGGCTGAACAGTTAAATAGTTGAGTAGTTTAAATAGTTAAATTATTTGTGATTTATTGTAATGAGGACTTTTTTTTTTGAAACCGTTTTGCACAGAGGAAACAGTTGCCGGGAGTCATAGTTGATGACAACGGGCAGTTGGAATCTCAGAACGGTTGAAAAGTTGAATAGTTTAAATTGTTAAATTATCTAATTGTGATTTATTGTAATGAGGACTTTTATTTTGAAACAGTTGTGGACAGTGGAAACTGTTGGCAGGAGTCATTGTTGATTACAACGGGCAGTTGGAATGGCTGAACGGTTGAAAAGTTGAGTAGTTTAAATAGTTAAATTATTTGTGATTTATTAAAATGAGGACTTTTATTTTGAAACAGTTTTGCACAGAGGAAACAGTTGCCGGGAGTCATAGTTGATGACAACGGGCAGTTGGAATCTCTGAACGGTTCAAAAGTTGAATAGTTTAAATAGTTAAATTATCTAATTGTGATTTATTGTAATGAGGTCTTTTATTTTGAAACAGTTGTGGACAGTGGAAACAGTTGGCAGGAATCATTGGTGATTACAACGGGCAATTGGAATGGCTGAACGGTTGAAAAGTTGAGTAGTTTTAATAGTTAAATTAATTAATTGTGATTTATTGTAATGAGGACTTTTATTTTGAAACAGTTGTGGACAGGTGAAACAGTTGGCGGGAGTCATAGTTGATGACAACTGGCAGTTGGAATGGCTGAACAGTAAAATATTTCAGTAGTTTAAATAGTTAAATTATTTAATAGTGAATTATTTCACTGAGGACTTTTATTTTGAAACTGTTGTGGACACAGGAAACACTTGGCGGGAGTCATAGTTGATGACAACTCACAGTTGGAATGGCTGAACAGTTAAATAGTTGAGTAGTTTAAATATTTAAATTATTTAACAGTGAATTATTTCAGTGAGGACTTTTATTTTGAAACAGTTTTGCACAGAGGAAACAGTTGCCGGGAGTCATAGTTGATGATAATGGGCAGTTCGAATGGCTGAACAGTTGGATGGTTGAGTAGTTTAAATAGTTTAATTATTTAATTGTTATTTATTGTAATGAGGACTCTTATTTTGAAACAGTTGTAGGCAGAGGAAACAGTTGAACAGGATTTGTATTCTGAAGTGAGCCAGACTGTAGTCTTAAATCCTGAGAAACTGACAGTAGCTGCAGGTGGTCAGAACACCTGGCACAAGATTCTATTTGCTTAATGGCCCTACTGTGATGTCATCAGCCCAATGTTAAGTCTATGGGGAAAAAAATAAATAATTTTTTATTTATAGTTTAAAAAGTAAAAAAGTTACAAAGATGAAAAATACATTGCACAGGTGTCCTAAGTAAGACCTACGCAACGCAGTTTGAACGAAATTTCTACGTTAAACGGTTGAGGCCACATTAAGTGCGTTAGAAAAATAATAATAATAATAAGAAGAAGAAGAAGATGAACTGGAATAACAATAGTGTGCATTTTCATGCACACTAATAATAACTAGAGAATGTAATTCCAGGGAATTACGAGTGCATGAAAATGCAAACTGTAGTTGCTTAAGGTGGTATGTGGGCAGAGGAAACAAGTTGGCAGGAGTCATAGTTGATGACAGTTGAAATGACTGAACAGTTAAATAGTTGAGTAGTTAAAAAATTTATATTATTTATCAGTGAATCAATTCAATGAGGACTTTTATTTTGAAACAGTTTTGTACCGAGGAAACAGTTGACGGTAGTCATAGTTGATGACAACGGGCAGTTGGAATGGCTGAACGGTTGAAAAGTTGAGTAGAATAAATAGTTAAATTATTTAACAGTGACTTATTGTAGTGAGGACTCTTATTTTAGAACAGTTTTGGACAGAGGAAACAGTTGGCGGGAGTCTTAGTTGATGACAACTGGCTGCTGGAATGGCTGAACAGTTAAATAGTTGAGTAGTTTAAGTAGTTAAATTATTTAACAGTGAATTATTTCAGTGAGGACTTTTATTTTGAAACAGTTTTGGACAGAGGAAACAGTTGGCGGGAGTCAATGTTGACTACAACGGGCAGTTGGAAAGGCTGAACGGTTGAAAAGTTGAGTCGGTTAAATAGCTAAATTATTTGATTGTGATCTATTGTAATGAGGACTTTTATTTTGAAACAGTTGTGGACAGGTGACGCAGTTGGCAGGAGTCATAGTTGATGACAACTCACTGTTGGAATGCCCGAAAAGTTAAATAGTTGAGTAGTTTTAAAAGTTAAATTGTTTAATAGTGAAATATTGCAGTGAGGACTTTTATTTTGAAACAGTTTTGGACAGAGGAAACAGTTGGCAGGACTCATAGTTGATGACAACTGGCAGTTGAAATGGCTGTACTGTTGAATAGTTGAGTAGTTTAAATAGTTAAATTGTTTAATAGTGAAATATTGCAGTGAGGACATTTATTTTGAAACAGTTTTGGACAGAGGAAACAGTTGGCAGGACTCATAGTTGATGACAACTGGCAGTTGAAATGGCTGTACTGTTGAATAGTTGAGTAGTTTAAATAGTTAAAATATTTAATTGGGATTTCTTGTAGTGAGAACTTTTATTTTGAAACAGTTGTGGACGGAGGAAACACTTGGCGAGAGTCAAAGTTGATGACAACTGACAGTTGGAATGGCTGAACAGTTCAATAGTTGAGTAGTTAAAATAGTTAAATTAGTTAACAGTGAGTTATTCAGTGTGAACTTTTATTTTGAAACAGTTTTGGACAGAGGAAACAGTTGGCGGGAGTCATCGTTGACTACAACGGGCAGTTGGAAAGGCTGAACAGTTAAATAGTTGAGTAGTTCAGATAAATTATTTAACAGTGAATTAATTCAGTGAGGACTTTTATTTTGAAACAGTTTTGGACAGAGGAAACACTTGGCGGGCGTCATAGTTGATGACAACTGACAGTTGGAATGGCTGAACAGTAAAATAGTTGAGTAGTTGAAGTAGTTAAATTATTTAACAGTGAATTATTCAGTGTGGACTTTTATTTTGAAACAGTTATGGACAGAGGAAACAGTTGGCGGGAGTCATCGTTGACTACAACGGGCAGTTGGAAAGGCTGAACGGTTGAAAAGTTGAGTAGTTTAAATATTTAAATTATTTGATTGTGATCTATTGTAATGAGGACTTTTATTTTGAAACAGTTGTGGACAGGTGACGCAGTTGGCAGGAGTCATAGTTGATGACAACTCACTGTTGGAATGCCCGAAAAGTTAAATAGTTGAGTAGTTTAAATAGTTAAATTGTTTAATAGTGAAATATTGCAGTGAGGACTTTTATTTTGAAACAGTTTTGGACAGAGGAAACAGTTGGCAGGACTCATAGTTGATGACAACTGGCAGTTGAAATGGCTGTACTGTTGAATGGTTGAGTAGTTTAAATAGTTAAAATATTTAATTGTGATTTCTTGTAGTGAGAACTTTTATTTTGAAACAGTTGTGGACGGAGGAAACAGTTGGCTGGAGTCATAGTTGATGACAACTGACAGTTGGAATGGCTGAACAGTTCAATAGTTGAGTAGTTTAAATAGTTAAATTAGTTAACAGTGAATTATTGCAGTGAGGTCTTTTATTTTGAAACAGTTATGGACAGAGGAAACAGTTGGCTGGAGTCATAGTTGATGACAACGGGCAGTTGGAATAGCTGAACGGTTGAAAAGTTGAGTAGTCTAAATAGTTATATTATTTAATTATGATTTATTGTAGTGAGGACTTTTATTTTGAAACCGTTAAGGACGGAGGAAACAGTTGGCGGGAGTCAAAGTTGATGACAACGGGATGTTGGAATGGCTGAACGGTTGAAAAGTTGAGTAGTTTAAAAAGTTAAATTATTTGATTGTGATCTATTGTAATGAGGACTTTTATTTTGAAACAGTTGTGGACAGGTGACACAGTTGGCAGGAGTCATAGTTGATGACAACTCACTGTTGGAATGCCCGAACGGTTAAATAGTTGAGTAGTTTAAATAGTTAAATTAGTTAACAGTGAATTATTTCAGTGATGACTTTTATTTTGAAGCAGTTTTGAACAGAGGAAACAGTTGGCGGCAGTCATAGTTGATGACAACCGGAAGTTGGATTGGCTGAACGGTTGAAAAGTTGAGTAGTTTAAATAGTTAAATTATTTAATTGTGATTAATTGAAGTGAGGACTTTTATTTTGAAACAGTTTTGGACAGAGGAAACACTTGGCGGGCGTCATAGTTGATGACAACTGACAGTTGGAATGGCTGAACAGTAAAATAGTTGAGTAGTTGAAGTAGTTAAATTATTTAACAGTGAATTATTTCAGTGAGGACTTTTATTTTGAAACAGTTGACAGGAGTCATAGTTGATGACAACTGGCAGTTGGAATGGCTGAACGGTTGAAAAGTTGAGTAGTTTAAAAAGTTAAATTATTTAATTGTTTTTTATCATAATGAGTACTTTTATTTTGAAACAGTTGTGGACAGAGGAAACAGTTGACGGGAGTCATAGTTGATGACAATGGGCAGTTGGAATGGCTGAATGGTTGAACAGTTGAGTAGTTTAAATAGTTAAATTATTTAACAGTGAATTATTTCAGTGAGGACTTTTATTTTGAAAGTTTTGGACAGGTGAAACAGTTGGCAGGAGTCATAGTGGATGACAACTGACAGTTGGAATGGCTGAACAGTTAAATATTTGAGTAGTTTAAATAGTTAAATTATTTAAGAGTGATTTCTTGTTGTGAAGACTTTTATTTTGAAACAGTTGTAGGCAGAGGAAACAGTTGAACAGGATCTGTAGTGTTAAGAGAGCCAGACTGTAGTCTGAAAGCCTGAGAAACTGACAGTTGCTGCAGGTGGTCAGAACATCTGGCACAAGATTCCATTTGCTTAATGGCCCTATTGTGATGTCATCAGCCCAATGTTAAGTCTATGGGGAAAAAAATTAGTAGTTTTTTATTCATAGTTTAAAAAGTATAAAAGTTACAAAGATGAAAAATACATTGCACAGGTGTCCTAAGTAAGACCCACATAGCGCAGTTTGAATGAAGTTTCTACGTTAAACGGTTGAGGCCGCATTAAGTGCGTTAGAATAATAATAATAATAATAATAATAAGAAGAAGAAGAACTGGAATAACAATAGTGTGCATTTTCATGCACACTAATAATAATAAGAACTGGAATAACAATAGTGTGCATTTTCATGCACACTAATAAGAAGAAGAAGAACTGGAATAACAATAGTGTGCATTTTCATGCACACTAATAATAATAAGAAGAAGAACTGGAATAACAATAGTGTGCATTTTCATGCACACTAATAATAATAAGAAGAAGAGGAACTGGAATAACAATAGTGTGCATTTTCATGCACACTAATAATAATAATAATAAGAAGACGAAGAAGAACTGGAATAACAATAGTGCGCATTTTCATGCACACTAATAATAATAATAAGAAGAAGAAGAAGAAGAGGAAGAACTGGAATAACAATAGTGTGCATTTTCATGCACACTAATTAGAAGAACTGGAATAACAATAGTGTGCATTTTCATGCACACTAATAATAATAAGAAGAACTGGAATAACAATAGTGTGCATTTTCATGCAGACTAAAAATAATAAGAAGACCAGAATAACAATAGTGTGCATTTTCATGCACACTAATAAGAAGAAGACCAGAATAACAATAGTGTGCATTTTCATGCACACTTATAAAGAAGTATGCAGGATTATAATATGTGTCTGCATTGCTGCAGGCACATAATAATAATAATAATAATAATAATAATAATAAAGAAGTATGCAGGATTGTAATATGTGTCTGCATTGCTGCAGGCACATAATAATAATAAAAATAATAATAATAAACCAGCACAAAAGCAATAGGGTTTCAGCCCTACGGGCTTGAACCCCTAATAATAATAATAATAATAATAATAATAAAAATAATAATAATAATAATAAACCTAACGGCTAATAATAATAATAATAAAAACACAAAAGTGGGTTTCAGCCCTACGGGCTTGAACCCCTAAAAATAAACCAGCACAAAAACAATAGGGTTTCAGCCCTACAGGCTGGAACCCCTAATAATAATAATAATAATAATAATAATAATAATAATAATAAACCAGCACAAAAACAATAGGGTTTCAGCCCTACGGGCTTGAACCCCTAATTAATGAACTGATCTAGCTGGGTTGGGTGTGTCACATTTTTAGCTGCCATTATGACAGTATCCATCTGGAGCTCAGCAAGAGTACCTTTCATCCTATTGGGACGCATGCCCGACACTGTGATAGGGATTAGAATTGGTAACCTTCCCAACTAGGCTGACCCCCTGGGCTGTCGGTCTGCGGGTGCCTCCCCTGTGTCTATATGTATTGCATTGACAGGAGCTGTCCTCATTGCCCCAGTACAGATTCTGAGTGCTTTATTTTCAATTCGATGATTCACGTGATGTGCTGCGCAGCAGTGTCAGGTCGTTCGAGCTGACTCGTACCGCCCATTGACTGTATACTTCCCCACAAACGCGTCAAACTGTGCGACGCAGCCGCAGACATTGCAGACGAGCTCGAACGCAGCCTTTGGTTTTACCGCAACAGTCCGGAAGTAAGCTCTAGATTGACAATATGGCTGTTCGTCCTGCGAAGCGGGGTAGAAGGAAGTCTTATCTATTTCACTGGTGCTAGCAAAACAAGCATTTGCATGAGGGAATATAATATTCCGCGAGATGAAGATACTGACCTAAGGACACATTTTGAGAACAGCCATGTCGTTTTTTAGGAGAAAAGGTAGGGAAGTCGTTGTGAAGCGGTTGCTAGCTAGCTAAGGATAATAGGTGAGACTGGAGGAAATGTAGCATGCTAGCTGGCTTAAGGTGCCGTATGCGGCTTTGGTTGACAGCACGATGTGAATTTAGGCCTCATCGGAGCACCGCTGTTACTACACCGTTCTCTTACACTTTTGAGGTGCAAATGAATGAATTAAGTGTAGGAATTTTACTTGTGTTAGCAAGCTAGCTCATCGCAGTTTGTAAACAATATTTCAGTGACTGACGGGATTCTTGACGTTGATAATAATGGGATTAAATCTAATGTTATAATCTGGTTTTTTTTTTTTTTTTTTTTACAATAAATGAACTCACGTGAGCTAGCCAACTTGGGTAACTGGCGAGCTAGTTGGGTACTTCTGTTCTTGGCAATTGGCTAGTTCGTTCGCACTAATGACACTACTAGTTGGTATTACGCTATATTTAATAAACAGAACGTCCTTTAGCTGCATTTCTGGGGTTTCCTCATACTGTACGTTAGTCTACGTCAATGTACCTAGCTACATAGCTAACTAGCGAGCTAGATGGCTAACTGCCAATACACAGCAGGCTATCTATAACATGATCTCGCTTGCTATAACACCGTGACAAATTACTGGTTTGCCAACGTTATTTTGATAACCTTGACTCGACTCACTTCCCATGAAGCAGTTTCGTTAGTGCTGGCCAACTTAAGCAAAGCTTCAGAGCGACAAATAAAAAACATTTGTTATTTGTATCCTGTATTAGTTACGAATACCTTCTGCTGGGCTGGCCTTACTACGTCCTTTTTGACAGTTGCTGATTGCATTGCTAGAGTTCACCGATTTACCGTTAACGTTATATTCAGCTTTTACTAAGATGGCTTGTTACTTTCATATGGAATGATCTTGGTGAACTCTACGGTAAAAATATGGTTAGTTTCAATGTTTCAGTGGTAAGCTATGTATTTTCTTTTGCCAACTAGGAACTAATTTAACATCGTAGCTAAGATGCTTGTAGCATCCTTGGGTTGCTGGAATACGATTTCGCAAGTTTATTTAGTTAAACTGTCACGATGTTTTCTTTTCGATCGTCATGAACTTCTGTCTTTATCATTTCTGAGCACATGAATGCATGCTGAGGAACATTCACAGTGTAACACGTATTGAATTTGGTCGCTGTAAACCTGATTTCCAGTATGCTCTTACTCTTAGGCTATTTGGCGTTAGTTTTTCATGATTGTAGTCCGCTTCTTAGTCGTTTGCTTCTCAGAAAAAAGTTGCTCCTCACTGAGCGAACTTCCCTGTAAAAGTGTGTGTTTATTCCTGCAGCTAAAGCCAAGGAACTCGAGAGACCCGCTGATACAAAACCTGCCAAGGGTAAGTTGCATCCCCACTGTTGCGTAGTGCGTGTTCATACTCTCCAAATACAAAAAAAATTTGCTACCTCAAAGAGATCGGGTGCATCTCAATTCTCCTATATTGCATCCTCGTTTCCCTCACTTGCGTCTTTTCCTTGCATTTTAGTCCCTCTCACGCCAGGATGCATGGAGAGAGCAAGGGAACCATGCCAAGAGGAGGAAACATGTTTTTAGAGAAATTAGTCATCGTTTCCTTTTTAGCCTCATGTAAGCTACAGTTGTTTCTCATGAAGGCGCATAGCTGGATCAGGTGTAATGTAGGGATAGGAACGCATGTCAATCGTGGATTAATTGAAAAAAGTAATCATCATAGTGTCAAATACAGTTCAACTGCCTCTGTTGCTTTTTGACAGCTGAAATGCCATGGGGTAAATTTTATGCGTGGCAGTTTTATAAATCTGCAGTTCTACGGTGACTGACATTGCATTCACAGAGGGAACAGGCCTTTTGGTATGGCATGGTAATAAAACTTGCACTCCTTGGATGTTCATATTTTGTGACAAGCATACTAGGGACTAGTTGGTACTTGGAGGCAGGAGGAAACTTTGCCGGTGTTATGTTTAAAGGATTCATACCAACAAATTTCCTAATTTACGGCGTATAATGCTTTGGTGAAAATGATATATTAAAATAAGCCACGCACAACCAGTCCTCTCGACCTTTCCACAATCAATGTGTTTCTGACCGGTAACAAGCCTGAGAAGATTATGCACATTTGAGATTCGAGTGCGAAGCTGTCAGGTGGGTGACGTCACAGTAAGGTCAAAAATTCAGCCGCCATTTGCCCTGCCCCATTGATTTGCTCAGTCACTTGCTTGCTCAACAATTATTCAAGCTTTTTTGACAAGTTTTTACGTCAAAACTTGCAGGATGCCTACTCGATGTGCAGCATATGGCTGCAGCAGCTTGCTGAAGAAGGGATGCGGTATTTCTTTCTTTTCTGAAGAATCCTGCAACACGGAAACAATTGATCCATTACACAAAGCGCTTTTGCTGTTTGAGCTGAAACATTACCATAGGCTTTGCAGTGAACACTTTTCAAAGGCGATGTTGGACCGTGACCTACTGGCTTGACTGGCTTATCCTCTTGAATCCGAACGCCCCTGGTCCAGGGGCAGCAGCGAATCTCACATCTAACACTATCTGAGGGCATTTTAACTGTGCAGGATCTTAGTCATATTAAAAAACTACTTAACAGAATGAAACTCGGCTAGCAGCCCATGAAAACCATTTTTAACAAAACAAAATACAATTCCAACACCAAGCTACTAAATAAGCTTAACGCAAAAATGCGGAACGCATAAGTCACATGAGTGGTGCTAACGAATGCGTGACTTTACCGCACAAGGGAAATATCATAAAAAAGCAGAGACTCTACTGATTCCAACCACATATGGTTTATTGCTAACAACCAAAACTCACTGAATTAGCAGCCGAATTGGCAAAAGCAAACTGCACGTCGTAAGGACATGACCATACCTTAGCTGTCTTGCAATCTAAGTTGTGTTCAAGGCCGTAAAATGCACTACATATTTGCCCTAAAGTCTTTGTGGCTTTGAAACCATTGCTGTCAGTATCCAGCGATTTGTCAAGTCCAGGAGGAGCTTTCTTATAAGGAGTAGGAAAGCGCGTTGTTGTTGTTGTTGTTGTTGCGGTAGCAAAGACAGGACAGTAGTCTGAGTTTCAGTATGAAGTGGGATGTCTGGTACAGACCCAGTCTTCAGTTTTGCAACTGCATTTGGATAATGTTCATTGTCATATTTTGCCACTGACTTTTGTTAGTATAGCAATTTATATTTTATGGACTTTCAACTAAGGTAGAAAAACGAAATAAGTTAATTAAATTGTCCGTCATCATACCTTTATGTTCTGGTGAGGACTGATCACTGTCGCTGTCATTCCAGTGGTCAGAAATGTACAACACTCATGAAGGTTCAGGGTTTGGTCTTTTGTTTCTCAGTTCTGAAATAACTTTCCTTATTGGATCAAAAAACTTATGGCTCTAAAGACAGAGGTCAGCGGGCTTTGCTGCAGGTCGGATTCATAGTCGGACATAATGTAAATCGCTTTGCTTCTACTGACATCAAGCTGAATGTCACTTCAGCTATCCTTACTCTGACGTCATGTGGGTCACGTGACCCTCAGCTCATTAGCTTTGGATTTAGGCTGCTGACTTTTACGGCCTGAAATTCACCATGGGTGGCAAAATAAACCGGAATCGCTATAGGTAGTGTAACTACAGGGCAATTTACATGCAATAAAACCATAATTTAAAATAACTACT
The DNA here is from genome assembly GCA_029692085.1 of Gymnothorax javanicus. Taxonomy (NCBI): domain Eukaryota; kingdom Metazoa; phylum Chordata; class Actinopteri; order Anguilliformes; family Muraenidae; genus Gymnothorax; species Gymnothorax javanicus. Next base: position 22,711,309 of record CM056199.1, read on the forward strand.
TGTGTCGGCATGAATCCTTTAAGTTTGTAGGATGTGAAATTGTGAGCATGACTGACGTTGCACAAAAACGGCTATTAAAAAAATGGGCTGGAAAAGACAGTTGGGTGAGTTGAAAAGCTCAGTATTTCAGCGAATGAATTATACCACGGCCAAGCGGCAATTGCCGTGGTTGCCCCCCTGTATGGCCGTAATGCCCGACTACTAAAAAGGTCAGTGTGCCCGCAGTGCCCAAAAATTACCAAAAGCGGCGCTTTTCTTCCACTGAATGGTGCAACTGCGGTCTTCACGCTGCGCTGGACTTCTGAGCAGTTTGTGCGACTAACGGCACGCCCACTCACGAATAAGGCAACGTTGCGTGAGGTTGGTATCCTTCCGGCTTGAGAAAAATCAGCTCACTTTGGCCCTCATTTATCAAACGTGCGTACACCAAAAAAAATGGGTGTACGCCAAAACTCCCACAAGGATCGGCATTTATCAATCTGAACGTGAGCGAACGGTCCGCAAAAATCTCACGCCAGGTCTGACCAGATGTACGCAGATTTGAAACCAGTGAACAACATGCAGGAACGAGTGCAGCAGTCAAAATAAGTAATAAATCGTATGCAGCGATGCGGACGTCATGCTGTTGTTGCTCTCATTAGTCAAATGAATAAATAGGCGAAATAGATAAATAGGCTAAATAAATGAATGAATGAATGAATGACTAAATAAATAGATAAATAAGACATCTGTGTTGAGAAATTAATTAAACTTATATTTTGAGACAACCTGCTTGTTAGGCCAGACGGCTGACAATTACAATCAATTTGATTAAGCGCAATGCGTGGCTTGGCAGATATGCAGTGTGGTATGTCAGATGCTAATCCAGTCAGATATATACTGAACAACAAAAGAAACGCAAGTTAGCCTAATTAAAGGCAGACTGGAAAATAAGTTTGCGCGTAATTATTTTAGAAAATCAGATTTATTACTAGCGCGTGCACATTTACACTAGTTTCATCAAACTTTTCTTTATTTTGCGGTCACTTTGACTGAGTAACCATGAGAGTACATTAACTAACTAGCTAACTTGCGTTTCTTTTGTTGCTCAGTATATATATATATGCCGACGGACACTTTGACCGTGATCACTTTTTTAACCTACATGTAAAGCATTTGGATTGTCAATTATGTAGGTTATAAAACATGAAGTATCATGGATCTATAAAATGAATTTATTAAGGCCGATGTTATTCGCACTTATACGTGTGGCCAATCCTGAATTTTTTTTCTTGGCCACACTTATAAGTGCGCCAGTTGATGATCATTCCAGTGCCGCTTAGAAAGTACCGCTTAAAACAAGTTTTGCCAAAAAAATTTTTTAGCTTTGGACACACTTAAAATAAGTGTGGGCAATGGAGAAATGAGCATCTTGGCCACACTAATAAGTGCGTCTAACAAGCATTTTGGTCAATTTTTGTGCTTGGACGCACTTAAATAAGTGCGAATAGTCACTTCGATTTATAAATGAATTAAATCAAACCTCTGCTGCACTTCGGTTTTCCACCTCAACGGTGTTTACCGCAGCAGCAATAGTTTTCCAAACTGCAGCCTTCTGGGCTCCCTTTATGCCACTCTTAAGGCTTCCAAATAAAAGTATTTTGTTTTTCGCCATCTCAGACCTGATAATTTATATCGTCGGCCTGCTGATAAAGCCTCGTATCTTCAAAATGGTAAACTTTGCAGGAGAGCGAAAAAAAAAAAAGTTTAATTTTGTATGTAAGAATGCAGTTGAGCTGTGTTTGGGTTTGGGTGACTATTTTTCTTCCAAGAATGTATCCAACTCAATAAAATTTTGTATTTTGCAATGTGTATGTTATTATCGTGGACATACGAGTTTTTGTTTCTCATCAAATTGTAGATACGAGGTTTTATCAGCAGGCCGACGATATTTCCTCCTCAGTGAAGTTCTCTCTTCTTTGCCTTCTTTCGAGAGTCCATGTCGTAGAGTGGGCAGGACTATGCCTCCCAGAGCATGAATTTATAGGGGCGTGTCATGTAAATTACGATGGTTTCAGCCGCCAGATTTATCAATGCTATGCCAGTTCTACACCGAAATCAGCGACGTACACACTTTTAGTAAATCAGACGTGACACCTGGAGAACACTGATATCTACACCAGATCCTACGTAAATTTGATAAATGAGGGCCATTATGTTTTAAGCACAAGCAATGAAATACTGTTGGTGTGAAGTATAGATGTGTTTTTGGGCTGGGGGAGAACGGTGGTTGTATTACTTTCCTCGACAGAAACTAAACTTTGAGAGCGAGCTGGAGAGAGCATTCGCTGACAGCGGTAGACTGTGCAGAGCGTCCAGTGTTGTGCCAGACTGCTCAGCAGAAGCGGTCCGTCGGCAGTAACAAAGGCCGTCGAAAACCTCATCTTTCAATGCTTGATAACCAAAACCTCTCGCAGTTTACTTTTCCGGGTAGCAACAGTTGCTCAGACTAATTTGTTGAACGACGGCATTCTAATTTATTTTTGTTAGAATTGTTATACATTGCACCATAAAATTGAAGCGTTTCCTTCCGCGCATAAATGATGACATATCAATGTCTTTATAATTTTTGCGCTCGTGTAGCACAGTTTGTGAGGCTCGTGAAGCAATAAGCCCCGGGAATCCATTCTAGATTCTGAATGTAGTCATGGCTAAAGGGCGTTGTCTGGCATGATGCACAGCTGAGTGACAACTGTAACGATGGCGAAAATAAATGCTGCGAAGTCAACGAAAGTTTTGGATTTTTGCATTTATACTATCATCCTTACAATGCCAGTTATATAAATGTTGGCAATAGGCATTCACTTTTTCATTATCATTTCTGATTATTGGTCATATATTAGTCTTGATTGTTCTGTCGATAAATTGCTGCAAGTTGAATAAAAAAATTTACAATTTAAAAAAACAATAAAATATTGGTTTTTAATGCACTCCTAATTATTGATTTATACTGCTTTATCTACATACAATGTCATTATCACTTATTTTTCTTGCAAAATTGATTAATTTAGTTTTGGCTTTGGTGCCCTACATTTTGGCCGTGATGCCCCAATTTTAAAAGGCCAAGTGGCCTTGCCCTAAAAATAACTTAATTTGAGGCCTGCAGTATTCCAATATGAAGTCATTCTGCGGCTCTGTTAATGATCATTATGTATGAGGTGAACCCAATTCAGTATTTGACATTTTAGAGGGCCTGGAATTTTTATTTAACTAAAATCATCTTTTCTTGGCTGCTCTGCAGCACAGAGGTTGTCGTGGTATGCCTGAAAAACTTTCCCAAGTGGGATGGTATGTACTTTGTGTTCATGATGAGATCATCATCTTTGAGTGTATTAACCTACATCAACTGGTGATAACCTGGCAAACTATTGCCAGATAATGAAAAATACTTGTATAGATATCTGTGATAAATTCTGTGGTACTGTGGTACAAACCAGCTTATCAAGGATGGAGGTAGATTTAAGAGTTTTTTCTGCAGTCTCTTCTTGTTTCTTGAGATGAAGCCAGGAAGAGGAAATGCATCATGGGAAAATCATGAATATTCATGTCGATGCTGCTGCCATCTAATGATAATAAGCAACACTCAACCTTTGTTTTAAAGAAAGCTTGTCAGAGACAAGTATTCTGCTGTACAACTTTGTTGTAGCTTGTTGTGTTGAACCGTGACTAATGTTACAGACCCAGGTTTACTTGTGACTGATGTAGACCCTGCGTGCCGCTGTGGGTGGGTGTTTATAAATCTGACTTTCAACGTACACCCACAGAGGCACTGCTCGATCCATTGACTTCAGGCACACTTTTTGGCTCTGCGTCTGTAACTTTTCCCCAACTCTTCGGATCAAAACAAATCAAACGCGCATACCTTCCTAGCTAAGACAGCTGGACTCAGCTGCGAGTACAAGCCGGTAGATGCCTTCCGTGCGGAGCTTTGTGCAAAAAATTCTTCCGAACAGACGCATTTCAAACGGGTTCAAACACTTGTCGCCATCTTCTAATCCCGACATGCAACGGTACGCCAGGGAATTCCCATTAGAAGACATGGCGACAAGTGTTTGAACGCTGGCGCTTCGGAAGAATTTTTGCTCATATTCCGCATCGGAAGGCATCTACTGGCGCGGTATGCTGAGCCTAGCTGTCTTAGCTAGGAAGGTATGTGCGCTTGATTTGTTTCAACCAAGAGTTGAAAAAAAGTTACAGACGGAGCGTAAAAAAAAAAAGTATGCCTGAAGTCAATGGATCGAGCAGTGCCTCTGTGGGTGTACGTTGAAAGTCAGATTTATAATTACCCACCCACAGTAGCACGCAGGGTCTAGACTGATGTTATATGTGACTGACATTACCAGCTTTGTTGCATTCTCGGGCAAGATTGATACATGAAAACCAACAAATGAATTGTGTTTTAGTTTAATGCTGACTAATTCTTACAAATGTGTGGATAATAGTTTGGAATATTCAAAGATTTTTTTACAACACAATCTACATTTGTCTTTTGTGACTGATATTACAACCTTGAAACTGGTTTATTAGAAAGGAATTTTGAACCTAATGCTTTGAAAAAGCCATTTTCTGCTGTTGTCACCTTGTCAATGTGGACACTGGTATTACAAAAGTAAAGCATTGGATAAGAAATGAGTTTACACACCAGATATAAAGTACGGATTTTGGCCAATTTTTTAACCAAGGCATTTTAAACATGACATTTGACAAACCCTAACTTATTGCTGTCCATTCATTGTCTTCATCAAAGTTTTACCTTTATATGATTGTTGTATTTTTGTGTATTTTGTGTAAATTTTTTTTTTCTTTTTCTTCTGTAAAGGAGGTTTAAATAAATAAATAAATAAAAAAGTGAGGCTAATTCGGACATATTTTGATGATGGCGGAAAAACATGAAAAAGCGTGTCCTCTTCGATGCACCATAGCTACCTTCACCATATCATCCCAACCAAAACAACGTCTGTTCTACAAAGCTGAACATCTGTTCTTTTCAAGTACTGTTTTCCCCAATTTCTGGAAAATAATTTTTGGTCTCTGAGCTTATGCAAAATGGAATTGCCCAAATAGTTGATGGATTTGTTCACGGAATACTGAAGTCCTCCAGTCTTTAACTCCTCCTAGACTGTGTTGCGTTGTGTTGCATCCCTGTTTTTAGGTTGCCGGCCATAGGCCAGTAACCTATTGTCGTCACTTTGCGTCCGGCGGTGTCGTCTCTGTCGGCGTCGTCCGTTTAAAGCCGTATCTTAAAAACGGTCTGATGAATTTTTTTTTTAATTTGGGGATGTGATCAAATGGGTCATCAAGTTAATGCCCGAGCAAAAATTTTTTTGATTGAATCGTTCGTTTAGACTTCACGGCCATTTTTATGTTGAAAATGGCCATTTTTGGCACTTAGGTGCAATTTTCTCAAAAACTGTCTGATTAATCATTTTTAATCGCAGCATTGGAATCCGTATCATGACCTGCTTCAACGGTGTAAACGGCGTTTTGATTAAATCGCTCGTACATAGCGACTCCTAGGCAACGTGTCTGGACTTCATCATTTTTTGGGGTGTTTTGCCAAAAAATGTGCCGTAACTTGCTTATTATTGCATTTATAGGCAAGGTATGAATTGAGCATGTACAGCATATCGTGCTTGCCAAGCGTTGTCGGTTGGTCGAATTTGACCTTGACCTTTCGGCTCAAGGTCAAATTCGACCAACCGACAACGCTTGGCAAGCATGATATGCTGAGCCGAAAGGTCAAGGTCAAATGGCAAAAATGTGCTATCACTCTCTTAATATAGCATTTAGAGCTTAGGTATGTATGAGGCATCTATGGGGAATCAGGTATGCCGAACATTGTGAGTCAGTCACATTTGACCTTGGCCCTCCAGGTGAAGGTCAAATGGCAAAAATGTGCTATAACTCTCTTAATACAGCATTTAGAGCTTAGGTATGTATGAGGCACTTCTAGGGAATCAGGTATGCCGAACATTGTGAGTCAGTCACATTTGACCTTGGGCCTCCAGGTCAAGCTCAAATGGCAAAAATGTGCTATAACTTGCTTAATATGACATTTAGAGCTTAGATATGTATGAGGCACCTATAGGGAATCATGTAAGCCAAACATTCTCGGCAAGTCGAATATGACATTGGGCATCAAGATCAAATGGCAAAAATGTGCAATAACTTGCTGAATATGGCAATTAGAGCTCAGGTATGTTTGGGGCACCTATAGGAAACCATGTATGCTGAACATTCTTAGGCAGTCAGTCAGTCAAATTTGATGTTGGGCCTCAAGGTCAAGGTTATATGACAAAAATGGCCCATATTTGTTTAATATTTTTTTTAGAGCTTGGGTATGTATTGGGCACTAATAGCAAATCATGTACGCTGGTTGTTTTTGACATATTGGATTTGACCTTGGGCAACAAGGTCTAGGTAATGACAAAAATGGCCTAAAAGTCCTTTAATGTTGGCTTTAGATCCTCGGTATGTATTGGATACTAATGACAAATCACGTATGCTGATCAAACGCACCATATTGGATTTGACTTTGGTCTTCAAGGTCAAGGTCATGTGACAAAATCAATCTATTTATGTCCTCGTTTAATAATGTCTTCAGACATTAGTATGTATTGGGCATTAACCCATATATAATTTAAATTTTAACGGGCATCGTCACCGCATGGTCGACCTTTTTTCGCGATCAATTGCGGCAATAAAAACTGGTCAAAATCCATTTTTGGATGTTTGTTCCTATTAGCATCATGGAATAGAAAGAATAACACTAATTAGACCCATTCGGTGGCAGTGTTGTGTAAAAAAAATCATTGTCTGAAAGCGGAGCAAGAACCAGAAGTGAATTGAGAAGGTGGCGCACTTCACAAATTGATAGCAGACAACAGTGAAAGTTCAGGTTAGAAAAAAATCTAATTGGATTTCATGATGTAGACTTCTTAAAAATTATATTTTTGCTAAATGGCAGAAAAGTGACATAAAAATGTTGCTGTCTGTCACTCATGAAAAAGTGTGACCGCTCAGTCAAGTTGCCCGATAATGATAACTAAAACCCCTTTCTCACTGAGCTGCGTTGGCCCGCGGAAGTGTGCGGATGAAACAGTTCTCTTCTTTCGCAGGGAAGAATTGATTCGATGAACCGTGAATTGATTCGCAGTGGTACGGGACCATTTGCCATCACTGCCGAAATTCGCGAAAAAATTAAACAGGTTTAATTTTTAAGCGGATGTCTGAGCTGGAGCTTTTTAACACCTGTATTGTGTAGACAATGTGTTGCTTTCGCAAGAATTCGTGTTCATAAAGTTCTAGCCAGGCCATTTTAGCGTACCGGGCCGGTACGCTGACGAAGGCAAAAGTCGCATGCCGGTACGCTGGAAAAATCCGCCGCATGCATAAAAAATTGCTGCGATGCGTTACAGATAGGTCACCAGTACCAGTATCAGCAACAACATGGATGGCTTCAGACTGTACCGATCAACCTAGTTTTATCGATTATCTGAAGATAGGCCCGTATAGCCGCCGCTGTTGCAAGTATCTGTAAAGGCATAGCACATTAGGCTCAGTGCCAGTTAGCGCGCGAACAGCCGATGGCTGTTTCGTCCACCTCATGGGACTAGTTCCCATTCCAAAATGAAACCAGTGCCGCGAATGTCTCAACATCAGAAAGTTCGGAAGACGATAATGCAATCGTCAGAGTAGAGCTTAGAAGCAAGCGAAAGCCATCAAAGACGGGGGATCTTGCTTGAGCGAGTGAATATAGCCAGCTAGAATTAGAATTAGCTCTAGGAAATGTCTATTTAACTGTCTGATGGATCCCGATCTTTTCTGCCACTTTGCAGTCTCTTCTGTTTAATATGCGCAATTGGCACAGCTTTAAAATAATCACGGAAACTAGTGTAATGGGAAAAAAAAGCCACTAGATGGCAGTATTGACAATTTTTTTTGTTAAGCCCAGTCTGGAGCTAGGTTGGGCATGTCCTGGGCATGCCTCAGAGGGGGCTGGACAAGAGTATATAAGGAGAAAAATTGAGAGAGTGGAAGAGTAGTTGGAGAAATTGCAAGGAGAAATTGTGGAAGGATACATTTGACCAGACCTGTTACTCTTTTCAAGACCTGTGAAGCTTTTTGTGGATTTTTGCCTGTGTTGGAGCATTTTCCTGTCCCAGGACATCGCAACATTGCAGCCCATCTCAATTACTAAGGGACTGTAACTATCTTTTTTTTTATTTCAATCTTGGTCAGTAGGGTAGAGTGTAGATTAGTTCTAAGTGTTTGTTAAATTAAATCTGTTGAAGTTTAAGAATTTTGTCTGTCATCCCTTGCTGTCTGTGACGCCATAAAAAATTGGGGCCATAACAAAGTGGGGGCTCGGGTCCGGGATAGACCATTGTGTGAGTCATTTATTGAAAATCTAAAATTTCAAATAGTGAAATTGTTTTTTGAATTTTCCTAGATATATATTGGCAGATCAACAGCAATGGATTTCTTGGCATCACCAACCGTAGAGGTTTTGAAGTCTTTTAAAAAGACAGAACTGCTAGAAATATGCAGACAGTTAGAGCTGACAGATGTAAAACCAGCCATGCGAAAAGCAAGACTGGCTAGAGAGATTGTTGAATATTACATTGATGAAAATGTGTTTGCACCAGGAGATCTGGAACAGTTTCCAGTGGAAAATCCAAATGTAGAAATGGAACTTAAATTAAAAATGCTAGAGATAGAAAGGGAGGAAAAAGAAAAACAAAGGCAGTTTGAGTTAGAAAAATTAGCAAGAGAAGAGAAAAAAGAGAGAGAAAGAGGAAAGAGCAGAAAGAGAGAGACAGAGACAGAGTTTTCGATTTAGAAAAATTAGATAGAGAAGAAAGGCTCCAAATGGAGCTACTAAAAATCAAAATGCAAGCTGAAAACAAATTTCGGGCTAGCCAGGAGGTAAAGCTGGTGCCTCCATTCTCGGAAAAGGAGGTTGATAAGTATTTCCAGTGCTTCGAGAAGGTAGCCAAGAGTTGTCAGTGGCCAAAGGAACACTGGCCTCTGATGTTGCAAACTGTCCTCAAGGGTAAACCTCAACAAACCTATTCGGCTTTGTCTGCAGATGATTCCTCGGATTATGAGGTTGTCAAAAAGGTTATTTTGACAGCTTATGAGTTGGTTCCAGAGGCTTACTGACAGAAATTCAGAGGTCTGAAGAAATCTAACAAACAGACTTACGTGGAATTTGCTAACGAGAAGAAGGTTTGCTTTGAGCGCTGGTGTACTTCTATGGAGGGCAAGGATGATTTCAACTCACTAAAAGAGATGGTGTTAGTTGAAGAATTCAAGAACTGTGTCAAGGATGATATTAAGACCTACCTTAATGAGAAGCAAGCACTGAATTTGCAATCAGCTGCCAAGTTTGCAGACGAATATGTTCTCACACATAAGTCCAAATTTCAGTCTAGCAGTAACAATAGATGGTCCCAATTTCAGAAGAAAGGTAACGGTGATACCCAAGATTCCTCACCCAAAGACAAAGACAAATCTGGTGATGGTGCTCAGAAATCCAGTCAAAGGTCTGATCAAAGTGTGAAAGCTGACAGTGACAAAAGTGGTCTAGTTTGCAATTATTTCAAGAAATCCGGTCATGTTACAACTAACTGTTGGTTCCTTAAAGCTAAGAAAGAAAAAGAAAAGGATACCAAACCCAATGCCTTTGTGAAGACAAGGTTAGAAACCCCTGTAGTAGATGACCAATCTGCTAAATTGCCTGCTCCTTGTGAGGCTAAGAAGCCTGATACTGCTGACTTTGTGAGGGAGGAATTTCTTCCATTTGTGTCAGAGGGATTTGTGGCTCTGAATGAGCATTCTCCTCCTGTCCCCATAGATATCCTAAGGGATACCGGAGCTTCTCAGTCACTTTTGTTGATGGACTCCTTGGAGTTGCGTGATGAGACCGCTTCTGGGGATTTCATACTTGTACAAGGTATTGAAGGGAGGACTGTATCTGTACCCCTGCGCTCTGTATTCTTGACGTCAGATTTAGTTACAGGACAGGTAAAGGTGAGACTTATGTCAAGTCTACCTATCAAGGGTGTTTCTCTGTTGCTAGGCAATGACCTGGCTGGGGGCAATGTAGTTCCCCCTGTTCATCTTACTTCACAGCCGAGCACTGAAGATGGCGATGAAGACCCATCTCTGTATCCTTCCTGTGCAGTGACCCGTGCTATGGCCAAGAAGGCTCAAGAAGAAGATGATGTGGTGCCGTCCAGCACATTGAATAGTCATGACTCAGGTGGTTCGCCTCATGACTCTGTTCAGCTTACTATGGTTTCTCCGTTTGAGGACTTATCAGACACTTTTATCAGTTCTCTGTTCAGCCAGCCAGATGGGTCTGGTGATTCTGATGTGTCTGGAGACTTGTCTCTGTCCAGAAAGCGGTTGATTCAGGAGAAAACCAATGATCCTGAAATTTGTGTACTAAAGAGGAGAGCCCTTCCTGATGAAGAAATAGACGCAGTTCCAGTTGGGTATTATCTCAAGGATGGAGTGTTGATGCGGGAGTGGCGCCCTCCTGATATCCCTGCCAATGCAGATTGGGCAGTGGTCAAGCAAATTGTTGTTCAGAAGGTCTACAGGAATGAGATCTTAACAATGGCTCATAGTTTGCCTTTAGGAGGTCATCTTGGTGTTAACAAGACTGTTGACAAGATCATGAAACACTTCTTCTGGCCTGGACTTCGGAAAGATGTTTCCAACTTTTGCAAAACCTGTCACACTTGTCAGGTAGTTGGAAAACACCAGTTAGACCCACCTGTAGCTCCATTGCAGCCTATCCCAGCATTTGGGGAACCCTTCTCCAAGGTCATCGTTGATTGTGTTGGTCCATTACCCAAGACTAGATCTGGAAATCAGTACTTGTTGACAATCATGTGTGCATCTTCCAGATTCCCTGAAGCCATACCTCTACGCAACATCAAGGCAACTGCAATCTCGAAGGCTTTGATAAAGTTCTTCACGTTGTTTGGCCTTCCCAGGGAAATTCAGTCAGATCAAGGTAGCAATTTCACTTCCGGATTGTTTCAGCAGGTTGTGTATGAACTAGGTGCGAAGCAGATTCTTTCCAGTGCCTATCATCCAGAGAGTCAGGGTGCCTTAGAGCGGTTGCATTCCACTCTCAAGACAATGATGAGGACTTATTATGACCATGAGAGGGACTGGGACGAAGGTGTTCATTTGCTGTTGTTTGCAGCTAGAGAAGCAGTGCAGGAGTCTACTGGATTCAGTCCGTTTGAGCTAGTGTTTGGCCATGAAGTGAGAGGACCTTTGCTATTGTTGAGTGAATAATGGCAAGAGAAAGAGCCGCATATCAGTCTGTTAGACTATGTTAGCAAGTTCAAGGAAAGACTGTGTGCAGCTTGTGACCTAGCTAAAGAGAACTTGAAATCAAGTCAGGGAAAAATGAAAACTTGGTATGATCATAAGGCTAGAAGCCGTGAGTTTAAACCGGGAGACAAGGTCCTTGTGTTGTTTCCCTTGCAGTCCAATCCATTGCAGGCTAGATTTCATGGTCCTTTATGAAATTCTGACAAAACTCAATGATCTCAATTACATTGTGAAGACTCCAGATAGGAGAAAGCCAAAACAGTTGTGTCACATTAACATGCTGAAGCCTTATCATGATAAAAATGCTAGGCTTGCAGCTGTCACTTCAGATCCTCCTATGGCCGAGACTTGTGAAGATGAGGGGGAGTTTCAAGAGGATGAACCTAGAATTAAAGCTGAAGTTCTTTCATGTAAATTGTCAAATTCTGAAGTGTTGCAAAATCTTGATGTAAAACTACAGCACTTAGAACCCTCACAGAAAGATCAGTTTGAGAGGTTGATCAAGAAATATAAAGATCTATTTCCTGATGTTCCAAAGAGAGTTTCTATAGCCTCTCATGATGTAGATGTTGGTGATGCCGAACCAATAAAACAGCATCCGTGCGGATGAATCCTGAAAAAGAAAGATTGCTGAGAAAGAGGTTGAGTACATGTTAGAACATGATATTATCAGACCCTCTAACTCAGATTGGAGTTCACCCTGTATTCTAGTTCCAAAACCTGATGGAAGTACTAGATTCTGTACAGATTATCGCAAAGTCAATGCTGTAAGTAGAACTGATGTGTTTCCAATACCTAGGGTTGATGGTTGTATCGATAGAGTAGGGCAAGCAAAGTTTCTGACCAAGATTGATTTATTGAAGGGTTATTGGTGTGTGCCTTTAACTGAGAGGGCCAAGAGCATCTCTGCTTTTGCCACACCATCTGGGTTATACCAGTATGAAGTCCTACCCTTTGGCATGAAAAATGCCCCAGCCACGTTCCAAAGGATGATACAGTCTACAATCGGTGGATTGCCACACACGGGTGCGTACATCGACGACCTGATCACATGGAGTGACTCCTGGGAAGAACATCTGAAAGATGTAGAGACGTTGTTCCAGCGCTTGACCCAGGCTAGCCTGACTGTTAACCTGAACAAGAGTGACTTTGGGTGTGGTACTGTCACGTATCTTGGCTACGTCATAGGCCAGGGTAAGGTGGCACCCATAAATGCTAAAGTCCAAGCCATCATGGACTTTCCAGTTCCTGACAACAAAAAAGCTTTGCGCTGCTTCCTTGGAATGATCGGGTACTACCGCAAGTTCTGGGAGAAATCTGCTGAGATTGCTCTCAGTCTCACCAACCAACTGAAGAAAGGCGTAAAGTTCACTTGGGATGAAGCATGCCAAAGAGCCCTCGATCGCCTGAAGTCTCTGCTATGTCACTTCCCCGTGCTCAAATCTCCTGACTTCAACAAACCGTTCTCCATGGCGGTCGATGCTAGCGACCAAGCTTGTGGATCTGTGCTCCTACAGAGAAGTGACTCTGATGACATTGAGCATCCCGTGGCATACTTCTCCAGGAAGTTCAATCGCCACCAAAAGAACTATTCCACAATTGAGAAGGAGCTGTTGGCTCTGGTTCTATCCTTACAACACTTTGAGGTTTATGTTTGTACAGGGCAAAAGCCAATGATTGTATATACTGACCACAATCCGTTAATGTTTTTGAGTAAGATGAAAAACAAGAATCGGAGATTGTTGAATTGGAGTTTGATTTTACAGGAGTTTGACTTGGAAATTAAGCATGTAAAGGGTACTGACACTGTAATTGCTGATTGATTATCCCGTGTTTGAGTATGTGTATATATATCACATGTGTTTATTAGCATGTTGTATTATATGTATATATATACAAGTGTCTACTTAACCATTTTTGTATTGAAAAGAAAAATTTTGCCTTTATGAGTCAAAATTTTTCCCTTTTGGAATGGAGGTGTAATGGGAAAAAAAAGCCACTAGATGGCAGTATTGACAATATTTTTGTTAAGCCCAGTCTGGAGCTAGGTTGGGCATGTCCCGGGCATGCCTCAGAGGGGGCTGGACAAGAGTATATAAGGAGAAAAATTGAGAGAGTGGAAGAGTAAATGGAGAAATTGCAAGGAGAAATTGTGGAAGGATACATTTGACCAGACCTGTCACTCTTTTCAAGACCTGTGAAGCTTTTTGTGGATTTTTGCCTGTGTTGGAGCATTTTCCTGTCCCAGGACATCGCAACATTGCAGCCCATCTCAATTACCAAGGGACTGTAACTATCTTTTTTTTTATTTCAATCTTGGTCAGTAGGGTAGAGTGTAGATTAGTTCTAAGTGTTTGTTAAATTAAATCTGTTGAAGTTTAAGAATTTTGTCTGTCATCCCTTGCTGTCTGTGACGCCATAACAAATTGGGGCCATAACACTAGGTAGCTATGGAGATACTGATATTGCAAATTGATCATTTCGCTGGCGTCAAATTATCCACAAGTAATTGGATATCTTCACGAGAAGCATCAGACGCTATTGCACGACACTTCCTATCAGATATAAAATACTGCATTGTCATTGACTATAAAGTTAGATTGGTTACTGGAATTTACATTCATATTGTGACTTAACAGTCCGGTAGCTTGATTACTGGCAGGAGGCGTTGCACTGGATGCAGAAACCGTAGTGTAAGTCACGTGATCCCCGAAGTAACTCAGGAAGATGGCTTTGATAGGATGGGAATGCATCGATTAATTATTATTTATTAAATACAAAATAAATATATTTCCTTGCTCTGAAATGTCGCAAGCGCAGATTTACCCACAAACAGCTTTTATGACAAAATATCAAAGGTAAGAAATTTTACTCATCTCTGTAGCTTTTAAAGTGTATGCCTGCTATTCTTTGAGTGTGGTGTCAATTTAAAATGACAAGGCTTATATCGTTGGAATCTGTGGACTGTACTTTTTCATTTGAGTTATCGTTTGTATGCATATCACAAATTCAGTAGAAATGCTTGCGATAGAGCACTAATTATTTAATCTTATTTTATTTAATGTTTTGCTAGATGCTTATTTACTTGCTTGGTACTTGAATTGTGTTTGGTTTAGGTAAAAACGGTCATCACGAACTTTTCGCCGAGTTTCTTCGCTTTAAGAGGATATGCCACATGACGAGATTGCTATTAGGAAACATGCTGTGTTTATCATGCAAATTCATTGCCCCCGTTACAGGGGCGTTCAGGCTGATGGTTAATATTTGTATTGAATATATTTTCCACTAATTTCTCTAAATCTTCAATTTAAAACCAGTTTTCATTGCAACAAAACCGTTGACTTACTTGTGAACTTCTGGTACGTGAAGCAGCTTTTCTCGAAGTGCTCTGAGCAAAGAACTGAATGTTTTTTGGTTTGTAAGGCTTTCCACGGTCAATTCTTCTTTAACAAGCCAATCTTTCAAAAGGACTTCATTAATTTGTGGAAATTGATTGAAACTTATTTAGCCGTATTTTCCAGATGACTGAGTGACATTATTATTGGTGCAAGCAACAGCAGCACAAGATTTCCCCATTTTCACTATGCTGCGATCAACCTCAGTGTACATTTTGCTTCGGGGATCATGTGACCACCTACGTAACTTGCAACGACCTCATTACCTTACTTTTATTGACTAGCTCCAAGCACGTCGCACTCAGATGAAAAAATAATATAATATTGTTGGTAGCTCGTCATTTTAGCCATGGGTATCTTTCCAATATCAATTCACATTTCCCAGTTAAACTTGCTGTCGAATCAGTATGTGCAGACCTTTGTAATGTGTGTTTAGCGACCTTGCCATGACATAGCTAGCGAACTTGGAATGTAGGTATGCCGTTCGCTAATAGTTCTTGCTCGTCTTTATGCATGGTCGAAGATGCACCGTGAACGCGCCGTCCCTCAGTAAGTGAACGTGTTAACAGAGTGAATGTGAACCTCGGGCCAGGGCTGAATCATGACCTGAATGACGGATCGTTTGGCTGTTTATGGGAGTCAGAGAACAATGCACTATGCAGTCAGGGTTCCTGCTAAGCACTGAACGATTCAGTGAACGAATTTTTTGAACGAAACATTTTAATGACCTGATTCTATGGATTCAGTACAGTCAAAAGAACTGCCGTTCCCATCACTAGTCGAAGTAAGTTGTGTCTCTTACGCCTAAATACTTTGAATTGTCTCCCTCTGCAGCTGCTGGGAAGGAAATGCTGCGGCCAGTCCACGGTGCATTTACAGAGGGCTCGGCTCCGAGCAGTAGTAATTTCAAAGGACAGTAAAATTGTCCACTCATATTTCCCTTATGAATGGGAGGGCTTTGTTATCGCTAATGTTATGACAGGTTCCGCCCGCTGTCTCCCAGGCGAATCACAAGCTAGCGAAATTAAAAAAAAAAAAAAAAAAAAAATCGGCGGTAAACAACCTAGCGAGTTAACCTGAGTTGTTGGTTCGTGATAGCTGTGAATATCGTTTCGAGTTTATGAAGAACGTTTTCTAGACTGAGAAGTTGGAGTTGATAAGCATGGGAAAACCTACACCAGACCTTAATTTGATGCAAAAAAAACCAAGGCTTTTGAGAGACATTTCAACACCAGCAATTATGCGCGATACCCATGGATGAAGGCCGAAAATCTGTATTGCTGGGATTGGGTCCTGGGCCAAAACTGGACGCTGAGCGGGGAAAAGGGCAAGTTAATGATCATGAAACGGTAAAATATTTATAGGGCTCTGTGCTAAGCGATTTTTGTATTTTTGCTGTCGCTGCCAATGTTCTGTGTATGTTAGAAAATTTATTTGGGAAAAAAATTATACGGCAAATGCTGAGATGGTGAAATCGATTAACCAGTAATACAGCATGATGCTTCTACCCAAATTAACTTTCCAGGGGAGACGGAATGAAACTTCTAGCCTCTGAAGTAATTTTTGTGACCTCACGGATGCGTAAGAACACAGCGTAAATTATTCATTAATTAGATCCTCCTGACTCCTTCGGCGTGCGATACTTATTTTTTTACAAACATTGACGTCATATTCAGCCATACGCATTAGCGTGGTTGGCTAGAACAAGTGTAAATCAATACAACAAAACAGGGGAAGTATGGCATCCTGCAGTTGTGGAACCGATTCGGCGGTCTCTGAATATGTACAAAACATTGACAGTACTGCGAAGGCAAGATATTTCTCTTAGCTTAAGGGGTCAAGACTAGGTTCAGACTTGAAAAAAATTTTTTTCCCCATTTTGTTAAAAATCTTTCAAAACATTCATCAAAGGTGATTTTAAGACCAAAAAATTATCTTTTAAGTGGATTTTAATCACGTGAACGCCTCCAATGCATTCGTTTCGTGACAAAAACGCGATTTTTTTAGCATCGCAAAATTTCATAGTTTATCAGGCTTGTGGCGGGCATAAAATCCACATTTTTCAAGGTATTGCTCTGAAATTTTCACCATAGCATCAGTTTGTCATGTTCTATACAATGACATAGCCATTTTTGGGTAGGTAGATACATGGTGTATTTATGATCCATCTGCCAGGCAGGTTCTGCCACCCATTTCTAAAATTCTATGACCAAATAATTTTTCAAAATATTTTCCCATGAAAATACCCAGAATTAGTATGTCATTGGATAGCTGGTGATATTAGCTTCAAAATGAGAAAAGAATTACAGGAAAATATGGTATAGTTTCTGAGATACTGTTGCCACAAGATTTCACATTTTTCGCCAATAACATACGGTTTTCACGGTAACAAACTTTTTAAATTTGATTAAAATCAAATTCCATTCTGAGCTTTTTTCAGTTGACACAATTTTTATATGTTTTTAGTGTTTAGAAGTACTTAAATTGAGTGAACCCAGGCTTGACCCCTTAAGTACAACGAAGGTCCTTGTAGGCTTCAGGATCTTTACGAGCTGAAAGGTTGGAGGAACGTCACCTCTTTGGGTCTGGGTTGGCTGGATAATCACTTAATTTTCCTACATCGAACAGAAATTCAACATTTGTTGATCATCATTGATCAGTGAAAGTAATTCACAGTCGTACGTTTACCAGAACGATTTTAAAAGGGGGCGCCAATATATTTTGGGGGTTTTTTCGTGATAAGGGGGTTTAGAATTTATGATTAATATTTACTATCGCGAATGCATATACTGCGCATTCCCTAGCCACCTGGTGTGTCATCAGTAACAAGGCTGCCGCTGTTACAGCTGCAGTAGACATTAAACTCTAAATTTTCTTGACTGGATGTACGATGGACGTTTTTACACACTCGAATGTTTCTCTTGGTTCCCAAAATTCAAGCTGAAAAAGTACTGATCTTAGTCAATACTGATGAAGGTAGAAAACGGAATTCTTTCCAATACTAATATCCGAACTGTCACTAAAATACTCGTTATCGGAAAGTAAGGAACCTATCGAATTACCCAACACAAAAAAGATCATTCCCTTGCCATGACCGAATAATAAAATGCAAAAACTTAGCAAAATGTCGTGGTAGAAATGATGGAAAATAACTTGGGACTGACCCGAGAGAAAGTGAATGGTACAAACACGCGAGTGGGTCGACGGCATCCAGTTCTTGCATCGAATTGCATCAATCAAAGTAGATTTTTTCGGTTCTCGATCAGGAATACGTAGGAAACGTATTCCTGAACCCTTCATGAAACGGTTTGTGCAGTTAATAATGCTGCAACTGACTGGCATTATGACAAAAAGTGGAAGACAACTTTACTTCACCAATAAAATCAATTGTCTTGTTGTGGCTTTTTGCCAACCATGGTAGTCAACAAACCCACGTGACCAGGTTCGTGACATCACGAGAAGTATCTCTCCGGTACTTTCAGTAAAATTTCTGGCTAGAACCCTGGTGTTGGCTTCCTGTTGAATCCGCGGGCTGATGCTAGTTACTTTTCTGCTGTTGGGGCTGTAACTGCCGGTAACCTTCAGGGCCCTTCAGGGCCCTTGGCACTCTAGTTAAATATGGTCCAGATATTTAAAACATGGGAAATTTGGCCATGAGCTATACTGCCATACACCAATGAACCAAAACATTAAAAACACTCGGAGATGTACCGAATAACGTTGATTATCTCATGAAGATGGCACATGTCAAGGTCTGCTGACAGATTTTATACAGTAAGCAAACATTTGGTTCTCGTATTCAACATCTTGGATGTGGGAGAAATGGGAACAGAACGACTTTGACAAGGGAGAAATCATTATGGCCTGACGAGTGGATTCGGACGTCTCTAAAGTGGCCAGATTTCTGGGGTGCTCCGTGTCAGCAGATGTGAGTACCTTCTGACAGTGGTCTAAGGAGGGACAAACCATGAACTGGCGACAGGGTTTTGGGCGCTCAAGGCCCATCGATGCACGAGGGCTGTGAATGCTATCCCTTCTGGTTCAAGCCAACAGCAGGCAACAGCTGTGGCGCAAGTCGCTGAGAATTTCTATGATATTTACATTAGGAATGTTTCTCAACACACAGTACATTATACCCTGTTGTGTATTGTACTTACTAGTTTGCAGACAGTCAACCCCAAGTGCACCTTTAAAAGTGCCCCCAATGGGCACCTTAGCTTTAGAACTAGACCTTGGAGCAGCTGAAGAAGGTTGCTTGGTCGAGTGAGTCCCTATCTCTTTTACATCCGGTGTTCCGGCTGGGTATGTGTGCCCAATGAACCCGGGAGAGATGGCATCAGGATGCACTGTAGTCACAACTCAAGCTAGTGGAGGGAGTGTGATTCTCGGGGTAATATTCTGCTGGGAAACCCTGAGTTTGGGAATTCGAGCAACTTCAGTTTGAAGGAGCTGTTTTGGCAGCGCAAGGGGGACCCTTGTCATATTAGGCAGATGGTTTTAATCTTGTGTCTGATCAGTGTAAAAAGCATTTATTTTAGCGCCGCACCCTCAAATATCCCTCTCTTATACATTGTAAACTGTCAGGAATAACTTGACGTAGTTTTTCAGATCACAATGGGAACAAAATAAAACCTTTGCCAAGTGCCTTAAGTGCAGGAAAGCAATGTGTGGAAAATACAAATTCAAGGTGCTGAATGCCTTCTCAAAGATTGTTTGCGGGATGCTTAATATCACATTTTCTAAATGTAAAATTTAGCCTTCTCACAAATCTTGATCGTGTGTCAAAATTAATGAATAATCAATGAAATAACACTGTAGTTGTCCTCATTTAGTAAAAAGAGTTTTCAAGGTATAGGATTAGGCCTGCTTTTGTTCACTTTTTACCCCTCAGCCCCGACTAAGGGTCAGAGAGGTATTGTCATCACGTACGGCGTCCTCCTGTCCGTCCGTCCGAGTAACAGGACTTTTTTTGTTTTAAGGGCCCGTTGCCGAAAATGACTGTTGCATGAAGTTAAAAGCCTGGTTGTGTTAGAATTTTCAAAAATAAAGGTTCAAACATATATCATCCAATTCATTCTGTAATGCATCATTGATCAAGAATTTTGGACTGAACTTAAGTGAAAAAAACCATGTTACTTTTGAGTAATGTGAGTAACGCTTGAAAAATCCAGTCTGCCAGCATAACCATTGAGGGGCTCATTCCGGGTTTTCTCTAGTAAAGTTGATTATGATCAGAGGTTGCCACAATGTAGAAGTTTTGAATTTCTGTCCATTGAATAAGTAGTGAAACAATTTTATACTATAGCCTAATGCAATAAATGTAACATGAGTTATAGTGACGTCATAGGTCACTCCATATGGCTTGGGACGTGGTCGGCAGTTCCTGTTCCAACTTGTCAATGATATTGATTATCATTGATTGAAGATTGATTTCAGCAGAAAGAAATGTGTGTTTGTTTCCTCTGATATGTTCCAGCTTTTTTAAACTGTTGGTCATGTCATAGTGTTTTCTTGTCCTTAAACCCCATTGAGACTCTTTGGGATGTGCTGGAGAAGACTTCACGCAACGGTCTGACTCTCCCACCATCAATACAAGATCTTGGCGAAAAATTAATGCAGCTCTGGACTGAAATAAATGTTGTGGCATTGTATAAGCTAAATCGAAACAATGCCACGGTGAATGTGCGTGCTGTGATCAAAGCTAAAGGAATTCCAACGAAATATTAGTGTGTGTAACTTTATTTTTGGCCAGGCTCTTTGTGTGTGTGTGTGTGTGTCTGTGTGGGTCAATGACGTGACATGCAGATTTTTGTGTCCGAGCGCACTACTTTGGTTTAAAATAATTTTAAATGATTCATAATAAGCATCATTTTATTCTATAAAACCTGTTTAATTTGAACATATTTCCAGTTTATCATAAAAATGATATATATTTTATGTTTTGCCATCTCAAACCCTCAAAATGTCAGGTGGCGCAACCGTCCGAGCAAGTTAACACTATGTGAAATGTATTAAATATGTAATTTAAAATATGAATAAATATAATACTGATATGGGGCATAATTTTATATTGAAAACCTTTCAAGTAAACGAAGTTTAATAGTTTAATTGTTCTTAAATTGTTTGGAATATTAAAAACAAATTTTTTCTGGAAATCTGCATATCTGAAATGTCAGGGGCGCAGATGCATTCATACAACTTTTATTTTAAATTGAAGAGAGAGATGAGTAAACAGGATATTGCATCATCAAAAGGACCCCAAGTGACCTTTACTGATGAGTGAAAGGTATGTAGATCTCTCTCAAATATTGATAAAAAAAATTGCTACTTTCTCTTCATAGTTAGACTTGTTCAGTTTACATGTCAGGTGGTACAACCAATATAAAACTAAGAAAAAGTTATTTTATTCTGAAACTCTTTATTGTATTGTAAAAATAAATGAATAAACTAGCTAGCAAAGTCAAAAGGTTATATAGGTGTCCAGGTAGATGCCTGGATAATTGGGAATTAGTAGCAAATGTCAGGCGGCGCAACCAGGTAAAATACTAATTTAAACCAAGAAATGGGAGATTGACGTGAACAAATGTTTGGAAATTGTGATATAAATAATAATTCTATTCAACAATATACTTTTTAAATTCGTAAAGTATTTATTCACATTTTAAATCTAAAGTTGGATGTTGGAAAACCAAAATACCCCTACAATAAAGAATCCATGTTACTTTTAATACCCAGCTCAATTACAAAATGGTAATGTTTTAGGCAGAGTAGACACTCTCAGTTATACTTACAAAAAAAAAAAAACACTTAGAAAAAAAAGAGGGAAGTGTGTTTTTTTTTTTTTTTTCCCCCTCCAAGAAACTTGGTTGCACCACCTGTCATTTTTTGGCTGATGAAATTGCAAATACCGTCTAAAACTGCACTAAAACCCTGTAAATGTTGTGCAACCATTTATACTTGTTTAAATACACTCTTCCAACTTCAAATAAATGTATTCTGTACATTTTTAAAGATTTATATTAAAAAAAAACATTTTAAAAGGCTTGTTTGTCATTGACCCATGTGTGTGTATATATACAGTTGTATGCAAAGTTTGGGCTCCCCTGATCAAAATTTCTGTTACTGTGCATAGTTAAGCAAGTAGAGGATGAACTGATCTGAATGGCATTAAGTCAAGGATAAATCACTTTTTTCGACATTTTTTACGTAGTATTAGTGTATTACTTTAGTTTTTTTACAATTCTAGCGTGGGGAAAAAAAGGAAAGGGGCACCCCAAAAGATTTGAGCTCTCTGGTAACTTTGACTACGGCCTCAGACCATAATTAGCTTGGTAGGGCTATGGCTTGTTCACAATCCTCGTAAAAAACGGCCAGGTGATGCAAATTTCGAAGTTTATAAATACCCAGACTTCTCTAACCTCGCCCCAACAATCAGAAGCCATGGGGTCCTCTAAGCAGCAGTCTAGCTCACTGAAAATGAAAATAATTAATGCCCATGAAGCAGGAGAAGGTTATACAAAGGTAGTAAAATGTTTTTAGGAAGCGATTTCCTCAGTTTATAAAATAATTAACCCTTTCGCCCCCAGTAGTGCCAGATGGCGCTTTTGCATGACTGGCATTTTTTCCCAATAGTGCCATATGGCACTCTATTTGTTATGTTTCTTTAGACAATCAGGAATAGAACCGACAGCCAGAAATTTAGTTAGTACGTCAACAAAGGCCATGGGGAGAAATAGCGGTGAGAACTGGGCTCTGGTGAGGGGCAGTCAACAGAAACAGTGGAGGTCAAGTTTAGGTCTGGAAGACCAAGAAAACTTTCTGAAAAAACTGCTCATGGGATTGCTGGAAAGGTAAATCAAAACACCCCTTTGACAACGAAAGACCTTCAGCAAGATTTGGCACTCCGTGGAGTCATGGTGCACTGCCCTACGGTTCAGCAACACTTGCTCAAATATGACCTTCATGCAGAGTAATTCGAAGGAAACCTTTCCTGCATTCTCACAATGATATTCAGCATCAGAAAGTTGCTAAGGGTACCTTCACACCAAGCTCGTTTTCAGAATGTCCCAGCCCGTCCTAAAAATTTGATGAAACGGGCTGGGGACGAGTGAAATCGGGCAACTCAGGCCAGAAAATGCTTTGAATACGACACTACTTTGTTCTGATACTGTTCGAGACAAGTCCATCTTGTTTTCATCCCGATCATAGCTAGTTCGTACAACGTTTAAAACGGGGGAAAGTAGCCGTTCATCTCGTTTCTAATCTGTTCATGGCAAGGTCAACCCCGTTCTCTACACGTTCAACCCCGTTCCAACTTTATTACACAGTTATTACACAGTTCCTAACCCAACCATTGCCATCAAACTGGTTCTTACTCAGTCCGGCCTGTTCTCACCAAGTTCTCATCATGTCTCTAGTTCGTTGAAAAGGACATTTCCATTGCGTCCGCGCCGAACAGCTATAAATACTGCGGTGTTTTTGCCAGTTCTCTTTCTAGTTCACTGCTTCCAGCTGTACACATCGTCAGAATTGTTTCATAAATTTGTGCGAGTAGATTGATATCTAGTTTTTTGGATGATATTTCAAAGTCATTCTTGATTACTTAACATGACAATTTTTCTGGAAATCAACCTCTCAATATTTATTTTGTGTAACGTTTCCAACTCTATTCTGAGTAACTTTTTAAGTTATAGTCTGCTTGTGTGTATCTTTCAATGGGACCAAGTTACTATATGTAGAGGTTATACTGTGCATATTGCTTGAGAACGAACTAAGAATAGAGTTATCCATTAGTAGAGAAATCTTGCTACCACATGAGGGTGGTCTTGATCGGCACTATTTGTACTGTAAACTTTGCTGATCTGCAAACGGAGCATAGTAATAACTGGGTAAGAATGACATTAACGTATTAGAAATGAGTTGATCTTGCAAAAAAATGGCATAATAAGTATTAGAATGGTGTAGAAACGTATTTCAAACCCAATCAAAACTTTAAATGTTTGTACAAAGCTATTGGGGTGGAATATGGAGGCATTAAGGACCTAACGTAGTCAAGTTAAGTCTGTCTGGGAACAGGAAAGACGAGGTAGAACCGTATGAAGTTGGTGTTCAAACGTACTTCAAATTTTCCCCCGACCTTGCCGTGTTTTGTTCGTTCTCGATACTTTTCTATTACAATTGAAGTAGGGCAACTCCGTTCGCAGTACGGCAGTCTTGTTTGCAGTAAGACCTCACTCAGTCTTATTTTAGGACGGGATGGCCAGGAGAAATTTTTGGACATGCTCAACATTCTGTAGCGCCCTTCCCGTCCAGCACCCGTTCTTACTCAGATCGTAATAAGTGTCTAAAACATCCATTCAGTTTCCACTCAGCTTTAGCCCGTTCTGTCAAATTTTTGAGAATGTACTGAGAACTACCTTGGTGTGATTGGGGTATTAGGAGCATCTAAACAAGCCAGATTCATTTAGGAAACAAGTCTAGTAGAGTGATAAACTTAAAATCAGACTAATTGGCAGTAATGAGCAGAGGTATGTTTAGAGAAAAAAGGATGTGGACCCTCAGAAAAGATCACCTCTCCAACTGTCAAACACGTGGTTGGATTGATCTTGCTTTGGGCTTGTGTGCAGCCAGTGGCATGGGGAACATGTCACTGGTAGATGGATTCAATTAAATTCCAGCAAATTCTGGAAGCAAACATCACACCATCTGTCAAAAATCTGATGATGAAAAGAGGGCGGCTTCCACAACAGGATAATGATCCTGAACATACCTCAAAATCCACATCTGACTACCTCAGGAGGTGCGCGCTGAAGGTTGCAACATGCCCCTCACGATCTCCAAATTTAAGATCATTGAAAATCTGTGGATGGACCTCAAATGAGCATTGCATGCAAGGCAGCCAAAGAATCTCACAGAACTAGAAGCCTTAGGCAAAGAATAATGGGCAAAGTCCCCCAAACCAGAATTTAAGAACTGTAAGCAGTGTTCTGCCCCGGACGCTAGGAGTGCTGGATGGAAAATTTCTGCCGTCTCCTAACCTGACAATCCGTCTTCCACGAGCTACGAAGCATAATACACATTGTTCACGAATGATCTTGTCAGTGAGGGGTTTAATCTGAGAGTTGGAGGTCATATGTAATGCGAGTGCGCTGTGCGCGATAGCTGGAAAATTTTTTGCGACAATTTGAATGCAAATATTGCCTCTCCGTCACCAGAGATGGAAGGGCAATGGATGTCTTTGATGTTCTCCATGGTGCATATGCGAGATGCCTCTAATTTTCATAGATCATGAACTTTTTTTTTTTTTCCTATTTTGTATCCCAATACTTTTGATCAAATTTCTGAATACGACTTAACAACTGTAATTTATGTTTCAAACATTTCTAATGAAGCGTCACAAATCTGAACAATTCATAAAACTTATCATGTAATTAACTTACTTATGAATTGTTATGTTGTATCATTAACGACTATTACAATCATTATTTGGCAGTGGCGGAGCCAGAACTGGGAATGGGGGAGGGGGGCACAGAACATCTGTTTAAAACAATTATTCATTCTGACCTGTTCTCAGTCATTTTCATAATTAGCAAATAATTCACTACGAGAACACTCCACACTGTCAGGTGCTGCTAGTTCTCCCCGTTCAGGTAAGACAACAATCATTTATCTGGACGCTTATTGGTTGCATTTAAATCAGCTTTATTACCTCCCCCTAACAAAGTTGGAGGAGGTTATGTGATCATTACCATTTGTCTGTTGGTTGGTTTGTTGGTTTGTTTGTAAGCAGGATTATGCAAAAAGTTATGGATGTATTTTCCTCAAATTTGGTGGAATGATTAAGTATTGTTGAAGGAAGAGGTGATTCGATTTTGGGAGGTCAAGGTCAAAGGTCAAGGTCAAGCAAAGGTCAAAAACACATCAAAAACATATTTGCGCGAAGACTACAGGACTGCAGAAACACGGGTAACTAGCTAATACTGGCAAAAATAACATTGAGTACATTGGCGGAGGTACTTGCGCTCTCTGAGGGCAGCTCTAGTTCAAAATTGCATGCCTGTCAACTTGCACGCATATGACTTGAGTCTCACGCTTTTTATATTTAATTGCTGAGTCCCACTTCTTATATCAACCCTTGCTGTACCGAGAGTGAGAGGCGATATTTCATTGGAACGCAGGTCAGTCATTATTCAGTCAAGCGTATTTTATGCTTGGGTCCCACTGGGGAAAAATCATCGGCGTTGTGGAAATAGACAAATTTTCTCCCGATGGCTCCTGATGTTTTTGCCAAAAAAACGGAGTAGTCCCATTAGAAATTGCACTTATTAGGCATCGGGGATGGTCCAGTGAACGTTCACTGATGCTTCGGCTATGGTCACAAAGCTTCTGGGAATGTCCCCCGAACAATGCCCGTGAAACATCGGGGATGGCTCCCGATGCTCGGGAAAGCTCCGGGGTACCTTCGCCGTTAATCGGCGAAGGTGCCCCGGAGCTTCCCCAAAATTTGAAACATCATCGGGGGGAATGTCCCCATAGATTAGGCGATGCATCGGTGAGTACTTGCGAACCATCCCAGGTGCTTCGGGGAAGGGTTATTGGGGAGGTATATATTGTAGCAAGCTACAAGGTGCAACCAGCCTCTACTATTATCGAACAGTTTGGATGGGAATCCAGTGCCAGACGCCAAGCAGGGTTTGGGAAAGGTTTTTTTTACTGAAAAATCCTCTAACCTCCCTGTGCACTCCCTGTGCACTCCCTGTAACTCATCCCACCACAAAAACTGATATCGCCGAATGAAAACTTTCTTTTTTTAATCACTCGCATTCACTCCACTTACTCCTACCCCGAGTTACTTTGAACATTGTTTCCCCCTCTCATATTTCCCCTCTGCCTTTATTTTTACGATTTCGTTTCCTTAATTTTTTCGCTTAATTTTGATATATAATTGAAGTTTGTTTAATGACGAGAAGGCTGTCGGGCATTGCTTAATTTAGCTGACCGCAACTTGCCTCTGGCAAGCGCATCTGGTTGTTATAATCTGGACTGCAGCGCCCCGATCTTTTCCTTTAGAAATGAATCAACTATTTTTTTATTTTTTTTTTTTTATTGAGTGGCTGCATATGCGTATTTAGTTTTCTTGCAGGTGTTTAGGCTGGGGCCTGCAATTTGGGTTATTTATTTTCCGCGGCTAATTGTGTTTTTTTTCCCTTAACCTGTTCATTTTTTCTCTTGATGTAAATAATGTTTGATTTGAGCAAGCGGAAGTGCCTCTTTCTTTGTTGGTACAATACAAGTTATTTACTTTCTCATGGTTTTGTTGACGAGTTTTTCCGTAAAATGCTGTAGTGGAGCTGAACACAACTAATTTATTTTGGTCGAACAGATGACCTGGCGCCCGGACAAAATATTGATAAAATAACTGTGTTTGGCTACGCTATAATATATGCACATTTTGGGCTCAGCGTCATTCTCTCTCTGGCATGTACTTATATGAAATGTACTTATAGTGCGCGCGAATACGAAATCCAGCCAGTCAGTGACATGGGAAGAATGCACTTTTCAATCGTTGCCGAAATTTCAGTGAATATTCCAGGATGCAATCCTGACATCGGGAAAGTGTCACCGAAAGGTCGGCGAACTTTCGCCGAAGATTCAAATATCCTCGAAGGTCCCCTGATATTTCGGCGAGGCATCACCGATGCTTCGGGGATGCCTCGGGGAAAACAATATTTCGCCGAAGCTCCGGGGAAGCATCCCCAGAGCTTCCCCGTGGCTCTGGAAAGCTCCGGCGAGGCCTCCCCGGCCTGTTTTCCCGACAAAACGTCGGGAACACATCAAGCATTGAAATTTTTCACAGTTCTCCCGATGGTTCCAGATTGCTTGCGATGCTCCCGAAGCTTCCCCGGGACATCAGGGAACCTGTTCCCGACGTCTCCCGAGGGTCATCAATTTCCATCGGGAGTACATCGCAGAGGCAGAAAATGCCTGTTGGGACTGAGCCTTATAGAGATTCTCATGTGGAATTGAAATCTCTATGCATGAAAGTTTTTAAACGTTTTTAAACGAAGAATATAAACGATCATGAAGCGCAAGTTAAATCACCTGATGTGCGGAAAAGGTAGCGCGGAAGTTTCAGAGCACTTTGTCTTTCGTAGAGCAGAGGCCTATTACTAAGTAAATTATGTTTCTGTACTGAATTCAGCCCAGTATTTCATCTCTGTTAGATCGCATATGGAGTGAAACCGTGTCTTCAGTTGCCAATGGATTATTACGAAAATTTGAAAACGCGTCAATGAAGGAAAATGATTGAGAACTAGCCAGGACACGGCCAGGATGCCAGGGCGCGGGTTGAAAACGAAAGTATGCTATTCTGACAATAATAGAAGGGGGGAGCATATTTGGGGTCATTTCTGAAATGTTTCTAGCAGTTTTATTGGACGCTGGATGCGGTCATTTTCACTGATGTTTGAAAAAATACTGCCGGTCGGGAAAAGCTGAGTGGTGGTCAGCGCATTCAGAGTGCTGGTCGGGGCCGACCAGCATCGGCAGAACCCTGCTTAGCTGGCACCAAAAAGTGTGCCAAAAACCTGTGATACTTGCCAAAGGGAGTGTTTCTAAAAACTGACCATGCAGGGTGCTCAAACTTTTGCATACAACTGTATATATCTGTGTGTGTGTATGTATATATTTGTGTTTGTGTGTATGTGTGTGTGTATATATATATATATACACACACACACACACACACACACACACACACACACACACATACATACATACACTTATGAGAGTGGTGTGAATGAGCTGGCCTTTTTGAAATGACCACTCCTTGCCTTTCTGTTCCCAGCTCCAGTTACTTTGCACTCCCCGTCTCAGGCTCCTCGCAATCACCGAAATGCAGCTCTGGAGGCGGCAGGGCCCAGTCACGTGGCCATTAACGCCATCTCCGCTAACATGGACTCCTTTGCCAGGGGCCGCACAGCAATCCTCAAGAAACAGCCCAGTCATATGGAGGCCGCGCACTTCGGGGACTTAGGTACACGGCTCTATTCTTTCACTTTCATTGCATTGCTTCTAAACATCATTTTGGGATTTTTTTTTTTTGTTGGGGGGGGGGTAGAATCACCTCTTCATCATATTTGACTACTTTTTCACAGTTTTGGTATGTTCATTGATTATCTCTCTTTTGCTGGACTAAATGCAGGTGAAGCTGGGCCACTGATTCCCAAACTAAAAAGTGCATGTTTTGTGACAATGTCAGTTCATGCAAAGAGGGTTCAGTTATGGATCTCTGGTGTGGTTAGCATAACAATACTGCGGTTCTGATTTCACTTGACAGTAATAGTAGAAAATTTTCAGCCGAAAATGGCAAAAAAAAATGCATTTTCGGTTTTCGGCCGAAAACTTTTTACACCGAAACAGGATGTTGTGATGACGCAAGCAAAAACCGCGGCCAGCACGCG
Source organism: Gymnothorax javanicus (assembly GCA_029692085.1). Classification (NCBI taxonomy): domain Eukaryota; kingdom Metazoa; phylum Chordata; class Actinopteri; order Anguilliformes; family Muraenidae; genus Gymnothorax; species Gymnothorax javanicus. The sequence continues at coordinate 22,740,563 of CM056199.1, forward strand.
CCTGTCCAGACTTTTATTCTGTTGATTTTGTTAAATATTTATGTTTTAAATCAGGGGACGCGCACTACCGTCACCACGTTATGGCACTAAAGTCCACGAGTGCTTAATTGTAATTTCTGTTTGACATTGTCCTGATGCATAGGATAGCAGCTGTTGTGTTGTGTCTGATTCGGTTGCACATTTAATAATGTACCACCTAAATACGCAAAGCAATGATATCCGTAAAAGGCATAGAGTATTCATAGAAAAAGACAATATATTCTCAAGGCATTTGTGTACCATCAGTATTCCATAATGTAACTACAACCCCTGAAAAAAAATATGGAATCACCACACACCAAGGATGATGATTTACCTTTTTTCCTTCATAACAAAGAAGCAAATAACACATGACAAAACAATTATTGTTTATTAGCTTGACATTCAGGCTTCATAAACATTTCACTTTGAAATTGAAGGCAAAACACGTTGCAAATGCGCAAATCGCAGGAGATGGCAGAGTATTAGAATTTATCGCTTTACGATGCGTCATCTCATCTGTGATAACTTTCCTAAGAACAAAATGCTTCATCAGCACCCATTAAGTTATTTTCCACGCAGTTTTAGTAAAATAGGTGCAGCATAATAAGTTTCTCAAGGGGAATTAGGGGAACACCGTTGCTTCTAATAATTTTGCTACGAACAGGGTCACAGGCAAAGAAACACATATCATAAATGCAGCAGCTTCGATGAATTAATGCAACCTTGTTTGAAAGGTAAAGTAACGCACAGTATATTTATCAAGCTGCCTAAAACAACACACGTTTCAAAAACACAATTTGAAGACCTGTTTCAAATTCAATGATGGCAAGTGAAGCAATTTTCCTAGCGATAATGCGGAAGCGATTTGTCTTTCGCAGAGAGGATTCTCTGTGACCAATCAGTGGGCTGCTGTGTTGTCACGTAACATATTTAATTTTACAATTTTTCATCAGCCAGTAATGGGCCAGTCAGTTATAGGCCTGTAGGTTATTCATGAGTGGGGCAAAGTAAAACATTTTATTTATAATTTTATTTTATATTGGGGTCATTCCGTGTCAACTCAACCAGAGCCCCCCTGTAAAACCTCACAGCAATACCAACGACGGAAATTGCCGAAGGCGAAGGCTCAGCGCGTTCTTCTGGCTGGTGCGTTAACTTTTGGGTTGGTGTGAATCATAAGAATGGATCAATTTTCTTTGTTCATAGAACAGGGCACAAATGCACAACAGTTACGACTGATCTGACTCCATATAATTAATTACGAATATAAAATTTAGTTGTAAATGTGGTGAGTTTAAAAGAATAATACCATACTCAGTCTTTCTCCAATTTTACACGATTGCGCTTCCGGACCCACACAATCGCAAAACCTTAGTTCGGGGAGCTCTGCATTGGTTAGCCAGCAACCACCGTAATACGCGAGTACCTGTCCCTCGCGACAGTTACGGACCCGGGTCAACTAGTATGATACTGATAGTATCTGTCGGGCTCCTTAAGGAGAATTTGACAGGAACTGGCGTAATACGCCCATGGGTCCTCTTAAGCCAAAGCTCCTGAGCCAATACCCTGCCAATCCCGTTAGCAGTCGAACGTGGCCCCCGTTCTAACTTACCAGAGCTCCCTAAAACTTTGTCTGTAACTGGCCTCTGACAGTATGTCTAGTCAGCACCCGTTTCCCCTAAGTATTTAACCGTAATTTTGGCTAAAGGAACCAAGATGGATTTAAAATCATAAAAACCACACAAATTACAAGAAGACAATTTATTAATACGAAAGAAATTTTATTACACAGGTAGGTAGGTCAACATAGTAAATGTAATTAGTCCGTTACTTAATTTAGAAAATAATTATTGAATGCTAGAGTCTCTTACCAAACCAGTTTTAGCTACACACGACATCCGGAGATGCACGTGCGGGAAGTCGGCTGCGATCTTCCATAATTAAAGAGGCTACACACGCACTAGCGTACGTGGGGAGAGATCGGATACGATCTTCCCAGAATTGTCTGTCTTTGCTTTAAGCCAAATCACGTCTTTGATCCAGGCAGCATGGCCGTAAATTACCTGGAAGGGGGGGCGAATCTGGATTTTGGGTTTTCGCCAATTGCAGGAGGTAATAAAACAATTTAGCAAAGCGAGGAAAACCCAAATGGTTATCCGAGAGGGTATCCTGCCTTAACCAAAATTTAGGGAGTTTCTAAAAGGGAATGACATATAATTTCAATTAGAATGAGACGTATTCCATTTAACTCCTGAAATTTTCCTGAGAAAAACAATTCCAAACATTATATGAATATGTATTAATATGATGCAGTTGTCATGAAAAGCTCTTAAACTGAATTATTGCATAGACAATGAGCACAGAAGTTATTGAATGGTAATATATGGAATATATGAGGAAGGTTTGACATTACTATAGTGTCAGAAAATTTAAACAGATGAGTTAAGGTCCAGTTTCATAAAAGGAATGACCTGGGCCGGGGATGAGGTTCATGGGGGGGGAACTGTGATAGTTACCCCCCTCACGTCGCCAGAGTTCTGCTGATTGTCCTGGGCCGTCATAAACCCCCCCCCAGTCTTCCGCAGACACAACTATGAGCACTCCACTTCCTTTGACACCACTTAGCCCACATCCTGGAGGGTCACCCTAAGGAAAACCTAACAGTCTAGTGTCACACTGTAGGCAACATCAGTCCTTTGAAGTTTTGGGTGAGCCTCGGTTCTGGGGCCACACCAGTTTGTCAGCCTTTTGTCGTGTCCCAGCTGGATTTCCGGTCTTACACCCCACGTCAAAATTTTGATTTTGATAAAACTTTGCACATTTCAAGAGATATGAATTGGCAGTACTGAGGTCAAATATTTCAGCTCAATTATTGCTAGTTCCTGAAATTTAGCCTATTTCAGGGAAGGGGGGTCAATCTAAACAAAATCGCCTTAATTTTGGAGGGAGTTTGAGGGCCTCAGAAATGGATTTTCAGAGCTGACAGAGCCACAAGTTTCATTTTATCATCAGAATAGTTGCTGAACTCTTGGCTTAAGCTACTTTTGTTTACTCAGTGTGTTTAGTTTATCTGTACTGTGGCCTGGAAAAAGCAAAAAACACCAATCATACTAATTTTTTCAAAATTTAATGCATTTATTATTCTGTAACTTATGAAGATAGAGCCCTGAGACTTGGTATGCAAACTGTCAGTCAGCTTTCTGAAGACCACAAAAAATATCAAAATATCATATTATTAAAACATTTAATACAACCATTGTGACTTTGATATTTTTTGTGGTCTTCAGAAAGTTGACCGACAGTTTGCATACCAAGTCTCAGGGCTCTATCTTAATTAGTTACAGAATAATAAATGCATTAAATTTGGAAAAAATTGGTATGATTGGTGTTTTTTGCTTTTTCCAGGCCACAGCACAGGTAAACTAAACACACTGAGTAAAGAGAAGTATCTTAAGCCAAGAGTTCAGCAACTATTCTGAGGACAAAATGAAACTTATGGCTCTGTTTGCCCTGCAAATGCATATTTCAGGCCCTCAAACTTACTCCAAAATTATGGTGATTTTCTTAAAACTGACCCCCCCTCCCTAAAAGAAGCTAAATCTCAGGAACTGGCAATAATTTAGCTTAATTATGTTACCATTTCACAACAGATATATAAATCTTCCACTGTGGGGAATACAATAAAAATTAATTTTTTTTGGTGGGGAAGTTCCTAAAATTTGGTTGATTTGACATGGAATGACCCATTGTGCTTTGTTGGAATGCCAGTGCTAAATAAATATATTCATAATTTTGTAATTTATTTATTCTTTGAAGCGTAAATATTAATTTATGCACTTGCAATGCCTTGACTTTAGTTAAGTACACAGTCATAGCCATAAATGCAAGGCTACTAAAAATTGGCGTAATAATTTCTTTCGGTGTTTCGGTTTTCGGCCAAGCGTTTCTCATTTTCGGTTTCGGCCAAAAATTTTCATTTTGGTTCATTTCGGTGCAAGTAATAGTCTGGGAAATTTAGAGTGGAAGGGCCAAGCTAAAATTTCTGGGAGGATTTGTATGTTTTCTTATAGAAGCCTGCCTATAAGGAAAGAAATAACTCATAACTTTGGCCAAATTTTAAAGAAACCTTAGTCACTGTGGAGTGAATTATTGAATTTAGATCTCCAGCTGGCTTGTGGATGGGGAGTAATTTAATGTAATAGCTTTCTTTTCCCCCATCGCAGATTCAAGAATGTTTTATAATCCAGTGACTTCTGCACATTGGTAGGAACTCAAGTGTACATTTCATGCAATAGATCATGTCATGTGTAGTCCTGTAGTGTCAAAGAGAAATCTCAGCCTAAAAACTGAGGGGTAGTTGTCATAAATGTTCATGGACTGATGTAAAACTGCTTTTGCGGTTGGTTGTCCAATTTAAATTTTTGATTTCAAAATTTTGTCTTGTTTTACTCTCACTGTCTGCTATCCTTGGAAAATTTTTATTGATGAAATTCAGAGTTTGAGATCCTCTGGTTGAGAATGAATTTGAAGCGTGAAATTGATTGTGAAATGTAAAGCCTACTTTTCAAATCATTTTAATTGATCAATTGATTCTGTTACATTGCAGGCTCAGTCTCACAGTGGAATATGGGCAATTCCGCATGAGAGTTGCTAAAACAGCAATTTTTAAGAAAGTGTTTTACATTAGAAATATATTGGTTTTCATGTAGGTGGCTCATTACCAAATCAGACACTGAAAACCGTTTTGAAATATCTTTGACGGTCTTCTCAAAATTTAGATTTGAATTTTGTAATTTTTTTTTCAGCTCCAGGACAAGGATCAAAGGTTATTTTTCCAAAGCTGACAACTCCTAAAAGATATCTGGCTATTTCCTGGTATTACTGTATTTCCATACATTGGTAGCCAAAGTATTTGAGACTGTAAGTCATTGCAGGAAATTGAAACACACAATTCCAGTGGCTTATTGTGAAATTTTTCATTTTTCAACGTAATTCCGTTACCGAAATTGCTGTATAGTTCTCCTCATCATCTTATTTCTGCATTTATTTTATTGTTATTAAGAATTCTATTCCTTCTTATGTCTATACTGAATTTCAGACATTAACCTCTCTAATACTTAGCTGTAATCCTGGAAAATTTGTGGTCAGGGAATTACATGGTAACGGAATTACACTAGTAACGGAATTACAGAATTATTGTTAAAGCCAGTGAAAAACAGAAGATAGCACAAGGTGGTATGAGGACTTTATGGAGCATAGTGGTTCATTGTTTTGGACATCTATAGCTAAGTGTTTCTTCCTGTGAGTTAAGTTTCCATAACCAGTGCATGAATTATACCACGGCCTAGCGGCAATTGCCGTGTTCCCCCCCCCCTGTGTGGCCGTCATGGCCGACTACCCAAACGGCTAGTTTGGCTTGCCCTTTTTTCAAGTGGCCGTGGTACCCAAAAATTACCCAAAGTGGCGATTTTTGACACAGCGACTGAGCTGTGCGGCTCCCGTCATCACGCTGCACTGGACTTCTGAGCAAAAAGAGCCACAGATGGATAGAAGGGACAGGATTACATTTGTATAAACAGTGTTTGTCTTCTGCCAATAATGGATAATACTTAGGGTTCATTTACTAGTGTTTAATGTTAACATGTTCTTTTTGAGCTTTGCAAGTTTCAGGAGTTGATATTTTATGCATTTTCTTTTGTGTGAAGAGACTGCCACTCATGACTGAGAACAGTTAGAAAGAATGTATATATTGCAAGCAATGACACATTTGAGATTTGCACAGTGCTTTTGACGTTGGCTGTGTTGCCGTAATTCCGTTAATGACTTCATTACTCACAATATTTACCCACTGAATGATGCTGGAACACTGTTACAAAGTGAAAACAAATGTTTCAGGATCCAGTCAGTGAAAGAACAACAATTTTCATGCATGTGACCTCTGATATTCATTATAAGCTCACATTTTGGTTCAGAAATGAGTTATTTTCATCAATATCATGTATTGCCTTCCTTTTGCCCTGATTTGTTGATCAAAATTTTGATTCAACAGGAGGTCAGCAACACAAACATCATTTATAATACCAATTTTCAATTGCTTTGATGTTTTGAGTATAATAAATTTAGTATATTATCAGAAAATGTAATTCCGTTACCATTTTGTAATTCTGTTACCGCTGTCTCTTTCTCATAAATGGCATCCCACAAAATATCTGTGAGCATACCAGTCAATATAAACTTACCATGGCCTGGTCAACATCCTTGGCCACCAACTTAAGCTTAAATCTACTGCCTGTCACTGCCAGATTTCAGAGAAATGCCTGTCAAAGTAAAGGAAAAAATAATGGCATTTTTTCTGCGGTAATTCCGTTACCGACACTTTCACCTTCGTATAGCCTTCTACAAAATGGATTACCTCGAACTTTGTGTTATACAGCTCAGTAGGCATGCCAGTGGAACTGATAAAAGCACAGGCAAGCAGCTACTGTATTATTATAATAGATGGCAGGTAATAATGACATGAAAATTACTCTTGATCGTAATTCCGTTAGCATGGAATTGCTCATTTGCATTTATTATCCATCATCACGAACTGTGACGGGGGATATTGGATTGGGGTCCGTCCCTCTATCCGTCAGTGGGTCCGTCTGTCCGGGCCACATCAGGGACAAGATTTCTCTGAAACTATTATACTTAGATGCATGAAATTTTGTACGCTTAATAAGCTACTCATGATCTACATTGAGATTGAAAATGGATGGCGAAACATATTTTTTTACCGAGTTATGGCCCTTGATCGTGGCGGAGGGTAGTGATGACGCTGTTGTCTGGTTTTAGGATTTCTTACACATGCTTGTGTCAGACATATTGCTTTCTGCTCATTGAATTCAGCATGGTGGGAGAGATATGGTCCCATAATGAATTGGCAGTGTGAATAGTTTTTGGGATTGACGTCAATTATATACATTTGCAAATGCTGCCTTCATATTTATAGCATGTTGCTATGACCTGATCGTAGCTGTCTTGTAGGTAATTCCATATGAACTCAAAGTAAAGGAATTTTGCACGGACTCCGGCTTAGATTTGGCTGAACCTTTTTTTTTTTTTTGAGTATACCTTTAAAGTGCATAATGAACAGAGGCTGAATTTTAGGCTTAAACTCCTAAGGGTCTCTAACATATGCTGCTCCAAAAATTGGGGCGCCATTTTTCGCAAACATTCCTGTGTAGGGGGTTTTGGAGACCAATATCTTGGAAATATATCAAGGCTTTGGCCTGCCAATTGCAACCCAGGGTAATTTGGGCCCAGGCTTGCTCAATAAAAATTCACCACCAAGTATTTCCTTTGTTCTCTGACTGCAAGTATTCTAAAACAAATACTTGTGGAGGTGGTAGTTGGACTTCTCGGAACACGAGACACTCTGCTGTCTCAATTGTGCAGTAGAACCAGAGATACAGCTTTGAGCCTGTGGAATGTTGCTGCGTAGCTCCCAGTTGGACTGTTTGAGAGATTACTAGTGGCACTCTGAGGGTGCAAACCTCCGGTAAGGATTGCTCCCATGGTGCAATCAACCAACCCAAAAAGCGATATCACTGGGAGCGAAGTGCAGTTATTGTGCGTCATAGGATTTCAAGATGGGTGCCATGTCGGCCATATTGTTTTGCCGATCGTGGTCAAACTCAATAGGGTCCATCCCTGATGTAATAGCCAGCCACCGAAAAAATTTCAGAGATATTCATTCTTTACATTTTGAGTTATCTTGTACACACCAGACAAACAGATGGGCAGACAAACCAACGCCGGCAAAAACGTAACCTCCTTGGCGGAGGTAAAAATGTTCATTCAATCCTCCTATTATGTTCCAAGTCAATTTGAACCGACTCAATGTCAATGTCTCTAAAAACATGGTTAACATACTTTCTTCAGCTAGATTTTTTCCTGACTGTTTCAGGTAAAACATTAATTTAACTCAAAAACTCATTTAATGTTCTGTACACATCAGGATTCTTTCTAAGTTTTTTTTATAGGCGGTAAAAAACAAGAAAGGGGTAACTTTGTTATCTGCCCCCAAGCCGGGGGTGTGGTGGCACAGGGCCCCACCGGGCCAGAGCCAATTGTAGGAGTCCAAGGATGGAAGCCCCCGAGAGGTCTTAGGTTTTCAACGATTTTAAGGGTCTTTTGACATGTCTCATGGCACCCTTTTTTCATGTTTAAAGGAGTATGTTACCATTTTTATACCAAATAGCTGTTGGCATTACACGGGTTATGAATTTCCTTTATCTGAGTTATTCATTTAAGCCAATGAAGTATTCTGGTATAGTCCAAGTCATCATTATCTCCGCGCTTCCGAAAAAGCGAGGAGATCTTGTAATACAGTTTGGCGGCTGTCCGTCTGTCCGTCCTTCTGAAACAGTAACTCATCCTAGGCCGTTAGACCAGTCAACCTGAAACTTTGGTGTGTGACCCAGAGGGGTGCACAACGCCTTTAGAATTTAAATTCATTTCCTCTTCTGGCCACCAGGGGCCTTTTTGTGAAAAAAGAAAAATGGCCATAAGTTCCTTATGCATTGAGCTAGGATGCTCAAATTTTTATGGGAGGTGCATGGGATGACCCTTCATCACATATCAGACGGGATTTTGATTTGACCTCATTTTGACCGTTTTCTAGGTCAAATGGCATCAGGTGTGCCAATCGCTGTACCATACGTCCTTTCCTTTCATAATACTCTCATTTCAAAATGAAGAGTAATTTATGCCCTCAACAGACACTCAAAAAGTACTCTAGCCAGCGAACCAACTATATCACATTGCTATAACTCTGATCAGTATCAGTGCTTTGTCACTGCAACAAGCAGATCATCATTTGTACAGCAAAATGCCAGTTCAGTGAATTGCCCTCTGACACATTACTACTACTCCCATAACATTCGTTGCGGAGCGCGGAGATTTGCGATGGCACGCCATGGACATAAATCTAGTTTTTATTTATTGAATCAGTTATTTTAAAAATTCTCTTCTTGTAAATATTTATACACAAGGTATCACAACTATCTGACATAAATAATGAGATCCAGGTCACACACCATGACTTCCATAATCCAGGACCATTGATGCACAATGCTGTTTTTTTTTTTTTTTTTTTTGCAGAATAGGCTTGAAAAGCTACTGTTCAGGTGTCTAGCAATATAATTACATAACATCCATCGCGATGCGAGGCTACTACTGACCTTGCGCCACCTTAATTCTTTCATATTTATTTGTGGTAAATTAATGCCGTTACCCACTGAAATGTCAGTGCTGCAGAAATATACATAATCAGCTGTCTAGCTCAAAAAACTACTCCATTCTTTCATTTAGTAATTTTATTCAAGATCAAAACAATATTACTGCTACCCATATAAAGATTTTCAAAATTCTTCCAACGCAGCAAAAAGGATGGTAAGGCTTTAAGGTGTCCAACCTCACCACTGAACAGGCCGTTTAAATATCAGCTATTAAAAAATGACAATAGTTTTAGTAACAAACGCACATGCTACATTGAAGAAAGATATGTTTTGTACGACACCATGAAAAAATCCTTGGAATTAAGCAAATATGAGAGTGCCGAAGTGAAGTTTCTTACCATAGATTTTCTTAACCATTACCCTGTGTTCAAAAATGCGCCATATTATGCCCTATTTTCACGCGTGCCCGCAAAGCTCATGAAAATGCCGGATAACAAAATAGACTGGGCAGTAGATGGGGTTATTTGCTCATTTGTGGAAAGCGAAACGTCCTTTGAGGTGAGTGCATTATACTCTGTCTTAAAACAAGACATGCTTACAAAAGTAGAGAAGAAAGTGAAATAAGAATATCACCGAAACTGCGTCAGAGCTAAGGATTGTGTTACAGACATGTAGGAGGTCTTATAAATGTATGTGAACTTTTATTTATTGACCTTGACATTGACCTTCAATGACTTGAAAATCAAACTTGTATCATTACAATATGATTGCTTGCGGGTAAGCTACAGGACCCTGGGTCCCATTTTTTAAAATGAGAATTCTGCAGTCTGAGTAACGTTGTCATAAACTGTCCTCTTTAGTTTTTGGAATAGATTTGCCAACAAAACCTTGAACTGTTGGTACTCTCAAAATCATTTATTTATTTATATCAGGTGATTTGACGATTCTGGAGTGTGTACTATTACTCTAAACATGAAGAGTGCCTGACCATTAAGTGCTGAACTAAGTTCACGCATGGTGGCACTACTATAACGAAAAATTGTAAATTATGAAAAGCAATTGCTGGTCACGCAATTTTTAATAAAGAAATAAAAACTTGGCTGCACTCACTAAACCAAGTGAGCCACAGTGCCCATGGAACTATTTTTTCTGTCATACATTTCAATGCAAACGTCAGAACAAATAGAATAAAACACTATTAACCCTTTCGCAGGCAAATTTTGGCCCAGATGCATACCCCCACGGACGGATTAATTTTGGGTTTTTACCAAAATATGATTGTTATTCAAAATAACAATAAAATAACACCAAATCTCATAATAAGTTTCCCATAACTGATGTTTTTATGTTTTAATCCTCTCCAGAATCGCTAAAATCGTTTGGATCCAAGTCACTCCCGCTCTCTGGATATTCAAACTCATCGTCAGAGTCATTCAATAAAGCAAAAACTTCATCCACGTTGTATTTACGTTTAGAAACACGGCTAGAATGCCGGCTATTTGTACTAAATCGATGCCATGTTCACATGTCCCACAATTTGACCGGAAGTAGTCTCGTATTTAGCGTTTTAGGAAATCCCATGCCTCGTTCACGGCTAAAAATACAGTGCTGGGTGACCTGAGAGACAGCCAATGGTAATGAGTGTAACTAACAAGGGAATTCCCGCAATCGGGGAATTTAAAGAAGACTTTATAAAACACGTTGGTTAAAACGACAAAAATGTCGCTGTGCCTGCGAAAGGGTTAAGGTGCCTTTACACATTTTGATCAGTTGAGTCTAAGTGAAGCTAACGGTGTGTTTACCAAAAGTGTTTTTTGTCATAAAGCCTTGTGTTTTTGGCAGTTGAATGCCACGCAGTTAGAAAGACTGCATCCGTGTAGCAGTGTTTTAATTTGTATCGAACAAAAAATGTGAGTAAATGTTTCCATCAACCGCACATTGAGATTATGATTGATTCATGTGTGCAACGTAAAAAAAAAAAAAAAAAAAAAAAGGGGGAAGGGGGCGCAAAAACACTGGAAAAATATATCACAATGGCCAATTTTTGTTTATTGAGATGTTAGTGAACATCAGGACAAAGACAGTAATTTCCAATGAAAACCATAGGTCTAAGCTCTCAATTGGTTTTGATCCCCTTGCCATATGATACGGGGAAATATCGTTGTCAGTGCAGTCATCTGTCCGTTCGTGGACATTTCGTTTTAGGGACAGAACTCGAAAACTATATGAAATTTTTTCCTGAAACTTTACCGTTATATTGATTGACCACTGAAGTGGTGCCATTTGCCATTTTTTAATTTGTACTATTTCTATCCCCAGCATATAATGCGGGGAATGTAGTCATTAGTATGTCTGTCCGTATGTTCGTTTCTGGAGCAGAACTCAAATACCTTTTTTTTAACGAAACTCGCTGTGCGTATTGATCAGGTCCTAGACTGTTGATATTTTGGGATTTCTGAGATTAGATTGTGGGGGCCGGGGGGATATGTCATCTTCTGATTATTCAAGTCTTATCATGTTTTCATGTGCTATAGAGGCTAAGAAATAAAGGTTTTGGTGAACATTGACAATTTTGCCATGTTTCTCAGAAAATCCTCCAGTATTAGGAGGTTGTTTTAAAACAGTTCATTAGGTTTTATAATTCTTTTTTCAGAGGGCGCCTTAATTCTTAATGGATTTATCACATCATGTTAGTGTTGTTTCATATCCATTGTGCCAGTGTACAGAGGCAAAATTACAAAAAATTTGTCATTGTCCAAATACTTTCGCATCGAGCTTCTTTTAATTATTCTTGATTGAGTAATGGTATCGATGGTATTGTGTAGAGGTTGATGAAACCTGTCTGAACAGAATGCACACGTATGTATTGCAGGGCGTTCCAGTGTGAACTACCAGGCTCAGGAAACACGATCACGACTGTCCAAGACTGTCGACCAGATCCTGAGGGACAACGTGGCCATGCCTTATTACATCCAGTTCATGGAGACGCAAGGGTCTGACCATCTTGTCAAGTTCTGGCTTGAGGCTGAGAGCTTTCGGGCCACCAGCTGGTCCCGGGTTCGAGCGCACAGCCTCAACTCGGTCAAGCACAGCGCCCTCGCTGAACCTGCCTCACCTTTGTCCCAAAGGCCTGAGAGCGAGGACTCATCTGGGTCGCCCCCACATGCGCACTCCCCCAGCACTCCTTCGGACTCAATATCTCACAGCCCCGGCCTTGGATTGGACAGTAGCACGGAGCCCAGTGCACCTCTGCAGCCAGTGATGGGTGGGACTCCAACTAGGCAACCCTCCTCGAAGTCGGGGACCCCCTTCAAACTCCAGTCCACGAACGCACTCAAACAGTTATCCGAAAAACTCATGAAGAGTAAGTTGAAAGACTTGGGCTGCTAGGGGTGGGCTTGCTTCAGGATAGTGACTGAAACACAAGTAAGAAGAATGGCTTTGTTTGATTTGAAAGAGACTAATTTAGTTACATAGAGTAGGGTGCATGGACATTATGTATGGACAGTTTGAATTAAGTGAGTCCTGGGGGTTGAATCTGGAGCCTGTCTGCACAGGGATAGCTGATTCTTGGAGATGCTGTATTGAAGAGTCTGGATTGTGCCTAGGTGTGAGCAAGGGGGCTATCGTTGGTTTAGGAAGTGGAGGGGGGGGCTTTGGCAGATCTCCCCCAGAAAAAAAACTGCGATTTGAAACACTTTTCATGCTTTTCTACAAGCATTTAGAGACGACGACGGCAATCAGCCAGTCACAAGTATTTTAGTGGGCACTCGCTAAATGGATTTGTCATTGCATGTTTGGAAATGAAATGGGTAATTTAACAACAATGGCCTGGTGTCCGAAGTTATGCCCCTGTTTTAGCACATGAAATGACAAATGGGTTGGGTACCTGAGAATCGCTCATCGCTACAAGTCCGTATTTTATATGATCAAGATGAGGAACTGCATGGCAGAATTTTCTGGCCCTCGAGACTTTCTGCCTCTGCTCAGGGGTGATACTAGGTGCATGTGTAATAGGCAGGCCAGCTGACCAATTCGCCTGTGCCCGGGACAAGGCGACCCCAGAGGGTCCCCTCCCCCCCCCTTCGCCACACCCAATCTTGCCCCATCCTTCACACACCCTATTCCCCAGACGAAGACACAAGATATTCTCTTATCAATTAACCCCTTCGTGCCCACATACGGAAATTTCTGTATTATGCTAATTGACTCCTCTGCTCAAATTCAGGTTTTTCTGTGTTTTCGAATTGCCTTGGGGTCATCAGTCATCCGGAAAGGGCTGGTGTGGGTGCAGGCTTTCATTCCAACTTAGCAGTTACACACCAGATTCTACTAATCATGGTCTTCAGCCAAGATTCAAATTCAAACTGATCGAGTATCTCTGAATGTTAGCTCTCGAGATATGAAAGATGCTATATTTTGCTGTAAATAAATGCATGCAACTTGTGCTGAAAAGAATTAACAACATTTAATTTTACCATTTCATACCATGATATTCTATGGTTAACTCGGAGTTTAATAAAACAGAATTTCTGAATTGAATCTAAGTGGTCTTAATTAACTTGGGCAGAGCAGTCATGTTTATTTTGTAAAAGCTGGATGTCAAAGGGTTAATAAACCACCTTTGTTTTTTCAGTCAATCTTTCAAATGTAAAAATGTGAAATAGATACTGGTTGTGTTACATATACCATGCCCAGAGACTTGTACGCGCAGTATTATTGAGCAAAGTTAACATTTTGATTCACAAATGTGGCCCAGTAAAACATGTCACAACATTCATGAAATTTCAGTGTTAAGAAGCCTTTCAGAACCGTGTCCCAATAGTTCCAGTGTCTTTGACTTTTATTGATGTTTAAATTTTAGGTTTTCACTCTAAAGCCATGCCATGCATCGAACTTTCATGGTAACAAAATCATTATTGAGGTCTTTAAAGTCCAGTTTCTTGGAAAGTTGTAGGAAGGCTAGAGTATGCAATTGTATGGATGGCAATTACTAATTGATTACAAACCACATCTAAACCTCACCTCTTGAGCAACATTTGCTAAGGTAATTAAAATTGTACTTCAAGATGGAATTTTGAGGAATTGCAGTTAATTGCCGTACATGTAATCTCATATTGTAGCCTTCTTCTTTGATGCTAGGCTGTATGTCTTAACCATGGATGTATTATAAGAACTGGATACTGAATCAGGGCTAAGACGCACGCCGACAGGGGCTTAGCGGTCAAGCTGATGTTGCAAGTCACGTGATGCCATGAGGGGCAAAAATAAATTTTTCCATAGGGAACAATTGAAAAAGACTCTGATAAATCCGTGAATAAATTTTTTTGACTACCACAAATGATCAATATATAATCTGTTGATTTTCTCTTTTAAATCATTGGTCCTTTTTTCCACAGCAGCGACCAAATTTTTTATTTTTATTCAGGCTACATGAACACCAATGGGACCTCGTCTCTAAGCGCATCCTCGTAAGCACTGCAGCTGCTGCGGTTCTCTGCGTGTAGCATTGGTCAGGAGATTCCGTGCTGTCGGCTTACATTATTACCAAGTCAGTAAAGTGAGCAGGTGTAACGACACCAATGTTTTCATTTATTGTATTTGATGAATGGCTTTGTTATGTTATGTTGTTGGTTAACTAAGGTTGGATAGCGGGCGTGTATTTGGTGTCTATTGAAGGTGACAACCCATAATTGTGCATGTAGCTGACACTTGCTTTGCATTTTCGTATTAAAGTGTTCAAGATGCACTTGAACTGAGTTGTATATTTCCATTACTTTGAATATCTTACACTGATTCGCAGTACTGTGTTTTGCCGCTTCATGTATTATATGCTGGCTACGTAGGTAGCTAAGTGGCATTAACTACGTCCTTATGTGCACTTTCAGCACGATATAAATTCAGCTCAAAAAACTGCACAGATAATCATTTATTTACCACTGCATGCACGTTCTTAATTATTAGAACAATAGCAGATGTGCATACTTGATGTCATAACTTTTCAGCAACTTTTAGGATGCAGAATATGAAGTATCTATTATTTTATGCATACGCCGAACTTGCATGACAGCACTGCACAAACAGAGACAGCATTTGTAGTTCAGCCTTTATTAGCAGAAGTGTTGAGTGGGTTGGAAACGCTGGACAAGATGAGACATGAACGACACACTGTTTGTGAGCAGCATCAGTGCACGGGAGTGATGCTGCTGAGATTCGCTGATGCCGCTGAACTCCATCTGCGCAGAGAAAATACGAGAGTCCCAAAAGAAAGAAACAGATGAGAACGAAACGAAGATCGACTTTATGAATATTTTATAACTGGGCTGCTGATTATGTGAGGACTTACGAATTTACTAATCCTGTATGAAGGGAAGGGAAAGAATTCCGAATTCAAACTCGACTAACATTGAATAAAATCTGCACTTTTTCGGCTTACCTTGATGTTTGAGTACCCAGAGAAACATTTGGGTGTGTAAAAATGTTAAGCGTGCATTTAGTCAAGAAAATTTAGAGTTTAATTGCTAGTGCTGATAAATGTGGTTATGGCATATAATGGCAGCAGCTATGTTACTGATGACACACTGGGTTGCAAGGGCATGCGCAGCATATGCATTCGTGATATTAAATATTAAAATTAAATTCTAATGAATGGCGTGTGCACCCTGCGAAGGATTGGCGAGCTGTCCAGGGTGGGTCCCTGCCTTTCTCCCAGAGTCAACTGGGATGGGCTCCAGTTCCAGGTATAGAGAATGGATGGATTTAATGAGCTTTGAGCATACGTACGCTAAAAGTAATTTCGCTTTTCAGAATTGGCTAAATACTTTAATTAATGTAATCTACTTTAAAACTTATCAGTTCATAAAGTACGGGCAGTGCTCTGTGCGGTTGGGTTATCGTCTTCAATCCAGTAAGAATAGAGAAGGTTGCCAACTAACAAGCTCGAAACGTTTCACTTTCTTCGAATACATTTAGCTTTGAACCGTGTGGAAAACGAGATTGAACTGTTATCTTATAGAGCCGCAATCAACTGTTTTGCTGACATTGTTTGCGAGGTAGTGAATAATTTTATTTCCCTGTTAAATAAAAATAGTATATCAACATTTTATATCCCTATTAGGTATATGAACTGTTTTTTCAAACTATATGTAAGCCTTCTCCGAGTGCTATGTTTGCCCATTCGGTACAGAGCTATTGCATGGGTTTCGCTGTGGTTTCGCAGTGGACATAATTACCTACATTTCTGGAGAACATTGGTCGTGAACAAGCGTCCTGTGTCGGACACTCATTGGTCTGAGTGCTTCGGGCGCGGAGCGTTGTCATAGATACCTCGGGCGTCCGCGCGTTCATGAGCCCCACACTACGCATGTGTGAGCGAAAAGTCACAAAGCGCATGTCCGCAGGACTCCGGAAATAAGGCCCCATGTCGGCGTGCTGCGCCACTGAGCAATTTCCATTGAAATGACTGGACGGCCATTTTCGGTTCTGTATCCAGTTCTTATAATACATTCATGGTCTTAACCCTTTAAGTGCTAAATTATTTTTTCATAAAATACCAACACACCCCTCAAAATATTTCCCACGTGGGACACTTCAGCGCTGAATCGGTCTGATCAGAATTTTTTGCTCCTCAAAGCCAAGAAAGTCAGCTTCATTTTTGCGATCACTTTCAGCAAAGATATTCAGCATTTTCATCGTTAAACACAGTGCCATCACTTGACAAGTTCTCGACGCCGGCATTTTGAAACAATATGCGATCAAAATCCACGAAACAAGAATATTGAAAGGATTCATTCATAGGATGACCATACAGTTCAAAGAAATTGTTACAATTCACACTCCAAGGCCCCAAGCAACCAATCCCCAATGTGGCTGTGTAAATAATGCTGATTGGTACGATGAAACACACCTACCCCCCAAAACGTCTTTTGCCGCGACTTGCAGTTGTGGCTAGAAACTGCCTCGCGACAATAACCACGATCAGCAGCCGTTATGATTATTGTTATAATCGTAATATCCACTATATCAAAACCGATCATATTGCCGAATCCTAACAGTAATTTAAAGAGGTCAAATATTGATAGGCTATGGAGTAAAATGTACCTCGTATTGTGGAACTAATGCGGCTTTTCTCCGCATCTGGATTTTGAGAGGGTAATCCCGTAAAGTCCGTAACATACATGTCAACTAATACATAATGCTCGTAAATTATTTGGATTTTTACTTGGCTTACAGTCGTACAAATGAAATTGTTACAATGTCCACACTCTACTAAAAGTGGTGTCGGGAGTGTGCAGAGGTTATTTGCATCACTGGCTATGACTTTGCAGTCTGTATCGTGTAAAATGTGGCGCATGGATTGGTGACACAACTTTCTGCTCTCTCGATTCGGACAAAAAGGCGCGTGACCGCACGTTAATAGCGCTTTAAAAAAAGTAGCAAAACCAATCAAACCATGAATCAACGGTAGCTCAAAGTCTTTCCTCGATCATCAGCCCAACCACCAACGAAATTGGTGTTCTGTTCGACAGAGAAGTGCCATGTTCGGAGATTTTATGTTCGTTTCGACGGTTGGGGAACACCGCTACACGCATGTGATGGTACTATGATACTGGTTAAGATCTAAGCTTCAGTAGAATGAGAACGGGCTCATCAGACTAGCAGCTCTACACATTATATGCTGAGAGTGTTTTACCTGTGGCATGCTCTGGCCAGAAACTGCTTGTACAGTTTCTCTGCCATCTACACCCAATGTTGAATACCTAAATGCAGATGAATGCAGGTGTTTGTGAGCCAGTTTTTATTGCCGCTTGTGTATCTGTCAGTTCGGGAGAGCGTAGACAAGCATATGTTAGATTCTCAGATGGCTCTAGTTTTCTGCCCCAGGTAAGTAGCCCATTTGGTTGAACAATTAGTCATACTGCTTGCCAAGACTGTCTTCACACCTGACCTGCAGTAAAGCATAGGATGGAAGACCAGCATTTCTCTACCCTTGGGGAACACAGCTTAACAGTCTGCGAGCTCAGCTTCACCTGTAGTTGTGTGGGCAGAATGTGAGTAGGATGGGTCATTGTTGTCCATTGAGCTTGGAACCTCTTCCATCTTCAGATCATGTCTTGGCCGGTAACCCACGATACAGGGCTGCTGGCAAAGGCCAGCTCTGGCAAATTTCCTTTCAGGCCACTCATCCAAATGCATCTCTAAGCCTGAATGAAGGAAACCCGATGTGTGTTTCAAAGTTGGAAAGTCTTCTGATTGGAATTGAATGCTTTTAGATCGAGTATTTGGTATATGAGATGCTGAACGAGATGAAGCTGTAATTTCTTACTGGCATTTTTTTTTTTTTTTTTTAATTTTAGGTATAGAAAGAGATGCAGTGAGCATCTTTACCAAGTACATATCTCCAGACGCTGCTAGATCCATACCCATCACAGAATCAGTGAGAAATGAAATAGTGGGTAAGAGACATGCCTTTCTACTTGTTTTTCAGGATATGTGGATGCGGTAAATAAAAATTGTGTGTTTGCCTCAACAGCAAAAATTTGTGGGGAGGACGGACTGGTGGATCCGAACTGCTTTGTAACGGCACAGTTGGTAGTCTTTGGCATCATGGAGCAACAGTGAGTGTTTTTGCGGAGTATTATTAATATTTTCCTTCTCTTATGGTTTATCTGTCAGTTGCTTGAAATTGCAAACTTTCTGCCACTGTTGGAGATGTTAATTAGAACAATGTATACTTCCCTGAAGAATTTTGGTGCTCTAAGCACCTATAAACTGAGTGCTCTGGAGAAGCTTTGCTCACATAGGGCATTGTTAAGGGCTTTCTAGTGTAGACTGAAATTCCCTAGTCCTCTATTTTCGATGAGTGCTGGAGAAATGGGATTTTGTTTCCATCGTGTGGGTCCTTCTTCACAATGCCGAAGTGCGCGTCGGTCTCTCCTGTGAGGGCCTGCTGAATGGTGTACAGGATTTGATGGAAGATTTGGTCTGAGTTAATGAAGCTTGAAAACGATCCTCTACCCATGTGGTCTGCTTATTGGGGGCAACGTCCAAATCCTCTCTTTCTGCTCCCCACAGGCCCTTTACCGAATTTTTACGGAGCCATTTTTTTTGCAAGTACCAGATCGAGGTGTTGACCAGTGGCACAGTTTACCTTGCCGACATCTTGTTCTGCGAGTCGGCTCTCTTCTACTTCTCTGAGGTAAGGGCCTATGTGCCACACGCAGGGCTGCTGTACACCCGTCAGTGAAAGCTCAGCCGAGTTTTCTTATGGTACGAGGTCACAGGTCTGTGGTTAGAATGTTCTGAACTGAATAATATAATGCTGATGTACAGTGCCATGAATAAGTATTTGCCCCCTTCCTGATTTCTTACTTTTTTTGCACATTTTTCACACTTAAATGTTTCAGATCATCAAACAAATTTTAATGTAAGACAAAGATAATCCGAGTAAATACAAAATGCAGTTTTGAAATGATGATTTCATTTATTAAGGGGAAAAAGCTATCCAAACCTACCTGGCCCTATGTGAAAAAGTAATTGCCCGCCCCCCTAGTTAAATCATGAATTAACTGTGATTAACCACATTTTTTGAGTCCAATTTCACTAGCCACACCCAGGCCTGATTACTGCCAGACCTGTTGAATCAAGAAATCACTTAAATAGAACCTGTTTGTGAAGTAGGCTAAAAGATCTCAAAAAGCAACATGTCATGCTGCGAACTTAAGAAATTGAAGAACAGATGAGAAACAAAGAAATTGACATCAATCAGTCTGGAAAGGGTGGCAAAGCCATTTCTAAGGCAAATCACGGTGAAAGCCATTATCCACAAATGGTGAAAACTTGGAACAGTGGCAAACCTTCCCGGGAGTGGCCGGCCAACCAAAATTTCTCCAAAAGCGCATCGACGACTCATCCTGGAGGTCACAAAGAAACCCAAAAAGAACTGCAGGTCTCACTGGCCTCATTTAAAGTCAGATTCATGATTCAACAATAAGAAAGAGACTGGGTAAAAATGGCATCCATGGGAGGGTTCCAAGGCGAAAACTACTGCTGACCAAAAAGAACACAAGGGCTCGTCTCACATTTGCCGAAATACATCTTGATGATCCCCAAGACTTTTGGGAAAATATTCTGCAGACTGACGAGACAAAAGTTGAACTTTTTGGAAGGTGTGCATCCTGTTACATCAGGTGTAAAACTAACATATCATTTCGTAAGTAGAACATCATACCAAAAGTCAAACATGGTGGTGGTAGTGTGATGGTTTGGGGCTGCTTTGCTGCTTCAGGACCTGGACGACTTGTCGTAATCGATGGAACTATGAATTCTGCTCTCTACCGGAAAATCCTGTAGGAGAATGTCCAACCATCAGTTGGTGACCTCAAGCTCAAGCGCACTTGGGTTATGCAGCAGGGCAATGATCCGAAACACACTAGCAAGTCCACCTCTGAATGGCTTAAAAAAACAAACTGAAGGTTTTGGAGCGGCCTAGTCAAAGTCTGGACTTAAATCCGATTGTGATGCTGTGGCATGACCTAAAACAGGCCATTCATGCTCAAAAACCCTCCAATGTGGCTGAATTAAAACAATCCTGCAAAGAAGAGTGGGCTAAAATTCCTCCACAGCAATATGAAAGACTCATTGCCAGTTATCGCAAACACTTGATTGCAGTTGTTGTCACAGAGGGTGACACAACCAGTTATTAGGTTTAGGGGGCAATTACTTTTTCACACCAGGCCAGGTAGGTTTGGATAGCTTTTTCCCCTTAATAAATTAAATCATCATTTAAAAACTGCATTTTGTATTTACTCGGGTTGTCTTTCTCTAATATTAAAATTTATTTGCTGATCTGAAACATTTAAGTGTGACAAATATGCAAAAAAATAAGAAATCAGGAAGGGGGCAAATACTTTTTCACAATACTGTAGCCTACTGTTCAAAGGGTTGATGTACCTTACTTTGTGGTCAGACAAAGCCAGACCAGGTGATGAGCCAGACCAGGTGATGCCACCTTTGTTGGTCAAAGTGAACTTCACACCTGACTGAACACAACAAGCGGAAAAAAGAAATGCTGAAAATTTGTTTGATTTCATAATACAGATGTTCAGGGGTCACTGGAATGAAGCCGCTTACCATTCTGTTTGTGGTGGAATGTAATCTCTGTGATGTGCGTGTGTGTGTGTGTGTGTGTGTGTGTGCGCACACATGCGCTTTCACTCATATATTCAGTACATGGAGAAGGAAGAAGCTGTGAACATCCTGCAGTTCTGGCTCGCTGCTGACAACTTTCAGGACCAGCTGGCCGCAAAGAAAGGCCAGTACGACGGGCAGGAGGCGCAAAACGATGCAATGATTCTGTATGACAAGTAAGAACTGTCCTACTGCCTGCCGTGTACACTGACCCACTGATAGGCACACTCAGTCTACTACAGCAGTTAAGCCCCATGCCTGTACCAGTCATGGTGCACACGCAGCTTTCAAGGGGGAGGGCGGGTGTTTCTCTCCCTGCGTACAGACTTACTGCCGCAAAAACCTAAAATTGATCCATCCTGCTGTAAGCCCTCGCCCAGCACATTATACCAGAGGGTTTGGACATTCACATGCATTAACCCTTAGAGCGCTGAAATAAATAAAATAAAATAAAAAAACAAAACATAAATTTAATTATCTTGCGCTGTTGAAAACTTATCATGTGGCGACTTGTTTAAAACAAGTCGCCACATAATGGGTTTTCTTCCGCTTTGATTTTGATATCTTGTGTCATTGAGTAGCACTAGTTGCATTTAGCGCTCTAAGGGCGAACTGTTGTCCATTTTGCTGGTATTTATCGGCAGACTTCCAGATATCTTCTGTCCATGTGTATATCTGTCAGCTGGAGGAAGAGGGGCATGACGGGCCTCCTGCGAAGTCCATAAGTATTTGGATAGTCACACTATGAAAGGGGCTGCAATTTTAAATTGATTCACACAATATTAGCGAATCGACTTGAACTTGAGTCTCTAATATCATATTAATTATCGTAGAGCCCAATATGCTATCCAAAACCTCAAAGATGTGATCAGTTTTCTTTGTTGCCCAGACCTTGCTCCGTTGTGTGTTCCTCCAGGTATTTTTCCCTGCAAGCCACAAACCCCTTGGGCTTTGATGACTCGGTGAGGTTAGAAATAGAGTCTAATATTTGCCGGGAGGGTGGCCCCTTGCCTGACTGCTTCACCACACCCCTACGGCAGGCCTGGACCACTATGGAGAAGGTACATTTCCATATCTGCACAGAGGTGGAAAATACAGGTTCAGAAATGAAAAAGTTTCCCAGAACTTTGCCTCAGTCTTCTCCATTCATCATTCGGCACTGTTCCTCCATTAGGAGCTGGTACTAAATGGAGAAGTTGGCTCAATGAATTCATGGGTCATGGATGGATGAGAAACATAGCCAGATTTTTACTTTCTAACAGCTGGATTTTCCACCTTCGTATCTGGGACCTCCAAGCAACCAGGGTTCCCTGTTAACCCTTAGAGCACTAAATGCAACTATTGTTAATCAATTATGTAAGATACCAATATCTACTGCTGGAAGCCTATCATGTGGTGACTTGTTAAGAACACCTCCTGCAGGGGAGCTCTTTTAAACAAGTTGCCACATGATAGGTTTTCGACAGCACAAGATAATTAAATATATATTTTTTTTATTTATTTCAGTGCTCTAAAGGGTTAATAGGCCACCATCTCTCTAAATTCTCTTAGATTCAGTATGTCTGTATGAACTGTGCTAATGGTGTATTTATGTCCTTCTCCCTCAGGTTTACATGCCTGGCTTCTTGTCCAGTAACCTCTACTACAAGTACCTGAACGACTTGATCAATTCAGTCCGAGCGGATGAGTTTTTTGGTGGGAACGCTTATGCTCCCCATTCCCAGGAAGGCGATCAAAGCAGTAGCACCTCCGAGGACGTGCAAGCCCAGGTATCCAGCACGGAATACAAACTTTAATGGGGTTCCAAAATCAAAAGCAACGAATGCGGAATATTTCGTTTACAACATAATGAGGCCTCATCGAAATGCCTATTTGTGGCTAAAATTGTTTTCAACTGCACTGAGCTGATGCCGTAGTCATCACTGGTAATTAATGGGTTTCAAGAACACTGGCTGAGGAAATTGAGGGGAAAAAAAAACAATCGAATAAACCTACATTTTTAATGGTTTTAATAATGTCTTGGCCTTGGCTGGTGAGGATTCATGACTCATCTGACTGTAATGTTTCTAATGAGCGAGACCGGACACAACTTGGCTCTGTTCCTCTCCATTCCTCTTCCTATTTCCAGCAGGGTACCAAAAAAGCAGCAATTAAGATCCTGAAAAACTTTGACGAGGCAATAACAGTTGACATCGCCAGTTTAGACCCGGAGTCTCTCTATCAACGTCATTATGCTGGGTGAGTTTATGGTAATACAAACGAGGCAGGACTTTTTGACATCTGGACTTTGTGTTTAATACTGCATTCTAACATTTCAGTATGTGTTGAAATTAATTTCCATTTGACTGTTCCAGCCCTGCTTGTCTTCCTGCTCAGAGGTTGTATGGGTAATTGTATTATATTGTATATTTTATTGATTATCAGTGACATTTTCCATTACAGAAATTTTAAAACAGACTAAAGTATCATAGAAACATTGGAACCCAGCCCAGGCGGACTTATATGTCACTTCAAAACGATAATATCAACGCAAAACCTAATGTTTGTTGAACATAATTGGGTGAAATTCAATGCATTTTCCATTAAAAAGGGCCTAGGGGGTGCTGCTGTACTTCAGAAAAGGGGTTGATGACTTTAGCATCAATTATTTCTGTTAGGGTACCCTAATGGATAATTTGGCCAGGTTTATTTCTGAGTAGACTGCATTTTCGAAAATGCCCTCAGGCTTCACCCCCAATTTTCACAATGGGTTTTGTTGATAAATGCGAAATCAGCCATTTTTGGGACCCTGTGGCTCTGAGACCCTTTCCTGTAAAGGCGTTGGACTTGTGGCAAACTCTTCGTCTGTGTCTTCTGTACTTACCTGCAAAAAATCATTAGAAAATAATAAAAACTTTCTTCTCAGCAACTCAAGAAATGTTGCCATTTTATTCATTTGTATTGCCCATGCCTACATTAAAAACAAAAGCAGTTCCTGCGCATCGAGGCCTCTTTCCACAATTCTTTAAAACACAATAACATTACTCAAGGACTTTAAATCAATATCAAGTACTCTCGTACAGCAGTTTACTTCTCATTTCGTATGCATTAAACAGATATTTTGCAACCTTTATCCCGAAGTGACATATTGTTAACCCTTTATCGGGCGAGGAACCGTATTTGGTAACTTCAGCCAGCATCCAAAGTGGCGCCCCCATGCCTCTCCGTGAGGCAGTAGGCCAGCGACGATTTCTCCCAGTCAATGAGAGAAAATCGGGCTATATCACATGCAGTGACATCAGGGTGTTTGACCAATCAGCAGTGGCCTAGAGCGTCTCAAACTTCTTTTCTTCTCCAGACCTCTCACAGTGCGGTTGTGTGCCTTTACCCAGTCCCACTCACAAGGACCTAACATCATTACTCACAAAAGAAAACTGATTAAAACTCCCGCATTAAAAAGTTGAAAAGGTTTGCTAAAAGTTGAGATAGGTGTTGTGTAGATTTCCAGAAATGAGTGAGATTTTGCGTGAAAAACAAGAAATTTGGTGGTGAGGTAATATTTGATCATACGCCCTTTTCACCTAAGCCTACAGCAGGTGATGGTAAGACTATTTATGGACATACGCCCAACGCGCAGTACTTTTTTAGTCAGCTTCTGAGGGTGTTTTTAGTGCCCTATTAAGGGTTAAAATCAGCATAAGACATGGCTATACACTCATAATTAGTTATAATTAGTATTTTTTTCTGAACTGATCTCCAATAATGTGGATTATCGCTGCTCTGTCATTTCAAAAGCCTCTCTAGTGTGTTTGTCCGACTGTACGCCTTTTATTCTGCTGTATGATCCAGGCTGTGTGTGTATTTTATGTGTGTGAATGGCCGTTTAGGTTCTGTTGAGCAATGTAATGGGAAATCCTATTTATTGTAGCTACTTGTATGACTTAACTTTTGGTATATGCAGTTTGAATGAAAACTTTGGCATATGTGCTGTTGAGCAGTCAAAAATAACTTTTGCCGTGAGTGTAATACTTTGTTGTGGCCATCAGCCTGCTGTTAATCTGTCTCCTTTCCATTCAGAAGAATGACATTTGGGAAAGTGAACGAACTTGGCCAGTTTATTAGAGAGGCTGAGCCGGAACCTGATGTGAAGAAGTCCAAAGGTATGGTGCTCCAGCAACCGACGTCTGTCTCCTAGTCTGCTCTTTTCACTGGTTTTTGGAGGAAATGGAGCAAGTGGGTGATATCTTCCTGTCTGTATAGTCTTGGTTGTTGAATACTTTGAAGTCGGCAAGTATGTGGCAAATGACTTCAGTCAATAAAAAAAGGGCTTCAAATCCTGCACACAATTTCCAAACAATGGACATAAATATTTGCAGATTTCAGGCAAGTCTTAACTTTTGCCCCTTATTAATTGTTTCGATCTGGATGTGCTGGAGTACAGCCAAAAATCAAAACTCCTGTTACTGGGTCATTCCATGTCAAGTCAGGCATTGGTCCCAGCTCAACCATTTGATTTTCTTCAGGCTTTACACTTCTGTAGAACAACCATTTTTAGAATGTTTTGCAACGTATGAGGCCCCCCAGATCATTGGTTCATGAGTTATGGCCCCTGTGGGGGCTGGGAGGCCATGCCTCTGAAAAACATCTGTAATTCTGGGCCATTTTCAAAGCTCTACTGTAGCTGAGCTATTTAACCCCTCTGCGCAGATGTAGATGCCAGCAGACATGGAGCTACTCTATTTACCATATGTACGCAGTTACACTATTGTATCACTAGATGGCACACCCGGACCAGTTATTGAATATTCACTAGCAAGCCGACCATGGCCTAGAATATGGGCGAGTTCATTTCCATCCCTGTTTCCTAGGAGTTGCACGAATTAAACTCCTCAGCGAAGGCTGATGTGCAAACAGCTCAATATACTTGCCCATAGTATCTATCCAGCATTTAAGAAAAATGAGCTCTTGAGATGGAAAAAATAGTTCTTTGTAGCAACCGCTTCAGCTATAGTGAGCCAATGGTGTCCCAATTATGTAGTTAAGAAAAATCAGTTTTCTGAAGCAAAAATTCGACATGGTATTGATATTATGTCATTCTATTATCAATTATAGTCATCTTATCTCAAAAACGAGATATTCCCTACCATGGATTTATGTGTTAATTCTTCCATCGACGAATTCAGCGCTCCATTATATCCTCCTAACTACTCTCGTTGATTAGCCTCTCACTCAGTTGCTTACTTAGGCTCATCTGTGTAAACAGGTATAGTTCACGCCCATGTGAAACTTCCCCAGTAATGATCTATTGACTGAAATGTTTCTCATCCAATTATAGAGAGTATAAACTTTCCACAGCAACTGAAAGCAGGGATAGAAATTGGATTTTTTTTCCCACTCGACATCGGACTAGTAATCACTCAGGTTTACTTGTCCACCCCATCATTGACTAGACAGCTTTTTTTTTTCTTTTAGTTACAGCGCCAATTTTTTTTTCTTTTACAACTGAAACTCACACCTATGCCAATTGAAGGTAAGGTTTTCTTCATAATTAACAGCAAACAATAAACACTTTAAATTTCAAAGCCCTGTAACACCTTGGACAAAGAGAAATCCCTAGCCAAGTCTTGACATGATCCAAAATGCTGGTTTGTCTTTTTTTTTTTTAGTTAGAATCAATGCACTGACCACCACTCAGTTCAGATAGCTAGTGCTTTTCCCGCCCGGCACTATTTTTTCAAAGATCAGTTAAAATGAATGCATCCAGTGTCCAATAAAATCGCTAGAAACAAAACATAAATGACCCTAAATATGCTCCCCCCCCCCCTTGTTATTGTCAGAATAGCGAACTTTCCTTTTCGACCCGCGCCCCGTCTGCGCTGGTTGTCATTGATATTGCAAAACCTGCCCAAAAGTGATGGAAACACCGAGTGCCATCCGAGCCCATGTGTGCTGGGTATTCATGGCGAATTGAATCTGAGGCTGTGGGGAAATGATCTGTGCAGTTGTCTCAATCTAATGAAAGACAGGCAATTATAATCGGGCAGGGTGATTGATTTCTGTAGCGCTGTACTTTGCATGTCGAGAGAAAAGTTTTCTTCTTAGATAAATGACAGCAAAACTAAATAAATCTCTGTCGAGGACAGTAGCATTCTTCACATGTTAATCTATTGGTGTTTAATAACAGTGGCGGTCGGTGGACAGAAAACTGAGGGGGCGGAAAACATACCTTGAAACGGATGAGATTATTGACCCGATTTTAATCATTGTTCTTGGTTAACACGTCTTCCAACAATATGAAAAATCCATTTGCAGTTAAGTACACAGTTTCCCTGTTAGTGAAATGGCAAGGTGAGTGAATAATACATTCAAGTAAAATGTTTAATTCACGTGCCTTAATAGGTAACCCTTCACAAAATAAAAAAACTACTGTGGATTTTCCGCGTTAACTTTTGCCACATCTTACAAAGCAAGAAACGCGCACTTTTTTGCCTTCAGTTGACGCGTTTTATCTGTCGTCTTAACAAAGACAATTGGCTACACCTGAGAAGGGAGAGTTAAAGAATCTTTTATCAAGGAAAATGACTGAAACAGATCAAGACTAATAAGCAGTTTAAAGATGTTTATCGCCCTCCTTGTTCTCTGTCCAACGGGGGCCACTGAAGAAATGTCTGAAACATAAATGACAGTTGTTAAGTCCTATTCAGAAATTTAATCAAAAGTACTTGGATACAAAATAGAAAAAAAAGTTTATGAGTATGGCATCTATCTATGAAAATTAGAGGCATCTCACTACGCACCGATGAGCACATCAAAGAAAAACAGTAATCTGGTGACTCAGAGGCAATATCTGCTTTCGAATTGACGCAAAAATTTTCCAGCTCGCGCGCTGTACGCGCTCACATAAAAACAATTCTCTGACCAGCACTCCGAGCATCCTCGGCAGAAACTCTGATGAAGTTTGAAATAAATCGAAGATGTTCGAGTTGGGACCATCCTGATATTTGCCTGATTTGTCAGGGAAATGGCCCTATTGTCTACCTTAGTCATTGGAACATGCAAATTACAAATATGCACCCATTTCTTAAAATGTTCCTCTAAAATGACGAGAGGTTTCTTTCCTTGCCTTTAATTTTCATGTAGGACTGCATCTTTTGACACTTTTTGGATGACCTTTTTTGTTATCACCAAAATGTAACCAGTTGATATGTTTCCTGCAGTAGTGGGCTATTACGGCCATAATGGGAGTGAGTGAGTGTGTCACGATCCATTCATGCTCAATACCTCAAGAATGGTACCTGCCATAGCCTTGTAACTTCACACATTAACGGATATAGTGCAGCAGATGAGCGGATTTAAACTTGGTTGAATATGTGAAGTTGCGCCATACTAAATTAATATGCAAAAACGCACCGCATTGCAGGGTCCTGTACAGTCTAGAAGGACTGCATGTTGCTTATAGCAGTTAGCTTGCTAACCAAGCTAGCAAGTGCGTCAATAAAATTACTAGCAATTCAGTTAAAGCTTGATACAGGCTCAATTTCACCAATAGTTATGTTAGCGGTGTTTATTTTGTGTTTCTGGCTCAGTTGAAGTGTACTGCAACAACATTACTTGCGTATACCTCCATCAGTGGCGGCTGGTGAACTGGCGATAGGGGAGGCTGAAATCTATCCCTTGAAAATAATGATTGATCATGACCTGTTTTCAATCATTCATTTAAATTACCATTACAGAAACTCCATAAACTCTCAACATTATCAGGTGTGGCCCATTTTCATTAAACTCTCACGCATTCGGGCGCCTTTTAGTGGCATATTCATTTTCTGCTGTAGTCAGCAATTTCAATCAATATGTAAGAATTGGCGCTGAACTGAAGTTCTCTTGAGGTTTATCATTTTCACCTGCGTTATGACTCTGATTTCACGCTTTTCTTTTACTCGGTTTGGAAGCATATTGCATGTTTCATGATTAGTTTAAATTGTTTAAATGAAATAAGATCATTGGAAGAAAGACGTTTCAAATGATCTTATTTCATTTAAACAATTTAAATGATAATGAAACACCCATTGTTTCCAACCCCTGAGTAAAGAAAAGCGTGAGAAGTCTGGAGTCATAATCACACGTGAAACTGATAAACCTCTATGCATAAGGACTTTAGTTCCGCGCGAGAATCTTTCACATATGCGTTGAATAATTGCTGACTACAGCATAGGAATCAAAATATGCCACTTAAACTCTCACCGCATGCGTGAGAGTTGACAGGTATGCGTTATTAATGAAAACTGACCACACCTGATAATGTTGAGTTTTTGAAGTTTCTGTAATGGTAATTTAAATGGATGATTGAAAACAGGTCATGACCAATCATTATTTTTAAGGGATGGGTTTCAGGCTCCCCTATCGCCAGTTCACCAGCCGCCACTGACCTCCATTTCACAGTTGCCAACTAGCCAGCTACATGAAAATGGTGGCAGTGAGCAGTCCATTTTGCATGTAGCTCTGGAGCTAGCTAGGCTGCTACTGTTGACGTGAAATTATGCTGGCTGGGTAGGAGTAATGCATTACCTTTGCTAGCTAGCTACATTCTCTGAGCAGATCCTGAGATTACAAAGGGCACCTCAGCCTATGCAAAAAGACACCGTGTTGCAGGGTCTTGTACAATGCAGTAAGATTGTATGTTGCTTGTGTTTCCAGTTTAGTCTTAAATTCCTTAAGTATCTGTTGTGGTTATGGATCACATAGCCTGTGATATGTATGACACATACAGGTTTGTGCATGACTATTCTGTATCTGCAGCTGTGTCGTAAGGCTAGGCAACTATCTGGTGTTACCTTGAGATGCGATGGAAAAAATAGCATGGTCGTGATAATGGAAAGGAAGCGCTGAAAGTCAATTGAGCTTGTGGGACAGGAGAGTGATCAGACCAACAGGCTTATCTCACCCCCTCCTGAACTCTCCCATCTCTCACAGGTTCCATGTTTTCACAAGCAATGAAGAAGTGGGTGCAGGGAAATTCGGATGAGGTACCTTTTATTTTTTTTTATCCTTTCATGGTCAGTTATTACAAATGTGCGATTAGGATCTTCTAAGCTTTCATGGCGGCATAACGGCCACTATTATTAATTTAACTCAGTGAAGTTCTACAACACCGACTTGTACTTTTGAAAATACTCAAGTGTTCAGTGCACAACATAAAATCTTTTCCCCGGTAGCCCTCGGGGCCAGTAGATCAGAGTTTTACTGGGCCCTTGTATATTTTTATTGGCCCGAGAAATCAAAGAAAAAATAACAAATTTCCTCAAAACTATTAATTATTTGTGTATACATTGTAATGATTTGTCCCAACAAAAAAACAACTGATTAAAACTCTTTTTCGAACATTTGATTTCATTCATATAAATACTTTTGATGAGAACTGTGCTCCTATCTCCCGTCTTTATCCTTCTCTGTACTGACATTGTACGGAAGTGCTTCATGTCTTAAGCCCTCCAAGAGTTTCGCAGAGTGCTTCACAAATTTGCTGCTTTGATTTCTGCTGCACAACCCTCAGGGCAACTTCAAAATCATTCATAGGAAATTTTCCGTTAAGTATTTTTTTCACGTTTTACCATTTTCATGAAAGAAAGCAGGCAATACTTATTGTACTTCTTGTCAAAATCTACTCATTTCACCTAATAACTTTTGAGATTAAATTACAATGACTATTACCTCAGCATGTGCACATAATAAACATGTAGAAATACATGTGTCGTTATTTTGACAATGCAATCTTAAAACGAACGACCGAGAATATCTTTATTTATTTCCTCGGGTGCTGCTCTGTGGCTTTAACCCACTATAGGGTGGGTTAAATGCAGTTCAATAAAGTATATCTTTCTCTCTGACCAAATTAATATATTTATTAATCGACCCCTTGGCCCCCCACCAGGAAGACAAAGAAACAATAAATTTAAAAAAAAAAACTTTTTTCTAAATTTATCAGCACATTTTGGCTGAGTGTGAGTCTCTACTGTGTAGTCTCTGCTTTGTTTCACCAAATCTGTAGTGCAGGGAGCGGAGAAGAGATAGCTGCGATGACAGTATTCAAGTTGATAATTCGGTACATTGATGTCACTGTATTTGCAATTAACACACCCAAACAGGTATTAATTGTCAGTCGGGCTGCGTGTCGTTCTAGTCAGTTAGCTACAAGTACACACAACGAAAGTTAAACATTACACTCCATATTTCAAACTACTCACAGTAATTTAAATACCTGTAAAACCTAGCTATCTTGGAGCAAGTCAATGTAATGATTTATCTGGAGCCTTGGTGAAGAAACTCTCATTGGCCATGGAGGTAATGTTGGCTATCCTAATATTGAACCTATGGCTCATGATGTTGGCGGCACCATTGTTGTGATTTGCCAGCCAAAGCCAGCCTCTCACAGTGCGGTTTTTTTTTTAATGAGATTCCCTACGCTGCTTTACGCCATGATTCTCTATGTTCAACCATAAACAACTGCTACAGATTGTAGCCTTAGACTGTCGCAGGACGGTATCTCTCACGCCCTACGAACACCTACGATATCTTACATTCAATATCTTGGATGAAACACTTCCTTTTGGCAGGAATTCTGAAAAGGCTGACGTTTACTGTACAGGGGGAAATCCTGGAAGTTAAATTGCCCCCACAGTACTTAGGAAGAAATATAAATACATTTCCAAGATTTTGACTTTCTTTTTTAACATTTAAGAAGAAAACCGATTAGTCATTCCACGTCAAATCATCCAGGGGGTGCCAGGTCACCTCCTCAAAATTCTTTGAAAAAATTCAAAATTTGAGTAAATATTCAAACAAAATGAAAAAAGGCCAAATATTAGCCCAGTATCTCAAATAGTTTTCAAGTTATAGTCCTTTGAAATTTGAATAATATTTTAAGTTTTTTTGGCAAACCCATTTTCAGCCAACTTTGGCAACTTATTGCTCCAAATTGATTGCAAGTGCAATTGCAATTTGGGTGTTTATGCAGGTTGTTGTGCGATTTTGTAGCCAAACCGCACCATGTGAGGCCAGCTTTAAATGTAACGTTTTTATGTTCGTGCAACTTAATCAACTCTGCAAAAGCACTAAGGCGCTGGGCCTTAGCCTCTCTGTGGTAAGGCAAACCATGAAGATACAGCAGCACGTGAGGTAAGTTAGCTAAATAACTTCACGTTAGCTTTGACATGATGGCTACATTAGTGATGTACTGAGAACCAACGTCTGCTCTCTTCTCTTTGAGGAGGGTTACTGTTCCCTCATAAGAGGTAGAGTATGAGCTTCCCGTCACGATATGGTAAGCGACGTGAATTTACTTCTCCGTTCGCTGGATTGTGTTGTTGTTTGCCCGTTGAGTCCAGACATGAAGTGGCTGCGCTGACATTGTCCATCACCAGCCAGTGCTCATTGTAAATGTTGTAGTGGAACTTGTCGTGAGCATAGGTGAGCCCGTCCATTTTTGTGTTATCAGTCGCTAAAAAAAAAAAAAAAAAGACTCCCCTCGGTCGGCCTTGGTAGGGAATAGCCGGCAAACTGAAAAGTAGGTCGCAACTTCGCCTCCCTCCACCTGGAGGTGCTGCATTTCCCTCTAGGAAAGCTAGTCTAGGAAGTTCTTCTGTCTTACTGTATCCTCATATGTGACTTCTATTCCGGGAAATTGCAATAATGAATTTTCCAAGGAATCAGGAGTTAGCCACTTATCATCAGGTAATCTGATTCATGACAGTGATTGGAAAAAAACTGGCCCATACGGGCCTCTACCAGTCAATCAACTTGCCGAGCCGACATACATTTTTACCAGCCCAGGCCATGGGGCCATTGGTTATGTTGAACCATGATGTTAAACTCTACATATCTGATATGCTTTAAAGAACCAGATTTTTGAGTCCAGTTTAGTGACATAACACAGTGCAGATCGACCTTAAGCACAACCTTCTATGCAGCAAGCCTTGAAAATCGTCTTTATTTTTGCCATTTAAGCAATTTTATGGCAAGCATGTACTATGCACTGATGTACAGTAAGTGCATTGGGTTGCTGTATGACATTGTTCCAGGAGTGACTGTTCTGTCATTTTCTCTCTCTGTCCTGTGCAGGCCCAGGAAGAGATGGCCTGGAAGATAGCCAAGATGATTGTGAATGATGTCATGAATCAGGCGCAGCACGATCTCCCCGCCGTTAAGACAACTAAGGTGTTTTTTTGTCTTAATACACAGAGCCTTGGTATAATTTAACAAATGTGCATCGAAATAGTGACTGATCAGCTTGAAGGGATTATTAAATCTGATTTGTCAAATGAAATCAGTTTAAAGTGGTAATCCGTAAGATTTGAATTGGTTTGTTTATATTGACATCTTTGGCAGTAAGCTGTAATTGCAGGTGCGCTTCTGGACCTCATTTCCCATAACTCTTGTCGAGACCCAACAGTGTCGCCTGTATGACGTCGGTAAATTGACAGCTCTTACCAGTTCCACGCCTCCTCAAATCTCATGCAGACAGGAAAGATGTTCTTTGACGCGGCAATTGAACTCAATAAAAGTAAAAATTATGTGACGTTAGTCATCCATTAGCGTCATCTCATTCCAGTAACATTTTAGTCTATTATGATAAATCAATTAACTTAAAGGGCTGCCAACTCTCACGCATTCGCCGTGAGAATTTGTGCTTCATTCACGTCCCCGAGCTGTTGTCAGTAATTATTCAATCAACAAAATGCGCGTGTTTCACGATCGTTCAAATTGTTTAA
Organism: Gymnothorax javanicus; assembly: GCA_029692085.1. Classification (NCBI taxonomy): domain Eukaryota; kingdom Metazoa; phylum Chordata; class Actinopteri; order Anguilliformes; family Muraenidae; genus Gymnothorax; species Gymnothorax javanicus. The sequence goes on from CM056199.1 coordinate 22,774,737, forward strand.
ATGAAATAAGACCATTTGAAACATTTTTATACAATTCCACTGCTTCCAACCCCTGAGTGAAGAGACGCGTGAGAATTCCGGAATCATAATTGTTCTCGTACTACTAGTGGCGAAATCCACCGTAACACATGTGAAACTGGTAAACTTCAATGCACAAGGACCTCAATTCCACCTGAGAATCTCTACAAACGGTTTGATAGAATAACTTATGACTACAGCACGGGAACGTGAATATGTCATTTAAACTCAAGCCAAATATGTGAAAGTTGAGAGCCCTGTGTAAATAATGAAAACGGTAGTTGGTTAACAGGTAACGTTATCATTTTTTTTTTTTTAATAAAAATGTTGAGGCGGTTAACATAGCTTTTTTTCCATTTTCCTCCTGAAATTACGTTATAATTTTAGTTTCAGTCGTAGCCTCAGACTCCACTAACGTTAGTTTCTACTGTGCACAGTATAGCTACACAGTATGGTATTTGCCATTGCCATTGGGTAGATGTCAGAAGGGATCCAGTAGCAGTACTTTCCGCTTCTTGGAAGGCTGCATTTTTAACGGTCCTCCCTTAATTCCATCCGTAAAACTGACGTATAGTGTAAGAGACGAGTTAGATTTAGGGTTAGGGGATAGAGCCAAGGTTCAGGTTAGGGAAAGAACTGCTGCTGGATCCCTTCTGACGTCTACCTTGCCATTGCTTCTCCCGGGGTTCCTTACTTCCTTCAAGCTAGCTTGCGGCTCCTCCTACCTTCTGGACAGAACAAACACTGCTTTCTAATGTAAAAAGCGTCACTAGATGTGCGCCTGTATTTGACCGCGGGAATGTCGCCACAGACACACTGATCGCTCTACCTGGCAAAGAATGATATACAAGTGCTTTCATCAGTGGGTCATAGGCTCAATCACCGTTGTTTTATCCCCCCTCTCTGATAGACACTGACTTAAAGGAGAGTAACGAGACAGAAATCTTACGGATTACCACTTTAAGTAAGATGATTTGCCTGATCGGAGTATAGTTGAATTGTAGTTTACTGAGGATGTTTTTGAAGATATTCTGGTTCTTTTTTCCATCCTTCTTATTTGAAAGAGTGTACCTTCACACTGATTTGGTAAATGCACCATGTGCCCTCAGAATGTTCAGTTGTCTCCTGGTGTCGGTGTTTGTGTTTTTGAAGTCTTATTCCTTTCCTTGTCCAGCTATGACCTTCATGAAGAACCAAAGGAGACTCCATACTGAAGCTTCGTGGAGAGGCGGAGCCAGAGGTAGTCGGCGATGAACTGCACACTGTATTTACTCCATATTAATGTTATTTGAATGAAGATTGAACAACACATTCCATGAATTCCTACATTAAGCATTATGTGCATCTGCGTGTTTGAGCACATTGTTGTACGTTTGTGGACTCGCATTATTGCTCCCGCTGAACACGATGAAGGTTTTTAAATGTATGAAGTGGAAATACAAAAATGATACGCTGCAGCACGAACAAAAATTCCTACAAGGAAAAGAAAATGTGCTGGAAATGGTGTCATTACATGGTGTATAGAGCATCTCTGCTGCGGTCCTGCTTCCTGTAGACCTGCTACGGATTCTGAGAGGAGCCCAAGCACCTGGAAGAGACTTCCCGAGATGTGATGATGAAGACTACCATTCCCCCTTCCCATTCCATTTTTTTTGGTTTTAGAGAAAGTTGTTCCCTCTGAGGTCAAATTCATTTTAACGGAAGGTGTGAACTTAAACAAATTGGCACCCGTTACTGTACAACTGTCAAATTTTAATTTGAGACCCCTTTCTCTCTGGCATATATTGAGAACAGTATTGACTGTGTGAGCAATTTTTCCTGTACCTGTGTCCAGTACACATGACGGGAATAAGATTAAAACTGGAAAATGGCCGCCATTTTCTGCTGCTGGAACTTGCACGTCATCTGTTGTAACAAGGCCTTGTGCTTCATCAAAGTTATTACACTTCACGAGTTACATGCTGCTGTTCTGCAGTTAATGGAAAACGCCCTTGGACTGAACTAAAAAAAGTTACTGTGGGTACTGGCTCCTCGTTGTATAGCTGTAGATTTTTGATTTGTCCCATGTAGTACTGTATCCATATTTTTTGATGATTATTTTTGTATAATATGTAAAAAATAATATCAATACAAATCCCAAAATGGACTCACAGTCTCATTAGAATGTTACGTTGAGAGATATGTCATTTTTCAGGCCAATTTATGCGTTGATTTTACCGTTGAACCGTTGACAAATTTACCCAGAAATAAAAAACTTGGTACTATGTACCTACACTATGTTTTCTGATGGATACGTGTATATGTGTATATAGTCTATAATATATTTAAATTGTGTTCATTTTACAAAATTCATATATTATTGAAATGGTTATCGTAAGTCTTGTCATTTGTTTTTTATGACCATGAAAAGTACTCCAGTGTAATTCCTCCTCAAATACATAAAGTACTCATGTTGCAAAAAAGAACTCAGTGAAAACTGTTTTCACATTCTAAGTGGGACTGGTAGCATCCAATAAATGGAATATTACAATTATCTGTTGAAGTTATCTTCCTCATCCTATGTGAAGTAAATGTGCATAGCATATGAACAAAGGGCTTTTGATGCAGAATTTCTATCCTGTCATCCAAAGTTCTGTCTCAATGGTGGCATACATGAAGTTACATAAAACTGACATTTTCACACCACTAGCAATGATATTTACTCAGCATTTATTTTTTTCTCAAATAAATCAGTGGCACTTTTAGTGCAGCTCTGGCTTTTGTTACACATGCAGTATCTCGACCAGTTAAATGAAAACTTTACCTGTTTAAGCCCGTTAAATAGGATTAGGTTACCTGCAGGCTTTAATGTCAGTTTGGTGAAGAGAGTAAAGTATTTTGAAGTTATGTTTCTTTGTTAATAAGTGACTTCATAATTTTCAAAAAGGTTGTCATTAATGGTTTCCTCCATCAAAGAGGTTATGTAGTTTCCTGCGGAAGTTATTGTATAACTTGCAAAAATAAGTACATTTATGGTCACGTTCGTCAGATTGTATTCACTAGTGCCCTCTGTTATTGAGCTATCGACTTGAAATTTAAACCACAAGAAGCCAAATGTCCCAGGAAGAAGGGATTGAATTTGGAAGGTCAAGAGGGTGAGGTCGTGGAAAAAGTCATAAACACATTTTGACAATTTCTCACCTTGGAAAAACGAAAGAGATATGACCAATGCCAAAATGTTCACTTTCGTGTTTTTGACTTTTCGTAAGTGCTGCTCTGTGAGTGACTTTGTTACTTGTGAAATCTGTAGTTTTAGCAAATATGTTGATCGTCATGTTTGTCTGTCTGCTCATTCTTGCATGCACGGTTCTTGAGGTATTGACTCGAAATTTAAGCCATATGTCCAAGGAAAGAGGGGTTCAATTTGGGAAGGTCAAGGTCAAGGTTGTCAAGAAGGGCAAAATTTTTGACCAATATCTTGCTTCAGAAAAATAAGAGACCTGAGACCAGTGCCAAGATGTTCCTTTATGGGTGGCCCACTGGACAGCAGGCGCAAAACTTGATGTACAACATGAACATCCGGTACTTTTGTGGGGTTAATGTTCTGACGGTCAAGGTGAAAGAAATCTGTTGTTTTGTTTTTGCATCAGTATACACTGCTGCCCATAAAGTTGGAATAATTTTGTATTCAGACTCTATCCATCAAGAATAAATCACACTGTCAGAATCATTTCATGAAAATAGGTAAAAAATATTCCAACTTCATGAGCAACAGTGTACTTATATTTTTTGGGGATGGTAGATATCATGACCTGAAAGGAGCCTTCCAAATTTGGTGAAAATTAGTCAAGCTGTTTTGACGCAATGGTCATTTCTATGACAATGGAAATTCACATCTCCGATAATTGAGCATATTTTGCCTAGTTTCATGATTGAATAAATTACTGTTCGGTACAATGAGTTGTCTCCACTTCATTCAGCAGGGATTCGTCCACTGATTCCTGTACTTTTATTTCAGTTGGTAATGGTCATCCAAAAGGTGAAAATCACATTTTGGTTAATTTTGTGACTGAGACTAGTTAGGGATAAGGAGGCAGTGCTTAAATGTTCGGCTGGTTGGGCTTTTCTAGCAGTAGTGGGTCATCTTAACCTATTACGACTTATTCCAAAATTTTTTATTTCAAGGTCAAATTTCAACTTTTTTGTTTAATATCCAACCAATTTTTTTTTTTTTTTTCAAATTTTCAGTGATGATGGATCTTATGGCCCCTCATAAATTCCCAAAATTTAGTAAAAATCAGACTAGCCAGTTTCGACACAACGATTATTCCCATAAAGATAAAAATCCCTATCTCCCATAATGATGCGTTGATTTCAACCAAACCTCAATGAATGCCGTGCAGGTATCCAATGGTTGATCTATCAAATGATTGGTCAACAGCGCCGTCGTATAGGGGGGAAAGTTGATGACAATTCTAAGGGCCCCCAGTCCATTAGGGCCCACAAAACCCACAGTAGCCGCCATGACAAAATTATTCTGTATAGCTTTACCTAATATTCATACTAATGCATCAGAGTTTAAAAAAATCCATTAAGGCATGCAATATTGATGAAATACATTTCAGTAACCCCCTTCTTAAAAAATGGTTTGATCCATGCTTCGTGCTTGTATTGGAAAATTGTCTGCGTTTTTGCTGGCGAGGCCGCGAACTAAGGCAGCAAACAAGGTGCACCGTCCTTGCGAATATGATGTCAAAAAAAAAAAAAACCCCACAAATCTGGACACCAGAAAAGAACAGAGAGAGGACAGTAGAAGCAAAGCAGGGGTCCAGAACATTACAAAATTCTTTTCAAAGAAAGGTGAGAGTATTTAACTAGCTTGCTATGTTAGCTGTTCAGGCTGGCTATTCAGCTGCTAACGTTACGTTAATGTAACATGCGGTCAGCGGAGTAAATAATCGCAAGACAAGAATGACATTACTCAGTTAATAAAGGCAAAGAAAACACTTGGTACAACTTTACCTGAGGTGAAAAAGTATTAATTCTGAATTCAAAAAACCCAACCAACAATTTTTGCGAATTTTTTTGGAGCGAATAATTCGCTATCAAACACAGCTAAATTCCAGTTTGAGAGTTCCGCCATTTTGTCATGGCTGTGCTGCGATGCTGATGTCAGTGGTTCCAGTAGCGCAGGGAACCACTACGGGAACCGGTGCCAGGACAGAGCCCTCGAGCTGTCACTTTCAGATCGATTGGAACACCCAAACGCTGCACATTGAGGCATGTTGACACCGTATCCATAAATTTCCGTTCATGGGATGATAACCTTTGCAAGACTGACGGCAAATTTTTATCACAACGACGTCAAACAAAATATTTTTGGACGTTTCAATACTGTTTTGCTACGTGTCAACTGCGCGATGGGCTTATGTGTCGTCACACCGACCTCCGGGCAGAAGATTGCAGAATTTCTGATTGGTTGAAATTTGTTCTCACAATAAAAATGGCGGCGCCCACTGCTTTTTCCATAATGCCGTTTTTCGAAAGTTTCGGCATTTTTTACACAGCGAAAAAAAATCGCAAAAAATATTCGTCAACTGTTTGAGGTCTACGAGGACTATTCTCTCAGATAAAAATTACTTTCACTGTATGTTTTCTTTGCCTTTAATGGTATCATCCACAGAAAAGGTCGGTAAGGTTATCATTCGCCAGCCATTATAATATGCCGTCAAGAAATCCGGTAGCAGCAGCCTAGGACACGTTTCTCCGTTATTATTATAAGTGGTTACTGCATACTTAGCTCTCTAGCTGTAAGTGAATGTACAGGCTAGGTTTGGCTAGCGAACTGCTTGCAGTCAGTGTGGTAACCTTAGGTGTAACTTAAATAATCGCTTGACAAGACTGACATTACTTTTACCTTAAGTGTTTACTAAAACTAAACTGCTACTTTGGCCTGTTGACATAAGTCTTGTTCACGCAGGGGATAATTTTGCAGAGCTTGCCCTCCTCTTAACAATAGCAAAATGAAGCTGAGTGCTTAGAGTTATGGTACTGAGAAGCCCATTTATAATTTGTTTATTCCAGGACTCGGTAGGTTAGTTCTTCATCAGTTGTTCCATGGAACATAACTTTAAATTTTTACAAAAGTAATATGAAATGGAACAATTAAGCCTTTATGCACTGCCACTCCAGAATCAGCTGTGCTCACTTCATCTGAACCTGACCCAGCAATAGACCCTCACCAACAGCAGTCAGTATGTTTTTGATGGTGAGTGAGTGAATGTGAATTAGACAACTAATAATTCATAATGTACATAATGATACTCTCTTTGTTGAGTGGTGAATTGTAAAAAAGGAAAAATTGGGTGTATTGCATTAGGCACTGCCAAGAACACTGAGAAACAGAAAAATAAAGAATAACATCATGATACAAAGTCGTAAAAAAATGGCAATGAAAAATCGGGGGCGGGGGCCCACACTGATAATCTGTCAGGGGGCCCAGAATTCCTAGCAACTGCCCTGTTGGTCAAACGAATGTTCAGACCTTCAAATTGAAATGAACAAACTACTTGGCGCAATTGGAAATGATTGTTGACAATTTGAGTATCCGTGTCTTGTTAGCACACTTGGTCCAACAGACCATAAGGAGCTTATGGAATGATGCAGCCTCTGCGTTAATTTTGATCTTCTTCTGCTAAACCAATGAAGGGATCAATGTGAAATTTGGTGGAGAGATACATATGGCTGTACAAATTAAAACTTGTTCAAGGCGTTGAAACTCGACATCGAACATGGCTGCCAATTGGAAAATTGCATTATATCATGCTGGAGAGCGTTTGGAAGTAGTTAGAATGCTGAAACTTTTTACACTCATACTTTTGAGGACGCAAAAATAAAAGGCTCAGCTCTTAATTTGCAACAATACTACTCCCTCGAGCAATACACTTAAGCTCAATAGCCAACTGGTTAACAATTCAGTATATTATGCTGGTACAATGATCTGGTGTCTGGGGCTTGATATTCAACAGAGCAGCTCTATGAAAAGGGCACTGAGCTGCAAAAAAATGAGACAATGAAACATCAAACCATGAGGCTGTATTTTTGCTTGAAATGATTTTTTTCCTATACAAAGTTGTCTTCATTTTCCCAATGTTGGACCCAAGCAGAAAAATACTATCACTTGCGAGTTTACTTAAGTCTGAAATAGACCAAGTGAGCTACAGTGCCCATGCCACTATTTTGTTTTCCAGTTTTTGCAAGTTTTTCTTTTTAGCTTACTGGCCCTATGGCGTCAGTCGTCAGTCGTCCGGAACATTTTTAATCTTTTTTTTTTTTGGCCAGATGAATTTTCGTGTAAATTTGCAACAACATACTACTAGACCTTATCTCCAGACGTTTTCTCGGATTTTTTGATTGAATCATTTTTGTCCCTTTTATGGGCCCTTGAAATTTTGGCTCCAGTGTTAAAGATAGGATTGAGAAATTTTAAAAATTATTTCTCAAAAACTGCGCGATAAATTTTTTTTCTAAATCAGGCAATCAACTTACCTTGGCACTGTCAATGTACAGTGCGAGCGCCATTTTGATTGAATCGACGGAAGTGGGTCTATTGGGGGCGCTGTACTTTATGAATATGCAAGATGGCCTGTGGAAGCCAAATGGTTGCAGATAGAGATTAAGTTTGTATTATCGACATATAGGAAGTCATATATGACCTATATTTGGCAATATTAAATTTGACCACAGATGACTTTGAAAGGTCAAACTTGAGGTCAGGGAATATATTAACAATGTTAAAAGATATGACTTGAAATTTCAAAAAATTATTTCTCAAAAACTGTCTGAATTTTTTTTGTAAATCTGGCAATCAACTCACCTTGATACACTTTATGTACAGTGCGAATGCCATTCCTATCCACATAAATAGTAACATAAAACGTCAATGTCTTAAGAAGCCTATGAATTCCTGCGGCTCACATGATGGTATATATTATTCCGCGTCCAATCGTCTTGATACCCCTAAGCAAACGTTTCTAAAAATGTGGTTTTGCCGACTCATGTCCGTGTGCTCATTTTCTTATGAAAAAAACAAAACTGTCTTCATACAGTGACAATACCATAACGCAGGTTAACACTCAACCTGTTTCAGAGTAAGAATCGGATAATTAATTGAATTAATTAACCTGAGCTGCGTTGCCATTAACGATTAAGACATAGGCCTACAACTTTGCGTCAGAAGAGGAAGGCTACAATATGAGATTGCATAGATGCAAATTAACTGAAATTTCTCGAAATTCCATCTTGAAGTCGAATAATATGTATTAAACGCTGCTGGAGATGGTAGTTAGAAAAGGTTAAGATTTTATTTCTAATTAATTAATTAGATAATTGCTGTTCATACGATTTCATGGCCTTCCGATGACTTTCCCAGAAGCTGGGGAATAAAGACCTTGTGACTGACTTTGTCACCTTGAGTGTTCAACACATGGCATACATTTTAAATGATTTTAAATGCATGTCATTCGTGGAACTTGCACAGTGCACTAATAACCAGCTTGCTAAATAATTCAATTGCCAACGCTTTGTCATAAGAAGCGTTGGTAATTTAATAAATTAATTATTATCGCTTCACGCAGCAACCAGTGTGCACCGACGCGTCCCTGCAAATGCAGCCTATTTTGGATGCTGAAAACCTTTTTTCATTTTGTACAAGCTTAAACTAAATTGGATTGCACTGCTGAAAAAATCCTGGAGCGGGAGATGGAATCCATGAAAAGCACTGGGATAATTAATTATTTTTTTCATTATTTCCTTTTTTCCATCCATGCAATATCACTATTAAGCAGTGGCGGGCGGTGGACAGAGAACAAGGAGGGCGATAAACATGTCTTTAAACTGCTTATTAGTCTTGATCTGTTTTCAGTCAATTTCCCAAAGTAAAAGACACTTTAACCCTCCCCTCTCAGGTGTAGCTAATTGTCTTTGTTAAGATGAGAAATCAAACGCATCAGTTGAACGCAAAAAAGAGCGCATTTCAATCTTTTTCAATTAAACAATCATTACGCACAGGTTTGACGACTTGCTTAGGATATGACTAAATTTAACGTGGAAAATCCACAGTGGTTTTTTTTTCGTGAAGAGTTGCCTATTAAGGCACGTGAATTAAACATTTTATAGGATTTATTATTCACTAGCCTAAACATTTCATTATAAGGGAAACTAACACGTTGACCAAGAACAATGATTGAAATCGAGTCACTAATCTCATCCGTTTCAAGGGATGTTTTCCGCCCCCTCGGTTTTCCGTCCACTGCCCGCCACTGCTATTAAGTGCATTGCCAATGTAGCCCTTAAGTGATCTCTCATTTCTCGATACTTTCTTAATAATTACAGGCATATATATTGGTCTTGATTATTTAGTTTATTTTTGTTTGTGTGATTATTGATCAAGCGATCTAAAACAGGGACAACTTGAAAGCAATTATGCGTATAGGGATCAGAGGCTCACAGCAAGTCATATGGAAATCCTCTACCGCCGGTGTTACCGCCAGGGGAACGTTGGGTTTTAGGAAGTTAATACATGTGCACCAAAGTATAGCATACATACTTGCGGTTCTGCGCAGTGGCGGGTCTAGAACTGGGATTTGGGGTGGCACAGACACGTCCCTTTTAGTCCTGGCAAGTTCTTAATCATTTTCCTTTATTGACGCGTTTTCCAATTATCGTAATTGGCAACTGAAGGCACGGTTTCTCTCCATATGCGATCTAACAGCGCTGAAATCATGGGCTAAATTCAGTGCAGAAAAATAATTTACTTATCAATAGGTCAATGCTTTGTGTTGATTGAACTGGTCCGCGTTCCAATGAAATATTGCCTTCACTCTTGGTATTACATCGGTTGATAAAAAAAAAAAATTGGCACTCGGCAGTTAAATAGGCTATAAAAAGCCTGCAGCTCAAGCTATTTGCTTGAGAGTCAACAGGTATGCAATTTTGAACAACGTTGATTTAAATACAGCAGATACGCGTCCAGATGAATGATTGTCGTCTTGCCTAATTGGGGAGAACAAGCAGCCCCTGTTAAGTGCGGCGTGCACTCGGAGTGAACCTTTTGTTAATTATGAAAATGACTGTCAGGACTAATAATTGTTTAAAACGGATGTTTTGTGCACCCAATTCTCAGTTCTGGCTTTGCCACTGTAGCCTACTGAATTTAGCCCATGATTTCATCGCTGTTAGATCGCATATGGAGAGAAACCGTGTCTTCAGTTGCCAATTACGATAATTGGAAAACGCGTCAATAAAGGAAAATGATTGAGAACTTGCCAGGACTAAAAGGGACGTGTCTATGCCACCCCAATTCCCAGTTCTAGACCTGCCAGTGGTTCTGTGCAAGTTGAGCTATTAAAATAAATTTGGTTTCAGTTTTTTTTTGTTTGTTTGTTTAAACTATTGCATTTGAATGACAATAAAGGAATTTTAGCATTTTCCAGAATGTATACTTCAAACAAACAATAATTCAATAAATACATTTTTTAAAAAGTTACAAACAATCATTTGTTGCAGCTATGCATGGTAAGGCCTCCATATTGATCTGATCTCGGCATGAGCTAGGCTGTCTGAGTTTACCTTGAGAAGAAGAAGCAAGGGAGACCGCCATTCTGCAGTACTGCGGCAAGTTATTCAAAGCTGTGAACCATACTCAAGAAGTTGTTAAACAGCAAAGGGTGGTAACATCAAATAGTGATTCAACTTACTTTGAACTGTTCACTTGATGCCTCTTTCAAGTAATTATTCCCATATTTTTGTCATTTTTGCAATGTCTGAACAAAACAAAATTTTGATATGTGATGTTATTCAAAATGTGTATCACCAGACATCAAAAATTGAAACTGCTATTTATACAACGTTCTGCATTGGATTTGAAGCTCATATAAGTACTCTTTCAGGAACACCTCTTGTTTTGTTGAAATTCCACCTGATATGGATTTTGTGGCCAATTAATCAACTGAAAGTAAGAAAATTTGCCACATTTTCATGTCAGATGGAAATTTGAAAAAAAATCCCAAAAATACTCCAATGAATATTTCCAACAATTAGTTGTTTTGATTGTTCGGGAAACTATCTAGTAATAATTAGCACTCATCAGCAGATAATCATGTCTATCAATTTCAAGAGTATATTAGCATAATTAATTTGAAGCTGCAGAATTTCATCAAAATAATTTTATCACAAAGTATGTAAACATCTTTTATCTGGAAAAACCTACTAGTGTATCAGTTTTTAGGGGAAAAAAAATCACCTTTTCGTCAAAATATTTTTTTGAATTCCTTAGTCAGAGATATCGAGATATGACCTCCAGGGGTTCCCGGGGGGATGAGCACCCCAACAGGACGGATACACAGGTAATGACCCAGGCTTACGGAAAACTGACTATGAGTGCAGTCTGTACATTTGGCAAAGTCCTAAAAACCTGCATGGCCTGAAGATCCACCAGGCCAAGATGAAATGCTTGACAGGGAAGCAGATGGAGCAACGCACAGGTCCAGTACCTGGTGAGACGGAGGAAGAGCCCGGCCCGGAGTCACCTCACAGTGCCCAGACCCTCCATGCCCCACCTGCCTTACCCCAAGTCAGGCATTCAGAACGGCGCCAGATTAAGTGGCCTGCCACCAACAAGGAGAAAGAGTGGCTCCAGTTCGATGAAGATGTGGACTAAGTGCTGGAGGCCACCTCCAGGGGGAGTGCAGACCAAAGGATGCGGACGATGTGCACGATGATCATCAGCATTGCTACAGAGAGGTTTGGCGCAAAGGAGCGGCGGTCAACCAGAGTCGAAGGGGGGCCAAACCGACGGGAGGTGAAGATCAGCCAGCTACGGCGAGAGCTTAGACTGTTGGGGAAACGATACAAGCAGGCAAGGGAGGAGGAAAAGGTTGGTCAGGTGGAACTTCGTAACATCCTGAGGAGGAAACTCACGACCGTACGTCGAGCAGAGTGATATAGGCGGAGAGGCAGGGAGAAAGCCAGGGGACGTGCCGCCTTCATTGCAAATCCCTTTGGAGTCACAAAAGAGATCCTCAGGCCAAAGCGAAGTGGTCAGCTTGCCTGTGTGGAAGACGAGGTTAAAAATTACCTCAGCAACATCTACAGTGGCAGTGCAAGGGAGAAAGACCTTAGTCTATGCACCGCTTTGATTATTCCGCCAGAACCCACTGTGGCATTTAACAACAAGGAGCCAACCTTGAAGGAGGTTGAGGTTGGTCATCAAAGCTGCAAGAACCAGCTCAGCCCCTTACCCCAGTGGAATGCCATATGTTGTCTACAAGAGGTGCCCCAGACTGCTGCAGTGACTGTGGAAGATCATCAAGGTCATCCGGCGGAGGGGGAAGGTGGCCCAGCTGTGGCAATATGCAGAGAGTGTCTGGATTCCCTAAGGAGAAGAATGCAAGTACCATCGAGCAGTTTAGGGTTATCTCCCTCCTCAGTGTAGAAGGCAAGGTATTCTTCAATATCATTGCCCAACGCCTGACGGAGTTCCTCCTTGGGAATGGATATATTGACATCTCTGTGCAGAAGGGGGGAGTCCCAAAGACCCCAGGATGTATCAAGCATACTGGAGTTGTCACTCAGCTCATCCGAGAGGCACAGGAAGGCAAAGGAGACCTGGCAGTCCTGTGGCTCGACCTTGCCAATGCCTATGGGTCGATCACTCACAAGCTGGTGGAAACCGCGCTTCTCCGGGACCACGTTCTAGGCAAGATCAGGGACCTCATACTGGACTATTACAACTGTTTGAGTTTGAGAGTCACCTCTGGAACAATAACATCTGCGGTACATTGGCTGGAGAAGGGCATCATCACTGGATGTACCATTTCAGTGATTCTGTTTGCTTTGGCTATGAACATGCTGGTGAAGTCTGCGGAGGTGGAATGCAGAGGGCCACTCACCAGATCAGGCGTGCGACAGCCCCTCATCAGAGCCTTTATGGATGATTTGACGGTGACCACAACATCGGTACCGGGCTGTAGATGGATCCTCCAAGGACTTGAACATCTCATCAGCTGGGCCTGGATGGACTACAAGCCAGCCAAGTCCCGATCCCTGGTTGTGAAGGGGGGGAAGGTCTCTGACAAATTTTGCTTCTCCCTTGGAGGTGTCCGGATACCATCTGTCAGCGAGAAGCCTTTTAAGAGCCTGGGCAAGGTTTTTGACTGCACCCTGAGGGGACACCGCTGCACTCAAAGCAACTTGCAGCGAGTTGGGATCCTGGCTGACAGCAGTGGACAAGTCGGGGTTGCCTGGCAAGTTCAAGGCCTGGATTTACCAGCATGGCATCCTACCATGACTGCTCTGACCCCTGCTGGTCTATGACGTGCCAATGACAACCGTCGAGGGCTTTGAGAGGAAGGTCAACCAACATCTGCATAGATGGTTGGGCTTGCCACAAAGCCTCAGCAGCATTGCCTTGTATGGGAGGAAGAACAAGCTGCAACTCCCCTTCAGCAGTCTATTTGAGGAGTTCAAGGTTACCTGTGCAAGAGAGGTGCTGTTGTACAGAGACTCGACCGACAACAAAGAATCCTTGTCAGGCATCAAAGTGAGGACTGGCAGGAAGTGAAGGGCTCAAGAAGCAGTGGACCAGGCTGAATCGCGGTTGCGGCACAATGTGCTGGTGGAATCAGTGGCTGTAGGATGGGCTGGGCCTGACAGCATCCCAAGACCTCGCTAAAACCAAATCCGGGGGAAAGCAAGGTGTCACTTGGTCCAGGAGGCGGTCCGAGCGGGGGTGGAGGAAGCCCGCTCCAGTCGGATGGTGGGGATGCGACAGCAGGGGGCGTGGACGCGATGGGAAAAGACAGTGGACCGGAAGATCTTGTGGTCAGAACTTTAGAAGGCTCAGCCACACCGGATTAAGTTCCTGATCCAGTCAGTCTACAGTGTCCTCCCCAGTCCATCCAACCTCTTCTGCTGGGGTTTGGCAGAGATACCAGCGTGCCCACTGTGCCAGAGAAGAGGATCGCTGGAAAACATCTTGAGCTGCTATCCCAAAGCCCTGGGAGAAGGGCGCTACCGCTGGCATCATGACCAGGTGCTGAAGGTCATAGCAGATGTCGTCAACACAGGCATCTCCGCCAGCAGGCAGCAACAACCAGCAAAGCACTCCATTTCCTTCATCAAGGCCGGGGAGAATGTACAACAACACCTAAGTCAGGCAGGGGGGCTTCTGGCAGCAGCATGAGACTGGCAGCTGAAGGTACACCTAGGGAGGCAGCTCAAATTTCCTACCACCATAGCAGAGACCACACTCAGGCCGGATATGGTACTGGTGTCTGAAACAACAAGACAAGTGGTTCTGCTGGAGTTGACTGTCCCCTGGGAGGACCGGATGGATGAGGTGTTTGAGAGGAAGAGGGCCAGGTATGAGGAGCTGGCAAACAAGTGCCGAAGCAAGGGGTGGAGGACCTGGTGTGACCCCATTGACGGCGGGTGCAGAGGCTTGCAGGTCGGTCACTCTGCAGGCACTCAAGAGGTTGGGAATCAGAATGCTGCAAAGTAGGAAAGCCATCGGGAAGATCTCGGATGCTGCAGAGAAAGCATCAAGATGGCTGTAGATCAAGCGGGGGGATCCGTGGACTACCCAAGCTACTTAGGCACAAGCCAGGGCCTGATCACCCCTGGCTGGGCTGCCTAGGCGAGAATGTATGATGTTGAAAGACCCGAAACACCCAATCACACCAGGTTACATCACTGATGATGTGTCTGAGTTGCATTGAGAGGTGTATTAAAAACCTGACGCTGGCTATTGATACAGCTCTATTTCTTTAGTCAGAGTACCATTGATCCGGATATCAGTACCCGTAGCCATGGCCTGTTGTTATAGGCCCTGACGAGTTATGTTCGGGACAAATTTAGAATCATTCAAGCTAATTTCCCCTAAAAAATTGAAAGCATATTGCATTAAGCACATAGGCCTAATGCTAAGCTTATTTTATCCCCGCAAAATCGCACGTCTTCGTTATGCATATAAAACTTTTTTTTTTAAATCGCCAGGACGAGCCCTGCAAATCCATCAACCATGCATTCTATTGTGCTTGTAAAGTGTTGCTAATGGGAAGAAATAGCCTTTGAAAGAGAGCTACATAATGTTGTATTCTTAATTTAAAAATTGGCATATTTTCTGCAGGTGAAAGCCTTTTAGAATATGCAATGGTATTTCGCAACTCCATATTGCATAACCTCCAGTTTGCCACTCTTTCAATTTTTTTTGCTAATGGCCATTACCAATAACAGTTAAGTAGGCTACACGATGAGATAATTATTTTGGACACATTTGCCCCTGCAATACAAAGATATTCTACGGAGGGAGAGGGGAAGCGCTGCAGCGATCGTATTATAACCTGGTCCTTTCCAGACTCAATCACTGAACTGGACCTGGAGCTGGAATTGGGTTGCAGCCAGGTCCAGTTCATCGGATTCGTTCCATTGAGTCGTTCACTGAACTGTTGTGCATGTCTAGTCCATTTTCTATAGTCTATGGTCTAGTCCCAGCTCCACGGAGTCGCTCACCGAACTGTTGCACACGATCAGTTCCTTGGGGTCATTCACCGAACTAATGTGCATGTCCAGCCTACAAGGAAATGTCAATCTGAATGAGACACCGACTGCTAAAGGACACCAAGGCGTATAATGTGATTAATGCTGCGGTTAGCTATTGTTTCTGTAATTGATGGTTTTATTGTTGTATTGAGAATAGAAACCAATAAAGCTAAATTAGCTATAGGTAAGTAGCATATTTTTAACAACTCGGCGCAACTAAATTGATAAATAGGGGAGACCGGGATTACCTCGTCATGATTTTGTTTTTGGCTCCATAACTCTTTGTTGCTAAAATTTAGAGAAATACCTTTACGGTGTATGTGTCGTGCAGAATGTCGCCTACAAAACTTGTATTGATACAGTCTCAATATAACATATATTTACGTCACAATATTCAATTTTTGATATATCACAAACATGCTGAAGCAACCCCATACCCGGGTTACTTCGTCAGATGGGTGGAGTAAAATCGTCATAGTAGGCAATCAGCTGAAGCTTATAATAATAATAATAATTATTATTATTATTATTATTAGTACTAGTAGTAATTATTAGGCTATTAATTATTATTATTATTATTAGTAGTAGTAGTAGTAGATATTATTATTAGGCTATTATTATTATGATAATTATTATTATTATTAGTAGTAGTAGTAGTTGTTATTATTATTAGGCTATTATTATTATTTTATTATTATATATCATCTTGTGAATGGTTAACATTTTTATATTACAATTTATTCACAAGGTTACGTACTCAGGCTGTTGTACCGTCGTAACACCGGTTTCATCTGTCACGCATATGTCTTTGGGTTCAAATATGTGCTTGTCATACTGCTCACCCAACTTGGCGAGGAAATCATGAACCGAGTGTTTGTTGACGGCCGTTGTTCGGGCAAGAGAGGCTGGTTGAGACTTCCTGACAGCTAAGTTGTGTACAAGCGGAGCAACTTCGGCATACCCGGGGCTACAAACCCTGACGAACTAACCCCATGCTGCTTGGCCAGTGTAGCCCCGTGCGGCTATTTTGGAAATCAGGCCGCATCTCTCATCTCAAGATCGCAGCAGGCCTTTATCTTATGTGTTGTTAATAACTCTAGTTACATACGATTATGAAACAGATAAAACACCGTGGAAATCTTTGTCTTCACGTTATACAAGTGTTTCTGACATTTTGTAGAACCCTGTGTGTTTTATGGTATAAAATTCATTACGTTGGCTATTCTTGTTTTCCAATGTCATGCATCAGTAATTACTGCATGCAAATTTATTCAGCTAAATATTCCAAAGCGATACTTTTATTCAAATGAGCCATATTTCGTAGGTGCGTAAATTCCACAACAGAGGTTATAGCGTTACTAAAATAGAATTGACGCCAATATGCTATGTTGTAAAACGGTAAAAATTTCCTACCAATAAGTTTCACTGGAGATTGTGATTTATTCATTTGCGTATTTATTTCTTGCAGTAATACGTATTATCGTGTTTGCATCTCATAATAAAGCAGTCCTCATAGCCGTTTATGCCAACGAATATGCCAGGCCAGACAATTCAAAAGCCTGGTAAAGGTAGACAACTCCTATTCGGCTGCCCTTCGTGATCCAGTCTAGATAGTTGACGTGACCTCATCCCTGAATGCATTGTTTATTTAGGAAATAAACATAGGAGCCATAAACAATACATTTGGAATTCTGGACACTTCAAAGACTGGAAAATGCTGATCTTTCGCCCCAGCTTCCTACTTCACTGTTGTAAGTCGGGGGAAAATGTTCGCATTGCATTTTCTTCAATAAGGCCTTTACCAGTCGGAATTTAAGCTCAGCACATACATGGGTCTGAATTTTAAGTAAAATTTATCTTTGGAGTTGTGCCTGACAGGAAAACATTCAGCTGACTTTACAAAAAAAGGTGAAGCCACACCAGAACTGACTGAAAATGGTCGCTGGCCAACCATTGGTATGCTGGAGATTGGAATGTCAGAGCGTGACGTTGCTTGTCACTTTAATGTGCACTACAACACTATGTAATCTTGGGCAAAAACGACGATACTTAAATCATGTCAGGGACTGTCCTCAAAAATGGTCGTCCACAAGTTACAACACCTCGGCAAGACAACTGCATCCTAACCACACATCTGAGAAATTGACTCCAGACTGCAAGCCTGACTCCAAGGACTGTAGCTGGCATCATTCCCAATGTCCGGTTTTAACCCTGCTGCACAGACTTTGCCATATTCAGTGGCGCAGACAGCATATTCGTTTGGTGCTTAATAAATAGAACAATGTTGTCTTTACAGATGAGTCGTTTCCTCCTCTTCTGTTGTACGGACGTGGACATGCAGTTTATTTGCCGAATAATCAAGATCAATATATGAGCTTGTAATTATTGAGAAATTGTTAAGAGGAATGACACCGATCACCGATGCGCTACATCGACAACATACTTAAAAGTGATATTGTTGGGAGGGGAAAAAAATGAATTAATCCAGTACTCTCTCTAAATTCCATCTCCTGCATTAGCATTTTTTCAGCAGTGCAACCTAATTTATTTTAAGATTGCACTTAATCAAAATGTTTTCAGTGATCAAAAGAGTAGGATATATTTGCCGAGAAGCCCGGTTGCACACTGGTTGCTGCAATGCAATAATAATTTATAAAATTACCAATGCTTTTTACGTCAAAACGTTGGTAATTGGATGATTTAGTAAATTGGTTTCATGGTAGTAAAATCATTAATGAGGTCGTTATAGTCCATCTTCTAGGAAAGTTGTTGGAAGGCTACAACCCCTAATTATCCCAGCAATTATCTAATTAATTAATTAGAAATAAATATAAACCTTAGCTAAACACCATCTTCAGCAGCATTTGCTACGTAATATTCTACTTCAAGATGGAATTTTGAGAAATCTCAGTTTATTGCCGTCCATGCAATGTCATATTGCAGGCTTCATCTTTGACGCAATGCTATGGACTCTAATTCCTTGGCGCAGCGCAGGGTGGCGTAGCCCACGCAGTGGTAATTTCGTCCGGTGCAGCCCGTGCAGTGGTAATTTCATGCAGTGCAACACCGTGTGCAGCCACTTTGGTAATTCGGTAGACGGACGTGCGCTGAGATGGGTGTGACGGCGCAGTAGGGGGAGGTGTCACATATTCATCATGAGGCAGTGACAATTTCGTGGCAAAAGGCTCCGCCGAAAGTGCGCAGAGAGCTCGCCAGCTCCAACCTGGTTTTCTATCTGTGCAGTGGTAATTTGGCTGACCGGCGCACAGTGCGCACACGTCACGGAAACCTCGCAGGCAGGTTTCCAGAATGTCAGGCACATTTCAATTCAATAAATAATTACAGCGACCACTATTTAATGTAACTATCTGAATCAGCACATAAATTATAGTATCTATATAGATTGTCCTGATGTCAGATCAAAGGCGGTTGCCACGCGTAATGGAAACTCGACCTGACAGCCCTCAGAGTGTCAGTGCATTCTCTGTGGCATGTTGCCTGCTACACAACATAGCTTTAAGCCATGGATGTCACTGACCTCACGCAGGAGACATTACAAGACTTGAGACAGGGAGGCTGAACTGCATGTGCCTTATGAGCAGGGAGAGCAGCAGCGCGCACGGGAGAGAAGAGACCACCTGGCTGCACAGCTCTGTCCTTAACACTAGAACCGCGGCTGCCGCTTTTTATGCGGCAATGATGTTAGTAATGCATGACATTTTATGTCAGTAAAAGATATGAGTCCATCCGTCCATGACTTTTTCTAAGGTAGCGTTCACACCAGCTTTGTTTAGTCCAGTTGAACCGAACTCTGGAGCGTTTACCCCCTTGGCGCAGTTCGTTTGGGCCGGTGTGAACGCATTCCGAGACCTCTGGTGCGGACCAAAAAAGCGAACTCTGGTCCGCTTGCTGGAGGCGGTCTCGGGCCGCTTGCAAATGAACTCTGGAGCGGTTCATTTCTGGTGTGAACCCTATCCACACCAATCACAGGAAGCGTACCATTTGAAGCGCCGTTTCCTGTTTTGGGGACTGGCAAAATTAGCAAGCTGTGGCTAAAAAATGAGCGGCAGGGGACAAACCTGGAGTCCCGAAGAGCAAAGATGCCTTCTGAATATATGGGCAGAAGAGAACATTTCTCAACTTCTGGAAGAAGAACACAAGAACACTGAGGTGTCATATATTCAGCGAAAGAATGAAACAGAATGGGTTCAACCGAACTGTTGAGCAGTGTCGTGTAAAAGTAGAGAAGCTCCGTCAACAATACATAAAAATACGCGACGCGTTGCAGAAAAGCGGTAGCTCTTCCGATATTAAAGATAAATTTATTTGGTATGACGATATCGATAATCTTGAACACAAGACCCATGATGAACCCCATAGACGTAGTCGAGTCCCACGAGGACGAGTCGCCTGCTGCGGAGAGCTGCACTTCAACCGCTGATGCCGAGGCGGATAACCGCAGTTATTCCGGGGATGCTGAGGACTCCGATAAAAATGGTAAGTTCATAAACTCATATTTCGGCCGTGCAGTGAACAGACATTGATATCAAGGAAATTGATTAATAAGCAACAACTGGAAACCGGGAGGGCGAAACGCATGCCTTTAAACAGCACTGATCTGTTTTTTTTTTAATCACTTTTGTTCTTTAAAGATTTGGGAATTCTTCGAACATTCAGCTATTTCACGTGTGGCTTACTCGCTTCTTTAAGGTAGCCGAAGTCAAGAAACAAAATGCTTCTTTTGGGTGTGAAATACTTTTGCTAAGAAGATCATGAAGTGCACGTTTGATAAACTGCTTTGCAGGACATTCCAAATGGACTCGGATAATCCAGTGTTTTATTAATTTTTTAAGAGTAACCTATTTCGGCAAGTGAATAAAACATTTATTTATTGGCATTTATTATGTACTCGCCTTAACGTTGCATTAAGAAGGAAGCTGTGTTTTTAACTGTGTATAATTAAATTTTTTAATGTGCGCCGTCTGAGTAGATGTTCACATGCGCGATCTGTTAAAGTCTGTTGATATGCAGTCCACGTCAACACCAACAGGTATAAAATAACCTGGCGATTCTCCGTTATGTACAGCAGAAAATGCGCGGGCTGTTTTCTTTTTCCCCGCCTGTCTGACCAATAACTGAACAGCATTTGCGCGCACATGACCTTTGTTTACAATTTATAGTCCGTTTGAGTTTTTCCTTTTTGAACGCGAACCGAACCAGCTGAAAAACTAAACATTGTA
The DNA here is from genome assembly GCA_029692085.1 of Gymnothorax javanicus. NCBI lineage: Eukaryota > Metazoa > Chordata > Actinopteri > Anguilliformes > Muraenidae > Gymnothorax > Gymnothorax javanicus. The sequence goes on from CM056199.1 coordinate 22,795,574, forward strand.
TCATTGTCGCATTTGGTGCGGAGCAAGGAAGTGGACTATTGGGTGTGAGCACGACCTAAATGCGTTTCCTATATTATATCAAAGTTTTGAACTTCTGTTATAAAATGTGAGTATTGATATTAAATTACTTTGAGCGCCGTAGCTGCTTTTTTTTTGCGGCAGTGGCTTTGACCGCAAATACCCATGTCTGCAACGTACGAGAGAGAGAGAGATGTGTGTGCATGTGTAGGCTATGTGGGTATGTGTCCTTCAGCTGCTTTCACACCGGACGCGAAACGAATTTTTCGCAGGACAGATTACATTCAAAGTCAATGCAAAGACGCGAATGCACACGTTTCGCGTTTATTAGTGTCTTTGCATTGACTTTGAATGTAATCTATCGTGCGGAAAATTCGTTTCGCGTCCAATGTGAACCGGCTTTAGAAACACAGCCTGATCTGGGCTACATTTATCAAAACATTATTATTATGATTACTTTCATTGTTGTGTACTATTATCCTACTAAAGGTAGTCTATAGGCTTATACAGCTGTCAAGTGCACCCCTTGTCGGATTCGCTCTGGTTGCAGTAGGGCTGCACAATTGGGCAAATGCTGACTCAAGTTGCTGTTTTCTCATATAACGTGTTTGTCAGCATAATTAATTATAGTACGTAATAAATTCACATGTATTTATTGGCAATTTTTTATTTCTTTCGTTCAAAAAAAATATATTGTTGACTCCCTCTTTATAATCGCACAATATTATGAAATGGCCTCACATTTGCACTGCCGTGAAAAAAGCGGCAGCCGCGGTTCTAGGGGGGTTTAGAATTCCGCGGCCGCTTTTGCATCGTCAGCCCGTGGAGGTCCGTTCGCGTGAGCATATTTTCAGCCACTGCGAACCTCCCGGACCAGAACATCGCCCTCCTCCTGGCTGAAGTTTGGCCGTCTGGTGTTGCTGCTGTGTCCTACTTCATCGAACGAAATTTGCACTGCGCCTCGCCCACGGCGCTTTTAAAGGTGAGGAGTGGAGCTTATTTGATTGGTGAAGATTTGACTCGGCTGTGTTAAACCCACTCATGCCTCTCCTCCCTCTTTGCCACTTGCGCCGGCAGGAGGGACGGAGGCGGGACAGAGGAGTACTTGCGCCTGGCTGTGCCGGGCACGAAATTGCAAAATGCGCGTGGATACACCCCGTTGGCGCGGCGCTCCCCCCATTCGCCGCGCCAGCGCCTGGTCAATGAATTTAGAGCCCTATGTCTTAATCATTAAAGTACAACAAAGCTTCACAGCCATCAGATAGAAGGCACTTACAAGCCAAATTCTGACTTGAAGTTTGGAAATCACTAATGTCCGTTGTCAGGAAACATGCCAGCTCAACACAGAAAAGCCTCAGTTAAGTCTTGAACCCAGACCCTTCAAACTGCAAGGAGTTAATGTTATCACCTGGGCCACCATGACACCTACTTTTGGGGTCTGCGTTTTAGGTTTTAATCTCTTGTTCAAGTTCAAGAATTGGTTTAAAGTCCCGAAAAAATAATGTTGACTGCACATAAAACTGTTTATCTTTAGGCACTGTCCCCAGTTGGAGTGTCAGATGCTCAGTTTATCATGGCAAAGCTGCAACATTATTTAAAACACTTATTAGTGGGCAAGCTTGAAGCTTGCGCACTCATGTTCTTCCCAATATTTCTTTCTTTCTTTCTTTCTTTCTTCTCCATGTCTTTTGCTGCCTAACTACTCTTTCCTACTTTCACCAAGAAACTTCATTTAAACTTCAAAAATTCAGCTCGTTTTGAATTATGTAATTATATTCAACTTTTGATCTTATTCATACTTTTTTAGTTATTAAATTTTATTTTAATTCTTTTCCCTCATAGGAAACAATGGGACAGATTCTTCAAAATTCAGCAATTTTCAACTATATTTTAGTCTGTCATACCTTTAGCTTGAAACATCACTCAAACTGGAAAATGTTAAGCTAAGCTTGTATAATTTCATTGCGGTTCAACTTTTTTGTAACTTTCATAATTTTTTTATTGTAATTTTTTTGCAAAAGTTTTTTACAATTCACTCTGGGAACATTAAGATGTTAGTATCCTAACATTAACATAACTGCTTTTGCAAATTTATTTTGAGTTCAGATTGTATGGCATGTGTTCTTGAACTCCTATCATAGCAGACAAACAAAAGCATGGCAGTGACCAGATATGAACTTTCTCATTAGCTTGTTAGCATTGGTATTGGCATGCTAACCTCAGCATTAGCTTGTTAGCTTTTTAACATTAACATCCCTGCTTTTGCATATTTATTTTGAGCTTTGCCTCTATAGCATCTGATCATGTATTCCCATCATAGCAGACACACATAAGCGTGCCAGTGATCAGATATAAACATTATCATTAGCTTGTAAGCATAAACATTAGCATGCTAACATTAGCTTTAGCATTTAGGCATTCTAACATTAACATAACTGTTTTGGCATATTTATTTTGAGTTTAGCCTCTGTGGTATGTGTTTTTGTATTGCCACCATGGAAGCCGCACATAAGCATGCCACAGACCAAGTATTAATATTAGCAATAGCTTGTTAGCATTGGCATGCTAAAATTGGCATCAGCTAGTTACAATTCTAGCATTACTGCTTTTGCATTTTTATTTTGAGCTCAGATTGTATTGCATGTTCTTGTATTTCCATTATAGCAAACACATGAAAGCATGACATCAGCTTGTTAGCATTTTAACATTAACATTAGCCTACTGCTTTTGTATGTTTATTTTGAGTTAAGCCTCTATGGCATCTGATAATGTATTCCCATCATCGCAGACACATATGAACATGCCAGTGACCAGGTATTTATATTATCAATAGCTTGTTAGCATTAGCATGCTAACATTATAATTTTGCTATTCTAACATTAACATTACTGTTTTTGCATATTTCAGATTTTATGGCATGTTTTCATGTATTGCCATGATAGCAGACAGAAAAGCATAACAGTGACCAGATATGAACATTAGCATTATCTTGTTAGCACTAGCATTGGCATGCTAACCTTAGTATTAACCTGTTAGCATTTTAGCACTAACATTACTGCTTTGCATATGTTTTTTGAGTTTAGCCTTTATGGCATCTGATCTTGTATTGCCATCATAGAAGGCACACATGAGCATTCCAGTAACCAGGTATTAATATTAGCATTAGCTTGTTAGCATTATCATGCTAACATTAACATGTTAGTATTCTGACATTAACATCATTCCTTTTGCAAATTAATTTTGAGTTCAGATTGAATGGCATGTGTTCTTGTATTCCTATCATTGCAGACACACAAAAACATGGCAGTGACCAGATATAAACATTAGCATTATCTTGTTGACATTAGCATCAGCATGCTAACATTAGCATCAGTTTGTTAGCATTTTAACATTAACATTATTGCTTTAGCATATTTATTTTTAGTTTTGCCTCTATGGCATCTGATCTCATAATCCCATCATAGCAGATACACATAAGCATGCTCGTGATCAGATATAAATATTAGCATTAGCTTGTTAGCATTAAAATTAGCATGCTAGCATTCTAACATTAACAACACTGTTTTTGCATACTTATTTTGAGTTTTGCCTTTATGGCATCTGATCTCATATTCCCATCATAAAAGACACACATATGCATGCTAGTGACCAGATATAAACATTAGCATTAGCTTGTTATCATTAACATTAGCACGCTAACATGAGCATTAGCATGTAAGCATTCGAACATTAACATTACTGTTTTTGCCTATTTATTGTGAGTTGCATAATTGGATAATTTTCATCCCTACAATATCGGGTGTATTATTTGTACATTTTGAATGTGACCTATCGGTGGTTTCTTGGTCATTTCCTAATTAGTAAAACCCCAATTCCGAAATACTTGGGATGAAGTGTAAATTGTGAATAAAATCAAAATGCAATGACTTTCAAATCACATGAGCCAATGTTATTTACAATAGAACATGGATAACATTTCAAATGTTGAAACTGAGATATTTTGCATTTTAATCCACAAAATGAGCTTATTTCAAATTTTCTGGCTGCAACAGGTCTCAAAAAAGTTGGGACACTGGCAAAAAAGGGCTGAAAAAGCAATTAATATAGAAGAGAATTAGCTGAAAGAACATTTAGCAAGTAAATAAGTTAACTGGCATCAGGTGTGTATCATGATTGGCTATGAAAGGGATGTCCCAAAGAGGCTGAGGCTCTCAGAAGTGAAGATGGCAAGAGGCTCTCCAACCTGTGAAGGCTTGCTTAAAAAAATGGTGGAATACTTTAAAAACAATGTTCCTCAACATCAAATTGCGAAGGCTTTGAAGGTCTCATCATCGACAGAGCATAACATCATCAAAAGATTCAGAGAAACTGGAAAAATCTAAGGGATCAGGCCGAAAACCTTCACTGGATGCCCATGATCTTCTGGCCCTCAGACGCCACTGCATCACTCACCGGCATGATTCTGTCACTGACATTACTAAATGGGCCCAGGAATACTTCAAGAAACCACTGTCTGTAAACACAGCCTGCCGTGCCATCCACAGATGCCACCTAAAACTCTATCATGCACAAAGGAAACCATTGTTGAGCATGATCCAGAAGCGCTGCCGTGTTCTGTGGGCCAAGGCTCATTTAGAATGGACTGCAGCAAAGTGGCAAAGTGTCCTGTGGTCAGACGAGTCCAAATTTGACATTCTTGTTGGAAATCATGGGCGTTGTGTCCTCCGGGCTAAGGAGGAGAAAGACCACCCCTCCTGTTATCAGCGTTCAGTTCAAAAGCTAGCATCTCTGATGGTATGGGGATGCATTAGTGCACATGGTGCGGGACACTTACATGTTTTAAAAAGCACCATGAATGCTGAAAGGTATATAAAGGTTTTAGAGCAACATATGCTCCCCTCCAGACGACATCTATTCCAGGGAAGGCCTTGTGTATTTCACAGGACAATGCAAAACCACATACTGCAGCTATTACAACAGAATGGCTTTGTAGTAGAAGAGTCCATGTGCTGAACTGGCCTGCCTGCAGTCATCTTCCTGATCTTTCACCGATTGAGAACACTTGGTGCATAATTAAACGAAAAGTCCCTCAAAAGAGACCCAAAACTCTCCAGCAGCTGGAAGCCTGTATTAAACAAGAGTGGGATCAAAGTCCAATGGCTAAACTCAAGAAACTTGTCTCCTCAATGTCCAGACGCCTCCACTCTGTGTTAAAAAGAAGAGGGGATGCTACACCATGGTAAACAGGCCCCTGTCCCAACTTTTTTTGAGACCTATAGCAGCCGTAAAATTTGAAATGAGCTCATTTTGTGGATAAAATTTCTCAGTTTCAACATTTGCTATGTTTTCTCTGTTCTATTGTGAATAAAATACTGGCTGGTGTGATTTGAAAGTCATTGCATTTTGATTTTATTCTCAATTTACACTTTGTCCCAACTGTTTCGGAATTGGGGTTGTAATTTTTATTAGTAATGAATCAAGCGATTTCAATCGGGGACAGGTTGTGATCCATCATGTGTGAAGGGTGAGAGGCACATCCCGTAACGCCAGCATCTCCAGGAGTTGGGGTTGAAGAGGTTGAAACAAATAAAGCAACAAGCATGATAGCTCTTTAAATGACATGTTTAGGCCACATAACAAAGGAACTCACTGGGATTTGGGATAAAATATAGAAAAATATAGGACAACAAAACAATTACCAATTATCATTTTTTGTCACCGGTTATGATTGGCAAATATTCGCTTGTTCCAGTACTCATTTCCACCGTCAGTTGCGATCAAAGATTCTAAAATGCTACAGTATAACACTGTTGCAGAGAACAACTCCTTAGCACCCCCATGCTGTGTTTAAAAAAATGATGTCACACTTTACCATTTGGTTGACAGTCCCCCTTAATCGAAACATCTTCTTGTGCTCATGCACACATACATCTAGTAGACATGCGTGCAGCTGAATTGTGAAGAGACACACTGGGAATTCATAATAGGGTTGTGACAGTCCCCACTCCACACCCCGATGGGAACCACCTGGGGACATCTGCCCCGGTAATGGACCCCAGATGTCATTGCAGGAAATCAAGAAACTGGAGAGAGGTCCAAGATGTTCAGCTCCGGAACTCAGGGGCACTCCTTGCACCGGCACCCCTCCTAGTCCACGAGGAAATACCGGCCGTGTCCCCTATGCCAATTATCCAGGATCCAATGCACAGTGTATGCAGGGCACCACTGATGAGCCTGTGGGGAGACAAGGGGTGGGTGGGAAGGCTGTTGGAAGACACAGACGCAGGTTTTAATTCTCGAGATGTGAAACTTTGGGAGAATATTACCTAGGGAATGGGGGAGAAGGAGCCTGACAGCAGATGAAGACAGCATTCAGGAGATGGAGAATGGGTCAACAAACTGGGGGCAAGCTTTCTCAACTCCTCCTGGAGCAAGAACCACACTCTATGCCCAACATGGAATTCAGGTGCTGGCCTGCAACGATGGTTCCCGTTTCTGAAAGGTGGAGACATGTTTGAGTAGTAACACACAAGCTCTTCTCCAACCCTGGCAAGCGTACCATACTAGAATGATGAGCAGAGGGAACTGCTATTTCTCTCTCCTCAAACTGGAACAGAGTTGGTTGATAACCTAAGTAACATTGAAAGGGAGACATGCCCCATCAAGCCACGGGTTATTAATTGTGAGCCAACTCACCCAGGTAAGATGATGTGACCATTTGGATGGATTACCTTAACTCAAACTATGAAGAGTTTTTCCAACTCTTATTTCAGTCTCTCCACCTGGGTGTTGGTTTCTGGATAAAATCTCGTGGAGGTCATGACCACTGAGGTCAAGGCGGTCTTGTAGAGCCGGCTTGAAAATTGTGAATCGTGGTCTGACACCAACTCCTGGCGCACAACATGAAGGTGGACAACATGTTGCAGGAGCAGGTTTGCAGTCTTCTTAGCTGTGGGCAGCTTTTGGCAATGGTGCAAAATGGGCAGATTTAAAGAACTTCTCAATGATGGTAAGGATGACTGTATTCCCATCTGAGGATAGTTATGAAATTCATTGTTATGCACCATAGTCAATGAGGAACTTCTAAGGGCTGCAGCAAACCATTGGGACAATGAGAACTTGACTTGGAGTGGGCAAACAGGACTGGTTGCAACGAAGGACCAGGTAACACTGGTAAGGGAAGGCTACGAAAAGCACTGATGCACTAGAGCGAGAGTGCAAGAGAGGCTTGGGTGACATGCTGAGGCATAGGTCCAGTTAAGAATATGACTTCTCACTCTTTGGGAGACAAAGACCCTGTCAAGTAGAATGCCTGGTGGTGAGGGACAGGGCCGCAATGCTTCGACCACACTTGACTTGAAACTTAGTGAGAGCAAGGAGACAGTTACCCAGGAGATTAGTATCAGGAGGATTTTCGGGCATGGAAGGACACAGTCATGATAAGGAATCAGGCTTAGTATTTTTTTGTACCGGGGCAGTATGTTAGAACAAAGTGAAATCTTGAGAGGTAGAGGGACCAACCTGCTTGCCTGGGATTCAGCCTCTTCACCGTGACAAGGTACTCCACGTTGCGGTGGTCCTTTCAGATGAGGAAAGGAAGCCGGGACCCCTCCAGCTAGTGTCTCTACTCTACAAAAGCCAGCTTCACCACCGACAATTCCCAGTCACCGACGGCATAGTTCCTCTCTGCTGGAGACAAGTAACAAGAAATATCGGCATAAGGATGTAATTTGCCACTGCTCCTCCCTGCGAGAGGACAGCTCTAGCTCTCACGTTGGAGGCGTCGTCTTCTACGATGAACTGGAGCTTAGGAGCTGGAGCTCAAGGATGGGAGTGTTGGTAAAAAGGCTCTTTAGCTGTTTAAAGGAGAAGGCTGCCTGGGGCGTTGAGGCGAGGGAAACTGTAATAGATATCAACTTAATTAGGGGTGCAGCAACTCTGGAGTACCCTGTGAAGAAGCAGCAGGAGAAATTGGCGAAGCTCAGGAATCTTTTCAGCTACTTATGGTCTTTCGGCTCTGGCTAATCCAAAACTGCCTGCAGTTTTTGGGAATCCATCTCCATGGCATCTTGCATCATCAAAAACCCCAGGACAGAGACTGTAGAGCGGTGAAATGCACATTTCTTTAGTTTTATGAACAATAGATTCTCCACTGCGATTTCAGTAGGAATGCAACTTTACAATCCAGCAACAAGCACATGCACTATAAGGTGTAAATACCTATCAGTTGCGCATTATAAAACAAGTGAGAAGTGAGATTCAGCCAGGTGGGAGACACACTCAAGACATATACCAATCACAACACACATACACCTAACTGACACGCATGCAGCTGAATTGCAAAGAGACACGCTAGGAATTCACACGAAAGTTGTGGCAGCATTGCTGTATATTCCAATCTCCCAAGCTTTCTGGATGATGCATTTTCAGACTTTAGGTTGTCCAACTCTATCATTTGTTCAAATCTCAGAGATTCTTCTTGTAAATGGCAGGTCAATCCCCCCAAATACAAGCACCCTTACATAGTACTGAGAACACAAATACAGATGGCACTTCAGCTGAACAGCTTAAGCAAAATGTGCAGCTTTATTTCAAAGAATAAGTCCCTTGGATGAAGGAAAAGTATGTGAAAAGAATGTGAAAAGCATATGAATTCTATTTTGATCACTTCTAAAATACACACCGGAGTACTCGCAACACTGAACCAAAAGTAAGGTTTGAGATATTTTTCAGTTGATAATGAGTCATTTTGGAACACTCAACTGAGGCACATTCAGACACTTTTAGAGAGAATGGAGTATTTTCTGGCTTCAATAAGAATAATGTCATCTATGGTCTCCAGACTGTCAGTGCTCTCTCTCTCTCTCGTATACTCCATCTGGAGTTTCTGAGATTCCTCTATTTGGCTGCATCATTTGTTTGCTCATCTCTTGCCTTATAAAAACAAATCAGTTCACAAAACAGAACTGTATTATTAACTTCAACTGAAATGCAATTGTACTTTAGAACAATGACACATGTCATAATGAACATGGACATGTTGTGCCAGTCATGTATTTATGTATTTATTGGATGAAAATAAGTATGTTAATTCGTAGGCTGTTAATAAAAATGACAAATGTATTGCATGTTCATCCAGACGTTAGGACATTTTATTGCCTCATCATTCAGTATTTAATTTACTAGAAAAATAACAGCATCATTTCGTTGAATATAAGCAAAAAGCAGTGCAACCGCGCGGTAATAGTCGTTTCTTAGGTGGGGCGCTTATTCCAGAGAACAATTAAGAACTACATGTCCCACTTTGCTCAAGAATTTACACAAGCTTCCGATATGGACGGCTACGTCCGATTGGATACAACTCTGTAACGGTGCGGTCAAAGTTTCCAAATAAGGATTGTTACATCACGCCCAAGAGTCACGCCTTTTTAGAGTGGTGACGAAACCTAGGGAAAGTGTACGGGGGGGAGGGGGTGGCCCGTCGGCACGCGCAGACAGCAGGGAGCAGCTGCAGCAAGAAGATCGCATTGCTTATACTGCATTACAAGTGACATTTTCGCTTTTCCTCTACAAACTAAGGGTAACGTATTAATCAACAAAAAATGGTCGATCGCGAACAATTGGTGCAGAAAGCCAGATTGGCTGAGCAGGCTGAAAGATATGACGATATGGCAGCTGCCATGAAATCGGTAAGTTTCTCTTTTCCACACAATTATGTAGGTTTTTTTCCCCCCGCAAATATCGATATCTACCTACCCCTTTCCCCGTGTTTCTTCATTTGCCAATATGAGTACTGCTCTATTCATGTTGTCACCGCGTTATTGAATATTACGGTTCAAGTGGATTTTTGAAATACAAGGCATTCGACTGCATAGAAATTGTATAAATGATTGGCTGTATTAATGTAGACGGTGTGACACGTCACCTATGTCTGTTTTTCATACAAGTTATTATGTGTCTATAACGTTACACTTGCGAGGCCCATGCACCGTTATAAAACCTTAAATCGTTGACAGACGTCGTGTCTGAAAAAGTCAGTCAGCGGCGTGTGCTATTAAATGGTCGGCTACAATTAATATGTTATTATGAATTTGTTACATTTTTTGACGGTCTCAAATAATATTGGGAGACAGCTATTTATGGCCAATCGAAGGGAAAGTCAAACGGGAAAAGTGCCCGAATGCGGACTGTTTGATCTTGGGGCGGTGCCTCGTATTGCAAATCAGTGGAAATGTTTAGAAAGATTCAGCATATAACGTTTTGAAAATAGTATTTCATGTCACTGTAGTCTTGCCACTGAGGTTTGCCTTCCAATCTATCGATGTTTTACTGTTGCGTTAAGACTGAATATGGTGATGTGGACTGAATATAGCTGGCTTTACGTGATAAGAGGACACGCAAGGCAGCAGGAATAGATAACGAGATCCGTAGCCTTGAATGGACCTGGCGAGATGCTGCATTGTGTCAAAATGGTCGTTTTGAATCATGTTTAGCGGTGGGATTAATGATTTCGAATAGGCTGTATTTGCATACATCATTCTGAGTACGTTTTTTGATATACAGGGGAATCAGGATAACGCCAGCTATTTGCATTTTTTTAAATCTCTTTGTTTGTCAATTTTGTGTCAAATCAGATGATAAACTAATTATCCTCACAGAAAAATAAAGCAAAAATGTAGTCTACAAAGCCTGTATATCTGAACCTTACACTAAACAAACGTGGGTGGCGGCAGAAATCCTTCCAGAATGTTCCGTAGTTGTCATAGTGCAGCAAAGCCAGTATTCAGACGGGAGCCTGTTAAAACGGTTTATCTCATTACATACTGTGGATTATTGATTCATTCCTTTATCTTGACATACAAGTCTCCCCTATTGAGGGATTTCTGATATCACACAAGGCGTGTCGCAGCGCTTGCCAAGGCACAGTGGCCGTGTTGCACCATTCTGTTCTTGGCCAGCTCTTGGAGACCTTTGATCATTGTAGCTGTAGTCCACGCCCATGTATGATTCTCAAAACGACAGTGTTCTTGAGGGAAATGCACGGAGAGGTACGGACGAATGATTAATTTAGATGGATTATTTCATGCCCTTTAAACCAATGTGTGGTTTAAATGAGAAGAGACTTAGCTGAATGTGAAGTGGTGGTCATGAGTATTTTACGTTTGCTTCTTACTTGCTCCTTTGCTGTTACAGCCACGGTCTTAACCCGTAAAGTAGCCAAGTCTAGTATTAATACGTATGGAGATAATTGGTCATCCTCACCCTCCCACCAACCTCTGGCCTGAGTGAGATCACTCTGTGGCCTTACGACTGAATTCGTAAGCTAATCACAGCAAAATTCCCGCTTCTAAAAGAGGACCCTTCAGATTTCTCAACCCCTGTGGGGGTAAATGCTCTGACGGCAGATTTGAGCCTATTTTTCGGTTACAACTTCCGTACAAATCTGAACAATGCTACTGCAAGCATCTGAAGATTTCAATGCTGGTTGAAACTGATGGCATGAACGCCTAGGACTGTGCAGTGCATCAGATAGCAAAAAAGTGCACTGTCATGAGACGCTAGGCTTGCTTGCCTTTTGTGTGGCACATAGGGCAAGTGTCTTCCATCAGTCAGGGTGTAGTGAGTATATGGGTTAATGGAGGGTTGTGATTGGCTGCAGTTGGCTACTAACATTTTTAATTTGCATAACCACAACTACATGCTCTTTTTTTGATGATAGGTCGCACCATGATTGTGTATGAATAACTAGTCAAGTGATTAAATGTTTTAACATTCCCGTTTATCTTTGTATGTAGGTATATGTGCTTTTATTGGCTGTGCCTCCTCGCATTTGATGTTGGGCAGTGGTGGTCGCGTACATATTAGTGAGGATGTATCTATTGCTGGAAAATGGAATTTGTGCCCTGTAGCCACTGATTGCAGTGCTAGGGCGTGTCAATGGCCTCACCCTGTTTGTGGAGTCATAGTGCAGTTTGTCATCTGGAACTGCTGCCTAAGCAGCAGTTGTCACCCTATCTCAGCTAGCTCTTTGGGCACCTTATGTCAGAGTTACTTCTTTTTGGAGTGAAATAATAAGCTCAGTGATGTGTCTGACGCTGTGGTTGTGGTGGAATACATGACTGTGTCTTCAGTCCATTTACCTTTCAGGCCTTATCAATGAAGTCCCAATAATATGTTTAGATTGAGCGGCACTCAAACAGTGATGTACGAATGGTACTCAAGCAAAAAGCGATTGGGACCCGTCCGTTCAGATCCCATTTAGGTGTACCCAAAAGGTTTAATGTTGCATGTGAAATTGATTATCTGTCATTAAGAACAAAAAAAGATGATTTGTCTGTTTTGTTTTAGGTGATGGTGCTGTAAAGGTGAGGACCAAAAAAATAATTCTATTATTTCAAGCCACAAACTAACTCGTAGTATTGCCTTCTAACCACAGGGAGTGCAAGGTGAGAAATCTGCCAGAGAATTCAGTCTGGCAATACTGCCATCTTCTGAGGAACCATGAGGATACTGTCAAGATACTTTTAGCAATTTCTATCAATTAATACTAAGTGATCTGCTCATAATAGTAGTCTAGAATGCATTACAGGTAGATCATAGTTTCTAAAGGTGTATAATTTTTTCACTTTTATATATTGCAGTGTCTGTTAAAACTATTATGCAAATAAAATTGAATTTAAAAATTCAATGCATTAATTTTGATAAAAAATCTCTAAATATCCAATTTTTCACCCAGAGTCGAATTAATTATTTTTTCCCAAGTAACTCTAGGAAATGGCAACAATTTCATTTAATTCCACCAAGTAGCTTCAGTTTCAGAATAAAATTGTTTATATTTTATGTGTTGCTCTCCAATCCTTTTGCTAGATTTAGCAGTTCTTTGTCTCACTGAAAGGCACCTTAATTCTTGACATCATTCACTGTGAGCAATTCAGCTTTAATATTCCATGGTTCTTATAAAAGAAAACTACAGCACCAACACAGAAAATGCTGGGACAGCATGGAAAATGCTCATAAGAACAGAAAGCAGAGACTTTTACATTTACTTTGACCTGAATTTCATCGCAGACAATATGAAGACAATACATTTCATGTTTTGTCTTGTTCACTTCATTTTATTTGTAGATATACATGCATTCTCACCTGTATTCTTGCCATTCAGGCCTGCAGCACATTCTTAAAGAAAGTTGGGACAGGGGCAGTTGAGGACTAGTAATGAGGTATAAAATTTGGAGAACAATGTGATTTTAAACGACTGATGTCAGCAGGTGATTGTTATTGTGATTTAATTCAAAGGCAACATCAAGGAAGGGCCTCGTCTTTCAGGAGCAATGATGGTAAGACAATTGCCAATTTGCCCACAAATGTGTGAAAAAATTATTGGTTCAAAAATAATGTTCCTCTGAGAAAGATGGGAGGGGATTTGACCTGCTATGGTGCATAACATAATTGTAATATTCAAGGAATCTGCAAATTTCTGTGCGTAAAGGGCAAGAGCGCCAGCCTATGATGAATATCCATGATCTCCGATCACTCAGACTGCACGGCATCAAGAAGTTTAATTTATCGGTGATATGATCACATAGGCTGTGTTACTTTGGCAAACCTTAGTTAAGTATGACAATACATAGTTACGTCTACAAATGCCGGTTAAAACTGAACTGTGCAAAAAGAAAAACTTGTGTTTACAATGTCTTGAAGTGCCGTCGACCTCTCTGGCTCAGAGGCATCTGTGATGGACCATCACACTGTGGAAATGTACATTGTACTCGGACGAATCAATTTTCCATGTCTTTTTTGGAAGAAATGATTGCTGAGTGTGCTCCAGACCAAAGAGGGAAAGGATCATCCAGACCGTTAGCGGCCACAAGTCCATTAACCATGATCCGTCAGTGCCCTTGTCAAGGGTAACTTGCGCTTCTGTGAAGTCATCATTAATGCTGAAAAGTTTGCTAAATTTTGGAGCAACATGTACTACCTTCAACATAACATCTTTTCCAGGGATGCCTATGCATATTTCACCAAGCCAAAACAAGGCAAAACTGCATTCTGTGTGCATTACAAAGGCATTGCTGCGTAACAGGATACTGCAGGTGCTGTGCTGGCCTGCTTTCAGTGTCGACTTGTCCTACATAGAGAAAGTGTGACGCATTTTGAAATGCAACAAGAAAGACCCCATATTGTTGCACACCTTTAGGCTAGTTTTTAGGATGAGAGAGACAAAAAAACTCCCGTAACTCTTCATTACTTCGTGTCTTCAGCCCCAAAACGCGTATTAAGTGCCGTGAAATGGAATGGCAACATTGCAAAGTGGCGAAGACAATACTTTCCCGACTTTGAGCTTTTTTTTGCAAGAATTAACATTCACATCAGTGTTTATGTTGAAAAATTAATAAAATTCATGTGGTGAAATGTAACATAATATGCACTTGTATTGTTTTCACTGTAGTACAGTTCCAAGATAACTTATTAATCCCAGCTTTCAGCTTTAACTTAAATCTAATGTAACGTCCGAACTTTTTCTAATTTGGGGTTGTAGAACACTTTTTCATGAATTAAAATTCAACTTCCATACTGCATTTATCACTGTGCCACTGGGTTCCAGGTGTGCAAAACCATTACGTGCATCTTATATAGTATGCTATGCATGATTTGCTTGCACTTATTTGATATCACTTTATAATCAATTTAATCAGTACCTGTCTTCTACATAATTGATGCATGCTTTGATCTTATGTTTCTGTATGGTACAATTTACATTGGGGTTGTGATTTATTGGAATTTTTTATAAAAGCGAACAAAAAAGGGAGCTTATGGAAAATATAGATCATAATCCGTATGTTACTGTCAAACATGAACTATATCCTAGTATATCATCACGTTTATACTCCTACATTAGTGTTTTTCATTAAGTAATCAAATTTTTCATGAAATACAAAGGTTTCAAAATTATTGGGACTTTTTTTGTTGAGAACTTAGTACATACATTCCTGGCAAAGATGACAGCTGTAAGTCTTTCCCTATAATTTTGATCATGATAAGTGAACACATTTTCAAGGACCATCCCTGTTTGTTGAAGTGTTCCGGATGATTGTTGATGTCCTTGGTTTTGCATGTTATTGACTGCCTTTTCCAGTTTAGACCAGTGGCGTAGGCAGAACTGAAAATCAGGTGTGCCAGGAACATCCCTTTACAACTTCTATTAGTCCTGACTTGTTCGTAATCATCTTTCCTAATGAACAATACATTCACTCCGAAAACAATCCACACTATCAGGTGTTGCTAGTTCTCCTCGTGAAGGTAAGATGACAATCAGTCGTTTGGACCCTTTTGAACAGTTATTGCTCCAGACTTGTTCTCAATCATTTTCCTTAATTAAATTACACTATTGGCAATTATAGACATGGCGTTTTTCTTAATGCGATCCAAGTGTGACAAAATAATAAGCTAAACTCAGTACGGAAAAATAATTTACTCGTAGCCGCACGGTTTGGGAAACTGCTCTGGATCTTCCACGCTACATTTTTTTGGCACACCAGGCGATCAAACATGCTCTTCATGATTGCTGACATTGTTGGAATTAAATCAAAGACGAAGATGAGAAACACCTGTACGCAATTTTGAGTATGGCTTATTGAAAGGCAAAAAAAAAAAAAAAAAAAAGCGTCCAAACGAATGATTTCCATCTTTCACGAGGAGAACTAGCAACGCCTGATAGAGAGGAGTGCTTTCGGAGTGAATGCATAGTTCATTAGGAAAGATGATTGCAAACAAGTCAGGACTAATAGAAGTTGTAATGGGATGTTCCTGGCACACCTGATTTTCAGTTCTGGCTACGCCACTGGTTTAGACCACAGGATTTAACTGAAATTTAGGTCCAGGGAATGAGATGACCATTGCACAACATGGATGATGTTTTTACTCGACCAATTTTGTGTGGATTTTGATCTGTCTTTTTGGTCACTGGCCATTGCCTTCATCAAAATTCTCTGTACTTGGTTGAGTTCATTATTTATTTATTTGTTTAAACCCATAAACTGATTTACTGTAAGGCAACATGAAAAATTCACTTTTTCAGATCTTGTGCACATACATACATTTTGGCATCTGGAGAGCTAAGCAACCCACTAACTGTGAAATAAAACAACTCAGTCATTTTTTGAAGGCTGTCTTTTTGCATAAGACATGGCATTTGGCATGGACTTCAAATTTGGCTCCTCTTCCTACCTCTCATACAAGCTTCTAAAATTTTTTCCGCCCCATATCTAAATATCTCCGCCCACGGCTTCTTTTTTATGGCAACATCCCAGCTTCAATTGGCCAAAGCCCTTAACTAGATACAGTGGGGTGCAAAAATTTGGGCACCCCTGGTTTAAATGTGTGTTACAATTAATCTCCAAGTGATTGAAAGCAAACCTGAAAACTAAATGCTATAAAGTTAAACATGACACATTTCATCACATTTTAAAGTAAGAATAATTTTTATTTTTAACTTTTTACAGTTTGGAAATAATTACACGAGGAAAAAGGCCTTGTGCAAAAGTTTGGGAACCCTGTCAACTAGTACTTTGTAACTCCTCTTCAGGCAGCTATAACCGCTTGCAAACACTTCCTGTAGCCAGCTAAGAGTCTTTCAATTTTTGTCTTTGGAATTTTTTCCCATTCTTCCTGGCAGAACACCTCTAGCTCAGAAATATTCTTCGGCCTTCCTGTATGCAAGGTATGTTTGAGGTCTCTCCACAGATTTTCAATAATATTCAAGTGTGGGGACTGTGATGGCCATTCCAAAACCTTCATCCGTTTTCCTGGAGGTACTTCAGGGTGGATTTTGAGGTATGCTTCGGGTCATTGTCTTGCTGGAATACCCAACGTCCCTTCAACTTCAATTTCTGGACTGAGCTTTGAACATTAGAATCTAGAATGTCTTGATATTTGGTGGAATCCATTCTTCCTTCCACCTGCACAATATTGCCTGTGCCCCCAGCTGCTACTCAACCCCAAAGCATAATGGATCCACCTCCATGCTTAACAGTTGGCAACGTGTTCTTCTCTATAAATGCTTCACCCTTTTTTCTCCAAACATACCTTCTTTGGTTGCGGCCAAAAAGTTCAATTTTGGTTTCGTCAGTCCAAAGCACATTGTTCCAATAGGTTTGAGATTTCTCAAGGTTCTCTTTTGCATACTTCAGTTGCTTAATTTTGTGTTGAGGTTGTAGGAAAGGCTTCTTTCTTACAACTCTGCCATGTAGGTCTTTGTTGTTTAAGGTACACTGTATTGTTGTCCGTTGAACAACTAGACCTGTGTCTGCTACTCTTTTTTTTGCAGCTCTTTTGCAGTGATGTGTGGGTTCTTCTGAATATTTCTCACCTGATCTCAGGCCATTTTATCTTAAATTTTTCTTGGTCTTCCAGATCTTGCCTTGACTTCAAATTGTTCCATTTATTTTCAATTTTTTTATGATGTTTCTGACAGTAGAAATGGGTAGTTTGAAATGTTGCAAGAGTTTTTTGTAGCCCTCTCCTTGTTGGTGGAAGTGAATTATCTTGATTTTGACATCCTTGGACAACTGTTTAGAGGAACACATGCTGCCCTATCAAGCCAGACGGCAGTATCTGCAAAATAGTAAAACTGAGAAAATTGGCCTTAAAGTTTTACTCTTGGTACTGGAAGGCAGTTACATGGACCACAATGCTATCAATGACATTGATCTCCTATTAGACCCTGAATTTTTGGTGAATCAAAATATTTTTGAGAAGTTGACCCAGATAGGAGATACTGCACTTTGGCTTGACCTCCTGCCCTACTTTTGTAGATGCTTCTAACTTGCACATGCAATAACTCTGTACATGTGTATTGATCAGGCTAATCTCTACTAAAAATAGATGGAGCTGGTGCTGTAGAGGGTCAATGGTAGGTTTTCCCAATTTTGAGAAATTTGCAGATACTGCTGTCTGGCTTGACAGGGCAGCATGGTTTTTAACTCCAGACACAACAGCCACCACAGTCGGATACTTAAGAAGGCATGGAGTTACTTCAGAATATATAGTTCAACCCTGGAATTATATTCACCTGACTCATTGAAGCCATAACGAGTAAATCACCTGGGTCTGGGCCTGAGTAATCATCTTCTTAAAAGGTAACAAAGAATAATCCAAAAGGGTTCCCAAACTTTTGCACAGGGCCCTTTTTCCTTTCTTATCATTTAAAAACTCAGAAAAATTAAAATTAAAAAGAAACCTTACTTTTAAATTTGCAGAAAGGTGTCATGTTAATTTGTAGCATTCAGTGTTCAGGTTTGCTTTCAATTACTTGGAGATTAATTGTAACAGACATTTAAACCAGAGGTGCCCAAATTTTTGCTCCCCACTGTATGTGCATACTATCCACTTTTTGTCTGACTGCTTTATACCACTACCTTGGATCACTAAACGCAGGACTGGCCACCAAATTTTTATTACAGGGGTCCTTTTGTGCTTTTTGGAGGAAATAAAAAAAGCAGTGGTTCTGATTTATTTGAGAAGAATCTGTGGCTAGCTAGGTGTTTCCAGTGTCTGTTAATATCCAAACTGAATTCCAAGTGTGACCTTAGTTAGATGTGCATGGCTTGGTTGTTGATGCCACTAATCAGCTAGTTGAATGTTACTAATGCACTTACTTTCCTAGGATGCAGGCATTCCCTTTTTATAATCATTGTGTGGTTTATTAGATAGCTGGCTACTAAATTGACTGAATTTGGAGACCGTTGGTAGTTCAGCCAGAAGCAATGTATGACACACATCGATAGGATGGATAGAATAGATGACCCCTATTAATCATATTCAGCCTATGTTTAATGGAGTGCCTAGCGCAGTAAATCGACTGTGAGCTAACGATTGCTACCATACAGACACTAGCCATGGAATATTCTTAACTTAAGAGACTGAATTACAAATGTAGTAAAATTATTGTTGTGACTACTTGTCTTCTGCGAATGGAACATCCATGATTGCTTAGCCTGCAGATGTTACCTTTCCATACTCATTGTGTGGTTTAATAGCTAGCTAGCTACTTATTCAGTCATCTAGAGACTTGCCAGTAGCTGGGAAATATGACATCGTTGCTCTCCGTTGACGCGGTGGCTCTGTTCGTGGCCAGTTAGAACAAAGCTCATTCCATTGAGGGGACGCCCACTCAGAACAGCCGGCTTTTCAGATGTTTAGGAATAATGGGAGTCAAATTGCCTGGAAATCATAGAAGTTATATGTATCTTTTGATAAAAACTATGAACTTCCCCTTTGGACATCAGGAATATTATAAATTGGGAAAAAATTGCATTAGGTCCCCTTTAAGTTTTCTCTGAAGTTGGTTAAAAGTTAGAAAGTTTTTTTTCCCCACATTATAGAACAATGTCACATGCATATTCTGTATCTGCTTATTGAAGTGCTTTGCTGAAGTTACATCACACCTATACTGAACTACATATTCAAACCTAGGACGCCATCTTTTCATGGCCACAGCGTTTCTTCTAAAGGAAAATATCTAGATTTTTTGCATCATGTTATACACATTTCACTAATTCAGCAGGACATATTCGGGATCGTTAGTAAGCTTGAGATCTCATCTAGAAGTTAAAATAGCCCTGAAGTTTGAATGCAGCAGCCGCATTTCGTGGACCCATATATGGGCCTGTAAGTTTACTGGGGTTAAGGACATTTCTTAATGGTTTTAGTTCTTTCAGCACATTATTCAACGGCTTACAGTCTTATGATCCCTAACACGTTGAGGAATCGAATCACATACCATTTGATCAGATGCCCATTTCTATAGGGAATTTAGAGACCCTATTCAACCTAATATGCATGTCTGTGGACTGTGGGAGGAAACTGGAGTACCTAGAGTACACTCATGTGAACACAGGGAGAACACGCAAACTCCACACAGAAAGGCCCCAGGCTGGATTTAGACACGCCGCCTACTTACTGTGAAAGGCCCTAGGCTGGATTTGAACCTACAACCTTCTTGCTGTGAGGTGACATGGCTACCCTAACTGTGCCACTGTGTCACCCCCTTTGAATTCAACATATTTAATTCAATGTGCCACCCTCTTATAACTCATTGCTCTTCTTAGTGCCTCTGGAACACTTGACATGGCAAAGCCATCAATGTTACAGTTCTATTTTCAATTTAATCATGACAAACTCCTCCTTGAATGTGTTCTTTCTCCATCAAACATGCAGAAGGTGTTTATGGCAAAAATTGTCATTTTTTGTTCATCTCTTGCATTCATGATGGAAATGGCATTTGGCAAAGTCCAGATGCTTCAATTTGCTTCATGTGCTCAGTCCAAATTTATCAAAAAGTTTATTGCTGTGGAGGAAGCATGTTGTGGTTCTTTTTCCAGACATGGTGACAAGAGGCAACCAATCACTGCTGTTCTTAAACCAGATTCCTGGCACTCTTTATTGCCTTCCTTACCATCTTCCTCATAGCCCATGCATGCATTTGCATTCTTTGCATCTTTTTTCTAGTTCATTTGCTTTCATTCCCCACAATTTACGTTTTTAATATTTGCCCTAGACAGGGCAAGGTGTTATTAACCACTGGAACGCATTACCTCACTTGTGAAGGTCACAAGCCATTTATCTCTTCTTTTTTTACATTGACATTCCGTTTGTGTTTTCTATAGCGTAGAATGTCAAAGGGGTTATAAATGCATTGTACATATTTTTTTTTTTTTAACCCTAGTGAAACAGGAGGTAATGGAATGCAAAAGGATGGTTCCTCAAAGCTGAGATTAATTTGATGAAGTAAAAAGCTTAACGGATTCGTTTGACTCAAAAAATTGTTATCCGTTAAATAATTTATTAACGTTTATTTAACCAGGGAAGTCCCGTTGAGATTGAAATCTCTTTTTCAAGGGAGCCTTGGGGGTTGAGGTGGAGAGGGAGAGGACAAATTGCATAGCCAGTTAGATTGGGGGATGATTTGGTGGCAGGTTGAAAGAGCCAGGTTGGGAATTTAGCCATGACACCGGGGAACTCCCTACTCTTGTCAAAGAGTGTCATAGGATCTTTAATGACCACAGAGAGTCAGGACCTCGGTTTAATGTCTCATCCGAAAAATGGCTTCTCCTGCAGTAGTGTCCCCATCACTGCACTGGGACATTTGGGATTATTCCACTAGAGGGAAGATCGCAACCTACTGGCCCACCAATACCTCTTCCAGCAGCAACTTGGTTTTCCCAGGTGGTCTCCCATCCAAGTACTAAACAAGCCCACACCTGCTTAGCTTCAGCCACATGGCTGCAGCAGATTGAATAGTGGTATGGCTGCTTATAAATAAATAATTCTAACACCATTGGATTTCATAAAAATTATATGTACTGAACAGTTTTCTGATACATACATGTTTTTATTATACAAGCATAGAGTTTTCCCATGTGTTTGAAATTAACATGGATCACTTTTTTTATTTTTTTATTTTTATTTTGCATCTTAACACCACCCGAATCTGGAATGACCGATTAGCAAACTGTGTACACAAGCTTGCTCGTATGCGACCCCATCTTGCCATCTTGGGAGAGCAAGGACATGCCTGTCAGCCGCTGCTTCTTTTTACACTCAGCTTGAAACTTCGCAAGCTCAGAACGAGGGCGGAGGATACCCGAATGTGTGCAAACATAGATTTTTACTGACGAGCACCCGGCTGGCCAATAGGAGGCGCTTGAACAACGAACAATGCTGTAATTCAGTAATCCCAAACTGGCAGTCCCTCCCACTTTATTTTGCTGCAGCGCGAAGCCAATTGTGCACTGCTCTGAAAAGGCTACCGCCGACTACTGCCAGCACTGGTGCAACCGGGAATTGAGCCCAGGTTGTGGTGGTCACTACTGCTCCGCAATGCAGCGCCTTAACCGAGTGAGCTAATCCAGTAGCCCAACATGGATCACTTGTTTTTTACATGTAGTATTTTGTTTTTATTTTTTGAAGGGTGCCCATAATTCTGTACCCCCTGAAAATGTGCTGTCCTCATGGTGACTGAATAACCCCTCCCCCTTGATTCCCTAAATGAGCATGGGCTTTGCAACATGAAACATAAATGCAGCAGTTAATTTGCTCTTCTGCTCTTTGATTCATAAACCTTTTATGCATTTTATTTTTAGAAGCCTACATCAGCAAAGAAGGGGAAAAATTGAGATTCAGGGAGAGACTGCAGTCATTTACTGTTATATAACAGCAAAAAGCAACTTGAAACCCCAACCCCCCCCCCCCCACTAGGCAATCACCTACACACTGTCTTCATACTTTTCATTCTCATAAGGGCCTTGATGTCATTGGATGTCACACACTGTCTTCCTGCCTGGCTGTGGGAAGAGGCAAGGCTTTGTCTTCCAGTGGTTGAATCTACCCTCTTTTCTGTGAAAGCCTGCATCTTTCTACATCTTCCTGCTTTTCACACACAAAGGCTTGGCTCTAAGTAGGGTTAGAGTGGGGTTAAAAAAAAAACTGGGGAATATGGTGATACAGAAAAAATGAAATATCGCAATATTTTTGACTGAATACCCAGAATCGTGAGGTTGGGGCGATATTGTGGAAATAACTATTGGTGCTTTTTCTAGGCATGTACGCAATGCCATTTTTGTTTAACAGTCATTAGTAATGTGGACATGATGACTAGGCATGTACAGGAAACTGCTAACTTGGAATAGTCAAATAAGTGCAGACAACTATGCACCTTAACTGTAATGCAGCCTTTAAAACTAGACATATGTCATAGCACAATATTGCAATATCCTAAATCCCAGATGATATCCTATATAATAATTGATAATATCCACATATTGCCCAGCCTTAGGTGGCATCCGGTTTAATCCCTGACTATGCATTGATCAGTAATGTATCTGCTTAATCCAAGGCCATTTGTGTGGCTTTCTTCTAAGGCCAAGATGGAAAATCTGAGATTGAAAGTGAAAGTCCTCTTCAGAATTAGATTTTAATTCTTCTGCCAAGAAGAATAACTAATCAGTGAAATCAATCAATACTTAACTCTTTAAACTGTTAACTTCTCACTTTTTCTTTAAAGAGGTTCGAAGTCAGAAAAAGGTTTTTTTTTTTTTTTCATATTGTAGGATAATGACATTTATATTCTGTATCTGCTGGTTGCAGTGCTTCACTGAAGTTACATCGTACTCATATTGAGAGAAATATTCAAACCCTGGATGCCATTTTTTATGACCGCAGAATTACATTGAATGGGAAATATTTAGATCTTGTGCATCATTTAATACACATTTCCCTGTAATTCAGCCAGGCATATTAGATTGTTGGAAACCTTGGGATCTCCACTACAAACCCATGGCAAAAATGATGGAATCGCCACTTTTGGAGGATGTTCATCCAGCGTTTTTCTTCATAGTAAATAAACAAATGGCAGATATGACACGGAAGTATTTTTGTTCAATATCTGAACAATCTGGCGTCATGAAACACATTTCAAACAAATTAGATTGAATTATTTTAATTAATGGCATTTTTTTTCCCCAGATGATTTATTTGAAAGGGCGCTACTAGAGATTGTAGGTTTGACTCTTATTACTGACTTTTGTTCACATGAGTCACTGAAGAGTACGGTGGCCGACGGGGGCAGACGCACTGCAATGGCCCAACACATCTCCAATAGGAGAAATGCGCTGCAAAACAGAAACGATGCAAAGTGAAAAACACACAAACCATGAAAGCAAATGCAAGAGAAAAATGCTGCATATCCACGTCAACACAATTGCGCTGCAACAGCCCAAAACATCTCCAATCGGAGAAAAGCGCTGCAAAAACAAACGACGCAAAGTCAAAAGCACGCAAACCACAAAAGCAAATGCAAGAGAAAAATGCTGCATATCCACATCAACACTACAGAAATCATAGTCAGGCACCTTACTTAGAATCATGAAAAGTAAAGAAACTCTCATTAGGATGATCTCTGTTTACGGAGAAGGTTGTATTTGCGCTCAGATTTTGGCAAAATTTTTCCAGCTCGCGGCTATGCACGCACACATTACATATGTATTCCTACCAACTTTCACATTAAACCTACACCCTTGCATTTGCTATACTATATAGGTTAATGTGCAAAGTTTAAAAGTTATGGCTAGGACCATTCTTGAGATATTGAGTATTAAAGGTTCGTGACTCACTCAGTCACTCACTCACTTCCATTATGGCCAGATTACCCCGCTATCGCCAGTAATAAACATTTCGCAGCAGTGACATGTTGTCTTGCCTTGACATTGCAGTTTGCTTTAGCTATTGGCATGTAGGAGCTGCGAGTTTGGGAACAAGTTTGTGGAGATGAGGAATTTTCACTCCCGTAAAAAGTCCGTAAAAAGAGTTTCATTTCAACCAACTTGTTCATGACTCTCACATCAGTTAGCGCAGCAGCAACAATGCTGTACAATCTGGTTTGACTCTGGTTTTGTCGGATGTTACATAGGGGGAGGACCAAATTATATATTTGAAGAGCAAGGAAAATGTGGTTTTGTTTAAAGAGGACTTTTAAGGGTCAGGCCAAATCGATCAATTTCTGGCCGGTCTGTTCTTCAGACTTCGTGGGTACGTTATTGAGATTGGAGGAGTGTGCTTGTTGCCATGCATGCGTGAGCTTTTTTGTCATTTTTGGGTGCGATGATTTTCTATGGTCTTTCATTCAGGTACTGATTTAATACCAGGCCAGGTTTTGGTTCAGTGCAAATTCACATTTTAAAGTTGTTCAAACTGTTCTTTTTGAATTTTGGTTTGAAATTCAAGCGTTGTCATGATCTGTACATAAATTCACGACTAAAAGAAAGATATTTGTCATGTAACTTGTCAATATTATTAGGCTCTTTCCACAGTTTTTTTTTTTTTTAATTGCCCCCATTTGGGCCAGAAAATGGAGGTTTCAGTCAGACGAGTAATTTTGCACTGGTGCGGAGGTCATGGGGCAATGAACTGCCAAAGCGGGGACCATCAAACTCTAACAGCTTTTTTTTTGTATTTTGTTTGGGCATTTTTCCTAGTATCTGTTCCTTTGATGACACCCTTTTCTTCTGACATGTTGTTGGAAGGGCTAGCTTTGACACAGCTGTGTAGACGGAACTGTGTCCTCAGTGGACAGATTGCCTTGTTTCCATGGAGACTGGAGAAAACTGTACATGAAAACTTGTGTCTTCCTGACCTCATTCAGTTCACGGCATGTTGATTGAAGTTGCAGAAGATGGAGGGTAGAAGGTCGTAGTGGTGGAATGAAAGGGACTTTTTTATGAAATGGGTTTGTATCATTAATGGGATAAAACAGTGCATTGAGCATAGCGGGTACAGATTTAAGTATTTCTGCTGTGTTTATTCCATTATGGACTTTTGGTTTTAAAGTAGTCTTCTGTTTCTGTTATTTTAATAAGCTTGGCCTATACATCATCTTCAACACTGAGGATCTTTTATTAAAGGAGCATAATGTGCGAGACTTTTACGACTTTTACTAATTTTAACAGTTGAAGTTGGAATGAATAAAATTGCTTTGCTTGTTCTTGTATTTTGTTGCACCCAACTAATGAATGCTGTAATGCTGTATTTTCAGAAGAGTGTCCGTACAGCAACAGAACGGGCTGTAGCTGTACGGACGCTCTTCTGAAAATACAGCATGACTATCTTGGATTTCTTGATGATGGGAACTGTAGTGCAGTTCAAGTCTTCGCAATGGACTTTAGTGAAGCCTTCGATAACATCTGACTGATAGTTTTGAGTGAGAAACTGAAGGCTTTATCTTTGGACCCTTTTGTAATGAATTGGTGCTTGAATTTTCTGAAAGACTCAAAACGACAAGTAATTGTAGCCCCCGGGTGAAGTCGGGCGGCTGGTATGGATTCACGTGTGTTGTCTCTGCCTTCGCATCTGTAGACACTTTCTTGTGGACGCTCTACAGGCTCTAATTTTTGACTGATTTATTTCATATTTGGTCTGGACATGTGTTGTACTTCACTTATGACACCTATCTATTGTGGTTGCCATGGTGACAGTATTGGCCGAATAACATGCAAATTAGTGGCAAAACAGATTTCCCTTGCGGATGCAGTACAGGCTGCAATTTTTGACAGATTACTTTCATATTTGATATGGATATGTGTTATACTACTCATAAATGTTGGGAGAAGTATTGGCGAATAATGTGCAAATTTGTGCTGAAACATACACTCTTCCTTATGGACGCAGTACAGGCTGTAATTTTTCTCCCGATTACTTTCATATTTGGTATGGACATTTATACTTCATAAAAGGCTCAAGCTTTTGGTACACCCATGGACCTAACCCGGACTGTCTAGTTTTTATTAGCTCACTTGGTCCAATGGACCTAAGGGAGCTTATGCGATCCTGTGGCGGTGTCGGTGTTGGTGTCAGCGTCGGTGGCTGCATTAACTTTGATCTTCTTCTGCCAAACCACTGAAGGGATCCATGTGAAATTTGTTGGGGAGGTACATATGGATATACAGATTATAAATTGTTCAATTGGTGCAAATGCGTCCATAGATGGCGCTACAGAGATGTATAATGCATTTCAGGCTACTGTGTATCTTCTGAACCATAAGTCTTCTGAACAAAATTCTTTTTTGTTAGATTCTGTGGATCAAGCCGAATCAACCTCTGAGCCCCACCATGGTGTTAATGCAAATTTTCTGCCATTTTGAATTGTATGTAAAAACTTTAGTTTCTGTCTCCTCCTCGGGGCGAGGAGGCAGAGAATCGGCTGTTACGGACATTTTGAAGTGGCCAAGGGGTGTGGCCACGCCCCCGTTCGCTACAATTGTTAGATGAAGCGCCATTTCTCTGGCTGTGGTATACTTGAGTCAGAACTGAGACAGGCTGCCCCTTCACAGTTTTGACACATCAGTTCATGTACTTAGCGATTTTTTTATTTATTTTTTAATCATTAAAATTTGGCTAGGTGCTGAATAACACATTTACTTTGGTGTGCCGACGTAAGAACAGTGTTGTGTTTTTTTTTGTTTTTGTTTTTTTGCTTTACCTGGACTTTAAATTGCATCCTTGTTCCTCTCACTGGCGTTGTAACCTTGTATATTAGTCCCTTCCACCGAGGATGCAAGGAGAGATGCAAAGAAACAGGACAGAAGACTGATGAAATGAAATGTTTTTAGAGCAATGAGACGTTGTTTTCCCTGAAGCATCCCATAAATCGATCGTCCTTTCTGATGACTAGGTTTAGCTGGATCTAATGTCATGTGATCCATAGGGATTGGTATGCATGTAAACTGCAGATGAATTGCAAAATGAAATCGTCAGTGTGAAATATAGTTTGACTGCTGCATGCCTATTGACACAGCACACGCCATTGGATTGCCTAAATTTTAACTTTGGCAGTTTTCAGCTTACCGGCTCTATGGGCCGATAAGTTATTGTTGGGGTGTGGCGTCCGTTGGCCGTTGTCCGTCCTCTGTCGTCTGTCATCCAGAACATTTTTTATCTTTTTTTTGGCCTGATGAATTTTTGTGTAAATTTTCCATAACATACTACTTGACCATATCTCCAGACATTTTTTTTTTCGGATATTTGATTGAATCATTTTTGTCCGTTTTATAGTTCCTTGAAATTTTGGCCCCAATGTTAAAAATAGGACTGAGAAATTTAATAAAATTATTTCTCAAAAACTGCGCGATAAATTTCTTTCTAAATCGCGCAATCAACTTTCCTTGGTACCGTCAATGCACAGTGCAAGTGCCATTTTGATTGAATCGACGGAAGTGGGTCTAGTGGGGGCGCTGTACTTTAACATTTAACATCCTATAGAGAATATGCAAGATGGCCTGTGGAGGCCAAATGGTTGCAGATAACGATTAAGTTGTACATCAGCCTATAGGAAGTCATATATGACCTATATTTTGGCTGTGTTAAAGTTGACCTCAGATGACCTTGAAAGGTCAAACTTGAGGTCAAGCAAAATATTACAATTTTCAAAGGCTTCTAGGCTTGAAAATATAGAAGATTGGGAACATATATGTATTGAACACTTGTAGGAAGTCATATATGAACTCTCATTTGGTGGCCTTGAACTTGACCTTCGGTGACCTTCGAAGGTGGAACTTCACATGGTGAAATTTCAATGACTTATATCAGCGAAATCGTAACAGAGTGCTGGTTTGTATTGGAGACATATAGGAAGTCATATGTGAACTTTCATTTGGTGACATTCATATTAACCTTCGAAGGTCAAACTTGACCTAGTGAAAATTCAATGACTTCTATCACTGAAAAGGTCACAGAGCCTAAGTTTGTATCCTAGGCTTAAAGGAAGTCACACATGAACTTTCATTTGGTAACATTCAACTTGACTGTTGGTGACCTTTGAAGGTCAAACTTGACATAATACAATGACTTTTATTGCCAAAACGGTCACAGATGGAGCCTAGGTTTGTATTTGAGACATATAAGAAGTCATATATGAAGTCCATTTGCTGACCTCAACTTGACCTTCTGTGACCTTTAAAGTTTGCAATTGACATATTGAATTTTCAATGACATGTGTCACCAAAACTGCTTCAGAGCTTAAGCCCCTGTCACACTGTGGCGACTTAGGAGGGCGAATCCCCGCAAACTAGAAAAAGTGAAAAAATCTTGGCAATTCGTATTGGGCTCGTGGTGGATTCTCCCTCCTTCGCCGGCATTCTTGGCCAGTCTCAGAGGGGCTACGACTGTTTTGAAATGTTCAAAACATTTGCGGTCCAAGCGCGATTTATTTTCTCATCGTACTGCATTCCTACTGCATTCTTGGAGCCAGTCGTGGCGATTTGCATATAATCTTGAACATTCGTAAGGGGTCGTACCCTGGCTCTCTCCAGAAATTGACCCCTGTGACGTCATGATCCCATAAAAAAAGTTGTACATTTCGGCGCGTCCACATTTCCTACATTCCTACTCAATCCTGCTGCGTTCGTACTGCATTCTCGGTCAATCGTACTGCGTTCGTACTCAAGCGTAGTGAGTTCGTACTGCGATCGTATACATTCGTGGTGATTCTTCATGATTCCTACTCCAGTCTTCTAGCTTCGTACAAAGTTTGTACGTGATTCGTACTACATGCGTAATGATTCTTGTTCATTCTCACTGCAATCTTACTCCCGTCGCCGACATACCTACAGCAATTTTACAAAATACCTACAGCATGCGTACCACAATCTTAGGGCATTCGTGTATAGGTCCAGACAGGGCCCCAGACAGGCGAATGACGACGACAAAAATAATCCCCCCAGTTCGCGGGGATTCGCCACAATAGTCGCCACAGTGTGACAGGAGCTTTAGGATTGTACAAAGTATTACAGGAGGTCTTATAAATGTATGTGAATTTTTATTTAGTAACCTTGACATTGACCTTCAATGATTCGAGGGTCAAATTTCACATGAAATTTTCAGAACTTGTATCATCACTATTATATTGCTTGCCGATAAGCTATTGGCCCCGCAGTTGGGCCAATAAGAGATTTCATTTTATAAACCGCCCCGCTCTTTGATCTTTCGCGCTGAACCGCCGCAGGGCGAATAGCCTCTTCCAAAAATTAAAGGAACGTGAGTCAAACAATGGAACCATGCTAGTCAGAAGCACACACATCCATTGCCGGAGACATATCACTATTTTGACATCTGGCCATTGCTGGTAAGAACATATGATAACAAGTGACAATATCATACAATAAAAACGGAAATCGGTGAGCTAAGGATTTCGCACATCATTTTACGTAGCAGCACAATGGTAGCTAGCAACATAATGCTTGTTGACATCAATGCTGCTTCCACGTGCGCTTGTTTATATTGACGTCACTACTCTGATTGCTAAATAGTGATTCTTCCATTACTAGTGGACTGGGGAAGAAATTTCGCTTTCGGCTCAGGTCAGCAAGCTCTATTAAGAATATTGGCTGTATTTCGTTTCCCAACTTTTGTTTAGTAATCATTTAATAGAAAATCAGATAACGACTCGTTTTCCGTTTTTCGATTTCCAATTTCCAAACAAAAGTCGGGAGACGGCTCATTTTTCCTTTTTTGTTTGCCCACATCAAAACAAAAAAAGAAAATCAGTTCGTTCTCCGTTTTTTCATTACCTTAATCAAAACGAAAAATGAATGGCCGAAAGGTACACGGACCCTACAGGACCCTTGGTTCTATTTTTTTTTAAATTTTTGATTAATGTGTTTTCACAAAATATTGATGTCCTTCAGTTATTGACTCGTCCTAGAAGTGCGTTGTGCTGTGCGCAATCGTACTGTATGTATAGCCGAGATTTTAAACATGGTCATTTAGGCTATAGGCCGGGCTATTCAACCTTATCAAGAAAGGGCCGGTGTGGCTGCAGGCTTTCATTCCAACCAAGCACTTACACACCTGACACCACTAATCGACCCCAAGAGTCTTTGCTAAAGAGCTTGATTAGTAGCATCAGGTATGTAAATGTTTGGTTGGAATGAAAACCTGCACCCACACCAACCCTTGCAGGATAATGTTGAATAGCCCTGCTATAGGCTATCTGTACTGTCACAAGATGAGATTAACCTCCCCCTAATGCATTTACGGTTGTGTTCAGAAAAATAGCAGTGCAACATCCATAACCTGATCAACCATTGTTATTAGTAGTAGTCATATTTCTGAATGGTACATAATTTACCTGTAGATATAGTAATGTGATAGAAAAGCTACGGACCCAACTGTCATGACATGCCCGGTGCTTGTTCTGAGTAATTGACTCATTCATTGAAAGGGGCGTGTTCAAATTAATAGCAGTGTAGAGTTTACTTAGAGAATTCATTCATTCTGCGAAGAAACGGGTGTCATTAAAGCAATTCTTGCCTTTCTGGCATGTCGCACAGCACTTAGTAAAAATTTGAACATGAACAACTCCGCCTCCCTCCAGAATCCCACCCTCTTCCCCCCGATTCCCAGACTTCTCCTACGAAAAAAAATATAGCTAATATATGGTAGTCCAAACGTTACTAAACGTTACGAGGGCATTTTATTTTATACCACATATAAAATTGAATATTATGTAATTACTGTTGGTTAGTTTTCACTTACCGGTGCCTCTGAATCTGACTCCATTGACCCGTTTCACTCGCGCTGCTCACTTCCTCGCGCCGCACACTATATTTTTTTTCGTAGGAGAGTGAAACGGGTCAATAGAGTCAGATTCAGAGGCACCGGTAAGTGAAAACTAACCAATAGTAATTATATAATATTCAATTTTATATGTGGTATAAAATAAAATGCCCTCGTAACGTTTAGTTACCTTTGTAGTCTGACGAACTACCATTAACGTTATTATCGTAATTATAGCATTTCAGCGCCCGTTTGTTTAGAGTCAAATGCGTCCTTTTTTTTTCTGCCAGAGAGGCGCGCGACTCACAAGCGGTGACAGCGGTAGGCAACTGTAAGGGGCACGGCGACGGATGACAGACAGGAAGCTCGGCAAATCATTTTATACGGACCGAAGAAAATGATTGGTCAGACTATTATCAGAAATATATGAGAATTGTATATTGAAGAGTTTAACACCTGGTGGATTTCTTTTACATTTTAGTGTGCTATACGCTTATTAGGAGCATTTTAAGATTACAAAAGAAAAGTGTAAAAATGCCAGAAAGGTAAGAATTGCTTTAATTGTCCTTTATTACGGAAGAAAAAAAGCAAATATTTTACACATTGTTATAAATTTCCTTCTGAGTTGTGAAGTAAAATGGGCCGTTCCAAGCATTTTTCGGAGGAACAATTAAAAAGTTGATTGGAGAGTGGAAAACGTATAAAAAGAAGTGCCGCAAATTGCTAAGCTAAAATGGTCTGAAATACTTTAAAATGGCAACAAAAACCTGAAACACTTGGAAGGAAATGAGCAACTACTGTTATAATAGATTTAGGAATAGTCAGAATGGCAAAGATTCAGCCAATCATCACCTCCAGGAAAATCAAAGATGATATAAATTTACCTGTAAGTGCTGTTAGTCAGAAGGTGTTTGATAGAAACAAAGCTATTTGCAAGAAGCCCCTGTAAAGCACCATTGTTGAAAAAAACGGCCTGTGCAGATTCGGTTCAAATGCATTGATCAGCCCAAAGAGTAATGGCATGACATTCTGTGGGCTGATGAGAGTAAAATGGGTAGTTTTTTTTTGGGGGGGGGGGTCTAGTGGTCGTTGACAGTATGTCAGACGACCCCCGGGTTCTAAATTCAAGCCACAGTACACTGTGAAGACAGTGCAAAAATCATGGTATGGGAATGTTTTTCATACTATGGTGTTGGGCCTATTTATTATATACCAGGGATTATAGATCACTTTGAATACATCAAAATTCTTGAAGAGATTATGTTGCCATATGCCAAAGAGGAAATGCCCCTGAAATTGGTGTTTACTAGACAACGACCCCAAACACACGAGTGAGCGAGCAACATCTTGGTTCTAAAAAACAGGATTGAGGTAATGCAGTGGCCAGCTCAATCCCCTGACTTCATCCCCATTGAAAACTTATGGGGTGACATTAAAAATGCAGTTTCTGAAGCAAAAAGAAAAAATTCACAGGGACTGTGGAATGTAGTTTGTTCATCCTGGGCTGTAATACCTGTTTCTAGGTGCCAGAAGTTGGTCAACTCGAGGAACGCAGATGCGCAACAGTTAACAAAAGCAATGGTTGTGCCACTAAATATTAGTGCAGTAATTTCAAGTGAAGTTGAATCTTGAGTTAAATTTAGTGTTTGAGTCTGAAGAGAAAATTGACGACTCTACTATTTTTTGAACAGATTAATATTCCTTTTCTTTGCCTCCTGTAAAAGAATAATAGAGACTTGATGAAATTAGTTTATGCTCTGATTTGGAATTGAATGCGTTATGCTGCGTTTCCACCAAACGCGAAACGAATCATTCGCACGGCGAGATTATATTCAAAGTCAAAACAAAGACGCGAATACACGCGAGAAGGCGCAAACTCGCGTCTCTTTGCGGGTCTTAGCATTGACTTTGAATGTAATCTGGCCGCACAAATAATTTGTTTCGCGTTTGGTGGAAACGCAGTTTAATGTTTCCTCTACATTTGAAATATGGAACTGAAGGCTATTAAAAAAAAATTTGCACTTCATTCAGATTTTTTATCGTAATGCAATTTTTTTTTTAACACAACTGTATTTTTTTGCGCTACCATGAATCTCTTTCTTATCCATTGGAAGCTGTTACAAATAATTTCACATAGTTTTTCAGATCACATTGGAAACAAAACCTTAGGCACATGCCTGAAAAGCAGGAAAGTGGTCTGTGGGAAATTCAGTCGATGTGCTGAAAGTCTTTTAAAGGACAAGTAGGCCTGTACCCACTTATTCAAATTTTCACATTTAGCCTTCTCACAAACATTTGTTGTATGCAAAAATTAATGAAAAATCCATGATCTACCAATGTAGACATAATTTTTGAAAGTACAAGATCAGGTCTGCTTTGCTTTCTTTTCTGCTGTTTTATGATGTAGACACAGGCTACTTTTAATTTACTCTGAAGGAGGGGAGTATCATGTCTCATGATGTACTTTATTTTAACTATAGGATACTGAATAGTTTATTTAGGCTATGTTGTTTTCAATGAAGACCATGTGCAAAATACCCTTACCTAATGTTCTGACATATTAAGTGGAAAACAAGGATATAATTGTCTCCCTTTTTCAATTTATTTTGTTCATCCAAAAAATGTTCTTATCCCTGACTTAACTCCTGATCGGATCGTATCACTTTTTTCTGATCCGTTGCACCCTCTCTGTACTGCCACCTTATGTCGTTACCAATTGACGTCACAGCTTTCAGCTGAAACTGTTTCGGGAAAGCTTCTTTGGTGTAACCTCGCTCACACCACTCAGAGCTCCCTCCTCTCTCCCCTATCGACTCTCCTCTCAGCAGAAACAAGCGCATTGAGGTGATCAGCGAGAAGGCAGACCCGGAACAACTTCTGGTTCAATAGAGGATAGAGGAGCGAGGACATACAAATAAGAGAATTGAGATTCACTCCATGTTTCACAGAACCAATGGGTCAGTGTGCTGTTGTGATGTCGGTGTATAGCTGCAGCGTTGCGGGTGTCGTTATATGGAGCTGGTGTACTAGCTCTGGGAAACAGTCTCATTCCCCACGCACGTTAGCTTTGCAGCAGCAACTGTAGCAACAATTTTCTACCCAAAACCTTGCTGACGGTAGTGAGCTACATTAATTGTGTCATTGTTTGCTGTAACTTATTTAATCTAAAACAAAAGATTGGTAGCTAGCACAGTGGGATTATTTGGATTGATGAACAACTTCAAATGCTATGCTTGCTAACTAGGTAATGCGTTCACCTAGTTACAGACCTCTCGTCCTATGTTTGGTCTCTGTCGGTAATTTTTACTCTGTTTTGGATACTGTCTTTATGCATTTGCATTTCGTTCATTCGATGATGTTTTTAGCTCCGCTGTGACGATAGTCAGCAGTCAGCGGAGCTTTTCTAGTGCCGAGTCGTCCAGCGTCCCTCTGTCTTTCTGTCTGTCTGTCTGGCGTCAACTTTTCACTTGAAATTTGAATATCTCAAAAACTGTCTGATAAATTTCTTTCTAATTTGGTGTGAGCCTTCCTTATAATATTCTGAATATTCACTGTGAAAATGAGAAAATTCAATGTCCCGGTTTTTGAGAAATTCAGTGTTTTGGACTTAGAAAATCAGTGTTTGCGCTCATTTTTTCAGTCTTTCATTAATATCTCAACAAGAGGCCTGTTGGCCTAGAGAGCTCTGCTGAGGATGACTGAAATGATCATATTGTTCTGGATCATGTTATTCTGCATCATGTTGTTCCTCATCATTGTTCTGGATCATGTTGCTCTGAATCACGTTGTTCCAGATCATTGTTCTGGGTCATGTTGTTCCAGATCATCGTTCTGGATTAATTTTGCTGCATCATATTGTTCTGCATCCTACTGTCCTATGACAGTGTTAGAAGGATTGTCACTGCTATATTTGTGATGTACTGGGGGAGAAGGGTATTTGTTGGTTGTTAGTATTTCTTGGTGCTAAGATGATTGAAATAAATGACTGCAATTTGCAATTTGGTTCTATTGTTATACTACATAAATTGAGATGCCAAACTGGTTCACAGTATTTTCTGGTTACCAAATGTGTCATATGTGTTCATATTGCAATAGTTTTCAAGAATTTCTGAAATTAAGTTATGACATGGACATTTCACTTATCCTCAGCGGAGCTCTCTAGGCCGACAGGCCTCTTGTTTGCATTAGTTACGAGTAAGGCTGGATGTTTCCCTGGCAATGCGCATAAATTTCAGGGGGCAAAGTAACTAGTAGTTTTAACCAGTCTAACACCTTATTTGGAGAATTTAATAAATAAATCAAATATTGTTTGTTAATTAGATGGCCATTATTATCTGTACCACACACCATAACCCCGAATATGTAGCCCACACCGGCTCATCAGATAAATAGCAAGTATAACAATAAAATGAAATATTTATGGGGATATATGATTTGGTTCCATGATTGACTGCAGTTTATAGCGAATAATAATAATAATAATAATAATAATAATAATAATAATAGTTATTATTATTATTATTATTATTGGGATATATGATTGTATTGTAGTTATTCTTATCTCATATCTTGTTTTGTATTTGACCGACTGAAGTTTGTGGTTTACCCACCTTTTTACCACTACAGCCCTGATCTTTCCATTTGACACCCCCATCCACAAGCAAACAATGGTCCTGGAACCAGCTAAGGCACCAGCAGCATATGCTTAGTTTTGTGCAAGGTTACCGGCCCTGCTACCCATCCCATAGTGAGAACATGTTAGTTCATTACGAGCATTAGGATATGCAGCTGGCAAGCATGGTTGGGGAGAGAGGCTTCAAGGAGCTGTTGACGTTCATTGAACTGGGCTATTACATCCCCTCCCCCAAAGCGATGATGGCGCATCTAGATAAGAAGTACAGAGACAGCAAAAAAACTGTTTATACTATTTTGGAGCAAGTGCCTAACGTGGCGAGAACAACCGATGTTTGGACCTTACTCACAGTCGAATCATATGTTACGGTATCATGCCATTTTGTTTATAGTTTCTGGGAGGTTAGGAGTGCAGTACTCCAGAAAATGCCTGAATGACACATGACAGACAATCTCGCCAATGTTCCGAAAACATCTGAGAGAAATGGGGGCTGACTTGAAAGGTGACCTGGTGCGGGCACAACAACACAACAACATTTGCAGTCGCTTGACTAACGCTTGCTCGTGTTTTGCCAATTTTGCAATCATTCAAGAGTAACTGAACCCCCAAACCACTTTTTTTTTTTTTTTTTTTTAAGCTCAAAACCAATGTACTCTATATGGGTATTTAGTAGTGTTGTTGATTGATACAGGTCCATCTCTTCACAGTGCAATATATTTTAATTTTAAACTTTGTCTTATAAATATGCATAGCACCTGCCCCCTACAGGTTGAAATAGAATAGCCCTGTACGGGCTATTGCAATAGAATTGTGCTATTGGCTGATCTGGTGCCAGATGATGTTGATGGCTCCACCTTTAGTCGCCAACCATTCTTGCATGTGTAGACTAGCTTTAGCAGCCAGCACTAAATGATTAATATTTTATTATTTCTATTTAGATTTATTTTGCCAGATGTTGTGAGATCGCATTTGAAGGGCTGATTTCCAGAAATGCACTGGTCCGTTTTTATCTTTTTGGAGAAACAAGATTTGAAGAATTTTACAACTCGTGGGGATCATGTTACATGTGTTAAGCTGATGTAAATGTAATGAAATATCAGAAAAGAAGTCTTAAAACGTATTGGGAGACCTTCTAGCCTCCATCTTGATTCTTGGTCCAGATATTTCCAACGCTAGACTGCGGACTTGAGTACTTTTAGAAGCAAATGCCTCAAAATAAGGAAAATTGAGCACGATTTAAAAAATTAAGGGCATTAAATTTTATTATTTCAGAGTACTAAAACAGAGCATCTTTTTGAAAAGAAAACACACCACTTTCTAATTTATTAACAGCAAATATAGTCATACTAGTATACTATATACTCATGGATGTCAAAAAGCTTCTTGAACAAAATGAATGGAAGATATATTCAGTGAAATGGTAGGTAAATGCAGCTGAACAAAGGTCACAATAAAAAACATATCTCCATAATTATGAATGGGCAGTACCGCTATACAAACAGGTTCAAAGACTTCATTGGTCATTGATGGGGATGTAGCATGGTAATTAGACAGTTCAGCCAAAGAATAAGCATCTAAAAAGATGACCTTCTTTTTTGCTTGTTCTCAACCCATGTTACTGGCTGCCAGGGTCTTTTTTTTTATTAGCTCTTTTGGTTTGAGTCGACACACACACACACACACACACACACACACACACACACATCCTGGCCTGTAGAGTCATTTTGGTTAGGTAAGAAAGCTACAGTGGCTGCTATTGGCCAACCAATTTTCTAAGCGATGCTTTGATTGGCTGACTGGACTTGTGTGCTTGTAGAAGTTTTAGACTGGCCTTGGTCACTGCTAGAGGTAACTTCTTGGGGAATTTCCAATTCACTGCTCATGTTATATTGTACTTGAGTGCTTCTTGGCCAAAATTTGCTCGTGTGGCTTATTCCTCATCAATGAAAGAATGGATTT
This sequence comes from Gymnothorax javanicus, assembly GCA_029692085.1. Lineage (NCBI taxonomy): Eukaryota > Metazoa > Chordata > Actinopteri > Anguilliformes > Muraenidae > Gymnothorax > Gymnothorax javanicus. The sequence goes on from CM056199.1 coordinate 22,833,288, forward strand.
GTAGTGTTACCTGATTTTTAATGAATATGGACTTGAGTGCTAATGGAAATAACTTTCATTTGCTGTATGTCCACACACCCCTCGACAATGCCTATACCTCTCACATTGCTGTTTCCACTCACTGCTTTAATGCCAGTTATGCCACTTGCCACTTCTCTCGTGGCCAGATTGTGTCCACATTACTTTTTGCTGCTCACTCATTTCCTAGCATTGCTAATGTATACACTGTGGCTGGAATGCTTTTAGACTGTATAGAATATACTACGGTGAAGTTAGTTTTACGTGTAAAACTAACTTCGCAGTTTGCAGAATTCCAATTGCAGTGCGAGCCTGATCACTTCGGGATGCAGTCTGGCTCATATCTAGCAGTGCCAGCATAATCAGATCTGAGACTGTTGAGACCGTACAATTAATGCATCCTGCCATGATTGGATGATAAAAGTCGAATTGAATCGACAAGTTTAACCAAGACCTCTATGTACTATCAACTTGCTGGGTAATTCTGCATTTAAACACTTAGCCAATGGAATGGTATCCACTTCTAGCTGTTATTGTTGTTTAATTTGCAACAGTGATGGTTACAAGGCAAGTAATGTGAAATTACAACTATCTGAGAAGATAAATACAAAGTTTCATCAAAATATATTGATATTTGGGCTAATAAATCATAATTTATGAGCTCAGGAACAGAAGAGCAGTCAGACTCCCAAGATTCCAGTTTTGGGCAAGTTGTTGTATGTTGAATTTTGCCGCTTTGTCTGTCATTTGATTTTCGATCAGTCTATAATGTTGTTGGCAAACAAAGACAAAACTGCCCAGTTAAAAGCTCAAACACAGAAACAAATGAGTACTAATGATGCACTGCCTTAAACAGCCATTGACATTGTGAAGTTACAGACAGGGTTTACCTCGATGTCGATACTACCCAAAAGAAACGTCTGGAATAGGATACAGCTTTTAGGTGACAAAGTAACTTGTGCCACCTTCAGTTTGGGGGGGGACTGGGAGAAAAACAGCAGCGAAGTAAGGTGAAAGCCAAATTGCGATTTAAAACGTAGAACTGGCATAGCAAGAGTGTGAAAACTTTAAATGAAAACGGCAATAGATAAAATGAGCAGGACAAGCATATTATTTTGTGCTTTGCCCGATGGAATTGGATACATGGACTGTTGTATAAAATTATATGTGACCACATCAGTTAGGTTGCGCTAGCAATTTCTTTAGTAGTTAAATAGGCCAACTTACATTAGTTGTACTTTCTTATCTCTCTCTATCTGCTATCGCTAGCTTTAACATCCTCCTGAATCCCTCCCTAACGTCCATCTAGCATGGACGTTACAGAAAATATCCGGTCAGCTGTATGAATCATGGAGGTAATATAATAGAACTGGAGAGAGTGAGGAAGTACCACCCCTATTACTTTCAATGGGAGATGCTAGGCTAGCTACTTCAGCCCAGGAAGTACGGAATTGACCGACGCCATCTATAAAAATGGCGTTCCATAGGTGCTTATTTCCGGCACCATTTCATAAGATTGCCAATCTGATTACACAGCACAAATGGCCAAGAAAATGCGTCGTCTGTGCGGATTGGCGAATGTGTTCGAGGGGAAATGACGAGCAACGCTGTTAATCCGGAATGCGCACGCACTATACACTCATTGGCTGAACTGCTGCAGTCAGAGCAACAGCTGGACAACCAAACTCGTGCACGAGCTGTCATCAAGCTCTAAGTATCAGTTCTTATTTTACAGGCCCTCTTGAAAACATCGAACAGTTGCGTCAGACAAAGAGCAAAATAATGAAGGATTACCGAATACATTTTCTTTTGTTTTCGCTTTATTTGGCAAGAAAAAAATGCACACTTTTCAATTGGTGTTAATGGAGCTGCCACGTCTTTGGCCACAAAATTGCATCCTTGGGAAACGCGGAAGCAGGAAGCTAACATGCTAACTGGCTGAAGCAAAGGTACTTCGTCGTTCTCTCTGGTTCTATTATATATCTCTATGGTGTGAATAGCCTGGCGATGAGTGTCTGTCACACACCAATCCAGGCCTTTTTATGAAAGACGTGCAATTGATTTTAGCTGCGCAAATAAATGTGCATGTGTCCTTCAAAAACATTCCATTTTTCACGCCTGGCTACCTACATCTAGACAACATTTCCAAACTCTTTTGCATAGCGCACAAAGGTTCATGACTAACAGTATGGACATAAGTGTTTCTCATTGGTGGATTCCCAGCCATGCCAGACTTCTTCAACCACTGGAATTGCACGTAGCATTAGCCATTAAAGATGGTGAAGCAGGCTGGGCATATTGCCCAGCTTTCCACTGTTAAAACATGGGATGTGGACATTGGTTGTTTTGACGGTGAAACTTTGCATCATCAATTGGTCATTCCAGCTCATTTTTGCTGCCAGACTGTATCTATACCCATCTTGACTGCAGTTTTCGCCATGATTTGATTCATAAATTACTAGGGCTAAACAAATCTTGGTCGACCAACAGTCAGCCGTTTTTCTGATTGTTCAAAATTTTTAAACTCTGGTCAGAGCCTCTATTCATGCTACCCTTTGAGATTCTGCCATTGCACTTGAAAGGTTGAAGCATGACCGCACAATAGACTGATGCTTGAATCTGACCTTACTATCAAACATTCCACTTCATAGGTTATGTTTTATTCAATAGTCTTGGTTCATCTTATTTTTGCAAATGAGAAATATCGCTATATCGTTTTTTTGTTAGCTGTGGCAATGATGAAGTTGAAAATGCTCATGGACGCTGATAGTGTCTGTCAAAGAGACACAAAGTGGAAATAACATTAAATAAAGAATTGGGTTGAATCAGTTATTTCTTGTTTTCATTTCTGCTATTAATTGTGTACAATTTTATTTGTTGAGTTTTTAATTTGTGCTTACGGACAGACTACCACAATGGATACCTTGTTTTTCCTCATTATTTGGAACCGCAATACGAAATAAACCAGTGGAAGCTCACTTTGAGTTGGACAATATTAAGAATATATTATTAATTACTAAATGAATAATCTAAGAAATTATTGAAGAAATAAATAGGATAAAGCAAATTCACACATAATGCCTTAACCCTTTCGCAGGCAAATTTTGGCCCAGATGCATACCCCCACGGACGGATTAATTTTGGGTTTTTACCAAAATATGATTGTTATTCAAAATAACAATAAAATAACACCAAATCTCATAATAAGTTTCCCATAACTGATGTTTTTATGTTTTAATCCTCTCCAGAATCGCTAAAATCGTTTGGATCCAAGTCACTCCCGCTCTCTGGATATTCAAACTCATCGTCAGAGTCATTCAATAAAGCAAAAACTTCATCCACGTTGTATTTACGTTTAGAAACACGGCTAGAATGCCGGCTAAATGCCGATGCCATGTTCACATGTCCCACAATTTGACCGAAGTAGTCTCAGATTTAGCGTTTTAGGAAATCCCATGCCTCGTTCACGGCTAAAAAATACAGTGCTGGGTGACCTGAGAGACAGCCAATGGTAATGAGTGTAACTAATAAGGGAAAATCGGGAATTTAAAGAAGACTTTATAAAACACGTTGGTTAAAACGACAAAAATGTCGCTGTGCCTGCGAAAGGGTTAAATCGCAATCGTTCAGTGAACTTAACCAACAACACCACTTAAAAGCGCCATCATTTAAACAATTGCGCTAAAATGCCTTGCATGCCTGGTGAATGATCCGCGACGTAAAGTTTGATATGGTGTAATCTAATTCTGCTAATGAACAGAATAAGCAAAAACACAAGTTTCACTGGGTTAGTTTTCTGAAGGTTTTGGCTAGTTCGACTGGCTTCGATGACAGGAGCATCAGTTATCGCACTCTCTTTTTTGGAGTTATTGGCGGCCTACGATAACATTAAACTGCAAGTTGCAGTGTAGTACTGCTCGCAATGTAGTGGAGATGCACCTTTAATTGTAGCCCTGGGACGAAGTCGGGCGGCTACTATGGATTCACGTGTGTCGTCTTTGCCGCCAGCGTCTGTGTCTGTAGACACTTTCTTGTGGACGCTCTACAGGCTGTAGTTTTTGACCGATTTCTTTCATATTTGGTATGGACATGTGTTGTACTTCACTTCTGACACCTATAGATTTTGGTTGCCATGGCGACAGTATGGGCCGCATAATATGCAAATTAGTGGCAAAACAGATTTCCTTGTGGACGCAGTACAGGCTGCAATTTTTGACCGATTGCTTTCATATTTGGTATGGACATGTGTTACACTTCACTTACGACACATATCAATTTTTGTTGCCATGGCGACAGCATTGGTGGAATAATGTGAACATTTATGCTGAAACATACAGTCTTCCTTGAGGACCCTGCACAGGCGGTACTTTTTGACCGATTACTCTCATATTTGGTATGTACATGTATTATACTTCAGTTATGACGCCAATCGATTTTGGTTGCCATTGTGACAGTATTGGCCGCGTAATACACAAGAGTGGCAAAACATAGAAATTTCCTTGTGGACGCAGTACAGGCTGCAATTTTTGACCGATTGTTTTCATATTTGGTATGGACATGTGATATACTTCACTTATAACACCTATCAATTTCGGTTGCTATGGCGACAGTATTGGCCGAATAATGAGCAAAAAAGGGGAGAAGCAGGCTTTCGGAGGCTGCACCCATGCGGTCGCAGCCGACCGGACTGTCTAGTTCAGTTTCAAATTAAGTAGCCAAACTAATTATTGGTTTACTTTACCAATAGCAGACATATAATAACTAGACCGTAATGTTCACCTAGAAAGCACGTAAAACAAGTTAATGCGCGGAGAGAATACCTAGTAGGCTGATTTACTTTTCTCATGCGGTAGCCTTGTTCATAGTTGAACTGGGTAAGCGAAACGTTGCTTTCAAATTAATTCAATTTTTTTCAATAACTTGCGACTTAAACAAAATGCTGCCAAGCTCTAGATTTTGTATTTAACATTATGTTTCAAGACCATATCAATGTGAGCAACTAATGCCTAAATCACTTATCTTAACTGTAGCTTGGGCAGATCTTAGGTCACAGTTGAAATGCACACTTGTGAGCCTATGGGAGGTTAGTTATACATATTAAAATATTATAATATATTGCTTGTATTAGTTTAGATTAATTATGTACAACATTAATAATATCACTTTTTTTGAAAGGTGAGCATTTGCGCGCCCAAAATAGCATTTTAGCTGCATAAATAAATGTGCACCTAAGGCAAAAAAAAATCAGTTTACAGGCGCAAGTATTTGCGTATGTAAAGATTTTTCAAGAGAAGGCCTGCCAATCTCACTAATGTTTGTTTGAACCCTGATTGTGGTTTGGCAGATTATCTCTGTAACCAGATTACCGATCCGTTTGAGATCAAGCCATGTCTCAGTTTTTTTTTTTTTTTTTTGTGTCAGCCCAGAGAACACTCAACGTTGTTTGCATTTTTAAGCTCATTCGGTTTAGGCGCTTCACAGTTACTAAGGCGCTGCGCCCAAGCATTTATATGGTGGGGAAAACCCTGGTGTTTTGATATTGGATTTGTGTGCTAGTCATGGATTATCCATAACAAACACTATGTTCGAGCATAAGGGTGTTCATAAGTGTACTTGGCATCAGAACACCCTTGGTCAAAATTTGATGATCGACTTTGTAATCGTGTCATCAGGTTTGCGGCCATATGTTTTGGACACTCGGGTGAAGAGAGGGGCAGAGCGGTCAACTGATCACCACCTGGTGGTGAGCTGGATCAGATGGCGGGGAAGAATGCTGATCAAACCTGGGAATCCTAAATGTGTTGTGAAGGTTGACTGGGAATGTTTGGTAGAGGACCTGGTCTGGACAATTTTCAACTCATACCTCCGGAAGAGCTTTTTCCATATACTGGGGGAGGCTGGGGGCATGGAGTTCGAGTGGAAGTCTCCATTGTGGAAGCGGCTGACATGAGCTATGGCCTGAAGGTTGTTGGTGCTAGTCATAGCGGAAACCCAAGGTGGACCTCAGCAGTGAGGGAGGCCGTCAAGCTGAAGAAGGTGGCCTGTCAGGCTTGATTGGCCCAGAGGACACCTGACTCGGCAGATTAGTACCAGCAGGCTAGACGGACTGCAGCCGCGGTGATCGCTGAAGCAAAATCTTGGGTTTAGGAGGAGTTCGGGGAGGCTATGGAGAAGGATTCTCGGGTGGCCTCAAAGAGGCTCTGGCAAACCATCAGACGACACAGGCAGGGGAGGCAGGGCCTTGCCCACGCTGTTTTCAGCAGGGGTGGAGAACTGCTGACCTCAACTGGGGGTATTGTCCGGTGATGGAAGGAGCACTTTGAGGTACTCCTGAATCCGGCAGACATGCCCTCCATTGAGGAGGCAGGGACAGAGGACTCGAGTGAGTCATTGCCCATTTCCCTGGTGGCAGTCACTGAAATGGTTGAAAAGCTGGGAATGCACGAGATTCATTCTGAGATGCTGAAAGCCCTGGATGTTGTTGGGCCATCATGGTTGACACGCTTGTTCAACATCACGTGGATTTCTGGCACAGCACACTTGAACTGGCAAACTGGGTTGGTGGTTGCCAAAGACTTTGCCCAATTGTCGATCCTTGGATTCAGGAGGAACAATGAGGGTTCCGTTCTGGCCGAGGAACAGTGGATTAACTTTTTACCCTCGCACAGATAGTCGAGGGGTCATGGGAGTTTGCCCATCCAGTCTAAATGCGTTTTGTGGAGAAGGCTTATGACTGTGTCCCACAAGGTATCCTATGGGGGGTGCTGCGGGAGTATGGGGCTCCAGGGCCATTAATATGAGCCATTCAATCCCTGTACAACTAAATCCAGAGTTGGGTCCGCATTCTCGGCATTAAGTCAAACTCGTTTCAAGTTGGCGTTGGTCTTTGCCAGGAGTGTGCCATTCTGTTCATGATTTTCATGCACAAGATATTAAGGTGCAGCCGAGGTTTGGAGGGTGTCCAGTTTGGTGGCCTCAGGATTGCATCTCTGCTGTTTGCAGATGATTTGGTCCTACTGGCCTCATCACGCTGTGACCTCCAACGCGCACTGGAGTGGTTCACAGCTGAGTGTGAAGCGGTCAAAATTTGGATCAGCACCTCCAAATTTGAGGCCATGGTTCTCTCCCAGAAAAAGGTGGATTGTCCCCTTCAAATAGGGGGTGAGTTGTTACTTGAACTTCACCGCTTGGGGTTTCTCGGGGTCTTGTGCACCAATGAGGGTAGGATGGAACGTGAGATACAGACAGATTGCTGCAGCGTGTAGTGAAGAGGGCATTGTACTGGTCTGTCACTGTGAGGAAGGAGCTGAGCTCAAAAGCGAAGCTCTAGATTTACTGGTCAATCTACTTTCCAACCTTCACCTATGGTCGCGAGCTTTGGGTAGCTAACCGAAAAAAGAAGATGGCGAATACAAGCGGCTGAAATGAGCTTTCTCTGCAGGGTGGCTGCTCCTACGCGTCGAGAGCAGTCAGTTGTGGTGGTTTGGGCATCTAGTCCGGATGCCTCCTGGATGCTTCCCTTTAGAGGTTTTCCGGGCATGTCCTACTGGGAGAAGGCCCCAGGGCGGCCCCAGGACATGCTGGAGGGACTATATCTCATGGCTGGCCTGGGAACGGAAGTGGCTGGGGAGGGGGGCATCGGTGCCTCTCTGCTTAGTCTGTTGCCCCCGCAACCCGGCCCCGGATAAGTGGCAGAAAATGGATCGATGCATAGATGGACCTATTTTTCAGTGTTTAGCCTATTGGTCCAGAAGGCCAGTGCGATTGGTTCTATGTCCTGAGGAGGATATCCGCATTCTGGACATGAGCCAGGCCGCTAGATCATTTCAGTTGGCAAAATAAAGGGTTTAAATCCTTTCTCTAGGCACGTTGCTGCAGACACAAAACCTGTTCAATAGGCAGGCTTGACACTTCATTGGGAGTGATTCAGAAGTGTTGCTCAAAATGTGAATGATGTCATTCAGAGAGGGTACGTCAGGTCAGTTCAAGTCAAAGTCCATGCAGCACATGGTCCACTGATGATAGAGGCTTGGCAGTCGCTAACCGTAATCCACTACTTCTTTTTTTTCATTGCCTCTGATTTGGTAGACCGATATTTCCTCCTGATTGAAACCTTTTTCCTACCTTTTCACAATGGAAATCCTCATGATCTTAACCCCTTTGAGTAGATATAGATGCCGTAAATTCCGAAATTTAATTCCTAAATAATTCTATAATTGATTTTCCAAATGCCTTGCTTCACTGGAATAATTTTCCAGTCTCTGTGACACAAATACTAAGTTATGAAGCCTAAATAGGTTCGTCCCTAACAGGAAAAATTGGCATTATTTGTATTCTGCACAAAGGGGTTAAATAAAGTTTTGTGGATGAAACAAAATGGTAGTCTGTTTTCAAAAGTGAAAAGGGAGTCTGCAAATGTGTCCATGTTATGAGTGCTATCATTTAATGAAGAATGCCTTTTTGCTGATTAAAATCATAATTAAATCTACCAGCTTCCTAATATAAAAATTAAGTTTGGCGAAAAAAACGAATATTAGGAGTTGGCAATATTGTTAAATTCTGGACTGGTAAATGTTAGGTTCCCCTGACTTCCTATCTTTGAAAGTTTTTGGAGGGTTATGAGCAAGATTGAAGAGTGAAATCTTGATATTTTGGAGACAATGTGTTATTTGAAAGGTGTGGAATTACATAATTCTCTTGGAGAAGTATTACTTTTGAGCCACTAATGCTTTTTGTTTGTATGCCCCTTATTTGGTGAGGGAAAACTTTTCTTTCACTTAACACATCCATCTTGTCTTTTCCTCCTCAGGTTACAGAACTGAATGAGGCCTTGTCCAATGAAGAGAGAAATCTGTTGTCTGTGGCCTATAAGAATGTGGTTGGGGCTCGGCGCTCCTCCTGGAGAGTCATCTCCAGCATCGAGCAGAAGACCTCAGCTGATGGGAATGAGAAGAAGATCGAAATGGTGCGGGCCTACCGCGAAAAGATTGAGAAGGAGTTGGAGGCCGTCTGTCAGGATGTGCTCAACCTGCTGGACAACTTTCTGATCAAGAACTGCAGTGAGACGCAGCATGAGAGCAAGGTCTTCTATCTGAAGATGAAGGGCGACTATTATCGCTACCTGGCTGAGGTGGCCACAGGTGAGAAGAGGGCTTCTGTGGTGGAGTCTTCTGAGAAGGCTTATAGTGAGGCCCATGAAATCAGCAAGGAGCACATGCAGCCCACTCACCCCATACGCTTGGGCCTGGCCCTCAACTACTCAGTTTTCTACTATGAGATCCAGAATGCCCCTGAGCAGGCCTGCCACCTGGCTAAGACGGCCTTTGATGACGCCATCGCTGAACTGGATACCCTCAACGAGGACTCCTACAAAGACTCCACTCTCATCATGCAGCTGCTCCGTGACAACTTGACACTGTGGACAAGCGACCAGCAAGATGACGAGGGAGGGGAGGGCAACAATTAAGAAAACGCCAAGCTCACACACACGTACACAAAAAAAAATAAATAAAAAGGGCCGGTGGACTTAGGCAGCAGCTTTTGCCGATGACACTACCGCAGCAGCAGTTCTTTATTTTTCCAAGAAGTTAAAGAAAAAAATCAAATAAAAAAAGAGCAGTTGGAGGGGAGGTTGAATATTAGTTAAATAAGTATAGGTAAAAAAAAGAAAACCCTCCTCCTTGATTGCCTCTTTGAAATTTGCCAAAACACTACTTGGAGGAAAGATTCGGTCCGTCAAGAGTGGCTGTAGGGTTGCAAAGTTAGCCTCACGCTGGCACATGGACTGTTCTCGGAGTGTAAACAAGGTGGAGCTGCCTGTTTAACTTTTAAGACTGAGGGGAAAGTGTAAAAAACTGTACGGAGATGCAAAGCTTGAGAAAAAAATTGAATGTCTAGGTTTCACAGAATTTGCAGTGGTTCCAGTATGCATTTAGAAAGAGCCCCATTTTGCTGTTTTAGAACCACGTTTGTGATGTGATAAGAAGTGAACCCAGTAATGGGTTTTGAATTGATAGGCTTCTACCTGAGAAAAAATGGAATACAGTGAGTTTTAATGGCTCAAGGATTTTATCGGAACTGAAGTTTGAAAGTCAAGATACCATAAAAATCTGTTTGCCCATGCACAATTTTTAGTTGAAATGTAGGAGGCATTCCTGGCTCCAAAATTATTATATTATTATTATTATTATTATTATTATTATTGTTGTTATTTTTATTATTACATTTGAATCACTCACCAGACACCCCGGAAAATGGTGAATTAAATGCATATAACATTAGTTGCAAATAGAAATATATAGTGTTATATATTTGATTACACAATGTGGTACTGCTTGTACTAAATCCAAGTTTTGCATTTGCTCAAACAAAATTATGACTAATGCAAACAAACAGTAAGTTGAACCTAATAAGATTTCTGGAAAAAATTATTTGCCAAATAAAATTAATTTGCTCCGTAAATGTTATTTATCTTCTTTAAACTGGACTGAACTCCCTAATAACAGGAATCGAGGATATACTGGAACCACAGACTCTGTTAGAGGAGAAGGTACTGTTGAGGGCAGCACACTGGCAGTGTCTAATGGCAGACGATCTTAAAGCAGCTTTGAGGTTTGTGGTTTACTTTTGTTTTGTGTTAGTTTTTTATTTAAAGAAATGCACTCGCCTATTATACTGTTTCTTCAGTGTAAGATGATTACTGCTCAAATATTCTCGGAAATACAATACTGTGCATGCTGGTGATGTATTTATATAAAGTAGCTTGACTTTATTAACTTATAATGTAGGTGTTATGTATTCATATGAACAAGAATGACTAGACTTCAATCTGATTATTTTCTATTTATTATTTTTGTTTAAATTTTTTTGTTTATTTTCTTTGCTGAAGTACGCTATACCAAAACGGTGATTGTTCACAATAAATTGACCTGTTATGGACGTTGCTATAGTGACATGCAATTCTTGTATTTGATTTGTTTAACAGAAGAGGAGGAAAAAAGAAAAAAAAACACCAGTGTTAGCATAATCATTCTGTCTGGTGTTTTGTCATGGTGAAATTATTATTATTACATTGTAAAACAATATGTTGTTCCTAGAATGACTTTTGTTTGTGCTTTATTTTCTGTCAAGTTATACAGTGAGATATTTAAGGTTGAACAGTGTATTTTTTCATTCTTCAGAATCAGTGTTTCTGTATGGAATTCTCACATGGACCATTATTTATTATACTTTTTTATTTAAAAATTTTTAGCTGTCTCCTGAATATCTTAAATGTGAGTCATGTAGCGGTTGCACAAGAGCAAAAATAATAATAATAATGATAATAAAAAAAATAAATTCAAATATGGCAAAGCTCCTCTATCCACCATTTTCCTGTTCTTGTGTTGCTTTGTGTTGTCTGGGGCATATAACTTATGGGTTTTTACTTAAATGATGTCTGAAATGCTAAGAATAGTTTGACAGTGTGTTTTGATGACTTGCATGCCTGGGGCTTTCATTACAGAATTTGAAATTCTCAACAAGGATTTTAAATTACCTCACTCATCCTTTGATTGGCAACTCCTTGTAAGCTGGTGATTTTTCAACTTCTGCATCACTGTCATTTTTAAAACACTGTAAATGCTACTCACTATGTGGACTAGTATTGCCAGAGGCTCACCAATTATAAGTTTTGGCTGAGCTGGCTCATATAATTGCTATGTCGATGGTAACCTTAAATAATTGAGACTTTTAGTGTAGAAATATTTAAATTCTGGCTACTGACAAGACCTTTTATGCTGATAATAATTTCGTCGACTTACAGCGGGTAAAATAAGTATTGAACGCGTCAACACTTTTCTCAGTAAATATATTTCTAATGGGGCTATTGACATGAAATTTTCACCAGATGTCGGTAACAACCCATGTAATCCGCGCATACAAAGAAATCAAAACAAATAAGTCCATAAATTATGTGCAATAAAGTAAAATGACGCAGGGAATAAGTATTGAACACATGAAGAAAAGGAAGGTGCAAAAAGGCATGGAAAGCCAAGAAACCAGCTGAAATCTGTCAGTATTTAGTAAGCAATCCTGCCCCTTATCAGTACAGATTAATATCAGCTGCTTTAGTCCTAATTGATGGCCTATAAAAAGTTTCTCATTACCAAGGTGTCACACAAGAAGCATCTCATGATGGGTTAAAGCAAAGAGCTCTCTCAAGACCTTCGCAACCTTATTGTTGCAAAACATACTGATGCCATTGGTTACAGACATATTTCTATACTTCTGAATGTTCCAGTGAGCACCGTTGGGGCCATAATCCAGAAGTAGAAAGAACATCATTTCACCATAAACCGGCCATTTCCAGGTGCTCCTTGCAAGATTTCTGACAGAGGAGTCAAAAGAATAATCAGAAAAGTTGTCAAAGAGTCAAGGACCACTCGCGGAGAGCTTCATAAAGACCTGGAATTAGCAGGTACAGTTGTTTCAAAGAAAACAATAAGTAATGCATTCAACCACCATGGCCTCTATGCACACTCACCACTCAAGATTCCATTGCTGAAGAAAAAGCATGTTGAAGCTCGTTTAAAGTTTGCTGCACAACATTTGGACAAGCCTATGAATACTGGGAGAAAATAGTCTGGTCAGATGAGTCAAATATTGAACTCTTTGGATGTCATACCACACACCAAGTTCGGATGACAAACGGCACAGCACATCACCCCCAAAACACCATACCAGCAGTGAAGTATGGAGATGGGAACATCATAATGTGGGGCGGTTTTTCAGCATATGGCAGTGGCAGACTTCATATAATTGAAGGAAGGATGAATGGAGAAATGTACCGAGACGTTCTTGATAAGAATCTGCTGCCATCTACCAGGATGCTGAAGATGAAATGAGGGTGGGCATTTCAGCAAGACAATGATCCCAAACACACAGCCAAGGAAACTCCCAATAGGTTTCAGAGAAAGAAAATTAAGCTGCTAGAATGGCCCAGTCGATCACCCGACTTGAATCCAATCGAAAATCTTAAGTAAAGAACTGAAGATCAGAGTTCATAGAAGAGGCCCCCAGAACCCTCAAGATTTGAAGACGGTTTGTGTGGAAGAATGGGCCAAAATCACACCTGACCAATGCATTCGACTAGTTTCTCCATACAGGAGGCGTCTTGAAGCTGTCATTACCAACAAAGGCTTTTCTACTGAGTATTAAATAAATTTCAGTAAGCGTGTTCAATACTTTTTCCCTGTGTCATTCCACTTTATTTTACATAACTTAATTTATGGTCTAATTTGTTTTGATTTCTTTGTATGTGTGCATTATTTAGGTTGTTACCAACATCTGGTGAAAAGTTCATGTCAATAGCCCCATGAGAAATATATTTACTGAGAGAAAGGGTGACGCGTTCAGTGCTTATTTCCCCCACTGTATATACTTCTTGCATTCTCATGGCTATACATTGTATTAAATTCATATGAAACCTCAAAATTTTGAAATTGAATAGTGGTCAATCAGTTAAACCTCCTAGTGTACAAACAAAGAATATTACATCAAATGCAGTTTTGAATGAAATGTGTGCATTTACGAAGACCCCCAGAAGTGAGATAATTAATTGGATCAAGCAAGAACATCAGCCTACTCTTCATCAACATATATTAGCAGATTTTGACAGCTGCTACCACCATGTACACTGCCTGCACAAAAAAAGTCATGTTTGGATATAAATAAATACAGTACATGATTTGATCATTATTGCAGTAATTAATGTTTCAGCTGGCAATAATTATTTTCACTGATTTTTCTAAAAACAATTATGTCGGAAGACATATACCTCGGTGGTGGAAAAGTTGTTTTAGTGTTTCAGAAGGGGAAAATTATAGGCCTGCATCTATCAAAGAAAGAAAGAAATGAAAAAAAAAACAAGCACGGGGAATCCATGTCACACTGGAATTGGCCACCACAAAGTCCTGACCTTAATGGCATTGAGGGTTACTTGGAGATGTGCTCAAGAGGATGCCCGCAAGATCTGGAGCCAAAAATTAATCCAACTCTGATTGAAAATTAATCTTCTGATACTGCATGCGGTTGTCAAAACAAAGGCACAGCAAATTTGCACTATTATCAAAACTACGGGGCTTCCAACTAAATATTTGGATGTACGACTTTTCTTTTGGACTGGCAATGTATGTCTGCAGTAATTTAGGCAGCAGCACTTCAATTGCCACTATGCAGATAGAAGTTCAACCCTTCTTCCGTAAAGCCAAAGTCATACTCCTAGTGTAGTACATCTATATCACTGAGGCTGACAGGATTAACATCTTGATTCATTGAAAGCTGAAGAAAGATGTGAAGCAACCAACAATGTGATATGATACCATTCATCTCTGCTACAATTTGATATGAATTGATTCTACTCAATGCGGTTCAATGTGATATGATGCGATGCAAAAGAATGATGCTGGGCAGTTCAATAAGGTGCCCCTTGAGAGTTTGATTCTATTCCAAACATAGCAAATCGTGAATTGACGGGGAAAAAAAGCCATTTTTACTAGTCCTGCAACTCCATAAGCATCTTATTATGCTGATTTTTTTTTTAACCTCTTTTGGTCTAAGTGCTTTTATAGAGGCACTAATAAAATTTATACAAATCGCATTGCTTCACGTTGATTTGTATTGTTGCCTCTTCAGATGAGTAATGAAGTAAGTGCTGCTAGTGCACTTTATAGCAGCACAGCATGGTTTGCAAATTGTTTGCCTCTTGTAAAGATGTCCGTCTCTCTTGAAAAATCTAGAGTCGCCAAACATTTGATTTTTTGGTACTCTGTGTATAGCATCTGTCATATTGATGTCTCATGTGAAATGCTTTGTCAATCAGCATCTTTGGTGGCATATGATTTTTTTTTCCAACTTTATCAAATAATTTCTGACAATAGTGGAGATGAAATTGCGATTGGAAAAGCAGTTTAGGAGTAATCCATCTAAATATACTGGACAAAGAAAATTAGGGATCACCCCAATTTTCGAATTTTAAATATTTGATAGTTCAAATTATGTTCCATATCATATTTCAATATTAAAAATCAGAGTGATCCCTAACTTTCTTTGTCCAGTATATCAAATTACTGGTCGGAAATTATTGGGTATATTTCTGAATAATAAAGGCATATGGTGTCTAGATAAGATATAAGATATACTTTATTGAACCCCGTGGGGTTCTACTGATTACAGTGCATAAATAAAACAGATTTTACCGGTGCAAATCTGATTTTGAATCGATGCACTGCGAATTCATCCCAAATTTTATGTGGTGTGCACTTTTTACCCCTTAGCTCTGAAAGAGGCTGTGGCGTATTGTCATCACACACGGCTGTCTGTCTGTCTGTCTGTCTGTCTGCCCGTCCACATTTGATTCCGTGCGATAACTGAGAAACGCCATCACCGATCATCACGGTTTCTGGTGATGACATCGGGGTAGAGTTACTACACAAGCCTATTGTTTCCGGTCGCAAGCCAAAATCAAATATGGCTGCCAGAACCGCCATCTTGAATTTTCATTCCGTGCGATAACTGAAAAACATCATCACCGATCATCATGACTTTTGGTGAGAACATCGGGGTAGGGTTACTACACAAGCCTATCGATTTCTGTCGCGATCCGAAATCAAATATAGCTGACAGAGCCACCGTCTTGAATTTCCATTATGTGTGATAACTGAAAAACATCATCACCGATCATCACGATTTTTGGTGAGGACATCGGGGTCGAGTCACTACACAAGCCTATTTATTTGGGTCGCGATCCAAAATCAAATATGGCTGCCACTGATGTGATTACTCCTTGATAGGTAAAATTCAGCAAACTTCATTCCTCAGCTGTACAATTGCCTCTTTGTTAAATCTCTCTCTTTTTGCAAACGAATCTTCACTGTTGCTGGTGTGGAGATATTAACACGATAGGTACACATGCTTCAACTATGCACTGGGCTGAAGGGTCCCGCCCGCATTAGTGCGGCTATTTTTTAAATTGGGGTAACTGCATTATGAACGTTTTGCTGATGCCCCGATGTGAGTCAGTGAATCTTCCCATCTCTAGTACATCGGCAATTTGTTCAAAATATTTTTTGGGGGATTTTCCCTTTATTAAATAGCGTTCTGTAGAGAGAGACAGGAAAGCTAAGCTAGGAGTAGGGAAGACATGCAACAAATGGCCCAAGCCTGAATCCAACCTGAGCCGCTGCGGGAAGGGCGTAGTCTCTTCTGGTGTGCGCACTTAGACCAGTCTGCCACCAGAGCGCCCCTAGTACATCAGCAATTTTTAATATTAAACCTGAGGGCAATATAGTTTTCTATTGTCCACTTTTATCATGAGTACTATATTTCCGACATGCCAGTGTGTCACATTTCAGAACACAGAGTCACTTTTTTAGCAGAACTTGTCCAGAAATTGCAAGTGGGTTCATATAGCATGGAGTCATAACTGGGAGGAGTCACATCCTCAGTCTTCTCAAATTTTTTCCCCCACAATCTATCTCTCATTGTCAGTTTCTCTTTTGTTATTATTAGCTTCCAGGCCCTGTGGGCCGATAAGCTATTGTCGAGGTGTGGCGTCCGTTGTCCCTCGTCAGTCTTCTCGAACATTTTTTTTTTTTTTTTTGGCCTGATGAATTTTAGTGTGAATTTGCCATAACATACTAATAGACCATACCTCCAGACTTTTTTCGGCTATTTGATTGAATCATTTTTATCCGTTTTATGGACCTTTGAAATTTTGGCCCCAATGATAAAGATAGGACTGAGAATTTTTAAGAAACTATTTGTCAAAAACTGTGTGATAAATCTTTTTCTAAAGCAGGCAATCATCTTACCTTGGTACCCTCAATGTACAGTGTGAGCACCATTTTGATTGAATGGACAGAAGTGGGTCTAGTGGGGGTGCTGTACTTAAACATTGGGTCTTATTGAGAATGGGAAAAATCACCCGTGGAAGCTAAATGGCTGCAGATAGAGATTAAGTTTCTATTGTCAACATATAGGAATTCATATATGACCTATATTTTGGCAGTGTTAAAGTTGGCCTCAGATGACCTTGAAAGGTCAAACTTGAGGTCAAGCAAAATGTTACAATTTTCAAAGACTTCTAGGCTTGAAAATATTGAAGATTCGAAACATATGTGCATTGAACACTTACAGGAAGTCAAATATGAACTTTCATTTGGTGACCTTGAACTTGACCTTCGGTGACCTTCAAAGGTCAAACTTGACATAGTGAAAATTCAATGACTTCTATCACTAAAAAAGGTCACAAATAGAGCCCGTGTTAGTATCACAGACTTAAAGGAAGTCAAACATGAACTTTCATTTGGTGAAATTAAACTTGACTGTTGGTGACCTTTGAAGGTCAAACTTGACATAATACAAGAACAATGACTTGTATTGCCAAAACGATCACAGATTGAGCCTAAGTTTGTATTAGAGATATATCAGAAGCATACATGCCAACTCTACCGCTTTTGGCAGTAGACTACCGCTTTGGGGGCGTTTCATTCTGAAAAAAACGCTACAAAAGCGGTAGAGTTGGCATGTATGCGGATGTCATATATGAACTTTTGAACCTTCGTATTTACCTTCAAAGGTCAAATGTGAGCTAGTGAAAATTCCATGACTTATCACTAAAATGGTCACAGATGGAGCCTAGGTTTGTGTTACAGACATCTAGGAGGTCACAAATGAACTTTCATTTGGTGACATTCAACTTGAATGCCAGTGACCTTCGAGTGTCAAACTTGACAGTGAAATTACAATGACTTGTATCACCAAAACGTTCACAGATTGAGCCAAGGTTTGTATAGAGACATTTAGAAAATCATATATGACTTCCATTTGCTGATCTCAACTTGACCTTTAAAGTTCACAATTGATATATTGAATTTTCAATGATTTCTATCACCAAAACTGCTTCAGAGCTTAAGATTGTATTAAATGTGTGTGAACTTTTATTTAGTGACCTTGAAATGGACCTTCAATGATTTGAATGTCAAACTTCACATGAAATTTTCATAAATTGAATTATCACTATAAGATTGCTTACCGGTAAGCTACAGGACCGTTGGTCCTATTTTTTTAATAATCGTTTCATGCTTCGCCCCTCCTCTTGTGCTCAACCTCTCACCTGTCCACTGTTGTTAATTGTCGTCTTGTGTACTCAAATTCCTGGTCTATGTCTTCCCTTTGCTGCTTTGTTCTCCTCTCTCCTTGGTGATCTAACAAGAAGATCACTCCCCAGTTCTAAGACGTGTACCTGCCCAGCATGCCCTGGTTCATTCAGCCATCCCGGTAACTCACCTCGGACCAGTTTCTTCGACAACGCCTTGCGTGACCCTCAGTGATCCTGTTTGCTCCCTCCTGACATTCGACCGACTTGTGACAAACCTTGAAGAGCGTCTTTGATTTAGTTGTTTTTCTGTCTATAAAAGAAAGCAATTTGACTGTATCTGTGGTCTGCGTTAGGCTCTTGTTCAGATATTTGCAACAGAATAATCCAGCCAGTCGTACAGCCAGCAGATCTCCTTTTCCCTAACAAGGAAATCAGTTTTCATGCATTTTGCATAGAGCAACAGGAGGCAGAGATATATTAACTACATCAGCTCATTAAGGCTATCGCCAGTGAACTAGCCAATATCTCCGAGATCTCCCGGTGCACCGCCGCTGCTGTTCTGGCTTCCAGCCTATTCATGTTGCAAGCCCAAGCCTAGTCTTCCAGACTACATGAGTCCGGTCTTTCCCAGTTGGAGCTGTATGATGGCAACCTATCTGCATGCCGCAGCTTTTTGTTGCTCAGTTCCATGATGTGTGACCTTCAGCCGACCTCCTTCTCCCTTGAGTGTTCCAGAGTTGATTTTGCCATAACTAGGCTGCCAGGTATTGTGATGCTAGGGATCCAGTTGTACACACTTACTACGACTTTGCTGACAAGATGAAGGTCTTCGATCGCTCCTGCTCTAGACGTAGTACTGCACGGCGCCTCCTTCAGCTTCACCAAGGTAATTAGTCAGTCTACTCCATCGAACTACGCATACTATCAACCTTCTCCCATTAGGATCGCTGAGCCTGCTGGGACACCTTCCTGTAACGGTTGGCTGAACAGATACACGAAAAGCTGATCACGTGCTTCCTGCCACCTGACCTTGATGGGTCAATCGACTTTGCTCTCAGGATTGATCCCCACCTCCAGGAGGGTTTGGATTAGCAAGCTTGTCTCTGGACCTCGACTCCATCGGAAGCAGCCATTTCACTTGCCTGGCCCTGTCATCAACCATCTCCGTTGGAATCCATGCTTGTGAACCTTACCAAATTCAACAAGCTTCTGGCATTATTTGATATTTGTCTTCATTAGCCAGTGCTAGCTAATTCTTAATGTCCAAAAAGATGGTTTCCTCCACTCATGCATCAACTACAGAGGACTGAACAAAACCGTTATCTGCTGTTGCTAATAGATTCTGCCCTCTCCAACCTCTAAGGGTGCCACTTCTTCACTAAGCTGAATTTGCACAATGTCTGCTACTTGGTTCAATTAAGGGAGGTTGATGAATGGAAGACTCCTTTTGGGAACTACGAGTATTTACTGTGTTCCAGAGCCTTATCAACAATGTCTTCCACAAGGTAATCTCTAACTTTGACTTCACTGGACTCAGAGGCATCTGCAATGGACCATCACACCGTGCAATTGAATATTGTGGTCAGATGAATTACTATTTCAGGTTTTTTTTTTTTTTTTTTTTTGGAGGAAATGGGCGTCGTTTTCTCCAGACTTAAAAAGGAAGTGGACCATCTGGCCTAGAGATGCACAGATTGTGGTTATACCCGCTAGAGCCAAAATTAATCCACGGATCAGGTGGGTGGGTAATAAAAATTAAGATTCTGATCAATAGTGGACAGGTTGCGGGTGGGTGAAATAATACATAATTAAAGTGAAAATATTCATTACATTACCTAAAATGTCACATATTTTTAGCTTTATCTTTAATCAGGCACACATTACCTGACTAGACTCTTACTGCACCTGTGCACAAATTGCGCAGTCTATTTTCCAACAGCGATGGAGGCAAGAAGGATAAGAGAGAATATTTAAAAAGGACCATTAAAAGCAAAGAAACCGAAAGAGGAGAAAAGTTCCTTGAAGGAACGCCTGTGAAGTTATTAACCATGACGACGAGTTAAGTGCAGGCTATGTCATATGCTTCAGCTGCGAAGTGCTAGGTTTATGATACAGGGTTCGAAATTCATGGTAGTCGGCTAGTGCACGCACTAGTAAAAATTACAGCAGACTAGTAAACTTGTATTCAAACTAGTCAGAGTCTCTAGTGAAATATTGTCAATTACCAATAAAGAGGAATAATTCGTATCCAACCTCCACTTTTTTCAGCTTTTTATTGGCCAGAAAGATTTTAAAAGGGGGTACCAATATATTTTGTGGGATTTTATTTGTGTGAAGGAGGTTTATAAGTTAATATTAATGTTTAATATCGCAAATGCATATGCTGTGCATGCCCTAGCAACCCGGTGTGTCATCAGTTATATGGCTGCCGCCGTGATATGTTATTACCACGTACAGCAGCACTAGAAATTAAACTCTAAATTTTCTTGACTCGATGTACGTTTGATCTTTTCACGCACCTGAATGTTTCTCTGGGTGCCCAAACATCAAGGTAAGCCAAAAAAGTACTGATTTCATTCGATATTGGTGGAGGTTGAATACGGAATTCTTTCCCCAACAAATTGTAAATATGTTTGTGCTCACATTGCTGCACTGCAGACAAAGATTAACTTCTGGAGAGATTATACAATACTAGGCGTAATTTGAAATAATTTTGTCACCGTATACTTATACGCCGTGTTTCCGATGTTTGTTTTTGTTATCACTCAATCACCTAGCTAAGAGTCCTCTAACACAGATATTAAATATAAAAATGATGAAAACGATGACTTCCAGATGTGCTATACTTGCACGAAAAACTGCTAATTATTGTGTGACGGTCAAGGTTCAGACCGTCCTGCATTGGAATTCGAGGATTGACTGACATTAGACTAGATGATCAGAACATTGCTTACATTTTCAGATTCTAAAAAAGTAGTGATTCAGTGTAAATTAGAGAATGGTCTAAACTCTTAAGCAATTTATGGACTTAACCCATTATTACGAAGGGATTTTGGCTCTTTGTTGTATTTTTATATCACTGTAGTGTTCTGTTTTGTAAATATTGGGCAGTGGTCAAATATATGAGCACTGACAACATTGATTCTAACCCAATAAAATGACAAACTAGCATTTCAGATCATGCCAATGCTTGGCTTGGGATTTCTCTTTGTCCAAGGTACTGAAGGGCTTTGAAATTTGAAGTTTTTATCATTTACTATTAGTTATGAAGAAGAACATAATTGGAGTTAAATAGGCATAGGTGTGAGTTTTAGTTGTAAAAAACCAAATCAAAAGATTTGAGGTCAAGACATCTTATTGGTATTCATATACTTACTGCTGCAAATTTAAAAAAAAAAAAAAAAAAAAAAAAAAGCTGTCTAGAAAAGATGGGGAGGACAAGTAAACCTTAGATTACTAGATTACTAATCTACAACCCCAATTCCGAAATAGTTGGGACAAAGTGTAAATTGTGAATAAAATCAAAGCGCAATGACTTTCAAATCACACCAGCCAGTATTTTATTCACAATAGAACAGAGATAAAATAGCAAATGTTGAAACTGAGAAATTTTACAATTTTATCCACAAAATGAGCTCAATTCAAATTTGATGGCTGCTACAGGTCTCAAAAAAGTTGGGACTGGGGCCTGTTTACCATGGTGTAGCATCCCCTCTTCTTTTTAATACAGAGTGGATGCGTCTGGGCATTGAGGAGACAACTTTCTTGAGTTTAGCCATTGGAATTTGATCCCACTTTTGTTTAGTGCCCCTTCCCCGAGAAAATTGACTTATCTGTTAGTATTTGAATATGGTAGGTCCATAATCAGTTTGTGACATGTCGTGGTTCTTGAACTCCAACACCACTTGAAGTATTGGTTTTTGCGAAGAAAAGGAAATAGGCGGAGAATTTACGTCAGTAAAAAACGTGTTGCAGTGTTACGAAACACCGCAAATTGAATATTCACATTCTCGCCGGTTCTCGCCCACTCTGGAGTGTAACCGCCCACACAAAGATTCGAGCAACGTGCCAACTGTCAGTGTCACCCACAGTCTACGGCAGGGGTCGGCAACCTTCTACAGTGGCTCCCTGCAGCTTTGAAAAAAATTAATAACGGCTATTTAAATTTATCTTTTTCTTCCAAACAAAATATCGCTTATTTTGGAGATCAGGGTGATACTGTGACACTGAAAAAGAGCATTTAATATTTGTAACCCCGCCCGTGAAAACACGACTAAACTCGCCTGATCTAATTTTGAGATAAAGACCGTCAAGTAGTCCCTGTGATAAAAAGTGACAAAGATATGGGATGTGAGTTTATGGCTGTAAATGATAGGTTACATATTGGGATTTCGAAATAAAGTTCAAAAATAAATTTCTAACATCATGCATAGGCCATTAAAATGAAAATTAATGAATTTATTTACACTTCGTTTACGCGGAAGTTGCTTCCCACAAGCCTGGTCTATTATGTTTTCAATCGGCCTTTAGTTTACCTTCTGCGGATGAACGCCTGATAGTTTGGGTGTCATTTGGTTTAGGAACTTCTTTTCTACCATTGAAAATGAATGTAGACGATAATGCGCACCATCGTAAAGCAGGTCAGTCTAAGGTACGGCTGATGAGTTGCGATTTAAGCTGGGAGAGGATTTCTCCAGGGATTGCGTCGTATCACCACGGAAATTTCAGAAATGAAGCGTTTGCATTTGTTGGTTAATGTTTAGTGAAGCTAACCAGCCTAGATTGAGGACAAGTCATGCCTGCCAAAACTTTGAAATGACCTCACTCAGTCAATATTAGAGATATCAGTTAGATTTTTTCACGGAATACTCCTTACATGATGTAGAATGACCTTGCGTAAAAAATAAAAAACTGTTCATCACCAGTAAATGACTTTAGCTGGGTTATCACAGGCAGGGATATAGGTGACCTACTGGCAATTGCAAATGACGAGACATCTGTTTCGTTGCGTTTTAATTTTGGCAAGGTGGGATGATGCATTGGGGCTCGATGCATAGGCTACTAACACGAAAGCCCATCCGGGTAGGCTATTCCGAGAGCTAGGCCACTTTTAGAATGTCTTTAAAAAATCAATAGCCTAATCCAGGCGTAGGCCTAGGACACATTCACCGAAGTCAGCAATTGTTCAATCATGATATTAATGAGATTCTTAAGTAATTTCTTGTGCATGGCAGTTTCAGTTTCAGCAGCGTGGCGGTGGGAAAAAATGCGCATTGAATAAAAGCACGCGAATGCCACTTGAGACTTGGCTGAATGTTGGAGTTGTCAGTAAATATGAAATAAATAGGCTAGTAAAATAACCACTATGAAAGTCCATTGGTTGATGGCATTTCCAGCATTACACCGGCCTCCTCTTTAGTGGTATTGGAAATAGCCATTGTTCTGAAGTCTTGTTATGCTGTAAAATCTGTTGTCTTTGGCCTATTAGCTCGGCTCTGAAAGTATGGCGTTGGGGCTGTTTACACGAATGTAGCTGAACTATCCAATCAGCAGCAATCATTTAACATGCTGGATATTCAAAGGGAACTCGCCTCTTTCAGACTGCCTTTCTGTGATGCTTAAAAGGTCATCAAAAAGCGATCCAAGGCACTTTTCCCACAAATAATGGTATGAATCCATGGCAGGGCATTGGGGATTAACACAAAATGTCGGGATATGTCTGATAGGGGCACTTTAAACAGGCTTCCAGCTGCTGGAGAGTTTTGGGTCTCCTTTGATACTTTTTTCGCCAAATGTTCTCAATCGGTGAAAGATCAGGACTGCAGGCAAGTTACGGACTCTTCTAGGCCATGCTGTTGTAATAGCTGCAGTATGTGGTTTTACATTGTCCTGCTGAAATACACAAGGCCTTCCTTGGAATAGATGTTGTCTGCATATGTTGCTCTAAAACCTTTATATACCTTTCAGCATTCATGGTGCTTTTTAAAACATGCAATGTCCCACACCATATGCACTAATGCATCCCCATACCATCAGAGATGCTGGCTTTTGAACTGAACACTGATAACAAGGGTGGTCTTTTCCTTTTTTCCGGAGGAATGATTTCCAACAAGAATGTCAAAATGCCACCCTTTGCCACTTTGCTACAGTCCATTTTAAATGAGTTTGGCTTCTGGATCCACAATGGCTTCCTTTTTTTCAATCCATGGAACTGTGTTTACAGACAGTGGTTTTTAAGTAAAGTAATGTCAATGACAGAATCAGTAAGTGATGCAAGCCTGAGGGCCCGAAGATGGGCATCCAGTAAAGGTCTTCAGCCTTGTCCCATATGCACAGAGATTTTTTCCTGTTTCTCTGAATCTTTTGATGATGTTTTGCACTGTCGATGATGAGACCTTCAAAGCCTTTGCAATTTGACGTTGAGGAACATTGTTTTTAAAGTATTCCACAATTTTTTTTATGCAAGCCATCACGGGTTGGAGATACTCTGGCCATCTTTACTTCTGAGAGACTCAGCCTCTCCAAGACATCCCTTTTATAGCCAAAAACATGATGCCAGTTAACTTAATTTCTAAATGTTCTTTTCAGCTGATTTTTTTATATATTAATTGCTTTTTTCAGCCCTTTTTTGCCTGTGTCCCAACTTTTTGAGATCTGTTGCAGCCAGAAAATTTGAAATGAGCTCATTTTGTGGGTAAAAATGTAAAATGTCTCAGTTTCAACATTTGAAATGTTATCTATGTTCTATTGTAAATAACATATTGGCTCGTGATCTGAAAGTCATTGCATTTTGATTTTATTCACAATTTAATGTTCATCCCAACTATTTGGAATTGGGGTTGTAGTAAAAAAACGATTCTGAATCGATTTTTTTTTTAGGCGTAGTACCACACCTGCTGCCATGGGGCGAACATCCGAGAGGTTGAATTTAAAGCGCCAAACATCAAAGGGCATGTTGCTTCCGAAAAAAAAACTTGACTGACATCTGTATTTTTCGGCGACACGCTGCTCGGAGCCACTACAGAATCGTCTCCTATTAACCAAATAATCTCAGAAAAGTAAACCTGTTCCAGTTTACTTTTGCTTGGCAATCAAATTGGATGCGTTTTCTCTAAGTTGAGTGAATAGAGCTGTTTATTAAGACAGCATGTTTGAATGCTGCATTTGAAATTTAAATGGCCATAGAACAGCACAATGAACACGATTTCATTGTCGCAGGCATTTCGTGCGACTGTGATAATTTATATCTCACATTCACGTTTCATCCGCTTTGGAATGTTTATCCCCTTGTGCATGTTTTAGACGCTTAAAATCCAGGGCGATCTTATAACAAATCTGTGTTTTAAATTAATCTAATAATGTCCTAAAATGGTACAATGAAAGATGCAATTCAGAGGAAGATTTTTTTTAAAATTATTCAAAGTATTGGCATTCTTTTTTAACTCCAGTTAGGTTTGTCTGCTTTTCCCCATCACATCTTAATCGTTATAGGCTACTGACATTGCTTGATTGTTATTTAGGACAAGTACACGGGAGAAGATTTAAGGAGGGCTGATGCCTGCAATCAGTAAAGTAAGGCGTCTTGACGGCATTTTAAATAGTTTGCCGCTTCAGGTGTGCATGTTTCAAGAAATTGCACGCGACCCCATGACGGAAAGTGGTCTTATCACACTTTTAAAAAAATCCTCGTTCAACATCACCATATCCCAACTCTGCATTTCATCTCTCATTGTAGTATTTTTAGGAGATCTATAATGATAAAATAAAAATAGAGATTTGTGTTCACATCGCCCTGGATTTCAAGCGTCTAAAAAATACACAAGGTGGAAAAAATTCTGTAAAGCGGATGGGTTAAATGTGAGATATAAATTATCACAGTCGCATCTAAATGCCGTGGGTAATGGCAATCGTGTTCATGTTGTGCTGTTCTATGGCCATTTAAATTTCAAAATGCAGCAATCAAACATGCTGTCTTAATAAACAGCTCTACTCATTCAACTCAGAGAGTAAACGCATCCACCATTTGATTGCTAATCAAGCAAGTAAACTGGAACAGGTTACTTTTTCTTAGAGTAGCCTAATTGGTTAATAGGAGACGATTCTGTAGTCCTTCACTTGGCTGCCGCATGTCGCCGTAAAAAATACTGATGTCAGTCAAGTTTTTTTTCCGGAAGCATTTCAAATGCCCCTTTGATGTTTGGCACTTTCGCTCAATAGGCGCGGGTTTAATAAAGGAAAAGGGAAAGCTCGGATGTTCGCCCCATGGCAGCAGGCGGTGGTACTACGCCTTAAAAAAGAATCGATTCAGAATCGTCCCATCCCTACTAGATTTCTAGTCTGGATGTCTAGTGAAAAAAATCCAATTTCTAGCCCTATGTTAGCCACAAAAAGTGCACCTCCAGGGGCGGAATTTTTTTCTCATACTCTGTGCAGCAGTAAAACAGACAAACGGATCACGTTTACCTGGCCACAGTGCTGCTATCTAACGTTAGGTAGTTTGCTAATTAAACCGACACATACCCACTAATCTGAGGTTTTAGGGATATTATTTCCACCCTGCCCATTTAATTAGCCAACTCAAGACAGTCTGCAACTGTATGTAGATGCCTTGGTAGCATGCAGTTTTCCAATGGAGTTCATGTGGACTCTGATTTGGAGATTTGAGATTCACAAAAATGCGTTGACTGATGCAAAAAACGTGAGTAAATTGACATCAGTCTGAAACTTTCAAATCTGGGTTCCTCTTCCAAAAAATTCTTACGGATGTTACAAGTAAAAACTGTTGTCTGTCTGGGAACAATGTGGGATATTAGGCTGCACACAAATCGACTACCTGTAGCTAGCAACAGGTCCAGATATGTCAAGGTCTGATTAGTGCAGCAGTTATTGTGTAGCTGGCATCAAATCCTTGCTAGATTATAGGTAGCTAACTTTAGTAATTCAGCAAATAAATTATAATGATAGTAAAATTAGCACATAAATTATACATTTTATCGTGTGGTCAAATAATAGCATAAATTGTATTCTGATTTATTAATTTTTCTTGACATTGTCAAGGTAAAAAAAAAAGTGAAGAGCAATATCAACAGTTGTTAACTTGTATTGAAGATAAACAACTGTGGGTTTGATTTAAGAATTTTTATATATGCAAAATTTGTTCGCGTGCAAAACCAATAACATTGCCACTGATTGGTGCAAGGGAAGTACCCTGGCCAATTATGGGCAATGTTATTGGTTTTGCACGGGCAAAAAGATTTTGCATGTGCTAAAGGTCTTAGTAAATCAGGCCCTGTGTCTCATCTTTTCCTGAAATTCTTTTGACCGCTGCATCATGTGCTGCTTTTTGCCCGTTTTACATCGCCAGGCAAGCTTTATTTAAGTGATTCTCAGATTCAACAGGGCAGGCCGTAATCATGCCTGGGTGTGTCCAGTGAAATTGAACATAATTATCAATTAAATAGTTTAAT
This sequence comes from Gymnothorax javanicus, assembly GCA_029692085.1. Lineage (NCBI taxonomy): Eukaryota > Metazoa > Chordata > Actinopteri > Anguilliformes > Muraenidae > Gymnothorax > Gymnothorax javanicus. The sequence goes on from CM056199.1 coordinate 22,860,912, forward strand.
TAGTTGATACAGCAACTAAGGAGGTAGGGTAGATAGAGTTGGATAGCTTTTGTCCTTCAAGCATTGTAAAACTGTATTTTGTGTTTGTGTTTGTCTAAAATTAAAATTGCTTTGGTGATCTGAAACATTCATTTTTGCAAGTATGTTAATCTTGTTTGACTGTCCTTCTGTTCGTGCACACTCCAGCATCCACAATTCCTGAGGCATAGACTTGGAGTTTATATCACAAGTACCCATGGGTGCAAGCACGGGGAGATGAAATTTTGAAAGGTCAAGGTCATCAAAAAGGTCAAAAACACATTTTGACCAATATCAGAAAAATGATAGAGACATAGGTCCAGTGCCAAAGTGTTCGGTCTCATCTGGTGTTTTTGATTTTTTGCAAGTGTCACTCTGAGTGACTTCATTGGTTGTCAAAATCAACAACTATGTCACTTCGTTCCGTTAGTCGTCTATTTGTCTGTTTGTTACATACCTTTTTGCCATTTATCTTCATTTGATCTTAATAAAACGTTGACATATGTATAATAAAGGAATGTCTGAGACACAGGCCTATTCTTTTTATAGTTTCTACGTCAAAGGTCAAGGTCAAGGTTACTGAAAACATGAAAATCACATTTTCGGCTATAACTTCGGAACGGATTCTCATAGAGACTTTTAACTTGGCTCATATTGTCGGGTCCAAAGAGCTTTACAAAATGAGATCAATGACCTTGACCTTTGGCCTTGACCTTGGATTTCCGCCTTGAGCTCAATTTGACCTTGAATTTTTTTTTTCTTCAGAAATTCAATTTGATGGATGGATGCCATGTACAATGGGACACACATGCCCCATACCAAATTTCAGCATGATCGGATTATTAGATTTTGAGATACAGGCATTTCTATGGCAACCAAAAATGTCCCCATTATAACGAAAATGTCAAATTTGCACTCAAAGCATTAAATAACTTTTGAAATCACAAAGATAAAAACACATTTCTTACAGCATTAATCCATCTAGGGTGTGCTTACTTGGTCGTTAAATTTCAAGGTCAAAGGTCAAGGTCACTAAGTAACTGATGACCACGTTAAAATTGACCCTAGTCTCGAGTCAGACACCAGATGATTTCGACAACGGTCCCGCTAGGCGGGAGGCATTTGTTCGTTTGTTTGTTGGTTAGTTTGCAGAATTATTTAAAAACTAATGGATGGATTTGCATGAAAACTTTACCAGAGGCAGACCTTGACCCGACTTAGAGATAATTACATTTTGGGATTGATCTGGATTCTGATCTAATAAACATCCAGGATTTTTTTTGAAGAATTGTTCACCATTCCAAGATAGAACAAAATTTATCAATTTCAGTCACATCTACACAAATACATAACAATTTGAATTGAAAAAATTGGGGGGCTGGGATGATGTCATCATTTGATCTGAATGATATCAAAAAAACATCACAAACTGATCCAAATCTGGAAGTCATTCTAGACCCAGGGACTGAACCTAGGCAAAATTGGGGTGCCACACATATGTCACCATTATAAACTAAATAGGAGTGGTAGAGACTTCCAACCATCACTGAATAATTGCTGAGATGATGTAGATTTAATGGATTGCTAACGGTTTATGGTTCCTGCTAAATAAAAATAACGAGAAATGTGGAGAATCTTTTGAACGGGTGTTGACAAATGGGAGATTGTTCAGTAATTGGGGGTGGGGTTTGCAAGCTCAGATTTTGTGTTCCATTTGTAGCTTGTCTATATTGCAAGCAAAGCTATGGATTAAGGAGCATTTTGATGGGAGACTGGTTATGGCACGGCCAATATTCCTCCACTTCTGTGCATGGCTCAGATAATTGGTGTTACTAAGGCAACAAGAGCAGAGTAATACAGGGCTCCTTTGTCTGCAAAAACAGAGATAGCTGTACTGGTCAAGGTGCTGGGAATTTGTGAGGAGAAAAATCAAGGTAAATTGCGTGTGAGGTTGAAAAAAAAATGAGAAGAAGAGTGGGTATAAATTGCTGAGAGCAGATGTTACCCCTTAAAGGGCATGTAAACCCTACGTCATGACCAACATTTTTAAAAGCTGGAAAATATCACAGGGAAACAAATACACATTTCTTTCTGCTGAAATTAATCCCCAATTGGATAATTAATATGATTGACAGCTTAGAACAGGAACTGCCTACCACAATGAAGTAACGTCATACACTCTCATTGTGGAGCTGTCCTCTGTGATGCAAAGCTGTACGTCTTAATCAGTAATGGCAATGCAGCTTATTGATAACCTATTTTCTCAGTAAATTAATTAAATCGTCTGATTCTTAATAGGACACAGGTTAAGAGTGAACCTGCATTATGTTGATGTCACTATCTGTGGACAAAATTTTATTTTTACATAAGCAAACTTAACACGTGGACCAGAGTCAGCAAAACTGCAATTTTGTGATGGACAACCTATCCCCTGTGGGAGGTATGGGGATTAGTTTGAGTGCCACTATAAATTCTCCAACTCATAGGCTAGTAGATTAGGAGCACTATTATTATTATTAGTATTATTCTAATTGGTAATACACTCATCTAGTGATTTCCCTGGCTGTCGACTGATTGGGGTGAGGGTGTGCTGACCATGTGACATTTCTTTCTTTCTTTCCTTTGCATTTCCGTTAGTGTAGACACTACTAAGGCGTATTACTGCCCTCCGCCAGTCAGAAGTTTAGTTGAAATTCTAAACGAAACACAAGTAATAATAATAAAAAGCCATGTGATGTTTTCACCTGGTTGAACTTGATATTGCTGAGGTGGCAGAAGTAAGAGGCGGAGAATCTTTTTGTAAACGCCATCGCGAAGAAGAAGCACGGTGAAGAGTGACCCTCTGAAGAACGGTGTTGTGGGTTGGGCAAAGAGCGAAAAAGCGACCGGGAATTTTCTTTAGCGAGGGAGGTTTTCTGGCCCCCTTACCTACGAACATTTGTATTTGTTACAACGTCACCCCACTTGGTCCTTACCAACGAAACGCCAGGCAAATTTTAAAAAAACTTATGAACTGAACTGACGACTCTGCAGCGGGTGCATGCTATTCAACCAGCATCGGACTTCACCCGCCGCTCCGGCCGTACTCCGACAGCCAGACGGGGAAGCAGTTCTCGGCAAAGTCACGGCCAGTGCTACCACCTGCGGTGCCTGTGGGGAGGTAAGGTCACACCTCTCAAGAGCCCCAGTCAGGATGACAGCCAGTCTACTGACCAGCCAGCTGGTCTCAGCTATTACATCTGCTGTGGGGAAAGGTAGCCCCACTTATTTTTTCCCAGACAACGAGTTCAGTAAACCTAGTATGAACAGCTAGGATAAACCCCACACGCGGGTCCAGTAATACTTTTTAAAACGTTTTCTTAAGTGTATCAAGCTGACCGGACACTGACGCAAAAAAAAAAAAAAAAAAATACATACTATTTTGGGAGCTACAGGAATTCAGAGCTTTGAAAGACATTGATGTTTAATGTCACCATTAATGTGGATAGGACAATGCTTGATAACTGTTGCAGTGAACAATAATGCTAGCTATGGGGAAATGGAGAGTAATTCTACTGATTGATGCTCACAACTCAACAAATTAAAGCCTGCCCCAGACAGTGAAACTTTGCCTGAGGCAAGTGACACGCATGTATACTGCATCAGGCAATGTTGCAACATGTGGGGATGGTCTTTGCAGAGTAACTTCCTCGCATGACAGTGCAGCAGCATATCTAACATGCTAGATATTTTTGCGTCACGCGAGAAAGTTACTCACTGTGTGGAGGCTACCTGCTGCAATGTTACACGTGCTCGACCAATCACAACGTGCAGACCCGTCATATGATGTGCAGACGAGTCACGTGATACAGAAAAATGGCGGCACCCTCTGAAACTGTAACAGAAATCCTGACTGAGATAAACTAGTTGAATTGTGGCCATTTTTCTGTATCGTGACTCGTCTGCACATCATTTGACGGGTCTGTACATTGCGATTGGTCGAGCATGTGTAACATTGCAGCAGGTAGCCCCCACACTGTAGGTAACTTCCTCGCGTGAAGTGAAAATATCTAGCATGCTAGATACGCTGCTGCACTGTCAAGCGAGGAAGTCACGCAGTAAAAACCATCCCCACATGGTGCAACATTGTCTGATGCAGTATACACGCGTGTCACTTGCCTCAGCCAAAGTTGCACCGTCTGGGGCAGGCTTAACACTTAGTTGCTAATTAGGAAACATAAATTGGAACTGGCTTTGAGAAGTAATGTGCTTTAAGGCAGGGCTATAATCCCTCCGATGGCAAGAGGTTAAGCAATTAAGGGCGGAAGAGGTTAAGCAATTAAATACTACCTTGGTGATTAAATTGCTGCTAATTTCTTCCAAATTCGTGAGAATTTCAGAGTGAATCCTAAGTTTTTAAAATAAACTGTACATGTATACATCATGCAAATTATGGCAGCAGATCACCATTGCTCCATTATGAAGTGGTCATCTTTGAGTCCCAGTTTTGGTTGATTGGATATTCTGGGAGTCTCATAAGAGATACCAATGGAGCCAAGCTCGGTCACCAGAGGTGACCAGTATGGGCAGGTGGTAAGATATTGTCACAGCCTCTGAAAGGAATTGAGCCCAGATTGCAAGGTGAGGAGATCATTCATACCATAAAGGTGGCAAAAGCTAATCAGGGGAATGAACATTTTGAGAGATTCTTTCATCATTAGAAGGCAGTCCTGAGTAATCCAACTGGGAAAAACCTCTAGCCAGATAGTGAACCTCTGGAGATCAAGGAGTAACAGATAATACTGCGGGAAAATTAATTTGTCTTGTTAATAAGGGACCGGTTTAAGAGACAGAGCACAACTGAGCTAAGCAAGGAATAAGAGGATAAGCATGATCATTTTTTAGCATTTTATATTTCAGAAAACAGTAACATTTAAAATAATTGATCTGGTGAAATGCTCCAATAGTAGAACATAAATCAGATGTTATCCATTCTAGCAACATTCCGCGGTGGAGTACGGATGCTCTAATGGTAACCATAGAGACGATCAGTTGCCACAGTAGCACAGAGCAGTATAGGTCTCTGGTAACCTGGGAGGATCTGTGTTCCCTGGCATCCACGGTGAATCAACTACAGCATCAAATACCATGTTATTGAAAATAAAGATCTGTTTATTCACTGCAAAATCAACCTAGATGGTATTATTCATTAAACCGCATTGCACTATAAGACAGTACGGGCTGTAGCATTTTGTGTACTGTACTGTGCTGTACTGTACCGCCAGACACTGAGCTGCCAGTGCAGTAACTGTCCTGCTCCACAAGGAGACTGGCCCAGGCCACTGAGCTTGTGTCTTGTGACAGAGGAATTTTGCTGCCCTTACTGGCCTTGCATCAAGGAAACTGGCTCAAGACGGCGGGTGCCTCCGATCTTGGAATCGCTGACTGTACAGTCCATGCCCAAAATACAGTAATTACATAGTAAATGCCTGCCTTACCCTCAGCAGAATGGGCCTAGTCACCTAACTAGCCTGCTAGTTTGATAAATATGTCATTCTGAACATAATTGTTCAAAATATTTCAAGCGAAAGAGCTGCTTACAAACAATGTGACAATGATACTTTTAACCGTACTAATTAGACTTACCAATAATCTAGTTAATGACACCTAACAAAACCAGATGAATATAAAAGAAAATTAACTGAGATAGCATTAGCATACTGACTAAAATACGAATGATCTGAACAGATTAATTATATCCAGCTATGGAACTCAGAATAGCTGGCACGTTATGATTGGATAAGTATGTTAATGAATTCTTGTCAAACTTTTCAGCTGTTTATCTCAATAGATTGTTGTGCTTTCCTTCTGCAGCATAAACATAATTTTAAATAGAATGTTGTGATTATACTCAGGCAGAAGGGTGTAACATAGCCTAATGATCTCATAATTGAAATTGAGTTTTGATTACAACTCCATATAATTCATTTGAAAATGCGGAGGCCGTTTCCGAAAAGCAATTTGGCTTCAGTGAAGACAGAAGTTACTTCATGGTTTTACCGTCAATCCTTACCCGAGCAACGGTTAAAACATGCTAAGACTATCAAGGGGGACAGGTGCTCAAGCTATGCTGAGGGCTATTGTTACCGTTCATCAGAAAAGGGACAGAACGAACCTCGTGACTTCACTATGATTGTATACGCGAATTTACCTAAGTGTATAGCCCTATTTACCACAGCTCGTAGTATTGAACATCAACCCCGCTTAGCTGAGAATAAATCGGGTCAGTGTTTATCAGTGCGACTGCTGTTATTACCGAGCTTAAAATATTGCAGTGATCAGATTAAGGAAAAAAATTGATTAGGGTTTTTGCTAATCATTATTCCAATTGATTAGCAATTGTTTAGCACATCTGAAAAACGATTAGCAAAAATGAGAAAACAGTATGTCAGATTTTAAATGAAAAAAGGGCTTTTTTATTCTTTATTAATGACAAATTGCAATTACAAGAGAAATACAACTCCATTCTGAAAGCAAAACAAATTATTCCAAAAGGCATCAATTTTACCCTGAACAATCATAATTTAATACAGCACACTTCCGTTTCCCAATGAAATTTCTGTAAACTACTTGTAACCGGCAGTACAGCTGTCTTATCTATACTTCACTGTAGCATAATGTTGTTTAACGCCTGATCAGAGATGTGAAAGGATCCATTCCCATTAAAATCCTGTCACACAAGGCACTCTCCAACTCAATCACATTTTGACATCACAACATCATGTATTTGAATGATTAGAGACCATTGTGCATGTTTCGAGAGAGGCTGGCGAACTTGCGATTCCCGCAACCACATAGCAATGGGACAAGTGTTACTGACTTTGATAGGCCTACTGTGATGTTTGGATGGCTGGAGGAACATTCGGATGTGTGAAAACGTAAAGCGTATATCCAGTCAAGGCGATTCAGAGTTAAAGCCGAGAGGGGAGGTCTGATCCGGAATTATTTTTATTAGGGCTAAAACCAAATCACATCGATTTGGTATAACAATGATTACAAAGATTCCCTTTAACTAGCTTTAGCAAGATGGGAAGATTGATAGCTTTATAATCTGAAGAGTTACGTAATACGCGATAGCATGCATAACAAAATAATGCCACTAAAACTAGCCATGAAATAACACGTCTCAGGCCCGAACTGTCTCGTTGCTCATTAGGTAAAATAAGCACGTCATCAATGTTGAAAGAAATCGTCTGCGTGCGATGGCATTGAAAGTGGCAAATCAGAGCTACAAAACTTCTCCAATAGGCATCATAGCTACCATAGGTTCACCAGCCAGCTATCTGTACCTAAAACATTGCTTTTGAACTCGCCAGCAAACTAGCTAACATCCCAAAAATGCGGAAGTTCAGTTGGGTCGCACGAAACTGCCGCGAAACCTCAGATAAGTTGATGCCTATGACAGCTGGCGAAGTTAGTAGAGTTGGGGCAAGAAACAAATCATATCGCCTTGATAAGATGATCATTTACAAAGATTTACGTTTGTTAACGTTAGTTGCCTTACGAGCCAACAAGGTGGCTATATCCAAAGAGCAACGTAATTTCATACGCGATGGCTCCGAATGGCTCGCATAGCAGAGTCCAGCCATCACGACCAAAAATTATAAAGAGTATGACTGTACCAGACCAGAAAGCCTCCCAAATCCCAAGAGCACGCATGCGCTCCCCAGAAGCTGATTGGTTGGTATGCAAACGAGGAACATAATTTTCCAGCCATTCAAAGTCGTGAAAACTTCTCCTATTGCTATGTGGCTCAGGAATTCGGAAGTTCGCAGGCCAGTGAGTCGGAAACCATGAAATCTCATTAAGATTTTTTGAATCACATTTTTTTTCGAAGGGATTGTTAGGATGATTAGCATTTCTTCAAAACTGCTGAAATTTGATTTGCAGTTTGCGATGCGAATCCGCCTAATCTGATCACTGTATTGATTATTGAGCCTCCATCCCTTTTCATGTGTTTTTTCGGGAATGGCCACTGAATTTTCAAACGAATTAGCCTACACGGAGTTGTTTATCAAAACTGAATTTTAATTATAAAATCATTTGGCTATATTTCACCCTTGTTCAAGGGTAGAGTACAGGCCTACCAAAGAAAACGGCCAAGCTGTAAAAAAAAAAAAAAAAAAAAGGAAGTTTTATGTTCTTTCTCAGAAATACAGATTTAATACAATATACAAATACAATTCAGCATAACAGAAAAGTGTGACCCCAGATTGACACAGTTTACGAGTCTGCGCTTTGCCCGGGAAACAGGAAATCTTGCTTGACATACAGACTGGCATGCCATTTTTGCTATGCTGAATTGTTATAACGTTAATATTCTGATCCTAAGACAAGTACGCAATGGTATAAGGATCTGTATTTCTGAGAAAAAAACTTAAAACATCCTTACCGTGTTTCTCTTCCTTGGGCATTTTTTCCTGCCAAAACTTCCGCAGGAGAGTGTGCATGCGCAGTTGGTTGGTCACGACATCATAACAAAGGGAGACACAGGTTGAAAACAACCATGAAAAGGAGCGACTGATGGGTGTAGATGCTAATACTACACAACATGAGCCGAGCCTTCTTTGCGAGAGCTGGCTCGTCAATCCCTACATTCAGGGTTACCGTGGCTGGTTAAAAAAGAGCCTGCTTTCTGACAATGAAACCCCTGACTGTAGGCTCAACCTCGCTAATGATTTTGCGTAACCTATATGGACACCAGGATCAGACAATCGTATTTGCAGTGCCCATTCCATTTCAGTTCAACAAGTTCAAACAACAAACTACAGAGTCCGGTCGCCCGCGACTGCATGGGTGTAGCCCCCAAGTGTCCGCTTGTGATATCTTGAAGACTCTGACCCCTAGAGTGTTCACAAGCCATACAGAGAAACCGGCATATTTACAGATTAAAGGAGAATGAAAATTTGACATCTCAAATTTTCATTCCGAACAATACGAGTGGTTCCCCTTCGGAAGCAAAGGTTGGTACAGCCGATATTTTGTTGTTCCGAAGAATGGAGGGGGACTTTGTCCTATTCTAGACTTGCAAGTGATAAACAAATGTCTATGAACTTACAAGTCCAAAATGCTAACATTCAGCCAGTTTCTGAACACTATCGGGCTGAGGGATTGGTTTGATGTGGGTGGTGGTGGGGAGCTCTGTGCGACAGAGCAGCAGTGAGGGGAGTCTGGATGTCGGCGCAATGCAAGCATCATATCAACCACCTGGAACTGCTAGCGATCTTCTTAGCTCTGAGGTGTTTTGGCAGGGCAGAAGTGGACCTCTTTACCGCCTCAGTGGTTGGCAAAAACATGGTATGCGGAGATAATCAGTCTTCTGGCAGCTACTACCTGGCAGCTCCCTGTCCGCAGGGATCTTCTCTCTCGAGTGGGAGGAGGAGTGATTCATCCTTGTCCAGAACTACGGTGGCTGCATCCCTACCTGTTGAGAGGTCCAAATGAATAGCTGAGGGTCTGCCCCCAAGTGTGGTGGCTACAATCCAAGCTGTGAGGGCTTCATCTACTGGAGGCCTCTACACCCATAAATGGTGGGTGTTTGAGCAGTGGTGTCAGGACCGAGGTGTAGTCCCATTTCAGTGCTCTATTGCGGATCTGTTGACATTCCTTCAGGAGCTGCTGGACAAGGGTCAATCCTTTTCCACTATTAAGGTCCACTTGGCAGCGATAACTGCCTGTCATGTGGGCTTTGATCAAGTGATGCCAGGGGCTCATTCCCTTGCTGTGCGTTTCTTGAAGGGAGTCTGCAGGCTGAGGCCTACAGTAAGTCCATCATCCCTACATGGGATTTGGTACACATGAAATTTTCATTAACTATGTGTGATTGTACAATGGGCCACTTGGCCAAAGGACTGAAATAAAGTATTGGAAATTGAATTGGCATTAGTGTTAGAGGCCTTTTCTGGTCCTCCATTTGAACCCTTTGAGTCAATAGATGTGAAATTTCTTTCATACAAGACTGCACTGCTTCTTGCCTTGACCTCTGCAAAGCTGGTGGGTGATATCCATCTGTGCACCCATCCTGTACCCAGTTCAGTTCAGATGGCTCTAAGGTTACTCTACACCCAAAAGCAGCATATTCACCCAAGATTATCCCTACAGCCTATTGTTCTATGGCTTTTGAGCTATTGAGCTTTTGCCCTCCTCCTTTTGCATCTGAGGAGCAGAGGAAGTTGCATTCTTTGTGTCCTGTACGTGTGCTACACACCTACATAGACCGCACTGAGAATGTGCATCTATGTGATCAATTGTTTGCCTGTTTTGCTAATCCAGCCAGCAGCAAAGCTGTCTAAACACTGGCTTTCTCACTAGATTGTGGAGGCTATCTCCCTGGCTTACGACAACAGAGGCCTTTCAGTGCCTCAGAGTGTAGGAGCACATTCAACTAGGGGCATGGCAACATCATGGGCTTTATTTAAAGGGGTGTCAATGAAAGACATCTGTGCTGCAGCCAGCTGGTCATCACCGCACACTTTTGTTCTGCTTTACCGCTTGGACATAACGGCCTTTTCTGTGGCTCATTCTGTCCTCTCTGCTGGGTCTATGGAGGTTTGAAAACGGTTTAGCAGTTGCTCCATGAGGCGTGTATATATGTCCCATATTATGTGTTGTACGGAGTGAATCGACTGAAAGGGAAGGAAATATAATGACTGCAACTTCTGTTCCCTGAAGTAGGGGAACGAAGTACAACATCTAGTTGCCATGCCACGCAGCTGGGCTCGGTGAAGAGTGCTACCAAAATGAGGAATGACTGTGATGACTGATGTATATATGCTCAGGTGGGGCCTCTCATACGTCATCACAGATAATTTGCCTTTGAGCGTGAATAGAGGTGTCTTCCGTCTGGCCACACAAGGGCGTGATATCCCATACTATATGCGCTGTACCTCGGCCCTCTCCTTCAGGGAACAGAAGTTACAGTCACAACATTTTGTTTATTCTAGCATCTATTCGGGATCCTTAAGATTCCAAAAGTGCGGAAGTACCAGTCAGTAGTTTGATCAGCCTCCCAAGAGCCAGAAATTGTCTCCCAGATGATGCAATAATTTCTGATGAATAAACAAAAAAATGATCCGTTAATTTGCATACACTAACCACAATGTAACTATACAAAGCCAGTTAAAAATTGGCAAAGTATCCCTATATGCATAAAATGCAACACCCAATCGTAAAATAATGAATATTAATTCCAATCACTTACGTTGTTTTTTGGGAAAAAGACCCAAACAGATATGTCTGCTTTTCTCTTTTCAAGGCCACATTGGAACATTTGGGTACATTTTAGCAAAGGGTGATTTTGAACCTTGTTTGCATGACCATTCAGAAGCGTGCAGCTTCTCGCGTTGACTGGTGCTCTCAACAAATAAAGGACCAGCGGCAAGCAATTGAGATCGTTCCCTATCAGCTGACCAGGAACTGTGCTAAATGCATCTGTCTACAGTATTAATGCTAGCCAATTTTTTGCGTTTATTATGTAAGCCTACATGCGCTTCAAGACTAGCGGTGCACCAAATGACCAGGGAGTGAGTTTTTTTTGTCAAACTGTGTTTTCAAAGATGGAGTCTGGATTTTTTTCCAAGTGAAAAACATGCATTGTTCTAAAGAATTTCTTTTATATGGCACAATTTTGTGATGACAAAAACATTATCTCTCTTTTTATAAAAAGTACAATAGCATTTCAGTTGCTTGACTGGATTTATCAGCTAGATTTTATAAACAAAACGGTAATCAATCCTTCATTGTTTCACCCTGCTATGTTTGATTAGAAGGCACTGATTGTACCAGTTTATTCTTTTAATTGGACCATTTTCCAAGCCTGCATTCTTTCACTCCGAAGACACTGTGATTTTTTGCTCATGTCGTCATTCAATCTGCTCATGGCTGCTCAGCGCTTCTCAGCACCAATTAGCCAGCAGCTAACGGAGAAGCTGATTATGAAACCAACTTTCTGACAGCGTAGCATATATGTGTGCTTATGTCATTGCAGCACAGAGCCGTGCCCTCTCACAAAAAGCATAGCATTACAATCTTTCCAGCCTGGGCTGCAGCCCCCGCTCCCACACTTCCCTCCCCCACAGTACCACCTCCCCCCATGAGTGAAATGAATTTCTACGCTTCGAGCAGTCTCTTCTATCCGCATTGGCCAATGGGAGCCTGGCAGAGCCTGCCGACCAATCCCATTGCTGTTGCTAGGGCTATAATAAGCATCCCATTATTAATGCTGCTGCTCGCTGCATTGCTCAGACACCTATCACATCCTGCAGAAGATAAAGAACTCTGGTGGGCAGCTGCATTAAAATTCTACAGGAACCTGCTTCGTAGCGCATTGCTGCACTATGGCAATAGCAAAGAACTGTGCCAGGAAGAGCCTCACGCTTCAGCGTTCCCAATGACCCAAATTCACAATCAGACCGAATTAAGACACAATGATATTATTAGTGGGTGGAGTATTTCATATCACATTGCTGGATTAATCATAGTATCTGGCAAATCCTCACACAGCAATTTGCGACATATGTAGAAACAAGAGTCCACGACATTGCCACTCAGAGATCACATGAATAAATTTACGAGGTCATTTGACAAATCCCCATTTTCCAGCTTTCATGGTTATGTCCCATTTTGTAACAAATGTGCATTTCCTGTGCTCCCATAATTTATGCATATTTTGTCCATATCAGAGTCATTATTATATTATTTACTGATCGAGGGGAGATCATTGCAGTCAGGCAGGCCTTGCCTCCCTACAGCTTATCTGCACAAAAGAATTGTGAAATACAAAATATTTCCACATAAATTTAAAGTGTGCCGTGAGGATCCATTTCAGGATGTTATTGCTGCTGATGAAAGAGTCTGTCCATCTCTGACTGTCCGAGTTGTCTTTCTAACCCAGATGCAGTGTTTGAGTTCCCCTCTTGCACATACAAATCCCAACAATAAAATGGCTCATATCCAGTTATGAGTAAAGCTGAGGGTGGAAGGAGATGAGAGAAAATAGAGAATAATAACTATAAACACTGTTGATCGGCGCATATGTACATTTTCACAGTCACCAATGCACTCACCCATAAAGTCCATTTTAGGTAACTTCTTCGGTAGGGAAGTGGAACTCAATTCACATCACTATGAGATAAGCCTATTTATTATCCACAACAACCACTGTTATAGATGAGAGTGTTCAATAAAATATGTATACAAAACACACATTAGCACACAGAAAAGGCCTCAGACACTCAAATACATCTAGACGCTAATGAGAGTCCACCTGCACAAACTGCAATTGCAAGCACACATACGCGCACACGCACACGCACACGCACACACACACACACACGCGCACACGCGCACACACACAGCATGATATCAGTCCATGGCTCTTCTTAAAACTAGATAGCTCAAGAGAGGTTTAAGCTTTAGCTTGCCATCAGACAGCCCTATCATTCGGAACAAACATTTCATTTTCTCAAGTGTCGACTTGAAGGATGCTATGCATATTCCTTGTCTGTTGTGTGCTTATAAAAGTTCTCAGTCAAATGATTGTGTGCCAGATAAAAATTACCATAAAACAAACTAAACTGCGTTTAAAGGGATCCTTGTTTTACATGGAGAGTAACTGCCTAAAATACAATTGAATGCTTTTCAAGAAGAGTGAAATGTATTACACCACTCCTGTTCAGAGATATTTTTGTGTTTTCCCTGTTCTCATGTCCAAACCATTTTCCTGTTATGATTGTTGATACCATTGTTAGGCGGTTTATTGTTTTTCTCCCAAAATGAATACATTTTCCTTCCAAGACAGGAACAAAAAATCCAAAAATGTTTATTGTGAGAAATGGCTTGGTTTCACCCAGTAAAAACAAAATAGTTATTATGCTTGAGTTGTCGCAACACTATCAAGGGATTCCAGTCTCCAAGTACAGTTGATTGAATAAGTATGTAGCTAGCTAGCTACTTAACTACACAATGAGTATGGAAAGGTAACATCTGCAGGCTATGCAAGCATGGATGTTAACGAAGCTGTATCACGATTACTGCACGTACTCAAAATTGTTAACCTAACAAAGGGAATCTGCTCGACTGTAAGTCAAAATTTTATTCCATCCTCGCCAATCTTTGTTTTGTATTGTATTTATATATTTTAGTTACTCAGGCATCATGTTTTTTATATTAAAGAGTTTTCTATGGAAATTTGATGATTCAGTGGTATTTTCACACTTTAGCTGAAGGATATGAAGAACATAAGCTGGTTCGCCAATAAACATCATAGAGAAAGAAGAGTACCTCCTGGGTTGTTATTATTTCACAGTTAATGGGTTCGTAGGCCCTCCAAATACTGAAATGTATGTGCCCAAGAACTACAAAAGTGAGTTCTTCATTGTACGTCCCCTTTAAAGGTGCAGTACATAACTTTTATCAATATAACTTTTTTCTCATATTTGCTGAAGTTGTCACTCTCTTCTGACAGTTGTACATGAGACCGGTAATCTGTAAAAAGATAAATAAATAAAAATCACGTAGATTTGGCTCCTCCAAGTGCTTTTAACGGCATTGGAAAGAATCTATTGTGCCAGAGCAAAATGAATCAATCACGGCAAGAAGGAGTTTCTAATGCAGTGTCAACACACTGTTTGGGCCACCCTCCTCAGCGCATACTGTCTTCCTTAGTCTACAGTCCAGACCAATATCGTCTATGCCCAGTTCCTGAAAGAGCTAAAAGCTACAGTTGGCAACTTTTTTTGTGTTTTATTTGGCGAAATGTCATAATAACCATTCAGCTTTCAGTAACTGAAGTGGTCTGGAGTAAATTTGGACCTCTGTATGGTGGACCCACACAGTGAAAATCCAGAAACTCGAAATCTCTCCTTCTACACTTCCGGTTCTTCCATTGTCAACCACTGCGTAACTGTTGTTGCTAACAGTACTATCAGATTAAAAACAAAGACACCAGCAGGGAAGCAGTTGGCCACTAAGGAGGTGGAATTTGGTTGTAACAATTGCAGGCCACATAAATCGGGCATAAGTGTTTGGAAGATCTGCTGGCATTGTATTGGTAGGTACATTTGTGCATGACCCCTCTTTAAGGCTTTATAACTCAGGATTTGAGCATAACAGAGTCTGGAAAAATTATTTAAATGAAGCAGGACACTAGTATCATTCAGAAATAAAACTTATTTCCATACATTTATTTATTTAACGTCTGAAACATTTTGAAAAAAATGCACCATTTTAAGTTACAATAGTCCTACAGTGCTGAAAAAATCGTAAAATGAAAGATATTATTCAGATGAAGTTTTGCCTCTTATTTTTTTAAAAGTTATTAGGATTATTGCCATCCTTACAGTATCGCATTTATCATGCATAAACATGGCCTATAAGCAATCGCTTTGTTACTATCATTTCTTGGTAATCATAGGCTACATATTGGTCCTGATTATTAGGCCTACACAAAAAATTGTTTGATTGTTAATCACCAGAGAGTTGAGTGAATGTAATCAAGCGCTGAAAAATGAGGATCCTGCAAGCCTGTATTTTTTTTTGCCTGACTGTATTTGAAATAACGCAATAGTAACTATATGCAAAAATGGATTCAGCGAATCATTAAATTGATTTAACAGATGTTATGATTTTGAGTCAACCTGAAGTGTGCATATTTTTTTGCAACTTAAATGTGCATACCAACACCACACGTCACTGGATTTTTATTAGATTTAGTCGGCAAAATGAATCCCTTTCGGACACTTTCACTGGCAAGAAAAAATCTTAGCGTAAACTCTGCATCAAACTCTCCATCTTGATATTCAATGCTGATAGGGTGTTTTCTGCTTATGGGGTGAGAGTAGCCAGTATGGAAGAATTCTATATAAACTGTTGTGAGAATGTATACAAAGATATGTCTGAAATGTAGTTTCCATAGTAACTGCTGAGCAGCAAAGGGCAAAAGGCCCTTTTCTTTTCTGAATGAGCAGTTGTTCTTGTCTCCATTATTTCTGGGATCTGGAAAAAAGGAAAATGTCAAAGATTGTTGAAGGGGCTCAGCAGCTGGGTTGCACCTGAGTTGAGACATAAGTATGGTCGCTGAAAGCTCGGACCCCTCCTGACAGGGCATCAGTAACTGGAGAACAAGGGTGTTGGACAGGGTTCAAATTACACATTGGCTTTCGGGGGAGCCCCATCTTCCAGTGCGCACCACTACTAAAACACATCACATGCATAAATGCAAATGTGTGGCAGTGCGCCAATAGCACAGTTACTGTGAAGAACATTGTACAAATACCACTATTAACAGTTAATACCGCCAGTAATATTTCATAGAGGCACAAGCGAACATCGAATTTCTGGGAGGAAAACGAGAGGGAAATTGGTAATTAGCTTGGAGAGAATTCTGTATTCAACCTCCACTAATATCCAATGAAATCAGTTAATCAATTTATTGCCCACTTTCTCCTCTACCCTGAGAATTGGGCCACTTAAAAATCTGAAACCTTCATTTTTGTGCAATTATCTCACCAGTGCATTATTTGACATGAAGGCAGGACATGGTAGTTACTCGTCGCGTGCTACCCGTGCATGGTAGCACACGACGAGACAGACGAAAGTTGCAATATTTAACAATATTTTAATATTTAAATATATTTGAATCAATGCCACCATGTCCCCTAAATTGCCCAGCTAAACACTGTCTGCATAAACCCCATAAAATGATCCATTTACTGCACACAAGCCATATTTTTGCCATATATTCTATATATAAAAAATAGGACCAAGGGTCCAGTAGCTTACTGGCAAGCAATCTTATAGTGATGATACAAGTTACAAATGAAAATTTTACGTGAACTTTGACCTTCGAATCATTAAAGGTCAATGTCAAGGTCACTAAATAAAAGATCACAAACACTCGGATTGGGCATTCCAAATTCGGGTGGGATTGGAGATGCCAAATTTATATATATAAAAAAAGTTCACATACATTTATAAGACCTCCTGTAATATAATCCTAAGCTCTGAAGCAGTTTTAGTGATACAAGTCATCGAAAATTCAATATGTCAATTGTGAACTTTAAAGGTCACAGAAGGTCAAGTTGAGGTCAGCAAATGGACTTCATATATGACTTTCTAAATGTCTCTATACAAACCTTGGCTCAATCTGTGACCATTTTGGTGATATAAGTCATTGTAATTTCACTGTTGAGTTTGACCCTCAAAGATCACTGGCAGTCAAGTCGAATGGCACCAAATGAAAGAATTTTTGCAATGAACTATAATGCAAGCTGTGGGGAAATGGATATGGATTGATTCTTGCAACTGAACAAATTAACACTTAGTACGTAATTAGGAAACCTAAATGGGAATGGGTTTGGAGATGTAATGCGTTTTAAGTTCAGGTGATAGCAGTGCCATAAGCTCTCCGATGGCAACTCTGAAGTGGAAGAGGTTAAAAGCATTGTGCAGCCGCCATTAGATTAGGAAGATTCCATATGGCCTTCATAATATGTTGAATAAAAAATTGAATAAAACAGCATGACACTGAATATAAAGTGCGAAAACATGCCAACACAAAACTGAGACCAGTGATATAACACAGTTACTGACAATTTTACTTTTAGGCTAGTCTGACCTTCATTAGATGAAAGCTTACAACCTTTGGCGCCCGTCTTCAAAGCCTGGAATTAAGCGTTGACCTCAATATGACATTCAGTGCTCTCGTGTTTTGCTTTCGCTACGGGTAACACAAATGGCTGTAATGTTGTTCACAATTTTGTTCATCGCAAAAGGTGCATTTATAGCCATAGCCCAGTTTGGTACTTATGTGGTTTGCAATGAAGGTGTTTATACCTTAGTTGGTAGGACTGCACATTAGGGGGTGTGTCAGTGAAAACAGCTGGCAGTGTGCAAGCTTCGTGTCAAAAGACTGGTTTGAGTTTTGACTCCCCCAGACTACCTTTTACAGCAAATGTTCTAACTGTATGGAAGTTTCTTGGGAACAAACCCTCGGCAGCAGAGCTGTTACACATATTGCTCATATCATTTTCTTTCCTCTCTTAATTTTCACTTTCATCATGTACCCAAAAAAATAATGCCCAAAAAAAGATGCTTGGGTCTAATGGGAAGGGGAGGGTGAAGGGGTATTTTTACACTTGTGAATATTGCTTTGTGTGGGGGGGAAATAAAAATAATTAAGTCTTTCCCTTGATAATACTGTACCATGAGCACAGTTTTGTATATGGTTGAAATGGCCCACATCTTTTCATACAAAATGCTTTAGTTGCCATCTCCTCCCAACCGGCCTTCACATCATTAGTCCCAAGAGGCTGGTTTGATGTGTCCTAAATTCCTGCATGGCAAGTTATCACCTCACATGATGAAATTGCCACTGAGCTGTAGAGTTAATCCACTGGTTTTAAAGAGAATGAAGTGGCTGATCTACTGGGGGGGCCTAGTCTTGTTTGGCGCTAAGTGTCCTGGGTAAAAATGATTGGTTGATACTCCATCTCTGGTGACGGGCTGCACTGGTTATATAGGCAGCTGAGCAGAGAAAACTCTTTCAAACATATGCTGGTAAATAATGCTAAAATTGGAAAGGGAGTATTTGCTGTTCCCTAAACTTGCTGATCACTGGGTCAAATCTCTACATTTCCGGTGCAGGTTAATGGCAAAAAAAAGACTGCTTTGCTGGATTGCAGCTCCAGGATGTCTCTGGGAGGCGGAAATCTCGCGTTCAAGAAGTGGTCACACAAGACTAAAAATTTGGTCTGAATGAAACTAAATCCCCACCACACCAACATTTATTAATCTTGAACCAACCCTTTTGATGACAACTTCAACGTTATGCTATTGACTTGTGTCATAAAATTACTGAAATTGAGTTATACAGTTTTGAACTGATACTATTCGCAGATGCTTTTTCCAACTGGTTGTCAATTTAGGGCCCTCAGTCTATGCCATATACAGTATTATGTCCCCCATGATTTACAGTGATTTCATATCCCTTTTATGTTTTAACGAACATGCACTAACAGTGACCGAGTGTTTTCAGTTTGAAGGCATTAGCAACCCTAGATATATAAAAAAAAACTGAAAATGCCTCAACATTGTGCTGCCTATGATTGTAAAAACTGGGGAACGGTTGAGTCCAGACTACAATGAATCATATTAAGGCGGCTATATAGCGTGATGATGCAGCGTTCGGTGCAAGTGAGGCTAGCCCTTGCCCTGCCCCTAGCTAGGCACTGGCGAATCCCCATAGTGGCGCTGCGAAATTGCTCTGATGCTGCATGGTCGATCAATAAATTGACCTAAGTTAGTGTTGCGCCGGTCAGAGTACACCCCACAAACGTCCCTTTATGACAAGAATTAGTCCTTTGGGTTCTCAATCATTTTCCCTCATTGACGCATTTGGTTTCTGCGCCTTGAGTAGACCCTGCGTGTCACTGTGGGTGGATATTTATTAATCTGACTTTCAACGTAAACTCACAGAGACACTGCTCGATCCATTCACTTCAGGCATACTTTTTCACTCTACGTCTGTAACATTTCCCCAACTCTTCGGATCGTAAAAAAATCAAAAGCACATACCTTCCTAGCTAAGACAGGTAGACTCAGGTAGACAAAAAATTCCTCCGAAGCCATGCGGTTCAAACACTTGTCGCCATTTTTTCTAATCCCGACATGCAACGGTACACCAGGGATTTCCCATTAGAAGACATGGCGACAAGTGTTTGAACCGCGTCGCTTCGGAGGAATTTTTTGCTCATATCTCCGCACGGAAGGCATCTACAGGCGTGTACTCGCGGCTGAGTCTAGCTGTCTTAGCTAGGAAGGTATGTGCGTTTGATTTGTTACGAAAAAGCGAAAAAGTATGCCTCAAGTGAATGGATCGAGCAGCGTCTCTGTGGGTGTACGTTGAAAGTCAGATTTATAAATATCCACCCACAGTGAAATGCAGGGTCGAGCCTTGAGGGCAAAACACTGTTTCATTATTGCTGGTAATATTTAACATTCCACAGAGCAGTCTCACAATTCTGTCATTTTCTATTTGTTTCAACCCCCAGATATATACATTACTTCTCTAAAGAAGAACAATATGTTAAGGAACATCACGTTATAGGCACTTGTATGCATGTGCAGCACCTGCCACAGTAAGCCTATTTCAAAACAGTTAGCCAAGTCCCTAACGTTACCCTGGCTCCACTTTAGCAATTTTCACATTTTATATAGCTAGCTGTCTTGTGGAGAGTCTTTCCCGTTAAACTGATGCCAGGATTAATGCATACTAAAGTACATATACGGTAAAACTAGCATATTACGGATTCAATTGGACCAGCTAATTTTGTCCGTTATGAGCTAATTCCGCTATATGCATTAAACATACAAAATCCGTTATACTCACAAAACAGATTATATCCTCTATATGCGTGTAACAGATTATATCCGCTATACACATGTACGAATTTGTATGTAGCCTATGCTTTGCGTATCAAAGATCGGAACAACTTCATTCTCAAGTGCACGTACCGGTACCTACTTGTTGTCTTCATTTAGTCCGTCTTTGCCCTGACACAATGGATAACAGGATGATATGATAGGCTACTGCGTGTTGCTCCAACTGGGATCAATGGAGACGACTAAAAACCTAAGTATGTAAATGAAACTGCGCCAGTTTCAGTTTCCGCAAATGCTCTGTTATAAACTGACACCGTTTTGCCAGTAATTTTAACCGTAATTTATAAGTTTACAACAGAGTTCCGGCCATGTTAAGTGTAACCCACAGTTAAATGCGCTCAGGACTAGACCCTGCGTGTCTCTGTGGGTGGATATTTATCAATCTGACTTTCAACCTACACCCACAGAGACACTGCTTGATCCATTCACTTCAGGCATACTTTTAAGCTCTACGTCTGTAACATTTTCCCAACTCTTTGGATCGAAACAAATCAAACGCACATACCTTCCTAGCTAAGACAGCTAGACTCAGCCGCGAGTACACGCCGGTAGATGCCTTCCGTGCGGAGATATGAGCAGAAACTTCCACAGAAGCGATGCGGTTCAAACGGTTTCCAACACTAACAGCCATTTTCTAATCCCGACATGCAACAGTACGCCAGGGAATTCCCAAAATGACGGCATATATTTTGGGAATTCCCTGGCATACCGTTGCATGTTGGGATTAGAAGATGGCGACAAGTGTTTGAACCACGTCGCTTTGGAGGACGTTTTTGCTCATATCTCCGCACAGAAGGCATCTACCGGCCTGTACTTGCGGCTGAGTCTAGCTGTCTTAGCTAGGAAGGTATGTGCGTTTGATTTGTTTCGATCCAAAGAGTTGGGGAAATGTTACAGACGTAGAGCACAAAAGTATGCCTGAAGTGAATGGATCAAGCAGTGTCTCTGTGGGTGTACGTTGAAAGTCAGATTGATAAATATCCACCCACAGTGACACGCAGGGTCTACTCAGGACTCCACTTACAGTTAAAATAACAAGGGGAATGCGTTAGTTTAACTGTTAAATTATGTCAGTTTATAACCGTGTCAGAAAGCTGAACTTCATTTCGTTGCTCTGTTGCAAATGCGTATGTGCATGGTGAAAACCAGCTTGTCCGGTATACACAAGTGCTTTTTAATGAAAATGCATTGTGATGGGACTGTCCGATTTGAGCAAAAATCCGTTATATAAAGTATATTCGATGTTTATTTAATATCGTGCACAAATATGCATTAAATATAACGCGAATATAAATAAATGTTCAACACATGATACATGCGGAATAAAAGTTACTTTGAAACTTGTCTGGAGTATATTTGTTCTTTTTTTTTTAACTAAACCGTGCTCTTGGAACACCCAGCATACTTATACTTGTTTTATTAGTACTTTTATAAAATGCAGTTTCAGTTGCTGCCATTTCCTTTCATTATGTACGGAATAAAAACTCAAAGGAAAAATCTAGAATCTACTTAGACCTAGCGTTTAGCAGTCCTCAAATAAAGAACAATAAAACATCTCGATACTATGGCTGTGTAACTTCAACTAAAAAAAAATAAAAAAAAAAAAAAAAAAAAAAAAAGGCAGTGTATATTTTGCCGTGAACCGTTTTCACATTTCTACTACTATTTGGCCGCGGCCTCCGGTACACCTGTGCAGTTGTATTATTTTTGGACTTGCTCATAGAAATCAATGGATAATAGTGAATAGTTATAACTTCGCTATTTAGGCACCTAGCTCGCATATACATACATTAAATATAGCTAGCTAAGTTGGCATAAAGGCTCTCTTGCTAGCAAGCTAACATTATATTTAATGTATTTAAATTTGGTCAATTTAAAATGCATAGATGTAGCGGCTATAGCCATTATTATACAAACTAATTTGGCTGCAGTTGCACCGCAAGCATTTGGCTCGCTAGCTGGCAATAAAATGCGCCGAATAAAAAGGTTGCCAGCTAAAGCTGCTTTCACACCGGACGCGAAACACGACAGATTACATTCAAAGTCAATGTAAAGAAGTATTCGCCTAGCCTAGTCCCGGCATCTAAGCCAATTGCACACTACAGAAAGATGAGTCCTGGAAAAATTGGTATTACATGGCACTCTATCCAGCAATATATAGTTTAAAAATATGTTCTTATAATTTATTACAGAATCCACTAAGCCATTATCTAATTAAAATATAAAGGCCAGGGTATGTTCAGATAACTACCCATAAACAGGCCGAACGCATAAGGTGTAGATCTATTTCCACGTTGTCCGCTTTCTTTGTTTACGTTTTTCGACCTCCCCAATATGGCTGCCATCCCAGCAACGGCTCACGTATCAACTTGCCTTTGGCAAATAGACGATGCGTCAACTAGTTTTTTTTATATATCTATGTTAGCAACTAACCAGAAATGAGCATTATTAACCCGCCTATGGTAGGTCAACTTTGGAATGCCAACTGGCTGTGGCACCCTATCTGTTGGGTCTCACCCTCAGAAGTCAGGTATATTGTCATCACTTGCAACTGAAAGTGGAATGGCCACAAATTTATCTGTGCTTGATTTAATATGTTCGCTCTGCAGCTGAGTAAGCAAGTTAGCTTGCTAGAGCTGCGTCCCTCATTCCTGCTAGTAGCAGTTTCTGTGTGCATGGATAAGACACAGCTATAGGCCTCAGAGTCACTCATGTTTTTTGTGACCTTAACAAATCCAAACTTTTTATGGTCAGTTTTGTTTATACTTTAACATAAGTTTTCATTTAAATCTGGCAACCACTAAATATCATGTAGGCTACTTATCATTTTAGAATTGGTTATTTATTTTCCTGATGAAAGTCTTCTAAAATGTATCTTTTACATCAGATGTCGTGGGTGAACTTGTGCTTTTAAAATCAGTAGAGCATGACTGCTGCAGACACACAGCACCTCTTAAGCTGTGGTCAAGAATTATAGTCAACAAATTACAAGTGGAACTGCGTTTCATCAGGACAAACCTCAAGAGTGTGCTTGCTAAAATGTTGACGTTAAAGATGCAGTCTCTCTCTCTCTCTCTCTCTCTCTCTCACACACACAGTAGAGTGGCAGTCTGGCATAGTGTAGGTAGGTAGTCTGTCTGTTTGTCTGTCTGTGTCTCTCTCTCTTTTTTCTCTCTCTCTCACTCACACACACACACACACACAGTTATCATCTGACATTGTTTAAAAGACAAATTTCAGGGCGATAACTTTGAAATTTGTCTATATACTGGTTGTGGTGTTGAGGCTGCCCTCTAGCGCTCCGTGATGTCATAATGGCAGAACTTCATAATGCATTTTTAATGGAGATAAAAAGGGATGAAAAACAGGGATTACAAAAGAATGAAAAGGGGCTATGCAACCATTTGTACAAGGCCCAGAGACACGGTCAGGCCGGACGTTTCGGCATTTGAACCGCGTCTCTATCGCGAACACTCGGGCACTTGATACGGGACAAAAAAGTGTGTGGAAATGGAAAAATAAATAAATAAAAGGACTTAAGAAGAACAATGTGTTGCTTGCTGCAAGCACACAACAAGTCCAGAAGGGTTTGTGAGAACTCCACAATGTAAGCATTTCATAATACAAAAAGGTCAGATATTGAAGGTATAATATATAAAAAATACAGCAAAAGTGCATTTTTAATTGAAAAGTTTATTTGCATGGATGCAACTTTTGTTTTGAAAGGACAATGGCAACTTGCCTCGACTTATAAAGGCCTGCTATGAAAAATTAAAAATGAGACATGTTGGATATTCTTTAGATCAATGCACGATATCAGCAAGTATTGAGCATATGCAAGTGAGAAACTGTTACCAGTATCATTGAAATGTTCTTGAATGAATTCAGTGAGCCAGTATGCAGGAATTCACTCATGATTCTATTACAGTTTTGTTTCTGGAACACAAATATTATAAGGATTTTACGCTATCAACAGCCAGGCAATTTAAATTACATTTATCCTGCTCTTTTGGGGTTTTTACTGAAATGTATGTGGTGGAGACATTTTCCAGGCCAAGCACTGAACGGCCGTGGCTTGTCACCATAGTGCAAAAGAGAAACTTTGAGTGATGCACCAGCCATATGAAATTATTGCATATATCAGGGGTAGGGAACCTTCTCCAGAAAGAGCCACTGTGGGTGCAGGCTTTCATACCAACCAAGCTGTTACACACCTGATTCTACTAATCAAGGCCCTTAAAAAACATTCCAGAGGTTGATTAGTAGAATCAGGTGTGTAGCAGCATGGTTGGTATGAAAGCCTGCACCCACAGTGGCTCTTTCTGGAGAAGGTTCCCTACCCCTGGCTTATATGTTTCAGTCATCCCTTCAAAGATGCTGTCATTGGTATGCAAATAGAAAGGACTGGTCAGGGTTAAGGTCATAGCAGGGCCTGGAGCTGTACGGTAATCAGAACTTTTATAACTCAGTTGAAGAATTCAGTTACCACAAAAACAGCTTATGGCACTCTTGCAGTTAAGTTTACACATGTGAATCAAGTTGGGTCACTTGTTGAGAGGAACATGGAACAATATTAATAATGGAATTGTCTCTTCAACAGTGCGCTAATTGCTGAATAAACACGATACATGGGTGTAAATGATTAACTATATATCTATGCTCAAAGGTCTACATCATCTTTTCTCCACCATTAGATCACTGCAATGAAGTGAAACCCTGAGAACACCCTTTTTTTTTTTTTTTACTTCTTGGCCTCGCTCACTGTCTTGGTCACAGGGATGGTGACCTCGGCCGCCTGAATCGCTGGTTTGGGCAGGGGGACCTCCACAGTCAGGACACCCTCAGGGGAGAGGGAGGAAGTGACCTTCTCGGCATCAGTACCAGGGGGTAGCCTACAGGAGGGAGGGACAGTAATACAAGGGGTTTTGTGGGGTACTATTCTTAGAGTGGATGAGGTTAGATATTACTTATGTAATCCTCACACAGTAGAAATTAAAGGGTGTTCCAGCATTCACTGACTGATTTTTTTTTTTTTGTGTTACTTTGGTTAAAATGGCACTGGGCATGGCTATTAATATTGCCCATAATAAAAATACACACACAGTAGTCATTAGCAAGGCCCCACAATTCATAGAATTTACTTTCAAAGAGTATCTGCTAACTTTAAAAGCAATGTAATGGACTGCAGCTGGATGCCAAATGTGCGGTCACCGGACTGGATATTTGCCCAGTGCTTGTCCTACCCTTTCCTTTTAAAGTAAGTTCTTCTGGACCCTACAGGGCCAAGGTGTGAAGTGGCAGCTGCAGATAGTTAGTACATGACCACCACTCACACGGGGCCTGACAAAGCGTTTCACAGGGACAGGAAAAAGAGTAAGTTGTGGAGCACAGAAAAATAATCAAGCAAATATGAAATCTATTTAAAAAAAAAAAAAAACCGTGTAAAATATTTTGTTAAATTGCACTTATTTTTCGTAAAATAGAAATAGTACGTTAAATAATGAATTAAAGCGTGCTATCACTGGGCCATAACGAAAGTTACATGCAAATGATTGGATACTTGTCTTGGGCTGGCATTACTGCTCCTGACTCTGGCTTTCGATTGATTCAGGCAGACACTCACGTGTACTTTCTCGTGAAACATCTGGACACATAGCCATGCTCATCCTTCCTTTCCTCATGTTTGCCTGTGGAGACAGAATAAATCACTTTAGGGGGACATGCGAGCTTAGCCCGTCATTGCATGACTTTCATCTTTACCTAATAAGGGCAGAGGGTGGGTTTGGTGACTTCAGTAACCACTATGCAACAAATGATTAAGGGTGTGTCCGCATGAAAAAATTAACCAGCTGGTCTCCATTTATTTCTTCTGCCTCCAGAGAGACGTGACTTCCAAGGACAACAATGGCTCCACCCTGCATGATGGTGTGTCCTCAGGCAGTTCTCCTTTGAGACTTTGGTAATGCATTCCAAGTCACCGCCATCTCAGCAGTACACACACACACACACACACACACACACACACACATATACTAATGTTGAATGTCAAGTTCTATCCAGCTTTTGATGGTTGTCCACAACTAAGGAAATGGATAATGATGAGAACACTGGGATGTCAAGGGAACTTGTGCTCACCTGTTTGTGCTAATCATTAGCACAGCAGAGTTAGCCAGCTAACTGCTCTGAGGTAAACCCAGAGTCCTCCCAAATCTGTGACACGGACTGAAGTGAAAAGTACTGTTCTGGGTTTTACTTAATGCAGTTGTCTATATAATTCAGTAATAATTCCATATGATACAGGCCATGTGGACAACATACCACAGACTATAGATACAGCCTCCAATGCTTTGTAAAACTCAGCTGTGGAGCCATTGTTCATGAGAACTGCATTACTTATGCTGCAAGCACAGGGAGGCTAAAGGTACCCAGTTCGAAGGAGACATGACTGTGCAAATTTGACTGAAATCTTCCCTTCCTGAGCAATAACACGGCCAATTATGAACTTCCCCCAGACCACTGTAAGGCCTGAAAAATCATGAGTTTTTTGGACTATTAGACACGCAACAACAGTGAAATTAAAGGATTTAAGGGGTCTTCAGGGTAAAAATATCTATTTTTTTTTTTTAAAATTTCAATATTTTTGATTTTCACATAAAATAAATAAAGGAATGGAGTGAGATGCCAGTAAACACCAAGAATTTATGTTTTTCCTCTGCCTCAATTGCTACTTGCGACTTTAAATGCAAATTACTGAAAATCACAATTTTGACTGATTTTCAATCTTGTGGCATTCATAAAATCATTGATATTCATCTGATTGACTTGAAATTTGGACTGAAGTTGTATCTTTTGGAGATCTATGAAATATAGGATTTTCTAGATAGGTGCATCCCTTAGGGGGTTAATTTTGAAAATGAAGCAAGTTGATGATAGTGATTTTCAAAATGGTTACATAACAGAGCTCATTAAATATTCATAAATGTTCCAAACAAAAAAATCCTGTCATTTCATAGAACTATCTTAAACCTTTCAAATGAGACTAATTTGAGTAAAATCTGACCATGGGTTATTGAAATATCAGTGCCACAAAATATTTTCAGATTTTGTCATTAAAGGCCCATTTTCCATGGCAACCATGTAAATTTTTATCAAAAGACTATATTTAATGAGGTTAAAATCATGTTGAGTATGTTTATTTCTTAGTTTTTACATTATTATGGTTATTTCCACACTTTACCCTGAAGACCCCTTAAACCTAAAACTAAAGGTATTAACCAAACTATATTACAATCCCAAAGGGCAACTGATGTGCTGTAAAAACTGAACTGAACTAAGATAGTTCAATACAGCCCTCAGAAGATTCCTTGATCTGGACCAAAAAATTTGACAGCAGCAAGAAAGTTGGGAGAAATTTCTTTGAAGACAGCCTGTGGTCAGCATTTTTGTTTGTGGTTACTTGCATAAAAATGAGCCTCTACCCCTTCTAAAAGAAGATAAGATGGCATTAATCAGACAGTAGTTACAGATTTTGCTGATCTTAAAACGTGGTCGGCAGTGATGACATCATCTCATGCAATTCGGAGGATGTCATCTTGCTCTGGGCATTTATATGATGCCTTTTCTTGAGCTTGAGTCACTAGTGACAGACACTGTGCCAGCCTGTTCTACTTTAGCAGCCAGTTCACAAGTGCGGAAATCAAATCCGAACGTTGTAGGCAAAGCAGTGAAATTATCTGGCGTATGAGCGGCAGTTCAGAGGAGTAGTTGTGTGCACATCGTTTTTTTGAACAAAAAAAGTATAAAAATCCGCACACTGGATTAAAGCTCCCAAACCTTTATTGATGACATGCAAGGTTTCGACCACTGACAGGGTCTTCATCAGGCATTTGCCTGATGAAGACCCTGTGAGTGGTTGAAATGTTGCATGTCATCAGTAAAGGTTTGGGAGCTTTAATCCAGTGTGCGGATTTTTATACTTTTTTTGTATGAGTGTCAGTTCCCATAAATTGGCAAATACTATATCTTTGCCATGTAAAGACACAGAAGTTGATGCATCAAGCATCCAGTTTTAGAAAGTCAAACTTTAGTGTAGAATATTTGCACTTCTAGGTGCAAACCAGTTACCATGTCAGCATTTTGCTCTTTGCTGGTTCAGTGATCGATTTTATGCACAGCCTGCTGGTCCTAAAATAAAGCAATTCTTTGAGTTTGGTGTGTTTTAAGTAAGCAGGGAATATGGTTCTTGGAGTGTTTTTACAAGTACACTGGTCAAAGATTCCAGCGAGCATGGAAGATTTCAGTCACAGTGCCTCATTCTTTTAGAAATCAGGACACTGCTCCAGTACTTGATCAAAACAGATGAAAAAAAAAGAAAACTCAGAATGTAGTATTTTTTAACCCATCGCCTTGTCTAGATAAGGACAACGCATTTTATATTTCAAGGGCTGACTGCAATAAACAGTTATGTCCAGATGTTATATATTGGACATAACTGTTTATTGCAGTCAGCCCTCGATTTGTTTCAATGCAGACTGGGTCAAATTACCTCCCTTCATCAGACAGAAAAATTGTATTATATCACAATAGCTCCAACTTTGACACTAAATGTGTTGAAAGTAATTTTAAAGTATTAATACTGAGTTTGTTGAGTACTAATGGTTATTGAGAGCGCATCCTCAGGGAAACAGAGGGTGGTACAGATATAGAGAAGAACCCTTCCTACATTATATACAGTAACTGTTGATACGTAGCTCTGTTCAAAATCATCAACTTAAAGTAAGAGGGGGATTTACCTGTAATTTCTACCATTCCATCCTTGGTTTTTACGACAAGGTCCTCAGGAGAAAAGTGATTGACATCCAGGCTGACCTTCCACTGGTCCGCGTTCTGCTTGATCTCGGACATTCCACTACTAAGCTGGCGGGAAAGGGCTCGAGCATAGGGGGATGGAGGAGGTACCATCAAGGATCCCGCAGAAGACGTTCCTTCAGGCAGGGGGGCGGCTGGGCGCATGTAGCCGGGCCAGTGGGTGCTTGGCCATTGGTAAAACTCCTCCGGGAGAGCAGGCATGGCGAAAGACTGGTCAAAGAGCCGGCTGCCTGGAAACCAGTCTCGGAAAGGGTCCCAGCTTGGAGTGCGAAGGAAGGTGAAGGGAATGCGTCGCTCCGCCATGCTTTCTGATGTAAGGAACCTCTAACTCTCTCTCTGCTCTCTGTTAGCTGAGGCCTTTCCCCTGGCTGCTGGCTTTATAAACCCGGCTAGCCCCCTCCCAGATATTTTTAGAAAGGCCGAGAACATCTATTCATGGAAGACATTCCAGTAGAATGGAATTCAGGGCCAAGGCCCACACTGACAAATTGTACTTTGCCTCAGTCTCATGCCAATTGTAATCTCCTGCTCTGCATTACAGACTATAAGGGGAATCTGAGATCCCCCTGTAACATGGACAGTACAGCTCAGCAAAATTAGACATACATGGCAGCTATCATGTGAAAAGCTGCCATATGTCACATGTAATCGGCCTGGTATGTGCCGCCAGGATTCAGGCATAAGGATTGTTCTGGAAAGAAAGAATGTTCAAGCTTCACAGTTGCATTAGCAAGTTATTCTTTGCATCCCAGCTGGTACAGTATGGTTGTCTGACCACTGTAAAGGGCAGTGATGATCATTAAGAAAGTAGTGTATATTTTTATAAAAAGTATTTTTTGGACAACTAATATTTTTTTTCAAATTACGCAGCTTATGCCTCAACTTGAATCTGCTTCTCACTGTTTTTTTTTTTTTTAATGGCAAACAGAGTTGTAATTTGCACTCTTATGCAATGTTCCAGGCTTAGAGTGCCGTGAAAAAGTATTTGGCCCTTTCCCGATCTCCTCTGTTTCAGCATATTTGTCATATTTTTAACGACTCAGATATTCCACATAAATTAAATATCAGACAAAGACTATGTTAGTAGACACAAAATGCAGCTTTTAAATGATTTATTTAAGGTAACGCATTATTCGAAACATATATCATCCGTGTCACAAAATAATAGCCCCCCTAAAACTAATAATTGGTTGTGCCACTGTTGGCAACAATATACAATCAAACATATGCAATAACTGGCAATGAGTCTCTTACATTGCTGAGGAGGAAATTTGGTCAACTTCTCTGTGCACTATGGTATCAATTTGGCCCCATTGGTGGGTTTTTCAGCATAAGCTGCCAGCTTAAGGTCATGCCACAGCATCTTGATGGGATTCAAGGTAGAATTATGAGTAGCCACTCAAAAACCCTGTAGCGGCTGCAGCATTTTTGTGTACTGTACTGTACTGCTGCGGGACAGTGGCCTGCCGGTGTAGTTACTGTCCTGCTTCATTATTGCACTGGCTCGAAGCACTGTGAGTTACTGTCTTGGAGCACTCACTGCCTCAGTGGAATTAGAGGCAGTCGCCACCTTGCCATTTATGATGGTAACATGTTAGGTTTTTCTGCTTTTGTGAAAATACCAATTAAATAGCACAAATTAGGCATGTCAATATAGCCAATGACACCTAACAAAACTATAACCCCGATTACAAAATTGGGATGGTGTGTAAAATGTAAATGAAAAAAAAGAATGCAATGATTTGCAAACCTCATAATCTGAAATTTTGTTCACAATAGAACATAAACAACATATCAGATGTCGAAAGTGAAACATTTTACCATTTCATGAAAAATATTGGCTCATTTTGAATCAGTGTTTTCTAGATGGACACAAGCCACTTTCTTCAAAAACAGCATGGGAGAAAATAGAAAGGGAGGGAGGCAGCCAACACAGGGGCAACATAGGGAGAGAGCACAGGAGGAGCACAGACTGTAAACACAGCAACAGCGCAAGGAGAGAACACAGGAGGAGCACAGACTGTAAACGCAGCAACAGCGCAAGGAGAGAGCACAGGAGGAGCACAGACTGTAAACGCAGCAACAGCGCAAGGAGAGAACACAGGAGGAGCACAGACTGTAAACACAACAGCAGCACAAGGAGAGAGCACAGGAGGAGCGCAGACTGTAAACACAGCAACAGCGCAAGGAGAGAGCACAGGAGGAGCACAGACTGTAAACACAGCAACAGCGCAAGGAGAGAACACAGGAGGAGCACAGACTGTAAACACAACAGCAGCACAAGGAGAGAGCACAGGAGGAGCACAGACTGTAAACACAACAGCAGCACAAGGAGAGAGCACAGGAGGAGCACAGACTGTAAACACAGCAACAGCGCAAGGAGAGAGCACAGGAGGAGCACAGGCTGAGAATATGGTTGCAGCAGACCTACTGGATCAAGGAAGATGGCCCTATTCATCCTGTGATACACTACCCAAAATAAACATTTGTTAATTTCAACATCACTGATTCCAGAAGTACAGCTAGTTGGCATATTCAGTCACAGAAGACTTCATTTTGTTTTCCATGCAGACAATTTGGCGAAGTCTCAAATTGGTCTAGTTCTCACACTGATGGCTTGATAAGTTTAGGTTTCAAAAATTGGAAGAGGGCTCTGAGCGTCCAGCATGTATGCTATGGTGGCTGATGAGGCCAGGGACAATAGTTCCGAACAACAGTCAGTTTGTGTGCGCTATGTCTCTCAAAAAGATGGTGATGTTTAAGACCATTTCCTTGGTATCAGTGATTTGGAGGGGTTTAATGCAGACACTCCAGCATGGTCATTAGAGCATACATTAAAAACATATGGCATCAGTAATGTTCTCTGTGTGGCACGAGCTTATGATGGGGCCTCCGTTATGCGTGAAGCAAGCGCTGGTGTGCAAGCTCAATTTCAGGCAAACCACCCTGAAGCATTGCACGTGCATTGTTATGCGCATTAACTTAATTTGGTTTTGTGCCACACATGCAAAGCCATACCAGAGGCTACTGACTTTTTCGATCCTCTGGAAAGTACATACTTTTTTTTCAGCGTGTCGTTTTTGAATCACAAAAAATTTGTCAATGTTCAGTCTGCACTCGGGCAGCATCCTTTATTAATGCAGCTTTCTCAAACATGCTGATCCTGCCAACTATGGTCTGTGAAATCAGTGATTGCCAATTTTTCTGCCCTCATTCAATGCCTCTCAGGCATGAAGTCATGTACAGCTGCTGGTCTGTTTGAAAAACTTTGCAAATTTTCAACTGTGCACCTACTTATGGGCGATTCCACACCAAGGTGGGCAGCAAACTGAAATTCAAAAGTGGACGAAATGGCAAACCAATTGATGTTTAATGTAGATGGGAATCTTGGATTCATAAAAGAATACGACACTTTTGGAAATATTACTCTCAATGTGTGTTTGGGTTGGTTTCTTGGAATAGTGAAGTTTTTCTCAAAATTTAATGATTTTGAAATTTTATTTAAAAAATCTCATAATTTTCCTTTTAGATCATTTTTATATTGTTTTTCACTATGAGTAAGTGCTAGAGGCTAATAGCAAATAAGACTTTAGGTTTTTCGCAAATTTCTGTATTTTTCTTCAATAAAAAAAGTTTGTTACTAAGAAACAACTTTGTGTTATGTCTGTGTGACAGAAAAAATACAAAAAAAAAGTTTTCATAGCAACCACGCCTTTCAAGCTTTTTGGTTGTGACTGTAAATCCTCTTTGTATTTTCATCAAGAATGAATCTGAGTTTGCCAACTTTGGCTGCTGTTGGTAAGTTGTGCATTATT
This sequence comes from Gymnothorax javanicus, assembly GCA_029692085.1. NCBI lineage: Eukaryota > Metazoa > Chordata > Actinopteri > Anguilliformes > Muraenidae > Gymnothorax > Gymnothorax javanicus. Next base: position 22,894,091 of record CM056199.1, read on the forward strand.
TGCATATTACAATTTGTCCGTACGACAGTTTCCCTGCGACAGTTCACAGAATTGCCCTTTTTTCAGCATGTTCAGACACATGAACTCCTGGCCTTTCCTGCAAATGAATTGATATACAATGAAACAAAAGGCTGCGCTTCAATTTTGTAAGTTATCAATAGAGGGCAGCAGCTGCTTAAAAGGTCAAGGTCACTCTAAATTGTGCTGTGTGCAGTTTCCGGGTCAGGTTACCAACATTGTTGGGGATGAATATGAAGTTTCCGTCATGCACAGATGTGGAAAGTATTTGAAGAGGCCATCTTCAGAAGACAAGATCTACTACCCTCCAAGTGCTATCCTGAGGAAGATGAGTGGACCACTGATGGTGACCAAAATGGAACCTAAGATCCTGTCGGAATTTGCAGAATTCTCATAAATGTGACGGACTTCTCCATCATTCAACTTCTCCTTCGTAACTGTTCATGTTTCTAGTCTTGTGCTCAGAATCTTTGTTTACTGTGAGTGCTGCTCACAACTTCGTTTTTCTATTACAGAGCTGTTAGTGTTGGCAATTGACATGTTTGTAGTGTTTACTGAAGTCTGGATCATGAAAATATTCAGACCCCGTCCTTAGATCTTCATAATGCCATGTGTCTGACACTGGTTGTGCATTTTTTGAACCGTTTTTACAATATGTGACTGAGTCCTAGAAGGCATTCACTACAAAATTGACCAATTATTCTAAATGAAAATTGGTACTTATCTTTTCTGCAGTGAAACCAAAAACTTAACTCAGTGACATACTAGTATTTCTAAGCCTCTGTCACATACCCGTTTCCTGTAAAACTTGATTTGATACATTGACCATTCAGTGTTACATCTCAAAAGGTCACTGACCTGACTGAGCTTTTTTAGTTGATGCGTTTTCAAAGTTACTTATGTCTTCGCTGATATCCGTACAACATATGGCCGTATGTCAATTTTAACTTGAATAAAATACGACAAACGCAGTTGTAAGACCAGAGTCTACTCCCTCTTTCAGAGCTGATATGAATAGCAGTTATTGAACATTATAGCAATTTCATGCTTTATCCAAAGTGCAACCACAGGATCCTTGGTGTGCGTGATGAAGCATGAAGTGTGCAACTTTTGCTGGTTTTACAACTGGGTTTGTGGTGTATTTTGAGTGTTCTTAATTTGCATTTTGAATAAAACTCTGAAATTCTGCAACCTTTTTTCCGTGCTGAATTTCTTAAATGCTGAAAAAAATATGAAATTCAAGGCTAAATTCCAAAATAATCACAAATGTCCGTACGACAGATTTTGTTTGTCTGTACGACAGTTATTTTTTTTGACTAAATGTTCTCAATACTTAAAGGGACATTGTGTAACATTTTCAGTTGTTTATTGGCGAAAATCTAAGTCTGCATTCATACAAATGTCATATGTTGGTGTATTATGACCTCCGCTAATAATCTGACATATTCTCGTAAACGAAGAATTTTAGGTTTGTTTGTACATTGGACGGGTAAGCCAGCAGGGAAGCGCCATGATGGTCTGCCATCTTGAAACTACAGCCGCCAGCAAGGGTCAAACAGCACCAAACGCGGAATAAATCCGCGTTTGCCCTGCCAGCCAGCGCAGAGTGATTAAGACACCGGAGGAGCAAGAGAGGCTACCGCGGCAAGTTTGAAAATCTGCACTACTGCAGCATAATGCAGGACCATGCATATGCAGCAGCAGCCCAGGAGACGGAATCCTCACTGCCAAGAAAACGAAAAAGAGAATTAAAAAGGCAGCGCGACCGGCGCATTCAAAAAACAAGGGTCAACATCGGGCTAGCCTTCCCCAGGTGGAAGGAGCTAATGAAAGCGAAAGATTTTCAAAGAGACGCTGAAGTTGCCAGCTTTCCGATCGACAAGTAAGTCAACTTCAAATTCAGGCTACGCGAACACCAAGGGAACCTTGTCTCTAAGCGCGTTCTCGTAAGCAGCGCAGCAGCTGCGGTTCTTTGCTTGTAGCACTGGTCAGGAGATTCCGTGCTGTCGGCTTACGTTATTACCAAATCGGTAAAGTGAGCAGGTGTAACGACACCAATGTGTTCAGTTATTGTATTTGATGAATGGCTTTGTTATGTAGTGACTCGACTGCTTCACCTGTCTTTTATGTAACATTACAGAATAAACCGTAGGTAGAAAAGGCTGTTGTTGGCTAACTTAGGGTGGATAACGGGCGTGTATTCGGTAACTATTGAAGGTGACATTCTATAAGCGTGCATGTAGCTAACACATGCGTTGCTTTTTCGTATTGAATTGTTCAAGATTCACCTAAGCCGAGTTGTTTATTTCAATTACTTTGAATATCTTACATCGATTCACGGTACTGTTTTGCTGCTTCATGTAGGCCTATTATATGCTGGCTAAGTAGCATTGACTACGTCCATAATATGTGCACTTTCAGCATGGTATAAATTCAGCCCAAAAAACTTCACAGCTAATCATTTATTTACCATTGCACGCTCATTCTTAATTATTAAAACAATAGCAGATGTGCATACTTGATGTCGTGACTTTTCAGCAACTTTCAAGATAACAGAAACTTCATATTTTGTATCTTATTTTATGCATGCGCCGAACTTGCATGACAGCACCGCACAGAGACAGTATTTGTTGTTCAGCCTTTATTAGCTAGAAGTGTTGAGTGGGTTGGAATAAGTTCAAGACAGTACAGGTTTTGATTATTTTGCAGGGAATAAGTGAACTTTATTATCTCATATTCGACACTTCGCTATGGGGATCGCTGGATGAATATTGATTAATGGTAGCAAACATGGCATCCACAAAACACGTGACCAGCTCAGAACCAATCAGCATAGCGGGGTAGCTCAGACGTTCGAACTACGAGTTGTCCAAACTCTCTATATACGGCTCTGCAATAACTCAGAGCCGTATATAGAGAGTATAGGGAGAGTCTGGCCAACTCGGGGATCGAACTTCTGAGCTATCCCGCTATGCTGATTGGTTCTGAGCCGGTCACATTTTTTTTGGACGCCATGTTTGCCACCGTTAATCAATATTCATCCAGCGATCCCCATAGCGAAGTGTCGAATATGAGGTAATTAAATTCAATAAGTTATTCAATTATACAATTATTTGTACATATATTTAATTATTTATTTATCCTGGTTTCTAAAATAAGGATATAATTTTTACATGCACAAACGTAAACACGGGATTCTCCAAAAACCCGATCATACCGGCGATACTGAAGTCCATGTAACTAAAGGCACTCAATAGAGAATACATTCCAAATACTCGGCATTGAGATCTTCCTAGAGTGGACGTGTCATATGAAAGTTAAAGCTCGCAACAAACGTAAAATTTACTCAACTCGTTTCATAAATTTCTTTTAATTTCTTGTACACCAAGAGTGTAAGGTTCTGTTTATCATATAACAGAGAAGCATAATTTAATAGACAAATGTAATTTCCGTCAGCGCCTTGATGGAAACGTTAGTTAATTCGCAGGCATTGATTGTAGCATTGCGCTAACTCCATTACACTTAGTATTCAGTTTAGCTACATATTAATAGCGTGACGAAACGCAGAGCGGTTTTTTAAAAAAAATCAAGTACTAGAGCTATACGATTGAAGCTGCTTGCACACTGGATGCGAAACGAATTTTCGCATGACAGATTGCATTCAAAGTCAATGCGAAGACGCGAATACACGCGACCTTTCATCAATTGGCTTTCGAATGGGAGCGCTCGGGCACTGCTATGATCACATCAAAATCGCTATTTTTAAACCACTAAGACTCGACACAACATGAAACTTTGCTCGTAGTATCACCAGGCTCTCTACACATGAACTCGAGCATTGTGAACATTGATTGTGTGCAAGGAGTTTACTTAAATACCGCTTTTAACACTGGACTCACCTAAGGCAACAACCCTGAAGACAACGCGAGGTAGGTCCCGTGCTAACAAAAGCGTCTTTTAAGCAAACTCTTTGTATACGAACAATGTTCTCAATGTTCGAGTTCATGTGTAGGGACCCTGGTAATACTACAAGCAAAGTGTCATGTTATGTCGAGTCTTCTTAGTATTTTAAAACTAGCTATTTTGATGCGACCATAGTATCCAGCCCATAGGGTCAAGCCGTAGAACCATCTGCCGTTGGTAGCAAACATGGTGCCCATGATTCGAGTTGGCCAGACCACAGAGATATAAGAAAACTAGAGTGGACGACGTGGGGTGGACCAAAGCGGAAACGGCAGAATAGCTTCGCCATCTTGTGTATGTATAAATGTCCAATGAGGCACATGTAAACAGTAGGCTAAACATGGGTGTCGACAACTTAGAGACTTGTTTTCCGTGTTCTTTTTATCCTTTCATGCTTAAAATGGACACGAATAAGGAATTGCAATCAAACAACAAAATTTAGTTTAAAAAAAAAAATATTTTTTAAATCCGGTGTATTCGATGTCTATTTAATCGGAAGACATTACAGAGAAATCGGAACTTCAGCTGTTGTCCCGTATGAGCGAGTTTTCGTTTTTTTCGAGCACGGTTTAGGCCAGTTATACTGCATTTTCCATTGAACGTCTGCCCGATATACATACACAAGATGGCGGCAGCGTGCTGCCACTGAAACGACGGGATTGTCCACTCTAGTTTTCTTATATCTCTGTGGGCCAGACTCTCTCTATATACGGCTCTGCAATAACTGATCCGAGTATGCCCTCTAGTGATAGAATAGTGTAACTGCGTGCATAAAAAGAGCAGCTCCATGTCCACTAGGGCTGTCAGAATGAGCGTAAAATGTCATTCGAATATTCACGCTAATTAAAAACATGATATCGATATAATATCGAATATTTTACTTTCTGTATTTTCCACTCAAAATAACAAGATACCAAACTACTACTAACATAAGATAGACTACATCAAAATAAACATATATTTGATGGATAATAAGCACAGATTAAGACCAAGAGTTTCCTATGTCTCTGCAATAAGCCCCGACACAGTGAGTCTGAACTCAGGACCCTGACACCTCATCCAAGTTCGAACGGAATGCCAACCGTTCAGTTTTATTCCGTGAGACGGTAATGTGAATTCCACGACATCATTAGTTCTCTCACCGCAGTAAAATCCAAAACTACTGTCCGCAAATGAATTTGCATTTCAGAAAGCACATTTTCTCTTTTCCGGTTTTTAACATTTCACAATAAAAACCAGCACCCGCGGCAGGAACGGTAGGCTAACTCGAACTTGCATAGTTTACGAACAACTTTCGTTCGGTCCTCAGTTTTACCCGCCGGGTTTTACTGACCAAAACCCAAAGTATTTCAAAACGGTGCTTTTTAAATTCTTCGGGGTGTAAACCGGTTATTTTCTGAACAGTAGTGGCTGGTGAACTGGCGATAGTGGAAGCTCAAACCCATCCATTAAAAATAATTATTGGTCATGACCTGAATCATTCATTTTAATTACTATTACAGAAACTCCGAAAACTCTCAACATTATCAGGTGTGGTCAGTTTTCATTAATAACGCATAGGCTGTCAATTCTCACGCATTCGGCGTGAGTTTAGTAGCATATTTACGTTCCCCCGCTGTGGTCAACATTTTTTTTATAAAACAGGTGCTTCCCATCCTTAAATGTGATTGGCTGAGCCGCGTTCCATGGCGGTATAAAATCAGTGTAACCCACTGCATTCTTAGGCGGACCGCAGCACAAAACATCCGTGCGCGCCTGGCCAAGCAACCAACTACTCTGCGTTCAACTGAGTCGTTAGGTTACATTTGTTTCAAGACTTTTGTAAACCTAGCTATCAAGCTAAAGTGATATCGAACTCTATAGCTAGGTTGCTAACTAGCTCCCTATTTCAGTGTTAGCGAAGTTTAGCCTTTTAGACCGCTAACCAGTTGGCTATCAACCTAGCTAGCTATAGCATAATAGAGTTCGATATCACTTTAGCTTGCTAGCTACATTGCTAACTAGCTCGCTATTTCAGTATTAGCGATAAATGGATTTTTTTCTTATGTGTTTATTTTATGGGCTATATGTAGGGTTACCACATCCATTGTAGTGAATGCTAGCTAGTTGACAAGCTGGCTAGCAAACTAATGCACAATTCAACATATTTTCCTGGACACCGGCAAATGTGGAGGACAAAAGTCAATCTTGTTCCCTACTCTCGCTGCTGGTTGTAATGATATGGCCGATCGGCGCGAGGTGCGAACAAGGAAACTTGAAAACCGAAACGAACATAAAATTATTAAACGGGGCTTTCGGGAGATCAAAGGAGACATTCCAAATAGCCTGCTTTCATGGTATATCTACATTAAAGAGCTCAAATAGCCTGATGTGGCTTGATAATGGCACTAGATGAAAAAGCAATCTTAGCGTCTGTGTTGCTTGCCAACCATTCTGTCCACTCTATCTTGCTTGGTGGAAGAATGAATAGTTCTCAATTTTATTGTTGCATTATTACCAATAAATTGTTGATTTTTTTTTTGGCTGGGCCGCGAATAGCGGCCAGGCCACTATAAACGCGAATATCGCTGAGTACCTGAGTGAGTGAATGAGTGAGTGATCAAGTTTAACGATTGGCTGGCCGGCGGGGAAGAAGTTCCGCGATTGGTCGGCCGTCGGGGAAGAACTTCAAAGATTGGTTGGCTGACGACAAGCTGGCTGGCTGGCCGGGCGTTTGTCACTCGTATCTCCTGCGGGGTAGCCTATACTACGAAGCAAGTTCAACATACACAGGCTATATATGAATGAGCCGGCTCAACAAACCCTGAACTCGCAATCAGAGATAATTGGTACCACAACGGTGGCTGTAATCTTTCTTTGTTAATCTCCTTTTTGTGCTTTCAACATCGTACACGCTCTCCACAAAGAAGCGTACCATGCGTCATTTGTCCCTGTATCCATTCACAAAATGACCGATCGCGTGCTGTGCGTTCCTTAAGGACATTAACCCTGATTCAGAATCAGTAACATTGCAGGTTATTTCCCCCGGCATTAGGGGCCGCCAGCGACTTAATGGGAGACATACACAAACAGGTTACAATTCAGTGAGCCAGCTCAACAAATCCCGAACTCACGATCAGAGATAATTGGTACCACAACGGTGGTCGTAATCTTTCTTTGTTAATGGCGGTTTTGTGCTTTCAACACTGTACGAGCTCTCAACAAAAGCGCGTTTCATGCGGCAATTTACCCTATTTCCCTTCATAAAATGACCGATCGCGTTCTGCATGTTTCACAAGCCATGTCTGATCCAGGATCAGTAACACTGCGGGTTGTCTCCCCCGAGCCACCAGGGGGCGCCGCCAGTGGCTTAATGGGAGACCCATATAAAGTTTTATACTCATTGGTTGGACACTTGAAAGACTGTATTTATGCATGCGCACACTCAGGTGGACACTTGGGAAATTATAATTGAGATTTATGTTAGTGTATTCATGTTGGTTGATGTATGCACTAGTTCGTTGGATGTAATGTAAATGGTTGCTGGGTGATTAATGAAATCTTTCAAAAAAAAAGTAAGTAAGAAAATCTCCTAGGAGGAGTGGGTCGTCATTATGGACAGTTACGAAGAATGTAAATATATGAAAAACAGGAAAGAACAACACTGTTGCTGCTAATAAGGCCAGAGAGGAATTCTGACGGAAAATTGCTGACCGTAAGTCCTCTGATGAAGGACTAGTGGAAATCACACCAGTTTCTCAGCCAAATCAAACAAAATGAAATTAAATTATAAAATGAACTTTCTTATTTCTCGGCCAATTCTCATGATCTTGCTGTTAACTACAAGGCCTTTTCGAGAGCTTACAATAGGTCATAAATTAATTTAAAATTAATTGCATTTCAATTTTTTTTTGTCACATAGTTAACCATATTCATTCATCACCAATATCAAATAACGCTTTATGTAAACACATGGCAGCTCCTTCGCTCGAACATGTTAAGCGCTTTCACTCGAAACTGTGGATTCTTTGTCCATAACAAGCTCTAAGACAAAACATGGGGGGAAAAAAGGAATCTTTGAAGTTCGTTCTTACACCCTCACTATATAGGAACTGCCATGTGTTCACAAAAGTGACGTCACCTTCCCGTTTAGCACAACTGTAACAATAACTTCATTGTTTCATTACGATTCAGGAGCATGCATATATACTTTATCTGCTATCTACTTCTGTTGCTGCTGTCTCTCTCAAATTCACATTCACAAAATCAATAACTGCTACCCTTCCTCTAGCTCTTTGTCTTTTCAAATGTATAACTTGCTTTTGAAATGTTTTTCTTACTCAAGCCCCCCCCCCCACCTCCCACTCCTACTACCTCACACACTCTCACTCTCACACTTACTCATGCTCACTCTTTCACACTCTCACTCTCACACTCTCCCACTCTCCCCACCCACTTGGTAAATAATTTATCAACTCCAGCTCATTACTAAACTTGCACTTCATATAATTGCGGGAGCTTTGCCTCATTTAGCACCCTTTTCTTGGGCCCACATTCTCATACAGCACTTGGCGGCCCAGCCATATACTAGGTTGCACCTAGTCTTGTTTCTTGTGTGTTTATTTAATGGGCTAGGGTAACCGCTTTATAAAAGCAATGAATCCCTTGAAGCAGTGGGTTACAGTGATTCTACAATGGCGGAGGGGCACTAAGGCACTCCGCTGCACGTCGTGCCTTAGAACGCCCCTCCGCCGTTGTAGAATCACTGTAACCCACTGCTTCTCGGGGCTTATTCCTTTGTTAATCAATGCAGATATTCTCGCGCGGAATTGAAGTCCTTGTGCATGGAGGTTTATCAGTTTCACCTGCGTTACGGTGATTATGACTCCGGACTTCTCACGCTTTTCTTTACTCAGGGGTTGGAAGCAATGGAATGGTATAAAGACGTTTCAGATGATCTTATTTCATTTAAACAATTTAAACGATAATGAAACACATGCATTGCCCAAATATAAGATAGAGAATAAAACATAAATGCACAATTTGATGCTGGATAAGGGGGTTGGTGATTTGCCAGCATGCCCCAGCATTTGGCAGTAGTGATGCACTGCATAGAAAACCACCAGTAATATCCTCTATATGAGCTTTAAGTAATTACACCATTTGAATTTTTAAATATTTGTAAAACTCTAAAGAGTTAGAAAATCTAAAGCAGTTTTCTGTAAATAGCTATTCTGTGTGAAACTGGTGTGCCAGAAGCATATGATATCTCTGTAAAGAAAATGAGGAGAAAGAAATGTTAAGAAATAAGAAAAATGACACAAAGGAGTTTCAAATTCGTCAAAGTATTGCTAAACACTATATGGTAAGAGACTGCATGTAGCTGTTTAATTGATACAGAGGTTTTGGTTTCAAGTATTGGAAAATATTGGAAAAAGGTTAAAAATTAGAGTTAAATGATCAGAAAAGTAGCGGTAAACATTATATATAGGATGCAATTTAATTGTACATGTTAAGGTTTTAAAAGAATAAAATAAAAGCAAGTGATACAGTTGCAATCAAAATTATTCAACCCCCGTTGCAAATTAGGTTTACTGGCAAAATTTACGAACTTTTCAGCTATTTGCAATGAACAAATCAAACAAGAACAATTTAAATAGCTCAACACAACAAATATTAAAAGTGGCTTCTCCAAATTCAACACAAAATTCCACTTTTAATGGCTACTGCAGGCTCAAAATTATTCAACATGACAAGCATCCTTAATACTTAGTAGAGCACCCTTTTGCCGCTATGACCTGCTGGAGGTGTGAGGCATAGGCAGACAACAGCTTTTGGCAGCATTCCCAAGGAATCTTAGCCCAGTCCTCATGGACAATGGCCTCCAGTCCACTAATATTCTAGGGTTTGCGTGCTGCAACTGTCTTCTTCAAATCCTATCAGAGATTTTTTTATGGGGTTCTGGTGAGGCGAATGTGAAGGGCACTCTAGAATCTTCCCAGACTTCTTCTGAAACCAGGGCTTGGTGGATGTTGAGGTATGCTTAGGATCGTTGTCCTGTTGGAAGGTCCAATGATGCCCAAGCGTCAGCTTCCCTACAGATGGCATGACATTTTCTCCTTGGATATCCTGGTACTTGACTGAATCCATCTTGCCCTTCACACTTTGCAGATTTCCAGTGCCAGAGGAAGCAAGGCAGTTGCAGAGCATCAAAAAGCCCCCACAATTCTTCAATATAGGCAGGGTGTACTTTTCAGCATATGCTTCTTTATTCCTCCTGCAAACATACCACTGATTCATAAGCCCGAAATATTCCAGTTTTGTTTGATCACTCCACAGAACAGTATCCCAAAACTTCTGTGGCTAATTTATATGGTTTTTAGCATATTGGAGCTTGTGCTTTTGGATCAGTTGTGGTGTATGTCTTGGAGACCTTCAACGTTTAGTATGCGCCCTACTGTGTAAACTGAAACCTCAGTGCCTCCTGCCTCCAAGTCTTGCTGCGGGTCTCCTGCAATCACTCAAGGGTTTTGACCACCCGTCTCCTCAGGAATCTGGTGACAGCCATTGTAGACAGCAGTAGTCATTAATGGTGGCATTTTTTGCTAAAATTGGAGAAACCACTGGTAATATTAGTTGTGTTGAGCTATTTAAAATGTTCTTGTTTAATCTTTTTATCACAAATGGCTGAAAGTTTGTAAATTTTGCCAGTAAACCCAATTTGCAATGGGGGTTGAATCATTTTGATTGCAACAGTATATAGTAGGATTGGATGGGTTTTTAAATAAAAGTGCATTGCTCAAATCGCAGAGTCAAAACAATACAGCGAATGGAGGAATTTGGGACCAGAGCAGATAAGGGAAAACAAATAGGAGAAAGGTCGACAAGCAGAAGTGAGAGAAGAGAAAGAAAAAAAGGGGGTCAGAGCGATGCGATTGCACATGGAATTTTCTTAATCCGTTTAACAAGAATAAGCTCTCCCAAGCAATTAGTCATGCGAAGTGCAAGTTTTATTCCAAATGATGCATTGTGATTGAGAAAAGCTGACTGAAAGCTTTCCTGACCAGAGAAATGCATTAAATGACTAATGAAAGATCTTTTCTTTGTCTTGAACAGGAACTAAGTGTCAACCAGTGGTTCTACATGGCAAAGAAACTGAGCTGCTAAAAACCATTCCCCTATTTTTTAAACTTTTACAGGAGAGGGAAGGGGATTGGGCCCCCCCCCCAAACCTTGTTCTGAACAGGCGGCGGCGGAATTACAAAGTTCCGAGGGTACGTTAAAGATAAGCTATAGTGCTAGGGAGAGGACTGAAGGCCTCCATGTCCACTGACGTATGGATTGACAAACTGCCGTGGTACCGTGTAATTGCCATGTTTGTCGCACTTAAGTGTGTGGGCAACACGTGGTATGTGGGCGACAGCCCACACCTAGCAGAGGGGCGTGGGAGACGACCTCTGTAAAGAGACGAGGCTAGTGAAAATGGTCAAAGTTTCTATACCCATAACAAAATGGAGTAGGGATCAGACTGTCGTTCCCACCTGGATGGCTGGCAACCACTACGGGATTCGGGGATCGCTATCGACTGGGTCACCGGCTGGAGGGGTCGCAGAGGGCAGTAAGACCACAAGGATGGTGGCTGCCGCACTTGGCTCAATGTGCAATCAGGCCACCACAAGCCAAAAGCAAACGCATTAGTAGGCGAATGATGCTTCTGTGATCGGTGGGCTTTGAAAAGAAGGCACCGGGAAGCAGAAGGCAGAGTTTTAAACCTGGGGGAGCTTGGTTGAAGATCTCTGTGGAAAGGGACCTTGCCTGGAACTGTGCCCGGGAAAGGAAGGTTCAAAGGATCTAAGTGGATTTACAAATAATATGGACTGGAGGTCATGAAGGCTCATTTACCAAAACAATCAGATGGAAAAATTGTTAATCAGTGTTGGATATGGACTTGAACTTTGGACTGATTAGCTGCAGTAAACAAAATGATAGGATTCCAGTGGGACATTAGACTGGGACATCATTTACCAGAGCAATGGAAGGCCTTGAGAAACTTCGACACAAAAACAATTGGAGTTCACATGCTGGCGTACAAGATGGAGTGTTTTTACCCAAAGCGTTTGTAGTCGGAAAGGACCAACAAGCCGTATTTTATGTTCGGACTCATAAGAAATTCACTTGAGTGAGGAATGGGGGTCATACACAATTACACAATGGGTAGACAATTGAAAACCTGCGTGCAAGAAGTACTGAAGTCAAATTTTTGAAAAAATCGAGCTAGCACCAGTTCTGGAATCTCTACTGATAAAAGAATCATTTGATACCAAAATTATTCAAAAAGAAGTACTTCACCGCTTTTTATTGTTACATGGTGTTTTCAGAACCCATTAAGAAGTACTGTAGCCCATAAAATTTGTGCAATAAGTCCCCAAATCCATGACTGGCCAATCAAAATGCCAGAATTGAGGGGTTAGCATGGTTACCAAGGGAATGTTCATACTCCCAGAAGTAAATTTTGCTGTTATAAACGTTACATAAGTTAGGATTTTGAAGCAATTATTCAAGTTGGAGGGAGGTGTTGTTTGAAAGATGACTGGTTCTCTAAAATTAGGTTTTTCTACATTTCGAATGTTCGTTTTTGATTTGTCTAAGTGATTTTACCAACTTATGTTAGTGTTAAACAAGACGTTCTGCCTACCATGAAGGGGCAAAAGCAAGGAAGCTTAGCTAAAATATTAGTATTGATTTAGCCAAGGCTTTCGATATGGCGAATCACTCTTGTCTTATTGACAGGCTTGGCAGTATTGGTGTTTCTGGCAAATCTCTGGCTTCGTTATCCAACTATCTTACAGAAAGAGTGCAGTGTGTGAAATCAGAGCAATTTCTCTCTCAGCCCCTCCCTGTCACTAGGGGTGCTCCACATGGATCGTACCTTGGCCCCACTCTTTTCTCAATTTACATTAATAACATAGCTAATTTTGTAGCCAAGTCATCTATCCATCTTTACGCTGATGACGCAGTTCTCTACTCTGTAGGCCCCTCTCCAGATATAGCTTGTCAACAACTTCAGCTTAGCTTCAGTAGACTCCAGCAGGCCCTTTTCAGATTACATTTACAATTAAACACTTCCAAGACCAAAGTCATGCAGTTTAGTAAGAAGGGCTGTGTGCCCTCAAATACCCCAAATATCTCCACCCTCGATGGGACACCTCTAGACCAGGTTAAAGAACATAAATATTGGGGAATCTGGCTAGACAACACTCTGTCCTTTTCTAACCACATTAACAAATTACAGTCTAATGTTAAATCAAAAATGGCCTTCCAATATAGATCACACTCCTCTTTCACTTACTCTGCTAAACTAACTCTAGTTCAAATGACCATCCTTCCCCTGTTCGATTACGGCGATGTCATTTACAGATCGGCATGCAAGGGCATGCTTCAAAAGCTCAATGTCCTCTACCACTCTGCCATCCGATTTGTAACAAATGCTCCCTTTGGAACACACCACTGCACTCTATACTCTTCTCTTAATTGGCCATCATTATACACTCGCTGCAAAATTCACTGGTTCATGCTAATATACAAAACTCTCCTTGGTCTGTCCCCCCCTTACTTGTGTAAACTATTGCGCCTTGCATCTTCCGCATACAACCCTCGCTCTGCAAATTTGATTCTGTTGACAGTTCCAAAAACTAACTCTGCACTAGGCTCCTGGTCCTTTCAGTTTGCAGCAGCCAGAGATTGGAATGAGTTACAAAAAACTATCAAGCTGGATTCTTTTATCTCTAAGGTGACCTTTAAAGCCTTGATCATGGACCTTTTTCAAGATACATGCTCTTGTAATGCAGAATGCTAGCCCGTCTTTTTGTTGCTGCCCGATGCCTTTGTGTGTGTACTTTAGCTGTGTCATGTCTTTGTTAATATATTTACCTAGTGTAGTGTTTATACTGTTGGCTTGTTTTTTTTTATTTGTTTTGTTTATAACCCTTTCTCCCCTCTCCCTCAAGAGGTTCTGCCTTTTGCCAGGCCGCAGTTGTAAATAAGAACTTGTTCTTAATCTGTCTTGCCTGGTTAAATAAAGGTTAAACAAAAATAGATTAAATAAATAAATAAATAAAATGTTTGTATCGAAAACAAAGCAATAAAGGGTTCTCAGTGTCAAAAGTACTCAAGTCCGTGATTTTTTTTTTCCACAAAAAAAGCACCTAAGTACAGCCACTTTGTTACAAAAAGTACCTAAGTCTAAAACTACTTTTCTCAATTTCTTGGTAATAAAGGAGAATCATTCCACAAAAAAAAATGGTGACTAACCATGTTTAGCCCCTAGAATTAGCACTCAAGTCCATAATAAGCTACCTTGAAAAAAAAAGTATCTGCAACATGTTTTGAAAACTTTGACCATCAATATCTCAAAACTGACATTTAGTGACTTCAGTACTTCTTGCATGCAGGTCTTCAATTGCTGTGGGCCATTCCATCCCAAATCAACCAGAATGTGAGAAGTGCCCCAGGTCACTGTCTCAGAAAATTCTGAAAAAAAATCACAGTTGAAGCACTACCCAAGGAATGAATGTTTGCAAAATTTCAGGTCTGTAAGTTCAGTCGTTGCTAAGATATGGCTGTTTATATTTTAAGGCATTTTTTTAAAAATGCATTTTTGACCAAATTTGAATGCTTATTTACAGCAAAGTAATGATGCTGCAGGGTTGTAATCTTGCATATAGGGCTAATTTTTCCTGTATTTTTCATTTTTGGCTCTATAAAAAATGTATCTTCAGTCCCTGGTCATCTACTGACTACCCAAAATAGAGAGAAAGCTGATTTAGCAAAATTATGCAGTACCTTTGCAGTACTGCTGAGGGAGAATGGCTCATTTTCTAGATCTGAAATTTTCCATGATGTCTAAACTAATGTTTATGCATGTGTGCAGCAGTCAGAAGCTTTAAATAACCATTTCTTCCAGCTCCAGTGGCCTATTTTTATTAGAGCATTTTATGTTTTTCCAAAACTAGCCCATATTTCACCACCAAAAACTACTGAATGACTGTGAATGACAGCCTTGAAATATTTACCATGTATTGGCACATATTTAAGGATAACACTTACCAAGTTTCATCCATAGTATTGGTTCTATTTTTAAAGCTATAAAATATTTGACAATTTTACACTAAACTTGATCTTTGTGGCCGTTTCCATAGACTTCACTGTGCGTTTAATGTTTCCAACCTTGTCTTTGTCACTCACAGGTTTTAAGGGTGAACAGTCTGAATTAGTTGCACTGTCACTGAGCTGCTCCCGAAGAATCGATTCATCAACATATGCTTCATCGGTACTGGTACTGGGCACTGGCTCATTAGATGCTGCAGTATGGTCCCTCTCATTTCCATGCTTGCAATAATGGTAACAGTTGCTGCACCATTTCTGACCAGGTTTCAAAGTAAATTCTCATACTGATTCTTGATCTATAGTATGCAGGTGTTCTAAAATGAACAACAATACAGTCATAAAATCAGAATTCCATCAGAGTATATGTTTAATGGGGGCTTCAAAGATAATTTTAGTGAAAATATTTTAGTGGGTGTACTTACTTGTAACCTTCTTTTTATGAACATTCCTAGGGTCACAACAATATTGTTGATGACTTTCGTAATATGACAAAAACATCTTTTTGTGGTGAAGGCAAATTGTGTTCAAAGAAATTTTACACCTCCCCATCAGACGTTCCTTATTTTCTTTACTAAGTTGATTGAGTTTGATCATTCCACTTTTTTTAGTCAAAGTGGTTTTATGACACTCACCCCCCACTTTTTCATCAACTGTGCAGTTTGGCTCCATGGTGAAAATGAAATGATTATTTCAAGATTGAGTCCTCTGTATATAGTAAATGACAAGGATTGCATAATGATGACATCATGCAGGGCAAGTTATGAGTATGACATCACTTCAAGGATCAAGTCTGGACAAGCTCCCATTTGAAGATTGAATGAGAATCAAAATTGTACACAGACTCTATGATTATAGATCTGACATCATACCATTGGCATTGAAATAATGAGACTGATTTCTTAGTTTACAGCATCCATATAACACCAGGTACTATTTGCAAGGTAACTGCAAGATTGTTATCAAAGTTTAATCATCCACAACTGTGTCCAAGACCTCAATTTCAAGGCTGTCATTCTCTGTCATCCAGTAGTTTTTGGTGGTGAAATATGGGCTAGTTTTTGGAAAAACGTAAAATGTTCTAATATAAATAGGCCACTGGAGCTGGAAGAAACGGGTATTTAAAACTTCTGACTGCTTGCACACATGCATAAACATCAGTTTAAACATAATGAAAAATTTCAGATCCAGATAATGAGCCATTCTCCCTCAGCAGTACTGCAAAGATACAGCATAATTTCGTTAAACCGGCTTTCTCTTCATTTTGGGGGGTCAGTAGATGATCAGAGACTGAAGATACATTTTTTATTAAGCCAAAAAAGAAAAATACAGGAAAAATTAACCCTATGTGCAAGATTACAACCCTGGAGCGTTATTACTTTGCTGTAAATGAGCATTCAAATTTGGTCAGAAATGCATTGTGCAAAAATCGAAAAAAAAAATCCTTAAAATATAAATGGGCATATCTCAGCAACTACTGCACTTACAGACCTGAAATTTTTCACAGATTCATTCCTTGGGTAGTACTTCAATTGTGATTTTTTTTTTTTTTTCCAGAATTTTCTGACACAGTGACCTGGGGACCTCTGGTTGATTTGGGATGGAATGACCCTGTGCCATTTTGTGACCATAATTGATATGAGGCCATGATTGGGATGGGAATCATGGGATCAATCAGATAGCCCAGGAGGAGAACAGACAGAGAACACAGGCGAAGAACAGATAGACAACACAGGAGAACAGACAGACAGCACAGCAGGAGAACAGACGGACAACACAGGAGGAGAACAGACGGACAACACAGGAGGAGAACAGACGGACAACACAGGAGGAGAACAGATGGACAACACAGGAGGAGAACCGGCAGACAACACAGGAGGAAAACAGACGGACAACACAGGAGAAGAACCGCCAGACAACACAGGAGGAAAACAGATGGACAATACAGGAGGAAAACCGGCAGACACAGCAGGAGATTAGATAGACAACACAGGAGGAGAACAAGCAGACAACATAGGAGGAGAAAAGACAGACTACACAGGCGGAGAACAGGCAGACAACACAGTAGGACAATAGACAGACAACACAGGAGGAGAACAGACAGACAACACATGATAAGAACAGGCAAACAATACAGCAGGAGATCAGACACACAACACAGGAGGAGAACAGATGGACAACACAGGAAGAGAACTGACAGCACCGAAGGACAGCAAGTAGAGAGCACAATAGGAAAACAAGGTAGACAGCAGCAGACTTGGGGATATGGGAGGTTGTTGACTACTGTTGAATTTTGCTTTTTAATTTTATGGCTATTTGGCATGGTCTAACAGGTTTAAAACTGTTGGCTTATTAAGTTTACGTCAAAGCTTTGATTAGATGGTTTATTTTAAAGAGAACAAAAATGAGACACAAAATTGGCAACATTCAACCAGACTCAGAATATTTTTTTCTGCCTCAGCATCATATGTCCTCTAATGCCTTTTGCCTTTCAAACACATCAGAGAATGATTTTTTTTAAATCACTATTTACAAGTTAATGAATTCCGGACCACTCCCAAAGTGGAGGAGAGTGTTGGGTGGAACTGTGGATAGGGAGTAGGGGCGAATGTGATGTAGGGCTTGGTTTGTGATTGTGTGAACGTTGGGCGTTCCCAGGTGGCGAGACTCAGGGTGGGGCTCGCATCTCTTGTCGGAGTCCGTGTGGCTCCTATGCCCCAAAAAAGGTGTTAGTGGATTGACGAGAGATGGGCTCTACGTAAGTCGTCAACATTATTGCGAATATAGCTTGCGTATGAGTACGATGTCCAGCAGCCGAGGATCCTGATCAGGTGGTCCGGCACTCCTCGCTTGGATGCTGTGGTGGCGGCGCCGATGCAGAAGGAGTGCCCGGAGAAATATTTGGGTGGAATGTTGGCTCTGGCTAAGACATGACGGAAATCGTAGAGGAACCAGTGGCGAGTGGCCACGGCCCAGGTGTCGGTCGTGAATAGTGGGTCTTATGGAGAAGCTTGGTTATTGTATCTCGAGGTGACGTGGTTTGATATTGGCTTGAACAGACTAAGGGCAGAGGCAAGGCGAAACAGGAATATAGGCTGGGATATGCCAAACTGATTGGTTTTACTACTCTTTATCTTGAACTTGAGACAGTCGGAGGAGTAGTATGAGATGTCGTTTAAGCTGGCGTGGCGAGAGGGATTGTAATTAACGGAGAGCGGAGCGAACTTGGCACGTCTCAAAAAACCGAAGAAGGCCAATAGAAACATGGCTTCTAGAGTGGAATCCGTGGAAGGAGAATGGTACCCTGAGCGCAGCGTCTGGATGCAGCGAGAGAGGAGGTCTGCCGTCATGGGTAAACCCTTGGTCGGCACGGGAGGCTCCTGTCTGAGTAAACCTTTCAGTAGTGTTTGCACGTGAGAATGGGAAATAGTGGAGCACGGATAGCCCGTGGCCAGTTTGACAAAGAAGTTGAATTGAAGCTGGTCGAACATGGAGTACAGAGTGAACTTACGTAATGAAGCTCGTAATGGAAACGACGTCGAGCGCCGGGAATGGCAGTAGGAGGGCTGAATGGAATTTCTTAAATTGCTTCCATCCGGCGAGGTATGAGGAAAGTGAGCGAGGGGCGAACCCATTTAGGATGGCGTCTCGGGATAGGGCGGTGAGTGGCTCGAGTTGTAGAGTTAGGGGTAGACGGTCGCAGAAAACGGAGGAATCGGAGTGGGGTGAAGGTCTGAGTGCGGAGCCAAGCGTCTGGATCTCAGCCAAGAGAAACAGGATAGGGCATCAGCGATGGCATTTTTGTAACCGGGAACATGTGCGGCTTTGAGCATAAACTGGTGTTTTGCGGAAATTAGGGTTAATTTTCTGTGGAAGGGCATTAACGAGAGGGAACGGGAACGCCCTTTGTTTGTGATGTCTACTGTGGTCGAGTTATCGGAGTTCATTGTTATACATTTTGCGGCCCATTTGTGGCCCCAGATGAGCGAGGAAACAATGATAGGGTACAGTTCGAACAATGTGGAGGAGGCGAACCAGCATCCTCTGTAATATCCTCCGAAACCCGAGGAAGGGGCAGCGTCAGTGTATAACTGAATGTCTTCAGAATTAGTGATAAAATCATCGTTAAAAAAAGGAGATACTGTTCCACGACTCGAGAAAATGATGCCATAAGCACAGTTCCATTTTGCAGGACTCGTCTAGAGTGACATAATCGTGAATGGAGGGGGCGGCGGCGGCAATGGCTAACGGGTGGGATAAGAAGGATTTCCCTTGTGGAATTATAGGAATAGCATAACTAAGGTGGCCCAGCAACGAGAGCAGTTGTCGTTTTGTGCAGCTTTTCGTAACAATGAAATTGGAAATAAGAAGGACGATGCGCTGTAGTTTGTTTAAAGGCAGGGAAGCTTGAAATAAGGATGAATCGGGGCGTCCCGGTGGCTCATTGGTCTAAGCGCGCGCACCATAAGGGCTATGTCCTTCCCGCGGTGACCCGGGTTCGATTCCAGCTCGGGTCATTTGCCGCATGTCTTCCCCCATTCTACCCCCCAACCTTCCTGTCACTCTCCACTGTATATCAATCAAAATAAAGGAAAAAATCCCCCAAAAAAATCTTTAAAAAAAAAAGGAATAAGGATGAATCGAGCGAGATGCCTTGGAATTCGAGCGTTGTGGAGGGGCCCGTGGTTTTCTCGGCTGACAGGGGAACGCTGAGTTCGGAAAAAACCGAAGTTACGGTCTTGAGACCTTGGTAAGGCAGAGACGAAGGAGGTTCAACGACGAGAAAATCGTCGAGGAGGTGTGTGATAAATGGCAATTTATGGTTATGACACAGAATCCAGCACAACGCTTCTGATAGGGAATCGAAAATCTTAGGGCTGCTTTTGCAGCCGAAAGTAAGGCGAACGGCGAAGTAATAGCGCCACTTCCAGGAAATGCCAAAAAATCCCCAAAAAAGTTGGTTGAGTGGGACGACTTTAAATGCGTTTGCGATATCGGCTTTAGCCAACCAGGCGCTGCGGCCGGCGAGACGGATGAGAGTGATAACGTGGTCCATGGAGGAGTAGTGCATGGAGAAGTCTTTGCTGGGGATAAGGCTGTTGATACTGGGGAGGGTGGAACCCTGGGGGAACGATAAGTCTATGATTGACTGCTTTTTCCCTGAGTATTTACGGGTATCTATCCCAATGGGGCTGATGCGAAAAACAGGAAAAGTTGGCTTGGTGAAAGGTCCAATCATGAAACCTGGGTCAACTTCGTTTTGTATAAGCTTGTTGACGATACTAGGCTCTGCTAGAGCGGATTGTAGATTAGAGCACGTGAGAGAGTGATCGGGAATAGCGACTAGACTGGGCTGGAAACCGTGGGTGAATCCGTGGATGAGGAAACGGACGAAGTTGAGATCTGGATGGTTAGATAAAGAAAAATTTGTATCGGAGTTTTGAGATACCTTAATAGTCATTTGGGGCGGGTTGTGTGGGCAAGAGGATCGCGCGTGGGCACCCCCGCAGAAGGAGCAGGAGTGGAGGTAACAGCAGCTGGACATGTCGCAACCAGTGCTATTAAAATTATTGCGAATCATCCTTCCCCCTTTGAAGAGGATAGGCCTCCCTCTCCTATCAGTTTCGCCGAAAGAGGACATTTTGAGAAAGGGGCGAGCAGTGGAGGAAACGGGCGCTGAGGGAGGTGGGGGTGCAGCGGAGGACGAACAAGAAAGTAGGGATGATTTACTAGAGGTAGAAGCTTTTGCTGTATTAGATACGATAAG
Organism: Gymnothorax javanicus; assembly: GCA_029692085.1. Lineage (NCBI taxonomy): Eukaryota > Metazoa > Chordata > Actinopteri > Anguilliformes > Muraenidae > Gymnothorax > Gymnothorax javanicus. The sequence goes on from CM056199.1 coordinate 22,914,981, forward strand.
TGAAATGGTTCATGCAGTAGCGGGCTGAGAAGGGGCTCCGCAGAGCTTGCATACGAGCAAAGCTTGGGCAGCAAAAACACAGCAATACAATTCTGAGTCTAAAGTGCCCCAGTAAACTCCCTGATTAAACAGCTGAATCGCACCTGCTGCTTTAGCAGCGAAAAGTACGTGGTATTGGTAAAACCCGGTGCCGCCGAAACGTAAGGCGAGATCGAGAACGAGTGTAAGGTAATCATCCAGTTCTTGCCTCCGGTGAGGAAAGGCCTGGCAGATTGAGTATCGGTAGAGTGAAAAGGTGAATGCGAATTCGGTCGGGGTTAGCTCCTTAGAACGAGCGGGGGTCGGGTGCTTGAGCTGGGCGGGGCCGAGGATGGTTTGGATTTCGTGACTGAAATGTGAATGCGGAAAGGATAGTTGGATGAGCTGGGCCAGGTCGACGTACACACCTGATAAAATCTGTTGTCTAAGTGTGGGGGATAATGGTGAGGGGTTTGGGGTGTGCTGCAGGGGGCGTATGGGGGGTAGGGCTGTAGCTAGCGTGTATTGAGGATAAACGGCGAGGGACCAATCGGCGTAGTTGAAGGGAAGAGCGGACCTTTGGAGGGAAGCACAGAATTAACAGCATTGGGGAACGGGGTAGGGGGAGGGGGAGAGGGAGCAGTATGGATGAGAGGAGCGGATGGCACCACTGTGGGTGCTTGTCCGGGTGGGGGAGGGTTAACCCCGGAACTGCTGGAGCCTTGGAGGGTTGGTTTAGGGGCTAAAGGAGCCACACAAGCCGGATTTCGACCAGTAGGAAAAGTAGGGGGAGGGAAGGAGGAATGGGACGGGTGTGCGTGGGGCAGAAGTGCAGCCTGCGGACACAGGGATGAAAAAGGGATGAAAAGAGACCGTAGAGGTCATTAACAGAGGGAGCAGGCACGGGGGGGACTGGCTGGTTAGTGGGAGGGGCGGCTTCCGGCGGAACTGGAACGGAGTGGACGTCACCGAGTGTGAATGTAACCTAATGCAACTGTCCGAATCCAAATTTAAGAATTTCCAAATGATCGTTGACATTGGCCATAGGTTGTTTCTTGAACACCCAAAGTAAGGCAATTCCTTCATTTTCCTGATCATTAAATGGAAATACTTCACTTCTTCCGCTCTAAAAGACTGGTCTGTTGTCAAAATCTTGCAGATTCAATTGAGTTCTGATTTATTATTCATAGGCTACATGGACTTTTGCATAAGCTGAGTTTAATTGTTTTAATAGCAGTAGCCTGCACTGTAGCATTTTTCAGTTTCTGTAAATGAATGAGAGTTAGCCTACAGGAAAAATACTTATTTTCATCCATACTGTTGTATTTGTTCTCATATCCCATCTCATCTCATCTGTAAAGACATTGTAAGGCCTATGTGTGTGCAACAATGTTACTAATGAAAGTTCATAATCATAATTGTGCTGACAAGTTTTCGGTTTTGTAAATGGACCTTAGAAGTGAAGTTATGCTCTTTCTGATTGAACTAATTAAAATTGAACAAATCTGTTGACTGTTAAATTGAAGCATTAATTTGGACCAGTAATTTGTCTGAGAAAGGAGATGGCCTTCTCTCACTTTGTGAATGGTGCAAGCTGATGGATATATTTTATTTGAGAAAATCCGTGCTCAGTAGCAATTATGACAAGATCTTCTGTAGGGCCTTATATTCTGTAGGGCTCTAAAAATGATGACAATACCTGACTTTATTATTTAAAAAAAAAAAACAAAAAAAAACCTTAGTCCACTGCCCCCGAGTGATGGCTCAGCCCATACCATAAATGTATAGTGATGTACTCTGACTGAGAGTACTGTGGCTGTCCTGAAAGAATCCAGCATGTATGCCATAGTGGCTGATGAGGCCAGGGACAATAATTCAGAACAACTGTCAGTTTGTCTGCGCAATGTCTGTCAAAAAAATGGTGATGTAAATGAACATTTTCTGTCCAAGTGATTTGGGAGGGCTTTAGTACAGACTCTACAGCAGGGTCATTTGAGCATACATTAAAGAGATATGGAATCTTTATGGCATTTTTCATTTTAAGTTTATGTGCAGTACTGTATCCAATATCACTTATGGCTTTTGCATTATTCACTTCTTTGAAATCCCAAATCTTAGGCCAATACACTGGATTTGATTTAATCCCGGTGTGAGACTTCACTATACCACTGACAAATTAATTAATTCCAATCCGCACTGAATCCGCAGACCACGTCCTGTCTCTGGGGCTCAGCCCCAGGTGTTAATGTCTATACACGCCCCTGCCCAGCAGGATATTTGATTTTGGAGTCATATGACAAGAGGCAGATTTAGAGTACTTGCACATCTACTGGAATAGTCTATGAATCAGTGCCTGAACACCCACTAGAATATTCCTAACCCTTCTCTTGGATGGAAATGATTACAGCCACAGCTCCAATTTAATGCACATTACTGCCCTCTCCTGGCTATCAAGCTGCAAGCTTATCAACAGTGCCTATAGCATCATATCCTCCATGCTGTCTCTAAATCCCCCAAACAGTTAAAACTTCGAGGCACATGTTCATCACAACACAACACAACAATGATAACACTTTCACAGGTTTCTATTTAAAAATTAAATTGCATTTTACACTGCATGTCCAAAAAAAAAAAAAAAAAAAAAAAAAAGCCAGCTATCCTGCCATCAAAACAAGAGCTTGGCCAAAAATGAATGCAACTCTCATTGAAAATAAATGTTCTGACACTGCGCAAGGTTGTCAAAACAATAACACAACATATTTGCTCTGTAATAAAAGCTGCAGAGGTTCCGACTAAATATTTGAGTGCAACTTTTTTTTGGGACAAACAGTGATACATATATATGCATGCAAAGCACATTATTTAAAATGTAATGCTTGCCAGTATGTATGTGGCAGAGGTTCAGGACAACTAATGCTGTGCAGAATTGCCCCCCTTCTGGAAGACCCCGACCAACAACAGCAGGAGAAGACCACGTCATTTGACTGCACGACATCTTTGGGATTAGCTCAGTGCTGCTAGAGGCACCAATGTGTCTGACCAGACCATTAGTAATTGTCCGTGAGACCGAGGTTTGCGATCCTGCAGTTTAACCATCGATACTTGACCGTCACAGAAGGGCTCGCCAAGATTGGTGCTGATATCATATCCGGTGGAGCTGTGCTTAGTGGTCAGAGCCAATGTTCACAGATGAGTCACACATCTCGCTCCAGTTTCATGATGACCAGGCTCATGTTTATTGTCGGCAGGGAGAGTGATTTGCTGATGTCGACGTTGCCTAACGTCTGCCATTTGGAGGAAGAAGTGTGATGGTGTGGGCGGGGATATTCATGAACCACAGAACCCCTCTGTTTGTTGTCACTGGAAATTAGACAGGTCAGCATTATCTCAGCAAGATTGCTGAACTTCTGGTTATGCCATTTCTGCAGTGGATTGGACCAGGAGCTTGGTTCCAGGACAACAATGCAAGACCTCATTGTGCAAGGGTGGTGACCTACTTCTGGCAGCAGCACTAAGTTCAGCACATGGCTTGGCCAGCATATTCATTCAAGTTGTCACCTATTGAGCTTGCATGGGGTAAAATAGGGTGGCGAGTTCGATCACATCACGTCCCTGCTGTCAACCTCTGCCAACTGGATCAGCAATTAGTCACAGAATGGCAAGTGATCGTTCGATGTCATTTCCAGTGTCCAGTGAACAGCATGTGCCAGCGTTGTCAAGAATGTGTGAAACCTAACTGTGGCTACACCAGTTAATGAAGCGTTTGTCTTGTGTGAACATCGTTTTGGGGGCGGCATTAATTTTTTTCATCTGTGTAATAAACTAGCGTCTAATAAAAGCTTTTTGTTTTGCATTTTCCATTCTTGAGTCATCGAAGAATTATTTTGTCATTAGTTGTCACCATTTTAGGTCATTAGGTTGTATTAATATGCACTAATATTTTTTGACCGTTAACTTTTTTTCAGTAGTGTATATATATATATATATATATTTATATATATTAGTGTGTATATATATATATATATATATAAAAAGTTTTTAAATAATCAATTCATTCATTAAGGGACAAAAGCTGTCCAAACCTACCTGGCCCTATGTGAAAAAGTATTTGCCCCCTATTGTTAAATCATGAATTAACTGTGATTAACCAGTAAACCAATTTCACTAGCCACACCCAGGTCTGATTACTGCCAGACCTGTTGAATCGAGAAATCACTTAAATAAAACCTGTCTGACAAAGTGAAGTATCCAAGATCTCAAAAAGCAACACATCATGCTGCGATCTAAAGAAATTCAAGAACAGATGAGAAACAAAGTCATTGACATCTATCAGTCTGGATCGAATTACAAAGCCATATCTTAGCCTTTGGGACTCCAGCGAACCACAGTGTGAGCCATTATTCACAAATGGAGAAAACTTGGAACAGTGGTGAACCTTCCCTGGAGTGGCCGGCCTACCAAAATTACTCCAAGAGTGCATTCACGACTCATCCAGGAGGTCACAAAAGAACCCAGAACAACATCTAAAGAACTGCAGGCCTCACTTGCCTCAGTTAACGTCAGTGTTCATGATTCAACAATAAGAAAGAGACTGGGCAAAAATGGCATCCAAGGGAGAGTTTCGAGGTGAAAACCACTGCTGACCAAAAAGAACACAAAGGCTCGTCTCACATTTGCCAAAAAAACATCTTGATGTTCCCCAAGACTATTGGGAAAATATTCTATGGACTGACAAAAGTTGAACTTTTTGGAAGGTGTGCGTCCTATTACATCTGGTGTAAAACTAACACAGCATTTCATAAAAAGAACATCATATCAACAGTCAAACATGGTGGTGGTAATGCGATGGTCTGGGCTGATTTGCTGCTTCAGGACCTGGACGACTTGCCGTAATTGATGGAATCATGAATTCTGCTCTCTACCAGAAAATCCTGAAGGAGAAAGTCTGACCATCAGTTTGTGACCTCAAGCTCAAGCACACATGGGTTGTGCAGCAGGACAATGATCCGAAACACACCAGCAAGTCCACCTTTGAATGGCTTAAAAAAACAAAATGAAGGTTTTGGAGTGGCCTAGTCAAAGTCCGGACTTAAATCCAATTGAGATTCTGTGGCATGAACTTAAACAGGCCGTTCATGCTCAAAAACCCTCCAATGTGGCTGAATTAAAACAATTCTGCAAAAAAGAGTGGGTCAAATTTCCTCCACAGCGATGTGAAAGACTCATTGCCAGTTATCGCAAATGCTTGATTGCATTTGTTGTCGCCGAGGGTGGCACAACCAGTTATTAGGTTTAGGGGGCAATTACTTTTTCACATAGAGCCAGGTTGGTTTGGATAGCTTTTCCCCTCAATAAATGAAATCCTCACTTAAAAACTGCATTTTATCTTTACTGGGGTTATCTTTGTCTAATATTAAAATTTGTTTGATGATTTGAAACATTTAAGTTTGACAAATATGCAAAAAATTAAGAAATCAGGAAGGGGGCAAATACTCTTTCACAGCACTGTGTGTGTGTATATACAGCTGCAAGAAAAAGTATGTGAACCCTTAATTACCTTGATTTCTGCATAAATTGGTCATAAAATGTGATCTGATCTTCATCTAAGTCACAACAATAGACAAACACAGTCTTCTTAAACTAATACCTCACAAACAATTATATGTTTTCATGTTTTTATTGAACACAACATGTAAACATTCACAGTTTCTGGGTGGAAAAAGTATGTGAACCTTTGGATTTAATAACTGGTTGACCCTCCTTTGGCAGCAATAAACTCAACCAAACGTTTCCTGTAGTTGCAGATCAGACCTGCCCAACAGTCAGGATGAATTTTGGACCTTTTCTCTTTACAAAAGTGTTTCAGTTCAGCAATATTCTTGGGATGTCTGGTGTGAATCGCTCTCTTGAGGTCATGCCACAGCATCTTAATCGGGTTGAGGTCAGGACTCCTTGGGTCGTTGTCCTGTTGCATCACCCACCCTTTATTGAGCTTCAATTGGCGGACAGATGGTCTTAAGTTCTCCTGCAAAATGTCTTGATGATAGCAATCCGTCCAAGCCCTGAGGCAGCAAAGCAGCCACAAACCATGATGCCCCCTCCACCATACTTCACAGTTGGGATGAGGTTTTGAAGTTGATGTGCTGTGCCTTTTTCTCCACACATAGCGTTGTGTGATCATTTGAAGTGTCTTTATGCAATTCCATTGCTTCCAATGATCTTATTTCATTTAAACTGTTTAAACGATAATGAAACACATGCATTGCTTCCAACCCCTGAGTAAAGAAAAGCGTGAGAAGTCCGGTCATCACACATTTTATGTGTTAAAAAATTAAAAATGAAAAATTCCATTTTCGGCCTATAGGGCCGGCAAGTTAAAAATAAAATGAAAATATTAACTATGTTAAATTATATAAAAAGCCAGCATAAGTGTTACATTGAAAGATGACTTGCATTTTAGAATCAACAGGGCCAAAAATTTACATTCGCCGTGGGGAAACAACAAGCAAGGGAGACCATCGGAAGCCCAGGTCCAGTGGTTTGGCTAGGGTAGCATGGTTTGGGGAAACCCCCTCCCCTTCTTCTACGGCCCCTGAGAGGAAGAGCTGCGCCGGATGTCCTGCTGATCCACTGTGGCAGGAATGACCTCAGGAACATCAAGAGAGTGAAGCTTGTCGCAGGAATCAAGCAGGACTTGCAAGATCTCCACCTGCAGTTCCCTTGGATGAAGATTATCCTCTCTGCCATCACCCAGCGATGCCGGTGGAGGTCTTCCCATCCAAAGATTGACAAAGCCCAGCATTGTGTTAACAGTGATGGCGAACTTTGTTTTATCTGTTGGTGGAAACATCTTGCATCATCCTCAGATGAAGCATAGATATCCTAGCCAATTTTTGCATGAAGGATTCATTTCACCCATAAGGGAGATATACTTTTTAAAAAATATTGCCCTGTGTCTGAAAGACCAAATCCAGTGAGGTGATGCTGAATTTGGATTTTTGACAAGTTATGGCTGCAATAAATGCCATAATTTCTCCGCTGTATGTGATGTTTGATGTGCTCATTTTATTTATTTTTATACTAAGGTAGGTGTCACACTTGTAATTGCTGTCACAGCTTTTCCTCTCCCTCCACCTTTGTTTCCCTCTTTTCCTCTTCAGTCTTCTCCAAACCATTTGCTTAACCCCAGCCTTTCCACCTGATGGACTTCCTTTATTCCATTTCCCCACAGTGAATGTAGCCAGGGGATTGTCTCTGGGCCACCTAAAACATAAGGCCTCTGCGTAGCTTTAGTTTAAATAAATATTTTTATTTTACCCTCATTTGCATGCCTCTGATTTACCAAAGCAGAAGACATAGTACACGTGAAAGAATACCAGAGTGAAGTTTTTGACTCCACATGCATGTAAAGACCTTTATTATACATTACAAGAGGTTTTATTTACTGCTATCAAAGAAAAAGTTAAATAACAAAGCATTTCTCATGTGCTCCTAGTCCTAAGGCAGATGACTAGAGTCACTGTTGGAAAACTGAAATTGTAGTTGTCTAGATGAACTGCTTTATAATGTATGATTAAATACATAAAAATGAGGTACGGTTTATGCCATTAAGTGTAGATGGCAGTATATAGGGAAGGTGAGACTAGCAGAACAAGCTCACATAATAGAAGCCAGTTACGTGTGTGTTATTATTCAATCAACATTGACTTGTCCATCTTGAAGTGCCAATTACTGTCTTACAAATAAATTGCAAGTTTTACTGACCATGCATAGTGTAGCCTTTTTGACAACTATTTTCATCAATTTTTCATTTACAAGTTACTTCAGAAGTATACTCCAACACTAGAGCAAGAATTGCTTGAAGCATTCTCCAAGTACTCGCTGGGTAACGCTGAGGTCTGAATTTGAGGGTGGCTTCTGTAATCAGTGGCGCAAAAAGGTAGCTGCAACCCTGTCCGTAATCACATGAATAATACAAAAAATCATCAGGAAAAAGCAAAAGTTATGTTGTGCAGTGGTTAACATAACATAGACTGTATAAGAAGCAACACCAGATTTCAAATCAACTACCCATAATTTTATGAAATAATAAAGCTGATCATGTGACACATTTTGTCTTCGTACAACGCCCTATCCTAGATCTAACTCTCTAAGTTCAGACAAATGAATGCATCATCTGAGCAAATATGTTTCAGTGGCTGAATTAATCATTAATTGCTGTGTGCAAATTAATAGGCTAATTAACGGTAACTGAAGTCAGCCTGCAAGCTAGTTAACGTTATGGTAACTCGACAGTAAACGCAGCTATAGCTAATGTGCAATTTACCACAACGTTGTAGTACAAAATCGATCGCACTGTAACATACTTTCTCTATGTTATTCTTCCCCTTTACTGCAGTCCTTCCTTTACATTATGTGCCCGTCTTCTTCTCGGCCAAACTCGAAAATTTGTCGTACTACCCCATACTTTTACCAAGCAGTCTTTTAAGAGAACCCAGCTAGCTGCCTAGCCAATTCCACTGGAATAGATGCATCAAATCCAGCCGTAATTGCATCCAAAACCTGCTGCTCCTATATTGTAATTATTGAGGGATTGAATTTGCTCTCGGTATGTTTCATTTGTCATATTCTCGTCATTCAAATAACCGTACCTCATCGAAGCTATGAAGGGCCGTACAAGACATAATTCATTCTGGCCCTCACAAACACATACATTTTCCTTCTCACACACGTACATTCTCCTTCCACACACATACATTCTCCTCACATACATACATTCTCCTTCCACACACATACATTCTCCTTCCACACACATACATTCTCCTTCTCACACACATACATTCTCCATCTCACACACATACATTCTCCTTCCACACACATACATTCTCCTTCTCACACACATACATTCTCCTTCTCACATACATACATTCTCCTTCTCACACACATACATTCTCCTTCCACACACATACATTCTCCTTCTCACATACATACATTCTTTTTCCACACACATAGATTCTCCTTCTCACACACACACACACACACACACATACATTCTCCTTCTCACTCACACATACATTCTCTTTCCACACACATACATTCTCCTTCTCACACACATTCTCCTTTCATGCACATATATTTTCAATCTTGCACGCACATACATTCTCGCGAGAGAAGAATACATGTGTGCGAGAAAAGGATACAGGTGTGTGAGAGGAGTATATATATGTGTAAGAGGAGAATATATGTGTGTGAGAGTATAATATATGTAAGAGGATATTATGTGTGTGTGAGAGAAAGTATAGTGGAAAAGGAAGTAGTTTAGTGGAAAAGGAAGGGAACTCATTTATTTGTGCTGTGATTGGCTGTTCAGGTGGGACTGGGTGGGACTCCCTCAAAACTACTTTTGTGAAAGGACGCCATTTTTTCTCTCGCATGCGACATCCATTATGCAGCCGGCAAACAATCTAGCGACTGATAAGCCAGCGTTGGTAAATGAGAGGCCGGCGGTGGTAAATGAGAAGCCGGCTATTAATTCTCCGAGGCTTGTAACTCATTGGATTTGCTACTGGCTTGGCTGGTCATTGGAATTCCTCCGCTGGCCACTAGCATTCCTCCGCTGGCCACTAGCATTCCTCGGTAGCAGCTCATTGGATTTGTGACTGACTCGGCTAGTCACTCACGTACCTAGGCTGGTAACCCTCAGACCTAGCGTGGCAATCCATTGGATTTACGACTTACTCGGCTGGTCACTCACGTACCTAGGCTGGTAAGCCACTGACCTAGTGTGGCAATCCATTAGATTTGCGACTTGGGCGGCTGGTCACTCACGTACCTAGGCTGGCAAGCCACAGACCTAGCGTGGCAATCCATTGGATTTGCGACTTTGGCTGGTCATCACGTACCTAGGCTGGCTTGTGGATACGGTGTACCTCGAAGTTCAATTGGCACGTCGTTTAAATATTTGCCTTATACTCAATTGGAGCAGTTTCCGGGCACTGTTTTATGTGACATTGCCCTTAAGCTACATTATGATTCCAATGACTCCGAGCTTCGGATTTTGCTAAATGATCTATGTACAAATTAATTTTATTCCTTGATATTTGGTGTATTTGGTCTATCGGGACCATTATTGTGAGTTTTTATATTACGAATAAATGTGTATATGTATATATTATTTTGGCATTAGCACCATCTATTGCAATCTCTTTTGCCTCGTCATTCAAATCTCAAGACAGAATTGAACGTGGTAATATAATTAGTTGACTAGGTAAAGAATTATAACCTAGGATTTTTGTTTTGGTTTTAATGTTTCTTTTAAAGTCACATTAGATATTTTTATTACACAAGCCACTTATGAATCTTGTTGTTGCTTTTGTCCAGTCCTTCGCTTGAATTGAACAACTGCCGGTAGACAGAATTGCAAATTTAATTTAGAAACAATTTTTAAAAAGTCGCAAATCCAGTGGGTTGCCAAGCTACGCACATGGGTTACCAGCCTAGGTACGTGAGTGACCAGCCGAGTAAGTCGCAATTTCAATGGATTGCCACACTAGGTCTGAGGGTTACCAGCCTAGTTACGTGAGTGACCAGCCGAGTCAGTCGCAAATCCAATGGATTGCCACGCTAGGTCTGTGGGATACCAGCCGAGGTACGTGAGTGACCAGCCGAGTAAGTCGCAATTCCAATGGATTGCCACGCTAGCTCTGAGGCTTACCAGCCAAGGTACGTGAGTGACTAGCCGAGTCAGTCACAAATCCAATGAGCTGCTACCGAGGAATGCTAGTGACCAGCCAAGCCAGTAGCAAATCCAACGAGTCACAAGCCTCGGAGAATTAATAGCCGGCTTGTCACTTACCATCGCGGTCCTCTCATTTACCAACGCTGGCTTATCAGTCGCTAGATTGTTTGCCGGCTGCGTAATGGATGTGGCATGCGAGAGAAAAAATGGCGTCCTTTCACAAAAGTAGTTTTGAGGGAGTCCCACCCAGTCCCACCTGAACAGCCAATCACAGCACAAATAAATGAGTTCCCTTCCTTTTCCACTAAACTACTTCCTTTTCCACTATACTTTCTCTCACACACACATAATATCCTCTTACATATATTATACTCTCACACACATATATACTCCTCTCACACACCTGTATTCTTTTCTCGCGCACATGTATTCTTCTCTCGCGAGAATGTTTGTGCGTGCGAGAGTGAAAATATATGTGCGTGAAAGGAGAATGTATGTGTTTGAGAAGGAGAATGTATGTGTGTGAGAAGGAGACTGTGTGTGGAAAGAGAATGTATGGGTGTGTGAGAAGGAGAATGTATGTGTGTGTGAGGAGAATGTATGCGTGTGAGAAGGAGAATGTATGTGTGTGGAAGGAGAATGTTTGTGTGTGAGAAGGAGAATGTATGTGTTTGTGAGGGCCAGAATGAATTGTGTCTTGTGCAGCCCCTCATACGAAACGATTCGTTTTTTCCCGCAGTTCTAGCAGCAATTCATAAGGTTGTAAAATAAGGATAGATTTTTATAGTGTTATCCGCTGAAAAACGAGACGTTGCCTTGCTGGCTCTAATAGAAGGTTAGACTGAATTCATGCTTTAAAGACAATAGTTATCTAACAAAGTAAGTAGTAACTGTGTTCATCTTAAAACTCCGGGATAATGCCTGCAGAACTGGCAAGCTAAACAAGGCAGTGGCTACTACGCCACCGGATTTATATAGTTAAATCAAGTTCAAGCACAGAAGAATGACATCTTATGACAGAATACAGTTAACTTCATTCAAATGCTTATCTTCATAGGTATTCTTGAAATGAATAGTATATATTACAGTAGATATGTCTGGCCTACCTATCACCATTTTCCCCCACAATACATGTTAACTACAATACCACTGCATGCTGATTAATGTTAGCCAAGTTAGCTAGCTACCTAGATGATAATTTAACTTGACTGACCATTCAATGTTAGCTAAAGAAATAGAAATTTGACTTACCGAATAAAACAGCAAAGACCCTTTAGATCGGTCAGGTCTGTTTGTACAGTTCACTCCAGAACAACTCATTTTGTCATTTTTTTAAATCAATCTGAGTAGCTTATAACACACAATCACAGTTAGCCAGCCCTCTGAAAAATTTCAGTGAATGCAAATACCCTGTCTACGTTCCTACTCCAAATACGTACAGACGGTATTCTCGTAAAAAAGTCCGCAGCGGGCAGGAGCCATTGCGACTCCGTCACACACAGCAGCTGTCAACCACACCCCTTTTCTATAGTATCAAATAAATACATAACTGCAAACTTATTGGAAAAATGAACACTTGAACATACATCAGCATGGTATGAACTTCTTAAAAAGGCAGAAACCATTTTCAGAAAAAAATTATTTGACATGTACTGATTTTTTTTGAGTAGCCTGTGACCCATCCACTAACATGGAGGGGGCGGGCTTATAAATTGTACTGCAGCCAGCCACTGGATGGCGATGGAGGCGTTTTGGCTTCACTATTCAGGAGCTGTTCGGCTGTCCATATTTATATACAGTCCATGGCTTGGAGCAAATAAATTAGGCCTGTTTCATCGCAAGATGGCAGTAGAGGACCCTCGTGACATGTATAGAACAGTAGAAGAAGAAGGTTGCAAAATGGAAAATGTGAAGTAATACTTTTAAATAACAAAACTCACAGCTATTTGGTATATACTTTATTGTTCTAAATAACTAGCACACTACAACTACTGACTTTTATACAATCCAAAGGTGAATGCTAGACTTGTATCACTCGACTTTGTTTACTAGTATAACTTGGGGTAACATTTTGAATGTAACACTGAGTGGGCAACAGAGAAATGAGCAGGAAGACCAAAAAGTCCCTGATTGCACCACCAGCTTTCATTTCTGTACAGTAAAACTGCTGAGACAATGTGTAAACGGGTCACGTGTACATGACTTTAAAAAAAGAAATAAAACAAAACAAAAATGCAAAAACCAGTCAATGAGTGACATTTGTCAAATTAAGTGCCTGGGATCATTCTGCTAACATGGTCCATTATACAGAGGGCCCATTTGTAAATGTTACAGTACTGTGCACATTTTTTGTTCCATTTTTAGTTAACTCTGCCTGAGAGGAGTAATCATCAGGAGACATGTCATCGATTTTGGTGCTCGGCACGAACATTTACTTTATTTATCTCTGTCTCATAATGAACTGACCACCACATCGAGTTCAAATAATCACCTCATAAAAAAGGCAGAGGATTTAGATTAGAGGAAAATCGAGATTGATGATAAATTCAATGATTTATATCGGCTGAAATAAACCAGAAAAGTATTCCATAAATCTCACAATTAGACAGCTGGCTTGATAAGTAAATAAGTAAGTAAAGTAAGAAAATAAGTAAATAACTAAATAAATAGATAAATAAATAAATAAATAAGTACATAGATAAATAAATAAATAAATTAAGCATATAGACCAATTGTAAAGGTTTGCTTTCACATACATTTCATAAATCTCGGGACACAATCCACTTAGAGCACGTGTTAATTTATTGAAATTGGTCCCAAAAAATAGTTTCTTTCAAAATAAATACAAAACACTACGTTTCCTGTTTGCATGCCATCGACCGGGCGCTCGATCATAAATCCAGAAATAAGGTGAATTGACAGGTTTATGTCATTTTCTCTGCCACCAGGTGACGTACAAGTCTTTGGGGTCCATAATAAGCAGCCCTTCTCCTAGGTGCCACGGTGAAAACCCACACAGGCCTTAACTCATGAATGTCAAGGTACATACAGAGCATAGTTTATGGCCAGAGGTAACTGCTGAGATCTTGCACCACTGGGGAAAATAAACACTTGATTGTTGCCAATATGAACTCCTTTTCTCCTCATTTCATTTCTTTTCTTGATCTGCTGATTTTGAAAAAAAAAGAAAAAACAAATTTAGGTAGGGGAGAATCTCTTTGATTTGCACTGTGAATATGCAGTGAGCATCTGTATATGCATTTGTTCTTTTTTCTCTATGGAGGAATATCTACAAAAGTGCTTTTAAAAAAAGAGTTCACCAAGAACCTCCATGGATCTTAATACTACCAACACAGTACCTGGAACATCTCGCAATTCAACATCTTGTTATCCATTTTTTAAAAATCAGTCCCCTTTTGATCCTGGCTCATTTTTGAAAACCTAAGGTAAAACTTAATTGTGTTTTGGTAATTCTGAGTTTGGATGACTATTTTGCTGATTACAGAACAGGAGAGTCTTGGTGGTAGATGACTCGGTGGTATCTGTGGAGAACCGTTCTTGGATATTGACACACTCTGATATTCATTGGCTTTGGGTTTTCCAGCCTCTTACTGGGGTTCCGTCCCTGAACACTGTCCCAGAGAATCATCTGGGGTTGTTCAACCAGTTCCACCAAGACAAAGGAACCTGACCTGCTCCTGACCTTTTCTGCAGCTGCCGCACATTGTATAGCAGTATAACAAAGACATGGGCGAAATGGCACTATGTGCACTAGTTACCAGAGGACCATTTAATACGTGAGTAACTCTGTTTTCATGATAAGAAGGTTTCGTCATTCAACCTTGGGCTATGCTGTTCATCAGAACCATTCTAAGAGTGCTCAAGGAGGAAATGAAATCCTGGGGAAACGTTCTGGGGCCATAGTGGGGGAGGGGAAATGGCTGACAGTGTGCAGGCTAATGGGGGGTGTTGCGATGTGGATTAGAAGCCAGGGCTCTCCGAACTGCTGCGGCTGTAGTAGCTGTCATTCCGGCTGACGCTCCGGGACCGGCTCCGGCTAATGCTTCGACTGACGCTCCTGCTCCGACTCTGGCTGATGCTTCGGCTGCGGCTCCGGCTCGCACCGCGGCTGTAGCTGCTGTAGCTCTCGTAGGTACAGCTGGAGACTGAGTGACTGCTGAGTGAGCTGGAGGAGGAGGGGCTGGGTCTGTAGTAGGGGATGGGCCTCTTACGGGCGCTGAGGAGAAAGGGGGGAAAACTTAAAGACCAGCTACCTGAGGTATAGCTACCAGACCTTTGCTATTGACAGCTGTTCAACACATTTCCATAACAATTTACCCCATTGAACTTGAGCAGCATAAACAGCTATCTCATTACTATGAGTGTGGTTTTAGTCAAGCCCAATTTTTCCAAATCAAAATTTTATAGCCCAGGTTCAATCACCATTTGTCCTCATCTACTTTGCAAAATAAATGCAAGCAGAAGCAATATTTAATCTTACAAAGTTTGTAAGACTAATGCATGATTCAACACGATGTTTGTAAAGGAAAACTGACTGGCATTTACAGTCATCTGTAAATACATGTTCAAATTTAAATATCCCAGCTTGTGGTGCACTGATGAGACAGCTGTCAACGCAGAGAATCTGGGACTTTGTAGGCGTTTTGATTAGTCGTGGCTGTAATGTTAAAAGGAGAGTGGCTGTGTATTAGTGCATATTCACACCTTATCTGCAGATTAAGGAGGTTAATACCAATGAAGTCAGCTCACAAATCGGCATTTTATAGTTCCTTCCCTCCCCTTTGTTTACCCGTGGAGTGCAGCTGGTGAGCACAGAGTTGTTAGCCAGTGAAGACACGCAAAATCTGAGGATGTAGCCTCCGCAAGAATGAGCCCAAAGAAAGTACACATTCTAAACTTGATTTAAGCTCTATCAAGGCTACTTTGCAAACCTGATTATGCTGTCCCACAGGTACGTCTACAATTTATTCAAGTAAAATAATTTATTTGGCAGTTATATACCAAAACTGAATCAAAAGTCACAAATATGCATATATTAGTCATCACAGTTTAAATATTGTGGCCTTTTCAAAGACCATTTTTAATTAATGCAAGTCGAATAGTGGTCATCGCAGTCTAATCAATGCTTTCCCCACACGTAAAGTTCAATAACTCAAATTGATTTTACTCTCCTTAACCTCCGTTGGTGATCATGCATCACTCTTCACTCTGAGACAAAGGAAGTGATGCATTGAAGCCAAAGAAGAACAGTTTGCTTTCAGCCTTGACAGTACTTGCATCAAAGCCTCCCTTTTTTGAAGCATTAGTAGTTTTCTGCGACAGTAAATCTACCAGAAAGATGTGTTCTGCTAGTAACTTTCAAAACAAGAAAGGAAGCAGCAGTTGTTTGTACTCAGAAGACAGTTTCTGTACTTCAAGTGACTGAAGAAGCAGGTTCAGGGAAAGAGAATTAGAAGAGTCCTGCTGCACGGCAACTGTTACCACGGTAACCCAGCCAGCAGCTCAGAAGAATTCTTCACTGTAGTCTTCAGGGCACCTTACTGCTGGAGTGGAAGAAATCATCATGTCTTTCACAAAAGGGAAATACACAACAATATTTTACTCTCCTTCTTGGAATTTTATGCAAATATATCCAACATTATTTCTCAAAAAAAAAAAAAAAAACAGCTGTTCTTTAAACAGCAACAAATATTAATTCATTTTAAACTAGTGGGATAAAATGGCACAGAATGAAAATATAAAACACCTCAAACCTACATAAAATAATTAAAATGTACAGGGTCCAGGTTTTTCATCAAGGGCAATGATTCCATGCAGAAATATGAAACTTCTCAGACCTGTACAGTAACTCTGTGGTACATCTTATGTAGCATATTTTGTAGGATGTATTATGATAATCTTTAAACCAACACACAAAGGCCACGGGACTGGGAATGGCTGCTTAAATCTGACACTCAGGCACATTTTCATGAAATAGAGGAGAAAGGCACAAAAGAGGAGGCTGGCAAGGGGAAAATAACAGATTCTCCCCCAGATGTCAGTGTTACTCTCTAATACAGCAGCTGTGAGTACAGACTCTGTGTTAATACCCAGCTCAGAATCTAAGTGCAAATTCATCCTATTTTCTCGAAAACAAAATTAATCTGGTATACGTTTGACCAAACAGTACATGAACCGTATCCTGCCAATTAAATGCCCAACTTTTTCTTGAAAACGAGCCTTTAATTGAGGTCCAAGCAGAGATTTCCGAAAACAAATTGAAGATTGACCCAAATTTGCCAATTAGCGCATGTGACGTAACGTAAGGACTTCCAAACGCGGAAGAAGCCGAACACAATAGGATAACAAGATGTTGTCAAAGAATATTATTTCCATAAATTGATGAAAACAAATAGGAAAAGGAACAATGTGACAATCAGCCTGTAGGCATGGTGCACCAAAACTAATTACTGAGTTTTACTGGGCCATGACGAGGAAAGGTGTCCAAAAACAGGTAGCCTGCATACATGATGACAACTCGAGACCTTCAGAGTCTATAACCTCTGATTCCACAGTGCAACACAGCCCATGCAGGTCAAATGAGGCCCTGTTTGCACAGCTTAGGTGCGTTTCCCGAAATCACAGAGGCTGACTTACAGAGTTGGAACCACTGACTGTGAATGGACAAACTATGTAAGTTGCTAACTTAGTTTATGACTGTGCTTTTGGGAAATTCACCCCTGGCTGGCTAGCATGTTTAAGCTTTTCGCTATTTAAGTATCAAGTTACACGTGTGACAGTTGTCCCGGAAACTTGAATTAATTAATTTAATGGCTAAAAGTGTTAGCATGCTAGCTTGCAAATTATTCATCCCATTTACTAGATGAATAATTACAGACTACAAGCTTATGCTTTTTGCATTCTCCAGTTGCTGCTCCTGGCCTTGTTCCAGCTTCGCTATCATGGCCGAAGTTTCGATTTTACTCAAGGTCTCGTGATGGAGGATGGATTTAGTTTTTTTTTTTTTAGTCGTTTTTTGCATAAAATACTCTCATTTTAGGTTGGGCTAACTAACCCGCTTTTCTGACTACAGAATAGATGGGGAAGATTTGGGACTGGAGCAATTTGGGCTCGGCATTGGTCAATAAGTGGCGATTTCAGTAATTACTGAAAAGCATTAATATCCAGACTTTTCCTGTGACTCGGGATCTGGCCGATAAAAGCAGTCATCAGTGAAGTGTTTAAAGCAGATCCTGATCCGTTGTTGTGTCCGATTGAGTTCCCCAATCAAATCGTGTTTCCGCGTACAACGCAATGCAATGACATCCCTAAATAGTTTGGAGAGCGAACGTACATTTTACTCAGAATTTGACGGCAAAACAGATCGTTAAAGCATGGGGTAATTGTGTGATCACTGCTGAGCATATGAGCTCAATATTGCAAAAGGACAAAGCGCAGGAGATTGCAGAGTATCAAAATTCATCGCTTTATGAGGTGTCATCTGTGATAACTTTCATAAGAGCAAGCTGATTCATCAGTGCCCGTTACGTAATTATATCCCCGAAATACGAGTTTTGGGGATATCATGGTTTCGCCCCACCCGCTGCGCCCGCAGATTTTAGCCGTTAGCGCGATAACTCACAAAATACTTTACACTGACTTCTTATTTTTAGCATATGGGTAGATATGGTAGAGAGGATGAACTGATTAGATTTTGGGCAAGTATGCGCTCCTAGGTTTGCCACCAGGTGGCACTATATATTGAAAAAATCAGTTTTTTAACCATATCTCTGGAACAATTACTAACACAGACCTCAAATTTGCCAAATATTGTAGGTCTAGCAAAGGGGAATCTAATAAAGGGGGCTTCGAGGATTGGGGAATTTCGGGGATATACCCCTTGCTGTCGGCTGCCGACAGCTTAGGCCTAGTTTCTTTCATGATTTTCTTGAATCAGCAACCGCATCATAAAACTTTTCGAAGGGGGAACACAATTTGACGGGGAAGCAGAATCGGTCACAACACCGGTCTCCGTGAAATCCACTCGTCTCCTCTTCACTCCTCTCCACCCTTGCCTTTCAAATTGTGGGTTTTTTTTTTTTGAAATCTATGGACCATTATGCCTCTGCCTGCATTGGCCTTATTGTTGCAGCCAAAAACAAGGCAGATATTCGCCATTTTCCCAAGGGAATAATCCACAATTACGAATCACTGAGTCCAATGCCATTGACAATGTATTCTTCACCACTGGCTAGGTTCCTCCCATAACGTCATTGCCGAAGATGCCAGAAGACAAATTCATTCTGAGATGATCGTGATTTGCAGTGATTAAAATGTGAATAAATTTGTCACGGCTGATTTGAAATGACCAATGCACAAAGGATGTATTTATATGAAAGATTCCGTGGCCCAAATCTTATTTTTGAATGAACAAGCACTTTAATCATCACATATTTATTATGTATCACAGTAAAGATTACTCAGGTGATTGCCTTACAGCAGCAGGGAGGCTACAATTAGATCAATTAAAAATTTTTTATTTTTTTACATCCATGAATCCTATTTTACATCAGAAACAAAAAAGCAGACAAGGGACACTGAATTAATGAATAAGAGGCCATTTGAGGCCAGTTCACTAAACAGCACC
Organism: Gymnothorax javanicus; assembly: GCA_029692085.1. Classification (NCBI taxonomy): domain Eukaryota; kingdom Metazoa; phylum Chordata; class Actinopteri; order Anguilliformes; family Muraenidae; genus Gymnothorax; species Gymnothorax javanicus. The sequence goes on from CM056199.1 coordinate 22,934,384, forward strand.
AATTAAAAGTTTGGAGAGGCATAGCTAATGTTTTAGTTCTCTGTCGTCGATGAAATTTATTTCAAACTGTAATAACCTAAAATGGTATACGGTAAGGTGTAATTCCTTTGAAGTTCAATAAATTCTAGTAGAAGAATTTAAAACTTTATTATGCATAAAAACAAAATGCAATGATTTACATCATTTAAATCCTACATTTATTTGAAAATAGTACGTAAGACAACAGATCAAATGCTGAAACTCAAAAATGTTGATTGTCTTTTGAAAAATATCAGCTCATTTTAAATTTTATGTCATCAACATATTAAAAAAAGCTGACATCGGCGCAACAACAACAACAAAAAAAACGCAAAAGTTGCACAGTGCTTCAAAAATACACTTGATGGAACACCTCACAGCAAATTAGATTAATGAGCAACAGGTCTGCAACATGATTTGGTATAAAAACAGCATCACAGAGAGGTGGGAGGTAAAGATAGGGAAGACTTCACCACACTTGGAATCACTGGATGGCCAAACAGTTCAACAATTTAAAATAACATTTTGCAATGTAAAATTGCAAAGAACTTGGAGATTTAATCATGGTGCATGATGTCCCTAAAAGGCTCAGTGTATCCGCAGAAATCTGGAGGCAAGACACAAGGCAGAAAACCAATATATATGGGCATGATCTTTAGGCCTTCAGACAGCACAGCATTAAAAATCAAAGGGATTCTGCAGTGGATATCACTGCATGGACTAAGAAACACTTCTGAAAACCATCAACAGTAAACATAGTTCATCACTGCATCCACAGAGTTAAAACTCTGCCGTCTAAGGATTAAACCACTTGTGAACAAGATCCAGAAACACTGCCACCTTCTCTGGGCCTCAGCTTGTTTCAGATGGATTATGGTGAAGTGAAAAACTGTCCTGTAGTCTGTCCAATCAAAATATGCAATTCTTTTTGGAAATCGTGGACACCACATCCTCCTGGCTAAAAAATAGAGGGACCATCCAGCTTGTTATTACTGTGCAGTTCAATTCAAAAGCAGACAATTGTGATGGTATGGGGGTGCATTAGTGCATATGGCATGGGTAACTTGCACATCTGTGAAGACATCATTAATGCTGAACAATAAATACAGGTTTGGAGCAACATATGCTGCCATCCAGACAACGTCTTTTTCAGGGAAGGCATTGCTTATTTCAGCAAAGCAATGCCAAACCACTATCTGCATGTTTTTTAACAAATGGCTCCATAGTAAAAGAGGCCAGGCGCTAAACTGCAGTGCTGGAGGACTCGAGACCGGTCTCGAGTCCCGATTTCCAAGGACTCGGACTCGGCTCTGCGGACTCGAGGACTCGGTCCGAGACCGAGCACGAGTCCTTTAAAAAAATGCAAATTTTGGTGCAATTTGAATGGAAAAAATCCCGTTAAAAAATTTTAAAATCGCGATTTACCTCAAACTTAGCCAGTGTACCGTAGTACTGTGCACTTGTGCAGTTAGAGTTACGTGCATTATATAAATAGAAGCTTCCACGCATGCAGGCAAGACTGTCGGAGTGTCGGTCACATAGGTTATTAAAGCTAGCACAAGATTTTGGATCGCAAATCAGGTGGAAACTCTGACACAGCAATGCATTACTTAGTGTGCCCATTACTGGCAGTAAATACTCTGCTAGCTTCAGAAGGTAATGCTCAATGTTGAAAAGTAATCAAAAAAGGACTGACCGGGAAACAGCACGTTATTGAAAAGCCATTGATTTGTAGTTGACCGTGAAATATGATCGAAAAGTAGTTGATGCATGATTGACCGGGAGATCATCGTGTAGTTGATATTGCACTAACTATTGCATCCAACGTATCTCATTTTGGAGCCCAAGCACCCAGGTAAGCACACGGTCTAATATGAATAGTTCAAAAACAGGTAATTCCTGCTTGATAATGTTCACAGGCCTAGGTTATTAACAGTAGCTAACTGCATCCGGGGTATTAGAGACTCGATCACAAATTATAGGCTGTTTGTATATATAAACTTCTAGCTTCCTATCCTACATGGTAGACAAGCTTGAATACCCCCGACCAGAATAGCTGGCTAACCTCGGGTTTATTTTCTAGTATCGTTAACAAAATGGCAAAGTAAGCAGATGTAGGGGAAGATGCATGAATGTCATCAACGGAGAGATGGAGTGATAGCCACTGTATTTTTAAGAAGCACCTTCAACATGCCAAGACTTTTTACCACTAACTTAGCTTGGCATTAGCTAGCGCTGTGACAGTAGGCTACAACTGGGATATTCCGCTTAGCAGCTAATGGGAAAACAGCATTATCGCGGTAAATTCAGCGTAGGCAGGCTACAACTCTCCGTCAAACCATTGTGGCTAGCGACGATATTGTACTCATTTCTTCAAGATTAGTCATTCCACAGCCTGGCTCCTGTCAAACAATACTTGTAAGTAGCTAAGTTTACATGGCGCAAAGCAGTTTACGCTGCTGAAGTGGTTATTGCAACAAAAAGGCAACGTTGCCGGGCATGAATGAGAAATTACCAGGGAATGATTGCTCAAGATAGCGTATCTGACCTAGCTACGATGAGCACGAGCCACGTAAGGCATTACAAGCTATCGTCATCCTGTCTGAAATAAATAAAAAATGGCCCACCTGATGGAGATTGAATGACAGAAATGCCATGGCACAGTACAAATATTATGCCACCGTATCCATCATACAATTTTCTTATGGCCTGAACAAACGCAATGTGGGGCTTAATGAAAAGTCAGCGACCACGGCGGGCCAAAATTAAACTGAAAACCCGTCTTGCCTTTTCGTGAGTTTGACTGTTCTTTATTACTGGGCAGTTACCTTCAGCACTGCCACAGGCTGATCGCCTCCAAATGCTACGCCACATTGATGCAGTAATTCGTGCGAAATGAGCCCCAGCCAATTTTTGAGTGCATACATAAACATAATTTTCAGAGGGCCAACACTGCTGTATTAAAAAACCTTTAATTGGTGTTATGTAATTTTCTAAGAGCCATGTTACACTTGTCACAGCGCGTGCAATAACTGCATTACGTGGAGCTGTGAAGGCAGCTGCGGGTGTTTTTCCACACGTTTTTAGGAATGCATAAGAACAAGAACCACCCAAGTCCAAATCTGAATGTCGCCCCCCCTTTTTACCCTCAAAAATATTCATGATATTCAAAATTGTTCAAAACTGTGCTAATTAAGCGAGCAACATCTCTCCTGAATAATTCTGGGGGTAAAAAAGGGGGGGCATTCAGATTTGGACTTCGGTGGTTCTTGTTCTCATGTATTCAATTATATTCACATAATTATTTACATGTTCCACACATTCCATTAAAATAGTTCATTCCTTGTTTTAACATGGTTTTTAAGGCAAAATAAACCATGTCTCATTGTCAATGGGGTTTATTATAAATTGCCTGACATAATTAGGATATAAATTTACTAATGCCTTACCAACATGTAGTCCATTATTTTTATCATGTCAGTATAGGAAATCATTTCAGGACTGATTTCATGTAGAAACAAAGTCCTCAAAGATCTTGCACATAAAACATTGGCTGGTAGTTAGCTGACGGAGGGGCGGGGGGTTGGGGCTGTGTAAAACCAATTTTAAAAGACTCATTTGCGATCAACTTGCCTAAGCTGGTGACAATACTAGTAGTGGTCATTTCAAAATAAAATTTGCCTGTTACAGCACTCCTTTTTTACTCTATTTTTTCATGTTTTGAGTAACTAATAGCATACATTAAATCGTATGGACATTATATTACACTTACGTGTTAGAGGCTAGAGTGTTGTTAAAATTTATCTGACTAACCAGTTCACAGATGGAAGCAGCCTGCTTATGACCACTGCCAAAAAGCTATGGAAAATTCCGTACCAAAAGATGTGTTTGCATCAATGATGGTCTTCCAGAATGGTTTTGCAAGGAAACATGAATGATGTCATAATGGTAAAAGGTAGTTTTATTGATATTCTGGTCATAGTTCACATAAAACGTTACATGTCAAATTTGCACGGTGACTCGAGGACTCGGACTTGGATACTGTGACTCGGACTCGGTCTCGGTTACCAAGGACTCGGACTCGAACTCGAAAGGTAGGGACTCGGACTTGGATTGGGTGGACTCGACTTCAGCACTGCTAAACCGGCCTGCATAAAGTCCAGCTAGACCTGTCACCCAGTGAAAACAATTGCTGCATAATGAAATGGAAAAATATGACAAAACAGGTCAAAAAGTGTTGCTCAGCTGAAATCCCACATAAAACAAGAACGGGAAAACATTTTGCTGTCAACACTACCGCAGTGGGAGTCCTCAGTTCCCAAATGCTTACAGGATGTTGTTCAAAGAAGAGGTTATGCAACACAGCAGTAAACATACTCATCCCAGCTTTTATGAAAAGTGTTGCTGACTTCAAATGCAAAATGAGCACGTTTTTCAAAAAACAATACATTTTCTCAGTTTCAACATCTGATATGCAGCCTTTGTACTATTTAAAATTAAATATACAGTTTAAATGTGTTATGATCCAGATGATGAATCAAGTGCCGTGGCAGTGTTAAATCCAATTGTGGGGTTTATTGATAGTAATATGGTAACACCGGGGCGAAAACCAAAAGATGAAAGCACAGTTCAGTTCAAATGTTTTGGGCTCCACTCCTCAAAGGCAAGCTTCACTGTCAACAGATCCTCTCGCCAATGAAATAGTTCCTCTTAGCAGCGGACATCCGACAAGAGAAGTAGGGACAAGGACGTAATTTGCCATCGTCAGTTTGCTGCGAGAGGACAGCCCCTACACCCATGTCGGAGGCATCGACTTCCGTGATGAACTGACACTGGGGGACTGGGATCTTGAGGAAAGGAGCAGTGGCAAACAGCTTATTTATTTATTTATTTGTTTTTATTTCGGCATGATTGTATAGTCGTTTCATGACAATTTCAACACAACATGTATCATGACCGAAAGGGTCGCGGGAAAAGCGAAATCGCTTATCAAAGTCCCGCCCCCAACTCCCAGAAAAACAGTTTGATTATAGTTAAGATAGCTTCTTGAGATAGTTAAAGGCAGAGGCCACCAGTGTAGTCAAGGCAAAGGAATCTTTTATGGGCATCAGCTTAGTTCGAGGGGCAGCAACAGCAGAGTGCCATCGAATGAATCATGAAAATGGAAAACCCAAGGAACCTCTGAAGCTCTTTGCGATCTTTAGGATCCAGCTAATTCAGCACAGCCGAACTTTCTGGTGATCCATTTGCTAACTACCCTGCATCACTACAAACCTAGGAAGGAAAGAGTGGTACGACGGAATGATCACTTCTCTGGTTTCATATGAAGTTCGTTCTCCAGGAGCCTTTGGATGCCTAAGCGGACATGGTGGGTATGATCCCCCAGAGTTTGAGAGAGGACCAGTATATTGTCTAGTTAGACATAGATGAACTGGGGGACTACGTCTTGAAGGACGTCATTGATGAGGTTCTGGAAAACAGCGGGGAGTTAGCAAGTCTGAATGACATCACCAGGTGTCAGGTATTGGTAGTGGCCAGATGCAGTGTTTAATGCCCAGGAGATTGGAACATGCCCGTGTCTGTCAAGGGTAAGGAAAAACGATTCATTATGGTAATGGCATTATGTCCACAATAGTCAATACAGGGACATTAAGACTTATGTTTCTTGGCCACAAAGAAGCCAGCTCTATCTGGCGACAAAGAAGCCTGGATTATTATGGAAGCCAGTGAGTGATTTAAGTACTCCTCCATTGCTTAGGACTCCTAGTTAGCTAGGGTTAACAGCAGACTATTGGAGGGCAATGTTCCAGGCAATAAGTCACTAGCACAAACACAGGGTGTGTGTGAGGGAAGCAACATCATTCAAGCTTTGCTGAATACTATGCGGAGGTCATGATAGTGGATGACAGCAGTACCAGATAGCACCTCTCTTTAAGATGTCAGTGTCCCCCAAACAAGGCATTCAGCGATGGCAAGGACAGCACTTGCGCAGCACAGGCATAGTTTCAACTTTATCTTGCCTTTCTTCAGGGGGCAGCTTGTGATGCCAAGCCCAGTTGGCAGCCATGGGTACCAGAGGAGCCAGATGGGAAAAAGCTCCAGGGTGAGCATCCTGGGATGCAGGCAGAGAAGGTAACTGTAACCTCACCTGCCCGTCCAACTGCTACTCTCGCAGCCGAACGTCAATTCTTAGCGCCAAGTCAATGAGCTGGTCTAGATCTGGAGGAAGGACGCAAGTGGTTAACTCATCCTGGACCTGTTCTGCTGAGCCAAACGAATAGGTGTCATACAGTGCTCTGGCAGTCCAGCGCATAGGGACAGCTAGGGTATGGAAGTCGATGGAATTTTCCAACACCGACAGGTTGCATTGATAAAGCTGGAGTAACTTCTGGGAAGCAGCATGGCGAGAGCTAGACCAGTTAAACACCTTCTCAGTCCCTTCGGCGAACGATAACACTGCAGGATCCCCTGTATCCCAACAGGTGGCAGCCAAGTCCCTGGCACTTCCAGAGAAGTGAGTGATGACAAATGCAACTCTGGAACGTTCATTAGGGAATGAAGATAGCTGTAGCTCCCAGATCATTGTACACTATGCCAGGAAACTGCGACAGGTGGCGGGGTTGCCGTTGTCGAGGTCAAGGACCACAAGGTTCAGCCCCTGATGGTCTAGCGTCTGACGGTCTGCCGCAGAATGGCGCTGCCTGCTTGAGCGGCAGTGGCAAAGTCCCATGAAATATCCATTATAGGCACTAGTTGATTGGAGAGTGCTCCAATAGACTGATGAGGCTGATGGAGTTCTTCCTCCTGCAGATCAACCTGCACACCCTGAAACCTCAGGGTGTCAACCGGGCTAGGCATCTCCGCTGATTCCATTCCTCAAGCTGGATTGTGCTGCTATGGTCCAGGCAAAATCAAGTGCAGAGGCAGAGTTACAATCCTATAGTTGTGTTTATTGATAGTAATATGGTAACAGTGGGACAGAACCCAAAGGAGGAAAGCTCAGTTCAGATGCTGTGAGCAAAGCAGCATTGGGGTTGCCAATTTCTGGCCAGTGACTTTCTGGGATGACTGCCAGACGGAATGCACACTTCGCCAGTGCAGGAGGAGTGCCTTATCGGTTCCAATCCTGTTGCCCTTAGAAAAATTGGGAGCCTGTTCCCGGTGGCGGTTTGTTGGCCATAACAAAGGGAAGCCAACACCTCACCCTTCAAAGCTTAATGACTTAAACCTTTCGCAGTTTACTTTTCTTGAAAAGCAGTTACTCATACGAATTGGTAGAAGGACAGTAAAATTTATTTTCGATCGCAAATGATGACGCAAATTATCAATACGTCTTTATAAATTAGTTTGCGAGGCTTCTTTCGCAAGAAGCCACGAGAATCCGTTTTCTACAATTTTACTATAAAAGTAAAGAAGGTGATGTTGCATAGCTTATTGCTTAATGAGCCTCACTAATCAATTTGCGAATCTATGCCGTTTCACGAGCTACTTGAGCGCGGAATTTATAAAGACGTAGGCCTATGGTAATTTACGTCGTAATTTATGTGTGAAAGAAAACCCCTCATAATATCATGGTGCAATGTATAACAATGCTATCGAAAATAAATTTGACTGTCCTTCTACCAATTCGTATGACCAACTGCTGATCAAGAAAAGTGGGCTAAACTGCAAAAGGTTTAAGTCATTAAGCTTTGAAGGGCGAGGTTTTGGCTTCCCTTTGTTACAGCCGACGAACCGCCACTGCCTGTTCCTAATAAATTGGACAGTGGAACAGACTTCGATAGGATTAATGAGAACGCAGTCCTGAGCTTGGAGACCTGAAAAAGGCTTGAGAGCTTGTTCTTATCAACTAGATAAGGAAGGTAATAAGGAGTTTCACTGGTACTGTAAATACTGAATGGTTCAAAGCAAATCCAGCAACTTGCAACTCAAAGGAGGTATATATATTCATGCCACAGATACAAGGGGTGAGAACTGTGAAATGAGACAGCTGGGGATAAGGAAGCAAGCAAGACGCAAGCCAATCAAAGGAGACATTACATCTGATAGACACGCAAGTTCCAAAATTGGAGGAGACACAGAAGGCACTCACTTGAGGGTTGTGACAAGATGATTTGTAAGTCATTGCTTTCTGTTTTTGCTAACATTTTACAGAGCATAGCAACTTTTTTCAAAATCAGGTTGCAGACAAACAATCAGTCAAAAATTCTGAATCTTCAATGATTTTCACACTGTGTAAGTGAAAGCAAGACAGTGACCCAAAACATAATTCGGTCACACTTTAGATGAAGCGGGGAATACAAGAAGTATAACGGGGATACTTTGATGAAAAAATCCTAAAAGAAATAACTTATGCATAACTTGGTCTCATTCATCATTTAAAAGCATATTTACTCCTAAATACAGTATTTAATGGGGATGCACGATATTATCGGTAGTATATCGGTATCGGCAGATAATATCTTAAAAAGTTAATTATCGGTATCGGCCGATGTTAAAATTTAAGCCGATATGTACGGCGGATAGTGTGATGCAGTGGTGGCTGGCCATTAGAGGGCGCCACCCCCCCTTGTGGAGAGTGTGTTTTAATTTTTCATTATTTGTGTTTAAAAAAAAAATTAAACATTTGCGATGATTACTAATATTAATTATTAATTTTACTTAATTTTAAATTCACAATATCGTATATTGTATGAAATATGAATAAATACGTTAAGTGGAATTGTGGGACAGCGCCCATAAAGCAGAGACGAGTAACCGATAAAGGACTGTTGCTGGGGTAAGTTAGTACTACAGGGTGTATCAGAAACAATGATACTCTCGCAAAATTCAAAGCGTCCCTGCTCACTGGAGCATGAAGCGTAAACCAAGATACTGGTATCATTCGAAACAGAATGACCCCCTCTACCAAGGTTTACGCCCACATTTACAGAACTATTATCTATGTTAATTCTATGATGATTTTTCCGAGAGTATCATTTTTTCCTGATACACCCTGTATAGCAATGTAAATTTGGCCAATCAGCGTCGTCGAAAATAATGTCCGATGGGCGACTATGATAGCGCCCAAACCCAGACGCGATCACTGATGGGTCGTGAGCCGAATTAGATATGCTAGCTAGCTAGCCACCGTAACCCAACATGTCTGAGTAGCTTCAATGCTTGCTGGCTAGCCTTGACTTTCACAAAGATGATGTCCTGTCTCAAGCCGCAAGTGTTTCAATAACCACCGCGGCAACTGGAGTGGAGGGCACCAGCAAGGCGTGGAAAAAGTAAGTATTAACTCTTAAGCCGCTTTCACACTGGACGCGAAACAAATTTTTCGCACGACAGATTTCATTCAAAGTCAATGCAAAGACGCGAATACTATTCGCGTCTTGGCGTTGACCTCGAATGTAATATGTAGTGCGAAAAATTTGTTTCGCGTCCAGTGTGAAAGCAGCTTTAGGATGGTCGTACCTACGTCAGACTTTGTGGTTTGTATTTACATCGAGTGCGCAAGGCCTGACAGAAAGTGGTCGTAGATGTAAATACACGCAAAGCGCAGGCCATTGCCTAGCAATACCCTTTCTGTGAAGCCCGCAAACTTCTGTGTTCGGTTCGAACAAGCTTGATTCGAGTTAGGTAGCTTGCTTGCCCATGGATAAGATAATCCAAAGAAGAGAAAAAATAGCGAAATAATGAATACTGGAAAATCATCCAGGCCCGTTTCCCTGCACTCGCTTGTGCAGCATGCAAGTACCTGAGTGCCCCCAGCACAAGTGTAGATAGCGAGCGGTTGTTTAGCACGGCCTCTGATGTGTTTATTCGGACGGGATTAGTTTGACGTGATGACATGCGGTAATGCAATTATTACCAGGGATTTTAGTCCCGTCCGAACGCGCCAAGTTAGTAATCATTACGGACATTCTCGGTAAAATTTACGGCCACTTTTTACCTTCTGTAAAACGCTCCTGAGACAGTATCTTAGGTAATATTAATCCCGTGCGAATGCGACCCTCGGTAAATGTTGAAACCATGCATGTAAATATTCCGTCATATCCAGTTTAAAAGTATTTTTCCGCCCTTTTATGAAGATGGATGCGCTTGAAGAAGCACTCGGTTTAGCGGTTAACAAAAGTCTGACGCATTCCTTTTCTGTCGTCGAAGACATATTAAGAAAAAGGTCGAAGGCACTCTTCATAGGAGCGAGACTTTTGGTTGATTTAGGTAGGTATAAATGTTAATACATAATCGTTATAAACGATCTTGCTTATGGGAAAACGTTCTAGGCTAACCATTATTATTATTAACTATTATTATCCTTCAGCTGATGTAGGACGCACATGTCTACAGGAGAGTGACGGCACAGCGTATAGCGAGTTACTCCTCCTACTTCTGACAGAACTACGGAGATTTCTTGTCCCGTGCCAATAGGCCATTCATATTATCAGACATCCACTGGTAAAGTTACTTTACCCCAAGTCCCCACGTTAAACCAATCCCGTCCGAATAGGGCTGACGACAAGAGAAATCGTCTTGATTGTGGAAAAGCAGAGATGCCTCTTTTTGTACAGAAAAACCTACCTCTGCTTCTGAAAAAGTAGACCGAGAGTTGTCACCTTATTTTGGCCAAACATCACAAAGACTTAAGTTTATTATTTTATTAATTTTAAGTATAAAGTCCAACATTTTTGCACTTAAGAGCTCACTGTCTGCCACTAGATTGTAACTGTACTGTTCACAGAAAAATACTTATGGAGCTGGGTTTTAAGTTTGGACTGTTATAAAGAACCAAAGCTGTGATTTTAGGTTTGTTTTGTTTTTGATCCAGCTATATTTGACATTGTTTTACATGAGTATTTACTCCAAAAGGCTGAAGTTTTCTGGACTACAGCTGATATAATTTTTTCACTTCAGTTGTATTTTACTGTATTATGTACAGCAAGGAATTTCTCAGTGAAGCACTACATTTAAGTAGGAGAAGATTTATACATTTTCTTCACAAATATTTAATCTTGTTTCAGAGCTCAAATTCACTGTTGTGACAGAGCTGTTTACAGTGAAATGCCTTTAACTTGATTGCTTAGTTCGTTTGTGCTGTTTGAAGCAGAATCAGGAGGACTACTTAAGTTGAAGTTTTATTTATTTTGTTCATCTTGATTCTCAAATCTTTAAAGCATGTTTAAGCTCTGAACTACAGCAAAATTTTTTGCATTTAAGAATCTTTATTTTTTTGTTGTTATTCAAAGCACTTTGTCAGGAGTATCTCAGGGAGCCATCCTGCAAACTGGCTGAGTAATAAGGAGAATCAATCTAAATTTATAAGCTATTTGTTTTTTGCACTTCAGAGCTCACTGCCAGTAAGTTGTTCAGCCGCTGTTTATTGCTCTCAAAAATGCAGAAGACTTTAACCATACTGTTGTTAAAAAATACTTTTAGCATGTAATGTTCATGTAACCCAAAGACACTACTGTACATTTTTCATTAGTGTATGTCTGTATTTGAAAAAAAAACAATGCACCCTTCATTTCTGATCAAAATCAAATGTTGTTTGTCTTGTTTTGTCTTTTTCTAAAGAATAGACTACCAATACCAAAAATTACTGGTACAGTAGGGAATGGTAAAAATGCAAATTAAATATCGGTATCGGCAAAAATGAATGTTAAAATATCGGCAAAAATCCAACATCGTGCATCCCTAGTATTTAATTTTAAAAGCCTTCAAATAAATAATGATGCCGTTTTCATATAAATTACTATTGTACATACACTTTTATTAAATTAAAAAAAGGAAAAAAACCACCTTTTGAAAAGTGAATTACAATGTTTTCCAAACTTTTGAACATCAGTGTATCAGACATATGCTAGCAAGCATATACTTTTTGAAGTGTTACAAAATTTTGCCTTGCTTTCAGTTTGATTACATAAAACACTCATGTTCAGTGAAGACCATTTCCAATTCTCTTATTACTGATCACAACACCGCAGAGATGTAGCAGAGAAATTAGAAGCACTGAAGTGCATATTTACAGCTGTACTCAAAAGTTTGCATACCCCGGCTGAATTTGTAAAATAGGTAATATTTTTCAAAGAAAACATGAATGGCCAGGCAAAACACATTTTTTTTAAATTTCTTATTGGATTCATATCCAACTGTAGGTCATGTAGAAGGGCACAATCATCAAATCAAACATGGCAATAGGGGGAAAAAATGAAATGAACCTTGGTCAAAAGTAAGCATACCCTTAGTTTTTAATACTGTGTATTTCCCCCTTTAGCATCAATAACAGCGTGCAGTCTTTTGTGATAGTTGTCAATGAGGCCCCTAATTCTCTCAGGTGGTATAGCTGCCCATTCTTCCTTGCAAAATGCCTCCAGCTCCTGCAAATTCTTTGGTCGTCTTGCATGAGCTGCACGTTTGAGATCTCCCCAAACCGGCTCGATGATATTGAGGCCAGGAGACTGTGATGGCCACTCCAGAACCTTCACCTTTCTCTTCTGTAACCACTGGAGGGTCAACTCAGCCTTGTGCTTTGGATCATTGTAATGCTGGATAGTCCAAGTGCGTCCCATGCGCAGCCTTCATGCTGAAGAATGTAAATTGTCTGCCAGTATTTTCTGATAGCATGCTGCATTTATCTTGCCATCAATATCTACGAGATTCCCTGTGCCTTTAGAGCTCACACACCCCCAAAACATCAGAGAGCCATGCTTTACAGTGGGAATGGTATATTTTTCACCATGGGTCTTGTTGACTGCTCTCCAAACATAGTGCTAATGGTTGTGACCATAAAGTTCTATTTTGGTCTCGTATTTTGGTGTGTCAAGGCGTTGTCTGGCCTATTGTAGGTGGGCTTTTTTGTGGGATTGACGCAATAATGGCCTCCTACTAGCAACTCAACCATGCAGCTAATTTGTTGTTTCAGTACCTCCTTATTGTGCTCCTTGAAACAACCACGCCATCTTTTTCCAGAGGATCTTATATTTGCCTTGAGGTAGCTTGTGGATTTTTCTTTGTGTCCAAAACAATGCTCCTGGCAGTTTTGGGTGAAATCTTTCTTGGCCGACCTGACCTTGGCTTGGTATCAACATATCCCCTAATTTTCCCACCTCTTAATCATGGACTGAGCAGGACTTACTAGCATTTTCAAGTCTTTGGATATCTTTTCAGGGCTTGACATTAACTTCTTCAGGCACTTGTCCTTTGGACAAGTAAATGTACCTTTCACTTGTCCTGGCTCAAAAGTCACTTGTCCGGATATGATTGACAAAAATTGACTTTTTAAGCCCTCGGAATCGAAGATTTGGGGGCATATTGTTTTTGGCCTGTCTGTCTGTCTGTCTGTCTGTTTGCCTGTTTACTATTAAATCACATTTTGAATGCAGAACTTTTACTTAAATAAAGTTATTTCTCAACATGACGCTATTAACATCACAAAATTAATTAAACTTTTTTTCCCCAACCAATCATAAGCGCACAGGTGACTTGGCCTAACTACATAGTAAAAACTGGCATGTTTGGGTTGCTGCCTCTGCATTAGTCATTTAAAATTTAAATTACTTGACCTACCAATTCAACTACCAATTTGTAGACCGATAGACCTGGGCAGTGAGGTTCCGGAGGTGAAATCCCAATGATATTTAGCCTGCGAGCAGGCTCTCTTGTTTGAGATGGGAGGCGCGAGTTGCGAGAGGATTGGGGAGAGGGAGGGAAAAGAGAGTCTGCATGAAAGCCAGGGGTTTTTGAATTCCGCCCCTAACAAGCTGTCAGCGTGGTTAGACTAATGGAGGCGTTGCACTGGATGCAGAAACCGTAGTGTAAGTCACATGATCCCCTTGACGTTTGGCGAAGTACCCGGATGTGCCGGTCGTCTCTATCCCCGGCACATCCAGGTACTTCGCCAAACGTCAAGGCCGCGCCCGTTTCTGAGGGATAGAAAACCTCAGATCCCATTGACCCTAATGTAATTTGATGTGTTTTCAGGTGTAAAATTTATCCGATTTATTTAACTAAATTCCTGTTTATATTCATTTATTGATATTTCTAGCGATTATTTTGCTACCTTGCCCGAACCCGAACGTTCGCGTGATCTTAATAAATTGAGGTTGATCGGTCCACCCTCTTGCCCTTTCACTACCGCGAATTTCAAAGTCTGTGTCAGTTTGGGGTTAAGAATAACCAGGGGTGTAAAGTCCGGGTTCAGAAAGTAAAAATCCTCCCCAGAACTTTATTCCAACCACCTGGATTTACTTCGGACAGGAGATAAAGCCAATATGAGTGATCAGCTCATTCTGTGGGAGGGAGAAAAACATGGCAGGATTTTTACTTTCTGACCCCTGGATTTTACACCTCTGAGAATAACAAATGCACATAACGTTAGACCGCAAACCTGACTCGGTTGGCTGACGCTACTTTACGTTTGCTAGTTAAGCAATTAAAGAAAAAATAATGACACGAGACAAAAATCATAGCGAATAAACACATATAATCATGGGGAGACACTGGATACATAGCTTTTACTCTTCATCTTCTGTTAACTCTCCTTTTGGGATTGTTCCCTTTTCCAGGGTGGACGGGGAACCTGAGGTCCGTACTGGTCATTTAATTGGAGGTGCGACCCGGCACACAACACCTTTTAGGCATTTTACAGCTCAATTATCGCGCTTATTTCTCATTGATTTCAATGCATAAGAGCGTTTGTTTTCCCCCAGAAGGGGCGCGGCTTTTGCGCTGAGCTCTTGATGACGTTGAACCGGTCGTCTCTATAGAAAACCTCAGATCCCATTGACCCTAATGTAATTTGATGTGTTTTCAGGTGTAAAATTTATCCGATTTATTTAACTAAATTTCCTGTTTATATTCATCTATTGATATGTCTCGCGATTGTTTTGCTACCTTGCCCGAACCTGAGCGTTCGCGTTATTTTAATAAATTAAGGTTGATCGGTCCACCCTCTTGCCCTTTCACTACCGCGAATTTCGAGGTCTGTGTCAGTTTGGGGGTTAAGAATGACTAACAAATGCACATAACATTAGACCGCGAACCTGACTCGGTTGGCTGACGCTACTTTACGTTAGCTAGTTAAGCAATTAAAGAGTAAATAATGACACGAGACAAAAATCATAGTGAATAAACCTATTAAAGTATAGTACCAAGTCTTACATATTAAAGGGTACTTACGTTACTTTCTAAGTTTAAAAAAGAGTGGCATGGCCTGTTATGAAGCGTTTCCCACACGTATAAACATGGGAAGACACTGGATACATAGCTTTCACTCTTCATCCTCTCTTAACTCTCCTTTTTGGATTCTTCCCTTTTCCAGGTAGGATGGGGAACCTGATGTCCGGACTGATAATTTTATTGGAGGTGCAACCCAGCTCACAACAACTTTTGGGCATTTTACTGCTCAATTATCGCGCTTATTTCTCATTGATTTCAATGCATAAGAGCGTTTGTTTTCCCCCAAAAAGGGGCGCGGCCTTTGCAGCTGAGCTGTTGATGACGTTGAACCGGTCGTCTCTATCGCAAACAAGAGAGCCTGCACGCCAGCTAAGTGATATTCAGTGACTAGGATTGCGATTATCAACTATAATGTCGTAAACATTGAGGGCAGACTGACAACTGGCTATGAGACTGTACTAAAACAATGATATCTGCTCCTGTAGAAACTACAAGTCCGCATGAAATCAACCTTGTTTTGGGGAAAAAAAAAATTTTTTAAATATTTCACGGAGAAGTAGTACATTACCCACAATCCTACGCTGTTACCTTGGAAACGTTTAATAAACCCGCGAATGTCTCCATCAACTAGTGAGTTAGGTCAGTAACGAACGAAGCACTGGCGATGTCACTAAATACAGACAATATCAAACGCTAAATATACTCACGACACAAAATATATTACAATGATAAATTAAACTAGCAGCTGTAATGGGGGGAAGCCACTAGATGGCAGTATTGACTTTTTTTTGTTAAGCAGTCTGATGCTAGGTTGGGCATGTCCTGGGCATGCCTCAGAGGGGGCTGGACAAGAGTATATAAGGAGAAAAATTGAGAGAGTAGTAGTTGGAGAAATTGCAAGGAGAAATTGTGGAAGGATACATTTGACCAGACCTGTCACTCTTTTCAAGACCTGTGAAGCTTTTTGTGGATTTTTGCCTGTGTTGGAGCATTTTCCTGTCCGAGGACATCGCAACATAGCAGCCCATCTCAATTACCAAGGGACTGTAACTATTTTTTTATTATTATTTCAATCTTGGTCAGTAGGGTAGAGCGTAGATTAGTTCTGTTTGTTTAATTAAATCTGTTGAAGTTTAAGAATTTTGTCTGTCATCCCTTGCTGTAATTGACGCCATAACAAATTAGGGCCATAACAATTGGGGGCTCGTCCGGGATTGACCATTGTGTGAGTCATTTATTGAAAATCTAAAATTTCAAATTGTGAAATTGTTTTTTGAATTTTCCTAGATATATATTGGCAGATCAACAGCAATGGATGTTTTCTTGGCATCACCAACCGTAGAGGTTTTGAAGTCTTTTAAAAAGACAGAACTGCTAGAAATATGCAGACAGTTAGAGCTGACAGATGTAAAACCAGCCATGCGAAAAGCAAGACTGGCAAGAGAGATTGTTGAATATTAGATTGATGAAAATGTGTTTGCACCAGGAGATCTGGAACAGTTTCCGGTGGAAAATCCAAATGTAGAATTGGAACTTAAATTAAAAATGCTAGAGATAGAAAGGGAAGAAAAAGAAAAACAACGAGAGTTTGAGAGAGAGAAAGAGAAAAAAGAAAGGGAGAAAAAGAAAAACAAAGAGAATTTGAGAGAGAGAAAGAGAAAAAAGAAAGGGAGGAAAAAGAAAAAGAGAATTTGAGAGAGAGAAAGAGGAAAGAGCAGAAAGAGAGAGAGAGACAGAGAGATTTCGATTTAGAAAAATTAGATAGAGAAGAAAGGCTCCAAATGGAGCTACTAAAAATCAAAATTCAAGCTGAAAACAAATTTCGGGCTAGCCAGAAGGTAAAGCTGGTGCCTCCATTCTTAGAAAAGGAGGTTGATAAGTATTTCCAGTGCTTCGAGAAAGTAGCTAAGAGTTGTCAGTGGCCAAAGGAACACTGGCCTCTGATGTTGCAAACTGTCCTCAAGGGTAAAGCTCAACAAGCCTATTCGGCTTTGTCTGCAGATGATTCCTCTGATTATGAGGTTGTCAAAAAGGTTATTTTGACAGCTTATGAGTTGGTTCCAGCGGCTTACCGACAGAAATTCAGAGGTCTGAAGAAATCTGACAATCAGACTTATGTGGAATTTGCTAACGAGAAGAAGGTTTGCTTTGAGCGCTGGTGTACTTCTATGGAGGTCAAGGATGATTTCAACTCACTAAAAGAGATGGTGTTAGTTGAAGAATTCAAGAACTGTGTCAAGGATGATATTAAGACCTACCTTAATGAGAAGCAAGCACTGAATTTGCAATCAGCTGCCAAGTTTGCAGACGAATATGTTCTCACACATAAGTCCAAATTTCAGTCCAGCAGTAACAATAGATGGTCCAAATTTCAGAAGAAAGGTAACGGTGATACCCAAGATTCCTCACCCAAAGACAAATCTGGTGATGGTGCTCAGAAATCCAGGCAAAGGTCTGATCAAAGTGTGAAAGCTGACAGTGACAAAAGTGGTCTAGTTTGCAATTATTGCAAGAAATCTGGTCATGTTACAACTAACTGTTGGTTCCTTAAAGCTAAGAAAGAAAAAGAAAAGGATACCAAACCCAATGCCTTTGTGAAGACAAGGTTAGAAACCCCTGTAGTAGATGACCGATCTGCTAAATTGCCTGCTCCTTGTGAGGCTAAGAAGCCTGATACTGCTGACTTTATGAGGGAGGAATTTCTTCCATTTGTGTCAGAGGGATTAGTGGCTCTGAATGAGCATTCTCCTCCTGTCCCCATATATATCCTAAGGGATACCGGAGCTTCTCAGTCACTTTTGTTGATGGACTCGTTGGAGTTACGTGATGAGACCGCTTCTGGGGATTTCATACTTGTACAAGGTATTGAAGGGAGGACTGTATCTGTACCCCTGCACTCTGTATTCTTGAAGTCAGATTTAGTTACAGGACAGGTAAAGGTGGGACTTATGTCAAGTCTACCTATCAAGGGTGTTTCTCTGTTGCTAGGCAATGACCTGGCTGGGGGCAATGTAGTTCCTCCTGTTCATCTTACTTCACAGCCGAGCACTGAGGATGGCGATGAAGACCCATCTCTGTATCCTTCCTGTGCAGTGACTCGTGCTATGGCCAAGAAGGCTCAAGAAGAAGATGATGTGGTGCCGTCCAGCACCTTGAATAGTCATGACTCAGGTGGTTCGCCTCATGACTCTGTTCAGCCTACTATGGTTTCTCCGTTTGAGGACTTATCAGACACTTTTATCAGTTCTCTGTTCAGCCAGCCAGATGGGTGTGGTGATTCTGATGTGTCTGGAGACTTGTCTCTGTCCAGAAAGCGGTTGATTCAGGAGCAAACCCATGATCCTGAAATTTGTGTACTAAAGAAGAGAGCCCTTCCTGATGAAGAAATAGACGCAGTTCCAGTTGGGTATTATCTCAAGGATGGAGTGTTGATGCGGAAGTGGCGCCCTCCTGATATCCCTGCCAATGCAGATTGGGCAGTGGTCAAGCAAATTGTTGTTCCGAAGGTCTACAGGAATGAGATCTTAACAATGGCTCATAGTTTGCCTTTATGAGGTCATCTTGGTGTTAACAAGACTGTTGACAAGATCATGAAACACTTCTTCTGGCCTGGACTTCGGAAAGATGTTTCCAACTTTTGCAAAACCTGTCACACTTGTCAGGTAGTTGGAAAACACCAGTTAGACCCACCTGTAGCTCCATTGCAGCCTATCCCAGCATTTGGGGAGCCCTTCTCAGGTCATTGTTGATTGTGTTGGTCCATTACCCAAGACTAGATCTGGAAATCAGTACTTGTTGACAATCATGTGTGCATCTACCAGATTCCTGAAGCCATCCTTCTCACGCAACATCAAGGCAACTGCAATTTCAAAGGCTTTGATAAAGTTCTTCACGTTGTTTGGCCTTCCCAGGGAAATTCAGTCAGATCAAGGTAGCAATTTCACTTCCGGATTGTTTCAGCAGGTTGTGTATGAACTAGGTGCGAAGCAGATTCTTTCCAGTGCCTATCATCCAGAGAGTCAGGGTGCCTTAGAGCGGTTTCATTCCACTCTCAAGACAATGATGAGGACTTATTGTTATGACCACGAGAAAGACTGGGATGAAGGTGTTCATTTGCTGTTGTTTGCAGCTAGAGAAGCAGTGCAGGAGTCTACTGGATTCAGTCCATTTGAGCTAGTGTTTGGCCATGAAGTGAGAGGACCTTTGCTATTGTTGAGTGAACAATGGCAAGAGAAAGAGCCGCATATCAGTCTGTTAGACTATGTTAGCAAGTTCAAGGAAAGACTGCATGTAGCTAGTGACCTAGCCAAAGAGAATTTGAAATCAAGTCGGGGAAAAATGAAAACTTGGTATGATCATAAGGCTAGAAGCCGTGAGTTTAAACCAGGAGACAAGGTCCTTGTGTTGTTTCCCTTGCAGTCCAATCCATTGCAGGCTAGATTTCATGGTCCTTATGAAATTCTGACAAAACTCAATGATCTCAATTACATTGTGAAGACTCCAGATAGGAGAAAGCCAAAACAGTTGTGTCACATTAACATGCTGAAGCCTTATCATGATAGGAATGCTGTCACTTCAGATCCTCCTATGGCCGAGACTTGTGAAGATGAGGGGGAGTTTCAAGATGATGAACCTAGAATTAAAGCTGAAGTTCTTTCATGTAAATTGTCAAATTCTGAAGTGTTGCAAAATCTTGATGCAAAACTCCAGCACTTAGAACCCTCACAGAAAGATCAGTTTGAGAGGTTGATCAAGAAATATAAAGATCTATTTCCTGATGTTCCGAAGAGAGTTTCTGTAGCCTCTCATGAAGTCGATGTTGTTGATGCCAAACCAATAAAACAGCATCCATACCGGATGAATCCTGAAAAGAGAAAGATTGCTGAGAAAGAGGTTGAGTACATGTTAGAATATGATATTATCAGACCCTCTAACTCAGATTGGAGTTCACCCTGTGTTCTAGTTCCAAAACCTGATGGAAGTACTAGATTCTGTACAGATTATCGCAAAGTCAATGCTGTAACTAGAACTGATGTGTTTCCAATACCTAGGATTGATGATTGTATCGATAGAGTAGGGCAAGCAAAGTCTCTGACCAAGATTGATTTATTGAAGGGTTATTGGTGTGTGCCTTTAACTGAGAGGGCCAAGAGCATCTCTGCTTTTGCCACACCATCTGGGTTATACCAGTATGAAGTCCTACCCTTTGGCATGAAAAATGCCCCAGCCACGTTCCAAAGGATGATACAGTCTACAATCGCCAGATTGCCACACACGGGTGCCTACATCGACGACCTGATCACATGGAGTGACTCCTGGGAAGAACATCTGAAAGATGTAGAGACGTTGTTCCAGCGCTTGACCCAGGCTAACCTAACTGTTAACCTGAACAAGAGTGACTTTGGTTGTGCTACTGTCACGTATCTTGGCTACGTCATAGGCCAGGGTAAGGTGGCACCCATAAATGCTAAAGTCCAAGCCATCATGGACTTTCCAGTTCCTGACAACAAAAAAGCTTTGCGCCGCTTCCTTGGAATGATCGGGTACTACCGCAAGTTCTGCAAGAACTTTGCTGAGATTGCTCTCAGTCTCACCAACCAACTGAAGAAAGGCGTAAAGTTCACTTGGGATGAAGCATGCCAAGGAGCCTTCGATCGCCTGAAGTCCCTGCTATGTCACTTCCCCGTGCTCAAATCTCCTGACTTCAACAAACCGTTCTCCATGGCGGTCGATGCTAGCGACCAAGCTTGTGGATCTGTGCTCCTACAGAGAAGTGACTCTGATGACATTGAGCATCCCGTGGCATACTTCTCCAGGAAGTTCAATCGCCACCAAAAGAACTATTCCACAATTGAGAAGGAGCTGTTGGCTCTGGTTCTATCCTTACAACACTTTGAGGTTTATGTTTGTACAGGGCAAAAGCCAATGATTGTATATACTGACCACAATCCGTTAATGTTTTTGAGTAAGATGAAAAACAAGAATCGGAGATTGTTGAATTGGAGTTTGATTTTACAGGAGTTTGACTTGGAAATAAAGCATGTAAAGGGTACTGACAATGTAATTGCTGATTGCTTATCCCGTGTTTGAGTATGTGTATATATATCAGGTGTTTATTAGCATATTGTATTATATGTATATATACACAAGTGTCTACTTAACCATTTTTGTATTGAAAAGAAAAATTTTGCCTTTATGAGTCAAAATTTTTCCCTTTTGGAATGGAGGTGTAATGTGGGGGGAAAAAAAGCCACTAGATGGCAGTATTGACATTTTTTTTGTTAAGCAGTCTGGAGCTAGGTTGGGCATGTCCTGGGCATGCCTCAGAGGGGGCTGGACAAGAGTATATAAGGAAAAAAATTGAGAGTGTAGTACCTGTCACTCTTTTCAAGACCTGTGAAGCTTTTTGTGGATTTTTGTCTGTGTTGGAGCATTTTCCTGTCCCAGGACATCGCAACATAGCAGCCCATCTCAATGACCAAGGGACTGTAACTATTTTTTTATTATTATTTCAATCTTGGGCAGTAGGGTAGAGTGTAGATTAGTTCTGTTTGTTTAATTAAATCTGTTGAAGTTTAAGAATTTTGTCTGTCATCCCTTGCTGTAATTGACGCCATAACAAATTGGGGCCATAACACAGCTAAACTATCGATGCTGCAGCGAGATGGCATTGATTCACGTCTCACTCACTCTGTTTCTCACCGCACCGGTGCTATTACAATTCATTTTTCATTTATCGCATAGAATAAATTTCGTGCTATGTGTGTGTGTTCGCGTTTTTTCAAAGTTAAATATCAGCTGAAATTAAATGGGCAGTCTCTGTGCCGTGATTCGTTAATACAGTGTTGCTAATCCTGGCAGTTGGCATCACTGACTTATCAGCCAAGTTGGGATGCGTACTGCACCCAGTCGAATTCCTCCCTCCAGCTCTGTTCAAATTTTCTCTCCCTTTTTGATTCATACGGCTGAGGTGCAATTGCTGTTTTTCTTCTTGGGGCTTTTACTGGAGCTTGCCCGGGTTGCGAAATCTTAAGAAATATCGCTGCTCTTCTGATGGAAGCAGTTCCTACTGTTTGAGTGCGTGCGCGCGCGTGTCCGTGTCTGTGTATCTGATCGGTCAATCAAAGCATTAGAGTTGGACGCTGGTTAGACCTGTCGTGGGAAAAAACGTTTTTTTTTTCAAATCGGTATTCTAAATGTAGTTATTTAGCGAATTGAATTCAGGGGCACATAACGTGAAGACACAGTATTTTTTTCAGCTACTTTTAACTTGTCCGGTGGGGCAAGCAAATTTCTCTTCCACTTGTCCGACAATAAAATCTACTTGTCCTGGACAAGCGGACAAGCTTTAATGTCGAGCCCTGCTTTTTATATCCTTTCCCATCTTTAAAAAGTTGAACTACCTTGTTACAAAGCAGTTCTTGTCCGCTCCCCATGGCTCCACTCGGGAGCTAACAAACTCAATGACTATACAAAGACGATACATACAATTTAAAAAGCCACAAGTGTGTAAAATTAACCCTGAACAGCCATTTAAACCTGAGTGTGTCACAGTGTGTCTATATAATAAGGTCAAACATTCAAGGGTAGCCTATGTAAACTTATTATCAGGGCCATTTAGGTGATTTCAGTTGTCATTGTGATTTAATAAGGAGCCAAACACCTATGTGATGATAAATGACTTCACATGATCACTATCCTGAAATAAAAGACAAGTTTTTTGCATGATACGTCATATTTTCAAAATAAATGGCAACATTTCACAAATTCGGCTTGGGTATGCAAATTTTTGAGCACAACTGTAGGTCAAGTTGCTGAAGAACACACTGAAGGGAAAAAATGTGCGTACATATGGAGAAGTACCACTTATTTTGCCATGTTCAATGGAAGGTTAATGAGCAATGTCTTATGCAGAACAATCGTGTTCTTTGAGCACGTCTTCCAGCCCACTGAGGGCCAGCTCACAACCTCACTTTTCTCCTGTGGATGTGTGACAGCTATTTATTGACAAGGCTGCGCAGCACAGCGGGGGGGGGGGGGAAATTATATCAAAGTTGTAAAATAAACAAGGGCCATATCTGTGACAGACTACCAACTGCTTGCCCTTGATATTTGTAATGTCTTTTCAACATACAGCCAGATATATACCACCAGATCGAATAAAAATTAAAATTTCTTAAATTTCTCAACAGCAAGCTGAATATAACTAGGTGAAAAAGGGTAAAATTGGCAAATTTGTGCAAAATTGCTTATGACACTCTCCTTAGGAAGTAAATGAAACTTGTTGGGCAGTCCCAGACAGAAAGAAATGCAGAAACCTTCTCCGGGGCCAATCATATTCAGACATCACACAACAAGAAGCAGAAGCATACTTTTTAATACAAGCGTAAACATCTTACGGCATGTGTCATACCTTATCGAACATAATATGGAAGATAATAGGGCTAAGTGTGTTCACTTGATACAATACATTAAGATGATGTGGCAGTTTCAGTCAACGAAACCATGGAAATACGTACATAGTACTCCAGTCTGGTGCCTTTCATGCTCCTATTTAACAGCTTTGTCAGTGATGCACTCACTTACGTAAATGGGCACTATTACGAAATACTCAAGCAAGAATCATTTTTCGAATCAAGTGATGCAAAGAATTTTGGGGATCTTTGAGTATCAAGTGTTATTGTTGCAGTCCTTGCACTCAAGCATGTCTCAACTGTTTTGACAATTAGGGGTCCGAGCATGAAGTGCTGAAACCCTATTTTATCTGTTAAGATTAAAAAAATATATATATTATTCTTATTATTTATTTATTTATTTATTTATTCTTCCCTAAAAGTGTTTGAACAGCATAAACTAAGTGCTACACATACCAAATTTAGTAGATGGGTTTCTAAGGTCACCCATACTCAGATGAAAAAAAAAAAACTACCCTGTTTGGCGACAGTGGTGCGAAGAAAGGTACAACTCATTTTGAGCTATAAATTCCGAAATGTAGGCCATAGAAGCCTAATTCTTTTTTTGTTAGATTCTGTGGCTAAATACTCCCATTCACAAATTTGCGCATTTTCAGTGATTTAGAATTGATTGTAAAACCTTGAATTTCTTTCTCCTTCAAAACTGTGCAATCACTTCCCGCAAAATTTGGACTGTAGCATCTGCAGACCAAGATCTAAAGTCCAGCGCAAAGAAGTTTGCTACATTAAATGGTGCTGCTGCAGTAAAGCAATGAAATTTGAGGGCGTGTTCTCTATTGATATAATGAGCGGTAACAAAGACAGTTCAGCAAGACTCCTCATCCCCCATAGACCCTCATTGTAAGAAATTGGTCACACTTCCTGTCTCCTAAGTGGGCGTGGTCGCAGAAGTGTTGTGCACTGCGCATTGTATTTGCAGACTGAATGCTGACCGGGTTATCCATCACATCTTGTTGTCAGAAGTGGTAGCTAAGTGGGCGAGCAATTAAACGTTGGGACATTTAAGTATCTATCTTATATCTGCATGTTGCATGTATATTTCCTTTTACTTTGCTACGTCAGGCATTTCACAACACAGCTAACGGCTGTACTCAGCATTACGAATATGAGTTAGCTGGCCAGCTGCGGCATTCGCGAATGTTATTTGACATGATCTTAAAAATTAGATTTTAGCTTGCTAGCGTTTACTCTTGGAGTGGTTGTTAGGTTTTGAACAGGATAATGTTTGGCCAGGTCTATATTTTTTTTTATTTCAATGGGACTCCCCGGCATAAAAAAGGCTAAATTACAACATAAATAATACTCAGATTACGTAATATATTTTACTGTAATTTGGCATTAACTATAGCTTGAAGGGTAGTTTAAGCCAATGAAGCTGGTATGTAATACGACAGTTGCTAATTTATTCCTTACCTGTCTGCATCCCTCGGAAAAGAAAAGAAGGATAGCTTGTTCCTATTATTGCAACCTACTGCTGCACAAAGTTTCGGCATTTTTAACGTGGATGGCCAATGCAAGATATGCTTCACATTTAATTTTTGAGCCTTATTTTGCCGATTTTTCCCGCTTGTTTAATATCTGATATCAATCCAGTACAAGATCATCGCGATCAAATATATTCCTTTTCCCCTTTAAAAACGATTAAACATCGATGACAATAACAGCATTACTGAACATATAAACACAAGCATTATTTCAGGTTTAAATTTTTATTTGTGGTTTCCCGCAGTCCATACTGTATTTCTGTATTGCCAGATGTTATGTGAGCACTGCTGAGAGATACACAGGTCTCGAACAAAGTTCATTTTATCCTGATCTGTTGGTGTTAAAAATGCCATTGCAGCGCCAGAATGTTTGGAAGATACGTGCCCTGTGAAAAATAAGTCCAATATTTAATTCTGTGACAATGGGGCAAAATAATCGGTGATAATCTGTGCTCACATTCACTTCTCCCCATTGGAATCAATTCATTCAGGACCCGCCACAAGTCTACCTAAAGGGGCGGGGCACCCACGTGACTGATACCACAAATTACTCCTCGGTGCGGAGTCTTCCTTTCTCCATTTTCATTGGCTGTTACTCCTGAACACAGTGTCCAATCCTCACCAAACTGAGACCTACCATCTACAAGCCATTAATCAATCATGCCGAATTTGGTGTAAATCCATCCATAGATGGCGCCATTGCAAAAAAAAAAAATGCTCTTAACTTCTAAACCAATTGTCAGATAAACCTGAAATTTTGCATCCTTAATAATATATGACAGTTCACGCAGTTTGTTTGAACACTATCAATTTCTCCCTTCCAGTCGCTGTCTGCATGTGCCAATGATAAGAACAAACAGGGCTCGACAATCCTTCATACCAACTAGTATTCAAATACAGTGAACTCCACCAATTTTAGCAGGATTTTATTATTTGTTTCCCCATTACCGGTGCTTTCTCTGTGATCATTTTTATTTGTATTATGATTTTTTTCTGCGTGGTACTTTGTATCATACAGTTGCAATCAAAATTATTCAACCCCTGTTACAAAGTAGGTTTACTAGCAAAATTTACAAACTTTCAGCAGTTTGCAATGAACAAATCAAACAAGAACAATTTAAATGGCTCAACCCAACAAATATAAGTGGCTTCTCCAAATTCAACACAAAATGCCACTTTTGACTACTGCAGGCTCAAAATTATTCAACCTCTTCATGACAAGCATCTTTAATACTTAGTAGAGCACCCTTGTGCTGCTATGACCTGCTGGAGATGTGAGGCATAGGCAGACAACAACTTCTGGCAGCATTCTCAAGGAATCTTAGCCCAGTCCTCATGGACAATGGCCTCCGGTTCACTAATATTCTAGGGTTTGCATGCTGTAACTGTGTTCTTCAAATTTTTTATGGGGTTCAATTGAGGCGACTGTGATGGGCACTCTAGAATCTTCCCAGGCTTCTTATGAAACCAAGCCTTAGTGGATGTTGAGTTATGCTTAGGATCATTGTCCTTTTGGAAGGTCCAATGACGCCCAAGCGTCATCTTCCCTATAGACAACATGACATTTTCTCCTTGGATATCCTGGTACTTGACTGAATCCATCTTGCCCTCCACACTTTGCAGGTTTCCAGTGCCAGAGGAAGCAAGGCAGTTGCAGCGCATCAAAAAGCCCCCACAATTCTTCATTGTAGGCGGGGTGTACTTTTCAGCATATGCTTTTTTATTCCTCCTGCAAACATACCACTGATTCATAAGCCCGAAATATTCCGGTTTTGTTGCATCACTCCACAGAACAATATCCCCAAACTTCTGTGGCTTATTTATATGGTTTTGAGCATATTGGAGCTTGTGCTTTTGGATCAGTTGTAGTGTATGTCTTGGAGACCTCCAACGTTTAGTATGCGCCCTACTGTGCAAACTGAAACCTCACTGCCTCCTGCCTCCAAGTCTTGCTGCGGGTCTCCTGCAGTCACTCGAGGGTTTTTGACCACCCGTCTCCTCAGGAATCTAGTGACAGCCATTGATAGCTTCCTCTTTCTGCCACATCCTGGTACTGTAGCCACTCTTCCTTTAACTCTGAACTTGCAAACTATGCTTCCAGCTGTATCTCTATGAAAATTCAGCGCCTGTGCTCCCTTTTTGTATCCTTTTCCTTGTTTTTGCCAGGCAATGATCTCCTCTATTAGCTTTTTGGACAATTCTTTTGACAGCCATATTACAAATATACAATCAAATGTCACTGTCAACAAACCCCTAGCGAGTGGAAGTATTTGATGTGTTCTATCTCAAGCAAACCTGATGCAACCAATTAAGCTCTTGATTAGCTGCATTAGGTGTGCCTGAGACAACACCTGATTTGCAAATATGGTCTTATGAGGGATTTTATTCGGGGGGTTGAATAATTTTGAAACTGCAGTAGTCATTAAAAATGGCATTTTGTGTTAAATTTGGAGAAACCGCTTGTAATATTAGTTGTGTTGAGCTATTTAAAATGTTCTTGTTTAATCTGTTTGTCACTAACAGCTGAAAGTTTGTAAATTTTTCTATTAAACTCAATTTGCAATGGGGGTTGAATAATTTTGATTGCAACTGTATATGCATATACTTTATATTTTATGTTTTTCATAATTATACTAAGACCTTATACGTTGTACAACAAACTTCCTTTTGGATATTAAAGTATTATCTTATCTTATTGGTCAGGGTAGCAGTGAAAATCTAGGGAACAGAGTGATAGCTGAAACAAGACGGCCAACTTCAGCCAATCAAATTTCAGTAGCCCTGAAATTCAATTTTGCGGTCACCTATTGTCATGAAACCTTATAACCTTGTCAAGAATTTGGAAAAGAGAATTACTTATGCAAATTACTTTGATTGGCCATATGGTGGCACGATAAACAGGTCCAACACATTTTGGGCTATAATTTCTGAACCATAGGCTGTAGACACAAAGTTATTTTTTATGGATTCCGTGGATCCAGACAAATCAATCTATGTAAGCCTCACCCATTTTAATTGATGAATATTTTTCACCATTTTGAATAGTTTTTAGAACCTTTAATTTCCATCTTTTCAAAGACGGTGTTATCAATTTGTGCCAAATTGTGTAGACAGCATCTGCAGACCAAGATCAAAAATTCCAGTGTAAAGAAATTCTCCTATGCTGAAAAGTGTGGCCACAGTAAGCCAATGAAATTTGAGAGCGCGGCTCATATTGATACGATGAGCTGCCTGTAACTCCTTCATGCAATATCGAATCATTAACAAATGCAATATCCAATCTTGAGAACCCTCATCCACTGTCCATGACACTTCAGCGCACTGTATTTGCGTTAATCCTTCCCTAGCTAGCGCAGGCCTCGAATGTCACAATTTGCCTCCACAGCTGTTTTTTTTTTTTAATTGCTGTGGAGACCTAGGGCTTTCCACGGCAATTTTTCAAGGCCTTTGCAAACCACGGCAATTTTCCTGTCCATACGATGCTAATCTTGCATGTACTACATGTTCCTGTTGTACATTGTAAATGTGCTACGGCAGCACTACAATTATGTGTGCATATTGTTTACTGCTCAAAATTCTCATCCAGGTTGCAGCAAAGCAAAAAAATGCACTTGTGTGAGATTATTTAATATCGCTGTTCTATGTATCAATCAGAAGTTGACCAATATCAGGTCTTTATTGGAAGGATGCCAGGCGATTATTTTTGAAATGATGACCTGATTTTAAACAAGCCTTCGTTTCGTCGGTGTTCCCAGCGATGTGATTAAGTATGTCTACAGTTATGTATGTTTATCATTCTTATACAACGTATGAATTAGAATACATGTTAGCCTATGTGGTAGAAGGAGGCATTCCTCCCCTCCCCGCTCCCCATCATTCTGTCTGTACCTTGCTATCCCACCAATACACATCCATTGTTATCTTTTGAATGTCCCTCCAAACTCCTTCTGTAGATCATTCATTGGTTTTCCTTTCCATTCATGTTTTTTGTATCCAATCAGTTCAAACTTTACTGTAAAGAACAGCCCACCTTGTATCAGGATAAATCTCTGAGCCTCCATCTTTAGGGGCTCTTGCCATGCTGGTACCAGACAGAGCCACAGACTTCAGCAGTTGGTTTTCATTTGTATTGTTCAACCACTTGTTTACAACTTTACCCGTACAATAAACTTGATAAAAGACTATTGGCTTTAATCTCTCGGTTCTAAGACACCTGTGAGAGGAGTTTGATCTTTTTTCCCTTCTCGTCGAACTTGCGAACTTGACCATATGTGTGAAGAAACT
Organism: Gymnothorax javanicus; assembly: GCA_029692085.1. Lineage (NCBI taxonomy): Eukaryota > Metazoa > Chordata > Actinopteri > Anguilliformes > Muraenidae > Gymnothorax > Gymnothorax javanicus. The sequence continues at coordinate 22,963,806 of CM056199.1, forward strand.
TAATCATATGCTGAGGAGATTTTTTGATCAGCTTCTCAAGGAGGGCAAAGGTCCTCTGTTAAGGCTGGACCAGTGTGTCTGTAATATTTCACTGATATGTCAGCCTATGTTGCAAGCCCCTCTTACCTCGTAATCCTCCTCGCCTCCATGAAACTGGGAGAATCGCGCCTCCTCTTTCGGATGGGTGAGTAACTTCGGGAGCGGCGGCGAGCCCTGCTCTCGGAGTCCGTGTGGTGTGCGCTGTCTTTCTCCCTGCGACCGTCATGCAAAAGGGAGTGAGACACGCCCCGACCAATATCACTTGCCAACCCAGTGCTGTCCCCGATCAAAAGTTTTCCAGCCAGTTGTAACTGGTTTCTAACAATGTAAAAGGTCAAATCTGGTCTTCACAACGACAAAGCTGGGCAAAGCTGGGATATGAAGGTTGTTAAAGGTGGTTGCCTATAAAGGCTGGATGGCAGATTGATCAGCAAAAACCAGTTAGAACATCTTTAAGGTGAATAGTCAGCTGGGAGGCATACGATTTCTCCAGCCTAATCAAAAGAAAGCAACAGAGTATCACTGTGCTCAACAGTTACCTAAGCATCCTCCTCATTCCTTTTAACAGAGCAAAAGCAAGGTGCCGTGCAAAGTTGAGCGTAAAAGAATTTACATGTGAATAAATAGATTATCAATTTTCAGCAGTCCATGGATTCTGTAAGGGTTTTCACCCTGCAGTCCCTCCCCTGCGGCTTGTTCTCACCTCCACCTTAACGAGCTGCATCTGTTGCTCGTTAGGGTGGAGGTGATTGTCTAGGTATATAGGGCTGGCAGTAGCCAGTCCTCATTGTCTCTGCATTCTGGTTTTTATGCCCTGAGTTACTGCTCCCCACTTTTAACTTTGTGTTTGGGTTTTTCTTTTATTAAAGTTTCTAGTTTTTTCCCAGCCTGGCGTTTGGGTCCAATTTTTATCTTTAGGCCCATGGTCCTAGCTCCCGCCGGATTGATATTTGTATCCGGCGGGAGCGAAACCATGACAGATTCAGCATAAATTCACCACTGTTGCCCCTACAGAGTCTTTCAGACAAATAGGCTCTAACTAACATCCTGCGCGGAGCAGTACAAAGCACAACACAAGTGTCTTTGCTAGTTTATGAACAATGCAGTTACTATTTTCCTGTCCAGTGTCCACGTTGCTCAAATGGCAAATGCACTTGCACCAAACTGAGAGTCCATGGGTGTGCTGATCTTAAAATGAGGTGTAGTCGGTCACATTGGCAGCATGTTGCTATCTTGAGGCAGTAGAAAGTGACTGTGCAATTGACCAACAAAACCCTGGTCTAAAGTTAATTGTTAGTTTTTGATTGCTGTTTTAAGGGCGCATTATTTAGATGGTATTATGCGCTTTCATAGACAGTAGCACAAACTTGCGTACACTCTGTTTGTTACACACAGGGATGATCACATGCAAATGATTGAAAATAAAAAGATTACAATATGAAAGATTATTGTGTAAATCAAGAAATCTAAAAAATTTGTGTCATAGTGGTGAGTGGCTGATTGCACACCTGTGCAGCTACATACCGCATCACAGAATGGTTTGATATATTTGAATCGTAAGGGAATCTATTCCATCAACACTAGGTGACTTGCAATTCTAGGTTATACATGTAGGTATTCGCAGATTATGCTGTATAAAGCAATGACTCCTTCATACTGGCAAACTCTATCATTCCTGCAGTCTTCGAGGGGATTCCCCCGTGTGAAGTTTCCTTTTATCTAAAACTGCATGATTTTTCATTAAATCAAAAACACAATGTAATAAAAAGAATGTTGGGATCATTTTAATCTGCTTCAGATGCTGGATAAGTCAGATCAGACTCCTGAACGTGTCGACCCATAGCCTGTTATTATCTTGAAATCAACTCTGAATCCAACCTGATCCATTAAGAAAATACCTCCAACGTATCTGTCCCACCTCTATTATCAAGTACGCAACTCCGCATTTTATTGAAGTGTGTATATTAAAATTGACACTTTGGCTGACAAACAATGCGGCCTTAAAATATGGCACTTTAAAGAAGCAGCAAAGCAACAGATGACATTGTTGTCACTGTCTAAAATGAATCTGAATTTCTTCCATACATCTGACTTGACCTTAGAGGTTGAGATGTTAAAAGCTGTAGTTTACCAGCAGTTACTTTTGTTCTAATGCGGATCTATTTCTTGTGAAGCATTAGTCAAGCAGAACATGAGCCAGCTTGTTTCTCTCCTGCCAGATATTATTCAAGGGGTTATGGTAGCATAATCAAAATAACATTATTTTCTTGTTTTCTCCCTGGCTGTCTTCTTCTCATTCATTTTCACTTCTCCTGGTTGAGCCCCATGTGTACAAAATAGTTTTATTCGTGACCCTGAATTCAAACTTTTTTGTTTTCATTTGCTTCTTTTATGCTCATGTTCAAATGCGACCCCAGGATTCACTGTGTATGATGATTTTTTCATCTGGATATGATTAAAACAATTTTGAACAATATTTCAAAAATCTTAATTTTTAACAGTTTTGGAGATTACAGTCATCAGGTTTCCATATTATCAGCAATGGTTTGCTCACGCCTTCACTTCGCGCCCAAGCAGACTCGTTTCCTGGGCAAAGAAGCGTTTTTCCTGCTACATGACAAATCCACCATTATAAGCGCAATTTGCCAAATCGCAAGAGCACCAGGCTTTTAACATTAATGGGAGATGACACTGATTGGTTTATTTCATGCTATGCCCAAAACATGCCGTGACTAATTAAGACATTAAGTATAACCACTCTGAACCATGCGCCACACTTTGCGCTTAGATTACCTGCTGTTAAACTAACGAAAATGGCTTTAGACAAGCCCTAAATGCACTTGAACCAGTGCTTCAAACTGTGTGCTTAGATCATTAAAAAAGGGCCCAAAGTGCTGAATCTTGTTTAATTTTGTAATTTAGAAAATCAGCTTATTCTTTTCCTTTAAAAAAATATTGACTGAGTGATTGTTGTGAAAGCAACACTCGGTGGTACCAGTGGCAGAAGTGTGTGAGGATAGGCCCAGGTGCACAAAAAAATTTCGCCCACTCATTTACAAAACACGCTCCGGATGGAATCCTATACTTTTGCGAATACTAATGCACCCACTAATACTAATAATATACAGGCAGAATATAAACGTATCACATCAGTTTGTGTATGAGGCACAATGTGTGTGAAGTCTTTGATTCTGTGTCTCTACTGTACTTAAATTAAACAGCTCAAAGTAAAATAGCTTCCCTAAATCTAACACTGCAGGTCAGCAAGCCAGCCATCTGATACACTGTAAACCCAGATAGTGTGGTGCACTCAATTTTTTTGTGGAAATTGATGACCTCAAAAAAATGGTGTAGGCCAACTTAGTGACCTTGTGTTTACAGCACTTAGTTTTACCTGATATTCTATGAGTACCATCCACACAATGCAATTAAGTTGGCTTACATAAATTTTTTGAGATAATAGGCTTCCACAAAACATTTGAGTTTGCCACACTATCTGGGTTTAAAGTGTAGAAATAAATACAAGTTAAGACCTGTTGGTAATGTCATTAACATTGTTACTGCGACCTCTTAAACCTGAATGCCCCCAGTACCAGGGGCAATCAATAAACATAATAAATACAGCATGTTTCCCAATAGCAACATTGTCATGCAGCATATCCACTTAAAGGGAAGAAACTCAACGAAAAGCACATGATAACCACTTTTACCTCAACCGAGCGCAATTCAAGCACCATGCAGTAAATAATCAAGTAGTAAAACATAAAATAAAATAATAGTAGAGCTCAATCTCTATGGTTTCTTCTGAATTTGTGCTATGGTTACAAACAACACATCAAATGAAAGAGGAAAGTCCACAGAATCCAACGATATAAGCCATGTCATTTTCAACTAACACCACACTCAAAGAACAGCAGACATACACTTAACATTCAACAACAATGAGCAAAAATTTTTTCTTACCTTTGATATTTTGTAATAAATACTGTGTTCGAGGGTTAATCTACGCTGGCTATCGTTAGCCCAGTGTTTCCGTGTTATATTGATACTACAACATAGATCTCCCAGTCTCCATGCATGTTTTTTTTTTCCGGGGCATTGCTTCCAATGAGCTCAGGCCCTAAGCATTCCGCATTTCCTCTCTGTATTCGGCTTGCGATGCTGTCCATTTGACTTTGCAGGTGGCTCTTTGATTCTATGGGCTCTGACATTTCCAACGAGCCTTACATCATCGTAATCGCACAAACCTAGCCTGAGATAGAGCCTTGCGTTCCCGGTGTATCTAACTGAGCGTCCATGTACAATTACGCACAAGTACTCAAGGAGCACAACAATATAAACGCTTAACTGGTTTGTTTTTATGTTGTAGTATATTTGTTATAGTTATCCACTAAATATTCAACAGTCGTTTTCAAAGTAGTATTTACGGGCGCATCTGACTGAGAATCCTTGCGCCATTACGCACAAGTTCTAAAAGAGTGCAGTAATATAAGCACTAAATCGGGGTGGATGACGTGATTTGTTGACTCACTCTTCACATCTGCAAGGAGACGCAAATGCAGTAATCCACTCAGCTAGCATAGTGGCTACGGTGGTGTGTTCTGAAGTGGGATACCCGTGTTCAAACCTCGACTGAGCGCGTTTTCTTTCTGAGCAGTAGAGGCATAGTTCTTGTATAAATAATTGCTGGGGTATTTCCTCTTTTTACTTTTTACCATTTTTTACCTTATCTTTGCATCTATAATTTTGTTACTTTTCTTGTTTTATTGAAAACAAATCTGCTCTAGTGGAGTCAAACTTCATTTCCTTTGTATTTTCTTCGAATGGGAAAATGTATGCTGGACTGGCTGCAATAAAAATAATAATAATTGAAAAAAAAATTTAACATTAAAAAATTAATAAGGTTGTATTTAGATGGAATGTATGCCTGTAGTGACATATAACTGAAATTAAATTAGTTTTACTGTTTGGTACCTGAGAAATCTCAAATGGCACACAGGTGCTCAAATTTCCAATTTGGAGACGCCACCTAGACATTCCTGAACTAAAATCTCCCTAATTTTGCTCTAATAAACTTTGGTATAGATTATGGTGAGATTCTGTGCTGTAATTCAGATTGCAACTAAATAATTTCAAAAAGGATAAAAGTAAAATTTTGTTAGGCGGGAATCAGATCTTTCATTTATGCTGTGTTCCATCTTCATTTACTCTGACTCAGTGATATATATACCATGAAAGAAATCCCCAAAGTGTTACCTTTATTATGATACCAAGATTATTCAAATAGACTAAGTAGTTGCAGAGACATACTCATTTCATTTTGGGCATGTCCTTTTTGAGCCAGAGGCTCAGGGCTTCAGAGGTTAATGGTCATAATCTCAAAGATTTCCATTTTGTTCCCTTCAGCAGCACAGTTGGCAATAAGAGGTAACTGCACACGTGTTTTTGGACCTCACTAACTCAAGATCTAAACAGCGTCACTGGTGTGACCTGTTGGCACCTGGTCCGTGCCTCCATAACAGTTTGAGTTCATTAGCAAGTTCACAGAAGAAAGCAAAGAAGGGATGATGTTTCGGAGACAGCAAATTCAGCTTGACACTTGCTATTTACCAGATACAAAAAGGTTGTTATAAAAGTTATGTACGTAATCATTGTCCAATATTAGGCTAACATATTCCAGTCAATATAATACATTCATGAACTTGATGGAAATGTAAATGACATTGAAATGTTATAAGTAACATTCTGGTAACAAGCAATGAATCTGAGAGACTGTTTGTGAGGTCAGTAGTCACCGCTAGATGACATAAGATTACGTTAATTACATTAGCTGGCTAGCAAATGTAAATTTACTTGATATCAGAGATGAGTACAGCACAGCGTTTCTCAAAACCGAGAGTGCTGCCTTGCTGTCTACTGCCTACAAAGGCAGCTGTCTACATCAGTTTTTTAACGGAAATGGCATCATATTTAGACTTGGTAATTGCAAAGCTCAAATTATATAGCCATTGCATCTGGAATTGACCCATTCATAAATTCAGCTTTCATTTACACAAGGTGCACATCATGGTAGTTTTCCAATGCATGCCGGGACTGATTTTTAATGCCCCATACTGGCCAATGATTATGCCACCTTGTCGGAAAATGCTACAACTGCACAAAACGACAGCAGAGTCTTTGTTTTTGCCTTTGTTAAAATATGGATCAGCCTATGCTCGCTACTTTTATATTTGTTAGCTTATTATAATATACACACATGTTATAATGAGGTACTTACATTTGTTTACAGATAACATGCTGCAGGCCATTATCCTCCAATGTCCACAATGAAATAAAAATGTATTTTAAAGATCTTTGAAGATATTTAAGATAAGAGCGTGGAAACAGCCCCAACACTGTACATTAGAATGTATGTGTAAAACTAGTATTAGACTAAGAGAAGTGTGATCTTTTTTCTCCTTCTCTAGCCATTCAAATTAACCATATATGAGAAAATTTTTTGTTCACGCTTCTCAGGGCATGAGCTGTGCTTGAGACTGGAGTCCAGAGCGCGTGTGTTATTCCAAAAATAAAGATAATTTGATAGGAAACTGCATCATTTAGCAGAACAAACATTAGTTAATTTTATCGGCCTCTGGGAGCTGGCCTCAAGGACAGTGTGTGACAAAGACCAAGCTTATGAACTCATTGGAAGTGCTTACTCTTGCAACTCTGGTTAAGGAGTGCATTCATTTAAAATGCTTATTCTTGAGATACTGGTTTCAAAAGTGCATAATTTTGCAATACTGATTGCCAATAGTCCTGATCTGGTGACAGATACAGGATGTTGTCTGGTACACCAGCTGTTGCGGAGATAGCCAGACTAATTAATGTGTCTGAATCTAAAGAAGAACCCACCCAAGGTCAACCTGACCCACAATAAGGATGCATTTATAGGAATTGAGCTAAATTTTGATTTCCATCATGTTCTTGGACAAGTGCCTTGTACTTTCCCGAGATGCAATTTTTGGTTATAAAAACTGGTCGGAGAAAAAGATGGTCAGCTTTGTTTTGCTAAAGGAAAGCTCGGCTTTATCTCTTTGTGAATAGAGGTTCTGCCTCTCTCCAATCATTTTGAGTCAATTTTTTGGGATTTTCCACTACACTGTTTAACGGTCTAATTCCACAATTCAGTACTAGTACAGTTTGCAGTCTTTTCACGTTATCAGCAACTACTTTCTGGCATGCATTATGTGTTTAGTTGCAAATTTCTGATTTAATTTTACCCAGACTTCAAAAAATACAGAAAGCAGGGGTGAATTGCTAAGTCCCCAAGCATTAGATACTGGGCGCTCTAAAAATTCAAAAGCAAGTTTATGTTTGTATGGTTGGGTTCATATTTACAGAACTTGCCAAAAAAAATTGTGATGTACAGTGAACCAAAAACAATTTGGCCGCATAACAAACCACAGTTGCTGGTTGATGAAGTTGAACTTGACCAAAACAGCACAGATATGAACCTCAGAATCAGAGACTGATTTGGATGATGAACTTAATGATTATGTCAACTTGATGGATTACTGGAAGCAATGCACTTAAATACGCCTTTACTAAGCTTCTCTTTTTGATAAGTGCAAGATGATGCTTAACTCGGTGACGTTAACTTGAGTGCCTTATTTTAACCCTTTGATCAGAAGTGTAGCCTGCAGTTTGAAAATGATAGCTGTTCAATAATGGATTTTTTAACTCCTTTGCACAGAATACAAATATTGTCAATTTTTTTTCCTGTTATGCATGAGCCTATTTAAGGCTTTATAACTCAGTATTTGTGTCACAGAGACAATGGAAAATTATTCCAGTGAAGCAAGACATTGGGAAATTCAATTTCAGAATTGTTAGGGAATTATACATCGGAATTTACAGATGCCAGCATCTATATCTGCGCAAAGGGGTTAAGGATGTTTCAGTCACAGGAGGATCAATGTGCTGGCCCTGAGGGGTACTGCAGCTGGGATTGTACCAGAGTTGCAATGGAAGCAGAGAGAGCAACTGTACCTGGATTGGTTCCGACGGGAGGGAGGGGACTTTGCCTTGCTGTCATGCTCCCGTGATCGTGAGCGGGAACCAGACTGCTCGCTACTCCAGGAGCTGCTGCACTGACGGAGGCTATGGGAGGAGCTCTTCTTCCTGCCAGATGCCCGGCGACTGCGCCGTGATGGTGATGCTGATGAGCTCCGGTGACGTGCTTGTGTCCGATTCCGATGGCGTCGCTTTGAGGTACGGGATCCTCTTGCCCTGGGTTGGAAATAGTAGAGTCCCTTTATACTGAGTAGTGACATAGGGGTTACCAAAAAAAGTTGGTTACATGACACGTGGATCCATTTTGTATCCATCAGGTTGATCAATTTATACTACTTCCTACGGAATTCTACTACGTCCCTGCATTTCGTGTTTTGAAAACTGGAAAAAATTACTGGTTGTTGTGCCTTCGGGTGTACCAATTGATCTGAGAAGGGGTTTAAGATGTTTAGATTTCCTTCTGATCCAAAAAGACGACAGATTTGGAAAATGAAGGTTAACAGAGCCGGCTGGAAACCCACTTCATCTTCGTTTTTGTGTCAGGTAAGTTGCCTTGACAATGGAACAAATTTGTGTATGTGAGTTACCCAAAATTTGCTCAAACACTTTCATAACTTTCTCATTCTGTTTATCACATAACTGAATTGCGGAATTTCATGGAAAGCAAATGTAATTTCCCACAGCGCCCAATGTATGTTAACACTGCGCTAATTACATCGCTCTGCTTACTCAGTCTCTGAGTCAGACATTCGTGGCTGAACGAGCAACGCTTTGTAAATTCAGTTAACTGAGTAGCTAGCTAATGTTAGCTCGCTGGGTAACAAACTAATGTTAAATATTGGTTTTGAAAAAGTATTGCGTGCACGTTGCCTGGCTAAGTAACGTCAACTTAGGTATGTCAGCGGCACTTAACTAGCCGCCTGCAGTGCTGAGCCATACCTATTCAACCAACGTTACACTTGGTATTCAGTTTGGCTTGGTAGAAACAGCGAGACGTAACGCTAAGCGATTTCTTTCCCTCCCACGCTCTCAGCCAGTGCGATTTTCACAAAAGTGATATATAGGGTAAAATCAAAAAATACGTCATGAGCTGGGCTATGGGAAAAGTACTTCAGTTATGCGATGAACCTCAAATTTCTTAAGAGCCATGGTCACTCAGCAAGATAATGACTGTGCTGCCTTGGTGGAGGTTTGCACTCTAGGAGTGCTTCTAGTTAAATTCTGCACTCGTTTAGCTTGGGAAGCAGCACAGATTTGGGTAAATTAGTTTGTGAGGCTCATTTAGTAATAAAACACCAGAATCGGTTCTATATTCCGAATGTAGTCATGGTTAAAGGGCATTGTTAGGCACGATGCACAGCTGAGTGACAATCATAAGGATGGCAAAAATAAATGGACGTTTTTTTTTGTGCGCATTATTTGCACAAAAAGAAAGGCATCCGGTGTGTAAAGACCCCTATCGTTAATATCATTATTATTTTGTACGTAGATCTGTGCTCGTCTGGGGGGGGAGCTGACGGCTAACAGGCCATATGCGCGCCCACTGAAAGATGGAAACAAGGTGGCGTTCGAATACTGAGTTGTCGCTACTCTCAGTATAAAGGGACTCTAGGAAATAGTGCCCACCCCATATCATGCAGTGTTACCATCTTAGCATACAAATGGCAGGGCAGTGTGTGAAATTTAAATGTGCATCTTTTGTGAGTGAAGCTAAGCTAGTTCACTACTGAAGAAAAGTGAGGTGTAGTAAAGCAAAAGCCTACAAGAAGCTGACCGTTACAGCACTATTTGCAATGCAAGCTTCAAACTCAGACACTGTTACCCTTGCTTAGGAGCTATTTCATCTTTTGGAAACTGCACATATTTCCACAGGAATCCTTGGGTGAAAAGCTTAGGTTCCAATCCCAACTCAATCGAAGAAAATTCTCTAACATTACACAACCATAACTACAATATGTCTTCACAAATATTGCTGTACGGTAAAATGTCAATCCATCATTAACTGAAAGCAGCATGTATTTGTCCACCAAAACTACCACTAATTTATCTTACTGGGATCTTTTTGTAATTGTAAACAACTTAAGCACTTGGGATCCTTTCGGTCCGAAGGACGGTTTTCTGTGTATTGTATATTCGGAAACGTACAATGCAAAAGAGGTTTCATAGTGTAACAACACAGCTGCCCTGTCCTTTAGCGCTTCAGTTCCTACCCTGAACGTTAACAGGAGGCTGTAACTCACTTCTTCTGCTGCGAGCCCTTGCTGCTCTTGTTCACTGGGGGATTGTGTGGGGAGTGGGCTGAGTCACTGCTATGAGTGGGGGAATGGGAGCTCCTCCCCGGCGCCCTCTGGTGGCTGCTGTGCTTGGAGGGGGCTGGAGAGGGGACCACTGCTCCTTGGCCATAGTCGTCCACGGTCACAGTGGACCCTGGAGGAACCGACAGACGTGCTGTGTACGAGCCATTTGGGTCCTGGGCCTTGGCCCCTTTTGGATTGGGAGAGCCCCTCGATGATCTCAGTGCCTGGAGAAAAAAAGGATAAAAAACACAAAAAAAAACAAAAAAGAAAAAAGCAAAAATGGTGTTAGAGTATTCTAACACAACAGAGTATGCAAGGGTATATTTTCCCACAAAATTAAAGGAAAAAAGAATGTGATATCTAAAGAAAAACAATATCTCAAGTTTGTCGATAAGGTTCAAAGACAGTCCTGTATGGTGCAGCACATGCAAGACTTGACATGCAAAATCATAATGAGTAAAAAAGAACAACCCCCCCCTCCCCAAAAGAAAAGAACTGTAAGAGGAAGGGAAAAATGTAAATTTGGACAGAAAATGAAATTTAATTGAAGAGAAGAAAGCTGAAAGCAATGTATCAAGAACAGAGAGAATCTTCAAGAAAATAGTAAAAACAAAATGAAGAACTTTTTGTTTCAGGAATGATTAACAAACTTAAACCAAACTATAAAGAAATTAAGAAGCAACTTGACAGAACATCACAGAAATGGAAGGAACAAAAAAAAAAAAGATTCACAAATATAGTATCAATCCAATCAAAACAATTTCCGTTACTGAAAAATAAATTTGTTTGTGTATTTTTTTCCTACAGACAACTGCGGAGATGTGAACAGCGACCCATTTCTTTTTTAATGGATAATCTTTGTTTAACTCCCTTTTGGTCAACATCCACTTACCAATAAAGTGGTTTTCCCTCCTTTAGTAGGTTAGGTATGAAGAAAGGGGAGAAGTGGGTAACATAAGTGCATCATTAGAGTCACAAAATGCAAGAGAAAAAGACACAAAACCCTTCTCTGGTAGTGATATATGAACAATGTATGATTAAAAAAAAAAAAAAAGAAAAAGAACCACAATGAGCAAGTAACTCTCACACCAGAGTATGTTTCCAAACCACTCACTCCTGCCCACTCAGGCCAGAACCTGCGTGGACTCTGTGACTCAAGGCCTAGTTCCAGGAGTTGACCTTGATCGTATGGAAGGCCTGCTAAACGAAAAGAGGGGGCCGTCCGAGGAGAGGGATCCGCATGTGCTCTTTCATGACTGACATGAAGAGTGTCAGCTTGGTCTAGAAGTCTGCAATTCTGACCCCTATCACTGTATATCTGCAGTTCTTCCACACGTACACTCAAAATGCCAAATTACCTATGGGGAAGCTGGTCGAACATTTCAGGAAATTTGGATTAAAAATTTTTTTTTTTTTTTTTTTTTTAAAATTAAAAATTTTTTAATTAAAATTTTTTAACATGTTTTAATTTCAAGTTGGCGAAATGATAAGATGATGAGGATAAACACACCAAAGAAGACTGTGCTCTGATATACATTATGAACCCTTGCGTTGGCAGTTGTGGTCCACTAAAAATCAGTTAGCATCTCATTATGCGCAATAATGATGAATATATACCTCAAATAAGGTGTGTTTGTGGATGAGTATGTGTTAGTGCATCCATGTATTTATGCCTGTGTGTGCACTTATGAGTATGAGTTCAAGCATATGTGTGTACACATGCATTTGTGTCAGTTGCAGGTACGGATACACCAATGAGCCAAAACGTTATGACCACTCAGAGGAAGTGAATGACGTTGATTATCCAGTAATATCAGCGAATATCAAGGTCTACATACAGACCTTGGACAGTAAGTGGACAGTTGGTACTTTCAGTCGACATACTGGATGCACGAGATATGGAGCCTGAGCGAATTTGACAAGGAGCAGCTTTTTATGGGCTGACGACAGGGCTGGAGCATCTCTGAGGTGGCCAGGCTTTTTGGGTGCTCCTGGTCCACAGTGGTGAATACTTTTCAAGAGTAGTCTGAGGAGGGACAACAAACCATAAACCGGCAACAGGATGTTGGGTGCCCAAACCTCACCGACACGCAAGGGCTAAGGCTATCCCATTTGGCCCAAGCGGACAGATGGGCTACTGCTGCACAAGTCACAGAAAATTTTAATGATGCTTATGAAACAAATCTATCACAATACGCATTGCACTGCACTCTGCTGTGTGTGGGGCTTTGCAGCAACAGACTGATCTAATCCATGTCTACGGTTGAATGTGCCTACAATGGGTACAACAGCATTGGAATTGGACCTTGGAACAATGGGAAAAGGACAGCTGGTCTGATGAGCCTTTTTTGTTTATATCACGTACGTCGGCTGGGTATGCATCCACTGTATATTTGGTTAAGAGATGGCACTAGAATGCACTGGGGAAGGAAGCAAAGCTGGTGGAGGGCGTGTGATGCTCTGGGAAACTAGATAACTCGGTCGCCACAGGGACCGAGTCTTGTATCTCCCCGATCCCCGAATTTCGGACAAAATGGCCAGCGACAGCCATATTGGACGTCCTAAATTGACGAAAATTGGTCTTGAGCATTGTCATATATATATATATATATATATATATATATATATATGTATATATCTTCACCTGTGTAAAATTTGAAAACATTCCCTTAATAATTGTGGCTTCCAGAGCCTGGAACAAATTTTGGACAAAATAGCCACCGGCAGCCATATTGGACAACCAAAATTGACAAGAATCGGTCTTGAGCATTGTCATATATATATCTTCGCTTGTGTAAAATTTGAAAACATTCCAGTAATAATTGTGGCTTCCAGAGCCAGGAAGAAATTTCGGACAAAATGGCCGCCGGCAGCCATATTGGACATCCGAAATTGACGAAAATCAGTCTTGAGCATTGTCATATATATATATCTTCGCCTGTGTAAAACTTGAAAACATTCCTATAATCATTGTGGCTTCCAGAGTCTGGAAGAAATTTCGGACAAAATGGCCGCCGGCAGCCATATTGGACGTCCGAAATTGACAAAAATCGGTCTTGAACATTGTCATATATATATTTTCGCCTGTGTAAAATTTGAAAACATTCCTATAATAATTGTGGCTTCCAGAGCCCGGAACATAAAATCTCTGCGGTGGCGGCGGCCCCGGAACTAAACCATAATATCTCCCGACTGTCGTCGTCGGGGAGATACAATTATCTGCTGGGAACCTTTGGGTCTGGGCATTCCTGTGGACATCATTCCTATGGTGTTGATTTGGAGGCACGCGGAGGACAAAACCACAATAAGAAAAGTGTTCATAATGTTGTGGCTTGGTGTCTGTGCGTGTGTTTGTGATGAAATGTGCCAGTTGTGCGTATGTATGTGCATGTGTTTGGGCGCATATGTGTTTATTTAGTTTGTGTGCATATAAGAGTGCGCGTATGCATGTGTCTTTGTGCCTGCATGTGTGTATCTGTGTCTGAATGTGTGTACGTCTCAGGGAAGAGCGCATGGGAGACAAGATCTTTGGCAGTAGCCATCAGTGGCTGCTTCCCAGGAACCTCCGTGGTACATTGTAATGGAGCACAGCACAAGAGAACAGCAGGGGAAAAGATTAGAGCGACAGAACTTTTTCTCTGACCTTAAAAAAACCACTTGCATCACCTTCTGACCTTTTATGAATTAATTAAATGTTTTTTTTATTCCCCGGCCCTGACATATTTCAACAAGGAAATGGCACCATTTATTTTTTAAGTGTATTTTTTCGCTTCCCCTTACAATAGCAGAAATCCATACTGAAAAGCTCTTCACACATTTTCAAAGTAAGACCACGAAACTCGCAGTTCTTTCTAAATCGTCTAAAAGCTCTATGCATACGAGAGTCATTGCACAAACTCTCCAATTCTGCATAAATTACACATGCTTCTCATTTTTGAACCAATGAGTGGATCCCTTTGAACATAACTAGATTGAGAAAGCGCTCAGCTATATATTACATTGTGAACCAGGAGAATTTGGACAGGGACACACTTGCTCTTGTTTCATCTCTGTAAAGCACATGGGATTCGAAACTGTGAACATGACATTGAAGTGAAGGATCTCAACACTGATATAACAGTATTTACATCCATATTGTGTAATCCATGTAACAGTAATCGTGTTTCTGTTTACTTGTGTATTTTAATTTGCTATTTTATCAATATCAATTTTTCAATATGGTATGTATGTGCTATTTTACTAAAGGACGGATGGGGAGGCAGCCATCTTCACTGTGATGATTGTAGGGTGACATGTTATAAGGGCGTTAACCAATATTTTAAACAATGTCACTACACGAAGGCTGAATAAATGAAACGAAGGCTCACAGATAGACGAGATATAAATGTAAAATATGAGGAATTTTTTTCTGCCAATTTTTCACTTTGGAAAAATGATTTTACTCACATTTACATCACTCATGCATGAGTGTGACTTTCGTGCAGAGGAAATTGAAAATGCTTGCCCTAGGAGGACCCGGTCTTGCTTTCCAATATGAAAACCCCTGAATATCGCTAGATGGGGGGAAAAAAAAAAAAAACCTTTTGCGGCCAAGTTACCTTTAAACAGGTAGCCACAAATGAACAAGTAATGGCCTGTCACTAAATATTAGAAGGGAGTCTTCAAAAAAAAAACGTGAAAAAGATGGATAATTTGCAAATGTATCCCCCTGGAATGACAGGCTGGTCGTAGAGGCGCAGGCACAAACAAATCTAGGTTTAACTGCACTACTATACCAGTTCAATTGAAGTTTGGTGAATGGAGTTGTGAGACAGACACAGTGCTTCCTGTGTTGGGGGCAAACAAGGGGACTGGAAATAAGCTGATAAGCGTCACCTTCAGAGCCTCATCCATTGGGAATCAAGCTGTTCCACTCTGACCCCTCCAGTTCAGTCAATAGCCTTGGTTTTATTCCATGGATAAATGTTTCAATGCATCCTACTCACATTCTCTGGATTTACTTCAGAAGGGTTTTTTTTCCCAGCATCAAGGATCCATATACTGCATTTATTTTTACGACATAAAGGTTGCAATGATAACATCACAAGTAACATTTATCATAAAATCAATATGGATTAGCTCATTAAGGTGACACAGTTAACCTACAGCACTTCTGCTTAGAGTCTGGATGTGCAAACAGAGGGTGAATTACGTGTATTTTAGTTTCAGGTCAAATGCAAGGGCACGAAAGGTCAAAGGTAATGAGTGGTTTCCATAAGAGGAAGATGGAAAACATGATGAATTCTCTTGCATGCATCAACTTTGCTCTCACCAGATCTGATTACGTAGGTTTGCTGTGTTCTATGTGCAAATAACGAGAATCCTACTGACCAACTCTGGTTGCGTTGTACAACAACCATACCCATCCCTTTCCTTTTACACACTAAAAATACCAGTTACAGCTGTGAGAAAACACACATCCACTAATGCCAATGACAGTTCGCAGAATGTCTGTTATCAAGAATTCAACAAAATCATAAAATGGATTGACCATTCACAGAGAAACAAAACAATGCTGGACAGACAGGAATGCTGCATCTATCCAACAAAAAAGCGAACAGAAAAATGGCTAGACGAGTACAGGACTTTAAGCAATAAAAAGGAAAAAAAAGGAAATCAATACGCAGTTAAAATATTAGAAAAATAAAAGAAACAATAATAAAGGAACACTAAAGAGAGAGCAGGAGAGACAGAGAGAGAGAGAGAGCGAAAGACATTGAAGTCAAGCTAGGGTGCTTCTCACATTCTCGTTTGCATAATGAGCACGTGCGGAGGCAGATCATTACCTACCTTCCATTTCAATCAGTGACACGCAAGCAATATCGATAAAAGAAAAAAGAAAAGAGTAGCCTCCACAGCGGAGAGCAACATGGGAAGAAGACAATGACGGTTTTTAGTACTGTGCTACTTTCTGTCCCACAGCTAAGGAAACTGAACAATGCGACAAAACAAAAAATTGTTAATAAATAAATAAATAAATAAATAAATACTAAAATCAACGACAGAAACCCCAAAAAATCCGTTACAACTCTTCTGCTGAGACAAATGCGGCCATGTTAGGGAAAAAAAGAGAGGGAAGGTAAGAATGAGGGCTGATAGGACATATAGCTAGCTTAAGTTACAGAAACAAAATGAACAGAAAAACTGCAAGGGCATGCCAAATTTTGCTAAAGACAAAAAACCAGGTGGAAAGGAGCATGTCAGGCCAAAAGAGAAGCCAAGAAGTGAGTCAAACACAACACAGACGGATGGGGAGGAGAAAGGGGTTCAAGTGGCAAGATAATCACTGCCACGATGGACAATTAGAGTCAGCGCATTTAAAAGGGACCCAAGCCACATTTCTGAGAATATGCTGAAAAGAACTTTTCTTCCAGATGTATTTCGGACACTCAAGACTTACTAGACAATGCAAGGATCACCACTCATCCTCTATTCTGGTCACTAGACATAGAGTTACAAGATGTCAGACGAAAAACATCGCATGTTCCTTGGTAAAATAGAAAAACCGTTCGGGGGAAACAGCACGTTTCAAGGTTACGCATAGAAACGCGCAAGTTCTGGTTAGAACTGTCCATGATATTATTTTTTAATTCACAGGATACAATATAGTGTCTTTTCTCAGCCATAGGCTCCATAATTTTTTGAGTTACCAAAAGCAAATTACACAGTACACGGGCTGCACACATAGTTTGTTAGGGCTCTTTTCTAGTGGCTTGGGTTCCTTTAAAATAACAGTAACCAGAAATAGTGTTTACTGTGTGGTACTTGCATACGCAAACTGTATTCACCGTTTGAACTGCTGATAACAAATAAACATACTCCGGTGTTAGCATATATGAGGATAGTATACGCTAGCTCTAGAAAATGAATTAATCAGCTAGTAACTGGATTCAGATGGACCATTTGGTCTTCTAAAGCATGTTCTTCTAGAAGCTTCTACTTCATATCTTCCCAAAAATAAGACAGAGGGCAGCTGCAATCTGTGATGGAAGGATACCATTTTATACTAGAACAAGTCTGTAGTGCTACATCAGTGTTGACATGGAAAGTCTGATTGAAGTGGTTCTGCCATCAAAAGGCAACATGCAAGTCAAGAATGACACAAAGACAAGAAGCAAGTTATGGCCAGTTCAAAACTTGAGAGCTGTAGGCCCGTTAAAAGGTTTGGGACATTAGAGCAGAACATGTGCTTTAAAGACAACTTAATCAACAAGAAAACTAGTTGACATACCCATTAACCTACTTGATCCAGTTCCAAATCATATGAGTGCTTTTTACATAAACAAGACAGAAAAGTTTGAATATTTATTGGCAAGTGCTACTCAAATCAATATTAATATGAAATAAACAGGAATGATGACATACAGAAAGCAAATGTTAGCATGCAATTTGGGAGGAATCTCACACACGAAAGCATTTATCAATCATTTTCTGATGGAAAATTCACAGAGACTGAACTCAGTTTAAATAATCTTTTCGTCAGCTTTACTGCTAAGAAGAATCAAAACAGCCGGACAGCTTTTTTTGTTGGGCGAGAATGAATAAGCGCAGCAAAAGTTTTTTTGGTGGAGAAAATTTAATAATTGCCACAAATGGACAGGAAATGAAATTAGAATTTAGCACTTTAGTCAACACACTCAAAATACCAACAGTGGTTTCAGTCAATTTTAAGGCCCTCTTGAAAGGTGAAGAGAAAGAGGCCAGGACTCAGGCAGAATTTTCTGGACCTGTTTTTTCAGTTACTTAACCCATGTTTAATCTTGGTGTTCTAAATTCTATCAGTTATTCTATCAGTTAAAATACTTTCTTTAAATAAGCAAAAAAGCAGGAGCGAATTACATCCAGAGTGAAACAAAATACTGAACGATATACTTATGAGACAATATACTGAAGACAACAATACTTCAGCTCTTCAGTGTCCAAGTTGTCCCAAATATAGTTGAGAAACTATCAGACACGCTCTCACTCAAGAAAGCTCCATGTAGGTTGTGGTTGGCATTATATTATGTTTATAAGATTACTATGGACAGCAGACTAAATTGCAGCCGCAATTTGAGTCTCACTGCACCTCCAGTTAAAAATTCCAGCAATCTGGGCAGATTTAAATAATTAAAATCCTGAAATTTCATCAAGAAAAAAATACTGACTAAGATCCTTTGGGCAAGAATTACCCATACCCTTGGTTCATTTACAGTTTGATCAAAACCAGGAAACATATCAAGTTCATGAGTAACCCTAAAGAGATACAGAAACCTTTGGATGACCTTGAACGCAGAACAGACCCTTTTCTGAAATGTCAATTTTGTTTAACTATTGATGCAAATACATACAGCACTACAAAGTCTTTTGTTAACTGTTTATCGTATGGTTTGGGTCATGACCAAGCAACCTTAATGCCCAGAAGTCTCATCCATTCTGTCACTTTTAGCCCCATCGGCAAAGATGAATGGGGCTTATGTAATTGCCTGTGTCTAGTTCGTTGTTTGTCTGTCTGCGAACAAAATATTTCAAAAATTACTTGGTTGATTTGGACCAAGCTTAACAGGAAGCAGGAAATATTAAGTCTGGAAGTGATTTCATTTTGGGGACATTATGACATACCGTTATGACGTGATGTTGGCCAAATCTTGAGAAGTAAATGCCATATCGATTTGAAGTTAACGCTAAAAATAAATCAAATCCAATATCTGAATCTTTGTGATTTAATCTTATCACAACATATGGACAGTTTTTGAGATCATCTAACGTCGAAGATTTGCCCATCAACGTCAGAAGTTGAGTCGCAGGTTTTTCTAAATTTTTATAAAACAGTGTGCTCTTGACTCATCAAGAGTGATGAAATTTTCATAGCAAGTAGGAATAGATCAATACCAAAAATGGCGTATAATTAGCGACATCATAAACTGACATAAGGATCTTGTTTTAATGACGTATAAGTAGTGACATCATACAGTGACATAAGGATCTTGTTTTGGTGGGACTAATAGCTCCACTGGGAGCCCTTCTTGTGAACCTTAGCATGAACTGGTGCCATTAACTCAACAAGTCACAACATAAAAGTATCCTTGATGCTTTTGACTGCACAACTGTCTGTGAAAATAGTTACCCAGTGACACTGACACCATTTCCTCCATCCTCGCCCTAAAATAAAAATGTGTCTTCAACCTAAGTGTATTGTTACGTAAAATAGTCAGGCATTAAACTAGGGCTAATGACCCTCTTTAGCCAGTGAAAATAGTCTTTCAGAATCACAACCGGGTGAATAACAGGTTCACCCTCTCCCAGTTTCTTTCAAAGTTTCTATTTTTACATACTTTGTGAACAGAATCTTTATTAGTTAGCATTTCCGTTGGCTCATATTGATCAAGGTTTTGCTTTAAATATTGCAGTAGGAGGCTTTTCAGTGGAATCAAAACTGCATGGATGGAATATAAGAAGTTTAGAGCACCTGTTATTGCAACTCAATATTTATAATGAAAGTTAGCTAAAGGGATTATGTCCATCAACCAATTCAATATAAAAGTAGATACAGTCAGGTCTGTAAGTATTTGGACCGTGAAAATCTCTGTTGACAATTTTAGCTCTGTACACGACAATGGAGTTGTTTTGAAATAATCACATTGTGGTTGAAGTGTAAACTTTCAGCATAAAATTAAGAATATAGCATGAACCGTGTAGGAATTACAACCATTTTTATAAATTTTTTTGATATAGCGCCCCTTTACTAATTATAGGGGCTCAAATTGAACATAATTGGACTCAAAAGCATACCCATAAATTAAATTGTCATTTTAAATGCTGGGTGGCGAATCCTGCGCAGGTAATGATTGCCTGAAGTTTACAACCCACAGAAATCACCATATGTTAGGTTTCATCCCTGGTGATGCTCTGCCAGGTTTTCACTGCAGCTGTCTCCAGTTTTTGCGGTTCCTGGGGCATTTCTCCTCTAATTTTGCCTTCAGCAAATGATATGTATGAGCTCAGGTCAGGTGATTGACTATGCCATTGTAAACAAATTTAACCTTAAAAAAATTATTGGGTTGCTTTTGCTGCACGCCTTGGGTCACTGTCCGTCTGTCCAGTCAAATGCTGTCCAATGACTTTTGAAGCGTTTGGTGGAATCTGAGCAGATAATCTTGCCCTGCACAATTAAAAAATCAAAAATTCATTCTGCTAGTTTTGTCACCAGTCACATTATCAATAAATACAAGGCAACCAGGTCCATTGGCAGCCATGGGTGCCCATGCAAGACCATGCTTCACAGATGAGGTGATATTCTTTGGATCATGAGCAGCTCCTCTTGTCCTCCATACACTTCTTTTTCAATCATTCAGGTACAAGTTGATCTTTGTCTTATCTCTTGATAGAATATCCCGAAACAGTATTGGCCTGTCACTTTTTTTTGGCCAACTTCAATTTTTGAGGCTAACCAATTGTTTATGCCTTGCAATGAATCCTCCGCACTTGGTCAGGTAAAGTCTTCTCTTGTTTGTTGATCTTGCCACAGACCCACCCTCAGTATTTCCTCAAATGTATACTTGGCTTGGCCAAGTGTAGCAGAAATTATTTGTTTGTCATCCAAAACATTAGTTATCCATGGTCTTCCAAGCTTTTTGGTGTTCCAGAGCTCACCCATATCCCTTCTTTCTTTCCCTTCAAGAATGAACCAACTAGTTAATTTGGCCGCACCTAGTGAATTGCTACTCGTTTGATGGGTTTGGTTGTTGTGATTTTTCAGCCTCATAATGGCTTCTTTCACAGGAAGTGAACAGTCTTTCGACTGCATATTGAGAGTTAAAAGCAACGGATTCCAAATGTAAAAATCATTTATCTGTTTACTTCTACATCCTCAATACTGAAAAATTGCTGCATAATGTAAAATGCAAAAAAAAACTGACAAGGACTGATATGTAAAATCCATTCACCCTCCACTATACTAAAACATGTTAAACCATATGAGCTTAGTTGCTTATTAAAAATACACAATGTGATGACAGCAACAGAGTCCAAAGAAGTTAGCACAGTCAACTATTTAACACTGTGTAACATTCGCATGTGTTTTTCACACGCATTAAGCCTTCGGGTACAAAAACAGCAGTCGGTAAA
The DNA here is from genome assembly GCA_029692085.1 of Gymnothorax javanicus. Lineage (NCBI taxonomy): Eukaryota > Metazoa > Chordata > Actinopteri > Anguilliformes > Muraenidae > Gymnothorax > Gymnothorax javanicus. Next base: position 22,985,345 of record CM056199.1, read on the forward strand.
TTCTAGCAAGTGAAATTTTTGCCCCGTCCTGCATTAAGCAGATCTTCAGCTCCCAAATTGTATGGGGCCTTTATTGCCAAATATTTTGCTTCATAATGTGGCATACATTCACAGCTGGACACAGATCAGGACGGCCGGCAGGTCTATCTACCACCTACACTCTCTACTTATGCTGCTATGCCCTTGTAATCCATGCAGAAGATGGCTTGGCATTGTTTTGCTGGAAAATGCGGGACGTCCCTGCAACATCAAGATAGCAGCATACATTGCTGCAAAATTTGTGCATATATTTTTGTATGAATGGTGCCATCACAAATGTGCAACTCACCCAAGCCATGTGCGCTGACAAGCTCCCATACCATGAGAGACATTGGCTTCTGTCTCTTCCAAAAACCATTTACAACTTGGCCTGTCATACCAAAAAAATTCCTCCGCTTCACTACTGTCCACTTCAGATGCAATCCAGCCAAGTGAAGTCAGCAGAACTTCTGGACAATTTCACTGTACGGTTTTGGCGTTGCACTGGAAAGCTTTGACTGACATCAGGAGATACAGTGGACCGACAAAGGTTTACCAAAGTATTTCCAAGCCAAGTGTTTCTGATATGCATACCAAGCCGATGACAGTTCTTAAGACAGTACTTGCGAACTTGTGAGGGATCAGAGATCATGCGCAGTCAGAAGTGCTTTTTCGGCCCTGCCTTTTACACATCAAAATTCGAAGGGATTCTTTCCAGCTTTCTTTGTTTTTAAAATTGGCATCTCCAATCTGACTGAAATCTGAAATGTCCAATTGATAAACTATGTACAAGCGTGCTTGAACGTGTTGCATGCAGCATTATTGGGAGAGCGCAGTCAGTTTGTGGCTTTCCTCAGAAACACACGCTAGTCAACCACCACTTTGTACTCATAGCTTGAAACCTCACAAGCTCAGAACGAGATTGAAAGATACCAGTAAACACGCTAGCGTAGAATTTTACTGCTGAGTACCCGACTAGCGAACAGGTGGCGCTTGAGCAATGCAAACTGGGACCTACTGTATCCTACCCATATCCTGGCAGCATGACGCCAATTATGCACCGCTCTGAAAAGGATACCCGCCACAGGCGGGACTGGTACGGCTCAGATTCAAACCTGGATTGCAAAGTGGCATCTTCACAGAGACAGCCAACCCAGCAGCCCCATACTTAGAAGGTTGTCCTCAAAGTGATGGATAATAAGTTTACGCATCTGTTGGCAAACTGGTGAGCCTCAATCCACGTTTGATTTTGAGGGACTAGGCTTTTTTTTGAGGCTCCTTTAATACTGTAACACGACTAACTGACCTGTTTCACATTAGATGTTTCACATCGCCTTATTATTGCAATTTGTCAAATGATTATTAGTCCTACAATACCCCAGTGCTAACTTTTCTGGAGTCTGTTGCAGTCACCTGATTCGAAAAAAGTGCATATTTTCAATAAACACCTGAATTCACAAGTTAAAGTGTTAAACAGTATGTCGTTATAATGTTTCATCGTAGAGGGTGAATGGACCTTTCAAATCACTCCTTTTTTATTTTATTCGCATTTTCCACAATCTGTCAACTTTTTTTGGAATTGGGGTTGTAAACAAAATTATGTGGGCATAACGCACACCAGGCCATAGAACAGCAGTGCAGCCAATTATCCTATTACTTTTAGTTCCTGAAAGAGGAGGACCCCATATTAAAAAAAAATGCCTTAATTCCCACACTGTTCAACCAATTGGGATGTAAATACCCTCAAATAAAAGCTGAAGGTCTGCACTATGAAGCCACATTTATTATTTAATTTCAAAGTAGAACTGTCTTGGTGGATAGTAAAAATAACAACTATGTCAACTTCTATATATTTATGGACCTGACCAGCTATATACTTAATCCTATAACTTATTCTTTAAAGTTTTTAAGCTTTTCCACCCGGAATTTTCAGTGCCATGCCATCGGAGGTATAAAAGACCTTCAGCATCCTCATCTTAAAATGCATGTTAGCTCCAAACCGGTTCCCATTTACTTTTCCTACCTAGGTGAGAAAAGGAACGTAACCACAAATTGATAATAACTATTCTGTAAGATTACCAATGGCTCCAACACAAGTCTTTTTCAGGGCAGTGAATTATCTGTCAATGCCCTGAAGAAGACCAGAGTCAAAACATTGGTAATTTTATAAATTAATTATTATGTCACTGCGGCTGCAAGTGTCCGACTTCCCCTCTTCACATCAAGCCAGCGACCGAACATTGGGCCTCATGCAAAAGGCGAAATAAGAACACATTTTCTCTTATTTTTGTTCGTATCCCCGATTTTTATTATTTTGTTCTTACCCATTAATTTCTGGGATGCACCAATGTTTTCTTATTTTTGCTCTTCTCTTAGGTAAGAGAAAATTTTACGAGTGGTCGAGAGCACTCTTACTGAGATAAGAGAAAACAGAAAACTGTTATCTCTGTCCACAAATTGCTTGTCCAATGCACAGAAACACAAGTTTTATAACCTAAACATTAAAAATGCATCATATAATCAAATTTTGATTGTTTTATGTTTTTGAGAAATTATCATGATTTTATTATTTAATTCTTGGGTTAAAGAGTTTGGTCAGTTGATCCTAATTAGGACTAAGCTATTAAAACCCTTAGATACTTCCGTGCGTTCTGCTTCTGAATGGCTTACCTATTGCTGTTGGATGCTTTGGCCATCCAGGCCTTGCTCAGAGAGCGCGTTTTTAGAGATCGCGCGGATCTGTTTGCTGAGACAGATGAATGGCTACTCGTACCAAATATGAACGCAACCGTACTTGAGCACGGAAGATTACTGTTATGTGTTACGGCTCTCTTGTTCTAACAAATGCAGCGGCGAAAAGATATCTCCATTCAGACCAAGAAATTCAATGCTTGCTCGAAATGTAGGCGGACGAAAACATACAATCACAACTGGATACTACACGCAAAAATTTGGAGATTTATGGAATAATTTGTGAGTAGTTACATTCGTGTGGTTATCACAGAATAATAGATCAGTGCCGTGACAAACTAAAGACAAGCATTCAGAGAATTCATAGTCTCGCCCAACAGCCCGAAATTTATGTCATGCCGTGAGGTCAGCCCAAGGTGTTTACATGTGAAAGATGACAGAAATCGGTCAAGTGGTTCTGGAGATATCTGCCCGGAAACACACATACACACACAGACAGACAGACAGACTCACAAGGTGATTACAATAGTCTCGCAAACCCCTCCCGGGGCTCGACTAAAAATGCGGATGCGATATTTCAAAGTGCGGGACGCGGTGCGAAAGTCTGGCAGCTCAAGTTATGAGATGGATAAATTTTCGTGGTATGAGGCAGTGGACAGCATAATCGGCCAAAAACACGAGGGCAAAAGAATTCCGTATGCAACATCCACCTATATCGAATGTAATCAGTAGAATTTCGGCTTACCTTGATGTTTGGGTACCCAGAGAAAGATTCGGATGTGTAAAAGCATCAAACATTCAGTCAAGAAAATTTTGAGTTTGATTTTTCATGCTGCTATACGTGGTAATCCGTGTTACAGATGACACACCGGGTTGCTAGGACACACGCAGCATATGCGTTTGCGATATTAATATTCTAAACCCCCTTCTTAATAATAAAACCCCACGAAATATATTGGCGCCTCCTTTTAAAATCGTTCCCCATTTAAAACCACCTAGGTGCATACTGAAAAGCGCTGTATCGGAATTTTGACATGTATGCAAGTGTACTCGGGTAGGCTACTGTACGATATTACTAGTGTGAAAGCTGACCAGCTGGGGGAGAGGGGAGGGGGGTGAGGGGAAGGGGGACAATCGCACTGTGGAACAATCGTACCAAGTGTGAAAGCGCCCTAGATTGCCACGAGCAGTCAGGTCTTTGCACACGGCACGTCACCTGCCTTTATGTGGTGTTTAGTGGGTGTCATATATGCTAATTTAAAACAACCGGCCACGCGCTTCCAATTTATGATCAAGTGGGATTCAATATTCAGAACACATGGGTAAGAGCAGATTTTGACGGTAAGAGCCTTTGGTGCATCCGGAGTTTATTTCTCTTATTTTTTCTCTTAGCAAAAAAATAAGAGAAAATATAAAAGAAATTTAAGAGAATGTTGCTGCATAAGGCCCACTGACTTACTCATTTGTGAAGACAAATAATCATTGAAACTACTGGCAAATGTGTTTTTAGCTGGCACTATTGTTCATTGCATCATAGTTATGAGCTATTTTCTATCCATACTAATGATGAAATAAAATGTCAATGTGTCTCTTGAAGATTCTGCAGCTCATAAAATGGCACAACTGTTAGCAGAGTTCATACGTGCTGCCATTCTGCGCCATTGTTTTCAATTTTATTCGCTTAAGAAGATTTTTCCCATTTTAAATGTATTCTTCATAATACTGAAACATTTTGATTAAAAGGCATCTAAAGTTGATTCTCAGACGGGATGTTGAACGTCCAATGTTTACAAACAAATCACTTGCCTTTGTTGACATCTTGCATTGTCACATGACCAATTTCATTCATATAAACCAATGTTTTGTGTACATGTGTAGATAATCCTTCTATTTCAGTTTGTTTGTGCAGGTGCGGCTCGCTGATTGGCCGATAAACAAAAACAATGGGAATCGACTTTAGATGCCCTTAAGATAAAATAAATTTCACTGCGAAAAAAAAGCTCAAACGGGTGATGGAGTTCACAGTAATTTTTGGATTAATTATTTGTATTACTGCCATCTTTACTAAATTACGTGCATTGCATCTGTGTAGTCAGAGTTAGTGTACCCTATTGGTGATCTCTGTATCATTTCTTAATTAATAATTTATGTATTTCTATAAATCATTATAGGCTTATGTATCAGTCTTGATTGTTCAGCAAATAAATTGTTCAATCGTTAATCAGGTGACCTGAAACAGGAACAGGCTCAGAGCCATTAAGTATTAAGAGGCCAGAGGCTTCTATACCTTTGACGGCATGCCACAGAAAATATGTCAGAAAATCAAAGGTGTTTGGGTTAAATGATTCCCAGCTCTCCCCAGTCCCTATCCTTCTTTCTGAGAGACAAAGGAAGAAGAGATGACTTGAATTGAAAAGAGAAAAAAATAAGGCAAAAGCACGACTGCAAGGGAAGATAGAAGAGTGAACTCTATCGTGAAATGCTATTCAGGAAATAGAAAAGGGATCACTTTTGAGAAATATCAAACTTAAATCATGAAAAGAATAGCAGGAGCCAACCAACTGCTGATTAAAGTGAGTAGAAAAAGAAAACATTAACACGGAAGGGCAGTTTGAAGGAAGGCTACAGAGAGGAGAGAAAGAGCAAAGTGGAGGAGATTACATACATCCTGAGCTTTCTCTCTGGCGTCCCTCCCGTTCCTGGAGCCATCACGGTGACCGTTCTGCCATAATGAAGGGTCAGCAGGCGAAGGGGATGGGCTGCAGTTCGAGAGGCTTGGGCCAGGCTTGTCTTCGTCCACTCTATCCTTCAAACTTAGCCTAGTGTGGGGACGAGTCATAGATGGAATGGGACTGACAGCTAATTCTGCACAGCACTCTACTCGATAATGTGTTATTCTGTGTGAGCGCACTAAAATACAGCAGCTGCGTTAGGATATACCATCACATAATGCATTGGGTGTAGTAGACCCCAGGACGCACACTCCAAATCAGTACTGCAGACTAGAGAGATACTGGGAGGTTATGCTGTATCAATATCACAGTCCTCGAAAGGAACTGGGTGAATATACTACATCAATTTACCCGGGCAATTATGATGCTCGGTGGTCAAACGGAATAAATGCAGCAGCCTTAGTGAGGTGCTGGGCGGATCAGGTATACTACATCAAAAGGGGACGTAAAGCAGAAACTCCGTTCAATGCCCTTTTGGTATACTGCTAAATCCTATGCAAGAATATTTCATCATAAACGGAAGGAACGACAGCTTCAGATTATTAGATGAAGAATAGAATCATTCTATAATCACAAATTTGGTAGGCAAAAAATCATGAGACGACTAAAATGCTGCATCATATTACTTTTCTAAACATGTTAAAGTTACAAGAGGATTTTCAAATTAGTGCACCGAATGCCAGAATCACAGTGTCATTAATACACTTTGCCTGACCTGCCTTACGGGATGTACCAATAGAATAGTGTCCAAGGGGTTATTTCCTTAACAAGCTTGATGTTGGCTACTAATGACATTGAATACCTTAAATTGATCAAGTTTAAAAGTAAAAATAAATTGCAACCCATTATACTGTCACAATAAAACATCCTGATACAGATCCCTGTTTTTTCAGTTTCTGACTTAGTTTATTTGCGACAAGAAACAAATCCTAGGATAAAATTTTTTGCTACATCCCGAGAGGCAAATCAGAAAATGTATAAATGTCACAGTAGTATTTGTGTATGGTACTCAAGTCTTCATGTCTTCATGTACTTTTTTTTTATGAGTAATGAAAAGCATCATATTGGTCCAATACTTCAGTTCATTCTAGGAAGCCATAGCTCTTTACATTTAAGGGAAAATGTGAAGCATATTTTTTAGCAGTATATCAGAAAAGGTGTTGAACTGTGTTGCCACCTTAAATCCGAAAATAGCAGGGAAGCAATCTTGTTAACTCCACCAATGTTGAACTTGTCACTTCATTAGCTCTTTATCTGGAATCAGCGCTCTCCCGAGGAAAAGCTGTACTTTAACCTGCCTACAATTCCATATCAATGTATTGTCGCTTCCACTGTCACATGTATATGTATTATCATTGTTCTGTTATTTGTACATGGGCCTTTGGCCTTTATACTGAATGAAGAACATAGCAGGGCAGCTAAGATGCTGGGTGGATGCCCTGTGAAATGCTGGGACTGCTGTACCTGGCGGGGGATTTGGAGAGGCTCCCAGTGGAGGAGAAGGACACACTACGGGAGCTACAACTGCCTCTGCGGTGTGACCTTCTGCTGGGGGAGTCTGCAGGAGACCTACAGGGACACCAAACGACAGACAGACTGTCTGGGTTAATTTTTTACAAAGAGTGGATCAGCCACAAGACTCTAACTCTGCCAAATCCTAAGTAGGAATTAAATGCGATATCAGTATTTCAAGCAGGCGTCGCAAAATTACATATTTCTTGCAGACTAAAGGGGGAAGAATGATATTCCCTCCCCTCACTAACAGAACTTGATTATATGTCATCTGAGTTTGTACATGGTCTGTTGTGCATAAGGATTTATAATGTATCAACATAATACAAAATGCAAATGAGAAGGCTAGCAGGATAGCCTTTACCAAGTAAGATGAAAGGACTGTGATAGATTCTGGTGTTCCTTTATATGCATATCATCTATTCCGGAATTCTATTCCGGATGATCTGGACCAAATCATAAGCTTAAACTAACATTAATGAAGATGTAGCATTAGCTCAGGCAGGCATGAAAGTCATTCCTAGTCAAGCCCTTTTCTGTCCAATCATTCTTCACTTAAGCATCTCCAACCCAATTAGCGAGCACGTATGACCGAGTCCATTTATCGCTTCTGCTCCTTGCCCTCAACACCGCTAATAATCAGGCCCACTGCAGATCTGCATCGAATCTCCCACACTTCCCCAGCATTGCCCACGGTAGGCTGCATTTGCTCATATTATGGTCATTAATTTGTCATGAATCTGAGGCTCTGGCGCGGGATTTGTGATCTCAGGGACTGCTGTGTCATGCTTGCTCAGATTATTCGAGAGCATCACTTGAGCAGAGTCACTGCCAAAATAAAATGCGTGTCATTTTGGTAATACATGGTTAAATCTGACATACAAGTGCTGCCTGAACTGATTTCTTTAGAGCCACAGAAAATAACCTTTCATATAGAGTTTTGCAAGAACTAAGAACCTTTTGTTTCAGACAGTGACAGAAATCCAGTGTTGCCTTGTGTACTTTGCGCCGTTTGCAGGCACCGTGTCTGTTTTTCATTTTCTCCCTCAGGTGAGGTTCCCTGTATTTGATCATGTCACAATTCATCCATCCGACCGTCAATCTGGTCATCACTCCTCTGGTACCTTGGTCTTCCTCCAACCCAAGATGTCACCTCGTTTCGCCTCGTCCAATCAATTGTTTCCCCATCTGGTCCGGGTCTAGAGCCTCCTTCCTCCCTCATCAGGTGCACGCACTCATTTCATCAAAAAACTTACTTCCGTACATGTGTGCAGTTTGTTTTGGGTTATTCTGTTTCCTTTTCACTTTGGGTTGTGGGACGCAAATCTGGTTGAGGTTAGATGGGGCCTCCGTTCATCTCCATGAACATAGAATATCTTTGTGTAGCACACAAGTTCAGAGGCAGCAGCCACCTGCTGTCTATTTATGTTTTGAGACTGTAAGAGTTGATAGGGGATTTGTTTTCAGCAAGTGAACAGTTAATATTCTTTATTACTTTAGCGGTGTTTTTGGTTTACTTATTTTCTTTTCTTTGGCAGTGTCATATGGGCCTTTTTGTCTTCCCCTCTCCCGGGCCATGTCAATACCATTGCACAAATTACATGTGTTCCTACTGTCCCTGTCCGTTTGTGTGTATATCCACTCATTGTGTTTGTAATTATATACAAGTGTGTGTGTGTGTGTGTGTGTGTGTGTGTGTATGTCTTTCCACAATACTGAAGAGTTTTCAGGGATAGTTGTTGCTCATTGTTTTATTATCAGCAGATAATGACTGATGCATTTAATTCATGCTCATTTTGTTTTGCATACATAAGAAATATAGCGAGGATAAAACTACCACTTGAACTCAAGTAGTTTTTTTTTTAATTAAATTGATTAAAATGATTTTTGGCTCAAATATGGACACCAAAATGTGACATGAAAAATAAGTTTTTATCAGAAAGAATGTGGGAAATTAAAATTTGTAAGTATTGTGCATTAGCCCATAAGTTATTTACTCACAGTCCAGTGAATAAATTCCACTTTGTTACAAAACTCCTCTGGTCAGGACATAGGACGATATCAGGCTGAAATTCTTGGGTTACGGTCGTTGCCCGACATGTCCGCTGTGTTAACAACTGTTCCACGGCATGCAGAAAGTGGCACTGCTCGCATCTATATGCTACTCCACAGAACTGACTTTCCTTACACCAATAAACTAACTTCTTGACCGCGAATTTCCGTCGATTTTGAATAATGTTAACTCAAAAACTAAAAATCATTTTTGTGTCCAGTAAATCACGACCGTTACCAAAAACAAATTTAGATTTTTATTCTTTGATTATACGCGTCTATTTATTGATTCTTAATGTTGAATGGAATGACTCTATGCACACATTTTATTGGCAACGGAAGTTTTTCCATGTGCTGCTGCGATTCGGCCGATATCCGTGACCATATCTTTCCTGTCCACAATTTGGTATGCCACAATGACTGTTACGTGAAAAGGAAATCATAATAAAAATCGTCTGAATCCATCCTTACTCTTGATCATTGTTCAGCAATTGACCATCCTCACACAAGGTAAGACGTTACTGACCGCTATTTTCATAGCTTTTCCGTATAATCTGTGTTACTGATTTCATATTTTAGGATTATAACGCAACTTCTTATCATGCAGTGACGGATTCATTTGTACCCATTTCTTGCCCACCGTAATCCATCGTGCTGAAAGTTATGCTTCAGAATCCTCTAAAATATCGTATGAATTCATTGAATAGTTGCCCGTAAGCAGTGATGACAACTTTTGAAATTCAATATGAATTGCGTTTTCTTGCTTGTTTCACGGTCACATTTTTGTTACCCAGTATCGTGAAAAGACACACACACACACACACACACATACACATACACACACACTGCCCGGCCAAAAAAAAAAAAGTCATACACTTTCATATAACTTTCAAAAGTCTTACAGTTTTAAAATGAAACTGTAAACGTGATAAATCACCACGAGCCGATCTCCCTATCGCGTGCGGCGATAGTTCACTGCTTGCATATAAACACAAGTTCGAGGCTACCTCAAGTTTTCTAGGTCCTCTTCTTCTGCGTATTTTCAGTCATCCAGGTAACAAAACTTCACTCTTGCCGAGGGAAAAAAAACATGGCTCCTGGCTAAGTGGCTACATTGGACATTTAGACGAAAAACATATTGAAAATGACGTCTTTTCAAGTCAAATCATAATGTCGGGGCTTACAGACACTTAGAAAATGTCACACGAGCAGTATGGAGGCATTTTATGTTTTTTAACGTTGCTTTTTTAAGCTTGAAGAAGTAGCCACCATTGAATTCCATTCATTTGGATTTCTCTTCAATGCTGTTTTCCCTTAAAACTGCACAACTGTTTTGAGGACAAAAGAAATTAACCGACCTTTCAATTAGCCTTGGGGTGAGTACACGATGAGTGAATTTTCATTTTTGGGTGAACTTTCCCTTTAATATTTTGTTAGACCGCCTTCAGCTTTGATTATGGCACACATTCACCGTGGCATTGTTTCGATAAGCTTATGCAATGTCACATCATTTATTTCTGTCCAGAGTTGCATTAATTTTCCACCAAGATCTTGTTTTGATGATGGCACAGTTGGACCGCTGCGTAAAGTCTTCTCCAGCACATCCCAAAGATTTGGGTTAAGGCCTGGACTCTGTGGTGGCAAATCCATGTATGAAAATGATGTCTCATGCTCCCTGAACCATTCTTTCACAATTTGAGCCCGATTAATCCTGGCATTGTTGTCTTGAATATGCCATCAGGGAATAAAAAATCAATTTATGGAAAAACCGGATCATTCAGTATATACCGGATCATTCAGTATATAGTATATATATACCGCATAGTACATATAGTAGTCAGCTGACCTCATTTTTTGCACACATATGTTTGCTGAACCTAGACCTGACCAAATAAAGCAACCCCAGATCATAACACTGCCCCCAAAGGCTTGTACAGTAGGCACTAGGCGTGATGGGTGCATTACTTCATCTGCCCTTCTTCTTACCCTGATGCACCCATCACTCTGGAACAAGGAAAATCTGAACTCATCAGACCACATGACCTTTTTCCATTGCTCCAGAATCCAAACTTTATGCTCCCTCGCAAATTGAGGCCTTTTTCCCCAATTAGCCCCGTTGATTAGTGGTTTTCTTAAGGCTACACAGCTGTTTAGTCCCAATCCCTTGAGTTCTCTTTGCATTGTCTGTGTGGAAATGCTCTTACTGTCACTATTAAACATAGCTCTGATTTCTACTGTTTATTTTTTATGATTTGACTTCACCAAAAGTTTAAGTGATCTCCGAACACGATCATTCAAGATTTTTTTGTGACCACATTTCCTCCTTGAACATGATAGATCACCACTATTCTTCCCGGTTTTAATAACGTGTTGGACACTTCTTAATCCAATTTTAGGACATAATACAGAGGAATCCTCTAGTAGATAGGCTCTTACCTCTTTCTCTGTTTGCTCTTCTCTTTGTGTTTGTTCTTTTGGCTCCCCGATCTGATAATTGAGCATTTTAGTGTGAAATTAGAGGTGTCTCAAAGGAGTGCATAGATTAGACATTGTCAACAAACAATGATTTGAATGTGGAATCAAAGATGATCCCCAGAGGACAAGCAAGTGGGAAGATATTGCCATGCACACAGATGAAATAACTATTGAAAAGCAAAGCAATTTCAACTGAGCCCATCTTTCAAGGATAAAGTCGCTGCCAGAATTCCAGCATAAACCAAGCTTTACAGGTAAAGCTATTTTTAGATATCTTTTGGCCCTAGGACTCTTCGTCCCTGGACTCTTTGTCCCAGGATTGTTCGTCCCCAGTAATGCTTTGCTCTCTTCCAGCATTATAACCCTAACCCAAAACCTAACCCTTATATCATGGTGATCTGTCCGTCATCCGTCCATCCATCTGTCTTTCTGCAATGGTGGCCCGTTTCTTTATCATTAGGGGACGAAAAGTCCGGGTACAAAAAGTCCATGGGGACGAAAAATCCGGGGACAAAGAGTCCTGTAACTGGCAAAAATATTGTTCTCATCACAAAATATAGTCCTAGGCAAGAGGCAGGTGATCATGGTGAGTTGATTTACCCCACGGATTGATACAATTAACTGACCTATAAAAGGGTTATCAACCCACATTCCAAGGAAACAGAATTTAGTGACTATGCCAAACAACTTAAAAGTGATGCAAGACTTTGACGGTACTAAATTAAATGGCCGTGGATGCCGGATTTCACGTGACCCCTTATAATTTGACGAATGGATGGACAAATAATCTGCTATTTGGCCAGATTAAGAGTTCACTGTTACCTGATAAACACTATGAAGCAAGTTCTTTATATGAGCTGGCTCGACAAACCTTTCACTCGCCATCAGAAGTACAATAAGTTTCCATTGCAAGTTAAAAGAGAACCACCTTTGTGACTTTGAAAACCCCAGCACTGGGCTGTACATACAGTGCTGTGAAAAAATATTTGCCCCTTTCCTAATTTCTTATTTTTTTGCATATTTGTCACACTTAAATGTTTCAGATCATCAAACAAATTTTCATATTAGACAAAGATAACCCGAGTAGATACAAAATGCAGTTTTGAAATGATGATCTCATTGATTAGGGGAAAAAGCTATCCAAACCTACCTGGCTCTATGTGAAAAAGTAATTGCCCCCCCTTGTATAATCATGAATTAACTGTGAATAACCACATTTTTCAATTTCACTAGCCACACCCAGGCCTGATTACTGCCAGACCTGTTTAATCAGGAAATCACTTCAATAGAACCTGTCTGACAAAGTGAAGTAGGCTAAAAAATCTCAAAAGCAACACATCATGCCGCAATCTAAAGAAATTAACGAACAGATGAGAAACAAAATCTTTGACATCTATCAGTCTGGAAAGGGTTACAAAGCCATTTCTAAGGCTTTGGTACTCCAGCAAACTACGGTGAGAGCCATTATCCACAAAAGGAAAAACTTGGACCAGTGGTGAACCTTCCCAGGAGTGGCCGGCCTACCAAAATTACTCCAAGAGTGCATCGACGACTCATCCAGGAGGTCACAAAAGAACCCAGAACAACATCTAAAGAACTGCAGGCCTCACTTGGCTAAGTTAAAGTCAGTGTTCATGATTCAACAATAAGAAAGAGACTGGGCAAAAATGGCATCCATGGGAGAGTTCCAAGATGAAAACCACTGCTGACCAAAAAGAACACAAAGGCTCATCTCAAATTTGCCAAAAACATCTTGATGATCCCCAAGACTTTTGGGAAAATATTCTGTGGACTGACGAGACAAAAGTTGAACTTTTTGGAGGTGTGTGTCCCATTACATCTGGTGTAAAACTAACGCAGCATTTCATAAAAAGAACATCATACCAACAGTCAAACATGGTGGTGGTAGAGTGATGGTCTGGGGCTGCTTTGCTGCTTCAGGACCTGCACGACTTGCCGTAATTAATGGAACCATGAATTCTGCTCTCTAACAGAAAATCCTGAAGGAGAATGTCCAACCATCAGTTTGTGACCTCAAGCTCAAACGCACTTGGGTTATGCAGCAGGACAATGATCCAAAACACACCAGCAAGTCCACCTCTGAAAGGCTTAAAAAAAACAAAATGAAGGTTTTGGAGTGGCCTAGTCAAAGACCGGACTTAAATCCGATTGAAATGCTGTGGAAAGACCTTAAACAGGCCGTTCATGCATGAAAAGCCTCCAATGTGGCTGAATTAAAACAATTCTGCAAAGAAGAGTGGGCCAGAATTCCTCCACAGCGATGTGAAAGACTCATTGCCAGTTATCGCAAACGCTTCATTGCAGTTGTTGTCGCCGAGGGTGGTAAAACCAGTAATTAGGTTTAGGGGGCAATTACTTTTTCATAAAGGGCCAGGTAGGTTTAGATAGCTTTTTCCCCTCAATAAATGAAATCATCATTTAAAAACTGCATTTTGTATTTACTCGGGTTATCTTTGTTTAATATTAAAATTTCCTTAATGATCTGAAACATTTAAGTGCGATAAATATGCAAAAAAAAAAAAGAAATCAGGAAGGGGGAAAATACTTTTTCACAGCACTGTACCTCGCAAACCCACTAACCTCACTTCTAAGTAGACACCTAAGGGATCTACACAAGAGAGAAAGCTTCTGAATCCCTGGATGCGTACAGGTAAGATAACTAACTTAGTTTGAGGTTGATGGAAGTTGGGTTACCAACTGTACCAAATGAACCATTCCAGATGAATTCATAATGGATGCCTATTTTCTGAATTTTTCAGAATCTGGATCAATACAATCCAGACTGGCTCTTCCTGCAAAGAAACAATGACAAAATGCAGTCCCACCGAAAAATAAACCCAGCATGCACAACCTAAGTCTCTGGATGCCACTAATGTTAAACGTGATTGAAGCAAGCCATTACTTTAATTACTGGACACCTTCCTGGCAACGTTAGCTAGCTAAACATGTCTGCAACCAACTTCACTCAACAACACTGTCTAATATTATAGAAAAGTCATCTCATTTTCATTTAAAAGAAAACAATCACTTCTGTACAGGTATGATTCATTTGTTATTGATTTAACTCAACTGAAATGAAATTTGCGCCGCAATTATCGCCTGCCCCAAGTGTCCAGAGGAGAAATTAGAGGGTCAGCGAGGCACATCGAGCCTAAACCCTAGGTTTTCAAAGTTACAAAGGTGCCTCACTTTTAACCAGCCATAGTAACTAATGGTATCTTTGATTGTGAGTTTAGGGTTCGATAACCAAGCTCACACAAAGAAAGCCTGGCTAATGATGAACTTGCTTGGAAATGCGCCCCTCTTCCTTTTCACAGCTGTTATCCACCTGTGTGTGCTTTCATGGTGTTGTTCAGAAGAAAATCTGTGCCATGATTTTCTACCACCTCTCTCAAATGAATTTTTACACCCAGTTACCAGACAATATTGTACACTGGTGGCTAATCTTTTCATATCTTGTGTACTGCCCAGGTTTAAATAGTATTGCTGTTGAGGCCATCTGTGCTTTGCCCACTAGCAACTAAGCGTTGTCACTCCACGACATCAGCACAGTTGCTCCTATAAGCAAGTAGTTCAGCTATGTGGCTGCCAGCATGCTCTATTAGCAATAACCAGAAACAGGCCTGCTATAACTGACATGACAAGCTGGTTTATGCTGGATTTTTTAGCTAATGTGAGCAACTTGGTACAAGACAATTTCAGCTTTCTACACCTTCCTTCCTGTCATGATACACACAACTGCCGTACACAGGGGCTCTATTTTTGCACCGTCCAAAACAGAAACACATGTGGCAGTAACGTCATGCACAATTTTGTTCATAGCAAAGGGCATATTTAATGCTATCACTCAGTTTGCTAGTTTTGTGTTCTGAAATAAAGCAACATGCGACACGATGGGTTGAACTGTGCATTAGGGGGTGTGTCAATGCATGAAGCAGGCACACAACAGATTTTGTATCATAGACCTCGTTTACATTTTGACTCACACAGACCACCTTTCACTGCAAACTCTGTCGGTCAATGGTAGTTACACTGGACTTAATCCGAGCCAGCGGAGCTTTTCAACAATAAATGAAATTGCTCATATTTTTTCCTTCCTATTTTAGTTACCTCTTCTAAGGGGGTTATGTGTTCAGTCCTGTTTGTTGGTTTGACGGTAAGTTAGCAAGATTAAGGAAGACTTACTGGCCTGATTTTCATGAAACTTGGTGGAAGTGTGCAGCATGGACAAAGAAAGAACCCATTTAATTTTGGAGTGGATCCCAATGACGGTGAGATACAGAAATTATTTTTCACTTTGGTTAACATCACAAGATATGGCCTTCGGCTGCCATGGGGAATAAATGGCATATATCTTAAAATCTGCTTGATGGTTGTAAAGTTCAACTGTGACAAAACATTCAGTACTGCGGAAAAGTATTTGCTCCCTTCCCAGTTTCTGCTCAATTCCCCTGAACAGCTAGCCAATCCATCGCAGGGTGTATTCACTCACACACTTATGCCTATGAGCAATTTAGAGTCTCCAATTAGCCTAATGTACATGTCTATGGGCTGTGTGAGGAAATCCCCGCAAACATGGTAGGAACATGCAAACTTCATACAGAAAGGCCCCAGGCGAGATTTTGAACCCACAACCTTTTTGCTGTGAGGCAGCTCTTCTAACCACTGTGTCACCATGCCTCCCTAAACAGAAAATACAGCTTTTACAGTACAGATCACATCAAAACAGAATTCTATGGCGGTAGGGTCGGGAGAAGGTAACGGCAACTTCAGAGCAACATGAGGGTAGAAACGCGGTAGGTTGTCTGAGAAAGGGCGGCGCAGGGATACAAAGCATTTATAAATATAGTACCCAGTCAGGAAACCCTTCCAGGATATACATCACAGTTGGTCCAGCGTGTGCTGAAGAATGTCATGGTTGGCTGAGCGGCCGGTAAGCATCTCCCAGCACGGGATGCTTTCACACGCAGTCACTGTAAATGGTGAAAACTTACCAAGCCCACACTACCACGTAAGATTATTTCTTCCTATTCATATATTTATTTGCTTAAAATAGGTGCTTGTCGTTGTATTTTTATTGTTGCACATAGCTTTAAAATCACAAGTTTTTAATCGGTAAACCATTGCATGTAAAGGAACGATGTATGAGATATAACCAGAAGTATACTGCATGACGCGGCTTGATCTGTGGGGTTTGTTTATGAGGAGAACAGTGGCGAAAAAGAGTGGTTCTTTTGGACAAAAATGATAAAGCTTTCCATATATTTTAACGCTATTTGGTGCAGACAGGAAAATTCCTTTATTTTTGTTGATTACTCTTAACATCTTGTGAAAATTAATGATACACGTGACCGTATAGGACACATCCGCTGTCATAGTTTAGAGAAATTTTCACTTTGTTTCTGTTATATTGTAAATTGCTGGACTTTGTGGCACTCCTGACATCCAGAGAGAAGATTTTAGTTATATTATAAACTCATACACACAGTTGACACAAGTCTTCAAAAGCAAATTTCTTCTGCGCTTTCAGGTGCACTATAATGCGGTTTCTCACAAGTTTTAAATTGAATGCCTGAATGCCTATAGTTGTCACTAGCGGTTAGATCAAAGAACGCCTCCCATCGGTAAAGATGTGTGGTCAAGTGGAGTCGATCAGTTAAGGAAACCACACGTGGTCAGGAACTATATTTTCTTACCTGGCGCTGCCTTATGATCACTGTCGGCAGTTAAAAGGCTTACAGCATTAATCTCGCGAAACAACGAGTTAGTCTGGCGGTAGAGTAGCGATACAAAGATGGCAAGACAGCACTAAGTTAGGTAGAGTTCTCACGATTTTTTCCGTTTTGATGTGAGCTGTACAGTAAATGATTATTTCATTTATTAAAAGTAGAGAGTACTTCAAAACCTATATCACCCACGTGAAAAAAAATTGCTCCCTAAACCCAATAACTGGCTGTGATGCCCATGGTGACAACAACCGCAATCAAACGTGTGAAAACTGGCATGAGTCCTTCACATCGTTGTGGAGGAATTTGGCCCACTCTTCTTTGCAGAATTGTTTTAATTCAGCCACACTGGAGGATTTTCAAGCATGAACTGCATCTTTAATATCATGCCACAGCATCTCAATTGGAATCAAGTCAGGACTTTCACTAGGCCACTGGAAAACCCTAATTTGAATCTTATGAGCCATTCAGAGCTCATTTCTTAATGTGGAATCTTGCTTACTTGAATCTTAACACTGACCTTAACTGAGGAAAGTGAGGCCTGCACTGCCCTGTCAAGCCATATGGCAGTATCTGCAAATTTCTCAAATTTGGGAAAACCCGCCATTGACCCTCTACAGCACCAGCTCCATCTATTTTTAGTAGAGATTAGCCTGATCAATACACATGTACAGAGTTATTGCATGTGCAAGTTTGCAGTATCTACAAAAGTAGGGCAGGAGGTCAAGCCAAAGGGCAGTACCTGCAGTATCTCCTATCTGGGTCAACTTCTCAAAAATATTTCGATTCACCAAAAATTCAGGGTCTAATAGGAAATCAATGTCATTGATAGCATTGTGGTCCATGTAATTGCCTTCCAGTACCAAGAGTAAAACTTTAAAGCCAATTTTCTCCGTTTCAATATGTTGCAGATACTGCCGTCTGGCTTGACAGGGCAGCGCAGTTCTTTAGATAACAGTCTGAGGTCTTTTGTGCCCTTCTGGATGAGTAGCCAATGCTTGTTGAGGAACTTCAGTAGGCCAGCCACTCCTAGGAAAGTTCACCACTGTTCCAGGTTTTTTCCATTTGTAGATAATGATAATCCTGGCCCACTTGAGTCCAAGGGCGTTAAAAATGGCTATGAAACCCTTTGAGGACTGAAAGATGTCAACTAATTAGTTCCTCATTTGTCTCTGAATATCCTTATTTTACAGCATCTTCTGCTGCTTTTTGCCTACTTCACATTGCCAGACAGGTTCAATTTAAGTGATGTTTAGATCCAACTGGCAGTTACCGGACCTGAGTGCGTTTAAAGAAATTGAACCCAATTATAAATTTCATTTGTTTAATTAGTTGATTTAGTGTCTAAGGGGGCAATAACTTTCTCACATCGGGCCAGATGGGGTTAGATAGCTATTTTCCTTCAAGAAGTGAACTGTGTTTTGTGTTTAATTGGGTTATCTTTTTCTAATATTTAAATTTGCTGTATGATCTGAAACATTTAAGAGTGACAAATATGCAAAAAAAGGAAGAAATCAGAGAGAACACACTTTTTGACAGCACTGTTCCCAGCTCTATAACCCAGTGGTACAAACACAATGGCTGCCCTTGCAGATTTGCATATCGTAGCAGAGTGAAAGATAGGCCTTGGTGAAGTTCTGTGGTCTTCGAGAGCCACTCTAGCGTTCGCTTTCATCATGTAGACTGCAGCTAATCCGTTGTGGGATCAAATCAGACAGAGAGGGTGAAGGAATATTTTTCACATGTGAATATTTTTTTTTGTGCGGGGCCAAATACAAATAATTAAAATGTAACTAAACCCCAAAACCACTTTCTTCTGCTGAAAACAAATGTATATGGGTATGAAGTAGTGTTGCTGATTGATTCTGGTGCAACTGCTGACATTTTAGTCAAAGTATATCTATTTGCCGCATTTTGCTATCAAAATGTAATAGTGGCTGCCCTCTACGGGATGAAATCCGGCTATCACAATCGAATTTTGCTATTGGCTGAGATGGAGGCCGATGACGTTTTGGAGGCAGGTTTCGTCACAAACCACCACCGTTCGCCCCGCCCCTCCTATAAAAACTAGCACCTGTCGACTCAGCAATAGTGATGGGTTCGGCAGTCCTTTTGACGGTACTGAATCACTAGAATCCGTTCATTAAAAAGATTCGTTCAAAAAAAATTCGTTCACCGGATCGTTCAGGGCTTAGCAGGAGTCCTGACTGCATAGTGCATAGTTCTCCAACTCCCTGAACTAGTAAAGAGCCAAACGATCTGTCATTCAGTTCATGATTCAGCCCTGAGGTTCACATTCACTCTAACATGTTCACCGTAAGTACTGAGGGACGGTGAGTTCACGGACCACAGTTCACAGTCATTGGCGGGAGACACAACGCTACTTTGAGTGGTATACATGCACTAAACTTACTACACGGTGAACGGAGTCCTCAGCTGTGCGCAGTACATTCACTTAACTTGCTACACGGGTGTTAACAAGTTGACACTGCGCTAATTTTAGCAGTAGGCTATGGTTATGAACGTGAATGCACGGTACGTGAACGTGAATCATGTTCTCAGCGACAGTTCTCTGTGCGCGAGTGAGTGACACAGAGCGCTACTGTCGGCAGTTCGTTCTTTGAACGAGAATCACTCCCCCGCCCTAATAGTTCCCTCTCTGTGTGCAGTTCGTTCGCAAGAGACACAACACTACTCTCAGCAGTACGTTCAGCTGTACGATGAGTGTTTATGATTTTTTTTTTTTTTTTTTGCTTTTGTGTGTTTTCGCGCGTGAGTGTAGCGGGGGGGGGGGGGGTCGTTGTTTGTGGCCGCTGTTCGAGACTGACTGGGCGTATGTTAACTGCTCCAGGAGCCCCGCCCATAATCAAGGCATTTTTCGAATTTCCAGCCTAGACACACGTCAGCGAAAACCTTGGGGTTTAGTTACTCTTTAATTTCAGTCTCAGCATGAGTATCGTTTTCACTACCGTTTAAATGGCCCACAAAGCATTGCCTAATGAATCAAACTCTACCTCCCAAACCCCTCCACAGGCTGTCTGGAGGCTAGAGGCAGCCATGTCCTCCACTGGCGTGAACTTCACTGTTGGACACCTCCCTTCCAGTAGAGCTGCTCTCCCACCTGGTTGATACTAGTTTTCACTATCCTCTTTACCTGACATCATTGGCCCCGTTAAGGGGAGGAGAAACCTTTTGGAAAAAAATTGTCATTTTTGGATAGAAATCATTCATACTTGGTGTATTGACAGTATATGACCTGAAATACACAAAATATGAATTTGACCTAATTTGCATAATTAGGCCATGTGATTCAAGATGGCCGCCACCCCGATTTCACCATTATTTCTTTGCCTTATATCTCAGGACTGAAGCAAGATATTTGAAACAGGTTTTTTTTTTTATTAGATTTAGTTATGTTTACACCTTCTTCTGAACTTAAATAAAGCATTTACACATATTACTAGAGATTTAGTGGGGTAAAAGAGGATTTTGCCATTTTTCGCCCCCTCGATATGAAATATAAATCACCATAACTCACAGACCCAAAGTGCTAAACCAAAACTTTTAGTTCAGTAGACTTCCTGATATGTGCACAGACCTCTGTCAAAATTTCATGAATAAAGTTCCACAAATAAGTGAGATATAGTGCCTTAAATGATAGCAATCGGGGCAAAAAATCAGGTTTTGAGAAAATCCAGGTTGAAGTCAAAGTACACCTACAAATCATTGTAACAGTCAACTTAGAACATTAAAATGCCCTGAAGCATAAACTTCTCCCTCCTGCTCCCTCTGATTGTCCTGTTCTTGAGCAGATTGAAGTGATTTGCTCTTTCTTTTGGCTTTTTTCAGAGTCTAGGTTGGCCTTCTCTGCCCCCTAACGACGCGACGATCCACCTGCTCTTAATGAATGATTAAACTTTTAATTAAGACCAAAATTAAAATTTTGATAAAAATTGTGAAAAACCATAATTTTTTGGGTTTCTCCTCCCCTTATCACCTGGCATTAACATGCGTTTTTTTGTGATCAGATTGCAATCGGATTGCGCTTGACCACATGAAAGTACAGGCGTAAATGCACTCAAAACGCATTGAGGACGGATTGTGATCCGATCTTTCAAACCACTTCTGAAGGTGGTCAGGGACGGATTCTGGCCACATTGAACACAAGTGTAAATGCAAATGTGTCTCCAATCTGCATACAACAACTCTGTGGGCAGAAACACATACAGTAAAACTCAGTAGATAAGTCGCATTAGTATGTAAGACAGTATATTTTGTGGGGTGTCCCGTCGGTAAAAAGGGTTTCATCAAAAACTGTGTTATTGTAACTATCCATTTATAAAAATGCGTAAACAAGTTGTTCCAAACTATTAGAATTTTTTTTAAACAAAATGGTGATTTTCATTTTGTTCAGCAAAATCCATGATGTGAAGTTTTCGTGCAGCTGTATCGCTATGTTGTGGTGGGCTACGCAGCTTCTAGCTGTAAAGAGACCAGAGAGACTGAAAATCAAGCTCTAGGACACGCGAGCAAGGTCTAGCTCACAGCGCCCTCTCCTGGGTACACATTGGAACAGCCCCCTTTACCTCTCGCAGAATTTTACTGGGTCGCACCGGTTTATAAGACGCAATGCATTTTTAAGTGAAAATATTGCGTTAAAGGTGCGTCTTATTTACCAGTTTTACAGTAAGCGAGGCGTGCCACTTTAGGAGAAGGGAGAAGAGGGATGTGACGTCAACTGGACGGATTGTAATGTGGACGCCGGAGACGCATATTAATACCAGGTGTAAATGCATGCGGTCAAACGCTATCTGATTGCAATCCGATCACAAAAACGCATATTAATACCGGTTGTAAACGGGGCCATTGATCCGCTTACTACGCGGGAGCACAGTTTTTAGAGGACTGAAGGAGGCGGCAATTATGCAAGGTAGGTGCTTGTTCTGCACCAAACAAAAATTACCAGTTCACTGTGCCATTAGCGCACTGGTTATAAAGGGAATGACAGCAGCTAATCTGATTGGCTTTAATGGAATCAAACGCCCACCGCACCCAAAGGTATTAATTTGTCGCAGACAAACTGTTTTAATTGCATTGCCACCGCTGCGCTATCGCCTCCTGCCACAAAATTACCTGAATGGAGTTAGAAAAGCCTAGTCTTGATCTGCGATACCATTAGTGCTGGCATTTGCCGACTGTATTTAGGTCATCAAATTAGGGCCCAAGGAGTCATTTTCAATCCCACATGCACTTATTAACTGTAAATTTATGAGCAGTGGTGTTTAAAGGCTGCAGGTTGTCAGGTTCTCGCACTCACTTGTATCTCCTCTTCTTTCTGGTACCTGAGGCAGACCTGTGCACAGGAGAGAAGAGCTCAGGCATGGTAAATGCTATATTATTAGTTTAGTCCATTGCCATCAGAAATGTCATTCATCTCTATTTAGAAATCTCAGCTATAATACGTACATTACACACAAACAAATCCAGTCTTGCCCACACAGAATGAAGAAAGAAGGCTATTACGGAAACACCATACCACAACCCAATTTCCCAAAGAAGTTAGCATAATGTGAACAAAAAAACAATGAATTGTAAATCATCCTTGACATGCGTAAAATTGAGAACTGTATTAAATGCAAAGACAAGATATTTAAAGTTTTTAATTCTGAACTCTGCTTCTTTTTTAAAATAAGTACTCTTTCCAAGTTTTATGCCAGTAACATGTCCTGGAAAAGTTCGAAAGGGGTGTGATACTACCTTTCCATTTACCTTTTTAGGTAAGTGTTTTTTTTTTAAACTGTTGGATCATTCTGCTCAACATCTCTAAAACATCTTTTTTTAAGCATCTCAACACTTTAACAGTGTTACATGGCCCCTGTCCCTAGCTTTCGGAGTGTGTTACAGGCATCAAAAGGGCTAAACTATTTTCACTGACCAGTAAGATGTGCAGTGTACTTAAAGATAAAGACAGCATTCATAGTGAGGCAGTGTGATTGCATTTACTGCATAGTAAATGTACATGATTTTAACATAACATAACATAACATGAATGGCGAGAACAGGCCATTCAGCCCAACTACGCTCGCCAGTTTTTTATACTATTGTGAATATATCCCTTCAGATACTCCATGACTCAATGGTATCTAGCTTTAAGTCAAGCCTACTCTTGAAAACCCCCAAGGTCTCTGCCTCAACAATATGGTCAGGCAAGCTATTCCACATCGAAATTACTCTTTGGGTGAAGAAATATTTCCGAATATCAGTGCTAAATTTACCTTTGCTCAACTTCCATTTGTGACCCCGAGTTCTACTAACAACACTTGGTCGAAGGACTCCTACATAATTCACTTTGTTAATCCCTTTAACATATTTAAAGACCTCAATCAAATCACCCCTTAGTCTCCTTTTCCTAAGACTTAAGAGATTAAGGATCTTCAGCCTCTTCTCATAGCTTTCATGTTTTATACCTGGAATTAGCTTAGTGGCTCTTCTCTGAACTTTCTCTAGAGCCTCTCTATCTTTCTTAAAGTATGGTCCCCAGAACTGCACACAATACTCCAGATGTGGTCTGACAAATGTGTTGTACAAAAGAAGCATCACCTCCTTAGATTTGTACTCAATACTTTTGGCAATGTATCCCAGCATCCGATTGGCTTTTTTAACTGCTATGGCACAATGGCTAGAGCCTGTGAGGGTTTGGTCAACAATCACTCCCAGATCTTTTTCGTGTGGAGCAGATTCCAGTTTCAAACCTCCCATGAAGTAATCCCGTCTAATGTTTTTATTACCTACATGTACAACTTTACATTTCGCTACATTAAATTTCATTTGCCACATTTCTGCCCAATTCTGGATTCTATCCAAATCATCCTGAATCACTTTAGTGGACTCTAAACTATTTGCCAAACCCCCCAATTTAGTATCATCTGCAAATTTAACTAATCTGCTCTCAATATTCCTATCAAGGTCATTAATGTAGATGAGGAACAGCAGGGGTCCCAACACCGATCCCTGGGGGACGCCACTCCCCACCATACCTAGCTCAGATGAGATACCATTGACCACCACTCTTTGTGTTCTGTCCTGTAACCAGTTTTGAATCCACTCCAGAATACCTCCTGTAACTCCAATGGAGCTCATTTTAAAAATTAGTCTCTTATGCGGTACTGTATCAAATGCTTTCTGAAAATCCAAGTATATGATGTCATAAGCCCTGCTCTGGTCATAAGTCTTGGTGGCCTCTTCAAAAAAAAAAAATTCCAGAGGGTTTGTCAGGCATGACCTTCCCTTACGGAAACCATGTTGGCTATCCCTCAAGATACTGTTACGTTCAAGAAATAAGTCCAGCTCATCTTTTATGATAGATTCCAATATTTTGCACGCAATGCAAGTTAAACTGACTGGCCTGTAATTTCCTGGCTCAGTACGGTCCCCTTTCTTATATATTGGTATTATATTGCCCTGTTTCCAATCATTTGGTATTTCTCCAGTTTCTAAAGACCGTCTGAAGATGGCGGATAGCGGCTTAAAGATGATCTCACCAACTTCCCTGAGTACTCTAGGATATAAGCCATCAGGACCCGCCGCCTTATCTGCCTTTAGTTTATGCAACTTGTCTAATACTTCGTTATCCCTAACCTCAATTTACGCTAAATAATCTTGAGCATTTAACATGCCCTCTGGCCGAATAAAGACCCACTCTGAGGTAAAATTCTCAACAAAGTAACTGTTTAAGGCATCCGCAATATCCTTGTTATCATATAGCAGCGATCCATTTTTATTCTTTATGCACTTAACCTGCTCTTTGACTTTCCTTTTTCTGCTACAGTACTGAAAGAAGCGCTTAGGGTTAGTTTTTGCCCCCTCTGCAATTTGTCTTTCATACAGTCTTCTAGCATTCCTCAGCTCTTTTTTGACCACAGCCCGCATTTTACAGTATTCAGCCTTAGTGTTCTCATTGATATCCTTTATGTACATTTTATAAAGATTCCTCTTTTCCCTCAAAATCCTACGAATACTTTTGGTCATCCACTGAGGATTCTGCTTTTTCAGCTTACTTTTGGACACCTTTGGAATGAATTTGCATTGTGAATCAAGTAAAACCCCCTTAAATCTTTCCCACATCTCATTTTCAGACTCACAGTCCAGGAGTGTCTCCCATTTTATTTCACTTAGATATGAGTGCATCCTGTCAAAGTTTGCTCGCCTAAAATTGAAAATTTTTGAATACACCTTTTTAACTTCCCATGAAACATCAAAATTAACAGCAGAGTGATCACTTGTCCCAAGTGGCTCCAGTACCTCAACATTGCTAATTCTATCTGGGTCATTACAGAGCAATAAGTCTAAAATTGCCTTCTCTCTTGTCGGTTTATTAACATACTGCACCAAAAAATTATCATTTATAACATCTAGAAATTCTTCCTCCCCCCTACCCTGTCCTTTTGTATTTGAACACCGAGTTGCCAAACAGAAGATTTTTGTAAATATGTAAGCACTCTGGAGCCACAACAGATTTTTTTTTAATGATCTCTCAATAATTTTCTCAATTAAAACTATCAGATGCAAGTCCGCTAAGTGTCCTTCAACTTTTCCTCATGAAATAATGCTGTTTAGCTTGTAGTTTTTGTGGTTCAGACTTTTTTTGTGAGGGTACCATAAAAAGTAGCTGACTAGCTGAAACTGCCTCAGGAAAAAGGGGACTGATTGGTATTTCACTTCAAGGAGGTAAAGGGTTAAGATGGGTTGGAGCGAATCCAAAAACTGTCCCGTGGTCTGACCAATCAAAGTGTGACCCTTGAAAATGTACCCAAACTGCACTTTTTGAAGTTTTCTCCGACAAATTTTCAGAAAACAGATAGCACATCCAGGGTAAGATATTCAGTTCCTAATAGAGCTCAAATGTTTTTTTCATCCCTGAAAATTTAATGTGGTTATCTCCAGCACTTGTGAAGTTATGAGGGCTCAAAAATGCTGGAACAAATAACACAAATTAAAAAGCGCCAAATTTCAACCCACCTTTGAGTGGCCTGTAACTCAGAAGACATTCCTAGTCAGAGGGTAAAATCTTTCCTATCTTCATTAAATATACTAAAGGTATTGTACAAAAACACACCTGATTCTCTGAGGGTCAGGCAGGAACTTTTTTCAGAATTGGTTGAATTTATATGGAATGGCCCTTCTGTATAGGAGCTGTTTGGAAGTGAGGTGGTCTGAGAGACTGAGCACTGTAAATATCAGGCTCAGGATTCCTTTAATATATGCCACGATTTAGCCGGAATTAAGTCCGCTGAGCTCTAATGCCCATTATATTTTTCTGCGTTTTTCTGATATTTACCGCATGATAGCTTATACAGCTTGTAGCTGTTAAAACAAACAGGGAAATACTATGGCTAGTGTATGTAAAAAATATAGTGGTCCATCAGCCAGTTTTTTCTTCTTAGACCATATCACTGCAGAGGAAGAGAATCGGACACTGAAAGTACAGTGATCTACACATGAGCTCAGAGCATACCAATGACATAAACCCGTACCTTACCACCAGATTGCCCATTGGAGACATTTCAAATTGAAACCGATGCAAAGAAAGTGGGTTACAGAAAGCAGATATACATTCTTTAAAAAGTTTGCCCAGAAATAAAATGAAAATGCCCTTATTTTATAGCAGCAGCATTCAACCTTACCCAGAAAATGGGTGGTGTGGCTGCCTGTTTTCATTTTAATCCAGCATTTCTACATTTGATTTAATTAACGATTAAATTATGGTCTTTAATGAAGATTAGACTTATGAGTCAAAAAAAAAAAAAGCTACACCCACACTACTTAAGCTTAATTAAACTGGAAAACGGTCCAGGATTCTGTCCTCTGTAGTGGGCTGTGTGTCAAGGTACTGTATACAAGCACGTAAATGGGAAATGACTTGGAATACTACCTGCTGTTCCCAAAAACATTTGATCAAAAAGATGCCACTTCATGGAACACACATTGGCTTATAATTTTACACCTACAGTATACTCAATGTACCTTACACTTGTAACCTAGCCCTGCAAAGATTAGCCACTGTCTACATCTGGAAACAATTTTATTCTTTTGTTGGAAAAGGCAGGGTTCTTCAGGTTCAGGAGAAAATGAACTTTGTTCGAGACCTGCATCTCTCTCAGCAGCGCTCACGTAGTATCTGGCAACACAGAAATACAGTACGGACTGCAGAAAACCATGAATAAACATTTAAAATTGAAATAATGCTTGTGTTTCTATGCTCAGTAATACTATTATTGTCATTGAGGTTGTATCGTTTTTAGAGGGTAAAAGGAATATAGCCTATTAGATTGCTATGATCTTACACTGGGTTGATATCAGATATTTAAAAAGAAGCAAAATAAGGCGCAAATATTAAATGTGTACCATATCTTGTGTTGTTGCCCGTGCATGTTAAAAATATCGAAACCTTGTGCAGCAATAGGTTGTAATAATAGAAACACGCTGCCCATCTTTCCTTTTCCCAAGGATGCTGACAGGTAAGAAATAAATGAACAACTGTCGTATTTCATTCCAGCTTCATAAGTTTGAATGATCTAATGTCGTTTCAATTTGAAATGCCCATCAAGCTCACTAATGGCAATTTAAATAATTTGTGAACGCCCTAGCTAGCCAGCTAACTCATATTTGTAATGCCTAATATTGACGTTAGCTGCATAGAAAAAAAATGCCTGAAGAAGAAAAGTAAAATAAATACAAACGCATCATGCAGATATAAGACAGATGCTTGTATATTCCAACATTTACTGCGAGCAGAACACTCAAAATACTTCCGCGACCGCGCTGGTCTTGTTGGTCACTATAACTCCGCCCCACGTAATCGGTGCTTGGCTGTAGACCAGCAAGGAGTTGGTGCCTGTTCTGGCACCAGTTTTGAGAGCCAGGAGCTGGTGCTTAGGCTGTGGAAAAGCAAAGAACCGGTGCTAAGTCAGACTCTGGCTCCAAACTAGCACTGTAACCAGCTCGGTGGAAAAGAGGTATGAGAGTACGCCATGTCCTGAGAATGAACCTGGAGGGCAAAAAATTCAAGGCCTTGTCCTTTTACCCGATTTGGCAAACTGATATAAAACCTGATTGTACATAAATGTTTACATTGGTTTTATATATATTGTAAAAGTCAACCTGAATGTAGCATGTTTTGTGAAATATGATGGAAAGATTTGGAGGAGGGTGGGCAACAAATAAGAAGGGAAAGCAATTCAGAAAAGGAATCGCGTTTTCGTGTTTTGCATTCTGCTCACTGGTGCGAACAACAGGATGACTTACTTATGCAGTGGCGGGCGGTGGACAGAGAACAAGGAGGGCGATGAACATGTCTTTAAACTGCTTATTAGTCTTGATCTGTTTTCAGTCAATTTCCCAAGTAAAAGACACTTTAACTCTCCCCTCTCAGGTGTAGTTCAGTGTCTTCATTAAGACGAGAAATCAAACGCATCAGTTGAACGCAAAAAAGAGCGCATTTCAATCTTTTTCAATTAAACAATCATTTCAATCAAACAGGTTTGACGACTTGCTTAGGATGTGACAAAATTTAACACAGAAAATCCACAGTGGTTTTTTTTTCATGAAGAGTTGCCTATTAAGGCATGTGAATTAAACATTTTTATAGAATTTATTATTCACTCGCCAAAACCTTTAATTATAAGGGAAACTAACATGTTGACCAAGAACAATGATTGAAATCGGGTCACTAATCTGATCCGTTTCGAGGGATGTTTTCTGCCCCCTCGGTTTTCCGTCCACCGCCCGCCACTGTACTTATTTCTGATCACTGTCTTGGGCCATCATATGATGAGGAGGGAGTCACAAGCTCTGTGGCGCCACAAGCTTTTGCCGCGATGAATCCCTGAACAGGGGCGTAGGAAGCAAATTCATATTGGTCCGGCAGACGGCGCTGGGGGGATGGTATGGAAGGGGGGTATCCCCCCTTCCATCATTAGAAAATTTTTTGAAACTGGGGATTGATTTGGTTAGCTGTGGTAGCATCAAGACTCATCTTTAGCCTCAACTGTTTCAACTTCTGGGTGGTGTTTCTAGTCACGACACAACAGCAGATTAGTTCAGTCTGTGGTCTATAGTATGCATCAGCAGTTTGAAGCATTTAATCCATGAACTTGATATAAACCTTTGAGACAGTGTTCAAGCAATGAATTGGAGGCTTATAGAATACCTTATAAATTGAGATATACAAAAGGATGTGACGTCCAGAGTAATGGTGTCAGGGTTATCCACCCATAAAAACTGACTGTCAGTTTCCTTATGTTCTTTTTGTCTCTTGCTTTTTTACATTTACTGATTTATCTGATTTACCTTATTTATTTCATCCCATATAATGCATTTAGGCCACCTATCTAAGAAAAAAATAATAAAACACTGACACAATATTACCAAAAACGGGTACATACCGTCATAGGCTAATTCAGATATAATATTTGGACATGTGATACGCAAGCAGGTAACTAACCCCTCGCTCTAGAAATGCGAAGTAAAAACACATGCAGGACATAAGCTGCATTAATATTGTGCGGACTGAAATCTTACTGGGAATGTAGGGGCGCAACCAGGGCGTGCAGCTGATGATAACTGTGTGAACTCGGAAGGTGGATACCCACAAACACAGTTCAGGATGAACTGTTTAAAACGTGTTAGCAACAATTAGTTTTTAACCTAGTTAATATAAAGAAAGAGGATTTCGTGAGCTTTCTTAGACGCACTTAGAATACACTGCTTCCGCACACAAGCCCCATCTCACTCGCGCCCTCCACCAAGCTTGGGGCCACGTGTCCAAAAGAAATCATTTCTTTCGGACACGTGGCCCTTCTAAAAGCACAGCGCGCCTCCAAAGCATTCGGTTTTCAGTGCGCACCCGTGATTGCCAGCAATTTGAAAAGATCTGAGCGGCATATGCCAATCACAGATGCCAGTCGGCGCTTGGTGGGGGATTTGTCATAAAAAATCAATAAAAAATTAAAATGGAAAAAAAAAATTGATACAAGGATTGATACTTCATACAAGGAAGTGCATCCAGATCAAGCACTTAAATGCAAATATGGGGATAACCATAGTTTGCGCTGCTTAGATCTGGTAAATAATACATTACATTCGAATTAAAATAACATTGCACTCTGTGATTGTCTGTTGCAATGTGAGGATGGAAGTTTAGCAATTTTAGGTGATCCCCGAGAAACTGACTGCCCTTCAAGCATAGTCCTTATCTAAGGGGCAAAACTGTCTCAATAAATTAGTAAACCATCGCTCTCGATGAAAATTGTATGCATTAAACAAGCGCGTGAGGTCACCAACCAAAGCCCTGTAATGACAAAATCGCGCGGAAATGAAGAACTTATAATAAATAAGAATGTTTTTTGCACGGGATCTTAATTTATGAGAGTGTGCAGTAGCATTAGTATCGCTGACGAACGCTAATGACACTGGTCTCGCGGCAGTGCATTAATCTGACAGGTGATAAGCAGCCGGGATCGGCTAGACGGTCTAAAGCTGCTTTCACACCAGACGCAAAACGAATTTTTCGCACGACACATTACATTCAAAGTCAATGCAAAGACTATGCATTGACTTTGAATGTAATCTGCGTGCGAAAAAATCGTCTCGCGTCCAGTGTGAAAGCGGCTTAAGACTGACATGACATGAGGGGAGGGGGAGGGGCGTATTCGGGAAAATATTGGTCCGGCGACTGCCGGGTCTGCCGGGCAGGTTCCTACGCCCATGCTGAAGAGTGTGTGTAAATAAATGTGTGTGACGTGTGTGTGTGTGTGTGTGTGTGTGTGTAAATTTCCGGATTAGCTTCTCCTGTTTATTTAATGTCGATATTCTGCTTTATTAGGTGAGTGGGAGAAGACATTTGGGAGGACAAGATAAAAGAATTCCTCTTTAATTCATTGAATGGGTTTGCCACTTTGCCTATTTTTAACATCAACATTAGTGTGTAGATGACTAGAAGGACAAAATAGGCTGAAACACAACCCCAAATCAGTAAAAGTCGGGACGGTATGATATTTTAATTTGAATAATTAGGAAAAGGGAGGTAGCCAGGGAACCAGAAATGCTGAGACTGGGGAGGGCATTACACTTTCCACCACAGAAGTAAATGGCTCCATTTTATGAAACTCCAGGGCTTAGGTGCGGAGAGTCCTTCAGTCTCACTTATTATTCACAGTTGTTTAATCACTGAAATGCTCCTGGATTGGGCTCACAGAGCACAGGGAAAACAGCACTAATGACCTTTAAAGTGTTATATTACTAATTAGACATGATATTTAATGGCATCAGAGGCAGATGAACAAGCATGAGAAGTTCTGTCAAGTGGGAATTCGCACCAGAAGATGAAATACTCATTATTTATAGATCCCAAAGTCTGTGGGTGTTAAGTAATTGCGAGTTAGGTTTCCACCCAAATGTTCATCAACTGTCGGGCAAAAAGTCGACTGAAAGGAAAATGCAAATCAGTGCACATTTCCATCAATGACTGTGCGAAGAATATTGTAAATGACAAAACAACACAGCAAGATGACATGATTAAAGGAGTGCCAGCAGCCCTGGAGTGGAGACTTGTGACTTAGATCTGAATAAAATCATCTATTTGAAAAAAATGTTAATTTGTTGATCTGCATAATCCCATTGGTTATCACAGTAAAAAACCTGCTGGACATAATTATAGCAATTCAGGATTGGCTTTAATAAATTATTCATTGAGACAGTGAAACTTTGTTCTGCTTGATATGGCTTGACTTTCAATGAAAATAGAAACAGAAAATAAATGCTGTTTTTACGGCATTTTTTGGTTGGTCCACATTAAGTTCAATTTTATCTTTAGAAGAAAAATAAGCCCTCTTTGCACCCTGAGAGGACTTTATTGCATATGATCGAATGAATACTGAAATCAGTATCAATGTATAGGCCTAATTTAATATCAATTAGTGTTGGATATCTGAACAAAAGTTTAAGATACTACTCTCAATATTACCGTGCGTTACTTTAAATAATGAAATATAAATAGGTCTATTAACCTTTAGCGTGCTCCCGGCGGCCGTACTCGCCCATATATTCCTTATTCTGTGCAACTGCCGGCAACCGTACTCGCCCATATATTCCTTATTCTGTGCAACTGCCGGCAACCGTACTCGCCCATATATTCCTTATTCTGTGCAACTGCCGGCGACCGCAGTCGCCGTGTTTGTTTATTTCTGTTCCGACTGCCGGCGAGATCGCTCGACAAGAAGAACTGTGTTTAGGAATGCCTTCCCTCATAAATAAGTATTATATGCGCGTGTCTCGCTGACAGTACTAGTACACTCGTGCCATAATGCTCGCCGTAGTGCCATACAGGGCTGAAACGGTCGGAACTACTTTCAAGTTGGACGTTTCCGTGGCACCTCGGGCGGTAGAAACAAGTGTTATTTTCAAAACAATTCGGATGATTGATTAGTTTTCCCATTTAGAGTTCTTTCCAGGTCGGTTGCTTTTTTGAAGGAGCTATAACGGATTATCAGTCAACATTTCTATCATGTATGGCCTCCGTTGTGTTCGAGATGACTTGGATTCTCGCTGTTCAACTAGGACCATTGACTTCTCGACAATTTCGGAAGATCCAAATATCATTTCAGCGGCAAGTGCTAATATAACTTAATTTTAAAGTGAGTACATGATGCAGTATGAGTGCGGCTGCGCTGATAGCGAGCAATGGAGAGTCAGCGGCTATGCATACGACCATTGCCAAATGTGACAGATTATTAAATGCTGATATTATGGATTTTGTGTCCCACATCTGTTTTGCATTGTTCTTGCTAGCTATGTAGACAATTCTTGTTGGACAGGTATTGCAAATCTAGTCTTATTTCATCATACATGCGAATGTAAAATGACTGTTGTGATCGCTGTACAGTACCAGTACACTCATACTACATCAAATAGTTCCCTTTTTGTTTTGTTTTTTTTAACAAACCAAATAAATCTATATGAAATGTTGAATTAGAACTTTTTTTGTCTCACAAATGAATACAAAAAATGGCGCATATAATACATAGTTTACCGTGCTCGTGTTTATAGAGTCTGGGGAATTTCGGAACTCGTTGGGCCGCGGAGGGATGTTTACCGCACGAGACCGAAATCCCTCCATGGCCCAACTTGTTCCAAAATTCCAATCCGCTACAAACACTTGCGCCGTAACCTATATTTAATGAACCAATCACGTGGCCAATATTAGCCATTCATATATCAGAATACGGGAGACTCCATTGCGTCATTGTAATGGCTTGTTTTGAGTGGTTGAGGTCTGTAATTCTGCGTTATTTCCGTGGAAACAACCCAATTTTTTAGTATCAGTAGGTGTGATATCTGGATCAGTCTTGAAAATAAGCCAGTTGCAGGCTATATTACACTGATCCAGAACTCAGCTGCCAGCATGCAATAGGCTTAAATTAACTTAGCATGCTAAAGGTTAAAAAGGCAAGACTTTTAAAGACTTTTTTACTTCCTTTTTGGTGGCCTACTGGTTTGAAAACAAGAAAAGGAGGGCATGGAATCAAGTTCAAACCAGGCTGCTGCTTGAATTTGAACTAACATTGCGAGCAGCATTTGAACAGGCTTTGCACTGCAGTCGTTTAGCCTCTCCTGCGCATTCATTAGGACCGACACTGCAAGCAACAACTGAAATGCCTTTGTGCCACGGCTGCACAGTTTCTTGCATGGTCTCTCCAATGTGTTTATTTGAACTGGTCTCACGCGCAACATTTCAACAGGCTTTGCGCCACAGTAGTATAGTCCCTCCAACGTGTTCATTTGAACTAGTCTCATATACAATGATTGAACAGGTCCTACGCAAGCAGCTGTGTGATGCTTCTTGCATGCACACTGAACTGGCCCTGCTCATGGCTTTATTATGATCTCCACGTGGCCATAGGGCCAGCACTGCACCAAGTTTGTGCTCTTATTCCACAATGTGCAAGGTTTTCATCCAACTCTCGGTGATAGAATCTTTCCATTCCATCTCGCACAAGGTTTCAAGCCTCTTTTTCAAATCTCAACCTCCCAAGCCTGAACCTGCACACGGCGCTCTGCCGACTCCGGAAAAAAACTCTGTGGGTGGCCCTCAACAAGCTCTACCCCTCGCCTCAGCCTCGGCGACCCACCCTTCTGCTCGAGCCCTACGGGTGTCCCACCCTTCTGCTCGAGCCCTACGGGTGTCCCACCCTTCCACCCGAGCCCTACGGGCCTCCCGCCTTTCTTCTTGAGCCCTAAGGGCGTCCCACCCTTCCTTCCAAGCCCGTGGGGGTCAGCCCTCCGCCGTAGCCCTTCCAGCATCCTAGCCTTTCACCTGAGCCAGGGGTCGCCAGCTTTTCACCCATTCTTGAGGGCACCAGCCTTCTGCCTGAGCCAGACGGTACTCCAGGTCTCCGCTGAAGCCAGACAGTTGTCCCAGGCCTCCGCCCGACCCAGATGTATCTCCTGCAGCACCAGTCCTGTCCAGTCCAGCCCAGTGTCGACTGCCTCAGTCCTGTCCTGTCCAGCCCAACCCCATCTCGCCAGTCTAGTCTTGTCATGTCCAGTCCAGCCCCGCCCTGTTCGGTCCGGTCTAGTCCAGCCTGTGTCATCCAGTTCCCCAGTCTCGTCCAGCCCCGTTCTGTTTTCCAGCATGAGTAGTGCTTATTAAGAACAAGGACTTAGGACCCCTGCCAGAGGATAAGTACCTGTCTCGTTTGTGCTTCTTTCCACTCTTCTTCTTTTTCTCTTTTCGGGAAGGGGAAGTACTGTCAAACCTGCAAATACAGACAACACAGAATGTTCAGGAACAGGGGGAGAGCTCACCAGATGGCCAAAAGTGGCAGCATTATTCACAGGAAAACACAACAATCATGTCGACCATTCTGCAAATTCAGCCTGAATATCTATGCGTAAAATCCTGCAGAGCTTGTATTTGCCCCGTTGCTGTGTGGGTCATTTCTGCTTTATAATTGGTATTGTCAGCACCATTTTCTCCCTCCGCTCACTTGCCAGAACTCAGCCAACCATTAATACCATTAATAACTCTGCCCCCATTAATACCAGTCTCTCAAAACACAGTTGCTCTTTTTCTTTTTGTCCTCTTTCCTTTTTTCCCCTTTTCTCTGTATTCCCTGCTTTCGTTGTTCTTTGACTTGCCAGACAATGTAAAGTAGTCCGGTGGAGCTCATAGTTATAATTGTGAACAGACCCGCCTGATGTAAGAAACAGCTCAAAGTCTTTTCCCACACTCTGCAAGCAACTGTGCGGCTCTCTGTTCGTTCACAAATCAGCCTCTAATTCAGTGTGCACTAGTGATGCCACAACAGACGTACAATGATTTTCAGTGGAGCAAATTTAAGAAATTGTGCTATTTCTATGGATTTAAAATCTGCTACTTTATGGAAAAAACTTCTGGCACGCCAGGTGCTGGATTTCTCATTTGGTTAAGGCCCCATGCAGTGCTGCATAGATTAAATCACAACTGTGCCAGCTCAGACTGTGACTACTAGCTCTGTGAGCAATGCAGAACCAGCAATTGCATTGCCCTCCGTGTGGTTCAGTCAAATAAAGGCCTGTCAGCCCTACTAGGTAACTCCTGCTGGTTGCATAGAAAAGCAGCATATGAAAGGTTCTCCTACAACTGCAGTCGAGTCAAGTTTAGCATTGCCTGCAGTTAAGAAGAAGCAGCTGGCAACACCAAGGGCTTTATCTTACACCTGGCGCGCGCCGCACAACAGCGCCGAGCATGACGCAAGAGTCTTTGCTAGTTTATGACCAGCGCAGCTGTCATTATCCCGTCCAGCACCCAGTTTGCTTTTAGAGCAAATGTACTTCTGCCAAACTGAGCGTCCATGGACGTGTTGGCCTTAAAATGAGGAGTGGTCGGGCGCATTGATGGCGTGTTGCTATCTTGAGGCAGCAGTGCACCTTTATAAACGAGTGCACAACGCACATACACTCTGATTTTCACATACACACAGGGATGAGCAGCAGTGCCCACACATGCAGACGATTACAATGTGAAAGATTTTTATTGTGTAAATCAAGACATTTAAAAACGATGTGACATAATGATTAGTGCGATCCATGTCCCCCATCAGAGAATGCTCTGTCGGTAGCAATTTGAATCATAAGGGAACCCATTCCACCAGGTAATTTGCAATTCAACGTGTTTGGTAATATGCATCGGTATTCACAAATTATTCAGGGTGAAGCCAAGACTCCTTTATTCTGGTGAACTGTCATTCCTGCAGTCTTTAAAGGTCACAGAAGGTAAAGTATAGGTCAGTAAATGGACTTCATATACGACTTTCTAAATGTCTCTATACAAACCTTGGCTCAATCTGTGACCATTTTGGTGATACAAGTCATTGTAATTTCACTGTCGAGTTTGAACCTCTATGGTCACTCACAGTCAAGTTGAATGTCACCAAATGAAAGTTAATATGTGACTTCCTAGGTGTCAGTAACACAAACCTAGGCTCCATCTGTGACCATTTTAGTGATACAATTCACCGAATCTTCCCTAGGTCACACTTGACCTTCGAAGGTCAATACGAAGGTCACCAAATGCAAGCTCATATATGACTTCCTATACATCTCTAATACAAACCTAGGCTCCATCTGTGACCGTTTTGGAAATACAAGTCATTGTAATTGTATTATGTCAAGTTTGACCTTCAAAGGTCACCAAGTCAAGTTGAATGTCACCAAATGAAAGTTCATGTGTGACTTCATTTAAGTCCGTGATACAAGCTTAGGCTCTATCGGTGACCTTTTTAGTGATAGAAGTCATAGAATTTTCACTCGGTCAAGTCTGACCTTCAAAGGTCAATATGAAGGTCACCAAATGAAAGTTCATATTTGACTTCCTATATGTCTCAATACAAACGTACACTCAATCTGTAACGATTTTGATGATATAAGTCATTGAAATTTCACTGTCAAGTTTGGCCGTTGAAGGTCACTGAAGGTCAAGTTCAAGGTCTCAAAATGAAACTTCATACATGACTTCCTATACGCCCACAATACAAAGCTCTATCTGTAATAGTTTTGGTGATAGAAGTCATTATAATTTTGCTATGTGAAGTTTGACATTCAAAGGTCACCCAAGGTCAAGTTCAAGGCCACCAAAATAAATTTCATATATGTCCCTATAAGTGTTTAATACACATATGTTCCCAATCTTCAATATTTTCAAGCCCAGAAGCCTTTGAAAATTGGAACATTTTGCTTTGACCTCAAGTTTGACCTTTCAAGGTCATCTGAGGTCAACTTTAACATAGCCAATGTATAGGTCATATATGACTTCCTATATGTCCATAATACAAACTTAACCTCTATCTGCAACCATTTGGCCTCCACAGGCCATCTTGCTTATTCATAAAGTACAGCGCCCCCACTAGACCCACTTCCGTCGATTCAATCAAAGTGGCGCTGGCACTGTACATTGACGGTACCAAGGGAAGTTGATTGCCCCATTTAGAAAAAAATTTATCAAGCGGTTTTTGAGAAATAATTTTTTTAAATTTCACGTCCTATCTTTTAACATTGATAGTATTTTCCTTGACCTCAAGTTTCACCTTTCAAGGTCATCTGAGGTCAACTTTAACATAACCAATATATAGGTCATATCTGACTTCCTATATGTCGATAATACAAACTTCATCTCTACCTGAAACCATTTGGCCTCCACAGGCCATCTTGCTTATTCTTTAAGTACAGCGCCCCCCATTAGACCCACTTCCGTCAATTCAATCAAAATGGCGCTCTCACTGTACATTGATGGTACCAAGCGAAGTTGATTGCCTGATTTAGAAAAAGATTTATCATGCAGTTTTTGAGAAATAATTTTTTAAAATTTCTCAGTCCTATCTTTAACATTGGGGCCAAAATTTCAAGGGCCCATAAAACGAACAAAAATGATTCATTCAAAAATCCGGAAAAAAAAACGTCTGGAGATATGGCCAAGTAGTATGTTATGGCAAATTTACACAAAAATTCATTAGGCCGAAAAAAAGATAAAAATGTTCCGGACGACGGACGACAGACGCCACACCACGACAATAGCTAAGCTAAAAACAGGTGCTGAACCAATAAAACTAGCATATGAAAAATACGCTGAGGTCCACAAAATGTAGCTCCCAGTGTTACCCATACATTGACGAGAAGGGAAAATGTTAGGCCCCCCGCTCAACAAAATGACAATCATCTACCCCCCGCTAAAAAAAATGAGAATCCACCCCCCGCTCAACAAAATATGAGAGTCACCCCCCCAGACATCAGGCTGCCACCACACGTGCCCCCATATTCTCCAAAAATTCTGTGGGAAACACTGAGCTCCCAAAAACAAAGTTTATTAGGACATCCACCAGCGGATGAGAAAAGCATGTAGCTCGAAACTTCACTTCACTGGTGGATGTTCTTATGAATCTTGTCTTGG
The DNA here is from genome assembly GCA_029692085.1 of Gymnothorax javanicus. NCBI lineage: Eukaryota > Metazoa > Chordata > Actinopteri > Anguilliformes > Muraenidae > Gymnothorax > Gymnothorax javanicus. The sequence continues at coordinate 23,024,053 of CM056199.1, forward strand.
GGAGCTAGCATTGTCATCAGATTTGAAATAAGTTCATATTTTCAATGAACAATTGAATTCACAAGTTAAAGCATCAAATAATGTGTTGTTGAAGTATTTCCAATATAGTAGAGGATGAATGGACTTTTCAAATCTCTCCTCCTTAATTATTTCCCTGAAATACGAGTTTCGGGGATATCATGGTTTCGCCCCACCTGCCGCCGCGTCTGCCGCCGGGTCCGCAGATTTTAGCCGTTAGCGCGATAACACAAAATACTTTACGTTGGCTTCTCATTTTTAGCATATGGGTAGATATGGTAGAGAGGATGAACTGATTAGATTTTGGGCAAGTATGCACTCCTAGGTTTGCCACCAGGTGGCGCTATATATTGAAAAAAATCTGTATTTTAACCATATCTCTAGAACAATTACTTATACGGACCTCAAATTTGCCTCATATTGTAGGTCTAGTAAAGGGGAATCTAATAAAGGGGGCTTTGAGGATTGGAGAATTTCGGGGATATACCCCTTGCTGTCGGCCGCTGACAGCATAGGCCTAGTTTTATTGACAGATTCCCTCACATGCCAACTTTTTTTTAAAATTAGGGTTATATTTTTAATGTCAGCAGAAGTTACTAACCGACTCCGTCGACGTCCAGATCTTTTTTTCTTTCTTTTCTTTGGAGGAGGGGAAGGGGAACTACTCGATTTCCTCTTCGTTCTGAGAAATAACACATTAAAAAGCACAGCAGACATGAAAGACTATTTTGCAGGCAAGTCAAACAACCACATGCACTGAAAATCTGAAACTACCTTCCAAAAATTTCAATTCCATCAAAGCACTAGTATCTCAAGAATACATTCAGGAAATTGCATCATTGCTGAAAACCCTCTGCACAAGCTCATCATTTACTTGGCAAAGTACAGTACAAATTGTTCAATACCCATTCACACTTGCCTTATTGTTTTTGATATGATCAGAAAACAAAAAATATTACACGCCATAGATATCACAGGGATGATATCTACATTAAACTCATTCACATCAGCATTTATATTAAACATCAAAGGCACAAGGAGAGAAACAGCAGAATTGAATTCCTGCAATCAAGTAAGTCTCCATTGTAGTGGAATTTGAGATTCAGAGTTGTGGGTGCAGAAGCTACAAGCGCAAACATCAAGAATCTCAATCTCTGAATGACACAGTAGCAAATCTTGCAGAGAGCCATCCTATGCCATTATCTGTGCGCTCTGCTGAGACAAACATAGGTATGGGGGAGGGGATTACCTGTAATCGCTATAACAGACGGATTCTCTATCGTAGCTGTCGCCGTAGCAATCACATTCCGCCGCATAGTCTTCTGCGTCCGCCTGCTCCTCTCCCTGCCCCTCACAGCAGTGGTTAACGCTGCACAGGACACAAGGACTCATTCAGTGACCACATATGTACCATACTATGCCAAGCTAGAAATACGGAGCGCTCAGGAAGAGAAGTGGTTTGAGGGCCACTACTGCAATCACCACCTCTCACCTAACTTGTTACACCCCATCCCCCACAAGAGATTTCAGCAACAGTGCCATAATAATATTTACGGACAAATGCACGCGCAGTATATGTGATCATAAAGGTTCAGGTCTTGAGCAACATGAAGCAAGTTTGAATTTGCCCATCTTGATTTACCATGCTACCCATCATGTGGACATCAACCATTTGAAGATAAACTCTTGTGTGATCTGTAGTGTTTCAATTAGGTTAAGAAATGTAAGAGAAACCTACATGTAATAAAAACCAACAATAAATGTGGCATTATTTTCTATGTAGAATATTTTTCCTTTACATTGCTTTTCATGTTTGTAGAATTAACAGTGCATATTTGGCAACCGTGATCACGTTATCAGAACTCTCAAATTCTACCCAAAAACAAATAAAGACACAGAAGAGCATCAAAGTAACCAATGCGGATTCATGCCACACTGGTTTGATGTTGTTTTATGATTATTTTTGCCACAGTATTAAATGTCACTGGTTACCGCGTACTTCCCCCATGCAGATGGCATTTTGTTCCCCGATAATCTAGGAACCGTACATGCTCTACTGTTCTTTTGCTAGCGAGACAGCAAGGTCCAGTCTGAAGAACATCAGACTACCACACTGGCCATTTTATTGACGTCCTCTGCCAGTCATGTAACAAGAGCTACAAAGGTGAGCCATTGAAACTATCATTATATGGTAGGATTTGTGTGACTAAGAAACAGATTAATGAAAAATACAAGGCAGTATCTTAAACATCAACGCATTATCCCAATATGCACTCCAACAGTTACATCCACAGCTGTTTGCTTTGTTTGCACAGAGACCCCAAATCCTTCAGAGGCCAGAGAATGCCATACGCTGCTATATAAATGAAAGCACTGAAGGTGCTGATGCCTCGGTGCTTACAGCAGTGACAAGTAAGTCCCTTAATGAAGCTATAAAATTCTGTGTGGACATGTCCGAGTGCCCTAGCTGTGCATCTATGCTTGACATAAGCTATGTTTCCATCCACTTGTCAATCGAATTATCTGAAGTTCGCCAAAAATATTCATGCGAATAAAGGCGGTGAAAATGCATTTCCACCTAACAGCATTAAAGCGAATAAAAACTTGTGCGTAATGACGTCACTTGCTGCTTTGCGATCAAATCGGTGTATCGAATAGATTTCTGACATTTGAAGCTGTTTCCATTCATTTTCGCACTGAATCGCAGAACCCTCGAGTGAACAGAAGTAGTGTGGTAGGCAACAAAATTAACTAGGAATCAATAATGGATCGCTTCTACCAACAAATGATGATAATTGCACAAGTTGTAACAGTGCTTAAGTGCCAGCTATTAGCAACATGCAAACCATTATCAGAAGCCAACGACAGTATCAAAACACCGTCACGATGCAGTCGCAGATTCATTCGGCAAATAACGTTTCCATCAGCAGTTATCGCATAAACGTTTTACCGATCAAGAAGAAAATCCAATGAGATCAACCGTATAAAATTAATGTTGATATCTTGAAAATCAAGTCAAATTTCATCGTTTCCATAAGGCATTTTTTATTCGATATGACTTAATTCGCATAAGAACGTGTGGATGGAAACATGGCTATTCTCAAGTATTTACCCACCAGTGGCCGGTTGACATAACGAGTTGATAAGCAGCTTCGCAGGACCGCTTAGTGAGACTGCGGTTGTTAGGCTTAGTGAAGCGCAGCAATAACTGAAAGCATTGTTCATTTGCACACTGTTACTGTGTGGGGGGAGAAATCATTTGTGATGTTTTATAAAGTTCATACAGCAGTAAGTTCAAAAATCCATGCAGTGCTGTATTTAACACAGTGCGCAATGTGTGTTTACATGAATCACTGTCGGCATTGTGCTCCGTTTGTCAAGTTTTGCCATCAGCAGTAACTATTGCTGTGATATAAATCGAACTCACAAGTTGTAAAGCGATCCACTGTGAAGAGCTTTTTCTTCGTTAAAGTCTTGATCGCTCGCAGCAGCCATCGTGGTAATCAAATAGTGCTATAACTCGAAAACAAAGCTCTATCTCAAAAATCTGGCAAATTTAAATCCAAGAGATCATGGCATTTTACCCATAGAGTCATATTCTAGGACTTGATTTTGACCAGCGTAGTGGCTATCCCGGTAACAGACAGAACGACTGAATGAATGACTGAATGACACACAAACGAACTACCGTATACCTCGCTTGCGCATGCGCACCGAGGCATAACAAAACAACACCTAAAACCTATTAGTGCAAAGAGTGGGCCAAAAATGAAGAAACAATTATGTCAAATTTGAAAGTAATTCAAGATTAACAAGTTACAACCTACATGTTAAATTAATTTGACATTCATAGGATAGGCTTGAAAGCATACTTCATTAATCACATGCCACTGAATGGAAGAAAAAGGCCCTGCTATTGGCATTTGCCATCACAAAATGTACAATGGTTACCTGATTCATAATGGGCTCGTACATTACAGAGGGAAAATCCAAAGACCAGCAGAGGTGGCGAGATGTGACGACAGATAAACTTTAGTGTTCTGAGGGTAGTTTGTCTCGGGCAAAAGAGCTATACAGAGCTGCTGTCAGGCAAAACATGACAATGTATGTGCTGAAATATATCACAAATAAACACAATGCAATAGAGCAACAGGTGAGAAAAGAGGCCTTCGGTCCGTAAAGGATGTCAAATCTTGTGAGGAAGAGTAACCACAGTATAAGGTACAAAATACATTTTATGCCAAGAGGGGAAACTAAAAGCCTTTCAAAATGAAACTCATAGATGCAGACCTGTTATGATAACAATTAATTTAGTTATTAAAATGCAAAGAATGAACATCATAAATGAATGAAATCGGTAGCATCCAGTGTGAAGTCGTGGCCATTGGCACCTGGTTTGAATGATGATGGCCACTGCAATAGAGGCAGATACAGAGCATATAAGGAGTATTCATTAGCTATGTTTAGTTAGATGTGCTTCAGAATGAGCAGAAAACAATATGACAGGAACATTTTGCTGTTTGAATGGCAAGTAAAGCTTGCAAAGACATTACAATTACAGTGGGCATTACCTCACCACTGTTATCATCTTGATTTATTTAACCCTTTTGGCGCGGTGGGCGACTGCAGTCAACTCCCTGGTGGAGCGTGGTTGGCGACTGTAGTCGACATTTTTTAAGCTTTTGTCTTCATTCGGCAGATAACAGCACCTCCTGGTGTGTAACTCCATTCCAATCCTAATAAAATTGACTTTACTCAACACCAAAAATCCATCAAGGGTTGCCAGTACTCCTTGTTAAATTAAAATGAAAAGGAATAGCCTGATTCTTGACCTGTTTTCAATCATTCATTTAAATTACCATTACAGAAACTCCGAAAACTCTCAACATTATCAGGTGTGGTCAGTTTTCATTAATAACGCATACCTGTCAACTCCCATGCATTTGGCATGAATTTAAGTGGCATATTTACATTCCCCTGCTGTAGTCAGCGATTATTTGATCAACGCGTATGTAAGAGATTCTCGCGAGGAATTGAAGTCCTTGTGCATGGAGGTTTATCAGTTTAACGTGCGTTACGGTGGATTTCACCACTAGTAATACGAAAACCAATTATGACTCCAGACTTCTCACGCTTTTCTTTACTCAGGGGTTGGAAGCAATGGAATTGCATAAAGATGTTTCAAATGATCTAATTTCATTTAAACAATGTAAACGATCATGAAACACATGCATTGCTTCCAACCTGAGTCTCTTACATACGCGTTGATCGAATAATTGCTGACATTTCAAACCCACTATGAATAAATAATCAGCGCTGTAAATGACGTAAAAAAAAAATAATACACAGTGCCAAAAGGGTTAAATGTCTTTCAAGTAAAATGGCTGTCTTTGACAGCTTCAGATTTACGTTAAATATTATGTGCCTGAACAATATTACAGCAAAAGATTATTATGCAGTCTAAATTCAGTGTCCCTGCAAGTAAATATCAATATCTGAATCAAATGCCAGACTAATTCTTGTTTAACAGCTGCCAGTATATGTCTAATTGGATCAATTCAATTACAGAAATAGGATTAATATTTTCTATGGCATTTTTATCACTGTTTATGTAACCTGAGGAAATGCAAGAAGAGAGGATGAATGAAAGATATCAGTTCCTGGAATATTCCATCTCAAATACAGAAATTGTAATTTATGTTCAAAAGAGGAGAATTTGAATTTAAGAAATATATCATTAATGATTTATCTGACCAACTGAGAGCACTGTAACAAACATGCTCAATCTGCAGTTTCACCCATTTGCACCTGGAGTAAAAGAGGATCACTGGGAAATGATGAAACTGCAGATTGAGCATGTTTGTTACAGTTGGCTGCATGCGCTGATTTTATGGACAAAAACTATGAAGAAAAATGTTAATCGACAATGTTTTTTCTGTGATGAAAACTAAATGAAAATCATTATGCATAATTAAAAACTCTGACAAAAAAAGTGTTTAGATTCATTAACAAATAAAAACAAGACAAAAATGTCACACACCAATGAAAAAGACTTGTAATTTTATCGTTGCGTTTATTTTGCTCAGGAAAACTATGATGAAAAATTTTTGTTAACGACAAGACGAAAATGTCACAAAACGGCAAAATCATCTCGTTTTTATTTCTTAATGTAAATATAAACACTTTTCCTCAGTGTTCAGTTATGTATGATGATTTTTATCTATAATGTAATTATACATTATAAGTAATTATGACATTATAAACTGTAACGTCACAGAAGACGCCACACTTTCCTTGCAGGAAATCAAAACCTGCTGCTGAGTGTGTCTGCTGTATGCAATTGCCATAGATCAACACTGAAACTAAATTGTAACTAAATTATCACAGAATCCTGCCTGTCATACACACTTGATCCAAATACAAAGAAAAAGAATGGTATCTGATGGGTCTGACAAAAAGCAAGCAGCTGAAGAAAATGTCAGTTAGACACATGCGCAAGCTCGGTGCCACATGAGGATTTGGAAACTATTGATCGAGGTCAGGTTGCTGATTGAAATCAAAACCGCAAAAGGTATATTGATCTTAAAAGCTGTACATACCATGCGCACTCTTGTCCGCTATCAGCAGCCAAGGACTTGATATCAATTGGGAATGAAAGCTCTAATGTCAAAGGGGGGCATGGAAAATGCAGCAGGCTGCTCTAACAAATACCAAGGACATAAAGCACAGTACAGAGAGCTGCTAAGTTAAATTTCTGAGTCTGGGACAAAATCAGAATATTGCATTTTCCCAAGCTCAAAACAATAATACACCCCCAATTTTGAAAAAATAACTAAAGATGAATAAAATAAATAAGGGTGATATGACCCCCTTATTTGTGTACTTATATATGTACTCCCTCTACAATACTGAAAGCACTGCAACAATATTTGAGGCCTTAATTTGTGAATTAAATTATTTATTAAAAATTTACTCATTTTAAATCTGATGACCACAACAAACTGCAAAAATGGAATTTAGGACTAATAACAAGTGGTGCCAGGCACAAAAAACCCCACCCCTCGCACATACTTTCACCTACTTGTACGAAATTCAATAGGGATCTATTCTGGGTCAGTGGCAATCCCTATACCAAATTTGGGGGAATCTGGCCATTAGTTTTGCCGCTAGAGTGTTAACAAACAAACAAACAAACAAACACACAAACACAGAAACAAACCGAACCAAAAACAATACCCCTTGCCCTCACCCTTCGGGTGCGGCGGGGTAATAATGCAACAAGTTGCAATAATAAAGTGATCTTAACCCTCAAGCGACCGAGTGGGGTCATTTATGACCCCAGACATGCATTTCTATGTGCTGTTTTAATATTTTAAATCATAAAAGTGTTTCCTTCAATGAGCTTGTCAAGCTGTTCCTCCAAGGAATTTTCATAGATTTTCAGAGGAATTGGCCTATTGCTGTGTCAAGGACAGCTGAAAGATGTTTGGGGTCATTTATGACCCCAGAGATACAGTTTTTTTGAGTCGAAAAAAAAGAACTCCAAGGCGGCATACCTCATCCAAATCAAATTATTATGATTATTTTTATTATTACGACATTTTCTATAGATTGAAAATGTGTACTCTGAGGGGCCACACACCATCCATCGAATGATAAAAAACACTCAATCCGTTAATCTGGCAAATACGTCAATTTTTAATTCAAAAATATTTTTAGTTTTATTGTGCTCAGCTCAGATGAGATCAAATTTTAGCAATTTTGTCCTTGGACCAATAATGACCCCAATGTAAATTTTGGCGCAGATTGCACCATTAGTTTTTGGGGTAAAGTTGGTGACTGATAGACAAATGAAAACATAACTTCCTTGGCAAGGGTACATACAGCTGCAAACCATGTTATTCTGGTCCTGATAGGCAAGGTTAGTGAATAAAAAATTGACCATTGCCAAAAATCAATGCCCATAAACTCAAAAAACATGTACATTTTTTAGGGTCATAAACGACCCCACACAACTTTCCATTATTCTTGGCATTCATAAAAATTAATCAAAATGCTTAATTTTTTGCATTTGATCATTTACTTATATCGGGCATACATAAGTGAAGCTGTGTGGATGTGATGAACTTAAAAATGGTCATTAAAAATAACAATTTTTGCATAAAACACAGCGGGGTCATTTATGACCCCACTCGGTCAGTTTAGTCGCTGAAAACACTTGGTCGCTTGAGGGTTAAGCAAGCATGCTTGTCATGCAATAGCAAAAAAGGAACCCTCAAAAAGGTCAAGTTCCTCAGAGCAAAGATTGATCACGGCTCACCAATTTGCCGACAAACATGTAGGCTTATAATCCATCACTTTAACCTTTACATCCGAAGTGGAAAATTGAAAAATTCTGCCTGTTCTGACAATTGTTACAAAAAGCTATACAATGATACAGGCCTGACAGATGGCCGAGCTTTCTCAACCCCCTGTCAAATTCTTGATGGTTACTTTTTGTTAAATCACTTTGGAAATCTAGACCTTACTCTTCGTACCTGTTTATGCACTTGTGCGTTCTTCACTGCACTGCCTTGTGGACATTGGTTGTGCCTTATTCGCTTCAGCAATAAGTCTTAAATCTAATTGGCAAATGATTAGCCCCTGAAGGTAACACAGCTGAGAACATTGCGATATACATAAATCTGTGCTTCTTTTACCATCATGGGCGGAGACTCTGCAATGCCACTATTAGCTATGCAGCTAAATTCGTCAAAAATAGATCACCAACACCATGAACAGGCAGTTCTGGTTACGGTTATGCAATTATGTGCAACATAATCCAAACATTAGTAATATAAATAAATAGTCTATTTTGAGGACTTCAGGTGGGTAGCTAGTGATGGCGTTGTGAAGCGTCCACTCTCGAGACGCGCATGCAGTTTTAATTTCTGTGTGCTGCCAAGGTATACAGCGCAGTACTTGAGCGTTATGGAAAAGTCTAGTAGGTCTAATTTTGATCAAAACTGAGTTAGGACCATTTTTGAACTAACTAGGCTTTGCCTCATCACAAATAGTAAGATACATTAAAAAATAATCACTGGTTCCCAATATTTTGCTTTGGCAAAATCTGACAAGTCATCAGTATTTCAAAGTTTGTGAGGCAAAAATTGAGCGAGTTGATCTTACAAGGTTTTTCAACATGAAATTTGCTATTTTTTGTAATGCCAAAAACATAGCAAGAGGAATTAGTTGATTTTGAAGCAGCATTCGTATCACACGATCTGTCAGGTCTGTCCTCATGCAGAGTACTGGTTATGCAGGGTAATCTTGGTCAGAATTCATCATTCATGTGCTAATAATGATTAAAAAAATGACATAAAGAGGGCAGCAGACAGTCCTGAAATAACTGTCAAAAGCGACTACAATTACATAATTGCAAGATTTTTGTCCATAATTTCGACAATTGATATTGTACATTTTTGGATGGAAAAACCTAGTAAGGCATATTGCCATGGATATTGACACTACTTTATTTTTCATTAATTAATCCTAATCTAAGCCATCTTGAATGAATATATATATATATATATATATATATATATATAGTTAATGGTACTGCGCAGATACATTAACCAGCTTCTAAACAAACTTTGAAGTTATCTCCCATGTTGCGATTTTACTGATTTTGTACAACAGAGGGACATGACCCAGGTAATGTCCCACCTTCATTTTATAGTGGTTTTGCGCTCAGATTTTTGCATGGCACTACAGGAAAAGAAAAAAGCAATCAACTATTTTATCATTTTTCTCTCAAAAAAAATCCCATTACCAAATCAAACCACTGACAGAGAGGGAAGGATAGAACATGAACGGGAATGAGTGAGGCAGATGAGCCAGAGGAAGTGTGAGCTTTGCAGCGGGCAGACTAACAAAAACAGGTAAACACAGAGAAGCAGGCTGGCATCCAAAGCTGCTGAAGAACCGAAAGTATAGCCCATGATGGTTATACTGTACTGACCCTGATAATTTCCATGTACTTACATTTCACACTGTAATTTAATTTGATCTCATCCTGCAGTTATTTTAAATTCAATGAATGCAACAGTGAGCCAAAATATGTGTTGTCTTGACTGTTGTCTTGATTTATTTAAGAAGAAAATACACTTCCTCCTCCGTAGATATAAAGGGATTAGCCGGAGTCAAGGGATAAGCCTATCAGTTAAGCAAGTACAGCAAACGAGCCATGGCTCTTTATGAAAATCACCTGATATGTTCAGCAAACTTTTTAGAGACAATGGACCCTATTTTAACAATCTAAGCTCACAGTCTGAAGCGCATGGCGCTAATGCATTTAAGGCGTGTCCGAATCCATTTTCGCTAGTTCACTGGCGGGTGATCTGAGTACAGAGTAAGGCACACGGTTCAAAGGGATTGTACTTAATGTCTTAATTAATCATAGGCGTGTTTTGGGCATAGCATGAAATAAACCAATCAGAATGTCATCTCCCAATCCCTTTAAATGCCAGATGCCTTTACACTTTGGCAAATTGCTATTAAAAGAGTGGATTTGCCAAGTGGTAAGAAAAACACTTCTCTGCAGTGGAACTGGATCTGTTCATGCAAGAAATGAAAGTGCATGAGCAAACCATTGCTGAAAGTATGAAAACCTGGGCCCGTATTCACAAAGCATCTTAGCGCTAAAAGTAGGTCCTAACTGCCAGATTTAGGATAAACTCCTTAAAAAAATGGGCATGTCAGTCGTAAATTTAGGACTTCTAATTATTTTTACTAAGTGTTATTCACAAAGCATTTTAGGCCTAGAAGTAGCTCCTAAGTCTGGGAGAGCTAAAAAGTACTCAAGAGGACTCCTAACTCGCTAAAACCTATTCCCAAAGAATCGGAAAATGGCTGCTGCTGTTGAAAGACGAAATGACTTGGAAATTCTGAATGATGCACAGTTGTTGAAAAGATATCGGATCGACCGTGAAGGGATTTTATTTGTTGTTGACTTGGTGAGGGAGAGAATTACATCTCCAACCATGAGAAACAACCCAATAAGCCCCGAAATAAAATGTTTGACAACACTACGTTACTTGGCCACCAGAAAAATGCAACTTTGCAACGCGGACAATTTAGGGATTTCACAATAATCTGTCAGTCGCTCAATTCAACAAACAATCAATGCAGTCTGTGAACCTCATATCATCCGACAGTTTACCCGTTTACCAATGGACATTCGCCAACAACACAGAATCAAACTTGAATTAATGCATATCTCAGGTATGCCCGGTATCATCGGTGCTATTGACGGGACCGATATTCAAATTATTTCTCCGACCCAAGATGAACAGGTATTTGTAAATAGAAAAAAGTTCATTCCGTCAACACCCAGATAGCATTTGATGCCGAATACAATATTTTGGACATTGTTGCGAAATGACCAGCATCCACGCACGACTCGCATTTTAATGGAAAGCAGCTAATGCCAATTATTTGACAGGCATTATGTGCCTGCGGGACGCCACTTGCTCGGGGACAGTGGCTTTGGTGCTGTGCCTCCTCCTGCTATGCATGAATTATTTTATTACGCTATTGAGCGAGGGTTACATTTAATAGATCATCATAATAATACCAGCCTATGTCATATTTTGTATGCATTTTTAAATTGTAGGCTATAAATCACAAACCAAGCTTAGTATGCTTTCCTGTTTGAATGATAGCCCGTTTATAGGCTGCAATCTCGGACCTCCCCTGCGATTGCAGCCCTTACCACCGCTTCTCGCAGTCGTCTGCCGTCCGAGACACCGAGGGGAATGCAGCGTTGATCTGTAGGCTGATATTATCCCACGCATCCCGCTTGGATTTGCTGTTCACCCCCGAGCCAAATTTCCCTTTGATTACATGCTTTCGCTCCAGCACTAACTGGGCCAGCAGCAGTAACTGGTCGTGGCTCCAGTTGGGCTTTCACGTCCTTTTTGAACTTCATCCATGAAAGTTCAATCCATGTAGGGCAAACAAACTTGAACGGCCCGACATTTAAATGATCGCAACATATTCTCATTGGGTAATAAGTTGCTAATTATTGGGGCAAATGACGCGTTTTATTATTGACTCGTTTTATGCTATTGGCGTTTTTACAACTATCTCTTTCTTATGTATGTTTATTTGCCTAGAGCGTGATATGTGGGGACTGCGCATAGTGCATTTTCAGGAGTGCTCAACATGTTATTATTTTATGGGACAAACCGGCCGCTTGGACTATTCCCTCATTTTTTCCTCCATAGGTTGTATGTGGGATATTTTTCTCAATGGGCCACCCTATCACCAAACAACCAATCACCGTGTTCATTGTCCCAAGACTCGTGCATGAGAATTGACGTCATCCATAGCAACGGAGATTTACTCCCACCAGTCTCAGAGCTACTCCTAGTCTAGGAGTTACCAGTTTTCTTAACTAAAAGTTGTTCTCAGCGGCTTTGTGAGTAACTTTTAAGATTTTACTCCCACATAAAATGTTTTAGCGCGACTTAGGAGTACTCCTAGCGGTAAGATAAGATGCTTTGTGAATACGGGCCCTGATCACTATTATCGCCAAAAATGTTAACAAGAAATATTTTTTTTAAAAATTGATAAAATTTTTTAAAATCATACTCTTGTGAAAAAAGTCATACACAGTGAATTCGGTGTCGCATTTGAACATGCATAAAACAAGAAAAGAAAATTTTTAAAAAGTTTTAACTCAGGATCACAGGTAAAAAAAATATATTATTATGTGCAAGCAGTAAATTGGTGTGAGCAAATTAAAATCTGTGAGGAAAAGAACAGCCAAGGTGAAAGAAATGAAAATATTACTTTGATTATGCTACTGTAACCCCCTGTATAATATCCAGCAGGAATGAAATGAACTTGTTTTTGCTTTATTTATTTAGACTGTGAGCCTGGGAAAGAAATGGATCAACCTGTGGTCTAATGAGTCTAGATTTTCCCTCTTCCGGAGTGATGGGCACATCAGGGTATGGAAGGAAGTCCATGAAGCGATCTACCCATCATGCATAGTACCCACTGTACAAGCCTCTGAGGGCAGTGTTATGATCTGGGGCTGCTTCAATTGGTCAGGTCAAGGTTGCATTGTTTTCAATATAATAAGGGGTCAATGAACTTTTCAATCAGTTGTACTTGATTTTATTTGCATGTCCAAACGTTTCAGAATTGGGGCCAGGGACAAAATACACAGAAACCCCCTCCCACACCGCATGGTGCAGAGGCCCTTTAACTGGTATTCACATTTGTGTCACCATGCATGCATGTTGAAATACATGCACATACTGTGACCTACATCCAGTTCATGCATGAACTTAATTTCATTTTAGTACATTAACTTGTGTAGTATAAAACCAAAGCATTACACACCACCGGCCTAAGTTCAGATGCACACCTCACTGAATTGCTGCTTTGGCAGCTAACTGTCAGAAGCTGACGTGAATAAAGTCCTTCCCTGGTTAGCAGTCCTTCAGCCTGGTTCCTACAACTGCTGGAAACAGAATACTGAATACTGTGGAGATGCACAGATCCACCATCCCCACGGATAAGACGACTGCAAGTCACCTTCAGCTACTGCTTCCGCACTCAATTACTCCGGGTAGAAGTGATGACTTCCCAGGCCCACAGGAACTTGTTTATTGGGAACTTGATGAATTGCCGCAGGGTTCCTTCTCTGTAAAAATTGCTGCTATTTTCCGCACTTCCTCACAACACCATAAGCTTTGGACCTTATATAATGTTTGAGACCCTGGGGATTACATACTCGCCTAACTGTCAGACCAAAGCAATTTCAGTGGACTTTTTCAATGTGCACTCAACTTAAAGTGCTTGGCAAAAAATGTTCAATAAATTACAGTACCAGAATATCTAGCCCTAAATTGTGCATGCGTGTGGGTGTTTGAGTTAGTAGGAACATTATTTTTTGGTCAAAATCATACGTATTCAGCGCAGAGCAGACTTCCTCTCTCACCTTTTGTTCTCCTCACTATTTTGGCCATGGCAGTTTCTGCTCTCGAGCCCTTCATAGGCATCCCAGGGCTGGTTTTGCTGTTCTCAGAAATCAGTTGGTCTGGGAAGGCACCTAGTTGCATTAGCGCCACTGTTAGCATTTTGAATAAGCCTTTAACATTGACCGAAGTGAAAAAATAAACCCAGCTGGTTTTGACTCAGCAGCAGAGCCATTATACCGAATCAGATGTTAGCAGCCACGGTGGGAGACCAATCATTCGCTTTGCCAGGCTGCAAAACATCTGTTTCAGAATGAGATTCCTGCAAATCGTCACTTACAGTTAAAGCAACTACAATGGGAAAACGTTGAGCAAACAATCATATTATGTATACAGCAGAGAGAGTAGGGGTAACTTCAGGGCTATGGTAATCTTTATTGGCAAGGAGGAGCCTAGGGTGGCATGGGCCACCCCTGGAATCTGATTGGCCACCTCAGGTGCCACCCCACTATCCTAAACTCTGATTGGCTGTATGCCCAGTCAGAGGCGGGACTGAGTTTGAACTGAGAAGAAATAGAAGTTTTTGTTTCAATTTCTTAATCAAACAAACGTCGGTCGGGAGAACTCTCCGCGGTTTCCGGGCTGCGAACTTGTAATTCTCATACCACATAGCTATTGGACAAGTTCTGACGACTCTGATTGGCTGAAAAACAATCCTCCTCAATAGCATACCAGCCAAGCAGTTTCTGGGGAGGGCATGTACGCTCTAGCAAAGCGTAATGATTTAGTCATGGTGGCTGGACTGTGCTATGCTGCTATGAGTGCAATTGCTCATCAAGTTACAGTACGTTACTCTTTGTTCAGAGAAGGGACTCTAAATAGCTCAAAATAGATAATTTTGTAGCCATTCAAACAATTCATATTACTTCAGGGTGCAACTCCCAATTTAATATTCATAATATTGCTCATTAAAAATGCGCAAAAATACAAGTGAAATCTACTGTTCACGTAAACAGCAGTTAATGCAAAATGATTCCGCTTGAGTAGGCAGATGAGTGATATGAAGCTAAGCAAAAGTACGTACGTACATTCCTTTTCATGCAAAGGCTCACACTATATTTTCCATCTGTATCTAGCCATTCATATCTCTCAAACATGCTCGCTCATAATTTCACTTGCCTTTGCTGTCTGCAGCCATCAGCTAAGCAAGACCACCTGTTCACATCTATCCAGTAGCATATAGACACACCTCTATCAATAGCCAACCATCTTACTGCTGTCCTATCATATTTGCTCATGCTCTAGGGCTCCGCAGAGAGGTATGATTACACAAAGCACCTATGAAGTCAGAGTAAGTTGGGAAAATGTAATGAAGGCCAGATTTTGGCTGTTTTTAGCTGATTGAATAGCTATGCACTATACTGCTGACCATGAGCCAGTCACCTGTCACAAGCTTTGACATGCCCCCGATGAGATATAACCTGCAGCTGACCAGCTGTGGTCGGTCAATAGAATCCAAAACACAGCACCAATCATTTAAAAATGCCAACTGGTCTTGTCTAGATTTTTTAGCAAAGAAAAATTAACGAAGCCAGTGCTTATAATCCCACCTTTTACATGAATTTTAAACATCTTACTAGCAGTTGAATCTGAGTAAATAACAAATAAATGATTTATCATTCATTGCATGCGTCTCGGCTGAAAAAATTAATTAAGTTCATACATTGAAGAGCAATAATCCATGAAGGACAGAATGTAATATTTCATATTGAGGGGAAACAGCAATTAGGAGGGGATATTAAAAGTACTGATTAATACAAATAAACAGATGTTTAACAGTACATTGTAAATTAGATTATGAATGCAAGTTTGGTGCACTTTCACTCCAAGACTTGCTAAGTTAAAATAGAGCTGCATTACATTTCTTAGATTGTCTGGAACAATTACATATTTGGGCCTATTCTTCAAGTACATTTTAGAATAATGCTAAATAACCAGGGCCAGCGCCAGAAATGGAAATTGAGGGGCTAGGATACATCCCTTAATGACAACAATAAGTCCTAGCTACTTCTAAATCATTTTCCTTTATTAACACTTATTCCAATTATGGTCATAATCAACTGGGCCCAGTATTTCAAAACTTGTAATCTGGATCAGAATAATCCGGATAATGAAATCCACCTTTTCTCAATCATGGATCAAGGTGATCCTGCTGACTTTATCTGAGTATTTCAAAACACTGGCAGATTGGATCACCGTGATCCTTACCTGGCCGGATAAGGATTTCCAAATTCCGTGTCTCCGCCTCCGGATTTGAAACATGGCGGACTACTTCGCGAAAGGAGCAGCTGGGAGCACAACTGTCACGTCAAAAGTGTAAGTTTCCTGTCGTCTAATGTGTAGCGGTTTTAAGGCAATACGAATGCCAACCAACATATCAAACTAGCCAACTACTTGAATTGTCAGCTACTTAAAACCAGGCCGCAGCGATCTCTAATTTAGCCGCGTTTGTACTAACGGCAGCTAACTCGGCTCCATTGACTTGTGTGTTAAGTAGCTAGCGGGCTAGCGAGGTAGCTGGCTTTGTTGATGAATTTTGCGGTCTATGGTTTAACTTAAAATGGAACTAATCAGACGTACATCATACCTTAACTCTTTAAACTAACACCAACCCGTTCAGAGTTTATTAGCATTACGTCTTTGGCAACACAGCAGGCTACATGTGTACAGACCAGACTGCTGCAGTACTTTGGAAACGTAATGTTACACGGTACGAGTATCAATAATGCAGTTCATTTAGAAGTGCTACGGTAATGCTGGTGATGTCATGCTTCCTGACGATGACAAAAATATACTCATACACTTCTTTCTTCTGCTTTCAGAGTGCACTCACAGCCACGGACCACTCAGCTATTAAGGACAACGGGGTTGTCATGAGTGCTGGAAATCCTTGGAAACGCTTTAATTGTAGTGATACGTTCAAGGTTCAAGTTATTGGATTTTGAATAAAGTGCTTGAAACTGCTTGAAATTGTAATTGCATTACTTGGATGGTATATAGCTTGTCAGTGACACAATTTCAAAACATTTTTTCCATCCTAATTTGTCACCATTATGTAGAAGGCTTCCACTAAACATGATTATGGTCATTTATAGTACAATGGCATCTGATTTGATAAGCAAAATAATCTGTTTGTACACAAACACTGACTGAAATACATTGCTGTGTGTTTTAAAATCACATTCAAGCCATTTCCAAACATTTTAAAAGTGCATTTTTAAGCTTCTGACTGAAGTCAAATTTGTCTTCGTTAAATCAGAAGCATGAAAATATACCTTGAAAATTCTTGGAAAGTGTTTCAATGTGCAGCATGATATAAACTGTGACAATGAAAAATGCAAGTGCACACATCTCATAGTTTAACCCATTTGATTGGAGAAATAAAGATTAACCACTGCATTTCGCACAGCTCTTCCAAATGTATGGTGAATGTTTTGGTACACACAAGTTACAAAGTTTGGTGAAATTAGAATTTGAGAAATGGGTTGTATTTGTTACTCTTATTTACAGCAGTTTCAGAAGGTATTTCCAAACACTATTTTATTATGCTTTAATTTTCTTAAATTACTCCAATTTGTTAAATATAAAACACTGACAATTTAGATCAAGTGTAATGAACATCTTGGGTAACAATATCTAGGAGAAGTGGAGCTAAGGCTTTGTCAATCCAAGTCAAATCCACCTCTGAGGTGGGATCCAAATGATCCTGAAATTTTGGTATCAAGTTGATCCAGATCTCTGCCTTAACTTTTGAAATACCCAAGTCCAGCCTTTTATCTGGATTAAAGGGAGGATTGGATTACCAGAGCTGAATCCTGATCTTCAGGATCAGGATTCTCTGGATCTGTGTTGAAATACACAGTTTTCAGATCAAATAAAGATTTAATCCAATCTGACTAGGATAATCCTGTCAGATCACTTTTGAAATACTGGGCCCTGGCGATTGCAGACACGGCTTCAGGGGATCTAACCTGCGCTTCATGATCGTTTAAATTATTGAAATGAAATAAAAGACCATTTTAAACGTGTTTATGCAATTTCATATCTTATGTCCCCTGAGAAAAGAAAAGCGTGAGAAGTCCGGAGTCATAATTGGATTCCATGCTTCTAGTGGTGAAATCTATCGCAGCGCACATAAAACTGAAAAACTTCCATGCACAAGGACTTCAATTCCACCTGAGAATCCCTAAAATATGCGTTGATTGAATAATAACTGATCCGCATTCCGATGAAATTTTGCCTTTCACTCTCGGCACAGTGTTGGTTGATTAAAAAGGGTGGCTCAGCAATAAAACATAATTTTGTTTGCCAAATTAAAATGTTCAATCATCATTTTTGTTTTTAACCCTCTAATGCATGAATTATGATAAACTCAGTCAGGTTTTTTTTACTAATATGCAGCAGTGCCCAAAATTGCAGGCATATATAGAGAAAAAACACTTTTAAACAGCTGTACACTGTAGTGACCTCCATGCATGAATGGGTTAAGTGAAAGACTGCTGACTGCGACGTGAGAACGTGATATGCCACCAAAAAGCATTAGATGTGACAAGTATTCAATTTTGAATAACGCTGATTTAAATGCACAGAATCAGGCGTCCAAATGAATGATTGTCGTCTTAGCTTAACGGGGAGAACAAGTAATGCCTGTTGGCGTGGAGTGTTTTTGGTGCAAATGCATTGTAAATTTAGAAAATTATTGAGAACAAGGCGGGACTAATAATTGTATCTTTGCCCCCTAATTTCCAATTCTGGCGCGGGCCCTGTAAATAACTCAACTTGTTAAACCTGCAAAAACAAGAATATTTCATTTAGATGACAGTCAGTTGAAACAAACTGTACTGCGCCCAGGATTTCCTGTTAAAGCATGGTCTAATTACGGAAGGCCAATGGTTTTGAAAGCCGGTCACGATGGAGATTAGGCCTCAACTGTGTTATTCTAATTTTGACCTAATCAACTGACCTTAACTTGCAGAGCATGTTTTTTTTTCCTTTCACAGGTAGCGCAGTGACTTTTCGATATTTCCTCAACAGCCCACTTCACTGAATCCAGACCTATCCATGTTACACATGCTCTGCTGCACAACAAAGAAGAACTAAAATGACATGAAAACTCCAGGCCCAGGCTGAAGACAGCCCATATGCCAGAAAGCAGAACATCCCAGTGCTGCAACTGGAGATCAACATCCCATAGGTTTTCAGTCCAACCCTCATAAGGAAATTTTCATTCAACATCAGGAAATCCCACTAAGCAGCCTGAGCAGTAGAATCAGGTGTGGCAAATAACAAAATTACAGTTGAAAGGAAAATATAAAGGCCTGAGGATTTGCAGGAACAGGGCTGGATCTCCGTGCTGTGAAGTGTGAACCCAAGAGGGCATAATGACGAAAGCTAGTTTTGAAAGCACGAGTGGCAAGTGTGGTACTTACATTGGACATCGATGTGGACCTTCCCTAGTGATCACACCCTCTTTCTCCATCAGCATCTGCCGAAAGGTGCCCACCTTCTGCCTGATCTCCTCCTCAGAGTATCTGATCCATGATTCAAAAAAAAAAAAAAGAAAAAAAACACATTCAAATCATGACATTATTCAGAGCTTTACAAGGTCAATTTGGACATAAAGTACAGTTCACACAGGTGAAAATCTGAATTACTGTAAAACCACACAACAGGCTATGTTGAGGAGGCGTACCATTATGAAGCAATATGAGAGCACAATGGTTTAAATCGCTGAACTCTACTGTCTGATCGTGGGGCGCTGGTACAAACCATGGACAATGCCATTTAAACTTAAAATGACTAAAGGTTTGGACTCCAAACTCAAAACTGCCAGCATTATAAGTCTGTAAGGGGCACGCAGAAATGATGCAAGCCAACTGGAGCTCACTCTCAACAGTTTCCATGCCCCCTGAAAGTCGTCTCAGCTGAGACCTCTTTCCTGCCCTGCATCTTGTTCATAAGTTGGCTTCCCATGACAATCAAAGCACAAAGCGGCCATGTGAACCTAATGGATGGTTAAAAGCTTTATCAAAGCATTTCTTCAAGCTCTGCTGAATCAAGACCTAATGTATGGCCCATTAAAATGCATTACCACATATTGTTACATTTCTACTTATTTTTTGGTTATTGAAACAAGGTTGAGAGCAATATAGTCCATGTCTTATCTGTTAGAGGAAAAAAATAAACTTGGGTCACTTGAGGCCCATACCTCATGACCCTTGGAACGCCATAACAAAAACAAGGTGAAAGGATGTAAGTGTTGCACCATCTTTGTACTCAACAGAGCCTTCAGCCTACCAGCGTAAATCCCTAACAACAAATACAGTACTGCAGATGGTAAATAGCTATCTCACTGTGATTAAAATGGAAATCCTCTCTGAGACACAAACCCTCCTGCCTCTACCTGCCCACGTCTTTTTATTTGATGTTAATACACAAGT
Source organism: Gymnothorax javanicus (assembly GCA_029692085.1). Lineage (NCBI taxonomy): Eukaryota > Metazoa > Chordata > Actinopteri > Anguilliformes > Muraenidae > Gymnothorax > Gymnothorax javanicus. The sequence goes on from CM056199.1 coordinate 23,044,541, forward strand.
GTCCTAGCAGAGTTAAAAAACAGGACAGATAACTATAATATACACATTTTGTGGGAAATTTGAGTTCAGAAATCTAAATTTAGGTAAAATAATGCATTAACCTCTTGAACCCGAATGCCCCCAGTACCGGGGGGTGATCATAACGCATCATAAATACAGCGTGTTACCTAACAGCAACATCGTCATACGGTATATCAACTTTACGGGAAGAAACTCATGCAGCAAAACATGCAGCAAAACATAGGATAAAATAATATCAGCGCTCAGTCGCTAGCATTTCTGCTGAATTTGTGCTAGGTATACAAAAGATAGATCAAATGAAAGAGGAAAGTCCACAGAATCCAACGATATAAGCCTGGTCATTTTAAATCGACACCACACTCAAACAACAGCAGACATACACTTTACATTCCACAGAGATGAGCCAAAAATATTTCTAACCTTTGATATTTTGTAATAAAAAACTGTTTGAGGGTAAATCTGCACTTACTATTGTTAGCCCAATGGGTCCATGTTATATCAAAACTAGATCTGCCAGAATCCAGGCACGGTTTTTTTCAGGGGCACTGCAGTCAAAGGATTTCAGCTCCTGAGCATTCCGCTTGCTCGCAATGTATTTTCTTCTCTGTGATCGGCTTGCGATGCTGTCAGTAAGACTTTGCAGGTGGCCATTTGATTCTACGGGCTCTGACGTTTCCAACGAGCCCTAAACCACCTTAATTGCACAAACCTAGCCTGAGGTAGAGCTTTGCATTCCCGGTGCGTAAAGCTGAGTCCATGAGCCATTTACATGTACTTAGGCGGTTTGTTTGTGGTATTTTTGGTATGATTATCTGCTAAATATTTAACAGTCGTTTTCAAAGTCTTTTCTGACAGAGTATCCTTGTGGCATTAAGCATAAGCACTAAGACAGGCGGCAGTACAAACGCTAAACTGGGGTCCATGACGTGTTTCTTGATTGACTCTTTATATCGGCAATTTGACGGCAGGAAGTCAGACGGCTGATGAAGCCTAATGGTTAGGCGAAGCACCGCGTTCTGGGTAACCAGGGTCTAAGTCCCGCGATGGCATGCATCTATTTTGACAGTAAAAGCATAATTCTTGTATAAATAATTGCTGGGGATTTTGTTCTTTGAATTTATCTTTTTTTTTTTTGTTTTTCAATAAATCTGCTCAAGTGGAGTCAGTGGCGGCCTTAAGCATTTGGGGGCCCATTTCAAAAGCAAATGTGGGGCCCTATAGAACATAAAAGCTTCATCATTTTGCTGGATGAAAGCTTACACCTTAGCCTATCCAGTGAAATTTCGACTTTTCTGGCTTAAACTTGATGTTTATTTGTAATGATTTATTAAAATAATGGCAATAAAAATATATTCATGCGTAAATGTGATAAATTTCTCAGAAACTGGAATGTGCAACTCAGCCCAATAAGCCAGCTGCATTGCGAACTGCGGACGTCTTCGTGTAATTTATGCGTCACTGAATTTGAAACGCAAAAAAAATTTCCGCCGAGCATCGCCATAGGTTTAAATGCGAACGGCACGAAGAGCCCTTATTGTTTTTTGAAGTTCTTAGGGGACGGAGGCACTGTATTGCTCCACAAAATAATCAATAGGATAATGATACAGTAAAAATTTGGATGTAATTCAAACTTCAACATCCCATCAATATAATTTAATATCACTTGAGTGGACTAGGTTTAGAAGCACTAGATGACTTGTATTGCCAGACCTTAGTTAAAATTTGCATTGCAGCTATAAACATTGCGCAACACTTGGTGACGAAATATCCCTTGGCTTTGTCAGTGAATGAGGTTGCCTTTGCCACTGCCATGAGTATGATCATGTATACAAAACCATCAATACTTTTTTGAGCGTGTTCACTGTAATTTCATTCAGTTGCGATGCCCTGTGAATGAAAGAGCATGTTTTTTTACCCAAAGTACATTTGGCCAACGCTATATTAAAATGCGGCACAGTGTGTAACGTTAATGTTATGCAATAGATATGCGAAAATCGAACAGGTCCGCACCGTTAATTTCTGCCCGATTGCTGTTTCTGTGCAGGGATGCCTGAACTCTGACTTGTCCCAAAAAACTCGCTTCTCGTTTGCTTTGGTTGGGTTATGTCCCGGCAATCCTTGGGAATAGAGTAGCCAGAAGTTACCTTAGCTAAAACTTATAATTTTAGAAATCTGCGCACATTATCCGTTTCAATAGAAGGTTGGAATCATAAGTTCGTTTTCAAGGTGCCCAATTTCCGTCAAATACTGATAGACTTTAATAAAAGCTAAGTAGATGAGCTCTTTGCATATTTAAACTTAAATTTGACTAATTATCATCACACTTTATCGATCAGAAACTATTTTGACTGGGCCGGTTCCGGAGGCTACCGGACCGTGACCTGGCCCGAATCCAGAAATGTCCATAATGTTCATGGATAATTTAATGCATAAAAAACACCTAACATTGCTAGATAATGCTTTAAAATGTATACATCAAAGCTGACCGTTACATTACATACTAAATGCCTCTGGAATATAGAAAGTGAATTACCCTTTTTTTTTTTTTTTTTTTTTTTTTTGTTCTCATACCAACTGATGAGTCCGAGGTAATAGCAACATCGGCTAAGATGACGACTGTATTTCCGAAATTCTCAGAGTATCAGCTACTATAGCTCTTTAGCTACCATCATTTGTAGGCGATGAATATTTACCACACTTCTTAGCCAGCTCAGTCTTCGTGCAACTAATATATCTGAAGGAGAAAACCAGCAACATAAGCCACTCCATAGAAAATTGCGGAGGTCCAGAATCACTTTCCTTTATTAGCGCAGATCTGCGTCCCTCCTGCTCGGCCCATTTTAACTAATACGTGCCCAATAATTAGAATATACATCTATTAGTGCAAGGAGTATAATCAATGGGCTCATTTACGATAGAATTATTTTTGAACTTGAAGAAAATGGGTCTGGATAGGCTCCTCTCACTGTCTGTAAGAAACATATTTCATTGGAATTGACTGTCACTCAGACCGGAGAATCGTTTTTCTCCGCATTCGTATCAACTTCGAGAAGGGGCCCCATTTAGGGGGTTTTCGAGGCACCGGTCGGGGGTGCGCTATAATGCCTTCATAGAAGGCTTAATGGGGTTTTTATGAGCCATTGCAAAATTTGCCAATTTGAGGGGCCATTGGGGACCCCAAACATTTGCCTTTTTTGGCGAGCCCCAAATATTTGCCTGGTTTGCTCTCCTGGCGGTGCGCCTCTGCATGTTTTCATACAGTCAATGTTCAGGATGTTAATTCTTGTCTGGCAGTTGGGGGCTCCCTGGAGGGCGGGGCCCATTTCAACTGAAACAACTGAAACATAGGTAAGGCCGCCTATGAGTGGAGTCAAACTTCATTTTCTTTGTATGTATTTAATTTGAATGGGAAAATGTATACAGGACTGGCAGAAATAATGATTAAAAATATTTAAAAAATTTTAAAATTAAAAAAGTGGTTGTATTTGGATGGAATGTATGCCTGTAGTGACATATAAGTGAAATTAAATGAGTTTTACAGTCTGATACCAAAGAAATATGAAATGGCACATGAGGTACCTGAACTGCCAATTTGGAGAAGCCACCTAGACATTCCTCTCTAATTTTTGCTCTGATTTGCTTGATTAGAATAAACTTTGGCACAGATAATGATGAGATTCTGTGCTGTAATTTTTTAGAGGTTTCAAACTGCAACTAAAAGGGATAGAAGTAAAACTTTGTTAGGCACAAAATGAGATCTTTCATTTATGCTGTATTCCATCTTCAGCTACTCTGACTCAGTGGCATATATACAGATTTTTACACCTCGATAGAAATCCCAAAATGGTGTTACCTTTATTATGATGCCAAGATTATTCAAATTATTCAAATGAACCAAGTAGTTGCAGAGATATACTCATTCATATAAGGGATCATATGTCCATGCCTTTCCAACAGAAAAAGAAAGAAGAAATGCCTGGATTGACTTATCTCGTGGGGAACATTTCTCCCATTCAGCTCACAGCAGATTGTGATAACATAACATGAGTGGCGAGAACAGGCCATTCAGCCCAACTAGGCTTGCCAGTTTTTTTTTTTTTTTCGATTGTGAATATATCACTTCAGATACTCAAAGACTCTCTAGCTTTAAGTCAAGCCTGCTCTTGAAAATTACCATCTCGACATTTCTCTCAAGTACAATATGCTTCTCATTCTGAAATTCTGAAATAAAGGCATGATGTTGGGGATACTTGAACGCCAGGCCACAGTTAATGGAACTGTTTACTGAATGGGAAACAAAACTTTTTTGCTAACCTTCGATTGAAAATTCCCTAAAAATTCAAATATAAATGATCGCGTAATGTTTTCAGTCAATTCAATGGGACTAAACTGAACTCTAATTCCTTACCTTTCTAACCAGGTATAATTTTAATCATTTACTGGAGTTCTGTCTTTATAAGAGACAACAAAACGCTAAAGCCAGTCATTTAGCTGCACGCTAAATGTTTCCTAAGTGGGATAACCATAGCTCCTAAATGTTAACACTGAGCAGTGCTGGTTTTGCGAGAGCTCTGGCAAAGGTTGTTCCTGAGTCAGCAAAATCAACAGCAATATTGGATTTAGCCTAGTTTATTAATAGCAATTATAATACTTATTTGAGCTTATTTGGTAATAGTTTAGCATTTAATCTTTGCATGTACAGTCATGCTTCAGCTTGTAAAAAGGCTGGAAGGTTGGTCTGGTCAAAGCGGTGTCCCACCAAACGTAGGTCTCAGAATTCGTCTCCTGAGCACGTAAAGCAAAGGGAAGCGATTCAAAGACACGGAAAAATTAAGACAGGAGCACAGCCGAGACTGCGCTGTCTTAAAACACTGTGGTCCGACACCATTGTGCAAGCTACCATTCGAAAGCAGTCACAGAGAGAGAGCAATAATTGAGAAAACTGCCAACAATCCACACTGAGGAAAACAATAGTGACCTTAATTACCCCTCTCTGCCGCTCTCACCTCAACAAAGCGTGTCTCATACCAGTCCTGCCACCACTGCAAAAAATATATGAAATATAAGAATATTAGAAGGCTCTTGCACCGTGACTCATTTACAGTGGCCCTATTGCATAGGAATATATCCAATCATCATCCGATCAGACAGGTTGCATTGAAGTGTCAAGTGTGGACATGCACATGCGAACACAGTTGAGTTTTGATCTGGCACATCCGATCACCAAAGTCGCATTGAAAAGACAAGTGTAACCACGGCCAAAGATTCACTGTTTTGGCATCTTTCTTACCAGTTTTCAAGATATGAATGGCTAAAGACCAGTATAAGACCACAAACATTGAACAAAGATGGTTAGCCGCCAAAAGCGCAGATGAATAAGGACGAGAGTACGAGAGACGCCGAGATGGCATACCAGTTGAGAGGCATGGCCCCAGGCCAGGATCTCGCCTCTCACTCTCTCGAGGACAAAGAGATGATTGGGTGGAGTGTCCGACAGAGATGAACAGGACCGTAACACCTCTTTGACCTCACTCTTCACTTGTAGCTTAGTGGCGGCCAGGAGACAGCTACTCGGGAGGATGGTGTTTGGTGGTTCTCTGGGCATCGAAGGGATACAGACGCAACAGGTAGTCAGGCTTAGTATTTGAAGGAGTTATTTCCATAAGTGCTCAGGTCCATATTCATTAAAAATCAGATAACACTACAAATCCATTCTTTCATTGATGAGGAATAAGCTACATTAGCTTATTTTGGCCAAGAAGCCCTCAAGTACAATATAAAATGAGCAGTGAACTGGAAATTCCCCAAGAAGCTACTTCTAGCGATGAAGTCCAGTTTAAAACTTCTGCAAGTACACAAAAGACCCAGACAGCCAGAAACATGGGCTAAAAACAAGTGAAAAAGAAGTCTGGCAAAAGGTAATTTTTTTTAGCTGCTTATTCTTTGGCTAAACTTTCTAATTAACATGCCACATCCCTATCAATGACGAATGAAGTCTTTAAACCTGGTTGGATGGTGGTACTGCACATTCATAATTTATAGAGATTGGTTTTTATTGTGACCTTTGTTCAGCAGCAGTTATCTTCCATTTCAAGGTATATATATTCCATTCATTTTGTTCAAGAAGCTTTTTGACATTCATGACTATAGTACACTGGTATGAGTATATTTGCTGTACATTTTCATTAGAAAGTGGTGTGTTTTCTCTTCAAAAAGATGATCTGTTTTAGTACTCTGAAATAATAAAATTTAATGCTGTTCATTTTTTAAATCGAGTTCAATTTTCATTATTTTGAGGCATTTGCTTCTAAAAGTACTCAGGTCCGCAGACTGGCGTTTGATATATCTGAGTCAAGAATCAAGATAAAGGCTAGAAGTTTCCTAATATGTTTCACAACATCTTTTCTGACATTTACATCAGTTTAACACATGTATCATGATTCCCATAAGTTGTCAAATTCTTAAGATCTTGTTTCCCTAAAAAGACAAAAACAGACTTGCGCACTTCTGAAAATCAACCCTTCATTTGTAGCACTGGGTTGGTAAGTTCAATCTTGTGAAGAAGAGGGACCAGCGACTTGCCTGGGATTCAGACTCTTTACAGTCAAGAGGTACTCCAGGTTGCGATGGTCCATCCAGACGAGGAAGGGAAGCCTGGACCCTTCCAACCAGTGCCTCTACTGCTCTAAGGCGAGCTTCACTGCCAACACCTCTTGCTCGCAGATGGAATAGTTCCACTCAGCAGCAGACAGCTGAGGAGAGAAACAGGGTCAAGGGCGTAATTTGCCATCGTCACCTCTGAGCGAGTGGACAGTCCCAGCACCCAAGCCGGAGATGTCAACTTCCATGACAGACTGGCACTGGGCATCTGGTAGCTTGAGGAGGGGAGCAGTGGTGAACAGCCTCTTGAGATGGTTGAAAGCGGAGGCCAACTGGGGGGTCCAGGCAAAGAGAACCTCGGTGGACCCCAGCTTTGTTAGGGGAGGCAGCAACAGTGGAGTATCTTAAAATAAATAGCTGATAGAAATTGGCGAACCCGAGCAACCTCTGCAGCTCCTTGCAATGTTTAGGGTCCGGCCAATTCAGCAAAGCCTGTGTTTTCTGGTGATCCATTTCCAAAGCGCCGTGCTATACAATAAAGCCCAGGAAGGAGACGGTGTTGCATTGGAATTCACACTTTTCTGGTTTTAACTAAAGTTAATTTTCCAAGAGCCTTTGAGAAACCAGGCAGACATGGCAGGTGTGATCCCACAGAGTCTGACCAGTATATTGTGTAGGAAGCCAAAGACAAACTGGGATACTATATCTCGAAGGATGTCATTCATAAGGTTCTAAAACGAAGTGAGGGTCTTAGTGAGCCCAAATGGCATCACCAAGTATTCGTAGTCGCCAGAGGGGGTGGTAAACATTGTCGTCTACATTGCTCCAGCCTTGTTTAATGCCATATAGAGGTCGTAATTGATGGGACGGAAACCCCCTTCAGGTTTGGTGGCTCCTTCTGGTGGTTGGAGGATAGATGAGCAGTGGGACTGATGAGTGCATGAAGACAGGACTGTGAGCATGACAGATTCCACTCCAGAATAGATCCCGAAAGCCAGTCCACACCACCATGGCATGCGGTCACTCCATAATGAGAAATGCTAACTCTTAAGTATTGTTACGGGAGGTCGGCATGGGCACTGGCTGAATTACCTCAGTGACGTCAGGAAGGGCAATCCCCGTGAGACCCTGGGACTGGAGGGGTACTGGAAGTAGTACACCTCAGATGGCGAACAAGACTAAGATGGATAAAGTTCACATATGCCCCTGAGCCGACTAAAGCCTGGATGATAATAGGGCAACCTGGCCAGGTCAGGCAAAGAGGTAGGAGTGGATGAGACAACAACTCCAGACAGCACCTCTCTTTAAGATGTCACTCGCGTCCCTCAAACAAGGCAGTCAGCAATGGCGTAGATAGCACGTGCGCAGTATAGGCTTATTTTCAACTTTATCCAGCGCTGTCATTCTTCAGGGCGTGGCTTGTGAGGCTAAGCCTGGTTGACAACCAAGGGTACCGGGAAGCCAGGTGAGAAGAAGCTCCAAGTTGAGCATCCTGGGATGCAGGCAAGGTAGGTGCTGGTAAATTTCCCCCAGTCTAACCTGCAGCCAGACTTCATCTATTGTGAGAGCCAAATCGATAAGGTTGTCTAGATCTGGGGGAAGAACACAGGTGGTTAATTCGTCCTGGATCCACTCTGCCAACCGGAACAAATAGGTGTTGTACAGTGCCCGGGCATCCTAACGCGTGGAGACAGCCAGGGTACGGAAGTCAATGGAATACTCAGACACCCTTGCGAAACAGGAGGGGACTTAAAGGCTCAATATAGTTCCTTAACACTTATATAAAACTTAGACAAGAGGAATTTAATACCTGATTTAATTCTGGTAGATGTTATTCACAATAATCTTTAAGGGTGCCATTTATTGTGAAACTTTGATTTGGAGGAAACTGATTTTTAATTAAATCAGTAAATGGTTTTGGTTGGTTCCATTGGAACATTAATATTGTACAGTATTTCTCACAAGTTGTTATTTAGAGCCACTCAATAAATATATCTTTCTGGAATTTTTAAAGGGGAACTATGCAAGATTTTGGCCGTAATTATTATGCCTCGGAGTCACTGTGCTGGTTAAGCGACTTGTTATGGGGAGAATGGGGCTTATCTGCCCGCCCCTTAGCATATCCTGGCTGAAAACCGACCTTGCAAGATCAGGTCCACCGCCCCGGTGTCCCAAATCTCGTCGCTGGATGGAGCTATCGCGAGAAACGAACTGCTTTACAGTACAAGACAAAAACACTCCCTCGCTAGTAATAAAAGGAAGACAGCTTCTCTTCGCTGGTGTTACGATGGCGGAGCCGGCGAAAAAGAAGAGGTGGCTGTTGTCAGAGGAGGCAAGGAAGAGAAAACAAGCATCTGACTGAGCGAGAAGTCAAACACCAGTCAATCTTGGTCGAGCTTTTTTAGAATGGAGAGAGCTCAAGGAGAAAGAAGCATGCAAATCAGATGCCGACCTGGCGTTGTTGCTGTTGCACTTGTAAGTATCGTTGCGAAAAAATTTATGTATTCCTTGTATTCATATGTCGTTGCCCACTCTTCATGTTTGCTGTTGTTTGTAAAGGCCTTTGCGCGATTATTGTATGAGTGGTGCTTTATGCTTGTTAGCTAGCAGAGATGTTAGCATAGTTACTGGTAAACACGTTTGTTTGTCACGTAGCTGTTATTTATTTTACTACGTCGCCCTGTTTGCGTGCAATTTTATTATGAGCCACATAACTTTGTCAGCCGAATCTAGGTTTTGTGATTTTTGTGCAGTTCGCTATTTACATTGTGTAGTTCAAGATTCGTTAGAAGAGCAACTAGAAGAGCGTGTTACGAAAACATTACGTCTGATAAATATCGGTGCTGAGGAAAAAAAAACCTCAGAAAGCATAAACAAAAAAGCCGCAGTTATCCTTAGCCTTTTACTTTTTCCCGTAATTGTTTTGTTTATGACAGATATACCACGTAAAACTTGTGATATATATGGTTACAAACCTCGGTAGACATCGCTTCAGGGCCGGCTTCGTTGTAAACAAATGCACATGGACGGGGGGGTGGAGGAGGTGGTTGCGTGAGATTTTTAGGACATGTGTGTGAAATTTTCACACCGGAAATATAGGGGGAGCTGCAGAGAGGGGAAAAAAAGCACCAAACCAACCAAGAAGCGAGCGATTTCCTACCAACTTACATAGTGCCTCTTTAAAAGTATTGTTTATGTATTGCCAGTCAGGGGTGCCAGTAATTTTGGAGCCCACTGTATATCCATTCATACTTGTGAATATCTATCCCTACTGAAGCACTATATAAAAAGGTGAACTCTCTCCTCCCGCCTGTCTGCTTCTTTCCCGAGCCCCGTATGATTGTCATTTTAACTAGCACCTAAACTCCCAGAATCAACTTTATTCTGAACACATTAACCATCAGCTGTTTGTACAAGCCACATTGTCTTTCACACAATTTTTCTATGGCATTGATATGCGTGACTTTAGTGATCCAATCTGAGAATTCTAATGATCATGTAGCAAGCAGTATATGTGATTTAAAGAAATGGCTTTCTTGAGCACTGACAAGCAGTTAGATAAAAAAAAGAACAGCTGTAACATCATATATAATATGACCTCTGTGTAGGTCATAGGGGCTGCAGAGAGAACTGTTTCCCACCCCTGTCCTCCCCATTATCTGTAAGGCTACAGGCCCGAGTCTTAGGCACAGGCGCAAATGTTGAAGGTCAATAATCCTTTCATTTTAATTCAACATCATGTCACCATCTCATCAAATCCCTCTCAGTTCCATGCATTGCTGAAGGCATCTGCCATTATTCACAGTACAGTAACTCCTGCAGAATACAAAACAGTCTTCCACATACTCTGGAAAGCCCGCTGCTGAAAGTGGTTAATCTGCAATACGGCGATGAATAACATTTGTGACATGGATATTAACAAGCATGGCCAGGCTCGATTCTCTGGGTTAGCATGCCCATAGTTCTCTATAGCTGCTGTGAAACACTTCATTGGCTGACCTCTGCGGGCAGGGCTTAACATAGCCTATCCAGCCCTGTTGTATAAGGCAGCGGGCCGCCACCCCTTCCAAGAGGGGTTTCTGAGAAGTGATTCTTTCTGCTCCTGCCCTTCAACTACACCTGTGGCCAGCGACTGCAAGTTCAAAGCATCTGCTGGGCATGCACACGCATGGCACTGCTAAATCACAGACTCGGAGCTCTAATGAGCAGATTTTCTTAATTGGTGCAGCCTTTTAATTGGCTCCCAGGGTGAAGCTATTATATGCGAGACAAAAATCCCTATTGTTAGCAGCATGGGGGCGAAGCTGGTGACAGTGAAGCTGCTGCAACCTGCCTCCAGGCTTAATCTTTCTGTAGCCTTCATCCTCCATGGCATCACTAAATCCTCTGGTCCTCAGACCGTGAAAACAGGGGCCAGTCATTTTATTTGCTCTTAAATGTCTCCTCTTCCCGCAAATATTACTCTGACTCTCACCTCAAAAATTGTGGTGGTAACTTGTGATGGTGTTCTTGTGTATTAAAATTGTATTTTTGGGGGCTTGTCAGGTTTTTGGGGGGTATATTAGTTCTTCACTATGTGTTATTGTAATATAACTTCCTGAACTCGCTGTGATGGTGAATGAAAGGGTATTTAAGTCGTGCCTCTATTCTCATTCCAAAAGTTTATTTTTCATATCTTTTCTTAAAATCCTTTCTTGTTATTAGCATAATTTTCCACTGATTACTCGAGGATGAAAGGATGTGCCTGGATGTCAGTCACCAGCATCTTCAACACAGGGAGTCCTGCACTTGATGAACACTTTACAGTTGCTTCAAGTCATCACATGGATTTGTGAGGAATGGATATTTTCTACCAAATAAAATGTGCTAACTGTAGATAAGAATGTAGCACAGGACTTTACCCAGGGAATTTTGGGTAAAGCCTCCGCACCAGATTGGGACCCATGAGCATTATTTTGAAGAGAAAACATTAAATAATAATATTGCTCATGTTACATTCATGAATTGAGACATTAGACGTGGTGTCATATTTAAGAAAAGATGCTTACTCTCAAAGAATAAATGAAAAATAAAAGGGGTGAGTCTGCTTGTCCTCAGTTGCTGTACAAGATCATGTACTAATGAAGATAAATGCTAAATGACTGGACATACTGATAGAAAATACAAATTATTCTGAAAACAACAAATACACTGAATTACTGCAATAAACGCAATGGAGAATAAAACAAATGACACAAGTTATCCCAACTGGCTGAAGGGGTATGAATTCTGGTCTACTTACAAAGCATCTTAGTCATATTTATAATGTAGGCTACAAAATCCTGAATGCAGCTTTCATTGGCCCCACATGCGGCATGAATTACTACTGTTGCCATGGCAATGGATGTCAGCTTAGTAGCTTAGCTTAATCTGCATAAGAACAATGAACAATAAAATTACAATACTATATTTCTACACTAAAACAAACATCAACACAAATAGCCATATTTTCGAAAACTTTAAACCAGGTGCTGTCACCCTTCATTATCTTACAACTATTAATGTAAGATGTATAACTATCTAATTGAAAAAAATGTAACCTCCCAAACAACCAATACATATGGTGCAGTTCTACAAAGATATTATGACTACATTACTAAGGTTCCACTGTTAGTAAGATGTGAAGGGATTAGAGACTTTTACCCACCTGAAAGAATAAATGAAAAATATAAAATATAAGTCAACTGCCCTCAATGGCAAGAAGAGCCAACTAGCTAGCTACAAAACTGCCAACTGAAGAAGAAGCGCAATCCCACCGCTTCAGGGAACTGAAAATTGCACACGAGTGCTTTTCATGCTCAGACAGAAATGCATACAAAAATGTGAGCTTAATGTGCCACATTAATATACTACAATAATGAATACACGTAAGTTATTGTCGTTTATTGAAAAACAAATCAGCTCATAGAAAGACCGCGTGCTCTTAATTTTGAAATTGGCAAAGGCTATTCCCCCAATTATTGGGGGAATTGTAAGTGTCAGTTTCTTTATTCTCCCAACCATTCTCAGCCAATGAAATGCGCGGAATATTTCACGAGCCACATCTTTCGGTGAAACTTTTTGCTCCTCACAATGACGGTTGGGGGAATAACAGCAACCTTCCCCCTGTTCCACCAACGGTTGGGGGAATAACAGCAGCTTTCCTTCCTGTATCTCCAATGGTTGGGGGAATAGCCACTTTGTTTGAAATTACGTTGCCAGCCGGCAATCTCTTGCTGCCCGGAAATGGCCAGGTGATACGAGTGGATTTTTTGCTCGGAGACTGGCAGATGGTTTGTCTCAAAACTCTGCGTTTGCAGAACGCTGATCCACGAGCGTGGACAAGAGATCCAATTGAATCACTGAGTTTCTAAAGGGTCCAATTCCAATGAATTAGAGGTCTGCATGTCTTACAACAAAAAGGGGAACTTTCTTGCAATTTCAGCCAAAAGTATCCCAACGACACTCTCTTGTAAAGAGATAAACTAAAAATAAATGGGTCATAACATATGGACAAAAAAATAAATCAATTTTTCCCCTCCTTGAATAAGAGTGTTCCGTGGAGTTGGGCCCTTTGAAAACTCAAGGAGTCAATTATGTTCTTTGATAAATAAAATAAATAATAAAAACTGGATTCAAAAATGCCTGATAGAAAGTTGTAAATGGTAGGAAGATATTCACAAACACTTTTCATTTATTTGTAAATTAATTGAATATATGCAGGATTTTTAATTTTTATTTTCTGGAATTTGTTTATTTAAATATTGTTGTTAATTTGTTTATTTGTTTGTTTATTTAAAGATAAGTTTTATATTTGCAAAATGATTTCTGCGTTTACAAATCTTTGGTTTGTATTTGTGGAACGTGTTTTATATATAAAGATTACACATTTACACAGATTGTTGATCTGTGAACACAAATAGCATTGCAATGAATCTCCATGTCCTTACTTCATCCAAACGTCATTTGGCATAAAAGTAAATTACAGTTACATGCTTGGCAGATGTTTGGCACATATGGGTAGGTACGTGCTCTAGTCAGTTATTTATAGAGTCATGTAAACCGCGGATTAATTACAAAATGTAATCGTCAGTGTGAAATATAGTTTTACAGCGACATGCTTTTTCACACCAGACACGCCAGAGGGTAGCCAAAATTTTAACCGTGGCAGTGTTTTAAACAGTGGATTAATGTGTTTTCATAAAATATTGAAGTACTCCCGTTACTTACTCCTGAAATTGAGTTGTGTTGCATGCAATCCTACTGTTAAATGCAGTCAAGAAAAATTCATATTTTAAACATGGGTGTTTAGACTATGGACTATCTGTACCTTCATCAAATAAAGTTAACCTATAAAAATGCATTTATTTTTGAGCACATCCACGAATCTCCACTTCTTATATATTGTAAGCAAGAACAAATAACTTGATGTTGATTCTCAGATCTCAATGGAAACAAAATAAATCCTCTGGCGAGTACCTGAAGAGCAGGAAAAAGAACGATGGAAAATGCACAGTCAATGTGTTGAATGTCTGTTGAGGGACACGAATAATTCAAATTTTCATGTTTAACCTTCTCACAAAATATTTTTTGTGTGTAAAAATGAATAAATAAGCCATGAAATAAAAATGCAGACAACATCATCATTTTGAAAGATTTTTTTAAAGTATAAGATGAGGTCTGCTTTGCTTTTTTTTCTTTTTATGATGTAGACACAGGCTATTCTTCATTCTACTATGTTTAAAGGAAGGGAGTATAATGCCTCATATTGTACTTTATTTTGACCATTTAATATTTAATATTTTATTGAGGCTATTTTAAAATTTTATGGAAACGCTGAACATCCTTAATGCTGTTTTCAATAAAGACCATGTGCAAAAGTTCCTTACCTTACGTTCTGACAGATTAAATGGAAAGCAAAGATATAATTTTCTACTCTTAATTTATTATGTTGATCTAAAAAAATGATTCGATCCCTGACATAAAAGTGATACAATCCAACGCGTGAGTTTTCTGATCTGTTGTACTCTTTTTGTACTGCCAGCTTATGTCGTTACTGATTGATGTCACGGCTTTCAGCTGAAAGTGTACCAGGAAGGCTACTCTCATGCAACCTCGCTCGCACCTCCTCTGTCGTCTCATTTCGCAGCAGAAATAAGCGCATTGAGGTGGTGACCGAGCAGGCAGACTGAGAAAAACTTCAATAGGGGGCTAAAGGAGTGAGGGCATATAAATAAGAGAATTGAAATTTACCCACTGTCTTACTACTTCTTCCAACTCTCTCTCTCTCCCTCCATCACTCTCTATCTCCCTGTCTCGCACAGTCTCTGTCACTCCTACTCTGCTTTAATAAGCTCCTATGCCCTGGGAATTGGGGGTGTATGTAGGTCAAGATACTCAGCCAAATGACAGAGATGAAACGAACTGTCCTTTAAGGACACTGGCTGTGATACGTCTGGCCCCTCCCCTGCTCAACAGGCTCAATCCAGATGCATCTAACTGTGTTATTCCAGCACAAACAACAATATGCGGCACTTAACTACCAAAGCAGTGTTAGCTCCTGCTTCAGGGGATGGGGGGTTACCTCAGCAAAAGACTGTGTTAATTAATCCTAGCAGAGGATTGATTGTGGGGGTGTATATCTCACAGCTGTTTGAAGACATGCTTCATAAGATATGCTGGCTGTGTTATCATGTTTACGTTTGGCGCAAATGTTTGGCGCAAGCTGAAGATATCAGTGAAACAGGCCTATGTGTCTCGTATGTACTCGGTTACTGCAGGTTTGCCTTGTCACGATGCTCTTAAACAGTGGTGCAGGGAGTGGGCCCTAATCTCTGTGCATCATCATAATTAGTGAAACCTTTGAGACGCTGCACTGCTGTCCATCTGGCACATGGCTCCTTACATCGCCACAGAGTGAGTGTAATGAGTGGACACGGCGAAATCAGCGGCCATTTTTATCCTGACATCTACCAAACCGTGCATCTGTCAAGTGACCCTGCCTTAATGAGACATCTTCTTCCAGAATTCCCGGTGGGGTGGTTTGGGGGGGGGGGAAGGTCTCCTTCATAATAGGCGCTATGAGGCACACAAAGAGACAGGTGCCTGCTATTTTCTGCCAGGCAGTCAGCACCCAAAATAAGAAATACATTGAGCAGGCTACGGGAACAGGGCTAGAACAATGGTGCCGTCACAATGAGTATTTCTATCACCAATAAACCCCTAGAGCGCTGAAATAAATTTAAAAAAAATTCTAAATTAGATTATCTTGCGCTGTTGAAAACCTATCATGTGGCAACTTGTTTAAAAAAATCTTACAATAATGCAAGTGAGGCATGTGAATTGTACTTTTGGACTGGGGTTGCTCAAAGAATTTCAGGGTTCAAATATTATTCGAACATAAAAAAACTAATTAATTTCTAAAGCTTAACTTAGTATTCGTGTGTGTGTGGTTTTATTTTTATAAATGTGTTTTTACCGTTCCGGAATCTCACCTTCCCATACCCTCCCCTTCGGGCCCATACACCTCTTACTTCTGACAGTGTGCCTGTTACTTGGGTTTCCAATGGAAAGCCAGATTAAGCATCTTAAAGTGAAATAAAAAATAAGGACGGTATTTCCTGTTTACTTTAAAAACATTTTGTTGGCAAATGAGCAATTTATTAGTATTATCATATCTATCCATCTCTGTCCATCATCAAATCTGTTTACTCCTGTTCAGTGTTGCTTAGGGGCTGGATCCCAACATCCAGCGGTAGAGTGGCAGCAACATACCCTCAGAGTTTATTGATCAATCACAGAGCACACTCACCGTTCACACACTCGCACATATCTATCAATCTATAGGTAACATATATGACTTGTTATGGGTCTCTGACCAGCCTGACGCACACATCTTTGGACTGTGGGAGGTAACTTTGGAAAATCTAACGCAAACACAGCGAGAACAGGCAACCTCCAGGTTCAGGTTAGACTTGAAGCCACAAGCTCTTGTACCAGCGTTATCCGCTGCACCATCATTCTGCATTCCTATCATTACTATCTTACTGGATTTAAAGCTTGTCTGTTGCCTTTAAAAGGCACGGCAGGCCTGGAGCAGAGCTCTATTTACGCTTAAATGCTGGATAGTCAGAGCCAGCTTTTAATAAATTAGTCAGTCTTTTTCCCTCTGGTTCTCTCTAAAACCTTTTCAGACATGGCCAAAGCTGATCCGCCACTTTCTAAGGCTGTTGGCTCAAAAAAGATCTGCCTTAGAGGAAAATCTGACACTAGGCTTGCCAGAGGGGAATGGGCTCGCCCAGTACTGGAATTCTTACAGGAGTTTTTACGACTTCTTGGTTCTTGGGGACACAGACCTGGTGTTTTCGATATTTCTATATTAGTTTCCTCTTCCCTAAAAAATAAGTCTTCTGAAGCATTTTCTCTGTGAAAAGCACTAAACAAATAAAATTACACTGAATTTAACTGAAAAGTACAAAGCGTTTGTAGTATCAGAGGGTTAAAAGCTTCTAATATATTAAAGGCCTTGGACTAACTTGAATAAATGAGAGCCAAGATGTGCCTATCAGTAACATCTCACCGACTCGCTTTGTTCCAACAGCACTGAAACTCAGTGATTGCAGATTGCTACACATAGATTGGGCTTTGCATGAAATCGTTCCATGCAGCTTTCTGATGACACATTATATTTTACTACGTAATTTCCTGGTACACGCTTACCACAAGTAAATTCCAGACCAAAGTTTCAGTTATCTTCAGAGCACTACATAAGCTTTCAGACACTGACACAACATTAGTAGGCCAGAAATTGTTCATACAACATTTACTTTACTGTAAATTTCCATAAAATAATGCTGCCGGTTTCAACATCTTATTCATCTTTTCCAATTCAATCTGCGAAACTGCAGAGCCAAAAAGTGAAAATTGTGTGACTGTTCAAATACTTCTTGACAGTATTTGCACAGTATCTGTTGACCGAATTTGGTCCACCCCCCTTGCCATAAATTGGCCAACTGTCCGTACAGCTTCCCGAATTTGGCCATTTTACAGTTACACGTGAATCCAACTGTGATGATGAGCATGAAGGGAATCCCATCTGAAGACTCACCCTTGCTCCTCCATCATCTCCTGCAGCTCCATGCATTTCAGCTCCACCCTCCTCTTGCGTTCATGGTCCAAGATTTCCCTGTGGGCCTTCTTCACCAGCACAGGTTCTGCTTCTGGTTCTTCCTCATCAGTTTTTGGCTGACTGGTGGATGCCCCAGGTTGCAGGAGCCCATTGGCGCTGTCTTGGGGCGGAAGCACCCTCGCCCCATCATACATGGCTCCGGAAAACTGGAGGACAAGAAAAAAGAGTGAAGGTCAGTGAACGCTGACATACCGTAATGGTATCGGCTAAATGGAACCTTACAGCCGCCTGGAGGAAAGACAGCTTTGTTTACCCTTTGAGCGCCATAAGCAACTATAGTTGCCAAATGGTGTACGATATCAAACCCAAATGCTGTTGAAAACCTATCATGTGTCAACTTGTTTAAAAGAGCTCCCGCAGGGGAGCTCTTTTAAACAAGTTGACACATGAAAGGTTTTCAACATCTCAGGATAATTACATTCTTAATTCCTCGAAAATTTATTCGGAGCTCAAAGGGTTAATCCATTTTCTTGCTTAATTTTCACTGTTCTTTTCCAAGCACAACCCTAAACATTTATAGGGTGCCTTTACAACTCAGGTCTCCTCAGCCAAGAAGAAAGAAAAAGGTGAATACTTGAGATTTTAACCCTTTAAAGTGCAGTCCTTTCATGAGCAAATTGCCTCCCAAACTAAAAATGCTTACTGTTCTTGAACCACCACTTTAACTACAGGCATAATTATGGTCTCGTTTGAAAGGCGGCACTCTGCTGATTGCTCTCAGATAGTCAGAATTGCTGAGAACATTACCCAAATTGAGTAACAACATTGGAAATATAAGTTTTTGTCAGTCAGAAAAAGAATCTGTTTACTACCGCCCCATGATGCCGTGGCCAGGCCTCACCAGGCTAAAAGAAAAATACAGCCACAGCCAAAAGCCTAAACAACAGCAGGTTGAAATATTATAATTGTGTAACCAAACGAACATTTCACGGATTTTATCTTGTTTATGCTCGTGCGTGTTTCAACAAACAATTTCGGAGAGTCCACATTTCCCTGCGTTCCTAGCCATGGTTCGCTTCTACAACAGTTCTACAGCTTCCTTCAATTGTGTCTCCTCCCCAATATGTTGCAAAATTTCCACTCTACCCTTTTGATTCCCTGCACTGGTGTCCGGGAGTATATGTGCAATAAAGTCACATCCAAAAGCTTCATTGACAAATTCCCCCCCTTGTCAGAAACTACTGAAACAATTCCTCCTTGTAAAATTAATCCGGTGGCTACCGTACACATCTGTCCTATGTAAGTTACAGACCACGGGCTGTCTGAGTAAACTAAAGAATATGATTTTCCTGTTATATTGGAGTGAGGGCTAATAGGCTAAAGCACTTGCTGTTTTGTTAGATCAAAACAGACAAAGACAAACAAACAAACAGGTGAAAAGATAGGTAGGTTGGCGAAGGTAAAGAAACTCTTTTATGGTCATCTCAAAATCGGTGGAAAATAATTCTTCCAAGCATCACAAATCCCTTTAAATGTAGGAACTTCGGTACAAATTTTTAACCCCATAAAACCTATGGACCCAGATAATGCAGCTGCTGTATTATAACCTGTGGAACTTTAGGCCTATTTCAAATGCTACTGGAGATCCCAAGGTTTCCAACGATCCCAAATATGTCCCGCTGAATTACAGGGAAAATAACTGTGTATAAAATGATGGACACAATCTACACATTTTCCATTTGATGTATTGCTGCTGCCAAAAAACATGGTGTCTGGAGTTTGAATATTTCTCTCATTATAAGTGAGATGTAGCTTTGATGAATCACTGCAACCAGCAGATAAAGCATATATACAGTGCTGTGAAAAAGTATTTACCCCTTCCTGATTTCTTGTTTTTTTTTTTTTTTTGCATATTTGTCATACTTATATGTTTCAGATCATCAAACAAATTTTAATATTAGACATAGATAACCTGAGTAAATACAAAATGCAGTCTTTAAATGATGACTTCATTTATTAATGGAAAAAAGCTATCCAAACCTACCTGGCCCAATGTGAAAAAGTAACTCCCCCCCCCATTAAATCATGAATTAACTGTGATTAACCACATTTTTTTAGTTTAATTTCACTAGCCACGCCAAGACCTGATTGCTCCCAGACTCGTTGAATCAAGAAAACACTTAAATAGAACCTCTCTGACAAAGTGCAGTGGGCTAAAAGATCTCAAAAAGCAACACATCATGCTGCGATCTAAAGAAATTGAAGAACAGATGAGAAACAAAGTCATTGACGTCTATCAGTCTGGAAGGGGTTACAAAGCCATTTCTAAGGCTTTGGGACTCCAGCGAACCACAGTGAGAGCCATTACCCACAAATGAAGAAAACTTGGAACAGTGGTGAACCTTCCCAGGAGTGGCCAGCCTACCAAAATTACTCCAAGAGCGCATCAAAGACTCATCCAGGAGGTCACAAAAAGACCCAGAACAACATCTAAAGAACTGCAGGCCTCACTTGCTAAATTAAAGTCAGTGTTCATGATTCAACAATGAGAAAGAGACTGAGCAAAAATGGCATCCATGGGAGAGTTTCGAGGTGAAAACCACTGCCGACCAAAAAGAACACAAAGACTTGTCTCACATTTGCCAAAAAACATCTTGATGATCCCCAAGACTTTTGGGAAAATATTCTGTGGACTGACGAGACAAAAGTAGAACTTTTTGGAAGGTGTGTGTCCCATTACATCTGGTGTAAAACTAACACAACATTTCATAAAAAGAACATCATACCAACAGGCAAACATGGTAGTGGTAGAGTGATGGTCTGGGGCTGCTTTGCTGCTTCAGGACCTGGACGACTTGCCGTAATTGATGGAACCATGAATTATGCTCTCTAACAGAAAATCCTGAAGGAGAATGTCTGACCATCAGTTTGTGACTTCAAGCTCAGGTGCACTTGGGTTATGCAGCTGGGCAATGATCCGAAACACACCAGCAAGTCCTCATCTGAATGGCTCAAAAAAAAAAAACTAAATGAATCTTTTGGAGTGGCCTAGTCAAAGTCTGAACTTAAATCTGATTGAGATACTGTGGCATGACCTTAAACAGGCCGTTCATGCTCGAACACCCTCCAATGTGGCTGAATTAAAACAATCCTGCAAAGAGGAGCGGGCCAAAATTCCTCCACAGCGATGTGAAAGACTCATTACCAGTTATCGCAAATGCTTGATTGCAGTTGTTGTCACCGAAGTTGGCACAGTTATGAGGTATAGGGGGCAATTACTTTTTCACATAGGGCCAGATAGGTTTGGATAGCGTTTTCCCTCAATAAATGAAATCATCATTTAAAAACTGCATTTTTTATTTACTCAGGTTATCTTTGTCTAATATTAAAATTTGTTTGATGATCTGAGACATTAAATTGCGACAAATATGCAAAAAAATAAGATATCAGGAAGGGGGCAAATACTTTTTCACAGCACTGTGTGTGACATTGTCCTAAAATATGAAGAGAATGCTTTTTCTGACTTTTAACCTACTTAAGGGAACATTTAAGTGAAAAGTCAGAGTTTATGGGTTTAAGAAATTTTATATTGAAGGGAAGGGGGAAATGGCTTTAGTGGTACCCAGCTAACAGAAATTCTTTTAGCACATTTCTGATAACTCAAATCAGATAGAGTTCTGGAACATGATAAGTCAGTTTTGAACTGAGATAGTCGTGCTGTCCACACACTCACACACATACTCTAAATATAAACACATTCAGACCCGCACGCACAAACAAATGCGCACATGTGAAATGTAACAGGCTTAGTATGAGACTTTTTTAAGACCCCAAAAAGATGTTTGCTGACGGTGGTCAAACATAAAAGCTCACATCCAACCATGCATTCAGTAATTGCCAAATACCTACTGCAGTCACCAAAACAAAGTGAATAGGAAGACAATGGGTACCAGGCTGGAGAAGCTGGCAAGCTACAGGATGAGATTTCGGATTCAAGAGCAGCATCCAAGCTATCTGATGAAGACGGATTAGGCAGTCTTGTCGAAACTGCGAGAAGAAGTCCCAATAGTGCCCACGTGCCTCTTCCACACAAAAGAAAGACGACAGGACTAATGAGGTCATCCTTCATGGGAGAAAAGGGAAGGAGACTGAGCACTTAATCAATGCGACTGTTCAGGAGGCTCACAGCAGGATGACATTTCCATGTGGCCTTCACCTGTCTCCCCATCACTCCCCAGACAGCCATTCATTAGAACGCAATCCAGGAGAATTCTTTAAGTGGTTGCTGGCAAGTTCTAATTCCTTGAACAATGAGCTGCAAGCAAAAGTGAGGTGGCACTGATAAACCTGCTTGCTTTGAAATGCTTACATTTGTCTGCACGTGCGGTCATAACATTTTATGATGGCAAGTGCTTTTCTGTCGCACTTCTAGAGTTTAAATGGCTGAACAGGTAATGACGGCAAAAGAAATCATCACTAAATCGGTTTCATTGAAGCCCTTTGTATATCCCACGTGACATTAGTGTACCGTGCCGATTAGAGATTTCTGGCTTTGTTGATATTTAGGCCAATTCAATTTGTGTTTCACAGTCATGTTTAGGTTACTGCAGAGGAGTTACTGCCTACCAACCCTCAAAATGCTAAGGTGTTTACCGTCTCATTCAAAGTCAAAAGGGAACAAATGTCAGATAATAATGTGCACACATTTCATTTCCTAATATGATTATTTTATTGGAGCAATGTGTTCTGAAGATTAACACTGACTGAACAAGGTTCGGTTGTCAAATTAAAGGCTAAGGAACTACTTATTTGTGACATATCATCATGAACTTGATACAGAGGGCCATGCAATGGAAAAGAAATGAAAGAGAAGGAAAATTTTAAAAAATGAATAAATAATAAACAGAAACCATTAGTTCCCACCAAATGGGTGATTATCAGAGATTTATGCATTTGTCATAATTTTTTTTTTGAGAATTGTATTTTAAACAGAGTTGAGGAACATTCATTGCAGAGACATCCAGCGACTAAAGCAGCAAGCTACCACTCATTTTCAATGAGAGATGAGCAAATCACAGTGATGGGAAGTAATAACAGTTCCCTTTAAAATCAGTGAATTAATGCGACAGCAAATGGCTATTTCTTCCAGAGCAGAACAACCACACCAGTGGAGGATATAGCTGACTAAACAAAGCAGAGCATGAAGGGGTTTACCACCACAGTCATTTCAGTGTCAAAGAAATAAACAAAGACTGATCAAAAATGTATTAATAACAATAATAATAATAAATTTGGATTTGGAGGGTGGAGATCAAAGAGTCAGTTATTCATACACATCAGAAAATGAAGTAGCTAATCAATGTGATGGAAATCATTTAGCAAAAATGTTCACAAGAACATGAATAATCACAAGCCAAGTGCACAATCCAACATGAAAGTGTGAAACAGCGCAACTCTAGCAAAAAAAATAATCACAAGCGCAAAAAAAAAAAAAAAAAACACATACGAGTGCATAGTGTAAAATGCAATCAACCATCTATTCAAAGGCCCATAGCAATAAAATATTCAGAAATTGATTTTTCACTCAATATTCCAGACGTTATTTCTATAGAAGGATAGTGCAAGATTATTGAGTTTTTACACAGGTGTCTCCTGTGCTACTGCAGCAACTCAATAATGCACTGTTATCAAAATATGAAGAGGCTAAGTAAAACAAATTAGTCTCACCAATAATTTGTGTGGGATCGCACAGTATTTATCTTCCCGTGGGCATCACAGATATATGGTAATGTTAAGGTTTTAAGCACAAATTATTGCCCCTTAGTTAGCTTATTGTACATGTATTTCTGTTCCTTAAGAGGGCACCATTTACAACCCCAAATTAGAAATGATGGGCATAGTAAGTTGCATTCAAATCAAAAGTGAAACCAGAGATATGTGAATTGTCTTGGACCTGAATCACCTTGAAAACTACAACCCTAATTCCGAAATAGTTGGGACAAAGTGTAAATTGTGAATAAAATCAAATCGCAATTACTTTCAAATCACACTAGCCAGTATTTTATTCACAATAGAACAGAGATAACATAACAAATGTTGAAACTGAGAAATTTTACAATTTTATCCACAAAATGAGCTCAATTCAAATTTGATGGCTGCTACAGGTCTCAAAAAAGTTGGGACAGGGGCCTGTTTACCATGGTGTAGCATCCCCTCTTCTATTTAATACAGAGTGGAGGCATCTGGGCATTGAGGAGACAAGTTTCTTGAATTTAGCCATTGGAATTTGATCCCACTCTTTTTTAATACAGACTTCCAGCCGCTGGAGAGTTTTGGGTCTCCTTTGACGGACTTTTTGTTTAATTATGCGCCGAATGTTCTCAATCGGTGAAAGATCAGGACTGCAGGCAGGCCAGTTCAGCACACAGACTCTTCTACTACGAAGCCATGCTGTTGTAATAGCTGCAGTATGTGGTTTTGCATTGTCCTGCTGAAATACAAAAGGCCTTCCCTGGAAATGATGTCATCTGGAGGGGAGCATATGTTGCTCTAAAACCTTTATATACCTTTCAGCATTAATGGTGCTTTTTAAAACATGCAAGTGCCCCACACCATATGCACTAATGCATCCCCATACCATCAGAGATACCGGCTTTTGAACTGAACACTGATAACAGGAGGGATGGTCTTTCTCCTCTTTAGCCTGGAGGACACGACGCCCATGATTTCCAACAAGAATGTCAAATTTGGACTCGTCTGACCACAGGACACTTTGCCACTTTGCGACAGTCCATTGTAAATGAGCCTTAGCCCACAGAACACGGTGGCGCTTCTGGATCATGCTCAACAATGGCTTCCTTTTTGCATGATAGAGTTTTAGGTGGCACCTGTGGATGGCACGGCAGAGTGTGTTTACAGACAGTGGTTTCTTGAAGTATTCCTGGGTCAATTTAGTACTGTCAATGACAAAATCATGCCGCTGAGTGATGCAGTGGCGTCTGAGGGCCCAAAGATCACGGGCATCCAGTAAAGATCTTTGGCCTTGTCCCTTATGCACAGAGATTTTTCCAGTTTCTCTGAGTCTTTTCATGATGTTATGCACCGTCGATGATGAGACCTTCAAAGTCTTTGCAATTTGACGTTGAGGAACTGTGTTTTTAAAGTATTCCACAATTTTTTACGCAAGCCTTCACAGGTTGGAGAGCCTCTGGCCATCTTTACTTCTGAGGGACTCAGCCTCTCTAAGACATCCCTTTTATAGCCAATCATGTTACACACCTGATGCCAGTTAACTTAATTACTTGCTAAATGTTCTTTCAGCTGATTCTCTTATATATTAATTGCTTTTTTAGCCCTTTTTTGCCTGTGTCCCAACCTTTTTGAGACCTGTTGCAGCCAGAAAATTTGAAATGAGCTCATTTTGTGGATAAAAATGTAAAATGTCTCAGTTTCAACATTTCAGATGTTATCTATGTTCTATTGTAAATAACATTGGCTCATGTGATCTGAATATCATTGCATTTTGATTTTATTCACAATTTACACTTCGTCCCAACTATTGCAGAAGTGGGGTTGTATACAAAAAGGTAAATTCCATGTTTCAGCATATGAATTTTATTGATTTTTCAAAATAAAGACTTTTTCATTCTCGCAACATATTTTTGAAAAGTTGGGATATTAAAGTATTTATCACTTTTTAATGTGGCCAGTCCTTTTCACAAGACTTAATAAATGTTTAGGGACCAGAGCCGGCGCTAGAACAGGGAATTGGGGGGGCACAGACACGTCCCTTTATGACAAGAATTAGTCCTGGCAAGTTCTCAATATTTTCCTTTATTAACGCGTTTTCCAATTATCATAATTGGCAACTGAAGACACGGTTTCTCTCCATATGCGATCTAACAGCGATGAAATCATGGGCTAAATTCAGTACAGTTCAGTGTATCTGCAAAAGTGCAGAATGAAAGTATTTCAATCAAAATAATGCATGTTTTAAAATGAAAAGCGGTTTATTGAGTATGCTGTAGAACATGTTTTGTCTTGGTGCTGAATAGATCTGCTCTGGGTGCTTAGTACATGAACTCATGAACTACGCTGAATACAGGGAGAAGTTACAGCTACTTCATGGGCAAAAGAATCCAAATCCCTCGAGTACACAAAGCAGATCTAAAGAACTGGAGGAAGCTGGGGTGGCAATGGGTGAGCAGCAGGTAAAGTAGTAGCAAACTTTACAAAACAAAGAACTCGCGATGACAGGACCCAAGTATACATAGCAGACAAGGAGCTTTCATAGCAGCAGCAAGCAAGCAGTGCATTTCATGCTCATCACCTACTTCTTTAACCGTAAAAAAATTCGATTGATAAGGATTTTAACAATTGTCAAAAATTTGTCGGGTTCAAAATGAGTCCTTAGTTTATTTCGGTCAGCAACAGTACCGCTGAATCTGCAGCAATACGCCACTGACACCGCACCTTTCACTGAGGCAGGATTCCTGCGGTTGCCAGTTTGCTACCTGGACAGTAGTCAGGTGCCATTAACAAACTCCAGTATCACAGCTCATTGACAAAAACACGACCAAGTCACTAGTGAATATTGATCCAGAGACAAAGAAAGGAATACTGGAGCACACGAGTACTTAGGCAATTTATTATGGTGCAGGTGACTAACGTTTCGACAGTGTCTTCTTCAGAGTCAAACACGTTTGACTCTGAAGAAGACACTCTGTCGAAACGCTACTCACCTGCACCATAATAAATTGCCTAAGTAATCGTGTGCTCCAGTATTCCTTTCTTTGACTTTGAATACTTAGCCCCTATTCTGAGATGCACCGATTTGGCTACTGTTCGTCAGCTGAGGCGCGTATTTTTCCTTGAATACTGATGCAGCTTTGGTCACTGGTGTGAGCCAAAGAGGGAGCAAAGACCGAGAAGCCACGCCAAAGTTGCAACTTTTCTTTTTGACTGGTCAGCAAAATCCTTTCACTGGGCCCAGAATTGTGAGCTATGCCTAAAAGTCTCTAAAATTTTAGTATGCAAACACTTAATGAGAGCAATAAACAATTAACATGTAATAAGCAAAATTCTATGTGAGCGATATAATGAATTCAGGTAACTTTCACACTGCAGCTTTCGCAATGGCAGGCTCAGAAACACACTGCCTACCTGAAGAGAAATGGCTTGATCCTATTGGGAAACGTACAATTTAGGCAAGAAATAGCACATTTATTTTTGGCCTCCTCAGAGGCTGACCCAAGCAACTAAAATAGAAACAGGAAACAGTGGGTCATAGGCGGAGGGATGCTGCAGTCGTTTGTTCGATCTGGGAACTAAAGAACGCCGCATTATCATCGAGAGACAGGCCTAAGCTGTCTCAAAGCTCATCCAAGGACATGCTGTCCAGTGAAAGTTAACTTCTTGGTAGGCAGCTCTGACAGCAAGGCTGGTCAATAAAGAACTCTCCAACTTTGACGCTTGTTACCTGTGTGCTTCCCATAGGAGTTGGAAGCATGCTTACAAAGGCAGAGAGCACCAATAAAATTCTGAAAATGACAGCTAATGAAATCAAAATCCAGGCCTATCTAGGCGTATCAGTAATGATGGAGAGTATGAAGTAAAAAGCTTGAATGTCTTTGACAGCGCTCAGTAGCACTCTACCGTTCACACTTGTTCACACTACTGAGAGAAATCTTATGCCATCCTGTAAGAGCCAGCTCTAGATTTGACTGTTGGACCTATTACACTCACAGTGATTGGACCATAGGGTGCCTGAAGTCTCCATCTGAATTTAGAATAAACATTTTAAACTTGGAACACATTTCCAAGTGGGACAGGGTGCATAGAAAGGTCACAGGTTCAATTTCCATCTGTGGCCAGGTGGGCATACCCTTGAAGATGGTGGACAATACGAATTGTTCCAGTAATTATCCAGCTGTGTACAAGCACACCTGAAACATCCGAGATAGACACGTCTCTCTGCACATAGAGCTCCTGCTAAGCCGAGAGGACCAGAGCTGGCATAATTGCCCTATACGGTTGTTTGAGGCCAAAACTATCTATGGGTCACCCAATTCAGGTTTAAAATGTTTTTAGACAGCATAATTGTGCAATATCTACTGGGTGCGATTAGGATTTCCGATGCTATTATTCTGGCACCAGTATCTTGGTGTGAAAGCAGTACTGACAAGACACAACACTAACCCTCCGGTTCACAATAGCTTCTACCACCATTGATTTCCCCCAGCACATGATGTCATGAGTTAGGATCTTTTCTAATTAACCTTCTACTCAATCTTATCTTCTAACTGCTTCCATTCATATACATTGCCAGTAAAGTCTTACACATGAGTTTTAGCCCTAGTGTAAGATGCTCAATCAAAAATTCTGGATTAGAATGTTCCTTAAAGTAAACTGCATTCACAGAGAATGATTTCTGGAAGTGTTCCTGAGCCCATACAGAGTATTCCAGTGCAGGATCAGGCCTGTTTTTAATGCAGTGCCGCCTAAGGGCCCGAAGATCACAAGCATCCAATACTGACCTTTGGACTTGTCCCTTGAGAGATTTCTCCAGATTCCCTGAATCTTTTGATGAAATTATGTACTGTAGATTCAAAGTCTTCACAATTTTACATTGAGGAGCATTTTTCTGAAATTGTTCCACAATTTTTAGACGCTGTTTTGCAGATTGGTGAATCTCTGTCCATCTTTACTACTGAGAGACTCTCTAATATGCTCTTTTTTTTTTTTTTAAAGATTTTTTTTTGGGAATTTCTCCTCCACCTGATAGCCATACAGTGCAGAGAGACAGGAAAGCCTGGGGAGAAGAATGGGGGAAGACATGCAGCAAACGACCCGAGTCGGATTCGAACCCAGGTCGCTGCAGGAAGGACACAGCCCCCACGGCACGCGCACCCAGACCGATGAGCCACCGGGGCGCTAATATGCTCTTTTTATACCCGCTCACGTTACTGACCTGTTGCCAATTAACCTAATTAGTTGCAAAATGCTCCTCCAGCTGTTTTTTTTTTTTTTTAGTACCACTTACTTTTCCAGCCTTTTGTTGCCCCTCTCCCAACTTTTTTGAGATGAGTTGCTGCCATCAAATACAAAATTCTCATTTTTCTCATGAAATGGTTAACTGTCTTACTTTCAATATTTGATATGTTGTCTATGTTCCATTGTGAATAAAATGTGGGTTAAAAACTGCAGGACAAGTTGCCATATGGCGGATTTTCAACAGTTTTGAATTTGATATCTTACATCAACCAACTGATTTTCCTCAGTCCTGATAACACAATCTACTTCCATTGCCCTCACTCAATCAATTGTTTAAGAGTGCCCTCCTAACTCCTCCTATTACACATAACAGACCACATACTGTATAACGTGCACTGCTCCGTATGCAGTGCTTCGAACAGAGGTCCGCCATTTGAAAAGGAGATTATTTGTTCATGTTATTCATTTATGATTTTTAGATTTCTTTTCTAATCTAAAACTGTTTCTGTCTCAAGGGCTGATTTTTTGGAATGTTTGTAAAAAAAATACTCGGTATTCTAGACTTCAATTGCTTTGAGTTAATCATAGTGATTATTATGTCACCTTTTGAAGGCTCTGTTAAGAATATTCTAATTACGTCAGACTCCTGAAAGGGTCCAGGTAATATCAATCAAAGTTAATCGTAGCAAAAGTCAATTAGCAAACGCATTAATGCCCCGTTCAACCAAAGTTAAATATTTAAAGGGGCACTACCACGACATGCACATACACAAATCTTTGCTCCAATATTGAAATGGTTACCCTTATGCTTCCAAGAGGTGAAAATTTTGGGGATCTTCGAGTATCGAGCATTATTGTTGCAACCCTTGCACTCTAGAATAATTCAACTGTTTTGTGATTTATCAGCTGTCAGCTGATTATCATTTCCAATTTTTCTGCTACTATTTTGTTTTGGAGTCTTAACGTGTCCTTGAACTCCAATTTTTTGTTAATAATTTTGCGTTCTTCTTAAGGTCATTTATCAGATGGAGAGCTATTTCAAACAAGGCACAGCTGATTTGAATTTTGCGCAGTTTTGATGTACCATATCAGCAAAAAGACCAATACTCAAGATTTTTTCCATTACATGGGCTTCTCCGATTGCTTTGTCGTATTCTCTTTGTACAGCAAAAGCTAACACACTAGTCAGAGAAACGAGTTCCCTGCAGTAATAATATCTTTGTTAGTTTCAGTATTGCAAGGAAGTAAGCTAAAATAGCAAATTTTTCAGTAAGGAAAAGAACGATGCTCGAGCTGTCTCCTTTGGAATCTTCTCCTCATTCGTTGCCATTAGTTTAAAGTAAATCTGTATGGTTGTCTAATTATTGTTATACTTAGCAAAAACTGTACAAAAAAAAAACACATTCAAAATCCTTTCAAATGCAAAGTTCGAAATATCAACAAAATTCTCCCCGTAAGTTTGTGACCTTTGCAAAGCTTTGCATTTTATGAAAGTGCACACATGCTCGTCGTGACAGTGCTCCTTTTAAAGGTCAAGCTCATCCAATCCCTGCCATATCTTTAAATCAAGGGATCCTGGTGTATTCATAAAACTGAAACTGTGGTATCCGTGATATATTGAATTATTGCCCGGTACAGAGCATCCTCAAGCCCATCCTTCTCTTGCCTGCAGCAGAGACCGGCGCTGTCCAAATCTACAAGCACAACACTGAAATACATTATTTTTTCACCACTTTAACCAAATCCTTTTATGGAAAAAAACATCTGAATATTTTCTTAAGTGAACACAGAAGAATAATAGCTCGTGCCAGTATCCTAAACTTTACTCTCACATTATGTAACAGTAAGACAGAAAAGGGTAAAGGGATAGGAAATTTGACCAAAAAAAATTTCCAAACAGGGGGACTCTGGTGACCACAATGAACACACTCTGCCCACCTCAAGAGCGTGGCAAGCATCAGACTGCATGCATTAAAAAAAAAAACACACACACTCACAGGTCCATGCTCCGGCAGACACAATCAGAAACATTCATCAGATCCGGCCTATGTGCTACAGAGGTCCAATTCCAAAACCAAAACATCAATCCTGGAAGGTTGCTTAAAGATCAAATGATTTCGAGAACTAGTACTTCTGCAGCCAATGCAAGACAGAGAAGGGTCCCAAAAGATTGTAAGTGCTGGTTTCCATTCATCAACTGAGAAGCAATCTACAGTATTCAAGAACTATTACAATGTAGAAAATGCATCATCATTCATCCTATTTGCTTTGTTTTGCAAAAAAAAAAAAAAAACCTTACTCTATTCCGTGAGAGAGGGAGACTGGTTGAGAATTATTTCTCACAGGAGCTACTCTGCATTTTTTGCTGCATTATTTGGCATTGCAGCAGCTGGTGTGCTGGGAATGTGGGAGAGGATGAGTAGCCGCTGTCAAGCAGCACACACAGGGACGGAAACAGTGCTGGGAATGTGGGAGAGGATGAGTAGCCGCTGTCAAGCAGCACACACAGGGACGGAAACAGTGCTGGGAATGTGGGAGAGGATGAGTAGCCGCTGTCAAGCAGCATACACAGGGACGGAAACTGATTAACAGTCCTGGGCCCTTCACTTCAGATTTACAGTTAACCCACCAGCTCAAGAGCAGACTGACTAAATTAAGAAAATCCACACCAAACTGGGAAAAAACAGCCACTCCCAACACATCTAATATTTCGACTTAAAATCTAATATGTATTACATTTTCGCTCAATAAGACTGATCCTCCCAAGTTTTCCTATTCTAACATTTGATTGGGTATAAAAATATTTGTCAAGTATTTATAAATGTAAAAGAGCAGCTTAATATATCTTCTTTAGGCAAAAAAAAAAGACAAGTACAATTTCAGACAGGTATTTTTACAGCATAACCAAAATCTCATGGCTTTTCAAGGGTCTCTTGGGACAACTAGAACTGGGGCCAAAAGTTCCCGAGATGCTATCAGTTGTGCTGAGGCTAGATACTACAGACCAAAGTATGACTGGCGTAAGTGTCAAGTAAATCAATGTTTACACAATACTAAAACAAAACAGGCTGCAACCATGTGGCCATGATGAGATTTCATTTTTTTAGTCTCATTTCTGAGTCTTCTGGATAAACGTCACCCACAAGTACCCCTGAGGCTGGCTGCATTACTGCTCAAAGGTACCCTGTTCCCTGCTCACATCAATGATAACTTTACACGAAAAAAATCAGTATTTTTTTCCCCAAATCTAAATGCACAGTGAGGCACATGACAATATATAACAACACAGACTCACCTCAAGCTAAATTATTCAACGTTATAGACATGTTTTCTCACACGATGGAAAACAGTCCTCCGTAGCGGAATGTGTTGATACGCATATATTCACA
Source organism: Gymnothorax javanicus (assembly GCA_029692085.1). Classification (NCBI taxonomy): domain Eukaryota; kingdom Metazoa; phylum Chordata; class Actinopteri; order Anguilliformes; family Muraenidae; genus Gymnothorax; species Gymnothorax javanicus. Next base: position 23,076,689 of record CM056199.1, read on the forward strand.
AGACCGCAGATCGACTGCCTCATAAGTTCATGGATCTTTACAATCAGTTGCCACGTATTTCAACTACCGTACGTAGGTTTATGTAAATTTACGCAAGCCAAACTTGGCATGAGGAACTTTACTGCATAATGGATCGACCCAATGAAAAAAGTCAATGGCTGACATCTCACTGAATTAGACCACAGTTTGTATCAAGTTGCACCACACAAACCAGTTTTAAAGTTGATTTAAGAAGCATCTAAAAGTTCATACCTACACATAAGGAGGAGTAAATTCTGGCGCAAGTGCAGACTGACATTACAGGAGAAAATCATGACCTACAGTAACTAATGACACGCACAAAAACATGCCCTGTTTACATACACCTTCATGCAGAAATGGCTGTTCACTTCAGTGTTGATGCTGATGGTGCCCAGCTTGCAGCTCCCTTGCTTGGCTATTACACTGCTCTCTCTCTCTGTATCTCTGCCAATTTTACCTTGCAGCTACACTGGACTGGGGTTTTTCCTATTCATTGTAAGTCCAGGATCCACTGCTCCTGACAAAACTCCACTTGGGTCTCTGAATAAAGATGCACTGGCATAGAGGATGTTGCTAGGTGTTTTCCTGGGCTCTGCCTTCACACAAGGAGCGTGGGAGGGCGCAGAGATACTTGGCCATGACAATCTGCAGTCAGTCTCCCCTGAGCTCCAACCATGAAAGACATCCAAGCCAATGCTGCTACTGTCAGTTTAATGAGTAATGGCTGAGCCATGCTGAGCAGCAATGAAACCTCCTGCAGAGATCTGTGAATATGCACCGACTGACAGTAAGCGAGATGCTAACTGAAGTCTGCAAGTGAGACTGCAAATGCTGGAGTGTGCAGCTCTGAAAACAAGCCAACTGTGATGGCCACTCACACAGAGGGTAAGAGTTTGAATTACCAACACGATGGCTCTCGACAATCATGCTCAAATGTTCCAGAACAAGTTTGCCTTGCTTCCCTTTCCCAGAATTGGGCAGAAGTAAAATAGCTAACAAGAAACAAAACATAAAATACAAGTTATCATTAGCATTTGCAGAACTCCAATGCCATATAGCTGGTGGTTAGCAATGCATCTCCCTGATTTCAGTACGCTATATTTCAAACTGAACTTCCATAAAAAAGCTTCAAAGGCTGGGTAATTTCATTGACTGCCAATGTAAAAAAAAAAAAAAAAAAAAAGTTAAATATTGTCAAAAGATGCCTGGGCCACTCTGCTTAGTCCGCTTAGTCTGCTACCCCTGCGACCCTGCTCCGGATAAGCGGAAGAAAATGGATAAATGGATAAATGGATGGATGGATGGATATGAATAATATAAAAAAACTGTACAGGTGCAATTTAATCCAGAGTCAATAGCTTAAAAGCTGTGGAAGGAGTTTGATGGCAAAATTTCAGTCGAAGGAAAAGAACAATAATAATAGAAAAGTATGTAAGAGTCTAAAGTGTGCTAAGCAAGCACACAATAAAAAAGTATGAGTGTAAAGTGTGCTGCTTTGCTGAAGCAATAATAGATATAATTAATGAATTCTGGACCACTCTCAAAGTAGAGGGGAGTATTGGGTGGGATTGCGGATAGGAGATCGGGCGGATAGGAGATAGGGGTGGGTGTGATGTTGGACTTGGTCTGTGATTTTGCGGACGTTGGGCGCCCCCCGGGTGGCGAGATGCAGGGTGGGGCTCGCATCTCTTGTCGGAGTCCGTGTGGCTCCCAAGCCCCAAAAAGTGTTAATGTATCAACGAAAGATGGGCTCTACGTACGTCGTCAACAATATTGCGAATATAGCTTGCATACGAGTTCGATGTCCAGTGGCCAAAGATTTTAATCAGGTGGTCCAGCACTCCTTGCTTGGATGCTGTGGTGGCGGCGCCGATGCGGAAAGAGTGCCCGGAGGAGTATTTGGGTGGAATGTTGGATCTAATTAAAACTTGACGGAAATGGTAGAGGAACCAGTGGCGAGTGGCTACGGCCCCGGTGTCGATCGTGAATAAGCGGGTCCGGGGTAGAAGCGTGGTTATTGTATCTCGAGGGACGTAGTTTAATATTTGCTCGAACAGACTGAGGGCAGAGTCTAGGCGAAATAGGAATATGGGCTGAGAAATGCCGGACTGATCTGTTTACTACTCTTTATCTTGAGCATGAGGCAGTCGGTGGAATAGAATGAGATGTCATTTAGGCTGGCGTGACGAGAAGGATAATAATTACCGGAGAGTGGAGTGAACTCGGCACGACTCAAAAAACCAACAAAGGCCAATAGAAACACTGCTTCTAGAGTGGAATCTGTGGACGGAGAATGGTACCCAGAACGCAGGGCCTGGATGCAGTGAGAGAGGAGGTCTGCCATTAGGGTTAAACGTTTGGTCGAAGCGGGAGGTTCTTGTTTGTGTAAACCTTTCAGCAGTGTTTACACGTGAGAGTGGGAAATAGACGAGCACGGATAACCAGTGGCCAATTTGATGAAGAAGTTGATTCCGCTTAGGAAGACTTTGCCAGCAGCTATACCACTATTCGATCTGCTCCAGCCGCGTGGCTGAAGCTAAGCAGGTGTGGGCTTGGTTAGTACTTGGATGGGAGACCACCTGGGAAAAACCAAGTTGCTGCTGGAAGAGGTGTTGGTGGGCCAGTTGGTTGTGATCTTCCCTCTGGTGGAATAATCCCCAATGCCCCAGTGCAGTGACGGGGACACTGTACTGAAGGAGTCGCCGTCTTTCGGATGAGACATTAAACCAAGTTCCTGACTCGTTGTGGTCATTAAAGATCCTATGACACTCTTCGATAAGAGTAGGGAGTTCCCCGGTGTCATGGCTAAAGTCCCAACCTGGCTCTTTCGACCTGCCACCTAATCATCCCCTGATCTAACTGGCTGTGAAAATTGCCCTCTCCCTCCCCACCTCAACCCCCAGGGCTCTCTTGAAAAAGAAATTTCAATCTCAACGGGACTTCCCTGGTTAAATAAGGGTTAAATAAAAATAAAATAAGACTTGTATCAGGGCTGGTGGAACGTGGTGTATGGAGTGAATGTAGGAAATGAAGCTCGTAAGGGAAACAACGTTGAGTGCCGGGAATGGCAGTCGGAGGGCTGAATGGAATTTCTTGAATTTCTTCCGTCCTGTGAGGTACAGGGAAGGTAAGCGTGGATAAAGCAGCGAATGGCTCGGTTTGTGATGCCGGGGGTCGACGGTCGCGGAAAAAACGGAGGAACCGAAGTGGGGCAAATGTCCGAGTGCGGTGCTAAGCATCTGATTCTCTGCCAGGAGGAACAAGGAGGGGCGTCAGCGATGGCATTTTACAGTCGGGAATATGTACGGCTTTGAGCATGGACTGGTGTTTTGCGGAAATTAGGGTCAGTTTCCTGAGGAACAGCATGAACGAGAGGGAGCGGGAACGGCCTTTGTTTACGGTGTCTACTGAGGTTGGTTGTCATAATGTACGGTTATGCATTTAGCGGCCCGTTCATGACCCCGAATGAGGGAGGAAGTGATGATGGGATACGGTGAGACGAACAGCGAAGTAATAGCGCTCCTTCCTGGAAACGCCAAAGGAACCCCAAAAAATAAGCGTGGGTCAAATGGGACGGCCCTAAGCGTTTGCGATATCGGCTTTAGCCAACCAGACGCCACGACCGGCAAGGCTGATGAGAGTGGTGAGACAGAGAACAGTCAGTAAAGGGTTAACCACTGTTGGGCAAGTGCCCAGTCGGATTGCATGGAGCGACGTGCTTGAGCGTGGAGACGGCAGATGGACGGTGCGCAGGCGAGGCGGAATGATGGATTGCGGGACTGAAAGTCGGCCGAAAGCGTGAACCTTACCACTGCGGGTGGCCGTGAGGTGGAGACGCGTAGTTTTCGTGAATGTTTGCCGGCGAGGCAAAGTGCACCACCAATCAAAGTGCTAACGAGGCACTGGCGGGCTGCCCCACTGCGAGTGTCTGTGTGGAGGATACGCACAGTATCCGTGAATGTTTGCCGGTGAGGCAAAGTGCACCAATAACCAAAGCGCAAGCGAATCGTTAGTGGGCTGCGCCACTGCCAATGGCCGCGAGGAGGATACGCGTAGTATCCGTTAATGTTTGCCGGTGAGGCAAAGTGCACCAATAACCGAAGCGCTAGCAAAGCGCTAGTGAGCTGCGCTAATGCGAGGGGCCTGAGGTGGATGCGCGTAGTATCCGTTTAATGTTTGCCGGCGAGGCAAAGAGCACCAATAACCGAAGCGCTAGTGAGCTGCGCCACTGCTAGTGGCTGTAAGATGGATATGCGTGCAGTATCCGTGGATGTTCGCCGACGAGGCAAAGCGCACCAATAACTGAAGCGCTAGCAAAGTGCTAGTGAGCTGCGCCAATACGAGGGGCCCAAGGTGGATGTGCGTAGTATCCGTTTAATGTTTGCTGGTGAGGCAAAGAGCACCAATAACCGAAGCGCTAGCGAGCTGCGCCACTGCTAGTGGCTGTGAGGTGGATACACGTGCAGTATCCGTGAATGTTTGCGAGTGGCCATGAGGTGGATACGCGTAGTATCCGTGAATGTTTGCAGGCGAGGCAAAGAACATGAGCATTTGTAATGATTTTACAATTTTGGAATAAACATTGCAATCATTCAACAGCGCCATAAATGTGTGGCATTTAATTTTCGAAGTACACGACGTTTGTATGAGCAAGAGTTGCTCGGACTAATTGGTAGAACCGACGAAAATCTAATTTATTTATATTTTATTTTATTTATTTATTTTTTTTTTTTTTTGAAAGCCTTGTGATACATTGCGCTACGAAATTATGGCATTTTCTTCCGCACATAGATGACTACGAAAAATATCAATGTCTTTGTAATTTCTGTGCTCGTGTAGTGAAAACAACGCAGATTCGCATCAATAAGTTTGCGAGGCTCATAGAGCAATAAGCCACGAGAATCCGTTCTACAGTCTGAATGAAGTGGCAGCTAAATGGCGTTGTTAGGTATGGTGCACAACTGAGTGATGGCGAATATAACTGCTGCGAAGTCAGCGTGAGTTTCGGATTTGCAGATTGTCATCCTTGCGGAGTCACATCAAATATATAAAGGGAGCCAACAGGCAATCGCTTACCGTACAGCCGAAGCATAAAGCGAGATTGAGAACGAGTGTAAAGTTATCGTCCAGTTCTTGCCTCCGATGAGGAAAGGACTAAGGGATTGTGTCTCGGTAGAATGGAACGGCAAATGGCGAACTCAGTTCGCGTGGGCTCCCGGAACGAGCAGGGTTCGGGTGCCTGAACTGTGCAGGGTCGATGGCGACCAGGATTTTTTTTTTTTTTGTATAGTCATAAATTATTAAATTATGAATGCGGAAACAGGGGCAAAATGTACATGGTATGGTGAATTATAGCACTGCCGAAGTGAACAGCAAGACCAAAAACTAGTATTTAGGTAATCGTCCAGTTTTTGCCTCCGATGAAGCAAGGACAGGTGGATTGTGTCGGTTGAGTGGAATGGGGAGTGGCGAACTCGGGTCGCGTACACTTTCCACAACGAGCGGGGGTCGGGTGTTTGAGCTGTGCGAAGTCAATGACTGTTTGGATTTTTTTTTTTTCCCTCATGACTAAAATATGAATGCGGAAATAGGATGGTTGAATGAGCTGGGCCGGGTCGATGTGCATACCCGATAAAATCTGTTGTCTAAGTATGGGGGATAATGGCGAAGGGTTTGGAATAGGCTATGAGGGGCGTATGGGAAGTAAGGCAGAGGCTAGTGTGTGCTGAAACTGAGGTGAGGGGAAAACTGCGAGGCGCCGAAGTAGTTGATGGAAGGGGCGGACCTGTAAAAGGAAGCACAGAATTAGTGACTTGGGAAACGGGGAAGGGGAGGGGGCGGGGAAAGATGGTGAGGCAGGGAAGAGACGAGCAGATGAGTCGACAGCGGATGCTTCTTCGGGTGTAGGTGGGTTAACGCCGGAACTGCTGGAGCCTTCGTCCTGTGGAAGTGGCGGGGGGGAGGGTGTGGAATGGGACGCATGTGCACGGGGCAGAAGTGCAGCCTGCGAACACAGGGACGAAAAAGGGGGACAAAAAGAGACCGAAGAGGTTTTAAATGGAGGGAGGAGGCAGGGGGGTGGGGGGACTGGCTGGTTTACGGAAGGAGTGACTTCCGCCGAATCTGGAGAGGGAGGCCATCGCCGAGCGTGATGACGTGGCGCTCGGGACGTTGATGGCGGAACCCGGTAGTGCTGTGTGGTCTGCATACATTTGGTCTACACGTGGGGAGGATCAGCTGAGCTGCCGAGGGAGTTGGTAAATAATTTTAGTAGTCTGGCCTTGTTGTCGGAGCAGTGGAAGGGGATTTTCTTCTGCTTGAGTGCCCGATGGAGTCTGGCGACGGTCGAACGTGGAGCCTGGGATGAGCTTGAAGTGCGAGCCGTGGTAAGCCTTGCTGGGGAGCCGCGGGCTCTCGCTTCTGAGCGCCGCTGTTGACGAGAAGCGTAGCTACTGCGAGACAGCGGTCTGGAATTCCTACGCCGCGGAGCCCTCGGTCATCATCGCAGGGGGCGAGCGGGTGACGAGCCGGTGACGCTTCGTGGTGGAGGTACGAAGATGGCAGAGCGCGGGCGGGTGCGTGGAGGAGAAGCGGGAGTTGCGGGACGGATTGAGAAGATTCCTCTGGAGCCTTGGAATTATTCTGCGTAGGAGGGACTCTGCGGGATTTCGCCTTTCGTGCTTCAGGTAAGCAAACTCTTAGGTAGGCGTGTGCGCTGGCCGTCTGGTTTGCGAGTAAACAACGTAGAAACGAGACGAGCGGGGATTGTGGGAATGTAGGAGGAATATATAGGCTTAAGGACGAATAGGAAGGTGCATTGGGAGTGGCCCTGTTCATTAACCTACCTTATTGGGAACTCCCTTAATAATAATACTCCATAAAAATATACCCAATGTTTTTAACATTTGTGGGCATTGATTATATTGACCAAGCTGACCTACGTAAAATATATATATATATATATTTTTTGCACTTATAGCTTCAAGTTATTCAAGATTAAATTATTATACAAAAGTGATGAAGCATAAAGTATAACACACGTATGTGCGAGCGGTAACAGGTGAAGACCTGTACACACGAGTGCACAAATGTTCTCATGACAAATAACTGATCTTGCCCTTGAGCACACACTGCACGGCTCCACTGCAAGCCTATGGAGGAAGCCAAAAATTGGTTGCACCAGTGTGAGTGACAGACTCTGTGGAAAGCGTCTTAGTACTCCTTCTGAGCTTCCTCGACAGTGAGATGCCGTTCAGCAATAACAGGAAAAAGGAGGGGGATCAGAGAAGGCAGAGGTGCCTGTCCCGTCATCCCCCATTGTAATGTAACCTACCCAGCCTCGCTTTTCCAATTTGCAGGGAAATACACACTTGAAGCAGCCTCATTTTGTTCATCGCATTAACCTACTTTTCTGCAAAGACAATTTAACAAGGCAAAAGTTGGTAAACAAGAGCTCAGGAGGAAAAACAGCATGAGCTGAGGAGGATAAAAGGATAAGATGAGAAGAAAAACAGCCTTGATTGCTGGAAGATAGCAGATAAAATGAAAGACATTGAAAGGCCTTGATGGTACAGCAGCCTCTTTAATGTACCAGGAAAAAAGGCTGAAGAGACTGACAGCCCATTACAGCAGCAAATTAATGTCTTTTGTGAAAGACAGCATTCCTTTGGCACCATTAAAAACTTTGGGAGTGAATTGAATTGAATCGCGAGAGTCTAATGAGGAAAATGACCTTACGGCTGATTATATATGCTGACTGAATCAAATATTCAACTCACACTTATTTCAATCTCTTTTTAAGATAGATAAGACAAAAAATATGAAGGCCAACATGCACTTGTGATCTACACAAAGCACCAAAATTGCTGTTAGTCCTCCATGTGCTGCAAAAATAGCTTGAACCCACCAGAGCACAAATTCTATTAGACCTCTGACAACACCCTGCAATAGAGTCCCTAAATAGAGCTGCAAAAACTCATAAATTGAAGCCATTTTGTTTCCATTGTGGGAAACTGAGCCATTTCACGCACTGAAAATGGATGAATTTTTTCATTGTTCCCCTGGAAGGGCAATCCATTTTGAGGGGGAAAAAAAAACAATAAACCAGCCTACAATGGAATTGCAAAGCATAAGAGGGGAAAATGTTATGATATGAGAGAGGAGAAAATGAAAAAAATAAATTAATAAACAAGAGTGATGTAACACATTTCACTTCCTTCTTTTAAAGTATTCTGTGGTATTTTAAGCAGTTTCTCTTTGTGTGAAAAAGGCTCCCCTTCTCACAGTTTTCTCTGCCTTCATTTACAATTATTTTGTTCGTTTTAGGGTAATTTTTGTCTGTCACACAATCATTTGAAAAATAACTTTTACAAAGCTGTCCATTTCATCATATCATCTATTTGACATGTCATGGATGGCCGGTTAGCTAAATGCATTTCGTGATTCTTTGTTCTTGGGATGAGCTGTAACACCGTTCTGATATAGCCAATCTTGGAGAGCAACATTTTACCGTCTACTTTCAAGTATAGGAAATTCATTCCTTAATTCATATATTTCAATTTCGTCTGATATATTTATAACCCACCCAATCCCATCCCGAATTGATGTGTTGCCTTGAGTAATATAGCTCAATGTCTGGTTATAAACTCAATGTATCAGACACAAGTTCTAGAATTTCATTACAAACCCACAATGGATATTATCAAAAAAAAATCAGCTAAAATGGGATCCAGATTCAATAAAATGTTTGCGTGTATATTTACAAAAATACCTTTCAAACTTATCTAACATCAATTTCGGACCAGTAAACTCCAAACTAAAGGCCGATGTAAGAAGATGGCATTTAATGCCATCCCTAAATTTAAGTTCAATAATGGTCAATCAGTCGACATGAATATTTCATCACCATTACTGTATCTTTTCCAAACAATGCCAGTGGAAGTAACAACTCAACAGTCCGTGGAATGGGACTGACTTACATCTGTCTGTATGGAATGGCTGAATGCCAAGAAAAAATATAAAGCCCTGCAACTCAAAAAGACCATAGGGGAATAGGGCTTCCACGCCTGTTAAAGTACTACTGTGCAGCCCAATAGATAGTTTTCATATGTTGGTGTAACATTGAGCATTTTGCTAGGTGGAGGAAGCCAGAGCTAGCAATGGCCAATAGGATCCCACTTCAAGTAATTGTTTCTGATGAAGTACAACACCTCTTGGACAGAGCAAATACACTCATTAACCTCTCCCTTAAAGTTTGGAAGGAAACTCAAAAATTGTACAATACGCACAAAATAGCAAAACTATTATGGAGGTGCGCCTTCCATAGTCACTTTTCCCCCAAATTGAAAGACTGAAGATTTAGCATGAGACATGAAAGGTATTACAGCTTACTGTACACTGACATATAGGTGAAAATTAAGAATTTTCAGACTGCAGTAGAATGATCACTCATTCATTCAGTGAATAATCTTATACGACTAGACTTCCGCAGATTCCTCCAAATATGGCATGATTTTTCGGAACAATCGATTTGGCACACCTTGAGGATGGAATTTTTAAGGTTTCATAAAGATATCAGTGGCGGTCCAGGAACAAAGGCCAGCACTGACCTCACCTCTCACTGCTTAATAATAACCTAAATAATAATAACCTAAACCTCTCGCAGTTTACTTCTCCCGATTAGCAACAGTTGCTCAGACTATTTAGTAGAACCGACGACAGTCTAATTTATTTTCGATAGGATTGTTATACATTACACCACAAAATTATGAGGCGTTTTCTTCCGCACATAAATAACTACATAAAACATCAATGTCTTTATAATTTCTGCGCTCGTGTAGCTTGTGACACAGCACAGATTTTTATAAATCAGTTTGGCTCATTAAGCAATAAGCCCCGAGATTCCGTTCTGTATTCTGAATGTAGTCATGGCTAAAGGGCGTTGCTGGATACGATGGACAGCTGAGTGATGGCGAAAATAAATGCTGTGATGTCAGCAAAAGTTTTGGATTTTTTGCATTTATGTGTCCATCCTAACAATGTTGTATCAACTGCATAAATGTTGGCAATAGGCATTCATTTTTTCATTATCATTTCTAATTATGGATCAAGGTTTGGTTTGGTCATTTAATCGATAAATTGTTTGATTGTTAATCAGGCGAACTTGAACGAGAACAGCTTGAGGACAATCAAGCAGTAAAGGTGCGGTTACTGAAGCCCCTGGGAACTTGATCACACGCCGCTGATATATATGGCTACTAAAATATAGTAACTTGTGCTAATAAGCAGCTTTCAGAGGTTTGAGGTTTGAATACTCAGTACATAAAAATTGCAAAAATTTGCAAAAAATATTTATGGAATAAGAAGAACATGTACTTTTTTGGGTCAGAGCTGAGAAAGGGTTTTCCTTCCCTTTAATTAGGCCTCATAAATGACTTTGCTACCTTGAAAGTTCGACGCATCGCAGGCATATAAAATGATTTTATATACATGCCATGCGTTGAACTTTCACGATGCACTAATAACCAATTTATTCAATTATTCAATTACCAACGCTTTGACGGAAGAACAAGCGTGCAACTATGCTTCCCTGCAAATGCAACCTATTCTTTGGGACACAGAAAACATTAGGATTAAGTGCAATCTTCAAATAAATTGGGTTGCAACTGAAAAAATCCTAGACAACGAGATGGAATTCAGAGAAAGTGTTATGATTCTGTTCTGCTCTGCCCATGTTCTGTTCATGTTTTGCATTTGCCTTGTTCCATGCCATGTTTTGTTTCTGTTTATTCATGCATTTCCTGCCATAGTCCAATTCCCCAGTTAGATTCCGGTCATTGTTTTGTATTTCACCATGCATTGCACTTTGTCTCCCCTGTCTGGTCTTGTGTTATATGACAGCTTATTTCTCCTAGTATTGTGTGCCACGCTTTCAGGTGATTTCATGGTTTCTCCTTTTTTCAATAGTTCCTTCTGATCTCGCAAATTTGCTTCCTTCACCTTGGCTTTTCTATATTACTAACCAATACTAACAGTTTGTTGTTTTTGTTAAAGATTACTAACCTAGACAGTTTAACATTGTATATAATACTAACTTACTAACAAAAACCGACAGCACTAGGGATTGTATAGCTGCACCCTACTAATTGATTAACATTTCAAAGCTGGACTCAGTTCGGACCTCAGCACTGTTATCGTTCAAAAGCCAGCGTCTGTGATGGTATGGGGTGGTAAAAGTGCCCCTGTTCTAGTCTCCGCCTCTTGTCTTCACTCAATCTACTTTTTTCGCCCTGCGCCTCTTGTCTTCTCAATTTTTGCTGCGTTTCAGCGGACCCTCCGCACCTGCTTAACTCTGTTCTGCCTCTCATTATCTGTGCACGTTAGAACTCCCTAACCGGAGCTGTATGTTTTGTCAATAGGCTGTCTTGTGATCCCTGTCCGCGTTTTGGCTTTTTGCCTATTTCATGTGGTTAGGTTCTCCCTCGTGGGTTTGCTCCTAACGAGCACTAATTAGTCTGATCCAATTCACCTGTCCCTAATCATAGCATGTGACCTCCCTTGTGTGTATTTAAGCAACCCTCTCACAGCAGTTCCCCGTCAGAACGTTTCCCTTGGTTTGCCTGTGCTACGCTTGTTTTCACCTTGTATTCTCTTGTGATTCACTTCTGACTGGACCGTCCCTGATTACCAATTTTGGCTCTGTTTTGGATTGCTTGTTGCTTCTGTGTATCAAACCCTTTTTTGCCCGACTGCGAATTCTGTGATTGGTGTCCTGTTAACGACTCGGATTTCACCCTGTAGATTTTTGATTTTTGGATTGTGGACTTTGTACCGTTGCCTCCTGCTCTGCGGGGGTTCGCCCCCTTTCTCAATAAAATCCTATTTTACTGCATTTCCTGGTTCTCGCGTCTGGTTCCAGATCACTACCTCACAGAAAGTGAGTTAATTGATTATAATCTATTATTATTATTAGTTTTTTTTTTGCATCCATACAATATCACTATGAACCTCTTAAGCCCCGAGTCTCTGACTCAAAAATGACATGCCCAAAATGAAATGAGCATCTCTCTCCAACTACTTAGTCCATTTGAATAATCTTGGTATCATAATAAAGGTAACACCTTGGTGATTTTTGTCATGGTGCAAAAATCAGTGAATATGTCACTGAGTCAGCGTAAATGAAGATGGAATACAAAAATAAAAGATCTCATTTGTACTTAACAAATGCTTACTTTCATCCCTTTTGAAATTATTTAGTTGCAGTCTGAAACCTCTAACACCGAACATGGACACATTGGGCGAACAATAGCTGGCGCAAATTTACACTCAAACACAGATCTTAATTACAAAATATCAAAGGTAAGAAAAAATATTTGCTCATTGCAGCAGAATGTAATGTGTATGCCTGCTGTTCTTTGAGTGTGATGTTGGTTTAAAATGGCATGGCTTATACCATTGGATTCTTTGGACTTTCCTCTTTCATTTGATATATTGTTTGTATGCACCGCACAAATTAAGCAGAAACGCTAGCGGGAGAGCATTGATATTATTTCCCCCTAAGTTTTGCTACATGCTTATTTACTTGCCTAATGCTTGAATTGCGTTCGGTTGAGGTAAAAATGGTCGACATGAGCTTTTCAACGAGTTTCTTCCCTGTAAGCAATATATGACAGGTTTCTTAAACTTTCGACTAAACACTGTTCCTACAGTTCCTGGGTGTAATTGCACTGTCGTAAATACCCCTCAGACACTTGACGCGCATCCTCCACCACTACTCAGATCCGTGCATATCTTTGCACATAACAACGATGTCATCCGACAAGGTAAAGTGAATTTGCATGACTTTTCAGGAATATACTTATCACACGCAGTTGTATTCATTTTGTCAGGTAAGATGAAGAGTGACAAAATATCAAAAAGAACGACAATGGATTATTTTAGCTAAAATGCCGTTCGGTAACATTACTGCTAGCCTAATATTTTTGAGAGCAGCACTACAACGGGACTCACTAAAACACTCGATTTCACCACAGAGAAAGTGGTTGGTTTCGGTGTGAGCTCATATAGTCTGTGGTTAGCCCGGTCTATGCAGTTGAAAATACTGAAAAAGTAACGAGAGGACCCAATATGAGCTGACGTCAACATTCCTGTAAATCACGCTCACAATATAGGACACACTGCATGAAATGGCATGGTATTACGCAGTCCCGTCACGGGTTTTGGCCACAGCTAAGATAACCTCAGTTGAGTGCAGAGTTTGCATGTGTTCAATTATAATTTGTAGTTCACTCATCCCACCACCTAAACCTAAAGTCAAGTTTCTGGCCAAAACCCAGCCAAGTCGAATTCCTTGTCTAAACCCAACCAAAACGCAGTTTCAACCAGGTGGAATTCTGACGGTCGGGTCTGATGTAACACCGGCAGGTAAAGTTAGCCTTGTACTTACAAATCAAGAAGGAAGAAGCATAGCTCTGCGTCTGTCTTCAGTCCCAATCGATCCCGAACCTCTCACCAGCGACCAAAACCCTTTCTGATGTTCACTCTAGTTTTATCTCTTGCTCGATCGGATTCTCTTTTTTGTTTCTTGGCCTCTTCAGAACGCGTCCGCTTCGGTTTCGTTGGCTCCGCCATGATCCTCGAAGCGCATCTGATGCTTAAGCTAAACTTCCTTGTTTACATGCTGTGTGCCGTAAAGTGGAATATACGTGCATGCGCGTTTGGCCTAGTGGTCCGGGACGGACCACGGCCACTTCAGGCACTCACAGTAAAAGAACTGCTGATATTGTAGAAATAGTAGCATGATCATTTGCAATATTTTTAGTCAATATTACAGTAAAATAATTATAGGGCATTTTTGTTAAGGTACAAAAGTTGTCATGTATTGCTTAAAGAGGATATGCCGTATGACGATGTTGCTATTAAGAAACATGCTGTATTTATGATGTCTATTGATTGCCCCCGGTACCACGGGCATTTGGGTTTAAGAAGAACATTGTCAATGTAGCTCTTCAGTGATCTGTCATTTCTTAATACTTTCTTAATAATCACAGGCTTATATATTGGTCTTGATTATTCAGTAAATAAATTGAGTGACTGTTAAAGCTGCAGTTGGTAAGTCTTATAAAAGTAACTTTTTGTCATTTTTGCTAAAACTGTCACTGTGTACAGACAGTATTACATAAAACTAGTACTCTGTAATTAAAAAAAGGCTCCTTTAAACCCACCTACTGCTCCTACTGCAATTTTAAAGAATCGTTTGGACCGACCAAAAAGAACCTATTAGAGCCAGGATGGTGTCTGACAGCCGTCAAACAGTGCACATGCACACGCTGTGGACAGCCTCCTCCCCCTTCCTCCTCAGTTCACGTCAGTGCTCAGTCAAGCTCAAATCTCCGAGAGAGGGTTCAGGAGCTTAAAGAAACTAATGGCGCAACAACAGCCATCAGCGAGGAAAAAAATACCAATGCCTCCGTTACTGACAACAGCACACACGGCTAAGACAAGTAAGAAGAGGAAGCCAGAAGAAAAAAAAGCGCAAAAGAAAGAATTTGACAAAGCCCGGGATAAAACCAGAGTGAACATCGGAGTGGCTTTTTAGAGGTGGAAGGACCTCTGTGATCTGGAAGGATCAAAAACCGACGCAGAGTTGGCGACTTTTCTGCTTGACAGGTAAACCCCTGCTTTATTCGTTAGTTCATTTTTGCTCCGCAATGCTCTGGAAATAAGCGAGTTGGCGTCGCTCACATGCACAGCTAGAACTAACCCCAGCCCTAAAGGTAATTTTGGTGACTAGTACGTGGTTTCGTCCGTTTACATTTTCCAATCGGACAGCTGTCTATTTTTTTACAGCGAGTTGAGTGACCGTGCTGCAAAAACAGGTGTACGTACTTGTCGCAGAAATTATCTTCATTCAGTGAAGAGTTCTGAAATGCCGTTGCCAAATGACGGTGCATAGACCTAATTATAATCAAATTATTTTTCTGTACTGAATGTAGCCCATTATTTTGTCGCTTTCAGATCGCATGGGGGAGAGAAGCCGTGTCTTCAATTGCCACTTGATTATTCTTGAATTGGAAAACGTGTTAATAAAGGAAAACCATCTAGAATTAGCCAGGACTAATTATTTTCAATAAAGGGAGGGATATTAGCCCCGGAATTTTCAGGTCTAACGACGCACCTGTTTGTTGGCCAGCAGTGTTGACTGTTCACAACAGTAACGTCTAGCCTTGGCAACTTGGCCGTTTTCATAATGTTAACGTGCAAAATCTCTCCACAGTCGCATGCATAACAGCTCACGTGCCTTCGCGTGCATGGCAGCCTTCTCGGGGAGGGTCTTAGGAGTGCAGTGGAGAGGGAGGGGGAGGGATCTGAAAGTTGCATTTTTTCAAATTTTTATGCCAAGTCCTCTCTCTCCTAAAAGTTACCAACTGCAGGTTTAATTAAGCGATCTTGAACAGGAACAGCTTGAAAGCAATTATGCGTTTAAGGGTCAAAGGCTCACAACAAGTCATTTGAATATCCCTTTATGCCAGCGTTACCGTTAGGGGGATGTTGGGCTTTAGGAAGTTACATTTCAGAATTTACGGACGCCGGTGTATATATCTGCACATAGCGGTTTTAAATCCACTTAATACTTTTTGACTCCAAGCATATTTCTACTGGTTTAATTGGTATTGCGGTTTCAGTTGATGTGGAAAAACAAAGCATCCATTGCGGTAGTCATTTGGAATGGTCTGTAGCGTCAGATGTTTCTTCTTAGCACATATTATAACACAAGAAATTATACCATTAACAATTAAAAGTCAAATTGGAAATAAAAATACTTTTTGAATCAACCCTATTCTTTAATGTTACCAGGTATTTCCACTTGGCGTCTATTTGTGAGACACTAAATGAGCAAGAGAATTTTAGACGGGTAGAATGTTATAGCTTACGAGTTGCCAAAGAGAATCCCAATGCGACCAACCAGGTTTATTGAATAAAACATAAACTACGCACTAGAATGTATTATGGTTGGGCCAAATAGAAGCATCAACCTATTATGTGATCATACCCTTGTTAGACAAAAAAAAAATAGCCTAGAGCTGTATGAGGCTAAATACTGTACATTTCTGGGAAAAGAAACAATTGGAAAGTTAATGCAAGGATCACCACAGTAACCAGCTCAGCAAGCAGCAGAAAACTTAGGCTAGGACAATGCAGAGAAAGTGAAATATGTTATTTATTTATGAATTTTTATGTACAAGTGGCAGTGAGCTTCCAATATATTTTTGGTTTAAACCTCCTCAGGTGCAGAACCTGCCAGCACCAAGTAAAATTAAAGTGATCTTTCACAGGTTAAGCACAGAAATTACAGTTATGTGTGTTCCTCACGGATACAAAAGCTGTATCACCTGCCAAATAACCATCGTCAATCCAACCATTTCCTCACACCTGAGATAAAGGCTCATTTCTGTGAACATGAGACTCAGTGGGATCATCAACAAATGGATACTGTCACCTTAGGACACGGCATAAGTTACAAACAGTATTAACCCTCAGAGTGCGGAAATAGATTTTTTAAAAATATTAATTTATTTATCTTGTGCCGTTGAAAACCTATCGTGTGGGAACTTCTTTAAAAGAAGGGAGCTCTTTAAAACAAGTTGTCACATGATAGGGTTTCAAAAGCTCTGATTTTGATATCATACATCATTGAGCAACAATAACTGCATATAGCGCTCTAAGGGTTGATGTCGCCAGTGATCTGATGGGTGGGTGGCCAGATCTCAAAGTCCCAGATCCCCTGGGACGGGGACAAAAAGATGGTCAGCTGTTTGACCCAGCTATGCAGCCTCCCTGTCTTAGCATGCATCCCTCTCAGGTCTGGCCACCTGAGCGCATATCATGCAGGGGCCAAACTCCCAATGGATGTTTGTTTATCAGTTTCCAATCCATTCATAGACTGCACAGTTCATTCTTATACCCTCAACCCTTCCTCCATTTTGCCAGGAACTGACATGATTTCATGAGCATCAAGAGAGGGACTCAGAGAGTCTGAAACTTTTTTTTTTTTTTTACAACAATAGCCATACACTAGAAAGATTAGTATAAATTACAGAGCGTCATTTGAGCAGTGGCTCAATAAAATTACATAACGGAGTCTGTTCACAAAACTTGTGCTCACTTCGCTCTTTGTGGAGGTTTATGGGACATGCGATGAAGTACAGTGCATTGACCATCATCATTTCACTGAAAATTCTTTGAAAGGTTTTTGAAAACATTTCATCCACTAACCTAAAGAAAAATGGTGGCTCAATACATGATAGTATTACCTAGTTGAGTAACAATAAATCAAAGCAAACAATCTGCTGAGCATATTATGAGCAGTGTGTTTTGACTGTGTGTTTGATAATAGGATACCATAAAATAGAATAGAATTTCATAGTTGCAATTGAAAATAATGAATACCTGGACTGTAGAGTCAAAAAAACATTGCAATCCCTGCAAATACAGGCCACATCACTCTTTAATCCACATTAGCATTCTATAATCATTAAATAAGGGACTTTCACTCATTGCTATCACAATTTATCATGCACTAAACACAGTTCATGACACAAAGCACAGCTGCTTGTCAATGCGTCTAACTATTTCATGTTAAATCTTGAGAGGGTTCTTGCGGGAGGCCCCATTCCATTTTCAAAGACCTGAAAGGTCACCTGAACATTGACTTTATTACCCAGCTTCAGCCAGTCTTCTGTCAAGGCAGAGAAGCGATTTCCTCAGGGCCAGAAAAGGTCATTGCACCTCATCTCTTCATCCAACGGCTCACAAATACTTACTGAGAAGAGAAGATGTCAGCGGGAAACCATAGTTCTGTCTAATGCCAGAGAACTCTCCTCCTCCACTTTTGCTTGCGCACTCACAGCACAAATACAAATACCAGGCAAACAACCAAGGTGAAGTAAAAGTGCATTTGGATAGTTGGAAGCAAAATTGCACGCAGAATGCTGATGAAGAAAACCCCTTGCCTGCCCGAAGAAATAATTGGCATAAAACGAATTGAGATGGACAATTACAGGGTGAGTGAGATCTCATTCCGCTTAATTTGCGTAACTAGACTTTTAACCAAATCTGGTAATGGATGTGGCTTTGAGGCACTGGGAGCTTCCGGAGGGCATGATGCATTTGGCTTTGATTCAACAGAATACAAATGAGGTCATGCTTTTGGTAAAGTCAGTGTGTACTGGGCAGCAAAATGCCCACAGCAAAGCAAGTCATCCTTCCTCTGAATGTTACCCTTTCAATCGCCCGTCATTATTGGAAAATGAAAGTGTCTTCTCTCAGTACCCCTGCACCATCCCTTTGAGTCACTGTTTCAAAGCACCTGCTTCATTTTTTTACTCACAAAGGACGAAGTCACAGCCGAAGCAATAAAAACAAACATTGCCAATAAAGCAAATGCCAGCTAGAGGCCAAAACAATTGTCCTGTTTACATTCATATCCCACCTCAGCTTTTTTTCCAGGCAAAGCAAAACCATTTCTTTTGGTTCAGGAAAGACTGCGCGTTCTGGCTGTGAATTCTCCAGGGATGCTTATATTTGATAACTTCAGAACTGACTGCCACAGTGCACTGTCCTGAAAAACTTCCTGCTCTAGATATTTGAAATTATATCTGTTGATGACCTGGACAATGTAATGTAAAGACACTGTGGAAATAGTGGTGGTGCAGGTGAAAAAAGGCATACATTGCACATCTGGTTTGAGACCATGGGCTTGACCTTTGATGTTGGCTTGAATGTCAAACAGGAAAACACCCCGTATCCCGCTTATTATTGCATTTAAAGCTTAGGTAAGTATTAGTGACTGCGAGGAAGTCATGTATTGCGCATCCATTTGTGACCTTGGATTTGACCCTCAAGGTCAAACAGAAAACGCTCTGTATCTCACTTACGGCACAAACCACTCAACGTTGCCTGGCACGCCCACGTCCACATAAGACAGACCAGTGTCATTCTCAATCACCTCACTCTGGCAAAAGCCAAGACTGTTTCTGTCACCAGCTAACCAGGCAAATGGAGCATATAAATTATCAGTCAAATTCAATGCCTAACCAGTGACTTGTGAGTTACATTTAAATGTAGGATATATTACAGCATTTAGAGTTAAGATTTGTGTCAGGCACTATCAGGAATGTCCACACAGTGAAACACGAAACGTTATTGGTCATAAGCAACTGAACTCTCCAGTTTCCACTAAGGCAAAATTCATTGAGTAATCAACTGAATTAATTAAATTCAACAATAATCAGGGTTCCCGCTCGTCATTTTCGTCATTGACGAAAATAATTCATCGGTGATGAGGAGAAAATTATGAGCAGTCGTCACAGTGGCTAATGTATTTGTTTATTATGACGAATAGAAATTCAATGGCAAATAGTGGCTTCGTCTGCCCAGAGCATTTGAGGCTGTAGCCCCAAAGATGTTTCTTTAGCCCCATATAGTTTATATGAATGCATAAATAAACTAGATAACTCGGTCGCCACAGGGACTGAGTCAAGTATCTCCCCGATCCCCAAATTTTGGACAAAATGGCCACCGGCAGCCGTATTGGACGTCCGAAATGCGCAAAAATCGGTCTTGAGCATTGTCCAATCAATATCTTCGCCTGTGTGAAATTTGGAGAAATTCCTGTAATAATTGTGGCTTCCAGAGCCCGGAACAGAAAATCTCTGCGGCGGTGGCCCGGAACTAAACCATAGTTTCTCCCGACTATCGTCGTCAGGGAGATACAATCAATAGTTTTGCACTTTGGGCAGTTTACTACGTTACTGAATGTCTGTAAAACAGGACAGCACTTTCGTATCGATTTTATCTTCAATGAACAGAGCCAAGAAAGACCAATCAGAAAGGGGTTTTGCGGGAAAATACGTTCAAATGCTGTCTTATTGGCTGACAGGTCTCCGTGGAGTTGAAAAGCTGAATGATGTTATCAGGCAGTCAGTCATGTGAGGGAGGGCATATTCGCAGATTTTAGTTTTACCTGTAAAATGGTGGAAGCTGTCATCTCCTCATAATGAACTAGGAAAACAAGGAGCAAAAATTTCTATATGAGTCCCTAGTTACATAAACGTGATTGATACGAGCAGATATGAGCGCATCTTTACACGGCATATATTAGTTTGATTAGTCTTCGACTTAACAATCGCTTGATGCATACAATCATGTCATTTGTTGCCATGTTTTCTACCATAGTGTGACTGGCGATTTCTGAGCTAATGTTATGCAAAAAATGGTACTTCCAAGTTAGCTTTAAAGGCACAAGACAGTGCATTACAATATCTGGTTCATCATCAATAATGATCAAAACTTCGTATTGACAACAAACCGTTCCTCCACAGCTGGGTTGGTTGTCTGTGAACTCATCGCTGTTAAAATATGTTCAGGCCAGTGTGATAGTTAGCCAGTAAGGTAGTTTGCTGTAGCCTAACTCAACAGTTCTCAAACTCGGTCCTGGGGCGAACGCTGTGTGTGATGGTTTTTGCTCCAACTGGAATTGCTATCACAGAATTTTAACAAGCCCCAAGCAATTATTTTTCTTAACAAGTGGCTTATAATGTTAGAGGGGCATTTCACTCTTTTAAACTCTATTATGACTGAAAAGGCAATGCATTCAATGATTTTAAAAAATTCAGTGCAAGTAGCAGCAAAGTGTTTTAAAAAATAGACTACACCTTATGACCGAATGGACACCAAGCTTTTGACCAATAACAATATGTGTTAATCCGCTAGGCGTGGTGTTGTAATTATGACTGAATTATGTAAATCCCGTGGCGCTTGCTACGGCTGAGGGGCTTTGGGTTCACCAGCTTAGCATCACATGGTGGTTTTGGACAGTACAGTAACCAGAAAGCACTCCCTACAGAGAAGTGGATGAGGGTGCCAGTACTGAGACTTGTTTATTGCTGGCATCAGAATTAGTGATTATCTGAGATGTTTAACATTTGAAACCCTAAACATTTGAGATTTACATTAAGGATTCCAATAAATTGTGCACAAAACATTGAACTAACCTAAAGTTCAATTTGGAATCAGTTAATGGTCATCTTAATTCCATTAATTCTGATTCCAACAGCACAAAATTTTGAGCTCGCCCCAAGTCCAATTTAGCATTTTTGTCAGGTCTCTCTATTGCCCTTAAAGGGTGTGTCCTTTTTTAATTTTGGGATGCCAAAAATGGCTGTATTGATAAAATGTTAAGGAAAAAAATAAAGAAATTAAGGGTTTAAAGGGATTTCTATTGCCATTCGTTTGAATAAATTCCATGCCAAATGCTCAAGAGGTTTTAATTTAGCTTTTATGGTCCCCAGGGTCCCAATTATTGGAGGCTGGACTTGAATGGACCCAAAATTATAAATACAATCAAAAGTATCATGGAGAGACCTGTTATAATGCAAATATTTGAGGTTTGACCTTGTTCATGCTGCATGCACTTTGTCCGCTTTGAAGTCTTTTCAAAGTTTTATATAAAGTCCATGAGTGACTAATAAAAAATGACAACGATGATAAAGAGAAGAATATTTTTTTTACTTTATTTCTCAAGGGAGAAAGTGAAGAATATTTTTCAGAACCCAGGGGGAGCCCTGAATAATTTTTAACCCTTAGAGCATTGATGCAGCTATTGATAGCTCAATCAGTATGCTTACATGCACAATTAAGTCAAGCTACGTTAATAGCTCAGTTAGACGATTTAATTGGACTACTGTCCTTATCCCAGTTTACATGTGCCGTAGGGGAATCGGTTTATTGACCAAATCATACTTGTCTCTGTTACGATAGGCGGCGATATGCCCCCTTTCAGCTTGTTCCTGTTGGACCTTTTCCTGGTTGACCTATTACATCACAGACCAAATAATCGACAAGCTAACTGGCGGCTAACTGGTAGCATGTTGAGTGGCGAAAACCTGGGCAACTTAACGGCTCTATACATTTTGTACATGCTGTACGCTATGTCGTTCATAGAGTTGAGATACATGCTATCCCTGGTGGTTATGGTATTAGTTGAAGACAAGCGGCAACGCCGTACACTCCTGGAGTGCTCCAACAACGCGACCTCCACTATGCTCCACTTTGTGCCCTCTCTGGACTGCGTTTCCCAAAAGCGTAGTGGCTAACAAAGCTAGCAACTAACATAGTTTGTCCATTCACAGTTTGTTGTTCCAACTATGTAAGTTATCCTCTGCGCTTTCGGGAAACACACCCCCCCGGCTTCCTGTGCATGTTGGATACGGGTTAGGAGTAAAGAGTAGTGGGAGAGAGTTGCTCGAGCTCTTATGGCGAGTGGAAGGAAAATTTTTGGATGACGCGCAAGTCATTTGATAAATTATGTGGATTATGTGGAAGAACTTATGAGCTCCCAAGGCATGACTGTTCAAGCACCAATACCCTGCCAGACCAGGACTGATACTGTTCTGTACAAACTTGCTAGTTAGGCAGAGCACTGAGTTGCTGCTCATCAGTTTGGTGTTTACATGTCCACACAACTTCTGGGTCAAAGCCGTGTGATGAAATGAGGAGCTTGTGCAGAGCCCATAGTCCAGTTTGGTTCCATTAAAGCATATACATAGAGGAATAGTGCTACGGGTAACCGCATTATCTGGGTGTGTTAATCGAACTATAAGAAATTCTATTTAGTGAGATTCCAGTCGGACTAACATGTTTACATGTATTTTAAAAGTCCAGTTTTAGTCGGACAAACACAATAATTTGATTTTTTCTAACGTCATATGAATGCACTCAATGATATAAGACATCAAAATCAAAGCTGTTGAAAACCTATCATGTGGCAGCTTTGCTTAAGAGAGCTCCCGAGGGCCTGCTTTAAGCAAGCACAATATAATTCTGTTGTTTCCAACAGCACAAGATAATTAAATTTATATATTTTTTAAATTTATTTCAGTGCGATAGGGGTTAACGATATCAAGGAAAGTCTAATCTCTAGTACAACCTGATGGATATCTGAGCACCCTCCTGTGCAATGCCTGTGTACTGCCTGAGCACCCACCCCCCTACTGTCTCCATATTGTCTGTGTGCTGATGTATCTGTGTAATCAGATCACTTTCCAGCAATTTGATAACTTCTTTGTTTTGTTAAACCTGTCTCCCGCTACTATGCTGCATTTGTTATTTGTGCAGCATTTCAGGTTTATTTCCATCTCCATCGCTGCAAAGACACTGTAACTGCTTTCCAATGGTCACACTGGACGTACACAACCGGTCAAAACTTTTAAGACAACCCAATTTTCCCAGTTTTTTAATAGAAAATTATGCAGTTTAATGTCTCATTGTACTCTGGAATGAAAGCATAGACATGATAGAACAAATTAACAATCGAAGTTAAAAAAGAAATCATGGAATCAATTTATAAACCAAAATGTATTTTAAACTCTTGACTCAAAGTAGCCACCTATGGCAGATATAACGGCTGAACTCACTCGTGGCATTCTTTCTACAATGGAAATCAAATATTCTTCAGAAAGTTCTTCCCAACTCTGTTGCAGAAGTTCCCATAAATGTGTGGCACTTGTAGGTTGCTTTGCTTTCACTCTTCTGTCCAGTTCATCCCAAACCATCTCGATGGGGTTTAAGTCTGGAGACTGTGCTGGCCACTCCATGTTTTCAAGCTTACCATCTTGTTCTTTTTCCTAAGGTAGGTCTGGCAGAGCTTGGACTTATGTTTTGGGTCATTATCTTGCTGTAGGATGAACCCCTGACCAACTAGGCGCAAACCAGAGGGTACTGCACGGCGCTGCAGAATGCTGTGGTAACCATTTTGGTTCAGGGTGCCTTTCACTCTGTAAGTCACTGACCCTGGATCCACCAAAACAGCCCCAGACCGTCACGCTTCCTCCTCCATGTTTGACAGTTGATGTCACGCACTGAGGAACCATGCTTTCAATGGCTTTCACCTACTCGACGGCGTACAAAAAACCTGGGTAATCTTACCTTTTGTTTAAAACTTCTGACAGTTCACCACTTACCTTTGTACCATTTTAAGCTATTTGTTGGACTGGAACTGGATAATTTTCAATAAAAACTAGAAAAATTGGGGTGTCCTAAAACCTTTGACCGGTAGTGTACATCACTCCCTGGGAATACTGACCATGAGCGCAGCTGAAATTCACAAAAATAAAACTGCAAAATCAACACACTTAGTCTGAGAGGAAAAACAGATTTTCACTTGAGCCAACCCCCCAAAATGAAAATTAATTGATAAACACGGGAATCAGTTCATCAGCCTTTTGCTCACTCTACATCAAAAGGGTATTTTTCCAGGATTCAGTATGCACTCCGGTTAGCTCTGGTCATGTATGAGACAAAGGCAGCTCCATCTTTTTGGACAGCAGCCACAACTGATATATTGAAGCATGGAGGAGAAAACAATTCCACAGATTTATTCTAGCGATTCTCTACAGATGACAAGGGTCAATGATTATTTATAGCTTTCACTTCTACGGATTATATCATGAATATTTCAATAGAAAAGCATGTTCTACAATCCAAGGCAGTTCCAAACACCTCATTTGCGAGAAAATTACAAAGTACTATTAAAGAAAATACAGTAATTGGTAATATTATTGCAAGTAAAAATATTTATGAAATATAACATTTATTAATTTTATTAAAAATGTGCCACCAGGCCATAAAATGAGCAGAAAAATCAGCCTTTTATATTACATTCTACAACAGTGAGAGAACCTTATTTAGGTTTAGAATGAAATGTGCGATATCACAGTTTAACTTAGAAATGCAGCCATTGGTAATAGAACAGCTGAAATTAGAAATAACAGCTCAAATGTTAACAGCATATGCCTCAGAGCCACAGCACAAGGGATACATCAAAATGAATTCTTCACTGAAACAAAAAATATGGAAACACTCGGCAGAGCACCAAATACCTGATGTATTTGACAATTAGTACCATTGCACAAACCAATTCAAAACTTACTTTTGATTTATGCTTTTCAATGACAAAATTAGACTACAACTTGCCCATAGGTATGGGTGTGTGAGTTATAGCTGTCCCCGACTAAAACAAATCTTGGTAGACCAACTGTGGGCTATTTTTCTGATTGGTCGAAATTTTCAAAGTGCTATCAGAGCCTCCCCTACTTGCTGCCGTTGCACTTGTTAAGTTGAAGTATGACCACACATTAGGCAGATGCTTTTATTTGACCAAAGCATAACACAATCCAGCGCGCAGGCTAGGTTTTATTTAATAAACCTGGTTGGTTTTGAGAGGATTTAAAACCTCTTTTGTAAAAATTTCTTTTTATCTCGGCTAAAACAATCTAGAAGTCTAAAATTAAAAAATAATATTATGGATGAATGGATGGATGGATGGATAGACAGTCTGGTCGGCCACAACCGCATGGCTCTAGCCCCCGAAAGCCAGCTTCTCCCCTTTTTTGCACATTATTCGGCCAATACTGTCGCAAAGGCAACCAACATCAATAGGTGTCGTAAATGAAGTGTAACACATGTCCATACCAAATATGAAGGTAATTGGTCCAAAATTGCAGCCTGTACAGCATGCACAAGGAAGTGTCTGCGGACATGGATGCAGCGGCGGTGAAGAGACGACACACGTGAATCCATAGTAGCTGCCCGCCTTTGTCCGGGGGCTACAATAAAGAATAGCTCATGCATGACAGCCCACTAATATGGCAGAAATAAAACAATTCTGCAAAAATGGGTGGGCCAAAATATCTCCACAGCAATGAAAAAGACTCATCATTAGTTATCGCAAACGTTTTAAAGTAGTTGTTGCCACCAAGGACGGCACAATCAGTTACTTGGTTCAGGGGGGCAATTATGTTCGTCTTTGCATCTTTGTCTAAAATTGAAATTAGCAGGATGATCTGAAACATTAACATATGACAATTCAGTAAAATAAAAAGATATTGGAAAAGGGACAAAAACTTTACTCAACCCAAACGAGACCAATTAGCTCTACTGTTTGGAGTCTGTGAGTCTGTCTGCTTTGTGTTGTTTTATTTTATGTCTCAATGTAATTTCCTTTCTGCAATAATCTTGTCTACAAACATGTTTTATTTTCCCTATGCAAGTCTCTCTCCACACACCACTTCATTGTATTTATTGTCGGGCAACTAATGTTCAGTTTTTGCAGTTTGACTAAACCTTTGAGAATCGGACTGAATAATTCAATTGGTAATGACTTGTGCATTCCCTGGTGATGAGTCCTGTCCCCTGATAACTATAGGAATTTAGTCTGTTTAATCTCTGGCCTGCATGCCCTCCAGCATACATTCCAAAATTGAAAACCTGTGTGCAAGAAGTACCTAAGTCACAAAATAATTCTTTTGAGATTTTGGGGTTCAACGTTTTCAAAACACATTACAGATTATGACAATAGACAATGGAAGCGCACCAATACACAAGACTTGAGCGCTTCTTCGCAGAAATCTTTGGTATCAGATGATGCTCTGGCCATTGTGGCTTTTAATACTGGTGTAAGCTCATTTTTTGCAAAATGTGACTTATGTACTTCTTGCACACAGGTCTTCAATTGATCCATTTAGGGCCACTAAAGCATAGCAGAGGGTCATAAACTATGAGCTTACACCGCTCCTGATTCCTAAGACTATAGCAAACACCAAGCCTTGTGACCACCAACATGAAAAGAACATACCGCCTTTTCGCTTGATCGATTTTTGTAGCCCCCAGACGAAGTCGGGCAGCTACTATGGATTCATGCTTGTCGCCTCCAATGCCACCACCGCTGCGTCCGCACCCGAGGACACTTCCTTGTGGACGCTGTATGCACAGGTTGTAATTTTTGTCCGATTACTTTCATATTTGGTGTTGACAAGAGTTATACTTAAGTTAAGACACCTATCGATTTTGGTTGCCATGGCGACAGTATTGGCCGAATAATGCGCAAAAAAGGGGAGAAGCTGGCTTCCAGGGGCTACGCCCATCCAATTGTGGGCGACCGGACTGTCTAGTTGTTTTCAGTTTTTTATTTTTGTACCCCTGAATGCCACCCAAGTTTTGCCAATACCTCTAATGTTTTTAGGAGCAGCAGTAAAACACTTCAGAGGTTTTTGACAACTGAGCTTCAGTACCTCCGACAATATCCACATATGGTCTCATGAGAAAGATACTAAATGCATAAATTTCTTTACAAACATTCCATAGTGCTCAGCTCTGCTCTTAACAACATAAGAGCATTTTAATACATCAGTGCGCAGTTTCATGACAGACAGTTTGTCATGCCTCACACCTCACTTTCAACATCTGATATGTTGTCTATGTTCTATTGTGAATAAAATATGGGTTTAGGAGATTTGCAAAAAATTGCATTCTGTTTTCATTCACGTTTTATGCAACATCCCAACTTCATTGGAATTGGGGTTGTATCTCTCAGCTCTAGTTAACATTATACTAACTGTATAATCAATGTGTTCTGTTCATGACCGACCAACCACTTCTGAATGACCCCCTGTTTTGTAGTAGTTCCAATGTCCTTCAGTGTGCACTTACTGTACATCACTAAGCATAAAAGTGGCAGGCAAAGAAATGGAATGACCTTTCAACAGCAGAAGCCATCTTATCCCCACGTATAATCCCAGATAGTCTTCAGGATTTCAGCCGGTTTGCCACACAGTCTCCTTCCTTTCCACCATCCTCTCTTCCTACAAGCCACTCTCCCCTTCATACCCCCCCTCTGTCTCTAACCAGACAATGCCCCTCCCCGCTTACAGGCAAAAAAAATTGTAGTAAGGCTTCTGCACGTTTAAAACAGATGGCAGTGGTCAACAATTTCGCACAGGCCAGCTGTTCCATTCCTTCCCGAATGACGAAGGCGTCACTTGATTCCCTATGCTCCTCACCTACCCTGCTCGCCTGAAATATAACCCTGGCACTTATTTGATCCCCTTTTTGCACACAACGAAATCTGACACTCGCCTCTTCCATTATTCAGAGGTTTAGCTTTAGAGCATCCAGAAGGCACTGAGGTGCTTCAAAGTCAAAGGAGACCGAGGTGCCACTTGGATGATGTATTTTCTTTAAGTCTCTGGCTCTGTCTCATTTGCAAGGAGGCTTCCTATCACCTCGGTGCCTAGTTAGGACACCTCCTTATTAGGAACGATTTGTTAAAAAGGTTACGTGAAAAGAAACACTCCAACTAGGAAGCATCATGTGACAAGCACGGTTTATGTTGCAGCGCGGGGTCAGCGGTTTCCATGGGAAACATAAACGTTAGCTTTCTGCCAGTCTAGTTCGTGGAGCTTCAGCGCTTCGAAAATGTCGGCACAAGTTTTTAATTCAACGTCCTTTCCCATAAATGAGCCAATATTCGGAATACATGCAGTCAATTTCTCGCTTCAAAAATGATCAGAAGTGAATTTTATGATGAAACGGTACGTGAACTTGATCAAAATGCCAACCGTTGCAGTCCCTCATCTGTGATCTATACGGTGAATCCCCAGCTTCTCACAAGGCATTTTGGGATTTCCTTAGCAAAGAAGGAACCACTTGATGTTTCCTTAAAATTTCGCCAAAACGAGGTATCTAACTACGTTGTTTTCTATGCTTCCTACTGAGTTGACACAGTCCTATGCAGCCATATTTCCTGAAAATGCCACCTAATTAGGATGCTTCTTTGCACATGAGACAGCCTCCGTTTGCATCAGCAGTGCCTTCTAGAACTGAGGGCGGAAATCAAACACCCCCACCTCTCTCTCCCATAAGACCTCATCTGCAGGTAAATGATTGTAACCAGGGGTCATCAACAGAGACTGTCATACTGTTAGTGCACTGACTTCAACCAAGCAGTAACACACCAGAATCAATTAATCAAGGTCCTAAGTAAAGACTTGAGTGGTTGCCGAATGGAGCATAATTTCAGCAGTGATGCTGCTTGGCTGGATCAAAAACCAGCACAGCCCTTTCAAGATGACATTGAGGACCCCTCTTAACCAGCTCTCCAGATAGGAAGGGAGGAACATGAAGGCTAGCAGATCAGGTTAGGTGGCTGCAGTGTGGGAGTGTAGGAGTCAATGGCATGCTTGCGTTCAGCATACTGCACATCTTGGTTATCCTCTGGTGACTGAAGATCTCAAAGGAGACAAGATCAAAAGATCACCACTACACTGCTGTTCCTCTAGCTCACTCCTTCCCTCCCTCTCCTAAGCCCTTTTCCTCTCTTCATCTCCTCTGGAACTTCAAAGTCACTCTGAAGTTGAGGGGGGCAGGCAAAGAGAGAGAACTTAAGAGAAGAGAAACAGAGGGAGAGAGAGAGAGATAGAAAGAGGTAGAAGGAGCTTCAAGTACATCGTCAAACTTGCGCTTCATCAGACTGCATTCAAACTGACAAGAACATCCGACCTTTCATCTCATTTTCAAATGAATTTTACAGTGTCCCTGTCAGAAAGCCAATTTATTTAATCACTCTGAAGTTTTTACAGAATAAAGCTGAGTAATGCAGTTTCATCAAATTCCATAACCAAAATAATTTCATGCTCTCTGAATACCTTTCCTGGAGATATATGACGGAGAAGTTCCACGAGGGGTGCAAATGAGTTCTCGAATGAACAAATACTCGCTGTATAAATAATAACCGGTTACAAAAAATTGATAATTTATAATTGTTTTGTAGCCCTATATTTTTTCTACATTTTATCCCAACAAGTTCCTGTGTTATGTAGACCAATATGAGTCATTTAAAAAGCTATCATGCTTGTTGCTTTTTTCGTTACAACCTCTTCAACCCCAAGTCCAGGTAATGCTGGCATCATGGGATCTTGAGTGCCGTCATATTGAAGCCTCTCACCTTTTACACATGACGGATAACAACCTGCCCTTGTTTGATATTACCTGATTAACAATCAAAGAATTGAGCCCCTAAGAACCATACCGGGCCATCCCGCACTTTTAGCGAAATTGAGTTGAGGTAGTCAGCATGTGCAGAAAACTGAGATCTACGTTTCCTAAATGAGCCAACCCAATCTACCCACATGGATTGTTCAAACAAGCAAACGTCCTCTCTGCCACTGTACATATGCACTGCACTGCCTTAGCCATAGTGGACCATCCCACAACTTTTCCATTATTCAATGTGAACATGGCGGCTCGGTATCTCACTAATGAGGAACTGCTTGCTATGATTGATGATGATGGTGAAGTGGAAGATAATGGAGACCCAGAGTTTGTCCCAAATGAATCAGAAGATTATGGTTCTGCTTCAGAAGGAGGTACCTTTCACTTTAAATGAAACAGAAGGGCATCCAAAACCGACATAAAAAGTGCATAACGAAATTTTACATATCTTGGGTTTATAACATAAGCAGTGTTTCTAGTTCCCAGATACTCTAGATCAGTGGTTCCCAAAGTCGGTCCTGGGGACCCACAGCGTATGTCGGTTTTGCTCCAACCACAATTACGATCCCAGAGTTTTAACAAGCTGTTCATTTTTTAATTAGCAGTTGTTTGTCAGATACGAGGGACATTTTACCCCCTTAAACCACATTATGCAGAAATGGCTACGCATTCCATGAAATTTCAAAGCCCAACATTCATATTTTTTATTTTGATGTATTCCACGTAAGCACGACAATCAAAGGTGGCAGTATGTTTTATGTGATCAAATGCAAGACTGCAATCAGTCAGTAATCTGGTGATTAGGGTTCTGAATTCAGGTGCTCAGGTTCTTTCCTGAAACCAATCAAGTGACATTTAACAGGTTTGACTCATCGTTTGCTTTGTCTTTGAATTCTTAATTGCCTAATAATTGTTCGCTTTAATGACCTTGGGTCCACAATTTTATCTACTAGAAGCCCATTTATAGATTCATGTCATCAGTTGCAAATTTCAATTTTTTTATGTTAGAGAAGTAATTTCCAATTTAGCACACTATGAAATGATTTTCATCATGGCCATTTTTGACATGTGGTTTAAAAGGATAAATAATCAGCGTGAACAAGAATAGTGCAATCAAGAGCAATGAGCAACTCATTAGCATTCTAAGATTGGAGCTGTGGTTGACACAAAAACCTGCGTACACAGTGGGTCCCCAGGACCGAGTTTGGGAACCACTGCTCTAGATGACACAGGAGGCTGGCAACTTTAAGTCCCATTTTCTCAGAAGTTCCCCAGCATGGGTTGGCCCAGTATGGCTCTTAGGGGCTCAATTTATCTACAGAATAACCAAAACCAATACTTAAGCATATAATGACTAAGAAATTATTAATTAGGAAAAGACCAAGAGACCACCGATTGGCTACATGAAAAAACGGACGTATAATACAAGCAATTTTTTAAGGATGACAATTATGCACACAATCAATTGAGCCCCTAAGAACCATACCGGGCCATCCCGCACTTTTGGCGAAATTGAGTTGAGGTAGTCAGCATGTGCAGAAAACTGAGATCTACATTTCCTAAATGAGCCAACCCAATCTACCCACATGGATTGCTCATATAAGCAAACGTCCTCTCTGCCACTGTAAATATGCAATGCGCTGCCTTAGCCATAGTGGACCATCCCACAACTTTTCCATAATTCAATGTAAACATGGCGGCTAGGTATCGCACTGATGAGGAATTGCTTGCTATGATTGATGATGATGGTGAAGTGGAAGATAATGGAGACCCAGAGTTTGACCCAAATGAATCAGAAGATGATGGTTCCTCTTCAGAAGGAGGTAGGTTTCACTTTAAATGAAACAGAAGGGCATCCAAAACCTGCATAAGAAGTGCACTACGTAACTGTACATATCTTGAGTTTTTAACAGAAGCAGTGTTTCTAGTTCCCAGATACTCTAAATGACGCAGGAAGCTGGCAACTTTGAGTCCCATTTTCTCCAAAGTTCCCCAACATGGGTTGGCCCAGTATGGCTCTTAGGGGCTCAATTAATCCACAACTTTCTCTGAATTCCATCTCCCATTTCAGCATTTATTACATTTAAAATGGAAACATCTTTGTGTGAAACCCTATGAAACATTGGCGCAGAACGGCGTTACTTATAAGCCTAGCTATTACATGCCATTTTGTGAACAAAAGGATGTCATCACCTCCAAAAATAATACAAAAAATTTGCAGAAAAAATCCTCAATTTGAACAAAGTGATTCATCGCATTAAATGAGTTACTTTTTTAATTAAATCAACTCCGTTTAATAGGGGTGCTCCAATCAGGGTTTTTGGGGCCGATCACCGATTGCCGATCACCGAAATCAGTATCGCCATCACCGATATTGATAGTGATCACACAGCATCGATTTGAAATTGAAGCTTGCTTTTTATAGTTTAGCATTAATTATTCATTTATTTATTTAAGGTATTCTTAACACTGTATATTCAGAATTATTAAACAAAGAGATTAGAGAGTATCATGAATTGACAACTCTTTAATTTGCAAGAATATGCACCAGACAACTGACCAAATAAAGAGCAGGGCAAGAGACAAAAACTCTAACCTAGCTAACTATAACCAATAACTATAACATCTTGTCGTACTTCTGTATCTGTAGGCCATCTACATCCATCTATCTGTCACTTTTTCTCAGCTGAGGTAGTTTTTATTGCCTTTTATAGGGGAGATAGAAAGTGTGTTTGTGTGTGTGTGTGTGTGGGGGGGACAGAGTTCAGACTTTAATTTTCTGTCCCTTCCTTCTCTAGCAGCATCACTGGCAGATTTACCTTCAGAAATATGAGCATCTCTGCAGTTTTACCTGTTGGCTTGTTCCTTGTCATCTACAATATTTCCTGCTGCACTAAAAAGTTGCTCACGGTCAACGCTTGCGCTCGGTTTAGAGAGTGCAGAGAGGTAGGCTCCTTGTGCGAGAGATGGAAAGCGACTTTTACTGTCCTGCCAAAAAGGCTGTTCCCACGCCTCTTTCCTCATAAAACAGTTTTTTTTTTTGCACAATTGGTGACGAAGAGACATAGTAATCCTAATAATATGCCTACCAGTCTAACAGCATTAGCCTATTATTTGTAGGCTGTTATGATTTTAATCCAAACTTTTAAGTTCCATTAACTCCAGATCATTATAAAATCCAACAGTCAAAATTTCCAAAAAAAAAAAAAAAAAAAGACGGATGTATTCTGAATTCACCACATTTTTATCCAAGGAATTATTCTGCTTCAGTCCATATTTGTTAGCGTTTGACCTGTCAGAAACCACATTTTCACTGAATGCAGTGAAGTGCTTTTTGCTGTATACACTGCATTTGACACCTTAGCAAAGCAGTCTAGCTGCAACAGCCATAATATTTCATGTATACAACCACAGTAACTAAAATCATTTTTCATCTCCAACAGTATTATCGTTGGCAGCCAACTCAACTTGAAAAAAGTTTTCTGAATTTGCTCCGCTTAGTTTAAGTAGTAAACGAGATTATGGGCCGGTTTCACAGACACAGATTAAGCTTAATCCTAGACTAATTTCAATTTTCAATAGAAAATCTCCATACAAAACTCTGTTTAGTCCAGGACTACGCTTAAGCCATGTCTGTGAAACTGGCCCTTAGTCATCTATTAGGCTACTGGTTAGATTGTTAGTATCCAAAATAGCAAGCCTGTGATGGAAAAAATAGACTAACTCCGCATAACCTCCGCTGGAGAAGAGGAGAAAGGAAATAACGGATGCATTTGTGATTGCGATTGACATGCAGCCAGTGAAAACTGTGCAGGGTGGAGGTTTTATACAATTAATGAACAAGTAAGAACTGGGGCACACAATTCCTCAAGAATACACCACAGTGAGTGGAATTCTCTGTGATATCATTAAAAACTCTGTTAAAGGCTTTACTACAGACATTTGGACAATCCAACAAATCAAAGCTTATATGACTGTACCAGCCCATCTGATTACAGAAGACTGGGGAACATAGCAATAACGTGCGTGAAATAGCAAAAATGACAATGTCACACCACAGCTAATTTAGCACATTAACTAGAAAGAGAGTTGATGCTTTGATGCGGAGTCTTAAAAATCGCTGAAGTTCTTAAAAAGCCAACATGATTGTCGGCTTCTAAATTGGCTACATATGTGTAAAAAAAACATATATATAAAAACGTAAATGAGTTATTTTGGCTTGATTATGGGTGTAAAAAGTAAATTTAAATATATTTTTTATATTTTTATTTATTTGACATATATATAGTGTAGAGAGACAGGAAGGATGGGGAGAAGAATGGGGAAGAATGCAGCAAATTGATTTTGCTTGATTAACCCAGGTTGGAAAAGTAGCTTTTTTATTTCATCATTTTCTTAAAGTTTTATTTCATCATTTTCTTGGTGGGCCACAGTGGGTTTTGCATCACGTATATTCTGTGCCTCACTGATTGAATTAAAAACACTTTAGAAATGTTCTGATATATTTTATTTCTTAGTTACCATTTTTGTCATAGTACCACTGCCTATAGCTAAGCCTCTGAGCAGAGCGCATTATTAAAGCGCATTTGTTGCATCTCGGGTCCGTATGTGCATGTTGGGGGGGTGTTATTCGATGCTTCATTCAAATATCTCTGTCAAAAAAAAATCAGCCCTAGTGTTAATTGTCTCGCGTGTTCTGCGTCATGCGATCGGGTGTTTTTTATCGGCCTAAATGACAATTCCGATTAATTCCGACAATTCCGAGGCCGATCGAGTCAGCCAATCGATCGGAGCACCCCTACTGTTTAATGAATGTAGCTTGTCAGTTTCATCAACATGAATACATGTAGGCAGCAAGTTAATCCAACAAACAGCAGAAAATAATGAAGGAATAGCCAACAATCGCGCCCTTAGGATAGTCATCAGCATTCTGAAAATGCTTTCAAACTGGCAATGTCTTTGACATGTCCATAGCGGTTGAAGGTATACAAGTGACATCGAATGTGGTTTTGTGCCAGATGTGTGGTTATGTCCGCAGGAGCTACGGTTACTCCGCGGATCGGGTGAGTGGGTCATAAAAATTAAGATACTGATTAACAGCGGATGGGTTGCGGGTCGAAGAAAAAAAATACATAATTAAAGTGAAAATATCCATTACATTGTCTAAAATATGAACATATTTTTAGCTACATCATTCATGAGGCACAATTAGCAGAAGAGACCCTTACTGTGCCTGTGCAAGAATTGTGCAGTCTATTTTCTAATAGCAAGGTAAGATGACAATCATTCGTTTGGACACCCTTTTTTTTTCATTTCAATCAGCCTTACTCAAAATTACGAAAAGGTGTTTCTAATCTTCGTCTTTGATTTAATTTCAACAATTCAAACGATCATGAAGGGCAGGTTTGATCACCTGATGTGCCCAAAATGTAGCGTGGAAGATCCAGACCAGTTTCGTAAAGCGTACGCCTACGAGTAAATTATTTTTCTGAACTGAGTTTAGCCTATTATTTTGCCACCCATAGCTCGCATTAAGAAAGACGCTGTGTCTGTAATTGACAATAGTTTATTGTTATGATTGGAAAATGTTTTAATAAAGGAAAATGATTGAGAAAAAGTCAGGAGTAATAATTGTTCAAGCGCGTCCAAACGAATGATTGTCATCTTACCTTCACAAGGAGAACTAGCAACACCTGATAGTGTGGAGTGTTTTCAGAGTGAATACATTGTTCATTAGGAAAGATGATTGTGAACAAGGCAGGACTAATAAAAGTTGTAAAGGGATGTTCTGTGCGCACCCAATTTTCAGTTCTGGCTACGCCACTGGTTTAAATAGAATGAATACAAGCAAAAAAAATCAGCAGCATTCCAATGTTGATTAAGCATCTGATTGTCAAGAAGAATGAAGCTTTAAACTATTCTGTACAGCCCTATTTTCAGAAAAGGCTAATAAATAACTCAGTAAATAACAGTCCAGTGCAACCCGCATTGATTCCAATGCTAAACTTTTTTTAAACTGGGCCGCATGAAAAAAAAAAACTACAAAACGAGAAATTTGAGAAATGAGTACTCTTTCCTGCAATAGGACGAGTAATTGGTTAAATAAAATGAAGACCCTAGTGCTAAAAGTACTCAAATCAAAAAATGTTCATTTTGAGGAAATTGAAAAATCTACTTTGGTAACTACAAAAGAGACGTTTTCCCATCCTTGCCCCACAATGTGTGAAAATGTGATTTGAGTACTTTTAGCAATAGGCTCTTCAAATGTTGAATTTCTGCACCGCTAGTTCCTCATAGGAGATGCAGAGAAGCTCATTAAAACCCTTTAGTTCAGAGAGAATACGGGTATCCAAAGACAAATGTGTGTCTGGTTAGCGAAAATTCACTATTTTTACATTTAGCACAGGCACTAATAAAGATTAACACTAAACTGCTTGCACGTGCATTATGGGGAGGGGCTATATGGAATAATTATGTGCAGTCAAAAGCTGTGTTACTTCAGCTGTCAGCATTCTTCAGTGATTCCTTAGCTCGGGGGACACATATAGTCTTAACATGCCATAGCTGCACAAAATCAGTTCATATCTTTCAACAAAGCTGAATGCTATAGCTAAATGCCAACCATGATGGCGCTAAAGCTTACAGATACTAATTCAATCAGACTGGATGTGTTTCATCATAATTACAGAATCGAACTCAGCAACTGTATTACGGTACTTTAACATAGGCACAAATCAAATGTTAGTGAACTACAATCTAAATATAAAGGCAAAAAATAGGACCAAGGCTCCTGTAGCTCACCGGCAAGCAATCAAATAGTGATGATACAAGTTACAAAAATTTCATGTGAAGTTTGACCTTCAAATCATTGAAGGTCAATGTCAAGGTCACTAAATAAAAGTTCATACGTTTATAAAACCTCCTGTAATACAATCCTAAGCTCTGAAGCAGTTTTGGTGATACAAGTCACTGAAAATTCAATGTCAATTGTGAACTTCAAAGGTCACAGATGGTCAAGTTCAGATCAGCAAATGGACTTCATGACTTTCTAAAACACCTATACAAACCGTGGCTCCATCTGTGGCCATTTGGTGATACAAGTCATTGTAATTTCACTGTTGAGTTTGACCCTCAAAGGTCACTGACAGTCAAGTTGAATGGCACCAAATGAAAGTTAATATGTGACTTCCTAGATGTCTGTAACACAAACCTAGGCTCCATCTGTGACCATTTTAGCAATACAACTCATTGAATTTTCACTTGTTCACATTTGACCTTCGAAGGTCAATACCAAGGTCATCAAATGAAAGTTCAAATATTACTTCATATAGGCCTCTAACACAAACCTAGGCACCATTTGTGACCGCTTTGGCAAGACAAGTCATTGTAATTGTATTATGTCAAGTTTGACCTTCAAATGTCGTCAACAGTCAAGTTGAATGTCACCAAATGAAAGTTCATGTGTGACTTCCTTTAAGTCAGTGATATACACTTAGGCTCTATCTGTGATCTTTTTAGTGATAGAAGTCATTGAATTTTCAAGTTTGACCTTCAAAGGTCAATTAGAAGGTCACCAAATTAAAGTTCATATATGACTTCCTATACGTCTCCAAAACAAACCTACACTCTATCTGTGACGATTTTGCTGATATAAGTCATTGAAATTTCATTGTAAAGTTTGGCCAGTGAAGATCACTGAAGATCAAGTTCAAGGTCACCAAATGAAACTTCATACATTACTTTCTATGTGCCCACAATACAAACCTAAGCTTTATCTGTAATTGTTTTGGCGTTGTTAAAGTACAGCGCCCCCACTTGACCCACTTCCGTCGATTCAATCAAAATGGCACTCGCATTGTACATAAAGTGTATCAAGGTGAGTTGATTGATAACTTTTTTTCTAAATCTGGCAGACAATTTTTGAGAAATAATTTTTTTGAAATTTCAAGTCATATCTTTTAACATTGTTAATATTTTCCCTGACTCGAGTTTGACCTTTCAAAGTCATCTGTGGTCAAATTTAAAATTGCAAAAATAAAGGTCATATATGACTTCCTATATGTCGATAATAGATATATGAATACAAACTTAATCTCTATCTGCAACCATCTTGCATATTCACAAAGTACAGCGCCCCCACTAGACCCACTTCCGTCGATTCAATCAAAATGGCGCTTGCACTGTACATTGATGGTACCAAGGTATCTTGATTGCCTGATTTAGAAAAAAATTTATCAAAGAGTCTTTGAGAAATAATTTTTTAAAAATTTCTCAGTCCTATCTTTAACATTGGTTCCAAAATTTCAAGCGCCCATAAAACGGACAAAAATAATTCGATCAAAAATCCAAAAAAAAAAAAAAAACTTCCGGAGATATGGTCGAGTAGTATGTTATCGCAAATTTACACGAAAATTCATCAGGCCAAAAAAAAGATTAAAAATGTTCCGGAGGACGGACGCCACACCACAACAATAGCTTATCAGCCCATAGGGCCAGAAAGCTAAAAAGGGGTCAGATAAGAAACTGTCAGCACTTAATTCCGCAGTAAAAATGCAGTCTGATGACATAGCGGAAGATAATGCCGAGATTCTTCATGCCATGGATTGAACAGAGTGCTAGAACCATTCTTTAGGCATTTTGGTACATGCTGAACCTAGTGCGGTCTTCTTTTTTTTAAAGATTATTTTTTTCCTTTATTTGATAGACAGCGGAGAGAGACAGCAAAGTCAGGGAGAAGAATGGGGGAAGACATACGACAAATGACCCGAATCGGAATCGAGTCCGGGTTGCCACAGGAAGGACAGAGCCTTTATGGTGCGCGCGCTTGGACCGATGAGCCACTGGGGCGCCCCACCTAGTGCAGTCTTCCAAAGCTACAGGCCAACAACGTAAAAAATTGAGATGATCAGTGTTCTAATACTGCCCTTAACATCTCTGCTGCAAAAAAGCTGTTATTTAAGCATATGTGATTGTTCTGGAAGTTTGAAAATATCAGTAAATGCTTCACTGACCATTCTCATTGATAAGGTTTTTTCAGCCACAGGAAAATGCAGATTTAATTATTTTTTAATAACGATATTCTCACTGAGCTCTACCGTTTGCAGTGCTTGAAAAACCCTGAAATATGGCACTGACAATCATGCCATGGTCAAAGCTACATATGAGACACATCTCACTCATTCTTATATAAAGTCAGACAAAGAATTGAAACACTTTAAAAGTCTGGATACTTCACATATTCAGTGGTAAGCTGAAGCTGCGCTTGATACAGTTTTCAATGACTGTATTGTACACTGACTCCAAGTTGCTATCTTTGGCCAAGTTCCTCCCAAAAATATTTATTCAGGATCCCAATCTGAGTACACAGTTAAATAAACATTATAATAATAAATTGTAAAAGCCTAATTGTTTGTGCTTCATGGTAGCTGGAAGCTTCAGTGCTTCCCATTCATCACAAACTCTAAGATGTGAATTTCACAAAGGAACTAAAGAAGGATTTTTCCCCCCTGTATTTGTAGTATTAGAGAATTATAACAGCAGCAAATTTTTAAAAAATAATCATTTTATGTAATGGTGGAGATCAGTGGATTAAGCTGCACTGACTGCACAGTAGTGTGCACAGATGGAGAGGCAATAATCACTGGTGGCCAGATTATTGTGATTCCCCCCCATTGGCGGGAGGCTGGAATATTGCAGTGGGTATGGGGCCCTGGGGAAAAATGGCTGAGTGACATCAGATTATCCCATTCCAACAAACCAATTACCTAGATGGTTGGAAAAGGTCCTCTACATGGCAAACAATCAACCTCATCACCAGTTAGTAAGTCATTCTACTTCAGTTTATCCCCTTAAACTCTAGATTTTCACTTAAGTTTTCTCTTAAGAAGTTTCAAAGTCGAAAAAAGCATTTTATTTATATCGTAGGACAATGTCACATACATATTCTGTATCTGTTGGTTGCAGCACATCACTGAAGCCACATCACACCCATATTGAGAGAA
Organism: Gymnothorax javanicus; assembly: GCA_029692085.1. Taxonomy (NCBI): domain Eukaryota; kingdom Metazoa; phylum Chordata; class Actinopteri; order Anguilliformes; family Muraenidae; genus Gymnothorax; species Gymnothorax javanicus. The sequence continues at coordinate 23,116,597 of CM056199.1, forward strand.
ATATTCAAACTCAGGACATCATGTTTTTTGTGGTCACAACATTACATGAAATAGAAAACACCTAGATCTCGTACATCCTTCTGAAAACATTCCCCAGTAATTCACCAGGACATAGAGAAAAAGGATTGTTGGACACCTTGAGATCTCCACTAGAACTTAAATAAAATAGGCCAGACGTTCCACAGGTTTGAATACTGCTGCTGCATTTGACAGACCCATATATGGGTCTGTAGGTTTTATGGGGTGAATTTTACAGAAAGTTCAAATTAGTTTCACAATTCCATGCTCAAGTTCAAGAACCGTGGTGATTAGAACAAACAATGTCTGAATATGATCAATCACTGCCCACTCGTCAGATCTGAGGATTCAAGGAGGGATGCACAGTATTAGCCTCAGCCAAGAGTCTAGAACAAGGTGCAAGGATTATGCTTTCTCTATTTTGGTGCTGTATGTATTCCCAGTGATAGCCACATGACACAGATAATGAGGGGAATCATTCTGGTTAATCCCTGGTTGCTAAGGTTGAGATGAGTGTCACCTGTGTACTACGTACAACCGAATGCGCTGGTTTGGGAACAAGTGTTGAATGGGATCATTTTGCTCCTTGTGCGAGGAGGCAGTTGACTGTTTACTTGGAATGTGCTTGAAAGCAAGTACTAAAGTACAGAACCCCTTTCAATTTTTAATAATCTTCAATAGTACACATGCCAATTTATTATACCAACTAAATTTTAAGTATAGATTCCTCTTTGGTTAGTTCAGTTTGAAACCCCAGTTTGAAAAGATTTTTGTTCACATACCTCATCTCATCTCCTGCATCATGTTCTGTGCCAGTTCCTACATGCATTAACCTCTCAGTGTTCATCCTTTTTTGATCTGTGACCAAACCTCATCAGCTGAGAAAAATAATAAAGCCGCAGCCAGAAGCTTAACCTAAGCTTAATCCTACAATGCCGAAAGTTCAGTGGATTATTTTATTACATAACCTTTATTTTTCATGAGAAGTCTGTGTTTGTTTATACTGGAGTAAGTTGGTGACGGAAGGAGCTGGGTGGCACCATAAGGAATAACTGCACAACAATTTTGACTGTCCACATCAGCAGCTTGTCAGGGTAACTGATTTAATATACGGTGGAATTTTTTTAAAAGGACATCATCTAGCCCAGTGTAGATTCTTTGCCATAATTATGTTTTATTTAACTCTTAGTTAGGATTAGGCCTAGGCTAGCTACTAAACATACCATATTACCTCTTTGACTAGTCACAAATACCACTGCAATTTATAGAGCAGGATATTTCTTCAATGTTAAAAAAAGCCAAGGATTATTTCCAGTTTTATATGGCTGAGTGAGCTTCTAGTCAAGTTCTCTCAGGCTTGCCTAATACAGCCAACTTCTCTAAGGCCTTGTTCAGACTGCCAGCCCAAATCTGATTTTTTGCATATCCAGATTGTATCTAGCTTGAATTTCGGGTGGTCTGAACAGCAGAAAACCACACGAAATGCGATTTTCCCGAATCTGATTCAACCCACATACGGAGGTGGTTTCAATTGCGATTCCCATCGGATTTGTCTCGATCTGAACAGTCTAACCACTTGAATAGGATTTGAACGTGCCCCTTTCGTCATTTGCACCACGACAAACAATTACAACGTAATTCTGTGTGACGGAAGTGATTGATTCAGCGCGTGCCACGGTGCCATGCCAGTTGTGACCGCTGCAAAAAATAAAGAACACAGCAACCTCTTCCGTTTCTAGCGTTTTCTCACAAATTGTAAAGCATTTGCACCACGGCTACGCATAATAATTTGATAGATTTCCTAAATCAATCCTCTGTCGTCCATGACGGTTTGTTTGTGTAAAATTCTACCTAATCAATCCAGGTGTGTGTAATTTATATCAGATCTGAGCACTGCACAATAGGAACGCCAAGATCGGATGTAATCACTTGCAATGTGCAATGAGAACGGTCAGTCAGAAAGATCAGATTTTGGTCGGATATGCAAAAAAATTTGATTTGGACTGCAATCTGAACATAGCCTAAGTTGTTGGAGCACTAATGCTTGTCGTATAAGTAGCTTCCATTTTACATTGGTCATATGGCAGACTATTTGGCCAACAGTGTGATACCAAATTATATTACATTTTGAAGAAGTTAATGATTTGCAATCACTTGTCAGACATTTATTCAGTCTGAGCAAAGATACAGAGAGAGCGTAAGTCTGTTATAAGCCAGGTGGCTCATCAGGCCGGTCCTTAACCCCAGTTTCAGAGGCATGAAATGACTATGAGCAAGGCTACTCCCCCAGGATGGCATGCTAGTCCATGGCAGGTTACCCCCCAGCTCTTAGTCAGGTTTCCCCGACAATTTGCTGATACCCAGCTCTACACCAGGGTGAAGTGAGGTGCGGTGGGAGTGAAGTGTTTTACCTAAGAACACGCCGCGAAAGCCATTGCATGGAATCAAACTCAGGACCTTTTGGTCCCAAAGAAGCACACTTAACCACTGCGCTACTGCATCCTCAGAACAAGGATGGCAGGCAGTGGAATATGGAAAAATGTCAATCCAGCACGATAGTCAACCCAAAGTCCCCATGAAGCAATGGTTATCCATTACCAGCTACACAATGATAACACAATATGACCAGAACAAAGAAGAGTGCAGACATTTACAAACATGCTGAATCCATCCATCTGACATTGCGCGCAGACAAACATCAAAGAGAACTTTCCGAACCACACTTTGCAAACATGCGCAGTTTATGGATAAACAAGAGAATTTAACAAATATTTAGACCTAAAAGCCCATTTTCTTGTTATTTTCCACAAATGTTTTACAACTCAACTGGTTTCATACAAACTGAAAACATCCCACTGTTATCAGAGTAAAACCTTCTTTCTAATTTGGCACGGACATTAAAATGCAGTATCGCGATTTGAATCAGTAGTCTTGTTCATTGAACAATGTGCGAGATGCAGTTGACAACAGGTTCGGTTACATAAATGCGCCCATCTTCTCCCAAATGTTAGCATCACTACGGGTCATGTTCAGGTGCTTTCTACAGGACAGCAGAGATACTAAAATCAATTAATATTTTAGTGAGTCAATTCTCGTGAGTAAAAGAGTATTATAAGGGTGTAGTGGAAAAAGTTGTGAATGTCCACAGAATGCATACAATTTTGCTGCTTTATCAGTTCAGCAAAAATAGTAAGGAACAGTCCGCTGAACACGTTGTTCCATTTCACCAGAAACAAGTAATATGGGGTCACACTTTGATTCCACCACTAATTCCAAGTGCTTCACTTAGCCTCAGGTTAATCTGATAGAAAACGAGCTGTATGTCCAGTCCTCCTAAATAATTATTTAACCCCGACAGAAGATGGCAATATCAATGAAATCAAGCCCATGCACTCAGTTCTGCCTTTGAACATCATCCGATTATTATTATTATTATTATTAATTAATAATAATAATAATAATAATACACGCATATACGCACTCGCAGATTAATCTCACGGTCGCTGAATCGCTGTATTTCCAATTATCACAATCTAGGCTCATGTAGTATTGTACAGGGTTTCTCAGCACTACCACATTGTTTGAATGAACAGCATCTATTCGATTTCAATGACAAGTCTGACGGACGACTTTTAATATTCGGGAAAGGCTACTCTCCATCACACCTTCTACGAACATAAACGGTGGCATGGAAGACAACGCTAAAAACTAGCTAGCTAGCTTGCTCTACCTCATCATAATTCGTAAAACTCCTAACAATTTTTTTTTTTTTAATCATCATCGACGGTGAAAATATTTACATATGTTTTTTCGCCATGTCGACGTTCGCTTAATTACAAATTCAGCGAGGTCGAACACATGAAGCTTTGATCCTTGCTACTAAGAATAATTTGTCCGTTTAGTAAACCAAATTGCAGACAACATGGGAGCTTCTCATTAAGATTAAACATAATTCCGGAGCAGATTCCGCTTGACCTGTCCGTCTCCAGAAATCATCACCGAAGATTGCGGGCCAAAAATGTAACGTTAGAGAAAAACATGGGATGCGTAGGCTACATTTACCTGGAAAGTCTACCATCAAAACCTCGCCAAATTGTGTTATTTTCCCCTGGAGATTAGTAATCCTCCATCGCATATTCTGAAATCTACAAAATCATATCTACGTCAAAATATTTGCGGAAAATAACATGCTTGCTAATCGGTTTAAATTTAGCTCCCGTTAGCTTGCTCGGCTCGCAACCCTCTGATGCAAGTGATTACAGTGGCGAACTTAATGCTGTACCTAAACCAAGCGGAGAAATTTTCCGACGATCTTACCTGCTTCTGTGTTATAGATGTGCTGAGCTGACACGGCGTTCCGCTTTTCACAACCACAATTGCAGGGTTATTGTTTCGATTACTGATGGTTAACCGTTGTCCTTTGCTAGTTTCGACTCCTCCTAGACTCCGGCTCCGGATTCCCAGGCTGTGTTCAGCACCTGCTCTCTCTCTCTCTTCAGTACTGAAGTGCTGGACAGCGCATTAGCAGAGCTCTGCGAAAATACAATGGAGGGCTTTGTGCGCCTCATACGAAACATCACCCTCTGCAGGATCGGAGGCGTCTTTGCATCCCTTTAATCGTTTGATCTGGTAAACCCTAACTCTCTATTCAGAAACGACCTACTCCGATCCAAGAGAAACATTTTTCATGCTTAATTTGCCCAGAATGAGGGCTATATAAAGTACCGCGGAGAACTTCTTAATTAAACAAACCACAAGGGGATTGAATGTGAATTCTTGACGACGACCAATGAGTGCATCCCATAATAATAATAATAATAATAATGCCAGTTGCATTGTCTGAAGAAAATTTTTATTTTTTATTTTTACCCGTGGCTATTTGTCGCCTTGTGAAAGCTATGTAGTTGCTTATCCACCTTATTCCTGAGGGCGCTACTGTAGATATGACCGTGGGTGCAACTTCCGGCAGAAGTAGTTTTTAGCGAGTGGCTAGTCAAGAACAGCGGCGTTTCTTTCAGTTAACTTCGCGATTACAGCTCTTTATTTTAACAAATTAACTTGCTTTTCTTAAAATGTCCCTTCAGAGCTCCGGCACCTATTGTGCTGTTCGAGGCTGAACTAACAACCAGAGGAAGCTAAATTTATGGTTTGATCAACAGTGTTTTGAACACGCACCCAGAACATAGGGGATTGTCCTTGTGTTCAGCAAAACGGTTTTCATCGCCTACCTACAGAAGAGGAAGCCAGAATTTGGCTGGGAAACCTGAATTTGAAAAGACCCCCGAAAACATTAGGTGCTCATTTCATTATGTCGAAAAACAACGATTCCTACTTTATGGCTAGGCTCAGACAGACCGCCGCAGAGGAGACGCCGGGTCCTCAGAAGCATTTTGACAGCAGTGCCAGGAGAGCACAAGGTATGATTTCACGTGTAGGGAGGACAGAAAATTGTTGTATTCGTCCGGTAATGCCAGTCAGCGTAACTAACGTTTCATCCTGTACAGTTTCAGATGAGGCTGTAGAAGTAGCAATAGTCTACTACAATTTGAAAATAGCCTACTATGTTCCAAACAATAGTCTTGCACTCCAAACCTCATTTCACTAAAATTAAAAGTATGGGAAAAATGGATTCATTGTGTTTTACATGTTATAGTATTGGATTAGCTAGCAACTTAATACCGTATAATGTAGTTGGCTGGAGTAGAGCCAATTTGACTCATACTGTCGGATGGCTTAATTTACTCTGTATAACAATCCCTTACGTTTCATATGTAGAGCAATATTTACCACTGAAATATAGTGTTTCCTTCATAAATATTCTCAGAAAGTACTTGTATATCTGTTTTAAGGTACATAAAGTCGTATACTACCTCCTTTAACAAAATGCGACTAACCTTGTTGCTGTGGAAGTACTACATACACTTTGGAGATTTGTAGATTGTTCATAGCTTCGCAGTCTGCGGCAACGGAGTCGCTAATGTAGCCAAATGCGCTAGTGTGGCCACTGCTTCAGGTCGTTCTCCCATTCTTCGATAGTAGAAGGCAGCGGTACCGTAACTTTATCCCGTCTGAGGGCTAAAAGGTGATGTTCTCACATATATTATTTTCAAATCGCTGAAAAAAAGAAGATTTGCGTGAGCCGCTACCACGGTAAACAGTTCAGTGACAGGATGCAGCGGAAGTTGCGCCCAGAATTCGCACAAGGGATCATGGGACGTGGGAATAAGGTGGATAAAGCTACTGCGAAACCTATAAATGGACAGTGAACACAGTCCTCTGGTGAACTGGCTGCGTTTGTTTACACTCGCAAGCAGAAAGCAGCAGCCGCGAAATATGTCGAAGGACATTCCAAATGACCGTTACTTGAAAACCCTACTCCCTGTTGCCCTTCAAAGTTTTCACTACAAAGGGAGGTGACTTTGCAGGGTGTAGGGTGTACGGAATGAAATGCATCCCTAGATTGGAAAACCCTGGGTCCAGTAACCGAGTTGATAACCGGCTTCGTGGTACCGCTTATCAGGAATGCGGAAGTCTGCCCAAGGTTAAGTGCAGCCAGATAACGAAAAGATACCATGTTAATCCAGCTTCGTGGTACAGGCCCCTGGTCTGTGCCATGTTTAGGGAGTAAATTAAACAGGTGCTTGCCAATTTTCCAGGACATTTAATTGGTCCGCTAAACTTTTTTTTTGGCACACAGAAACCAATGGGACGCCTTTTCCAAACTAAGACCAACTTGTAGTTTTAACATCTGTGCATTGTATTTGGGATTAGTTATCTTCCATTTTCACTGGAAGATTTCACTGTTTTTGTTTCAGAGACTTAGAGCTTGGCCTACTTTGGGACAATTTCATGAGGTACAATCTTTTGATAAAGGCTGATCAAACAGATTGCTCTGCCTATCAACAAACTTGACAATTTAATTGTTAATATATTTGGTGTTACTTCATAAATTAAATTGAATAAATTTGTATTACATGTTGGATAAGTGAGGGGTTTTAACAGCTGAAGCACTTGTGTTCAGTATTCAGAGTGCTGGACGTTAAGCGAGGGCATCTAACTGTTAAAACTGCTGGATTCGGACATTGCACATAATTCAATTAAACTTCACTTCCCCGACACCATGTTGATCCTTAATGCGCAGATGGGTCTCTTGAAGAAAAGCCACATCTATCCTGAGCTGCTTCAGGTGGGAAAGCACTCTAGAGCTCTTTACAGGACTATTCACTCCCTTTATATTCCAGCTCAGGAATCTTCTGGAAGAACCAGGTCTGACTGCATCAACCATAGTCTAGATTAAGTTGTATAAAAAGGTGAGGCCTGGCAAGGGTTTAGCATAGGCATATTAACCACAATGGGTAAAACCAAAAAGTGAAGACAGGGAAAACAAAAGAAAAGAAAAAAAACCAAATATGTTCAAGGACACATAAGACTGCTTCCCACGCCCTCCCTCCCATCCCTCCTCAAAACTTTAGGTTCCCTTCCCAATTAAGGGAAACTGCAGACAACTAACACTTCTCTTCCGATGCACTTAAACAAATCACACAGATTACTTCTCCTGGTCGAAGAGGCTCTGCAACGCAATAAAAGAGCAAAAACACAGAAAAAAGAAAAAATGGTGAAAACAACACTTCACATTACCTCGGAAATAAAACCGAACACATCCCTTTAAGAGCGGCCAGAAGGAGCGCAAAATGCGCGCTCAACTCAGGAAAAGTTGCATAGCCTACGGCCAGGCATCCTAATCTAGGAAATGCCAGAACATAGAGCATTGGAATGTTTTTCTCATCTAAATGCCTCGAAGTGGTCATAAAAGTAAAAAGAACACAAACTAAGACCTCAAATAAGCCACTGATGATGTAAATTGCTTCAATAGGAGGAAAAGAGCCAGCAGTGGCCTGGGAGGAAGACATGTGACCTCCAGCAGGCTACTGGTGTGCGTGTTTCTGACCAAACTGTCAGAAACAGAATGCATGAGCATGGCATGAGGGTCCAATGTCCTCTAGTGGGACCTGTGCTCACAGCCCAGCACCATGCAGCTCGACTGGCATTCACCAACACCAAAATTGGCAGGTCTGCCATTAATGCCCCGTTCTCTTCACAGAGGAGAGCAGATTCACACTGAGCATGTGACAGGTGTGAAAAAGTCTGGAGACTCTGTGATGAACATTATGCAGCCTGTAAGATCATCCGGCATGAACGATTTGGTGGTGGGTCAGCGATCATCTGGGGAGGCATATCCTTGGGAGGTCACACAGATCTCCATGTCATAGCCAACGGTACCTTGACTGTTGTTGGGTACCCGGATGAAATCCTTAGAGCGATTGTCAGACCTTATGCTAATGCAGTGGGTCCTGGGTTCCTCCTGGTGCAGGACAATGCCCAGCCTAATGTGGGCAGACTGTGTAGGCAGTTCCTGACTGATGGAGGCATTGATGCCATAGACTGGCCCTCTCATTCCCCTGACCTAAATTCAAATGAGCACCTATGGAACATCATGTATTGACGCATAATGCCGCCACCAATTACCGCCACAAACAGTGCAGGAGCTCAGTGATACCCTGATCCAGGTCTGGGAGGAGATCCCCCATGGCTCCATCTGTCGACTCATCAGGAGCTGCCCAGACATTGTCGGGAGGGCAAACAGGCACATTCGGCACATCCATATGCACTACAAGGCACATGATGAGTTGCTGTGATAAAATTTACGCAAGTTAGATAAGCCTGTGATATAAATTTTTTACTTTCTTTTTTGGGGTGATTTTGAATCCAGCCCTAAATGGGTTGATGATTTTGGTTTCCATTGACTGTTGTCATGTCATTTGGTTCTTAACAAATTATACAATGTACGTCAGCAAAGATTTTCAACTTGAATAACTCATTCATCAAGATCCGATATGTGATTTTACGTGTTCCCTTAATTTTTTTGAGCAGTTCATTTACAAGAAACACCAAGCTGCATACTGGACAGATGGTGAAATGAGTGAATAAGTGTGATAATTATGGCAGCGGTAGTAAACAGGAAACTATGATAGCTTGCTGGCTAAATATTGAAAGCAACAAAAGGTCTATTTACACATCGGGGGAAAAAATCCTCATGATAGACTGCCTCATCCAGAGAATCAATGCTGTCAGTGTTTGAGAAGCTTCCAGTCCTGTCTCGTTCCGACTCACTCCAGCATCCAGGTGCGTATTGCTTTTCCATCTCGCAAAACTAGCCTGAACACCTCTAGGTTGCGTATGGTTTCTTTCAGTTACCATGGAAAATTCATAATGCCCAAGTACCGGATAAAATACTTACCAGTCATTACCATGGAAGTCCAATGTAATTGTGAACTATAGCTGTGTTTTACGCAGATAAAGTTGAGGAAGCTGTAATGAGTCTATATTTCTGGGAGAGATGGTTTGATGCAACAACCAAACACTGTCTCCTGCAAGGAACATATCTGCACATAAATCACTGGTATGGTAGTATGGTTTTTTTTATTTCTGATCTCTATAATGGGCAATAGCATCAATAGTATCAGTACCATGTTGAATTTTTGCTGATTTTTAAGTACTAAATTGCATTACCTTTGGGCTATTCTGGAATTAGCCAGCTGCTACGACAAAAAAACATTTTTTTGTAGAGAGAGAATTTTTATCAACTGCTGGATGGAGGCCACTGGCAAATATCTTTGACTTTTTGCTGATTGGGCTTAGTTGAGGAGGTTTATTCATATAATTCCTAGCCAACAGTGGTGGGACTTATTGCATTCATATTCTAAATAGTTTATCGGCACCACTTCCTTGAGAATATTCAATAAACATTTTGCATCTACCCAGCATCTTCCTGTTATTAATAGGTTAGTGCAACTGAGTGCATTAGTTATGCAGTTTCATAGACGCTAGCGTCCAAGTCCGCGCAAAGGTATTAACTCATTAACATCGTTGTTTTTTTAAATTCGTTTAGGCATTTTGGAATATGACGTCTGCAACTCGCACTGAATCTGGGACACATGCATGTTCACCATTGTGTAACATCACTGCTCCTTTTAATAAGACTCAGTAGTCATTTTTGAACCGAGGACACTTGTTGGATTTTCGAAAGTAGATCTTGATCCCATTTTTGCCTGAAAAAGGACTTCAGTTGGTCAAAAGCCCCGGGTCTCTGATGACATCTTTGGCGCTTCCACTACACATTTTTTAATGGAAGACTGGTCCGGGCAGCAGGTAGGCCAGTCTAGTACCCACACTTTGTGACCACAAAACCACCCTGCTGTAATATGTGCACGAAAGAAGAAAATTCCCATCATGTATTCACAAATCAGTTAATTCTGCCTTAATTTTCATATTACATTCTTTCTCAAGTCTTTTGTAATTGAGGTTATAGTTTTTTCATTCAGAGTTCATTTTTTATCATGTTATCTGTCCAGGAGGTCACAACTCTTCACTCAGAACATTTTTATTTCGGTTTTCACACCAGAAGGGAATCATTACAAATTTACCAAAATGAGACTCAAAATTTCCAGCGCACATAGGATAAACGTAATCCACTGAATCCAATAAAATATTCAGCTGTAAATAAAAAACTGGTCAAATCCCACAATCAGATTCAAGAACAGCCAAGACCATCCAAACTTCAGTAAAAACAAAAGAATTTTAGCATTCTGAGTCAGTTTTATGACATGATTCATACTGTCCATAAAAGCAAATACTTGAACAGTCCTCGCCTCAAATTTTCACAGCTCTATCAGTGATTTACACTCAGAAAGTCTAGTTCCATACAACTACTTGATATAAAAAGTTAAATAGCATAGAAGCACATAACCAACAACATTAAAATGAAAATGCAATCACAGAAATGCTTTTTCATTTTCAAGAGGCCGTCACATTATTTGCATCATAATGAAAATGAAAATCCTCCACTTTGCGTTTTCATTTTCAAGTCCATGTAAGAACCTTTTATAACTAATGAAAAGTAAAATCACATTATCCATTTGCGTTTTCATTTTAAAGAAGTGCCCCACCATATTGCTAACAAAAATAAAATGAAATAGCAAACCGTAAAATGAAAATGCATTCTCAGAGACACTTTTCTTTTCGATAAGCAAGCGCATTATTTGTATCATCATAAAAATGATAATGTAATTGTCCACTTTGCATTATCATTTTAAAGTCCTTGTGTACATTTTTTATAAAAAATTGAAAATCAAATCACATTCCCCATTTGCGTTTTAATTTTCAAGAAGCGCTCTGCCATAACGCAAATGAAAGAAAACAAAAATGAAAAACTTAAAATGAAAATGCATTCTCAGAAAAGCTTCTTCTTTTTAAGAGGCAAACGCGTTTTTTGTCTCATAAAACGATAATGCAATCTCTCATTGCAGTTTAAATTTTATGGTTGGATGCACTGTGTCTAACAATATTCAAACTAAAAAGCATTCTGTGAGAAAGCGGGACTTTCCCCCCCAAACATGGTATGGATTGAATATTAATACAAAGCGGTCTCATTGGATGTCTATTGAGCCTTTCTTGCCTAGCTTATTGGTTGGCCGATGTCACATGAACACAGTCGTTTCATGGAGTATGAGACTCAAAACTTCAGACATAGCATTATTTTCTAATGATTGCAAATATAAATTGTTTTGTTGTTGAGAGGGGGTCATATTGCTCAAAATTTTGATTGCATGCTCTGCAAAGTACAGTGGAAGGCTATACTTTTGTGACATAAAAATAAAGTTCACCACCATTCATAGGAAATGTTCTGATCTACACGAAAAAGTACAAAGTCGAAACCTCAGTCAGTGAGTACAAAAAAAAGGCAAGATTGTTGAACAGAACTGCTCCTGCTGTGTAATTTCAGTATTACCCAGTCTATAACATGACCTATCCTACATTAGCCATTGTTTTTGGCCATAAATGATGTTGCTGGCATTCACTGACTTCTTGCATGTTACTGACTCTGTTGATACAATGCAGATTTCCCCTGTGATTAGCTAGCTAATCTTCATCATTGGTAAACTAACACAAACATTGGCTGTAGTCTTGGAGACTCATACAGAACTTCATTTGTGACATTGCCTGAATGTGACGAAGGCTAAGTTACAACCCTGCCAGAAAGTTGCTTTAAGGATTACACATTATACTATAAGACACCGTTAGGCTCACATTTGATCAACACATTGCTTGAAAGGTTTGGGAAAAAGACACAATTTTTCTTTGTTTTCCTAAATATCCACGATGACAGCACACCAGAAGTATGCTAGTCTTTCTCTCTGTCAGTGTCAAGGGTTAAGTGCATTGTCTTGACCTATCCACGATTATGAAGTGCCACTTAGTCTACTATATCAACATTACCTCAACTTGTCATATCTATTTTCAAAATAACAAGTTCTGAGTTTCACCTGCAGCCGGCTTCAGCTTTGAGAGCGCTATCTGCTGTTGAGTAAAGACGCTGCCAAAGTTGAGAGATCAGCATGCCGACAGGTTATCTAGGACCAGATCAGAGGCTGCTGGTGAACTGGCGATAGGGGAGGCTCAAAACAATCCCTTAAAATTAATGATTGGTCACGACCTGTTTTCAATTATTCTGACCAGATGTGGCCAGTTTTCATTTATAACGCATACCGATTACGACTCCGGACTTCTCACGCTTTTCTTTATTCAGGGATTGGAAGCAATGCATGTGTTTCATGATCGATTAAATGAAATAAGATCATTTGAAACGTCTTTATGCAATTCCATTGCTTCCAACCCCTCCAGTGCACAAGGACTTAAATTCCGCGTGAGAATCTCTTACATACGCGTTGATTGAATAATTGCTGACTACAGCAGAGGAACGTAAATATGCATCTTAAAATCACTTTGAATGCGTGAGAGTTGACAGGTATGCGTTATAAATGAAAACTGGCCACACTGATAATGATAACTGCTGACACTGCTATTATTTCTGAAACTTGGCTGACAAAATTTGGGCTTGGGAAGGATATTTTTATTGATGGGTTTGATGTCCGTCGTACTGGTAGAGCAAAGAAAGGTGGTGGAGTTGCTTTTTCTGTCAAATCAACTTTTTGTGTCAATGTCGTTCTATGGGAATCAATCTGCAAGCAATTACTACTTTTAGCCCTGAGAGTGGAAATAGCCAAGGACCTTTGTTTAACTGTTGTGGGATGCTTGTTGTCCTGCAAATTGCAAAATGCAAAGACTTGTTATAAAAAGGTTATTAGACGGTGTCAGCTGATGCATAGACGACGGCTTAATACTCAGCTAATAAAGAGTTCAAATGCAAAAGATTACTGGAGGACATTTAACAGGAGCCCCTCTGCATCAGACAATTGTAACGGAATTGCAAAAGAGGAATTCTACGAATATTTCAAACATCTCAGTCAAGCCTGAGAAAGTAATAACAATATTTATGCAAATAGACTGGATCCCAGATCTCTATCACACACTCAATATCAATGATTTTTTTTTCTTTTTTCCAGAGGATGAAGTGAACACGCACGTAAAATGTCTGAAGAACAACAAAGCCAGTGGATGCGATCAGATCCTCTATGAATTCTTGAAGGCGAGTCCAAAGGACATGATATCGATACTGAAAAGATTTTTCAACTTAGTGCAAAAGACAGGGAACATACCAAGTGATTGGACGGTGGGAATAATTACGCCTTTATAGAAGGGCAAGGGTTTAAAATCTTGCACAGCTAATTATAGGGGAATCACACTTCTCAGTTGCATTGGATAGTTGTTTGCCTCCACTTTTAATTACCATTTAACTTCATATTTGAGCAGCATGGGGCTGATGGGAGACGAGCAGGCAGGATTCAGGGCAGGGCACTCAACAGTTAACCACATTTTTGTCCTGCACAACATAATTGACTTGTATCTACATCACAAAAAAAGCCGGTACTGTGCTTTTATTGATTACAAGAAAGCTTTTTATCCGATTGAAAGAAGCTTGAATTGGAGAAAACTAAGTATTAGTAATATTAATGGTAGAATTCACAGTTATGTACAATCTATATTAAAATGTTAAGTCACGTGTGGCAGTTCAAAATGAGTTCACGGAACTGTTTGATTGCAATACAGGTGTCCAACAATGTGAAAACCTGTCCCTGCTGCTCTTTGCAAACTTCCTGAATGACTTTGAATACTCCATTAGCAGACATAACAAAGGTCTATGATTCCTAGCTGACAGATTTAGAACAGATTTAAGTGATGATGATACAGATTTTTCTCAGGCTTTTCGTTATTTTGTATGCAGGTGATACTCTAGTCCTAGCTGAATTGGAAACAAAACTTCAGAGGGCTCTTAACGCAGTAGAAAAATGTTGCTCTGCTTGGAAGTTCACTGTGAATCCTGCTAAGAGCAAGGTAGTAATCTTCTCACGAGGAAAGCTTAGGAAACATCAAGATTTTAAGTTTGGTAAGACTGTTCCAGAAGTAGTGGAGGACTGTTTACCTTGGTGAACTATTTAACTATAACAATCGTTTCAAAAAGGCTATCAAAAAACAGGTAAGTCAGGCTAGAACAACGCTTTTCAGCATAGTAACCAAAGCCTGAAACTTAGGCCTTTCGATTGAAATACATCGGAACTGTTAGACCTACTAGTCTCACCAATTTTATTGTATGGTTCATCGGTGAGGGGGCATGAGGACATCTCTTTAATAGAAGCTTTTCACATCAAATTCCTGAAAAGACTACTTAAGGTTAATAAAAATACTGACAACTGTGCAGTGTATGTGAAACTTGTTAGATTCAAATTGATAAAAAAAAGTTGAATGTAGGATAATTGGCTTTTTGTGTAGACTACTGAATGGTAGCCAAAATAAACCCTCTTTCCTTGTGTTCAGATTATTAAAGAGCCAGTATGACAAGGGCAATTTTAAATCCCAGTGGATTGTAAAACTGAAACAAATATTAGACAATACAGGTTTTTCCTATTTGTGGAACAGTACTAACATGGTGAATGACAGGTATGTCAAAGTCGCAATAGAACTGAGGCTATCTGACATGCTTAGGCAGGATTGGCAAACTGAAGTATTTAACAGTATTTGTAAAAACTACTGAATATTTAAACATCTGCCTCAGCTTGAACATTATCTTCGCAACCATGACGACTCCATATAGCGCTATTACACAATTCAGATGCGGTACTGGTGGAATTCCAGTAGTTAGAGTTAGATACCAAGGCATTGATTATGCCAGTGGTTTGTGTACGCTTGTAACATAGGGAAACTTGGTGATTAGTTTGTTATTTATTCAAATGTAGTCACTTTATTGCTGCTGTAGCAGCCCAGATTAACGCCCCCCAGACTATACTTGGGGGTATAAAATGGCCTAGCCTGGTTAATACCCCGGGCACATTTTGGCCTGGTCATCATGATCGGAAAATCCGAGTTGGATCGAAACGTTGTCCTAATTTAATAAATAAATAAATAAATAAATGCCTTAGGTAAGTGTGCAGGCGTCTTTTCCTTTCTCCACTAACGCATTTTATTTGATAGCCTTGCACCTATATGTGATGTGCGTATAACTCTTTCTTCATTCATTTATACATTTGTAACATAAATTTTATTCATTATTGCTTAGCATGATCATCGGGTGCTCGAATGTGGTCAGTGTGATTGTGCCATTTAATTTTTTGTACATGTATTATTTTCTCACTTACCCCAAGAGGGTCTTATGGGAATAAAATTTCACTTACTGAACTACTTTACTGTTTTATTTTTGCTAGTGATATGGCGGTGAACTTCTTGAAAATTAAAACGCAAAGGGGAATGTGATTTAATTTTCAATTTGTTACAAAAAGTGCATACATAAGCTGCCGGTTAGCTCACTCGGTTAAGGCACTGCATTGCAGTGCAGAAGTGACTGTCACGTCGCGGGTTCGAGCCCCGGTCGTACCAACCGGTAGTGGTCGGCAGCTTTTTCAGAGTAGCGCACATTTGGCCATCGCGCTACAGGGTTTCAAATTGGGAAGGGACTGCTGGGAAAAGGGAAATAGCTAAATAGCTTTGTTCGTTGCTCAAGCGCCTCCTGTTGGCCAGACGGGCGCTCGTCAGGAAGATTCTAAGTCTGTTCATGTCCAGGTATCCTTCGCCCTCGTTCTGAACTTGCGAAGATTCAACCAATGAGTGTATAAGAAGCAGTGGCTGACAGGCACGTGCTTCGGAGGAGAGCTGTGAACTGTCTTCGCTCTCCTGAGTTGGCAGCAAGGGGTCGCATACGAGCAAGCTTTGTACATAGTTCACCAATTGGGCATTCCAGATTCGGGTGGGATTGGAGATGCCAAATTTATAAAAAAAAAAAAAAAAGTGCATACATGGACTTGAAAATGAAAACGCAAAGTGGGCGATAATGTTATCATTTTCAGGATGATACAAATAATGCGCTTGCTTCTCAAAAATGAAAAAGCTATTCTGAGAATGAATTTTCATTTGAAGATTTTAATTTTTTAATTTTAGTATGCGATATGGCAGGGCATTTTTTGAAAATTGAAAAGAAAACGGGGATTGCAATTTAATTTTCAATCAGCGGTAAAAAGTTCATACATGGACTTGAAATTGAAAAAGCAGAGGAGGACTACATTTTCATTTTTATGTAAATAATGTGTTGGCTTCTTGAAAATAAAAAAGCATATTGTTGGCTATATGCTTCCATAAAATGGGACATTTGACTCCCAAAATGTAATCACACTTGGGGTTTGCATTCAGTGCCCATTGCATGAATACAGGTACATATTCTGATCGATGTAAAAATATTGGTGCAAAAATACAAACTTAAACTACAAGAACAAAATACAAATATGCCTCAGTTCCATTTTTTGTGGACAATGAGTTGTATCACTTAATGACCTTCATGCAAAATTTCTGTCGTTACTTACAAGGCCATTTCCAAAAAAGTTTTGACGCTGTGTAAAATGTAAATGAGAACAGAATGCAATGGTTTGCAAATCATTTAAACTCTATCTTTCATTGAAAGCAGTACAAAGACAACATATCAGCTGTTCAAACTGAAAATTCTTCTCTTTTTTTTTTGAAAATATCTGCTCATTTTGAATTTTATGCCATCAACGCGTTTAAGAAAAGTTGGGACAGGGGCAACCAAAGAATGAGGAATTTATATGCTGTTAAAAATATACACTTGGCGGAACATCTCACAGCTAATTAGGTAAATTGGCAACGGTCAGCAACATAATTGGATATAAAAAGATCATCCTAGAGAGTCTACGTCTTTCAGAAGAAAAGATGGTAAGGGCTTCACCACTGAAAAACTGAGTGTGCAAATAGTTCAACAATTTAAGAATAACGTTTCTCACAGTAAAATTGTAAAAAATTTGGGGATTTAATCATCTACAGTGCATAATGTCATAAAATGATTAAAGTTTGACCTGGTGGTGGCTCTACTGGTCCCACGGTCACACAAAACAATACGGTTCATCCAATATGCAGCAGGAATCGACATAAAAATTTTCATCGCGATCGAACTAAAATTGCAACCTATTTGGCGCATCTTTTATTTTGCCAAGTAACAAGATTCATAAACGCTGCCACCTTCTCTGGGCCCACCTGAGGCAGAGTGAAAAACTGTCCTGTGGCCTGACCAATCAAAATTATAAATCCTTTTTGGAAATCAGGGACAATGCGTGCGTCAGGCTAAAAATGAGTGGAACCATCCAGCTTGTCATCAGCACAGTTCAAAGATATTGATAGTATGGGGATGCATTACTGTACATGGCATGGGTAACTTGCATGTTTGCGAAGACACCATTAATGCTGAATGATATATACATATATACAGGTTTTGGAGCCACATATACTGCCATTTAGAAATCTTTTTTCAAGAAAGACCATGCTTATTTAAACAAGATTGAATTGAATTGAATTGAAAGATAATGCCAAACACCGAATTCTGCACGTATAACAAAATCAGGCTCCGTAGTTAAAGAGTATAAATTCAAAATGACTGAATATTTAAAAAAAAAAAAAAAAAAAACCGTAGTTAAAGAGTATAAATTCAAAATGAGTGAATATTTAAAAAAAAAACAAAGTCTATCAGTTTGAACCTTAAATATCTTGTCTTTGTAGTGTACTCAATTGAATATAGGTAGACAAGGATTTTCAAATCATTGTATTCTGTTTTTATTCACATTTTACACAACCTCCCAACTTTGTTGGAATTGGGGTTTGTAGTTTACATTTTACACAGCATACCAACTTTCTTGGAAATCAGGTTGTAATATTTGCCCTTAACACCATCGGGGATGACTACATTTCTCAATAATCACATGAATGACAGTGAAAGACTATTCTTATGTGATGTAACTGTGATGTGTAATTGATTTAAGCAAGCCTGTTTGAACAGGCAGAAATGAAAACCGAAATACACACTAACATTGGACCAATTCTTTCAAGTCACAAAAACTGCCCAAAGAACAAAAAGGACACTCGCTCAAAGAAAATATGGTAACTCCCCACCATGTTACACGCAACATGTTGTTACTAACAGAAGTAATTATTTGGAATGTTAGATGCAAAGAACAGCTTGTAGGACCAGCATGAGATTGAGTGACCACTGTTTTGGCGGTAAATAATAACAGAACAGGTGATTTGCAGCCCTTGGTATTAAAAGTAGAAAAAGCTATCCAAACTGTGAATTTCCTCATTAATTAAGCCTGATGCCGTGAGCGATGCATGCCACCAATGGAGCACCCCGATGTCACCTCTTGGCAGCAAAGATGCGGCTCCTAGGAGTAACCTTGGGCTGGGTTTGTTTGGGTGACTGCCCGTGTGGCCTGCTCAGGGACAAGAGCAGGCTCCGTCAGGATGGAAGTGGTGGTGCTGAGGAGGCGGAGTGAACTCAGAACAGCTGGGAAAAGAAATACGGGTTATAGAGGAGGAATGAACATGAAATGGGGTATGGCAAGGCGTTTTAACATTTAATCAGTAGCAGTGATATGTATTATAGATATCAACAATAGCTTTTTGACTAGTGAGAATTCCAAGCAGGAAGATAATGCTGGCTAGTACTGAGCTATGAATTGGCTTATTTATTTCCGAGAATACTTTGTAACAACACAAATCAAATGGATTACTCAAATAACGTGATTTGACTCAAAATGACGCGCAATATGCCACGAAAGTCACGTGGGGGGACCAGATTCTACAGGACACCGGCAGTCTCCGCATTCAACAGATTTTTTTAAGAGGCGAATCGAGCCAGACAACAGTTATTGCAGAGTGGTAACAATGACATTCAGAGGGAAGTATGCGCCATTGACGCGTTGCTTACCGACTTTCAGCGAGTTGCTGCCCAACTTTTAACAAAGACGGCAAATGCATTTAAAGGCAAGCCTTTTTTGTATAGCCTCGGTCACAACCGGACGCACGGATTTTTTAATCGTGCGTTCTCTGAGTTTTTGCCGTAGGTGAGAGTCGTACAGGACGTGGAGGTTTAAAAAAAAAGCAGCAGTCATCTCATAAGGCGGGAGTAAGAACGACGTAGTCGTGCCGTGCTGCCCTTGAGGGTGACGTAAGAATTTGGCAGCAACACTCCTGCGATTTGGCACGTGCGTGCTTCGTAGAGGTAGTAAGGAGAAAGTGCGGCAGTCTTGCGACAGTTGCGCAGGCCTTTCCATACCCCAGCCTTGCTCGGGCTCTCTATTTATTTAGTACGTTGTGTGTGCGCCCGTCTTATTTCACACTGATGGGAAACTTGTGGTCGACTTGCGTCCACCTTGCAGCGATGTGCCTCTTGGACAATCGGTTTTATTTCCACGACCAAAAAAAAAAAAAAAAAACGCACGTCTGACCTGCGTGTTCCTCGCGTCTTGGTCTTCTCTGGAAATCGTAGAGTTTTTGTGCATGATCAAAATCCATCATACGTGCTTACGGGCAGTCTGCAGGCTCAACATTTCGCAGGAAGCACCTGCATGGCCCGTGAGTTCCTTGGCGTTTTTTGCTGTAGATACGCCGTGGAGTGGAGGTACGGCCGGTTGTGACCGAGGCTTATGAAGGACATGATTCTGCTCTTGCAACAAGTGGCTCCCTCTGACCGCATACACCTTGGGCCGGCGCTAGACCTGAAAATTTGGGGGAAAATATCCATCCCTTTATTGAGTACAATTAGTTCTGGCTAATTCTAGATGGTTTTCCTTTATTAACACATTTTCCAATTCAAGAATAATCAAGTGGCAATTGAAGACACGGCTTCTCTCCCCCATGCGATCGAACAGCGACAAAATAATGTTGACTCAATTTATTGAACAGAGCTTAAACAGAAACATTGATTGAAATTCTCGGTACTCATCTTGAAGAACTGAGCCCTCTTATCTAAACATTCACGTTTAATATCTACAAGATTCAGTAGATTTGAAGAAATTAAAAACAATAATCGACTGTCGGACACGGATTTATATTGAAACCATCCGACTGTCGGACACGGAGATATAAACCCTGTCCGACTTTCGGACACGTAGACACTGCGTATATATATATATATATATATATATATATATATATATATATATACGCACTGCCTGATGCCGAGGCAATTTGTGGTTGGCTGAGAAAGATGTGAAGTCGTTAGTTTGCATCACAGATTCAGCTGCGTTGATTAAGCCAGGTCGAGTTTTCATTATGCGTGCCAACCGCCTTTAATCTGACATCAGGACAATCGATATAGATACTATAATTTATGTCCTGATTCAGATAGTTACATTAAATAGTGGTTGCTGTAATTATTTATTGCATTGAAATGTGCCTGACATTCTGGAAACCTGCCTGTGAGGTTTCGGTGACGTGTGCGCACTGTGCGCCGGTCAGCCAAATTACCACTACACAGAAAGTAAACCAGGTTATAGCTGGCGAGCTCTCTGTGCAATTTTGGCGGAGCCTTGATCCACGAAATTGTCACTGCGTCATGATGAATATGTGACACCTCCCCCTACTACGCCGCCAGACCCATCTCGGCACACGTCCGTCTACCAAATTGCCAAAGTGGCTGCGCACGGTGTTGCACCGCACGAAATTACCACTGCGCGGGCTGCACCGGACGAAATTACCACTGCGTGGGCTACGCCATGCTGCACCACCCTGCGCTGCGCCAAGAAATTAGAGCCCAATAACTCAAAAACCTGGGGGTGGATTTGGATGAAACTTGGTGGAAGTATGAAGTATGGGTCAAGGACAAACTGGTTCACTTCTGGTGCATGTACATCAAAGGTCAAGGTCAGGGTGGCCCTTTATAGTAGTGACCCTGGGTTTATGTGTAGCCGGCATAGCATTAGGACCCTGGGGTAAGCAGGAGAGGATAAAGAAGGTGTGAGTTAATGGTGATCTGCATGCATTCTATGAGTGGATCGGGACAGTAACAGCTCGCGTTTGTGCCAGTGCCCTAATAAGCATGTGTGGCTTTTAAGTTTTCGGTAGGTTTTTATTCATTTTTGAAATGTAACTGAACGCTACTGAGACTTTTTGGAATCGATTGTAAAACGCTGGTTGACGGAATTCGGGGATATTTTGTTACTTGAGTATTTTCCATTCGACACGGTTCCTGGGTTTCTGCAGCCCATTCGTCAACTCGTCAGAAGATGAAAATAAATCTGAACTGGCAAATAAAAAGCCGCTGACAAGCATCACTGTGACGAACGTCATTTTTGACCCAAGTCCCCTATAATTTCGACTAAAGCAGACCTTTTCTTGAAAAATCTTTAGGTGTGCAAATATACGCGCCTGTAAACATTATTTTTCAGCCTTAGGTGCGCATTTTTATACGCAGCTCAAATGCTATTTCAGGCGCGCAAACGTCCGCTTTTCATAAAAAGTTCAGGTGAAATTAATGATGTGCGTAATTCATCGAAACTAATACGAGCAAAATATAGCTAGTGATATTTAAATACGTAAAACTAACATGGGTAACACCTCCTTTCATTCCTGCATTATATCCTTCCTATATAGGCAAGCAAATGTGTGTTGTAGTTGTAGCTTAAGATCTGCCCGGGCTACAGTAAATATTTCTGACACCGGCGAATTTTGATTGCTCACTTCGACATGGCCTTGGAACATAATTTTAAAGACAAAAGTCTGGAGTATGGCAGCATTTCGTTGAAATTGCAGATAATCCAAAACTGGAATGAACATACAAGCGAAAGAGAAAATTGAAATTGGATGAAATTTAGTGGAAGGAGGAACTATGGGCCCAGCACAAATTGATTAACATTAACATTGTAGTATCATAGGTTAAACTGATGGTGGATGATTCAAGTTTGGCCAATACTGACACAGCTACTGGCGGAGGTATGCGCTCTATTGAGTGCTTTCTAGTTTTTAACCTGTAATCTCACAAAATTGGGCATGCATTTTTAAATGTCCATCATTTCAAAAATAAATTTCAACATAAAGCCCATAATTTCAGCATAACGAAATCTTTATTTACGAATTGTTTACCATAAGGGTGATAAACAATGCAGGTTATCTTGACCACACGCACAGTTTGTTTTTAGAATCATGCATTTTGAAGTTCACAGATCTGGTAAAGTTCAAAACTCTGAAAGTAATGTATAGAGCAAGATACAATCAACTGCCTGGTAATGTACAAAACAAATGTTTGGAGAAGGAAGGGGGATACAATCTCAGGGGATCATTAAACTTCAAGAAACCTTTGGTGCACACAAACCTGAAAATAATGTGTATTTCTTTTTATGGTGTTACCTTATGGAATGGCTTAGATGATGAACTAAAGTCGAGTAAAAACATTAATCAATTTAAAAACAAACTAAAACAAGGCTTTTTCAATAGGTATAGATGGGAGGAGGAAGATGAACTTAATTAATGGAATTATGTGGTAATATACTACATTATATTGCATTATATTGTATTGGATTGTTGTACTATATGCATATGTTTGCATAAGTATGTGTGTGTAGGTATTTGTATATATGTATGTATGTTTATATATATATGTGTACATATATGCTTATGTGTATGTAAATATAGCAAATACTGTTTACAAAAAAAATAGTATAAACAGTATAAACTCGGGATATTGAAAGTAGGGGTAGGGCTCGATAAGCTTTGCTTCTCCCTATCCCCTTTTTGGGCACTTGGACACTTATTCAGCAGTATTTCTGATTGCATTTATGTTAACTGAATTTCGAGACTGCATAATACTTTCCTTATCTTTTATTTACCTGATTTTATTTTGTTTTCTTTGATTGCATTTATGTTATTTTATTTGTCCAATATCCGAAATAAATTTTAACTGAACTGATCTGAACTGAACAAAATTATATTCTATGATATTTATCTGTATGTTGACATGGTTTTCGCATCTGTGTGCATGTAGTCGCACGTTTGTCAGGAGTACAGTATCTTCATAAGTAGCGGATCACCTCCCAATCCGGCGCTAATTGCATAAATGCCATTGAGAACTGAATGACAAAATTTGTACCCTATCATCTTGAAGGTTTTATCTTGTTCTTTGCAGTGATACCGAATACATAGTGAGCAGTCCTTTTATCTGTACAGTAAATAATTTTCTGTGGAGCTACCGCTTATGTCATTGTGGATCAAATTTTGTATTATCGGATTACTATACATGGTGGCGAATTCCTTCACTTCCCAACTTGCTGAGAAAGGGCCATTTAAAACTCTTACATATTTGCGATATTTTTGGAAATGATTATTGATACAAACAACCACATCTTGTTTGGCACCATTTATACCATAAAATTCTAATGATGATAGGCCTACTAAATAGCAAAAGCAGATGAAAATAGCCCAACAAAAATATGGAACATGGAAGTGTTGACTAAAGAGACAATTACCATTGTTTATAACTTCTGGGTGGGGAAGTATTTTCTAGACATATACCATGGTCATCATGTAGCTTTATTATATTCAATATGCAAATTCAATAGGAACCAAGAATAAGTTATCAAGTAATCATTTAATGTCATTGAGACCACCTCCAGTGAATGCACATGTACAATTTAACTAATGCACATTGTTCTGTATACGCACATAATATTTAACACAAGTGATCCGCTACTAACTGAATCACCACAAGATATAATGAAACAAACCTTGCTGCTCATGTTAGCCAACTGCAGAGGATCAAAAAACATTCTATCAGATAAAACTGATAAACTGCGGTTTTAAAATGCATACTACTCCACACCAAGAATAAACCAGAAACTGTGGCAATGCTTCTACTCGAACCAGAAAAACCATTTTCTTTTGCGGCTGTCAGATCACGTAATTTCATACCACCCATGCAACGAAATGTCAAAAACAGAGACATAAAATCCATTTGTCACATTGTTCGGAACTAGATAACTCGGTCGCCACAGGGACCGAGTTGTGTATCTCCCCGATCCCCAAATTTCGGACAAAATGGCCGCCGGCAGCCATATTGGATGTCCAAAATTCGCGAAAATCGGTCTTAAGCATTGTCCAATCAATATCTTCGCCTGTGTGAAATTTGGAGAAATTCCTGTAATAATTGTGGCTTCCAGAGCCCGGAACAGAACATCTCTGCGGCAGCCCCAGAACTAAACCATAGTATCTCCCGAATATCGTTGTCGGGGGATACAATTAGATAGCTCGGTCGCCACAGGGACCCAGTCGTGTATCTCCCCAATCCCCAAATTTCAGACAAGATGGCCGCCGGCAGCCACATTGGCATCAAAAATTGCCGAAAATCGGTCTTGAGCATTATCAAATAAATATCTTTGCCTGTGCAAAATTAGAAAAAATTCCTGTAATTATTGTCGCTTCCAGAGCCCGGAACAGAAAATCTCTGCGGGCAGCGCGGCGGCAGCCCTGTAACTAAACCACAGTATCTCCCGACTATCGTCGTCGGGGAGATACAATTAGTATAAAAATGAGGAGGCGATGTATTAATTTGAAACGCATGTGAAATAAGATTTCTCATGGAGGCATCATGTGAGGTAATCCCTGAATATTGTCAAGCGCAGTGAATTCAGTTGACTGGCAATGTTTATTTGTATAGGCTAATAATTTGTCAACCCCCTGATGAGATGAATTATAGATTAGAAGTGCCAAGAGGATTATGTTAGATATAGCTGCTTGAGCGATTGTTGAGTATTACTAATTAATGCGACAGAAATAACTGAAGTATCATTCGCCTTCTATAAATTCATTACTTCAGTGGGGTCTGTGACATAATTCAAACAACTTTGCCATGACAGTTAAGGTCAAACGCAATTCAAAATTCTTCCAGGCAAAAATCGACCGGCCAGCCAACTCCAACACAACTTCACTGGATATTAGACAGTCCTTGCTGATGAGACTTTGATGAGACTTTCGTCACAACTAGAGTGATGTAACTCTATCGAGCTAGACGGAAGTCTGAATTAAAAAGTATAAATAAGAATTTTATTTCGTTTACAATGAAGAGAGGAAATCTATCAATGATGTCTGTGTTGCTGCCATCAAAATGAGCTAAAATTTTTAATTAAATGGAAAAATGTCTCACTTTAAACATCTGATATGTTGTCTATGTCCTATTGTGAATAAAATGCGGGTTTATGAGTTCTGCAAATCATTGCATTCTGTTTTATTCACGTTTTACACAATGTTCCAACTTCATTGGAATTGGGGTTTGTAGATGGCGTCCATCTGGTCAAGCCACTTCCAGCAGGGGTTGCACTAGGAGAAAAAAATTTTTAGCCACTGTGGCTAATTCATCTCAAATTTCTTGAGCCACATTAAAAAGATTTTAGCCATAGTGGCTAATTCAGCTCAATTATTTTTGGCCTCATTTTTCAACGTTTTAGTTTAAATTCTCTTCTGCACAAGGAATTGACGCCAACAATGATCACCCTGTTAGCTCACTAAGTCATGAATGAAAAATATCGGCCTTCTGGAATTTCATTTTGTAGTTACAGCTCCTAGTCTCCTCCTCTGCTCATCCCCTTCTCCTTTTAAACTATACTGCAAAGCAGATATAAGTTTAGGAGGGACAATTTTGGTTCAGGGGAATAAAGAAATCTTAGATTTGTTACTGACACCGTTTAACTTGCATTGCGGTGTTGCAGTCGATTGCACTTCTGAATTTCTGCTTTGCGATATTTTCCTGCACCACCCGATGCACTGTCCTCATCTGAGCAGCGATTGCATCCTTCACGTTGTTGTACGCTTTTTGGTGGCTTGTTCAAAAAAAAAAAAATTAAAAAAAACTCTTTGCCTCGGCCACTATTCTGAAAATGAGAATGAAGCCAACTATATATGACCGTTTATCATTAGCAAGATTTTTTAACTCGGGCGGGACATTAGCTGAAATGCATATTCTTGTCAGGACAGTTTCCTTGTTTATTACTTAATTTTTCCAGCCAGAAATAAAGACGGGCCGTGTAAAAATTAAAGAACAGCCGAAAAAAGCAGGGTTAACGATTCGGCCGCGGAAAAGGGAGGTCTGAATTGAAATTTATTTTGTTTTTAATTTTTGTTTAGTCAGGCTCCATCATCCAAACTCCATACAGCACCCATCAGCTGTTATTTTACAAACAATGGCACGCGGACATTCGTTAGCAAAATATTATCGGTTACTATAATGACTGCATTACCCAAATAAGTGCACACCTTTCCAGGTCACTTAATGCACTGTCAAACTCCAGCGAACTGACTAAGCCTACTTCATTAACTCTTGCAGGCTCGTGGATTATTGTCATGACATTACATGAGCATGTTTCGTGACAGAACAAGAAACTTACTTGTCGTTAACACGCAAGTGCTCCGCAATATTGTCACTTTTCTGAATGCCTTGGCGAATATACTGTTCTGGCCAAATTCTTCACACCAAACGCAGCAGAGCTTCCGTGGCCCGTCGACATTCTTGGATTGCTCCAGCCATGGAAAATCCTGGAACCATTAGGGCTGAATAGCCGTTTCTCGTTTCTGTCGTATGGCTGCTCTGAAGCTTCAGGCTTATTTGATGGGGGAGGATTTCCCCCAAAGAAATAATGAGGTGCTCGCTGTACACGATCTTGATTTAGCTGAGCAGCTTTTTTGGCTTCACAATACGACAAATGTATATACTGTTGCTGTTAGTCTCAGTTCGCTACGTTGTCCCGCGAAGAGAATAATTTTGGCTCCCAGCTGCCTGATTGGCTAAGCGCGCTACTCATTGTAAACCTGAATTATAGGAGTAGTCCACGGTGCAGTGCGAAGATTTCAGGATGTTTAGCTATGTGTGATAACAGCAGGGATGTTTTATACGTTTCATTTCCGACAAAATTTAGAAGATCACCGTAACATAGGATTATCTCGCCTCTTTTGATTTTTCTTTTTATTTTGGCCTTCGCCAGCGTGGCTTATTCACCGCAAAATTTCTTCGCCACAACGGTATTTTGTTCGCATTGGCGAACGTGGCGAGCGGCAAGCGCAATCCCTGACTTCCAGTTTTTGCAGCGTTACCTACTCCGGTCATTGTGGTCCTGTAATTGCCCAGTAGTTCTTTCAGCTTCTCCCAGCATCGCTGAAAATTCCACTGGCAGCCACGAGCAGCCACTAGTTGAGCAAACTCTCGATAAACCCTCTCATTACGGCCTGCTGGATCCAGCTCCTTCTGGTTCTTTCATCCGCAACCAAACGCCAGAAAATTGGCACCTCGTCAGTTGACCAGGGCGCAGTGTAGTGGGCTGCCATTTTAAGAATTCTCAGCTGAATTAAAAATTCGATCTTTGTCGCTCATAGCTTGGCTATTTAAAATATCGCCTCATCCAGTATTGATGATTCGCTCTGACCAATCAGTGGTCTGCAGCGTATTTATGTCCATGCATCGGCTCAGCTCGCGTGGAACCTCAGCCAAGGTTATACAAAAAAATAGGACCAATGGCCCTGTACCTCAGCTCCATACCAAATACCAAAGCGCCATACCAAATTTGGAGTAAATCAACAGTAATAGTTATAATAATAATAATCAATAGCCAATGGTTTTGGAGAAGAATATTTTTAAAGATTTTGCTTACGGATGACAATCACAATGACGACTACAATCACGACTACGGCGCCAGACGCTGCCTGGTCACAATCGCTCCTATCAGCCGGTGAGCTAAGAAGTACCTGGTCCAAGGCACAAACCATGATGGAACTGCATAAAAAACCAAGTGCAGTCGAGCGAAGTACAGCCGTAAAATGCAGTGGAAAAACACCATAAGTGTAGAGGTGCACGCATGAGCAGAGACAGAACAGATGACATTCATATGGACCAGGACACTTCATCACATGTGGGGGAAATGATCAAGTTATATCACAAATGAAATTACATTGTTGGTCTCTCCGAAACTAGAAACCAGTTGCCAGACAAGAATCTATCAAACTGAACATAAAAACGGCAACATCAAGACAACATTTCCTTTTGGAAGGAAATACTATGTAGCGTCAAATCAGATTATTATATAAATCCCATTTCTGAAAAAAGTTGGGATGATGCGGGAAATGTGAATAAAAAGAAAACTTTCATTTGAAAAATATCTTTGTCCAGTATTTAATGGTAGACATTGCAAAGGCTACATACTTCTGAATTATTATTTTTTTGGCAATAAACACTTATTTTGAATTTCATACCAAGAACACTTCTAAGGGCCCTCCATTACCAAACAAAGTAGCATGCATTCAACAGTGTGGTTAGCTGGGGTAGTTAAGGGTATCTTTGTTTCATCAAGCAACCTGTTTAATTCTCTTTTTAATCTGGGTTTGCTTTTGGCTGTTTGCACCATTAATGGTGGTCTGTTTCATTTCTTTAGAAAGGTACTGTTACTGTATTCAGAGCAGTCAATGAGAAATAATGGGGGTCGAACTCCGAAAGTCTGAAAATGCTTTAATGCTTTTTAAAAAACAGTATTTTATTTCCATTTAACCTTTATTTTACTGGGCAGGTCAATTAAAATCTGAATCTTATATACAATGATGACCTGCAGATGTCAAAATGAGCTCTATCAATGCTCATATTTGTGGATGACCGCGTAATCTAATAAAATGAGGCCTGAGGCCTTGGCTGCATGGGGCTTCTCTTACTGGGTCTGAGTGAAGGGAGGGAGCAGTGCTGGTCCAACCAGGACAAAGTAGTGCGACACAGGTCCTCAACACTGGCTGTGGACACCATGCTATTGTACGACTCGAACAGGGGCTCAATGATGATGCTGAACTGGAAAGACACAGGATTAAGGAACATGGTTTTGCAGCAATGAAGGCTTACTTACGGGCATGGATTACTCCATTTTAACAATCAATAACAGTGAAGTGCGGCCAGCTGTACATTGCAATCCATCTTACCTGCACCAACAATTTAATTCCACATTCTTGCAACTTAAAGGAGTTATGTCACGATTACTGAACATGTTCAGAACATTGAAAACTGTTCAGCCTTACAAAAAAAATTGAGCGAAGAGAATCCGCTCGACTGCAAGTCAAAATCTGATTCCATCTCTGCTAATCATCTGCTGTCATCATTTTGCATTGTATATATATATTCTAGTTACTCAGGCATTATGTTTTTTATATTAAGGAGTTTTCAATGGAAATTTGAGGATTTAAATGGTAATTTTGCGCTTTAGCCGAAAGTTATGAAGAATGCAAGCTGGCTTGGCAACTGCCAAAAAACATAATAGAAGCAGAATATCTCTTCTATGTCAGTTAAAATCTGATTCCATCATTGATAATCCATCTTTGTTTTGCATTCCATTTATATATTTTAGTTACTCAAGAATTAAAGTTTTTTTATATTAAGGAGTTTTAATGGAACTTTGGGGATTCAAAGTGCTATTTTAGCACTTTAGCTGAGGGATATATAGAATGTAAGCTGGTTAGTCAACTGCCAGTAAACATCATGGAAGAAGAAGAATATGTCTTCCTCTGTGATTTACTGGCAGTCAGCAAACCAGTTTCCATTCTTTCCGCTCTTTCACAATTTAAGCTCAATGAATCTGGCAATGTCATCCTGGAAAATGATATGGAATATGAATATTGATAGGATAACCTGTTCCAGTAGTCTGTTGACTTGATTTCATTGCTTCATAATGTAGCTGAGCCTAGACCTGACAAATTAAAGCAACCCCACATCATAACACTGCCTCCAGAGGCTTGTACAGTGGGCACTATGCATGACAGGTGCGTCGCTTCATGGGCTTCCTTTCTTACCCTGATGCACCCATGGAATAGGGTAAATTTGGACTCATCAGACCACATGACCATCAGACCATGTCCCAATCTGCACGTTCTTGTCACATTCTATGTGGAAATGCTCTTAGTTTCACAATTAAACATAGCCACGAGTTCTAGAGCCAGTTTTAATCATGAGACTTCACCAAGCTATCATGCCAAGATCCTATAACCCCAATTCCAAAAAAGTTGGCTCATCATGGAAGATGCCAGTAAAATCAACAAGGACTGATTTGAAAAGTCCATTCTCCTTCTACTACATTGAAAACCGTACAACAAAACATTCTTTGATGCTCTAAATGTTGAATTTAATTGCTTATTAGTGGGCAAGCTGGAAGATTGCACACTCAAATTATTCCCACTATTTCTTTCTTTCTTTATTCTCCACGTTTCTGTACAGTGTAAGCTCACATCTAGGTAATGGCACTTACCTGACAAAATGAATTAACCTTTGCTCAAAACAAGTGAGCCACATCACAGTAACATTTGCACTAATATTACCTAGTCAGTAATGTTAGTTACAACTCACTGGTGCTAAATGATAAATATAAATATAACTTAAAAATACACTAAAAGTCAGGTTCTCTGTGGTTTGCAACTTTTACACACATCCACCTCCATGTTCAGGACACTTCAGGATCCTGAAGTGGAGGGAAGAGGGGCTCTAACTGCAAGCTCTAGTCATTTGGAAAAATCTATACCTTTCTCAGCAAAATTACTGAATTGGTATTGGGGGAAAATGAGCACTGCAAATCCAGGACTTTTTCTGGACGATTCGACCATGGCTCTCCAAAAGGTGGTCCACTGTTTCTCCGAGCCCACCAAAATTGGGAAATTAAAGAATGACACATTGTCATCTTTACTGGTGAATGAGCACCCATGGGCAGTGTAAAAAGGTAGGATGGGGCAAATAACATGGAGAGACAATGATCAAGACAGAAAGATCAAATATATTTCGATAATTAGTTCACCACCAAATTGCAAAAGGCTACAGAGAGACCAGTTGGTTAAAACAGTGGTTCTCAACGTCAGTCCTGGGGACCCCATGTGTGTGCTGGCTTTTGTTCCAACCACAGTTGCAATCGTAGGATTTTAACAAGCTGCTAATTTGTCTTAATTATGTGCATGTAATGTTTAGAGCAGTTATTTGCCCTCTTCACCCACAACTTAACCCTTTCGCAGGCAAATTTTGGCCCAGATGCATACCCCCACGGACGGATTAATTTTGGGTTTTTACCAAAATATGATTGTTATTCAAAATAACAATAAAATAACACCAAATCTCATAATAAGTTTCCCATAACGGATGTTTTTATGTTTTAATCCTCTCCAGAATCGCTAAAATCGTTTGGATCCAAGTCACTCCCGCTCTCTGGATATTCAAACTCATCGTCAGAGTCATTCAATAAAGCAAAAAACTTCATCCACGTTGTATTTACGTTTAGAAACACGGCTAGAATGCCGGCTATTTGTACTTCGATGCCATGTTCACATGTCCCACAATTTGACGGGAAGTAGTCTCGTAAAGCGTTTTAGGAAATCCCATGCCTAATTTGGCTAAAAAATACAGTGCTGGGTGACCTGAGAGACAGCCAATGGTAATGAGTGTAACTAACAAGGGAAAATCGGCCAATGAGAGAAGACTTTATAAAACACGTTGGTTAAAACGACAAAAATGTCGCTGTGCCTGCGAAAGGGTTAACAGAAATATCTATTTGCCATCAGAATTTCAAAAATACCATTTGCACGTTGCAGTATATCGGAAATAACAGCATAAAATGAGAGAAAACAATGTAACCAATCAAATTAATGATGTAGTTGGCTCCTAATTAGTGAAAACTACTTGGCTCATCATGACAAATGTGGTCCACAAACAAACCAGTTTTGTGTTATGTTGATCTGATTAAGTTCACCTGAAGCTTTTTGAAAGAACTTGATGTGTCCAGCAGCCTAATCTGGGGTTTATTGATTTCCTCAGTGTATAATTTGATCTGTTTGACATGTTATGTTACTTGACATTATTTGCAGTATTGCAATAAACACACTATCTTCAAGGGTATTTTATTCTTCATTGCATGTATGGATGTTCCTATGTAACATTTGACTAAAGAGATATATTAACAACTCTGAACATGAAAAGCACCTAATTAAGACAGTCACAGATTGTTAAAGTTCTACAATTGCAACTGTGGTTGGAACAAAAGCCAGCACACACATGGGGTCCCCAGGACCGACGTTGAGAACCACTGGGTTAAAACTCAAAGAAGCATATTCAGCAGTAGTAGAGAGGTTTTAGGCTGGAAAAATTACATGGATTTTTTATGATTGGTTTGCAGCTCTTCTCATGTGATAGATCTCTGACATAACCACTCCTAATTCAATTTCATGAAAGTTTACAAAAACATAAATGACAATATTTCTGATTTGTATTGAAATCAATTTCTCATACTTTTTAGATGCAAACCTTTATGTATATAAGACCCTAACTGACATGGTTAGAAGGCCATTGGGATTTTGGTTTCCAGGGGCCTTAAAACATACTTTGGAGCTGATAGATATCATCAATGATCACATTCATTTTCTCTCTCCGTCCGCATATAATGGACTGCTCTTCCAAACTGTCATCCAATGTAAGTAATGAACTCACTCAGGTCCATAAGTATTTGTCATATTTATCATACTGTATCTGTGCACTACAAAACTGGCATTTTAAATAAAACAATCAAGATTTGATTGAACTGCTGACATAATGTAAGGGTTCTGTCAAAAACACAGCATGGACATGACTCCACAGTGAGGCACACAGCACTGAAAACCTCAGTGACAGTGTGAGGACAGCCTGGTGGCTTATAAATAAAATGCTCCCCAAGCTGCATAAATGTCCCATAATCCTCTGCAAAAAAGAGAAGGATACAATCCAGAACTTCCAGTTCTGCAGCGTCTGAGCTCGGACGTAGTCCCGGAACATCTCCCTCATGCGGTCAAAGCGCTGCCGTGTGATTGGCACTCCAGTAGCAGGGAGCTGCTGTTGGCATATGCTGTGCATGGAGAGGAAACTCATCAGCCTCAATAATCTGATAGCACGCAAACACTACAGCCGTTATGTTTCACTGGGTTAAATAATCAAGTGAAATGAGAATGAAAACCAAACAGAATGAGATCCAGCTTAAAATATCTCTGTGCAGTTTTCCAGTTTTGATGAATGTCCAGTACGCCATCTTGTGGTCACTGATAGCCTCAAAAATTTTTGAAACCTGAAATTCTAGAGTTCCATTTGAAAAGGAGCCATTCACTCGAAACAGATCAAGAGTATGATTTTTCTAAGAAGAAAATCATAAAATGCCAAAACTGAAAAAAAAACAGCCTTTAAATAATAATATTGCAAGTCCACACCCAGGTATGTGCACCATAACTCCGCGCAGACTCGCCAAAAAGTGCCAATAAAAACCTTCAATTTGCTTGTAATCAGTTTAAATTTGGGGAAAATGGAAAAAACCAGCTCTGTCAGTTCCTGCCAAAACTCAATGCCCATGAGCAGTTTCAGAATAACTGGACAATTTATTGAGGAGAAAAATGGGTTGAGACAGAGGTTTCCTGTTCTTATAGTAGGATGGTAGGATTGGCTCTAGCTGGATACATATTGAATTTCAACGTGCAACCAGAATGTTTTCTGGCATAGTTTATTCACAGAAACAGAGGTTGGGGGCCTGTGAAAATATTACAACTTTTCAAAACTGTTTAACACTATTGCAACGATCAAGAAATGTGTTTACAGCAGATTCAACTGCTAAGAGAATGGGAATATTTATGGATGAAATTCAACTGGAAGCAGCCATTTCCCTTCAGAAGTAAGCATTATATCATTTTTAATAGCTGATTTTGCAGGGCTAAGAAAGTTGTGTTCTCCTTCCCTTTGGGTTCATGGGGAAAAATAGTGCTTTTCAGCCAGTTTTTAATCAGTCAAAATTCTGTGCAAATTTAAAAAAGGAAATTGCTATTGGCTACACACTTAGCAACAGCATAATGCACAAGGTTGTATTTTTAGCTCTCTTTCAAACATGCTTCCAATTATTAACTCCATTTGTGCAATAAATGAGTACACATCTCTCTACTTACAGTGTTACCAAGATTATTTTTGTGAAAGTGAATACACAGTGAGCAATCAACAGAATAAACTTATAAATTAGCAGTAATTCAATGATTGTCAGCACTGCTCAGTTTTGGGGATTCCCTGCACATCAATACAAGCATGAAAAGAGCTACACATAACAGAGCTATGCAGCAACGACATCAATGTTATGACATGGCTGGAGAATGATAGGACAAGACGACCAGTTTTAACATTCTGTGATGGAAAAAAAACAAGCACAGCTAATGAAACAGGTGGAGCTGGGCTGGTGGTGAGGTAGACAGATGGGGTGCAAAAACAGAGTGGCGTATGGCAATTAACAGCTTAAATAGACCAAATGATTTGGCAGTGTGCGAAATGGCAGTCTGAATTTTGACGGGCATAGTTAGCTGAGTATTGTGCGATGAAATTGTTACATTGGACTTCCAAGGCCTCTTGTATCACTGGTCAAAAACTGGGTGTAACGCTCACTTGATAGTGGAATTGAGGCCTACAATTTCCTCCCGTAACCTCTGGGCTTCTTCCTGCAGCTGAGCACGCTCCTGCTGCATCTTGCTTATGTACTCAGCTGTTTTCTGTAGGGTAGTGGCCTTACTGATCTGTGAAAAAAAGTAATGCGGAGTCCTCAGAGAGTGCTAAAAACCACTTCATTGATACCATTCCACACAAGCTCGTAATTTATTGGGGCTCTGAGGGGGTCGCAACCCCCCCCATATCACAAACATGCAAAAAAAGACCCTGGACATAGGCATGACTTCATCTAACTATGCATCTCAATGCCATGCAATTTTAAAGGGGAGCTGGAACAAAAACGGAAATATACGTGATATTAATGATATGCTACCAGTGTTATTCAGGTCCTGTACAAAAAAGTGCCAATGCACTTCTAAAGAGAGAAAACTGTGAGCAAAGTATGTCTTTCCTTCACTAGGCGGCTGCCTTTGTTATGTTCCACGAGCAGTGAGGTCCCTGAAATGGTAGGGTCGATTTGACTTCCGCAGCAGTGAGCTATTAAATCAGGGGTTTCCAAAATAAATTCTCAACAAACCAGCAAAAATAGAGTAAAAGGAGGACATTAAAGATTTCAAAATATGTGTTAGATAATTGACTCGCTGTGTTAGGGTTGGAGCAAAAGCCTTGAGGACAGTAGGTCTTTAGGAATAGGCTTGGGTGGTGCCTATCTAAATCACAGCAAAAATGGCCAGATATGAAATTGGGAATGGAAAAAGCCAGAGTGATCTCTAGCCTCCAGACACAAACATTAAGAGGGCTTGGTGATATTTATGTATACAAAACGTGACTTCCTTTGACTATAAAAAAAATACAATGAGGTAACCTTTGAAAAGAATGGACAACACTTCCCTGTGGCGTCTATGGAAACTGGCTTTTGCTAGTTTAGAACATATTAAAAAACATTAATTTAATTTATTATTTTCATTCAAACCAAAAAAAAAAAAAAACGGGAAACAACAATGCTTGACTGATTTGCAGCCTCAGTCTTAACCTTAATTGCCCTAATTACCTTAATGCTAGGCTGTGAGCTTAGAGTTGTTACAAGGCTGTGCAGTGTGTCAAATCCCAGCTTTATGTTGAAACGTCTCTTCTGCTCCGCTGAGATGTGGGTTATTCTTCTGGTCTCAGTCTGAAACAATTAGAAAATGTGGCTTTGCATATCATACCTTTTTGGAGGATTCATTTACCTAGACAAAAGCAGGCGCAAATACTATGGTTATATTACCATCTTTATCATTTATTATTTATTTATGGTATTTTGACTTGAGAGCAGACATATCAATTTCATGCGATTTTTCCCAAAATTATGCTCTCTTACTCAAATAGCCCCTGCTTGCACTTGGACCTGCTGCTGACAGATTTTTTGATTTTTTTCTCCTCACGCTCAAAACTGCCTATATTTGCTTGGAACATTTCTGCTTGAACTTGGATTTTTTGCGGCACATTCCCGTCAGAAATTGCCAACCAATATAACAGCAGGTTTCATGTTGACCAGTGAAATTGTCCCTGCTTTGTTGCAGGCCCGTCTGTTCGAAAGTTTACTCAGTTTTGAGGTTCATACGCTCCTGCCCTCCAGGGCTGCATATGAATTTCCATTGCGATCTTCTCAACTTTGGAATAAAAGGTTACACATTTATACACTAGTGCTCATACTTTTCCTTTACCATAATAGCTACGTTATACAAACTAGTAGCCGTTTAACACATCGGTCTCCAGTCAGTGTGCCGCACCGTGATTTTGTGGATGAATCGCTGCGGTGTACTGAGTTGGGAAAAGAGAAAGACAGATCCTGCTGCTAGCATCATGCTGCTACAATAAAATGACATGCAAAATCCATTGCTCCATGATTTTTGTTTTTATTGTACTTACATTGCGAGCATCCAAGTTGGCCTACTAACTTGATAGCTAATTGTTTCTTGAATAGACTACTTGTTCTGCGCACTGTTTGTGCAGAAAACAGAAACAGCTCATACTTACAAACGACTCAGATATAACACAAAGTTAATAAAACCGTTTTTGGAGATAAGCATCTAAAAAATACTTGACAGGTAGTTTCTGGCAACTGATCACAATCTATTCAAGTTTAATAAACTGGAAGCACGTTTTATACAGCGGTTGTTCATAATGTTCGTAATGCTAGCTAATTAACATGTTAGTCTAACAATCTAACTGTGTTCATGAAAAACGCACATCAATAACCCGAGAAACTGTCCTTTCATTTCATAGTCGTGAAGAAAGCAATGGGAATACATATGCAGCGCAAGAGGACAGGAGCATATGAACCTTCAAACCAAGTAAACTGTAAAACAGATGGGGCTGCAACGTGGCAGGGACAATTCCACTGGTCTACACAAAACTTAGCATTATATCGGTTGGCAATTTCTGACAGGAATATGCCACAAAAAAATCCAAGTGCTAGCAGAAATGTTCCACACAGAGGCAGTTTTGAGCACGAGGAGAAAAGGCTGAAGTTCACATGCAAAAAATCCGTCAAAGCAGCAGCAGATCTAAGCACAAGCAGGGGCTGTTTGAGTGCGAGAGCAGAATTTTGGGGAAAACTGCGCAAAATTTACACATGAAATCTATATGTTTGCTCTCAAGTTGAAATACCACGCTCTTGAATAAAAACAGAAATGTAACTTCATAAGGCGAGGCTTTTTTATATTTAGGTTCTTGACAATTTTTATTGTTAAATCCAAGTCGGAGGGGAGAATAAAAAAAAAAATTTTTTTCACTCATTCTTAACATTATCGAGAGTTCTGCTGCCTTTCTATCAGGTCAGAGGGTCAAATTTTAAAAAACTTAAAAAAATAAAAGATAAAAAATCAGCTATCTTTCTGTGTTCCTGGAATCACTAAATTTTGTCAAAATGGACCTACAGCACATTGCAGCCACCATTGCTGTATATGCAAACACTGTATGCTCTTAGTAGATATACCTTCTTTAATCTCAAATATGGTGACACTACAGAAATCAAGAGCTTTCCTATGTATATTTTCTAAATTGTTCTGATCCTGCTATCCTGCTCGTATGCTCATGAGAACTCCTAGCATGCAAAGATACCTCCGGACATGAGAATGGTCCAAGGAAGTGGAATTTCAGGGTCGAAACAAATCGATTACGATCGGCAAACTCGTTCAGCCTCAAAAAAAAAATCAATTGGTCGCAACCAGACTTTCATTTCAGGTTTCGGAATATTCTGTCATTATTTTCATCGACTTCATGAATGTAGTGAAAAATTATTACTATGTTTTTTGGAGTTGGGCCATTTGCTCTGTCGACGTACTCGCGAACCAAATAATGAAAAGAGCCTTGCCTAAAAGACCAAACTAAAATATAACTTAATAGCTGCACAAAAAATATGGCTGAAAACATTTTGAAAATGTACTTCCATGACATATATTCTTGACTGTATTTTTTTTAAATAAAATAACTTTTTATTGATAAATATCAAATATTAAAGAGGTCATAATACGCTTTTTTGATTTCTCTGCTTTTCCTCATAGTGCTATTTAGTTTTGTGCATGTAAAACATCTGTAAAGTTACAAAGCCATAAAGTCAACGCCTGAAGGGTTATTCTCTTGGACAAAAAACACAGCTCCTGAACTGCCTGAAATGTCTCCTTTGTAGTCCAGCCTTTTCCTCTGAAACATGTCTATGTCATGATGTAACAAATTTGAATAATTCCTGAGAAATGGATAGGTTGTTCTCAAACAAACAAACAAGATGGAGTGGAGGCCGGAAAGGGTTTGGTTAGTGCTTTTCACCATGTCGAAAAGACATCATTTTCTTTAATGCCCGGGCAACTTCCTTTCCATGGACTTCAAAAGTAAGATGACGTAAATAATCAGCAGTTAGAATGAATTTTTACGGCTATTCCTCAGCAGTACAGCCACACACTTCTATTGTGCTCCCTTCATTTATAGAGCACTGCTTCCTGAATTATGGTAAGCCAACACCAACAGAGTGAGCTTTAAGCGAGGGGGCCTCGAAGAGACAGGTACCAAGACAGCTTGTTTCAGGCTGATCGAGCCTGAGGCGCCTGCAAACACAGCCTGGGGTGCGTTTCCCCAAATCACAGATGCTGACTTACATGGTTGGACCCAGTAACTGCGATTGAATGAACTATGTAAGTTGCTAACCTAGTCAGCAGCTACACTTTTGGGAAACGCACCCCTGTACAGCTGGAACTAGGAGCTTTTTGACAAGAAAAACATGACAGTAAATAGACCTAAAATGGAAAATTAGCATAATATGACCACTTTATCAGTCTTTCAGAATAAAAAAAAAATAGGACCAAGGGTCCTGTAGCTTACCGGCAAGTAGTCTTATAGTGATGACACAAGTTATGAAAATTTCATGTGAAGTTTGACATTTGAATCAATAAAAATCAATGTCAAGGTCACTAAATAAAAGTTCACATACATTTATAGGACCTCCTGTAATACAAACACAATCTTAAGCTCTGAAGCAGTTTTGGTGATACAAGCCATTGAAAATTCAATATGTCAATTGTGAAATTAAAGGTCACAGAATGTCAAGTTGTGGTCAGCAAATGGACTTCACATATGACTTTCTAAATGTCTCTATACAAACCTTGGCTCAATCGGTGACCATTTTGGTGATACAAGTCATTGTAATTTCACTGTCAAGTTTGACCCTCAAAGGTCACTGACAGTCAAGTTGAATATCACCAAATGAAAGTTCATACATGACTTCCTAAATGTCAGTAACACAAACCTAGGCTCCATCTGTGACCATTTTAGTGATACAAGTCATTGAATTTTCACTAGGTCACATTTGACCTTTTGAAGGTCAATCTGAAGGTCGCCAAATGAAAGTTCATATATGACTTCCTATATGTCTCTAATACAAACCTAGACTCTATCTG
Source organism: Gymnothorax javanicus (assembly GCA_029692085.1). Taxonomy (NCBI): domain Eukaryota; kingdom Metazoa; phylum Chordata; class Actinopteri; order Anguilliformes; family Muraenidae; genus Gymnothorax; species Gymnothorax javanicus. Next base: position 23,156,314 of record CM056199.1, read on the forward strand.
TGACCGTTTTGGCAATACAAGTCATTGTAATTGTATTATGTCAAGTTTGACCTTCAAAGGTCACCAACAGTCAAGTTGAATGTCACCAAATGAAAGTTCATATGTGACTTCCTATGTCAGTAACACAAACCTAGATTCCATCTGTGACCTTTTCAGTGACAGAAGTCATTGAATTTTCTCTTGGTCGTTTTTGACCTTCGAAGGTCAATATGAATGTCACCAAATGAAAGTTAATATATGACTTACTATACATCTCCAATACAAACCTACACTCAATCTGTAACAATTTTGCTGATACAAGTCATTGAAATTTCACTGTGAAGTTTGGGTATTCAAGGTCACTGAAGGTCAAGTTCAATGTCACCCAATGAAACTTCATACATGACTTCCTACATGCCCGCAATACAAACCTAAGCTCTATCTGTAATAGTTTTGGTGATAGAAGTCATTGAAATTTCACTACGTGTAGTTCGACCTTCAAAGGCCGCTGAAGGTCAAGTTCAAGGCCACCAAATGAAAGTTCGTACATGACTTCCTATAGTGTTCAATGTACATATGTTCCCAATCTTCAATATTTTCAAGCCTAGAAACCTTTGAAAATTGTAGCATTTTGCTTGACCTCAAGTTTGACCTTTCAAGGTCATCTGAGGTCAACTTTAACACAGCCAAAATATAGGTCATATATTACTTCCTATATGTCAGTAATACAAACTTAATCTCTATCTGCAAACATTTAGCTTCCACAGGCGATTTGGCCCATTCTCCATGAGACCCAATGTTAAAGTACAGCGCCCCCACTAGACCCACTTCCATTGATTCAATCAAAATAGCACTTGCACTGTACATAAAGTGTATCAAGGTGAGTTGATTGCCAGATTTAGAATAAAAGTTATCGGACAGTTTTTGAGAAATAATTTTTTGAAATCTCAAGGCATATCTTTTAACATTGTTAATATATTCCCTGACCTCGAGTTTGACCTTTCAAAGTCATCTGAGGTCAACTTTAACATAACCAATGTATAGGTCATATATGACTTCCTATATGTCGATTATACAAACTTAATCTCTATCTGCAACCATTTGGCCTCCACAGGCCATCTTGCATATTCATAAAGTACAGCGCCCCCAATAGACCCACTTCCGTCGATTCAATCAAAATGGCGCTCGCACTGTACATTGATGGTACCAAGGTAAGTTGATTGCCTGATTTAGAAAAAAAAATTTATCGGCGCAGTTTTGAGAAATAATTTTTTAAATTTCTCAGTCCTATCTTTAACATTGGAGCCAAAATTTCAAGGGCCCATAAAACAGACAAAAATGATTCAATCAAAAATCCGAGAAAAAGGTCTGGAGATATGGTCTAGTAGTATGTTATTGCAAATTTACACGAAAATTCATCTGGCCAAAAAAAAGATAAAAAATATTCCGGATGACGGATGACGGACGCCACACCATGACAATAGCTTATCGGCCCATAGGGCCGGTAAGCTAAAAACAAACTGTTTAAGACAGTACTCAAAAACTAAAATTCTGAAAACCAAATTTTTTCAGCCATCAAGTTTTAACAGAACGTCCCACAAATTATTATTTTTTCATGTGAATGGTCTCTCGATTAGAACTTGGTTACCTTGGTTGAATCTAGCTTGGCTGGTCCAGGAAAGGAGTGCGGTGACTGTGGGTCGGAACACTTCTCTGTGGGGTTTGTAGGGATAATTGGCCCGAGTTTCCAGGAAAAGTAGCTAGAAACAGTAAACATTTTGTCTTTCAGCAAAACTAAATATTTCAAACAATGGTTGATAGAAATGATAAGAAATACATTTCCAGATGTGCTGCCTGTTCTCACAGCAAATAATTTTGTAACTAAAAAAAAAAAAAAAAGCCTCACAATACAGTGCCCTCCAAAATTATTGGCACCCTTAGTGAATATGAGCAAAACAGGTTGTGGAAAAAAATTTCTTAGCTGTTCAAACTCTTTCAATAAAATATTCACAAAAATCTCACCAATTCAATAAAGTAAAACTATTGAAATAAAAATGTTGGTAATAAATCAATGTTTTTCTCCAAAACTAGTGCTTTGCAATTATTGGCACCCCTAGAAAATCATATGACTATGATTAAACTCTATTTCCAGTCATATTTTATGTTTTTCAGTTCACCTTTTTGGTAGGAAGTGGCCTACCATGATGCTCTGTTTCACTAAGGTATAAATATGAGGTGACACAGGCAAATTTCCCTCAATCATTCATCACAATGGGAAATACCCAGGAACAGAATAACGATGTGCAATTAAAAGTTGTGGAGCTGTGCAAATTAGGAAATGGATAAAAGGAAATCTCTAAACAGGTAAAAATACCCATTTCCACTATCAGGTGAATCATTAAAAAATTTCAAGCGACAGGAGATGTTAAGAATTAGCTTGGAAAACGGCGTGTCCATCCAATGACCCCACACACTGTGAGGAGGATGGTTGAGCAAGCAAAAGAGTCTCCGAGGATCATAGTTGGAGAATTGCAGAGGTTAGTCGAGCCTTGGGGTAAGAAAGTCAAAAACTACCATCAATTGCCACTCATATCACAACAAATTGTTTGGGAGGTTTGCAAGAAAAAAAAATCACTGCAGTCAATTGACAACAAACTTAAAGGCCTTCAGCTCGCCAAAAGTTACCAGGATTTCCAAAAGGACCAGGATTTACAGTCAGATGAGAAAAATAAAGCCTTTTGGTTGCAAACATGAGAGGCAGGTTTGGCGTGGACAGAAAAGCACTGTGAAGTATGGTGGTGGATCTTTGATGTTGAGGGGCTGTTTTTCCTCCAAGGGCTGTGGACATCTTGTTAACATGTATGGCATCATGAATTCCATCAAATGTAAGCACGTATTAAATGAATGCCTAACAGCCTCCGCTAGGAAGCTTAAAATGGGCCATTATTGGACCTTCCAGAAGGACAAAGATTTGAATCACACTTCAAAATCTACACAAAAATAGTTTACCGACTGCAGAGGTTTTTCCATGGCCATCACAGCCTCCTAACCGAAACCCCACAGCTAATCTGTGGAGTGAGCTGGAAAGGGGAGTCTACAAGCATTGACCTCAGAAATGAATGATCTGAAGAGATTCTAACCAGAGGAATGACCTCAGATTCAGTGCCATGTGTTCAGCATCATACATTATAGGAGAAGACCCACAGCTACAGCTGTTATCTTTACAAAGGGATTGTGCACAAAATATTGAATGAAGGGGTGCAAATAATTATGGAACAAATAGATTTGCGAAAAACACTTGTTCTTTACATGTCTTTGGACTGCGGTTTTGTTTTTACTGAAGGGTGCCTACAATTCTTGAGGGCACTGTAACAGCTGTCAGTGAGGGATAAATATTGGAAAACTAAAAATATAAAACACATACTTTTTGTCGGATATATCAATGTTTTCAAGAACAATAAAGAATTAAAATGACAGAGGAGACCCTGGATAAAACAAAAGCTTTAGATTTTCAATGAAAACAAACTCACAATGTTGAAATATTAGCAGTTCTTATACCAAGGGTCTGTTGAATACTCATATGTGATTGGTTGAAGGACATCCAAGGGCTTGCATAATTTTTTAATAAATCCACATCTATAGAGTAGTTCCAAACATGTTAACCTTTTCAAACTTTGTATTAATTCACCACATTTTAATTCCAGATTAAATCTAACAATTCGAGTCACAAAGTTACAAACATCAGAAGTCCAAAATAGACACAGACAACATTTTTTTTACCAATTTAAATATCAAAATTATCGGCGCGTACGGTGGTTATGACAAATGGGAGTAAGAACAACTCTCACAAATCCCATTCAAGGAATCTGTGTGAGTTATGCAGTTTGTCCCTTTGAATTGATTTATTAGTATTTTTTATTCCCACGCCCCTCGCGTGCTTTGCTGTAAATTTTCCCCTTCCCTGTGCTTGTCTTGTCTATATAAGTTGCTATTGCGTTTCTGTCAGTGCTGGATTGTTCACGTTCATTCCCAACGTAACCATTCAGTCAGTTAATGCAGTCTCGTATTAAGAAAAGTGCTCTTCTTCAAAGTGTTTGGAATAGTAAATGAAAGAAAAGTGAGTAACTCAAGTCTATTTAAAAGGAAAAACTCCCCAAACCTTAAATTGGTCTTGAAGATTGGGACTGCGCTCCTGTTAATACTCTTCCTGCTGGGCCCTTTTCTGAGTCTGTTCAATAGGAACCCCTCCCAAGCTTTCAATCAATCTCCAAAATTGGGACTGCGTTCCTGTTAAACCATTCATTCCTGGTTGCAACCAGTCCTGCACCTGCGAGTGGGATTCTTTACCTGGTTTTTGCTCCAGGACAGTTTTTGGCATTGGCACGGATACAGCCTCACCCACTTAAGTTATACTACCTACTTTGCTGGGCTGCTGTTCTTCTGTTTTACACCCCAGCCTATCTTCCTCTGTTATCGTATTGCTGTTAATAAATATGCCCTGATGGATTGTACTCTGCGTCTGCATTTGGTTCCTTGTCTAGATCATAATTGTACAATCCAGCAAAGAAATGGAACCAGCAGATTCTTCCAAACCGGTTGATGCTTTGAGGATCCAAAAGATTCCGATTGTTCAACAAGAGGCAGAGCTCTGCTAGCTACTCTAATCCATTCGCACTTTCTCCAAACAGCTTATGGCTATCACTGACATCTGAGATTCCGCCAGTGCTGCTCACGCAACCAGCACTATCCTGCATCAGACCCCCCCCTCAGGCAATTGCTCTATGGAAACCAACCTACCTGTGCTAGACTCGTAAAACCCATCCACCTGCAAAAGTTCTCTGACCGAATTTTTGATAGCCTTCAAGCTCCAGCCATCCTCACCAAACAATCCAGAGTAACATTTGTCATCACTCGCCTCTCTGCATGGGCCAGAGACTGAGCAGCTGCCAGATGGGGAAACAGGGGACCCTGCAGTTTAGATTTTCAGAACCTTCACTGAGGAGATGAGGAAGGTATTCAACCGGTCGCTGCCCGCAGGTTTCTCCAGTAGCACCAAGGCGGTCTGTCAGTGTTGAAGTACTCCATCGATTTTGGCATTCTGGCTTTATCCACGCGCTGGGACACCCAGGAACTCTAAGACAACTTTTCGTTTTGCATGTCAGATCAGTTCCAAGACGAGTTGACCATCATATCCTTCCCTCTGACCTGAATGGCCTCATGGACCTAGCACTGTGGATAGATGTTTGGCTGCCAGACAGGCGGTCGGATTAGCGGGCCAGGCTGCAGGCTCTTGAACTGCCCATGTATCAAGATGCACAGCTTTGAGCCACACCCCACCTGGCTTCCTTGGAACCTTTAGCAGTCGACTTGGCCCGGCTACATCTGCTACCCCCAGCAGAATGACTGCAATGGATCCAGCAGAGTCTATGCCTGTACTGTGGAAGCGCACCAACCACTTAACAGTGGAATGTCCAGTCCAGTAGCCTCGCCCTTCCACGGATTTTCTTCTCAACCACTCCTACCCATCCGATTGACCTCACCAGGGTGCCAGACTTCCATCAAGGTGCTGATCAACTCAAGGGAGGACAGGACCTTTACCCATCTTGGTCTCATCTTAGGATTCCAGCCACTATCCATACGTTTTCATGGCCTCTCAAAGACTGCCCTGCCAGACATCATCGATGTTTCTAAGCCAGTAACCATTCCAAAGAGCTGGCTTTCCACATCATGGAGTTTGCACATGCGCTGGTGGTGCTGGGAAGAACCTGGCTGGAATGCCATAATTCTCCAGTGGATTGGCCCCATAGTTCCATCCCAAAGAGGAGTTACAAGAGCAGTGTCATGACTACTGTGTATGCTCAGAACTTTGAAAAGACGCGCACAGCTGTTGGCTGCTAATGGGCGTTTTCAAATCAGAGTGACTGGAGATCTATCGAACTGAAGGCATCCAGCTTACGTGGTGAATGATTAGGAAGCTGCCACCAAACATTTAGTTAAAGTAGCGGACAAACACGGATCTCCACGATAACCCTGCATTTCACACACAAATTTTGCTAGCTAAGTAGCTAGCTACTTAACTCGCTTCACTGAAATAACATAATCAGAAAATTAGCCAAATTACTAGCTTACGTTCACTACGTGGCTATCCAAGTCTGTGCTACGTAGCTAGCTATACAGATATCCACAAAAACCTTTTATTACATGTGCAGCATTGTTAGCGAAGTTAGCCAGCAAGCTAAATGTTTTCTTAATTCATTTGAAGAAAATAATGAAACAACTAGCCAAACAAATAGCTAACGTTAGCAACGTAGCTATTGTGGCTACGCTATGTTGCCAACTATGCAGATACCCATGAAGAAGAGATATTCTTCCTCCAAGAAGTTTATTTTTTTAGGTAGGCAAAAAAGCTTACATTCCTCATAGCCTCCAGCTAAATTGCTAAAATGGCATTTTGAACTGTCGAATTTCCATAGAATACTCCTTAATATAGAAAGCATAATGCCTGAGTGACTAAAAATATATAGATACAATGCAAAAATGAAGATGGATTAGCAAGGAGGGAATCAGATTATGACTTGCATTCCAGCAGAATCACTTTCTTGGGATGTAACTTCTGAGCATGAGCAGTAACTGTGACACAGCTCCTTAAATCCTGTTCATAGACCTGTCTTCTTCCAGCCTCCAGTCCTGCTGTACCTTTTTCTCCCAGTCACAAGGCGAGCTGCTAAAAATGAAGATGGTTCCTACCATTTTGAGGAGGCATTCAGCAAGAAACGTGCCACGTCGCTTCCACCCCACAATCCCCATGACTGTGCCATTGATCTACTACCCAGAATGTTGCCCCCTTGGGGCCAGCTGCTCTCCCTACCAGCACAGGAATCCAGAGATATTTTAGAGTATACAACCTAGGCCCTGGCTTTCAGAATCATTTGAGCTTTTTTGTTGCTAGCCAGTGCTGGCTTATTCTTTGTTGCTAAAAAGGAGAGATCTCTGCATGCCTGCATTGAATAGCGAGGGCTCAACTCGATCACAGTCAAGAAGCGCAACAATCTTCCTCTGATAAACTTGGCATTCAGCCGGCTCCAAGGTAGCAGCTATTTCACGAAGTTGAATCTGCACAATGATTACCATCTAGTACACATACGGGAAGGAGATGAATGGAAGGCAGCGTTTAACGTCTTCTACAGATATTATAAATATCTGATGATATCGGGCTTTCTAACGCCCTCGCTGCATTTTAGATTCTCATTAATGTTGTCCTCTGGGACAAAGTCTCCCGGTTTATCTATGTCTACTGTGAGGATATCCTGGTCTTCTCTCCTACTTTGGAGGACCACACCTGTCATGTCCCCTTAGTCATTCAGAGGCTGCTGGAAAATCATCTCTTCCTCGAACCAGAAAAAGTGCAAATTTCTCTGCACCACAGTCTCATTCCTAGGCTTCAACGTGTCCGTAGGTGCCTTGGAGATGGACCATCTCGAGATACATCTTGTGCTGGACTGGCTGGACTCCACAGACCGGAAAAAAAAAAACAAAACTTTAGAGGTTCCTCGAGTTTGACACTTTCTATCAGTGGTTCGTAGGAGGACACTCCACAGTTACAGCCCCCCTAATAATGCTCATAGTCTCCGAAAGCATTGCCTGAAGGGATCACTACCTAGAGTACATTTCCACAGTCAAGACGCTGAACCCTAGGCAAGCGCACTGGTCTCTCCTCTCTGCCATTTTACATTTCATCCTGACTTACCATCCTGGTTCACAGAATCTCAAGCTTGACTCTTTCTCTTCTCCTGTCTCCTCTGCCCAACAAACCCCCAGAAACCATGATGCCAGACCAGTGCCTTCTAGCTGCCACTAAGCTCCAGATTGAGTGCTAGGTCAAAGAGTGTCTTCAGTCCTGTCTTCCACCATCAGATACCCCATCAAACCTCCTTTTCTTGTCAGGAGGAGCGAGAAGCAGCATGTTTCTGGCCCATGTTTCTCAGCTGACATCCCATCCCAGCATCTCTGGCACTCATCTGTGATGCTTTTGTTGGCCCGGCATCCGCTAAGACACTGCAGAGTTTTTTGTGGCCTGTCCCGTGTGTGCCCAGTCCAAGTCTAGCCATCATCCCCCAGTGGTCTTCTCCAGCCCTTTGAGATTCCTCATTGACTATGGGTCTGCGTATTCATGGACTTTGTCACCTGGCTCCCTTTGTCAGATGGTATCATGGTGATCCTAACCATCTTGGATCGGCTTGACGGCAGCTCATTTTGTCCCTCTGGCTAAGCTGCCCACCTCCAAACAGTCTGCCAAGCTCCTACTACATCACATTGTGAACCTCCATGGCGTCCCCAGGAAATGGTCTCCGACTGCTAGTCACAGTTCGCCAGCAGCATATGGAAGGCCTCTGCCCTGGAGGATGCAACCCCCGGCCTTTCCTCGGGATTCCACCCTGAAACCAATGGCCAGGTGAAGAGGCTCAACCAGGAGCTGGGCAAAACCCTTTGCTGCCTGTAAGAAGGTAACCCCACCAGGTGGTCCGTCTTCTTCCTTGGGTAGAACTAGATCACAACTCCCTACCCATTGTCGGTCGCAGCATGTCACCTTTCCACTGTTGCCTGGATTACCAACCATCTCTATTCCAGGCCAAAGACAAGGAATTGATGGTTTCCTCCAGGAATATCCTGGTTTGTCATCCACACCAGGGATGGAGAAGAGCCTGTGCACTTCTACTCAAGTACATCTTAAGTCTTCCAGAAGCAGAGCAACTGCCATTGCCATCCAGTTCCTGCCTACCACTTGGGACAGACAGTGTGGTTGGCGACGAAGGATATCCCCACTGGGAGAAATCAAAGAAACTTTTCCCCCAGTACATCGGACCATTCACCATAACATGAGTGTCAGGCTCCTCCACAAATCCCCCCTTCGAAGACTTCGCTCTGATGGACTGGGAGGGGTACAGTCCCGAGGAGCGCTTCTGGGTCCTACGGCATAACAGCTGGGATCCCTGATCCAAGACTTCCTGCGTCCACATCTTGGGTAGGCCACAGGCTCATCAGAAGGTGGCCCTCAGGTGTGAGGTACGGTCACAACCCCCATGTCTTCTCAAGTCATCTTCCCCTGTTCCAGCATTTCACGTGACTTCAGCAGTTTGTCTCTTTAAATGGATTTATTGGTTTTGTTAATTACCAGGCCCTTCATATGCTCTGATTTAACCTTTCCATTTCCATGTTCTTGTCTCATCTATTTAAGTTTCTGTGGCATTTCTGTCTATGCTGGATAGTTAAGGATCACACAGAGATGCAGCGGTTAGCACTGTTGCCTTGCAATAGGGAGGTTGGGGGTTCAAGCCCTAGTCAGTCAGGACCTCTCCAAGTGCAGGTTCACCTAGTGTTTACGTGGGTTTCCTCGGGGTACTCAGTTTCCCACACCCAGAATAACATGCACTATAGGAACACTCCTATCAGTGCTCCTGACCAAGGAACTGCCTTCAGAACTGGAGTTGGTCCCCTACCGCGGCTAAGTGGCTGCCCACTGCTTCTAAGTAACTAGGATGGATCAAATGCAGAGGACAAATTAACCCACAGGGTTCAATAAAGTATATCTTATCTAAACTTCCAGTCAGTTCATGCCTTCTGGTATTGAGCAACATGCTCTTCTTCCGATGTATGTTCAGAGTAGTAAATGAAAAAAAACATTAATAACTCCAAATCCTTAAATCGGACTCCAGGATTGGGAATGCATTCCTGTAAAACCTTCGTTCCTCTTTGCAAGCAGTCCTGCAACTGTGTGTGAGATTCTCTCCCTGTCTTCTGCTCAGGGACACTTTCTGCCCTTGGTGTGGACAAGCCCTCACCCACTCCAGTTATACAGAGTGAGTCAAAAAAACTACACACTTTTTAAATGTCCAATTATTATACTCTGTAGCAATGTATACAACATCTTTTTACATGTACATTTTCAGCAGCTCTTTCTGCTTCTTTTGATACCAGTTTGCACCTTGTTAGATTAAACCCATGATTGCTGTGGAACAATTTAAGGAGTTAAGTGAAATTTCACTTGAGCCAACTGACCATGCTCTGACACAAAGCGAACAAAACAGAATTCCCTCTGTGAAGTTTCAATTCAACATGAAACATTTACGGCACGTTAGGAAACTGACGGCGAAAAATCCGCAGCACATTTATAACGTCCGTGGCCTATGATATTCAGTGACCAAGAAGGCTCTTTGCCTGGGGGTAAACTGTGGACGCACCATGCTTGGCAGTGCCAGGTCATTACGACCAATGCACAGGCAAGATTCATATGCCTGTTTTTAAGTTCAAATAACTATGCAACCCATTATGACATGCATGGTCAATTTCATATCCAGCCCCGGTCAGTTGGCACAAGTCAGATTTCACTTGAGTCCCTTAATTGTCCTCTGTGCAGTCATGCCTGAAACCTAATGAGGTGTAACTGGTACCAATATCAGCAGAAAGATCTGAGGCAAAAGTACAAATGTTACATATACATATGTTGTATACATGTATATTGCTGCACCATCACAAAATGACCCGTTAAAAAGTGTATAGTTTTTTTTTACTCACTCCGTACTGCCAGCTTTGCTGTACTGTAGTTCCTCCGTTTTGTACCCCGGCTTAACATCCTCTGTTACTGAATTACTGTTACTAAATACGCCGAAGTGGACTGTTCTCTGAATCTGTGTTTGGTTCCTTATCTGGATCAAAACAACATTGTGAAAATGACCATGAAGTGGAACAATGATAGTGTGGAATTCATAATTAAAGCTGTTTCACAGCAACAAAACAAAATAGAACTAAAGACTGCAAGTCCTAACAAGTTTCAGCAGCTTCAAAGCAAATAGCTTTCATATAAACACTGTTTTTGGATGATAGCACAGAAATTAAAGCTGCAGTTGGTAAGTCTTATAAAAGTAACTTTTTGTCATTTTTGCTAAAACTGTCACTGTGTACAGACAGTATTACATAAAACTAGTACTCTGTAATTAAAAAAAGGCTCCTTTAAACCCACCTATTGCTCCTACTGCAATTTAAAAGAATCGTTTGGTTCTTTTTGGTCGGACCGATCAGAGCCAGAATGGTGTCTGACAGCCGTCAAACAGTGCACATGCCTGCGCTGCGGACAGCCTCCACCCCCTTCCTCCTCAGCTCACGCCAGTGCTCAGTCAAGCTCAAAATTCCGAGAGAGGGTTCAGGAGCTTAGAGAAACTAATGGCGCAACAACAGCCATCAGCGAGGAAAAAAATACCGATGCCTCCGTTACCGACAACAGCACACATGACTAAGACAAGTAAGAAGAGGAAGCCAGAAGAAAAAAAAGCACAAAAGAAAGAATTAGACAAAGCCCGGGATAAAACAAGAGTGAACATCGGAGTGGCTTTTCAGAGGTGGAGGGAACTCCTAAATCTGGAAAGATTAAAAACCGTAGAGATGGCAATTTCGAACCTTTGAAACAGTTTTGAAACCTCTGAAACAACCACTGTTTCAAAATGTTCCAAATTGTTTCGAAACCAGATTTATTTCAGTAGTGCGCAGCCTAGTGGCAAAAACTTTTCCTGCAGCTTTTAAAATGTTTTGAAGTGAAACAAAACACATGATCATTGCCGGGCGGAGCAGGAAAAACGTCAATAGTCACGTGACAAAAGTTTTGAATCAGAGTCCTAAACCCATGTCAAACCAGGAAGTTTCGAAAGTGTTCGAAACAGTTTGAATCTGCGTGTCGAAATTGCCATCTGTAAAAAACCGACGCAGAGTTCACTTTTCTGCTTGGCAGGTAAACCCCTGCTTTATTCGTTGGTTCATTTTAGCTCCGCAATGCTCTGCAAATAAGCGAGTTGGCGTCGCTCTCGTGCACAGCTGGTACTAACCCCAGCCCTAACCGGCATAAACTCAGTTTCGTTCTGCAAATAAGCGAGTGAACGTCGCTTACAAGCACAGTTGCTGTTCGAATAGCCAGCGTCTTGTAATTGTTACAGTACTCCGTAGTGCATGTGATGTTACTGTGATGTTGCAGTCGAGCTAACGTTAGCTTGTTTCCGATGCTAGGGCTAACGTTACTGGCGTCGTTTTATTAGAAAGTAGCAGAAAATATCTTTATGCAGTGACCTGGCAGTCTTATCGATTGTGTTGTTGTCCTCATAAATATGTGTAACGTTTCTGTGCTCTCACAGCTAAATGCTGTCATACATGGTTTACTGGCCATTCAGAAGGATTCACGACAGTTTCTATACTTAAAAAAACGTAACTTGGAGCTGCCGGATAGCTCACTCGGTTAAGGCACTGCGTTGCAGTGCAGAAGTGACTATCACGTTGCGGGGTCGAGCCCCAGTCGTACCAACCGGCAGTGGTCAGCAGCTTTTTCAGAGTAGCGCAGAATTGGCCATCGCGCTACAGGGTTTCAAATTGGGAATGGACTGCCGGGAAAGGGAAATAAATAAATAGCTTTGTTCGTTGCTCAAGCGCCTTCTGTTGGCCAGACAGGCGCTCATCAGGAAGATTCTAAGCCTGTTCATGTCCGGGTATCCTCCACCCTCGTTCTGTACTTGCGAAGATTCAACCAATGAGTGTATAAGAAGCAGTGGCTGACAGGCACGTGCTTCGGAGGAGAGCCGTGAACTGTCTTCGCTCTCCTGAGTTGGCAGCAAGGGGTCGCATACGAGCAAGCTTTGTACATAGTTCACTAATTGGGCATTCCAGATTCGGGTGGGATTGGAGATGCCAAATTTATAAAAAAAAAAAAAACGTAACTTACTGAAATAAGCGTGTGCTGGGTTTTTACTGAATACATACTGCTGTAGATTACTTTTCATGTCGACATGATTTATTTCTGCTCGTTTGTTGGCTAGCAGTGTTGACTGTTCACAACAGTAATGTTTAGCCTCGGCAACTTGGTCGCATGCATAACAGCTCGCGTGTGCCTTCGTGTGCACGGCAGCCTTCTGGGGGAGGGTCTTAGGAGTGCAGTGGAGAGGGAGGGGGAGGGATCTGAAAGTTGCATTTTTTTCAAATTTTTATGCCAAGTCCTCTCTCTCCTCAAAGTTACCAACAGCAGCTTTAAGTCTTTAGCTATAAAAATAATTCCATGCCTGTCATTATACGAAAATAATTGCATACCTAAGTAGTAAACACACCACTGCTTCGTGATAGGCCGCATTACACCAGGTAGGTGTATAAATGCTTTTGTATAATGACTGGCATTGAGTTGTTTACTGCCAACTTAATTTGCCGGGATTAGTTGCAATTCTCTCAGACCTTTTAAGCTGTTTCTCTCACTGCTGTAAATGTGAACAGGGGACAACTTCTCAGTTTTCGGTATTAGGAGTGGAGTTTGTGAGGGATGAGTGCCTTGGGTGAGCAGGGCAGAAACAGAGGAGCCACGTGAAGAGCCAGCATGAGGCTCTTCTGGGAGGAAGAAAGCAGTTTTGCAGTGCAGCGTGGGTACAAGCGGGATCCCAGTGGAACTGGAAGGGCTGTACAGCCTGTGGCCAGAGGCCCCATGCACGTTCATGCCGCCACTCTAAAAAACAAAAATACAATCGTGTTTACCAAGTCTTCCTCATCATCCCAATACAAAAAATGATTACTTCATATGTGGTTGCATATGGTGCGCACGAGACTTGAGGGAAATCTTGACTCATGCATACAATAAAATTCTTGATAAGCAAGTGCTTTGGATGATGTTGGGAAGGTCTTGCCCTCTTTCAGCATGACATTGTCCCACAGCACAGAGTGAGGTGGTCCATACCCGTTTCTGATCATTTCGCTTAATTAACAATGCATGAATTCTTCATACAATCAACACTATCAGGAGAAGCCAGTTCTCGAAGTTCTGGAAATAAAACTCTCCAATTGCATGCAAACTTTGGTACAATATACTCAACTATATTCATAATTGTGGATGAGTATATATAAGAATTGTTTTAATCTAAATAAACTAGCTCAGGTAGCCTGTACTGAGGGACATTCCATGAGCCACTGTGAAAAATACCAAAGGTGTTCATCTTCTTCATGAAGCATGGACTGTCAAATGAATAAAGCATTTTTCTGAATTACATGTATTTTTTCATCACTCAAATATTGACTTCAACCCCATCAAACTTTCTTAGGATTTATGTTTTTTACTTATAAATTTATGAGTTGAAGTCGCATAGTATACCTCGTAATATTGCATGCAGCCACTGACTGTGGGTGAATGCAATGATTCAAGTTTTGGTATAGCTTTGTAGTTTATTTGAGAAAAACCAAGATTCCATACAATCTTACTCTGATATTTAATTCCTCCGCCAAATTTAAATTTCAAAGAACAAGTGATCTAGATTATCAAGACGTGATCTAGTTATGACACTGCCAGTGATCAATGTTACACTCTGTAACATGTCAGTAATCAGTAATCTGCAAATCAGATTGTGTATTCAATAAAAAAAAGTTTGTTGCTTACTGTAGAATTTGTAGATGTTGAACAACAACCCTTTGAGTCGGCTAAGGTAGGATCAAATCCTGGTATTGGTTTGCCTGAACAATGAAAAAGCAAGTATGAAACATAAATACAACTAACCCTTTACCGCATGCATACGGAAATTTCTTTATTTCGCAAACTAACTCCTCTGCCCAAATACGAATTTTTCCATGTTTTTTGATTGCCTTGGGTCCTCAATCTTATGTAGAAAAGGCCGGTGTGGGTAAAGGCTTTCATTCCAACAACGCCGTTGCACACCGGATTGTTCTAATGAACATCTTTAGTTATGATTCAAATTCAAATTGATCATGTATAACTGAATATTTGCTCTCGATATGGAAAATCTGCTGCATTTTGCCGTAAATAAATTCATCTAACTTGTGCCGAAATGTACAAGCAACTTTTAGTTTTCCTACTTCATGCCATGAAATGCTATAGTTAACACAGAATTAAATAAAAACTTTGAGCAAATCTGAGTCAGATATGAGTGGTCTTAATTCATTTGGGCAGAGCAGTCATGTTTGATTTTGTACAAGATAGGTGTCAAAGAGTAAACCTGGACTGGAATGCTAAATTGTGAAAGGCTGCCAAGTTTTTTTGCTAGTTTACCAATGAGTAAGCAGGTACAGACTGTTGTCGATGACTATTCAACAGAAGGCCGTCATGAAATGGTGTCAAAGAATTTCACAACAGTGCACAAGAGTAGTGAATTATTGTGTCAAGCACACAGTTCACTCTTTTTTCCTATTTACAATTTTTGCTAATTCTGCCTGCATTAAAAAAAGCTAATTTTAATCTCTCAGCTGGATGTATTGAAAAGTAACCACGCAATATTGTTTCAGGCAAACTTGTTATACAAGGCTGTCACCCGACTTATGTGCTTATGTCAAATGACAGCCAGCAGTGGTTACCTTCTAATCACCAAAGCACAGTGAAAACAATTAATGCAGAGAACAACAGACTTAAAAATATCACAACCCATCACACCCATGATCTATGCAAATGGCTATAAAACATTGAAAGGGAAATAAACATCTAAGGGAGAGAGATGAAGAAAGATCTTAACGCACGTTCTTGTATGCCAGTAGAAAGCAGCTTAGCCAGGCAGCTGGTCTGCAGAGGGGAAGTGGCAGGTGTCGATGTCCCTGTCTTGACCCCGGATGTCTTCTGCCTGTACTTCCCTCTGACATCCATATCTGGGTGCTGAGATGTGGTAAATGCAGGTTGGGTGCCCCGGGAGGCTGGGATGGTGTGAGCAGTAGGGAGGGCGGGGTATCCCAAGGAGACACAGGAGCCTGTTGGATACAGGTTTGGGGCGGGGTAGCCCTGCTCCTGGGTATCCGGCCCCATAGTTTTAATCATGGAATCGGTGTGGGTTATGACTGAGGATGCCGCAGACGAACTGTATCTGTATTTATGGCAAGGGGCAGGGTAAAAGAAGGTGCTGTCCTGCGGACCAGGGGGCATATTCACAGAGGCCATGGTGGTGGCGTTTGTGTAAGGCTGCTGTCTGTACAGCACCCCTTCTGTGGCCAGCCCATGAGTATGGTACTCAGTATGCGGGCCATAGTCCAACTGCACTTTCTGTTTTGGTTCAGGAATGAGACCTCTAGCATTGAAAGCCAACTCAGAGGTCAAAGGTTGTCTGGGATAGGTGGGGTCCAACAGAGCGTCTGACGAAGACGGCTGAGACAGTCTGCTGCTGCTTCCAGCATAAGTTATGTTTGCCTGCAAAACATTTTCAGATACTTAACATAAATGCTCATCACAGCTGTAAAAAAAAACTGTTTTTCCTGTTACAGTTTTGCATAAACACAAATGGGCCCTTATATTAAAAATAGGTGTTTTGGGTTTGTATAAGTATAGCAATTGACTGTAGAATGGATTTAACAGACCTGCGCAAGCTGATTGTCTGGATGGAGTAGAGGGTCGCTGGATGTAGAGGAGAAGAGACTTCCAGACACATTTCCGAAATGCCCGCACTCAGCATAACCAGCCTGATCGACATGCTGACCTCGGTAATTCATGAACATATCTTTAAAAAAATAAGTTAAGAAGTTATCATTTTGGGGGGAGTTGGAGAACCGGTTTCAAAAGCAGGTACATAGATACAAATTATACGTACAGCCTAACCTTTGTCCATTGCTACAAAAACAGCAAGCGGCATTACAAAGACGACAAAGGAGGGTAGAACCGCCTCTAAGGTTTTCGACATTTCCGGATCCAGGGACCCATGATAAAAAGGCATTCAGGAGACCCCCATCATAAGTTAAAAAGGGAAATATTAAAAAAGGGTTTAATATTTTGAAACATTTTCCATAATTTACTAAAAGTCATTGAATACAAAATCTGGTCAGGGACCCATTACATTCTTGATGAATAACAGGGTCCACATGTATAATTAAGATGGAGCATCATTACAGCGGTAGTGCTGAACACTTCAATCCATTATGTAAGCAGCAAGGTGATCATGTTACATTTCCAAGAGAAAGTGTGTTTACCAAAAAACATCACAAAAAGAGAAGTTAAATGTTGTCTTTTCTGCTTTTTAAATGCCATTGTACTGATTGGTATATGTACAACACTGTGAAAAAGTATTTGCCCCTCCTGATTTCCTTTATTTTTGCATTCAGTGCCCTCCACTAATATTGGCACCCAGGGTAAATATTAGCTAATAAGGCTATTAAAAAAATGTGGTTGATCTTAATTTCACCAATCTATTATTCAGAATAGTAACAGAAATCTATCCTTGAAATTAAAGAAAATAGAAAAAGAAAAATTTTTTTTCCGAAAAACATCTCTACCATAGTCATTGGCAGGGCGAGAAAATCTTTGCAGAAAAATTAAGAAAGAGGAGTATATTCCCATTCACACATCGCTTCTTCAAATTCTTCATATATAAAGATATACGGAACAGTAAAGCGCAAACAGCAGTACAGATCCCAATCCAGAGTATTTTATTACAGGCTGCAGTGAAGAATCACAATTAGAAATTGTAGGAGGACGAGCAGGGTTTGTAGCCAGGCAGGCAGAATGCGGCATAGAGTCAGGATTGGGGGCGTCGTCAGGCAGACAGAAAGATTACAGCACAGAATCAAGCTCTATACTATAGTAGTCCTCACAGGCAGATGCAGGTCAGACTAGAGAGATTAGGAATGTACTAAGAAACAGGAAACAAAGATGAAACAAAGCAGAACTGTAAAACAGCAGTGTCAGATGGTACCGACAGGCCAGCAGACAGGTTTGTCTGCGTCTGGGACAAGGTGGTTCCAGAGGCCCGGCATAACATGTCATAACATCCTTGAAATTTTGGTGTTACAAGAAGCTATCAGAACTATGTCCCAGTATTTCCGGTGACTTTGGCTTTCATTGGTGTTGACATGTTTAGGTTTGAATTTGAAACCTTTCATGGTTTTGCTCCCGTTAAAGTTTGACGCAAGGCATGCATTTAAAATGCATGTCATGCGTCAATCTTTTATGGTATCAAAATCATTCTATGACAACTTCCAATATTAGAATGTTCCCCGTTGCTGAAGAATGTATGGTTCACGTGATCTGGGCTTAAAGGATTTGACAAATAACTACAAATATACACATTTTGGGGGAATTTTGACTTCAGAGACGTAAATTTTGGTAAAATAGTGCATTAAAAGACACCACATATTGGTTTAATTAATCAAAATCTGCATTTTTCTAATCGTTGGTAACCGTAGGCTATGCATATTTTCCCGGCACTGCTCGGCATCTGCCCTCAGTTATGTCACACAAGCGAATCCCCAGTGTTTTGTGTGGGAAATATCAGCTATTATCGCCACCGACGAATTATCAATAACCTATATTGAGAATATGCTATATTGTGCCAATATTGGCTGCAATTCCAACTAAACGAAAGACAAGGGATTGTATTTCAATGCCTTTCCGACAGGAAAAGCGAGAAGAAATGCCTGGATTAATTTCTCCCCTTCAACTCATAGCAGACTGTGCTCTTGCCATTTCTTCCAAGTACATTATGATTCTCATCCCGAAATAAAGGCATATTGGGGATACTTGTGCGCCAGGCCGCAGTTAATGAAACTATTTCCCAAATGGGTCACTTTTTTGCTAACATTTGATTGAAATTTCCCTCAAAATTCAAATATAAATCATTGCACAATGTTTTCAGTCAATTCAACGGTACTAAAGTAAACTCAGATTTTTTACCTTTCCAAGCAGGTATCATTTTAATCATTTTCTGGACTTTTGTCCATACAAAAGACGACAAAACTATGCAAATGCCGGTCATTTAGTTGCGCGCTAAATATTTCCTGAGTGGGACACCCATGGCTCCTAACTGATAACACTGAGCAGTGCTGGTTTTGCAAGTGTACTGACAAAGGATGTTCCTGAGTCGGCAAAATAAATAGCAGTATTGGATTTCTTATTGACTGCAATAAAAACAGTTATTTGAGCTTATTTGGAAATAGTTTTGCTTTTAATCTTTGTGTGTACGGTCATGTTTCAGGGATCAGAAAAACAGCTGCATTTCGCTACATGATTCTACGGGATGGAACGTCGCCCAAACACGATTTAAGCATTCTGGCATCTTAGGCCTCTATCTTACACCCAGCGGAAAGCTTTTTGTTATGATCCGATCGACGCAAATATCATTAACCCGCCCAGAGTCCAGTCTGCCAAAGTAGGAAATGCATTTGCACCAAATTGATCGCCCATAGGCGTGTTGGTCTTAAAATGAGGTGTGGTCAAGCGCATTGCTATCTTGAGACCACAAAAAGCGATCGCGCTATTGACCAACAAAAATCTGGTCTAAAGTCAGTGGTCAGTTTTTGACTGCTCATTTCAGGGCGCGCAGTCAGATAGTATTATGCGTCTTTGCAGGTGAGTGCACAATGCACATACTCTCTTCTTGTTACATACTACCCATGGAGGGATGAGCAGCAGCGCATGCAACCGATTAAAAAGGAAGAGATTACGATATGACAGATTTTTGTCAAGATATTTCAAAAGCCTATTCGCCCTACAACGGGGTGAATTGGGGGAAAGAATTCGGCTTATCTGACCCGCAACAAGGCGGACAAGAGAGGCATTTCTGCTATTTGCCCCACAGCTGGGCCAATAAGAGATTTCATTTTATAATCTGCCCCACTCTTAACTTTCTCGCCAAAGTGCTACAGGGCCAACAGCCTCTTCCATTTCAAAAACGCATGTTAGAATGGTTAGTGCGACCGACGTCCGCACATCAGGGTATGTTGTAATACAGGCTATTTAATTTGTCAGTGAACCTGTACCATCAGGTAATATGCGATTCAACATGTGCGGTTATGCATGCAGGCGTTCACAAATTCTTCTGGATAAAGCCACGACTTCTTGATATTGGCGAGCTCTGTCATTTTTGCTGTTCTCCAGATGATCCATCCTGGAGGGGTGGCTGTACAGGAACAATCATTACATGACACATCGTCTAGAACAGTACGTGGATTTTCCTTCCATCACACAAAACACAAACTGTAACCGAACAGATGTTTGAAGTAGGGGAGAGCTGCCTCAATTATAACGTTTTTCACTTTTCACTCTATTACTAAGAGATCGTTTTACCTACATATGTAAAATTTTCAGGCAAAGCACCAACACATGTCTGCTATCATAAACCACTTAAAGTTTTTCAATTAATAAAACAGGTCTTGAGTAATATAACTGAAAGCGGACTCTGTCCGGTGTTACAATTGAAGCGCGTTTGAGTCTTAATTGTAACCGCAGGAGTTACAATTCTAACACTGCTAAAAAGTAGCATTAAATTCATCGTTTTCAGGTCAAATTAATAATATTTCATTCAGGCAACTGTTTAACGTTTCTTTAACACCAATAATGTGATAAGAATGTCCTATCAAAAATATTGTATATTATTAAAACTTACCAGATGTACCAGTTGGAGCGTTTGTGCGAGTTCCTTGATAGGAAAATGCATTGATTGTGCCTACAAAGTTAGCGACTTTGACTGATGGAGTCGTAAAAATGTTATACAACCCTAACTTGATTTAGAATATAATTGAATAACAGCTGACTGAACACAGAATATTGGCAAATATGACACATGAGTTTTGTAAAAGTCCCATTCATACCTGCACTGGTACCCCTGCAGGGCCAATTATGTAGCAACACCCCAATCACTTTTTTTTTTTTTCAGTCTATGCTATAGAAAATCAGTTTATTTGTATTTTAAAGTTTTATTGCAAAAATCCAAAATAGGCTACAATAACATTTGCCTACAGACAGAACCAAATAGGTTAGCTTATTAAATTTCAAGGTAGGACTAAGCCTACATCTCAGTGCAAAGAACATCATAATATGTGCCGTTCAGCATCTAGTGCATTTTTTAAAATGTGCATTTTTGTGGGAACATTCTGTGAAACAAACAAAAAAGCAAACAAAGAGCAAAATTATTCAAGCTGTGCTTGAAAATGTCTGCCGTTGTCTCAAATGTAATGTGTTACAACTGAGGTGCTCGGCGCACCGTTCATTTGGCGTTGTTTACAGAGCGGACCTAACAATCATAATGTGTTAAAACGATGCAAACTAGTAACGAACATATACATACAGACACCCAAGCGGATTTTAGGTCTGTAACATTAAAGAAAAAATCTGTAGTCAAAAAATACTGCGGGAGTGAATTTTTACTTACTTTGTGGAAAACCAACTTCTCTGGCGATATCTCCCTGCAGCATGGATGAAAAGACTTGCAACTTCCCAGGCACGCGCATTACGGTACTCGTTACATGCTGACGTGATGACATCACGACCGCATTGACCAATCAAGAGAAAACGTGCACGTTACAATTGTGACACGTTACAATCAAGGCGGCTCTCCCCTACTGAAAATGCGCTTCAGATTTTTGGACAAGTTGTGCATGGGATGACCCATTGTCCGCTGTTATCTGAAAAATCAATTTTGAATGCGACCTGATACATTAATATAGTGCCTACAACCCATCTGTCCCGTTTCTATATCAAATACAAAACTCCGCATTTCATTTGAAATGTCTTCATTATTATTTACATTTTGGCTGAAAAATGAAGTGGCCACAAAAAAACCACCCTTTCAGTAGCAGCAAAAGCAAGAAAGACATTGTCACCGTCTATAATTAATCTGAATTTCTTCCATGTATCTGATTTGACCTTCAATCAGATACGGAAGCAACTTTTTTTTCACTCGTTGGATATTATTCAAGGGGTTACGGCTGAGTAATCAAAATAAAATTATTTTTGTCTCTTTCTTGCATGCTGTTTTCTTGCTCGTTTTAATTTCTGTCGGTCGTTCCCTATGAGCGCGTCATTATTGTTTTGCCCACGACCCTAAATTAACATTGTTTTTTTTTTCGTTTGCTTGTTTTATCCACAAGTTGTAATGTAATGTGCAGTTCAAATGCGGCCCCAGAAATTCATTATGATGATTTTTAACATCAGGGTGAATAAAATAATTTTGAACAACATTAAAAAATGTTTTTATAACATATTTGGAGATTATTGTGTTCTGGTTTCCAAACTTTAAGTATTGGTGAACTCATCTCACTCACTTCGCAGACCCTTTCATCTGCAGCGTACACTCCCCCCCCCCGGTGCTAGGCAACTGCGCCCTTATAATAGCAGCTTGCCAGGGTGCAAGGGCATCCGGCTTTTAAAGGACATGGAGGACGACACTCTGATTGGCTTATTTCGTGTTACGCCCAAAACATGCCTATGCTTAAATAAGAGATTAAGTACAACCCCTTTGAACCTTGCGCCTTGCATTGTGCCCTGATAACCCACCATTAAACTAGCAAAAATGGATTTGGACATGCCTTAAATGCACTTGCACCACACGCTTCAGACTGTGCGCTTACATCATTAAAATAGGGCCTTTAGTCTCATTATAGTCATTTTTGTATCGTAATTAGACAAGTGAATATTCATGGATTCATCTGATGTTTGTCATATAGACTTTTAAAACATGTATAAATTACTTGCACTTGCAATACATTCTAATCATCAATTGTGAGGCCCGTAGAAAGGCTGGAAAGTGGGTCTGGTCATCAGTGTCCAACTCAGGTAACAGTGAGCAAACGGTGTTCCACTCAGGAAACATTAAATTAGGATGCTATCCCGGACATCCCTCTTGTGGTAAGGTCAGGTCAGAGTCGCAAGAAGCCCGGGACCGAACTTTATCGAAGCGCGTGTCAGAAGACGCAGGTAAGCTAGATCTATTTATAGCAAGGGACAAGGGAGTAGGCTAAGGGCCAGGCATTGATAATATGACAGGACATAATCTATAGTCATAATGATGTACTGAAAATAATGGAAGTGATAATGTGTTTTGCATTAAATCACAAATTAATGTTTGTAAACTATAACTTGATAGACTTGACAAATACTCCGACATGATACTCTGTTGTGCTACGGTATTGGTGCATTGTCCCGTTTTCGATCGTCTGTGGCTGGTATTCCTATCATCATAAGGGAAATATGAGCAAATGTGGGCACCAAATTTCAGATTTTTAGCTTAAGCAGTTCTTGAGATATTGTGATGTGTCAATTCTAGTGCCCCCTTTAGGCAAAATTTTACAAGGTTTGGATTGCAATCGAAGAATGTTGCAGTGATGTGTGCATATCAAGTTTCCTTACGTTTGGACCTTGAGATCAAAAGATATTAGCCATAGAATCATTAAGGGCCACACCTTTAAACTTGATTGATGCATAACTTTAAAATGGTGATGGATCACAATTCCTTTGACAGCTTTTTGTCAGCTTGGTCTGTGGATGGTTTCCACCAAGTTTTGTGAGAAATGGATGAACTACTTTTATTTACCTCCACTCTTATTTTGTGAAAATGGCAGGAAAATTTTCTAACGAGGACATTCCTTCAGTTGCTGACCTCAAATTGATTAACTGGCATGGGAGAAGACTAAAGTCAGTACAGTTGGAGTAACTATATGAATGAATTCTGAAAAGGCAAATTTTCTGATTAAAAACTGGATTGTAACATAAGATGAACATGCATAATGTGCTAAAGAAAACTGGCATCTTATACCAAAATATGGGATCCTAAACCGTAAGTCACAACCCAGTAGTGGGTCATGGGATGAAGAAGACAGGCTGCAAAAGAAGTAATATTTTGCGTAATATGCTACAGATTAATCCAGTAGAATGTCTACATTTTACATTGTTCAATTACAGTAGAAATACAAATTAGTAAGAGTCAGTCAGAAAAAAATGTACTTACTGATAAAATTGTTTTGGGGCTCACAATTTTGGATTGGCTTTTTCACAATACAAGAGGAAATTCAGGAAAATGAAAAGCCTTTTTCATTAAAGAATATTGTAATTTTCTTTTTATCAATGAAGTGGTTCTGTAATAAAAATAGTCTAAGACTCACAATGATGTCCAAAAATGGGCTACAAATGGACAGATGGAGCAACAGACAGACAGACGGCACCTCACCTGGGATGTCCATGAAGTCATCTAGACTGGGCTGCAGTGGAGTCAAACCAGGCTGGATCATGTCCGCATTGCTCGTGTATGCTGCAAAGGTAAGGCCACCAGTGAGAACAAAGGAAACACACATTTCAGTTTGTTTGTGAGAGTGAGGGCAAATTTCCATGGGTGTGAATTCATTCATCATTCACCTCATCCTATCATCAGCTGAGTTCTTCACTAACTGCCCAGTTCACTTGGAGGGAAGGAATCTTCTGAAACACACCATGAATCACTCAAATGGACGCTGATGTTAGCAGGATGTGTCTGACTATGACTCAAGGTTCAGACTTTCCCTGCAAACATGCTGATTTTTTATTTGATTTATTTAACTTTTAAAGTGATTTTTCGCATTCAAAGTGATGCTAAATAATAAGTGGACAATGTATCTGCGCAAGCACAAGTTTTTCTAGGTCATCTATTTTGGCTTCCGTACCGTTTCTATAGCTATGTGTACGAGGGCAGGTAGCAGACTGTGAACTTTAAGTTAGGGATAATTTAAAGTTGAATATTACTTCTAAAAAAAAAAAAAAAAAATTTTGTCGAAGATACTACAGTTGGAACTCTGTCACGCCAACTGCAGTGGTCTGGTTTTCATAGTAGCAGTCTGCTCTCCAGAAACAAGACTAGGTGCAACCTAGTATATGGCTGGGCCGCCAAGTGCTGTATGAGAATGTGGGCCCAAGAAAAGGGTGCTAAATGGGGCAAAGCCCACAAAATTATGTGAAGTGCAGGTTTAGTAATGAGCTGGAGCTGATAAATTATTTACAAAGTGGGTGGGGATAGTGGGAGAGTGAGAGTGTGAGTGTGAGAGTGAGAGTGTGAGTGAGGAGGGAGGGGTGGGAGGGAGGTGGGGGGGTCTTGAGTAAGGCAAACATATCAAAAGCAAGTTATAAATTTGAATAGACAAAGAGCTAGAGTAAGGGTAGCAGTTATTGATTTTGTGAATGTGAATTTGAGAGAGACAGCAGCAACAGTTGTAGATAGCAGATGAAGTACGTATGTATGTATGTTCCTGAATCGTAATGAAACAATGAAGTTATTGTTACCGTTGTGCTAACTGGAAATGTGACGTCACTTTCGTGAACACATGGCAGTTCCTATATGTAGTGAGGGTGTAAGAACGAACTTTGAAGATTCCTTTTTTTCCCCCATGTTTCGTCTTTGGGCATGTTATGGACAAAGAATCCACAGTTTCGAGTAAAACCGCTTAATAAACATGTTCGAGTGAAGGAGCTGCCATGTGTTTACATAAAGCGTTATTTGATATTGGTGATGAATGAATACGGTTAACTATGTGACAAAAAATTGAAATGCGATTAATTATGACCTATTGAAAGCTCTCGAAAAGGCCTTGTAGTTAACAGCAAGATCATGAGAATTGGCCGAGAAATAAGAAAGTTCATTCTATAATTTAATTTCATTTTGTTTGATTTGGCTGAGAAACTGATGTGATTTCCACTAGTCCTTCATCAGAGGACTTACGGTCAGCAAATTTTCGCCAGATTTCCTCTCTGGCCTTATTAGCAGCAACAGTGTTGCTTTTTGCTGTTTTTTTATATATTTACATTCTTCATAACTGTCCATAATGACGACCCACTCCTCCTAGGAGATTTTCTTTATTTTTTTTTTTTAGATTTTATTAATCACCCAGCAACCACTTGCATTACATCCAACGAACAAGTGCATACATCAACCAACATGAATGCACTAACATAAATCTCAATTATAATTTCCCAAGCGTCCACCTGAGTATGCGCATGCATAAATACAGTCTTTCAAGTGTCCAACCAAACAGTGTAGAACTTCATATGGATCTTCCATTAAGCCGCTGGCGGCACCCCCTGGTGGCGCAGGGGGAGATAACCCGCACTGTTACTGATCCTGGATTAGGGATAGTTTCCTCGGAGAAACATACAGAACGCGATCGGTCAATTTATGAACGGAAATAGGGTCAATTGCCGCATGAAACACTCTTTTGTTGAGACCGCGTACATGGTTGAAAGCACAAAACCGACATTAACAAAGAAAGATTACTACCACCGTTGTGGTACCAATTATCTCTGATTGTGAGTTCAGGGTTTGTTGAGCCGGCTCACTGTAATATAACCTATGTGTGTCTCCCATTAAGCCGCTGGCAGCACCCCCTGGTGCCGGGAGAGATAACCTGCAGTGATACTGATTCTGGATCAGGGATAATGTCCTCAGGGAACGTACAGCACGCGATCTGTCATCTTGTGAACGGAAATAGGCTAAATTGACGCATGAAACGCTTTTTTTTGTTGAAAGCACGTACAGTGTTGAAAGCATAAAAAGGACATTAACAAAGAAAGATTACAACCACCGTTGTGGTAGCAATTATCTCTGATTGCGAGTTCAGGGTTTGTTGAGCCGGCTCACACAAATACAGCCTGTCTATGTTGAATTTGCTTCGTAATATACCTCCCCAGGAGATACAAGTGACAAACGCCCGGCCAGCCAGCCAGCTAATCGTCGGTCAACCAATCGTTGAAGTTCTTGCCCGCCAGCCGACCAATCGCTGAAGTCAGTCGTCGGCCAACCAGTCGTTGAACTTGATCACTCAGGCAGTCAGTCACTCACTCACTCACTCACTCACTCAGCAACATTCGCGTTTATAGGGGCCTGGCCGCTATTCGCGGCCCAGCCCAAAAAAAAAGGGACTGTAGTATGCCGTTATCGACCCCTCCACGAATACCATGCGTTTCCTGGTTTTATGGATTATCCCTTTGTAAAACATCACTTAATTTGACATACAAATAAAAATACCTCCACTTCTGGAAAGTGAAGTATAAACACAGATTTGATGGTGGTAGAGGAACTGAAAGCCTGCGATTTAACAAAATATAGAAACCGAGATGAGTACTGTGACTAGTGCACAAAGGAATAATCACTGCATCATTCCAAACTGTTGAAAATTCAGGGCCCGTCCACACGAGAACTTTTTTTTTTGATAACACATAAATAGTTAATCGTTTTGGATGGCAAAAACGCAGCCCGAAAACGGTACTTTTTTCAAAACGGGTTCCAGAGTGACAAAATCTGAAAACGCCACCCCAGCGTTTTCATGTGAACAACCAAAATGTTTTTTTTTTTTTTAAACAATGACGTGATAGCCCCCATCACAGTCCCCCGGCTGTTTTTGGTCCATTTCTGTAGAAACAGAACGACACGGAGGCGAATGATGCACACCTACAAGTTGATTATCCCGCTTATACCATGGTCATTTGCCAGCAATATCAAATTAAAGCATTCAGAATTTTTTGGTGAAAGTTTTGCACTTAAAATCTAAAGTTTGTGAAGCAAGAGCTTACCGTCGTCATTACGAGGAATAATTCTAGTCCCTTTTGCAACCACGTCAATTAGCCACAGTTGGACAGGGTGAGGAGAGCGATGGTCATTTTTTAAAATTTCAAATAAAGAATAGCAGATAACTAAACGTTCATTCGTTAATAAATCAATTCAACTGGTTCATTTTTTATTTCAAATGAAGAATAGCAGATAACAAGACGTTCATTCATTAATTCAACTATTTAATTTTTTAATAAATAGCAGACAACAAAATGCAACAGTCTAGGTCTAACCAACCGGCATTAAATAAATAAATGAAAATTTAGAGAAAATACTATACAGGTGATCATTTATTCATTTGTTAAATCATCAATTCGTTAATTTTTTATTTCAAATGTTTTGTCGTGCTCTGCTCTCGACAGATTACAGTTTGCCAGTCTGACAGCAACGCTCTCTATTAACGTTGCTATGGTAACAAGTTGGCTAGCGGATGAATTTCGAACGGTGAAACTACCATAGCCGAACTATCTGTGCGTTCCACAGTTTTAATGCATCCCTGTCAGCCAATCAGAAAAGAGCATTCACCCAGACCATGGTATAATCAAAAGTAGGCAATATTCACAAGTTCAATTCAGTCTTTCTGTGCCGAACGTGCACCACATGTCCAATAGGTGGCATTAACGCTGTATTTTTGTTCAAGTGACACTTCAAACCTATTTTAATTTTTTTTTTGACACAATGTGTCATGTGTCAAGTGTTTATGTTCCTTTTGTTCTTAGCCAGAGTTTTGTTTGTTGTAAACTTTTTTTGCCAAATAAATGAAAAGCATGTTGAAATTGACAATGCCTCCCCTCCTGCTGTACAAAGAACATACTGAACCAAACCGAAAACGGCAACAACAAAACCATGATACAAACCGAACCGTAAATTTTGTGAACTGTTCCACCCCAACCTACTGGCAACAGAAAATAACATGTTTTCTACTTTGGCGTACTCCTCCATGCAGGGCCTTCCAGATCCACCTTTAATGTGGTCAAAAAAGCTGTACGACAATGCTCTACTGTATAGATTGTGAGTTTTCATCAAACGATGTTGCCATGTCAGGACATGATTCCCTATAAAACAGGAAATGTTTTTTTTTTCCCAGATGCACCATGACCTTAACCCAACAGGAAGTCAGCCATTTTGATTTTACTGAGGAATTTTTGGTGCCATTTTTTTCCACTTCCAGACATTGTGTTTCATCAACCTCCTAAACTGAGCGGCTTCAGATTTGTTGCGTGACATCGAAAGACCTTGAGAATGTTACATGGCAAAGTTTTTTTCGTCTCGCTGAATGCTGTATCTGTGGTGGCGCAATGACTTTTGATGTTCTGCCATGAAAAAGTAACTTGCTGAAACCAAAACAAACATTGCCCGATCTGACCCAAACTTCACAGGCTTGATTTGAGTCCTGGCCTGAAGACATCTCCATGCCAATATTGAGTCTTTGTCATCGGGCCACCAACTGGATATGGGACATAAGACTCCAGTGCAAACAACAGCTTATTTACATGAAATTTTGATGCTTTGGTCTACACTTGATTAACAGCAACATTAGGCATGACAAACGGTTCTGTAGCACCAGTGGTGGGCACAAATAGTACACGCACTCCACCCAGGAAATAACATGTTAGAGAGTCTTGCAGTGTCTGATAGCGGGATTCTGCCGGATACAGTTGTGCATTTCGCAGCCACCACCTCCAATGTGCACGAGGGTTCGAGGGCCCCGTCAATGCTGCTTGCATCTTTTATTATTATTAATATTATTATTACAAGTGTTATTATTACTCAGTCAATCACTTGTACATTCTCAAGCGGTTAGTACAAAACACCTTTGTAATATTAGAAAGTAGATGGCAAACGCATTGAATAGCTAAACTGGGAAAGCAACCTCTCCCTCCCCACCTCAAACTGATATGTGGTCAACATTCTGGCAGAGAATGGCTGCCATTCCATCATCCAGGTGGGTGCTGCTCATTGGTAGTGGAGAGGTGGGATTGCCCTATATGACTGTGACGTGCTTTGAGTGTCCATGAGAGGGCGCCACATAAATGCAATGTTCATTCATTCGTGTTCAACAAAAGCAGCAAACTTTGAGTTCTGCCAATTAATTCACTGGAACAGGCCATACTTCACCTTTATTAAGCCGCGATGCATTCATTCCCTGAGAAACTTAAAGGTGCTCCAAGTCTTGTTACACGGTTTCTAAGCTAGAACATTTTCTGTCATATACAGCAAACATCTCCTCACAATCCACTAGCTGCCTATCCCCTGAATACGCTGTAAAAAAAAAAAAAAAACGCGGTCCCCGCGATCAGCCCAGGCTCCAAAAACTGCAACAACAACGACCTGGTCCAGCCTGGACCAACCAGCCAATCACCGACAAGAGAGATGGGGGGGTGGGGTTTGGGTTTTTTATTGACAGTTTCAGGAAGCACGGGAGGGGGAGAGGAGGAGGGAGGGGGGAGCGAGCTCTCTGTTTTGTTTGATAATACTGCAAACGTCAACAGACGTGACGTCACCCACCTGTGCATGGAGCACGTTTAAAATTATGGCAGAATATCAGTTCATTTACCCTATTTATGAAACATATAGTACAAGATGCGGATAACAAGATCCATGGACCAGGAAATGCAGTTGTCACTAGTTAGCAATGTTTAAAAACAGTGCAAACAATCCTGTTTCTGCATCTATAGTGCCACAGATTTTCACTTACACCAAAAGAAAACTCCATTCGAAAGCTAGTTACACATTTTGTTCAACTGCTGACTTGTTGAGAGCAGCATGTCGAAAAAGAATTCATGGTAGGCCTGAGTTTTTTACAACTGTTTTAAGGTACAAAACCTGTGCCACTCACTGTTGTTTCTGTCTCCTGTCCAGGGGCAGGGTTTCTGGGTCATGGTGAACAAGGTGTCTGAAATGTCAGACAGGAAGCAGTCCAGATCAAACGTAAGTGCTTCCTCTGGCATTGGGGTGGGCTCCTGGAACATCTGACTGGGCCATTTCTCCAAACCTTCTCCGTACACCGGCCCCTGGAAAATAAGGAAGGACGGAGAGCAGCACCATTAGGGATACTGAATGATTCCAACAGGAGAGTATCAATATATTGCACCGCAAAGAATAGATTTCTAGATTGCAGGAGTTAACTTTGGATCCCAAACTGTAGCATTTGTGGCTTTAACAGCTGCACACTCTACGACAGATGGTGAATCAACAGTTTAAAGGGTGAGGTCACAAATACTTTACCCGCTACAATATTCTTAACCAAATGCTCAGGTAACAGTCAATGATGGTAAATTAAATAAATTGAGCACTAGGAGCACTGAAACATTCCAAAAAAACGTATTCTTCACATGGGTAAATAATAATGCTGAATATGAAATTACAAAAAACACTTTTTGCAACACTCATTTCTCAGGGCTGAAGCACGACAGGTAGGTCAAACTATGGAAATAAATACAGTGCACAAATCAAAAATAATATATTGGCAATCTTAGTTACCACTAAAGCAAGTTTCATTTTTAAAGCTGGAACAGTGTATGAACTGAAATTTCATTAAAACAAATCAAGACAGATCTATAAAAGCTTATTATTTGCTCAGCTATAATGTTACTACCCATGTAATTCAATATATCGGAATAAATGTTTCAAATATGTAAAACTGGCACCCCTCATTGTTAGCTGGTTCCACAGTTTCCACTTTAAAAAAGCATCAATCTTCTGACTCATCAAAACAGTCTGTCCAGTGTTAGGAAGTCACTACACTGCCTCCAAATGGAACATGCTAACATTTAGGCCAGTGTGGTCAAAGTTTAGCAGACCAGTTTTCTTGATAAGAAATAAACAAAGAATTTTTCCCTTCCTAGATGTACATTATTAAATTTCTATTTCAATAATTTAAACGAGTACAGAGGAAACAAAGTTTTTTTCGACAAGAATAGCTGCCCTAATAATTTTTAAATAAATCAACATATAATACAATTTCTGAACAATTCGTTGCATTAAAATATTATGCATCATTTAGTCCATCATGGTTTTGTATTTTGAGATAAAGTTCTGTACCTCTGAAACATTACACCTCTGTATGAAGGCAACTTCCTTTCAGTGTCTCACATGTATTAATACATGCGCTCTGTCAATAAAAGTCACAACACTGGAGTGGAAAAGCCCATTCACTGCAGTCACACATGCAGTTCAGTGCTGTTGTCTAGAATGTCAATAGACCAGAGACCAGAGTTCTTAAATGACACACATTACAGATACTGTACACTGAGGGCCAAACAGTCTAATACCTCACGACAAAACAAAGTATGTATTATAATAAGCAATCAAATCATCGCAAAAACCAGAAACCTAAAGGTGTGTGTTCTCTTGAATGGCAGCCTGAATTCCTAGCCTTTAAAAACAGGTACTCACAGCAATCAGAAATCCAAGCAGAGCTGCCACTCGCTGCAGACAGTCCACGTTTATAATTTTATCTTAAAGATGCAATGAGAAACCACTGGACAGATATAGAGTCACCAGGCGGAAGTGCGTCCGATTACGTCTCAAACTCAAGGCCCATTTTTTTCCCTCTATCTAACAAAAGAGGAGAAATTATAGTACAGGTCTGTGTTTATCAACAGTCAAAAGGAGGTAGTTGGTGGGGGCCGGGAGATAGTGGAAAAGCACTTTGACAATGAAGCGTAAATGTCTCCCTTAACGTGGGCAAAAAAGAGAGCCGCTGCTGAGATCCAATTATAATCCAATGTGTGCCTCTGTTTCAGAGAGTGTGCCACTGTCTTTTGTCCCTGACCTAATTCAAGCAGTTCAGAGCTCACGTGCAGAGACTAGAGGTCTTACTCCCCCTGCAGGCAGACCACAGCCCACCACTGTGGAGTCGAGCAACGAAGACTCCGAAGAAAGTCCCCTGTTCCAGTTTCAGCAGTCACACGCATTTATTGCCTCAATCGTCATATATTTATGGGCACTATAGTTTGCTGGGAAAAATGCAATGGAAGATCATGCTTTTTGGTGAAGGACGGGGATCAGTGGACATAAGCCATGGACATAAGCCATTTTATGCACAAATGGACAATGAAAATTGCAACCAGCAGCCAAATGCAATTGCTTTTAAGTACTAAACTAGTCTTCCTTTGTTTTTCACATCCTAAAACTGAGGACAAATTGTGAAATATACCAGAATTAGGAGTTTCACCATGTATATTCCTTCATTGTTCATAAAGCCCCAGTAAACAGAAATTCATATTAGCCTCCTAACTACACTGCCCGGCCGAAAAAAAAAAGTCACCGTTTGGAAATTAATGAACAAATTCTATAATTGGATCATTATTGCGGTTATTATTATGTTTCAGCTGGCAATAACCATTTTTACCCTGACTGATGAAGCGTGTCGCTACTCATTTCTTAAAAAATTATGTCGGAAGACACATCCCCTGATGGTGGAAAAGATGTTACAGTATTTCAGAATGGGCAAGTTACTGGCCTGTATTTAGCAAAGAAAACCATGAATGACAAAAACAAGTATGAGGAATCATTTTCACAAACAAATTTGCCACCACAAAGTCCTGACCTTAAACACATTAAAAGTTACTGGGATGTGCTCAAGAAAGAAAACCGAGTGGTTCAACCATTATGTCGAGAAGACAAGATCTCGGCCAAAAATTATGGCATTTCTGATCGAAAATAAATGTTCTGGCATTGCATATAGTTGTCAAAACAATGTCAAGACGAATATGCACTGTAATCAAAGCTACAGCGGTTCCAACTAAATATTTGAGTGTGCGACTTTTTTTTTTTTGGCCGGGCAGTGTATGTCATTTAGTGTGTCATGCACATAACCGTGAGCATGTGAAAAGCATGAGCAATTTGTTTCAATCTAAATTCAAAATGGTGTCATTTAAGTTTTTAAAATTTTCCCAAAATTGGGTTTGATTTGGGTGTGGGTATGTCAGAGATTTATTACGAATTAAGATTCACAAACAAATCATTAAAAAAATCCATGTCATTTGGCCCACCGAACAGATGCAACGAAACCTCCCCACTCCCACTCAATAAGCCTCTTTGAGCAGGACCCGAAACTAACTTTCCCACCATCTTCTTGAAACCATACCAAAACCTGTTTGCAACTGTCCCAATGTACAGTATATATTGACAGTACATTGGTGGTCACACACAATTGCTCTCTCCTTATCCTTCTTGACTGATTTTTCTCTAGTTTTGTGTTCCGCTAGTGTCCTTGTCACAACTGGTGGCTTCAGGTGGTACCTGCAGCCCAATCAGGTTGCACAGGTAGTTCAGCTCCTCCTGAATGGCACATCCATACAAGCAGTTGCAAGAAGGTTAGCTGTGTGTCCCAGCACAGTCTCAAGAGCATAGGGGAGATACCAGAAGACTGGTCTTACATGAGGAGAGCTGGACAGGGCCGTAGAACGGCATCGACCCAGCAGCAGGACCAGTATCTGCTCCTTTATGCGAGGAGGAATAGGAAGCACACTGCCAACGCCCTACAAAATTACCTCCAGCAAGCTACTGGTGTACATTTTTCTGTCCAAACTGTCAGAAACAGACTCCATAAGGGTGGCATGAGGGCCCGACGTCCTCTAGTGGGACCTGTGTTCACAGCCCAGTACCGAGCAGCTCGATTAGCATTCGCCAGAGAACACCAGAATTGGCAGGTCTGCCATTGGTGACCCGTTCTCTTCACCGATGGAGCAGGTTCATACTGAGCACATGTGAAAGGCGAGAAAGACTCTGGAGACGCCATGATGGATTTTTTGCTGCCTGTAACATCATCCTGCATGACCAACTTGGCGGAGGGTCAGTGATGGTCTGGAAAGTGCACAGAGGTGATTTGCAGCGGTCAGTGAAGGTTGTGGACAGTGGACAAATTTCAAACAATTGCTGAAATTCAGGTAGTTGATGTCCAGTAGCGGAAACACCGGGATAGCCTGTGATACAGTGTGATGGGGATCGGCTGACAAGGTGTCCTGGCTGTAGCAAAATGATAATCGTGGCAGTAATAATTTCAAGAGAAAAAAACATTCCTTTACTGGACGTGGCATGATTTGTAGGGGGCATAAGAAGGCTCTGCATGATTTACTTAGTTTTTTTTTCAGCATCAGCAAGCCAAACAAATCTCAGTTCTGGGAAATAACATTTTTAAGATTTCAATGGATCAATGTTCAATAATCATGTAAATATGTAGGTGCCTTCTTTAGACCTATGTCAGTTCATTGAATTTCTAATTGAAATTGATGGTAGAAGGGCAGCATATTTTCTGTTTATGTGATGGAAAATATCCTTCCTCTTGCTTTCTTTTTGCAGAGATTTATGGGAAATGTGGAGACCAATCAAATGTCCCGGTGGACTACTTTGATTAGCTAGCTAACCTTTCTCAGCAACTTTGCTGAAAATTCAAAGAACAAACACAAAACTGAGAGAAAAAAATAGGACCAAGGGTCCTGTAGCTTACCGGCAAGCAGTCTTATAGTGATGATACAATTTATGAAAATTTCATGTGAAGTTTGACATTTGAATCAATGAAAATCAATGTCAAGGTCACTAAATAAAAGTTCACATACATTTATAAGACCTCCTGTAATACAAACACAATCCTAAGCTCTGAAGCAGTTTTGGTGAAACAAGCAATTGAAAATTCAATATATCAATTGTGAACTTTAAAGGTCACGCAAGGTCAAGTTGTGGTCAGCAAATGGACTTCATATATGACTTTCTAAAAGTCTCTATACAAACCCTGGCTCAATCTGTGACCATTTTGGTGATAAAAGTCATTGTACTTTCACTGTCAAGTTTGACCCTCTGGTCACTGACAGTCAAGTTGAATGTTACCAAATGAAAGTTCATATGTGACTTCCTAGATGTCAGTAACACGAACCTAGGCTCCATCTGTGACCTTTTTAAAGATAGAAGTCATTGAATTTTCACTAGGTCAAGTTTGACCTTCAAAGGTCAATATGAAGGCCACCAAATGAAAGTTCATATATGGCTTCCTATACGTCTCCAATACAAACCTACACTCTATCTGCAATGATTTTGCTGATATGAGTCATTGAAATTTCACTGTATAGTTTGGTCGTTGAAGTTCACTGAAGGTCAACTTCAAGGTTACCCGATTAAACTTCATGCATGACTTCCTATATACCTACAATACAAACCTAACCTCTATCTGTAATAGTTTTGGTGATAGGAGTCATTGAAATTTTACCGTGTGAAGTTTGACCTTCGAAGGTCACCGAAGGTCAAGTTCAAGGCCACCAAATGAAAGTTCATATATGACTTCCTATACGTCTCTAATACAAACCTACACTTTATTTGTAACAATTTTGCTGATATAAGTAATTGAAATTTCATGGTGAAGTTTGGCCATTGAAGGTCACTGAAGGTCAAGTTCAGTGTCACCAAACGAGACTTCATACATGGTTTCCTATATGCCCACAATACAAACCTACGTTCTATCTGTAATAGTTTTGGTGATAGAGGTCATTGAAATTTCACCATGTGAAGTTTGACCTTCGAAGGTCACCAAAGGTCAAGTTCAAGGCCACAAAATGGAAGTTCATATATGACTTCCTATAAGTGTTCAATACACATATGTTCCCAATCTTCAATATTCTCAAGCCTAGACGCCTTTGAAAATTGTAATATTTTGCTAGACCACAAGTTTGACCTTTCAAGGTCATCTGAGAGTCAACTTTAACACATCCAAAATATAGGTCATATATGATTTCCTATATGTTGATAATACAAACTTAATCTCTGTCTGCAACCATTCAGCTTCCACAGGCAATTTTGCCCATTCTCCATAAGACCCAATGTTAAAGTGCAGTGCCCCCACTAAACCCACATCCGTCGATTCAATCAAAATGGTGCTCACACTGCACATTGACCGGTACCAAGGTAAGTTGATTGCCTGATTTAGAAAAAAATTTATCCCGCAGTTTTTCAGAGATGATTTTTTAAAATTTCTCCGTCCTATCTTCAACATTGGGGCCAAAATTTCAAGGGCCCATAAAACAGACAAAAATGATTCAATCAAAAATCCGAAAAAAAAGCCTTGAGATATAGTCTAGTAGTATGTTATGGAAAATTTACAGGAAAATTCATTAGGCCAAAAAAAGATAAAAAATGTCCTGGACGACGGACGACAGACGCCACACCACGACAATAGCTTATCGGCCCATAGAGCCGGTACGCTAAAATGAAAGTAGAGAGGAAGGTGAGGCGAGGGTAAAACTGACTAAAGAACATTCCTTTTTTGCCTCCATGTGTGGTGTGCAGCAGTGGAGTACCTGAAATAAAACAGATGCCCTTACCTTAGCCAGCCACGGTGCTGCTAATTAACCCCACCAGTGAACACGGGGCTGCTCCATTTATGCATGCAGTTACACTACTCTAACAACAGATGGCACACCCAAACCGTTTACTGAATATTCAGAAGAAAGGCCAGCCTGTCAACGATTTAGAATATGGTTGAGTTAAGTCCAATCCCTGTTTCCCAGGAATTGTATGAATTAACCTTTAGTGTGCTCCCGGCGACCGTACTCGCCCATATATTCCTTATTCTGTGCAACTGCCGGCGATCGCAGTCGCCATGTTTGTTAATATCTGTTCCGACTGCCGGCGAGATCGCTCGACAAGAAGAACTGTGTTTAGGAATGCCCTCCCTCATAAATAAGTATTATATGCGTGTCTCGTTGATAGTACTAGGACACCCGTGCCATAATGCTCGCCGTAGTGCCATACGGGGCTGAAATGGTCGGAACTACTTTCAAGTTGGACGTTTCCGTGGCACCTCGGGTGGTAGAAACAAGCGTTATTTTCAAAATAATTCGGATGATTAGTTTTCCCATTTAGAGTTCTTTCCAGATCGGTTGCTTTTTTGAAGGAGCTATAACGGATTATCGGTCAACATTTCTATCAGGTATGGCCTCCGTTGTGTTCGAGATGACTTGGATTCTCGCTGTTCAACTAGGACCATTGACTTCTCGACAATTTCGGAAGATCCAAATATCATTTCAGCGGCAAGTGCTAATATAACTTAATTTTAAAGTGAGTACATGACGCAGTATGAGTGCGGTCGCGCTGATAGCGAGCAATGGAGAGTCAGTGGCTATGCATATGGCCATTGCCAAATGTGACAGATTATTAAATGCTGATATTACGGATTTTGTGTCCCACATCTGTTTGGCATTGTTCTTGCTAGCTATGTAGACAATTCTTGTTGGACAGGTATTGCAAATCTAGTCTTTTTTCGTCATACATGCGAATGTAAAATGACTGTTGTGATCGCTGTACAGTACCAGTACACTCATACTACATCAAATAGTTCCCTTTTTGTTTTGTTTTTTTTTAACGAACCAAATAAATCTATATGAAATGTTGAATTAGAACTTATTTGTCTCACAAATGAATACAAAAAATGGCGCATATAATACATAGTTTACCGTGCTCTTGTTTGTAGCATCTGGGGAATTTCGGAACTCGTTGGGCCGCGGAGGGATGTTTACCGCGCTCGACCGAAATCCCTCCGCGGCCCAACTCGTTCCGAAATTCCAATCCGCAACAAACACTTGCGCCGTAACCTATATTTAATGAACCAACGACCACGTGACCAATATTAGCCATTCATATATCAGAATACGGGAGACTCCATTGCGTCATCGTAATGGCTTGTTTTGAGTGGTTGAGGTCTGTAATTCTGGGTTATTTCCGTGGAAACGACCCAATTTTTTAGTATCAGTAGGTGTGATATCTGGATCAGTCTTGAAAATAAGCTAGTTGCAGGCTATATTACACTGATCCAGAACTCAGCTGCCAGCATGCAATAGGCTTAAATTAACTTATCATGCTAAAGGTTAAACTCCTCAGCCAAGCCTGATGCGCAAACTGCCTAATATACTTGCCCATCGTATCTATCCAGCAGTTAATAAAAATGATCTTGTGACAGAAAAAATCATGAACTTTTGTTGCAACCAGTTCAGCAATAATAGGCTAAAGGTATCTCAACTAAGTAACTAGCTATAACTGTTGTAATAGCTGCAGTATGTAGTTCTGCATTGTCCTGCTGAAATACAGAAGACCTTCCCTGGAATAGATGTCATCTGGAGGGGAGCATAAGTTGCTCTAAATCCTTTATATACCTTTCAGCATTCATGGTGCTTTTTAAAATATGCAAGTGTCCCACACCATATGCACTAATGCATCCCCATACCATCAGAGATGCTGGCTTTTGAACTGAACGCTATAACAGGAGGCGTGGTCTTTCTCCTTTTTAGCCCGGAGCACAGGACGCCCATGATTTCCAACAAGAATGCCAAATTTGGACTCGTCTGACCACAGGACACTTTGCCACTTTGCTACAGTCCATTTTAAGTGAGCCTTGGCCCACAGAACACATCAGCGCTTCTGGATCATGCTCAACAATGGCTTCCTTTTTGCATGATAGAGATTTAGGCGGCATCTGTGGATGGCACGGCAGACTGTGTTTACTGACAGTGGTTTCTTGAAGTATTCCTGGGCCCATTTAGTAATGTCAATGACAGAATCATGCCGGTGAGTGATGCAGTGGCGTCTGAGGGCCCAAAGATCACAGGCATCCAGGAAAGGTCTTCGGCCTTGTCGCTTACGCACAGAGATTTTTCCAGTTTCTCTGAATCTTTTGATGATGTTATGCGGTGTCGATGATGAGACCTGCAAAGCCTTTGCAATTTGACGTTGAGGAACATTGTTTTCAAAGTATTCCACTATTTTTTTACACAAGCCTTTATAGGTTGGAGAGCCTCTGGCCATCTTTACTTCTGAGAGACTCAGCCTCCCTAAGACATCCCTTTTATAGCCAATCATGTTACACACCTGATGCCAGTTAACTTAAGTACTTGCTAAATGTTCTTTCAGCTGATTCTCTTATATATTAATTGCTTTTTCAGCCCTTTTTTGCCTGTGTCCCAATGTTTTTGAGACCTGTTGCAGCCAGAAAATTTGAAATAAGCTCATTTTGTGGATAAAAATGTAAAATGTCTCAGTTTCAACATTTGAAATGTTATCTATGTTCTATTGTAAATAAAATATTGGCTCATGTGATCTGAAAGTCATTGCATTTTGATTTTATTCACAATTTACACTTCGTCCCAACTATTCCGGAATTGGGGTTGTAGATTCGGTCCAGTCCTCAGTGTACAATTTACCACCCATGTATGACTACTGATTGTTTCCTGGCCTCCCAATTCTCCTTTTGTTTTGGCACTGGTGTACCTGCTTTCTGGTTTACGATTCTTGGACTGTTCACAGACTGATCTGGAATCGCCCATCTGTGCTGCAATACTGCTGATTTTTACTGATGTAGATTGCTTGACCATGAATTCTAATTGAACCTGGGAACTGAGCTTTCATCAGTGCATGAGTTCTGCTTCACCTCACTTTTTCCAGGTAGAGCACACTGCAAGTTCTTATCTCCCATAAAGTAATTCTGCCTAAACGTGTTATTTGATTCCCACAAATGGAATTTAAAAATTTTCTACCTTATACTTCGTTGCCAAAGTTTCCACCCACATCAGAATTCTATCGGATCATCCTGCATCATTTGTAAATATAACCAGTTATCTTTCAATGTTCCTGTCAAGATCATTAATGTAGACTGGGGAAATGCAGTAGTCTGAGCACAGGACCTAACTCAGATAAGATCCCACAGACCATTACTTTTTGTGTTCTAACCCATAAACCCAGTTCCAACTCTTTGGCCAAACCTACCATAACTCTTACCATCCTTGTTTAGATAATCTCTCGTGTGGTACTAGTGTTTCCTCCACTCGACCGCCCCGCCCCGCCCCCCCCCGCGTCATCCAAGAGGAACATTCTTTCTGAGAATCCAAATATATGAGATCATAAGCCCTAACCTAGTCATAAGTCTTAATGGCCAGTTTTGCTGCAGGCCTCAAATCCAGAAATACAATAAAGTTGATAAGGAGTAACATTAAACATTTTGTCCATCCCCATTTTCAATTTAGTTCAGGTCAAAGATAATTTATAAATTACTGCTTTGGATTTTGTACTTATATTTTCCACACAGACCCAATTTTTTCAGCAATGTAGTCATAGTATTATTCATACTTAAATTTAGCTCATGACACAAAGAAGGTAAGCAAGGGTCTGTTTTTAATTTTTTTTTTCAGTGTTCAAATTCCCTTTAGTATACAGTCACTGCCCCTTCAGCAACCATTCTGCAATGATTACAGCAGCCGTTGCTTCCCCTGGAATGTGCACCATGACACAAAGGTCAGCAGTCCACAATCACCATCCAAACACTGCCAAAAAAACTATTTTATTATTGAGAAGAAGAACCTACTTAGTTATTTACTTATTTCAGTTAAATGATTTCGCTGCTTTGCAATGTTGATCACCAATCAGATAAAATAAAAACTGCATGAGAACACATTTCACCTCAGTTAAAGCAGTTATCTAAGGTTTGTTTATATCCTTGTCTACTTTTTACAGGCCAGCTTTCTGTCGTAAAGACTCAACTAACACGAACTGTTGGCACATATTCAATGAATACTTGAACTACCAGGAAGGAACCATGATACATTAGTAACAATGTGTATACTTCTTTATTCAAACTTAATCCAATATGGTGCACAGATCCAAGATATATGAACTATATTGATTATCTGAAAAAATTCCCTGATTCTACCAAATTTTAATCCAGACATTATTTTGTTATCTAGATCAGCTGTCATTAGAATCATGACAAGTGTCTTCAATATTTTGCAGGCATTGTGTCAAATTAATAGAATTATAATAGGTAATGCTGTATTGGTTTATAGATATATCCACAGGCACAGGCAGCCAAAAGTGTTTGGAGATATAATGGTTGTGTGCCTGTAAATGGACAGCTATGCCAAGCAGCCAGTAAGTAAGAGGCATTAATTTCATTTACCAACCATTTTACCTGTTTCTAAACTTTGTGAGTTCCCAGGTAGTCAGTGAGCGTGTGTGTATGTGTGCACACGCATGCAAATACATATCTTGTGCTTGAATGAACATGTCTGTAGAAATGTGTACATGAGTACAAACCTCTGTTTTCAAACATGAGAGCATATATGAAGAGCATCTAATGTATGGTAAAGCAGACAGGCTGTTAGACTAGAATTTAACTGCAGCCTGCAGAGATTCTAGAATGAAACACTGCATTGAAAGTTTTACCTGCACCTAGAGAAATCTAAACAGGAAATAAGGCTTCAGTGTGCCAGCACGTGCAAATTCATTAATGAATTGATCCTGCCTGAGAGCCCCCAGGTTGACCCAGTCATCAGTTTGTGTTTTGTTAATGTGTCGCTCACATGTTCACGTTTACAAGAGTGGTCCCCCTGGCTTGACAATGCGCTCCAGGAAGTGGGTCAGATTTGATTAACTGACATTAAAGTCGGAAGACGCTGCAGGAGAGGGTGGGAGCCTCAAAGGAAGATTAGCTGCATTGTCATAAAGGCAATCAAAATATGAGTCACTTGTGAGGTGGTGGGACTGTGACGAAAGTGGTTTTACATGTTTGCGTTTACCAGACTGACCCAAGGATTCAAGTCTGAGCCTCTATTAATAGACAACTGGACAGATTCAGCAAACATGACCTGAGTTGCTGACCTACAAAGACAAATATAATACACTGGTGTCACAGATTGACTGCTGCTACTCTTTCCACCCAGTTCCCCCCAAAAACAACTAATGAAGTCTACAGAACACGGCTACGCAAGAAATCTGACTGATTGTGGTAACTGTGACCTTTTGGATGCGGAATCATGAGTAAAAGTAAACATACCTTAAATGTGAGTAATGTTAGAGGCGAGAGCCAGCGACAGTTACTGTCAACCATGAACACGTATACCTTATGTGCACCTAAGTTGTGTACATTAGCAGCAGACATTTGCTCATGAATGTATCTTACTCTGCAGGTCAATATTTTCTTTACCTGTTGCAACATTGACAAGATT
Organism: Gymnothorax javanicus; assembly: GCA_029692085.1. Lineage (NCBI taxonomy): Eukaryota > Metazoa > Chordata > Actinopteri > Anguilliformes > Muraenidae > Gymnothorax > Gymnothorax javanicus. The sequence continues at coordinate 23,198,609 of CM056199.1, forward strand.
CCATCTTTGTTCTTCTGAAGCTGAGAATCAACAAAAATATCATTAGTACTCAAAAATTGATCAAATTGGCTTCGCAGCCTGAAATACAACAATTGAAAGCACCACATTCTGTTTATGCAGCTAGAAAACTGAGGGGCAAATTGAGTAGCAGAATGATTTCAAGTTTGAAGGAGTCGTGGTGCTTAACACAAAAATCAGTGGATATTCACCTTAAGCTAAAGTCTTCTCATAGTAATCTATTAATGAGGATTTGACAAAAAACATTTTACTTTGCACAAGCACAGGTGGATATCTTGTTGTGATCTAAAGACTGAGAAATATAATACCATTAATCCAATATAAATATCATTTCATTTTTTACAGTAGTTTACGGGTTCATTTCCTGTAAAATAGTATCCACCTGCATGTTAAGGAATGACTTAAATATCATTATCTAAATATGAACCACCACTTCACTAAAAAAGACACACACATGAGCAGATAAGGGTCTCGCAATGCATGGAACATCACAATAAACAATTAAGTAACACTAGTAGCACCCAAAAACTGAAAAAGTGCACCTTTTTCCAAGAAATTCCAATAAAAACTTAGAATACAATGAGGTTTACTGAAGATTTGAGGCTAACTTCGTTTACCTCTGAAAAATTTTACCAAGGTATCCCAAAGTCTGTCAAGTTTGCTTAAGTTTGGACAACACCTCAGTAAACCTCGGTTAAATTTTCCTGAAACCACCGAGGATTGTCTGGCCCACTGAAGCTCAGAGACCACATCGGTATTCCTTGGGAAAATTTCACCGAGGTAAACCGAAGTTTGTCTGCTAGGCCTATGCTCACCTCCCACCAGTACTGCAGTCCAAACACCAATTAATTATGCAAATTACCAGTACTGCCTGTTCTACGAGGTGCAGTGTAATTAAGCCAGGCCCTAGATGCAGTCTGGATGAAGTACAGGCTTACAGTACTGGCCATTCCAAAGTTCGCCAACCGAAATTTGCCGAATTTTCAGTGATAATTCGTTCTGCGAATTTTGCTGAATTTTTTTCGGCTACCAAATTTTTAATGGAAAACTATCCGAAAATTTTTTCAGCAACCAAAAAATTTTCAGATGTATGAAAAGGAAGACCGATGTGGCCTCTGAATTTCGGTGGGCCAGACAATCCTCGGTGCGTCTCGGGAAAATTTAACCGAGGTTTACTGAGGTGTTGTCCAAACTTAAGTAAACCGTACAGACTTCGGGATACCTCTGTAAACTTTTTCCGAGGTTTACTGAGTTGGCCTCAGATCTTGAGTAAACCTCGGTGTGATCTAAGTTTTTGTAGGAATTTCTCGGAAAAAAGGTGCACTTTCTCAGTTTTTAGGTGCTACTACTGCAAGTGAGTTACAGGCGGTCTGGCAGGTATCATCACACAAAGCAAATCACCAGGAGCCCAAAACAACCACTTTGTAAGTCGGCTCCTTCCAAAAATACTTCATGATTTTTGTGGCTACTAACCTTTTTCTTGTGGTAAATTCTCCATTTATGATATTCTTTAATTACCACTTCAATTCTGCGTTTCCAATAGCTTCCTTCCAAAACAATGGCCTGATAATTTAGAACAAAGTACACAGAAAAATGACATGGCAATGTCAAGCACACGTTCAGTAATTGAAGGAAATTTTAATCTAAGACAGGCTTCATAGTTCAAATACAACAGTGCACTTCATACTAGCCGTACTAAGACATACAGTTGTATGCAAAAGTTTGGGCACCCCTGATCAAAATTTCTTTTACTGTGAATAGTTAAGCAACTAGAAGATGAACTGATCTCTGAATGGCATAAAGTTGAAGATAAAAAACTTTTTATGACATTTTTAAGCACTATTAGTGTATTACTTTTGTTTTGTACAATTCTACAGTGAAAAAAGGAAAGGAGCACCCTGCAAAAGTTTGGGCACCCCAAAAGATTTGAGCTTTTGGGTAACTTCGACTACGGCCTCAGACCGTAATTAGCTTGGTAGGGCTATGGCTTGTTCACAGTCATCGTTAGGAAAGGCCAGGTGATGCAAATTTCAAAGTTTATAAATACCCAGACTCCTCTAACCTTGTCCCAACAATCAGAAGCCATGGGGTCTTCTAAGCAGCTGCCTAGCTCTCTGAAAGTGAAAATAATTCATCCACACAAAGCAGGAGAAGGCTATAAGAAGATAGCAAAGCATTTTTAGGTAGAGATTTCTTCAATTTGTAATATAATCAAGAAATGGCAGTGAACAGAAACAGTGGAGGTCAGTTTAAGGTCTGGAAAACCAAGAAAACTTTCTGAGAAAACTGTTCATCAGATTGCTAGAAAGGCAAATCAAAACACCCGTTCGACAACAAAAGACCTTCAGCAAGATTTAGCCCACCGTTGAGTCTTGGTGCACTGCCCTAAGGTTCAGCGACACTTGCTCAAATATGACCTTCATGGAAGAGTCATGAGAAGGAAACCTTTCCTGCATCCTCACCATGGAAAGCAGCATCAGAAGGTTGCAAAGGAACATCTAAACAAGCCTGATGCATTTAGGAATCAAGTCCTGTGGACTGATGAAGCTAAAATAGAACTCATTGGCTGCAATGAGCAGAGGTATGTTTGGAGAAAAGGATGCAGAATTTCATGAAAAGAACACCTCTCCAACTGTCAAGCAAGTGGTTGGATCGATCTTACTTTGGGCTTGTGTTGCAGCCAGTGGCACGGGGAACATGTCACTGGTAGAAGAAAGAATGGATTCAATTAAATTCCAGCAAATTCTGGAAGCAAACATCACACCATCTGAAAAAAGGCTGAAGATGAAAAGATTGAGATTTGGATTGCTTCCAAAACAGGACAATGATCCTAAACACGCCTCAAAATCCACAACTATCTCAAGAGGTGCGAGCTGAAGGTTTCACCATAGCCCTCATGGGCCCCTACCTCAACATCATTGAAAATCTGTGGATGGATCTCAAAAGAGCAGTGCATGCAAGGCAGCCAAAGAATCTCACAGAACTAGTAGCCTTTGGCAAAGAATAATGGGTAAAATGTCCCAAACCAGAATTTAAAATCTCTTAGCTGGCACCAAAAAATGTTCACAAGCTGTGATACTTGCCAAAGGGAGTGTAACTTAGAATTGACCATGCAGGGTGCCCAAACTTTTGCTTTGGACCATTTTCCTTTTTTGCCATTTTGAAACTGTAAAAAGATGTTAAAAAATAATCTTGCTTAAAATATAAAGGAAATATGTCCTCATTAACTTTATGCCTTTCGGAGATGAGTCATCTTTTACTCACTTAGCTATTCACAGTAACAAAAATTTTGATCAGGGGTGCCCAAACTTTTGCATACAACTGTAGCTACAGGACATTAAGTCTGTGGGCAGTCACTATTGATTCCAAAAAATGATTCATTGTGGATGAAAATACCCTGAAATTACTAATGACAATTGGCAATTTGGCGTCATATTCACAGTTTGATTAAAATTTACTACAACCCCAATTCCGAAATAGTTGGGACGAAGTGTAAATTGTGAATAAAATCAAAATGCAATGACTTTCAGATCACATGAGCCAGTATGTTATTGACAATAGAACATAGATAACATTTCAAATGTTGAAACTGAGACATTTTACATTTTTATCCAAAAAATGAGCTTATTTCAAATTTTCTGGCTGCAACAGGTCTCAGAAAAGTTGGGACACAGGCAATAAAAGGCTGAAAAAGAAATTAATATATAAGAGAATCAGCTGAAAGAACATTTAGCAAGTACTTAAGTTAACTGGCATCAGGTGTGTAACATGATTGGCTAGAAAAGGGATGTCTTAGAGAGGCTGAGTCTCTCAGAAGTAAAGATGGCCAGAGGCTCTCTAACCTGTGAATGTTTGCGTAAAAAAATTGTGGAATACTTTAAAAACAATGTGCCTCAATGTCAAATTGCAAAGGCTTTGAAGATCTCATCATCGACAGTGCATAACATCATCAAAAGATTCAGAGAAACTGGAAAAATATCTGTGCGTAAGCGACAAGGCCGAAGAAGTTTACTGGATGCCCGTGATCTTCTGGCCCTCAGACGCCACTGCATCACTCACCGGCATGATTCCATCATTGACATTACTAAATGGGCCCAGGAATATTTCAAGAAACCACTGTCTGTAAACACAGTCCGCCATGCCATCCACAGATGCCACCTAAAACTCTATCATGCAAAAAGGAAGCCATTGTTGAGCATGATCCAGAAGCACTGCCATGTTCTGTGGGCCAAGGCTCATTTTAAATGGACTGTAGCAAAGTGTCAAAGTGTCCTATGGTCAGACGAGTCCAAATTTGACATTCTTGTTGGAAATTATGGGCGTTGTGTCCCCCGGGCTAAAGAGGAGAAAGACCATCCCTCCTGTTATAAGCGTTCAGTTCAAAAGCCAGCATCTCTGATGGTATGGGGATGCATTAGTGCATATGGTGTGGGACACTTCCATGTTTTAAAAAGCACCATGAATGCTGAAAGGTATATAAAGGTTTTGGAGCAACATGCTCCCCTCCAGATGAAATCTATTCCAGGGAAGGCCTTGTGTATTTCAGCAGGACAATGCAAAACCACATACTGCAGCTATTACAACAGCATGTCTTTGTAGTAGAAGAGTCCGTGTGCTGAACTGGCCTGCCTGCAGTCCTGATCTTTCACCAATTGACAACATTTGGGGCATAATTAAATGAAAAGTTTGTCAAAGGAGATGCAAAACTCTCCAGCAGCTGGAAGCCTGTATTAAACAAGAGTGGGATCAAATTCCAAAGGCTAAACTCAAGAAACTTGTCTCCTCAATGCCCAGACGCCTCCACTCTGTGTTAAAAAGAAGAGGGGATGCTACAGCATGGTAAACAGGCCCCTGTCCCAACTTTTTTGAGACCTGTAGCAGTTAGCAAATTTGAAATGAGCTCATTTTATGTTTAAATTATAAAATTTCTCAGTTTCAACATTTGCTATGTTATCTCTATTCTACTGTGAATAAAATACTACTTTGTAGCTGGTGTGATTTGAAAGTCAATGCGTTTTGATTTATTCTCAATTTACACTTTGTCCCAACTATTTCAGAATTGGGGTCGTAGAATAACGAGCAAAAACAAAAGTTTCTTTCTCCAGAGGACTACATAAGGCATTGAATGTTTTCACAGTTATCAACTTGGTAATTAATCTCATTGAATACAATCGTGTTGGCAGAAAAATGAGCTAGAGCTGTTTGAGGGACAAAGGCATGCTCACCTCAGGTTTTCGATGGGCCTCTGCCTCAGAGCCCTCCAGAGGGGTGACAAACCCACAGACTGGATTCTTCCTCTTCTCCACATCTAAACAAAGGAAATAAGACATGTAATACTGCTACCAATTTAATGATACCTCCAGGTTGTAATTTCTCACTCCCTGTTCACAGAGAACAAGTTTGCACTTTTGGCCGAGCAGCCTACAGTCCAACGTGGCACCTAGATGTTTGCGTGAGGTTTCTGACCAGGGATGTACTGATCTAATATTCAGTATTGGTATCTGTTCGAGATTGGCCAAAAACACGAATATAAGAAAAATGTTTCAATCTGATACAAAAAATCGGTATATAAAACCTGATGGTCCTAGTCTTTTCAGCATTTTGCAAATTCTTGTTGCTACACTTTGAACTGCGCAGAGGGGATTTTTCACTTACGTAACCACCTGCTCCAGCAAGGATCTATCCCACTACCACAAAAAATATTTAATATTTTGTCCTGTCCCTGCTCGCAAAATTATTATTTTTTTGTCTGCATCTCACCCACAAAAAACATAAGTAAATGAAAAAACACAAAAAGCAAATCATGTTTTCTTTGGGATGTCTTTATTTGCGCCTCATTGCAAATAAAATTGTAGTAGCGCCCACTGCAGTCAATTAGAGAGGGACTGCCAAATATCATATTTGGTTTGACCCTTTTGTATTTGCCCGTTTTCAGAATATATCTTTATCAGTGGTATTATTTACTAATCTATTTAAAACCATGGTCTCATGAGACATAGTGTGGTCTTTAACAAAAATATCATGCGTGCAAAGATTCCTCTTGAGCTGTAGTCACAGGGCTGGCAATAAGCGGTATCACATCACAAAATGCGATCCGTTTTTTTGAAATGTGCCAATCTGCGATGGACTTTTCTAATCTCCATCATATATTTTGCGATACAGTTTTCAAATAATGTGAATAAAAGTTTTAGTTCAGTTTTGAACAAAAACGAGCTCCTACAGTCTCTTCTTAATATCGTCCCGAACGGCCTTCGCAACCGCACTATAGATAACCTAACGGTGTGACTATAAAACCATGGTAGCGAGTGGAACGACCCCATTTTCCTACCTCCGGGCCAGTCCTGACCACAGAGCTAAAGAAAACACTAGAGTGGACAATGTCATTGGCTGAACCAACTGCAAAACGTGAGACGCGTCCCCCATCTTGTGTAAGGAATCGGCGGGGGAATAGACCAGTTCGGCTTAAGCGAGATTGGATTGTGCACATGCTCTTTGCAGACAATGTATGGTAGAAGATGCATTAATCGCATTGAAAAGGGGGAAAATTCTAAGTTTTTTCGCATTCCGGTGGTAAAAGGCAGCTTACAGTGTGGATAAACAGGAATAATTTTTGTTCAGGAACATTCTAGGGCATGCAACATACATTTTGTGTCCGGATGGTGAGATTAAGAATTCTTTATTCAACCTCTACCAATATCGATTGATGTTTGGGTACCCAGAGAAACATTCGGGTATGTAAACACGCATACATCCAGTCAAGAAAAAGAGTTTAGTTTCAGGTGCTGCTATTTGTGTTGGTAGCATATGGTAACAGCGGCTGCCATGTTACTGATGACACACCGGGTTGCTAGGACAGGTGCAGCATATGCATTTGCAATATTAAATATTAATATTAAATTCTAAACGTCCATCTCACTGATAAAGCCCCCCAAAACATATCGGCGCCCCCCTTTTAAAAATCATTCTGGGAAAAGAAAAGTGGAATTATTGCTTATAATAATTTGTGTGTAAAAGCATAAACATTGAAAGAGGTAAGACGATTTGCTCCCGATGTATAAACTTTGCCAAAGTGTGGGCAGGGAGATACTTTCCCACAATTTTTTTCGCTTGTAACAATTTAGTGAGCAAATAGCCAAATAAAGTCTGTAATCTGGTCAAATAAAGGTGACGGGAGGTTTTCTGGATGGGTTTTCAGTCTCCCGGGAGCAACCTGAAATAAACTTACGCTAAATAACTAGCTAGCTGAGTAAATTGTATTGCATACAAAGTTAATACATAAAACAGAGTTATTTTCAAGGGCTGTGCTACTCTTGCCTGGTTTTCTGTTGCTAATTTAGCTAAAGAACTTTAGCTAGTTTCTCAACACCAAAAAACATTATCAAATTACTTGGATATCTAGTTCTAACTTGGGTTGGTTTCATACGTGAGTGCTTGTTCTTAGTGTCTTAATTGGGGACTGACATTTTACTGGAGGGCTTTTGCACGTATATATATTCCCAAATTCGATTTTTTTTAGTGTTCTCTTCTGTTCTCTGTGGCTTGATCAGCTCCTCAGAGTGAGGTTGTATTGTTTGAGCGCTTAGCCACAACCTGTTCTGGGATATTGTGTTTAGTTAGCTCACATAGTAAGGGAGTCGCAGTCGCTCACTCAGCCTGCTTGAATTAAATATTAACATTTACCAGGGTTTTTATTCCTTTTCAGTCTCTCTTTTTTTACTGCATAACCATATTGCTAATTTAGATATTTAGTGTTCCCTTCTAGTCACTGTGCCTTGATCATCTTATCAAAGTCAAGTTGCATTTTCTGAGCGCTTAGCCAAAACCTGTTCTGGGACATCATGTTTAGTTAGCTTGCATAGTATGCAAGTCGTTTACCTGGCCCACTTGAATTAAATATTCATGTTAACCAGGGTTTTACCCTTTTTCAGTTTCCCTTTGTTACCGAAGGGTTTTTTACATGTAAACATATTGCTTAGATTAAATATTTTAGTGTTCTTCTCTCGTCGCTGTGCGTGGATCAGCTCATCAAAGTTTAACTGCGTTGTGAGTGCTTAACTACGACCTGTTGTAAGATATCATGTTTAGTTAGCTCACACAGTTAGCGAGTCGTTCACTCCGCCTGTCTGAATTTAAGGTTAACGTTAACCGGGTTTAACTCTTTTTCGGTTTTTCCTTTTTCCCGAAGGGCTCTTATGCATAAACATATTACTAAGTACGATATTTTAGTGTTTTCCTCTGGTCACTGTTCTTTGATCAGCCTTGATTAGTTGCATGTTTGAGTGCTTAGCTACAACCTGTTGTGGGATATCGTGTTTAGTTAGCTCTCATAGTAAGCGAGTCATTCATTCCGCCCATTTGAATTAATTAAATATCAAAGTTTACTGGGGTTTTACTCTTTTTTCTGTCTGTTTTGGGTGTATTACCTGTTTGTGGCTAGCTGGCTAGATAGTTACTGTTTGCATTTTTGACTTGGGATCTGGGATTTAGTATTTAGTTAGCAGGGCAACTGTTATCAGAATTGTCAATTTGGTTAGGTTGTAATTATTAAAGAGTAAGGTTTACTGGAGTGCTCAGCCGCCTCCTCCTCTCCCTCCTCCCCCCTCCCTCCAGTTTCTCCTGGCCATAGTAGCTGCTCGAGTCTAGCTAGCTAGCTACCTCTGACATTATTGTATTGGTAATTGGCATCTCCTGTTTATCACACAGCTGGGAATTGGAGGCGCTCATTTGAGAACAGTATCTAGAAAAGCCAGTCTGATTATCTGGATTCTGGGCTTAGCTCTGTGATATTGTTAGACTAGTATATTCATAGTACTGAGACTGTATAAAATCAAGTCAGCCATCTGAGTGCTTATTACATATCAAGTTTGTATTAATTTGGTATTTCATTTTTGTTAACTGGAAGCTTATTATCCATTAGTCTCCCCATTAGTCTACTTCGTCTCCCCACAGTTTCTGTCTTGACAGCTGCTCAGGGCATCTCAGGTTTACAAATTGTGGTTCCTATGCTTCTGTCTTGGCAGAAACAATTGTAGCCCCCGGACGAAATTGGGCAGCTACCATGGATTCACGCGTGTCTTCTCCGCCGCCGCCGCCACCACCGAATACTGGCCAAATAATGCGCACATTTCTGTTGAAACATACTCACTTCCTTGTGGACACTGTACAGGTTGCAATTTTTGACCAATTACTTTCATATTTGGCATGGACATGTGTTATACTTCATTTATGAAACCTATCGATTTTGGTTGCCATGGCGACAGTATTGGCTGAATGACATGCAAATTAGTGGCAAAACATAGAGATTTCCTTGTGGATGCAGTACAGGCTGCAATTTTGGACTGATCACTTTCATATTTGGTTTGGACATGTGTTACACTTCAGTTATGACACCTATCGATTTTGGTTGCCATGGCAACAGTATTGGCTGAATAATGCACAAAAAAGAGGAGAAGCGGGCTTTCAGGGGCTACACCCATGCAGTTGCGGCCAACAGGATTGTCTAGTTTTCTTTGCGATTTAGGATGTGACAGGTCAATAGGTAGGGGTCCAAAATATGGCCAAAAATATATACTTAGCGCCATTAAAAACGCAACGGTGAGGTATGAACTGTATTGTATAGTTGTACCAGATCAACTAATCGGATCCTTATAAATGTCCCCTGGGTGCACTCAGAGCTTGGTAAAACTGCTTTCACCTTTTATGCACCCTGGGCGTGGAATGAGTTGCAAAATACTATTTCCTTAGGAGCACTCCCCTCTTTAAATTCTTTTAAAAGACTTTTACAAACTGCCCTGAAGGAAACATGTTGTTGTTTTACATAATCTGTGATATTGAGATGGTATGTGTAACAGATATCTTGGTTATGGCCTGTATGTTTCTCCTTTAATTATTACCTCTGTGCTGCTTTTATGCATTGTATATACTGAAATGTGATTTTTCTCTCCCTTCTTTTTTATGTTTATATGATTACAACTATTATCTTGACCAGGACTCCCTGGAAGAAGAGATCTTGTATCTCAATGGGACCTTCCTGGCTAAATAAAGGATAAATAAAAAATAAAAATTTGCAGCAAATTGAAGAATCGATTGATTTTTATTGCTTTTCCAGTGAGGCACGAGAGGAAATAAAGAAAAGCGCATGGTACTGTAATTCTGATGCGCGCCACGTGCACGCGCCAAGCACTTCAGTAATAACAAACGTTGAGCTGTTCGTGATGTGAACAGTGACACTTGACTTGTTCTTTTTGGTGTGGTCAATAGCCTACATAAAACCAAAAAAAAATTAAAAATGCTTCTGCATCAAGAAAATGGAACAGCTTGTGGCACAGGAGAGAGAAAAAGAGCCTTTGGCATGTTACGGGCAGGTCTCAGCCACCGGAGGTGGCGCGTCATTTGCACTGCCTCCGTTCGACAATCAGTCCGCTGTCTATCTGAGAATGGAACACAGGCACTGTCACTGACCGACCCCACTTAGGGCAGCCACGAGTGACTATGGTAGCTCAAGAGCGCCACATCTGGTTACAGCCTGTACGTGACAGATTCTGGACAGCAACCCAAACTGATCATGAGACGAGGGGTCTGAGACGATTGAGGGTGAGCGCAAGTACCGTTTGACACTGTCAACGTGAGCAAAACATGCATGCATGCGGCCCCTACAGAAAACCCAGTTTTTGCCCATCAACAGGAGTAGGAACTCTTCACTTCTGACTGGGGGCTCCTGCCTTTGTGTCATTTTTTTGGCACTTTATTTCCCTGTTTCTATCTGAGAATGGAAAACGGGGACTGTCGCTGACCGACCCTGCTAAGGACAGCCATGCATAAATGGGCAAGTTAGCTAGAGCGGCAAATTGTCAAGCAACGTTACCATTTTCAGGATGTTTGTGGTTTGAGCAAAATTTTGAAGCGGCTAAAGTTACACTATGACTATAGCTTTTGCAGGCTATTTTTACCATTTCCCAGCCATGAAATTAATTCATGAAAAGTAACTAGATTTTGGCTTTTGTCTGGCCTCTCAGGAACAACACTTCATTAAATATGTGCGTATTCCAGGGTTATAAATTCTCAGACATTTCATGCGAGTCATATTAATTATGTCCTGAGTCACATCAGCATGAAAAATAAATTATGTTCATTTGAATGCATCTTCAGGATCGGGGCTCCCGGGCACCATGTACAGCATCCGTACAGCGTAGGATCCTGACTGATAAGAGTATTAGGAAGGGTTACAGGCAGGAATCAACTTGCTCACATCACACAGTGCCTGGATCAGGTCCGTCATGGCGGATTTCTAATTTGGCACAAGAAAACTTTGCTTGATAAAGTAAAACAAAAAATAATGTTTTGGCACCACAGCGGTTGTGCTGAGATATACATTGCTGACCTCCAGAGGTACCCTTTAAGTATTGAGTATAAATCCAAGGAGGCTATACTTCTTTTGAACAACACATTCGTCAGACCACATCTAGAGTATTGTGTACAGTTCTGGGGACCATACTCTAGAAAGATATAGAGGCTCTAGAAAAAGTTCAGAGAAGAAGTTAATTCCGGGTATAAAAGATGAAAGCTATGAGAAGAGGCTGAAGATCCTTTATCCCTTCAGTCTTAGGAAAAGGAGACTTTGGGGTGATCTGATTGAGGTCTTTACATATGTTAAAGGGATTAACAAAGTGAATGATGTGGGATTACTTAGGCTAAGTTTTGGCAGTAGAACTCCAGGTCACAAATGGAAGTTGGCCAAGAGTAAATTAAACACTGATATTAGGAAATATTTTTTCACACAGAGAGTAATCTCAGTGTGAAATAGCTTGCCCGACCATGTTGTTGAGGCAGAATCCTTGGGAATTTTCAAGAGCATGCTGAATTTAATGCTAGATACCATTTAGTCATCAAGTACCTAAATTTTAAGATTCAGTATAGTTATAAGAAAATGGCGAGTCTAGTTGGACTGAACGGCCTGTTCTTGTCACTCATGTTATGTTATGATAAACTTGTTGCCAAAACTCAGCTGTAAACAGCTATGAAATTGCATGTCTGTGGTCAAATTGTGTGTTGTTCAGTTAACAGAAAATGCTAATGTGGGTTTTGTAATCGCGTTGAAGGTGACCAATCATAACAGGGCCCGCGTCTCCCTTGGTTTTCTCCCAAATTGTTAAAAGTTAGCCCTCCCGCGCTAGCAGAAGTGAACTTTGCAAAAGAAATATGAATTTGCGAGAGCATACGTGCCCTCCAGCGCTTGCAAAGCAGAAATTTTTTCACAGGCACTGCCATTCTGTGTGCATGGAATAATAGCATTTCTTCCTGGACATATTTTCTGGCGCTCGTGACACAAATCTGACGCCATACCCTCCTCCCTCCCCATGTCACCACATGAGCATGCAGCAATCTTTGCCACAGCACCTTACAATATCAGGCACAGCACAGAAAGCCATAGATAATCTAGATTTAGGGCACTATCTTACACCCAGTGGCGCAAAGCATGACGCAATTGTCTTAAATTTATATACTGGCGCAGTTGTCGTTATCCTGTCCAGCGCCCAGTTCACATTAATAGCAAATCTAATTTCGCCAAACTGAGTGCCCATGGGCATGTTGGTCTTAAAAAATCGCATTAATATCTTGATTGGCAAGAAGTTGACTACCAAAAACCTGGTCAAATGTCAATTGTCAGTTTTGATGGTAATTTAAGGGCGCATAGCAAGAAAGTATTATGCGCCAGTGTTTCCCACAGAATTTTTGGAGACTATGGGGGCACATGTGTGGTGGCAGACTGATGTCTGGGGGGGTCATTTTCATTCTTGGGGGAGGAGAGAGATGATTTGTCAATGAACACTGCGCCTTTGTGAATGCACAGCGCAAATGCACTCCGTTTGTTACATACTACACAGGGACAAGCAGCACTCACACATGCAAATGATTAAAAATAAAAAGATTACCAAATGAAGATCATTAACAAGATATTTAAAAATACATGTCAGAATGGTTAGTACGATCAACGTCCCCACATCAGAGCATGCTGTGATGTAGGCTATTTAAATCGCAAGTGAACCTATTCCATCAGGTTGATTTGCAATTCAACATCTGAGATTACAAACGTAGGTATTCCTAAATTATTCTTATACTGGCAAACTCCTGCAGTCTTCCACAGGATCCCCCCTGGAGGGGTGGCTGTTCAGGGACACTGGTTTGCCTGTACATTAAATAAATGCCATATCATGCCTAAAACAGTGCAGGGATTTTCTTTCCATCACACAAAATACAAACTTCAACAGAACGAATGTTTAAAGTGCGGAAAATGTGCTTCAGATCTTGTATGGATCGAGTCATTATCCAAAATTACCTGAAAAATTAATTTTAAATCCAATTTAATCCATTTATACAGTTGGCTACCTGCAAACAATCTGTTCCGCCTCTACAATAAAATACAAAACTATGCATTTCCCTTGAAATTTCTTTCTTATTATTTGCAGTTTCGCTGAAAAACTAAGTAGCCTTAAAAGCAACCCTTATAAAGGGAAACTGAGGTCAATAAATGAACAAATTTTATCAGAAACAATATCAGTTTCAGACCAAAATAATGTAATTTTTAGAGCAGTTTGACCATTCGCGTCCGAGAAAATGCATTCTAAAAACCTGAATTGACCACTATTGGCAACCCCATTTTGCATTGCGGGCTCAGCAATGTTGGTCCGTGACGTCAGAGCGTCAACCCAAAAGACCATCACACTATCTTTGCAGGTGTTTTATGCAGTTTGCCAAAATTTTCGTTCTCCCTGTTCTACAAAATGTTCCTAAATTACGACTACAGTAACAGAAAATCATGTCAGACAATAGTTCATGTTCAGGAGACTCTGAAAGGTCGAGTGAAGTTTTTTTCTAGAGAGTTTTTCAAGAGTTTTGACAACTTTGGTATACAACCTTAACTATTTGAGCCAGAGATCAATGTAGCCTCTAATACCGACAATAGTGAAGCATCAAACGGCAAACAAAACAATGAGAAGGACCAAGATCAGCTTCAAAATTCTAGCTGGTAAGTTTTTCCTCTGTGTGTGTGTTTTGTTGCGGAAAAGTGCGATAGCACCAATCTATTTTGACGTCTGCAGTTTAGCGCATGTTTACATACTTCAGAGAGGCCACAAGGCATATATCAAAAGATAAAATACAAGTACAAAATATTACCATTTATTTATTCTGAGGAGGACAGACGTTAATGAAAATACTAAACTGGTGCTTTAAATACGCTCCATGAAAAAGACAAAGCAGATACTTTGTTGTTCAACAGTAGGAGACTTCAGTAAAATTAGACTTTGAGACTTGCAGCAAGAGACAAGGCTTCAACCCTTTGTTCAAAACATTGGCAAGTTATCTTACAGAGAATCCAGGCCTTACAGTTAGCTTGTCAATCGCTCAGCATGTCACCTACATGTGGATGCGTTAAAATACCAAATAAAAGTGATAATTGCTGGTGCGGTTAGTGACAGGGAACATGCTTAGTTGGAAAGCGCAATGGCGACATCTTTTGGTCAACACATGAACTCATCAAGTCAAGGGTCAGTTAGCTTTTTCATCCAATAGTTATCTTTTCATCACCTGAAGCTACGCCTCAAAGCACTCCCAAATGTCATCACACGCAAACATCATGTTAAAACCTCACGACATAGCAGGACATTTCTCGAAAGAAAAGCCAAAAACTTTGGACAGTTTCTTTTTTCAGCTTTTGACAAACGCTGGAGGAGACGGTGAACTTGGCGGTAATGACCGAGAGGCATTCACTGAGTCGATCTCGTTAGCCGGGCCGCGGCTCGACAAGGCACAGCCAGCTAGCGCGGCTATTGGCACGATTTCCCCCACAGCGCAGCCCAGTATTTCTGCGAACATTTGTGGTAAACACTGAATCAGTGGATTAAATTCTGAATGGCTGGTCAACCCGAAATTTAGTGGATGGCTATACAGGACCGAATACGATAAGCATAACCCTGTTTTGATTGATATATATTATAGTAAGTGCAAGTTTTGTGTTAGTTTAGCACAAAAACACCGCCATTAAATTTAGCGTTAGGTAACTTTCGTTTTAAAGCTGTGCCTGTTTTAATAGAGTCAAAATGTCGTTGTGGGAATGTTGTACAGACAGCTATTCACCGGACTCAAGTAGTCCCGATGTGTGGGCGATTTTGTCGCCTTACCATTACTCATTCTTAACTAAATGATCTTTTTTATGTTTTCCAATGAATGGTTAAAATTATATGGCCAGATCTTTTTTTATGTTTTCCAATGAATGGTTAAAAATTATATGCCTCTGGTGTATGTTTGTAAACTCTTACTTTTAAAATCAATTTTATGCAATTCTGCAGCATGAGTGAATAAGAAATTATGAGTGATTCATTAGGTACTACATTAACACAAATTGTGTGTGCATTTTTGTGTATATAGAGAGATAATTTACAGCAGTCATTTTAGGTCAAACTGACCTTAAAAAGTATTGCCCAATTTGGCCACTCCTTATCCCTATATACACAAAAATGTACACAGTCAATTATCAATTCGCCAGATAGGCTTGCTGGTAAGCAACGCCTGTTTCCCCAATCTGATAGATCCCCGAAACCATCTAGATTATGCCCTGCACTCATTATAAAATATTGTCAGAAATTAGCTAAACAACTGGCCGCTGCTGCAACGTCTTCACGGTACAATAGCTTGCGTACTGTTCAGCTGGCTGTCCTGCCAGTATGTTCAGGTTTAAATAGCGCTGAAAAAATCGCATGCCAGCAGATCACCTGTCCAAAACCTGGGTCAAAGTAATGGTGAAAATGATACAAGGGTACCAGAAGTCCAAATAGCGTAGATGATGAAATGTAAACATAAAACAATTTGAATTGGGTTTATTTAGACATGTCCCTTTTTGACAATTGGATATTCCTGGCTCACCTGTGGTTCTCAATTATTTTCCTTTATTGCCACTTGTGCGCTTTTTTGAAACATGTTGCAATTATCTGTCCAAATGGCAACTGAAGACAGTTTACCTCTCCATATGCAGATGATCTAACAGCCTGAGGAAATCATGGGGTTTTTAAATTCAGTAGAACTGAGAATTGGTGCGGACAAAACATCCGATTTTTAAACAATTATTAGTCCTGATCTGTTCTCAGTCATTTTCAGTATGTTGATTAACAAAAGGTTCACTTAGCGAGGGCACTCCACACTTCACAGGTGTTTGCTTGTTCTCCCCCGTTTAGGACGACAATCATTCATCTGATGTTGCAGGCATTCATCTGGCGTATTTGCTTAATTTAAATCAACGTAATTCAAAATTATTCTCGGTATTGAGTGAAAAAAAGTGGCACTCGGCAGTGAAATAGGCTATAAAAAGCATGCGGCTCAAGCTATTTGTGCAGGTATGCAATTTTGAATAACGCTGATTTAAATTCAGCAAATACGAGTCCAGATGAATGATTGTCGTCCCATCTAATTGGGGAGAGCAAGCAACACCTGTTAAGTGTGGAGTGCTCTCAGAGTGAACCTTTTGTTAATCATGAAAATGACTGAGAACAGATCAGGGCTAATAATTGTTTAAAACGGATGTTTTGTCCGCACCAATTCTCAGTTCTACTGAATTTACCCCATGATTTCATCGCTGTTAGATCGCATATGGAGAGAAACCGTGTCTTCAGTTGCCAATTACGATAATTGGAAAACGCGTCAATAAAGGAAAATAATTGAGAACTAGCCACGAATATCCTAATTGTCATAAAGGGACGTGTCTGTGCCCCCCCAATTCCCTGTTCTAGCGCCAGGCCTGAATGTAAGCCCGGTTCACGGCAAAATATCCACTGCCTTTTGTTTATTATTTATGATAATTTATCTTTTTTTTTTAAATGTGACCAGAATTTTAAGGCTTGTTTTAAGATTCAGTTGCTGTAAGGACTTCATTCAAGTTTTTTGATGTGAACACTTGATATTATCTACTTTAATTGTACTTATTTTGTGGTTGTAAAAAACAGCATTTCAAGACTGTACCAATTTCTAAGAATCTGCTATAGTTGATGCTTATATTTTGAATAAATGTTTTATAACAACACATGATTACGTAGTTATATTTTCAAATTTCCAGTCAAATCTTAACATTGACTCAATGCAGGGCCCTATGGAATCTCACCTTCTAAACTCTTCTACTCCATTCATGAATCTGTTATCTATAGGGCCCTGCCATCAGTCAGTTGCTGGCCTCTGTCGGGCCCCCATCAAAAAAAAAAAAAAAAAATGGAACTTGGCTGTCGGTGGGATGCTGGCGGGCCACCAGCCCCCCTTATAAGATACTTGCCTTCGGGCCTAACAACTTTTCTGGGGGAAACCCTGGATGCCCAATCATGACACAAGGCGTCATCCCAGTTTGTCCCAACCAGTCACCAATCACAGTGCACAGCCACCATGCCACTAAATGTGTGTTCCCCTATATCTACATTTTACTACAAACAGAGGTGGCATTAGTATTTGTGTTATTATGCCTTGTTCCCGGATCCATAGGCATAACAGTAAATTTATAAATCACTGATTTCTATGAGCATTTTCCATACTTTCACAATTTTGGGAATGTTGGGTTGGGGTTGTATTTCAGCGTCTGTTTGTAATAAAAACAAAATGTAACAACATGGATAAATTATCTCTAATTTTAATTTCATTGATATGGCAATTGTTGACAAATTCTCATGTTGTCAATGATCTGTGGTTGTCTATTGAATCCCAACACTCTACAAAGCATTTATAAAGGGCTTCAGATTAGAAATTTTACACATTAACATGCAGGCAGTGATGCCTTTGTATTTTCAGTAATGCGAACCTGCATCCTATTGGTTTCCAGGGACAATTCACATAGCTGTATGTATTTTTGTCTGGACTTCAATTGTAGGGGTGCATGTGATTTCTCTGTGTTTTCCGCGTACTTACACTGTATGTACCAGGCTCTCCATATGCCATTGTTCAGCCGTATTTTGTCGCGCCATAGCAGCCTAAGCCCTTTGAAGGACTTCCACTTCGGGGAGACAATTTTTCCACTGGTAAAAAAGGACACAAAGGAATAAATGGTTTACGACATAGTCCTCAATGCACTGAACCTGCTGGCTCTTAAAGCAAAAGGACAAACAGAAAATTAATTCAAAATATTGAATTCAGTACATATGCTCATGTCTTTCCCATTGATAAAAAAGGGGACCAATCACCTTGAGCAAAGTACAATGTGGCCTATCCCATCTTTGATAGGAGTCCCAGTTTTCCAGGCATTGATTTTTGACTAACTGCAGTGTGCAGACCTCATACAACAGTGCGAGGAGTTTAACAACCAGCACTGCTTTGTGAAAATAAAGCATGGTGGTTTGCAGAGTATTGAGCAGGTTTAACATAGCAGTATAGCTCATACAAAGCATTCCCTAAGGCAATCCTTGCATTTTTACCACTGATATGGATATGGACTGAATCTGTCCAGATTGCACAGACATAATCGTCTTCATTTGGTACTCACAGAAGGGTAACTAAAGAGAAGCTATTCATCAAACCATTGACAGCTTTAGTCACAGGTTTTTTGCTTTATTCAGCATCCCAGCCAGCACAAAGTGCAACTTAATGACTACTACTTACTTTGTTGCTAGGCAGAAAGTTCTTTGACGGGGGTTCTTGGAATTGATTTTGGTGAGTTGTTTGCATTAGGACAGTTAAAGGCAAAAACACATCAATGTGTGCAGCAAAATGGTAAAAGCAGTGCATTATCCCTGATGGCTAAATGAACCATGAATGATACAAAAGACAGAGCTGAGGTTTTTTAAAAACAAAGATGCAGTTTTGCAAAAAGGCCATTACCAATGACTAACCCATCCTCAGTTCAACAAATCAACAAAGGACAATGCACTTTTTATTTTGATATTCCTTGACAAAATTTCCCATGCTTACCACTCTTATACTGTGTTTTAGCTGGTAATTTTATATGGTGCCTTCAAAAAGTTTTCACCCCTCAGAACTTTATCATATTTTGTCCTGTTCAATCTGTAATGAATTTAAATACATTCACAAATTTAAAATATTTCTGTTTCAATATTTTTGTTCGCAACCCCTGTCGTCATGTCATCCTTATGACCGTCAATGGCCACTGGTCCGCATGGGTAAGGCAACAGTTGGCCCAGCCTCACAAGACATAATTAGGGTTATGCCAGTGAAAATTTGTCAGTCTCATTGAAAACAAACGGGCACTCCCGGTCGGCCAGGTTTTTACGCCAAAATATACGCTTAACGGCATGATCCTCTGATTCTGCAGGTAGTGTGTAATTGCTGGTGTGCATGCAAAGCATCGGGCATTGCCAGGGGCAGGAATCACATGAATCATAGGAATAACATATCTGGGTGTTTCTACAGAAAAAGGCACAATTATGGCAAAGACGGTCCACCCATTTTTTGACAATGGCACTTAGCTTTCCTATTCATTTGGGGGCTAGAAATATTAGGCATGATATTTGCAATCCAAGGTCAGAGTATGACACAAATGTCCATACCGTCATCAATCAAAATTCAGCCAACAGAAAATTAAGTTGAAAATCAAACCCTTTTCACTGATGGCTCAGACTTGCCACCAGGAACAAGTCTTCTTTAGTATTTCAAGTTTCATTAGAAAAGTTATTGGTTCAGGAAAAAAGGGATTAACCCTTTCCCCTCGACCAAAAGCAGGTGTCCTTTAAGTTTGGTTTTCCCTGTCTTTACCGTAATCAGTCAGCTATTTTAGTTCTGCAGTTGTCCACCAGATGTCAATCCTGCCCTAAAACAAAAACAACAACAACACCAACAACAATACAAAAGGAGGACATTTTGCAACCTTTTGGGTGTGGTGGCTGAGTGCCAACGCTCAGGCAGTATTCAAATTTTTACTTGTCACACAAAGTAAATGTCTTTGCTGTAATCATGGAAATATGTTTTTGTAGCTAGTGCTTCTTTATGAGGTTATGCTTGATTAGAAACCTTTTCAGAGAGGTAGGAAATAAGGGAAACTTCAGCCCTCACATTGGTTGCAAATTTCCATGTGGCTGCATTATATGTCTTTACCGGTGTCTTTAGCGTAATCAACTGCTCTGCCAAGGTATCCAGTATTGTGTATTTTTGTGGAAAAAAATCCTGGAATGTGGAAATTTCTTTTTATCAGAGTCCAACATGATGTTCTCGTGACAAAAAGGTTTTCAAATTTGAACTCGCCTTCTAAAACTAAAAAAAAAAAAAAAAATCTATTTGCAATACATGCTGCAGTGCACACATATGACTGTAGTCTTGATGATACTGCTGTTTTCCATGTTAAAAATTTTTGCGTTTGGAGTTTGCTTTAATTCAAAATAAACTTTATGAAGAATATTGATTCACTTGTATATTCACTGTCTTGACACATGCATTGATTGTGAAGGGTGAAATATTTGAGGCTCTGGCAAAATGGACCATTTTGGAACATATAAATTACTGGTACTTTACAGTATAGAAAAATTATGCAGGGGCATGTTGGAATATAGTTAATTTGGCATTTGGGCCCCACCCCCAAAATAACATAAGACTGCAAAAATTCCTCACCCTTTACAGCCAGTGCATGTTCGGACTGCAAAGGTGGAGACATGCCTTCTCACACTCAGACTAGAGTTAACAATGAACCTTTCAATGCCTTTGAAATGTTTGACTGACCAAAAGATTCATGCAGGAAGTATGATACTCCTTTCTTCAGTGCAATTTGCCAAAAACACTGATTACGGTAAAGAGGCATGTCACTTCATCTTTACCGTAATTGTTGATTATAGTAAAGACATCTGACCATCTTGAAGTTTGTTGAAAAAAAATGAAACCAGCCATAACCCAGCTTTGCCATTTTAATACTGACTAGTACTATTGAAAGGCCTATTTGAAGAATTAAAAAAAGTGGAATCCCAGAGAAAATTTTTGGTGGACATGTCTTTACCGTAATCATGCCCTTTTCTGTAGAAACGCCGATCTAAAATTTCAATGAGAATCTAAATTCCTCATTGAAAAAGCAATTCACACCCTGAGGGCCCTGTTAGAACGATGTGAACACACTGTCTGAAGCGCGTGATGCAAGTGCATTTAGGGCTTGTGCAAATCCATTTTTGAGAGTTTAACTTCACAGCAGTGTACAAGTAACAAGTGATGTGTACATTTCCGAAACACTGACCAGCGCCTCAGCTGGACTGCAACGCACATTTTATGTCGACAAAGACCAAAAGTTTACTTTTTGCTGATTTTTTTCGCCATTTATAAGTAGGCCTATGTGTGGAAAAAAAACACACAAAACTCTGGAATGTATCATCTTCAAACAGAACCCAGGCTATAAGACGGCTTGTGTCACGGCCGTAAATTTTCAGGATGCATGAGCGACAAAGTAAGTAACTACGGTTGATCAAAACTGACAAACACGACTTGGACGAAGAAGCTGCAGTTCACTTTTAAAACAAAATGACTGATTAACATGCACTGCAAAGACATCTCAGATTATTTTGCATGAATAGCATCAATTCAAATCATTCCAGATGCAAATAATGATTAGAAATATTTAAAACCTTAAAATTTTGCAATCATGAATCTCGACAACTTGCCTGATGGCAGTCGCTGTAAATTCTGCCCGACAAACGCAATCGCAAATTTTCACTAGGCCTGTCAGATCTGATAGTGCCAATTCTAAACCGAGGGAATATCCATTCAACACTCCAGATGATTTTCAGTCTAAAAACTTACTATGACAGGTCGATATTGACAAGGCAGAACTTGGCAATCCTAAACAAGCCCGTAAAAAAAAGTAGTAGGGCCGTGACTTAATGCAGCTGTTCCCGAATTCGGTCCTGAAAGGCCCCTGTGTATTCTGGTTTTTTGTTTGAACCACAATTGCAATTTAAAAAAATTAACACGCTGCTAATTTTTCTTGAGTACATGCTTTTGGTTTTTAGATGTATTTCTTATCTTACTGATCAACACTATGTTAGAAAAAATGCAGTACCACAAGGAACATTTATGTGATGCCCAAATTCATATTGTGCTTCTTGCGAAATGGCACAAAATTACATCAAAAGAAAAGTTCACCCAAAAATGAAAATTCACTCATTACATACTCACTCCAAGGCTAATTGAAGGGTCGGTTAATTTCTTTTGTCCTCAAAATAGTTTTGGAGTTTTAAGGAAAAACAGCATTGAAAAGAAATCCAAATGAATGGAATCCTATGGTGGCCACTTTTTCAAGCTTAAAAAAGCAACGTTAAAAACCATAAAATGCCTCCATACTGCTCATGTGACATTTTCGAAGTGTCAGCAAGCCCCGACATTTGACTCGAAAAGACGTCATTTTCACTTTGTTTTTCGCCTAAATGACCAATGTAGTCACTTAGCCAGGAGCCATGTTTTTTTTCCTCAGGAAGAGTGACGTTCCATTACTTGGATGACTCAAAATTCAAAGAAGAAGATGAGGACCTTAAAACACCCGCCACAAAACTAGAAGAAGAAGAGGACTTAGAAAACTTGGTTTAGCCTCGAGCTTGTGCTTACATGCAAGCAGTGAACAATGCCACACGCGATAGGGAGATCTGCGCGCATCACGTTTATAGTTTACGATGTATATATTTTGCTGTGAACCGTTTTTACATTTCAACGGCTATTTCGCCGTGCCCTACGGTGCACATGCGCAGTTGTATTATTTTTGGATTTGCTCATAAAAATCAATGGATAATAGTGAATAATTATAACTTCGCCATTTAGGCACCTAGCTCGCATATACATACATTAAATATAGCTAACTAAGTTGGAATAAAGGCTCTCTTGCTAGCTAGCTAAAGTTATATTTCATGCATTTAAATTTAGGCAATTTAAAATGCGTATAGCCATTATTATGCAAAATAATTTGGCTGGAGTTGCACCGCGAGCATTTAGCTAGCTGGCATTGAATGCGCTGAATAAAAAGGTTGTCAGCTAAAGCCGCTTTTACACCGGACGCGAAACACGACAGATTACGTTCAAAGTCAATGCAAAGATGGTATTAGCATCTTTGCATTGACTTTGAATGTAATCCGTCGTGCGAAAAATTTGTTTCGCGTCAGGTGTGAAAGCATCTTAACATTGACTAAGAAACCAACAAACTAGCTTCGTAAACTATAAATGTGGATAAGTCACTATGCGCTCAGATCTCCCTAGCGCGTGCGGCATAGTTCACTGCTTGCATGTGAACTCAAGCTCGAGGCTACACCAAATTTTCTAGGTCCTCTTCTTCCTCTAGTTTTATGGCGGGTGTTTCTAGGTCCTCTTCTTCTTCTTCGTATTTTGAGTCATCCAAGAAACGGAACTTCACTCTTCCCGAGGAAAAAAAACATGGCTCCTGGCTAAGTGACTACATTGGACATTTAGGCGAAAAACATAGTGAAAATGACATCTTTTTGAGTCAAATCATAATGTTGGGGCGTGCAGACACTTTGAAAATGTCACATGAGCAGTATGGAGGCATTTTATGTTTTTTAACGTTGCTTTTTTAAGCTTGAAAAAGTGGCCACCATAGGATTCCATTCATTTGGATTTCTCTTCAATGCTGTTTTTCCTTAAACTCAAAGTATTTTGAGGACAAAAGAAATTAACCGACCCTTCAATTAGCCTTGGGATGAGTATATGATGAGTGAATTTTCATTTTTGGGTGAGCTTTCCCTTTAAGAGGAAACATTTCACATTGAGGTAATTGCCTCCCATCTTGGAAGGCAAGGCATTAATTATTTTTCTTTCGCAAATATCGATACAACACAATTTGCCTCATGATCATTTCCTTTGGCTTTGAATCGTTCGTTATCGATCAGATGGCCATGATTGGTGGCCAGGTGTCTGGACTTCCACCAATTAGCAGCCCATTGATTCAGAGAAGTCTCACTTTGATCAGAGATTACTTGCCTAGTTTATTGTCAGTATGTTTGAAATATAGCCCAATGACCACAACATGTCTGCAAAAATGTAACTGAACATATCAAATAACTCTATTTCTGTTGGATGCCTAATATGAAAAAGACTTTTAGTGATCTTGCATGAAAAGTAACTAGTTGAAAAAAAAATTAATAGCGTGTTCAAATAGTATAGCTAATTGCAATTGAGGCTGGAGCAAAAACCAGCAAACACCGGGGACCACCAGGTCAGGACCGAGTTCGGAAACCACTGACTTCACTGGGCTTCAAAATGCGATATTAACAACAATGTTGGCAATATGTTAGCCACAAAATATTTGTTATTTAAATTCAAACTCAATACGTTACATAAATAACTGAGAAACACATTGAATAGCTATTATTGAACGCCAATTTTCTGCAGTTCTTTATTTAGCACTTACTGCGCTAGTTAGACTAAATAACGATAGTCGGGGAAGGTACCTGTAGGCCAACGTCATGCACTCAAATAACCGGGTCAGAGTAGGATCAATGCTTAGGCTTCCTGAGCTTCTTGGACCGTACTTATAAGTTTGACACCACCTCCTGTTCACTGTATCGAAGTCGTATCCAACTGATGATCCGCTTTTTCCCCTGCGTGGGGTGGAATCGCTGTGCGGAGACGAAACCATGAAGTGCCCGCTGTGAATGACCTGGCTGCGCTCAACAGATCCAGCGGATTGTCCGGTCCCTGCGTTCGTCGCTTGACAGTCCTCTGAATCAGAATCTGATTCCGAATCGGGAAGCTGATGCTGCTTAGTTCGATCCAAGAGCTGTGGTACGATTCGGTCGGCCTTTGCCATTGTGGAGTTATTGTAACCTGGACTCTATGAGCGGAGTGCAATTTTGTAATCTATGCAGCTGCTTAACATGCAACGTGTGCTAAAGAGCAGCAACGGGGAAATTGTTTTCAAGTGCAGCACGCCTCACTCAAGTGCTTAACTGCAGGGCAATACCGTGCATTTTTTTTTCTCCCTTCAAGACCTTTGCTCCAGCCGCGGAAAGAAAGTCATCCATTGAAATTTATCTGAGATAACAGCTGGGCATACTGTAATATCCGGTCAGCGCAGAAAGCTGTTTTAATTTGAAGCGCCGCTCTATCCCGACACAACGTTCAGATAAAAGTTGGGCAGTTAACTTATGTATCTACAAGTATTTATCTAAATAAACCTCCGTCCCGTCTCAGTCAACTAGACTGTATTTTAAGGGTAACGCCCAAATGGCTCACATAACTTGTATGTGGTTGTGCAACTTGGCTACCAAAATTCTTGAGATGACTAAATAATGGATCTTGGTTTAAAAAGTTGGCTCTGGTGTGAGTATATTGTTGAACTTCATTGAAGATACAGATAATGACCAAGCTGAAAACAAGAATTTTGAAGTCTATTTATGTGTGAATGTTTATAATGGCTCCAATAAGTTTGATTGAATAGCTTATGGCTGACACTTATCTGCTCAATTTTTCCATACAAAAAAAAAGTAAAATTTTGTTTAATTTTCTTAAAGGTGGAGTCCCATTAAGGCGTTTTCTTCTCCAAACCACCGATTTCAAAATCATTTTCAGCATTGATAAACCAGCCCATGGGGTTCACGAATCCACCAGAGAAACCTGCAATATCAATTTTCTTTATGACAAAAAATGATATTTTTAACTTTTTTTTTTGTTGTTGTTTTGTTTTTAGGCGGGGGCCACCCATTCTGGGGCCCCACAAAGTGTCACCAATGATTATAATCATGTGCTTATCAATGCACATTGTAGCTGATATATGTTCCTAATGAATGAAAGGGGAATTTGTTGAAATTGATGTCATACTGCCGAGACAGGAAGATATTTGTTCAAAAAATATGTACTGAAGTGGAGATTTCCAACGGCCACGTGTGTAAACGACGGTACGTTTGACAAAGTTCCCGGCCATGACACACTAAGGGAATTTGCTGAAATTTGCCCTAGGATATGGCCAACATTCAGTGAAAAAACCAGGATGTGTCGACACTGGTAACATCTTTGTAACATCTTCAACACTTGCATCAACCGACCATTGTAAACCCGAAAATGGGGTGTGTTGATACAAAATGGATTGTGTGAGTATGGCTGTCACTTAATTCTTCTAGTTTAAGTTGTTTCAGTAATATAGTTATAAGCTATGACCCTTATGATGTTTATGCTTAAAATTATTGCCCATTCTTAGACCTTGAAAACGGAAAAATGATAAATGTCTGCACACTGGGTTGTAGCTCCGAATACTTCATTGACTGGAAAAGCAGGCAATGTTTCAACCCAGCAGGGTCTTTATCAGGCAAATGACTTACATGACCCGTAGACAGGTATATATAAAGGTAATATGCCAATGACACCATTCTGACATCACTATCAGCCAATTAAGGCAAAGACATAAATACACTCAATAATACATAGTCAAGATTCATCATAGAAAAAATGAGGCAATGTAAATAGACATGACATAGCATACAAAAAGAGATGTAATGACATTTTTTGTATTAAAAATAAATGACATATGCATGCGGAAGTACCAGGCAGGATGGCAAAGGACAGTCACAGAAAGGGTTTTATGTCAAATTCCTCCCTCAACCCTTTAGGAGACATGGTATGAAGAAAATAAATCCAATAAGTTTCTCGTTGGAGGAGGCTTCTTTCGAGGTCACCCCCCATGGGATGTTTCTCAACTTTTTCAATGCCAACATAACTCAATGCACTGACATTATGACCCACTTGTTTAAAATGAGCGGCCACAGGATTGTGTTCATCTCCAGTTCACTGTCTGGTGTTTATCAAAAAGGTTCACAACATTGGATGTACAGGTCAAGATGCTGTATAATTTTAATAACTATAAAATGTATGTGGACACAGTTACAATTTGAAATATAAAATTACATAATTGTAGTGTCCGTAGGCCCCTTGCAGTCTCCGTAGGTCCCCCCCACCTCCAACAAGTGTTCGTTAGCCTTTGTATGTTCAGCATTAATTCATTTATAACTGGTGGACTTGTGCAAGTATGCAGCTTGTGTTCTAGTTATAGCAAAAAAAGTCCACTGAAGAAATATTTAACATTACACTGTTCTTCAGATACAAGCAATTTTGAAAATGATCAGTTGTAAAATGTGCTAAAATACCACAATTTCAATCTGTGGGTTTGTTTCTACTGGCATAAAGTGATTGTGTGCATAATTTCATTGGTTACAAATATAAATACCATGCCAGATAAATTGATATGATCACTAGATTGCTTTTCTCGGTGATTGTGCAAGATGTTCTTGTCAGTAGTGTCCGTAGGTCCCCTAATCCAGATATAACTACTCCGTCCGGTCCGCCGCAACTGCATGGGTGCAGCCCCCAAAAGATCCTAGTCATATGCACATTTAACTTCTTGATCTTTGTCTTAATACAACCGCTACTTTAGTGGCAAACAAGGTCTCTTGTAAATCTTTATTGTCATTAGTTAATTCAAACGAGTTTCCAATCGTAATCCGGGTCCAGGATTGGAACTGAATTCATGTTGGCTTAATTAATCCTGTTCATCAACTCAAGTGTTCAAGATCAAGCTTCCAATCCTGATCAGGGTCCAGGACTGGGACTGCGTTCTTGTTAACCCTTGCTGGCCTACTCTCTTTATCAAGTTTTTTAGGAAAAAGCTTCCAACCCTGAGCTGGGGCCAGGACAGGGATTGAATTCCTCCGAAGTATCAGCCCTCCTTTTCATGGACAGTCCAGTGCTGGCAAGCACTTCTACATCTGGCAGCACACCGGAGGCCACTGTCCAGCAGCAGCGGCCTAAGCATTGCCTATTATATCTGTGCTAACCTGTCTCTCCTCCTCTCCGAGGTTTCATCCCTGCCTATCTTCTCCAGCGTTTCATTCTCGTCCGTAGTGTACTGCTGCCAATAAATTAGCAGTTGTTTTGCAAGTCTGTCTTTGCGCTTGATTCATGGTCTGGACCATAAAAGAACGGTTATTCTGCAGATGAATATTTGAAGATAAGGTGCTAAAGAGTGTTAGTAAATCCAAAGTTTTACCAGGAACAATTATGACCATCGTCCAAAAGAAGCAGACCCGATGTTCGTATTAAAAAACAGGAAAATATTTATTACATGAGCCAGCAAGGAAACAAAATCTACCAAAATGTTCATTGAAACATTGTTTATAGCATTATATTTGTATAATTTCAACTTTGTGTGTAAAATCAGTTTTGACCCCTGATTGGTTGCAAGCAGTTGTGTGCCATGTTTGGCACTGTGGATTGGATTTTTCAAATCCTGAATGGTCGTGGGGGCCCTCTTCTCCCCTGTGGACTAGTGGAAAATCCCCAAAGGTGTAACTGCCAGCAGTCATTAACATATACATGTGAGGTGGCCTAATGCACAAATCTGTCTGTCTCTCCACTGTATTCAAAAGCACAAATTTCTGTTTCCCCACGAGAGCAATCACAGGCCTACAGCTTTGTAAGGCAAATTTGTTACATGCTGTATGGCTCACTGAGCTTTATCACCAGAGGGCACATCATCATAGTGACATTGGCTTTCATGTAGACTAACAACACTTTCATTGAAAGACACTGAAATGATTTACATAAAGACATGAGAAGTATTTTGTAGTGACAGTTTATATGCTATATCTCCATTAAGGAGCTCAATATGGAGTGAAAAATTGTGGAGCCTTTAGAAAATTTAGCAAGGTATAGTTATAAACTGTATGAGAAGGTACACAGATGATCTAAACAAATAAGAAACCAAGGACTGGGATGTGCACTCACATATGTTTTTCAGTCATTTCTTTCATATTTTTCAGTGACTTGCTTAAAACCATGGTCAATCTCACTGAAAAAATAGGTCAAAGTAGAAGCGCTACTCTTTCAGTTACATTTGTAGGCTATGCAATATTTGCTCAGCACAAAAGTAAGAGTAGCATCATCTGAAGTGTTTTCATTCAAGATTTCAATCAATAACATTAAGATAATAAAATGTTAGTATAACAGCATTGATCACTCACTTTATCTCAATCATCTTTTCCTGCACTGAGGTAGTAGTTTGCAAGACAGATTTAAGGACAAACGTATCTATATAAATTAAGTACTACACAACATTTGTTCCTGCACTGGATAGCGGAATTAGCAGCACTTACCTGGTATAAATGCAAATCTTTCTTGCATTGTTCTGTTCTCTTTGATTCTTTGCAGCCCCCGCAGCCGCGTGCAGCACCTCTCTAGGGTCTGCGGGGATGCGCAGATTTTTTTTGTCGCGCCTTCATGCTGCCTATCCAGTCAAAGGTCATGCAGCCAGGATGCTTGAACAATTTTCCGCAAGATCCTGCTGCCATCGTGGGATTCAGAGGACTTATCGCAACTTTTCAGCGAGGTTCTTGCCTAATTTTTAAAGAATGTCATGCAGCTGCAGAAAAATCTGCACGCTCAAACGTAGCCACATTATCCACTAGAACTTGTGCACCCAGGTTTTTGGGGTGAATTCCTTCATTCCTAAAGAAGGAAGAACAATTCCAGAAAAGATTCAAATTATCAATAAAAACTAGATCACGTGAAGAGCTGGTCTTCTGAAGCCAACTGTGCTGGCTTAAAGTGCAACTGATGCTCCGGGATCCTGTTCAAAAAGGTGGAATTGGGCCAGGGATAAAGGCTGTTTTTCCACACGATGCAAGAAACTTAAAGACTTGTTGAAATCCTGTTATATAACATCTCTTACCTTTGGTCCCAAATATCATTACACCCCACATGAATGATCACTGTTAGCACAGACATAAAGCACTGCACTATATTTGTCCTTGCATCAGACTGTGCTGTCAGTTGCAGTTATTACCTGGTTAGAACGAGAATCCATCTTGCTCTGATTCATACTCCTTTTTTGTTTGTAGCCTCCACAGCCATGAGCAGCACTTCGCCAGGGTCTACAGGAATGCGCAGATTTTTTTTTTGCACCTTTGTGCGGTCTAGTATCTGGTCAAAGTTCACGTTGATGCTCAAACGATTTTCTGCAAGATCCTGCAGCCATTGCGAGATTCAGAGGACTTCTTGCAACTCTTCAGTAAAGTTCTCGCATAATTTTTCAGGAATCTCCAATAGCTGCAACATCTGCATGCTCAAATGCAGCCGGGAGGATGGAGAAGAAGAAGAAGAAGATGACGGAGGAGTGGATTGGATGTGAGCAGAGACATGATCAAATTTAGAGACAGATCAGGAAGTCATTTGGGAGAAATGGATGCAGGTGGCCAAAGATATGAGAGTTGGAGGGTAAAAACAAAAAAAAAAAAAAAAGGTGAATCAGCAGTTAATTACTAGTACATCTAATCATAGAACAGTTCTACGGTCTGATGAAACCAACATTGACCACAATGTAATAAAAAAGGGAGCAAGGACGAGAAGAATGTAATGATGAAACTAATGCAGCATGGGGCTTCCTTTGGTGAGTGAAATCCAACTCTTCTGAAACAATACACAAATTAATAGGTGAGACAAGGATGGCTAATGTGTTAATTATAGGCACAGATTGGGGCCAGCAAGGGATAGCCATCAAAATTATTAAAATGGAAGGGAAGCAAGTACAGTGCTACGTATCTCCGGAATACCAATAAGTGTGTCAGAGACTGAGGTGGGGAAATTGTGACAGGTAGCGAAGCTCTATGAGCAAAGCATCTGAAAATGACTAGCGACAGTGTGAAAGTAGGTGGCTTATCAGTAATGATAAGTATGAACGAAGATTAGCCAAAACATTAAAACCACTCATTGATGCAGCAAAAAATATTATCTCACAACAACGGCACATATCCAGGTCTGCAGACAGATCTTAGACAGAAAGCAAACAGTTGGTTTTCGTATTACACTTTTTAGCTTGAAGACCAGTCAAAGTGCCCACTCTAACCTTGGTCCACCTCTAAAAACACCCCTAATGGGCACTTCAGCATCAGAACTGGATCTTAAAGCATTTGAAGAAGGCTGCCCAGTCCACTGAGTCTCATTTTCTTTTTACATCATGTGCTTTGGCTGGGTACATGTGCAGTGAGCACCATTTACCTGGGAAGAGATGGCATTAGCATGAACTGGGAAAAAGACAAGTTGATGAAAGGAGTGTGATGCTCTTGGAAGTGTTCCGCTGGGAAACCCTGAGTTTGGGAATTCAAGGGATATCTTTTTGATGGAGTAGTTTTGGCAGCACAAGAGGGACTTTAACTATATGAGGCATATGGTATTAATCTTGTGGCTGATCGGTGTAAATTGCCATCAAAGTTATTTCTTGGCTTTCTGAGTTATGAAATCAGACCTTACATTATGCCACCACTCAGATGTTTTAAATGTCAGAGATATGGATATGTAGCAGCAATGTGCTGGGAAAGCAGCATTATGGTTAATGTGCGGGAGAACATGAATAAGGCAAGTGAGAAGAAGACGCTCAGCAAAAATGCTGCAACTGTGGAGAGGAGCATAGTTCTGCCTACTGAGTTCTGCCTGCTGAGGATGCAAGGCCAGTAAGAAGGCAGCGAAGCCGCAACAAGTGAAGAAAGGTCAAGGAATTATTTACGCACAAACAGTGAAGAAAGTTCCTGGAAATGTAGTGGTCTCCAATCAAACGACCACAGAGAACATTAACAGCGAAACATGTAAAGGGTGTGACTGAGTGAAGGAAGACCTGCTCATAGTAGATCTGAGGGATTTTATACTGCTTATGGCAGATGCCAGAAATTGTTCTGCATGGACACAGAGAGCAGAACAGAGAGAATAT
Organism: Gymnothorax javanicus; assembly: GCA_029692085.1. Classification (NCBI taxonomy): domain Eukaryota; kingdom Metazoa; phylum Chordata; class Actinopteri; order Anguilliformes; family Muraenidae; genus Gymnothorax; species Gymnothorax javanicus. Next base: position 23,230,329 of record CM056199.1, read on the forward strand.
TGTGAAATCAGGTGAAAAGCACAGTGTCTCTGAGAATAAAAATGAATCTTTGAGTGAGGGAACGAATAATTAACAAATACCAAACAAACAGCGGTAGTAAAGCGAAATGTTATTGAAGGTAGTACAGTGCTTGAAGTCGACTAAATTAGGATGTAGAAATTCGGAAGAATTTAGTGATATATTATTTAGTTTTTTTATAATGAAAGTCTGCTGCTTCATACTCCAATCCAGTTAGCGGCGGTAATGCACAAGTGGTTTCCCAGACTAATATGAATCACTCAAGAAGAAGAATAAAAAGGCCGAAGAAGAATGCGATTCTGAATTGTTGAGTCAAACGGCTAGGTTACCTACTGATGTAGATGGTTATTTTCTTAATGTTGGATTGGTATTATCTCTCTCAGATTTGTTTTAGAGGAGTTGGCTATAGCAGATGGATGCCATGCACCGACATCGCTCCATGTATAAGGGTACGACTCCGCCATGGAAAGAAACTTTCAGGAAGGTAACAAGTTCAGATGCTTGTTTTTTTGTGTATGTGTGTTTCAAGCTCTGTGGACTATCGTTAATTTTACCAAACATGTTTAACTGCTTTAAAATATCATGGTGCAACTGAGTAGCTAGTTGTATTCCGCTGCAGAAAGATAGATACCCTGGTTTAGAGTGATATGTGGGTAGTTTGATCTATCATTGTTTAATTTACGTTGGATGCATAGGCATCCATTTCTTCGTGTTGAAATTCCTTACGGCAGCCAGATGTGCCGACACAATCTGGACTCGTGAGAATTCTCCAAACCAGTGGTTCCCAAACTCGGTCCTGGGGCCTCCCTGTGTATGTAGGTTTTTGTTCCATCCTGGTTTGCAATCAGAGGATTCCAACAAGCTGTTAATTAGTCTTAATTGGGTGCATTTATGTGTAGAGCAGCAATTTATCCTCTCTTGACATAAAGTATTTCGACGGTTATGCATACAGACAGCGAGGAATAAATTCCACATCCACAGTAACAACAGCATGAAAAGAGGGTCAGTGGCGGCTCGTGAACTGGCAATAGGGGAAGCTCAAACAATCCCTTAAAATTAATGATTGGTCATGACTTGTTTTCAATCATTCATTTAAATTACCGTTACAGAAACTCCGAAAACTCTGATATGAATAAAGATCAGGTTGCACCTTTAGGGGCACTGGGGGTAAAAATTGAAATGCATCTAATTTTTCATTTTGTGTTATTTTCAGTAACTATAGTATTCCCCTGATAACAGCTTCAAATTTCATGGAATATTCGCAAATAGTAAGAATTCTATGGCCTCATGTACGCATATCTGAGATCCATTTTGCGACGTTACGGACACTACAGCAATAAGAATAACGACTTAAATGGGTCATTCCATCCCAACTGTCCAAGTGGCTCCCACTTAACCATCTCAGATTTGGCTGAAAAAATTCCGGCGGGTGCATTCACCTCCTAATAGGAGAAATCCAAAATTTTAGCTCTCAACTCCTGATAGTTTTGTCATAAAATATTTTTGCAACTAAGTTCTGGTGTTCTGATCATTTGTGCTGCCTTGTCAAAAAGTGCTACCGTAATGCAAAGTGATCGTAAAGTCTTTGTTTTCGCCTTAATATTGCAATATGAATCAGTAGTAACTTTTATTTGTTAGCTTTTTATAACATAAGCAGATATTATGAGTTGGACAAGTTTGTTTAAAAAGATATATACGGCACGCCATTATCATCTGATTTCTGCATTTTCAGGAAAACCCAGCGTGTGTATACAAATATATACGCTTACAAGTCGAAAGGCGCACTGAAAAAAAAAAAAAAAGTATTTTTATGTTTTTTGGAGATACTTAAGCTGTGAGCGAAGAAACAGAGCCCAAGACTTTCGGTCTGCGCAAGCGCAGAACCGCAAGGTAGCATATTGTGATAGGTAGCAAAAATTGACAGAACACCGGCCCCTTTTGAACAGCGATTTCTGCGGAGGCACTTTCACATGGCTGTATCTAAAAAAGTATTTCAGCTAAGTCCTTCAAATTTTCAGGGATGAAAATCTGCTACTATAACTTGAGAACCAATTACCAAATAATATTGTGCTCCCTCCTGGCAGATATATTAAATTGCCTTTGTAGTTTCATGCCAATGTTGGTTTTTACTGTAGAACTATATTATGTGTAATAAATACTTATAAAAATTGTCATGTCAGACAATCCGAAGAAAGGTCATAGTGAAAAAATACCTAAAGGTCTATGCCAACCTTATCTACGGCAGTGTGCAACCCCTTAGCATCCGGTTACTTATTCAAAGTATTTATGGTGGATAATAAATAATATGCCTTATGGTGCCTTGCCTGATTAATTTTCTGTGAAGTTGACATGTGATCGCCATTGATTAGTCAGACTGGCTACAGTGGCTAGGCTAACAATAGCCCTATCAGCTAAGGCTTTTATTAGGCTCATCTGCAAGGACATATCGAGGGCTGACTGCAATAAACAGTTATGTCCAGATGTTATATATTGGACATAACTGTTTATTGCAGTCAGCCCTCGATATGGAATTATACTTTAGTCATGTCAAGAGCATTGCACATGCCCAACAACAGAACAGTCGAGAAAAACTTATACATTCCTTTATTTACGGCGTTATGTTGAGCTAAGTTGTTAGTGCTCAATAAAGACTAGACTTGCACTTTTACAGCAGTTATTATTGTAAATCCAGCATTAAATTTGCTGGTTTAACAGTCTGACAGTGGCCTACCACTTTCAAGCTGCACCTGTAGTTAAGAAACAGTATTACCAGAGGAACACAAGCTTCTTGCCACGCGAGGGATTGGCATACCGCTGAACCATTAGTAGTCTACCATCACTTTTTGGTCTCGGGACTACTGTCTGACTGCTTACGCCTTTTTTTGCTGCAGTTACAAATTGAAATGACATTGAATCGATTGGGTTGCAATGGGTGAAATGGACACATGGCTGCGACATCTGTCTAACCATATACTCGACAGTCACAAAATCAAACAGGAAGCAAATTATACGTGCAAAAAAAGAAGGGGGGTGAGTGCTACGTGGGGTCAGAGAATCCAACACTGTGTCCTCAAAATCAGGTGCTCTTCAGAAAATGGACAAAATAATTTGCAGAGAAAGGGGAAGCAATGACTTGCCTGTAATCTTAGTCAATAAAAGTCCATGAGTAAAATGGCAGTCAAAACTGAAGATCCGAGGCACTCTGATGAAATTAAAAATCCTTTATTGGCAGGGATATCTACGCGTTTCGACTCCAACGAGTCTTCATCAGGACATAATGAGCAAATACAAAACACGTGTTTAAGTAGAAAAACAGAGCATCATATGACACAATCACGTTACCTAGTTCATCACCACACACAAATAGACAAAAGTTATAAAACACAGAGCTTACATTCCTATAATACTATAAATAGCTCATAATAAATATAGCATTTGTGAGTAGGAAAAAGTCACCGCAAAAACATTTGGACATAAAATATGAGCTCAAGAGCTATGACAACAAGATCTAAAGATACTGAAGTTATTGAGAACAATCAGGAATAATTCTGAAGAAGAGCAATGATAAGCCTTCGACTTAATAAAACTAGAACACACATCGATAAACAATTCAAAATACAGCAGGATTTGCCATCATGATGGCATTAAATATTACAGAAAGGGGAAAAAATCAATCTCCTCGTTGAAGCCAGGGAAGGAGGTGGCCCCCAGTGTATAGATCCAAAAAGTCTCTAGCTGCAAGAGACGTTTAAGTTTGTCCCCCCCCCTCAAATTTTTGGAGACTACCTCGATAACCATGACTTTAAGGGTATCTGGATTGGTGTGGCCTGCTAATTTGTAGTGTTGAGCCATAGGGTAGTTAGGATTTTGCACCCTTATGGCATATTTGTGTTCAGCCAATCTATCACGCAGCCTGCGTTTAGTGCGGCCCACATAAAAGCAGCCACACTCACATTCTAATCTGTATACAACAAAAGTTGTATTGCAATTTGCAAAGGCGTTGCAATAGAAGGTCTTTTTGTTGAAGACATCCACAAACATACTGTCTCTTTTGATATTATCACAATGCTTACAGGCGCCACATCTAAAAGTGCCTCTGGGTTTGGGAAACCAGGAGGAAGATTTAGGAACGGGCAGGTGGCTCTGGACCAAAGTATCTTTAAGGGTGGGGGCTCTTCTAAAACAAAAAACTGGGGGTTCAGGGAACATAGTAGCTAGAGAGTTGCCACTCAGCAGGATATCCCAGTTCTTTTTAATAATGTGTTTGATGTCAAAAGCCATGCTGCTATACTGAACAGAAAAAAATGTTTTAGAGGATTCCTGTACTGTTCTCCGTTCTTTATTGAGAAGCTGCTCTCTATTGAATATTTTGGCTTTTGTCAAAGCTTGGTCAAGGACTCTTTTGTGATAACCTGTCTGTTCAAATCTCTTATACATGTTATCGGCTTGACGTTCAAAATCATCATCACTGTCACAGATCCTCCTCAGTCTCAAGAACTGACCGTATGGAATATTAGAAATTAGGCTTTTTGGATGGAAACTGTCAGCCTTGAGAATGGTGTTTCTATCAGTACTTTTTCTATAAATGGAAGTATGAAGCAGTCCATCGGAATCAACAGTAATGTTCAAATCAAGAAAATTTATTGTTTTATTACTGTAATCCAGACTAAGTTTAATATTGGGGTTGGTAGAGTTGAGATACTGATGAAAACCAATAAGTTCATGTTCAGATCCCGAAAAAATAAAAAAAGAGGTTGTCAATGTACCTGCCGTACCGCCTAATGTAATCTCTAAATGGATTGTTCCTGCCGAACACATATCTCTCCTCCCAGAGTCCCAGAAAAAGTCCTGCATAGTTGGGAGCGTAAGCTGCCCCCATGGCGGTGCCTTTAACCTGTCTATAGAGTTGATCCTGAAACAAAAAAATATTATTCTTTAGACTCCAATTTGTTAATTCCACAATGAAATCAGTAGGAGGGGTGTCAATATTAGGCCTTTTTTGCAGGAAGTGATATAGAGCTTCCAGGCCTTCAGCATGATCAATGTTTGTGTAAAGAGCTTCCACATCCATAGTAACAAGGTAAGCATTTCCAATTGACTGAATTTCCTCAAGCTTTCTTAACACATGTGTAGTGTCCTGAAGATAAGCTTTTAGCGTACATGTGAGTGGCTTGATAAAAAAGTCAATATATTTGGATGTAGGCTCAGTTATGCTATCGATGCCACTAATGATGGGTCTGCCCGGAGGAGAGTCCAAATTTTTATGGATTTTTTGGAAGTAAGTAAAATGTGGCTAATCTGGGGTTTTGGGGGAAAAGAAAATCCAGTTCATCGTTAGTGATCCATTTATTTTCAGCCGCAATGTCCAAAATTATTTTAAGTTCTTTTTTGATAATGTCAATAGGATTGAAAGATAAAGGGGTGTAGTATTGTGGGTCACTCAGCTGCCTAAGGGCTTCATCAATGTATTGTCTCTTACCCCAACCAGGAAGCAAATTATAATTGCTGCTGACTGGAACCCATTTTTATGTCGTTGTGTTATTTTCAGGGGAAGAAAATCATATTGCAATTACTTGAACACCCACATTAGTGTCCTTATTAACATCTTCAACTGTCTTGAAAAATGTTGGGTCTTCTCATACATTTACTTTGAATTGCAGTTTTGGCGGGAGCAAAAGCCAATTTAGGAACCACTGGTTTTGGAAATCTTTGAACCTCATGCATTGCCATCGCCTTGTCGTTTTGTATTGTGCTGTAAATTTGTATCCCCGGACAACAAGTGGGGAATACTATGGATCTGCGATCGTCGCGCTGCATCCGTTGTGTTCGTTTGTAGAGATTTGTGTGTGAGAACTCCACAGGCCACAAATAGCTACCAATTCGTTTCATATTAGCCGTTGGCCTTGTGTGTGGTAAGATCACAAAGCCTATCTATTTTGGGAGCGATTGCTTTTGGGGCTACGGGGACACAGGTCGACCAGTGGGCGACTGACTCTAGCTTTCAAAGAAATTGTGCAGCTGAGGTAAAAGTTTACTGAACTTGCAGGTCAGGCATTCTCCACATTAAAAGGAAATTTGAGGATGGCTCTCCTGAATTAGCCCCTGGAGTATACGGATCTGAATTTATGAACGGTTTTGTATGTACTCACAATTTAAAGTTTTGTAGGCACATCCTTCTGGGGAAAGGAAATTTTCCAATTAAAAAAAACAGTTTATGGCAACATTACAACAGTAGTGGCAACATATAAAAAAAAATTAGTGTCAGCGTTCATGATAAAATTTATAGGCCTACTTGTGCTGCAAATCCCAGTAAGGATGGAGCAGGAAGTTTGTTGATATGAATTGCTTTTCATTGAAAAAGTTGCAGAGAAGGTGACTAAACTTACTAATGAAACACGCAGCCAACTGCTCATACAACCAGGTTGCACACAAAATCCATTTCATAACTGTTTGTTGGTGCATTTCATATGAGTTTCTGCATATTTTTTTATTTTTTTTTGTCCGTGCCGCATATGGTTTGCAGCTGACCTTGGTCATTTTGCCCAACAGCGTTGTGTGGACAGGTTAAAAAACAGCCGATCACGATTGCTAGAAAAGTATCGGCAGATTGGAGAGAGTCTGCACTGTGGAGCGAACAGCTCTTTCCTGGTCCAGGAAGTGATGGAGGAGGAATGGAATGCTCTTCAGTTGCAGGACAGCAGACTACCCTCGCTCTGGCATAAAGATGGCATCAGGGAGGTGAGTTTCGTCCCCAGCTGGTCAGTTGTCCTTTATTCAGGGTTGTGAAACCCTACTGGTTTTGTGCTGGTTATTTTTAATGTTATAACTATTTTTTTTTTTCCCTCAGAAATATCTTAGCCAAATTCTGGGTGTGATGGTGAAAGGTAGAGACATGAAATTTTGCACATCGTTTTGAAGCTCCATGTGAGCGTTTCACGAGAAATATGACCCAATCAGCCTTATTACTGTATTACTTACTGTAGTAAACAGGGCTTTACTGAGTAGTTTGAAGTTTTTATGTTTCGTTCATAATGCTGACACTGAAATTCTAAATCAATATTTGAATGCTGGGAGGCAGCACACGCTTTCTCATGTCCCTGTGCCAAATATGGCTGGGGGCATATTGAGTTACCCTTGTCCATCTGTATGTCCGTACATCCTTATGTACATCTGTTCAGGGTTGATTATTTATCCACTTCTTCTCCTCAGAATTCATTGTACATGTGCTTTGTAGGGACACACAAGGTGAGCATCTCTCTGTTTATGAATTTTTAAAAACTGACAAATTTTCAGGTGTTTGAACTTAGGTAAATCTGTTGACTTTCTGAGGTTGGGGGGCAGCTGTGTCTCAGGGACACAAATTTTCAAGTTTTTATTTATTTATTTGCATTCTATTTAAACCTGATATTTACTAAGATAAAGATTAGACTATTCTAATATGATTAGTATAATGGTATTTATATAGAATTGGATTCCAGTTATGGCTGCGTAGGATTGTTTCTGACTCATGTGATCCAAACATTTCCAATAACACCGGAGAGTTCTAAAGTCTAAAAGTGAAAATTTATTGAAGAAAGATAGATGTGGTATTTACAAAATTCACAACATGTTTGTCTCTTACAAAATGTTCAATCCATATTTGTAGGTGTTTTCTTTTGAAACGCAACATTTTCACTATGATTAAAACAAGGGTTACGCTGCTGCCTTTGACATGAAGGGGTATATCTGCAAAAGCTCCCCAAAAAGAGGTGTTCCAGAAAATAAATTGGTTAATTCATTTATTATTATTAATAATACAAAGCCCAAAATCAATCAATTTCTCAGTCTTGATAAGATCGAAAGGCGCATAAAAATTTTAAAAGGATCAATTAAATAGTATTTGAGTTATCGCATTAACACGAAGAATCTGCAGTGGATGCAGCGGCGTTGATGATTCCATAACATGGATGAGACATAGTTTCAGTGGTATTGTAATAAATTTCAAGTCAGTAGCTCAAGAACTCTGAATGCTTGTGAGCACAGACAGACAGGCAGGCAGACAAAAGTTCTCAATAAGGGAAGTGCAAAAAAAATGGACACAAGATAAGACTAAACATTTTTGCCTTGATCCCCATGCTTCTATAATTTTTCTGATGTGAGATACTGGACAAAATGTGTCTTTGAACTTTGACTTTCCAAAAGTGAGCTCCATTGCCCTTGGACCTATGGGCTCTTGTGGTATAAATTTCTAGTCAATAGCTTAAGACCTGTGAATGCTAGAATGAGCACAGACAGGCAGGCGGACTGAGGAAGGTGCCTATAGTGCGACAAGTGCAAAACCACGAAAACACTTGATAAGAATTTTATGTCTTCATAAGATCTAAAGGTATATAAAATTTGAAAAAGATCTGTAAAATAGTTTGAGTTATTGCGCTAACATTAAGGATCTGCGGCGGATGCGGGGGCGATACCGATTCTATAATATCAATGGAACGCATTTCGCCGATATAAAAATGTTCTCTCTCTCACTTACTGCATTCAAAGGAATGCACACTCCTGGATTAATGGGATGATCTGGCAGCAATCTAACGGCATAATAAATCACGCTGATTTAACCATAACAGACGCATGAGCATATCATCCACAAGGACATGCACACTTCCAGAATGCGTTGTGATAGGGTTTGCCAGTGTAGTTTGGTAGAATATTTCCTCTTGAAACTGCTCACAACAGCAGCCCTCATCCTTTGCACAAAATGGTGTTGGCTAAACTGAATTTCTGCAGTAGACTAATCAGATTTTGAGTAAAGAATTGCGACCACTTTTAATTTAAAATGGTCTGATTTATTTTATTGTATTTGTAGTTGAATAGTGTTGTTATATAAACTTTGGACACGTATGCACAAAGTGGGAGCGTAAAAAAAACATGCTCTACTTATTTCAATGAAGGGGGGCGGGGGAAAAAAAGAAAAAAATCACTTCCCTGGGCAAAGAAATTCTGCCTGAGCTTAGTGCTGAACTTAGACAAGCAAACTTGCATGAATCCGATGTTTGCCCAGTAGGTGACCCAAGGGTGGAGTTGTCCCCCCAATCCTGCATTTTTAGCATGGAGAAGAGGCTTGTATCGGCCTACTGTGGTCCACTGTACTGTTAATGTTTGTTACAATATGCCTCAAAATATCAGTTGAGTGTTATATCCTGAAATAAATGCGGGGATCTTATGTTTGTTGGCTATCCATTCTTGGCAGGTAGTTAGATATCATAGAGAGGAAGAGCTGATTAAATTTTTGTGCATTTCTAATAAATTCATTTGTCAATAGGGGCACTTTGCCTGAAATTTTTACATTTTTTGGCCAATAACTGCAACAGTTTCTAAAGTTGGTTTTGTATTCTTTGCAGGTAGTTGGATATCATAGAGAGGAAGATCTGATTAAATTTTGGCAAATTTCTGAATGAAAAATTTGCCACCAGGGAGCGCTTTAAAAGGAAAATGATCCATTTTTGGCCAATAATTGCTACAGCGTTTAAAGTTGGTCATCCATTCTTGGCAGGTAGTTTGATTGATGATTTAGATTTACTTGTAATTCGGAACATATTGTGGATCTGATTGAGAGCTTGCCATGATTGGTGGCACAAGCTGATGGTGGTGCAGGAGATTTTGGTGAAGGCTTTCAGTTATTTCAACTAAGCTGTTTCACAGCGGATGCTATTAATCAAGGTCTTCGGCAAAGAATCAAATTCAAACTGATCACGTGTCCGAATATTTGCTCCCAATATGAAAAATCTGCTACATTTTGCTGTAAATGAATGCATCCAACCTGTGCTGAAATGTATGAGGAGCTTTTAATTTTACTATTTCATTCAATGAAATGCTACAGTGGACTCAATTTAATAGAAACTTCAAAAAAGCTGAATCTTGGTTCGTAAGTAGTGGTCATGTATCAACATACAAATGATGGGTTTTCAGTATTTCTGAAAAATGTCCATTTTGTGACCTTTAACATTTTTTCACCCATAGACTCCTATTGGAATAACCAGAACTTGAGAACTTGAGACTAGCGGTCTCAAATATCAAATTTGGCAATACTTGGTATGCAACATCCTCCGCATAAAAAGTACTTATGGTACTTTTCAGCCTTGCACACCACTCCCAAATGTGCATGGCAGGGTGGCAGAATAATTAAGTTGCAGGTTTGCTCAAACCTCTGTAATGTTGTTACTGCGATGTTATTCCATTTTCTAATGTCCATATTATATATGTGACTAGGCGTACAGTTTGTCATAGATTTTTCCAAACTAAGGTTGATATACAGTACCAGTCAAAAGTTTGGACACACTTTGCTAATGTCACAACGCTCTGTTTTTAGAGATATTTAAATGGCTTAACTTCTCTATGTAATCTCAATTATTCAATTCTGGCTCGGGTCATTTGCTGCATGTCTTCCCCATTCTTCTCCCCAACTTTCCTGTCTCTCTACACTGTATAACTATCAAATAAAGGAAAAATTCCCAAAAAAATAATCTAAAAAAAAAAAAAAAAGTATTATATTGGGCAGTCAAGGTAATATTAATGTTGTAAGAAATTCAGGAAAAACTAATAAAAGCAACATTCTTCGGTATTTAAAAAAAAAATATATATATATATATATATGTAAAATTAACGTGTAACTCCCCCTTTCATGCCTACATTGTATCCTTCTTATAGGCACGTGAATGTGCATTGTCAGGGCTCAAGATAATCAGTTGCCAAGTCTCCGTATGCGAGTATTTATTTTGGCGACTAGAAATTGTGCAGATAGTCGTCAGTGGCTCGTAGGTGTCATTACCAAAGTTTCTGATGCAATCCTTTTTGGCTCCTGGGCAAGCAGTGTTGTACTGTTCAGGCGCAAATTTGTGATAGAAGATTTGACAACTCTGATCAGCTGAAATGCAGGTCACTAGCCCTCTTATGATTTGTCACTTTCAGTGCGATCACACCCACACGACCTCCTACCTTAATGAACAGCCTCTTGTTAACTGAACACAGCAAGTGCTCACTTTCGCCAGAGACGTGTTATTTCATGAGTAGTCACAATAGCCGCGTTATACTGTTGTGTATGCAATCATGCATTACTTTATTCTTAATATTACATAGGCATCTAGTTAGCTAACTATGTAAGTTAAGGAAAATTTTTGTTAACAGTCGTCATATTTAAATTTAAGCGATGTGATTTGGTTTTTGCCCTAACTTCACCAGCTAACAGTGATAGCTCTTGAGCTAGCAAGCATGCTAGCGAACGTCCCAAAATTCGATAAGTACAGTTGGGATGCACAAAATCACTGCAAAATCACTCCTTTCTAAATTTGAAACTGATTTTGAATGCTAACAAAACAGAAGTTTACTAAAATTAAGATAACGCCGCTGAACCTTCAACCTATCATTATGGTTCAGAGCCACGTGACTGATTCTGTATTTTCCTATGAATACCTAGGTCTTTTGATTATTGTCTCTCCTTAAAGCAGGGGTCCCCAGTCTTTCCCAGAAAGGGCCAGTGTGGGTGCAGGCTTTCATTGCAACCAAGCAGCTACACACCTGATGCTACTAATCAAGCTTATTAGCAAAGAGTCCAGGGGTTGATTAGTAGTACCAGGTGTGTAATTGCTTGGTCGCAATGAAAGCCTGCACCCACACTGGCCCTTTCTAGGAAAGATTGGGTACCCCTGCCTTAAAGCTTTGCATTCAGCAACTTGTCAAGAAGTTGAAGCTCAGGCTGGGATTTTATTTCAGAATAAGTTTTGCTTTTCTTTTAATACAAAAAGAAGACTAATTTACGATGGCGATGCTATGTACATGCATGTATCCGCATAATGCCATCATGTATTAGATACAGTCTGCCATGAAGCACTGAAGTTAATTACAAATTCTGAGGTCCTTACTCACCACTGGACCCTGAATGCCAGGGTTGGTTGGCCTGCATTGTCCATCCATAAACTCAATCATTGTCCTTTTTCATGAGGCAATTCTTCACTTGCTTCCGTCATACCTCTGTAAGTTCATCCATCTAAGAAATGCTGGAAGTTACCGTTGCCTCTCCAAGACACATTTTCGGGAGTTACTCTTACTATCTGTCCCCAAAGTCCGTCTTGAAATAGGGGAAAAGGCTTGCATATCAGGCAATAGATGCTTTCATTGAATCATTTGCCCATTTGTGATCCTGGACATTTTTGACGGTTTAAGAGAGTCTGACTTCGTGTAGGTATATATGCTGTGACCTGAAAGTTTATTGTCTGTAACTGTGATGTTGTATGTCTGTGACTTGATAATTGTGTTGCTGCCTGTGTTGGCTAGTGTCATGGAATTTTTCAATAAAAAAATACAGTTAAAATATTAGACTGAATTTCATATGAAAGCACACAATTAAGATTTACAGGAGACCACTGGTGCTGATCTCTGACAAAGATGTGCACATAGAGAGCACCTAAGTGATTCCTCCCTCCTCTCACAGCAAAAACCCTCTTTATGCTAATACCAAAAGCTCTAGTTACAATAAAATCAGCTGTGTGAATCAGGACAAAGTATTTCATATCTTTTAAGGTAAATTAAGTGGGTAACTTCCTAAATAGCCCCCACTCTGCCTGATATTGGGGGGATCAAATAAGATGGAGGTGGTAAGATGTATCCCAACAGCACAAGTGGAAACACAATAGAAAGGAAAAAACATGTTGCCCCTATCTTTACTTAAGTTGGTGTAAAGATCAAAATGTTGTACTTTTCCACGTTAGGACATACTTGTAAAGGAGATTTTATTTTCAATGAGGTTTTTCTGGTTAAATAAATGTAGCACACGGCTCATATCATTAATACTAGTTTATAGTTTGGGACCAGTTTCAGAAGGCTAGGTAGGCCTACTGGAGGTAGTGGTGTAGTGCAAGGACAAAAGATAAATAGAACCAATTTAGGCATCAAAATATAAATGGTATTTATTAAATATAATCAATAAATAGGAAAGATCATTAATGTAATTAATTGGGTATATAGTCATGTTTCAATAAATAAAATGATCAAATAATTAAATAATTATAAATAACAAAGTGCAATTCACAGATAAAATATTCGAACTGGGTGCACCCTTATCTAATTCTAAGTATCAAATAAAATAAAATTACAATAAAATAGTAGATTCAATGTGTTACAGGTTTCAACATGTACAAGTGTCGAGATAATGTCAATTTATTTATCAATGGGTATCTATGAAGTTTATCAAAATCAATCAATCAGCATGTATTCAAATGTAAATTCTAAGTTGGGGGGTTCGTTACTAAAGTCAACGTCAGTCTGAGTCAGTCAGAGTCGATGGTCCTACCACCGGGGAGGAAGGCAAGGACGACGGGGAAATCAGAGGTAGTTCTAGGGAGTTCGGGGGTTCAATCCGGGAGGCTCGCCATCAATTTCTAAACTCATCGTAGAGAGAGAGAAAAAACCTGACCTGTTGATTACATGGTCAGAATACCATAAGTAAAATAAACAAAAACTTTTATTCTTAAATTAAGGCAATTAGTATTTATCTAGCTTGTTTAACGGTGTTATCTGGTTGCTACTGTATGTTGGGCTAGTTTAGATTGTGCCATCTTTGCATATCTTAGTACCGGAACTAACGAACTCACTGAGTTCTGTTAAGAGGCTCTCACAGCTTCTCGTCGCTTCTCAACGCTGCACTTCCAGTTCTACGATTATAATAATTTAGTTACAATCGGCTATGCTTCGTTATGGCCTTAAACAAAGTCTATTCATCATGTTATGTTGTGTACCTTCATCAAGGTCTGTGTGTATGGGGTTCGTTATCTTCTCACTCGTTCAGGTTTTTGGGGGTCTTCGGTATCTGGCTTCTAAATTATGGCAGTGTAATTGCTATCAAGTTTTCATATCATTAAATTAAGTATTGGATTATTGATATCTTATAATTACCTTCTTTTGTTCTTTTTATATATATATATATATATATATATAATAATGTTTTCATAAAATTATGAAAACATATATAAAATTATGAAAACACATATATATTCATTCATTGATTTCGCTGTTGCATTGCGTTTTCTCTGTATCTTTTGAACTATCGCTAAGGAGACGCATGAGCTGTGTTCTGATTGGCTTGTTGTTAGCTGAAGTTAACCCTTTGTGTGCCAGCTATAATTTAGTGCACCGTAGTGCACTGGGCTACATACACCTTCAATAAAATATATATATATTTTTTTATCTCTCACAGACGTACAGATTCATGCAGAGCGATGATGACCTGGCTGTGCTTGAGGAGATCCAGCAGGAGCTCGTTTCTCAAGGTTGTTAAATAATCCTCCCAAGTGAAATCAAGTGGATTTTATTGTCTGGAATGCAAAATGCTGCTTTAATGAGTCCAAGACAGACTTGGTCCTATTCATGGTCGTTTTCTCTCATTAGTTGGATTGTGCTTACTTAGGCTTATCTGTTGGCACTTGTCATTTGTTGACAGTGGTTTTAGGTGAAGATTGGGTAAATTCTGTGTATTGATCATAAACTTATGATTGGAAATGTTGATTTAAAAAAAAAAACTTTATTATCCAAATGGTTTACATGTTACTTGCTTGGTATTGTTAACTCTGTGCTTGGCAAATGAGAATTCAAAAATTTGCAGGTTGCATTTCTCATTCCTACTGCGTCTAAATCAAAACTATGCTCTCATTTTCAGAGTTGTCAATTATCGAGGAATATGAGAAAAGTATGCAGTATGATGAGGGTTACTTAAATGCAGTACTGGACGGAATGGAGGAAGGAGGACAAATTGTATGTCCCATATGTCACATGTAAGTATGGGGTGAGAATGTGCAAATCATATCATCCATATTACCTATATTGCTTCTTCCTGACTGGGGTTGCTGGGGAGCAGGAGCCTATCCCAGCTGAAAATAGGCAAAAGGCAGGGGCATGCCCTTGGCAGCTCGCCAGTGCATGGCAGGGCGCGCACACCATTCACTCACACACTCATACTTACGAGCAATTTAGGGTCTCAATTTTGTCTGACATGCGTGTCGTTGGACTGTGGGAGGAAACTGAAGCGCCCGGATGAAACCCGCAGGATTCATACCCGTTATGTTGAGACAGTCTGTTTTATAATTGTGTGCAGCCGTGTGATGGTCCAGCTCCTGATCACCGCCATTTTGAAATGAATTTGGCATCTTAGTAGTAGTTTGCATTGGCCAAATTTTCTTTTCCATGACATTTTTACATTTCAGTGTTTTAAGGTGTGCCCTTCTGTTCCAGGAACAATCTGACTGTAAACAGCCAATATATGTCATGTCCATGTGGAGTGTATATCAACAATCAGGTAGGTTTCTAAATTCCACTGGTGACCTGACCTGTTCCAGGGGATCCGCAATTCTGTGTATTTTCATGTCAGCCTTTATTTGTGTGAGAGTATTACTAATCTGACTCAAATTACTCCCTGGGATGCAAACATACGTATAGAGAAAAAGGGGAGCCGCGTGAAATCTAAAGGAAAAATTTGCCACAATATGATATTGTATAACCATGTGATTAAGGCCTGTGCCATGTGTACGGTTTTGCAAATATTGGGTAGTGGTCAAACACTGACAACATTGATTCTAACCCTTGAAATTGACAAACCAGCATTTTGGATCATGTCAATACTTGGCTAGGGATTTCTCTTTTTCTTCAGTACTGAAGGGCTTTGAAATTTGAAGTTTTTATCGTTTGCTATTACTTGTAATTATGAAGAAAAAGTTACGTGCTTACTTTTTAATACTGGTCATTAAAACTGTGTCATCTGTCTCTTACGTTTATTGGCATGGCTGATTATTACTTAGTATTAGAACATAATTGTAGTTAAACTGGCATTGGTGTGAGTTTCAATTGTAAACCACCAAGTAAAAACTAGAGATTGTTTTTAAGGCAAAAAAAGAAATGCCCCCCCCAATTGATGTTCACAGACAGTAAAAGGCACATCTACATACAATATTGAAAGATTGTGCAAGGTTTGATGTAAATATGTCTGGGGGCACACTTAAATATTTGAGATACAGATATCTTACTGGCACTGTAAATTAAAGAAAACAAACGCTGTCTAGTAGAAGATGGGGAGGACTAGAAAACCTGAATGATTACTTTTCTGGATGTTGAGAGAAAAAAAAAATCCAATTTCTATCCCTGCATTGAAGGCAAATTGGTCTAATTTACCGATGATACTACATTGGGAGGCTTCGCTAACCATTTAGGCCTGCTAAGGTGATTCCAGATAGTTCCAATAGAATCCAGAAGTGGGCAGAAACATGGCAAATGAAATTTAAAATGGCTGTATGTAAAGTTCCACATATCAAAAATAAAAACATTACACGATAACTTTATAGGAGGATTAAAAGTGGAATGTGCTTTACTTAAAAAGATCTTGGAGTGATTGTGGACCAAACTCTTACAGGTTACAGCCACTGTGCTGTAGCAGTTAAAAAGGTCGACAACATGCTGGGGTATATGGCTAGTAGTAAATCTAAGCAGGTTATACTTCTCTGGTACAATACCTTTTTCAGACCACACATAGACTATTGTGTGCAGTTCTGGGCACTCTACCACAACAAAGACATAGAGGCTTTAGAAAAGGTTAAAGAGCCACAGTTAATTCCTGGTATAAAACATAAAAGCAATCAGAACAAATTGACAAATCTTAATCTCTTCACCCTAAGTGAAAGGAGACTGAGATGATCTGATTGAGGTCTTTAAATATGTTAAAGGGATTAATAAAGTTAACAATGCAGGATTATTTAGGCTAAGTTGTTTGCAAAATTTGAGGTCACAAAAGTAAGTTAGGCAAGGATAAATTTAGCACTGATACTAAGAAATAGTTTTTCTAAACTCTGAGAGTTCTGAAGACCAGGACTGATATGGTGCTGGACAACATCTTGTCCTAATTTATCCGAAGTGTTCACATCACTTGTTAATGATGGAAAAAATGGCAAGCCTAGTTGGGTAAAGTGGCCTGTCCTCGCCCTTCATGTCATGTATCATTTCTTATTGTAACAAGGTGAGTACTCCTCAAACTACGTACTCTCAATCTTCTTTCCAGCATAGCAATGTCACACCTGCACATCTACAAGCTCTCCTGGAGAAGAGGGTCACTGAGCATATGGAGGAATGTGTTTGTAATCCGGTATTCTCCTTGGCAAGCAGCACCGATGGATCTCCAAATATGATCATCAGTTGCAAGGTAACTGGCTGAATTTGCATTACTTTTGTCTGATATAATCAGTTATACTGGGGGCTTTTAGGCAACTAGGTAAGAGTACCACGCACAACCTCCACTTTTTTGGCTTTCTATTTTAACAGCATTATCTGCACACCGAGCCATCATCATCACTAGAATAATATCAGAAAGCCAACCTCACTGTAAGTCCCAAACATAATGTTAAGTGCTAGGCAAGCTCAAGTACGCAAATTATTACACAGGCAGAAGTCCAGATGTGAACAACAACACCACACAAATAGCTTAGCTGCTGGAACACACTGGCGCACGGAAACGTAGCGCTCGCCCTCGCCACGTGCGTGCGTATGTGATATCACAAATTATGCATATGCTGCACATGCCTTCCCAGTGTTCTCATCAGAGTCATGGCTGCCACCTTCTATTTGCTTGTATAGCTGCACTAGAAATTGAAGTGTAAATTCTCTTACCTCAACGTTTTTACACACCCGAATATTTCACTTTGTATCTAAAACATTAAGATAAGCTGAAAAAGGTAGGATTTCATTCGATTTTGCCGGAGGTTGTGTGTGGTACTCTTGACGACAACTAACTTGAGCTTGCATTTTGAGCTCAAGGTAGATTTGAAAATGGATGGAATACACAGCGGGGAAAATAAGTATTGAACGCATCAACATTTATGGACGTATTTGTTTTGATTTCTTTGCATGTGTGGATTACTTGGGTTGTTACCGACATCTAGTAAAAATTTCATGTCAATAGCCGCATTAGAAATATATTTACTGAGAAAAATGTTGACACCTTCAATACTTATTTTCTACACTGTACTAGATCATTTATGGTCAGTAGTCTCTCTACTAAATGGTGTACGTGTTTTGTACACTGGGACATCATGTTTCAGTTACATTGTCAAAGTAAAATGGTAAATATTTTAATGGTTATTTTTTCAGGTGTGCGACTACCTTTCAGTCATTTTGTGAAGATATTCAAGAAATAAGTGGATACTCCTTCCTTCAGATTTCAGGGTCTGGAAACTTGTTTAATTTCTGTGAAATAAAGGTGATTTTATTCAAAATGAACTTGTTTTGAATGAATGTTTTTGACTTGGTACCCAGTCAATGAAAAAAATTGACTAAGTTCAGGTGTAATATTGCTTAAATTATCCTTGAGGACAAAAAAAAAATTACCTTCTACTTGAAAACTCATAGTATGGTTAAGTGCCATTTAACCTCCTCAAAAATTCCAGTGTTCACTATGCTCAAGAGCCAGTAAGTTTAGCCCTTCGGTCCCACTACATAACAGGCAAATGTGACAATTTGGGTGCAGCCCAGGATGCATTTCCTTTTTTAACACAATATCCAAAAATTTTATTTCAGCAATGAGCCCACAGTTCTTGACAAAATATTCCTTCACAAACTTGACTAAGGCCAAGTCCATCATTCCACACAATTTATAAGTCTTAAATTATTATTACAATGTATGCAAATTGTACATGTTAATATCACTTCTAGGACAGCTGATCATTCCTCTTCCAGCATTCTGAGGAGATGGTTCTTTGAGAGAAAAGGATGTCTCTGTTGGCCGCTCAATCCTACTGGCACTTTACAAAGCCACTGAGATTTTCCAGGAATGATATGTACTCCTGATGCTCCAGTGCAGTGCTCAGCTCAATAAGCTCATCTGCGAAGGTATTGTCCACACCACGGTCAGCGAGGAAGTCCATCAAATGGTCATATAGAGCCTAGGGTTAAAGACCAAAAGATAAAAGGTACACAGATTATAAAAACAAGTCACTTGATTACATTTCCTCCCCCCTCCAAAATAAAAATCTCACTGAATTGTATGTCCACAGGCAATGAAAAAGTATCTTGAGCAACTGCCAACCCAAAACTGAAATAAGAACCCAGTCCGTTTTCATGGGCTGTTTTTTTGTGAAACGTGGCCTTCGGGATGCCATTCGTATTTGACGCCCCTTCCTACATCACATGCAGGCTCGTGAGAATTATTCTGCCCCTCATCTGAATATTTCCACCCATGGCTTGAAAGCTTCTTTCTAGAAGGTGTGCCATTTTTTTTCCAGGCCCACTGGCATTATGTTCTAGCAAAGACCAGCACACATCACATCAGCCTCTGCATCAGAGGACAAAAACGCAGAGTGGATTTTTTTTTCTTCATGGCAAAAACCCAGCTTCAATTGACGAAAACCTATACATATGCACTAGAGATGCGCAGATCGGCGCACATCATCCAAATCTGCATATACCCTTAAATCATCCACCTGCCACCCTCCTGAAATGAATTTTTTCTGATTTATAGACCCGCAGCCTAAGAACATCCAGCTCCACCTCCAGGCTGTATTGCCTTTTAACATCCTAAAGCCCAACATCACCAACGCGGTAACGCCGGTGCTACGGGATTTTCAGGGGCATGTGACAAGCCTTTGATCCTTAAACGTACAATTGCTTTCATCCTGTTCCTGTTTAAGATTGCTTCATTAATAATCACAAAGTTTATTTACTGAGTAATAAAGACCAATATATGAGCGTGACATGATTAAGAAATTAATAAGAACTGACATATCACTGATCATTGTGATCACTGATCACATTGACAATGTACCTAATATCGATATTGTAGGGATGGTTAAAAAAAAAAAAAGAATCCAATGCTTCTCTGAATTCCATCTCCCATTTTAGCAGCCCATAAACCAGTGCAACCTAGTTTATTTTAAGATTTCACTTAATCAAAATATTTTCAGCTTTTAAAAGAATAGGCTACATTTGTAGAGAAGCGCAGCTGCTCACTGGTTGCTGCAATGTGTTCACTTCTTATATTGAATAATTATTAGTGCATCATAAAAATTTGACACATGGCACGCATTTTAAAATAATTTAAAATGCATGCCATGCATCAAACTTTCATGGAAGCAAAATCATTGGTGAAGTCTTCATAGCCCAGCTTCTGAGAAAGTTAGAGGAAGGCTACGATGAAATTGTATGAATGCCAATTATCTCATTAAATAATTCAAAATGAAATCTAAGCCTCATCTAAATATCATCTTCAGCAGCATTTACTACATAACATTCAACTTCAAGAAGCAATGTCGAAATTTCAGTTAATTGCCGCCCATTCAATCTCATACAGTAGCCTTCCTCTTTGATGGAAAGTGATATCTTAATCATTAATGGCAATGTGGCTTATTGTTGGCGTATTTGCTCAGTAAATTAATTCAATAAATTTTCCGATTCTTTATCAGAAATTGCTCGAGTTAACCTGCATTATGCTTATGGTTGGAGACGGAGTTTTTTTTTTTTTTTATATATAAGCAAACTTAACATGCGGACCTGAACTGGCTAAACCACTTTTGAAACATTTTCTTAGGTGTATGAAGCCTATTGGACCCTCACGCAGGGAAAAAAATATATATATATAATATATACACACACACACACAAACCGTTTTGTGAGCTACATGAATTCAAAAGCCTTTAAGGGATAGATCAGATTTTTCGACATTAAGTTGTATGAAATGCTCTTTAGCAGTGTAGTGCATGAGGTGATTTTTTTTTCCTTAATGTGTCCCATGAGCGGAATTCTGGCCTCCCAAAGTTTTGAAATAAGTAGTTCCAGCTAGTTTTCTGGGGTCACGAAAATAAGAAGTTTTGCTTCCTAAAACAACGTGTTTTAAAGAGTAATATATTTCTGTCTCAAAACGATGGTCAGTGAATAACTCCCACTTCGCAATCACTTGGTACTATTTTTCTCTCCCTCGGTATCACTGTGCACACATGCTATCCCCCATTTCAAAGATAACACGCTTGGATGTCGATTGCCGCGACCAGACAGAATTACACACAGAGACAAGTTTGTCAGACAAGAAAATACAGAAAAAAAATGGCACGAACTTGTGATTTTGCCAGCTGTAATCACAAAAACCTGTCTTATCCGCCTTATGTATTTCACCGGTTTCCTGTCACGGACCATGCTCTTTGGCAACTGTGGCTTCTTGTCGTAGGTTTCAACATTGAAACCAAGGTGGCAAGGGTGAAAAAAAACTGCGTGCAGTACGCATTTCGGCAAGGATGATTATGTCCCTGCACGACCAGGACAGAGGAAACATGTTTTGAAGAGCACTGCACTGGTTTCTATAATTGGGGAAAAAAAAAAAAAAAAAAAACATCCGACTACGAAACCGACAATGACATTCCCTTTACCACAGAGCCAAAGGGATACCTTCATGAACCTGAGTTTACTGATGCCGAACTTTGTCATACGGAGAGAGAGAGAGAAGCCGAAGATGGACCCACGACAGCAGCTAGGAGAGACCAAGTCAACGCAAAGGGGTGGTGCAGTTGTTCAAAGTGTCTGATAATGCAGACGGAAATGGGTGAAATACATCAGGCAAATCAGACAGATTATCATAACAGCCGGGAAGTCCACACCATTTTTTTCTGAATTATCTGGTCTGACAATAAACTTGTCTCAGTCTGTGTGTAGCTCTCTCAGGTCGTGGCAGTCAACATTCAAGCATGTTACCTTTGAAATAGGTGATAGCAAGTGCGCCGTGACACCGAGGGAGAGAAAAATAGCACCACGTGATTGTGCAGAGAGTTAATCACTGACCATGGTCTTCTGACACAAATGTATTACTTTTTAAAACACGTTCTTCAGGGAAGCAAAAATTGTAATTTTTGTGACCCCAGCAAACTAGCCGGAACTACGTACTTCAAAACTTAGGGAGGCCAGAATTCCACTCATGGGACACATTAATGAGAAAAAAAAAAAATCATCTCATGCACTACATTGCTAAAGAATATTTCATACAGCTTCATGTCAAAAAATCCGAACTATTCTTTTAAAAGACACTGACATTTTTGTCACTGTTAATGTTGACAGGACGATGCTTGGTAACTATTGCAATGCACAATAATGCAAGCTAAGGGGGAAATGGACCGTAATTCTACCGACTGATCCACACCAATGAACGAATTAGCACTTGGCTGCTAATTAAGAAACGTAAATGGGAATGGGTTTGGAGAAGTAATGAGTTTTACGATAAGGTGAGAGTGGGGCTATAATCCCTCTGGTGGCAAGTCCCAGGTGGAAGAGGTTAAAATAAATTGTGTTTCACTCATGTATGTATTCATTAATGATTTACTCTGGAGATTATAAATGCTGCTGGTTTTCACAGCGAAGGAGTTGTTCCAGCTCTGATCCCTGCGTTTTTTTTTTTTTTTTTTTTTTTTTGGCAAAGAAAAATTACCAGTAGCTTACTCAAGTAAGTCAAGGAGGTGCAGAATGTCATTAGACATCCCTGACATGCTCATCTAACAGAAAGTTAAGCAATTCCAGTGCAATACGTCAACAAGTAAACAAACAATTAAATAGATTACATTTGCCTAATGCAGGTACGTGACAAATCAATGTCATCACCTGACTGCTGCAAACTATTTCAGTGTGATCATTGCCACTGTATGTAACAGAATAATACCCATTTAAAATTTGGCTTCTCTCTGGCCATTTTGGGCTGACAAAGTAATTTACATCGGAGGCTTCCCCCTTGTTACTGATTTTTTCCCCCAATCGGTTGTGAACAAAGCTCTTAATTTAAGTTCTAATTTGATTGAAAAAAGGCCCAAAGTTTGCCCACACAGAATTTGCAGAAGGGAAGTAAAAAAAGTTCAAACCTATATAATGTTGACTGGACATCTGAGCAATATTGGACGAAGTTTTATTGAATATTGCAAAAGGAACAAATTAAGTCCGTAAAATGGTAGTGGCAGCATCTGTTCCGAAATCAATTGATAACAGTCAGCTAAAGTCTTCGGTTACAGTTGAGAGAGCACACAACGTTCCTTGATTCCTGAAATTTTCATCAGTTTTCATTGAGTTTAAAGGAAGTTCTAGTCATTTTAGATCATTTCCTTTGTTTTCATCGCATCTCGATCACATTAAACAATGCAAGAATAGCCCAGGATTAACTCATTTCAGACTGACAAATGCCCATAATTTCCTGAATAATTTCGGTGCAGACAAAAAGGTCATTTAGCGGGGGTTTTTTTGTGCTTAGTGGTATTGGAGATTGGGTGATCCAAAATGTATATTTTTTGTCACGTACCTACCTAATGAATCTTTGTTCAATTGAATCATTGGATTTTCCTGCCTCTGGCACTAGTGCCACCTAGTCAACATAAACTCTTCAATCTAAAGCCCTGGCCGAGCATGTATAAGTGTCAATAAACCCTTTTCGCAACAACAGAACGAAGATATAAAATAAATGACAAACGCAGAATCTGGACTAATCAGCAATTTATTTTATTTTTAGAGCATTTTTCTTGTTTTCAAGTTATTTAATTTGATGGTCTTGGAATGTTAGGAAACCTATAAATATACATTTAGCACAGACAGGACGTACCATGTTCAAGGTACCCATTTTGTTATGCAATTTGTGCACACGCGCAGTAAGAGTCCAGTTGGCCTGGCGAAAGATGAAGCTAAATATATTGACATTTTAGACAATAATTAATATTGTCACTTTATTATTTCACCCACCATCAACCATCCGCTATTAATCAGAATCTTAAGAAGAACAGGCTTAATGAAATAGTGAGGATGTGTGGCGGAATTGCGGGGACAAATTTTGAGGAGCTCTCTGTCCTGTATAGAGCCAGGGCTACCGGGAAAGCAGAAAGCGTCCTGACTGACCCCAGTCACCCGCTGGCCTGCCAATACAGGCTACTGCCTTCTGGTCGCAGGTACATGGTAGCAAAGGTCAGAACGAACAGATTTAAAAACTTGTTTGTACCAATGACAATTGGCCTCATTAATATGTTGTGTTGATCGGTTTCCCTAAAACATTAGCGCACTGTATTATTTATTTATTTATTTATTACTTTGTGGTGAATGTGCATGTTATTGTTTTTGTCTGTCTGTATTGCTGTGCTGTTTTTTTTTTTTTTCCTCTGCTGGCTGTGCAACAAATTGCCCCAAGTCTAAGTCTTAATTTTTATGACCCACCCACCCGATCCACAGATTAATCACAGTTCCAGCCGATATAACCACAATGCGCCTTTTTAATGTGTGCTGTCCATTTTTGTCTTACTGCTTTACACTACCAACCTGGGTCAGCACTATGCAGGTTTGAATGAGTGTTCAAAAGAACGTAAGCCATTTTGAAGATACAAAGAAGCAGTGGCTTCTTTTTATTTTAAAGTGGAATCTGTAGCTAGCTAGGTAAGCTTTTCCAACTTCCGTTAATATTTAAACTGAACTCCAAGTGTAACTAGACAAATGTGTATGGCTTGGTTGTAGATGCTGCTGGCTAGCCAAGTGCCGCGCTTAAAACTGCTGGCTAGTATGCACTCATTACCTTTCCGTGGTCATTATGCAGTCTATTAGCTAGGTAGCTGATGAGTTAACAAATTCACTGAATTTAGTAGCAGCTGCTAGTTTAGCCAGAGGCAATGTACGAGACACACTGGTAGGAACAGATATAATGGACGACAGTTTTAACTGAATTCAGCACTCAAAGCGTAGCGAACCATTCACGATATAAATGGAATGTTGGCTCATGGTTGCCACTATACAGATGCTGGTTATGGATCATTCTTTATGTCTGAGACTGATTTCCAAGTGTAATTAAACTTTACTGGCGACTGCATGTTGCACTTGTTTGTGAATACAACTATCATCTTTGCTTAGCCAGCAGATGTTACCTTTCCGTACTCAATGCTTACTAGCTACTTACTCAATCATCTGTATTTTGAAACTTGCAGGTTACAGCTGGGGGACTTTGAGATGATTGCTGTCTGCTGATAATGTGGCTGGTGGCTCTTCTCGCAGGCAAATCAGAACAAAGCCCATTTTATAGAGGGGATGCCCGCTCAAAACAGCATAGTTTTCAGAGGGTGAGGAATGACAGGAATAAAATTCAAGAGAACTCAAGGATTCTTGCAAAAAGTCTGGAAACCTTCCCTCTGGACATCCAAGAAGAGCTTTGGGAAAAAGGCATAATCGGTGCCCTTTAAAATTTGTTCAGTGAATTGGTCAAGAACAAGGCAAATTAATATCCTCATTAGACCCCAATCCCTGCAACTTACCCAGTCCAGAGAATCAGTGTTCAGTGTGTAGCTGGTCTCTTTCCAATCAGCCTCCCCTATAGGCTGGAAACTGACCTCACGGATAGCAAAGATGTCACTCTCCTCTTCACCGTCCCCGCGACCGGTCTGGGAAACAAAGTGGCTCGAATCGAGAAAAGAAACTTGCACCATCAAATCTGCCCAGTGCCCAGGCAGGATAATTGTATACCATACACATGGGTAAAAAACAAGGGACAAATTTGTCTTCTCCACGACTGAACTCAAATGAACAATATTTCACAGAACAGGGATTCCCCAACTGTAATGCTTTTGGACTAATATGCCTTCAGGTGAGATCATGTATGCTGTGGAAAAACCTTAATTCAACATTCCCAAAATTGATTAAAAAAAAAAAAATCTCATCAGCAAACTACGGGTCCTGTAATCCAATGGCCAAGAATACAGAATTTAGAAGAACTTCAAAAATTTTGGCAACAAATTGGCACTTTCAAGGTCAAAGGTCATGGAGCCAACTATATTGTCAATACTTTCAATGGTAATGGGTAATATCAATGTGTGTAAATGTTTCCCAATGATACATTACTGAGACTTTTAGGTCATGCTACCATTTTCCAATTGAAAGACATTTAAGAAATTGTAATTACGGACAAAAATATGCCTCTTAAGCTGCTTTCACACTGGATGCGAAAAATTTTTCGCACGACAGATTACATTCAAAGTCAATGTGTATTTGCGTCTTTGCATTGACTTTGAATGTAATTGGTCGTGCGAAAAATTTGTTTCGCGTCCAGTGTGAAAGCGGCTTAAAACTCACAACGAATGTGTGAGAGTTGACACAGGTCGTGACCAATCACTCTTTTTAAGGGATTGTTTGATCCTCCCCTGTTGGCAGTTCACGAGCCATGACTGCAGGGAACAGAGGTAATCTATACATAATGAGACATAATAAAAATTTATTTATTTAAAAAGAAATATTTTCAAGTTTGTCGAACAAACTTTGTTGACCTCGTCTTCAGGATGCTCCATAAACAAATATCAAGTCATGCTGGCTGACGGATTAGAAGTTTTTTTTGAAAATCTGCAGTAAGTGACCCAAGGTTTCACATTTCAAGGTCACGGTATGAAATAAAAGCCCTTATTTCACTTTATCTGTTGCCAATACTATTTATGTCAATATCTCCAGTCGTTTTCATTATATAACTCTTTGAAATACCCCAAATATTAAGTAAATGGGAGAATTCAAGTTTTCAAAAATTCATGAATTCCAAAGTCAGTATTTTCAAATTCCTTGAACAAACTTCATATACCGTGTCACAAGGATCCTCCATAACAAAGATAAAGTCATTCTGGCAGACTGTTTTGGAAAAGATGATTCTTGAAAAATTGCTGCCCACCACGCCAAAAGCCCATCAACCCATTGGGCGCAGTTCGTCTAATTAACCTTTATAAATACGTAATGGCTGGCTAAAACCCTGTGAGACTACTGACATTTATATCAGAAAGCCAATCTCTTGTACTGTGTCTAAGTTGATCCATTACCAATAGGAAAAGGTGGAAAACACTCAAGGAAACAAGGAACACATGGAGGCATTTTCACAGATGACCGGAAACTGTTTAACAATCAGATTTGCGAAAAATCGTCAGTAACATGCAAGACTCACCTCATCTTCTGGGTAGTGACAGTCAAACACCAAGGAAGCATTTGCAGCCTGTTTTGTTACTTCCACAACAAAGTTGGGCGTAGATACTATCTCAGGCTATAAAGAAAACCCATCATAATACGTTATTCACATTCAAAATCAATTGGGAATGCAAGCCAAAAAAAGTACTGGACAGGGAAGAGCAATTTTGGCCCCAAGAGTCTGTGGTTTTCATTTCCCTTTGAATAAATGAGCCATTTGGCTGTATAAACCAATGCTAGTTAATACATAAATGATATCACCATGGAACATGTCAAGCAACATCATAAGAAAAATCATTCAGGCACTTGAAAAAATTTAGCCAAAATATCAGGAAAATTTAAGGGATACTCAATGGGTTACTCACCCAAAACACAATTTGGGTTCATTTTAGTTGAGTTTGAGAAACTCCCTTAGACAGTTTTCCAAACTATCCTTAGTATCTTGATTGCGTAGGGTGCTGAGCAACAGCAGCTACCGTGCAACCAGGTGGCCTTCAGTACCATTCATCACTTTTGTCTTTAATCATCTTGCCCAGTTGAGCAGAAACCTTAGGTGTAGGTATCAAAATGATGCAGTAATTGTAATTGTACCTGGAATGCTTCACCATTTAATATTTGTAAGGAGGTAGTGCTCTTAGAAGTATTCAAAAGATGGAGTTAGTCTGAAAGGGTAGCTCTGAAGTGGCATAAATCAAATCTCTCCATCAGACCATCAAAGCAAAAGTACAAACCAGTACTTTATGATTCTTCCCACCACTAACCCCCTTCATTGGAGGTCAGCTTTATTCATTCATTTATTTTTCATTATTACGTAATTATTTATTTCTTTGGTTGTTTATTTTTAATTCAGGAATAAATGGGGGAAATGACAAAATTAACCCAATGACCTCATTCTAATTACGGTTTAGAACATTCTGTTTACATGGCAGTGTGATATTCAGAGTATTGTCTTAATCAGGCCAACATTGGATTATTGCTGTCCATGTAAACATGCTCATTAAAATAGACATGCATGTGGCTGCTGGGTTGGCTCATCCAGTTAACCCAATAGCACTTGGACCGACCATTACCGCCTGAAACTTCTGTTCCCTAGACTGCCTCAAACCGCCCGTGTCACATGATTGCCAGAGAACCAGTGGCGGCTTGTGAAATGGCTACAGGGGAGGATGAAACCCATCCCTTAAAAAGAATGATTGGTCACAATCTGTTTTCAATCATTCGTTTGAATGACCAGTCTCCGAAAACTCTCAACATTATCAGGTGTGGCCAGTTTTCATTAACAACGCATACCGATTGCGACTCCGGACTTCGCACGCTTTTCTTTACTCAGCGGTTAGAAGCAATGCATGCGTTTCACGATCGTTTAAATGAAATAAGATCATTTGAAACGTCTTATGTAATTCCATTGCCTCAAACCCCTCCATGGACAAGGACTTCAATTCTGTGCGAGAATCTCTAACATATGCGTTGATTGAGTAATTGCTGACTACAGCAGAGGAACGTAAATATGCCACTTAAGCTGCTTTCACACAGGAGGCAAAACACATTTTTCGCACGATAGATTGCATTCAAAGTCAATGCGTATTGCGTCTTTGCTTTGACTTTGAATGTAATCTGTCTTGTGAAAAATTTGTTTCCCGTCTGGTGTGAAAGCAGCTCAAAACTCACAACGAATGTGTGAAAGTTGACAGGTATGCGTTATAAATGAAAACTGGCCACACCTGATAATGTTGAGAGTTTTCAGAGATTCTGTAATGGTAATTTAAATGACTGATTGAAGGGGCGCCCCGGTGGCTCATCGGTCTAAGCACACGTACTATAAAGGCTGAGTCCTTCCCGCAGCAACCTGGGTTCAATTCCGTCTCAGGTCATTTGCTGCATGTCTTCCCCCATTCTTCTCCCCAACCTTCCTGTGTCTCTACACTGCATAACTGTCAAATAAAGGAAAAATTCCCCCCCCCCAAAAAAAAAAACGACTGATTGAAAAAAGGTTGTGACCATTCATTTTTTTTAAGGGATTGTTTGATCCTCCCCTGTTGGCAGTTCACGAGCCGCGACTGCAGGGAGCAGAGGTAATCTATATATAATGAGACTAAGTGCTATTGGGTTAAAGCGCCGCATTGCGGAGCAGTAGTGACCACCACAACGCTGGTTCGATCCCTCGTCGTACCAGCCAGCAGTGGTCGGATGCCTTTTCAGAACAGCGCACAATTGGCTTCGTGCTGCAGGGAAATAAATTGGGAAGGGACTGCCGGGTTGGGATATTAGAATCGTTGCTCCAGTGCCTCCTGTTGGCCAGCCGGGCACTCATCAGCAAGATTTCATGCTTGCTCATGTTTGGGTATCCTCCGCCCTCGATCTGAACTTGCGAAGTTTCGAGCTATGAGTGTAAAGAAGGCAGTGGCTGACAGGCACGTGCTTCAGAGGAGAGCCGCAAACGGTCTTCGCTCTCCCGAGATGGCAACATGGGGTCGTATACGAGCAAGCTTGTGTATGTACATAATTCTCAAATTAGGCATTCCAGATTCTTGCAAACATTCCCATGCAGAATAGGCCTATGACTGGTGTGCTCGCTAAATAAATATGAACTATGGCTGTCGATGGCCAACTAGACACCTGTATAGTTTAATAACTGGTACCAATAATAAAATCTAAAAATGAGAAGCTGCACTGAGTGGCAAAGGATGGGCAAGTTACGATTCGAATGCTTAGAAAATTAAAAACTAGACCACGATACACACAATATGGGATCAGTTTGAGTCGAGTTGAGCAAGAAGACATATAGATTATGCCATTTGCGTTTTTCCTATAATTAGTGTACTTGGCATTACAACTTTGTAATGTTAACATAAGATGGAAGTTGATTGTCTGCATTGTAAGCCTGTTAGGGCTGAGCAAATATTGATCTGAGATGCTGGCTACTACACTGATGTCAGACAACAGAACCCTCATCCAACTAGATTTTTGTTGGACATGGTTTAGTTAATCTAAATGTCATATTTCAGCAGTATGTAGTCGCAATTATTTTCCTGTGATATAATAATTTTCAATTTGAGAGTTAATCGACAGTTCGGTATAAGTCATTTGAAAATCCGCAGGGCAAGTCTACCTGCGGTTGCAGCTACAAGGCAGCTACAAGGGACAAAAATCATAATGTATCTTTGTAAATGGATGATCGGAAAGAATAAAACTGTCAGCTCAATTTGAAGTCACAATTAGGCAGGAGGTCTCCTGTATGTTTAATCTTGGGGTAAAGGCAAAGATAAGGATAACCTCTTACAGCCTAAGTGGAAAATGGGTAAAATTCAACCTGTTTTGACTACTGATACAAAAAGCTCCGTTTCGCAAAAACTTTACAAGCAAGACTCATGCTTCAAAGATTTTTTATTTATTTATTTTTTTTTTTACTGAAGTGCATGACCAAGCTGTCATTTTCCACCTAAGCGCAGTTTCTAATATTTAGTTAAATCCACATATGTACAGAGAATGTTTAAAAATTGAAAATTACATTCTGAGATTTTTGTTGAAGAACTTCAGCAGCTAAGGAGGCAATGACACGAATGTGGGGTGATGCATGTCCTCAAAATATTTTAGAATATGTTGAAATCTTAAACCATTCCACTTTTAGAGCAGTTTATCAGAAACATAGGCGATAGTCCATTTCGCCCAGTTTTTATTTATTTGTGTTTTTTTACCCAACATCGCAGAAAGCCCAGTATCTCAAACACTTTATAGGCCAAGAATATTGTTACATGCTTTTTAGCCTGCTTGGCCTCCAGGCCAATTGGGCTTATGCTGTGGTTAGATGCCTTCATGGAGGTCTGTCGAGCGTCTGTCCGTGTGTCCGTAAACTTTTTTGCCTTGTCAGCGCTCTAGCGTCTTCAGTTTTTCACAGATCCTTTTCATATTTTATAAGAGTGTGTATGGGATGAAAATCAAGGCCAAGTTCGATTTTGGCTATGTGTAGCCAAGCGAGCGCAGTGGCTTGCCACTATTTAACTGGAGAAACACACTTTTACTGCACAACAGGTAGTATTATCCAAAGTGCAGAATCTGATATTTAGTTTCAACAATGCATGTCTATAAAATGCGTAAAAAATAATAATTTAAAAAAAGCCCAGAAATGTAAGAACAGGGCTGTACAGTGCAACATATATGTCGCATGTGTGACATGAAAATTGGTCCGTGCAATGAATGAACGAATTGTTGTAGCACCGGTGCGATGAGAGACAGAGGCGTTGTGCGTGTGCGAGAGAGCGAGACGTGAAACAATGCCACCTCGCTAATGTACTTGGTAACTTGGTAGTTGTAGTCTGTCATATAATTAAGAGACACGATCCCACCTGCCTATCCAACACCATTTCCAACAATTCCTCCGCTTTCAGCGCCATTCATAGTTTCCGCCCGCCGCTACTTCAGAATGGGATTTATCTCTCCCTCTCTTTTTTTTTTTTTTTACTCCGAGTTGCAGTCAACAAATGGTCTCCCGCGCTGTCTACGAGCGCGAGCGAATGGAATACTGCTAGAATGCCAAACGCTCCTGATGTCATGGCAACCACAACAGCGCCAGCACTTTCTTATCATTTTATAGAATTTTAGAATGAGGTTAAACCACCTTACGTTAACGTTACTGGAGCTGTAGAACAAGAAAAAAAGGTATACATTAATATGGATAGATAACGTTAAAATAGATTGAACTGAATCATATAGCTGTAGTACTAGATAAGAAAAACCGCTCAGCGTTTCGTCACGCGGTTAATATGTAGCTAAACTGAATACGAAGTGTAAGTGTCATGGAGTTAGTGCAATGCTAGGATGACTGCGAATTAACTAACGTTTCCAGGCGCTGACGGAAGTTACATCTGTATTCTATGAAATTATGCTATTCTGTTATGTGATAAACAGAATCTTATACTCTTCGAAATACCACAAAGTTACGAAACCAGCTGAGTAAATTTTACGTATGTTGCGAGCTTTAACTTTCATATGACACGTCCTCTCTAAGAAGAGTCTCAATGCCGCTGACGTTACAGTAAATGAGCATTGGCAATGTATTCTCCAAGAGTGCGTTTAGTTAGATGGACTTCAGTATCCCGGATATGGTCGGGTTTTTGAAGAATCCCGTTTTTGCGTTTGTGCGTGTAAACACCATACCCTTATTTCAGAAACCAGGATAAATAATTAAATATAGCCTATGTACAAATATATTTAAAAAAAAATGTAAAAAACACATATTTTAGAGTACATGTACAAGTAAATATGTTATAATATATGTACAAATATAAAATGCATAAAAAAATGTTATAATACACAAGTAAGTATTTGTACAAATATATATAAAATAAATTGTAATGATAAATATGTTCTAAAGCTTGATTTGCAGTCAAGTGTCTTTTTTAAACTTTTTAAATTGCTGATTGATATTCACACGGGCACACCATCCAGGGTAAAAAAAAAAAAAACCTTTGCCCCCGCTGCTGAAAAAAACCTTGAGGAAACACTGCCATTTTAAAAATGCGTTCAGCTGGGCTGGCTCAGGTTGATGAAAGCGATAACAGAACATGAAAAAATACACGACAGTTTTGAATAAAACCTGTTCCAAACGAGCCCGCGAGGATGAATCCGACACAAAGTTAAAAGCACAAACTGACGATGACGAAGACGAAAGTAACGTAAATGCGAACGCAAAAGGGAAAGTATACAAGTACAACCCGGAATGGAAAAAAGATTGTCCTTGGCTCCTTTTCAATGAGAGAGATCAGTTTTTGTTCTGTAAATGGTGCACGGAGGCTCCAGAAAAAAAAATTAGGAGTGATAATCCATATGTTTTAGGAAACAAAATTTTGAAGAGAGATAACGTCTCTTATAAGAGGTTCTTAATATCTCTGTGAATTATGTGCCTGCATTATATTTGAAGTTTACGTTGTTTGTGTCAAGACTGCTTGACAAGTTCTGGAAATTACTTAAACTGTATGAATTTAAAGAATTCCGAGACCTTGAAAGTACTTCAATTTACAAAGAGATTAATATTTTATGTCTTTAAATGATAAACTGCACAACTTGTGGTTGGTTTTAGAGATGTAACAGATGCTTTTACTGTGCTACAAGTTTTTGTCTTGCGCTACAAGACTATGAACCTCTGTAGAACCAGTGCTATGAGCAGAAAAAGTGAACGTACAGCCCTGAAGAACTGTTGTTTGCAATTATAGAATTTTTTTCCTGATGTTTTATAGCAATTATGGATAAAATGACACTTCTTGGGTTTCCTGTATATGTTGACAATCAAAAAAAAAAAAAAAGAAAACAGAAAAAGCAGTATTTCTAACCTAAGAGATTGGGTATTCTTTTCAGGCAAGCCCCTTATGTTTTGGTTGCCAAAGTGTCTTGACATTGAAAGACGATTATAATTTTGAAATCATGCTTTATCTCTTCACTCAAGTGAAGTGCTGGTAGAAGGCGATACATTCGCTGATACTCAAATAAATAGATGTCTAATATTTACATTTCGAGCCTCTTCAGGTAATTTCTAAAGGTCCTAGTTCAATCCAGCACTGTGCTGCATTCCAGATGACACCTCGAACTTATGCACAATCAGACACAAATAAAGCTTATCATTATCGTAAAACATGGTAATATAACTTAGATTTGAAATGTCCAATTGGTCACCTTATTCGGCATCTAACCAGCTGAAACGGGACAGCTCCTCGATATATTCTCAGGTTTTCCCAACGCATTGAACTAACACATATGAAACAAGGGTTATAACATGACTTTGTCCATACAAAAGTAAAGGCAAATAAAGTAGGCTAACAAAACTGAAAAATGTTCAAAATAAAGACAACTGCTTGTGAAAACAGTTCATGCATGGGCACTCCAAGAAATCCAAATGCATCATGCCTCCCGTAAAAAAAAACCCAGATATCATCGATTACTCTGTGCGCAACTTACAGCGATTTGGCTGCAATACGAGTGATTGAAAGGACTAATGTACACATTATCATGCAACAACAAATGGGAAGGCACTTCCACTACCATGGATATAGTGGGATTGGCAAGAGTCCTTATGAGTCAAATAAGCGCAGCAAATAAGTCATGGCTCATCATGAAAATGACCAGCCATGTTCAGTGACCTTTCGAGTGACAAAACGTAAACTTATGAAGCTCTACGATGTGGTTAAGTGGGTTTACACAAGAAAAGTTGATGCATAGTCATCAATGAAGTTTGCCTTGTATAAAGGGAAGCAAAAATGAATCCAAAATATATTTAGTCCCCTATAATTAAGATCATTGTTGATATAAAAATTGTTTTTTGTAATTGTCTCTTAGTTACTGAAATTTAGTTTTGTACCCCTACAGATCCTCTAACAATGGCTGCATTTTAAGGTAAGAAAAAAAAAAGTGTTATTTATGATTGTACCAGCCCTGGTTTATCATACCTAATTCAACTAACCAAAAGTTTGAGGATTATGATTTGTTGGTATACTGAATCATGCAATTGCTATGCGACGCACAAATGTGAAGGGCTGTGGGTGTCCAGGACTGGAGTTGAGAAACGCCGATCTAGAACAAGTACCCCAGAATATGCAAAGCTACACTTGGCAGGGAGAAGACCCAAGGAGGATTTGCTTAATCAAACTTTCTCAATTACTACTGGGCTAGTAACAACAAAATGGAATTTTGGCACCATGCGTTTATTAACAGTGATGATCCTCTGTGGGCATCAATATAATAAAATTCCTTCCTAATGCTCCAAGAAACTTTTGTTTGCTCCACTCCCTTAGGGAGACCTTCACAAGGACACTAACCCAATAGTAAGAGGTTCACTTAAGATCTGGGCTCAGTTCTGGAATCATTTTGGTATCAGTTTTACAGCCGATTCCCCCCATACCCGTACACTCCAATCCACTCGCCTTCATATCCCTGCCGACTTGGCAACTCATGAACCGAGTGGAAAACTGCTGCCCCACCCTCCCTCTCCAACTGGGTTAAGGAAATTGTAATTTTTTCAGACTTGAAAAACTCCAATATCTCTGGAAGTGTGATAGCCCTTTATTCACCTCCGCCAAGGAGGTGTGTGTTTTTGCCGGCGTTGGTTGGTTTGTCTGCCTGTCTGTCTGGCCATTAGCAGGATATCTCAAAAACGGCCACATAGATTTTCACCAAACTTTGCAGGATGTTAGAGTAGCACAAGAAGAACAAGTGACTAAATGTTGGCATATCTAGGCCAAAGTACAGCTGAGATTAGGCCAAAGTTCAAATCCAGCTATGCTGGCAGAGATTTGAAGTCTTTCCAATGGGTCGGATTTCCAACCTGCGTGCTTTTGGGTTTTGCTGCCACCTGGCGGTGGAATGCAACATTACCCTACATCAGCCAAAGAAAATAACTAATGCACAGAGTTACCTTGGCTTGGCGGAGGTGCTGTGCTCTTTGAGGGCTCTTGTTGGATCTGCGGTTGAACACGTTCAATTTGATAACAGTTGCTTTTATATGCATACGAGGCTGTCCTTTCCAACTCCTCTCACCATCCTTGATTTTTTCTTTCTCTCCTAATGTACTGTAATGAGAACCTGTGCCTTAACTCTTTCAACTCGACAGCCCGCTGTATTTCATGCCTTTCAACGCGATAGCCCGCCACAGCGGCCAAGTACAGATCGACCCGTAGACCCGTCAGCCCGCTGCAGCGGTCATATTGACATTTTGGAAAAGAAACGGAGATTCGTGGATCGTCCGAAAAATAAATGGATTTTATATCGAGGAGTGTGATTTATTTATTTTTTCTTATGAGGGTACAGATATCCGGAATGCCTGAGTTTAAAATTGGCTATTAATTTATCTACATCATATATTATCAATAGGGTCGCCAACAACGCAACAAAATTTTAGGGGGAGTCAATAACCGGAGAACTTAAATATTTTATGAAAAAAAATTCGATCACACTTTTAAAAGCTACCCAAGTTCAAATTTAGGCTCCCCTATGCCGTTTTTTTGTGGTATAGCCTATTGCATGCGGCAGCTGAACTGTATTTCATACTTTGATAATTAAATTTTTGCGATTAATTCACGATTTACATGTGTGCCAATTCCCCGCGAGATCATATTCCAACAGATCCAGCCGAGACCGTCATCAGAAACGAGCTTTGCTTCATATAGCCTAACGCAACTGAGGAAAGGACGTCTCATGTCTCTTGAAACATATGTCCTCGTTTCATCTGTTCTCTCTCCTGTTTCCTCCATGCATTCTCGGGGAACTGGGATGTAATTTAAGAGACTTGAGATGCTGACTATTTTGATCGCTTAACCAGCACTTGAATCGCCAATCCAACCGTAAAGGGTTTAACTGTTTGCATTCAGAGAACACATCGGGCAGTGTCGTAAATTTGAGTTAAACAATGCACATGCGCATTATATATGCAATATATATGTCCGTTTTCTTTGTTTTTGCTAATTATATCCAGGGTTCAATGGTATAGCACACTGTGTAATACATGGGGCTGAAGGGTGTTACATTGTATCATTTACTTAGGGGCGAAAGAATTAATGCCAGCATTGTCTGGAATTCTAGAAAATACCAATTAAAAAAAAACAAAAAAAACAAACACAACACCCCTAGGCAAACCCATGGGAAACAGGGGTGCTCCAGGTACTGCAAGCTGTGGCAATGTTTTATCTGAACATTCAGTTGTCATTTTTTAAAAAAACACAAAGAAAGGAAGCCTTATGTGTCCAAAAACGCAATGGACAATCAACTCAATGAAAATTGTGATCAGATGAATCAATATTTCAGGTCTTTTTTTTCCTAAAAAACCGATGCCGTACGCCTCTGACCAAAGAAAAAAGGACAATCCATAGTTTTATCGGCAACAAGTCCAAAAGCCATGCTCTGTCACGGTATGGGATTGTGTCCGCGCCCTTGGCAAGCGTAACTTCCACTTTCTTGAATGCACCGTTATGCTGCAATTATTTTGGAGCAAAATATGCACCCTACAAGACATCATCGTTTCCAGGGATGTCCATTCGTATTTCAACAAGACAATGCAAAACAGCATTCTTTACACATTAAAGACATGTCTGTGTAAAAACAGGATACAAGAGCTGGACTGCCTCCAGAAATAATGAGTCCCCAGTAAAGAACGTGTTGCATTTTCATGCAAGATATGTGATGATAAAGTACCATACTGCCTCAGACTTGTTTGCTGGAAGAATGGCACAAAATTGCACCTGAAACACAATCACTTGGCGCCTTCAGTACCCAGATGTTCATCACATGCCGTGGAAAGGAATGGCAGCATTATATAGTAGTAGATTCTTAATGGTCCCAACTTTTCCTGGAATATAAGCTTAGCATTCACGCAAATGTGAATCCTGCTCAATCTCAGGCCGTGATTCTGGCTAGTAAAATGAAGACTGCGTCCGAGTCATTCCACGTGAAGTCACTTAGATTTTCAGAACTTCCCCACGAGTTTGAGGTCCCATTAGAGCAAAACTAATAGGAATTGAATGTCAAAATTGTGCAACTTAATTATTCTCATTATAGAAATGAACATTAATTCTTCCAGCTGATTCTGAGGGGGGTCACCTGGGGACCTCTGGGTATACCCTACCCTTCCAGTGTTTTGGAAACCTATTCTAAAGTTCAAAATAAACACCAACCAGGCAAATATCCAACTTTATGTGGATAAATATTGCGTTCTATGAGGTTTCTTTGCCTAGAATATCATTCATGTTTTTTTTTTTTAAGATTATTTTTTGTGAATTTTTCCTTTATTTGACAGTTGTACAGTGTAGAGAGACAGGAAAGTTGGGGAGAAGAATGGGGGAAGACATGCAGCAAATGACCCGAGCTGGAATCGAACCCAGGTCGCTGCGGTAAGGACACAGCCTTTATGGTACGCGCGCTTAGACCGATGAGCCACCGGGGCGCCCCAGTCATGTTTTTAACGATAAAAGTGATAACACTGGTACTGGAGGCCCCCTGGCAATGTAACTGCTGACTGGCGAACGCATAGCAACCAACAATATCTCTTGACAGGCGGAACAGTCTGAAAACCAGAAATGGATTCAGCCAACATTGCTCATAGGTGACAGCTGATGCAAACTGGTAGAGATCCAGCAGTGGCTCACCTCATTCTCAGCACCTTTCTGGCCCTGATCAGCTTCTTCCTCAAAATTGGGAGGGATGCTGTTGTTGATGTTAAATGTGACAGACACTCTACAGGTTTTAGAGAGGGAAACATTAGCAGCAGTTTATGTTTTTATAACCAAACACCTCCATTAAGTGGCTGACAGTTAATCGCTTTGTACAGCACACAAATAGCACTGCAGTGTATTGGAGAACTAATCAATACTTAGAAGTCAGTACTGATATTAATGAGTAAACCCTTGGAATCAAAATAATCAGAGACATGATTTAAAATAATCCGGTGCTTTCAAACTTACTTTTCTCCTGCCATTGTCCTAGTTAACTTGGCTTCTGTGCCGTTCAGTTCCATGTCCCAGCTACCAGACATCTTGGGAAGTGCTTGATGCTTTTTTATCTTCTTCTCTTCTTTTATTTCATCTGAAAGGAACTCTGCAAATGCCTTGTCCCCTAAAACAGAGAGACAATTAAGAAAAATCGCTAGTACATAATTTGTGGGACAGAGGACAGATCAACATTCAAAGAAATCATGAAGCCTAAACATCGAAAGCCAATAATTTCAGAATCCATCATCGTATCGTGAGAGAAAGTTGAAATGATATTCATGCAACCTTGTTATGGCACTGATCCCTTTCAAGATACTTCACCATAGCGGAGCGTGTACCAGGCAACTGGCAGCCTCCTGCCCCAAGGTCACGTGTTATAACATCTCCGTTGCTAATGTCAATATATTGCTTGTTCTCGCGTAATAATTGTGTTCCCGTGAAAATGAGGGAAAACCCAAAACGTTCGCAGTTCTTAGTCCTTTCAATTTCATTTCGCCATCGTCCGAACAAGCCAGCAATCTTCCAGAAATATATTCGCAGATAGCAGTATTAAGGCTAATCCCAACTCACTTTTAACGTAATTATGACCAATAAAGTTGTCATTCGTACCTTCTGTATGAAGCCCTCCACAGCCACAGGAGACTGAAGGCGTACCCCGACTTCTGGAAAGCAACGTTGGCCTGTATCCCGACGAAGACTCGCTGTTTCGCATCATCCATATCGACCTGGTGAAAGGCCGAGTGGTTGCCGAATTTTGTACACACAATGCAGATCGTCCGAAAGGTACCAGTGCTCGGGACCAGGGACTGGCGGCGGTCCTAGTCGGGAAACGCACCGCGGTACTCACCAAACGGCCAAGAGATTTTAACATTATTACACACAAACAAACGTGACCACCAATTCAATGAATAAGATCTCAGCGCATTAGCTGTCTCTTCCGAGTCGACGCAGCAAGCACACTTCGCAGGAAACACGTGTGGATTAAGGACACTCTGACCTCCTATCTTAAATTGAACTTCGAACTTTGCTCCTGACTTCTTCTCCTTCTTTCGTGTTTGTAGAAAGCCCCTCCATTAGTGCATTACCGCCACCTCCTGGATACATTGTAGCGAATAGTTACGCTATATCGACTGAAAAACCTCTCCTGTCCTAATTTTCCATTCCGGACATCGAACTCCCACCAAACCCCTTTGTAAAAATACCCTGAATTTCTTTACGCATCACAACAGAGAAAACAAGAATTCTCTTTACTGTGTTCACCACCCTACTAATCCTCTCGGTCTGTTGCTGCCATTATAGATCATTTGTTTATTTTGTAATTCTTTTGAACACTGGGTGAGGTATGGGTTCAGGAAGGAATATAGATCACTCAGCTCACCTGAACAGGTGCAAGTGATTGGGGACTTGGTGGTAACCATTCACTCAATGGGTGCATCTCAAAGTGTAAGCTGCATCCTTTGAAGGCAGAATTTTCAGGGTTTGTCACTTATTTCCATACGCAAAACTATCATTTGGGGTTAGGGATAAGAATAAATTTAGGGTTAGGTTTGGGGCTAGGTTTAAGGTTCGAGGTTAGAGTTAAGGTTAGTATTAGGGTAACCAGTGACGACTCCCTTCAACCAAAGCTGTTACCGGATATGAAATCACATCGTGTTAGTTTGGCGGATGGCACTAAGTGACAAACCCTAAAAATGCAGCCTTCGAAGGATGCAGCCTACGCTTTGAGATACACCCTTTAAAGCATAGGCTGCATTCTTCGAAGGCTGCATTTTTAGGGGTCGTAACTTAAAGGAGGAGACCGCACCTCGGCAAAGTATATTTCAACGGAAAGTAGAAATCTTTAAGTGTCTAAAACGCATAGTTTTATTTGGTAATGATCCAGTGCGACACTTCAAAACCGGCGAGTCTTCAAATCGGCGTCAATATCAGAGGGCACTTGGGGAATATAAAAACTTTATCCAATCAAACACCAGTGCTGTGGTGCTTGTGGCGTCGGTTATTCTCTTTCTTGACGCCTGTTTTTCCCTTTTCTTTTATCCGGGCCATGTAGTTGTACAGAGGGTCTTCAGTAAGCTCACCCTTTACGGCTTGACTGCCCACAAGCTGTTTTTATTTAAGATGGCCAGATTAACAATCAAACAATTTATCAACTGAGCGACCAAGACCAACATTTATATGCTTGATATGGCCTTGTAAGGATGGCAGTGTAAATGCAAATATCCAAAACTTTCACTGACTTTGCTGCATTTATTTTCGCCATCCTTACAATTGTCACTCAGCTGTGCAACGTGCCTTCAACACCCTTTAGCTGCGGATACATTCAGAATATAGAACGGATTCTTGTGGCTTATTGCTTAATGAGCCACGCAAAATAATTTACACAAATCTGTGCTGCTACACGAGAGCAGAAATTCTAAAGACATATTGATATTTTATGTCGTCATTTATGCGCAGAAGAACACGCCTCATAAGGTTGAGTCCAATTAAGGGCGTTTTCTGGCCCAAACCACCAATTTCAATATAATTTTCAGCACTGATATAAACCACCCCATGGGGTTCATGAATCCACCAGAGAAACCTGCGATATCAATTTTCTTTAGGGCAAAAAATGATATTTTTTAACATTTTTTAGTTTTTGGGAGGGGCCCCCCATTCTGGGGCCCCACAAAGTGTCACAAATGATTCTAATCATGTGCTTATCAATGCACATTGCAGCTGATATATTTTCCTAATGAATGAAAAAAGAATTTGTTGAAATTGATATCATACTGCCGAGATATTAAGATATTTGTTCAAAAAATGTTTTTTTTATTTATTTTTTATTTAACCTTTATTTAACCAGATAAAACCCATTGAGATCGAGATCTCTTTTACAAGGGTGATCTGGCCAAGAGGTCAGCAGCACACGTCAAATAAATAGATACATTTCAGTGATAGATTTTAACAATAAGTTAAGAACAAACAGTACTTTTGAAAGTGCATAGGTATTTGCAGATAAATTTCTGGAAAATGACTCAGAAACAAATTTATAGACACAGGCACTGTTCCGTGGTCTCACAATGTCTGCCATTTAAGACCGAACGAAATGCTCTGAAATGTTCTGAAATGGAGATTTCCAATGCCCACGTGTGCGTTTTCTGGCCCAAACCACCAATTTCAAAATAATTTTCAGCATTGATAAACCACCCCATGGGGTTCATGAATCCAAAGAGAAACCTGCAATATCCATTTTCTTATGACAAAAAATTATATTTTTAAAATTTTTTTGTTTTTGGGAGGGGCCACCCATTCTGGGGCCCCGCAAAGTGTCACCAATGATTATAATCGTGCTTATCAATGCACATTGTAGCTGATATCTTTTCCTAATGAATAAAGAAAGAATTTGTTGAAATTGATGTCATACTGCCTAGATAGGAAGATATTTGCTCAAAAAATATGTTCTGAAATGAAGATTTCCAACGCCCACGTGTGCAAACGAAGGTACATTTGACAAAGTTCCTGGCCATGACACACTAAGGGAATTTGCTGAAATTTGCCCCGGGGTATGGCCAACATTCAATGAAAAAACCAGGATGTGTCGACACTGGTAACATCTTCATCCGAACACTTGCATCAACCGACCGTTGTAAACCCTAAAATTGGGTGTGTTGATACGAAATGGATTGTGTGAGTACGGCTCTCACTTAATTCTTCTAGTTTGTTTTTTTCAGTAATATAGTTAACTATAGTCTCAACAAGAATTCACTATCCTTTTTGATAAGTGCAAGTCTCATCTGAGGTCCTCCTTCAACAAAGAGAGTGTCAATGCTTTTCTCATCTTCTGGACAAAGTTGAAGACAAATGTTCCTTGGGATCAGATAAGGGCAGTGACTAGTCTGGATAAGAAGCAGGTCTCAAAGTCATTCTATGTTGTGCAGAAGACCATCATTCCTCATAATCTCAGTCCTGCTCATATATCAAGAGATGATGCTATATCAAACAACACGTCTTTCACAAACACATTCTTCAGTGAAGTAGTCACTGTCACTATGGATGGGATGTATTTGTATATAAATAAGAGTGAAGACCATGAACTTCAGAGAAAGTCCTTTTGCAGGCACAAAAAACGAAATAATTTGAACTTCATGAGTGTCGTGCTGCCTGATGGCTATGTCTTGGATTCAGTTGGTCCATATTATGGAAGTGAAAATGATTCCAGCATATCAAAGCACATTTTTGAGACGCTGGACCATCTGAAATCCTGGATGGAGGGGCACGACAATGTGATTGTCAACAGAGGCTTCAGGGATGTCATGTTTGTTCTTGAATCCCATAGTTATGATGCACATATGCCATCTGTCCTAAGTGGCAATTCACAGCATTACACTGAACAGGCTAATGCCGATCGCCTCTGCACAAAAACCAGATGGGTGGTAGAGAGCTACCACGGGCGACCAAAGCAATGGACATTTTTCAAAGAGCGGTTAACCTCAAATCATTTTATTCCAGTCATTGGAACCTTAGTCCAAGGAACAACTGCTTGTCTCAATGCTACTTGTGGAGCTATCTACCAACCTGATTCTGAGCCAAGTGCAGCAGAAGTTGCGATCACATTGAGAATGAAGTCTCGCTTGACCAGGCCAAACTCCCTGGCAGATAGAGTTAAAGTGGACCCAGACATGACTTGAAAGGCGAAAGTTG
The DNA here is from genome assembly GCA_029692085.1 of Gymnothorax javanicus. Taxonomy (NCBI): domain Eukaryota; kingdom Metazoa; phylum Chordata; class Actinopteri; order Anguilliformes; family Muraenidae; genus Gymnothorax; species Gymnothorax javanicus. The sequence goes on from CM056199.1 coordinate 23,273,474, forward strand.
TTTGGCAAAAAATGGATGCTAGTGATATAAAGTCTCCTCTCTTGCAGTTACAGTATCTGAAGACAGTCACATGTGGGGTATACCAGCTCAAGCAGGCACCAGGTTATGTCTCAGAACATCTCATCCCTGATGGAGACTTTGAGGTGTGGGTATGCCAGTATACACCAGACCTTATCAGAGGTCAGATTCACTCCAGACATCGGTCTCAGACTAAATATAATGTCTGGATTGAATACGACTCTTCTGATGAGGATTATTATTGTGTTTGCCCAACAGGTACGCATACTATCAGAATGTGTACCCATGTGGCCAGCATCCTGTGTGATCGTGGTAGAGGTATCCAAGATCACACAGGATGCTGGCCACATGGGTACACATTCTGATAGTGTAATAGTGTAATAGTGTGATAGTGTAAACAATGATGCAGCCACAAACAGCCAAGTTCAAATCTGTGATAAATTGTAAAAGATTATTTAATTTGTGCAAAATTTAGTCAAATGTGTATAAAATATATTATATGTTAAATAGATATGATAGCATGGTAGTTATTCCTCAGGGGGACCTGTCACCTTGGCGTGGTCTTGAGGCTCCTTCAGTGTGAAGGTCTAAGAATAGGCAATAATTTTAAGCATAAACATCATAAAGGGTCATAGTTAATAACTATATTACTGAGAAAACTTAAACTAGAAGAATTAAGTGAGAGCCATACTCACACAATCCATTTCGATACATTCACTTAATACTTCTGAATAAAAGTAAAAAGTTGAAACCTTGAGGGATAGCAGGGAAAAGGCTTGTATTCAGAAGCATGAAGTGACTGCACAATGTTGATTGTTACCCCGAAAAACATTAACCCTCTGTTAACCAAGTACCTTTCCAACTGTGTAAAAATCATTTCCCTAAGCAAATATGTTGATTATGGGCCAATATTTGGAAAAATAAAAAAAAAAAAAAAATTCGACCCTTCGCCCATTTTTTCCAAAATGTAGCAGATCTGCTACATTGGGTAATAATGCGAATGGAAAAATTAAAGTGACGGACCATTCAAGTTATTCTCAAATGTTTATTTGGCAATAAGAAACAAAACCAGCAGGGTGTCCAGGCTGTTAACCCTTTCACTTTATGTAGCAGATATGCTACGGTGATTAATAGAGGGTTAAGCAAGTAATTAAGTTAACTGGCATCAGGTGTGTAACATGATTGGCTATAAAAGAGATGTCTTAGAGAGGCTGAGTCTCTCAGAAGTAAAGATGGCCAGAGGCTCTCCAACCTGTGAAGGCTTGCGTAAAAAAATTGTGGAATACTTTAAAAACAATGTTCCTCAACGTCAAATTGCAAAGGCTTTGAAGGTCTCATCATCGACAGTGCATAACATCATAAAAAGACTCAGAGAAACTGGAAAAATCTCTGTATGTAAGTGACAAGGCCGAAGACCTTTACTGGATGCCCGTGATCTTCGGGCCCTCAGACGCCACTGCATCACTCACCGGCACGATTCTGTCATTGACATTACTAAATGGGCCCAGGTATACTTAAAGGAACCACTGTCTGTAAACACAGTCCGCCGTGCCATCCACAGATGCCACCTTAAACTCCATCATGCAAAAAGGAAGCCATTGTTGAGCATGATCCAGAAGCGCCGCCATGTTCTGTGGGCCAAGGCTCATTTAAAATGGACTGTAGCAAAGTGGCAAAGTGTCCTGTGGTCAGTCGAGTCCAAATTTGACATATTTTGTTGGAAATCATGGGCGTCGTGTCCTCTGGGCTTAAGAGGAGAAAGACCACCCCTCCAGTTATCAGCGTTCAGTTCAAAAGCCAGCATCTCTGATGGTATGGGGATACATTAGTACATATGGTGTGGGACACTTACATATTTTAAAAAGCACCATGAATGCTGAAAGGTATATAAAGGTTTTAGAGCAACATGCTCCCCTCCAGACGACATCTATTCCAAGGAAGGCCTTGTGTTTGTCAGCAGGACAATGGAAAACCACATACTGCAGCTATTACAACAGCAAGGCTTCTTAGTAGAAGAGTCCGTGTGCTGAACTGGCCTGCCTGCAGTCCTGATCTTTCACTGATTGAAAACATTTGGCGCATAATTAAATGAAAAGTCCGTCAAAGGAGACCCAAAACTCTCCAGCAGCTGGAAGCCTGTATTAAACAAGAGTGGGATCAAATTCCAATGGCTAAACTCAAGAAACTTGTCTCCTCAATGCCCAGACGCCTCCGGTGAGGACCAAGGTATTTGTAGGACACATACTGGTAAGATTCATCCAGTTATAGAAGTGTTGTTCTCATGAACCATGTGATGCTTTTTTACATTTTTGTTCCTCATACATTGCCAAGACAGTGTTTCCTCTCTTGTGTGAGATGAATAACAGAAAAGACTATGGAAAATAATAAAGAATAAAGAATAATGGAAAAATGTATCACATTTTATTTATTAACAATCATATCACCCGATGACAACTTTGAACTATGCTTTCATTGTTTCTTGTCTTGGTTCCCCTCCTCTGTGACTGTAGATTTGTCTTCATCAGGACAAAAATCTGCAAATACACAAAGACTTGAGCATCATCAAACCATTTTTTTTGTTTGTTTTCAGATTGTACAGCAGCTGTGTGAACTAAAGATGTGCCCGTCCCAGATCGGACTATGAAATACAGCCCCACATTAAGTGTGGCATTCGACCGCAGTAGGGTCATTCCATGTCAAATCAACCAAATTTTAGGAACTACCCCACCAAAAAAAATTTATTTCCATTATATTCCCCACAGTGGAAGATTTATATATCTGGTGTGAAATGGTGAAATAATTAAGCTCAATTATTGCCAGTCCCTGAGATTTAGCTTCTTTTGGGGGGGTCAGTTTTAAGAGAATCGCCATAATTTTGGAGTAAGTTTGAGGGCCTGAGATATGCATTTGCAGACCAAACAGACCCATCAGTTTCATTTTGTCATCAGAAAAGTTGCTGAACTCTAGGCTTAAGCTACTTTTCTTTACTCAGTGTGTTTAGTTTGCCTGTACTGTAGCCTGGAAAAAGCAAAAAACACCAATCATACAAATTTTTTCAAAATTTAATGAATTTATTATTCTGTAACTAATTAAGATAGAGCCCTGAGACTTGGTATGCAAACTATCGGTCAACTTTCTGAAAACCACAAAACATATCAAAGTCACAATGGTTGTATTAAATGTTCTTGGAAGTTGACTTCAGAATGAAAAGTGCATATTTTGGGTCATTATAGTGGGTATATATCTCAAAAGGGACATAAGTGATCAATGTCATATTTTTAGTGCTTGAAGGCATGGGTCTTGGGTCTAACATATCATGTCTGTATGTCTGTTTCTATTTGTGGACAATTCTTGAGAACTGCATTGAAACATTTTAAGACGCACTCACGAAATGTAACAGGTGAGAAGTTGGGATGAGAAGGAAGGCTGATTTCAATTTGGATGTGGTCTCAGTACGCTCTCACTGCACAAGGTGTGGTCTGAGTACGCTCTCACTGCACAAGGTGTGGTCTGAGTACGCTCTCACTGCACAAGGTGTGGTCTGAGTACGCTCTCACTGCACAAGGTGTGGTCTGAGTACGCTCTCACTGCACAAGGTGTGGTCTGAGTACGCTCTCACTGCACAAGGTGTGGTCTGAGTACGCTCTCACTGCACGAGGTGTGGTCTGAGTACGCTCTCACTGCACAAGGTGTGGTCTGAGTATGCTCTCACTGTACAAGGTGTGGTCTGAGCACGCTCTCACTGCACGAGGTGTGGTCTGAGTACGCTCTCACTGCACAAGGTGTGGTCTGAGTACGCTCTCACTGCACAAGGCGTGGTCTGAGTACGCTCTCACTGCACAAGGTGTGGTCTGAGTACGCTCTCACTGCACAAGGTGTGGTCTGATACGCTCTCACTGCACAAGGTGTGGTCTGATACGCACTCACTGCACAAGGTGTGGTCTGAGTACGCTCTCACTGTACAAGGTGTGGTCTGAGTACGCTCTCACTGCACAAGGTGTGGTCTGAGTACGCTCTCACTGCACAAGGTGTGGTCTGAGTACGCTCTCACTGCACAAGGCGTGGTCTGAGTACGCTCTCACTGCACAAGGTGTGGTCTGATACGCACTCACTGTACAAGGTGTGGTCTAAGTACGCTCTCACTGTACAAGGTGTGGTCTGAGTACGCTCTCACTGCACAAGGTGTGGTCTAAGTACGCTCTCACTGTACAAGGTGTGGTCTGAGTACGCTCTCACTGCACAAGGTGTGGTCTCTGAGCACTCTCACTGCACAAGGTGTGGTCTGAGTACGCTCTTTTTTTTTTTTTTTCTTCTTCCCGCCACCATCCCCCCCCCCCTCTTGGGAGGTCAGCTTTATTTTCTTTTATTTTTATTTTAATAAGTGATCCCAAAATGAGGGAAGGGTATAACAAAAAAAACCAAGATACGTATAGCAGTACAGGAAAGTACAGATATGGATAGACATGGACAGGACACAAAATGATTGGGGGACAGGGAGAAAAAAGAAGGAAAAAGAAAAAGAGAGAGGAAAGGGAAAGAAAGAAAGAAGAGGAAAAAAGAATGAGCAAAATTGTTAAATTAGCCAATAAGCAACAAGACTAATAATTTTAAAAAAAAAAAAAAACTGGAAATGGGGTATAAAGATTAAAGAGTCGTAGTGTGCTTTGATATGTGTGATGATTATTGTGACTGGGGTCTGTGGTCATGGAAGTGGGTTTGGCGGTTCGGTGAGTTCAGAGTGGGTTATGAAAGGGTTCCATGTTTCATTAAAGGCTGATATAGTGTTTTGTTTGTGGGCTGTTGTTCTGATTATTGAAATGTGTTCTTTGAGGAGGTTGATCCAGTGAGTAACGTGACAAGATTTTTTTGATTTCCAGTTTTGAAAAATTATTTTCTTGCCGATGGTTAGAGAAATAAGTAACGGATTTTTAAATTTTGGTGGAAGGGTTATTTCTGTAGTATTTCCTAGTAGGCAGAGTGATGGGTCCATTGGAATTCTGCAGCCAAATATCATGGAAAGCTTTCCAGTTATTGTTGTCCAGAAGGAGTGAAGTCTGAGTACGCTCTCACTGTACAAGGTGTAGTCTGAGTACGCTCTCACTGCACAAGGTGTAGTCTGAGTATGCTCTCACTGCACAAGGTGTAGTCTGAGTACGCTCTCACTGCACAAGGTGTGGTCTGAGTATGCTCTCACTGCACAAGGTGTAGTCTGAGTACGCTCTCACTGCACAAGGTGTAGTCTGAGTACGCTCTCACTGCACAAGGTGTAGTCTGAGTACGCTCTCACTGCACAAGGTGTAGTCTGAGTACGCTCTCACTGCACAAGGTGTGGTCTGAGTACGCTCTCACTGCACTAGGTGTGGTCTGAGTACGCTCTCACTGCACAAGGTGTGGTCTGAGTACGCTCTCACTGCACAAGGTGTGGTCTGATACGCACTCACTGTACAAGGTGTGGTCTGATACGCACTCACTGTACAAGGTGTAGTCTGAGTATGCACTCACTGAACACCTTATAACAATGAATGCAAGACTGAAAACAATACCAGCGTTGCTGTCACAGCTGCTGCAATCCCAGATGGTCCCTGGTTTCTCATGGTTCAGACACAGATGTTTGTGGCCCTTTAGGATTACCGATTTGATAGTCTATGAATTGAAATTTACCGAGAGGATTAAATATTTTGGTTGGGTAGATTGACAATGCATGTTATGTTCTGGAGCCAGTCTGTGCTGCTAGACATTTACTGCAGCAATTCTTACCATAAAAGTACATTAAACTACAAAACAGTATAATATACCGTACATGACCTTTTAGAATGATAATATTTTCTTTGTAATAAAAGCCGGATCAAATTGAGTGGATGTCTCAAAGATTATGGACTAGAATGCTGAAAAAAGACTGATAGTAAGTTAAAGCTGTGAACAGAAACCCGAAGAAACAAAGCAGTAAGTTGTCTTTGGCCTTTATGCAACCACGGTCCTACCAAATGAGACTCTGTGAACACTAACTATTCTGTCCAAGAAGATCCTTAAATCATGCACAAGACATAAAATGATTAGTAACACAGTGGTAGCATGCACCTGTGGTTAATTCACCATTATTATACGGGGTTGTGCTTGTTAAGTTAATGTCTGATGCAGCTTTTAAATTGCGAAGTTGAAATACATAAGATATTCACTGTGATATGAGCTGTCACTCACCTTGCTTTTCATCATATTTGAAGCTTGCCTCTGGAAACTTTAGGCATTCTGCTTGTTTGTGGAACATCTCAAAGGCTAAAGGACTCAATGTTCTTGTTTTGCCTGTGATAAATATCAGAATGATCAATTGTGTGGCTGGTTAGAGACTGGAATTCTTGAGACTGAGTCACTGAAGAAATAACAAGAGTGGATAACTCCACCGTCACCTTTGCTATAATACTGATTCAACATGCTTTTGAATTACTTTGAAGCATAAAAATGTAATTAAAGGGCATCTAAAGTCGATTCTCAGACGGGAAGTTTGAATGTCCAATGTTTACAAACAAATCACTTGCTTTTGTTGACATCTTGCATTGTCACATGACCAGTTTCATTCATATAAACCAATGTTTTGTGTACATGCGTAGATAAGCCTTCTATTTCGGTTTGTTTGCGCAGGTGCAGCTCGCTGATTGGCCGATAAAAACAGTGGGAATCGACTTTAGATGCCCTTTAAGAATAAGAAAAAAACATCAGCTCATATCTTAAATTTATTGCATCAAATACGGCATTGAGCCAAATAGACTATATATGCTTTGTGGATAAATTCATTATGTATTTATCTCGATTCATTGCTACGCAAAAGGTAAGTTCATTGGTTGCCACTAGAGAAGATATAGTAACCATAGAGTTTGAGTGCTCTGAAGACTTCTGTTCCATTCAAGCCGTTGAAGCTCAGGACAAGACAGTCAGGACATGCGGGCAGGACGGTGATACTGACACTGACATCTTCATCTGTGGAAGAAAAAAAAAGTCGATGTTGAACCATGCAAAGTGGAGGCGCCCCAGCAAAATAAACGACCTAACATTACTATAGGCTCACGGCAGAAAATGTGCAAAAAAAAAAAAAAAAGCTGCAACATTCCAACGTTGATTTAGAATTCGATTGTCAACATTATGAATGAAGCTTCAAAATTTTTGGTCAAGCCTTAATTTCAGACTAGATTTATCAATAGCACCAAAAGTAACAGCCTAATGCTGCCTGCATGGATTCCAAAGCACAACTTTTGTAGACTAGAAAGAAAGAAAAAACTGCAACCAGTTGTTCCAGCACTATTTTAAGCAATGGGAGGAGTATTCGGTTAGGGCAAATGTTAAATTTCTGCACCCATAATTTGCAGCAGAATTAAGCTGTTTCAATAATGGTTATTAATCAGTCTCCCATCTCTATGGCCATTACATGGTCATAATTATTGTATTGTTTTTCAAATTTTTTTCAGAAAGTGTTAACACAATCAATTCAGAATTTGAAAACATGACTCCTGTTTGCAAACACATGATGCATTTAAATTTAAAGCTCCATCTGACTGGCACAACCTGCTCCTCTCAATTAGATCTATTACTTCTTTTCACCACTTCAAGGCATCTCTACTTAACCACCTTCAAACAACCTGCTCCTGTTGCCAATTACATTTTTTCTCCTTTTGTTGTTACTGAAAAAGCTTGTCTATAGCTTCATCTCTCTTTTGTGCCCTAATAATATATGCAGATGCTTGTACAAAGATTAACATGACTGTGTGTACATTCACTGAAATTACACTATTCTATTGTACATTATTTGGGGAACTGGTTGTTGGGGGATAAGTCCCAAGGACCCACTTAAAAATGAGATGATGCATCTCAAGGGGTTATCCAACCAATAATTTTATTGTTTTTTTTTTTTAATTTATAAATTTGACATCTCCAATCCCACCCGAATCTGGAATGCCCAATCCGAGAACTATGTACAAGGCTTGCTCGTATGCAACCCCCTATTGCCAGCTCAGGAGAGAGAGACAGTTCGTGGCTCTCCTCCGAAGCACGCGCCTGTCAGACCCTGCATCTTTATACTCATTGGTCGAAACTATCGCGAGTTCAGAACGAGGGCGGAGGATACCCAAACATGAGCAAGCTCAGAATCTCTCTGACGAGTGCCCGGCTGGCCAACAGGAGGCGCTTGAGCAACGAACAAGGCAATTTTTTTTTTTTTTTAAATTTCCCTTCCGAACAGTCCATTCCCAGTTTTCATCCCTACAGCGCTTAAGCCAATCGTGCGCTGTTTCTGAAAAAGCTGCCCACCACTGCTGGTTGGTACGACCGGGGATCGAACCCGCGCTGTACTAGTCACTACTGCACCACAATTGCGGCGCCTTAAACGAGTGAGCTAACTCGGGCGCTCTCAACCAATAAATTTGAATTTGAATTTGAGGTACAAGCATTACAAGTAAAAATTCCCAAAACATTGACAACTACCATTTACAATAAAAAAGGGGCGCAAAAGTGTTACTTACATGATCGATGAATGGTATTGCTTGACACAGTCAAATTAGCAGTCGTATAACGACAGGCTCCATTTCTGCAATTGAAAAGGAGCCACATTAGCATAGATAAAATGGAGACCTTCAAAGTACTGTGAATGATTTTAGGCCACTCACAACATGTGTTTCTGTTTTATGACCGCTGTCCCATGATGTAGGGACACAGCAATATCCATCACAGAGCTGTTCAATGTTTTCAGTACGTTAATATATATCTGACGATCTGTTCTTGCTTCAGTATAGATCCACTCCCCTGTTATCTGAAAGAAAACAACAGAAGGAAGGGTTTAATTTCACATTGTTTTGAAAAACATATTTACATTTTTTTTTTCAGAATTTTGTATCATCTATTTTAAACTTTTTTTCCAATGAGTCAATGCAGGCAGAAAACAGCCCTGCTTATTTTCTGCCAATACTGGGTATTTCATCCACTGCCAGTCTCAATTCTGCGGTCCACTTGAAGTGCTGCATCTAAGGACTGATCAGACGATGCTGACAACTATTGATACCCATTTCACCTGGGTATTGCACATAACCAGAGAGGCTGTTGGTCTCTGGCCTAGAAGCAAACTCCACAAATTCAGCTGCACAAGCCAATAGTCAGCCCCTTATGCATTTACATTTGTATAACAGCTAGATGTGTTTTTGTCTGCACTGTCCCCCTTCTTCTGTTGCAAGCTTTACTTAGCACGGACCCCTGCTCTTCCTCATCTACATTAATGATATTGACTGGAACATTGAAGCAAACTGGTGAAAGGAGCTGTGTCACAATTACTACGCATGCTCACTACTTTGAAGTAAGTAAATCTGCTCAAAATCTAAGTCAAAATCTACGTCCGTCCTTGCAAATCAATCATCAATTTTCAATGTATTTGTATATTTTAGTTACTCAGGCATTACGCTCTTTATATTATGGAGTCTTTTAAGGATAATTGAGGATTCAAAGCACTATTTTCTTGCTTTGGCTGATGGATACAAAGAATATAAGCTTGTTTGCCAACTGCCAGTAATCATAGAAGGAGAAGGTATTTTTATTCTTCTTCTATGATTATTTAAAGAGGGAAGGAATCTGGTTGAATCTTGGTGCATAAAGGACAAGGTCAAAAACCACTTCTGAGCAAGTAAGTATATGAACTTATGACTCAAAAGATGTCCCATTGTTTGTAAAAATTGCTGTCTCTGTGTTTTTATGTTACATAGCCATGTCTACTCTCTGACATCACAGGGAAAGTCGTCCCAGGGGTCAGCTGCTATAGGTCATTGAGGAACCATGTGGAGTAAAATAGGGAATGGCACTGGAGGGGTGCACTACTTGTATGCGGTGAGACTATTGGCTTACCCAGCTAGGTGAGTTATGTTGGGCCTAAAGCCAGGGTTTGTGATGTCATGAAGTTGGCTCTCTTTTGACCAGGCCAGATTGCTTAGCTATGATGTCTCTGATTGCAAGCTTAGGGTTTGTGGAGCCAGCTCATGCAAAGGGAGCCTGACTAAGTTTAACTTGCTTAGTGATAGCTACACCCTTCAGCTTGAGGTAAATATGGTAGCTAGTAAATTTAGAAATGACAAATACATGCCAGCTAATGGCCACCATGTACATAACATTACTTTTTAATTACTGTAACTGCTGCAATTAGTGTTTTTAGCATGAGCCATGGCATTCTGTCAGTGGTAGCTCGTGAAAGGCCTCAGTAACCTTTTACACTTAACGGATGATTGCTCAAGAGGTTACTGTTACAGTTCGCCTGATTAACGATCAAATAATTTATATACTGAATAATCGAAACCTGCACATGGCCAAAATGAACGAGAAATTATGAATTACAAAATGACAGATATCACAGATGGCTACATTTTCATGAAATACATAACGTTAACTTAATACTGCAAGGACATAAACTCTCCAAATTATTTGCTTGCAAAATCCGAATTTTGTTTGAATTACACATCCCGTAATTGCATCTTTCTTCAGAGTTGGAGATTATGGACAAGCTTTTCTAACCGCTGCAGCAAGACAAATCATTTTAATATACTGTACGTAGCAGCATTAAATCGTGGGTATTGGGACATGTCAAATAATTACCTCCAGGATACTAAAGAAATATTTCTAATATTACCTATTTGAGTAACACAATCAGCAGTAGTTGCTCAAATGGGATGACCAGACATCCCAGCTCACCTGTGACAGTCCCATATTATGAAGTGTGTCCCAACCATTCTCTAAGTTATGTACATCTGTCCGAATTTTTGCTTTTGCGTTCTAGAGAACAGCGTTACCCGATTCAAAAACCTGCCTTCACTCCAGCCCTCCCGAACATAATACTGGTCGTCTGACAAGTAATTACCTGGCATCAATGCTTCCTCCACCATGAGCAATACTCCATAAATAAATAAAATAAGATAATAACATAATAACATTGAACAAGCAGAAAAAGCAGTTGTCCAAGGCACTGCTTATCAACAAAATTAATCTAGATCATACCTGTGCAGGTTCGGTCTTATGATTATTATTGCTTCCTTTTTAAATAAAAAGTAATTGATTTAATACAGGCTACAAAGACACTTCAGAATTGAAAGCAAAGTTGTGCAACCATTTATGTATTAAAAATATCAAAGCAAAATAAATCTTTTGTTCATGTGATGTTTGTTTATAGTCTATTAGCTTTTGTGGGAGATACTGAAATAAAAATCCTTGAAATCTAGCACTAATGGGTTTCTCACCTCCAGACATCCAGCAGCAGTTATTGAATGAAATCTTAACCATTATATCATTACTGTTGATAAAATCCATGAAGAGGCTAAACAAGCCTTACTGGATGGAGCACTTGAACTGCTAGGTGTCCCAGTCTGAGACTTAAGAAGTCTGGCCATCTTATTCGCAACATTTAGCCAGGGTATACTCAGTGAATCAAGCATTTTTGAAATTTAGCTGTCAAACATCAAAGTCTGCATCATTGACTTCCTCAGATCACACATCAATCAAGCACTAACCCGCCAACAAAGGCAGCAAATGGATGCTCTTGTGCTGCTGGAAGATGGCAAATTACAGCACCTTTAGTACCAAATATGTCCCTGCTGCTACTGCTTGCATAAGTGTACAACAGGTTTGGCGTAGGCCACGTGCCTTGGTGAAAAGGGAATAACTCATGCCAGTACCTGACAAAGATTGATGCAAAATGAAAACGTTAAATAAACAAATTTCATTTTAAAAACATCATGTTTTGTTTGGGCATTGCTCAGCGCCAGCTGATGCACTTGCAGGGCCTAAACCTTGGGTACAAATTCTGTGCAGTCAACACAGCATATGGAGACAACTGTAATTCCCAATCTGCATATCTGCGAAACCACACACACACACACACACACACACACACACACACACACAGTGGGCTCAAAAATGACTGGCATCCCTGACTGGCAATGAACAAACAATACAAATAAAAATATATTTATAGAGAAACTCTAAATGACAACAAGGGAGAAATACTGTATGATATTAATGTTCCAATGGAAACAACCAAAATCATTTACTGATTTAATTAAAAATCAATTTCCTCAAAATCAACTTTTTACAATTAATGGCACTCTTAAAGATTATTGTAAATAACATCTACCAAAATTAAACCAGGAACTAAATTCCACTTTTTAAAGTTTTATCTAAGTGTTAAGGAACTATATGTAAAGGCTGGTAAATGTGGATTTCAGATGCAGCGGCTGGCGAAGGTGCACCAAGCACAGAGCCAGCACAGCTGAACGTGATAGAGAGAATGGAAGGGAAAAAACTCGCGTTTCTGAATACACGAAAGACTAAGTTCCAGAAACAAGGCGAGCCTACACAGAGACAAAGAAATCTCAACAAACGAGAAAAAAACAAGGCACCAAACAATAGTGCGAGAAAATATCTAAAGAAGCAGAGCTTCCCAGAAATAAAGAGAAGAAAATAGTCAAACTAACCCTGACTACAGATCTCTTAAGCCGAAGCGAATAACTACAAAGCAGACACTCCAGCAAAGGAGGCGTGGCGGACCTCTGGCTTATATAGACTCCGGGGAAGCTCCGCCCAGATATATTCAGCCAGCTGGGTGAAAAATCCGATGGAGAAAGAATTCGATGTCGTCAGGGACGAGAACCACCAAGAAAGAAAAAAGCACACACACAAACCATGACACTATATTGAGCCATTGCATCACTCCCTGCTTCTCCAGGGTATAAAAATGAAGTAACACACTGTCAACGACAAACTGACAGTCCATGTCTCAACAGTTCTGTACCTGGAAAGATGTTTGTGTCGGCGCGACAGGAATTATTACTTCTCTCCTTCCAGAAGCCATCGCCATATTGTGAAATAGGCCCCATGAGTCAGCATTTCAAGAGGTTTTTGGAAAAAAAAAAAAAAAAGAAAAACAGTTGCTGTGTTCTAAACACCAAAGACGACAAGGACAACCCAAGTGGGTTTCAGCATCGGGTCCAAAAGCTAGCGTCTTCCACGGTATGGGTGTGCGCCAGTGCAAATGGCATGAGTGACATGCGCATTTGCCAGGGCACTATCAATACAGAAAGATATGAGCAAAATTTTAAAGCAACCTATGCTATCATCCAGATGTCATCTCTTCCAGGGATGTCCCTGCATTTTCCAACAAGACAACACTAAACCACATTCTGCAGGAGTTACTAGAGAGTGCCATACTGGCCCACCTGCAGTCCTGATGCATCTGCGTGAGAATTTATGGCGCATAGTGAAATATATGGAGTTAAATATATGACAATGAAACTCCATTCAATTGTCCAGATGGAAGACCAGCATAATGGAGGAAATTTGGCTTGCTTGACGAGAAAAACTGGTGTCTTCATTGCTCAAATGTTTCATGAGTGTGATTAAAAGACATGGTGATGTTACCCTCCTACTTGCCTCAAATTAAATTACATGCACAAAGTTGCATTATTTTCTCGTAACCAATTAATAAACAATAATACTTAGTTAAAGTAAATTTCTAAGCACATTTCTACATCTTGCTCACCCACACTCATACGCTTCATCAATAGCAGCCCGACAGCGGTAACAAAGGCCTTCACTAACTTCACCCTTCAGTGCTCAATCGCCTAATCCTCTTGCGGTTTACTTTGCCTGATTAGCAACAGTTGCTAAGGATAATTGGTAGAATGACTGTCAGATTTATTTTTGATATGACTGTCAGATTTCTTTTTGATAGCATTGTTGAACATTGTATCACAAAGTTATGCACCGTTTTCTTCTGCACATAACTGATGATGTAAAACGTCAGTATGATGTCATAAATTGTGAAAACATGTAGGTCACAAAACTACAAAAATTTGCAATTAGTCTGCAATGCTCATTAAACAAAAAGGTACAAGAATCCATTCTATATTCTGTATAGTCTGACAGAAAATACATTAATAATGAAATGATTCACCATTGCAGCCATTATGTAATTGAAAACATATATCATCACTGTATTAAATGTATAACCATATATGCTGCTAATCACAATGTAATAATATGAACTACCTTATGCACTCATGCATGACTCTACCTCATATACCTAATATGTGATGCTTAAATTGTACTGAAGACTCATATATCCAGTATGTAACCATTTGTTTAAAATGGATGTCGAGATTGTATAAGTATCCCAAAGCAGATTAAGAATCACACATGAATTTTTAAAATTTTTTTTGTTGTGGGAAGACAGATTGTCGTGGGAAATATGAAGGATTTAATCACATAATAAGCAAGGATGACCTTGCCTGGGTAAAGGACCAGACAAACTTAATTTTTGGCAGACATTTTCATGTAATGCTTTCTCCTTGTTAAGCTAGTATGAATTATTGCCTGTTCTAAGCACTAACTTACTCCCTTCTAGAGCCAATGAAGTACAATCATGTAATTACTGGCTACCTATGCTACGGAGGGGGGCCCAGCTTGAAAGGAACGCATAAAGTTTGTAACGCTGTACAGAGAGGCACTCAGCCTTAGAATTTGCTTCTAAGGCTGTGCTGCACTTGCAAGTGCATGTGATCAAATAAATCTTTTCTTAAGACATTCTCTGGTTTGCCGAGTAACTGAATTGCCATCACAATAGTCACGGCTAAAGTGGAGTGTGGCCACAGTGCAGTGCGAGGTGATATCGTCAGGAAGGTGATAATCTGAGGAAAGTAAGATAATTTTTTAAAAATCTAAAAGAGATGGGAGTCAGCAAAAGTTTTGGATTTTTAGCATTTATCCTTATAATGTTGAATCAATTACATCAATGTCGTCAGCAGGCAATCACTTTGTCATTATCATTTCTCAATTATTACAGGCCACAGGTCTTGGTTGCTCAGGCAATAAATTGTTTGACTGTTAATAAGGCAAGCTTAAACAGGAAGAGCTTGAGAGAAATCATGCAGTAAAGGGTGAGGTTACTGCACTACAGGTGCCATTCTGAGAAGCATCGACTTACCTGAGTTTCATTTAGAATTAACGGCTGAACAAGATCTTCACAGGTCAGGGGTTTCGCGGCGCTGACAGAGATCAGGCAGAGGACAATGGCCACCAAAAGCACACCCATGCTGAACGGAGAGGTTGCAGTCAAATCTTCCAGTGGTTATGGTGCCCTCCTGTTTTTTTTATATTCACTTGCCGTGAGATTGTGCAATAGACTTTTCCAGAGTTTTGAAATGTTCCATTCGATAGATCTTGCTGGTAAAGCAAATATTTCGAAACACTCAGAAAATCTGGGAAATTGTCTGGTCATTGACCAATGACTCAATTTGATTTGAACTGCTCGCTGTTTGCAAGGGCTGGAGGAGTAACAGTGAAATGCATACAGTAAGTGGGCCTGGATAAAATAAACCCAATTGAATTTTATGGTATCTTGTTCTGAAAACATCAATATGTGGATTTTTAAAAAAATTAGTAACAATTATATGCTCCTATATAAACATGAGCTGATGCAGAAACCTTTTTAGAAACACGATAAATGAATGTAATACAAAACCTTCTGGTCACATCTCATACAACTGCAACACAAATGCATCCATTCATTCCATATTATTCTCTGTTGCTTTTTGTATAATTTTGCAACAAGCCAAACAAATGAAAGCAATATTTTGCCATCAGACAAAGAAATGCCATCAGTCATAAAACCCATTCAAAGCCAAACACAGCCCAGGCTTGGCCTGTCCGTCAGGTCAGTGCTGTGAACTGAGTATGCATAGGACCTTAAGTGAGGTTTCAATGGGACATCATCGCAAAAAAGATGACTTTTTGGGATGAGTGGTCTAATAACAATAATTAATAGCAATTTTGTCATTGGGGCAAAGTTTCATTGATTTGCAGAAATCATTGCGCATCAGTTTCGTGCTAAAGCACAAGTCTTCAATCTGGTTAATCATTTATTAAGTTTAGTAATATCTCCAGATTAAGAGTAAACTGTAGCCTGAATTCACAAGAATTTTCACAAATAGAAAGTTTTTAAAGACATTGGTTTTGAGGTTTTGTTTTGAAAGTAAAAAACTTACATCTTCACCAACAAATGATTGGAATGTTTTATTTTCGGTCAAGATCATTTTATGGTAAATATCCCAGATGGTCATGCAATCGTGGTTCCTAATCAATGAATTTTTCCGCTGGTAACCATCAGTACAATCAACAAATATGATCTCCTGGGACAGCCTGAGCCATTCTGAAAATTTTAGGAAGTATCCGTTTAATAACATGACGAAAAATTGCCAGTTCCTCCTTCTGTCTGAATACATTTCACTCCTAAAGCTGCTTTCACACCGGACGCGAAACGAACTTTTCGCACGACAGATTACATTCAAACTCAATGCAAAAACGCGATTACACGCGTTTCGCGTGTATTCGCGACTTTGCATTGACTTTGAATGTAATCTGTCGTGCGAGAAGTTCGTTTCGCGTCCAGTGTGAAAGAGGCTTATCCGTCGGTCAATGAATCTGAAACTGCGCGTGGGCATTGAGCACTGGTGTAGACAGGGACTGACAAGGCTGGTTTTTCTATTTGTCATAATTTAAGCACTTCACATGCATTTTTAACATGTGTGCACAGGGCTTTGGCTCGTGCATACCAGAAGTCTGCACATAGTTATGGCGCACGCTGCCTGAGGAGTTGACCAGTATCAATATATTACCCACACGAGGCATGCCCACTCAGATCAATCTAACTCAGACATCTAGGGTGAAGACAGCGTATAAATACCCAGAAAACAGCTTTATAAAAAAGTCAGGATATACATTACTATATAATCTTGCAGATGCAAAAATTTTAAGAAACATTCTCTTAATTGGCCGTGCTTTACATTTTGCAATCATTGATATAAAAGTTTTAAAACAGCATGCAGTATCCAGTCAATTCTTCAAACTGCCCTTCTAATGGGTATCACACAAAAGGCAGAGGTACCATAAAAAAACATTTTCCATCACTTAGTACATATGCCTCTGCACCAAATAACCTGAGACTCATCTCTACTGTCGCACAGTCCATCTACAGAACTCTCCATCCACAGTAAACTTGCATGAACAAACCGTCATTGTAAAACAGTGCTCGAAATTTAATTAAATACATTCAGTGGTAACGACCAATGGTAAAGGTCAGGCTATGACAATACCAGCAGTTAAGCTTGCTAAAACTTGTTAAGCTTGTTAAACCTCTTCTAGAGCTAGTTTTAAAATGTAACAAAATAACATGCATTTGGAGACTGCAAGTCAAGCCCGACAATTTCCTTTTTCCAAAAGAGAAGAACATCTTGCACAATCATCTGTGGCATGTCCCAAAAATGAGCGTACTGCCTCATAGCCACATTGATCAACACAGAGATAACATTTGCTCATAGGATGATTCAACATTGGCTCACTTGCAACTTTTTCAGATGTGCATGTCTCCTGTTTTTCTTTTTCTCTCTCCATTTGCCTGATGACCCTGTGAGTTTACCTTACCAGGACCCTTATTCCCCAAGGTAAGCCAAAATATAAAAATACTAATACAAGTTCAGCAGATGAACAAAAATGAGAAATCCAGGAGCAGCACGTCTTAAAGTCTTGCATTTGTCTACAGGTGGACCTACTGCTCAAAGACTAGCACTTGGTGGCCCGCAATTTCCGCTGGAAGTATTCAGGTGCAGCCTCGTGGAGCCAGTCTGCATCTACCAGACAAAGATCCCTCATGTAGCACTTTGAGGTATGCAGAAGCTCATTGAACACCACGTAGGCTGGCTTGGCCTGGAACAGTACGGATGAAGGGTGAATGGCCACAGGCTGGTGTGAGTCCAGGGCCACATAGCTGCCGTCAGGCTGCAGCTCTGCAGAGTTCATGAAAAGCCCATGAGCCAGGCACCTCCGAACGTTTGTCATGTCTCCACGTGAAGACTCCAGTGTCATCCCCAGCTTCAAGACAGGAGTAGAGAAAATCAGTTGGGCAAACTACACACTAGACTTGACCAATCAGCTAACATCAAAGTACTATTGAGACTTGGCCTGTCCCACGGCAAGTTAAACTCTACCATTCTCAAGTCCAGCACAGTATTGCGAATGCAAATGTAATGCTGTAAAAAAGCATTTGCCCCCTTCCGATTTCTTCCATTTTTGCATATTTGTCACAATTAATTGCTTTTATGTTCACACAAAATGTTAAATAAGGCAAAACTCAAGGAAATGCAACAGTTTTTAAATAATAATTCCGTATGTTAAATAAAAAAATTAATCCGACCCCAACTGTCCATCCGTTCATCTATTTTCTGCCACTTATCTGGGACTGGGTCGCTGGGGTAGAAGACTCCGTAAAACAGCCCAGGCATCCCCCCCCAGCTACTTCCCCCAACTCTTACTGAGGGATCCCTAGCCATCTAGGAGACCTAATCCTCCAACACTTCCTGGGTCTGCCCCAAGGGTTCCTCAGACTTGGACACTCCAAGAGAACTTTTAAACGGAGGCATTCAGGAGGCATTCCAATAAGATGCCCAAACCAGCGCACTTGACTCCTCTCCATGCACAGGAGCAGAGGCTCAACTCTGAGCCTCTCCGGGTTGCCAGAACGTCTCAACCTATTTCTAAGGGCAAGCCCAGACATTCTGCAAAGAAATCTCATTTCAGCCGCTTGTATTTTGCGACCATGTCCTCTCTTGTCCTTTTGGGCACAACCTAAAGTTCATGACCATAGGTGAGGGTTGGAATGTAGATTGACAGGTAAATTAAGAGTGTTTTGGCTCAGCCTCTTAACCACAACAGACCAGGTCAATGTCTGCATCATTGCAGATGCCGCACCGAACCAGCCAACAACCTCCTGCACCATCCTACCCTCACTCTGGAATAAGACCACTAAATACTTGAACTTCTCCACTTGGGATGGCGAATCACCCTCCTACTCGAAAGAGACAATGCATTTGTTTATCCTCATGGGCCAGGTCACGTGATAACGGAGTTACAAAATTGGTGTATTGTGTATCATAGCTCCAAAACTAAGTAAGATAGAGTTACAATTTAAATGGCTTTGTGTAGGTCTTCCCTAGTACTTCAAAAAACAAAATAGCTCATTTTGTTCATATTATATATTTTAGGTGAAAACGGCAAAAAACTGGGCAGTAATGGAGTTCAAAATTTGTAACTCCGTTACCGACCAGTTTTTTGCCGTTTTGCAAACGGCTCCAGTGCATGCTGGAGGTTACAGTGCAATGAAGCCAAAAGGAGCACGTCATCTACCAAAAGCAGCAATGCAAACCTGAGGTCACCAAACTGGTAATCCTCCAAAACTCCGCCGCGCCTTGATATCCCATCCATGAAAATCAAGAACAAAATAGATGGCAAGGCATGCCCATGGCAGAGTCCAATACCACCTGGAAAGGAGTCTGAGTTAGTGCCCAGAATGCAGACAGAACTCTGGCTTTGGTTGTGTAGGGACTCGTCTGGTGCCAACAAAACCAGAGCCCCATACTCCCATTGCACCCCCGACAGGATACTTTGTGAGACGCAATCATATACCCTCTGCAAGTCTACAAAACAAATATGAACTGGATGGGCAAACTCCCATGACCCCTCAAATATGTGTTAAAGCAGAAAAAGCAGGTCCACCGTTTAACGGCCAGATCAATACCGACACATCAAAACCCAAAGTTCGGCTGGATTTCCTTTCATACAACCCCCTGGAGGCTAAGCAGTGTGACGCACTTACAGTTGGCACACACCCATTGATTCCTTTTTTTTTTTTTTTTTTTAAAGGGAAACACCACCCCAATCCGCTGGTCTAAAAGCCCTGTACCAGACATCTGCGCAATGTTAAACAGGCATATCAGCTACGACAGCTCAGAAACATCCAGAGCCCCCAGCATCTTGGTGTAAATCTTGTCCATCCCCTGTGACTTGCCACTGCTGAGCTTTTTGGCCACCTCTGCGACTTCCACCAGGGTCTCGGTCATTGCCCACACGAGCATTGACGTCCCCCAGCAGAGCTATGGAATCCTCAACTGGAGCACTTTCCAGAATCCTGCCTTGGGAGTCCAAGGAGGCTGGATACTGCAAACTGCTGTTTGGCGCATAAACACAGCCAACTGTCCAAGTGCTGTGCGGAGACCCACTCTTTTACCAAAGTAAACACCAATTCAGCAGCACTCAGCCCAGGACACGCAAATATTCCCACTCCTACCCGGTGCCTCTCACCTTGGATAACTCCAGAAAAGGACAGTCCAACTCCCGGTGGGGAGTTAAGTTCCAGATTCAGAGCTGTGCATAGTGGAGAGTCGGACTACATCCAGCCTCTACAGCTCCCTGACATTCCATGTCCCAGGAGCTAGTTCATAGCCTGGGTCCAGAACGCCAGGGCCTCTCCTTTGTCTGCCACCTAGTCTATGATGCACCCGAACCCTATTCCTGTCGCTGTGGGTGGTGGGCCGACAGGTGATAGCTCCACGTCACCGCCATAGGTTGAGCCCGGCTAGGTCCCAAGAAAAACCTGGCCACTCGACTCCTGTCTATGAGCTTGCCACCTAAGCCTGGCACCAGGAGAAGGCCCCAGTGTCCCTATTCCAGGTGTGTGCTCTTTTCTCCCACATATCTCTTCATGGGGGTTTTGTGAGTTGCTCTTTTGTCTGGCCCCTCACCTGGCACCAATTTGCCATGGGAGACCCTATCAGGTGTCAATGCTCTCCAACAGTGTTTCCCAGCCCTGCTCCTGGTGTACCCCTGACCAGCACATTTAACATTTGTCACCCTGATCTGACATACCCAGATCAGCTCATCGGGTGCTCTACTAGCACCACAATAAGGTAGCGATCCTAGAAGGACCCAACACTCACAGGGGAAAAGTGATTGCTTCTTCAGTTGCTTAATCAGCCAAGTAATCAAATTTAATTGATACTTGGGTGAAATTAGGCTAGATACACCCAGGTCTGAATTCTGCCAGTCACAGAGAAACTAAAAATCAATTAAAACCACAATCAAAAAATTCAGGATGAGATGAAGAATTATACCTGCCTGGGAAGGATTATAAAGTCCTTTATAAGGCTCTAGTACACCAGCAAATCGCAGTGAGCATCATTAACCCTCTCGTGCATGAATTATGATAAACTCAGTCAGTATTTTTTTACTAATATACAGCAGTGCCCAAAATTGCAGGCATATATAGAGAAAAAACACTTCTAAACAGCTGTACACTGTAGTGACCTCCATGCATGAAAGGGTGAATTCCATACTCAGAAAATTTGGAACAGTGCTGAATCTTCCCAGAAATGGCCAACACATCGACTTGTCAAGTAACAAAAGGACCCAGATGAACATCGAAGGGCCTGCCAGCCTCGCAAGTCCCAGATAAGGTCAGTGTTCATGATTCCACCAATAGAAAGAATAGGCAAAGATAGAATCCATGGGTGAGTTGCAAGGCGAAAACCGCTGGTAATAAAGAGGAATGCAATGGCTTGCCTCACACTCGCCAAAACACATAATGATGACCCCCCCAAAACACACTCCAAACATTGTGAAAATGTTCTGCGGATTAATGAGTCCAAAGTGGGACCATCTGGAGGACATGGGTCTCCTCACATCAGGCGGAAAGCTAACACATTATTTCCACAATACCGGCATCATACCAACAGTTCAACATGATGGAGGTAGAGGTGGGGTCAGAATGCTTTGCTGCTTCAGGGATTGGGCATATTGCCAAAATATACAGAATCATGAATTCAGAAAATCTGGTGGGAAAATGTCCACTAATCAATCAGTCATCTGAGGCACAAATGCAGCTGGTTGGAAGAGCTAGACAACAATATGAAGAACAAGCACAAGTCCACCTCTAAATGGCTGAAAAAACATTTATTATGATTTTGGAGTGGTGAAGTAACTAAAATGGGCAGATCATTATCAAAAAAAAACCCAATATCTCCAGTTTTAGGGCAAATTTGGGATGCACTTGTTGGGTGGCAGGGCCAGTTATAACGTTTAAGGTGGCAAATCTAATCTGCACGAGTGGTATTGGTGTTCCATACATTTTTTCCAACAAAAAAATAAATGTATAATTTAAAAATGTATTTTGAAATTCTTCAGGTTATTTTTGTTTAATAGCACACTTTCTTAAAGCCACAAAACCATTTTGTGAGAAAAAAAAAGCAAAAATAAAAAATTAGAGGGCAAATACTTTTTAACCTGCACTGTACATACCTACTCAATAAATACAGTATGTGACACTGCAGGGCTGCCCAAATCTGGCCCTCAAATCCAAATCCAGCCCTGGTTTTCTCTCCTTCCAGGCAACTTGGTGAACTATTTTTGCCACTGATTTGCCAGACTGAGATCAAAACTGACTCTCTGGAAAAGGCAGGGTGGAAAACCATCTGTTTTTGGCCCTCGAGGACCGTGATTTGGGGAGCCACGTGTAACACAGTATCAGAGGACATCACACAGAACAGACCATTAGTGAAGAAGAAGAAATTTACATACCTTAATACAAATCTCTCTTAACTGAGAGCGCACCTGAGATACCAGCCCCATATTTCTGCTGTTAACAAAGTTCTCCCGACACCACTCCTGTGACAGAAGCAGAAAAGGCTTAAATGATAACTCCAGCCATACCAATGCAACATCTATACGATATGACCCTTTTCTGAAATTTTTGTGGCGCAAGATCACAAATATACAATTTAAATGATCAGAATCGACCATTACAATGCTGATGTAACAATCATAACTGAATAGAGAAAACACGAGCCATCAGGGGACGGCATATCCTCAGGTCCCTGCTACACAGTGAAATGAATCTCAGTCAAACATGTTTCCAGAAAACAGAAAAAATAAAAAGGTCAAAAATGACCACAAGCAGCAATTAATGGGGTCCAAGCACCATGAGGCAATTATCAATTTTTAAGTAGTACAGACATGCATTGTATGAATTTTTTAAACCATTGCCAGTTCATGGCACAGTCATTCAAGATATTCCTTGCCCTGCAAGGCTCATGTTGATTGGTCATTGTTAAGCCTGTTAAATAGCTTTTACCTGATTAACCAAGTGCACCTTAATTTCTTAAGATTTCTCAGGCTCACTGCCAGGGCGATTAAAAGCTTAGTCAGAAACAAAGAATGCAAAAGTTAGAAGCATTTGAGTCAAATGGTTGAATTATGAGTGTCACCCAAACAGTTTGAGAGTGATAGGCAAAAATGTGTTTCGGCTCTCCACAGCACCAAATTACTCTGGCCAATCAGAGTAATTTTAATACAGATCACGCTTTCATATATCCCAATCAGTCTTGCAAAGTTACATGCTGAGACATGATAGCTCTCTGAGAAGAAGGGCTGCTGAGGTACGATTGGCTGATGGCGGCCATCTTGTTTGTGCACTCATCTTGTCATATAGACATCCATAGGACCTTTCTTGACCAACATGAAGTATGCAAAATTTGATGAAGTTGATTGGGCAGTTGGTCTTGGAGTAATGATTGTTTGATTGCTATAACGTCAACTATTGTTTGGTTTACACCAAATTTGGTAGGCTTGAGTCCGATGACCTGCAGGTGAGAAACCTTAAGTTTTATGATGACTGAATACTGCAATCAGGCGTTAGAACTCATTATATCAAAAGAAGCCAGACCTACAAAATTCACTGGCTTACTGCAGCCACATATTTTAACAAAGCAATTCTGTTTACGCAACATTTAAAAATCTTGGTCTGAAAATGCTGTTAACCTCAGAATGCAGCATTTTTTATCATGTACTCAATCGATTTAAAAATTCCAAAATGGCAAAAGGCTATATTCTAGCATATTATTAATGAATGTGCCACATTTTATGAAGAAAGATCAAACGGTTATCAAGCTGTGCTCAAAAAAACATGTATACAGACACACGGACGGACAAACAGAGCAATAGCTATATCCTTTGCGTTATACGCAAGGTGGATAACAACACACTCTAAAACACAGGCTGTGAAAAATACAAAAACAGTCACAGCTCTTCAAAGGGTTAAAGCGCCTTGGTTTGAAAAGCCTGAACACCACACCTTATGCTATGGCTCAGCTGTCAGACAAACCCACCTTATTTCCGCCCACATTTTTGAAGGCTCGGTAGATGTTGAGGAGGGTCACATGATCACCCTCACTTGAAATGAACTTCCTGCGAACGGACTGGACTTCCTCCTGCCGGGCCGGTGGGTTGTACAGCACACTATCCACTGACATGATGGACACGATGGTCAGCACCTCCTCAGTGCAGGAGAAGCCAGACGAGAGAAGCAGTGTCTGCAAGCAATGAGAGACAGTCAGGTCATCACCGGGAAGAAGTGCTCAGTATGTCAGTAACGGTAACGCTAAAGGAAATCAACTTTCTCCACCCACTAAACGTAGTGACTTGTGGATGACTAAATTCAGAAACTACTTTAATCAGCCAGAACCTTTTAAAATGTAGCGCAACCTGATTGGTAACTGAAGAGTCTACCAGAATAGAAAACATTACCTGTCTAAAATCTAAATTTTACATCTATTTGGCTGGTGTCGGGTATCAATTTTGAAAATAGATAAACCTGTAATAACTAAAAATACAAACAGCATTTCTTACCTTGGCAAACCTGGGCTCAATGGGAAAACTTGTCATTTTCTTCCCCAAAGATGTCAGCGTCACTTGGTCGTCCTCATGCTCCACAGCTCCAAGAGTATCCAGTTGCTCAATAGCAGAGCAAATGGCCTCTGTTTAAAAAAAAACAGAAAATCATTAGCCTCATAGCACAATTGCCTGAGTCACATTTTTGCCAAATTGAAATATCGGCTGCCTGGAAAAATGCAGTTTTTTCCTTTTTCTCAAAAGCTTAAAAAATAAAAAAAAATTCTCTTAAATTCTCTCCAATCTCTTAAATCATAAAAATTTTATTAAATAAATAAATAATTTTAAAAACCTTAAAAAAAAATGAGTATTTGGTCACAGAGTGACAATGCCCCCCACTGCCACATTTTACTAAATGAGAGAGTATCTGAGAACAAGCTCAAAATGACAGATGTCTCAAGGACTCCTGAATACATCTAGGTACACAATATGAAGACGATGGGTGTACTGCTTCTTGAGATATCACGTCAACAAGAACTTCAATGTCAAAATCTTTGAAGGCTCGCCATGACCTTGATTATTGGGTCAAGGTCACCAAAATCGACTGGTGTCTGGGGACTCCCATACTACACCTAAATACTAAATGTGATCAGGATCGGATCACTGCTTCTGGAGATATCGCGCCAACAAGAACTTCAATGTTAAAATCTTTGAAGGCACGCTGTGACCTTTAAAATAAGGTCAAGATCATCAAAATCGACTGGTGCCAGGGGATCCTCATACTAGACAATGGTGTCAAATTTGATCAAGTTTGGATCACTGATTCTTGAGATATCATGCCAAGTCGACTGGACGAACAGACGGTCGTGAATACTATGTCCCGCCGCTCTGCGCTAAACACGCGGCGGGGGACAATGAGACTGGCAATTATGCTGTGAGGCAAACAAAATTATTAAACTCTCCCTTTTCTCCCTGTTCTTTCCTTTGTTAAATCTTTTCTTATCTTCCTCGTAACCAAATAAAATATATCATGCAAAAACACAAAAAAAAAAAACAAACAAATGGGCATTCAATAATATGCTGTACATAAGAGCAGTCATTCCAGTGGAGGCTTGTTGAAACACAAGTCATTTTAGCCATTTAGTTCATTTTTATTTCTGCCGTAAAATTCAAGGTGGAACCCTGTGATTAAAACTGCACGGTTCATTCTGACACTGATGATCAACGCATACATACCTGGGGATGGTTTAGACACAAAGTCAAAGTTCAGGACATCAGGAATCCGCAATGCTAAAAGCTGGAGCATTACACTGGCCAGATTACACCTGCAGAGATATTCAGAATTATGCAGATACAACGCTTGTCCTAGAACCACATCAAGCCTCAGTTAAATTGTTGAGGTCACAAATACAGCGCCCTCCACTAATATTGGCACCCTTGGTAAATATTAACAAGAAAGGCTATGGAAAAATGTGCTTGATCTTGATCCTCCCAATCTTTTATTCAGAAAATTAACCCTTAGAGCGCAAAATGCAGCCACTGTTGCTCAATATCGTAAGATGTCAAAATCAAAGCTGTAGAAAACCTATCACGTGGCAACTTGTTTAAAAGAGCTCCCGCAGGTTTTCAACAGCACAAGATCATTTATTTATATTTTTTTGAAAAGTTATTTCAGCGCTCTAAGGGTTAACAACAATTAGCAAAAGATATCCATTTGAAGAAAATTACATTATCTTAAAATAAACTTTTTTTCCCTAAAAATATGCCAGAAACTTTGGAATTCCCGGACAGTTTTATAATAAAAATCTAACCAAAGAATATTTCCATTTATATTTGACTTTTTTATGTTCACCATAATGATTATGATGCTTTCCTGTTTCTTGGAATATAAATATAAGGTCACAACCAGGCCAATTTCCCCTTGTCGTTCGTTATCATGGTTACAGAAAAGAATACAGAAAGGAGGTGAAACAGTAAGTGGTTAGAATTACTATCACCCCATGAACTCTGATTTTCTCACTTAAGTTTTCCCTTAAGTAGATTCAACATTAAAAAGCAGGTTTAAAAAAAATAATAAATACAAATTCTGTATCTTCTGGGTGGAGCACCTCACTATGACAACATCACACTTATATTGAGAAAAATGTTCAAACCCAGGATGCCATATTTCTATGGCCACAACATTACATCAACTGGAAAATATCCAGATCTTGTGCACCATTTTATGCAAATTTCCCTGTAATTCAACCTGACATACTTCAGATCGTTGGAAACCCTGGGATCTCCAATAAAATTTAAAATTGGAGTCCAGACCTTAACCCCACTGAGAATCTTTGGGATGGGCTGGAGAAGACTTTACAAAGCAGTGTGACTCTCTCATCAGCAATATAAGATATTGGCAAAAAATGCAACTCGAGATGGCAATAAATATTGAGACATAGCATAGTCTTATCGAAATGATGCTGTGGCGAAAGCCTGCCGCAATCAAAGCTATTTCTAAAATAAAACAATAAAATTTCTGTTTCAACAACTCATATGCTG
Source organism: Gymnothorax javanicus (assembly GCA_029692085.1). Classification (NCBI taxonomy): domain Eukaryota; kingdom Metazoa; phylum Chordata; class Actinopteri; order Anguilliformes; family Muraenidae; genus Gymnothorax; species Gymnothorax javanicus. The sequence continues at coordinate 23,300,591 of CM056199.1, forward strand.
TCTTTTTACTAGTTTCATTAAAATGCTGAGTTTAAATGATATGCAAATCATTGCACTCTGTGGTGTAAATCTTACACAACATTCCAATTTTTTGTGAATGGGGATGGCATAGATAGATGGATATACAGATAAAGGGAAGATAACGTAGATACAACAATTAAAGAGAAACGCAAGTTGCTTTCTAGTATGGTTATATTAAAATTTTAATAGCTAATCTGAAGAGGAAAATGGGAAATTCACACAAAAAATTCAATTCACACAAATACAAGATAATCTGTTGTATATTTGTTTATAACGCTACCCAACAAGTTGAACACGGCTTTGGACTGAAGGTACATGGAACACTTCAGCATGGACAGATCTATTTCCCCTGCACAGAACATTTCTTCCATGCTATTTGGCAAATCTGCCATTATAAAAGAAATCAGCCAAGATGCAAGTGCACCTGGCTTTTAAAGGAAATGGGAGATGACCCTCTGATTGGTTGATTGCATGTAATTCCCAAAACATGCCTATGATTAATTAAGAGACCAAGGACAACCTGTTTTAACCATGTGCCTTACTCTCTGCTCAGATAATCTACCATTAAACTAGATTTGCGCCAAGCGCTCTGACCATCCATTTGCGCCATGCGCTTCTGACCATGTGCTTAGATTGTTAAAATATAGCCCACAATTTTTTAGTCGATAAATTGTTCCCTCAATGCAACGTGAATACATCTTATAGTGCAAATTAAAAACTAACAGGGAAATTTAGAATCAAACACTCAATCCAGTCCTCACCTCTGTATCTCTGGCATAGTCATGTTGGTGAAGTTTTCAAACTCTTCCTCTGTGTAGAGGCGATAGCAGAAGCCACTGTCTTCCCTACCGGCCCTCCCAGCTCGCTGCCATGCCTGGGCCTTGGACACCCGCTGCACGGCAAGAACTTCCAGTCCGCTATCTAGCGCAATAAGAGACAACTTGCCAAACTCTCATCAATCCAAAGGTAAATAAAAAAGGACTTTCACCATAACATTTTTCCTTTTTGTCCATTGTGATTGTTTCAGATGTGGGGGCCATCCACTGCACACTGCCCATCAAACAATTCGTGCTTGGTAACACTTTTAATCAACATAGGAAAGAATATCAATGTACACTGAAGAACATTTTTTATGTAAGTAATTCAACAAGCACAAAACACATCAATTAAAAGTAGAAAAGAGGCTGTTTCAAGACAATGTATCAGTCAGCTGCAATGCTAGTCATAATTTTTATTTTTTTTTTGCAGGTAACATCTGGGTCATCCCATCCGAAATGACCCAGCGGCAGAATAATTTTCCACCAGGTCACAGATTTTGCTGACTTTTTACATATTTTTGGCGTATGTGTGAGAACAACGACCCCCAATTTTGGAGGGTCAATTCCCTCTCCCCTCCATGTGGCGGCCTCTTGAATTTGGGTCTCGTTGCTTCCCAGAATGTGCCACGCCCTCACTTTTTGAAGTCATTTTTCTTAAATTACTCAACCCAGAAAACTGCTATTAAGATGAAAATTGGGGTATGAATGTAACTTTTCATGTAGAATTACCGTCTGCAATCAGATTTGTGATATATAGAACAGATGCAAAGATAAAAGACAAAACTCATTTCTTGTGGGTACCTAATTTTGATCCCCTCTACCTAACTTTTGACATATTTCATGAAGTTTAAAGTGTAACAAGTCATTTCACATCATTTCATGAAATATGTAAAAATGGGGGTAGTGATATGTTCCAATTCAGATAAATCAAAAAAGTGAAAACCTACATTTTTGCTAATTTTTTGCATAGAATAGCGTAAAAATGTATATGAAAATATACATAATAAATAGAAAAAACAACTTGCGAACATAATGGTGAAGCATGATAACTCAGAAAATTACAGAATTTCACGTTTCACTTGTTATTACAATGTATGCATAGGTGACAAAAACCTTAGTAACCCTTGATATGTCTTAGTGTGAGAAACCACAGGCGCAAATTTGGTCAGATATAGCAAAAATATCCTGACCAACTTTGTATCAGTGGGGAAAACAAAAGAAACGCAGAATCGTTAATTTAAGATGATCCATTCCAATGTATTTTTAGATTTCCAGCTCTGTCCAATACATTTACCGCACAAAAAGATGCTTAATAGGCAGGATAGCGAAGTTGCCAGCCAATGTAGCAATACATCCACTTAATTGGTTTCAATGTTCACTCATCTCAAACTCAGCAGATTGCGGGAGTGCCCGGAGATGACTTCTAGCAGTTATTTAAGGTTGTGGAACGTGAATGATTCAAATTAACTAGTACTTGGTGACCAGTGGCAGAAACACCAAAGGTTCAATCGCACCCCTGCCCATGTGTGGTGGGGTTACGCTCATAATCCAACTCATAATTGTGGCGATAAAACAGCTATGAGGGAGAAGGGTTCACCTTCCACTTGACAGAACACTCCACTAATGTGGCCTACATTAGTGAATTAACTTTTCATTGAAATGGATAGTGGATAGGCTATATGTTTGCTTATATTGTGGAAAATATCCTTCCACTTGTTTTTTTTTGTGGAGATTTATGGGAAATATGATGACTAATCAAATTGACTTTCCTGAAAATGCGGTACACAAAAATAGGAGGAAAAAAAGAGAGAAGAGAGGAAAATGAGGCAAGGTTTTACTGTATTAGGTACAGTAAATTGCTGTGTTTGTCTCCTTGTGTGATGTGCAGCAGTAGAGCACCTGCAGAAAATCAGACTGTGTTACCGTAGCTAGCCATGATGCCATCTGGCTGGCGAGCTAATTAACCTACTCCTATCCTTTGGCGTGGGACTTAATTTTTCAAGCAGCTGGTTTATGATTTCCAGCTAGACCATTTTGCCGATGCAAGACAGTCAGCAACTGGATGTGAGTACCTAGCGAGCACCCAGTTTTTGTTTGAAGTTCAAATGGACGCTGAAATGGAGATTTAAAATCAAGGCTACAAGAATGCGTTTAATAATGAAAATTTTTTTTAGCTTTAAGCAATTAAATTGGGATGATCTGAAAATGCCAAATAATGGTTCTTCTATTCCTTCGAAAAAATTCCTAGTGTTAAAACTGTCATCTAACTTATGTGGGGACGATGTGGGGCTACACAGTAACCGAGCTATGCATTTCCAAGTCTGATATGTACAGCCGGCAAGTCTGTGGCTGGCATCTGAACATAATTTACATTCTATCTCTAGCGCTTGCGAGCTATACTACAAAACCCAAAACCAGTGAAGTTGGCACGTTATGTAAATCGTAGATAAAAACAGAATACAATGATTTGCAAATCCTTTTCAACTTATATTCAATTGAATACACTGCAAAGACAAGATGTTTAATGTTCAAACTGAGAAACTTTATTTTTTTTTTGCAAATAATCATTAACTTAGAATTTAAAGGCAGCAACACATTGCAAAAAAGTTGGCACAGGGGCCTTTTTACCACTGTGTTACATCACCTTTCCTTTTAACGACACTCAGTAAATGTTTGGGAACTGAGGAGACCAATTTTTGAAGCTTTTCAGGTGGAACTCTTTCCCATTCTTGCTTGATGTACAGCTTAAGTTGTTCAACAGTCCGGGGTCTCCGTTGTCGTATTTTACGCTTCATAATGCGCCACACATTTTCAATGGGAGACAGGTCTGGACTACAGGCAGGCCAGTCTAGTACCCGCACTCTTTTACTACGGAGCCATGCTGTTGTAACACGTGCAGAATGTGGCTTGGCATTGTCTTCCTGAAATAAGCAGGGCGTCCATGAAAAAAGACGTTGTTTTTGGATGGCAACATATGTTGCTCCAAAACCTGTATGTACCTTTCAGCATTAATGGTGCCTTCACATATGTGTAAGTTGCCCATGCCTTGGGCACTAATACACCCCCATACCATCACAGATGCTGGCTTTTGAACTTTGCGCCTATAACAGTCCGGATGGTTCTTTTCCTCTTTGGTCCGGAGGACACGACGTCCACAGTTTCCAAAAAACAATTTGAAATGTGGACTCGTCAGACCACAGAACACTTTTTCCACTTTGCATCAGTCCATCTTAGATGAGCTTGGGCCCAGCGAAGCCGGGGCGGCGTTTCTGGGTGCTGTTGATAAATGGCTTTCGCTGCGTTGTAGAGTTTTAACTTGCACTTGCAGATGTAGCGACGAACTGTAGTTACTGACAGTGGTTTTCTGAAGTGTTCCTGAGCCCATGTGGTGATGTTCTTTACACACTGATGTCGGTTTTTGATGCAGTACCGCCTGAGGGATCGAAGGTCACGGGCATTCAATGTTGGTTTTGGCCTTGTCGCCACGTGCAGTGATTTCTCCAGATTCTCTGAACCTTTTGACGATATTACGGACCGTAGATGATGAAATCCCTAAATTTCTTGCAATAGCTCGTTGAGGAATGTTGTTTTTAAACTGTTCGACAATCAGCTCACGCATTTGTTCACTAAGTGGTGACCCTCGCCCCATCCTTGTTTGTGAATGACTGAGCATTTCAGGGAAGCTGCTTTTATACCCAATCATGGCACCCACCTGTTCCCAATTAGCCCGTTCACCTGTGGGATGTTCCAAATAAGTGTTTGATGAGCATTCCTCAACTCTCTCAGTCTTTTTTGCCACTTGTGCCAGCTTTTTTGAAACATGTTGCAGGCATCAAATTCCAAATGAGCTAATATTTGCAAAAAATTACAAAGTTTACCTGTTCGAACATTAAGTAACTTGTCTTTGCAGTGTATTCAATTGAATATAGGTTGAAAAGGATTTGCAAATCATTGTATTCTGTTTTTATTTACGATTTACACAACATGCCAACTTCACTGGTTTTGGGTTTTTGTAATACATTACCATAAAATGATTGCAACCTTCGCTAATAATGCAACATACCATTAAGTAATTATGTAAATTATAAGTTGGGAAGAGTATTTCAATTATTTGATATTGTAAAGGTTCATAATAAATATTCATAACATAAATAACAGTCATAAACTTGTAATGATAATCAAATGAAAAGTATCTGGATGCAAAATAGAAAAGTAAGTTTATGAATATGTCATCCATCTATGAAAATTATGGAGGCACCTCACTTAGCATCATAAAAAACAAGGAAATGCTCATTGTGATAATCTCTGTATATGGAAAAGGCAGTATTTACACTCAGATTACTGCAAAAATTTTCCATTACTTACGTGTCCCCACCAACTCACATTAAACCTACGCTCTTCGGAGAACCTACCATGAGAATATGGGATATTTAAAAAAAATCTTCCTTACAGTAAAATGAAAGGTCTGCAAGACTACAATTCATGTGTGCTTGTTCTTTTTGAACAGAGGCTTTCAAAACATATTTCAACCATTTTCACACCTTCATCATACAACTTAGCCCTATACACGCCAAGCACTGCTACCTGAAGTTGTTGGGACTGAGACTAGTGTTAAAACATGAATGGATGGCACCCAACGTTGGTCTTGTCTCTGCAACCAGAACAAATTACTACCTTTCTCTCAATGGTTCATGAATTTGAAATAAATGTCTTCATTCTCAACACATTTTTTCTATATATCCAATATACCATTTCATGTTCCAGACTATAGCCGCATACTGCCCATTTTTCAGCTGGGAAACGCCAAATTTATCTGTGGCAGACTTCTCGAAAAACTGTTTTGGACCCTGAATTAACTGATGGTCTGAAAATTTCTCCACCTCTTGCAGTTGAAATAAAGTGATGATGACTTCCGAGTGCTAGGAATTGTCTTGCCACAAATCAGCCTCTGACAGATCTGTTCCCCATGTTCTGAAACTATTTGGCTGATGACAAATATGGACTCAATGCCCCTGATATTGTCGCTAGACAATGGAAAGAACCTTTCCGAATCTGACCCTCGGTTGGTGCCTGTAGGGACACACGGGCTACCAACCGCTTGACTGTGGCCCCTATCCCATCACATGAGCTTTTCACATGGCTGGTGGCAAAAAAGCTCCACTTTACATTGATGTTGAAATCTGAATAATGGTAACCCAAGTTTGTCACATTGTTATTGTATTCATATCGAGTTGCTGCACCATCTGAAAATAATGCACAAGCTTAAAATTTGGCATAAGACTGGTTATTAACTGATGAATAGCAACTGCGGCTAATTCCATTTAGTCGACAGGTAGACTGGTCGATGGGCTGTTGGTCGACCAAGATTTATTTAGGTAGAGCGTTTGCGCAAATAATCCATATCATTAGAATAATCCATTCTGGAGGCAGTGGATACAGCAGTTGTAGTCCATCACTCTTAACAAGGCCTGCATTCTCTTTAAATTATGCAGTTACAGCAATATTAATGCTGTGAAAAATTCAACAGAACTAATAGAAAAAACATTTTATGATAAATATTTTTAGAAATGTAAAACCACCAACATTCATGCCAACATTGTATCCTTCTTATGGGTACGTGAATGTGCATTTTAATTGAAGCCTAAGTTTTGCCCTGCAGTTAAGATCAGTGATACGTGCATTATTTAATTGCTCATTTGAACATAACCTTGGAACATAATGTTCAAGCAAAAATCTGGAGCATGGCAGCATTTAGTTTTATTTACACACCCTGAAAAAAATGGGTATGTGGACTTGGCAAGCAACGTTTTGCTTACCTCCGTTCAACAACAAACATGACCTACCACTGGAAAATCAGCCTACTTCATACTCTTTCCAAGCATAAACATGTTTTATGTGCTACACAGACGAACATTTGAAATTGAGTTATTATATCTATTAGTGACGCATACAGAGTTATTAACAGGCCACTTAATTTGAAACTGTAACTAAATGTGCATTCCCGTTACATGGTGAGCTGTCCCGTAGCAACTACAGGTTTCACTTGCAGCTAAAGCCTGTTGCAATCTCCGAGAAAACAAAAAGAGAGATAACCGACACTGTCGCCAGTCTGACTTGCCTAATCCAAAGAGAAATTTAAAGTGAATCTGCCATCCTATTTCCAACTGTTAAAAAAATGATAGTTCATACACTCTTGATTGTCAAACTGCAAAAAGAATGACAGAAAACGCAAAACTAAAGCACTGATAACAATCTTACATTTTATCGCCCGATATTCCCCAATCAACAGTGCTGGCCATAATAGAAAGCTGAAGTGACATATGAACGAGAGATTCCTAGTAGGGCTCCCCTTGCCCCTCACTTGAGTGGGTGTAAACAAAGAATTTTTTAGCCTGTACAAAATACCTCGGGGATGTGTGATTTTCACTCCTGAAGAAGAAATCAGGTCAGTACATCTATTCATCAGACCGACTCTTTCGAGGTCGAGGGCATAGTAAAAAGGACTTCAAAAAAAGGGGGCATGGCACATTGCAGAACAAGCCAAGGCCCAAATTCCAGAGGCTGCCACCTGATACGGAGAGGGATTTGACCCTGCAAAATTGGGGGTTTTTGTTTTCACACATGTACAAAAAATATATTTTAAAACAATCAGTGAAATCGGTAACAGAGTGGTTACACCCCATGGTTGATCTGAGATGGAATGATCCATCTGTGCTTCGGTGGGCCTTACCAGGGCTGTACTTCTTCGCCTTTACCATTCCAGAGTCAATGACGAATTTGATGCCGGAGATGGTGATCGATGTCTCTGCAATGTTGGTGGACAGGATCACTTTCCGGTGACCCTGAAAACACAAAAAAGAGCACATTACACCTTGAGGCAAATGTTTGAAAGTTTTTTTGAGAATTCTAAGCCAGTATTCTAAAAACGGTCCTTTCAGTTACCAGTACTGATGGTTCATTCTTTATTTGCGATCTAAAACTTAAGTGTTGAGGCCAGATTGCTCCCCATTTACTTACAAAGTCAGATTTATTAATTATTTGACTTCTGACAATATTCAATGATATAAGCACTTTAATTGTAATTTAGACTCTACAACCTCCTGAAAATGAAGGCAATGAGGTATTGAACAAAGCAGAATTAACCCTCAGAGCGCTGAAATAAATGAAAAAAATATACATTTATTATTTTCTGCTGTTGAAAACCAATCGCGTGGCAACTTGCGAGCTCTTTTATACAAGTCGCTACATGATAGGTTTTCAACAGCTTTAATTTTGATACCTTACATCATTGAGTAACAATGCATTTAGTGCTTTAAGGGTTAACACGTTGACTGCCGACTACGAGATAACTGGTAATGGAGGGTCAGGACCGGCGCTAGACCTGAAAATTCGGGGGCAAATATCCATCCCTTTATTGACAACAATTAGTCCTGGCTAATTCTTGATGGTTTTCCTTTATAAACACGTTTTCCAATTCAAGAATAATCAAGTGGCAATTGAAGACACGGCTTCTCTCCCCCATGCGATCTAAAACTGACAAAATAATGGGCTACATTCAGTACAGAAAAATAATTTCATTATAAATAGGTCTATGCACTGGCACTCAGCAACGGTAATTTTTTTCCAGCGAGAGCGGCATTTCAGAACTCTATTGCGAACAAAGGTAATTTAGGCGACAAGTACGTACACCTGTTTTTACAGCATGGTCACGCAACTTGCTGTAAAAAAATAGACAGCTATCCGATTGGAAAACGTAAACGGACGAAACCACGTACTAGTCACCAAAATTACCTTCATTCGCTGAAGAGTTCTGAAATGCAGTCGCCGAGTGCCAGTGCATAGATCTAATTATAATGAAATTATTTTTCTGTACAGAATGTAGCCCATTATTTTGTTAGATCGCATGGGGGAGAGAAGCCGTGTCTTCAATTGCCACTTGATTATTCTTGAATTAGAAAATGTGTTAATAAAGGAAAACCATCTAGAATTAGCCAGGTTTAATTGTCAATAAAGGGATGGATATTTGCCCCCAAATTTTCAGGTCTAGCGCCGGCCATGACCCGCCATTACGAGTTATCTTATAGTCGGCAGTCAACGTGTTAGAGTATGCCAGCACTTTTCAATAAGTATTTATAGCGCCCTCGTGTGGTGGGCTACCTTTTGTGCAGGCTGAAAGACCCGCAGTTGCTGCATTGGGGGCAGGGAAGCATAAAGAGGAATGACTGTTATGGGCGCGCAGGTTTCAGGAAGATGCTTGGCAATGTCGCGGCAGGTGCGGGCGAGTGCCTCGATCTCTTCTTGACCAGTCAGGAAGACCAAGATGTCATGTGAGGAGGGTGCTTCCTGTGGCAAAAAAGTAAAAAGAACAACCACAAACTATGAGCTTCATGTGGAGACTGCAACATCACAGTTACAGTTCCACGGTTAATCAACTAAAATGGTTTTCTGAAGCATAATCTTTAAGAACACTGGAATACGCTTATTATCGGGAAAGAAACAAAAACAGGTGCAAATTTATAAAGATGAATACTGTTAAGGCTCATGAGGTAAACTGTCTGGGTAGTAATCAAATCCAGAATTCTTTTTCTTATGAGAATGCAAATCACAGCGGCAGCAGGCTGTCACAATGACCATGACTAACACAACAGTAAGACCACGGACGTGGATGCAGGCTCACCTGATGGATTTGAAAGATGGACACCAATGCAGCCTGCAGGTAGTCTGACTGTTGCTGCTTGGTGTAATAGATCTGAATTGGATGTTGCCTGCCTTCCAGATATAGAACTGGGGCCTTGTTGAAGTAGTGAGAGAAGAGGTCCACATCCATGGTAGCAGACATTACAATCACCTGGCATTGAAAAGACAACAGCCTTCTTTAGTGGAGAATTCCACAGGCCGAGAACAAAATGGGAAGACTTTGGCATCACTAAATCTTAGGTCACAATAGCCTGGAATCCATCCGTATCAGGCTTTGGTCGCTCCCAACGGTCACTTGCTTGAACGTCTGGCCTCAGTCGGTAGACCAGCGTTTGACTTTCAAATATTCTCACAAAATCCATGCGAGATCTGTGATTGGCTCACAGTCGCAAGGGTGCCCCCCTCCCCCCTTTAGACAGACTTAAAAATAAATAAAAATACCACAGTTCTGCAGTCAACGGAAGTCCCGCCTCCTGGCTCGTGTATTTACGAGTATTCATCTGAGTGGCAGCAGAGTCTCTGGGCAATGAACGAGCCGGGAGGCGGGACTTCCGTTGAATTCGCAAGCTTACTTGAAGCATAACTGGTATTTTATTATTTTTAGCGAAAAATAACCGCATTTCTAGAGTTCTGAAGATACGAGTGGACAAAGCTGACTTTGTCCAATAAAACTAGTTCAGAGCCTCATTTCCCAAAAGCACCTAGAATTCATCTTACAAGGCTTTTTATATGATTGTAATACAAGCAGAAGATGCACAGGTCCATCCAATGTACTTTACATGTGGCCAGTTTCACATATGGCCAGTTTCATATTGCTGCAAATTGTTTAGAAACAGCCAGCACAACATTGCCAAGGACGCAGTCAGTGCACCTAGGTCAAAGGTCAAATCCCAATAAAAGTAGGTTGTTACCCGACTACATATCATGCATACACTACAGGCAAAAAGTTTGGGGCCACCCTCAGATTAAAAAAAAAAAAAAAAAAAAAAATCACACATCAACTCTTCGTTCCTTATTTTTTGCACATGAAATGACTTCAGTGCATAAAATATAGGGAGCCAATAGGTTTTGGGCGAATTCCAGACCTCAGACCACATTTTAAAGCTGTCTTGACTGATTGATCACTGACCACAATGTTTTATAATTGAGTTCCAATGCCTTTGTGTTACATGATTTTATGTCACTAGGACGTGAACAATTTAATGTAACAAGAAGGCATGCTGTATAAATGCCTTCCCCAAAACCAAGGGCTCACATTGTACTTAGTGCACCATTAAAAATCTGAGGGTGCCCCAAACTTTTGGCCTGTAGTGTAGTTACATGTGATAAGTATGAGGTGGTAACTATAAATAGCTACTGAGTACTGGGCTGCACAAAATGTGGGATAGACAGACACATAGATGACAATATTCCACTGGCCATGATAACTGTTGAGGGGTAAAAACTGGGTAAAGCAGGGTTTGTAGCCCATAGCTCAAAAGTTACCCAAAGCAATATGGCAGACACTACACGGTAATTTACAGGCCGTATAAAAAAATTTTTTTAACCCTTAGAGCGCTAAATGCAGCTATTGTTGCTCAACGATGTAAGATCTCAAAATAAAAGCTGTTGAAAACCCATCATGTGGCAACTTGTGGCCAAATGACAGGTTTTCAACAGCACAAGATAATTAAATTTATATTTAAAAAAAATTTTTTTCAGCGCTCTGAGGGTTGAAGTTTCCAAAACAAAATCGACCTGAAAAAAATTGAAATTTCCAAACATACCGAACATGTATTTTATACCATTTTTATTGCTAATGACTGCAGGACAGGTATGCAATTTTAGAAAATTTATTTTGGACAAGTTCTCACCTTCAGAGGGAATTTGTTTTGCTCCCGCCGTTTCTTCTGTGCAGTCTTCACCACTCCAAACAGAACATCGGTGTGCACTGTCCTCTCGTGAGCCTCGTCCAGGATCACCACGGTGTACCGCTGCAGGAGCGGGTCCCCAATGGCCTCCCTCAGTAGCATGCCATCCGTCATGAACTTCAACTTTGTCTCTGGGGAGGTAACATCCTCAAACCGCACTGTGTATCCCACCTGCAGCAAAGCAATAGCCTGGGTCAGCGCTGAGGCCAGTCTAGGCAACTTGTCCACAGCAGACAACCTGACTGCAGTGTTCTCTTCAGTGGGGACACTATTCAGTACCCTTATATATTAAAAAAAAGCAAAGCAATAAAGCTTACCAGTTTCCCAAGTTGCGTTTTTTTTTCCTCGGCAACCCTTCCTGCCAGTGAGATCGCAGCAACCCTTCGAGGCTGTGTGACCGCCACAATCCCCTGCCGCCCGATGCCAGCTTCGTAAAGATATTGTGGAATCTGTGTTGTTTTACCTGAACCAGTCTCACCTGTAAAATAATTTGCACATACAACAAACAGTGCTTTGAGTTTGCGGAAAACATGCATGAAAAAGACAACAAACACTGCGGCAAATTCAACAGGACACTTTCTTTTAGAACAAAGGGGTACAGCCTGCGAAGGCCTCCATCCTTTTCTGACTGACTGACTGATATACCTTGTTCGAATAAATGTGTGGAGCAATACCTGTTTGCACTGGGGGCGCAGTGTTGAGTTTCTGTACTACCGCACAGCCAAAAGCCAGGTTTAGGTCAAAGGATAATACAGCCGATTCTGAGCCTGCTTCCCCCTTCCAACAGTCTTACGCAAAGCCTGATTTTTAGGTTGCCGGCCATAGGCCTGTAACCTATTGACGTCACTTTGTGTCCGGCGGCGTCGTCGGCGTCGTCCGTTTAAAGCCGTATCTCAAAAACGGTCGGATGAATTTTTTTTTTAATTTGGGGATGTGATCAAATCGGTCATCAAGTTAATGCCCGAGCAAAAATTTTTTTGACTGAATAATTCATTTAGACTTGGCGGCCATTTTTATGTCGAAAATGGCCATTTTTGGCACTTAGGTGCAATTTTCTCAAAAAATGTCTGATGAATTTTTTTTTATCGCAGCAATGGAATCAGTATCATGACCTGCTTCAACGGTGTAAACGGCATTTTGATTGAATCACTCCTTCACAGCGTCACCTAGGCAACGTGTCTGGACTTAGTCATTTTTCGGGGTGTTTTGGGCTATAACTCTCTTAATATAGCATTTAGAGCTTAGATATGTAGAGGCACCTCTAGGTAATCAGGTATGCCGAACATTGTGAGTCAGTCACTTTTGACCTTGGGCCTCAAGGTCAAGGTCAAATGGCAAAAATGTGCTATAACTTGCTTGATATCACATTTAGAGCTTAGATATGAAATGAGGCACCTGTAGGGAATCATGTATGCCAAACATTCTCGGTTGTTCGAATTTGACCTTGAGCCTCAAGGTGAAGGTCAAATGCCAAAAATGTGTTATAAAAGCTTAATGTGGCATTTAAAACTTACGTATGTGTGAGGCACCGATAGGGAATCATGCAAGCCAAACATTCTCGCAAAGTTGAATATGACATTGTGCGTCAAGGTCAAATGGCAAAAATGTGCCATGACTCGCTGAATATGGCAATTAGACCTCAGGTATGTTTGGGGCACCTATAGGAAACCTTTTATGCTGAACATTCTTAGGCAGTCTGTCAATGTTGACGCTGGGCCTCAAGATCGAGGTTATATGACAAAAATGGCCCCTAACTTGTTTAATATTGTTTGTAGAGCTTAGGTATGTATTGGGCACTAATAGCAAATCATGTATGCTGGTTGTTTTCGACATATTGGATTTGACCTTGGGCAACAAGGTCCAGGTAATGACAAAATAGCCTAAAAGTCCTTTAATGTTGGCTTTAGATCTTCGGTATGTATTGGATACTAATGACAAATCATGTATGCTGATCAAACACACCATATTGGATTTGACTTTGGTCTTCAAGGTCAAGGTCATGTGACAAAATCAATCAATTTATTTCCTCATTTAATAATGTCTTTAGACATTAGTATGTATTAGACACTAACCCACATACAATTAAAATTTTAAAGGGCACTGTAACCGCACGGTGAACCTTTTTTCGCGATCAGTTGCGGCAATATAAACTGGTCAAAATCCATTTTTGGATGTTTGTTCCTATTAGCATCAAGCAATAGAAAGAATAATGCTGATTAGACCCACTCGGTGGCAGTGTTGTGTACAAAAAAATCATTGTCTAAAAGCAGAGCAAGAACCAGAAGTGAATTGGGAAGACGGCGCAGTTCACAAATTGACAGCAGACGACTGTGAAAGTCCAATTAAGAAAAAAAATCAAATTGGATTTCATGATCTAGACTTCTTAAAGATTATATTTTTGCTAAATGGCAGAAATGTGACAAAAATGTTGCTGTTTGTCACTCATGAAAAAGTGACCGCTCTGTCCAGTTGCCCGATAATGGTAACTAAAACCCCTTTCTCACTGAGCTGCGTTGGCCTGCGGAAGTGTGAGGATGAAACAGTTCTCTTGTTTCACAGAGGAGTGCATATACACCGTGAATAGATTCGCAGTGGTACGGGACCATTCGCCATCACCGCCGAAATTCGCAAAAAAAATTAAACAGGTTTAATTTTTTCACGGATGTCCAAGCTGGAGCTTTTTAACGCCAGTATCGTGTAGAAAACGTGTTGCTTTCGCAAGAATTCGTGTTGGCTTCCTGCTGAATCTGCGGACTGATGGTAGTCACTTTTCTCCTGTTGGGGCTGTAACTGCCGGCAACCTTCAGGGCCCTTGGCACTCTAGTTTATTTATCTACCTTTATTTAACCAGATACGGAATCTCTTCTGCAAGAGAGACCGGGCCAAGGCAGCAGCCTAAACAATGCCAATATAAAACAATACAATGCAGATAACATATAAAACATACGTTTTTGAAACTTACAAGTGAAGTTTGGACACATAAGCTTGCTCACAAAAAGCACTGACGTTTCAGTTACAATGCTTTATAAAGCACTCAAAGTCAGCCATGGATCTGAAACAATCCAATTTAAGCTCCTTTTGTAACTTGTTCTATGATCAAGGTGCATAATAACTGAAAACCGATTGTCCAAGAGCAGAAGAAGCCCAAGGAAAATTGGAAAACAACAAACTTGATGACTGCAGCGGATAGCACCCAGTGCTTTCACAAAGCAGATTATGGAGATAAACAGGGACTTTGCCCAAAAGAGCTTTGTAAATAAAAACACACCAATGTCCCTGCCTACAAACTGACAGTGATGTCCAACCCACCAATTTATATAAAATGCGACGATGAGTGAGACTTTGCCCGAGTAATAAAATGAAAAGAAGCATGACAGACTGAATCAAGTTTATCCAAAACAGAGGAAACTGTATCCATTTACAAAATGTCACTCTAGCCTAACCCAGACAAAAAAGTAGCTTCAACCAGTTTCTCTTTCGCATTAAAAGTAAAACATGACTAATTCATGAAGTAAAGTGAAGCTTGGCTGTAAACTTTCTAGCTGTAAGAAAGCTTGTCATCTACCCATATGCCCAGGTACTTACAAGAGTGCACCCTTTCAATGGCATTACCCTCATATGTAAGAATGCTGAAGTTATCAGCTGAAAATGAGCCCTTGGAAAACCATGAACTTAGCATTCTTTCCATTAAAAACCAATTCTAGACCGAGCAGAGCAATCTGTAAAGAATGGAAGGCCGTTTGATGCTCCTTAACATGGATTAAGGTTATGCATTCGTCAGAGATTCAGCTCAATGAAAACGTAAACTGCGTAATGTGAGGCCGGATAAACTCTTGCTTTTCACTAAGTATTCGCATGCGCATGATAGCTGACCCGCTGGAGCATCAGTTGTGCACGTCCTTAGAAATGAATGCCACGTGTCCGTGAGATGCAGTGTACAAATGAAGAGTAGGGGCAGTGAAGGGGCAGAGGGGAAGTGACAGGGTAGGCACATCAGCTGCAGCAACAATGGCGGAAAGTTTTGAACACAAGCTGATAGACCCACATCCAAATTCTCTTAAATGGGCAGCCTTTTTCCATTCTTCTCCAGTTTTTCTTGATCTCATTAAAAAAATGTCACAATGGTAGAGGGTCATTCCATGCCAATTGGACCAGTTTTCGGAAAGTTTGCACCACACCCTGTCAGAAAAAATTGAAAAAAAAATCATGGGTGTTTGCCATAATTTCAAACGGTCAAATCCTAAATCTTAAGTTCCAACTCCAATTTTTCATGGAAAGGAGGCGGTGTCTAGTCACTCGCGAATGTAGCAATGACTTGTTCTGTTTTTGAAGGGATACAAATACACTTTCCAGTGCTCCTAAATTAATGTCAATGGGTCCATATAGGTAAAACTACCCTGAAATGTATGAATCTGCTATCAGATTTGGCATAGTTTATTTGATTTTCCTGTAATAGGTTGTTGAAAATGACCATTTTTACAGAACCAAAATTTTTATTTGATTTTTAGTTGGTCCCCTTGACTGAAGTATGCATAATCAGGGGTTCATATCGCAGCCTCATCCTCAGCAGCTACAGCACACTGGCCCCTTAAACCCAATCCAATCTCCTGTCTCTAGTTTAGGAGTAACTTGCATCTGAAAATGCTTATGATAAAAATGCACTAAAATGCCAAAATTCACGGCATGATTTGGTCATGTGGACACATCAGAAAAAATTTAGACGAAAGGGCATAATTTTTGAGTATCAAGTCTGTTTTGCTTAGGAAAGTTCTTAACTCCTCATTACTGAGCCATTAGTATTCACATGGCAGCCATGATAAGTGTGTTCAAATTTTCAAAATGTTCAGAAAAGGTGCTTCACGGCTTTCTGACTTACCTCCCTTAGCACAGAGTACACTGAACCATCCTTTTTGAAAAGACGGAAGATATCACCATCCCACAATTCCATGCACCAGCAAAATTTTAAAGGACAACCGTTCATCTGGCCAATCACGAAAACAGACGAACATGACTGGCGAGAGACGCATGATCATGTCGCCTAGTGCAAGTGCAATTGAATTATCTTGGCAGCGCGGCTGTCTTCCTAAATCTTAATGAATTCCCCTTTATACCCTTCCTTAACCTCTTGACGTCTCGGTTTGGTGTGTCCCTCAGGGGGTACATGGTTCTTGTCATTTCTTTTTCTAGGTGATACTTTTACGTAAGCACATTCATGCTCCTATAACTGAACTTAGTATTGAGTGAACTCATCAAAGTAACCAGCAAGCACGAATCTAGTACTAGTGAAAGCGCGTTAACAAGAAGACAAATCACAGACGTGGATGTAATGTTTAGATCACCCAATTAACAAAATGATTTGTAAAGTACTTCTCATTTCGCGTTCCTGGCTTACCTATAAGGACAGCGTTGTGCAGCTGCCGGAGTTGGCTTATTAGCTGGGACTTTGCCTGATAAATGGGAAGATGTTTCCGTTGCACGTCAATAGGCAATGGTGCGTTTTCTTTTCGAGGCAGCAACATCCCAGTTTTTTTATTGAGACGAAAAAAAGGAGACCCCGGCTTAAACCTTTTTGCCGGAGGGGGGTCGGGATCGCGGGGCATGATCTAGAATAAAAGAAAATATAACGTACACCAAAATCGTATGTTTAATCCGAGTTTCTACTGTTATAGCAATATAATTGTTAGGCGTTCGAGAGAAAGGCAGCAGTGCGACTGTTTACCTCAAAGATGCACTCCTTCCCACGTGGTTTGTCAAACACCCGGTCGCAGGATTTTGACGTCACTTTTTCCCTTTCAGCTGGTGGCTGCAGGGTGAAGTTGCCTTTAGACGTCGACTTCCAGGCTGCTCAGCCTGTTTGCGTAAACTCCGCCCCCAAGTACAGCCAATCAGATCGCGAGCTAGAGGACAACCAATCCGCTCACGAGGCAGCCAATTCAATTCGGAAGCCTTTATCGGGAAGTGGGCTTAAGAACAACGATATTGTTAAAACGAATGCGTTCAATCTTCTTTTCACATTAAAGAAACTGATTAGTGAGGTAACGTTAGATATTTCAGCTATTTTGATTATGTTAACCAATGCAAACAAGAGCTTTTTTTGTCTTACAGTTAACTTATAGACTGAACCTTAGCTAAACAGGTCATACTTGTTAACTGAAACACTTCTACAATATAACTTCAAGTATAACTCTGTTTGAAACATAAAAGTGGCCTATTTGTGAGATATTTTGTACAAAAAAGCTCTTTAGCTGAAATGTAACGTTTGCTGCCTTCAAGGCTGATTGTAGAGCACTAGTGCCTTCAAGGCTGATTGTAGAGCACTGGTGCCTTCAAGGCTGATTGTAGAGCACTAGTGCCTTCCAGGCTTATTGTAGAGACTAGTGCCTTGCAGGCTGATTAGAAGGCTAATGTTGATTTTATATTGCATAAGCTTTGATAGTATTCAGTCAGATGCCTTCCAGGCTGACCGTGAGAGACTAGTGCCTTGCAGAAAGGTTAGAAGGCTAATGTTGATTTCATATTGCATAAGCTTTGATAGTATTCAGTCAGATGCCTTCCAGGCTGATCGGGAGAGACTAGTGCCTTGCAGAAAGGTTAGAAGGCTAATGTTGATTTCATATTGTATAATTTTTGATAGCATTCAAGTCAGATGCCTTCAAGGCATCAGGGCCCGGGTGGGTGTTAGGGCGGGTGCTGCTGCAGGAGCATCAAAGCGGGCGGGGAGAAAGCGCTAAGACATCATTTGAACTCCTAAAAAGAGTGTAAAAAGTAAAGACGACATCAATATGCAACAACACTGCTGTCGGTTTTTTTTCTGAGGTAACGTGGTTGATTTTGAACTGTAATAAATCTATGGGCTGAAAAATAGAAGATTTTAAATTTTGAAGCTCCAACTCAGTAGAGGCCCCCTCAGTAATGCTGAGGGAGTTCTACTGTCAGCCTTGAAGGCATCAGAATTGTAAACACACATATATATACAGTTGTATGCAAAAGTTTGGGCACCCCTGATCAAAATTTCTGTTACTGAGAAAAGTTAAGCAAGTAGAAGATGAACTGATTTTTTGAATGGCATAAATTTAAAGATACAACACTTTTTGGATATTTAAGCAGTAGTGGTGTATTACTTTTTTGTTTTGTACAATTCGAGAGCAGAAATAAAGGAAATGAGCACCCTGCAAAAAAGTTTGGGCACCCCAAAAGATTTGAGCTCTCAGGTAACTTTGACTATAGTCTCAAATCGTATGTAGCTTGTTAGGGCTATGGCTTGTTCACAATCATCGTTAGGAAAGGCCAGGTGATGCAAATTTTGAAGTTTATAAATACCCAGACTCCTCTATCCTTGGCCCAACAATCAGAAGCCATAGGGTCCTCTATGCAGCTGTCTAGCTCTCTGGAAATGAAAATAATTAATGCCCACAAAGCAGGAGAAGGCTATAAGAAGATAGCAAATGTTTTTAGGTTATGATTTCCTCAGTTCATAATATAATTAAGAAATGGCAGTCAACAGAATCCGTGGAGGTCAGCTTGAGGTCTGGAAGACCAAGAAAACTGCTCATCGGATTACTAGAACGGTAAATCAAAACACCCGTTTGACAACAAAAGACCTCTGGCAAGATTTAGCACACCATGGTGTCATGGTGCACTGCCCTACAGTTCAGCGACACTTGCTCAAATATGACCTTCATGGAAGAGTCATGAGAAGGAAACCTTTCCTGCATCCTCACCATGAAATTCAGCATCAGAAGGTTGCTAGGAACATCTGAACAAGACTGATGCATTTAGGAAACAAGTCCTGTGAACTGATGAAGTTAAAATAGATGTCTTTGGCTGCAATGAGCATAGGTATGTTTGGAGAAAAAAGGATGCAGAATTTCATAAAAAGAACACCTCTCTAACTGTCAAGCACATGGTTGATCCTGCTTTGGGCTTGTGTTGCAGCCAGCCAGTGGCACGGAGAACATGTCACTGGTCGAGAAGGAAGAATGGATTCAATCAAATTTCAGAAAATTCTGGAAGCAAACATCTCACCATCTGTCAAAAAGCTGAAGATGAAAAGAGGATGGCTTCCACAACAGGATAATGATCCTAAACACACCTCAAAATCCACAACTGACTACCTCAAGAGGTGCGAGTTGAAGGTTTCACCGCAGCCCTCAAGGTCTCCTACCTCAACAGCATTGAAAATCTGAAAATGGACCTCAAAAAGAGCAGTCCATGCAAGTCAGCCAAAGAATCTCACAGAACTAGAAGCCTTTGAAAAAAATAATAATGGGCAAAATCCACCAAACCAAAATTCAAAAACTGCTAGCTGGCACCAAAAAGTGTTTACAAGCTGTGATACTTGCCAAAGGGAGTGTTACTTAGCACTGACCATGCAGGGTGTCCAAACTTTTGCTTTGGACTGTTTTCCTTTTTTGCCATTTTGAAACAGTAAAAGGATGGAAATTTAATCTTGCTTAAAATATAAAGGAAATGTGTCCTCTTTAACTTCATGCCTTTTGGAGAGCAGTCATTTTTTACTCGCTTAGCTATTCACAGTAATAGAAATTTTGATCTGAGGTGCCTAAACTTTTGCATACAACTGTGAATGTATGTGTATATATATATGTGTATATATATATATATACACACACACACACGCCACCGCTCAAAAGTTTGGGATCACTTGCAAATTTCTTTGTTTTCCAAAGAAAAATACATTTTCATGCATTTCACAAACATTTTTATCCATTTCACAAACGATTAAAATTAATCAGATGATTTTCAAAGAATGATCTACATTTTTGCATAGAGGCCTATTATCAGCAACTGTCCTCTGCATCAATCTCCTAGTATGGCTGCTAATCCAAGTTAAGCATTTTATAAGGCTAATTGATTATTAGAAAACCCTTCTGCAAATGTGTTGCACAGCGGAAAACCGTTAAACTAATAAGGGAGCACAAAAGGGAGCATGGCATTCTTGAGGTTGTTTTAGTATCTGAAGCATCAGCAGTTGTTTGTTTGTTTACAGGCTCAAAATGGCCAGAAAGAAAGAACGAACTTTAGAGACCCGTCAGTCTATTGTTGTGCTTAGAAAAGAAGGCTATTCAATGCGAGAAATTGAAAACTTAAAATCTCTTACCATGCTGTCAACTACTCCCTTCAGAGAGCAGCACAAACTGGCACTAACAAGGACAGAAAAAAGGAGTGGGAGGCCCCGATGCACAACTGTGCAAGAAGACAAATATCTGAGAGTGTGTAGTTTAAGACAAAGACGCCTCACAGGTTGTCAACTAGCAGCTGCGCTAAATAATTCCCGTCAAACACCAGTTTCAGTATCAACAGTGAAGGTGGGTTTTTTTTTGATGAAGGCAAAGTTTGAAGTACATATTCATCATTTTCCATTAAATCATCATTTCTAATGTCAGCATGTTCTGTCATTTGCTATATTTCCTATTCAGACTAATTTCATGTGTGTTTCTATGGAAAACAAGAAAATTTCCAAGTGATCCCAAACTTTGAGCGGTAGTGTATATATATATTGATGAAATCATCAGCCTACTAACCAGCCTGCAAGGCACTAGTCTCTACGGTCAGCCTGGAAGGCATTTGAGGCAATACTATTGAAGATTATACAATATGAAATCAACATTAGCCTTCTAACCAGACTGCAAGGCACTAGTCTCTACAATCAGCCTGGAAGGCATTTGAGGCAATACTATTGAAGATTATACAATATGAAGTCAACATTAGCCTTCTAACCAGCCTGCAAGGAAACTAGTCTCTACAATCAGCCTTGAAGGCATTTGAGGCAATACTATTGAAGATTATACAATATGAAATCAACATTAGCCTTCTAACCAGCCTGCAAGGCACTAGTCTCTACAATCAGCCTGGAAGGCATTTGAGGCAATACTATTGAAGATTATACAATATGAAGTCAACATTAGCCTTCTAACCAGACTGCAAGGCACTAGTGTTTCTACAATCAGCCTTGACGGCATCTGAGGCAATACTATTGAAGATTATACAATATGAAATCAACATTAGCCTTTCTAACCAGCCTGCAAGGCACTAGTCTCTACGGTCAGCCTGGAAGGCACTAGTCTCTACAATCAGCCTTGAAGGCATCGGACTGAATACTATCAAAGATTATACAATATCAAATCAACATTAGCCTTCTAACCAGCCTGCAAGGCACTAGTCTCTACAATCAGCCTTGAAGGCATCTGAGGCAATACTATTGAAGATTATACAATATCAAATCAACATTAGCCTTCTAACCAGCCTGCAAGGCACTAGTCTCTACAATCAGCCTTGAAGGCAGCTAACGTTATAGCAACTTGCAGTTGAAGTTTTTAAGCCCAACTAGACAGCTTATTGAACAAAATATCTCACAAGTGGGTCAATTTTGTCTCAAACAGAGTTACACTTGAAGTTATATTGTAGAAGTGTTTAAGTTAACGAGTATTACCTGTTTAGCTAAGGTTAGGTCTATAAGTTAACTGTAAGAAAAAAAAATAACACTTGTTTGCATTGGTTCACATAATCAAAATAGCTGAAATATCTAATGTTACCTCACAAATCAGTTTTTTAATGAGAAAACTCCCGATTAAATGCATTCGTTTTTAAAAATATTGTTGTTCTTAATATAAAGGCTTGAATTGAATTGGCTGCCTCGTGAGCGGATTGGTTGTACTCTTGCTCGCGATCTGATTGGCTGTACTTGGAGGAGCAGCCTGGAAGTCGACGTCTGAAGGCAACTTCACCCTGCAGCCAGCTGGTGAGTCAGATGGCTCGTGCGATTTTGGCTGAAGGTGGTAGTGGAGGCGGTGGAAACATGGAGGTTGATGAGGTTGAAGGGGGAAAAAAGAAAAGGAAAAAGGGCTATGAAAATGAAACCAATGATTGTTCATTTGTCGTTGGAATGAAAGTGGAGGGCGATAAGTGGGAAACTAACCGTGTGTTTAGTGATAATCATTTTGTGGGGCGATTTATTAGAAGCGAAATAGGTGATGTGAAGACAGTGAAGGTGTGAAGAAGTGGCATCGTGATAATTGACTGCTATAATAAGAAGCAAAGGGAAAAAGCTCTAAAAATTAAAGAGTTTGATCTCACTCCCGTGGTGTGTTTTAAGATGGGCCAACAGGAGACTGTGAAGGGTGTTATTGGGGGTGTACCGCGTACTGTGAAAGCTGAGTGTTTTTTGGAAGTGGAGGGCGTCTGTGGAGCTCGACGGCTGAAAAGTCGTAGGGATGGGAAGGAACAAGACAGCATGTCTGTATTGTTGGAGTTCAAAAAAGAGTTGCCGGATAGAATACTGATGGATTATGTCAGCTATAGAGTAAGGGCCTTTGAGAGGACGTCGCTACAATGCTATTTTTGCCAAGAATATGGGCACGTTGCATCAGCATGCAGGGCAAGTACTTCTAGATGCCGACAGTGTGGAAAATATGGGTGCATGGAGGATGAATGCAAGCTTCTAATAGAACAAGCTTTGTGTCTTCATTGCGGAGGAAATCATGAAGCTGGTAGTAGGCAATGTGAGCGGAGGAAATTTGAGTGTGAGGTGGAATGGGTGCAGACACGAAAGAAGTTGTCATATTGTGACGAATCCGTCCGTGGCTGGGGGGAGTGCGTCCGGTTTGCACGGCCGGGAAAGGCTCGCTCCTGCGCCACCGGGCTGGACCGTCAATGGAGGTGAGAGGAGAGGAAAATGCGGAGTAGGCAACCCGATTGATATTGGAGGAGACGGAGTCGAACTTGGGGGCAGCATAGATAGCACTTTATTAAGGCACTCGATAGCCATGCGAAACACCCAACGACTCGGACTCGTTCTCACTCTCACCACACAATCTGTACAGCGCCAGATCCTTATATATCATCATGTCGCGTGCAAATACACATCATCACATTGATTCCAGGGGACTTGCATCATTCAGACACACGCGAATACCAGTTTATCATGCTTGTTACAATATGCTGAGGCCGCAAAGAAAGTTGAGGTAGAACAGGGTATAGGGAAGTAAGAGCAGTGTATTTCAAAGACCGGGCCAGAAGAACCAAGAATTGAGAGAGATAGTGTTAGTATAGACAAATGGAGGTTTTTGGCATTTGTGGCGATGGTCATCAATTGCGCTAGCGAACTAGAGTCTAAGACGGATAGGATAAAAATGGTGGTACATGCAGGTAGGGAGTTTCTTGGGGTTACAGATACCAAGGGGGAAGACATCCAGGAGATTTTGGAAAAAGGGTTTGATGGGAGGGGGAGCCAGACGTGGATTGACTAGTTGCGTTTAATTATCGATAACGGAGAACTGCAGATAGTGTTTTTTTTTTTTTTTTTTCCTAATGCGTCTAATATAAGTTTTGAAGGATCACACCTCAGTCCAGCAGATGGCGGTAATGCACTAAGCTTGCCAGCTTCCAATAAAAATCACAGAAAAAGAAGAAGAAGGCTTGTGCAATTTGAGTGCATCTGGAGTCTTTTGGAGGAGATCGTAGCTGACGGTTGTTTTAGTTGAGAGTCTCTGCTGATAGTCAGACAGGGTGCAATTTGAGGAACGAAATAGAGTGCGACGTGGCAGAAGATTCTAAAAAGAAGAGAAAAAGGGAAGTGGGAATGAAAGCGAGGAAGAAGTATTTGTCGTGGGAATGAAGGCTGCAGTAATAGGCTGTCGTACAAATGGTCTGTTTTAGAGAGATGCACGAAATGGGAAGATTTATAAACAAGACTAGGTGCAACCTTGTATATGGCTGGGCCGCCAAGTGCTGTATGAGAATGTGGGCCCAAGAAAAGGGTGCTAAATGGGGCAAAGCTCCTGCGATCATATGAAGTGCAAGTTTAGTAATGAGCTGGAGTTGATAAATTATTTACAAAGTGGGTGGAGAGAGTGTGAAAGAGTGAGAGTGTGAGTGAGTGTGAGAGTGTGAGTGAGGGAGTGGGAGTGAGTGAGCGTGTGTGAGGGAGTGGGAGGTGGGGGGGGCTTGAGTAAGGAAAACATCAAAAGCAAGTTATACATTTGAATAGACAAAGAGCTAGAGTAGGTGTAGCAGTTATTGATTTTGTGAATGTGAATTTGAGAGAGACAGCAGCAACAGATGTAGATAGCAGATAAAGTATATATGCATGCTCCTGAATCGTAATGAAACAATAAAGTTATTGTTACAGTTGTGCTAACTGGGAACGTGACGTCATTTTTGTGAACACATGGCAGTTCCTATATAGTGAGGGTGTAAGAACGAACTTCAAAAATTCCTTTTTTCCCCCATGTTTCGTCTTAAAGCATGTTATGGACAAAGAATCCACAGTTTCGAGTAAAACCGCTCAATAAACATGTTCGAGTGAAGGAGCTGCCATGTGTTTACATAAAGCGCTATTTGATATTGGTGATGAATGAATATGGTTAACTGTGACAAAAAAATTGAAATGCAATTAATTTTAAATGAATTTATGACCTATTGAAAGCTCTCGAAAAGGCCTTGCAGTTAACAGCAAGATCATGAGAATTGGCCGAGAAATAAGAAAGTTCATTCTATAATTTAATTTCATTTTGTTTGATTTGGCTGAGAAACTGGTGTGATTTCCACTAGTCCTTCATCAGTGGACTTACGGTCAGCAATTTTCTGCCAGAATTCCTCTCTGGCCTTATTAGCAGCAAGTGTGTTGCTTTCCTGTTTTTTATATATTTACATTCTCCGTAACTGTCCATAATGACGACCCAATCCTCCTAGGAGATTTTCTTAATTTTTTTTTTTTTTAAAGATTTTATTAATCACCCAGCAACCACTTACATTACATCCAAAGAACAAGTGCATACATCAACCAACATGAATGCACTAACTTAAATCTCAATTATAATTTCCCAAGTGTCTGAGGAGAATCTGTCTGAAAGCTGCAAGACAGAGGCGTAACTTGTAGTAGGAGGCGTGTCTTGTACTTTTCTAAATCGCGGTCCACGCGAGATCTTCCTCTTTCGCAGTAAAAAGTCTTCTAAATCGCGGTACACGCGAGATCTTCCACGAAGTCGAAGTTAGAAGTAGAAGTTAAGATGATGTCTAGAACTGGGACAGCCTACTTGTGCTACTGTTCAACATTCTTCACGAAATGTTCGAACGTTTACTGTTTTAACGTTAGAAGAAACTTTTATCCAAAACTACTTACAATCATCTATGAATTATTTCAGGATCAGTCCCCCTAGAGCAACTTCATATAAGCTGTCTGAATGAACACGTCTTACAAAGAAAGTGAGATGTGAAACAAAAAAAGCGTAGCCTATATAATAGTGGCGGGAAACCATTGAGCTATGGAACCCTCCTGTGGTAACAGAACGCAGTAGACCGGAATTGTACGCTTCGTTTACACGTAGCCGGATATCTATAAAGACGCATATTTATTTATGCTGTTGCATCATTTACATGTAACCGGAGGTTTCAGTCACTGAAAACGGATACTTTCGAAAACTCCGGGCTAAGTGGAGATTTCTGAAAACTCCGTCTTCAGACACTCATGTCAATAGGGGAAACAGAGTTTTAACCCTGTGACGTGACGGTCCTTGTCGGTTTTCAGATCTCCAGTTGGCTATCTATTTCTTTGACCTGTTCGTGACCGCCTTCTCTGGCTGTTTTTGATGATCGTGTAAACGGAATTATTTTCTTATGCGGGGGAGGCGAATATACCCGTTTTCATAAATACCTGGGTACGTGTAAACGAAGTGGTAGTCTTCATGTCTGTATTTCTGTCTGTGCGTCCTATCTGTGAATACCTTCATATCTCCGTCCGTCTTTTGTGTTGGGTTGCACAACTTTGTCAGAGATGGTAAACTAATTTCAGAGTTAAACTGCAATATCAATATTGACCAGTAGGTGTCACCCAGGTACCGCGAATGACATTACTTCATACAGGAAATATGAGAAGTCATGACAGAACATTCGCATCGGTCAACTCAATGGAAAATGCGGAGTGAATATTAGCTGTGAAGTCACCAGTGGTATTTTTTTTTATTATTTTTTTTTTTAATTGAGAATAGATTTCCAAAAACGTGTAAATCCATTGTATATAAAACAAAAGCGTCACCCGTGGTATATCGTGGGATATCCTCACTCCTAGTGACGCCTAGAACACGTCTCGTCCAATCAGAAATTGCGAAATAATTCGACCGGACCTAACTGTTGTATAAGGCCCATTTTTATTACCCTACGTAACCAAGTGATTGGTAGTGGGCGTGTCTTGTAGTCTTGCAGGACGCTGACAGATAATTGAAGTGTCCACCTGAGTATGCGCATGCAGTCTTTCAAGTGTCCAACCAACGAGTGTAAAACTTCATATCGGTCTCCCATGAAGCCGCTGGCGGCGCCCCCTGGTGGCTCAGGGGGAGATAACCTGCAGTGTCACTGATCCTGGATCAGACATAGCTTGTGAAATATACAGAACGCGATCAGTCATTTTATGAACGGAAATAGGGTAAATTGCCGCATGATATGCGCTTTTGTTGAGAATGTGTTCAGTGTTGAAAGCACAAAAAGGAGATTAACAAAGAAAGATTATAACCACCGTTGTGGTACCAATTATCTCTGATTGCGAGTTCAGGATTTGTTGAGCCGGCTCATTCAAATATAGCCTGTGTATGTTGAACTTGCTTCGTAGTGTAGGCTACCCCGCAGGAGATACGAGTGACAAACGCCCGGCCAGCCAGCCAGCTTGCAGTCGGACAACCAATCGTTGAAGTTCTTGCCCGCCGGCCAGCCAATCGTTAAACTTGATCACTCAGGCAGTCAGTCAGTCACTCAGTCACTCAGATCCTCAGCGACATTCGCGTTTATAGGGGCCTGGCCGCTATTCGTGGCCCAGCCCAAAAATGAAATTGCAGACATAAAGGCAGTGAAAGCAACACGGGATGGAACAGTGTAATGTACAAATAAGGGACAATATCATAAGCTATTGAAAATTACTATGTTTGATCAATGTTTTTGATTTGACGAGTGTGGTTTGTTTTCCAATGAAAAGAAACAAAAACATTAAGGGGGTTATAAGTGGCGTGCCGCTATCTGTTGAGGCCAGTGCTTTCTTGAATGTGGAGGGAGTTTGTGAGGCAAGGAGTCCTGATCCTGATTACTAACAAACTACCTGATGGCTTTTGTATGTTCCGAACTTACTATAGAGCAGGGGTCACCAACCCTGTTCCTGGAGAGCTACCATCCTGTAGGTCTCTGTTCCACCTCTATTCAGCACACCTCTTCTTCAATAGTTTTATGTGCTTGTCGAGGGTCTATTCGTTTCTTTTTTCAAGTTCTAGTACGCATTTTTCACTCTGTTTCACACTTTTTCTGTTCATTTCATGATAGCCTTTCATTGAGTATGCCCCTGCCTTTATGCCAAGTTTCAAAAGAATGGAGGCAATCCCTCGTTGGCCATCATTGAAAGTCACCACACTCTGTCCCAGCCTTGAAGACAGTGTTCATGACGAATGTTTCCTTCGGAACACAACTCCATATTACGGACTATTTGAAGGACCACTTCATGTTCTTACCTTAAAACTAAAATTTTGAAGCAAAATTGGCATTTTGCTCAGCTATAGGTCCCTTTAAGCGTCTGAAGTATGCAAAGGAGAACCTTTAGAAACTTCAAGCCTACTGGAACAGTA
Source organism: Gymnothorax javanicus (assembly GCA_029692085.1). Lineage (NCBI taxonomy): Eukaryota > Metazoa > Chordata > Actinopteri > Anguilliformes > Muraenidae > Gymnothorax > Gymnothorax javanicus. The sequence goes on from CM056199.1 coordinate 23,328,656, forward strand.
TGCTTTGGACTGACGAAAACGAAATTGAACTTTTTGGCCACAACCAAAGAAGGTATGTTTGGAGAAAAAAGGGTGCAGCACTTGTACAGAAGAATACGTTGCCAACTGTTAAGCATGGAGGTGGATCCATTATGCTTTGGGGTTGTATAGCAGCTGGGGGCACAGGCAATATTGTGAAGGTGGAAGGAAGAATGGATTCCGCCAAATATCAAGACATTCTAGAGGTTAATGTTCAAAGCTCAGTCCAGAAATTGAAGTTGAAGAGATGTTGAGTATTCCAGCAAGACAATGACCCGAAGCATACCTCAAAATCCACCATGAAGTACCTCCAGGAAAGACGGATGAAGGTTTTGGAATGGCCATCACAGTCCCCAGACTTGAATATTATTGAAAATCTGCAGAGAGACCTCAAACATGCCGTGCATGCAAGAAGGCCGGAGAATATTACTGAGCTATAGGTGTTCTGTCAGGAACACTGGGTAAAAATTCCAAAGACAAGAATTGAAAGGCTCTTAGCTGGCTACAGGAAGCGTTTGCAAGCTGTTATAGCTGCCCGAGGTGGAGTTACAAAGTACTAGCTGAGAGGGTTCCCAAACTTTTGCACAAGGCCTTTTTCCTTGTCTTATTATTTTGAAAATATGAAAAGTTAAAAATAAAAATTATTCTTGCTTTAAAATGTGATGAAACGTGTCATGTTTAACTTTGTGGCATTTAGTGTTCAGGTTTGCTTTCAATCACTTGGAGATTAATTGTAAAAGACATTTAAACCAGGGGTGCCCAAATTTTTGCACCCCACTGTATTTCCCCCTTTATTTTGGAGAATAAAAACTAGCCAACCCATGACAAAGTTGGAAAAAATTCTGACGAACTAAGCAAATCAGTCAGAGACCATCACTAATGTGAACTCAGTTTTCACTAATCCAGTTTCCCCAGTATAAGTAAAAAGGCAACATGAAATTCAACCCTTATAGGTATGCGATCTTTGTTGTAAAAGACACTTTAAAACGGAACATTTTAGCTTATTGTTAGAACAATCGCTACAGTTAAGGAATTTTAAAAAATAATTAAAAATGCAATAGGGCTAATATTGTTTACTTAGAAACAGACTTTTGAATGTTTAGTGCCCGCTAATGACATTAACTAGAATGCTTGTGATTCAGGGAGAAACGATGAATTTCTCCTCGTAATATCTCAGAATGCAACTCTTTTCAAAGTGTTTTATGGATAGACTTGAAATGATTTCAAATGTGTTCTAAGCATAGACTGTATAAAAAGATGGACGCAGCGCCCGGGTCTGTAAAGTGAAGCCAATGCGGAAGTCTCTAAAAATTGCATTTTATTTAATGGCCAGCAGATGGCGACGTCAGTGGTTGCAGAAAGAAGTTCAATGCTATAGAAGTCTATGAGAAAATGACCCAACTTTCCTACCTGATTTGTTATTTCAAAAATGATTTTGCACATTATTTTATGGTATCTATCGCAAGTTTCAACTCTCCTCCAATATATTATGATGTTATATTTTGTACATTATGGTCCAAAATAGACTAGAATAAAGGATAAAGTCAGAATATGCTTTAGGGGCGTGGCTATCCTCTGGCCCTCATCAGATACGGTCCACCCCTCGCTCCTCCCTGGATTTTCAATTCACACTCTCGTCCAATAGGAATCACATCCGGTTTCAAAATGACAAAATGGCGCTGTTCAAATTGCCAAAATTGAGGCTTCCTAAATGGTATGCTGAAACCAATGCGTGATGTCACGGTTGCTTCGTCTATCTTTTTATACAGTCTATGGTTCTAAGCAGTAAATTTATAGTGTCATGCAAAGCAAGTTTCTCCTTTATGTGACAGATTAAACACCTGTGAATCACAGTGTAGAAGTTAACACTCCCAGCTTGCCCATAGACCCGATACTCTTATCTTCCATAAGATAAGAGTATAATAATCTTTGTTATTTGTACTGTAGTGTGCAGTGATGATTATACACCACCACTTTTGTCTAAAAGGGGTCCTAATATATGACTTCTCTATAATTTTCTGGTGAAATAATATTGAAAAACACTATTGTAGGCAATGAGAACAAAAAAATCATTCCCACAAGAATATTAAGGTAAAAACATGGGTAATAAACAAAAATACTGAAAACATAATTTTTTTTTATAACAATTGAAAGGTGCGGTAAATTTTATTTTTTTGACTCCTGCTTCGCCAGAATGCATGTATGAAGGATCATGGCATGCTTATTGTTTAACGTCACGCCTCCAGCCTTCAGACTCTGTGGTCTATTAAGACCCGGGTCCTCATTTATAAACGGTGTGTAGGCACAAAAAAGATACATACGTCACTTTCTTTGCAGATTTCTGATTTATAAAAACAAACTTCATATTAAAAAAGGGAAATTATTAAGATTATGCACAATGTCAATAAATTCTAAGTCCATCCTGATTAAATAAATGAAAATTCCATGCAGTTTATTTTACCCATAGGTTTATAAATTAGGTTATTTTCCACAAAATGTCATTTTTATTTTTTTGTGCGTACGTATTATTTAGGTATGAATTCCATGCAAAATTTTATAAATAAGGCCCCCGGGCCGCATTCTTCAGGTCTGCAATCATCACATGCACCTGTTATTCATTTTCACATTCCATCTGATCATCCGCATGAGTTACTCATTTCCATTGTCTCATTGATTCCTCTATATATGCCAGAGGTTAGTCAGTGCGAAGTCTCGTTAGCCTGTTGTCATGCTCTAGTCTGTTACAGACATTTTACCGTTTACTCTCGTATTTCTAAAACTACATTTATTGAATGAATGAATGAATGAATGAATGAATGAATGAATGAAATTTATTTCGGTTCACTTGCAATAAAACAACTTAGAAGATCAAAGTAAAGATTCAAAGATTCAAGCTCACCGAAAGGGTGTAGACAGAAGCCAAAGCTTATTTAAGCCTACCCCTTCAACAAAACACAACTATCCCAGAAATAATATTACAGCAAGAACAATGCTGATGCATTGTTGTTGTTTGCATTCATATGAAATAGATACATAATAACATAGACACATTAACTTGCATAATCCATGTAAATATACATAAAATACAGATATATACATGATAACATAGACATATTAACTAACATAATCCATGGCGTATTTCAAAACCAATTTATTCTTATAGAGTCTTTTGAGCCTTACCAATGTTGTGCATGTTTTTATATTTTCAGAAGAAGAATTCCACAAATTTACCCCTGTAACTGACAAACAATGAGATTTGATATTTGTTCGTATTTTTGGTTTTTGAAAAATAAATGTTCCTCTAAGATTGTATTGACTGTCTCTCATCATAAACAACTTCTGGATACTTTCTGGTAATTGTCCAGTTTTGGCTTTGTACATTGTTTGTATCATACTGAATTCCACTAAGTCTGAGAATTTTAGAATATTTAGCTGCAGAAATAGAGGATTGGTTGGTTCACGATAGGGTTTTTTACTGATAATTCGTATGGCTTTTTTTTGTAACAGAAAAATGGAGTTTGTATTTGTTTTATAGGTGTTTCCCCAAACCTCTACACAGTATGTCATGTATGGGACGATAAGTGAGTAATAGAGAGTGCACAAAGATTTCTGGTTTACGAAATCTTGAGCTTTATACAGAATTGCAATGGATCTAGACATTTTGGCTGTAACATGGTTTATATGAGATTTCCAATTTAATTTATTATCAATCATCATACCTAGAAATTTATTTTCAGACACATTTTCAATTTCAACTTCATTTATAGTGATCTTATTGTCAAGGTTTGACAATAAAACTACATTTATTAAGTGCTGTAGTGATTGTTTCAGCACAGCGCCTTTTTATAAATATTTTGGAACACTGTTTCCTGTTTGTTTGCTGATGTCTTTTTCTGCCTTTTCCATAATACAGAAAAGGCATAATAAAAAACAGCTTCATCTTTGCATCTGAATCCAGTCCCACGTTTTCCATTTTTCACTGCACTTTGCCCAGTACACCGAAAAGTTCATTACAAACAGGATGGCAAGACCGTTGTGAAATGCCAACATAGTCGTCCAACAACTGTAGTCTTTGCATTGAGACATATGCTATCAGACCAGCAGGAATAAATGCTTTCTCAATAAAAAACAATCTACAGTAAATTCCATTAGCAAAACAAATTGCATACACTTATTGCAGTGCTAAGGTGTTTTATACCAGAAACTGAGGTAAATAATTGGGCTAAGCAGTAAAACACTGAGGATGAGAACTTTTAACTGTGAGGCATTGACACACATAAATATCAGGACAAACTTCAAACTGATAACACTGCCTGGGCACTTCACAAAGACATTTTCAGCCACTCTGTTATAAAACAACACTAACCAGAAGTCTTAACATTGGAGACATGCTAACATAAATCCGACTGCAGCATCACAGTGTAACTTAAGATGAAGGACTGTGGAGTGTTACAGTAACCGTAGTCATCTTAGCTATCTCCCTGTCTCTGTGGATTACATCATTCTTGGGGCGAACGACAGCAAGCCAGCGGCCTAAAATGCTGCAATATACTGTAGCTGGCAGTGATCAGATGGAAAATTTCTTCATTCCTGGCAATTGTTTCTTTGCCATTTTATTGCATATCTCCTCCAAATGCTCTCAAATGCTATTAGAAGCACAGGGAGACGCCAAATGTGCCTGTTGGTTTTTTTTTTTTTTTTTAACAGATTACCTGTCTCATGTACTACTGTATAGCATAAGTGTTTAACATAACTTCATGTCTAGTAATTTTAAACATGTAAAAAGTAAACTAAAGCATATGAAAACATTTTTTTAGAAAATATACTTAAATATACCTTTTTTCACTTTGGTAATGTGTTTTCAGAGGCAGTTTTGGATCAGCCACCAAGTCTTCCCGGGTGGACTGCTCATAAAGGAACACTTCTGTCATAATGGAGAAGTTACAAATATCATGCTGCCTGTGTCAGCGCAGCCTACAACTCACCTTATGGTTTAATCCTCCAATAGTCCAAACAGACATTTTGAGACACAACTCATCATATTCATCGGTCTATATGTAGGTCCACGTGAAGGTAAGCAATCGCGAACATTGCAGGGGAAGATGAGCACGCACATTCTGAGGCCCTCTTTGTGCTTATGCAGCATTTACAGATGAGACCCCTGTAGGATGGATCCAACGAAGTCTTCAGCAAGCAACCACGACGGCAGGTCACATACTTGGGTGCAACACTTCACAGAGCGCACAGTTCAGTTGGGCTCATGACACTGGTCTCACGGTTTTGGTTCATTTCGAGCCAAAACATATTTTAAAAAATTCATTTCAAGCCAAAGTTGATGTATACAGAGGCTGTGGAACCAATCCTCTTTCCACATTATACATTATCAAGAAACTCCTGAAACACACCATTAGAGAGAACGTTTTACCTCGTGGGGGGTTCTGGCTTCCCTCCATTTCACTATTCAGGGAAATTTTATTTACTGCAGATTTTCACACTGTATTCCTTTTCCGTTCACAAATAGCACATCTGGGCCTTGATCTTCGGTGCCTGTTTCTCGAGGCGTGATTTTTTTCACCCCTTTGCGCAGATATAGACGCTGGCGTCCGTAAATTCTGGAATGTAATTCCTAAATAATTCTGTGATCGAATTTCCAAATGTCTTGCTTTACTGGAATAATTTTCCACAGTCTCTGTGACACAATTAATGAGTTATAAAGCCTAAATAGGCTCATGCAAAACAGAAAATTTTGGAATTATTTGTATTCTGCCAAAGGGGTTCAGGTGGTGTTAAAAAAAAAAAAAAACTAAAAAATTATATCTTCCATATTAACACTTTATTGACACATACATGCATTATTCCTAGTATATTAAAACCTTACATACAGTCCATTCCATTTCCTTCTGCTCTGAGCATCGAGATGAAGTAATGGATCACATTTTTATGACAACCATTAGATCAATCACCACAGCCGCTGAAGTAACAGAATGATACGGTTCGAATTCCAAGAATGATGCCATTGCCCAGTAAGTAGATGCTTGAGATTAAAATCTTCGGAGCAGCTCCAGTGTCCTTAAAACATCACGCAACGAGACTTTTGCACTTATGAGCATGGCACAATTCCAATTTTTGTATCAGACTAGATGGGTCAATGGATAACTACAAGCTAGCATTTTGCAACCATTTTACTCTGGCCATAATGAGTAAACAGGAGTGTGTAATTCTGTATGGAAGTCAATGATGCGTACATGTTACGGGAAGTAGACTGAGACAGCAGCAGACACGGCTACCACTTTATTAGCCAAACGGGCGAGCCACAAACGCACATATTCGATCTGGTCCAGTTCGATAAAACTCAGGAGGGCAAACACAATGTAAGCACCAGGGTAACTGGAGTAGAACAAACTAAAGCTGGCCACCCACTGAAAGATTTTTAAAATCTTAACATATGACGATAAAAAATCATAGATTTTAGTTTTGTTCTTGTAGTGTGTGGTGTGTCTCGAGATGACCACAGCACACCACACACTAACAGATTTCGTCCACCTACAGCTAGTCTCGTCCCCAAAACCATAAATCTCACGCAATCAAACGTGACCTTACGTGTGTACCGGACTGACCTGTTATTAACAGGACTGACCTTATATAAACACTCATGTTGTTGCCATAAATCTACGAGTTTGTCCTCCATTTCTGAGGTCCATCTAACCTTTAGCTTTGTGTTTATTACCAACATTGTTCATTTGTTTTGCTTCCGTCTTCAGTCAGTGTGCTTTTTAATTGGCCATCGTTCGTAGCATGTGACAATCCAGAAAGTCTGTGCTCAGATGTCCTTTGGGGTTCCACCCCAAACAACAGGATTTCGGATTGTGAATATTGAACATGTTTAATATTTACGATTCTCCGCTCCGACATGATTTCGGACAGTAAAATAATCGTTTTGACACCACACACTTGAAGATTATTTGGACAGATAGTCAGCCGAGACAAGCCTGGAATCGGGCCACGCCCCCCGTACATCAAGGGAGAGCAAATCGGGCACGAAATCCGGCATTTTATCCTTCAGTGCGTGGCCAGCTTTTGATAAATACCCAAGCAAACAAAAGTACACGAATTCACAGGGTAATCAAGAGAGTCTCTACCACAGCACGGATAATCAGGAGTTTCTGAAACTGGGGAGAAGTAAGGAGCCCAGAGTCCGCTTGTCCTACCTAAATGAGGCCAGACAACAAAGTGAGGGAAGTGACTGGTATAAATGAGGCTTGGGACATTGGAATGCAGGAGTAATTAGTATTCAGGTGAAAGATATTGGTGAGTTGGGGGAGAGGGTGTGAAGAGTGAGGAGTGGACATAGCTAGTTCAGAACCTGGAGCGGCCATTACAGTTCAACAAGAAATGGGAAGTTGTTCAATAATGTCTATAAGAGGGGTGTCCAAATTGGTCTGAAAAGTGCTAATGTAGAGGCATGTTTTTGCTTTAACACTACACTATGACACCTTAATTAACTACTATGCTACTTATAGTCCTCAAGACCTGGGGCATGTTCAAGATAGAAGGGTCTCACGCCTAGGTCTCGCGAGGGAAGAGTCCGAAGTTTTGAACGACTCGAGAGTTATTGCGCATTTTCCAACATGGCTGTCAACTAAGGTTTGCATCAAATTCTATTGAACAAGCTGTGACAATACTGGACGCCATCTTGAAAGGAAAGGCGAGACTGTTCACAGTTGTTCTTGCTCGAATTTGCAAACCAAACGTAGTTTAATCGTTCAAGAGGCAAAAACTTGCGGGCTCTCACTTGACCCTGCAATCTTGAACATGCCCCTGGAAAGATCTGGTAAGCCTCTGTGCCAGACAAAAACAAAACCTGCACCCAGAACTGCCTATTTTGACAACAAAGGACATGATTGCTCAATCAAAAAATCACTGTGGTATGTTTGAATGCTTAAGTTGGGCATATGTAATATTTTCCTGGACACATCAGGTATGAAGGCTTTTAACCTGAGAAATCTTACATCAATCTCCTTTTTGGAATTTTGTAACTAATTTACCTGCCAGTGGTCATTACCGGAAAGATTCTTGCACTCAAATAATGCCTCATTTGGTGACATTAAATTTTAACTTGTAATGCCACTCTGTCATTTTTTCACTCGGAAAAAATAATATTGTAATATTGTCTTGACATGGCATTTTTTGTAGCAATTTAATGCAACCACATTCTTAAATTTCACCTTAATACACATGCCATCAAGTCCATAAATAGTTAGATTTTAACAAATTGTTGATAGTTTAGCTGTCTGCTGTAGCATCTTTGATAGTGATGATAAATGAATAAATAATATGAGCTCAAAGTGCAGACTTTTAGCATAAATTGGATGTGACCAAATCAACTATTTAGATCATTTTTTAAAAAGGAGCGCACTGGTGAGCTCAGGGAAACTAAAAAGCTCAGGAGACCAAGGATGACAACTGTGGTGGATGAGTGAAGAACTTTCTCCAGTATTAGACAAACCCCTCCGGAAGAACAACAGAATAAGCCATATCAAGACAGAAGATTTACCACAAGATTGGTAAACCTTTGTGTAGTTTCAAAGACAGTTAGAGGAAATTGCCATGAAGAGCCCAGTTCCATCCCGACAGCCCATATAGTACCCTACCGGACCAAGCATTATTGACCCCATTTACACCTGGTATTAATATGCGTTTTTTTGTGATTATATTGCAATCGGATAGCGCTTGACCACATGAAAGCAAAGGTGTAAATGCACTCAAAGCGCACTGAGGACGGATTTTGATCCGATCTTTCAAACGACCTCTGAAGGTGGTCAGGGACGGATTCTGGCCACATTTAACACAAGAGTAAATGCAAATGAGTCTCCAATCCGCATACAACAACTCCATGGGCGGAAACACGAACGCCAAAACTCACTAGATAAGTCACATTAGTATGTAAGACGCAGTATATTTTGTGGGGTGTACGGTGTACCGTCGGTAAAAGGGTTTCATATCAAAGACTGTGTTATAGTTGCTATTCATGAATAAAAATGCGTAAACAACTTGCTCCAAACCATTTCAATTTATTTCAAACAAAATGGTGTTATCCATTTTGTTCAGCATAGTCCACGATGTGAAGTTTTTGAGCAGCTGTATCGCTCTTTCTGGAAATTTTCGCTATGTTGCGGTGGGCTACGCAGCTTCTAGCTCTAAAGCTGGATTTTTGGTTCTTTGTCGAACCGACGCCGTTGCTATCCAGAGCCTCTGCGTCGCCTGCCGTGCACCTCAAAAATTCTCTAACACTAGAGCTGCCGGATAGCTCGCCTCGGTGAAGCATCGCTTTACAAAACAGAAGTGATTATCACGTCGCGGGTTCGATCCCCGCCTCATACCAGTCGGCAGTGGTTGGCAGCTTTTTCAGAGTAGCTGAGAAAGCAATTGGCTATTACGCTACAGGGTTGCAAATTGGGAAGGGACTGCCGGGTAGGAGAAAGTTATAGTTGCCTTGTTCGTTGCTCAAGTGCCTCCTGTTGGCCAGATGGGCGCTCGTCAGGAAGATTCTAAGCCTGTTCATGTCCGGATATCCTCCGCACTCGTTCTGAACTTGCGGAGATTCAACCAATGAGTGTATAAGAAGCAGCAGGCTGACAGGCGCGTGCTTCAGAGGAGAGCCGCGAACTGTCTTCACTCTCCTGAGTTGGCAGCAAGGGGTCGCATACGAGCAAGCCTTGCACATAGTTCACCAATTGGGCATTCCAGATTCGGGTGGGATTGGAGATGCCAAATTTAAAAAAAAAAAAAAGAAAGAAAATTTTCTAACTGCATGTCAAAGCAACGCAGACCGCAAGGGCACTGATTGGTCCATTCTACTCGAGTCTCATGTGATTTCACAACAGGTCCTTCGGAAACCTGACGCCACCTAGCGGTTTGTCAGTGAATTGCTTCGCAGCACAGCACGACGCAAACGACCTCAACGCAGTACTTCGAAAGGTCCACGACGGCGTCGGGGCGACGGCGTGCCCTTTGCGTGGAGTTGACGCAGAACCATAAATCCAGCTTTATTCTGCGTCAAACCGACGCCGTCGCGACGCAGGCATCCACGGCGACATTAACCCCCACCGCTGAGCCTCTGCGTCGCCTGCCCTGCACCTCGAAAATGTTCAAACTGCACGTCAAAGCGACGCAGACCGCAAGGGCACTGATTGGTCCACTCTACTACGTCACTTCCAGCGCTTCGCTTTTACGGTTTGTTCCTTCTACTACACCGCCAGTTTTAAATTGTTGAAGCTGCAGGCAAGTCAACAAGCTTTCGTTTACGGTGCGGCATTTGCAATAAAAACATTTGTTGTTCAACATCAATCAGCTCCAACTCCAACAACGTCCTCTCTCACTCAGTCGCCATTGTTGTTTGTGACCTGGAAAACGAGACCGGAACGTAAACACTCTTCCAACGACTCTCACGTGATTTCACAACAGGTCCTTCGGAAACCCGACGCCACCAAGCGATTTGGCGGTGAATTGCTTGGCGGCACAGCATGACGCAAACGACCTCAACGCAGGAAAGGTCCACGACGGCGTCGAGGCGATGGCGTGCCCTTTGCGTCGAGTCGACGCAGAACCATAAATCCCGCTTTAAGCGACCAGACTGAATTCCAAGCTCTGGGACAGGTGAGCAAGTTTTAGCTCACAGCGCCCTCTCCTGGGTACACATTGGAACATCCCCCTTTACCACTCGCAGCATTTTACTGGTGTATAATGACGCACCAGTTTATAAGACGCAATGCACTTTTAAGTGAAAAATATTGAATTAAAGGTGCGTCTTATTTACCAGTTTTTACGATAAGCGAGGCGCACCACTTTAGGAGAGGGGAGAAGATGTGACATCAGCGGAACGGATTGCGATCAGATTGCAATGTGGACGCTGGAGACGCATATTAATACTAGGTGTGAATGTATGTGCTCAGATGCTATCCGATTGCAATCCGATCACAAAAAACGCATTTTAATACCAGGACTAAATGGGGCCAATATGCAACGCAAAAGAAGGCCTCTGGCATCCTTATTTGGCGCGTTTAAAACGAACCCTATCCCTCAACCCCTCACCCTTAACCCGAACCCCTACCTCTAAGCATCAAATGAGGACGCCAAAAGCCTCCTTTTTCGTCGTATATCGATGCTTGGCAGGTAGCGTCATTATATGACGAGTTGGGATGATAATGTGTTGCTATGAAACATCTAAAAAAAAAAAAAAAAAAAAATGCCTGTAGAGTAACACACTGGACTGAGGAGACAAAGATCAACTTCAACTAAAAAGATAAGAGGAGAAGCATATGGAGCGGGGAAAGAACTGCACATGATTCAAAGCACTCTCCCCTTGCTTGTAAAGCATGATAGAGGTGGTATTATGGCGTATGCATGCATGGTTATGCATAAATACGGTTGTGTAATTTTGTGCATGGTTCATACAATATTTTTCACAAAGCTCTTAAATTAATACTGAAGTCTGCCATTTCAAGCGCATCTTGATTCATTAATGTAAATCCTTAGTGGTGATAGACAAAGCAAAAATTATGAAACTAAAATTACTGTTAAACACTTATGGACCTGACGCATGCCATTTAAAATGAGTCGTGTATTGTGAAACATTTCCACCATATATCCATTTTTTTTTTTTTTACAATACAAAGGTTGAGATTTAGCAGTTTGACAAGGTCTGATGCATGACAAACAGGAAAAGAGCAACTGGGCAAAATCCAAGAGGCATCTTTTTGATTGTGGCATACTCTCCAAATATGCTACTGCCGATTTAGGCGGTAAAAAAATAAAGCCCTTCTAAAGAAAATAAAGCTCTTCGTGTTCTCCATTCTGGATGGAATTCTTCTACTTGGAGAGGGAAAACAAACCTTTTCCATGTCCAGGATTTTATTAAATCTCGTAAAATGCAATCTATCTGTTTTCACTATGTTTTAAAAAAAGGCATCCCTCCAAGCCAATATTGTTAAATTAGCTGTGAGACGTAGCCAGTTTTGTGAAAATATATAATCTTCAAATAATTTCAGTAAAAAACAAATCAGGAAAATCATAAAATTCTGACAGAACATGTTAAGGTAGGTAGACACTCCCATATACATTTATTTCTCTTTCATTCATAACAATTTAGTACCAACATCATATGAACAACTACTAAATACAGAATTAAAGTGATGGCTCATTTACATAAATTATGCTAATTAGGTCCTGAGATGGCTACGGCAATGTGGAACTTGATCAAGTACCTCAGGCAGGATATCTCCTGATATCCTGATATCCAAACTTTTTATTACTTTAATCTCAAATTTTTACAGATCATTTATGACTATTTAGTGCATGTTCTGATTAGAGGGTTTTCAGAAATATTTCTGTGAAAAAATATGGGCATTTTAGTGTTTTTTTTTTTTTTTAATTTATTGGGTACCTAATAACCACAAAATCTAGAGTTACACAAATGATTTCTTCAAAATGCCAGATCAGTCAATAGACATGCATCTGGTGAACTTATATTCCAAGTTTCACAATGATAGCATGAGAGAAAGAGAAGAAATGGTGTTTGAAGCAATACTTGGCAGGTCAAAATCAACTTTTTGAGAAATTGACAAAAAACAACAGATATCCATATTTTTGATAGTCCTATCAAGTACACACACTATGAACTTACTGAAGGTTATTTTATGAAAATGAAAAAAAGCCTATTTTGGGAGTGTCTACCTACCTTAATTTCCTTATGTCTGAGTATGATAACTGTCGACCCATTCGTTAAAATGTGAGGATGCACAAGGGTTTGAGATTCTAAGTTCAAGCCAGGTTTAAAAGAACTATTTATAATATAATTCTGTGAAATATATAAGTTAATTACAGTCGCATGACAGATGAATTGCGGTGATTTTGCTGACATTTATTATACAAGGTATATACAAAGGGCTGTATATATCCAGGGTCATCAAACAGTGCCAAGAAGCAAAACCTTTGAATTTAAGTGGGCAGGTACTAACTTTAAGCTGTACAATTTGATCAAGTTATTACACACATTAAATATTCAACAATTAAGAGCAATAATGCAGCTGTCAAGCTGGAGAGTAATGCAAACTGATTAAGGATGCAGTTCACTTTCACACTAAATGCCTGACTACACCGAGTGACTGAAATTAGAAAATAGATGGGCGCTTTGAGTGCACAAGACCTCTGCCCAGGCCTACTGCCCTTTCTCGCAATGTTAATGTAATTGAAAAATTATTTGCGTATCCCCCATGTGATTTGGATCCATTACAACATTTATAGGGTTCTTCCATGGCCCATGCCAAACAATTCCACCATATTTCATGCAAAGTGGGCCAATAGTTTTCCAAAATCCTGCTGACAATCAGATAAACAAACTAAAAAACAAACCGAATCAAAAACAATTCCTCCTCCAACGAGTAGATCAAGCGTGATCAATCCCAATTATTGAAGAAAGATTTTGCTAAAGCAAACAAGTTTGTAGTTTGCAGAGGAGAACAGGCTACATTATACAGGGTGTTCCCAAAAATGTCCAGGCCAAACTGGGCAACCTCAGAATGTATGTTTCCCTGGATCCTTACATGAAATCTTCTTACATGAAAAACTGTCTTTATTTAATCAAAATTGCTCAAGGGTATCAAAGGTTATGTCAGTTTTGGTGCAGCAAGGTCTGCCCCTCAACTATGAGTAACTGACTAAGTGACATTTTTTTGCATTCTTTCTTTTCTTTATTCTTTTTTCTCTTTGGTTTATTTGCAGTAACAATAATTATTTACAGATAATTTCCTTTGTTTGGACCATGAAGACACGCTGCTCAGTTGTGAACTGTTGGCAAACCATCTTGACTATGCAAACACGTGGACAAATGCTGTCAAAGAAGTTCCCCACCTCAATAAATTGTCCTACATGGACACATTAATTATGCAATCGGGCTGAAATTGACTTATGACAATGAGACAATGAGATATAAGAAGGGTGTGACTTACCTGCACAAAATACGACATAATTTTTGACTGGCTTAACCGATTTTAATGAAATAAACATTGTTTTTTTTAAGTAAGATTTCCTTTCAGGATCTGGGGAAATATAAATTCACAGGTTACCTGGTTTGGCCTGGACATTTTTTTGGGACACCCTGCATCGAATTATTTATAGAAGAGTAGCAGTGATTCAGAACAGGGCAAAACAGAATATAACTCGATCCCGTGTTAACAATCATGGAGGTTTTCTCATGGAGGTCTCTGAATCCTGCTCTCTCACCACTGAGTACCTGACTTTGGCTATCTTGATCTCCAACATACATTTAATGGACAAAAGTACTAGATTCTGTTCATCACTCCATAGTATGTACATTAAGGCTTTCAACTTGATGTCAGAAAAGACTAGTCTAGATATTTTATACTGGTTTTGGCAAACCATTAATAGTCCTCACTTTGTGCGAGGGTGCGTCGTCATGCTGAAAAAAGGGAAGAATCTCCCAAAAATTTTTGATGTGCAGAGTCATCTGGAAGCTCTTTGTTTGCTATTGTATTTAAGATTTTCTTTCCTTGGAATAAAGATGCCGAGACAAACCATGAAAAACAGCCACAGCCCACGGAATGACCTCTTTCAGCAATAAAGAATAGCGAGCTACCTGGCAAGAAACTACAGGTGCATTTCCTAATTGTAAAATGGCCCATTCTGCTTCACTTCTCATCTCTCTGCCGTTTAATTTTGAGCTCTTTAGGCCTCGTCCACACGGAGACAGAGATTTTCAGTCTTTTTTTTGTCGTTTCTAAAAAATCTCCTGTCCACATGGCATCGTGTCTAAAAATATCTGCATCCACACGGAGATGCCTAAAACAATCCAAAACGCTGCAGTAAATATTCCAGGCCTGTGTGTGACCCTGTATGGCGTTGTAGTGTTTCTACAGAAATAGACCAAAAATAGGACCAAGGGTCCTGTAGCTTACCGGCAAGCAATCTTATAGTGACGATACAAGTTATGACAATTTCATGTGAAATTTGACTTTTGAATCATTGAAGGTCAATGTCAAGGTTACCAAATAAAAGTTCACATACATTTATAAGACCTCCTGTAATACTTTGTACAATCCAAAGCTCTGAAGCAGTTTTGGTGATACATGTCATTGAAAATTCAATATGTCAATTGTGAACTTTAAAGGTCACAGAAGGTCAAGTTGAGGTCAGCAAATGGACTTCATATATGACTTCCCATAAGTCTCTAATACAAACCTGGGCTCCATCTGTGACCGTTTTGGCAATACAAGTTACTGTATTAAGTCAAGTTTGACCTTCAAAGGTCACTGACAGTCAAGTTGAATATCACCAAATTAAAGTTCATGTGTGACTTCCTTTAAGTCTGAGATACAACCTTAGGCTCTATCTGTGACCTTTTTAGTGATAGAAGTCATTGCATTTTCACTACGTCAAGTTTGACCTACGAAGGTCAATATGAAGGTCACCAAATCAAAGTTCATATCTGACTTCCTATATGTCTCCAATACAAACCTACACTATCGGTTACAATTTTGTTGATATAAGTTATTGAAATTTCATTGTAAAGTTTGGCCGTTGAAGGTCACTGAAGGTCAAGTTCAAGGCCACCAAATTGAAGTTCATATATGACTTCCTATAAGTGTTCAATACATATATGTTCCCAATATTCTATATTTTCAAGCCTAGAAGGCTTTGAAAATTTTAACGTTTTGCTTCACCTGAAGTTTGACCTCTCAAGGTCATCTGAGGTCAACTTTAACAGCCAAAATATAGGTCATATATATGTTCGTAAATGTAGATAACGCAAACTTAATCCCTATCTGCAACCATGTGGCCTCTACAGGCCGTCTTGCATATTCTCTATAGCAGTAGTTCTCAACCTTTTTGGGGTCCGGGACCCCCTGCATATTTTTGATCAACCCTGAGGACCCCCCCCCCGACCTGGGGGATCGGGGAACCAATTTTATAGAAACAGCAGAAACTGCATTTTCAATTGCATTATTGAATATCTTGCATATTTATTCACTCTCTTGGCGGCAAATATGAAGCATATTTATACAGTCGCTTCCAGAAATATGTAACAAAACAGCACATTTATGCGGTGGATTCTGGGACATATGTAACAAAACAGCATGTGTATATGGGACTTATGTAACAAAACAACGGCATGCATGTGATTTTTCGCTCCCATAAACTCGGACAATTTTCATGTGAAGAACTCAACAGTCTTGCCTCCTGACGATTGGTGTTTAGTGCTTAGATGCCGCTGCACGTGTGCAGGTTTCATGGCGTGGTTTGAGAGTACCTCTCCACATAAGAAACACAGAGGCTGCTATTAGAGAAAAAAGTCCCATTTCCTTCTGCAGGTAAATAAGGTAAATAAAGGTCTTGGTCACATTTGAGTGGGATAATGCTATGTCTATAAAGGTCATAGGATCTTTTTAAAAAGATATTTTATTTTCACGGACCCCTTGCAATAACATTTCGGACCACTAGGGGTCCACGGACCCCTGGTTGAGAAACACTGCTCTATAGGATCCAATGTCAAAGTACAGCACCCCCACTGGACCCATTTCCGTCAATTCAATCAAAATGGCGCTTACACTGTACATTGACAGTAACAAGGAAAGTTGAAAGCCTGATTTATAAAAAAAATTATTGCGCAGTTTTTGAGCAATAATTTTTTTTAATTTCTCAGTCCAATCATTACCATTGGGCCCAAAATTTCAAGGGCCCATAAAATGGACAAAAATAATTCAACAAAAAAATGAAAAACATCTGGAGATATGGTCTAGTAGTGTGTAATTGCAAAATGACATGAAAATTCATCAGGCCAAAAAAAAAGAAAAAAAGTTTTTCGGATGACAGACGACGAACGCCACGCAACGACAATAGCTTATTGGCCCCTAGGGCCGGTAAGCTAAAAAAGGAGAAGGCGGCGGAGAGCATGCGTATAAAGCTTGCCCTCTGCATACAGACGAGAGGGGATGGGGGCTGTGATGGGGGCAATTATGTCATCGTTTTAAAAAAAAAAAAAAAAAACATTTTGGTTGTCCACACAAAAACGCTTGGGGTAGTGTTTTCAGATTTCCTCTCTCTGGAACCCGGTTTAAAAAAATACTGTTTTCGAGCTGCGTTTTCGCCATCTCCGTGTGGACGCAAGGCCGAAACGATAAAATATTTATGCATTTTCAAAGAAAATGTTCTCATGTGGATGGGCCCTCAGGGTCACTGTTTCATGTCACGCTATTAGTGCAGCTTGACCACTACCACTGCGGTGAATAGCTAGTGTAAAAAAAACTGACATTGATTCTGCCCCACGAGCTCTGTAGTCACACCTTCTACTCCCCAAACAGAGAAGAGCGTTATGCCAAGGAAAGTCCAGAACACATAGTGAAAGAAGCAAAAACAGTGGAGCATGAGAGATTGCCAGTGCATGATAGGTATGACGGAACATGATTATTTTAAAATATTTCCAGTGTGAAATTCCAGCGCCTTTTGCTTTCAACAATCAAATCATTTGGCATGGACAATATTTTAGTGTTTCAACGCAAAGACAGTCAAACTAAACCTTTGGTGTCCTTTTCATGTTATATGGTTGGGTGTGTGTGAATGTGGGAGTGTTGTATGCGATGCATGTTCATAAATTATTTATAAAGTGCATTATAAGAATGTAATTATAATATTTATATCTCTTTCATACTTATATTTGTTATATTCTGGCAAGGAGGGCCAGTTTTTATTTAAATAATGTTTACAAGTCCTTGTTCCCCATTTGGATAGAGCTGGTTTGGAGGTAAATCACAACAACACGCAGGTCACGCCGGCATCTTCTGAGTGGTTGCAGTTGTGCACATTCCAGGGTATGTGTGAACACTCCAGGAGGGAGATCTCCAGGCCACTGCATTTCAGATTGTCCATAAGGATAGTGCCGTTACCCCGCCCAAAGAAGGCCTCGCCCCAGGCATGGCTGGCCTCTCCACAGCCAACCTGCTTGCAGACGACCTGGGCGTCGGGGAGGTCCCAAGCGTCATCACACACTGTCCCCCATTGCCCTTGGGCAAACATCTCCACGCGCCCCTCACAGCGATGTTGCCCATTTACCAGCCTCAAGGCCCCTAAGAATATGAGGGAATGCATGTACAGCACCTTACCGTACGTTCTCAGAGTAATGCATGATACACTGCATACAGTATGTGGATATTTGACGTGGATATGCAAGTACAGCATCTTATGCCCCGAGAGAATGGTAGGTGGACAGGAGAGAACAGCATCTCAATCTGTTTTTGTTTTTAAAACACTGTAGTCAACAAACTTAAGAGCATAATATTTTGAGGAAAATATCACGCTCAGGTGAAGTGGCCCATTCGCTACCATCTAAAAAGGAGCCCAATAGTATCATTTTTTCCTGCTTCATCCTTGGATGTCTCTCAATGGGATCTGTGTCTACCACTGAAATATTCTCTAGAAATGTTGTTTGGAGAGCCTTTCAATCCAAGATAGACATTAGTACTACATGAGAACTTACCTTCTACTGGTGGTCTTGAGGTGTCCTGCTTATCTGTGCTGTCAAAGTCTCGCGAAATCGCAGCAAGGCCCAGAAGTGCTAGGAGAGCAATATATAATTCATTATAATAAATATAATTTATTTTAGTATTCAATCATATATTCAGGCAGTAAGCGATCAAACATTTTTCCAAAAAAAGTGTTTCTTTTTCTATATGTTCTTCATGTTTCATTTCTTAGCTATTTTGTTCCTACATTTATGTTTTATTTAGTAAAAAAAAAACTACTGATCACAAGCGGTCTTTAATACGGACTTGATTTAATATTCAAAACCAATGTTCTGCCTGCTGTCGCCAGCACGTGATTGACTTGGACAGGCTTGTGCACGGGGACTTTGTGGACTTTGATTTAATATTCGTTAGGTTCTTTACATTTCAGTCAAAAATTAATTCAGATTACTAAATATTAACTCTCTAGTGAGATGACTTATGACTTTTGTTCACAGTGTCATGGGTGTGGCACATACTGTATATAGTGCGTTTATCTGTCTGGTTTGTAGATGTGTGAGCATGCTTTTTGTAGTATGTTAGAGTGAATGTGAATGTGTGTGCACTTTACAGAGTGCCTATTGAGCTTCAAATGCAGTAGTGCTTCTTTTAAGTCATGTAGCCTTAGCACTTTTAGCTGTGTGTGCTCACACTTAGCAGAGTAAGCAGAGCATGGATGTACTTCCACTTTGTGTCTCATTTGTCTTCGTGGATACACATGTTTGTGTGTAATGTGCATGTTTTTGCCCTCTTACAGATACACTACAGGCCAAAAGTTTGGAAGCAAGATCAAATTTGTACAGAAAAAGATCATAGTTTCATTGGCATACTTTGCAACAAAATAAACATGATTATTATATAAAGAGTCACTTATCAGAATACATTTTTACTAAAATTATCAGGTATTTCCTTTTTTTTTTTTTTTTTTTGCTTAGACTTTGCTTTCTTCAAAGTGACCTCCTCTTGCTTTAACATGGCATATATGAGGCATTCGCTCCACAAGTTTTTTAAGGTATGTGCCAGGAATTGCATTCCAAGCTTTCTTTAAGGTGACATAGAATGGTTGAACGGGGTTTTTATCCTTGTTCTGTGATGTGACATATAGACAACAAAATTTCGATTGGGTTTGTAATGCCTCAGAAGCTTCCTAAAAACCTCTCTCAAAAAGCTATGTTAGGGTGGGGGATTTTGAACGCGTTGTTTTGCACCTATTTGGCGACCTTTCGTGCTTAACTGGCAACCTCATTATGAAATGCAAGCACTTGATGCTGATTGGCTGGCTTTGCTGCCACTTAAAAGAATGTAACTTCGCCCAGAGCGGTTGGGAAAATGGAAAACACTCGCTGGCTTCGGAACATGCAGCTATGGCATATTCAGAGATTCAGCCTTATATGTTTGAGCCCGAATCGGATGAGGACACTGAATTGGAGGAAGAACCAGTCCAGCAAAGGCTGGATTTAAACGTTTCTGAATGGTAAGTATTTTTGAATGTTTTTTTTTTTTCAAACGAGCAGCCAAGGCTTATGCATTCAAAGTGAGTCTCTCGCATTGACGTTCCTGTGCCGTAGTCAGCAAGTATTCAATCAAAGCACACTGAAGAAATTCATTTGTGGAATTTAAGTCCTTGTGCAATAAGTTAATCTGTTTCACGTGCATTACGGTGGATTTCCCCACTAGTGACACGGAAATCGATTATGACTCTGGAATTCTCATGCTTGTCTTTACTGAAGGATTGTAAGCAATGGAATTGCATGAAGACGTGCATGCAAATTTTTTTGAAGGGGAGGAAACGGAATGAGAGTAGGGGGGCAGTGAGATACATGTTACATCATATGTATCTGTTCAGATTGGCCGTTTTCTGGTGGTCATTTTTAAAAGAGGAATTTCTATGAAACGGAGATGTTCAGAATGTCTAGTACTTTTCGTATGTTCTTGAATGCGGGTAGACTACCGTTATTCAACATAGACAAGGTAAAAACGGTTTTTGATTCTATGTCACCTTTAAGTTCAATGAGAGACTGCTGACTCGTGGGACGCACTTTTATGATAGATTGATCCAATTCCTCCCACACAAGCTCAATTGGAGAGAGGTCTGGAGACTGAGGGGGCCAAACCATCTTTTGAAGAACACCTTCCTCTTCTTTTTTGTCTAGGTAACCCTGACAGAGCTTGAAAGAATGCTTAGGGTCCTAAGGGAAGAATGCTTTTGATCTGTATTGGCCTTGCTTCCAAACTTCTGGCCTGTAGTGTATGTCGGAATGCGTGTGGGAGATCTGTGCAGTGTATTTCTATCAGTGCATCTGGTGGGCATGACTGCGACTACAGGACTGCCTTACGCAAGCAGATTACTCCTGCATCCTCGTGATGGCCGCAGTTGTGCTGGGTCCAGCCCAGGTGGAAGCAGTCAGAAAGTGAGGCTTCATGGCCCCTGCAGTCTACATTGTCCAGCAGGATGGGTCCTGAGCCATATCCAAAGAAGGCCAGCGGCATGGCTGAGTGGGCGGGGCCACAACCAAGCTGTCGACACACCACCTGGGCATTGGGCAGGTCCCAGTCATCATCGCACACCGTCCCCCATACATTGTGGAAAAGCACCTCTACGCGACCCTGGCAGCTGCTGTTTCCATTCATCACGCGAATTCTTGGCCATGCTGCCGGGAGGATAAGAAGAAACAAGAGCACAGATTATCAGGTTCTTCCTTTCCTTCCTTCTTTTCCTTGCTTTCCTTGTCTCTTCTAGAATTACTCAAATAAAAACCTCAGTGATGAAGCAATTGCCTGCAACTGTATTCTGATATGTTAATGATAGGGTGTTGAATATACAACTAGGTTGTTGTTGTAAGTCGTATTACCTTTCGTTGTTTGCTGAGTGGTTGTTTCAGAAGTTGTTGATGTGTCTGTAACTGGAAGTCGAATATCTGTAACTGAATTAGGGTAGAAGCAAATTTTTGACATATTAGACAAAGCCCTCCTCCACATTACATTGCACAAATAATGCTGCGAAAAAGTATTTGCCCCCTAACAATGCGTTCCATTTTCGATTCTTTGCAACATTTAAAATTTTCTGATCATCCAACAAATTTTGATATAAAACAAAGACAACATGAGTTAATAGAAAATGCAGCCTTTCAATTACCATTTATTGAAGGTAAAGAGTTATTCAAAACCACCCATGTGAAAAATAATTGCCCCCCACCATTGGCGGCAGAAACTGCGAGTCATCAATCTGGTCAAAATATTAAGTTATAGCCTTACTCTCAAAATGTCAACAGCGGCGTAAACTCAGCTATATTTATTGCAGGTCCTTGCTCCTTCCTACATGCATGCCCTGGTAAACTGTCCAGAATCATAGTAATCCACGAAACTTGGTTTCAAAAACTAATTAAGAAACTGGGCTTCAAGACAAATTTAGCGTTTATTTTATAACAATTTTCTTGAGTTAACCAACAGATGCAAGGCGACACTGAAAATTATGCATAAACTCACCATGCTCTGTTAAATCCTCTGTTTCCCTTGTCCTAGAGCTTCATTGATTTACAGATTGATGATTGAAAGGTGGTTGGATCTAACTGGAGATTTTCATGAAGAGCCATGGCTTATTTGCTGTGCTTACTTGACTCCCAGGGATTTTAGCCAATCCCATTATCTCCCAAATGGTGGAACCATTTTCCATTTGCATCGTCGCATGGAAAGGTGTCCATGTCGGAATGGGTCACTGAACTGGGGGGTGAGCTTCTTTCACGTGGTGCAGAGCAGGATATCCCTCACGGCAAGCCAAACCTTCTGCCCAACTTAGTTAATAGGAGCTGGCCTACGACGGAGGTTCCTTGCCTCTGGAAGGCAAAATGTGTGCCAGAGTAGTAAAGCATGGACTCTTCTCCAACCCCTGCAGGCAAGTGAACCAGAACCTGAGCACAGGGAACTAACACTTCTCACTTCTCAGACGAGAATAAAGGCAGTTGATAGCCCAGACAACATTCAAAAGAAGACATGCCCAATCTAGCTACAGGTAATGAATTGTGATCCACTTCCACCCAAGTGAACAGAAGAAACCACATGACGGGGTTACCTTCTGTCAGGCAATGAAGGGCCATGCACAGCTCTTGGTTCAGCCTCTCCACTTGGCAGTTGGTTTCAGGGATGAACCCTTAGGAGTGTACTTTGTAGAAAGCCTTCCAGAGGTGACTGGGAAATTGGGCACCATAGTCTGAGACATTCTCTGGGGGCACACTGTGAAGGCGGACTATGCGTTGAAGGTGGAGTTTGGCAGTCTCCTTGGGAGTGGACAGCTTAGCTAATGACACAAAGTCGGAAGATTTTGAGAATCGATCAACGATTGTAAGATTGACCTTAAACCCATCAGAGGGGGCCAGTCCCATGATGAAATCCATGGTTATACAAGCCCACGGTCATTTGGGTATGTCCAAGGACTGAAGCAGACCGCAGGGTCGTTAGTTACTCGATTTGGAATGGGCACACACAGTACAGGCAGCGACGAATGACTGGGTATTCTAGTAGATGATTAATCACTAAAAGCCCCAAAGCACAAGGGCAAGAGTTCAAGAGAATCCAGGATGGCATGCCAACTGAGAAGTGTGGCCCTAGGCCAAGACCTTGCTTCTCACTCACTCGGGGACAAAGAGACATACACAATGCAGTGTCCAGTGCAGAGGGACAGGACTGCAACACCTCATCGACCTCACTCTCCACTTGGAACTTAGTAACAGCCAGGAGACCGCTACCCAGGAGCATGGTTTTCTGGCAGATCTTCGGGCACTGAAGGATACAGATTTGACAGGGAGTCAGACTTAGTATTTTTGGATCCAGGTCAGTACGTTAAGATAAAGTTGAATCTTGCAAAGAAGAGGGACCACTAAGCTTCCCTAGGATTCAGCCTCTTAGCCATAGATAGGTAACCCAGGTTGCGATGGTCCATCCAGATGAGGAAAGGAAGCCTGGACCCCTCCGACCAGTGCCTTCACTCTTCAAAGCCTAGTTTCATGGCCAACCTGGTGGAATAATTTTTCTCAGCAGCTGAAAACTGATGAGAAAAGTAGACACAGGAATGTAATCTGTCATTGTCAACTCACTGCAAGAGGACAATCACAGCACCCATGTCAAAAGTGTCAACTTCCATGACAAACTGGCATTGGGGGTCTGGGAGCTTGAGAACAGGAGTAGTAGCAAACAACCTGTTGAGATGGTTAAAGGCGAAGGCCGCTTCGGGGATCTAAGCAAAGGGAACCTTGGAGGACATCTGCATTCTTAACGGAGAAGCAACAGTACAGTACCCTTTATTGAATCACCAGTACAAGTTGACGAACCTGAGGGACCTTTGAAGCTTCTTGTGATATTTAGGGTCTGGCTAATCCAGCACAGCCTGCACTTTCTGGCGATTCATCTCCAAAGCACCCTGCATTGCTACAAAGCCCAGGAAAGATATGGTGGTGCACTTTTCAGCTTGCAAATAGAGTTCATTTTCCAGGAGCCTTTAGTGACGAAGCAAACATGGGGGTATGAACCTCCAGAGTTTGAGAGAAGACCAGTATATTGTCCAGTTAGACATCTGGAACTGGGAGACCATGTCTTGGAAGACATCATTTATGAGGTTCTGGAGCAGAGCGGGGGCATTAGCAAGCCCGAACAGCATTCGTAGTAGTCTGAGGGGGTGTTAAATGCTATCCTCCATTCATCTCCTTCCCGCATGTGCACCAGGTAGTAAGTGTTGCACAAATCCTGCTTGGAAAAGAAGCAGCAGCCCTGGAGATTGGAGAAGGCCGAATCCCTAACCGTTCTTTATGGTAATTGCATTTAGTCCTCGATAGTCGATACAGGGATGTAAAGACCCATCATTTTTGGCCCAAAGAGGAAACAGCTCCGGCTGGCGACGAAGAAGCCAGGAACTGACTTATGTTCTCCTCAAACGCTTAGGACTTCTGGTTAGTTAGGGAGTACAGTGGACCCCTGGGAGGCATTATTCCAGGCATTAAGTCGATGGCACGAGGTCTGTGTGGCAGAAGTGACATTGCTCGGACTTTGCTGAATGCCACGCAAAGGTCATGATAGATGGGAAGAACACCCCTCTGGTCCGGCAGCTCCTCCTGATAATTTGAGGATGGAGGTGCAGTGAGGCTGGAAGACAGGTCTGTGAATATGACAAACTCCGCTAAACTCCACTCCAGTGCTAATTCTGAAGACCAGTCCACACAGGGGTTATGATGTTTAAGTCAGGACCTTCCCAACACCATCGGGGCATGCAGTGACTCTATGATGAGAAGTGTCAACTCTTCGGTTGAGTTACCTGAGATCAGCACGGTTTCAGGTCGAGTTACCTCAGGGACATCAGGAGGGGGAATCCCTGTGAGACTGTGGGACTGGAGGGGTGCTGGCAGTGGTGTGAGAAGAGAATAGATAAAGTTCCTGTCAGTGTCAGAGTCGACTAAAGCCTGGGTGGTAATTAGACAACCCTGCCAGGTCAGATGAACAGGAAGGAGTGGACAAGTGGCAAAGACAGCAGTGTCAGACAGCACCTCTCTATCAGATGTCACTCACATCTGCTGAATGGGCATTCAGCAATAGTATGAGTAGCACCTCCTGCAGTAATGGCATAGATTCAACCTTATCCAAAGCAGCCGTTCTTCAGGGGGCTGCTTGTTATGCCAAGCTTGGTCGAGAACCTTGGGTATTGGAGGAGCCAGGAGGAAATCGGGTCACAAGACACATACTAATCAAAGGAGACATTATTTCTAATTGACACACAAGTTGTTGAATGGGAAGAGACACAGAAGACATTCACACGAGGGTTGAGACAGTGTCTAGTAAAACTGAACCCAATTATCAATTAAATCTGAGTAATTGACTGATTTAGTAACCAAGTCGGCAATTACTTTTGCACATCGGAATAGATAGGGTTGGATAGATTTTTTCCTTCAGTAAATGAAATCATAATTATCTCTGCCAAAGAGGTTATGTTTTTGCCGGCGTTGGTTTGTCTGTCTGTTTGTTTGTGTACAAGATAACTCAACAAGTAATAAACGAACATCTCAGAAATTTTGTGGGTGGGTTCCTATTACATCAGGGATGGACCCTATTGATTTTGACCATGATCAGTCAAGTAAGTGACATGGCGGAGGTCTGCGCTCTACCAAGTGCCCTTCTGGTTTAAAAATAGGACCAGTTGCCCTGCAGCGCACTGGCCATTTATATATTTTAAATATGAATTGTTTTTATCATGGATAAGGAACAATTCCCTATTTGCATGTACATAATCTGCACTTACACATAATACAACTAATATTGGTACAGGCTACCGCACTAGCTAACTAGGCAATCTAGCACGAGCTGCATAGCTAAGAAGCTATTAAATAATCTTGCGCTGACATAAACAATACAGCTAGTATGCTGAAACATCATAGAAATTAACAAAAAAAACACTGTAGTAATATTTCCTGAAACACAGTATGACATGGTTGGATTATGGGATTACAGCTTTGGTTTTGGGATGGAGTAGTCCACATACCAGGCGAGACGGCGGAATATTAGCATGCTGGTTCAACATGCATGCGCTTTCAAGCAAGTTTCTAAAACATAATTTTAATGGCAAGGTAAATCATTGATTGAACTCAAAATGGTTAGCTTATATCATTATGCGTACATTGCTTGACAGAATAAAAAAATAAGCACTTGCCATGTAAAAAAATCATAATTTATCACGGACCTCTAAAAAGCATAACTTGCCCAATGGCATTAAAAATCAATCTGAAGCTGCCAGGTTAGCTCAGTTAAGGCGCCGCACTGCGGAGCAGTAGTGACTACCATGGCGCGGATTCGATCCCCATTCGTTCCAGTGGGCAGTGGTTTGCGGCTTTTTCAGAGCAGCCCACAATTGGCTTCACGCTGCAGGGAAACAAATTGGGAAGGGACTGCCGGGACAGGATAGGGGAAGCCAGGGCACAGTGAATCAAGGGGCACAGTGAATCAGGGCATTTTTTTCCGAACTGACAAGGGGGAATACCAAAATGACATCATCACTTTTTGTGTTTGGGGACCCCCCATCCAACAAAGCTCACTTGGTATCTTCAGGATCACTCCTTACGAAATAGCAAGGTAAAGTATGTTTTTAGGCATCAAAAGTAAATTTCTACCAATTCAGTTTGTAGGCCATATCCTGTAGACCACCCAGAAATATAAATCAAAACATGATGCAGTAGTTAGTGTGTTTATTTGTCATTATTACTGAATGGGTGTTTGCTTAGAACAAAAGCAACATGGACCAGGAGAGGCAGTTTAGGTCAATGAGTGCACATGGGCCACAGTGAATCGGGGCACAGTGAATCACTGGAAAAGTGATTCACTCTGCCCCGACCATGTGATTCACTGTGCCCCTATGTGGTATTTGATCAGATACGAAGACCTGACTCCTTTTTAATGATAATTCGTTTTAGAAGTAAGAAGTTCAGTGTGCTCACCCAGACTCATTGCAGATGTCACACCCATACAACAATTTTGTTCATCTATAATGAGAAAGCCTGTGCAGCACCTTTAACAAGGTTTAGTGTTTAAATAAATTTGGTAAAATTAAGTGAATGGAATTCACTTCACTTTATTGAGAGTGATTCACTGTGCCACAGTGAATCACTTGGATCTTTTTAAAAAAATGTGTCTCACCAAAAATGTGACGGTAGTGGCCAGGATCTGATGCCTTGTGTATATACACAACACCTACCCCTTTATGTTCAGTACATAATGGTAAGCTTGCTTACAAACAGTATGAGAAAATCAACAAAATTATTTTTCCGATTCACTGCGCCCCGGTTTCCCCTACTAAAAATAGTTGCTTTGTTCATTGCTCAAGCGCCTCCTGTTGGCCAGTTGGGAGCTCGTCAGTAAGATTCTAGGCTTGCTCATGTTCGGGTATCCTCCGCCCTTGTTCTGAACTTGCAAAGTTTTGACCTATGAGTGTAAAGAAGCAGAAATTAACTGGCACGTGCTTTGGAGGAGAGCCGCGAACTGTCCCTCTCTCCCAAGTTGGCAACATGGGGTCGCACATGAGCAAGCCTTGTACATAGTTCTCGAATTGGGCATTCCAGATTTGGGTGGGATTGGAGATGCCAAATTTTCTTTAAAAAAAAAAAAAAATCAGCCTGGGCAAAATCCATGTGAATCCCACTGTGTCACTGTATGCTTAACAGCCTCTAGAGGGCATAGTCGCATCGCTTTTAGCAATAATTTAACGATAATTTTGTAAATGGGGAAATTTTAATTTAAAAAATTGTTAAAAATCCATAAATTCAAATTTTGAAAAACTGTGGACAGACTTTAGAGACATGGTCCCAAGGAAGCTCCATACCAAATATGAAGTGAACCTGGCCAGCTGTTCCAGATGAGAAGATCCTCAAAGGCTTTGCTAATGGAACATGACCACAACCAAAACATGACCACCATGACAAAGCCAGACGATGCCTGATCCCAATAGCTCAGCATACCTATTGTCCAGTGATCTAAAAACTTCATGTTGTGTTCACTTGGGTTATTTTTGTCTAATATCAAAGTTAGATGTTTGACGATTGAAACATGTAAGCGTGACAAATAGACTAAGATAGAAGACATTGGGACATGGGCAAAAACTTTTCCACAACACTGTATTCAACGGGAGGTGTTACTATCAGTGCATGAGGCTGTTTATTTCTTGGAAAGTAGTCCTTTATGATTCTTATCTATAAAACAATCATATTCTTCACTTATAAATATATACACTAGTACAATCCTGCACAAACTGGCTGCAGCAATCTGTGGAAACGAGCAAGAATTGCCCTCTGCCAACAAGTATAAAATAACAGAGTTACAAATGAGTGAGATGTCACATGTATTTAAATGCTGTATTCTTGGACCACAAACAGAATTAACAGGTAAAGGAAAAACTCATTCATGAACTGACCTGGTGTGCTCCCTGTCTCAAAGTCTTCTTTCACCGTCTCCGTGTTCACTGGCAGTGGCGTTGTGGACCCCGTCCCTTAAAGGTAGAAAAGAGTGAAAAAAGCTTGTTTTCAAAAATTTACAAACATTGTTGACAGATGCAGTCACTCCTTCTTTCTTTCTATCTTTTTCTCTTTCTCACTGTTTCACCTTTTTACCGCATGGGTGGAATAGCCTTTGGAAATTCCTTTTTCCAAATAAATGGCGCATAGCTTACAGAGCTAGTCCATGTAGACAACTGGAGACATGTCTTCTTTCTTTTTTTTAAAGTAATTATTCATTAAGTGATCATAGTTAAGTTAACCATGCCATCGTAAAGTATACAACATTGTCATCATATTTTTATTTGAAAATGATTGAAACAATTCACGTGTAGGAAGCAAAAACCCGTACGTGCATACATTTGAGGCCAAAATTTTCTTGCTTGCCTTCTCCATCTCTGCTGCAAAAAATGCCTCCACCACTGCTACACTGCTGCTACTAACATAGGCTGCTGCAGCATCACTCTTCTGCTAATAGCTAATATCATACCCCCATGCTAGCATCCACCTGTGGGCTCTGAAAATTTCCCCAGAGGGAGGGGGGATATCCTGACACTCCCAGCTTTCTTCTCCTCAAGCTCAGCAGGTTGCAGGGTATGTTAGGGTCAAGAGCCAAGATGCCAAACTATCATTGCATCCATTTGTGAATACTGCAATTAACTAATTGCATGTGAGTTGGCTGACTGAACTGAATATTTGTGCCTTGTGCTTTGTGACTGGCCTTAGTGTATTATGGCCGTGGCCCACTTTGGAACGGATTCTACAACTATCTTGCTACAAGCTTCATTCCAGAAGAAATGTACTGCCTGTAAATGCCTGAAAGGTTAATTAATTATAGTAAATATGGGTGAATTTTGAGCCTGAGTTGTGGTTATGATTGGATTGTTTTGCAGACTTTTTGGGCCATGACGTTCAATGGCCCAATTTCAGAATTACAACCCCAATTCCTAAAGAAGTTGGTGTATCATGGAAAACACGCATAATGGCCAATTCTCAAAGCGTCAGCAGCAGCTTAGGTATGCCGCATTTCTAGCCTGCTACGTCATCACAGGCTGTTCAGTTGTGAAGGTGCCTGCGATGACGTAACAGCCAAGAAATGCAGCTTACCTATTCTGGATAAGGAGTGATATGAAAAGTCCATTCACCCTCAAACACATTGAAAACAATGCAACCAAATATTATTTGATATTGTAACATGAATTTAAAGGCAACCTACACTACAGGCCAAAAGTTTGGAAGCAAGATCAAATTTGTACAAAAAAAGATCATAGTTTCATTGGCATACTTTGCAACAAAATAAACAATTATGATAAAGAGTCACTAATCAGAATACATCTTTATTTATCAGGTATTTTTTTTTTTTTTGCTTAGACTTTGCTTTCTCAAATAACCTCATCTTGCTTTAACAACAGCATGGCATAAACGAGGCATTCATTCCAAACCAGCAGGAATTGTATTCCAAGCTTTCTTAAGTTCATCAATGAGAGACTGCTGGGGGATGCACTTTTCTGATAGATCGATCCAAACGTCCCAAATCTTTCAAAGGGGCCAAACCATCTTTCAAAGAACACCTTCCTCTTTTTTTTTTGTCTAGGTAACCCTGACAGAGCTTGGAAGAATGCTTAGGGTCCTAAGGCAAGAATGCTTTTGACCTGTATTGGCCTTGCTTCCAAAATTCTGGTCTGTAGTGCAGGTAAGTTTTTTTTAAAACATATTTTGTGACATTTGTTGAAATGCTCTTCACAGCCTGACAGAAATTAATAAATGAAATGGTGTGACAAAAAAAAGAACAAAATCCAGCGCCTGTGGTGGTCACAAAGCTGTAGAAAGCCCATCTAGTTATTTATTTTGTCCAAATGAAATGATTGGATGGCTGGCTTGCTGGAATGAAAGCCAACATCCATACCGGCTCTTTCTAGATTAGGTTCAGAAACTTTGGACTAGGTAGATGTAACACGGATAAAGCAGCTAGTTGTACAAGATCAATCAGTGAACGGTTCCACCTTTCCCTAAAACTGCTTGCATGGCTGAACAACACAAGAAAAGCAAGACTGTGAAAGAAAAGACTACAAACAAGAATAATTTAGGTAGTTAGCCCAGCCTGTAGCATGCCCTCAACCCCGGGCCTGTCCTCTTTGATTAGACGTGCCGGCATAATTCCAGGTCTTCAATAGTCACTGATGAATGATAATAACGTCGTAAGCAAGCAAGTTAGCTATAAGTGCCTATAAACAAAAAAAAAGTGAAGGAACACTCAATTTTGACTCAAATATGTGAAAACTGAACGCAAATGCCAGGCGTTGTTAACATCATTGGTGTTCATCCAAGACAAAAAGTGCATCAAAACATTTGATCCGATGACTTTATCACCTCAAAACACAGGGAAGACCAGAAACACACCAAGTCCAGAACATTAAACCAAAAGGTCAAACAATGTCCAAAGTCATTTCAGTATCTTGTGTGACCACAGAGTGCTCTCACCACAGCTTGAAAGCGTCTTGGGAAGCTCAGTGAGCCTTAACTTTTTTTGTTGAGAATTCGTCGATGGAATTGATTCATGGGCAAACATTCAGAGCAAAATGCACAAATACATGCAAAATAAACATTCAAAATATACTTTGGCTGTGTAGTATCCTAACCTTGTTGATTATAGCTTTGCTAGTTATTTTACGTTACCACTGCCAGGCACCCCTTGGTAGCCAGTGTAGTATTTCTGGCTGTGAACTCATTTTCCAGTTATCAACTTTGCAAGCTAATACCACCATGCTAGCTAGCATGACATTATCTTTGTCCAAAATCAAAATTAGTTTGATGCTCTGAAACATTTAAGTTTGACAAATAGGGAAATATAGAATAAATCAGGAAGGGGTAAATACTTAAACACAGCAGTGTATGTATGAGAGTGTGTGAAGATGACCCCAGCTACCTGAGCAGATGACCCCAGCATCCTCATGGTGACCACAATTGTGGATATGCCATCCCAGGCTGGAGCAGGATGCCAACTGCGGCTCATGACCCATACAGTTGATGTTGTCCAGAAGGATCAGTCCTGTTCCATAGCCAAAGTATGCATTAGTCGTGGGGGACAAGGCGTGGCTACATCCCATCTGCTGGCACACCACCTCTGCATCCCTCTGATCCCAGGCGTCATCACACACAGTGCCCCAGTTTCCACGGTAATGGATCTCTACCCGCCCCTGACAGCGGTTTGGCCCTCCCACCAGCCGGATAGAACCATCCCCTGCAACAGAAATAGAGCTTGGTGACCACCATGTCATTTCTAAAGTCAGGTCCAGGGCTTAAACTCTGATTTATACCATCTTTCCAAAACACCCTGTCTATCTCCTACAAACCACACAGCCACCGCATTACAGACCCTAGCAACCACCAAGAAACAGCCCAACAACAACCATGCACACTCAAGCAACTACCTAGAAACACCCCAGCAGCCACCCATTAAACCCTAGGAACCACCAAGAAAAAGCATAACAACCTGCCCTACATACCCTAGCAACCACGTACAAACCTACAGAACCGCACCGGCAAACCACGGACAAAATCTAGCAATCACCCTGTACACCCAAGCATCCACAAAGAAACAGGCTAGCAACAACCCAGCGCACCCTAGCAACCACTAAGTAACACCCTTCCAGCCACCTGGTACTCCCTAGCAACTATCCAGTAATGCTTTAGTAACCACCTTCTACACCCCAGCAACCACCAAGAAACAGCCTAGCAGTAGCATCCGCCCTGTGCACCCTAGCAACCAGCTACAAACACCCTAGCAACCACCCTGTGCACCGTAACAACCAGCTAGAAATACCTCAGTGACCACCCTGGGCACCCTTTCAAACACCTTGAAACACCATAACAACCACCTTGTATGCCTTTGCAACCTCCTTGTACACCCAAACAACCGCCTAGGAGCAGCGTAGCAAATACCATGTAAAACCTAGCAAACACCTATAAAGGGCATATTGACTAATGTGTACACCCTACCAACCACCAAGGAACAGCCTTGCAACCACCCTGCACACCCTGGAGACCACCCTCTACACCCTGGCAACCACCTTGTATGCCCTAGCAACAACCTTTTATGCCTTAGCAACCACCCTGTACCACCACAGCCTAGCAAGCACATGCGATCAACCACCAAGAAATATCCCAGCAACCACCTTGTGCAACCTGACAACCACATAGAAATAGCATAGCAACTACCCTGTGCTCCCTAGAATCCACTGAGAAACATCTGAGAAACTACCTTGTACACCCTTGCAAGCACCTAGAAGCAGCCCAGGAACCACCCTGTACATGCCAACAACCACCCGGTACACCCTTGCAACCACCTAGAAGCAGCTTTGCAACCACATTGTTCACCTTTAGCAACCGCCAAGAACCAATCTAGCAACCACCCAGCGCACCCGAGCAACCACATAGAAGCCACCCAAGCAACCACACTATACCCTAAAGATCCACCTATAAACAGCCTGGCAGCCACTCAACGCACCCCAGCAAGCACTATGAAACAGCATAGCAGCTACCCTGCACACCCTAGCAACCACCTAGAAACACCCCACCAACCACATTGTATTTCCTGGCAACCCTCAAGAAACAGCCTAGCAGCATCAAACACCCTGCATACCCTAGCAACTACAACCCCATTTCCAAAAAAAATTGGGACGCTAAGTAAAAAGTAAATAAAAACAGAATGCAATGGTTTTCAAATCATTTGAACATTATATCTATTTGAACATAGTACAAAGACAATATAGCAGATGTTAAACTGAGATATTTTATTGCTTTTGGAAAACATGAGCTCATTTTGAATTTGATGCGAGCAATATGTTTAAAAAAATTGGCACAGGGGCATGTATGCCACCGTGTTGCATTAACGAGAAGACAGAAAGTAAAACAAATCCTGACTACAGATATCTTCGGCTATAGTGCGTAGCTACAAACAGACACTCTAGCAAAGAGGCGTGGTGAACATCCGGCTTATATAGAGTCCGGGGAAGCGCCGCCCCAGTTCAATCAGCCAGCTGGGTAAAGAATCCGATTGAACAGGAATTCAATATCGTTCCGGGGCAAGTGCCACAAAGAAAAGTCCAAAACACACGCATAAACATCCAAAACCATGACAGTTAACTTGCATTTGTGGATGCAGTGATAAACTGTGTTTACTGACAATGGTTTACAGGTCTGTACAGTGATTTTCACTGAAGAATCCTGTCTGTTTTTAATGGAATGTCGACTAAGGACCTGAAAATCACAGCCATTCAAAATAGGATTTTGGCCTTGTCCCCTGCGTACAGAGATTTTTCAGGATTCTCTGAATCTTTTAATGATATTGTGTACCATAGAGGATAAAATCTCCCAACATTTTGCTATTTTCAGTTGAAAAGGTTATTCCTAAATAGTTTAATTATTTCCACATGCATTCTTTCATAGAGCAGTTAAGCCCTAGCCATATTTACAGTACTTATGAAAGACTTTTTCCACCCAATCATGTAACAGACCTGTTGGTAAATGGTCTTATTTGCTGTGAGATGTTCTGCTAATTGTCTTTCTTTAGCATCATACTACTTTTCCAGTCTGTCGTTGCCCCTGCCCCAACTTTTTGAAATGTGTTGCTGCCATCAAATTCAAAATGAGCTGATATTAAAAAAAATGCAATTTCTCATTTTCAAACTGTAATGCACTGTCTCTGTGCTACTTTCAATTAAACATCGGGTTTAAGTGATTTGCAAATCATTGCATTCTGTTTTGATTTACATTTTACACAGCGTCCCAAGTTTTTTGTAAATGGGGTTGTACTGGAAATTCCTTAGAAACGACCCCAGGCAGCAAGGGTGTAGGTTTAATGTGAGAGTTGGTGGGGATACATACGTAACGCGAGCGCGCATTGCAGAAATTTTTTTTTTTGCAATAATCTGAGTGCAAATATTGCCTTTCCCATATACAGAGATTATCCTAATAAGTGTTTCTCTGTGTTTTATGATGCTAAGTGAGGTGCTTCCATAATTTTCATAGATAGATGCCATGTTCATAGACTTTTTTTTTTTTATTTTGCAACCAAATTTGATTTGATTTTTGAACACAATTTTACAATTGTTATTTATGTTACGAACAATTACTATATAGCTTAACAATATGGAACAGTTTAAATATTCTTACCAATTTATAAGTTACTAAATTACATGATAATATGTGGTATTATTAGCAAACATTACAATTATTATGCAGGAATTTCTTTGCTAGCTATGGCTCACAAACTAGCTAGCTAGGTAGTGATCTAACGTTAGTTATGTTCTAATGCAGGGATCCTCAAATCTGGACCTCGAATCCAAATCCAGCCCAGGTTTTCTGTTATCCTAGGCAAGTAAATGAACAGTTAGTGCCTCTGATTGGCTAGACTGTGTTAACACCTGACTCCCAGGTAAAGGGAGGGTGGAAAACCAGCAGTTCTTGGACCTCCTAGGGTGTGATTTTAGGACCAGGGTTAATGCCAGGCACACAATTAACTGCTGTAAAAATCAGACTTGTAAATGCTTAACTCGGTTTCTGTGAACCCCAAACATCCCATATTGTTACACAAAAGTTAAATAAGTTTTAACACGAGGATAATTTTGAAGAAGAACCATTATTGGAATTTTCAGATAATCCCAATTAAATTGCTTCAAGCAAAAAAACCTCAATTTTTTCATTATTAAATGCATTCTTCCAGCCTAGGTCTTAAATCTCCACTTCAGTGTCAGTTTGAACTTCAAACAAAAGTGGGTGCTTGCCAGGTACTCACATCCTGTTGCAGACTGTCTTGCAAAGGCAAAATAGTCTAGCTGGAAACAAAACCAGCTGCATGTGGAGTAACATTAGGTTAATTAGCTAGCTAGCTAAATAGCATTGTAGCAAGCAAAGGTTCTACTCTTGCTCAACACATGAGGAGACAAAAATGGGAATTTATTTCAGGCAGTATTACCCTCACCTCATCTTCTCTTCTTTCTTTTGTCTCCCATTTTGAGTTTGTTCTTTGATGACCACATTTTCATTGAGGTCAATTTCATAGGTCATCATATTTCCCATGAATCTCCACACAAAAAAAGCAACTGGAAGGATATTTTCCATAATATAAAAAGAAAATATGCAGCCAATCCACCATCAATTTTGACAAAAGATTAAATTTTTCAACATAGACTCCTGAATAGTAACATGATTATTAAACATTGCCACATGGAAATCCTAAGAATGTTACTTCCCACCACAGATTTGTTTGTTTTTGCTGTCGTGAATAAAACAGAATATTTTATATCAGAATTAGCCCATAATGTTATCAATCAAATTGTCAATGACTACAGTTGTATATATCTGATTCATTCAATTTTCTTTTTCAGTGCCACAGTGATCATATCGCTACAGGCCACACCTCCAGCTGTCCAGCTCACCGGTGCATTAAGACCTGGACTGCATTCTTCATGGCACTCATCATTATTTGCATCTGTATGGAATTGCCACTGGGTGGTAGCAGTGTGTATTTCAGACCGAATCTCACACTCTCTCAGTGTGAAGTCTCGTAAATATACTACAGGCCAGAAGTTTGGAAGCAAGGCCAATACAGGTCAAAAGCATTCTTCCCTTAGGACCCTAAGCATTCTTCCAAGCTCTGTCAGGGTTACCTAGACAAAAAAAAGAGGAAGGTGTTCTTCAGAAGATGGTTTGGCCCCTCAGTCTCCAGACCTCTCTCCAATTGAGCTTGTGTGGATCGATCTATCAGAAAAGTGCGTCCCACAAATCAGCAGTCTCTTACTGATGAACTTAAGAAAACTTGGAATGCAATTCCTGCCACATAGCTTAAAAAACTTGTGGAATGAATGCCTTGTATGTGCCATGCTGTTGTTAAAGCAAGAGGAGGTTACTTTGAAGAAAGCAAAGTCTAAGCAAAAACAAAAAAAGAAATACCTGATAATTTGAGTAAAAATATATTCTGATTAGTGACTTTTTATATAATAATCATGTTTATTTTGTTGCAAAGTATGCCAATGAAACTATGATCTTTTTTTGCACAAATTTGATCTTGCTTCCAAACTTTTGGCCTGTAGTATACATGCCTGTGTGGCATGCCTAGTCTTGAATAGATGCATTCTCCGAGTATTGTGTTATCAAATTCCAAAACTCTTTATACTTAATGCTCATTCCAGCACTTTAAAGGAACCTTGTTTCCTTTTGTTTTGCTATTTGTAATACATTGTTACTGCAGCTAAAGCCCAGAGTCAGTATTACTAATAGTGTTTATTAAGGAACCTTGTTTCCACTTTGTTTTGTATTGCTTTGTTCGTGCCTTCTACTGCGCAGTAGGCATAATAAATACTACCAAGTCCCTTATTGCACCTGAGTCCAGTCCTCAACATCCCGTCCTCCGTGTATCTGAACTGCGTATGAAGCACAACCCTTCATACCATGAGTTTTATTGTGAATAGATCCTCATCACTGGATTGGCACTTTCCGTCTACTACTTGACCTGCACTGTTGTCACAAAAATATAATTCTCTCTGCTGGGAAGCTAAAGTTGGTCATATAAAG
Organism: Gymnothorax javanicus; assembly: GCA_029692085.1. Taxonomy (NCBI): domain Eukaryota; kingdom Metazoa; phylum Chordata; class Actinopteri; order Anguilliformes; family Muraenidae; genus Gymnothorax; species Gymnothorax javanicus. Next base: position 23,365,836 of record CM056199.1, read on the forward strand.
ATATTCCAGAAACAGTCATCCACGAACAAATAATTAATTAAAATAAACACAACAATGAGTAAGTTGAAAACAAAGACAACACCTACAGTAGCCATCACACAATCTCCAGATGTGATTCCCATTGAAAACTGAAGGCCTCAACCAAAGTCAGCTATCAATAAGCCAATGATGGCCATGCCTAAGTCAAAATCCTCATAAAAAAGGAATGGTCAAAAGTCCCCATCAATATGTTTAATATAATGTCAGTGTTGTCATTGTGTTATGTTTTGGTAATATCGTGTATTTGAGTATTTTTCATTGTTCTGATTATTTCATTTAGTTCCCTTCGTGTTTCCACGCTCCTTCCTTTGTAATGATACAGCCCAGGAACCAGAAGCAAGCAGTGGTAGAGAAAAATCAAAATTCTTTATTCGGTCCGAGTCCAAGCCAGAGATCACAAAAGTACAGTGCCAAAAAAAAAAAAAAAACCCCACAATCCAAAACTCAGGGTCGTGGGACAGGCAGAGTTCGGTAACAGTAGGTCAGAATGGCAAAGGTACATAGACAGCAGGCAAAAATCAGAGTCGTTAAATCGTGAGCCAAAAGTCCAGGGCAGAAAAAGACAGGAATCGCAGTCAGGCAGGCAGGGTCAAAACCAGAACAATAAACAGAAGAATCAGAAGGGCACAGGCAGAAACCGGTAGTTGTGTCAAAGGGTGTCACAGATCTACTGCTGTACGGGTCTCTCGGCACAAAAGAAATGATCAACGCTCTGACAACAAAGGAACAGAAATGCAGGGCTTAAATGCACCAAACAGAAGTCACATGCTACGGGGAAACAGGTGAGGGGAGTAACAGATAATGAACAATAGAGGTGAGCACACGAGGGAGCCCTAATACAATAATTGGCAAAAGCCAAGACGCGGACTGGGAACACATAGACAACCTATAACAGATAAACGACTCCGGTTAAGGAGTTCTACCTGCACAGATAAAAGAGTGCAGGATAGCAATTAAGCACGTGCAAGAGGTTTCGCGGAAACACAGGAAGATACAGGGAAAGCAAAGCAAGGGGCGGGGACTAAAACAGGGCGAGTGCAGAGATTACGTTAGTAGTAATTAGTAGCGGTGCAATTTATAAACTAAAACAAGTGTTCGTTAGTTAGTTAGTAATATGTAGGGGAGACTGGGGTCCGATGAGCCATGGGGACCAATGAGCCATATCACTATTTTGCGATCAATTGATGTTGAAGATGTTTAAAATAGGCAAAATAGTGATATGGCTCATTTATCCCCATGACTCATCAGTCAATGGTCTAATATTTTGTCTGTTTTAAGCAGCTCTGTCATCCATTGATCGCAAAATAGTGATGTGGCTCATTGGTCCCCATGGCTCATCAGACCCCAGTCTCCCCTAAACAGTTTAGTCAAGTTAGTAACTATAAGACAACATATAAATGTTAGTATAATTAGTAATCAGAGAAAGCAGAGCAAAGGAAGTAAACGAGAATTGAAGTAATTAAGTGAAACACCAGAAACCACTGAAATCACCCGAAGCATGTGGGCACGCAGACTGGGGGAAGGAACTTACCACACTGATCACAAGACAGGGGTAGACACTGGTGCACAGAACAGAAAATAAACAAATGGCAAAACAAAAACTGGGATGCAGACTGATAATGATAATACATAATAATGAAAAATAACAAAAACAGGCAACAGGCACTGGCAGAATCATAACATCCTTCTTGCCTTCATCGCCCTATTTTCTTGATTGTTCCCCATTTGTAGCCTGCACCTTCTTGTGCTTTATTCCCATGTGTTTCATCTGTTTCAGTTTTGATTATCTCCCAGCCTGTCTCCTCACCTGCCCTGTAACTCTTCATGATTATGTCAGTGTTCTGTGAATCTGTAATTTATTTTGGTTTTATTTGAGTTTTTACATTTATTATCTTTGTTATCATTTCAGCTGTCATGTTTCGACATGTCTTTAGATAAGCAATCTTCACGCCATGTCTAACAGCGCCGCATATGTAGAGATTTCTTGCAAGTGCTCTACAGGTCACAGTTCTTATTGGACTCATTTCATGTTCAGCATGGACCTTGAGTGTGGTAAGGTCAGGAAGGCAATTGATTTAGGGAGTCATTGCTTTAGGGCATCCAGGGCTACACATCGACCTGTGACAGACCGACAGTCTAATTATTATTATTATCATCAAAGTCTTATTTATTATTAACACATGCACATTTAAACTAATTCCTTTGATCATTTCTTAGTTTCGGGGTCACTTCTACTGGGTGACTATGCAAATCCATTAAATAACTGGCAAACTTGCGATTCTTTTGTTGCTCAGTATGTGTTTTCGACTGACCAAAAATGTACATATTTTTATGCATGATATGCCAAGTCCCCTGACAGCCACCTCTCCCGGGGGGGATCCCCTAGAAGACTGCCGGAATGACTGAGTTTGGCGGTATAAAGGAGTCATGGCTTTATCTAAATTAATTTGTGAATACCTACATGAGTAATTTTGCAAGCTGAATCAGAAATTACGTGGATGTTGATGGACTACACTCCCTTACAATTCAAATGCATCCGAGCATTTAATGATGAGGCACGTAGTTGCATGGGCGTGCAATTGATCGCATCTGCCATCATAACATCTATTTTTTAAATATCTTAATTCACACAATATCAGTCTTTCACATTGTAATCTTTTTATTTTTAATCGTTTGCATGTGTGGGCATGGCTGCTCATCCCTGTGTATGTAAAAAGCTGAGGGTATTGGCATTGTGCTCTGGTCTACAAAGGCGCATAGTACTCTCTTAATAACAAGCCCTTAAAATTCCGGTAAAAAACTGAAAATGGACTTTAGACCAGTTTTTTGTTTGTCAATTGCGCAGTCGCTTTCTGCTGCCTCAATATGTCAACACGCCAACAATGACCACACCTCAATTTGAGACTAACACGCTCATGGGCGCTTGGTTTAGCACTAGTGCACTTACCATTAAAGCAAACTGGGTGCTGGGTGGGACACCGACAACTGCACCAGTCATAAACTAGCAAAGACACTTGCGTCATACTTGATGCTGCTCTGCAGCGGGTGTAAGATAGAGCCCTAAACGTATCATAATTGACAGATTGTAGTTTTACCATACGTTTGATCTTAAAATGATGATTAACTGTGGTTTTTATGTTACCTTTTATCGGAATTCTTTAAGAAAGGTGCTGATAATTCTACAACTGTAACACCCATGCTTCAGTTAATTAGGCTGTCCTGAAATCTGGCCATCTGCCTCTGTTTGGTTTCTATCCGTTATTTATTGTCTCATTGCCTCCCCCATTCCTTGTGTGCATTCCTCACGCTTTTCCTCTCCCTCTTTCCCCTTGTTATTTCTTGTGTCTGTGTGTCTCAGTTCTTGTGTTTGTCTTCCCCCGTGCAAGATCGTTGGACTTGGTTCCCAGTACAGATTTACCACCCCAATTCCGAAATAGTTGGGACGAAGTGTAAATTGTGAATAAAATCAAAATGCAAGGACTTTCAGTTCACATGAGCCAATATGTTATTTATAATAGAACATAGATAAAATTTCAAGTGTTGGAACTGAGACATTTTACATTTTTATCCACAAAATGAGCTTATTTCAAATTTTATGGCTGCAACAGGTCTCAAAAAAGTTGGGACACAGGCAAAAAAAGGGCTGAAAAAGCAATTAATAAGAGAATCAGCTTAAGAACATTTAGCAAGTAATTAATTTAACTGCCATCAGGTGTGTAACATGATTGGCTATAAAAGAGATGTCTTAGAGAGGCTGAGTCTCTCAGAAGTAAAGATGACCAGAGGCTCTCCAACCTGTGAAGGCTTGCGTAAAAAAATTGTGGAATACTTTAAAAACAATGTTCCTCAACGTCAAATTGCAAAGGCTTCGAAGGTCTCATAATTGACAGTGCATAACATCATCAAAAGATTCAGAGAAACTGGGAAAATGTCTGTGCATAAGGGACAAGGCCGAAGACCTTTACTGGATGTCCATGATCTTCGGGCCCTTAGACACCACTGCATCACTCACTGGCATGATTCTGTTATTGACATTACTAAATGGGCCCAGGGGCCTATTGCACAAAGGTCGGATCTTGAGATCCTGGATCAATGCCAAAGCGAGGATTGCCATATCCCAAACAGCGCATCGCTGGCTTAATTGATTGCACAAAGCCAACAGCGGGTGGAGGAGGATAGGCTAAGTGAAGCCCAGTGCGGCTGATCCTGCTGAGTGCACGCACTCGGCTACCTCTAATAGACCCCGAGATCGATCACAGAATCGCTGATCATCACCATGGACACTAAGTAGCTGCAGCAAACGCATGCGCCAGCAACGCTCAAAGACTGTGTTCAGACAGGGGGACGATAGGATCGCTGAAATGCCTCTGCTTGTTATTCCTTTAGTTTCTGTCTGAATGGTGCGAGACGTTTGAGAGGAGTATTAAAGTGAGCTAAACTCAAGTGAAAGTAAACTGAGGTGTTTCAGCGCCGTCAAAAAGGAGTAGCTGATGCACTTCGGTGTTACCGTGAATGAGATAAGCCATCGCTGTCAGACAGACTTAATATCGAGCGAATCCTTTAACCTTGGATCTCATGTGTGACATGCGCACGACAGCCGTGTAGGCATAGCTGAATTTGACAAGGCCATGGAAACATTGCTATGTTTCATATATGTCTCACTGTTTTGATACAAGTCCTTTTTATTGTCCTATACAAACTGAATTGATAGTCCGATCTAGAAGACGTGTTCAGATTAGTTGAGTTTACTTACTGCTTTTAATCACCTCTGATGGAGGCATACTCAAATTAAAAAAGTAGAGTGTTAGCGTCTAAAAAATTATGTCAAGGAGCCTCCTGAAAATGTTTGATTCCAGTATTGCGAAGCGAACGACATTGCACTCGTGTCCAGCAGTAAGGCAAGGACTCTGTCTTACCCGTCGCCATCTGAAAAAAGACGGAGTAAAGTAGCAGCAGTGCTATTTATAGGGGGTTACCGCAGCGATTTGAGACCGCGCTGAAACACGGTAACCTACTTCATGCAGCACTGTTCATTTTCTACTCTGATGGAAGTCTCAACTTGGGGAATAAGGACCAATCTGATAATGACGGATTCTAAATATGGTTAAAATGTGACATGGAAGGGGGACTGATTGAACTGTGATGGTCACTGTCACATGGATACTTGAATAGTATAATGATTGAATATTGGCTATTTTACTGACATCAATGGTCACATGTTTCTAAGATAATTACTCTGGGCCTACAATAATTGAGATAGCAATGTGTAGTGGACAATTCAGAACGACTGTTAAGGACATTGATTTTCAATTTGGGTGACTGCTGAATGAGGCGAGGTGAAATTGGCTGGAGACAGGAGCTTAGCTAGTTCGTAAGCTTGCTCCGGAGCTGGCTAGCTCCACAGACTTTGTTTCCAAAGTAACGAGTGCCGTGGCTTAGCTCACACGCTCTGTGCAACCGAAATGGGGCTTGAGATCAGGCTAATCCCGTGCCGATCCTGGGCTAATCCCTTATCCCGACTTTGTGCAAAAGGCCCCAGGAATACTTCACAGTCCGCTGTGCCATCCACAGATGCCACCTAAAACTCTATCATGCAAAAAGGAAGCCATTGTTGAGCATGATCCAGAAGCGTTGCCGTGTTCTGTGGGCCAAGGCTCATTTAAAATGGACTGTAGCAAAGTGGCAAAGTGTCCTGTGGTCAGACGAGTCCAAATTTGACATTCTTGTTGGAAAGAGGAGAAAAGACCACCCCTCCTGTTATCAGTGTTCAGTTCAAAAGCTGGCATCTCTGATGGTATGGGGATGCATTAGTGCATATGGTGTGGGACACTTGCATGTTTTAAAAAGCACCATGAATGCTGAAAGGTATATAAAGGTTTTAGAGCAACATATGCTCCCCTCCAGATGACATCTATTCCAGGGAAGGCCTTGTGTATTTCAGCAGGACAATGCAAAACCACATACTGCAGCTATTACAACAGCATGGCTTCGTAGTAGAAGAGTCCCTGTGCTGAACTGGCCTGCCTGCAGTCCTGATCTTTCACCGATTGAGAACATTTGGCGCATAATTAAACGAAAAGTCCGTCAAAGGAGACCCAAAACTCTCCAGCATCTGGAAGCCTGCATTAAACAAGAGTGGGATCAAATTCCAATGGCTAAACTCAAGAAACTTGTCTCCTCAATGCCCAGATGCCTCCACTCTGTGTTAAAAGGGGGATGCTACACCATGGTAAACAGGCCCCTGTCCCAACTTTTTGAGACCTGTAGCAGCCATCAAATTTGAAATGAGCTCATTTTGTGGATAAAATTGTAAAATTTCTCATTTTCAACATTTGTTATGTTATCTCTGTTCTATTGTGAGTAAAGCATGCGCTCTGAAAAAATGGGGAATAAAGATAATCCGTGCGATCCTGGGTTAATCCTTATCGACTTACGTGCAAAAACCGAATACTTACAGTCCGCTGTGCCATCCACTGTTCATTTTCTCTAAAAACTCTATCATGCAATGGGACCAATTGTTGAGCATTCTAAATTACCCGTGTTCTGTGGCATGGCCAAGGCTCTGATTAAAATGGACTGGTCAAATCACATGGTCCTGTGGTAGGCGAGTCCAAATTTGACATTCTTTTGGAAATGGTCACAGTTTCTAAGATAATTACCACCCCTCCTGTTATCAGCGTTCAGTTCAAAATGGCATCTCTTTCTACTCTGATGGAAGTCTCAACTTGGGAATAAGGACCAATCTGATAATGACGGATTCTAAATATGGTTAAAATGTGACATGGAAGGGGACTGATTGAACTGTGATGGTCACTGTCACATGGATACTTGAATAGTATAATGATTGAATATTGGCTATTTTACTGACATCAATGGTCACATGTTTCTAAGATAATTACTCTGGGCCTACAATAATTGAGATAGCAATGTGTAGTGGACAATTCAGAACGACTGTTAAGGACATTGATTTTCAATTTGGGTGACTGCTGAATGAGGCGAGGTGAAATTGGCTGGAGACAGGAGCTTAGCTAGTTGTAGCTTGCTCGGAGCTGGCTAGCTCCACAGACTTTGTTTCCAAAGTACGAGTGCCGTGGCTTAGCTCACCGCTCTGTGCAACGAAATGGGGCTTGAGATCAGGCTAATCCGTGCGATCCTGGGCTAATCCTTATCCGACCTTGTGCAAAGGCCCCAGGAATACTTCAAGTCCGCAACCCATAGATACTAAAACTCATTAGTAGCCAAGGAGTCCCCTGTTCTGAACTGGCCTGCCTGCATGGTGCAGTCCAAATTTGACATTCTTTTGGAAAGAGGAGAAAAGACCACCTCCGATCAGCGAGTTCCATGGCATCTCTGATGGTATGGGGATGCATTAGTAATTGGCGGGACACTTGCATGTTTTAAAAAAGAATCTGAAGGTATATAGGGTTTTAGAGCATATGCTCCCCCAGATGACATCTATTCCAAGGCATCCTGGACAAGCCTGCTATTAAACGTAGTAGGGGAGTGGGATGTGATCCTGATCTTTCACCGTTAGAATGGCTAAACTCAAGACCCGGAAAACTCTCAGCATCTGGAAGCCTGCATTAAACAGTGGGATCAAATTCAGTAAATGACTCAAAGGCGACGCCTCCACTCTGTGTTAAAGGGGATCTTACACCATATTAAACAGGCCCCTGTCCCCAACTTTTTGAGACCTGTAGCATATCAAATTTGAAATGAGCTCATTTTGTGGGTAAATTGTAAATTTCTCATTTTTCAACATTTGTTATGTTATCTCTGTTCTATTGTGAGGTAAAATACTGGCTGGTGTGATTTGAAAGTCATTGCGTTTTGATTTAATTCACAATTTACACTGTCCCAACTATTTCGGAATTGGGGTTGCATTTCTAAGTGGTTATTTTGTTCCCTTATTTCTTTCCTAGTCCAGCATTTGTTCTGTGGTCTCTCTTATCTTGTGTCCTCATCTGCTCCAGCCCAAGATTCCTCTCCTGAGTTCCCCCAGCTTGATTTCTTGGTTCTCACCTTGGACAGAACTACTGACCAAGATTTTCTGGCCTTTGCCTGCCACTTGACTTCACCTTGCCGTCCCCACAATGCTCTGTTTGCTGGTGTAACCCTGGACTGTTGACCTCTGTAATAAAGCTCAGTATTTCCTACTTTCTGTTTCTGCATTCGGCTCTTTCTTTTTGCCCAGGGTGACAGAACTGACTGTATATAAAACTCAAAAGATGGGGTGTTTGTCATAGTTATCAGTGCCTAGGATGAAACTGCAGAATCAGGGGTAAGGTATTTGCCCACGAAAACAAGTGCACATCTCAGTGGTTTGATGGTGACAACATTAGTCTAACAATGTGTCCTCTCATATTGCTGGGAATGGTCCCTAGGAACAATGGCAGTGTCGATTTAGAGTCCTCTTCTGGGGAGCTGGAGCAATAAGGTTGCTCCCAGAGTATTTTGTGACTTTACACCAGTGCACCTGTGTATAAATCTTCATATTATCCAAAAGTACAATAATTGCAATTGAGGTTTAATGGCCATTAACTCTCTGTCTCTATTTAGACCTCACACCCTCTCATAGAAAACATGGCAATAAACAAAATTTGAGGAAAGGGATAATGGCATATTCAGTAAAAGACCAGTATTTCAGTCAGGCCTTTGGACAGCCCTTCAAAAGCTAAATTCAGTAATATTACCTGTGCCAAAGAATTTGACTACATAATTTCATTATTTTTGAGGCTTCCTGAATTTCCGTGGGGGGCACTGCACAGACCAGGAAGTAAAACAGGCTCCTTACTCAGGCCTTTGTTCCTGGGTGGGAATGGTGAAGATGCTCCGTGTCCTCGTGATTCCAGCCCTGATGTGTCTGTTCACAAAGCAATTAGAAATATCACCATTTTTAAATTATTATAGTGCATTTTTCTGTGTGGCAATGCATGTTTTGTTATGGCCCTGTTGATGTCCACTGACATTTTATTTTTGGTATTATGCTTTAAAACAGGCTTGTTCAGCAACTTATTTTAACTTGAATCTGATATTGCCATTACTACAATGATCATAACATTCTATACTTAAAAACTGTGCTGCTGCTTCAACAAGCGCCAATGGTAATCATTCTTCATGTGACACATACAGCACTGTGTGAATAAGTATTTTGCCCCTTTCAGCTTCTTCATTTTTTGCATATTTATCACACTTAAATGTTTCAGATCATCAAATAATACAAACTACTGCTGACCAAAAAGTACACAAAGGCTTATATCTCACATTTGACAAAAAATATCTTGATGAAAACTTTTGGCCTAATATTTCTTTGACTGATGACTCAAAATTGAACTTTTTGGAAGACATGGTCCCATTACATCTGGTGTAAAGGCGAAACACAACCCTCCACAATAATATCATGCCAACATTAAAACATGGCGGCAGTAACATGATGGTTTAGGGCTGCTTTGCCGCTTCAGGACCTTCCAGCAACGCCTCAATTGATGGAACCATGAATTCTGCTCTACTCAGGAAAAACCTGAAGGAAAATGTCTGGCTATCAGTTTGGGACATAAAGCTCAAAGCAGTTGGGTTTAGTTTATACAACAGGTCTACCTCTGATTGATCCAAGGAAAAAAAAAAAATAAAGATGTTTTGGAGTGGCCTAGTTTCTGTCTCGATCTTGGCTCTGTTGTGTGACAGTTCAAAAAAATGAACTGACTGTATATAAAACTCAAAAGATGGGGTGTTTGTCATAGTTATCAGTGCCTAGGATGAAACTGCAGAATCAGGAGTAGGTATTTGCCCACGAAAACAGAAGTGCACATCTCAGTGGTTTGATGGTGACAACATTAGTCTAACAATGTGTCCTCTCATATTGCTGGGAATGGTCCCTTGGGAATAATGGCAGTGTCCGATTTAGAGTCCTCTTCCTGGGGAGCTGGAGCAATAAGGTTGCTCCCAGAGTATTTTGTGACTACACCAGTGCACCTGTGTATACGTCACTTCATATTATCCCAAAGGTACAATAATTGCAATTGAGGTTTAATGACCATTAACTCTCTGTCTCTATTTAGACCTCACACCCTCTCATAGAAAACATAGCAATAAACAAAATTTGAGGAAAAGGGATAATGTGGCATATTCAGTAAAAAGACGCTAGTATTTCAGTCAGGCCTTTGGACAGCCCGCCTAAAAGCTAAATTCCAGTAATATTACCTGTGCCAAAGAATTTGACTACATAATTTCATTATTTGAGAGCTTCCTGAATTCCCGTGGGGGGCACTGCACAGACAGGAAGTAAAACAGGCTCACTTACTCAGGCCTTTGTTCCACTGAGGTGGGGTGGTGAATGCTCCGTGTCCTCGTGATTCCAGCCCTGATGTGTCTGTTCACAGAAGCAATTAAGAGAATATCACCATTTTTAAATTATGTATGGTGCATTTTTTCTGTGTGGCAATGCATGTTTTGTTATGTCCCTGTTGATGTCCACTGACATTTTATTTTTGGTATTATGCTTTAAAACAGGCTTGTTCACAACTTGGCCTGACTTGAATCTGATATTGCCATTACTACAATGATCATAACATTCTATACTTAAAACTGTGCTGCTGCTTCAACAGCGCCGATGGTAAACATTCTTCATGTGACACATACAGCACTGTGAATAAGTATTTGCCCCCTTCCCAGCTTCTTCATTTTTTGCATATTTATCACACTTAAATGTTTCAGATCATCAAACTAATGCAAACTACTGCTGACCAAAAAGTACACAGAGGCTTATCTCACATTTGACAAAAAATATCTTGATGAAAACTTTTGGCCTAATATTTCTTTGACTGATGACTTAAAATTGAACTTTTTGGAAGACATGGGTCCCATTACATCTGGTGTGAAGCGAACACAACCCTCCACAATAATATCATGCCAACATTAAAACATGGCGGCAGTAACATGATGGTCTGGAGCTGCTTTGCCGCTTCAGGACCTTGGCAACTTGCCTCAATTGATGGAACCATGAATTCTGCTCTATCGGGAAAAACCTGAAGGAAAATGTCTGGCTATCAGTTTGTGACATAAAGCTCAAGCGCAGTTGGGTTATGCAACAGGACAATGATCCGAGGCACACAAGCAGGTCTACCTCTGATTGGCTCAAAAGGAAAAAAATGAATGTTTTGGAGTGGCCTAGTTTCTGTCCTAGCTTGAATCTGATTGAGATGCTGTTGTGTGACAGTTGTAAAAGAGATTTAATCTCAATTGTCTATCTGGTTAAATAAAGGTCATGATTTGTGACAGTTCATGCACAAAAACCCCCCAATGTGGTGGACAATTCTGCAAAAATTGTCAGCCGATTTTTCTCCACAGAAAGTAAAAGACTCATTGTCAGCGACTGCACACGTCAGATAGCAGATGCTGCCGCCAATGACGGCACAACCAGTAATTAGGTTTAGGGGGGCAATTTTTTTTTTCACAAGTGATATAGATTTTGAATGACTTTTTACCTTTAGCAAATGAAATGACTATTTACTCAAGCTGTCATTGTCAAAATGTTTAATTATGACTAATAAGCAAAAATAGAATAAATCTGTAAGAGGGCAAATACACAGCACAGCAACAGTGCACCACTCCATACACGCTACACTTAATATCACCTGTGATTGTGCACAGTTGTATTGAAAAAAAAAGATTTCTTTAAATAAACCTGAAATTCTACTTCCCATTAATTATGATTCTTATATTTTGGATTGAAAGACCTATAGCTTGGTGTAACAAATACAGGTAAAATTATAGGCTTACCCAATGAAACCTTTTTAATTCAATTATCATACAGCTAATAATGGTCATACATTAGCAATATAATGAATGCATTTAGTAGTCCTTGTAAATCATTTTTAACTAGAATACCAGTATTTTGTACCAGATATTGTGGCATGTGGATATAGCACTTCCCTGCTCTTAAGTTGCCCTGCAAAAACTACATTTCGGTCTGTCAAATTTTTAAAAAGTATTTTAGTTTTGTATTCAGACTTACATCTGTTTTCTCTTTGCCAAATATAAAAATGAAGTACTACATAGGAAGTGAAAGAGTTTGATCAATTTCCAGATCTGCTATTTGGGAAAGAAAATATCTCTCATATAGCAAACAGTATATCAAAACTAGCTTTTTTTTCCTCATAACATGCGTGAAAACACAACCTCTATTTCATTGAAATGAAAATGCAAATGCTAATAAAAACAGACCTCAGTGATAAGTTTTCTTTTTACTGCATTTAGTTGAAAATGGCTCAGAGAAAAGTACTCTAAGTACTTTTCTCTATTCTAAGTACTAAATACTAAGTACTCTAAGTTTCATTGCATCTACTGTTTGGATTTCTGTAAATATTTGCAAATTCAAAATTTGATGCTTACAATACCTTTAAAAACAATTGGGACAGGGGAATGGAAAGACAGGAGAGTTATGGAATCCTCAGAAAAACTCATTTAGAACATTCCACAGGTAAACAGACAAATAGGCAAAAGATGATTCAAATATGACTGGGTATAAAATGACCAGTCATGAAAGACTTTACCAGCAAGATGGTTTGAGTTTTGTCAAAAAGCTGCATGAAAAATTAGAGATGCTACACAGTGGAGAACATGCCCCTGTCCCAACTTCGTTGGAACATGGTCGTAAACATCACATTTTAAACTACAGTACTGTTCGCGAAAAGACGGAAATGTAACTAGTTACAAGGCCGTGAGGATAAAGTGAGAAAGGTGGTAGTAACTGGTTAGAGACTGGTCGTCACGGTCGGCTGAGCAGCTCATGTATACATATTATCGGTAAATGCAGTCCGGTGAAAGGCCCGCAGACTGTGGTCTGCATGAGTCTAACCTTGTGTTAGTACACCATGCAGCTAAATAGCTACATGTATTGTAATGTTATGTAGCCTCACAGGGTCAGATACTGGCCTTAGTAAACACTAGTCACTGGCAACGAAAACAGCCGAATGGAAAAAAGCCCAAATTCTGAACCCCAGAAATGTGCAAATACGGCGAGAACAATCCTAAATATTAATATAAATAGTTGTACAGCAAGCTGAAATTTACTATTTCACTTCGAGAAATGGCACTCTTACATTTGCATTTCTGACATAAACCAGAACCGTCAGAAGCACAATGGGTCACACTTTAAATAAAGTGTTGCACATAAAGGCTTTGTACAGCATGTATAATGCCTTCATAAATGCGACATAATGTCTTCATAAATCATGTATAAGCAAATGTCATGCTTTTTAAAGGGTTAAATAACACATCCTTATTCAGCATGTGATGCCAGATGTGATATAACTGACAATGTCACTTAGCTAGTGGCTAAATGCGATAAAGGGTGACATTGTTAGCTAAGTGACATTGTCATTGTCACATCTGGCATCATATGCTGAAAACCCAGTTAGCCATATTTACTAACCCGATAAGATATTGAAACAATACCGTTAGCTAACTGGTTAACCTTCTGTCTTTCCGCGAACAGTACTGTAGGCATTATTTTCAAAAACCAATTACGTTGATGAAAACGTGACTTATTTTGTCTTTTTGCTTTTTACAGGTGATTACAGATTAAAAAGAATTTGCAAATCACATAGCCCCATTTCTTTTTGAATTGAGGTTGGAAGATTTGGAGCCAGTTTCATGGCCAGAGATCAAGCTTAGTCCAGATTTAAAATGAGTTTTGCACAGATAATCACCATTCAAATTAAAAGTCAAAAGTCTCCTGCTTTGTTTAATCTTCATCTTAAAACCTGTCCCTTCAAGTTTTGTGACAAGAATAAAAAACTCCTGAAGACCAACTTTTTGAGTAGCTGTGGGCCTGTACCTTTGCAGGTGATGCCCACGTCCTCATAGTGGTAGCAATTATGGATTCCCCATCCCAGGCTCCCACACTGGCCTAAGTCACGCTCTCCGCCCTTGCAGTCAACATTGTCGAGCATGATGGGGCCAGAGCCCTGTCCATAGGCTGCACTGCTGGCCACCACCACTGCAGAACCACAGCCAAGCTGGCGACATACCACGTTGGCATCCACCATGTCCCAGTCATCGTCACACACCGTCCCCCAGGTACCGTTGTATTGGACCTCCACACGGCCCTCGCACCTGCTGTTGCCATGCACGAGGCGCACTGGTGATGAAAAGCAGGATGCTTAAAGAATTCGACAGGTGAGTCATTTCTTTCAGTTTCGTTTTTAATTAGTTCTAAATTCACATGAAATTGCTAGCTCTGCTCAATCTGTTTAAAACAGGTTTTACTGATAATACTGGTGCCAAATTGGCATTAAATTACTCACCTGCATGAATGGCACTAACATACCATGAACTGTATCGACGGCTGTATATCAAAAACCATGTTTATTTTTCCCATTGTATTTTTACCTCGGCCAAGGAGGTTATGTTTTCACCCCTGTTTGTTTGTTTGTCTGTCCATCTGTCTGTCTGTCTGTCTGTCTGTTAACAGGATAACTCAAAAAGTTATGAACGGTTTGGCACAAAATTTGGTAAGATGATAGGCAGTAGTCCAAGTTGATTCAATTTTGGATGTGATCCAAAACATTTTTCTCTTGCATTTGTTTTTGAGTTTCATGTGTTTTTGACTTTGCATCATTTTTGTTTTTGCATTGCATTTCTCCAATTGGAGATGTTTTGAGCTTTTGCAGCGCGTTTGCCCTCGTAAGCCACCGTAAACCTACTCTTGAGAGGCTTATGATGTAAGATTACAACTGTGTGATTTGAATTTCCTCGAGCAGTCAAATGCTGATGTATTTTTACTAAAAACGAACATAATAGGACACAAACCAGTGAACTGCAGTGTAACACTGGTACAAAACACAGGATTTGAATAGTGAACTTAAGGGGGTCAATGCACATATTGTAAGCCTAGAGCTGCAGGAAGTGACCCTTTTTTTCTGGCCTTGGGCAAGAATGACACACCTGTTATGAGCAGCTTTCAGAAATTTCACAGAAGATCGTGGTTGCAAGAACAGAGAGGGGAGGCTGTTGAATTGTAACCTGTCTGATCGAATTGCATAGTTAATGGGCTTGCTGGGATGGCGTACTCGGTAAAGGCACCATTTGCGGTGTAAGAGTGACTGCCATGATCTTGCATCATATCCAGCCATACCAGTGCCGAATGCGGGTAGCAGCCTCATAGGAGTGCTGCACAAGTGGCTGTGCACAGCTCTGGAAAGTGAAAGGTTTACAGTCATTTTTGCCAGCATTGTTTATTTCCTTAGCACCTCTTGCTAGACAACCATAAGCAGTTCTTTGAGGCGGCAAGCTAGTGTTCCTCTGCCCTCTTTTAATTCAGTGGTGACAGAACACTGACTTGCTTGGAATGCATTCAGGTAAAGATATACAGTATTTTTCCCCTATTTAGCCACACAAAGAGGGGAAAATAAGATACAACAATCACCATAATTCATTAGACAGTGACACAATTTATTCTGGTTCATTACTCCAGGACTTTGAATTTGAAAGGATATAATGACAATAAGGTGGAAATGCAGACTGTCAGCTTCTATTTGAAAGTGTTTTCTTCCATGTGAAAAAGGATCATTGACCATCTTTGCTCTTGAGGGAGTAGGGCTTTTTTGGGTTAGGACATCAACTGTTTCACATCAATTTCTAATTACTGCAACTTGTCGCATCATTATTAGACCCCATGAACCAACTTTTTTGGAGTCAATTGCAGTTATCATATTTGAAATAAGCTTGAAATATACATTTATTTTCAAAAAACAATTGAATTCACAACTTAAAGCATGAGGTAATGGGTTGTTGTCTTGTTTTCAATGTAGGAAAGGATGAGTGGACCATGAAAATCCCTGCTTTGATTATTTGCATTTGCCATAATGTGGCGACTTTTTTTGTTGTGTATATATACACCAGTGGCGGCTGGTGAACTGGCAATAGGGGAACACAAACCATCCCTTAAAAATAATGATTGGTCATGACCTGTTTTCACTCTTAATTAAATTGACTTTACTTGACTCCAAAAATCCTAAGGACCATCAGATGTTGCCAGTTCTCCTTGTTAAGTTAAAATGAACACGATTAGCCTAATTCTTCCTCTGTTTTCAATCATCCATTTAAATTACCATTAAAGAAACTCCAAAAACTATCAAAATTCTCATGCTTTTCTTTACTCAGGGGTTGGAAGCAATGGAATTGCATAAAGACGTTTCAAATGATCTTATTTCATTTCAACAATCATGAAACACATGCATTGCTTCCCACCAGGCTTGCCAACTCTGATTAGACAAATAAGCGACCGCAGCTTCAAAAACAAGCCCAAAACAAGCGTAATATAAATTAGACAATACTAAGATGGTGTAGACCTGGGGTGGAATCTCTTTCGTTTTGTTGAGCGGGGGGGTGGGGGGGATTATCTTTCTTTCATTTAGATGAGCAAGGGGCAAGGAGGGAGGGCGGGTTCTCTTACATTGCTCGTGAGGCTGTGAGCAGACAGAGTCAATCAATGAATCGGGGGGAAATAGCAACCATAAACGTATAACAATTAGGTCGCTTGTTACTCTTCTCTAACAAGCAACCATATTTTTAAAAACAAGCCCAAAAAAAACGCAACCTGCGACCCGTAATTTTTTCAAGCGACTTCAGGAAAAAAGAAGCCCAAAGTCGCGTATTATAAGCGGACTTAGCAACTCTGCTTCCAACCCCTGAGTAAAGAAAAGCATGAGAAGTCTGGAGTCAAAATTGGTTTCTATATTATTAGTGGTGAAATCCACCGTAACGCACGTGAAACTGATAAACCTCCATGCACAAGGACTTCAGTTCCATGCAAGAATCTCTTACATTAGCATTCATTGAATAATGCTAACTACAGCCAGGGAATGTAAATATGCCACTAAAACTCATGCCGAATGCGTGAGAGTTGACAGGTATGCGTTATTAACGGAAACTGGCCACATCTGATAATGTTAATGGTTTTCGGAGTTTCTGTAGTGGTAATTTAAATGAATTATTGAAAACAGCTCAAGAATTAGGCTATTCGTGCTCATTTTAACTTAACAAGCAGAACTGGTGACACCTGATGGTCCTTAGGATTTTTGGAGTCAAGTAAAATCTATTTTATTGAGATTGAAAACAGGTCAAGACCAATCATTAATTTAAAGGGAAGATTTGTGCTTTCCCTATTGCCAGTTCACCAGCCAACACTGATATACACCTATCAACCACAACATTAAAACCACCCCCCAAACATTGTAGGTACTCCTTACCCCATCAAAACAGCTCCATCAAACTGACATCCACTTGAATTCCCAGACCCAGGGTTTCACATCAGAACATTTCCCAGGGCATCAGACTCTTTACTCCAGCTTGTCCTCTTCCCACAGTGCACCCTGGAGCCACCCCTTCCCCGGGTAAATGGTTCACCCATACCCCGCCATTGCATGCAATGTAAAAGAAAACAGAACTCCCTGGACCAGGTGACCTTCTTCAATCGCTCCGAGGTCCAGTTACAATGCTCATGTGCGCATTTTAGGAGCTTAGAATGGGCGCTCTGTCTGATCTGCAGCTACTAAGAGCAATACTAAGCGGTGTAATGCACTGCGTGTTATATATGACACGTTTTTCACGTATAATTAAAATTCTCTGCAACTTGTTCCACAGTTGCCTGTCTGTCGGTTCGAACCAGATGAGATTGACTTTGTGGCCCTTGTGCATCGATTAGCTTCGGGCACATAACCCTGCCACCAGTTCATAGGTTTTCCCTCGGACCACTGTCAGAAGGTTCTCTCCACTGCTGACTGGAAGGACCCCTGAAACTGTGCGGCTTCAGAGATGCTCTGACCCACTTGTATGGCCATAGCGATCTGTCCCCTGTCAAAGTCGCTCAAGTCCACTTCCTCCCAAATCCAGTTCAGTGGCAAGAACTGACTGTTTGCTTTCCGTCAGAAGTCTGTCTACAGACCTTGACATGCGCCACTGTTATAAGAAAATCAATGTAATTTGCTTCATCTGCGAGTGGTTTTAATGTTTTAGGTTCATTGGTGTGTGTGTGCGTGTGTGTGTGTGTGTGTGTGTGTGTGTGTGTGTGTGTGTGTGTGTGGTCCGTGCTTACCTACCCTTATGGGGACAGAATGTCCCCATAAGACATGGAATTCCAGATTTCCTTATCTTTATGGGGACATTTTCGGGTCCCCATGAGGAAATTGAGCTATTTCAGGGTTAGGGGTTAAGGTTAGGGTTAGGTTAAGATTAGGGTTAGGGTTAGGGGTTAAGGTTAGGTTTAGGTTAAGATTAAGGTTAGGATTAGGGTTCAGTATGTTCTGTTGAGGGTTAAGGTTAGGGAAAGGGGTAAGGGAATGAATGCAAGTCTATGGAATGTCCCCACAAGACATGAGAACCCAACATGTGTGCGTGTGTGTGTGTGTGTGTGTGTGCCCATGTATGTTCCTGGAGAAGTGTCCACTTGCAAGTTGTTCTTACCAAGAGAATGAACATGGATGGGATTTGTAACATTGACTGTGGAGGCAAAGAGGGAGAGAGATATGTTTGTTAAATTATTTGTTGAATCGCAATTCTAAGCCAACACACAACTGGACTATCACAATCTGTCAACAGTTACTGTATATCCACATCTCCTTGTGATTTTATATCTGGCTCGTCACACAACAGGAAGTCTGCTGCAGTTTAGACCTGACTGTACTGAGCTGAATCACATTACAATGTGATCAAATCTGATGTTTCTCCACGTTGGTTCTAGAGGCCGACTGTGTGTGCTGGTTTTTGTTCCAACCACAATTGCAATTGTAGGACTTTAACAAGCTATCCATTTTCCTTGATTAAGTGCATTTCATGTTTATGGCAGACAATTACTCTCTTATGCCACATTTTTACAAAAATACCCAAACATGCCATGCATGAAGAATAAAAGATCCTTGAAAATATCGTGCCCTTTTTTCTATATTGCGAGTAATTTCAGCTAATAAGATTTTTATTCAGCTCGAATTAGAAACTGAGAAAATCAGAGCACTCTGAATTAATTTGCTGAACACGAATGTCTTCAATACATCACTTGAACTCAATCACTTAAATATGGCTCAAAACAGGTTTGTCTCCATCCCTTGGTTGCATAATAAATTGTTAGTTTTAGCCACCATGTGTCAATTAGTTTTCACCAGTTAAGCCCACAATTTTTAAAATTTGATCAGTTTAATTTTTTTCCAGTGTTTATGCTATTGTTTCCCACAAATCACAATGAGAATATGAATTTTTTATTCTTCAAGGCATGCATGGATATATCTGTCAAGACAGTAAATTCAGCAGCTGATTAAGACAATTATTATTATTGTTGAAACAAAAACCAGCATACTTAGTGGGCTTTCAGGACCAACATGGGGAACCACAGACCTGAAGTTGAGGACCCTACCATGTGACTGAGGAACCTTACGGCTGGTAAATAAGAAATACTACTTTCTATATAAAGTTATCAGCAGTCAAAAAACCTTTACACTCAATTCTATAACTTTAGAGAAATGTTTGCAAATTATTGTGAGTCATTATAAGCAGTCAGTTAAATTTTGATGCATTTACTCACTGGGTATTGAAACTGGCTTTGAAAAAAAAAAAAAAAAAAAAAACAATGCCAGGAAAATATGTTGTTGTGCTGCTCAAAGAATGGACTCACACATGGCTATTGTAAAGAACAGATGTTACGCAGAGGTCCCAAAGGATAACTGCTTGTAATTCAATAGTCTTACTCTATGACTGACCATGGGTTTCAGTTTCATGCTTAAACAAAAGCCAGGGGTTTTCAAAAATCTTAAATGTAGGCCATTTCACATGATTCTTGCTCATGAAAACCCATTTGGTCACTGAAACCAGACATTTTGTCTTCATGTTTTAAAATAACTTACAATGTTAAGTAGGTCAGTCATATCATGGCCATTGTTATAGGTGAGAGGTTGCTTGTATGTAGAATTGACACCAACCTCAATGAAGGAACTACGTTTTTCTGAACTTAAACATTAACTACTTAGGTTGTAAAAGTAATTATCAAGGATACTCACATGGAGTGGATCTTTTTGCTGTTTTAATATCTCCTACGATACAAAAAAAGTAGTAAAATTAGACAAAGGAAATGCTTCTTCTATTTGCTGGAATTGAAGAATGTCCAGCAGTAGTGCCTCCAGCGTAAGTGGAGCGCGAGCACATTTTGACTGAGAATTGAATAACAGTTCTT
This sequence comes from Gymnothorax javanicus, assembly GCA_029692085.1. NCBI lineage: Eukaryota > Metazoa > Chordata > Actinopteri > Anguilliformes > Muraenidae > Gymnothorax > Gymnothorax javanicus. The sequence goes on from CM056199.1 coordinate 23,386,096, forward strand.
TGGCTATATAGGCCAGCGAGGACATCATCCTGGTCTATTATTATTTCTTACTTGATGGGATCAATAAAAACAATCTTTGGTGAATCTTATTACTGAAGAGGGCTTCAGTCAGAATTCATTCCAAGTGAGCTGCTTCACTGACATGCTATGCATTTAAAGGAAATAGTTTAATTATGATAACTGGAACACATTCAGCCTTGGACACCAGGAGATTGTATTTGCAGTGTCAGCCTTAGCTCAAGTTGCACACCAAGTCTCTGGGTAGAGTAGGCCTCCCTATGAACATACTAGCCCTGGTTCCCATGGCAAAGTTTGGGTGACTGTCCCAGCAACAGCAAAAAAAAAAAAACAAAACAAAACAAAAAAAAACGCTAAAACCCTAACCCTCTTGACTTTGACTGGAACTCTCAAAAATTATACACATGCTGTACCCGGATGAATGTTATAGACTGACATGATTGTTGCCCTAGTTGCCTCAATATAGATCATCTCTTGGAAACACTTACAAGAGCATGCAGCATTATGTTGCTCATCGTTTGCCGCAAGCCATGGACTGCAGGAATAAATTTTAACCCAGATGAATTACTGGCGCGATTTGGTATTCCAATGTTTGAGAGTAAATGCAAGCAAGTACCTGTACATACTAAAAAAATAGGGGAAGAAATCCCAATTTATGGATTTACCTCAGAACAGTTTCTCCCTCCACTGGTGAGAGCACAACCAGCAGCACTGCCACCAGTTAGCCGCTGGATAAACAGCCAGCACCATCTCCCACTGTATCACTGCCACATACAGTGCCAGCAGGGCCAGATCATCATGTTAAGAAGTGATGTTTGTATGCTTGGTTTTAGTTGGTTTTAGTCCATTCTAGTGTATTTATTGTATTTATATATTTATTCTGAGTTACATGTTTCATGTTTAGAGAATGAATGCTTGCAGTCTCATGTCTTACTTTCCTCTTGTTTCTTTGTGTGGTGTCTTTAAAAGATTCTCACTCTTTCTTTTCCATTTCGGTTTGGTAATTCCTCTTCCTTCTCTCTTGCTGTTCTGATTGGACTATCCACACTTAGAGCAGTTCAGTTAGGCACGGGTGATTAGTTAGTTCAAAGTTAGGATCCCAATCCTATCACTGTCCTTGCTTTTCTAGATCCGCCTCTCCTCTCACCTGTTCTGAGTTTAGCTGGGCCTCCACTTAATTTGTGTATAAAAAGACCCACTTTCCTGCTGCTTCTTGTCGACTCGTTTCTACCACAGCTCGTTCTTGGTCAGTCTCGTTTTCTGCGCTTATTTTCTCGTTTAATTCGTTTTTGTGATTCTCCCGTAAGTCTTGTATTTGATTGTTTGTATTGCGTTGTGAGATTGCGGTTTGGTTGATTAGTACTTCGTTCTCCCTGATTCCCATTTTGTACCTATCTGTTTAGTATCTCCTGTGTTCTCCCTTATCCCATCCAACTCCCTTTTTCCTTCCCTTCCATTCCCTTAGTTTCAGCCCCCTTTTTGTTACTGTCTTTTTGTGCGGACTGATTCTCTGGTTACTGGATTATTTTGCTTGTCCCCTGAGATTCTGCCTAGTCTGCATTTGTCTGTTTGCCTGGCTATTGATCCATTTCTGTTTTGACCATGAGCTTGGTTAATCCCAATAAACGCCCTGCCATTGCTGAACTGCATTTGGAGTCTCAAGCCATTCCTTTCAGTACGAGTCGACCAGTTCAGACTCCAGCGGACTCTGCTGAGATGCAACGACTCTTACAACAACAACAGGTCGTCATTCAGCAGCAGCATCGCGATCTGCAGGAGATGAGAGCCACCTCCAGCGACTCTCTCTGGGCTCCAGACCTCCGCAGAGGCAGCTCCGTCCGGGAAGTCTTCTCCCCCCGCTGGAGAGCGGAGATCCCACCTCCTGTAAGGCATTCCTGTCTCAGTGCTCGATTATCTTGAGCTGCAGCCCCTGACCTTCCTACCTCGCGATCCAGAGTGGCCTACATCGTCACTCTCTTGACCCGGCAAAGGGATTGGGGAACTTCGATGTGGGATGCTGGCCACCCCTGTACTTTCGCACCATAGAAGATTTCATGGCGGAGAAGGGAAGTGTTTGACCGGTCCTACCAGGGGCGAGAAGGAAGTGCCCTACTGAGTTTACGACAGTCTGGCTGCAGTGTTTTGGATTGATCCAGTTCCGCTCTTTAGCCGCCCCCCACACTATGGAGTGAAGACGCCCAATTCGATGTATTCTACCGGGGCTGGCGGAGAATATTGGATGTACTGGCATCTCGCGAACTACCTTCCGACCTGCAGGGGCTAATCAGAGTGGCTATCCAAGTGGATTCACGACTCCAACAGGCAAGAGGGGCGCCAGTGCCACCCTGAGCCCCGGACGCGGTCTGGCCAGCATGGGAACCTTCGTCCTCTTTGGGGCGACTCTCCTATCCAGGAGACCGGCGAGCCCCGGAGATCGGAGGAACCCATGCAGGTTGACCGTTGCCGGCTGTCACCTCAGGAGAGAGCCAGAAGACTGCGTGCTGGGGCGTGCCTTTACTGTGGGCTGGAGGGGCATCAAATTAAGAGCTGTCCTTCACTCACGAAAGGAGAGGGTGAGCGGAAGGATTGGGCAGCTGGCTCAGAGCAGCGATGCCAAAAAAAGCTGGTTCCTGTCACTCTGGTTGTTGGCAATCGTTCTATGTCTACTAATGTTCTGTTTGATTCAGGTTCAGACATCAACCTGATCGACGCCAACCTGTGTAACCAGCTCCAGCTCCAGCCCCAGAATCTGCCTGCTCCGTTCCGGACACTTGGCCTGTGGGCAACCGCTAGGTCAGGTGACCCAAGTCAACAGCTCATTGTCTCTGGCAACCACCAGGAGCAGATTCGCCTCCACCTCATCTCCTCCTCCTCTGCCCCCCCATCGTCCTGGGTCTTCCGTGGCTTCAACAACACAACCCCACTATTAACTGGAAGACAGGGCAAGTTCGAATGGAGCACGCAGTGTCTAAGCTCCTTCTTCGCAGAGCACCTGCCAAGCGGAGTAAGGAGGGACCCAAAGGAGCCCCATTTTCTCCAGACCTATCCAAGGTTCCTAGTGAACCATGACCTAGCCGAGGTCTTCTCCAAGTCTTGCTCTGTCTCTGCCCCCCTCACAGACCCTCACGATTGTGCCATCGACCTCCAACCCGGTACAGCGTCTAAGGGAGGCCTCTACTCTCTGTCTCGTCCTGAGCAGGAGGCCATGGAGAAATATGTGGAGGAATCACTGGCTGCTGGGATCATTCGTCCCTCGTCCTCCCTGCTGGTGCGGGTTTCTTCTTTGTTAGCAAGAAGGATGGATCCCTCAGACCATGTATCGACTACCGGGGACTCAATAACATAACCATTAAGAACCGTTACCCTCTCCCACTAATGAATTCTGCTTTTGAGTTGTTGCAGGGAGCTACCATCTTCTCCAAACTCGACCTACGCAACGCCCTACCATCTTGTCAGGATTAAGGAGGGGGATTTAATGGAAGACAGCTTTTAACACCGCTAGGGGCACTGAGTACCTGGTCATGCCGTTTGGGCTAGCTTTGTCTTCCAAAACTTGGTCAACGATGTCCTTCATGACATGATTAATCAGTTTCTGTTTGTCTACTTAGATGATATACTGATCTTTTCTCGCTCTAAGGAGGAACATATACGCCACGTTACGTTAGGCAGTCCTGCAGCGCCTCCTGGAGAACCAACTCACGCCAAGGCAGAGAAATGTGAATTCCATCTTGACACAGTCCCTTTCCTTGGATTTGTGGTCACTCCAGGAGGCATCCTCATGGACCAGGAGAAAGTCAAAGGCGGTAAGAGATTGGGCTACTCCTTCCACACATAAGGAACTGCAGTGCTTCCTAGGGTTTGCCAATTTCTAAAACGTAATTACAGTACTGTTGCTGCTCCACTGACCGCCCTAACCTCTCCCAAAGTTCCATTCACGTGGACTCCCTCGGCAGAGAAGGCATTCGGGAACTCAAGCAAAGGTTCACCACTGCTCCTGTTCTCCAACAGCCAGATCCCGAAAAAGCAGTTCATTGTCGAGGTAGATGCTTCTAATACCGGTGTTGGAGCAGTCCTATCGCAGCTAAACAGTCAAGACAACAAGGTACATCCCTCGCCTTCTTTTCCGCCCGGCTTAGCCCAGCAGAACTAATTATGACATTGGTAACCGGGAGTTGCTTGCCGTAAAGATGGCGTTAGAAGAGTGGCGTCACTGGTTAGAGGGGGCTAAGGTGCCGTTCCAGGTCTGGACCGACCATAAGAACCTGGAGTATCTTCGTACTGCTGGGGAGATTGAACTCTCGCCAATCCCGCTGGTCTCTTTTTTTTTGACCGATTTAATTTCACCTTAGCCTATCGCCCTGGTTCCCCAGAATAAAAAGCCAGATGCCTTATCAAGTTCTCTCCTGACGCCTCCCAAGGAACCTCAGACCATTCTGCCCAGTCGTGTGGTAGTGGGATCGTTAGTGTGGGAGTTGGAGGACCGGGTCAGAAAGTCATTCAACCTTCTGGGGGCCTCCTACTAACTGTCCCAAGAACTGCCTTTTTGTTCCAGATGGTCTCCGAGCCGAGGTTCTCCAGTGGGCTCATTCTTCCCGTCTCGCCTGCCACCCTGGTGCCAATGGGACCCTGGCCATGCTAATTATGTAAAGACGTAAGAGTTTCTCTACTGCCTGTCCAGTCTGTGCCCAAAACAAGGCCTCCCATACTGCTCCAGCTGGTCTCCTGCTGCCCCTTCCGGTGCCCTCCAGACCATGGGCTAACATTGCCCTGGACTTCCGTCACTGGTCTTCCGCCCTCCAAAGGTAACACCGTCATCCTCACCATCGTGAGACCGCTTCTCCAAAGCCGTGCACCTCATCCCTCTTCCCAAGCTTCCATCCGCTAGGAGACAGCAGACCTCTTAATTCAACATGTAATTCGTATTCACGGTATCCCTTCTGATATTGTCTCTGACCGTGGTCCCCAGTTCGTCTCGCAAGTATGGAAAGCCTTTTGTCAAGCCCTGGGCATTTCGGTCAGCTTAACCTCCGGATTTCACCCCCAGAGCAATGGACAGACGGAGAGAGCTAATCAACAAATGGAGAGTGTCCTTCGATTGCCTCACCTCCCGCGACCAAAAGGGGACTGGAGCGAACAACTACCCTGGGTTGAATACTCGATCAACAAAGGTGTGTCCCCTTTAAAGCCTGTCTGGGTTACCAACCACCTTTGTTCCCTCGAGGAGGTCAAGTGAATGTCCCCAACATTCAGGAGTTCGTACAGAGGTATAGGACGTGGGAGGAAACCTGTTCCGCTCCAAAAGTCCGCCAGACGAGATGAGTCGCCAAGCCAATCGTCGCCGCTCCGCTTCTCCAGATTACCAAGTAGGACAAAAAGTTTGGCTCTCTTCTAAAGACATCGCCCTCAGAACTGAAAGCCGCAAGCTAGCCCCCCGCTACATAGGTCCCTTCATGAAAATTATCAACCCAGTTTCAGTTAAACTCAAACTGCCTGCCACCATGAGCCGCATCCACCCTGTCTTTCATGTTTCATGCCTTAAACCGTTTGTTTTGTCCATCCACACCCCTGCCCGACCAATCCTCCTCCCCTAGGCTCGGACGGAGGAGAGACCTATACAGTTCACAAGCTGCTAGATGTCCGTCGGCGAGGAAGGGGCTTCAGTATCTAGTGGACTGGGAAGGATACGCCCAGAGGAGCGTTCCTGGGTTCCCTTTCGTCATATACTGGACAAAGGACTCATCAAAGACTTCCACAAAAAGGACATTTAAACCAAGGCTTAGACCGCCAGGTGGCGGTCATCGGGGAGGGTTCTGTTAAGAAGTGATGTTTGTATGCTTGGTTTTAGTTGGTTTTAGTCCATTCTAGTGTATTTATTGTATTTATATATTTATTCTGAGTTACATGTTTCATGTTTAGAGAATGAATGCTTGCAGTCTCATGTCTTACTTTCCTCTTGTTTCTTTGTGTGGTGTCTTTAAAAGATTCTCACTCTTTCTTTTTCCATTTCGGTTTGGTAATTCCTCTTCCTTCTCTCTTGCTGTTCTGATTGGACTATCCACACTTAGAGCAGTTCAGTTAGGCACGGTGATTAGTTAGTTCAAAGTTAGGATCCCACCTACTTCCTCTCTCTCTCTCCTATCACTGTCCTTGCTTTTCTAGATCCGCCTCTCCTCTCACCTGTTCTGAGTTTAGCTGGGCCTCCACTTAATTTGTGTATAAAAGACCCACTTTCCTGCTGCTTCTTGTCGACTCGTTTCTACCACAGCTCGTTCTTGGTCAGTCTCGTTTCTGCGCTATTTTTCTCGTTTCGATTGTTGAAAGCTCGTTTCTTGTGATTCTCCGTAAGTCTTGTATTTGATTGTTTGTATTGCGTTGTGAGATTGCGGTTTGGTTGATTAGTACTTCGTTCTCCCTGATTCCCATTTTGTACCTATCTGTTTAGTATCTCCTGTGTTCTCCCTTATCCCATCCAACTCCCTTTTTCCTTCCCTTCCATTCCCTTAGTTTCAGCCCCTTTGTTACTGTCTTTTGTGCGGACTGATTCTCTGGTTACTGGATTATTTTGCTTGTCCCCTGACTTCGATTCTGCCTAGTCTGCATTTGTCTGTTTGCCTGGCTATTGATCCATTTCTGTTTTGACCATGAGCTTGGTTAATCCCAATAAACGCCCTGCCATTGCTGAACTGCATTTGGAGTCTCAAGCCATTCCTTTCACATCAACAACGCACAGCGGGCACTTGCCCCAAAATTTCCATGGTACATTGTGGAAACCTATATCATACTGCACTTCAGACTTAGTTAAGCAGCTGCCAGTGGCGTTTGCTGTGTTGATAATTTGTGGTTTTCATCTGATGCCACTGGCTTTATATCCACCATAATTGCTCTCCTCAAATAGTGAAATTCATGATAAGAGTAGCCTGTCTCTTTAAACTCATTGCGCTCTCTGCTCTATTCTATGGGTATAGGATTAATATACAGTATGCTCAGAAAATGATAAAGATGCAATGGAAAGAATCCCTGGAAACATTCCTGGGCTTTCTGATGGTGTATTCCAGACGTCCTGGGAACTGGCAAGAGTCACGAGTCCGAGTTGTAAAAATGCTCTCGAACACCTCTTTTAGTGAGAATTGCCACTGGGGGCCTCTAGTATGATTTCTGAACTCCCAGTTTGCAGAGCTAAATGTTTTGCTATTGGGATTTATTCAGTATTAGTACATTTCTGCAGTTCACGCATAGCAACTGTGAATGGGAAATATGATAGTGACTACAGTTTTAGTCTAATGCACTGAAAGGGCAATGAACTATTGGGATGATTTGGTGTCTGGCGTCCGTCCGTCCGTCGTCGTTGGCAATTTTCAAGAATTTTCTTCTATGAAACCATCTGCCAGAATGACTTCATCGTTCTTATGGGACATCCTCGTGACAAGGTCTGCCAATTTTGTTCAAAGATTTGAAAATCTTGATTTTTGCATTTTTATGAATTTTCAAAATTTTGAATTCTCCCACATAGACTCAATACTGGGCATATTTCAATGGGCTATAGCATGGAAACAATTGGAGATATTGATATAAATAGCATTGACAACAGATAGGAAGTCATATACAAGCTTTCATTTGTTATCATGACCTTTGACCTAGAAGCCCAAGGTCACTTAGCGCAAATGTTCTAAAATTTGCTTCTCAGAAACTATCAGACATATTTTTTTATGGAGCATCCTCGTGACAATGTCTACCAACTTTGAATGTTATTGCATCTTTTAAATTCTGAATTCCCCATATACTCAACATTCAACATGTTTCAATGTGCTTTAACATAAAAACGATGTTGATATTGATCAAATAGTATTGACAACAGATAGGAAGTCATATAAGGGATTTCATTTGGTATCATGACTTTTGACCTTGCAGGACCTTGACGATCTTTTTCTTAAAACTGCATTCAGTTAAAGGCCCAATATGTAATTCTCTGCCGCAAGAGGGTGCTTAACTGAACAATATCAAGAGGCTGAGTTTGATGATGCAATGGGATCGCGTGGAATCACGGGAATTGTTGTCTTCATCAATTTACACGCACAGCTGACAGCTAAATTCTCCGACATGACTCAAACAGGAGCTGCGAAATCATGTACATGGACAAGGTAAGGTTATATTTTTTTCTTTTATATAACTTCATCTTATTTAATGAAAGTAAAAAAAAAAATGTAAGGGATAATGATAAGTCGGCCGTTTACAGCGCTTATGATGTGCTGCAGGTCAGAGGCTGAGATAAGGGGCTGGGGCCGGCTCATGTTGCCCATCTTTGTAGAGAATAATAACAGATGTGAACACTCTGTTGCTGAATGCAAATGCTAAAGGTAACAGATATCGAGGAAATGCCACTGTCAGCTGGCAATGTATGCTTTCAGTTGCTCCTGCCGCTATTGCTATAGCTTCCTTAGCAACGATATGCTCAACAGACCAGCTTGCCAGCGGTTATCTGTTGAGACACTCTGATAGACCAAACTGAATCGAGTATTCAAGGGAGCCGTGTTCTAACTGCAAGTAATGTAGCTAACGTAGCACTGACTTCTCATAACGCACAAACGATGTGCCGTACACATCAGCTTTCTGTTTGTCATGCGGCATCACAAGAAAAATGTTTTGAAGTGGAGTAACGTTACGTTTATGTTACCATCTTGGCTTGAAACTCTTTGGCAATGGCGAAGCACGTGTGTGTGGAGGGTGATTTTCTGTCTCGTGCACTCTTTGTGTTGGGAGTGACGTCAAATATGAGACGAAAAGAAACGGCCCGTGTCCCTACATTGATAATACAGATATCTCAGTCTTTGATAATCATTGAATACATCACGGATAATGTAAGTACACAACTCCAAAACATATATAACATATCTAGATATTTTATAGATCTTTGAATGTAGAAATTTTTCATATTGGGCCTTTAATGACAAATTTTTTTCTCAAAAAGCCACATTATGCCATAAACAGCTGTTTAATATACAATTATCTGTTAGAAATACAGCTGTTAAAAATATCTGACTGATTGAAAGAATAGGGGTGCACTGTATGTACTGCGTGGCAAATAATCCTGTTTTCAATTGATTAATGACAAACTGGCACATGAAATAACTCGCCTCACATTGCTCTGAGTTTTTAAACCTGAAAATATTTGTTTAAAAGCTGAGCCTTCATTGTGTTGAAATTAAGTAAATGACAATCATGGGGCAACATAATTTCAACAAGGTTAATTGACTAACAGTTTGGCATGGATGAAAACTGGAATGCACCCATAGACTGTATAAAAAGATGGACGAAGCAACCGTGACGTCACTCATTGATTTCAGCATACTATTTAGGAAGCCTTGATTTTTCGTAATTTGCACAGCACTATTTTGTCATTTTGAAACCGGATGCGATTTCTATTGGACGAGAGCGTGAATTGGAGATCCAGGGAGGAGCGAGGGGTGGATCTACGGGTGGATCTGACTGTATCTGACGAGGACCAGAGGATAGCCATGCCCCATAAAGCATATCTGGCTATATCCTTTATTCTAGTCTATTTGGGACGATAATTTACAAAAATGAACATCATGATATATTGAAGGAGACTTGAAACTTGCGATGGATACCATAAAATAATGTGGAAAATCATTATTGAAATCATAAATCAAGTGGGAAAATAGGGTCATTTTCTCATAGACTTCTCATATACTATAGCATTCAACTTCTTTCTGCAACCACTAATGTTGCCATCTGCTGGCAATTAAATAGAATGCAATTTTCAGAGATTTCCGCATGGGCTTCACTTTTCAGACCTGGGTGCTGCGTCCATCTTTTTATACAGTCTATGCATGCACCATGGGCCCCTGGACCACGGTTGAGAAACAGTGCTCTTGCAATACCTTTTTTCATGATTAAATGGACAGTAAAATTGAAGATCTGTATGTCCCTATTTGATAAATATTGGTTGCAATCCTGCCCTGAGTTGTCCTGATAAAAGTCCACTGCCTCCATTATCTCAGCTTTTGTGGCGGCCTGTCACTCACCAAACTGAAGGAGGATGCTGACAGCCACCAGGAACACAGACACCAGGAGAGAGAGCAGCAGCCATGTGGCACACCTCCAGCCTCGGTATGTGTCCTGCAGCGTACTGTGGCTTGTCATGTTTGGTGGATATCTACTGGGGCACCTGCACATACACACACGTACACACACACACACACACACACACACAAATGCACGCACACATACAATCAGGTACACAAAAACACATACCTTATTCTCAGTCGTAAACATCTACATAGTGCACAGCCTAAGAAAATTGCTTTCAAGGAAAACTGGGTTTTCCTTACTCTGCCATAATCAGTTTAATTACTCTTTTTGAAACTGTGCTGAGAAAAATAGGTTTGAATTCACATTGTTTAAGCCCCGCTATAGTTTTTAGTGAGGATGGGACTTTTGCACACTAAATGGGTCATGCAAAAGGGATGCAAAAGTTAGCTCCATTGAATAGGTAAATTTATTTATATTGCAGTGCAATGAATTCTGCACAATGTGTGTTTAGCCCACTATCTGAGTGGCAGTTCTAAAGGTACCCAGGACTCCTGAAATCCAAAACTGCTCGGGCCTTCCTCATTTCTCTCTTTCCTTCAACAGCAGCAAACAGGCAGGATGATTCTTGTTTTGATTGGACAAGACATTCAGTAGTAACTGAGTGTTCCTCATTGCATTCTGGAAACATTTTTTTTTTAATTTTACTTCCAAATATATCATTTGGTTTCTTTATAAATCAATAACAGAACCAGTTTGCTGTATTGTCAGAATCTACTTAAATAACACCTTGCAAAGAACAGTTTGCACTGCCTAACATGACAAATCATTGCAAAGAATAGGGCTTTAGCAGATACTATCCACAGAGAGTCCCAAATGCTCATATTTTTCTTTTTCATCAGTTATATTGTTACGACTTCTCAGTGAGTTTTGTCCAGGCGTCAAAACCCAGAAATATGAAAATAGCCCTCTAGGGCCTAAGTCATTGGTAGTTCTAAAGTATTTAGACAGTGACACATATTTTGCCTTTTGCTCTGGATTACTGCACATTATATATGGACAAAATTAGGTTAAATAAGAGATTCTCAGCTTGAATTTGCAGGCTGTTGGAACGGCAGCCTTTTATACAGTGTCACTGTCCAAATACTTTCAAACTAACTCCATTTTGAAATAATTTTGTGCCATTACCTTTGTCAAACAAGGATGTTGGGCAAAGGTTTTGTATTCACCCATGTCTTTTTTTGTCTTTTTGTTTGTCGAAATGATATCTCTCACATTGCCAAATCACTTTCAATGACTTTTGTGGGAGTGTGGGCCATAGGTTAAGAAACAAGTATTTGAATATTGGGATGGATTTGAATTAACATAAGGCCTCCACTGCCATATTTGTCCAGTTCTTTGTGACAAATGCAAAAGTAGGCTCTCTCTGAGTGCTTTCTTGTTTCAACAAGTCACAGAAATGCAGCCCATTCATCTTAAAATTCCCACGTCCCTCATTTCCTCTCCCAGAGTTATAATATGTGTGCCTTTCTATTTTTCCCTAGTGGCCCACTGTAAGCTGGAATGTGGCTGATTACTGGACAAAACACGGAGCGAGAGAGGAGAATTTGATATTTGCAGGCGGAGATAGTAGACATTCCGAAGCCGACTGCGCACAAAAGACATTTCTGCCTTTGGTGTTCCACCTCTTTTGCCTAAACGTTGTTTCCTGCGAGTCTGTCAGTGGAACTCTTCAAACGCTCAACCACCCGAAGATATGATAGGCATGCTTGTTATCTCCTAGGCAACGTTGAGGGATTGGAGAGTGCCATAGCCATGCAAAAAAGTATTCCTCATCATGATGCACACAGTTCTATTCTATTTACAACTGCTTTTGTAGCAAATACGAGATTAAATGCCAGCAGAGAACAGTCTGATATTTGAGCAGTCACTACAAAATGGCAAAAATTTCAAAGGGGATCATCTTCAGTGTTTATACTCTCACATGCACACGCACATGCACAAACATAGCCCTGGGCTGCGTCCAAATCTGTTTTTTTTTTTTTTTTTTTTTGCCGAGGAAAGTTCCTAAATCCCAGAAAATGATAATAATTACCTGGCAGCCATGATAAGTGCATTCAAATTCTTTAACTGTTAAGGAAAGGTGTCTCAGACCTCAGTGCTTCCTAATTTACCGCCTTTAGCACAAGGTACACAAAACCAGACCTGGGGTGGATTATGCATGATCAGTGTGATTACGATTCACGATGAAACATTTTTTAAAGATTACGATTACAATTACAATTACAGTCCTCCTGCGATTACATGGTGATTCCAATCTATATTTGATTGACTGGTTAGACTAAGGGGCATGAGTACCATACACAACCTCCACTTTTTTTGGGTTTTTTTTGGCCAGAATGATTTTAAAAGGGGGCACAAATATTTTTGGGGGTTTTTATGAGTGAGAAAGGGGTTTAGAATGATGGGGAAAGATTTTAAAGGGAAGGGGTAGATCTTCAAACGCTCAACCAGTAAAAAAAAATATTTGCAGTAATTCCGATCGCATCTGTATTCATTCCTCATATCATTCACTCTAAGTCCTATCTCTTGCACTACTTCTGTCCTCTTTTTTATGTTTTTTCTTCTCTCCATTGATGAACTGTGGAGAAAGGTTTACATGTTAAGTTAGACATTACATTAGCGTCTGGAGCAGGAGTCGAACCAGGAAACCTGTGGAGAGAGCAATGTTAATCACACCATTCACTGTGGCCTTAACCACTACACCAACTGGTTTGTTACCAGCTCAGCGCCATTAGTTTCCATTCATCGCTGAAGGGTGAAAAACTGAAAAAAATACATATATATATATATATATATATAAAAAAAAAAAAAAATAATATATTTTTTTTCTTTTTTATTTATTGTTGTCAATGAGGAGGCGTCAGTGAATATTCATTTTGATGCCTTTCATGCTGGTGAGTTGGCTGATCTGTTGACACTGGCTAGAATAATTTGAGGAGAACAAGCCATTGTTTTGCGCCTGAGTTGGGTTAAGGTTAGGGTTAGGGATATGGGATAGCATTCCCTATGGGTTAGGTTAAGGTTAGGGTCAGGGATAGGGGAGGGATAGCATTCCCTATGGGTTAGGTTAAGGTTAGGGTCAGGGATAGGGGTAGGGATAGCATTCCCTGTGAGTTAGGTCACATGGCGTGCTTATGACAGAACAATAAAGTGTTGACAAATTAAAGCCCTGGCGACGCGGTGCCAAAATCTTGCAGCTCAAGTTTAAATTTTTTGCCTTCGTTGTCCAGCAATGTAGTACCACCGCTATAGGGGCCCAGGGCAGTCCAAATTTGCCCCGAAAAATACAATAGCCCTGGGTCTTAGGGGTATTTGCCGTGAGACTAAGGAGGTTTTTTTTTTTCGAGGTCGAGAACCGAATTCGGCGACGTCAATTTATTAAGAGTATGTTGCCGCCGGTTCGCAAATCGTAACCGACTGCTGGCGTGCTTACGATTGCCTCAGCGAGGAGAACTTCCAGCATCTCACGGTGAACCACTCCCCCTCAACCGTTGATCCTGCCTCCCCTGGCGTGCACACTCAAAATATTGAGTGCCAGTGGTGGCAGATCAAAAGGTCCATGCCAACCAGACCTGGGGCTTAGGTTTTTATCTGGCGAGTATATGCGGCGGCGTAAATCAGCGGCGTCGATCACTTCACTCAAATTTTAGCGACATCCTGCTGCTGCAGCGCCACGAAGAGCATGTAACATCTTGCCGCCACTCTCCAGAGCAGAGGTCTCCTATGAGATCTAAAGAAAAGAAAACTTAAACTTTTCACCTGGAACCGTATTGTTTACGGTTCCGATTAGCATTATTTACAGGCGACATCAAAGAATAGTATCCATAAATCCAACGATGTAAATTTCCAACTTAATGTTGTTGGCGCCAGCCAAGCTTAAAATCTGCAATTACTACTCAAGCGAAAGGTCCAGATGTTAATAACAAAACCCCACAATGACACAAAGCGGCTGGATGTTGACGCGAAACTTTCGCTGCATCAGCGTGCCTTCCGAACTATGCAGGTTTCTTTGATGTCCCAGTATCAACAGTGTAATTTTTAATATAGCCGCTGTGGCAATTAAAGTGTAAATTATCTTTTGGATGTATGGCCGACGTTTTACAAAATAACTTTGTATCTAAAAATGAAAAAGTTGAGATTTTTTTTTTTATTTTGCTGGAGGTTGTGTATGGTACTCTTACCAGACTAAGGTTTCTTTGTGGAGATATCTTTATAATGGTACAGGTATATTGATGCATTTATATATTTATAAAATAGCATGTGAAATGATTAATCTTTTTTTTGTTTTGTATTGTAGAATTATTTGTGAAATAATAACAACTTGTACAACAACAAATAATAACAGTCCCTGAAAAATTAGAGATTACAATTACGGGCCCATCGAAACACATTTCAATCGTAATCATAATCATAATCGTAATCATAATCTGTATTACAATCCGACCCCGGGTCTGCACAAAACCATCCATTTCGAAAAGAAAGGAGATAACGGTGTCCAACAATACCGCGTGGCAGCAATATAGCTCAATGTGACAAATGGATTTTTTTGTTGCAGTTTTTGACGTTTCATAGCATGAGCCGTATGAAATTACGTCATCTGACTGGCGCGAAAGCTAATTATTTTCTCTGATTGGAGCAGAACTGTGTCTAGTTCATTTGTGTAAAGTATTTTAAAGTGACAATTTATCAGTTTTTTATCAGATAGAAGGTTTTGGACTTTTCAGAAACGCAAATTTTTTTAAATTCTCTTGTGTGGTAATTCAAACCTAATACATTCATGAAGGAAACCCATGCAATGGCAACATACAGAATGGATAAACATAGCTCTTGGTAAAAGCTTAATTATAGTTTGAAAAGCCAATGCAACATGAAATGTATAAAATTACTTTTATTTAACAGGGGTGTGACACTATTTTAGCGCAAAAATGTTAGCAAAATAGTTGACTTGCTGCAGTGCCAAAAAGCTAAACCGAGCACCTGCTCGCACTCCCAGGGGGATATCGATTCAAAGTGAGCCCACCGATGCAACTTCCCAGCGGTGTACAACGATCGTCTCGCAACCACTTCACGGATATGAGCACGTTCATCTCGCCACTGCTTCACAGATATAAACAGCGTTCGACTCACCACATCAAGCAGCTTGGCAGGCTCCATTCCTTTGCTAGGACAGATATGACCCAGCATCTAGACCATAGCAAACCAGTAGCGTCGACCTGAGTTAGCTTCTTAGCCTGGTTTGTAAGCCGTAGCTAGCTTGGTAGCTGTGAGCTAGGAGGGCGTGTTTCAGCAACCAGGCTCCATTTGGCCTGTCCACTGGGCCCACCTCAGCTCCAGTAACGGTCCACCTTTTTGCCCATTTTTGGATTAGCCAGGAGGTAGGCGGAGTCAAGTAAGTACCAAGATGGGTACCAAATGAGCTTCACAATGGATAATTCAGAAACCTATGGGTGACGTCACGGAGGCTATGTCCATGTTTTATACAGTCAGTGGTCAATCGCCATTGACCCCCATGTTAAGAAGCCCAACTTTAAAGCCATATAAGTATATCATTTTAGATCAGGGGGTCCCCAATCTTTCCCAGAAAGGGCCGGTGTGGGTGCAGGCTTTCATTGCAACCAAGCAGCTACACACCTGATGCTACTAATCAAGCTTATTAGCAAAGAGTCCAGGGGTTGATTAGTACTATCAGGTGTGTAATTTCTTGGTTGCAATGAAAGCCTGCACCCACACTGGCCCTTTCTGGGAAAGATTGCGGACCCCCGTTTTAGATAATACGCTCAGTCCGTGGCAGTAGTACAGCAAAATAGTTGTCAGTGGCCTTTGAACTCAGTAGCTGAAGAGTGGATTTATTTTATAGCTTGTACATTATAGCTAGTAATAATAAATCTTCATGTTCTATGGTGTTGTGCTATGTATTTTTTCACTTTGGCTATGTGAGCCTTTCAGTACAAGAGTGGTCTAACAATCAGCTTGCAATGTATTGCATCATTTTTATGTTTGTAATTGCTTATCTGTTTTATCTCTGCAGAAAAAAGTTTTTATTTTAAATGCCTCATTTTAAAACTTTCTGCATATATCTGGGAAATTTCTGGAATTTTGAAATGACTAATTTTTTCTGAAAGATATAGAATCCTGAAAATTGGCTGATTGATGCTTATTCTTCTCTTGCAAGAAAAGAAAATTATTAGACAAACCTTTAAAATGTTCATCACTGAAGTACTTCTTATTAATGAGAGAAAACTAGTAGAGTGTGTCAAAGTCATGCTAGTACTAACAAATAATTCACTATACATTCTTCTAAGGTACTGTACAAAAGGTAAGAGTTAGACTCCATAAAAGGATTGGTCTCGATTAAGGCAGAATATTAAGGCAGAATAAGAAAATGAATAGTTTCTGCATTTTTCAAAAAGAGGAAATCAAATGCATTTCACAGTTTAATAGACAATAACAACCCACACTACCATATATGCCAAATGAATAAAACAGTGTAATCCTTATAACTAATTACTAATTAAACTGTGTTAATCTGTCATTCCAAAGTACAACAAAAACAGGCCACATTAATTTTCGCAACATGACTGAAAAAGAAAAGCCCCTCTTTGAAAAGTCACAAAATAGCACTAATAAGAAGCTGCAAAACTAGATACCAATATTATATACTTTATGAATCTTCGATCATCCACTCAACTTCAAAAAATGGAATGGTTTTCTTACTACATCATGGTTGTTCCATGGGCACTGCCATATTGGATAAGTGCATTAGACCACTTCAGTGAGTCTAATTCATGTCACTCAACTTGACCTCTTGGCCACGTTTGTGACTGGAGAATTTTTCATTGAAATATTGGGTAATGTCTAGCTGCATGGTTAATTCTATGAACTGACCGTCAGTTCTTCAGTAAGTGAAATTCTAATATTGTTTCATATAACATGATATGTTAGCACTCCGCCGAAGGTGTGCCTTGTCACCTATTTTGTTCATGATTTTCATGCACAAAGTGTCAAGGTTCAGCCGAGGCTTGGAGGGTGTCCACTTTGGTGGCCTCAGGATTGCATCTCTGCTGTTTGCAGATGATGTTGTCCTGTTGGCTTTGTTGCGTTATGACCTCCAACACACACTGGAGCGATTCGCAGCTGAGTGTCAAGCAGGCGGAATGAGGATCAGCACCTCCAAATCTGAGGCCATTTCTCAAGGTGGATTGCCCCCAATGGTGCCTGATGAAAAACACTCTAGGTGGGGCTGTGCTGTGCCAGTCTCAGTTTTCAGTAACCATCCCCCTACGATTCAATGCAGATGGCAGGATACCAGTGTTTTGTGGAATACTCAGTAGGGGAGAGCCGCCTTGATTGTAACGTGTCACAATTGTAACATGCACCTTTTCTCTTGATTGGTCAATGCGGTCGTGATGTCATCACGTCAGCATGTGCCGAGTACCGTAATGCACGTGCCCGGGAAGTTGCAAGTCTTTTCATCCATGCTGCAGGGAGATTTCGCTAGAGAAGTTGGTTTTGCACAAAGTAAGTAAAAATTCACTCCCACAGTATTTTTTGACTACAGATTTTTTCTTTAATGTTACAGACCTAAAATCCGCTTGGGTGTCTGTATGTATATGTTCATTACTAGTTTGCATCGTTTTAACACATTATGATTGTTAGGTCCGTTCTGTAAACAACGCCAAATGAAGCAGTGCGCCGAAAGCGCCACAGTTGTAACACATTACATTTGAGACAACGGCAGACATTTGCAAGCACAGCTCAAATAATTTTGCTTTGTTTGTTTTTTGTTTGTTTCACAGAATGTCCCCACAAAAATGCACATTTAAAAAAATGCACTAGATGCTGAACGGCACATATTATAATGTTCTTTGCACTGAGATGTGGGCTTAGTCCTACCTTGAAATTTAATAAGCTAACCTATTTGGTTCTGTCTGTAGGCAAATGTTATTGTAGCCTATTTTGGATTTTTGCAATAAAACTTTAAAATACAAATAGACTGTTTTTCTATAGCATAGACTGTAAAAAAAAAAAAAAAAAAAAAGTGATTTGGGGTGTTGCTACATAATTGAACCTGCAGGGGAACCAGTGCAGGTATGAATGGGACTTTTACAAAACTCATGTGTCATATTTGCCAATATTCTGTGTTCAGTCAGCTGTTATTCAATTATATTCTAAATCAAATTAGGGTTGTATAACATTTTACGACTCCATCAGTCAAAGTCGCTAACTTTGTAGGCACAATCAATGCATTTTCCTATCAAGGAACTCGCACAAACGCTCCAACTGGTACATCTGGTAAGTTTTAATAATATACAATATTTTTGATAGGACATTCTCATCACATTATTGGTGTTAAAGAAACGTTAAACAGTTGCCTGAATGAAACATAATTGATTTGACCTGAAAACGATGAGTTTAATGCTACTTTTTTGCAGTGTTACAATTGTAACTCCTGTGGTTACAATTAAGACTCAAATGCGCTTCAGTTGTAACACTGGACAGAGTCCGCTTTCAGTTATATTACTCAAGACCTGTTTTACCAATTGAAAAACTTTAAGTGGTTTATGATAGCAAACATGTGTTGGTGCTTTGCCTGAAAATATTACATATGTAGGTAAAACGATCTCTTAGTAATAGAGTGAAAAGTGAAAAACGTTGCAATTGAGGCGGCTCTTCCATAATTATTTAATTATGGTTTTAAACATTTGAGTCATTTTTACACAAAACAAACAGCTAACAATATACTGCTACAGCACAAACCAAAGCTTTCCATTTGAAATGGAACTTGAAAACAATGAATTGCCGTATGTATTTTTAGTGATAACATCTGTTGGAAAAAAATGTATTAAAAGCTAAATCAAAATTATATAATTAATTTAATTTAGCTGTGACAACATTTCTATTCTTTGAACACATCTCTATAAGTTTCTTTATTTCTCCATTTTCCTCTTCTTTAGGTTGCCCTTATCCATAGACTAGCTACCTAACTTGTAAGTTAGCTTGTTCAAACACAGAAGTTAGAGTGTGCTTTACATAAAGGGTACTGCATGGCAGGGCAACAACCTGCGTTTTGCATGTACAAACCCCAATTCCAATGAAGTTGGGACGTTGTCTAAAATGTGACTAAAAACAGAACACAATGATTTGCAAATCCTTTTCGACCTATATTCAATTGAGTACACTACAAAGACAAGATATTTAATGTTCAAACTGATAAACTTTATTGTTTTTTTGGAAATATGCACTCATTTTGAATTTGATGCCTGCAACATGTTCCAAAAAAGCTGGGACAGGGGACACAAAAGACTGGGAAAGTTGAGGAATGCTCAAAAAAACACCTGTTTGGAACGTTCTATAAGTGAACAGGTTAATTGGAAACAGGTGAGTGTTGTGATTAGGTATAAAAAGAGCATCCCTAAAAGGCTCAGTCGTTCACAATCAAGGATGGGATGAGGTTCACCACTTTGTGAACATCTGTGTGAGCAAATAGTCCAACAGTTTAAGGACAATATTTCTCAACATGCAATTGCAAGGAATTTTGGGATTTTATCATCTACAGACCATCATATCATCAAAAGATACAGAGAATCCAGAGAAATCTCGCCATGTAAGCAGCAAGGCCGAAAACCAAAATTGAATGCCCGTGACCGTCGGTCCCTCAGGTGGCACTGCATTAAAAACCGACATCATTCTGTGAAGGATATTACCATGTTGGCTCATGAACAGTTGGAAAACCATTGTCAGTTAACACAGTTCGTTGCTACATCCATGCAATGCGAAAGCGATATGTCAACAACACCTAGAAATGCCACCGGCTTCTCTGGGCCCGAGCTCATCTGAGATGGACTGATGCAAAGCGGAAAAGTGTGCTGTGGTCTGACGAGTCCACATTTCAAATTGTTTTTGGAAATCATGGACATTGTGCCCTCCAGGCTAAAGAGGGAAAGGACCATCCAGATTGTTATCAGAGCAAAGTTCAAAAGCCAGCATCTGAGATGGTATGGGGATGTGTTAGTGCCCATGGCATGGGTAGCTTGCACATCTGTGAAGGCATCATTAATATTGAAAGGTACATACAGGATTTGGAGCCACATATGCTGCCAACCAAGTGACGTCTTTTTCAGGGACGTCCCTGCTTATTTCAGCAAGACAATGCCAAGCCACATTCTGCACATGTTACAACAGCGTGGCTTCGTAGTAAAACAGTGCAGGTAATAGACTGGCCTGCCTGCAGTTTAGACCTGTCTCCCATTGAAAATGTGTGGCGCATTATGAAGCGCAAAATATGACAACGGAGACCCCGGACTGTTGAGCATCTGAAGTCACACATTAAGCAAGAATGGGAAAGAATTCACAGTGGTAAACATGAATTCACAGTGACACAGTGGTAAACATGCCCCTGTCCCAGCTTTTTTGGAATGCGTTGCAGGCATCAAATTCAAAATGAGTGAATATTTCCAAAAAAAAAAAATCAAGTTTATCAGTTTGAACATTAAATATCTTGTCTCTGTAGTATATTTAATTGAATATAAGTCGAAAAGGATTTGCAAATCATTGTATTCTGTTTTTATTCACGTTTTACGCAATACCGTCCCAATTCATTGGACTTCGGGTTTGTATTTACGTGAATGACCAGGTGCAGCAACGACCACGTTCTGTCAGGCCTGGAGCACTCAATGTAAGTGCAAATCACTAAGAATTAATTCCTACTTTTGTAAGCCCTGCTGGTGCACTCTACTCCTGTAACCTTGGTAGTTGACGTAACATTTGCGGCTAGTGACAGGACATCAATTTGTCGAAGACTAGGCTAGCTAGTAAGATAGCTAGTCGGATATGTGGGCTTAGGATGGCTAGCTAGCTAGCATATCTCATGCAACTCGCAACCAGGCTTGGGCACTATCAGAATCGCCCTTCGGACATTATTTTCAATGACGCTGATTGGCGAGATTTATGCTGCCGGACTTTACTTCTGCACATACTATTTATGGTGTGATTTCTGACCCAACGATAGTTCAAGAAGAAAATAAATTCATTTAACAAAAAGTTGGGTTTTTTGCGCATTCTATAACAAGTGTTGACTAAACCAGATCAATTTTTCCATCATATTCAAAGTACCAAAGTGCAACATCATTGGGTCAAGAATCACATCGTAAATGATACATATGCAGAACTAAAGTGCTTCAGTATACATTGCTATATGCCCATCTCACCCCAGCAACAGTCCTTTATTGGCTGCTCATCTCTGCTTTATGGGCGCTGTTTCCAGTGCCCCTGAACGCTAGTTTCGTACAATTCCACTGACCATAATAATTAATATTTTATACAATATACATTATTGTGAATTTTAAACACATACAGTACATACATGGCTCCCTCTGTTGGTGTGTCTTACACACACACACACACACACACACACACACACACACACACACACACACACACACAAAATGGTTCTTCTAGGTCGTCACTTATTTCCATCCGCCAAACTGTCATGACATCAGGACAGGGTATAGGAGAATAGGTTGAATGGGTGGATGGAGCTAGGAGCGGGTTGTGGCACAAAATTTGGAAGTTTTACGTATTGTTTGGTGTTTGCTGATGAAGGGTGATTTATTGTTGGAATGAAAGCGGTAGGAGATAAGTGGGAAATCAACTTTGTGTTTGGTGATCATCATTTTGTTGGGAAATTTGTTAAAAATGAAACTGGTGACGTTAAAGCTGGATTTATGCTTCTGCGTCGAACCGACGCCGTCACTACGCAGGGCCTCTGTGCGACGTGAACTCCCACCGCAGAGCCTCTGCGTCGCCTGCCACGCACCTCGAAAATTTTCTAACTGCACGTCAAAGCAACGCAGACCGCAAGGGCACTGATTGGTCCGACCCGAGCCTAGTGACGTGTGTGATTCAACGTCATTCAAGAAACTGACAACGGTGGCTAGTAGCTACCTAGCGTACAGAAAGCTGACGAACCTAGCTTGATGGTTTACTACAGTCGACTGGCTATCGCTAGTTATGTCATTTTTTATTTTTATCCGTGGCTATTTGTCGCCTTATGAAAGCGATGCGGTTGCTTATAAAGCTACCGCGAAACTGATAAATGGCCCGTGAAAACAGTTCTCCCGTGAACTGGCTGCGTTTGTTTATACTTGCTAAGCAGAAAGCAGCAGCCCCAAAATATATCGAAGGACATTCCAAACGACCGTTAATTGAAAACCCTACTCCCTGCTGCCCTTCAGAGTTTTCACTACGAAGGGAAGTGATTTCGCAGGGTGCAGGATGTAGGGATTATTACCCTACGGAATGAAATACAGCCCATAACGTAACGTAAACACTCTACCAGCGAGTCTCACGCGATTCCACGACAGGTCCTTCGGAAACCTGACGCCACCGAGCGGTTTGACCGTGAATTGCTTCGCGACACAGCACGACGCAAACGACCTCAACGCAGAACTTTGAAAGGTCCACGACGGCGTCGAGGCGACGGCGTGCCCTTTGCGTGGAGTCGACGCAGAAGCATAAATCCAGCTTAAGTCTGTGAGGGTATGCAGAAGTGGCATTGTGATAAATGATTGCATGACAAAGAAACAAAGTAAAAAGGCTCATAAGATAAAAGAATTTGATCTAACACCTGTGATCTTTTTTTAAAATGAATCACCGAGCTACTGTGAAACATGTTATCAGAGGTGTCCTTTATTCAGTTAAAGCTGGTTCTTTTTTGGAGCTGGAGAGAGTCTGTGGTGCTTGGCGGCTGAAAAGTTATCGAGACGGGAAGGAAAAGGATAGCATGGTCGTAATGCGGAGTTTGAAGAAGAGTTACCTGACAGGGTATTACTGGTCTGGACTATGTGAGTTATAGGCTGAGGACCTTCGAGAGGGCGCTACTTTGGTGTTACTGGTGCCAAGAATACGGTCATGTTGCCACAGTATGCAAGGTAAAGACATATAGATGTAGAAGGTGCAGTAAATTTGGGTGTTCTGGGTCTGAATGTGAGCTATTGAAAAAGCAAGCTGTATGTTTTCATTGTGGAGTAAATCATGAACCTGGGGATGAGCAATGTGATCGGAGGAAATTGGAAAGTGAGGTAGAACGGGTGCGTACACAGAACAAGTTAGCATATGCAGAGGCTGTATAAAGAAAGTGAAGGTAGAAAACGGTAAGGTGAGTAAAGAATAGTACTGTAGTACAAACAGTTTCAAAAGAACCAAGAGTTGATTATGAATTGATTAGTTTGGGTAAAAGGAGGCTTTTGGCATTCGTAGCAACTGCTATTAATTTTGTTAGTGAAATAGTGAAAGACAGAAAGGATTATAATGGTAGTTCATCCAGCAAGGGAATTTCTTGGAATTACTGAGGGGAAGAAATTCAAGAAATTTTAGAAAAAGTGTTTGATGGGACCCAAACAATCAGTAACTAGTAACGTTTAGTTATCATTATCGAAAAGGGTGGGTTAGGCTTATGGTGTTTCTTTCTTTTTTTTTTTTTTTTTTTTTACAAATTGAAGATAAGTCTAGTGAGACTATGAAACCAGTAGCCGATACAGTTGGTGGCGGTATGCACCTTTATAAGAAATGAATGCCACCCACCATTAAATCAAAAGAAGAAGAAGAAGACATGACATCATCTGATCTCCGGTAAACAGCTTTGGTTTACAGAGGTGGTTACTTGTTTCCTGAACCATAAACCTAACCCGAAGATACTGGAGCCAACTAGCAAGACAGAGCAAAACTAAAAAATGAATGGGATTTTTTTGGTCGTAATTTTGGTCTCCTAAAGTTGGCATTGCTCTCAGCGCATGCTCTCTGGGCTCAGTATTTTCAGCAGCCATTTTGGCAGGTGGTTGCGCATTAGATGGTTAGATGGTGAGACCAGTAGATGGAAGCTACATTTTTGCTGTCTTTGCTTTCAAGTCTGAAAATACAGATGACTGAAGAAGTAGCTAGCCAGCTCCTAAACTACTCCATAAGCATGGAAAAGTTGGGTCTGCTGGCTGAGAAAAGACTGAGCGGTATCTTATTCAAGAAATTTGACAGGCATTCACATATTTGGAATTCAGTCTCTAACATTAAAGTTGATCCGTGGCAAGCATCTCCATCGTAGCAACCGTTAGCTAGCTAACATTCAATTTATTGGAATGGTGGCACTATTCTCCCATAATTCACCCAATCAATTTGTTCCCATCAACTCATGTCCTTCATGACCTCTGGCTAAACAAGACTAGCCAGCTTGGTCAAAACCTAGCTGGTACATGGGTTGACTGTTAATATCGCGAATGCTTTGCTAAATTCCGTTGCACCTTAATGGCAATTCCCTCTATGTGTTAGCATTGCTAATTTCCATTAGCACCTTAAAGGAGGAGGCCGCATCTCGGCAAAGTATATTACAGTGGAAAGTAGAATTCTTGAAGTGTCTAAAATGCATAGTTTTATACATTTCAATTAGGTAATGATGGTCAATATTAGATGGTGAGCATTCACTACATAGTGCCCTATATAGTGGGTGAGTGTGCATTTTGAGCGCTTTATCCAATCAAACACCAGTGCCGCGGTGCTTGTGATGTCAGTTGTTCTCTTTGCTTTCATGCGGACCATGGAGTTGTTCAGGGGGCCTTCAGTAAGCTCACCCTTTACAGCTTGACTGCCCGTAAGCTGTTTTTATTTAAGTTGGCCTGATTAACAATCAATTTATCGACTGAGGGACCAAGACCAATACGTGACATATAATTAGAAACGATAATGAAAAGGTGAATTCCCATTTCCTACATTTATATAATTTATACGGGTAAATTCAAAACTTTGCTGACTTTGCAGCATTTAGTCCTTAGGATTGTCACACAGCTGTGCAACTTGCCTTACAGCGCCCTTTAGCAGTGACAATATTCAGAATAAAGAACAGACTCTTGCAGCCTCACAAACTAATTTACGCAAATCTGTGCTGCTTAATGAGCAACACAAGTGCTAAAATTATAAAGACATATTGATATTTTACGTCGTCATTTATGCACGAAAGAGGACGCCTCATAATTTTGTGGTGCGATGTATAAAAATGCTATCAAAAGTAATTTAGACTGTTGTTGGTTTTTACCAATTAGTTTGAGCAACTGTGGCTAATAGGGAGATGTAAACTGCGAGAGGTTTAGGTTATTAAGCATTTTTTAAAGGTGAGGTTTCTGAAGATCAAATTCAAAATCAGAAGATTCCCTAAATAAAAATGTCTGCCTAACATTGATATTATAGCCAATTTGAAGACTCGCTGGTTTAAAAATAATTCACAGGATTATTATCAAATTAAAACATGCGTTTTTAGACATTGAAATATACTTTGCTGAACAGATGTTCTCAGAGGCCAAAAATCATTTTCCAGAAATTGAGGAAAAAGGTTTGAAATGAACAGAACAGATGTTCAACTTTGTTGAAAAAAATTGTTTTGGTTGAGATGATGTGATGAGGGTAGTTATGGTGCATCGAAGAGGACATGTTTTTTCATGTTTTTCCACCATCAAAATATGCATGAATTAGCCTCACTTCATATCTAGTGTGTAAAATTGTTTCGGTTACACTTTACTTGAAGGTATTGTCATAAGAGTGACATGACACTGTCATAACTGTTACATGACACAGTCATGAACGTGTCATAAACATTATGTCAATGTCAAAAACGTTTATGACTGTTGTCATTAGGTGTCATTCGGTTTTTGTAATGAGAAGTTGACATTGTTTGGGTTGTCTTGAGTCATAAACGTTTATGACATTGACATAATGTTCATGACACGTTCATGACTGTGTCATGTAACAGTTATGACAGTGTTATGTGACTGTTACGAAGATACCTTCAAGTAAAGTGTTACCATTGTTTCTTATACAATGCTTTAGTTTAGTAAGGTGACTGCGGAAGAAAATGGCCTGTTCAAAGCATTAGGTTTAAAATTCCATTCAAATAAACTAGTGCCATGGCTGTAATGTCAGTCACAAAAAACAAATGTACATAGTGCTGTAAAAAAATCTTTGAATATTCCAAACTATTAGTCACACATTTGTTAGAGGTAGTCAGCATTAACCTAAAACACAATCCATTTGTTGCCTTTCATGTATCAATCTTGCCTTAGAATGCAATAAAGTTGGGAACGTCAGTCACATAACATCAGTCACGGTTCAGCACAACAAGCTGCAACAAAGTTGTGCAGCAAAATACTAGTCTCTGAAAAGCTTTCTTTAAAACAAATTATTTGTGTTGTTTATTATCTAATGATATAATCATTAAATGGCAGCAGCTTCAACATGAATATTCATAATTTTCCAATGATGCATTTCCTTTTCCTGGCTCCTTCGAAAGAAACAAGAGACTGCAGAAAACTCTTAGATCTACCTCTATTGATAAGGAGGTTTGTAAAGTACTCTTTAATTTATTGCAGATATCTGTATAAGTATTTTTCTTTGTCTGGCTATAGTTTGTTTGGTTAATGTCGGTCAATACACTTAAAGAAGATGATCTCATCATGTACACAAAGTACATGTATATTGTTGACCATGCCCCCAGGGAAAGTTTATCAGCCATGCCAAGCCAACCTCTGTGCTGGAGACCAGCCAAAGAAAAAATAATTTTAGTTAAATAAAAATGTCCGACCCAGTACTGACTTGGGTTCACCTCATGCATAATGTTCAATAAGAGTGCAGGAGAATTACTTCATATTGAAATACTGGGCTTTTCAAACTCACCCAACTGTCTTTTTCAGCCTATTTTTCCCATTATTTTGGGGTTTTTTTTTTTTTAATACCCTGCCAACCAGTGGTGGCTATTTGCCATGAGTGAGTGAATGCCATTCATTAAATCTGCGTCAGTATAGTGACAGAGAATTCACATCTCATTTGAAGCAAGAAAGAATTGTCAGCACTGCACCTGGCATGGTCTAGAAAACATTCAAATACCATTATTACTATTTAAAAAGCTGTTAAAGTAAATGAATATCTAGAATGTGATTATTGCTTGTCAAATTAACTTGTTTTATCAACAGAAATCCATTCTCTGTAACTTTGAACTCTAAGTGACAAACTGTAACGTCAGTCACCCAACATCAGTCACGCATAATTATGTAATTATTATGATAAGGCTTTTGATTTTGAACATGCCAATAATTTCTAAAATTTTAGTCGCATGTGACCTTATATCTTGGAATGAAAAAAGCAGTCAACCTTGAACGGTTTTAAGACAAGTTTGAAATAACGTTGATGGATTTTTTTGATGGCCGTTTTTTTGGAACGTCAGTCACACTTACATTTTCACATCCTACTAACTTATACATTACCCCAGCAAAGTTTCCTTCTGGTTCCAAGTAGACCTAGTCCCTAGTATGCCTGTCACAAAATATGAACATCATAGGAAAGCTACTTTACTACCAGGCCATAGCAAAGGAACAGCCCTCTCTAAATGTAATGTCAGTCACTGTGGAATTGCCCATTATGTGCTAGCATTGAGATAACTCACTCTGCTACTCAATCATTTAGGCACGGCCATTCCTTTTATAAGAGCAACTATTTCTGAATACACGGTCAATCGAGTCGCTAGCTCACTAAAAACACTCAGTTGCCGCTCTTTTTATAAAAGTAGCAATGTGGCTAGCTTAGCCATTTAGGTAAATAGCCGCAAATTGGTTGTTGGGACACAGAAAGGAACACAAACCATTGTGCGTACACAAACTGAACACAAACACAGAATTGCTGAATTAGTAAACATCCATTTTATTTATGGTACCGCGACAAACTAAAAAAAGGATATATTATGGAGTGCTTTTTCACTACAATATATCAAAAACAGGTGTTCTTTGGGTGCAAGGAAAGAAAAAAACAGGCTGGACAGTAAAATGTCAAAAACCTTAAAAAAATTCCCAAGGCACACTGCTGAAAGTGGATTAAAAAGCCTTTAATGAATGGGCTTACACCTACGTGTTTCAATTCTTCATCTGGGCAATGACGCGTAGGCGTAAGCCCATTCATTAAAGGCTTTTTAATCCACTTTCAGCAGTGTGCCTTGGAATTTTTTTCAGGTTTTTGACATTTTACAGTCCAGCCTATTTTCTTCTTTATTTATGGTATCCTCAGTTTTTTCACTGAGCTAGTCAGCATGCTAATGATGGCTGACTAGGGACCGGAAGAGAGCAGTCATGCTTCTTTATCTGTTGTTACCTGGTAACGCCAGAAGGACAACCCGCAGAGACCTCAATAAAGGTTACTCAAAAATCCAAGCTAGCTAACCTTTAAAAATAAGGTAAATAGAGTCTATATATGGATAGACTCCTCACTTTCAGGAGTTTTTACGTTAGTTCTAACTAGCTAGCTACCTAGCTGATGAAGGTGACTCCACTGAATCTCAATTTACTGACGTTAGTTAGCTAGGTAGTTAGCTATCAGTTCTTGGGTCACTTATTCTTGCAACAAAAATTGATTGTAGAAAACCCTTTGCTGTTGATGCGAAAATGCTGTGATCAGTGCCTACAATTCACTATTTTCAAAGTAAAGAGCTTTTTACCACTGATTTCCATCGCTGTCCACAGTGACCTATTATTAAATGTTGTGAAACTAGCTAGCTGGCTATACCTTTCTACAGTGGCATCGCTGCAAACAGTTCAGGACACTACGTTCAGAGCAAGGACCAGTTTTACAATCAATTTTCATCAGACTTGCAAATCATCATGGGTTATATTCAGTAGTACCGGGACCTAGCAACGTATACTCGTGTAATGTTAACATTATATCTCTCCTCCATGGTTGCACTCCAGCTCTATACAATTCCCAGCAGTAAATCAACAGGCAATGACTTCTCTGAGAGAAACTGTCCATCAAAGCTGTCAATCATGACTTTACATGTCATGGTTTAGGCGTGCGTTTGTTTGTTGGACCTTTCTTTGTTCTATCGTCTGGGACGATATTGGATTTCTTTTCCATCAAATTCCTGGCCCAGCTGGCTGATTGAGCTGGGGCGGAGTTTTCCGGACTCTATATATATGGCCGGGGGTTCGCCATGCCTATCGCTAGAGCGTCTGTTTGTATCTAGAACTTCGGCCTGAGAAAATCTCTAGTCAGATTTCCTTGTGATTTGTTATATTCCATTTATTGTTAGGAATTGCTTCTTTTAGAAATTTTCTCTCTTCTCTCTTGTTGTTTATTCTCTCTCACACTGCTTCCGTGTTGTGGACTTTTATTCGTCCTTGGAAGCGTGAGCTTTTACTGGAGGTGTGTACCTCTTTTGTGTTTGTCTCTTATCTGGGCTGCTCTCAGTTCTTTCTCTCACTGGTCGTGGCACCTGGCGTCCTATCACTGCCCATTACATTACAACCCTCTTTTATAGTATCAAATTACTAAATAAAACTTATCAGAAAAAAATGAACTATTGAACATATATCAGCATCATAGAAACTAATTAAAATGACAGTAACCATCTGGAAAAAAACATAATTGACACGTGCTGAAAGATGAAGACACATTCACTCTCAATATTAGTTTGTTATGTCTACAGCCTAATTAGTTAATAAAAGTGCGACCAGTTTAATCTTGGAACTAAAATGTATTGCTTTTGTTGATTTTGGGCTATTTCTTTTTCCTTAGCTACCGAGATGCATGCAAATATATTTTTGAATGAGGTAATACTGAGAACAACAAAGCCAGTAGTGGCCACCAAGCAAAGTAAGTGAGTAGCATGTTTTGTCCTGTGAATAATCGATAATTTTAACAATGCTGCAACGGTGTGTTGCGGTGTTCTGTGGACACAAGGACAGTAGACTGTCCAAGTTTCCAAAGGACAAGTTGACAGTGAAGAAATGGGTCCAGTTCAGCAAAACGAAGCAGACAAATTGGGACCCTTCAGCAACCAGCGTCCGTTGTTTCGAGCACATTGAGAGGAATTTCTTTTTAGAACATCATTCAGTGTGAAATGAAGTGCGCCAGCAGGTACACTCAACAAAAATATAAACTCAGCATGTGATAATTTATTCTTTTTCATCATTATAATGGATGAATGCTTTCTTATCTTTCTACACATCAAAATATACATTTCAGCAACTGAATGAAAGGAAATTCATGCCAAACAATAATGCAATTCAAAAGGAGACTGAGAGAAATTTGAGAGAAGGGTTCAAGACACGGATCCGCTATTGTCAGTACAGCGTACGTCCGGCATTGGCATCGCGCAAAGCCACCTGACCATGGCTAAGCACACTGCAGGCCTACTGGTACGCTATTAAAGTGGCAAGCCTACCATCTGGTTGGCCCTAAGGCCTAGCGTCTTAAACCTGAGAGCCCTCAGTATTGGGGGCAAGCTGCGCATATCAGATGGAACACTGTAAAAAAGCATGTTGCCAAATTGCAACATACTCATGCAGCGCATCTACTATAATGAGAAGAAACTCAGCTAAAAGCTCATGATGACCATTTTTACCTCAACAAACAACTATTCAAGCATCAAGCAACTAAATAAGCATGTAGCAAAACTTAAAGTAAATAATATCCGAGCATGACTGCATATACGGTGCTACAGATTCTGCTAAATAAAGTTGATTCAAAGTTAGATGCAATGTTGGATCTTTTTGTTTACTCTTAGTAAAACGTCACATTTCCGAGTTTTGATTCGGTTCACTTTTTTGAGTACAAAATCCCCAATAAAAACACTATTGGTGAAATATTTTTTTCTGAAATTTCGGTCATTTGCTATCCACCTCAGTGGGTCATAATTTATTGTTAATTGGTGCAATTTAGACAAAACACCAGTCCATCTTTAAATATTTTAGTGAGGCCCATATTCCGTCCACTAACATGGAGGGGGCGGGCTAATAACTTGTACTGCAGCCATCCACTAGATGGCGATCAAGATTCTTTGGCTCACACTTGGAGAGCTGTTAGGTCCATCTTTATGTACAGTCATTGCCTTGAATGCCTTAGCCAGGCATTTCCCCTGTTAATCATTGAATTTTTATTCATCAGAAAACAATACATTTGCCACTGCGATTACTGCTAGTGATTTCATCCTTGTCACGGATGGATTACGTTCATCAGTGATGATAGTGACAAGCACCAGTGGGACCCTGCTTTAGTCATTAAAACTAACATAAACTTATATTTGTGACTTGGAGACTGTGCATTGTTGTAAGGTTGGCCAGAGGGCAGGCCTTTCATGTTTATTATAATCGTCTCCAATATCTTGGTGGAGTGCAGTTGTAGTGCTGCTTTCTTTATGTGTGAGAGCAGATGATACTGTACCTCAGAACACTAAATGTCGCCAATAATCCTGGATGAAGTGCATGGCCAGACAATGATTACATGCTAATTATTGTCATCCAGTGATTCACAGTGAATTTAAATGGCTAATTTTTTCCCAGTGGGAAAACATTAATTCTGTGCATCTGTTGATCATGTTCACACACATGGAGAAGTGGTCCTAGGCATGAGCAGTGTTTACAATTGCTCAAGGCAGTCAGATGCTGAGGTGCCGCTCAGGGTGTGTGACTAATGGTGCTTTTCCACTGTATGGTACGGCTCTTCTCGACTCAACTCTGCTTAAATTTTTATGCGTTTCCATTGTGGACAGGACCTGGAACCAGATACCTTTTTTAGTGCTACCTTGGCCAAGGTTCTAAGCAAGCCAAACTGACACTAAAACGTGAGGTCAGTGCGCTGTTGACCACTGATTGGTCATAGGGAATCATCATTCACACGATACAGGACAAGCCGACACAGTACATGTCATAATAAACATTACAATGGAATAGGATGATTTTCACAACAATGCAATCTAAAGTGTAAACATTAAGAGGTGACTTCAGTATATGTATCTAAACCAACAACTATGTAGCTTTCTTGTAAGCTAATTTAACACGAAGTAAAGATTTTGGGATCACGTAACAAGATGGCAACTTTAAGGCAGGACTATTACATTATCATAACCGAAAGAATAGAGGGACAAGCAAACGCTTAGTTGTCAGACACACGGCAACTCACCAACAATTAGAAGCCAAATTCAAGCTTGGTACCAGCTGGAAATGCAGAATATGACCACATATGATGCTAAAACATTTAGGCCAAAATGAATAAGAAGCCAGATAAGTAGCCATCTTATGTTGTTACCGAGAACTAAGAACAGCAACCCCTCAACATCCTCCATGTTTTGTTTTCTGTGAGGTTATGTTGTGTTTTGTGCTGCATTGAAGATGATGTCACAGCACTTTCCATGGTCAATCCCACCTACAACTGAGCAGGTACTATGCTGTATGGAAAACAAGGTCTTGGTACCAGAACTGAGTAAAGCAGAGTCAAGAAGAGCCGATATCAGGCAGTAGAAAAGCACCAATGTATGCCTTTAGGTACAGTTCCCAAGGTATGGTAGGCTGCTAATGTAACTCCTTTACATAAAGGCAGTAGAACAAATGACCAAAACAATATATTATAGCTCAATTCCTAAAGTGTCATGCCAAGCAAAAATTCTAGAATCTCTGGTAAATAATCAACTGAAAACGTAACCCTCAGCAGACTCTCTCCTAAGTAAGAATCAACTGGGTTTAACAGAAAAACATAGCACTGTTACTGCCACCACTTTTGTTTTAAATTATATT
This sequence comes from Gymnothorax javanicus, assembly GCA_029692085.1. Classification (NCBI taxonomy): domain Eukaryota; kingdom Metazoa; phylum Chordata; class Actinopteri; order Anguilliformes; family Muraenidae; genus Gymnothorax; species Gymnothorax javanicus. Next base: position 23,418,813 of record CM056199.1, read on the forward strand.
AATTTGGCATTGGGTGGAAAGAAACACTGTAAAGCCCATTTTTTTGATCTTTCGAAGGCTTTTGATGCAGGTGATCATGCTTTGCTTTAAAAAAGACTGCACAATATTGGATTTGATTGAATTACATATAAATGGTTACAGAGTTACCTTATAGACAGGCAACAATGTGTGGCAATCAGGTGGCAATACAAAATATTAAATCTGATTTTTTACAAATCACAAAAAGGTATCCCACAAGGCTCAATTCTGGGGCCTGTTCTGTTCACTTTATATATCGATAATATTGTCTTCTCTGTAACTGGGTGTAAAATACATCTATACACTGATGACACCATTTTGTACTGCATTGAGGATTCTGTACATTCTGCAAATGAATCCCCTTAGCGCTATTCTGCTGATTTACAAGTTGCACACAATAACCATAAATTAGATCTTAATGCAGATAAAACTAAATAAATGTTTTTCTTCCGAGCCAGAAATATTGATTATGATAAGCTCATGATCTCAACTAAGAATTGAACAGTTACCAAAAGAATCACAGAGTATAAGTATCTTGGAGTTCAGATTGAAGAAAAAGGTAACTTTTAAATATTATGCGACTAATCTGGTGAAAATTGTTTTCCTCTGCATTGTAGAAAGATGCTTATTGACGCAACTTTCCTGTCAGTTTTGGATTATGGTGATTATTTTATACAGGTGTGCTTCAGCCGCGACTCTGAAACCCTTGGATGCTGTTTATCACTCTGAGCTCAGTATTATCACCACAGACGATTATAATACTCATCATTGTGAGCTATGTGCTAAGGTTGGGTGGCCCTTCCTCTCTGTATGGTGTTGTATACAATGGGTTTTATTTATTAAGAAGCAGATCAGTGGTTTTCTCCCCCCTTATATCACTTCATTGCTGTCTGAAATTGCATGTCCATACAAAACGTGTTTAAATGAGTGGATCACGCTGCGGGTGCCAGCTATTTTAACTAACCATGGAAAAACAGTTTTTCTTACTGTGCATTAGCAACTTGGGATAAGATGTAGAACAATCTGAAGCTCACCTCATTTTTATTTTTCATGCAATTTAAATTTTTAACTTCATCTTATTTTACTTCCAGCTGTTCTTGTTTTGGTTGAGTCATTGCTTTTTATCTTATCTACTAAATCTAGCCTTTTAGGGTCATTATCATATTATTTTGCCTTTTCATTATTTTTCTTATTTTGCCTTCTCTTTATTTTTCTTTGTATTGCTATTACCTAATCTAATGTTTTAATTATGTCTCTAGTGTCTAAGATCTTGTTTATTGTTTACTTGGCTATAATGCAGATGAAGAGTCTACCTCAGTGTATTTCCAAATTAAAATTATTGCTGCTGTGCAGCAATGGTTGGGGCCGGGCAATTTAAGGCAAAATAAGGCAATTCTGAGCAACAAGCAGAGTGTAGGAAGATGAAAAAAGGTGGCATTCTAATGTGCATTTTACTTCAGTTGAGGCTTGAACTCACAATTTCTGGCACAAGAGACTATGCTCTATCTCACTGACAGTGGTGGGTCTAGAACTGGGAATTGGGTGGCACAGACACGTCCCTTTTAGTCCTGGCAAGTTCTCAATCATTTTCCTTTATTGACACATTTTCCATTTATCGTAATTGGCAACTGAAGACATGGTTTCTCTCCATATGCAATCTAACAGCGATGAAATCATGGCCTAAATTCAGTAGGCTACAGTGGCGAAGACAGAACTGAGAATTGGGTGCCCAAAACATCCGTTTAAAACAATTATTAGTCCTGACCTGCTCTCAGTCATTTTCATAATTAACAAAAGGTTCAGTCTGAGAGCACTCCACACTTAACAGGTGCTGCATGTTCTCCCCTATTAGGTAAGATGACAATCATTCATCTGGACGCATATTTGCTGTATTTAAATCAACGTTGTTCAAAATTGCACACCTTTCCACTCTCAAGCAAATAGCTTGAGCCTCAGGCTTTTTATAGCCTATTTAACTGCCGAGTGCCACTTTTTTTTTTAAATCAACCCACACAATACCGAGAGTGAAAGGCAATATTTCATTGGAACGCGGACCAGTTCAATCAACGCGAAGCATTGGCCTATTAATAAGTAAATTATTTTTCTGTACTGAATTTAGCCCATGATTTCATCGCTGTTAGATCGCATATGGAGAGAAACCGTGTCTTCAGCTGCCAATTACGATAATTGGAAAACATGTCAATAAAGGAAAATGATTGAGAACTTGCCAGGACTAAAAGGGACGTGTCTGTGCCACCCCAATTCCCAGTTCTAGACCCGCCACTGCTCATTGAGCTAATTGGCAAATGGAAATGTCACATGTAGTGTCACAAATTGACTAAGCCAGTCACCTGTGTGCAAGACAGCAGCTGTTAGCGTGTAAAGGCAGATTTCAAACTGCTGTCAAAAATTCAGTTATTAAGACAAAAATCTGAAAATACACAAATTGCATTTAGACAGCATGGAGATGTTGGTAATTTGTTTTTAACAATGATTTATTGGCCCCATAAGTGAAAAACTGATGTTTTAAAATGCCATTTTTGCATTGACTCCAATTGTTCGCATGAGAGTGAAATTCAAAATGCCATGAAAAGTTCAGTTTTTGAGATAAAATTCTGATATTTTCCAAACATCATCTACCATGATTCCAAAATTTTATCATTTTTTTAATGAACATTGAAAATGTATTTAGCAAAAATTTGCAAGTATATGTTTACAATGCCATTTACAATCAAACATTTTGATGCACTGTAGGCTCAATTTTTGATAAATCAAAATCTGTGTGGATCGTTTGTGTAGGACAGTCTGAAGATGCTCTGTAGCAAGTTTGGTGTCAATTGAGCAAAAATTGTGGGAGGAGATAGGTTTAATAAGTTTTACAGAGTGATGAAAAAAACAGAGTGATGGACTTCATAATTTGCAATAGGTTTAAATGTACAAAAGTTTCTTCAGTATTGGGGCTACATTTTGCTGAAAGTTGCAAATCTGTAGCGGTTGATTTGTTGTGAATTTTCAAAAATTTGAACTTTTAGAGGCTTGCTGTAGTCCCCACTATCAGGACTATTGGCCTGTTTTTGCAGCTGAGGAAATCTGGCATGGGACTGGACCTTTGTGCAAAGTTTGGTGATTTTTTGCACATGGGAAGTAGGATTTCCTTGGAAGAAGAAGAAAGAAGAAAGAAGAACATGCAGGATAACAATAGGGTCCTGGCAGCTTAGGCTGCCCGGCCCCTAATAAAGGGCGAATGAGAATGAATGAATGACATTTCTAATTTAAGAGCAGCACAATGTTGCAGTGGGCTGCGCCTGCGCTTGTGCCTCACAGTAAGAAGAGCGTGGGTTTGAATCCAGCATGAGGCCTTTCTGTGTGGAGCTTGCATGTTCCACACCCTGTTCGCACTGGTTTTGTCCGGGCACTCCAGTCCCCTCCCATAATCCAAAAATATGCGTGCCGAGCTAATTGGAGACCCTAAATAGCCCATGGGTATGAGTGAGAGAGTGCATGGTGTGTAAATGGTGCGTGCATACGCGACGGATTCCCGCGCTGTCCAGGGTGGGTCCCTGCCTTTCGCCTATAGTCAGCTGGGATAAGCACCAGCTCACCTGCAACCCCAGTGAGGAAGAAGCAGTATAGATGATGGATGGAATTTTTTAAATGGTAGCTTGAGATTGCACTATGTGGCCTTTTCACATTTGTTTCCAATTTTGAAGGATGCTTCTTCTGCAGCCTTTCAAAAGTTCTGGAATGAATCAGCTTGAGATTGGAGGTTGTTTCTGCTTCGAGCTTGAGCTTTCACATGTAAAGTGTGGTTTTACTTCAAGAATTTGAAAGTTTACTAATTGAGATTTGGAAGCAAGAGAGCAATGTTGTGTGGAGTCTGCTTTAGGAAGATGAAAGAGCATTGCGGAAGTGTACAAAAGCCAATGGGATTTCATTAGTATTGTTTCTCGATTTTTCCTGTCTACAGTTTAAAAACAGTAGATTTTTGATCCAATCCTCGCTAGTCAGACCTCACTCAATGAAAAATCTTGTTTAACCCTTTGAGCGCTGTATAAATTTTCAAGGAATTAAAAATATAGTAATCCTGAGCTGTTGAAAACCTATCATGTGGCAACTTGTTTAAAAGAGCTCCCAAGCTCTTTTAAACAAGTTGCCACATGATAGGTTTTCAACAGCATCTGATATTGATATCTTACAACATTGGGCAACTATAGTTGCCTATGGCGCTGAAAGGGTTAACAGCCAAGTAGATGATCAAGTGTGCCAAATTATGGTTGGAGTGATTGGAACAAGATTGAAGGTGTTCAGGAACAGGGTTAGGCTTCCTGCTGCAGCTGGGCATAACCTAACTGTGCGAAGGATAGAGAGCAGAAACTTTTTGACATCTTGACTTGACATTTTTTATTAATGACCTTATTTTATATCGCCAATAATTAATAGCAGAAGGGGAAAAAAAAAACATTCCACTTTGAACAACTCTTGGTGTCACCTGTAAAGTGATATTTCACATTGTTATAACACGATTGCATGTCATTGGTTCTTCCTTTTTAAGTCAAAGTAGGCATTCAACTACAGTCGTTTGCAAGAACTCATAAAAGTGAATATTTCTCAAGGGAAGTCCTCATCACGCACATTCATTTGTAGGAAGAATTCAGTGAACTTATCTTGAGCAAAAAAACTCAAACAGAATTCCAAGGGTGCTAAATGGTGTATTAAAGTTCACCAACAGGCTAAGAGAGAGATTTACCGTTACCATAATGATATCATTATTATCATCGGCATAGCTGCCAAACACCTCAAAATCTAAAACAACAGGAAAACTGATTCAGCGCGTTTTCATCCAGTCTCAATAATGACAAAGTTTTGTAAATTTTTCAGAACGGGAATCACCACAGGCCCACCATTCAAAAATCTTTTACACCAAAAATTGATGCTCAGAGACGTAAGGAAGAAATACAGAGGAATGCAAAAAAAAAAAAGTACTAAACCTGGACCCCTGAGACATGGTAAAAATAAAATGGACTGAAGTTTTACTCTTTTTACTATGTCTGGAGGTGTACTGCTTTTAAGGAAACAATGAAATAATTAATCTAGAATATCTGCAGCTGTTACGTTTTTTGCAGAATTTTTTTTTTTTTACAATTCCGCCAATGTTCTACAGCACAAGTATTTGCAAATATTTGTTAACTGTTATGGTGTATTGCGATCAGATTGTTCAGAAAGTGAAAAACATTCACTCTCTGAATGTACATTTAAGTGAATGGATGGTGGACCTGTGATGGTATGAACAACCATCTAATTAAAGACATGGGTCTGATTATTGCTCTCTGCATGACCATATACAGTAATAGTCAAGGGCAGTAGGTCTCTGTGTTACAGCATCAGAGATGTTTGTGAATCTGCATGCCCTCACTGATGCTGAGGTGAATGTATGGCATTCGAAAACTGTAACTGCATAACACGACAGGGGCTTTTAAGCCATAATTACACATCCAATTAGTACCTATAATTTTCACTGAGGAAGCAGCATGGCTCCAAGTTAGCCATAATTATGCACCGTGCCGACAAACCACTTGAAACTTTGCAAGTAAAAGGACGAAAAATAATCTAGTCCCTAATGTTATGTTTTTCAATACTCTATTCATGTGGGATGTAGCACGGCTCCATCAGGGAATAATGTTGTCTTTTGTGTCGGCTTAGCTTCCGCTCCCTCCTCTTTCTGCCTGCGTGGAGAAATAGCTGAAAGATCCCAGCACTGACAGAATACCTACAGTCAAACATAACCAAAAATACGATTTCACCAAATTCTTAAAATTTCAGTATTTTTCTTTTGCCTTTCTGAAAAAGTCACATCTCTTGAAAATACTGCCAAAGCCTCTGATTAAATACATATTTATTTTTAATACTGCTCAGGAATTTCCAATTATTTTCTATTATCTTGACGTATAGTGTGGAAGCATTTTCCCAGTTGTGCTTTGGTCAAAAATGAGATGAATTTGGCCACTGAATTTGACTGCCCGTTTTAAGCATTGCTTGTACGCTAAATACTCCATCATTGCCAAAAACAACCCCAGAGAGTGCAATAACAATTCATTGTGCCCTCTGTCCACCCGATGCGGCTTCAGTCACAGATATCATTTCAAACAAAACTAGATAATGAATACAATTTGACTTGAATTTTATCAAAATTTTTTATTTAATTAAATGTATTCATACTGAAGACTAAATTAAAAATAAAAACAGAGTTGTTGTTTATCAAACTCAGAACTAAATTTGAAACAGCTATGTGATGGCCTGGAGGACTCAACAGCATAAGTAAAGGTTAAGAAACTTACCTGAGATAATGATGGAATAGTTGCGTTACTTCAAAAAGTAAATTTCCCAAAAAGGTCTCAAACACAGTTTTCTTCTTCAAATGACTGGCAACTCAGAAGTCAGTTCTTTGATTCATGCAGAAAAACATGAACTTTGTGGAGTAAACAGTAGAGAAGACAGGGGAAAAAAATTCCAGCCGCAGTTCAACCCAGATCTTTCATCTCTTCAACCCTCCATCACTATTAGTACTCGGTTTCACTCACAATGATTGTGTAAAAAAAAAAAAAAAATTGATGAACATTTTATGTAAATGTGCAAACACCTAATACCTCTCCTCAGCTGTGCCTAATGGAAAAAGACAAAGTAGAAAGCCAGCCCTTCACAGTGTCTTAGCATCTCATGTTTCTGTTGTGCTCACAGAAGGTGCGGTCAGGTTGATCTACAGGAGTCCAGTCACAAGCAAGGACAGCGCGCGGGAGGGAAGGTAGTGCACTGCTGCACGCACCCACAAAAGGCAAAACTTTCTGCAGTAGCCTACTGAAAAAGTGAAACATTACTTCTCCAGGCTCAAAATACAATGTATCAATTTCTTAGTAATGACTACTAGTTTGAAAAGTTTAATATAGGAATTTAAGCCCTTTTTGCATTACATCACTTTCCAAATACTACTCATCATTACCATAATGTGTCGGCACTCTAGTAGTGGTATTTGTGAAATGATTTGCCCTGAAAAAAGTGCCTTTAGGAAGCCAATGACTTTATCTGAGCCTGGTTTTTGTGGTTTGCAAAAATAATATATTCTAAAAAATCTACTAGCTAAGTGGTGAAGAATCACGACCTTAAATCTCTTTTTGTCCAAAATAATCATTTGTGGCTGCAGAGGCTGGACTAAGATTTGAGAACAGCAGTTCTTCGGGTTGGGAAAATTACTTTCTTTGTGTACAAATTATGTAAAAGGCTTATGTACCAGGAACAGATCTACCCCTATACATAAATACCGTACATTTAGGAGCTGAGTGTAACACAGGGAGTAAGACTCCTATCTAAACAGAGAATTTAATCTTTCCACCATTGTCAGGCTTTTTTTTGCAAATTGTTACTTTTTGGACACCATTAACGTGACAACTGAAAGACAGAATTTATTAATACAATGCAAACAATTTTCATGAATCCATACTGCTAAATATGATGATGAATTTTCCTCGCTCTCACCCCATATTGCAATTATTACCAATCATGACTGTACCTTTTGTCTACAGGCTATAAAGTTGCTAACTTTGGTGATAATAATTTGACAGAATCCAAGTCAATTTATTCTGTTATTTTGGATACATTGTCATGTACTTATTGAGGTGTGCAATAGCTGACATTCATCACTGAAGTGAGAGTACACTACACATGGTACAGCATACATTCACAAACCCTCTGAAATTAAGGTTGGTATTTTAGGGTACAGCAACTGTTCAGAAGTGGAGAAGGGAATCAATGAAACCAGAAATTCCAGACAATAATGAAAGAAAAAACTGGACTTAATTCCTTCATGGAATATCATATTCCTTTTATTTACTATCCCTTTTGAGCCACAAGAATCAAAGTCTGACTTAGACAGAACACAATGTATTTTTCTTCTTTGGTTTCAGTGATGAGTGGTCACTGAGGGAATTCACTGTAACAGGGCACGAAATAGACTGGCAAGGACAGAGACGTGTAGTTTGTTGTTTCTGGGTTTAGTGGAATGCCGTTATTTCAAACTGTGTTTCACACTGATCACTTCAAATGCTAATCGTTGATAGGCTAGCAAGAAATGTGCTAGTCTGTTGTAGGGCCTCAAAAGCTGACTACAGTTCCTTCCTTCAGTGTCACCAAAATCATCTGACAAGTCAAAATGGCAGGATACTGTTTCAAAAGACTAATCCCCTCAACCCACAGGCTTCCTTTTTTCCTCTGGATTTAATCTTTGGGATTCACTATACCTGTCCTCAGCTTAATTTTTAAAGCTATGTTGGAAACATTGCAATGGACTCCAAGGGGCCCGATTTTTCTGCATACGCTTCATTTGATGATACGGACTGATTGCTACATTTAAAGAACACTCCACTAGGAGTGCTCTTGAAATGAGGTCATGCAAGGCAAATTGTGATATCTTTATGATGCATAAAGAAGACCACATATCTGTAAGGGCCTTTTCTGTGCACTGGGGAAAGTACACTGGAAAATGGAGAACGTGGACTGGATTCAGATGTGAAGATGAAATGAGTTTTATTTTGCCTTTGGCACAGCAAAGCAACAGCGCTCTTAGAAAGTAAAACAAAACGGTAACGATGTTCCAAAATAGAACAATGAGAAAGCGCTGTACATTTACAATAAGAACAGCAAAATATTATTAAAGGGCCTCTAGAGATATGTGAATATGTGGATACAATGACTACACAAGAGTAGCACTAGACAACAGGCTTGCTAGGCTTACGAGACTTTGCACTGAACAAGTTCTACAGGCATAGCAATGACACTGATGCAATGAGCAAAAGATGCGGTTGATTATGTGGAGCGTGGAATGCGGGCTGGGTCTTGCAGGACCAGTGATTGACGGCGCTGGAGGTGTGGCGTTACAGTTCCCCCCCAAGGCATGACTCCCGACATGCCTGGTCATTGTCTGGGAGGGCGACCCCTGGGGCGATGAGGGCTGGTGGTACTCAGTCAGGAGCTGGGGATCCAGGGTGTCTTGTTTGTCCACCCGGCTCCTCTCCTCTGGACCATAGCCCTCCCAGTCCACCAGGCACTGCAGTCTGTTTTGGCGTAATCTGAAGTCCAGTAGACGTGTACCTGGTAGGCTGGGGCTCCGTCGACCTCGAGGACCATGGTGGGTCTTCGGGGGGGTAGTCTTCGCCAGGGGCCCCGCAATCATGGCCCGAGGAGGGAAATATGGAAAGTATTGTTAATATTGTAATTGGATGGTAACTAGATTGAATAAGCAGTGGGATTGACCCTCCAGAGGACACGGAATGGGTTAATGAACCATGGGCTCAGCTTTCGACGGGGCAGGTGGAGGCACAGGTCCCCGATGGAGAGCAGACCAGATCCTCAGGCTGGTAATTGGGGACGTCCCAACGCTTCTGGTCAAACTGGTCCTTCTTGCGGCAGAGAGCTCTTGGGATTTGGACATTGGTTGTGGTCCATACCTTCTCCGCCTCCCGGAACCAGGCATCCACCGCCGGGACTTTGGTCTGACTTGGGTCCCATAGGCACAGGGGAGGTTGCTGACTAAGCACACACTGGAATGGCTTTAACCCAGTGGAGACACTCTTCAGGGAATTCTACTTTGCCCAATCCAGTGGGCTACGGTAGAAGTAGGCTTGGAGGAACCTCCCCAGGTCCTGGATGGCTTTTTCGGCATGCCAGTTGGATTCTGGATGGCATCCCGAGGTCAGGCTTACTGATGCTCCCAGATTCTTATCGAAGGCTCCCCACACTCAGGAGGTGAACTGCGGCCCACAGTCCGAAAGTATGTCCTCCGGAGGGTCGAAGTTCCTAAACACCTGCTGGAATAGCGCCTCTGCCACTTGAAAGGCAGAGGGCATGCTGGGGAAAGGCAAGAATTTGCAAACTTTGGAAAAGCGGTCAATGCAGAATTGTAGTGTTACTGTCAGACACTGGAAGGTCAGTGACAAAGTCCACAGCCACATGGGACTATGGAGGGTGTGGGACAGGCAATGGATTCAGCTTGCCTAATGGTAACTGCCGTGGGGATTTGGATACTGCACAGGTGTACCGCTGTATCCACATCTGAGGCCAGGTGGGGCCACCAGTATTTGCGGCATTGTTCTTCTGGCTCCAGGGTGACTTGAGGACAGGCAAGTGTGTGCCCACAGTATGACCCTATCCCGAAGGTTAGAGGGGACGAAGGTTTTACCTGCTGGTATTGAGTTGGGAGGAGGCCTCTTTTTGACTTCTCTCGCTATCTCCCAGTCCAGCTGCCATCTGATCGGGGCGACAACACATGAGGATGGTAGAATGGGTTTGTCAGCCTCTGGATCGGCTTCCACCAAATAGCTTTGAGATAGGTTGTCTGCCTTGATGTTCTTGGAGCCTAGGCGATTGAAGCGAGTGAAGCGAGTGAAGAATAACGCCCATCTGGCCTGACATGAATTGAGCCATTTTGCCTTTTGGAGGTACTCTAGGTTGCAGTGGTCGGTCAGCACTGTAAATGGATGGTGAGTCCCCTTCAACTAATACCTCCACTCCTCCAGTGCTAACTTCATTGCCAACAGCTCCCAGAAACTTTTCAGGTACCCCATGTCTTTGGGACAGGACCGCCCCACCCCAGCATTGATGGCGGCCGCCTCTACCACAAAGGGCTTATCTGAGTCTGGTAGTTTCAGGATTTGAGCTGTAGTAAACAAAGTTTTGAAGGCGCGTTGTGCTTCAGAGTTCCATCCCAACGCCTTAGGCTTTCCCTTGAAGAGGCTTGTGAGAGGTTGGGCAACTGTGCTGAAATTTCGGAAAAACCAGCGTTAGAAGTTGGTAAAACCTCAGGAATCTCTTGAGCTCCTTCAGGTTCTGTGGGACTGGCCATGCTGCTACTGCTTCCACCTTCTTTTCCTCCATCACCACCCCCTCTGGTACAATCACGTACCCAAGAAAGCAGATGGTGGATTAGTGGAAGACGCACTTTTCTGCCTTCAGGTAGAGCTGATGAGCTGGAAAGCGAGTGAGTACCTTTCTTGCAAAGATGAAATGGGTTTTATTATGCCTTTGCTATGACACAGTAAAGGCAGAAAAGGTAGATGCAAAAATAAATGGGAAACGAGGTTCCAAATACTTTTACAATAATGTGCTGAACTATTACAGAAGTAACTGTGCTTTTAGTAATTAAAACAAACAGAAAAACAATGTTCCAAAATAGAACAATGATAAAGCGCTGTACATTTACAATAAAGACAGAGGTATATTATTAAAGGGCTTCTTGAGGTACGCGAATATGAGGATACAATAACTGCTCAAGAGTAGCACTAGACAACAGGCTTCAAGGCTTGCGAGACTTCGCACTGAACATGTGCGAGGCTCGCAGTTATATAGGCATAGCAATGACACTGACACAATGAGCAACAGATGCGGTTGATTATGTGGCGTTTAAGTTGGGTTTAACTGTCATTGTCGGTACCGGTGCGGTAATAATAGATGTTTTTTTTTTGTCCTTCTACAGGAAAAACTAGTATCTGTCACAGCTGTTGCCGTGAAAAGTAAAAAAAAATAAAAATATGTTAATAAGACAGCAAATTAGATGTGTTCATTTTACGTTTTTATATCAATGGTAATGTCTCACTGACATCCAGGTGATCGGGATGAATTTGTGGTCATGTGACTATGTATGTAGTATAGGACATGGTTATTGTCACTGGCACGGGCAGCCGTAATCCTGTACCATGCATACATATTTCCATGATTTTGTTTGTTTTTGATTATTCTGCTCGTTTTTCAACATTGCATCTTGAAAATAAAATTGTGACAACCGTAGATCTTGTCTTTCGACGCAGTTTAATTGAATAATGTGCTTGACATGCATTTTACGGCTGCATTTACACACTGACATTATGACAGCCAATACATTTGAAGGTTGATGATTGGTGTTAACGTCACTAGCTGTAGGTCATTGCATGATCAACATTTCTGGCACTAAAGCATGATGTTATCAATGTTGGACTGCACTTATCTTGCCCGTGAGCAAGCAAATAAGTAACCTAGAAATAAGCTAACTGAAACAACTGAGCATTCTTTACACTTTTTAAGTTAGAATGCAAACTCCTCTAAGTAGTGATGATTCTGCTGGGAGCAGCACAAGCAACAAGTCTGCTAATATTAGTGCTGGAAGGCAACGTAAAAATGTAATTAAAGGAGCTGTGCCACGATTACTGCACATGCTCAGAACTTTGAAAACTGTTCAGCCAAACAACAAATCAAACGAAGTGAGTCCATTCGACTGCAAGTCAAAATCTGATTCTATCGTTGTTAATCTGTCATTATTTTGGATTGTATTTATATATTTTAGTCACTCAGGCATTATGTTTTTTATATTAAAGAGTTTCCTATGGACATTTGAGGATTCAAAGCACTTTTTTCATGCTTTAGCCAAAAAATATGAAGAATGTAAGCTGGCTTGCAACCACAAATAAGCATCATAGAAGAAGAAGAATGGGCCTCATTCACCAATATCTTCCTAAGTATTTACTTAAATTCCTTCTTAAATTATTCCAAAGAAAGTTCTTAAGAAAACTCTATGTCAGATTGTCGATTGTGTTCTTAACACGCAGAATCGTTCACTCTTGTGTTCGTAGATTGATGAACACCATTCTCCTCGTAAATTAAAGCACGTGCCAGTTGTCCCTAATTAGCATAAGTAAACGTCCACAAATGCCTTTAAAAGGGCATGAAATGCAAGGGCCGTGTGCAGACACAGACAGAAGTCACAAAGAGATTCCTTGAGGGAAAGTAGATGAAATGCCGAAACGGAAATCTAAAAACAGAGCACCAGAATCAATGCGCTAATAGTAAGTCCAAAGTGGAGGTACTGCCACAGAAAGTGAACCGCAAACAAACGGTGATATTTAGTGGTGTTAATCCTGGATATAAAATCACACACAAAAAAGATGCATGGGGTTTAGTTACCCTTTCTGTGAATACTTTATCTGCAGAGGGGTACACAATGGATGAGGTTGAAGAGCAATACTTAGCCTTGAAATCTGAAACCAAATAAATAAATAAATAAATTCATAATTCAGATGAGAGATGCACAGCACTGGAGGGAGGATAGCAGGCAAAGAATTATCTGAGCTGGACTAGCGCATCGGGTCCATCATCGGACAGATGGCACTATCAGGTGTGCCTTTAGCTGAGTGTCAGGACACAGACCTGGGCCCTGAGTGAGTGCCTTCATCTCCTCCTTGTCCATCTCCTATCCAAGAGAAATCAGAGGGTAAGCTATTATTCTCGGCTAATATAATTTATAATAAGTGTGTCCCAAAGGCAGGTCTAACTTGCAACATCATGTTTAAAAAGAATGCCTGCTTGTATTCCAAATTAAGATCTTTGGGCCTGTTTAACAATCGCAGATAAAGGTGGCTACAGTTTTTTAATTATTGATTATCAACAGATGAAGTCCTGAGCCAATCACCCTCTGAGGCGCAACCTGGAACCTCGCAGTCCAACCCAGTGCCGTTAGCGCCTCCCCACAGCAGTACCTCCTGTCTCCCAGCTCCCACTGTAAGGTCCCGCTGGCTAAAAAACCCAAGGTGGAGAATACCTTCACATTGTGGTGGCACAGAGTTAGACTGGCCTGTATGGCTCTGAAGTGCTCCAAATGATCACGAAGGTCCAAGAGGACAGCTCGGGGTAGCCTAAAGATTCCCAATAACTCTCACTCTCTATATGCTCATGGAAAATTTGTTCCCTCCATAGGGCACCATCTGCAATATCTTGCAGCAGCAGTAAATATGCTATTGTGTGAGCAGGGTGCAGAAGCCCTTCTTTTTGGCCAATAAATGGGGTGACAATCACTGACTAATGGATGGAATATGGTTCCCAGTTAACATGATTGATATAAGTTGAAGTGCAGTGTAATGTTCATATTTTTCATAATTCTTTGAAAAACAACAACCGTTATTGAAAAATATGATAAATTACTAAAATATTATTGTAATTCAACTAATATAATATTACACAACTGTAGAACAGAAAACAATACAATAACCACGTATTTTGCTCAAATATGTCAGCGTCTCAATTTGTGTAAGAGTGCTCTTCAGTGTGCAAAGATTCTGTTCTTACCTAAGAACAAATTCCAAATAAGAAAACATTGGTGAACGTCAGAATCTTCGTAAAAAGTGCGTAAGTGGGTTTTAAGAAGAAATTTCCTCATAAGAATGGTTGGTGAATGAGGCCCGTTGTTCCAATAGGCTTGAGGTTTCTCAAGGTTTTTTTTTTTTTGCATACTTCAGATGCTTAATTTTGTGTTGAGGTCGTAGGAAAGGCTTCTTTCTTGTAACTCTGCCATGTAGATCTTTGTTGTTTAAGGTATGCTGTATTGTTGTACTGTGAACAACTAGACCTGTGTCTGCTACTCTTTTTTGCAGCTCTTTTGCAGTGATGTGTGGGTACTTCTGAGCATTTCTCACCAGATCTCAGGCCACTCTATCTGAAATTTTTCTGGGTCTTCCAGATCTTGCCTTGACTTCAATTGTTCCATTTATTTTTGATTTTCTTGCTATGTTTCTGACAGTAGAAATGGGTAGTTTGAAACATTGTGAGAGTTTTTTTGTAGCCCTCTCCTTGTTGGCGGAAGTGAATTATCTTGATTTGACATCCTTGGACAACTGTTTAGAGGAACACATGGTTTTTAACACCAGACACAACAGCCACCACAGTTGGATACTTTAGAAGGCATGGAGTTACTTCAGAATATATAGTTCAATCCTAGAATTATATTCACCTGACTCAATGAAGCCCTATCGAGTAAATCACCTGGGTGTGGGCCTTAGTAATCATCTTCTTAAAAGGTAACAAAGAATAATTCAAAAGGGTTCCCAAACTTTTGCACAGGGCCCTTTTCCTTTCTGATCATTTAAAAACTCAGAAAAAAATCTAATAAAAAGAAACCTTGCTTTTAAATTTGCAGAAAGGTATCATGTTTAACTTTGAAAGCAAACCTGAACACTAAAAGCTACAAACACTTGGAGATTAATTGCAACAGCCATTTAAACCAGGGATGCCCAAATTTTTACACCCCACTGTATAATGTTAATATTTAGTATCACAAATGCATATGCTGCGCGTGCCCTAGCAACCCCATGTGTCATCAGTTATATGGCTACCACCAGCACGTGAATTATACCACGGCCTAGCAGCAATTGCCGCGGTTGCTCCCCTGTGTGCCATAATGCCCGACTACTCAAACGGCCAGTGTGGCCGTAGTGCCCATAAATTACCCAAAGTGGCGATTTCCGACATAGCGACTGAGCTGTGCGGCTCCCGTCGTCACGCTGCGCTGGACTTCTGAGCACTTTGTGCGACTAACGACACGCCCACTCTCTCACGAAATAGGCAACGTTGTGTGAGGTTGGCTTGAGAAAAATCAGCTCACATTATGTTTTAAGTACAGGCAATAAAATACTGTTAGTGTCAAGTATAAATGTGTTTTTGGGCTGGGGGAAAACGGTGGTTGTATTACTTTCCTCGACAGAAACTAAACTTTGAGAGCCAGCTGGAGAGCGCACTCACTGACAACATTACCCCTAGATTCCACCGGGAGTGTCTTGGCCGCGTTAGCCTTAATTTATGCTTGATGCATCCGCGATGGACGCACGGCTTCGCGCGGCCAAGTGAAGTCCCATCAGCATACACGCCCCTCCGCATGGCTCCCGAAAATGGCTTAGAGAGAATAAATCATCTGGACCCAGGAGCAAGCAAAAACATCCTTTATTTTCTCACGATCCAGACGAAGTATAAATATTTGTTTGAAACTGACGTGCGGAAAAATGGCGGAAGAACAGGAACTGTTGGTGGCGGAGGTGAGGAAGTATAGGCATATATATGATGCCTCTCACAAAGATCATCGGGACAGCCAAACCCAGCAATTCTTGGCGAGAAATTGCTGTCACACTAGGGAAAGAGGAGGAGGCAGTGAGAAAATGGAAAAATCTTAGAGATAGATACGTGAAGGCAAGAAAAGCAGCCCAAGGGAGAAGTGGAGACCCAGGAGCAAGCAAAAATGTCCCTCCAATTCCGAATGAGCTGAATTGGCTTTCGCCTTTCATCAAACACAGGGAAACACACACAAATTTCCCTCCAGACGAAGTATAAATATTTGTTTGTATAACATGACTTTTGGTTTTTGTTTTTTTTTTTCTTGGGAGATGGCTACCTAACTTCCCTAACTTGCTTGCAGCAGGTTGCTTCACAGTTGGCACTGACAATAGTGCCGTAAGTTAGTACAGCACAGCACTATTTTGCCATTGTCAGCTTTGGACCAACCTGCTGCATGCTACAGCTTTCAACAGTTAAAAAGTAAGTCATATTCTGAGTAGTTCATGAGAATACTTTGTACTTGAGTATTTTTTCTAACATCAGTACTTATGCTTGTAATAGACTATTTTAGGAATGTAACAGTACTCGTACTTGGGTACAAATTTTCAGTACTCTTTCCACCTCTGCCTCCCACTTCATAGTTGGTGTAGGCAATAGGCATAGTTGTGATAACATGGTTATAGCCAACAGCAACTGTCAATACAGAAAACAGACTGCTGCAGCACATCAAAATATTCTGAAAAACTGAAATAATTCACCATATTATTATTATAGAGGTTGTTGTAGAGGAGTCACAGCCACAGCTGGATGTCCAACCTACACCCTCATCGACACCTTCTTCATCCAGTGCATCAGAATTCAGCACAATATGCCCCTCTACCCTCTCAAAGCACCTTCACCTTCACAGCTCCTGTGGGACAAACCTGTAGTCCTGTTTACAGTCCTGTCCCATCACCTGCATCCAGTGGTGGCAGGTGCAGTTTGGCATTTTAATGGACCAATTATGTTTCAGTTGTATCTTCAACTACAGTTTCATATTTTAATTACTCATACCACCACTGCCGTTCTGCTCAAAACAAAGCAGTGCCTTTGACGGTCCAGGCCCAGAGCCAAAGAGGAGGAGGAGGATTGAAGATGCCGTCCTAAAGAGGCTTGAGAGGACAGATCAAGAGAGAGCTTCTCAAAAAGATAATGAAGATGTGAGATTTGGTTATGTTGTGGCTGACATGCTTGGAAAGTTAACAGATCGGAAGACGTCGGCAGTAAAATTCAAAATCTTTCAACTGCTCCATGAGGCTACTGAGTCAGAGGACTCAGAGGAGGGCATTTCTATGTGTTATTACTGTTATTTTGTTGTTTACACAAATACAAGAGGCAGTTGTTAAACGTTTGTGCTTTATTTTTGTTACATTTTGTTACAGAAAAAAGGAAAATATGTAAATAATACGGTGCACTTTACCTCTGTTTAATGTTTACTACAGCATATGTAGGATTTTTTTTGTACAGAAATACAATAACAAAAAAAAAACTTTTTTTTTTTAATTGTACATGACCTCAAACAGGAATCCTGCATTTCTTTCACCCATCAATCCAGCATACCTCTCCTAACTACACTCTCCTGCCAAGGTACAAGGCCCTGTGGTATAAGGAAAAATGACTAAAAGTAATTTCTTGCAGAGATTGCAGCCCGAGTTGCCCTTGCTCTGTTGAGCCGCCCACAGTCCAACAAATTGCCGTCACCTCCCACCACTCTCCTCCATTCTCCAATCAATATCGCCTGTTGGTGTCGAAGAGTCAGTGAACCTTCGCGGGATGTAGCGGGTGGCTGGGGTGTTGGCAGCATCTGTGTGGCTTAGGTAATTGTGCAAGGCAACACATGCCTTCACAACCTTCACTGTTTTATCTGGGAGGAATTTCATTGGTCGTCCAAATATTCGCCATCATGCTGCCAGGATGCCAAAGCTGTTCTCTATCACCCTCCTGGCAGGCGAGTGGCGATAGTTGTAAATTTGCTGCGCATCATCAAGGTTGATTCTTGTAAGTGTAATTAAAAGAGTTTAGGTTATTATTACACAAAAAACATTTGAAAATGTCTCTATCCACCTCCGTTTTCAGACATAAAATCTGGATCACATCTCTATATCCATCTCTGTCTTTCCTCTCTCCACCAGCTCCTCCCCTCTCTCCTCCTCAATCCGCCCGTCTCTCATTCCTTTCTACCCGTGTCTTTCTCCCCCTCTCGGTCTTCTATTTTAAGTGAATGAATGTGTATATCAATCATACCTGGATATGGCCGCATCAGGCTTTTGGTGGAGGGGGAATGCAGCATCGCCCAAGAAGACATGCGGCACAGTGGTTGTAGTGCCAGGGAGATTAGCAGGGGGTGGAAAGTCCAGTGTCCCATGCAGCAGTTTCTCCCCAAACTTGCACTCTTGAAAAATGCAACCATCACTTTCTCTTCCATAAGCACCTATGTCCACCATGCTGAATCGATAATTTGCATCACAGACTGCCATCAGGACAAGGGAATGTGTTCCTTTATAGTTAAAATAATCGCTAACTGCCTTTGGTGGTGCTTTGATGGTGACATAACATAACATAGCATAACATAACATGAATGGCGAGAACAGGCCGTTCAGCCCAACTAGGCTCGCCAGTTTCTTTATACTATTGTTAATCTATCACTTCAGATACTCAATGACTCAATGGTATCTAGCTTTAAGTCAAGCCTGCTCTTGAAAACTCCCAAGGTCTCTGCCTCAACAATATGGTCAGGCAAGCTATTCCACATCGAGATTACTCTTTGGGTAAAGAAATATTTCTGAATATCAGTGCTAAATTTACCCTTGGTCAAGTTCCATTTATGACCCCGAGTTCTACTAACAACACTTGGTCGAAGGAATCCTACATAATTCACTTTGTTAATCCCTTTAACATATTTAAAGACCTCAATCAGATCACCCCTAAGTCTCCTTTTCCTAAGACTAAAGAGATTAAGGATCTTCAGCCTCTTCTCATAGCTTTCATCTTTTATACCCAGAATTAGCTTAGTGGCTCTTCTTTGAACTTTTTCTAGAGCCTCTATATCTTTCTTAAAGTATGGTCCCCAGAACTGTACACAATATTCCTGATGTGGTCTGAAGAATGTGTTGTACAAAAGAAGCATCACCTCCTTAGATTTGTTCTCAATACTTTTGGCAATGTATCCCAGCATCCGATTGGCTTTTTTAACTGCTGCGGCACAATGGCTAGAACCTGTGAGGGTCTGGTCAACAATCACTCCCAGATCTTTTTCGTATGGAGCACATTCCAGTTTTAAACCTCCCATGAAGTAATCCTGTCTAATGTTTTTATTACCTACATGAACAACTTTATATTTCGCTACATTAAATTTCATTTGCCACATTTCTGCCCAATTTTGGATTCTATCCAAATCATCCTGAATCACTTTAGTGGACTCTGAACTATTTGCCAAACCTCCCAACTTAGTATCATCTGCAAATTTAACTAATTTGCTCTCAATATTCCTATCAAGGTCATTAATGTAGATGAGGAGCAGCAGGGTTCCCAACACCGATCCCTGGGGGATGCCACTCCCCACCATACCTAGCTCAGATGAGATACCACTGACCACCACTCATTGCGTTCTGTCTTGTAACCAGTTTTGAATCCACTCCAGAATACCTCCTGTAACTCCAGTGGAGCTCATTTTAAAAATTAGTCTCTCATGTGGTACTGTATCAAATGCTTTCTGAAAATCCAAGAATATGATGTCATAAGCCCTGCTCTGGTCATAAGTCTTGGTGGCCTCTTCAAAAAATTCCAGAAGGTTTGTCAGGCATGACCTTCCCTTACGGAAACCATGTTGGCTATCCCTCAAGATATTATTACATTCAAGAAATAAGTCCAGCTCATCTTTCATGATAGATTCCAGTATGTTACATGCAATGCAAGTTAAACTGACTGGCCTGTAATTTCCTGGCTCAGTACGGTCCCCTTTCTTATATATTGGAATTATATTTCCCTGCTTCCAATCATTTGGTATTTCTCCAGTTTCTAAAGACCGCCTGAAGATGGTGGATAGCGGCTTAAAGATGATCTCACTAACTTCCCTTAGCACTCTAAGATATAAGCCATCAGGACCCACCGCCTTATCTGCCTTTAGTTTATGCAACTTGTCTAATACTTCGTTATCCCTAACCTCAATTTCCGCTAAATAATCTTGAGCATTCGACATGCCCTCTGGCTGAATAATAACCCGCTCTGAGGTAAAATTCTCAACAAAGTAACTGTTTAAGGTATCCGCAATATCCTTGTTATCATATAGCAGCGATCCATATTTATTCTTTATGCACTTAATCTCCTCTTTGACTTTCCTTTTTCTGCTACAGTACTGAAAGAAGCGCTTAGGGTTAGTTTTTGCCCCTTCTGCAATTTGTCTTTCATACAGTCTTCTAGCATTCCTCAGCTCTTTTTTGACCACATCCCACATTGTACAGTATTCAGCCTTAGTGTTCTCATTGTTATCCTTTATGTACATCTTATAAAGATTCCTTTTTTTCCCTCAAACTCCTATGAATAGCTGTGGTCATCCACTGAGGATTCTGCTTTTTCAGCTTACTTTTGGACACCTTTGGAATGAATTTGCATTTTGAATCAAGTAAAACCCCCTTAAATCTTTCCCACATCTCATTTACAGACTCACAGTCCAAGAGTGTCTCCCATTTTATTTTGCTTAGCTATGCTGATTGCAAGCAGAAGAACATTCAGCAAGACACTATGAGTGACTTGATACAAAGGAAATAAGCTATGTGAGAAAGAGATATGTGTAGCGACAAGCATGTCGCATTTCCCTTGAATTCATGCAAGCATGCAAGACCTTATCTTCTGAATGCTGGACACCAGCGGCCTGCTGGTGCAAGCAGAAGAACAGAGCGCATCCTGTCAAAGTTTGCTCGCCTAAAATTGAAAATTTTTGTTTTTGAAGACTTTACCCAGCATAGTACCAAACCAAACTCTTCATTTTCTCAGAAAACTAGCTGTGTGCATCACAATTAAAAAAAAATGTCTTTAGCACATTGTTGGGGATAGCCA
This sequence comes from Gymnothorax javanicus, assembly GCA_029692085.1. NCBI lineage: Eukaryota > Metazoa > Chordata > Actinopteri > Anguilliformes > Muraenidae > Gymnothorax > Gymnothorax javanicus. The sequence continues at coordinate 23,439,816 of CM056199.1, forward strand.
GTATTTGCGTCCAACCTACAGCGCCCCCTGGGGGTGAAATTTTCCAACTTTTGATGCTGAATATCATCTACACTGAAATACTACCTTTGAGATTTTACAAATGCTCTAATGTACTCCAAAGGGACTATGTATCCACAGAACTTTAGATTTACTATCTTGCTGGGTAAACAAAATAATGGCGCCTAAACATTGGCACAATCTGCTATGAAATGGTCCGTTTTGAGTTTTCCTCCAACTTTGGCTCCGTCTAGCTTGAAAGTGTAGATACTACCAAAGAAATGCTTGGCATTCCTGAAAATAGAGTTCCAAAAGCACAACAAATGGCATTTACCACCACAGTATATATCTGGGTTACTGAGAAAATATACTGCAAACATGCACCAAAATCAATTTCGACCATCTTTCCGGCCATCCATTGCGCTAACCCAGCAAGATACCAAGGTACTATTCACTGAAAATGATAGTCTTGTTATGAGTAAATATATAATAAAGCATTCTAGATTAGTATATCTCTGGGATATTATTTTATTTCCATTTCCATTTTCAATTTTTATTGTTATTTTTCAAATAATTCTGGCTCAATAACATAGTTGCCCAGCTTGGCGCCGATGTGGTACTGATGTCTAACCGGACTTGAAGTGTCAAAGGTCATGATAAAAGTATAACATATTTGGTACTGTGTGCGCTTAAGTCATGATAGTTCATATAAAATGTGGTATCAAAAGCAAAACTGAGCCACTTTAGTGGCTTCCAGGTGGCTCCACTGGCAGGTAAAGTGAGATACGGACCTAAAAATTTGGCTTTTTCTGTGAGACTACCATATCTACCAGTGTGCCAAGTTTCATTCAATTCCAGGGGGTCAACTCCTCAACTTCATCAAAAAGTGCCATTTTCTCACGGAATGGCTCTTAAATATACAAAAACTCTAATTGTTTTTCCTTTGTGGTCTTCAAATTCAAAAATGACCTTGAAAAAAAAGTCCAGATTTCTATGACATGTTTATTATGAATCGGGCCCAAAGGCCACAAAACTATTAGCCAGAAGGTTGTGTAAACAACAGGCGTAAAGTATGATTTATAAAATCAAAGATCCTCTTACAGGAGAAGTGTCCGGTAATCTAGATGATATAAACAGGGCCTTTGGGACATACTATAGAATCCTTTACTCACAACCAACCCAAGTCAATAAAGAAGCTACTAGAACTTTTCTGAGGTCTCTTGACCTGCGCTGCCCTCTACTACTTGGAGAAGCACAGAATGAAATCTCAGTGGCTGAAATTACAGTGAAGGGGATAGATAGGGCATTAACCTAATCTCAAAGCAAATAAAACACCAGGCAGTGAAGGCCTCCCTGCGAAATGGTACTGTATGAGACCTTTCGACAAGACATTATGCCATTACTCTTGTCCTCATTCAAAGAGATAATTCAGATTTTTTTAGTATGAAGCTTAGCGAAAGTTCATTCAGGAAGACTTTCTAGCGCACTTCAACTCCGTTTACTATTTTATCATTCACTCGCATGTTCACTCGTAATTCTCTGCAGTCACTGTCTGGGACTGTCAATTGAGCAGTCAGCTGATATAGCAGCTGATCTCCTCTATCCAACCGGGGCACACCACAGTCGCATCACTAGCCAATCATTCTGCTGCTGTCCTTTTAAAAAATGTCGTTTCTCTCTTCCCTAGTTCACCCATGCCGCTGTTTGCTGACCTTCCTCCTCCCCAACGCCACCCTGCTTCATCTGACCTTCTGTCCTGCCGCTTCAGCTTGTTAGCCTTCAGCCACCACCGCCACCAGTGTCTGGACTCTTCGGGGGATTTTCCAGCTGCCGTTCTGAAGCCGTGCTCCTGCTCTACAAGTCTTTCCGAAGAGTCCAAGCGCCAAAGACTTGTCTGATTCTAAGCTTGTGACTCCACTTATGCATAATAAATATTTCCTGATTTCACTCAAGTCTCTCCTGATTGAGATGAAGTTGTATGAAATACTCCTTAGCAGTGTAGTGCATGAGAGGTGATTTTTTTTTGTTAATTTGTCCAGAGAATGGAGTTCTGCCCTCCCAAAGTTTTGAGGTAAGTAGTTATGGCTAGTTTTCTGGGGTCACAAAAATAAAATGTTTTGCTTCCCAAAACAACGTGTTTTATTGTAGTAATATATTTGTGTCACAAAACCATGGTCAGTGAATAACTCACACTTCACAATCACTTGGCACTATTTTTCTCTCCCTCGGTATCAATGTGCGCATGCAATCACCTATTTCAAAGATAACACGCTTGGATGTCAACTGCTGCGACCTGACAGAGCTGCACACTGAGAGACAAGTTTTCAGGCAAGAAGAAAATACAGATATACAGAAAAAATGCTGCAGACCTGAGATTTTTCTATCTGTAATCACAAAAACCTGTCTTATTCGCCTTATGTATTTTACCGGTGTAAAAAACGACTGATACTGGTTACTGGAAAACTGGCCCGCTGTAGGGTGTCCGACAAGAACTTGACCGAAGATGTCTGACTTTAATTCCAGGAATATTTATTGAAATGTCCAGATGATATAGCAGATAGATTTACAGTTGAATATGACAATGGGGCTTACGGTTATGGGGCTTAGAGTGGTTCTGAAATACAAACAGGTAGTAAATTGAACGTTAGTCATAATTGCAAATTACACATACTGTCGTATCTGCATCATATTACATACATACATATTAGACATATGTACATAATAAGCATTCAGCTATAAGCATTACTGCAGACATTATGTACAGTTAGTAGCTATCAGCAAAAACCCAGAGTTACATTAATGCACGTGCAATAACACCTGAGGTAGTTCTAGCTTAAATGATATGGCGATATGACACATGTACACAGCAGCATAGCACAACAGAGTCACATGAGTGAAATAACTATATAACTCTAGTATTACAAGACGGTGATCTGCCCCTTTAACTTGCATACGCGTGGCCAACGGCGCCCATCTATTACGGCGCTCAAGCAACTAACGGAGGGAAATTTTAGTGGCTATGACACAACAGTTCGCTTAGTTAAATGAATGACCACACACTACAAATTAACCACGCATCGAATAGCCAAAGTTCACAACACAGCAACAACACCCTTATAGAAACTACGGGCAACAACTAGCTCTAAACTGAGTAAATGTTACATTCTAACACGGTACAACTTATGTTTCACATGCTACTCGCGGCAGCGCTATGCAATAGCACACCATTTACAAGCAAGCGGTCGCATCCATAGTAATGATGGATTAATTATGACTTACGTTTCTCCTTCACACACTTAAGTCCCACAAGTTCGGCAACAGGGTGTAGAACAGCAAGGTCCGTTAAAACTGTAAAAAGTCCGTTCAGCCCAACAAACTCGGTTTCTCGCAGGGGAAATCCTCTTTCAACTCCTCTCTTCTCCGACAGACTGTCGCACCTCTGATGCACGTGATGATTCGATGCGCTGATCCTCATCGCCGATTAGTCAATTGCCTCTCAATGGCGAGACAGTGAGAGTGTGATAACGAGTAAAAGAGAGAGAGTCCTGGCCTTTTTTACAACTGGTTTCCTGTTATGGACTGTGCTCTTCGGCAACTGTGGCTTCTTGCCGTAGGCTTCAACATTGAAACCAAGGTGGCAAGGGTAAAATAAACTTCATTTGTGCAATACACATTTCAGCAAGGAGGATTATATCCCTACATAACCAGGAGAGGAAACAACATGTTTTGAAGAGCACGGCACTGGTTTCTATAATTGACAAAAACATGTCTGACAATGAAAGCAACGATGACATTCCCTTTACCACAGAGCTAAAGGATACCTTTATGAACCTGAGTTTACCAATGCCAAACTTTTTTAGATGGAGATAGATAGGGCAGAGAGAGAGAGAAACTGAAGATGGGCACATGGCAGCAGCTAGGAGAGACGGAGTCAACAAAAAGGGGTGGCGCACTGGTGAAAAGTATCAGATAATGCCGACAGAAACCGGTGAAATACATAAGGCAAATCAGACAGATGATTATTATTACAGCCGGGATAATCACAAGTCCGCACGATTTTTTCTGTATTTTCTTGTCTGACAAAAAACTTGTCTCTCTGTGTGTAAATGTGGGCAGGACTAGGAAAAGGGATCACTTGGGTCATTTTATGAAAATTGAGATTTTCCAACAAAATCAGAGTGATCCAAGTTTTTCATTTTGAGGAAAAAATTGGGTGAATTTTTGCACAGCAAAGTGTTGTAAATTGACAGTACAGTAGTGCTGGGATATCAGTAGTAAGTACAGTAGTAGTATGGTTTACACAGAAAACCACTAATTGAATTATAGATCTTTTACCAGATCAAGAGCATCATTCTCCAACTCAGCCATTCGCATTCTGTGTTCAGTCACGTCTGCAACAATAAAATAGGCACTACTTGGGCCTCCTTTTCTCTTCTGACACTTAAAAGTGAGTTCACAAAACTCCTTGACAAGTCACTCTTCCTCAACATCAAGAGTATGTGGCTCCAACAGAGGCCTCGCTGCTTGAACACTAGGACTATCATCTTCACTTCCACTGTCTCCAGATTCACTGTCACTACCTTCTGGACCAGCCCCCAGTGTACTGTAGTACTCATCTGCGATAAGCTGCTCCTCATACTCCTCTGGACTCATACTCGACATGCCCGTAGCCATGGTAGCTCTTTTTCTCTTTGTCAGTTTGAAATTCTAGCTTTGCACGGTTAAATAGAACAGGTTGAACTTTGACCCTGTTAATCTCAGAATGGAAAAAATCCCAAGTGACTCCTTTTCCTAGTCCTGCACACAAATCAAAATCATTTTGATGAAATTCCACCCTGATATGATGAATAAGTTATTCTGTGTATCATTATTTGGTATTAGAGTGTGATTTTAACTACCAAAACCATCAATTCTGAGCTCATCAGAGTTGACCTACTTTCCAGACTTCGTCATTTTTCAAGAAATGTGGGCCGAAGGGTCCATTTTTCAAAAAATCAGTTCACACAGAAGGAGCTGGGACCCCTTTTCCTAGTCCTGCACACATTTAGTTTGTTAACCCTTCAAGTACTTTGAGAATACGGCAATTGCTGTAAAAAATGGTCCATAGGAGTGAATAGAGATACAGTGACTCCCTAGGCTCTGCTTCACCCCATGCTATCTAATGCCAATCAATATGGGGCAGAGTGATGTTAAGCATCAAAATATGGATGCATTTCCTTTCTGCATTCTTGAATTGGTGTTAAATCCTGGCGTGCCATTCGTGAACGATTCGTTCCTTTCAAGGAATCCTTTTGGTGAACGAGAGGAACTGACTCACCTCCACGTCAAGATTTGTTCCTTTTATGGCAGATCCATGATGCAGTAAGGTTACACACGTAAGGTAACGTTTTACCAGTGGCGGCGCCAGCACTGGAAATCTGAGGGCTACAGAACAACCCTTTATAACAATTAGTCCTGACTAGTTCTCATTTTGCTTTGACACTTTTACCAATTATAGTAATAATCCATTGGCAATTGAAGACATGGCTTCTCTCCCAATGCGATTTAACAGCGATGAAATAACGGGCAAAATTTAGCACAGAAAAAATTTACTTATAAATAGGCCAATACTTTATGAAAGACAAGCTCCTCTAAAACTTCCATGCTACCTTTTCCACACATCAGGCGATCTAACATGCGCTTCATGATCGTTTAAATGAAATAAAAGACCATTTGAAACAATTGCAATAATGCAATTTCTTAGCTTCCAACCCCTGGGAAAAGACATGTAGAATCTGGAAATATAAGTGACAAATGGCTGATAAGCTCGGTCCAGAGCCAGGCCAAATAGCAATAGAACTTTTATGGCCTTCCCCCTAGGATGTTCCTGCAGCCTGCATGTGAAAGATGTCGGTGATCTTTCTGTTACTCTGTACAGGGGGTAGTTGCAAAGCCCTGGCTGAGACAATGCCCCTGTACTACTGTTCTCAATCTTAAATCCAGTTATATTAATCTGTTTAAAGTAATCTAAACCTCTGGGAATTTCATAATATGCTTATATGTTCAATATCCCGGTAAGAAATCACTTATATACTTGGAACCGAATTTACCTATATAATAATTCATCTTAAGACTTTTTCATGACAACTACATCATATTAGTACATATTCATATCATGTTTGGCCTTGTTATTCTCGGGGGAATCCAAAGAGTTGAATGGAGTATGTTTCATTCCCATTGAAATTATGGTTCATTCCCTTTTGGAAACTCCTGAGAATTTGGTCAGAATACTCTCTGGTAATCACCCTATTCTCCTCTCTCTGCTGAAGTGTTTTATTACATCCTCCCAATGGTGGAAACCCAAAAACCGGATTCGCCCCCCCTTCCAGGTGTTTATGGCCATGCCGCCTGGATCAAAGACGTGGTTTGGCTTAAAGGAAAGAGAAACAATCCATTCTGGGAAGATCGTATCCGATCTCTCCCACAAGACGTAAGTGCGTGAGTAGACTCTATAGCTATGGCGGATCGTCTCTCTGATTTCGCACTCACCCAACTCTGTGTGTGTAGCTGTCGCCAGGTATGACTTTTATATTGGTCTAAATTCGTGGTAACTGATATTTGGTCTGTTGATTTAAGCTCTTGCCTACCTGGTGAATAAATTATTGTTATTCCTTTAAACTTGGGTGGTCTCCGTGACTCTTAATCCTTTTATTCTTTCTAGCCGCATTGCGACGGATACCTAGGGGTATAATCCCGACCGAGGTACGACTGGCCAGCAGCCTGGTGTGGGAATTGGTTTTATTAAGTTGGAGAGACAATCATGATCTACTTACATAATGGGTTTATGTATTGCCGGTTCTGGGATTTTAGCCTTAAGGAAACCCATGGACGAAAAGTCGGTTATCTGTTAAAATTCCCTGAGGGAACCCATGGGCGTGCATAGATCTGGGTTCGCTGTATTCACGCCAAAAGATGCTGTTGCAGTGATGGCTGACTTCCAAACCTCTAATCTAACCAACGAACCTAGGATCCGGCAACAGTACTAAAAACCCGGGAGTACATGTTTAGCGACGGCGGTAGTCTCCTAAGAGTTCGAGGTGTAGTCACTTCGAGACCCACGCAGGTTTCCCTAGATTATGGATTCTAATTCTAATTCGGAGTCAGATAATTAACGAGAGTATAACTAAATTCATTATTATAAATTTATTATGGAGTCAGATTAATTGTAACCGTTGTGCTTTTGTGCCCCGTTCTTCGAACTGAGAAAATAGATCCATTTTATTGCGATTCACACCAGCCAGGTGGTCACGCGAGTTAATACCAGCCAAAAGAACACGTGGACCCTTCGCTCACAACAATTTCCGCCGTTGGTATTGTTTAGTGGGTTTTACAGACAGACAAGAGAAGACTCCAAGTCGGCGCGAGAATTTCTTAAATACGCGTTGATTGAATAATGACTGATCTGCTTTCCAATGAAATATCGCCTTTCACTCTCGGCACAGCGTGGGTTGATTAAAAAGGACTTGGCAGTTAAGTAAAATATTGTTTGCCGAGTTAAATTTTTTTATCTTCACTTAGATGATATTCCACTAAAAAGCATTAGACTCATACCATATGCGTCAAAGTTGATGGGTATACAATTTTGAATAATGCTGATTTAAATGCACCAAATTACATGTCCAAATGAATGATTGTCAATGTCATAACTGAAGGTAGAGAATTAGCCACACTTGATAATGTGGAGTGCTCTGGGAGTGAATCTATTGGTAATAATGAAAATGATGACAATGACAACTAGCCAGGACTAATTGTTATAAAGGGATGTTCTGTAGCCCCCAAATTTCCAGTTCTGGCACTGCCACTGTGCCATATGTAAACTGTGAGGATGCGTTCAGGAACCAGAAGCGAGAACCAAAAGATCCAGCAAACTTGTTCTTTATTAACTCTGGGGTAGAAACCCCGGCAGGGCAGTATGCAACGGTACAGAGTTCACAATCCAAAATCAGAATCCAGTAGTCATAATCCAGTTCGTAAACAGGGCAGCAAACACAAAACTCAGGGTCGGGCAAAGCAGGTTCATTACACGGGCACAGGTATATCAAAGACGAAGCAAAAATCAAAATCTGGGACGTTCCAGTCAGAAGTATAACACGAAGAGTGCAAGGCATAAACAACATAGCTTAAGGAAAACATTCTGACAAGGGCTGGCTGTGAACTGAATGCTTAAATACACATACAGGAAGTCACATGCTACAATAGGGAACAGGTGAGCTGGATCAGACTAAGGAATGAACAAGAGGAAGTTCCTAACCTCATGAAATTGGCGAAAGCCAAAACGCAGACAGGGATTACACAGACAGCCTATGACAAACAAAGGGCTCCGGTTAGGGAGTTCTAAAGTGCACAGAGTGAGAGGCAGAACAGTGTTTAACAAGGTGCGGAGAATCCGCTGAAGCACAGCAAAGTAAATTGAATGAAGGCAAGGGGCGGAGACTAGAGCAGAGTGAGTGCTGAGAGCTCGTTAGTCAATTAGTAATGTGCAGCTATACAATCCCTAGAGCTTGTTAGTAAGTTAGTACTATAAACAATGTTAGTTATTGTTAGTAATTTATCCAAAATAACAAACTGTTAGTATTTGTTAGTAAAGACAGAACAGCAAGGCGAAGGAAGCAAACGAGATTGGAAGGAATAATTGAAAACCCAGAAACCATGAAATCACCTGAAAACGTGGCACGCAATACTGGGGAATAAAACTGCCACATCACATATGACCAGACAGGGGAGACAATGTGCAATGCAGGTCATGAGAAATACATAAACCAGAATAACTAAACTGTGAACATGAGTAATGGCAGGCAAAAGACATGGCAAAGAAAGACATGGCATGGACTAAATCAAAAAACATGGCTTGGAAGCAGAGTCATAGCGAAAACATGGTCAGGCATAACAGAATCATAACATAAACTTACTGCAGAAATTTTGTCTTCTTGCGTAAGCTTACAGCAAACCAATTGATCAGCATTTGCAGAATGCTACATCAGTCTCCGTAAGATGGCGTCAAATTTAGGGTATTGCGGTACGTAGCGAATGAAAACAGCCCCCAAATAGTTTTCCAGCATGTTGGAAAAAAGTCTACCACGTAACATGACGTACCTTTACGTTAGAAGAGGCAGCATGCAGGAATCTGCTGGCAATACGTCAGAGTATCTATGAGACACATATCAATATTAAAAAAAGAACAGATTCACTTCATGCTAAACAATTAAACCTTATAGAAAAGTTCTCTGGCATGATTGAAAGAAGTCCTCCATTGCGGAATGTGTAGGTTCCCGTATATTCACGTGACTGCAGATCGTCTGCCTTATCAGTTTGCGGATGTTTACTGTGACTTGTGGAGCGCTACGGATTGCAAAATTTTTTTCTGCAGGTAGGTTGGTACCATTATGTACATCAGCCAATCACAACTCAGCTATGGTACAATTATGTACATTTGTTATACATGCCGTCAGCCAATCACAGCTCAGCTGCGCTCATGCATAAGTGAGAAAGGCGATACATTCAGCCTTGTCACTGCCAACTGAGTTGCGCACGTGGCAAATTTGTAAATGCTCGTGTGACAATAACCATTCAAGTGGTCCGCATTACGTGAAATTACAAGTAAACTAGCTGGTCTGCTGCAGAAGTACAATAGTCTATTCATTAGGCCTTGGTTTCGGCAACTATTAGTAAAAATCGGAGAGCAAATTTTGTCATATTAGGGAGTGAGGACGATGTCCGATGACCGACATTATTAGCCCAAAATACTCAGTCTGCTTCGTGACCATAGACTGTTCATGACACAGGCTCCTGGTTGAGGCATAGAGCTGATAAGAACATGCTCGCCGCTGGAGTACCTTATTGGGGAGGTCTTACCAGTTACTTTCTGAACCAGTATTTTTAATATCTGCAGCAATTGACAAAATACTATTCAACTGACTGTGGCTAATTATCGGAACCCTAAAGAAAATAGACAATAAATCTAAGAACCGCAGCTTTTCTCATCTTTATCATACTCTTCTGAAAATAAATCATCTTGCACCCACATAGCCAGCCAACCCAGTAAGTCATGATGAGTCTTTGCTGTTCTGGCCTTCATGGATAATGATATTGATATTGAACCACACCATATGAGTATTTTGCTTGCTCCTATATTTTCAATCCAGTCTACTGCTAAAAGATGTGCACATAATTCTATGGCCTACATGCTCAAATAATCTGAGGTTCTTTTACCTATCTACCGATCTGGATGCTGGGAACTACCTCTGCTGCCCCTGTCGCTTCTGCTTGCAGATCTTTTGATCCATCTGTAAAGAGCAGTAAATATTCATGCTAACATTTTTCTTTGTGATCATAATGTTCATTTATTAAATCCACAGTTGTGTTCCTGTGGTTAATATTCAATAACCTTGTGTATACCATTGTATCCTGCATCCTCAACTCTGGTCTCGCAGGCCACAGCACAGTTGGACCTAATTCAATTTCGTGCACTTTTATTTCTTAAGCCAAATTCTTACCTATCCACCCAAAACTTGATTTCTGCTGTTTATTCCTTTCCCAGTGGGCTTCCAAAATCTTCTTTGATGGATGGCTATCTTTGTGTCCTCTTAACTGCACCCAGTAGTTGGCCATGAGCTGCTTTCTTCTGAGCCACAGAGGCATTTCTCCTGTTTCAACTTGGAGAGCACACACTGGTGCCATTTTCACTGTGCCTAACCAAATTCTCAGGGCTCTTGCCTGAATCACAACCACGTCTGAAAGTACAGACTACGTCTGAAAGCCGATCCAAATGCAACACTACCATAATCTATTCTTGATCAAATCAAAGCTGTATACTGTGCCCATATTTTAAAGATACAATATCTGCTCCCCAGTCCAACCTTGTCAAACACCTCACTGCATAAATGACTTTCTTTGTTTTTTTTCTATAATGCTTCCCACATGATCTCCCTATGTAAGTCTAGAGTCAAATTTCACCCCCAGGAAGCTGAAACAGTCCTCTCTCTCAAGGTTTTCTCCATACAACTTTCAGGTTGCATTTTCTCTGACTTTGTAAGGAGCATTACTTCAGTTTTCTCCAGAGAAAATTTAAAACCTCACTGTCATCCCCACCTTCCCACTCTACTGACACTTTCTTGAAGTTTATTTGCTATATACTCCTCATTTCCTCCCTTCTTCCACAGAGCCCCATCATCTGCAAACAAAGACCTTCCCATGTTTGGAGAAATGTTCTCAAAAATGTCATTATTCATAATTGAAAATTACAAAGGACTTATAACACTTCTGTGAGGTGTACCATTTTCAACCACATGACTCTCTAACAGTTCTGTTCCTATTTTAACCTGGATAATAAATTCCATAATCCAATTCAACATGCTCCCCTCAATTCCTAATTGATGAACCTTAATCAATAAGCCTTCTCTTCACATCATATCGTAAGCCTTTTCAACAACAAAAAATACAGCCACCACCACTTCTTTATGAACCTGTGCTTTTCTAGTCTCCTCCTCCTGACCAAGCATTAGATCCATTGAGCTCCAGCCTCTCCTAAACCCACTCTGGGGTGCGTTTCCCAAAATCACAGATGCTAACTTACATAGTTGGGCTCATTGACTGTGAATGGTCGAACTATGTAAGTTGCTAACTTACTTAGCAACTATGCTTTTGGGAAATGCGCCCCTGATAATCAGCTATTAAACCCCTCTTTTCCAGAAAATACATGAGTCTCTCATTAACCATCCTTTCCTTCAACTTACAAATATGAGAGGTAAGAGCAATAGGTTAGTAGTTAGCTTGCTAGCATCTTTTCCAGGTTTCCTGATTGGAATTATAATTGCCTCTTTCCAGCTTGCAGGGATCCGGCCTTCCTCCCAGATTTTATTATATGGATTCAACAGCTTATTTAAATGTCCTGCACTTAGATGTTTAATCATCACAATAACATATTTCATCTTTTCCTAGTGCACTTTTCCCTGTTTGGCTAACGCCCTCTTCAACTCTCCAAAGGTGAAAGGAACATCTAATTCACTATGTACATTAGTTTTCCTCCTCGGTGCCTCCATATTTGAAGCTTTTGTTGCTTCTTTACTTCGCCTTCCTTCTTCAATCAGATTATTTGAGTTATGTACAGTAACACATGAATTGATCATCATTGCAACTTTTTCTTTGTTAGTTATTTTAATTATTGGCACTTGAATATTGTGCCAATATTATTGGCACGCAGAATAGTTCCATTCCTTTCTATTACCTCACGTTCTCTTATTCATTCCCCAGACATCTCCATTATGAGCGTCCTTCCCAAATGTCCCATAAAAATTCCTCAAGTATGTCCTCTGTGCTTGTCTTATTATTCTTCATAGCACTGCCTGGGCTTGTTTACGCTGGATCAAATTTTGAAAATGATCGGAACGCTTGACAAGTTTGAATGCATTATTTCTGTTTTTCACAGCCTCCTTACATGCTTCATTCCATTGTGGTACTACTTTTTTCTTTCTGTTACCTTTGCTTTTTAGGATGTATTTTAAAGCTGCTGCAATTATACCTTCTATATTTTACAATCAGAAATTTCCGTATTCATTTCCTCATCAGTTTGATGGCTATACTCGTCACTTTCTTCCAGAAATCTCTCCCAATTAGCTGTCAAGAAAACCCACGTAACCCTTATGCTCTGTGTAGTCAGTATCTCAGACCAAATGAGACAATGGCCACTTCCTTATGTCCCATCACTGTCCACTGACCAGTCACAAGATGGCGCTAAAGCGTTTGAAACAAAAGTTAAATCAAGAACAGATTCCTTCCCCGTATTTATATCAATGTGTGTGCTACCCTTATTATTCAGACGTACTAAATTCTTATCGTCTAGAAGCTCTTCTATTATGTGGCCATTTTTTTTTTTTGGCCATTAATATCTGTTTATTTACTCCCCCGTAAAGTGTTATGTCCGTTAAAGTCACCACACCATATTATATCATCACTGCTATGCCCTTCAATCTCCTCAAGCTTGCTTCGCACTAATTTGTTGCTTGGATTATAATAATGTACTATAGTCAACTCTCCTCTGTCAACCCACACTTTCACTACCATATATTCCAGTTCACTTCCAATGCCCAATATTTTGTATGGAATACCTTCCTATATAAACATAATGCACCCTCCTCCTATCTCATCTCTCCTGTCTCTCCTCACTGCAATATATCCATACAATACAAAATCAAGTGTGGGCTTCAGCCAGGACTCTTGTACACACACTTTAGTTGGTTTTTCTCTCCTTCTCATAACAAAATGTTTAAAATCCTGACCATTTGCTAACAGGCTTCTGGCATCAGCACATTCTCATCCCGGACTCGTCATATATTGACGGTACCTGACCAAGCGTCGATATACGAGGCAGAAGGAAGCTTTTGGCGTCATTATTTGAGGGTTAGGGTTAGGGTTCGGGTTAAGTGATAGGGGGTAGGGTTTGTTTTACACTAGCGTCAATAAAGGATGCTAAAAGCGACCTTTTTCCTCGTACATCGACGCTTGGTCAGGTAGCATCAATACATGACGCGTCGGGATGAGAATGGGCTCTCTGGCATTCTACTGAAAGATTATTATTATTATTAATATTATTAACCTTACATGCTGTTTCTTGACTTGATTATACTCAAAGTTCTTTATTTATTTTTTCACACTTTATTCCTTTCGTGCTCAAGCGATGTTCAGCAACTTTAGCAATAATCTGAATCCTTTCAGTTTTTGACTTCACCTCAAGCATAGCATTTATCACACCAGCAATGACGGTAACCAGTTTCTTTGTTTCCTCCCATGCCTTTTTCTTCCTCAGTTGTTCCATTACTGCCACCTGTTCTCCGACCTGTCCTCCAGTTTTGTTCTTACCACCATCTAAATTGCTTCAGCATAAGAAACCTTTCCCTTCACCCTTTCCTGTTGTAACTCCATCTCTTTTTTTCATCACCTTGCATCCAAAGTAAGCTGCACTATGGCTACCTCCACAATAACAACACTTGGGCTTCACCCCCTCTTCAAATTTCCCCTTTTCATGATCCCCACCACATCGAGCATACCTTCTCTTTCCTTTACACATTTTGGCCATATGCCCAAATTCCTGGCATTTATAGCATGTCATTGGCAATGCTGCAAATTCTCTTACTCTGTACCTCATAACACCAAAATACAGATCTTTTGGTAGCACGTTTCCCTCAAACTCAACCAAGATAGTTTCTATCTCCTTCTTCTCCACTCCTTTTGTCATTCTCTTTACACTTTTCACTGGCTTGTTCCTTACTTTACGGTTTTCCAACAGTTCTGACATTTTAACACTGAGTGGGATACCTGATATCACCCCCTTACATCCACTAGGCCTCCTCTCTCAAATCTTCGCCACCCTGACAACTTTAACTTTCCCAATTACCTTCACTTTCTTAGCCTTCAGTACCTCTGCCTCTGTACTGCACCCTGGGCCTTCCTCAAACCAGCCCCTATTCCTCGCCCTATCCACTCCACCTCCTTGAATCCACTCAGTGATTGCTCATTTTCACATGTGGCATTTAAAGCACAAACACCTTCATCTTTGTCAATACTGTGTATTAAATATCTTTATTATAAATTTTATTTAATTTTATTATCCTCTTTAAAATATTTTGGGTAAGAAGTGTAGCATTAAGGAACTAGTCCGTCGTATACAATGCAACGCACATATTGGTAAGCATGGTGATGACTTCCTCCACTTCCTGTTGAATAAAGGTCAGCCATCCCACAGTTTATACACATATTTACACCCTCCCCCTTGATGAAGTTCCCTCTATAGCTGCGAGGGAGACTTCACACGGAGTGACACTCGATAGTGAAGTCCTTGTGGTAAGGGAGCGGTTTAAGAAACGGCCCCTATCAATACATTTCCATCACCCAACACCCTTGCATATTTTACCTCACCAATCTCAAACCTGGTTTTGGTCAGAGTCAGAGGGTTAATGTTCTTTACACCTCCTATCCCTCAAATCTCAGCACCACATACAATACTTCTGACTACTTCTGCTTTGCCACAGCCTCTTGTTCACTATCTGTTTCCTCTGAACAAGGCTTTGAATTCTTTTTTCTCTTATGATTTTTTATCCCACCTACTTCCTCCCCCTCACTATACTCCATACTATCACTGTCAATCTCCCTACCCGACAAACAGACAGAAAGAGACTGTCAAGAATAGTGCTAAAATTCCGTATACAGGCTTCACAGGCTGTCGGCCAATATCTACAAACAAATCCCCACAACACTCCAGCAAACAAGTACAAATATCCGTAACTATAAAGATTTCTTCTTCTTGGCATCTCAGTCTTGTGAGACCATTGATTTCATGCCCCTGGGAGTCAGGTTTTAATACAGCTTCTTTTGTGGCTGTAAAGGCCAATTCGGGAGCGGCAGACCCGGCTGTAGGTGTCACAGATGTAGGCCGGATCCAGTGTTTTTGAGGAAGTGATGGTGGCCTGCTGCTTCCTCAACTTTCTCCTTACTTCCTGTAGCTGAGCCAAGGTGGTTTCATAGGACTGCAGCCTTGAGCAGCATCTTCCCAAGTGTCTATGCTGATGTGGAAGGATCTGAGGTCTTGTTTGCAAACATCCTTGTCGCGGAGCAGAGGGCGTCCAACTTGCCTTTTGCTGCTTGCTAGCTCTGCATATAAGATGTCTTTCGGGATGCAACCTTCATTCATCCGAAGCACATGGCCGAGCCAGCGGAGATGTCGCTGCCTCAGGAGGCAGAACATGGTGGGAAGGTGTGCTCTCTCCAGGACAGCAGTGTTAGTGATGTTATCCCGCCCGGTGATGCACATAATGCGTCTCAGGCAGCGTAGGTGGAAGGAGTTTAGTCTCTTCTCTTGGTGAGAGCATGGGGTCCAGGCTTCGCTGCCATACAGCAAGGTGCTGATGACGCAGGCTCTGTACACCTGCACCTTTGTGTGGATGGTGAGTTTATTGTTATCACATACTCTGGATGTGAGTTTCGCAAAAATAGAGGCCACTTTTCCGATCTGGCCACTCACTTCAATGTCAAGGGACAGGTTTTTAGTGACAGTGGACCCAAGATAGGTGAAAGTGCGTACAGCTTCCAGTGTATAGTTATTAATGATGATGGGGGGGATTTCAGTCCCCTGTCCCATCGTCTTGGTTTTGTTTAGGCTGATGGTTAGATTGAAGTCATGACATGCCTGGCTGAACCGGTCAATGAGTGATCCTGATCAGGTGATCCTGAGAGTGTGCTGCTACTGCTGCGTCATCAGCAAACAACATATTCTGGTTGATAAGTGGTCTGACTTTGGTTTTTGCTTTTAGTCGGGAGAGGTTGAATACTTTGCCATCTCGTGGGCTGAGGATTAACTGGGCCTATCTCCACTTTTCATCAAAAATTATGTTCTACCATAGAACTAATCTCAGTATTAACAGGTACTATGTCCTGATGTAATTTTTTCAATGGAGTTGGCAGCTGGGAGAAACATCCAGAAAGTGCATAGTACTTTGTATGAATTTTCAGTCCACTTCAGTTTAAAAAGTTCTATGTCCACATTGTCCAATCAGGGAGCTGGATATGAGGTCACCTGATCAGGATGACAAGATCGCTGAGCAAAGGTTCTATTAGCTCTACCATTTCGAAGCAAAATCCCTCTAATATACCAAATTGAAGGTTGTAAGATGATGAAATCTGGGATATTTTAGATAGGTAGGTACTACAGCACTTGAATGAAGCGTTTGTCTTAAAACCTTTCATTTGTCTTATTCCAGAGGGCCATTTAAGATAGTACTACTTGATTTTCAATTTTATATTTTATGCACTGCAAGATGCATGTGTATGCACATGAACAAGTACAATATGATGGACATAGTACTTGTTGAAACCAAGCTCAAGGCCAGAGTTCGTTTACAATGTAGTGTGCATCATGTCTGCATTAAATGTACTCAGATGAACTTGTACTGGCTATAGAGATAGGAGCAGTTGACACTGAACACCCTCGAGACTCCATAGCTCATTTCAGTGTTACAAGGTTTGTTTCCTATTTATTTTCAGACAGGACGCGTCTGCCCATTTTCTGTGATTATTATTGTCAGATACTCTGTTTTTCTTTCAAGTTCTATATTACCTTTTACCATGAACATGTAATTTGCAGATTTGGGTGGAGTCACATTGTTGTGTTCTTTAAAAAAAAAAAAAAAAAAAAAAGGCAAGACAGAACTTTGTGGCTAAACATATCTGGAAATTCAAGGAGCTATCTAGGAGAGAGCCATATAGCTGCAAAATTTATGACATTTTGAAAATTCCAAAGTTCTATCTCCATTTTCATCTTCCTAGATCCCCTGTCTAAAATCATTCTACTAAAGGTATAACTGCATGATATTATACCTTTCAGTCCCTATAACTCACCTGAATATAAATATCTAAAAAGTATACTTGGAGTGAGAAATTATGATGCAGTAAAATTTCACATCCCATTTTCTTCATTTAGTAAAAAGTGGAGATAGGTCCAGTTGATTCTCACCCCACGATCTGTCCTTGTGTGTAGGTAGACGCCCTCAGTTGATTTTCCAAAAGCGTGGCGCAAGAGGAGGGAAAAAAATATCCCGAACAGAGTGGGTGCCAGCACACATCCCTGTTTAACACTGCAGCAGATCTTAAAGGGATCTGAAGTGCACCCATCATACTAGATGATGCCTTTCATGTCTGTGTGGAAGGACTGGAGGATGCTGAGGACTTTTGAGGGGCAGCCCACTCTTTCAATCAGATGGAAGAGTCCGCTCCTGCTAACAAGGTCAAACGCTTTAGTGAGGTCGATAAAAGCTATGTAGAGGGGTTTCTTCTGCTCTCTGCACTTTTCTTGCAGCTGTCTCAACGTGAAGATTATATTGATGGTGGATCTTCCGGCGCGGAACCCTGCCTGTGACTCTGGGTAGAGCTTCTCTGCAAGGACCTGGAGTCTATTCAGTGCAACTCTAGCAAAAGCTTACCCGTGATGCTGAGTAGAGAGATGCCACGATAATTGTTGCAGGCACTCCTGTCTCCCTTATTTTTGTATAGGGTGATGATATTTGCATCCCTCATGTCCTGTGGTACAGAACCTTCCTTCCAGCACAGGCGGAGAATCCAGTGAAGTTTGTGCAGAAGGCAGACTTCCCACACTTAAGGACTTCAGCTGTTATCCCATCACTACCCGGTGCTTTTCTGCAAGTCAGGCTATTCAATGCTTTGCTGAGCTCCTCAGTAGTCGGTTTTATGTCGAGCTCCACCACTGGGGGCAGACGCTCCACATGCCAGTGCTGCAGCAGATATAGCGTTATCCCTGACATAAAGCTCCGAGTAGTGTTCCACCCAGTGGTCGAGTTGCTTTGAGTGGTCAGTGATGATTTCTCCTGAAGCGGATTTCAGTGTATCAGTCGAGCGCGGTGATATTCCCAGTGCTATTCTGATGCCATCGTACATTTTCCTGATGTTGCCTGTGTCAGCAGCTGATTGGATGTTGCTGCAGAGCTGTAGCCAGTAGCTGTTGGCACAGTGTCGAGAGACTTGTTGGAGTTTCCTCCTTGAAGATCTGAGGGCTTTTAAGGTCTTGTCGTTAGGAGTGTGCCTGTACTTCATGAAAGCAGCGTGCTTTTCTTCAATTATTGGCGCCAATGTTGTTGAGTAGGCATCCAAACCAGTCATTTGGCTTTCCCAGCTTTTTTGCCAAAAAGCTGACAGGGCCGTGGTGGATGGATGGTGTCCGCAAGCTGTCCCAGTACTGCTGGGCAGAGCAGGCTTGAGACAGGTAGGGGAGGGAGCCTTTTAAGGCACAGATGAAGGCTGCAGCTTGGTTGGGTCGGCTGTTTTGCTGTTGTCAATGCGGGAGACACCCTTTGGTTTGGCTCTGTACAATTTTTTTGCCTGTAGCTTTACTCTACAGAGCACAAGAGAGTGGTCTGTGTCACAGTTCGCACTGTGCAGGCTGCGAGTTTGGAGGATGCCCTTGAGATCAATATGCCTTATGACCAGGTCCAACTGGTGCCAGTGACCTGACCGTTGGTGTCTCCAAGAGACTTTGCGAATGGCTTTGGACTGGATGTATGTGTTTGTAA
This sequence comes from Gymnothorax javanicus, assembly GCA_029692085.1. Taxonomy (NCBI): domain Eukaryota; kingdom Metazoa; phylum Chordata; class Actinopteri; order Anguilliformes; family Muraenidae; genus Gymnothorax; species Gymnothorax javanicus. The sequence continues at coordinate 23,458,922 of CM056199.1, forward strand.
TGCATAGGCCATGGTATGCACAGAACTCGAGGAGATGCTACCCATTTTCGTTCATTCCTGCAATGCCATGGTGCCCCAAGCAAGCTGGCCAGGAGTTGCAATCTGCTCTGACTCTTGCGTTGACGTCACCAAGTAGGAGGAGCTGTTCGCCACTGGGGATGTATTTCAGGGTTGCTTCAAGTTCATTGTAAAACCTGTCCTTTATTTCTTTGGGAGAGCTAAGTGTTGGTGAGTACACACTCACAAGGTGGACAGAACCCACCAATGTATTCAGGCAGAGAGCTAGGATTCTCTCTGAGTCACCTGTGGGCTGTACTACTGATCCCAGCAGGGTGTTCCTGACAGCGAAACCCACTCCATATTCCCTGATTTCCTCAGGGGGCTTCCCCTGCCAGAAAAAGGTGTAATCCTTTTCCCTGAGTGAGCCTGATGAATGGAGTCGCGTTTAATGGAGGGCTGGGATGTCAATTCTTTGCTTCAGGAGTTCTTTGTTTTTGATGGCTGTTTTGCGGACGTCGCTGATCTCGTGTATATTGGTAAGTCCAGTTGTCATGGTCCTGATGTTCCAGCATCCGAGGCGTAGTGCTGCAACTTTTTCTCTCTTGTTTTTGTGTGGTGCACAAATTTACAGCCCACTTGTCGGGATTAATCCTTGAGCTTCATGCACCCAATGAAGCAGGCAGGCTGTGGCGGGACAGCACCTAATTAGCTGGGAGCTGCCCAGCTTGAGGCGGGCGGTAGCTGCCTTGTGAGATAAAACATCTCTCCCACCGTCGGAGGTGGCCCCTGGCGCCCATCCCTACACCAATTGGGAAAGGGCTTATCACCGGTGACTGCTCACCTCCCGTGTTGTGCCTCCAATGCACAGCAGAGCTGGAGTTTCCTCTCCAGGGCACAAGAGCATGGGCAAAGTTTAAGGAAGCCCTATGTTGCCCAGGCAGTAGAGCTCCCCCCTCGGCTTCCCTGTTGTGATCCAGAGGAACGGTAAACCGTTACGTTTGGCAGCAGGTTGGCTGCAGGACTTGCCAGAACAATGCTTCAATGCATGTGTCTGCCTAACGGGGTCCAGTCTGGGTTTTCTTTCAGGGTTTGCTCCCTCAGCCTTTTCCATTTCAGAGGATGCCCACAAGGCAGCGGGGCCAGTTAACCCACTGGCAGGGGACAATGGTTGGCGGAAATCAGGGCATATCCACATGCTGGTAGGCCTGCGTGTCGAGCCTCTGGGGCCCACTGTTGCTCCGAGATCCCCTACAGTTTAGCCTGGGGCCGCAAGGCACCCAGTTACTGTGTGTGGCCGCGAGGAGTCGGTGGAGAGGCTTTATACTGGCAGAAGGAGACTTATGCACTCGGCTCCTCTTTTTTCCCCTTGTGAAGGGGGATAGCCGGGGCAGTAGCTGAAAGCAGAAGTAGCAAGCGAGCAGAGACAGCATGCAGCAGACATACAACATGCATTAGCTGCGAGCACTACCACTACTACTACAGTACCACTGCAACTCATCACACGCCCTGTGTAGAAGCACACTCACACACTATAAAGATTTAATGCCGCTTTAATAGTCAGAAAAGTCATGCACTGCCACAAGTGTATTCCATCCGAACGCGTATTCTTTTCCCGTCAACCGGCCAATGTAGCAAACTCACAGCATAACCACATTATACGCCCTGGCACCCTTTAGCTATCAATGTGGTCGATGTGTAACCAAACCATCATTTTGAAGAACGTTTCCGTGTAGGCTGGACATGAGCATTAGTTCGGTGAATGACTCCAGGGTTGCATTCGATTAGGTAACACTCGGATTAAGAGAGTAGGTTATGGAGCATGTGCAGTGCCAAAAGGAATAAAACAACCTGGGCAACACTCGGATCAAGGTAGTAGGTCTCTGTGCTATATCATCTCTCTCGACATCTGTCAGCACCACCCAGCCGTCCTGTTTGTTGACTACCAGCCGCCCACCAATGAACGTCATATAAAAGGGTCACTAAGAAGAGGAGCGTCCATCATCGTTACGAATTTCCAAGTTGGAATAGGATTTGACTTATTTCTCTTTACCTATGCACAGCAGAAATGCCAAAGGAATCAATCATTTTGTTACTATACCGAGAAAACCTTTTGCAAACTTAACCAACTTGGCTTTTCTGTGCCATCTTGGACACGAGTGACCCGCGAGGATCTGGGGAGTTTACTCCTGTCCTAATTACATGGCCTGAGGTTCTCACACTGGCTGTTCTATTTATGCTCGTGTGCAGCCTGTATCACTCGTGCGGCCCAATTGAATGCAACCCAAGGATCTGGAAATCGACATGCACTACAGTTTGGTGAATGACTCAGCAGAACTGGAACTGGTCATGTGCAGCAGTTCAGTGAACGACTCCGTGGAACTGGACCGGTTGCTACCCACCTCCAGTTCAGTGAACGAGTCCATAAAGGACCAAGTTATAATCGGACCTAGTAATGTGATTCAAAACGCACTGCGTTGCACTGATTTCTTAGATTCAATGCCTCTTTCAAAGCCCCTTAAAGTAGTTTTTATTCATATGGGTGTATGGGTGTGTCTAAGCAATAGAAAGTTACATGCCAAAAATCGGGCATTGAAGTAAATCTAGCCTGAAAGAAATACTTGTACATGCATTAACGTAATTGTGGCTCCGTTTATTTCCTTTCGAATCATGTCACGAGCATTCCACTCTCAGAAGTTCAATTGTCAGATTTCATCCCTAGCTGATCCACTTGTTATGGCACAAGACCCATATCATTTTCTTCTTGGCTCTCTTTCAAAATCTGTGCCTATAGGAAATAATGGAAACAATGAAAATAATGAAATAATGGAGACAAGTCTCATAGCTGTGGTAAAGATAGATGCATATTTCTATTTCTGTTTAGTTTGAGATGATAATCTCTTGGTGAGACAAAATTCCATCTACTGCAGCTGAAATGAAATGCATATTAAAGCTAACAGTTCTGCCATTTTGAAACTGATCATGTTGAACTTTGAAAACTAACGAGAAATCAATCAAAGCAAATCCGCTCTGCTGCAAGTCAAAATCTGATTCATTTGTTGCTAATCCATTATCGTTTTGCTTTGTATTTATATTTTTTAGTTAGTCAGGCATTATGCGTTTTATATTATAGAATTTTCTATGGAAATTTAAGGATTCAAAGCGCTATTTGCCATCCGCCAATGAACAACTTAGAAAACTATGTTTATAGGCAAACCAGTTTGACAAACCAGCTTACATTCTGCATATCCTTCGGCTAAAGCAATAAAATAATGCTATGTATCCGCAAATTTTCAAATACAACGCAAATCTAAGACCTATTGGCAACGACGGGATCAGATTTTTTGAATTGCAGTTGAGCGGATTCACTTCATTTGATTTCTTGTTTGGGTGAACAGTTTTAAAAGTTCTGAGCATGCACAGTAATTGTGATGCAGCTCCTTCAAGTACTATAACAGTTGCGCTCAACAGTTAAGGTTTCTGTGATCTTTTTTTTAATTTTAACTTCTCATATTGGGGAGAGGGGGGAAGGATTGTTTATGTACTAATGAATATTTCCATGTTCTGCTTCTTAACCCCTCTGGTAACCCAAAACCCCGTTCCCACTATCCGAAAAAAGCGAATTAAAGTTGCAAATTATCTCGTCCCACGTTACTGGGAAAGGTTGCACCTGCAATTTAAACCCTGGTCGAAAAACCCTGCAATGTACCTCGGTCATTTCCCTGCCTCGGCTCTGGTCTGCAACATTGCTAGTTTTGCCCTGCTCTGTCCATGAGTGGGAATAAATGTGAGGTGCAAATGGCTCCCAGAAGATGACAGGTTGAGAAAAAAATGGGTAGTGTAATGGGAAACTGATACAAGCGACCTTTTTAGTCCTTTTAGTCCTAGTTTTATCAGTCATGTAAAGTCAATAACTAAATCAGCCTTTTATCGCCTGAAAAACATTGCGAAAGTGAGGGGCCTCATGTCTGTCCATGACCTTGCAGAAACTAATTCATGTTTTTATCTCTAACAACCATGATTATTTTAATGGACTCTTTATGGGTTTACCAAAAAAGACCGAACGACAGTTACAGACTGTTCAAAATGCAGCTGCTAGACTTCTAACAAGAACAAAAAGAATGGACCATATTACCCCCATTTTAAAATCATTACACTGGCTTCCTGTAAGGTTTAAAATTGGTTTTAAAGGACTTCTACTTGTTTTAAGTCATTAAATGGGATTGGTCCAATTTACTTGTCAGACATGTTCACTCCCTGCAGGTCACTTAAGTTGCATGAGAGGAATCTATTAATTCAACCCATTATCAAGAGAAAACATGGGCAGGTAGCTTTTTGCCACTATGCAGTTGAACTATGGAATGAACATAAAGAATGCTCAGACTGTAGTTTTAAAACTAGTCTTAAGACCAAACTTTTAAAGATTATCTTAACTGACCAATGCTGCATTTTATTTCTCTTAGCTTGTTCTCCTTTTTAATCGGGGGTTTTATTTGCCTATTTATGTTTTTATTTCTATTTCATTGTTTTTTATTCCATTACTATTTTACCCTCTTATTATTTTATTTATATCATTTAATTTATTTCTAGTGTGCATTCTTGCACATTCTTTTACAATGTAAAAGCACTTTGAATTGTATATTTAGGCCTACCTGAAATGTGCTATACAAATAAAGTTGCCTTGCCCTCATGGTTTATTTTTTAAATATATAATATTGTATTACATATTAATTTTTTTTTATTTATTAATATAGCATTTTTTTTTTAATAACCACGACTGTGCTATAGGCATGAAGTCGGGCAAAAATGTGCATTTTTTGATGCAATTTTTAAAATTAAACTACAATATTACTACATCATATTACATTTTTTCGGGGTTGAGGGAAATACTTATATCAACGCTCTTTTTCCATTTAACACTTCCCTGTAATATCACGCCAGATAATGATGATAATGACTTGCCTTCTCACTGGAAAGCAATTTCCCCACAAACAATAAAATGTATATCTATCTACAAAACCCAAAACCAGTGAAGTTGGCACGTTATAAATCGTAGATAAAAACAGAATACAATGATTTGCAAATCCTTTTCAACTTATATTCAATTGAATACACTGCAAAGACAAGATGTTTAATGTTCAAACTGAGAAACTTTTTTTTTTTTTTTTGCAAATAATCATTAACTTAGAATTTAAAGGCAGCAACACATTGCAAAAAAAGTTGGCACAGGGGCCTTTTTACCACTGTGTTACATCACCTTTTCTTTTAACGACACTCAGTAAACGTTTGGGAACTGAGGAGACCAATTTTTGAAGCTTTTCAGGTGGAACTCTTTCCCATTCTTGCTTGATGTACAGCTTAAGTTGTTCAACAGTCCGGGGTCTCCGTTGTCGTATTTTACGCTTCATAATGCGCCACACATTTTCAATGGGAGACAGGTCTGGACTACAGGCAGGCCAGTCTAGTACCCGCACTCTTTTTTACTACGGAGCCATGCTGTTGTAACACGTGCAGAATGTGGCTTGGCATTGTCTTGCTGAAATAAGCAGGGGCGTCCATGAAAAAAGACGTTGCTTGGATGGCAACATATGTTGCTCCAAAACCTGTATGTACCTTTCAGCATTAATGGTGCCTTCAATATGTGTAAGTTGCCCATGCCTTGGGCACTAATACACCCCCATACCATCACAGATGCTGGCTTTTGAACTTTGCGCCTATAACAGTCCGGATGGTTCTTTTCCTCTTTGGTCCGAGGACACGACGTCCACAGTTTCCAAAAACAATTTGAAATGTGGACTCGTCAGACCACAGAACACTTTTTCCACTTTGCATCAGTCCATCTTAGATGAGCTTGGGCCCAGCGAAGCCGGGCGGCGTTTCTGGGTGCTGTTGATAAATGGCTTTCGCTTTGCATTGTAGAGTTTTAACTTGCACTTGCAGATGTAGCGACGAACTGTAGTTACTGACAGTGGTTTTCTGAAGTGTTCCTGAGCCCATGTGGTGATGTCCTTTACACACTGATGTCGGTTTTGATGCAGTACCGCCTGAGGATCGAAGGTCACGGGCATTCAATGTTGGTTTTCGGCCTTGTCGCTTACGTGCAGTGATTTCTCCAGATTCTCTGAACCTTTTGACGATATTACGGACCGTAGATGATGAAATCCATAAATTTCTTGCAATAGCTCGTTGAGGAATGTTGTTTTTAAACTGTTCGACAATCAGCTCACGCATTTGTTCACTAAGTGGTGACCCTCGCCCCATCCTTGTTTGTGAATGACTGAGCATTTCAGGGAAGCTGCTTTTATACCCAATCATGGCACCCACCTGTTCCCAATTAGCCCGTTCACCTGTGGGATGTTCCAAATAAGTGTTTGATGAGCATTCCTCAACTCTCTCAGTCTTTTTGCCACTTGTGCCAGCTTTTTTTGAAACATGTTGCAGGCATCAAAGTTTACCGAACATTAAGTAACTTGTCTTTGCAGTGTATTCAATTGAATATAGGTTGAAAAGGATTTGCAAATCATTGTATTCTGTTTTTATTTACGATTTACACAACGTGCCAACTTCACTGGTTTTGGGTTTTGTATTTAAAAAAATGACGATTGGTCGATTAATGATTACTTTAATTGCGTAGGCACCTCATTCCTCCACTTTTGTTTTCTTTGAATGCCTTTTGTATTAAATTGCTGCTATTGATTGTTTACGATTTAATTTGTTGGGTTTGATTCGTGCTTGGCGTGGCGGGCCATTCCGGCAGGCTGCCATAGGGGATGCTTTGTTTTTCCTCATTTGAAACCACAATACAGAATAAAACAGAAGTTTACTGGAGTCGAGCAACATAAAGTATGCAGCCTGTTATTGGTAGCGGAATGGCTAGTCAAGGAAATTGCTGAAGAAATAGATGGGAATGGAATAAAGCGAATTCACATGTGATGCCTCAAATCGCAATTTACGGATTGCAATGCTGCATGAACATAAACGGCATTCAGTAAGAATGTAGCTACCCAACTCGGCCATTCAGCCATGGGCGGCGCGTAATGAAGGCTAGGGAAGGCTAAGCTTTCCCAAATTTTCTGCTGGAAAATCATATATGTGACCCCGGATCACAAAACCAGTCGTAAGTCGCACGAGCCCATTTTGCGCTACAGCCGTCAAATACATTTTACATTAAAATTATCGATTTTTCGATTTGTGCATTAAACTTCAGAGAAATAACTTAAGATACCATTCCAAGAGAGTATTCCGCAAAAATCCTATCATAGGTGCCTCCAAACTTGATTTTGGAGAAGTGGGTGGTGAAAATCTTTGTGTAGTTAGCCCAAAAACAATGAAAAATGCGCCGACAAAAATCGCTTCCAGCGCGGCGCCAGTTGGGGATTCCCCAACATTGTTGGTATCATTGCAAAGCGGGGAATTCCCTCTATTTGATTATTTATGAGATGACTAAGTAGGCTCAAACGTGAACCAATAGGAGACGTCAGAACAAACCGCACTTGGCGTAAACAGAGACGGCCTTTCCCTAGAAACATAGTTTAAAAAAAAAAAAAAACGGGACTTTTACTTTTATTCTACTACATTTAAAAGATAAAAAGCATACTTTTACTTTGTTACTTTGACACTGGCCACTTCTTTACTCGTTACAAGTGAAAATATGAATGTAATTCATCATTTAAGGATTATCTGGATGTGGCGTGTTCGAGAAGAACAGCGGTGCTCGGCAGGCTATCTTAAGCGCTTTGTGCAGATGTATCTCCCAGCGGACATGGAGCTGCAGATTTGTGCACCCAGTTCCCACATTCTTCCACCAGATGGCACCCCCGGTTCAGTTATTGTATATTCTCACCATACGCAAGCCGAGTTCGCTCCAGTCCCTGTTTTTCAAGAGTTGCCTGAATTAAACTCCTCAGCTAAGCCTGATGTGCAAACTGCTCAATATCCTTGCCCATAGTATCTATCCAGCAGTTCAGAAAAAAATCTCTCTCGCTCATCCTGGCGCTGTGTATAAAAGTTGGTCAGATAGCTTTCCCAAACGTCAGGCTCACCCGCCGCCTATGCATTCAGCCTACGGTTTAAAAGCACTAAAGTTAAAGGTTGATGAGTTTTAATTAAACTGCTGACTATTTGTAATGTTACGGAATCCGTTTTAAGAAATGTAACAAATATTAATGTTGTAGTTGGTAAACTGAAATTAAGAAAGTATGAACTTGTTATGAATCTTTCAATATGTGAAAAGACTAATATTATGTTAAATGAGTTTTTAGTTTGACGGTGCTTGATGGAAATAAAGTTATGAATCAGTCGAACTCCTCGCCGTCTTTACTGATGTCAAGGGCAGCAACAGACAATGACAATGCATTGAAAGAGCGAGCGGCACTGTGCCACGGTGGCCGCCCCGTAGACACGCCGCTCCAATGAGCCGCAGCAACCAATGCGGCATCTACGTATAAAGAGCTATATCTACATGTATGGTCTGTAGCCTCCGGCTATGGACGGCTGGTCAGTTCTGAGCACTGATCTGTATAGATCGAATTTCTGCACAGATCAATGGTTCTATGACGTTTCCCGATCTGAAATCAACAGTTGAAGCGTGACGTAATAAAACAATTTAGAACGTCAAAGAAGAAGGCTATTATCAATGTCATCAGTTAATGCGGAATAACAAAGAGAGTACGGACATACCCTCATGAGGCCCATTCTCTAGAAATCTCCCCATTTTAATGCTGAATGTTCTCGAGTTTTTGACGACCTGAAATTGGCTTGAAAGTTCTGCTAGTAAGTGACATCTCAAAGGTTAGGATGGAGCAAGCAGTCGGTGATATAGACCTCACAGGCATCAACAAGTTGCGGCAAAAGGACATATTTTGCGACGTGATAATCTCGGTGAATGAAGAAGAGTTCAAAGCTCACAAGATCATTCTCTGTGATTGCAGCCCGTACTTTTGGTGAGTGCTTTGCAGAGATGGCACATTAAAAGTTTAAAAATAACTTGTTCTGGGTAGGCCATGTTAGGAAGGTAGAAATGTGGAATATTCTTACATCAGTCAGTCATAGTATCACGGAGAAGAAACTTCATGTAAGATATCAGATTCAGAGAGAGGCTTGTTGCTTTTGTGTTTATACAGTGGCTTTATTATTTATTTATTTATTCACCTCAGCACTGAATGAGTATTTCAGTGTTCAGTGTCTTAGTTTTGCCTGGTGCCCATAATGTATGTACTTCAGCAATCAAAAATCATTTGACCGGAGTTGGTAATGTCACTCAACATTTAAGGGCACCTGACAAATAGAGGCGAGTGGACTGACAAACAGGGGCACCTGACGAAGAGGGCTGAAGACATTACATTATGAATACAACCCCATTTCCAAAATTGCTGGGACACTTTGTAAAATGTGTATAAAAGCAGAATGCAATGCTTTGGAAATTACCTAAACCATATATGAAATTGAAAATAGTTCAGAAACACCATATCAGATGTTGACACTGAGAGATATTTTTTTTATTTTTTTCTGAAAAATATCTGCTTGTTTTGAATTTGATGCCCACAACTGGTTACACAAAATTTGGGATACAGTAACAAAAGACTGGAAAAAGTTGTATGATGCTAAAAAAAATACACCTGGTGGAATGTCTCACAGCTAATTTGGTTAGGTGACAACAGGTTAGTAACATGATTGGGTTTAAAAAGTCTTTCAGACATAAAGATGGTGAGGGCTTCACCACTCTGAAAGACTGCATGGGCAAATAGTTTGAGAATTTTAGAATAATGTTTCTCAATGTAACATTGTAAAAACTTTGGGGATATTATCATTGGGTACATAATACTATTAAGACATTCAGAGAATCTGGAGAAATCTCTGCGCGCATGAGACAAGGCCGAATACCAATACTGAATGGCCATGATCTCCAGGTCTTCAGGTGACACTGCATTAAAAACAGACAGGATTCTGTGCTGGAAATAACTCCATGGCCTCAGGAGCATTGTGTAAGCCATTGTCAGTGGACACAGTTTGTTGGTGCATCCACAGATGTGAGTTAAAACTCTGCCATGTAAAGACTGAACTATATATAAACAAGACCCAGAAACTCTGCTGCCTTCTCTTGGCCTGAGCTCATTTACAATGGACTGAGGCAAAGTGGAAAACTATGCCTTGGTCGTACCTTGCAAAATGTGACTTTTGTTTTAGAAATCAAGGGTGCTGCATCCTCCGGGCTAAAGAGGAGAGGGACCACCCAGCTTGTTCTCAGCGCACAGTTCAAAAGCCAGCCTCCTTGATAGTATGGGGGTGCATTAGTACACATGGCATGGATAACTTACACATCTCTGAAGACATTACTGCTGAATGATATTTACAGGTTTTGGCACAATATATACTGCCATTCAGGTGTCTTTTTCAGGGAAGGCCTCTGAAAAACTATGCAATACCAAGCACTGCATTCTGCATCTATTACAACAACATGGCTTCAAAGTAAAACAGTCTAGGGCTGCATTTGAATACTCAAAAATATACATCCTATCGTCTAATTCCTTACCACTTTTCTTTAACCTTGGTGAAAATGTCATGAGGTTAAGGAAAGATGTAAAGAGGAATTCATAACGGTTTAGGAAAAGACTCACTGTTAAGAGAAACAGAATGCACTTACTAGGGGACGTGAATATGCATTTCTTGCTCATCATGTTTGTTTGCTTTTGTGATTGGCCTGATGGATGGTTATCACTTGAAACATTGCTGCTGCGTGGAATTGTGGGATAGCGTTATTCCCTTTCTTTTTTGTAAAGGATGGTTTAATCTACCCTATGCTGATAGTGATAAGATAAGCATTGAAGCATCTTTCCTGAACATTTAGAGAATTCAAACACACTTATCATGCTGCCATGCAAATACTTCCGCCTTGTTTTCTCGGACTTTGGAACTTTCCTACGCAAAAAAAAGATGATTTGAACGGAGCCTTGGTACTAACCTGGTCTGCCTATAGTTCAGACCTGTCACCCACTGAACATATTTGGTCCATTATGAAATAAAAAAAATATGACAAAGGAGGCCGCAAAATGTTGAGCAGCTGAAATCTTACATGAAGCAAGACTGGGAAAACATTTTGCTTTTAAAATGACTGCACTTGAGCATAACTGAAAAACCCTGTAAGTCTAATTTTGGTTGAAACTGATTAAGGACCATTTTTTAACTTACTAGGCTCCGCCTCATCACATACTGTATAAGAAACATTTTAAAAAATCAATAGTTGCCTATATTTTGCTTTGGCAAAACCTAGAAAGTCATCTGTATTTAATCGCTTGTGAAACAAAAACTTAGCATGTTGATCTTCCTGGGTTATTCCACATGAAATTCAGTTCTTTGTAATGGCAGAACCTAACAAGTTGTATTAGCCAGTTATGAAGCAGCATATGTATCACATGATCTGTCTGGTCAGGCAAAGCATTGGTTTTGCAGGACATTCATGGTCAGAATTCATTTAATTTACGTGGTAATAGCCACTGAAAAATGGCTTCATGATGGAAGCAGATGGTGAATTCAGTGCCAAAATAAATGACAAAACTACATAATTGCAAAGTTTTGTCCATTATTTTGATGATTGATATTTAAAATTTTTGGATGGAGAAACCTAGTGGGTCATATTGCCATGGATACGGACAAAAGAAAAAAAAGTCTTCCTTAAATATTGCTCATTATGTAATGAATAAATAACTGTCGCGCCCAGGCACCCTCAGATGTTAAGGGCTCTGGGGCAAGGAGTGGAGCAGAGGACCCAAATGCAGGGATGTGGATTTTATTAAATAAAGATGCATATAACAAAAGAAAACACAACTTCTTGGATTACAGAAAGGGAGTGCACAAAACAAAAAGGGGAACAGGCTAATGCTCCCTGATCGTGAGGGGAAAAACTAAGCTTTAAATAGAGAAGGGGATTCTAATGAACTAAAAGGAAATAGGTGAAAACCATTAACTGAAGAGAACTGAGGATAATTGTATAATTGAGTTAAGGCAGGTAGCCAGACAAAGGAACGCAAAACAGGAGGAGCATTACAAACTGCAAAGTCAGTTCCATTGTTGGACAAGAGCTTAATCCCAGATAAATACAGTTTGTCTTTTCTCAAAATCTGCATTTTGTTACTTGTTAGATTTTCCCATAACACTCAAGAGCTGTTGGTCTCCACAGTTCCCAAATGCTTACAGTATTGTTAAAATAAGAGGTTATGCAACACTGTGGTAAACATGCTTCTGTTCCAATTTTTTTTAGAATGTTTCTGGCATCAAGTTCAAAATGAGCATATATTTTTCAAAAAACAAAATTTATGTTTCAACATTTGACATGCTGTCCTTGTATTATTTTCAGTTAAATATAGTTTAGATGATTTGCAAATCATTGCATTGTTTTGTGAGGATACGCTCAGGAACCAGACGCAAGAACCAAGCAGTGCAGTAGATGAGTTTATTAAGCGAGGGGGAAAACCCCCGCAGGGCAGAAGGCAAAAAGGTACAAAGTCCACAATCCAAAAATCACAATCCAGTAGGGCAGAATCAGAGTCGAAAACCAGGGCAGCAATCACAGTACTTGTTGTCGGGCAAAAACAGGTTCGGTACACAGGCACAGGTTCGTCAGAGAAGCAAAAGCCAAAATCCAGTGGGCGTAATCAAAACCGTTAACAGAGCAGCAAACACAAAACTCGTAGTCGGGCAAAAAGGGTTCGTAAACAGATGCAGACAATAGTGCCAAAAATCGTAAGTCGGACGGTCCAGTCAGAAGAGTAACACTATGAGTACAAGGCAAAGACGATAGCAGCAAAGAGAAACGTTCTGACAGGGAACTGCTGTGAAAAGACTGCTTAAGTACACTCAAGGGAAGTCACATGCCATGATCAGGGACAGGTGAATGGGATCAGACTAATTACGTGGGAGCAAACACAAGGGAGAACCTAACCACATGAAATTGGCAAAAGCCAAAACGCAGACAGGGATCACGAGACAACCTATAGACAAAACATACAGCTCCGGTTAGGGAGTTCTAATGTGCACAGATAATGAGAGGCAGGACAGAGTAGAGCAGGTGCGGAGGATCCGCTGAATTGCAGCAAAGACTAAGAGAAGGCAAGAGGCGGAGACTAGAACAGGGCGAGTGCTGAGAGCTTGTTAATCAATTAGTAAGTGCAGCTATACAATCCCTAGTGCTCGTTAGTAAGTTAGTATTATATACAATGTTAGTCTTGGTTAGTAACTTAAACAAAAATAACAAACTGTTAGTAAGGTTAGTAAAATAGAAAAGCAAGGCGAAGGAAGCAAACAAGATTAGAAGGAATGTTTGGAAACCCAGAAACCATGAAATCACCTAAACATGTGACACGCAGGACTGGGGAGAAGCTGTAGCATAACAGAAGACCAGACAGGGGAGACAAAGTGCAATGAAGGGCATGAACAAAGACATGGACCGGAATCTACAGAAACGTGGATCTGGCAGGGCAAAAACAAAAACATGGCAAGGAACAAAAACTAAACAGAACTTGTCAAAAACATAACAGACATGGCAGAAACATCACAGAGCATGGCGAAAGCATAACAGAGCAAAGCAGAATAATGACAGACATGGCAAAATCAGAACAGGCATGGCAGAATCATAACATGTTTTTATTTACATATTATACAGTGTCCCAACTTTTTTTTGGAAATGCAGTTGTAGGAGGGCCTGACAAATATGGGCGAGGACATTTCCTGACAAATGGGGGCAAGTATGTGTGTTACCCGACATACAGGTGCGCCTGACAAATAAGGGCGAAGAGGACGTTTCCTGACATAAGGGGCAAGTATGTGTGCTACTGAACAATATGGCTGAGGACATAGGCGTAGATTTGGGTAGGGATGGTCGGAACATGTCTCAACCAATTTTCAGCCACAGCAAAAATATCCTGACCAATTTTGGATTAGTAAGGAAAATGAAAGAAGCGTGGAATCATAATCTGAGTTGATCCAGTCCATACGCGCCTTTGTCCAATTGTTAGATAGTCAGTGGTCCAATTTGGTCCATTTATGTCCACTGCAGTCGCAATACCAACATTTTTTCAAGAAAACAGCACCACACATAAAGATGCATTGTAGACAGGATTGCGAACTGGCAAGCTAACATAGCAATATAGCCTACCCGCTCACTTGGTTTCAATGTCCACGCCACTCGACCTGTGTGGGCTTTGGGAGTGCGCTGAGATGACTTATTTTGGTTAGTGAAAGTTGTGGAAAGTCAGTGAAATTCAAACAATTTTAGTTTTTCCAGAACTTGATGACCAGTAGCGGAAACACAGGAGGTGCACTCACACCAGAGGCCATGAGTGATGGGGATCTAAGCACAATTTAACTCATGGCTTTAAGGATATGATTTTTGTGGCAATGTAAGAGAATTGTGAGCATGTAGGATGTAATTGAGAGTAGAATGTTTTTGTATTTTAAACTACAGCAAAGGCAAATAAATCTCAGTCGTGGCAAATGAAGTTTTTAAGATTTCAATCTGGCAGTGGTTAATCCTTCCATTCTCTGTACCGCTTTTTCCTCACCCGGGTCGCGGGTGAGCAGGAGCCTATCCCAGCTGACCATAGGCGAAAACCCACCCTGGATAGCTTGCCAATCCATCCCTGGGTGCACACACCATTCACTCACACACATACCTATGGGCAATTGAGTCTCTCCCATTAGCCTGATGGGCATGTCTTTGGAATGTGGGAAGAAGCCGGGGTACTGGGAGGAAACCCACGTGAACACAGGGAAAACTTGTAAACTCCACACAGAAAGGCCCCAGGAAGATTCGAACCCACGACCTTCAGCAGATAATTGAAGTTTTTTTGTATTGAAATTGATGGTGGATAGGCTGCATGTTTTCTGTGGATATTATGGAAAATATCCTTTGATTTAATTTTTTGTGGAGATTTATGGGAAATAGGATGACTAATCAAATTGACTTCCCTGAAACTGCAACAAATGTCATGTTAAACCTATGCCCTTGGGAGAGGACATTACCTGACAAATAGGGGCGCCTGAGAAATAGGTGTGAGGGGGAGTGTTTCTTTTTTTCTTGTTTTGAAATGGTCATGCACGGTTATGCTGTGGGTAGCACTGCTGCCTCACAGCAAGAAAGTTGTGGGTTTGAATCTGGCCTGGGGTCTGTGCAGAGTTTGCATGTTCTCCTCGTATTTGTGCTGGTTTCCTCCAGGTACTCCACTTACTTCTCACATTCCAAAGATGTGCATGATCAGGCTACATGGAGAGAATAAATGACCCATATGTATGAGTGTGTGAGTGCATGGTGTGTGAATGGTGTGTGCGCCCTGCGATGGATTGGGAAGCTGTCCAGGGTGGGTTCCTGCCTTTCTGCCTTTCCAGCTCCCATGACCTTAGTGAGGAAGAAGCAGCATAGATAATGGATGTATGGCTTAAATGAATGGTTTAATCTGCTTTCACAATCAATTCCCTTCTGGAATTGAAACAATTCAAGGAAATATTAAATTTCTAAGTGAGACTATTGGGGAATTGTGTTCTCGTTTGTCAGGTGGTACATTGAGATTACAACAAAAAGTTTGTTTCGATATCACCAGGTTGTTGTAACTGGTTAAGAAAGCTTTGATTTGAACCACTTTTTAATGAAATTTTTTGTGGCCATTTGCTGTTGCAAACTGATGTTTTTTAGTTTGTATTTATTACATGGCTTTGTTGAATACTTGAATCTGATTGTTCAGTTATGGCATTCCTTATTCAGTTATTTCTGAAATGTTAATAAAAAACTGCTGCTAAGCAGTATATGCAGTTCCAGCCATCAAATCTAATGTGCTATTTTTATTATCAGAAGCAATACAATTATTTCTAAATCTGTAAAATTATTTTTAAATCAATACTTTGTTTTACTACTTTAGTAAGTAGCCCCAAAATAAGCAGAATAATGTACAGCAAACAGGTCATCATTGTGAAATAAATCCCCTGAGGGTGATTCAAGACCCCTGTGCTTTGCATCAGGGTCCTGCATAATCCTGACAGGGTTTGTTTTGCAATAATGACCAGCTTGCTGTGCATTATTCCTTATATGGCATTTGAGTGGGCCTGCATTAAAATTAAATGTGTGGTAACAAAGTTTAAAAGGCTTTTTATGTTATCGCTGCTAAATTCATGTCACACTTTACTCTCCGGATCTGGAAAAAGCATCCATTTGCAATGGTATGAACTGGGGTTTTCAATATGAAATGGACTGTTTTTATTTGTAAATGATTAATATGCAAAAATAGTGGAAATTGGCTGGGGGACATACACTTTTTCGTGGCACTATATGTCTGGTGCGTAAAAATATGGTGGTGTCATCAGTTTAAGGTATATTGACAGACCCCAAATCACTTAATGTGGACTGAATTCTGTGTTCATTGTTCTGTCTCCACAGCGCCCTATTCACCGGTGGCTGGAGTTGTGAAAATCAGAAGGTTTACAATATTTCAGGGGTGTCACCCGACATGATGAAGCTTATGATTGACTATGCCTACACGCGAATCATACCAATCACCGAGGAGAATGTGGAAGACCTTCTACATGCAGCTGACCAGTTCCTGGTCACTGGCATTGTGCAGGCCTGCTGTGACTTCCTGGAGACCCAGCTTTGCCCTCTGAACTCCATAGGCATCTGGAGGATTACGAACACCTACTACTGCCCTGAGCTACGGCACTCCGCGTACCACTTCATCCTGCGTAATTTTGAGGAGGTTGGACGAACATCTGAAGAGTTTCTGGGGTTGTCGCTGGCTGAACTCCATGATTTTATTGAGGACGATCGCTTGATAATCAAACAGGAAGATGTGGTGTTAGGCCTGATCCTCAGATGGATTGAGCACTCTCCTGCAGAGCGCAAATCTACCATCGTTGAGTTGCTGCCCGAGGTAACGGGGTCTGAGGCATGATCTTCTATGTTTTTTTCATAATATGTAAATATTTGATACCCAATCAAGGGTTACTGCTTTGTGTGTAAGGTCATTTTCATTTCCAAAATTCCAGAGCCAATGTTGTGATTTGATATAAATGTTGGAACTGCTCTAACCGTTTTGGAAAGTGGGTGTGCACATCCAAAAAGGTCATCCGCAGGTGCCAGACAAGCGTGTCAGATATGGAAAGTAGAGTGGTTTGCACACTGATCTTGCTCCAAAAATATAAACTTTATTAATTTAAAAGCATAGCAACGTTTCGATCAACCTGGATCTTCGTCAGGCATATGAGAAACAGGAAGAGAGCGGCCTATATCACATGACCGTACCAATTAGGAGCCCGCCTTAACCAGCAGGGCACACCCAAGGGTGGCAAACAAAATGACAGACAGGCTGCTTGGCCTATATCTCAGTGATACAAACAAAGAGAAAATGCATATTTAAACATATGTATATGCAGACACTTAAAATCCAAGACCACAAATATCATAATGGCAAAACACATTTTCATATAATATTTACCATACAAGAAGAAAAAAATTATAGAGAAGGCTAGAGGTCAAAATACATATATAGGCTCTTTGGTTACATGGTATTTAAAGTGTATATGTAAAAAGCCACTCTTCTAAGGAGTAAATTGTTTACATCTCCCCCTGTCTCGGGATGGAGACCTGTTCAATCCCAATGTATCTAAGGGTTGCAAGATTGTGCTGAAATGCTTTGAAGTGGACAGCAACGGGATTTTTTTGGTCATTCAACCTAATGCTACTCCTGTGTTCAGCGATACGTGTTTTGAGGCATCGGTGTGTCTTCCCAATGTATGAAGGCCACAAGGACATTTAATCATATATATCACATTTCTGTTATTGCACGTTATGACTCCCTTTATTTTGAACATCTTCCCAGTGTATGGGTGGGCGAAGGTGTTGCATTTGTATGTGAAGTTACATTGCGTGCAATGCGCGCATCTCTAGTTCCCATCGGGAATCGGTGGAAAGAATTGTGCTGTGTTATCTAGTGGTTGGTCTGCTCTGACAACAAGTTTACATATATTGGATGAGCGTTTGAAGACAAAACGTGGAGACTGTCTGAAGGAGATGTCTTTGAGAGTGAGGTCTGAGCTAAGGATAGGCCAGTGCTTCCTCACAATGTTTTCGAACGGCTTTTTACATATACACATTAAATACCATGTCACCAAAGGGCCTAAATATGTATTTTTACCTCAAGCCTTTTCTGTGATGTTTTTCTTCTTGTATGGTAAATATTACATGAAAATGTATTTTGCCATTATGATATTTGTGGTCTTGGATTTTAAGTCTCTGCATATACATATGTTTAAATATGTATTTTCTCTATGTTTGTATCACTGAGATATAGGCCAAGCAGACTGTCGGTCATTTTGATTGCCACCCTTGGGTGCGCCCTGCTGGTTAAGGCGGGCTCCTAATTAGTACGGTCATGTGATATAGGCCGCTCTCTTCCTGTTTTCCATATGCCTGACGAAGATCCAGGGTGATCGAAATGTTGCTGTACTTTTAAATTAATAAAGTTTATATTTTTTGAGTAAGAGCTGTGTGCAGACCACTCCTACTTTCCATAACTGCTCAAACCGTAACAAGGCTAACAGCTCTAAGGGTCTGATATACTAAGACCTGTAGCACATGCAAAATCTTTTTGCCCGTGCAAAACCAGAAACCTTGCCACTGATTGGTGCAAGACAAGCACCCTAGCCAATCATGGGCAATGTTATTGATTTTGCAGTGGCAAAAAGAGTTTGCATGTGCTAAAGGTCTTAGTAAATCAGGCCCATAGAGTACAACTGGTGTGAATACAGATTATTTAGTTAAAATATGAGTGAAAAATATTGTGCAAGTCCATTTTTGAAGCAGTTGAATCAGTATGGAAAAAGCAAATACTTAAAGAGCAGTGATTTCTAAATTATCTCTGATGTGTAATTGAAAGCCGTATAAGACAAAATATACAAAATATTCAATGTTTTGCCTTTTCAAAATTATAATTATTTTTTGGGAATACATTCTCGTTTTGATACATGCAACATATTACAAAAAAGTTGGGGCAGGGCAATATAAGACTCTTTAAGTATTGTAATGGTTAAAAAAAAATGTGAGTATACAGGACCTGTTGAAAAGGTGCACTCAAAAAAATGAAACCCTATGAAATGTTAGATTTACTTAATAATGTTATGTCAACTGGTTCCACGCAATAGCATTGCGTAACCTTTATTTGACTTCTAACATTTTTTGACCAGTTTAATTAATTGCATTGAGTGGAATGTACTTAACTCAGTTTTGTGGAACCAGTTGACATAACATTTTTAAGTACATCTAACATTTCATAGGGTTTCATATTTTTTGAGTGTGATGCTATCATGCTTTTATATAAAAAGAATATCCTCAAAAGGCCTGGGTTTCATGAGCCACGAGTGCTCCAGACTTGCCACTTTTGTGAAAAACTGTGTGATTTAATAATCCAACGGTTGAAAAGCAACATACCTCAATGTGCTATAGGATTGCTGGGATTTCACCCTGCACAGTGCATAATATTATACAAGATTCTGGGAATCTGGAGAAATCTCTGCTTAAAGGATGAGATTTGAAAATCAATACTGAGTGCCCCTGATCTTCAGTCATTCAGATGGCACCGCATTTAGCTAAAACCAACATGCCTTTGTGACGGATATAATCATGTGGGTTAATTAGTGATAATGGAGCAACATGTTTTACATAAACTCTACAAATGTCAACAAACTTCAAAGTTTTCTTCGATGACTTCGGCTTAGCCATCTTAAAATGTACGTGTTCCTAGTACGACAGTGTCAACAAGCCCACAACTTCTGCATGTCACTGCCCCAATAAGGAAGGGCTGCCCTAAAACTTCGGATTGGTTCCGTGAATGCAGTTTTTTTCTCCCTCTTATTATTTATACCCACTTTTAACAACAAAACCCAGGAGATTGTCCTCAGTCTCTATTTGAGCGAGGTGTTTTGACGCTGACTTTTCAGTTTAATACTGTCCCAGCCTTCTCAGAAATAGGGTTTTACAGTATACTTAATACACTGTTGGATGAACATGTTTGAATATGCACTTAGCTGGAAGATTTACTTAGTTCAGTAGATCCCAAGCCACTTCTTCACCGTGTTCCCAACTAAGCAGACTCACAGGCCGTGTTTACACTGGGTTTTAACATGCATTTTGGGTGAGTGGATCACAAGTGGTCAGGCGAGACACATTGCTGTTTACAATTGATGAGCTGAACACTTGTGATCAGATTTTGTTGCTTACTAAGCAACTTCCGCTAGATTCCGACGCGCTATTAATATGTCATATAACAACAATAGCAGCCATTCGCGCTAGACACAGCCGAGATTTTGACCCCATTTCGCGTCATTTCATTGTTTGGGGCCAAACACACTTGTGGCTTAGCGCTGTCCACTTATGATCCAATCACCCGAAACACATGTTAAAGCCAAGTGTAAATGGGGTTGCAGATTTTCATCAGCCTCCTGTTGAAACTGGACCTTAATAGAATACACAATTCTGCTTAAGTGGGAACACGATGTTTGAGTACCACATGTCAAGCCCGGAAATTGATGTTCTATTACAAGCTCATCCGAGCAAACTCGGCAAGCACTCATCTAGTTGTGATCAGTATACTTGAAGTGGCATGCATCAAATACCTGGATCTTGCTGGAGGTACTCAAGTGGGGGTTTGGGATCCACTGTCCTTATGTAGAGATTTAAGGACCTCCCTATCCATTTGTTTTTACTTCCTTCATGGAGGCTCAAAACTCAACTACATGAGTCACAGTTCACAGCCAGGTTAAAGTACTATTAACTCTCATACATGACTCTGCCTTTATGTGCAGATCCGGATTGACTTGACACATTTGGACTTCATTGCAAAGGAGCTGGAGGACAGCAATGAGTGGAAGCCCTGATCTGACTACATAGTGAGAGGTGCAGTTTTCATGGCAGCCTGTCCTCCTGCTATGAGCTAACTGCTCAGCAGAGGCCTCCCCGCTTGTCCCACTCTATACTGCTGGCTATCGGAGGCTGGAGCGGCCACAGTCCCACCAATGCCATTGAGTCCTATGACTTCCAGGCCAATGATTGGGTTAATGTGGCCCACAACGAGAGTCCTCGGGCCTACCATGGCACAGCTTACATAAATGGCTACATCTTCTGCATTGGAGGCCGTGACAGCTGGCAGTACTCAACAGCGTTCTCGCGAAATTCAACGCTAGACATTCTCCCGGCAGCTGGCACCCATGCACCACCGTCGTTGCTTTGTTAGCGTCACCGTGCTGGACAATTGCATCTATGCCATGGGTGGCTTTGATGGTAACACGCGCCTCAACTGTTGTGAAAGGTACCTGCCCGAGACAAACCAGTGGAGCTTAATGTCGCCCATGCAAGAGCGAAGAAGTGACGCCGGTGCTACCACGCTGCAAGGCAAGGTAAGCCAAGCCAAGAAAGTGGTGGAAAAGCAAGATGGGGCAATGAGAGAGAGGCAAGGCAAGCCCGTGGGAAGGGTGCTGGCAAGGTGGACTAATGGGAGACTTGCAGAACAAATTAAAAAGTTATTGGGAGTAGAACATTTGAGTCGGCTGTTGATAAGAAGGGTGTGGAAGTAAAGCATGCTCTTGCGCACAACAGCTTGTACTGATTGAATGGAGGCGAAGATTGGTTGATATTGTATGACAGGATATTGGGGCTGGATAAGAGCAAAGTGGGTGGAATGGGCTCATGGAAGTGGGTAGGGGGAAGACGGACTCATAAGAGAGAGGAGCTCAACAAGATGGGCCAATCAGAGAGGGGCGGAATTAGATTTTCTAGTGGTAGAGGGGCACAGCCAGATGGGTCTGGGGATCTGCCTGCATGGTGCTGCATAGTTCATGTCTTCTTCGGAATAAACTCTAGACATGATTGGCTGCATAGTCAAAGAAGGTGCGGGTGACTTCTCATACTTTTAAGGTGAATTACAGAGGTCTACAATCCTGAGGTTTTGCATTGAGGTTCGAACATTAGCTCAGTTGCTTAGTATATTTAATCAAACACTTCAAATCATATTTATGTTTCAAGAGTGGCATATGAAAAAGGGACTCGGAAAGGTAGGGAGTTTTGATTTGCAGTAATATGCTGTAGTCAAATTGGAAAGCAGTACTATCTGGCTTTTTTATGCAGCTCGCTTTCTGAAATCCCCTGGCAAAAATGACAGAATCACCACACATGGAGGATGTGCATCCCGCTTTATTACTTCATAGCAAAAAAAGAAATTGCAGATATGACATACACACAAAGTAAATAAATGATTAGCTTGACATTCAGGCTCCATGAAACACATCTAAAACAAATTAGATTGAATTATTTTGATTAATGGCATATATTTTCATAATTGAGTGGAGGAAAAAAATAATGGAAACACTCAATGTTGAGGATAAAATTATGTAATCTCCTTGTAAGTGGCATTTCTAAAAGATATAGTCTGCAGTTAAAAGAGAGTGCTTGCAGACCTTAACAAGGTGTTGGACTTGGCTAAATGACAGAAAACATGGCAACAACAAGAGAGCTTGCGACTGAAACGATGGAAAGAATTATAAAACTGCTTCTAGAAGGAAATCCAACAAGTGAAAGTGAAATTTGGTGATGAATGAGGAATCTGCATTAGGCAAGGCAATGATGCTTGAACTTTAGTCTGGTGTCGCCCAATGAAGTGTTGGCAAAGATACTGCTTAAAGAAAAGACTCACGGCGATATGGGTTTGTATGTCAGGTGAAAGACCAGGGGAAATTCCAACCATTTTCTCAAAGGTCACTGAACAGGTGTACATTGAAATTTTGGACCATTTTCTGATTCCATCAATATAAAATAGTTTTGGTGATGATGAAGTAATTTTTCAGGATGACAGTGTATCTTGCCACAGAGCAAAAGATATTCTTCATGAAAGCCATATCAGGTCAATCACATGACCAGCAAACAGTGTGGATCTTAATCTAATCCAAAATTTATGATGGAAATTTTAAAAAATGGTCCTTGAAAATGCTCCATCCTGCAAAGCTGATCTGTCAGCCACTATTCGAGAAAGTTGGGACCAGCATGATGGAGAATATTGTTTCAAAGAATTCTGGCCAGTATAAAAACCCACTGAAGAGCAAATGCATTTCGAATTTTATTAATGACGCTCCCATGATTTTCTCCTCAACATTGAGTGATTTTACATTTTTTTTTCTGGTTGAGTATGAAAAAAATATGCCATTGATTGAAATAATTTAATCTAATTTGTTTCAGGTGCGTTTCGTGAAGCCTAAATGTTAAGCTAATTAACAAAAATTGTTTCGTGTCAAATTCGATTTGTTTATTTTTGGTGAAGTAATAAAGCTGGATGAACATCCTTTAAGTGTGGTGATTCCATAATTTTTGCGAGGGGTTGTACCAGTTTGGGAACACTTTACTGTGCTGTGGATTTGAGCGATTTTCGTTCCTCAATACAAGAATGCCAGCTGTTCTGTCACAGATTCCTAATATTTATTTATTTATTTATTTATTTTTGAAAACCTCTGGTAAAATATAGGTGTTGCTGACTGAGTAAGCTGGTGTTTTGCCTGTTGTATTGCAGATATAACTTGTCCCAGCTTTTTTGAAACATGTTGCAGGCATCAAATTCCAAATGAGCTAATATTTGCAAAAAATTACAAAGTTTACCTGTTCGAACATTAAGTAACTTGTCTTTGCAGTGTATTCAATTGAATATAGGTTGAAAAGGATTTGCTAATCATTGTATTCTGTTTTTATTTACGATTTACACAACGTGCCAACTTGACTGGTTTTGGGTTTTGTACACTGATCAGCCATAACATTATGACCACCTGCCTAATATTGCGTAGGTCCCTCTTTTGCTGCAGAAACAGCCCTGACCCTGTAAGGCATGGGCTCCACTAGAACTCTGAAGGTGTGCTGTGCTATCTGGCACAGAGACATTAGCAGCAGATCCTTTATATCCTGTCATTTGCGAGATGGGGCCTCCATGGATCGGACTTGTTTGTTGGGCATATCCCATAGATCCCAGATTGCATTTAGATCTGGGGAATGTGGAGGCCAAGTCAACACCTTGAACTCATAGTTGTGTTCCTCAAACCATTTCTGAACCATTGTAGCAGTGTGGCAGGGCTCTTTATCCCGCTGAAAGAGGTCACTGCCATAAGGGATTTCTGTTCCCATGAAGGCGAGTACTTCATCTGCAACAATGTTTAGGTAGGTGGTATGTATAAGTAACATCTACATGAAGGGCAGGACCCAAGGTTTCCCAGCAGAACACTGCCCAAAGCATCATACTGCCTTCGCTGGCTTCCCTTCTTCCCATAGTGCATCCTGGTGCCATGTCTTCCCCAAGTAAGCAATGCACATGCACCCAGCCATCCACATGATGTAAAAGAAAAAGTGATTCATCAGAGCAGGCCACCTTCCTGCATTGCTCTGTGGTCCGGCTCTGATGTTAATGTGCTCATTGTAGATGCTTTCGGCAGTGGACAGGGATCTTGCAAGGGCACCCTTATGGGCCTGCAGCCACGTAGCTCAATACGCAACAAACTCTGTTGCAGTGTGTTCTGACACCTTTCTGTCAGAACCAGCATGATGTTTTCCAGCCTTTTTGAGCTTCAGTGGCTCTTCTGTCAGATTGGATCACATGGTTCAGCCTTCGCTGTCGCTGATTCACTGGTTTTCCTTCCTGGGATCACTTTTGATAGGTGCTGACCTCTGCAGACAGGGAACACCCCACGAGAGCTGTAGTTGTGGAGATGCTCTGACCCAGTCGTCTAGCCATCAAAAATTGGCCCTGGTCAAAGTTGTCCACATCCTTATGCGTGACCATTTTTAAACTACTGCTTCAAGATGAGCATACAAATTCTGTGCAACGCTCAGTATTTCAGTATTAAATCTGTGTTTTCGGATCACAGTTTATTTTTCTACTGCTTCACATTGGTCTACAAATCATTTTGACGTTATATTGGTAAAGAGCGCTTCTATCGGCAGAAAATCAGCTCACAGACCGCTCAAATGAATCTCACAAACTTAGCAGCTGAACAAGGGAATGCAAAGCAATATGGACCACAGACAAAAATAACTATCATTTCAACGATTACACAGTACAAGAGTAATTGTCAGAGAGACTGGTTTTTGACTCCGCATGTGACAATCTTTACAGACGGCATGGGATAACAAGCGCAGATTAGGGATCGCAGCATACCCGGCACCTCAATATTAAAGTGCATAATAAAGGCTGTCCTCACCAACTAAACTATAGAAGGGGAATAATTATTCAGCACTTAAGTTATCGTGGACGCTCATGAACGCAAAGCCCATGTAGGATTAATTGGACATTTGGATGCATCTCGGCTCTATTTGAAAATGCCCTCACATTGGCTGCAGCTTCGATAATGTAGGCTGTAGGCTACATTCAAGGATTGGTAAGTCTAAGGTTGGGGTTGTACTGTTGAGGAATGGGGTAAATTATAATTTTAACCTCTGTTGCTTCACTGCTCCATCTTTTGGAAGTTCATACAAAGGTAATTTGCCAACGCATTTAAGGAAACTGTGTCTTCTTGACATGGCAATATGGACTAATCAAACTCTTCTCTGCTCTACCTACTTTGTTTGAAGGCATGCTAGACTAGCGTCTAGTTGGGTATAATGGCAATTTGTCACATTGTGACGTAGATGTTTTGGAAGAGAAAGCTGGACTACAAACTAGGCGTTGCAGATTTTTCAGAAGCTGTGTTTTCTGTTAGGGAGAATTATTCCCTTTTGTGTGGACTTTGGGCTTTGTACATGCACAAAAAACTATGTAATACACTAAACGAAAGGTGAAAAACTGTAAAAGCATAACATGACCCCTTAAATGGTAAAATGGATTTTCAATTGTAGTACCCTAAATTAGAAGCTGACAGTTTGTCGTGTCTGTCCGTACTAACCAATTACTTGCAAATTTGTTAAAAATGATAAAACATTTAGAATTTGAATGTCTGTTTTATATTTATGTCAGTGAAATTTCAATGATGTGTCCACTTACTTTTGGCTATATTGAGTGCCTGCCCATACCAACACCCTACCCTCACCATGAGCGCATCTGTTCACAGTGTTGGCACCGCCTGCCTACTGTACTCTACACCATTTACGATTGTGAGGCCGGTCAGAAAAATGTCCAAAATCTCTGTAGCAATGCTGGAAGTGACTGATGGAGAAATGAATATTCATTACTTCGTGACAGCTCTGCTGGACATTCCCCTGAGTCAGCATGTCAATTGCACAATCTTTTTAAATCTTGAGGCATCTGTTGCATTGTGCTGTACAATAAAAAACTGAATTGTATATTTTTGTTCAGTGTATGGCTTGCTTCAGTGGCAGCAACTGAAGGTTGGTGCAGGCACCCCCGTTTTTTAAATTTGCATACAATCTGAAAAGACAGCAATATTGAGCTGAAATGAACAGCTTTCTTTATTTGGCATGTTTAAGGCAAAACTGTTCAATAAGCCATGACATGGGAGCTCTGGTGTTTTAACGTGGAATGACCCTCTTCAATTTCAGCGTGCGCTGGTTGATGCATGACCTTTGACCTCTTGCAGGTGGGAGGCTTTGATGGAGAGAACCGTCTGCGCACCGTCGAGGCATTCAACCCCCAGACCAACACCTGGCGCATCATCCCTAGCATGTTCTGCGCTCGCAGCAACTTCGAATTGAAGTTATGGATGACCGGCTCTTTGTTGTGGGGGCTTCACGGCTTGGCCACCACCTTCCTTGCAGAGTTTTTTACGATGAGAGCACAATGACGTGGAGCAACATCCAGAACATGAGACTCCCCGAGTGCCCTGAGCTGCTGCGTCATGTCCGGCCAGGCCAACATCAACCGCAACCTCGCCCCCGAGGCTCCCCACTAGATCCATCTCAGATCCCTCTCAAAGTCCCTTAGAAAAAAAGGGACAATGTCTAAGACTCGAATAAAAGCTGCAAGTAATAATTACCAAATCTCTTTGAACTTGTATTCAATTGAAAAAAAAGTTCTGAAATAAAAGACTTGTTTTAGCTCATCACTGTTGTAATTTTTTGAAAATAATTGCCATTTCAAAATGTGATGTCTGTAACAGGTCTCCATTACAAGCGCATGATCACCATTGTGTAACATCAGGCCTCCTTTTGAAAACAGCCAGCAGTCATTTTGGAACTGAAGACACTAATTGTTGGAGTTTCAAAAGGGGAATTTGTTCCCAATCTTGCCTGATGTAGGTCTTTAGTCAGCAAACAGTTCTGGGTTTCCATTGTGGTTGTTTGCACTTCTGAATCCACTGCACATTTTAATGGAGAGACCAGTCCAGGCTGCAGGCAGTATATGTGCAGAGTCTGGCTTGGCGTTATCTTGGTGGAACAAACAGGCCGTTCCTGAAAAAGATGACGGTTGGAAGGCACATACTTATATTGTTCCAAACTGCACACGATCCCTTCTGTGTCAGTTTTGTCAGCAGAGATGTATACGTTGCCCATGTCTAGTGCATTATTGTATCCCCAGACCCTGACTGATGTTGGCCTTCGAATATGTAAATGATAACAGTCAGGATAGTTGTTCTTCTTTTAGGCCCAGAGTTTCCAAAAACAAAGACTTCTTTGAGCTTGAGCTCATCTGAAATCAATATGATGTTCCCCCAGCAAGGTAATAAAGATGATTTGCTTTTAAGGTGAAACCATCAACGCAGTCAAAGGACAGAAGAAGAATTTCTCATATTTTCCTCCATTTATCCAACCCACCTGAAGCAGAGGTTCTTTTCTGGGTTTTTTTCCCCTTTGAGAGAAAATGAATGACTCAGATCATAGATAAGCAATGTGTAATACATAGAGGATCTTACACGATTGGTTGTCTAATATGGAAGTTATGAAATCACGCACATTTAATGTGTTCATTTAAGTAATGCAGATAGTGTAACTGCAACAAGCCTACACAACTCAGCTTTGTCCAAGCTTAGGTAGGATTGTGGTCGCTTGTATGACGGCGTTTGGTGACAAAATTGATGGATTTGAGCTCATTATCACTAATCCTTTGTCCATTAATTGCATACATCTTATGACAAATTAAAATGTCTTAATTTTGGGGCGGTCTCTTCCTAGTAATAAGGCTGCCATTATACAACCAATGATGTTCGGTATTCGCCGATGCCGTTCATGGAAATACCCCTCTTTTATTTCTTGTTGACGATCATCATGTTCGCGGAACTTGAAGAAAAGATCGCCTACCTCGTTTATGCAGTAAATACACGTAGTACTACGCGAGATACCGGCGCCTGGCTACAGCCCATTAGATCCCCGCATGTGGACAGGAACTGCCCAAATGAAATAAAACCGAAAGTGCTCACAACAGCTGCTAATGCACGGTAATTGCACTGGACCTTTGTGTTGGGCTTTACAGATCGTCCTTTGTAAGTTCAACCAATTCCAAGATGACATCCCTTAGCAAAAAGTAGTATACTTGAAGTTCATTTTATTGAGTATACTTGAGTATAAGTATAAGTATAGCAAGTATACTACGGACCATGTTGTAGTGTACTAGAAAGTATACTAATTTAATACTTCTTCAGACTAAATTGGAACATTTTAAGTTTATAAAAGTATACTTTTAAGTATACTTCAAGTTTAAGCAAAGTAAACTGAAAGTACCCATCTAGTTTACATCTAAGTTTTATTCTATTCTGCAAGTACACTAAAGTGAACTTTTAAGTATACTGTGAGTGAACTAGTTGTATACTTCTAGTATACTTTTCAATTTATGAAAGTATACATTTAAGTATACTGCAAGTAAACTTACAGATATACTGCTAGTTTATTAGTTGAATACTTCTAATAAACTTTTCAGTTCATGAAAGTATACTGTGGGGTATACTGCTAGGAAACTTAAAGAGTGTCATTGGGTGTTTCATGACCACAGTGAGTCAGGACTTCAGGTTCACATCTCACCAGACAGACAACATCCTCATCACTGCACTGGAGTATTGTGTATTATAAAACGGGTGTTTCCCACCCTTAAATGTGATTGGCTGAGCCGCGTTCCATGCCGGTATAAAATCAGTGTAACCCACTATTTTAAGGTAGGCCGCAGCTCAAAATATCCCTGCGCGCCTGGCCTTGCAACCAACTACTCTGCGCTCAACTGACTCGTTAGGTCACGTTTGTTTCAAGACTTTTAGCTCGCTATTTCAGTGTTAGCGAAGTTTAACCTTTTAGCCCGCTAACCAGTTGGCTATCTACCTAGCTAGCTATAGCATTATGCAGTTTGATATCACGGTAGCTTGCTAGCTACGTTGCTAACTAGCTCGCTATTTCAGTATTAGTGATAAATTGTTGATTTTTTTTCTTGTGTGTTTATTTTATGGGCTATGTGTCGGGTAACCACATCCATTGTAGTGAACGCTAGCTAGTTGATAAGCTGGCTAGCAAACTAATGCACAATTCAACATATTTTCCTGGACACCGGCAAGTGTGGAGGACAAAAGTCAATCTTGTTCCCTACTCTCGCTGCTGGTTGTAATGATATGGCCGATCAGCGCGAGTTGAGAACAAGGAAACTCGAAAACCGAAAGCGAAGCGTAAAATTATTTAACGGGGCCTTCGGGAGACCGAAGGAGACATTCCAAATAGCCTGCTTTCATAGTATATCTACTTTAACGAGCCCAAATAGCCTGATGTGACATGATAATGGCGCTAGATGAAAAAGCAATCTTAGCGTCTGTGTTGCTTGCCAACCATTCTGTCCACTCGATCTTGCTTGGTGGAAGAACAAATAGTTCTCAATTTTGTTGCATTATTATCAATAAATTGTTGATTTTTTTTTCTTGTGTGTTTATTTAATGGGCTATATGTAGGGTAACCATTTTATAAAAGCAATAAGCCCCTTGAAGCAGTGGGTTACAGTGATTTTATAACGGCGGAGGGGCACTAAGGCACTCCGCTGCGCGTCGTGCCTTAGAACGCCCCTCCGCCGTAGGGCCCGTGTGCACGCATGTGTTGCTCACATAGACGGCGTCAAATGATACTTGCGCTCACCCTCAATCGTCTCGGACCCCTCATCTCAGGATCAGTTTTGGTTGCTGTCCAGAATCTGTCACGTACAGGCTGTAACCAGATGTGGCGCTCTTGAGCCGCCATCGTCACTCGTGGCTGCCCTAAGCGGGGTCGGTCAGTGACAGTGCCTGTGTTCCATTCTCGGATAGACAGCCGACTAATTGTTGAAGCGGTAACAGAGCAAATGCGCACCACCTCGGGGCGGCTGAGACCTGCCCGTAACATGCCAAAGGCTCTTTTTCTCTCTCCTGTGTCACAAGCCGTTCCATTTTCTTGATGCAGTAGCATTTTTTATTTTTTTTGTTGGCTTTATGCAGGCTATTGACCACACCAAAGAGAACAAGTCAAGTGTCACAGTACACATCACAAACAGCTCAATGTTTGTTATTACTTAAGTGCTTGGCGCGTGCATGCATGTGGCGATCAGGATTACAATACCACGCACTTTTCTTTATTTCCTCTCGTGCCTCACTTGAAAAGCAATAAAAATCAATCGATTCTTCAATTTGCCGCAAAATACAGTACATACCTCACCCGTGCATTTTAATGGAGCTAAGTGCGTATATATATATATATATATATATATATATATATATATATAAAAAAAGTAGGGGATATTTTATTTTGAGATCAAAATTTTCACATATACAAAGGGATCTGAAACCATGTTGTATAGTTCTTACTGAGGAAGCATTTCCAAAGAAATTCATCACCCAAACACATCAATGACACTCTCACGATCTGCACGGGATGCTATTGATGATCAAAGGGGTTGTGCCACAAATTTGCATGACTCTGAATTGGAAGGTTAGAGCCACTGTAAAGGAAGATTTTGAAGAGAAAGCATCAGATTATCAGTGGTTGAAGTCGTTAATTAAACAGAGACCATGCGCCGTCTAACACAGGAGGTGAGGTTACGTGCCCTTGGCATGCTACAGGTTGGCACAAGACAGGTCGTTGTGGCAAGGGCAATGAATGCTTCCCCAGTCTGTCATCAGCAGATTATGGTCCAGACATCGTGCTACAGGGTCTGTTCAGGATAGACCACGATCCAGTCGACCAAGGGCAACAACTCAGGCTCAGGACAGATTCATCCGCACTATTGTCTTGAGAAATCGTATGGTAACAGCAAATCAGATAAGGTCTCAACTTCAAAGGGATACTGGCTTGGTAGTGAGTGGCCAGACCATCAGGAATCGTCTGCACAGATTTCACTTACACGCCCGGCGTCCTCGTGTCATTCCCTGTTTGAGGGATCGTCACATTAGGGGCCAGACTCAATGGTGTCGCCATCATCAACGCTGGGATAATCGCCCGATGGAACAACGTAATGTTCTCAGATGAGTCGAGGTTCACTGTGGACTTCCTTGACAGGCGCAGGAGGGTTTGGCGCCGACGTAACGAACGTTTCCATGACGTTAACGTCATTAGACATGATCCGTATGGGGGTGGATCTGTAATGGTGTGGGAGGCATCACTGCTGCGGCAGAACAGACTTGCATGTTGTTGCTGGACGTGTCACAGGGCAGTACTACCGGGACAACATCTTGGCACCCCATGTTGTGCCGTTTGCACGCGTCGTTATGGCCGCCGTTTCATTTTCCAAGATGACAATGCCAGATGTCATAGGGCCAGGATCGTTACAGATTACCTCCAGCAGCAGAATATCACCACATTACCATGGCCAGCACTCAGTCCGGACCTTTCCCCCATCGAGCATGTCTGGGACATGCTTGGACAGCGGCTACGCTAACGTCAACAACCTCCTGCCAATGTCCAAGAACTTGCTGCAGCATTGCAACAGGAATGGAATAACGTTCCCCAAAATGACCTGGGGCGTCTCGTTAGGAGTATGCCACGCCGGGTCGAGCTTGTCTAGCCAACCGAGGGGGTTTTACTCGCTACTGACTCTGTTTCACAATGGTGGTAAATTTGCTGTGTGACCCTGTGTTTGTGTCGACCCTTATTCTGGAGAATCTGTCCTTTACTGACTGTACACAGGGTTTGAATAAATTGACAAATGTTTCCTTAATGTTTTTATGTCATTTGTTTCCTTCCTGACCTCATGATCTGCATTTCATGGTACTTGTAAATCCAATATCCCCTACTTTTTTTGAATAGTATATATATATATATATATATATATATATATACAACTTAACTCACTCATACATTGAAGAAAAACCTTTCCTCATTGAATCCCTCTCCCAAAGGTAGATGTATCTGGTAGAGGGAACCCTCCAGTCCTGTTTTATTCAGAATAATTTCCAATGACTATGTCCAGAACTCATTTAAATCCTGTAAATGCAGTGACTTTAAAACCGGTCTAATACGTTCTCGCTTTCTGGTCCTCATCACCACACGTGTTGCAGAATTTTGAAGTAATTGTAGATGGGAAATATTCTTTTTGGGAAGACCTGAAAGAAGAGCATTGCAGTAATCCATACGACTAGAAATAAAAGCATGCATTGGTGTCGCTGTGCTTGCTTGAGAGAGAAATGGGCAAACTCTTGCTATGTTCTTGAGATGGAAAAATCCAGTTTTCATTACGTTTTTAATGTGCGGAATAAAACTAAGGCCAGAGTCAAAAATAACACCCAGGTTTTTCACCTGATGAGATGGTTCTAGAAATAGTGTTTTTAGTTTTGATACAAGTTTCTCTCTCTCAGCCTCAGGACCGATAATGAAAACTTCAGTTTTGTCCCGGTTGAGCTGTAAAAAGTTCTCCGCCATCCATGACTTTATGTCTAAAATACATTTTGAATGTACATCAATGGGTCCTGGGTCATCAGGAGACAGGGAAATGTAAAACTGTGTGTCATCAGCGTAACTGTGAAAATTGATGCCATGCCTCCTGATGACATAACCAAGTGGGAGCATGTAGAGATTAAAAAGTGTGCGACCTAAAATTGAGCCTGGGGCACACCACAGTTCATTCTATAGTTTTTAGAGGAGCAAGTATCCATACTTACTAAAAATTTTCTATCCGTAAGATAGGACAAAAACCAGTTTAAAACAGCGCCAAACTGGCCAACCAGGTTACAAAGTCTGTTTAGAAGAATTTGGTGATCAACAGTATCAAAAGCAGCACTTAAATCCAGTAGTACTAGAATCGAGGTTTTCTTCATATCCATATTTTCACAGATCATTGCATGCTATGGTTTGGATGATATTTTCAAAAAATGAAGTTAAGAAATCTGTGGTTGGGGAAAACTTGGGTCTGGGTCTGAAGATTGTCCTCCAAGAATGAATGAATGAATGAATGAATAAAAGATTGTCATGCACTGCCCAGCCCAAACAGGCTTACAAGACACCTACTTTTAATGCTTGATCTGTGGCGTTCAAGGTAAAAGCACCCAGTAATACTAGAATGTCGATTATGTGTTTTGCTGAAAAAAATGGTAAGTTGGATACTGGTCTGTAGTTATTGTTTTGAAGAGAGTAATTCATGATGATTTTGTCCTCAAGAATGAATGAATGAATGAATGAGATTGTGTCATGCACAAATTCAAGACACCTACTTTACTGCATGCTGGATTGTTGATTATAAACATTAAATTTTGTAGGCACAGTAATTTGTAGGCAGTTATCCGTTATACAACCATACTAGCTGCTGTGTATAGGTGCTGTTACCAGACGGCATTAGATAGTTACTGTTTAAAAGTAATCGTTTAAAAGTAGTCGCAATGTTATGGTCAATGTGGCCGCAGCTGGAGAAGAGCAGTTCAAGTGTTTTCTAAAGGGAACCAGTTGTTTTGGACCAACTCAAAACAAAATGTTACCTGGAGCTAGCAAAGTTAACTAATACTAGACTGGACTGAGATAATAGTTGTGTCACTGGCATAAAGGTTAAAGCACCGCACTCATTATGTCTTTTTGCTCAAGAGAATTGAATCCAGATTGGCACAATCTTTTAAACATTTTGTTTTCAACAATTTACTTTCTGATAGGTGTCAGTTAATGTCATTCTCATTGATACAATCATATTTACTGTAGAAGAATTTATGAAAATTTATAAGATAATGTTGTAACTCAAATTTGGAAAGACCAATATATGTATGAACATCAAATACATGGAAATTGTAACTGTTGTATATAACTCGCATGAGTAAGAAGTCTGGGAAAATTATCATAAAAAAGAAGTATTGAAAAAGAGTGGGTAGTGTGTAGATTGCCAAATAAAATTTTCTTTTGTTCCAGTAATGGAATTCTTTGTTTATTTGGTTATTTAGTGCATCATAATTCAGCTTGTGATTTATTAAAAAAAAAACAGGCCTAGAATGCACCAGAATATACCAAATAGCACCAATTTTTCAAAATTTTCGGGGGTATTCCCCCGGACTCCCCTAGGCAGGACGTGCCTGCAGCGCGTGGTTTGTCCCTTCTTCCAAAAAATGTTCAGTCAAAACATTTTTTCTCAGGGCCACCGGTGTTCATGGGTTTCTTTTTAGCATTATCGCTGCAATTAACCACTAACTAAACCACTAAATATGGAAAGCCGTCTTATGACTGAGAATCCTTGCGTCATTATGCAGAAGTACTGAGAGAGTGCAACTATAGTATACAATCGCCAGATCGGGGTGTACTTCATATTACCAAAGTACTTTATATTAGTATTTATATTAGTGACACATACACTGATTTTTACACCATGACAAAAAGTCCCCAAGGTGTTGCCTTTCTTTTGATATCAAGATTTTTCAGACTGACTAAGTACTTGTAGAGATATACTTATTTCATTTTGGGCATGTTATTTTTGAGACAGAGGCTCAGCGCTTAAGAGGTTAAGCCCTTGAGTGTATGTGTGTAGAAGCACTTCCCAATGTACCTGTAATAAACACCAGTATAAAACAAATATTTCATAAAGATTAATTTCTATATATTTTTATCTTGTCTAGTGGTCGTTTACAAGAGCACAAAAGATCTTTACACATATAACCTCTTCATTTTGCTCTCAACATACTAAGTACCAAATCGATTTATGTAGGTTGCATTTTCTTCTGGCATTGAGCCTTATGTTCAATCTCGTTTCAACATTTCTTCGGGATGCTCAATCTCTGATGAGGTATCCACAGGAGCATCCATGACTACTTCGCTCAGAGCAGCTGTCAATCACTGCTTTCAATCACCACTTTACAGCCACTTTCATAGTATCAAATAAATAATGAAAACCAAACCTAGACATACCAATCAGTCATAACATTTTATACCATGGTTTGGGTGAATACTCTTTTCTGGTATTTTCACTGTTCAAAATTCATCCGCTAGCCAAAAAACCATAGCAACGTTAGAGCTCTGGCATTTGGCTGGGTGTAAAACCAGGAAACATAAAGATTAATTTCTATATATTTTTATCTTGTCTAGTAGTCGTTTACATTTATCTCCAGTAAACTTTCTTTGTTAGGCTCTGAGGCTTTGGTAAAACAACAGCAAGGCCTATTAGAGAGCGGAGCAAGCATTGAGCCTTATGTTCAAATGCTCAATCTCTGATGAGGTATTGCTCAGAGCAGCTGTCAATCACTGCTTTCAATCACCACTTTACAGCCACTTTCATAGTATCAAATAAATAATGAAAACCAAACCTAGAAAAAATGAACAACAGAACACATACCAATCAGTCATAACATTTTATACCATGGTTTGGGTGAATAATTGGCTGGCAATGGGTGGAACCGCACAGGTAGTTCAGCTATGGTATTTTCACTGTTCAAAATTCATAACCTGACCGTTAAGCTCTGGCATTTAACGGAAACCCGCTCATTTATCTCCAGTAAATTTGGCTGCGTCATAAAGTTAATCAGGTTAACAATTTCCAGCGATAATGACCATTTTAAATAATCAGGCTTTATTCATTAAACGATAGTAATTGTGTACAGTTACAAAGGAAGCTAACATGTCCACTTAATGTATCAGCAAGTGTTGACAGTTAGCTAGCTACGTGCTGTGACAACAGACTGATTTCAGCTCGCTGGCTCTACGGAATCCGTGATGAGTTCATTGTAATTGCGGGTAGCAAGTTAGCTACTGTTATGGTTCTGCCTCATGTGTGCTGTTTTGTCATTGTGCTTACTTTTATTTTTGTGCTTGTGCCTTTTCTCCCGTGCCCTACTCTCGATTTATTTTTCAGTTTTCCTTTCACCGTCTGAGGATTGATTCACTCTTGCCCAAACTCCTGGATGTCGTTTGACAGCCTTCAGCATGCCTGCGTCTCGTTATCCAATCATGTTTCCTCATTCGGAATCGGCTGCGGTATTTCATTCATTACTTCCACCCGTGCTTAATTCTGGGTCTCGCTAAACTCTGAGTGAATGCGTTCTCTGATAGGATCATTACTAACCCGTACTAACCAGCTCTTATATGAGGGTGATTGTATATATTTTGTCATGTAGTATTAACCTTAATTAACTCTTTAGCGCGTGCAAGCGTTTCTAGCTTTTGTAATTTCTTCCTAAGCTTTCCCTGATTAACTACGTTTAAAGCTATGCTTTGCTTCGCTTCTCTCGTGGTTTTTTTATACTTGTCACATTTAGATTACCTCGATCTAAACCGTCTAGTTTGATTGATTGTCTCAGCGACTTGTCGCGAGTCATTATTGTTAACCCGGTTCACGTGAATTTGTTTATTAATCCCATGTGTTCCTGTTTCCTTCAGAGATTGCCTTCTGAGTCCCCGCCTCCTTCCGTGTGTATATCTGTGGGCAGGAGAGAAGAAATCCTCAGACAGAACTTTGTTGGCTATGCACTACATTGTGAAATCTCAGCTCCTGTGCCTTCCCGAGTATTTCCTTTGTGCGATTCCCGAGCCCTGTGTATTTTGCTGCGCCCACTTCTTGTCTCCCTGTTGTCTGTCTCCCAGTGTTTCCGTCAGTTAGTTAGGATTAAGTTTTTGTTTTCTAGTTTAGCCACACTTGGAGTGTGTACTTCTGTTCCCCCCTGCCTTGGGCAGTGTACCTTAGTTTTCCCTTGTTGTTCAGTGCATTGGCACGGTGTTTTATTTCTGGCCTGCTTGCCTACCTTTCTCCTTTAGTGTTTGGTGTGTTTGCAATAAACACTTTTATTCCTGCATCTGGTGTCCCCCCGACCCCTTCCTGACAGCTACAGTCTGCATAATCGCGCATAATGTTGTGTTATGCATAATCTCCGTTTCAGCTGGAATCAGTTACCAAATCATTAGCTGGTAAAAAGCTGTTTGCGTCCGCAAAACAATTCTTGCTCCATGAAGGTGAGCTGAACTAAGTTAGCTGGTTCAGTTTCGCTTGGCCTATACTAATGGCTATGAGAAGGCGTGGCGCCCATTTAATGATTCACAGCTCGTTTTTTTAAGTGCTAAACTTTCACCAAAAATTTCTGAATGATTTGATATTGCTGGCAAATTACCATGGTATAAGCGGGATAATCAACTCGTACGTATGCATTGCAGAGTTTTAAGGCACGACGCGGAGGTGAATAACCGCCTCCACGTTGTGCCTTAAAACCCTGTAATGTACACCTATGAGTTGATTATCCCTTACATGACCACTGACAGGTGAAGTGAATAAAATTATCTCGTTACAATGGCACCTGCCGATGGGTGGGATATACTTGGCAGCAAGTGAACAATTTCTCCTCAAACTTTCTGTGATGGAAGCAGGAAAAATGGACAAGTGGAAGGATGCGAGCTACTTTGACTAGGGCTAAATCACAATAGTTGGACGACTTGGTCAGAGCATCTTCAGAAGTGTAGCTCTTGTTGGGTGTTCCCCGTCTACAGTGGTCACTACCGACCAAAATCGGACCAAGTACGGAAAACTGGGGTATGAAGCGCCATCAGGGTCATGAGCGGCCAAGGCTCATTGATGCACGTGGGAAGCAAAGGCTGGCCTGTGTGCTCTGATCCAACAGAAGAGCTACTGTAAGCTCAAATTGCCGAAATATTTAATGCTCTAATAGAAATGTGTCAGAACACACAGTGCATTGCAGTTTGTTGCATATGGGGCTGTGTAGCCGCAGACCGATCAGGGTACCCATGCAGACCACCGTAGAAAGCCCCTACAATAGGCATGTGAACATCATAACTAGACCAGGGAGCAATCGAGGAAGGGGGCCTGGTCTGATTAATTACATTTTCTTTTGTCATTATGTGGATGGCCAAGTGCATGTGCATCGTTTGCCTGGGAAAGACATGGCATCAGGATGCACTATGGATAACAGGCAAGCCAGAAGCAGTGTGATGCTTTTGGAAATATTCTTCTGGGAAACCTTGGGTCCTGCCATTCAAATGGTTGTTACTCAGAGATGTCCCACCAACCAAACCATTGTTGCAGACTAAGTACGCCCCTTCATGGAAACGGTATTTCCTATTGGTGCTGGCCTCTTTCAGCTGGGCAATGCGCCCTGCCACACTGTGAAAATGGTTCAGCAATGGTTTGAGGAACACAACAGTTATTTTTAAGGTGTTGACTTGGCCTCCGAATTCCCCAGATCTCAATCTAATCGAGCATCTGTGGGATGTGCTGTACAAAAAAATCCAATCCACGGAGGCCTCACCTCACAACTTACAGGACTTAAAGGGTCTGCTGCAAACTCATTGGTGCCAGATACCGCAGCAAACCTTAAGAGGTGTAGTGGAGTTCATGCCTCAACAGACCAGGGCTGTTTTTTGCGGAAAAAGGGGGAACCTATGCAATATTAGGCAGGTGGTCATAATGTTATGGCCGATCAGTGTACATCAGCGTGGTAAGAACTACCTAAAATAACTAAAACCATCCTTGGGGAAAATTTATTTGACAAGCACTTTCATTGTTTATTTTGGCCCATGTTCAATCTGCTAACATTGGGCCTCAGTCACCAATATCTTCCTAAGTTCCTATCTTCCTTTGGGCAATCAGCCTTCTCTATAAAGGGTTTCCACATGAGGAACTCACTACCGACCGATATAAAACTAACCCGAGACATTAGGATTTAAAAAAAAAATGTTAAAGTCTGGCTGAAACAAAATCAGAGCTGCATGCACTTTTAATGGGTCATGACTTGGTATGATTTCAGATGTATTGTACATTTTATTGTATTGGTATGTAATTTTGATGTGTTTTTTTTTTTACCTTCTCTCTTTTACTAAAAGCCTAACTAGGGACGGGAGTTGGAAACTAGCATTAGCTATAATCTCTGTATGCAGAACATCAGTCACATTGACTTGTTTGTAACAAGTGGAAGTGTTACTATGTTAACCTGCATTGTCCCTATCAAATAAACTAAATTAAATTAAGTACTAAAATTCCTTCTAAAATTGTTCTTAAGAAAGTTCTTCAGAAAACTCTACGTCAGATTCACGAACGTGTTCTTGACCTGCAGAATCGTTCGCACTCTTAGATTGATGAACACCATTCTCCTCGTAAATTAAAGCACGTGCCAGTTGTCCCTAATTAGCATAAGTAAACGTCCACAAATGCCTTTAAAAGAGCTTGAAACGGAAGGGCCGTGTGCAGACACAGACAGAAGTCACAAAGAGATTCCTTGAGGGAAAGTAGATGAAATGCCATGACGGAAATCTAAAAACAGAGCACCAGAATCAAAATGCTAATAGTAAGTCTGAAGTGGAGGTACTGCTACAGAAAGTGAACCGCAAACAAACGGTGATATTTAGTGGTGTCAATCCTGGATATAAAATCACACTCAAAAAAAGATGCATGGGATGCAGTTACCCTTTCTGTGAATACTTTATCTGCAGAGGGGTGCACAACAGATGAGGTTGAAAAGGAATACTTTGACTTGAAATCTGACACTAAATAAATAAATAAATAAATAAATTCATAATTCAGATGAGAAATGCACAGCACTAGAGGGGGGATAGCAGGCGAAGAATTGCCTGAGCTGGACCAGCGCATCGGGTCCGTCATCGGAGAGATGCAGGGGTTGCACTAGGAGAAAAAAAATTTTAGCCACTGTGGCTAATTCATCTCAAATTTCTTTAGCCACATTTTAAAAATTTTAGCCACTGTGGCTAATTCAGCTCAATTATCTTTGGCCTCATTTTTCAACGTTTTAGTTCACATTTTCTTCTGCACAAGGAATTGACGCCAACAATGATCACCCTGTTAACTCACTAAGTCATGAATGAAAAATATCGGCCTTCTGGAATTTCATTTTGTAGTTACAGCTCCTAGTCTCCTCCTCTGCTCAACCCCTTCTCCTTTTAAACTATACTGCAAAGCAGACATAAGTTAAGGAGGGACAATTTTGGTTCAGGGAAGTAAAGAAATCTTAGGTTTGGCACTGACACCGTTTAACTTGCATTGCGGTGTTGCAGTTCGATTGCACTTCTGAATTTCTGCTTTGCGATATTTTCCTGCACCACCCGATGCACTGTCCTCATCTGAGCAGCGATTGCATCCTTCACTTTGTTGTGCGCTTTTTGGTGGCTTGTTCAAAAAAAAAAAAAATCTTTGCTTCGGCCACTATTCTGAAAATGAGAATGAAGCCAACTATATGACCGTTTATCATTAGAAAGATTTTTTAACTCGGGCGGGACATTAGCTGAAATGCATATTCTTGTCAGGACAGTTTCCTTGTTTATTACTTAATTTTTCCAGCCAGAAAAGACGGGCCCTGTAAAAATTAAAGAACATCCGAAAAAAGCAGGGTTAACGATTGGGCAGCGGAAAAGGGAGGTCTGAACTGAAATTTATTTTGTTTTTAATTTTTGTTTAGTCAGGCTCCATCATCCAAACTCCATACAGCACCCATCAGCTGTTATTTTACACACAATCGCACGCGGACATTCGTTAGCAAAATATTATCGGTTACTATAATGACTGAATTACCCAAATAAGTGCACACCATTCTAGGTCACGTAATGCAATGTCAAACTCCAGCGAACTGACCAAGCCCACTTCATTAACTCTTGCAGGCTCGCGGATTATTTTCATGACATTACATGAGCATGTTTCGTTACAGAACAAGTAACTTACTTGTCGTTAACACGCTCGTGCTCCGCAATATTGTCACTTTTCTGAATGCCTTGGCGAATATACTGTTCTGGCCAACTTCTTCACACCAACGCAGCAGAGCTTCCGTGGCCCGTCGACATTCTTGGATTGCTCCAGCCATGGAAAATCCTGGAACCATTTGAGCTGAATAGCCGTTTCTCGTCTCTGTCGTATGGCTGCTCTGAAGCTTCAGGCTTATTTGATGGGGGAGGATTTCCCCTAAAGAAATCATGAGGTGCTCGCTGTACACGATCTTGATTTAGCTGAGCACCCTTTTTGGCTTCACAATACGACAAATGTATATACTGTTGCTGTTGGTCTCAGTTCGCTACGTTCCCACGAGGAGAATAATTTTGCCTCCCAGCAGTCTGATTGGCTAAGCGCGCTACTCAGCGCTACTCTAAGCGCTTGTAAACCTGAATTAGAGGAGTAGTCCACGGAGCAGTGCGAATATTTCAGGATGATTAGCTTTGTGTGATAAGAGCAGGGATGTTTTAATCGTTTCATCTCTGACAAAATTTAGAAGATCACCGTAACATAGGGTTATCTCGCCACTTTTTTTTATTTTTTTTTTTTTTATTTTGGCCTTATTTTGGCCTTCGCCAGCGTGGCTTATTCACCGCAAAATTTCTTCGCCACAACGTGATTTTCTTCGCATTGGCGAACGTGGCGAGCGGCAAGCACAATCCCTGGAGATGGCTCTATCAGGTGTGCCTTTAGCATACCCATTTTTGAAGGAATATTGTGGATAACTACTTCAATGTGCCAAAGAAGTTATGACTGTATTTGATACTGAGATACCCAAATTTTTAAAATTTGAAAGTGCCACCTGGTGATCATGTTGGTTATACGTGCAATGACAAGAAATCTGTGTACAATGGGAAAAAATATTTTTCCAAATTCAGGCTTATTTTAGTTTTTAAACCAGACCAGTGCCAAATTCATCTTACCTGTTTTGTTTTCAGACATTAAAGGTGAGAAAAATTTTGAGGTATTTAGTCTGGCACCGTTTTGGTTTTTCCAGATATTTGCTCCCAAAGTTGGGTGCGGGCTATTTTTTTCCTATTTGCACTGTGGATCAACATTAATAACCAGACACCTGTGGTGATGGGTAGACCATTATTTTGAACCTTCCTTTGGGCTAAGCAAAGGACACCAGAAACATCTTTGGCACTATGCTCCATCTTGGAGCAGCGGCTAGATATTTTGACAAAATTTCCAATTCGCCTATTTGCAGTGATGTTCAGGGGCCCATAAAAATGTTAACCAAGAAGATAGAGCCTTGAAATTAGCTGAGTCTCCAGCCCTTTCAGGATATTTTAACATGCCAAAGGAAGTTTTATGGCACTCTTTGCCAATGTCTGGATATAAGGGGACGAATGTTCAAAAATATATCAGTATAGGGGGTGCTGTTACCAATATGTCAGACCTGACAAAATCAGGCATGTGCCATTGAGAAGGTTCTTGAAATGGAATATGTGTCTTATGTACATTCTGAAAA
Source organism: Gymnothorax javanicus (assembly GCA_029692085.1). Taxonomy (NCBI): domain Eukaryota; kingdom Metazoa; phylum Chordata; class Actinopteri; order Anguilliformes; family Muraenidae; genus Gymnothorax; species Gymnothorax javanicus. The sequence goes on from CM056199.1 coordinate 23,501,453, forward strand.
CACTGATTTTGTTTTGCCACTATGTTGGGTTCACTAGTAATGCCAATAGGTGGCACCTCACCGTACCACCTTATTCACATCTCGCAAAACCAGAAATGTGCCATGGAGAAATCTCTTGAAATGAAATATGTGCAATGTATACATAGCAAAAACACTGATTTTACTTTGGCAGTTGGCTGGTTTAACTAGTTACAGAGACAGGTGGTGCCCAGAGAGGTACTGGTACAAGATAAATTTTCAGGTTTCAAACAGAGGTAAGCAACATATGGCACAGGGTTAGACTGTCTTGTATGGCTCTGAAGCAGGGCTGTGCAAAATTCAGAATTTCAGAATTCAATTCAATTCAATGGATGAATTTGAATTTGAATTTGAATTGACTCCACCCACAGGATGTTGAATTGAATTTGAATTTCAATTACAGGAAGTGGAATTGAAATTCAATGCAATTCAGAGAAATTCATTCTCATAACATATCAGTGAGAATGAGACTTTTAACATACATTTTTCTTCCAAATGGAAGTACAGACACTAACATTGAGCATACATTTCCTTGATGTTGGAAAGCTTTGCAATATATCTTCATTTCAAAGTAATAAAATGAAACAATGTTTTTTTAAATGCAGTAATCATTTATTTAAGTACTTTACAGGGTAAAGTTGTTGCATCTAATGGTCAACAGTTCCTCAAACGTTTTGTCATTGAGGCAGCATCGTTCTGGTCTGAATATCTTGCCTGCAACACTAAATATCCTCTCAACAGGTGCAGAGGAAGCAGGTATGGGCAGATATTTACATGCAAGTACAGCTAGGTTTGGGAAACTGTTTTGATTTTCTTTCCAGAACAATAAAGGATTGACATCCTCAGGCAAACATGGTGTGCTCAAGTAAACTGGGAGCTCATGTGAGGCTGTGTCAATTGGGAGAGCAGCTGTTTGAGACTCCATGTAGGAAAAGAGTCTGGGCCGTTTCCTTGGTTGAGTACTAATGTCAGAGGTGGCACTGACTTTTGGACAGATAGACTCAACTTTTGCAGCAAGGAGATTTTTTATAATGACCTGTTCTTCGCCATTACACCAGTCTAATTTAAATCTTGGGTCAAGCGTTGCAGCCATCTGAAAGCATTCCATGTCCTCAAATTTTCCTAGTCGTCTCTCGAGTGAGGTTTGTAAGGTGGACACAAACTTCTTGTTCCCAGTCATCTTTGCATTTTTGATTGCATGCCTCAGTCCTCTGACACAAGGAATAACATAGCTTGATGTGACAGCTTTCTCTGCCTGACAACGGTCTGTGACTTCTTCAAAGGGTTCAAACACCTCACAAAGTTCCTGAATGATTTTCAGTTCATATGCAGATAGCTGAATTGGGCAGTGGAGCTCAGCAAGGAAATCATTAGGAACTTTAAGGACTGACCTCAGCATCTTCAACTGGCTATTCCAGCGAGTGACATTAGCAGGTTGAAGTTTGTGCATTCCCTCCAGGACCTCTGTAGCATGGGTAGATTTGTGGCAAAAAGCGACAAGTTTCTGCACCTTGCCCAGGAGGCTTTTTATTGAGCCAGCATCATCTAAGGCATCACGCACTACCAGTTGGAGACTATGCGCGAAAAATTATTGGATTTTCTGGCTCTCTACAATGCTGTGCCCAGACTCCTGCCTACAAGGCTACTTTGCTTTCACATGATATGCCAAGATTCATGATTTGGACTTGCACAAACAAATGAGACATAGTGATTAGATAGACATTGTATTTCAAAGAGAGTCAGGTGGGAAATAATACATTAGTCTACATGTTTCAAGTGGTGAGTAAAATTTAATGTATTACTGATTGATTCACAGTTCCCAATGCAAATACATGCCATGGTCATCAAAATAAAAGCTCAAATTACATTACAGATTACAAATCTGTAAACTTACCTAGAGGTGCCGTTTGAAATTTGAGGTAGCTTTTATGGAACCGTGGACTGGAGTACTGCAGTAATTGCAGACTGCGCTGTGATTTCCATTTGTTGTGGGAATCGGTTCACCAAAATGAACGAGGACAGATGTCCTTTTACCTGTGTTATTATTTTTCATATTGCTGTAATTACAAAAGTCAAAGTATAAACCAGCTCTGGCCTTCAATTATTTATGGTTGTTATCAGTTTATTTCACTAGTGTGCTCCAAACAAAATGTCCAAAATGTTTGGACAGCCATTTTAAAGACTTGGATAAAGTAAGGTATTCTGGGAAATGAAGTGCTGTTCTATCATCATATCAAACAATTTGAGAGTTTTTACAATTTTAGTGATCTGTTTTATCTGAGTAGGCTTTTAATGTTAATAAAAACAATTACTACACTTTACTATTTACTATAATAAAGAATTGTGTGTATAAAGTCCTTACAATAATATTTGTATGAAATTCATGTTGTAAATAGGCCTATATACTCTAAAGCTTCATCGTTAAATACACCATAATTTTGCATCATGAATTTCTTTGAATTTCATGGAATTTCAATTCTACTTCCTGCAATTCGAATTTGAATTGCAATTCTGCTTCCTGTTTGCAACCTCAATTCAAATTCAAATTCAAATTCAAGAATTGAATTGGAATTTAGGGGTCATTCTCAATTCAATTCTGAATTTCGTACAGCCCTGCTCTGAAGTGCTCCAAATGATCACAAAGGTCCAAGAGGACAGCTCTGGGTAACATAAAGATTCTCAATAATTCCCACTCTGCAAATACATCTATATGGTCATGGAAAATGTGTTCCTTCCATGGGGCACCATCTGCAATATCTTGCAGACGCAGTAAATATGACATTGTGTGAGCAGGGTGCAGAAGCCCTTTTTGGCCAATAAATGGGGTGACAATTACTGACTAATAGATGGAATATGGGTCCCAATTAACATGATTGATATAAGTTGAAGTGCTGCGTAATGTTCATAGTTATTTTGAAAGACCGTCATTCTTTGAAAAAAAAACAACAGTTATTGAAAAATATAATTTATTACAAAAACATTATTGTAATTCAAATAATATAATATTACACAACTGTAGAACAGAAGACAATGCAATAACCACTTATTTTGCTCAAAGTGGGTTTTAAGAAGAAATTTCCTCTTAAGAATGGTTGGTGAATGAGCCCCATTGAGGGGACGGGGTTGATGATCTATAGCCAGCCACGAGGGAGCGATCGAGATCTTTTGGCTTCAGGTCGAGGAGCTGCCAGGTCGTCCATCTTTTCAAAAATTCAATGCGAGGAGGCTGCGGAGTTATCCAGCCCCGTTGCCTGCTCCACTCGCCTGAACGAAGCCGACGTTTTCTCCGAGAAAAAAAAAAATAAAGCTCAGTATTTGTAATTGTACCATTTCCATGTTACAAGTGAGGGTAAATTACATGCTTTTCATTGAAAAATAACGTTAGTTTGTTTTAGTTGGGTGCATCTTTAAAGTTTTCCCTTTGTTTAACGAGGTAAGTTTGTTTTATCATTCTATACAAAATACTGGCTGTGAAAATAAATTATGCTTAGAAATGCAGACCGACTTGTGCTAACGTTTGTTAACTCGCTAGCTGACATTAGTCCGATTTAACTTGTGCAAGCTTGCTAACTAGGTCACTTAGCAGACTGTTAACGTTACTGAAGCACATTCCGTTAAGAATAGCATAATCGCCAGCTAACATGGATATGAAGCCGCGTCTAAACTAGCTAAATCATAGGTTTGCTCGCTCGCCGCATAATTTCGCCACGTAACGTTATTTCTAATCATAGCAATAGCGTAGCTAGACGTAGTAGCTTTTTAGAAAACGATTTTTTGGATTGTGGTGACTGAACAATTAGCCTACCTGTGACATTTCCCTTTGAACATCGGGGTGATCTTAAAATCGAAGGAGATATTACCGTGAGGATAGCTAACCTGGCGCAGTGGTTGCATCCCTGAGGGGCAACAAGTTTGACTGTCGCGTAAACGTGCGCATATTCTTGGTTAGTTGAGCTAGGTAAATGATTATCGTTGTAGCTAGATGGTTGCTGTAGTCCTGCGGTAAAGTTAATTTAATGTTGGGATATTCGGATTCCAGCGTCAATTCCTGAGGAATGAAACGTCAAAAATTTAAACAAATAACACATTCTGAATGCTTACAGAAGGGACATTCCGCCTCAATTAAACAAATTTTAGAAAGGTTTCCCACATGACCAATTTTGTTTGGTCTCAAAATTTGTCTAAACAAAGCTACATAACTTTGAAGCTCATTTGCAAAATATTAGAGCTATATTCCTGATAGTTTTGGCTACAAAAATTATTAAAGTTTTGTGCTAATTTTGACAACGTCTAATGAAAACCAGTTTTAAAATGGTCATAACTGAAAGAGTTTTCATGCTATCACTTAGAATTTTTTTTGTGATTTAAATTTGCTACCATTAGCCTTTGCATCTTTGTTATTTAAGGTTTTACTTGAATTTTGTCAATTCTTTGGCATTCTCAATATGCTTGTTAATTTTACGCAGTTAATCGCAACCCCATATTTGGATTGCTCTTACATGAGAAATATTCTGAGGAACGCAAAGATATTACGTGTGGCTTCAACACTGCAAGGCTTATAAGCACCATGAATTGCATGCTCATCAGAAGAATATTTCTAAAGAAAATAGGTGCCAAAATGTGAAAAATCTTAAATTTGACCAATTTTCTGGTTCATTTAGCAAAAAAAAATGGCAACTAGTACCAGAACAAAACCTACATCACACATTTTTTGCAAATATTCAGTATAAAATTTATTGTGGGATCTTGAACCATTATTATGTAATGAATTTTTCACTAACACTACCCAGACGCATGTATATTTTAATCAAAAATATGAACATTTCCATTGTTGAGAGGCATGTAAGTGGAAAAGTCTGCATGTACAACTTAAATAATTTTCAGGATCATTTCAACAGTTCAACATGTCTCTCAACAATGGAAATGTTCATATTTTTGATAAAAATCACCTGATGAACGATAAATTTGCTATCATCTAATGAATGATAAATTTGAGTTCTGACTGCTGTGATCACAGCGTTTGGAGGGCTATTACACTTTGATAAAAATAAATAATCCCCAAAATTAAATGGAACTATAAATTAGAGTTCTGATGCCAGCAGTTCGACCATTTGATGGCCCTTCATGAAATATATTTTGCTTTTGGGCTGTGGTCATTACAGATCCAAGGCAACAGAATTTTTTTTCTGAATAAATATCCACCAAAACTGGGTAAAACTACAAATTTTAGTTCTAAAAGCTGTTGCATGACCAGTTCTTGGCCTACCATTATATGTAATTTGGTTTTGGGCAGCAGTCACTGCTGATGAAAAGCTATTGAATTTTTAGCTCATCTGGATAAAGTCCAGCGCTGAGCTTTTGCCATAGTCTGCTTGTCCATTATCCGTCATATTTAAACACAATCTTCTCTGAAACCACTGAACCTGTGAAGTTGAAACTTTGCAACCACTTGAAATTGTTCAAGAGGTCCAAATTTAATTTCAAGTATGGCTGCTGCAGGGACCATCTTGAAAATACCATTTTGACTTATCTGTCAATCATTTCAGCTGCAATTTAGCTGAAATTTGACACCAGGTAGTAAGGCTCAACACATATGTTTCAGGTCTTGATGCATGTTCCATTTTGACAATGTTTTGACCTGTCATAAGGCGACATCCCAAAATTTCGAGGGTATCTTTTAAAATCTTCTTCCCCAAAAGTACATGACTAAAGAAGCTGAACCTTGGCATGAACGCTCTTGCTCATGAGTACATCAAAGTTTGTTCCAGGCTTTATGGTCAGATTTAAAAAATGGATGCCATGGTGGCCATCTTTAAAATTCTGTATTGACCCGTGTGTTAGTATTTCTGCAGTGAATCTGCTGAAGTTTGCCATGTTTGTACCGCACAGCAAGACTCAAGACATAAATTCTGAATGTAGCCGTGCAATGCATTTTGACCTTCATTTGATCTGTCTCCAGGATATGCCACTGAAGTTTCAAAATGCTAGTAAAAAAAAGCTGTTATTATCCAGTCTCAAGTGACGTTCCTGTGTGTTTGAGTATATAAGTGTAGGGGTATGCCTTTATGATCTTAGAAAATTGAATAGCCAAAGAAAACTAGATAGTGACTTTTTTTTTATCACAAAAAGACATTATTGTAGCCTCGGACGGAGTGTCCGGGGGTACTATGGATTTGTAGGGCCCCATGATTTCCGCGATCACGGAATCGCGGACGGAATCGCGGAATTGGCCAGTAAAAACGGAATCTATTGATAAACGCGGAATTTCGTGGAAATCGGCATAATTTGCCTGAAATGCTGTTCGAAAAGCCACATTTCCATTGAAGCATAAAAACAAAATATTCAAGGCCAGGCCCAGATTACATTCAAAGTCAATGTAAAGACGCTTAATGCACGCGAAAATGTGAGTAGCCTTCGTCAAATTCACCTGCCCCGAGTGTTCGAACAACACATCACCGGTGCTACAGAAGATCTGTGGGAAGAAGTTTTTTCGTTGTTGTAGACGAGACCACTGATGCCAGGGATTGCAGGGTCCTAAACATCGTCATTTGTCATCTTATGTTAGCTTAACAACTTATATAACCGTTAAATAGCCTACAATATTTCTTTTCACAGTCTACTTAGTGAATTGTGTGCATGCAAATTATGACGAACGTCGTCCCCAGTGGTGAAATAATAGCTGATGCATCTTTGTGTCAGTTTGTTCATGTTTAATCATTACTGTAGAACATTTTGTGCTAGGATGGAATACACAGTATTGGGATTACTGAACAAAGTTTCTTAAAAATAAATAAATTAAATATAGCTGATGCACCAGAATCAGACAACTGTTGATTCGTGGGGGAAACTGAGTGTCATTATTGCTGCTCTCATACATTCATGTATATACACAACGTACATACAATAAGATTATAAATGATTAAATAGGGGCAGTCAGAATAATACATGTCAGTACGTCCGTTGTCTGCCTTTTGACTGTAGCTTACACTTCCTTTAAAGGGGCAATTTTATTTTGTAGTATTATTTTAGGTAAAAAAAAAAAAAAAAAAATCATCACAGTGCAATGTTATATTGCGTCATTATGCAGTACTTGTTCTGACTTTAAGTACTGAGGAAAATGGAGGGTTGCATCAACTAATTTAAGGTTATTTCTATTTAATTAGTGAACATTTTATTCATTAACATAAATAGCACACACTCTCTGATGGTAAAATTGGTGTAATTGGTAAAAAACGGAATTCCAAAAAATTAAAACGGAAAAAACGGAATTTGGAAAAAAATAAAACGGATTTCATCGGGCCCTAGATTTGCGGTGGTCGCGCGTTTGCTTCCTGCCCCAGAAGTACCTCTGCATGAGAGAAACGATAGAAGATAAATGATAGTGATAGAAGAATAACAGTATGAATATCATGTCAAAATTTTGCTTCAGAAAACCGATTTTTCTTGACTACTAATTTGAATACCACTGGCTCAGTATAGATGCAGTGGTTGCTACAGAGGACAATGAATTTTTCAGTCACGAGAGCATTTTTGGAATTGCTGGATAGATAGGATGGGCAACTACAGTATATTGAGCAGTTTGTACAGGAGGCTTAGCTGAGGAGTTTCATTTATGCAAGTCTTATCACAATCTTTCTGGTAGAGAGCTCACCACACATAGTGGCAAAATTGCTGTAGCCATGTAAGGCAACAACCGAATCCCTTGTGAACAGGGCCAGGTCACGCGGTAACGGATTGGTGTATTTTGTATCATGGCTCCAAAACTAAGTAAGATAGTTATAATTTAAATGGCTTTGTGTAGGTCTTCCCTTGTACTTCAAAAAACAAAATAGCTAATTCTGGTCTTAATATTTATGAGTTGATTCAGTTTTCGAAGTGATCTGGAACATATTCTGGATTCTAGATCCGGAAGAAGTTAAAATATACCTGAATGGAATGATTTTTGCTTATGTAATGAACAGATTTTCATACAGCCCTCTACAGACGGCTGACCAACATATTCCCTTCAACCCCAAATTCCTGTAGGGAAAATTCAAACAATCTGACTAATTGATTGGAACATATCAGGTTACATTTAATGGGATTCCAGAGATAACAGTAAGATACAATGTCCAGATAATGACCAGCCCTCTACAGAGGGCTGTGGGGTTGAAGGGTATAGTGATGCTAGAATATCTGGGGTTGAAAGAGTTAAGGTATAATTGTATTTGTTATGGCAACCTTATTTAAATCATGGCTGCCATTCAGCCATAGTTAAAAAGTAACTTTAGCGTTAGTATCACCTAATATTGCTTCAAGTTGGATCGATTGACAGGTAGGTCCAAAAAAATCATGCTCAAGGCCAAATCTTGCAAAGTTTGTAATATCTTTATTTATAGACCTCGATTTGGTCCCGTTGATTAATCCTGGTGTCGAGGTGAGCTACAGTACCATGGTACCTTCAGGACTCTGTCTCTTAAACCTGATTGTTTTATCCTCAGACTTTTGTCCCTTAAAGTGCCAGGAGGCCGTAAAACTTTGTTTTGTCCATTCAAACAACTCACTATATGCAATTCATGTTGATCATTGATATCCGACTAGTAACTACCATTTTGGAGAAATTTGCAATTTATTGTTAGAAAAATCTGCCAACTTGGGAGTCTGAATCTTCCAAGAAACGTCTTCGGAAATCTTCAGAAGTCTTAGGGTGATGATGCAAAGGGACTCGTACGGATAATGGCTACCATTGTTTACTTTTGGCACGTTGTTGTTAGTTGAGATTTTGTCAAGCTATATATTGGAAGGAATTCGTCCCGAATGATCACACTAAAGCCTGCAATACTCATTTTGTCAGCAGCTGGCCCGACTTCGTTGACCCAAATGATGTTGACTTCGCTACGTTTGTGTTTCGCTACAAACGAAAAGCGCTCACACTGACACAAACTAAAAGGAAATGGTGATCTGATCGGAGAAATATAGTTAAGGTACTGGCTGATATTAAATTATTTAAGTTGGCCCACTAATTGATTAAGAATTTTTTCATCTGCTGTTGTTTCAAGCTGTTGTTGTTACAGTGTCCATGTTTCTAACGCATAATTGAGCATTTTTGCAACTACGACCTCCTTGCACTTTGAACCGGATTGCAGCATCCTCAGACCCCCGTCCCTAAATCCTCAGCACTGTACCCTCAGACCTCTGTCCCTTAATTTTAATTACCATACCCTCAGACCTCTGTCCTTTAAACCTGATTACTGTATCCTCAGACCTCTGTCCTTTAAACCTGATTGCTGTATCTTCAGACCCCCGTCCCTAAATCCTCAGCACTGTATCCTCAGACCTCTGTCCTTTAAACCTGATTACTGTATCCTCAGACCTCTGTCCTTTAAACCTGATTACTGTATCTTCAGACCCCTGTCTCTTAACTGTATTTACTGTGTCCTCAGACCTCTGTCCCTTAATTCTCAGCACTGTACCCCAAGACCTCTGTCCCTTAAACCTGATTACTGTATCCTAAGACCTCTGTCCCTTAAACCTGATTACTGTGCCCTCAGACCTCTGTCTCTTAAACCTGATTACTATACCTTAAGACCACTGTCCCTTAAACCTGATGGTTGTATCCTCAGACCTCTGTCCCATAAATGTCATAAATTAGTCATAATCAGGCTTAATGCTGGCCATTTCTGCAGTACCTGTCTGTGAAACGCTCTGTTGAGATCCTGCCCCTGCCCTACCGAAAGCCCCAGTGTGCTGTGATTGGTCAACTTGATCACTCACTTGTGATCGGTTCATTGTTCGCGCGTGTGTTGGAAATGTCACGCCCCTTACCATAAATGGATTTCCACTCTAGAGGGTAACTGCGCTTTAGAGACAAATACTGGTGTAGCCTCAGGGCGAACCCCTTGATTCAAGGGCGTTTAACTATCCGCAGGTGAAAAATTCAATCGGTGACATCACCAATTGATGAAGAAAATGGCCAGAAGCTATTGGGGTGTTTCAGTCAGCTCTGGAGCTGTGTGTTTTGAGGCAAAGAGCGCTGCTTCTGGAAGTGACTTGGAGTTGTTTTTCGAAACAGACCTTTTACAGACCTACCAAAGAAAACGGCCAAACTGTAACAAAAGTTTGTCATGTCTACCTTTTTCAAATGACCAGCAACACGAAATGGAATACATGCCAAATTCCTACAAAACTTCGCACCACAACACTGTAAAGTCGATACATTTTCACCAGAACCAAACTCATATAAATCGAACGGCCAGTAACAAACCCAGAGATGAACTAACTGCGCATGATTAGTTATTGAATATTCACTCGCAAGTCGAGCACGGACAAGGTTCAGAAAATGGATGAGTTAAGTCCCATCCTTGTTTCCCAGGAGTTGCATGAATTAAACTCCTCAGCTAAACCTGATGTGCAAACTGCTCAATATACTTGCCCATAATATCTATCCAGCAGTTTAAAAAAAGTGATCTCTTGCGACTGGAAAAATAGTGGTCCTTTGTAGCAACCACTTCAGCTATATTGTGCCAATGACATCCAAATGAAGCAGTTTAAAAAAATCAGTTTTCTGAAGCAAAAATTTGCCATGTATTGATACTGTGTCTTTCTACTATCAGTTATAGTCCTCACATATTAAAAATGTGTAATTCCCTACTGTGGATTTATGCATAGATTCCTGCATTGACTAATTCTGCGCTGACTTATATCCTCCTAGGGACTCTCAGTGATAGCCCGTCACTCTACTGTTTGCACAGGCTCATTGCGTAAAGCATGGTTATAGTTAATGCCCACGTGAAACTTCCCTGGTAATTATCCAATGATTGACACATTTCATATCCAATTCCAGAGAGTATGAACTTTCCACAGTAACTGAAAGACATTGATTGGACCATCAGAAAAGTTTTTATAGCTTTGCGTCACAGCAAGTGGGGTTGTATTCTCTTAATGTTGTGCACGGTTGCGCAGCTGAAACTGACACGATTTCAAAGAAGGAGAGACACTCAAAACTGGCCTGAAGTGCTCAGTTACATTTCCAAGATTTACATGAGTTAGGTACATGGTCAATGGGAATTATTCCAAATGAAACAGGACTGGAGGGTTCCCACCATCGGGTAGATCTGTGTCTGTAGAGGAGGGATTCAATGAGGAAAGGTTTTTCCTCAATGTATGAGTGAGTTAAATTGTATTTTTATTTATTTATTTATTTATACTAATGGCTAGCTGTTTTTTTTTTTTTTTTAATTCTCTGCTTACCATAGCCATGATGATCACAGAGCTTGTTTGCTGCATTAGTTAGTAAGAGTAACTATCAGTCTTTGCTAATAATACTGCATGTGCTGGCATTTTGTTCAATATGCCTTTTTGTTTTTGAATTTATACCATATTCAACTAAATCAAATGCCGAGGTTTTGGCATTCTTTATAATGCAAGCAGCTCAAACACTTCGGTAGACCCTCGTCTACATTCGTTGCACCACTCTGTTCTATCTAGGATAGCATATTGCCTGCTTTTTACTGATGGTGAAATATCTGTTTTGTTAGAATAAGGTTTATTTCAGATATTACTGTGTTAGTGAGTTATACTTGTTTCTTATAAGGCGTGAAAAGTGTTTATCTAAGCTTGCAAGCTTGGATGTTGGAACTGCTAACTTTTAATCACAGAGTGAATGATCTGACCATTAAATAAGCAGTTCATTTATTGAATCACATTATGGGTGCTGGCTTGTGGCACTCTGAAGAAAATGGACAAAATTCTAAACTTTATCATGGAGAAAAGGCATGTTTTTGGTTTGGAGAGGTTACTGGTGACCATTGATGTCCAACCTCGCCTATATTGATGAACTCATGCTAAATCCCACCAGGGCATCATTAATTATTATTATTATCTCCGTGCTTCAGAAAAAGTGAGGAGATCATGTAACACAGTTCGGCGTCCGTCTGTCCGTCTGAAACAGTAACTCCTCCTTGGCCGTTGTGCCAATCAACCTGAAACTTTGGTGTGTGTAAGGTAGTGACCCAGAGGGGTGCACAACGCGCTTAGAATTTAAATTCATTTCCTCTTCTGGCCACCAGGGGCCTTTTTGTGAAAATTGAAAAATGGCCATAAGTTCCTTATGCATTGAGCTAGGACGCTCAAATTTTTATGGGAGGTGCAGGGGATGACCCTCCATCACATATCAGACGAGTTTTTGATTTGACCTAATTTTGACCGTTTTCTAGGCTGTTTACTAGGTCAAATGGCGTGAGGTGTGCCAAACGTTGGAAAGGATGGCACGTTTTGTTATTACTCAACGTAGAAGGCTGCAAATTGGTATGGATATGATTCTTGGTAATAGCAACCTGCATGCCAAAAATTGCCATCCTGTGATTCATATTTTGGCCACTAGGGGGCTTTTTGTGAAAAAAGAAAAATGGCCATATCTACCTTATGCATTGAGCTAGGACGCTCAAATTTTTGTGGGAGGTGCATAGGATGACCCTTCATCACATATCAGGCGGGTTTTTGATTTGACCTAATTTTGACCGTTTTCTGGGTCAAATGGCGTCAGGTGTGCCAATCGTTGAAAAGGATGGCACGTTTTCTTGTTACTCAACGTAGAAGGCTGCAAATTGGTATGGATATGTATCTTGGTGATAGCAATCTGCATGCCAGAAATTGCCTTCCTGTGATTCATATTTTGGCCACTAAGTACTCTATCCAACTAACCAACTATATCACATTGCTATAACTCTGATCAGTATCAGTGCTTTGTCACTGCAACAAGCAGATCATCATTTGTACAGCAGAATGCCAGTTCAGTGAATTGCCCTCTGACACATTACTACTACTCCCATAATATTCGTTGCGGAGAGCGGAGATTTGCGATGGCGCGCCATCGACATGTGTCTAATTCATATTGAATTTCATGCGTCAAAGGTTTTGCGTTAAAAATATGATTACTTCATAATTTGACAGCAAGCCATTTTGAGGGCTCAGAGTTTGGGGAGCCATCTGGAGAGCTGTCTTATTTGGCTCATTGAGAGTAGATAATTTTGAATTTCATACACAGATGAAGTACAGTTGTGGTCAAGGACTTTATGATCCCAGAACTGTATTGTTTTAACTTTGATCCATTTTTAAATTCTCAGTATTATTATTATTTTCAAATATCACTGCTGAATTTTAATGAAGATCTTTATGTTTGCAGCCCTTTTTTCAACCAAAATCATGAAAATAAATTGAAATGCGGTGGAATACGAAATGCTACAAGTGTCTTTTCTCCGTTTAGCCATATTCCCCCTTTGTATGAAGCTCAAATCTTGAATTATAAAGTCTTAAATTGGGTATCACATAAATAGCCAGATTTGCCTTCTGCACAAAGGGGTTAATATTTGCATGTCATTATTTATTCCAGTTCTCATTTTAAATAACTTTTTCATCGTATAAGCTATGTGTTGAAATAGCTTGATGACCGACATGGGTCACTCCACGCCAAGTGGAAACGCTTAAGTTACCTTATGGGCCATCATGGTCTCAGATTTTTCTCTAACTTTGTATATTTGTTCATTTGAACTCAAATGATGGGTATCTCCAATTTTTTTTTCACAAACGGCTCACCGGCATGGATTTTATGGGCCTTTGAAAAAAATGGCCTTTAGGGGGCGCTTTTCAAAACATGCTGTAGAAAAAGTCTTATATCTTTGATTCTATCGCTTGAACATCATGTGGGCTACTTCATTTGAGCTGAAAACCTGATATTGATATTCTTTGCAATTGTAGTGACCTTATTAGGGTCGTTCCATGCCAAGTGGAAACACACCTTAGCCATCGTGGTCTTGGATTTTACTTAAACTTTGTCTGTTTGTTCATTTTGGCCCAAATAATGGATATCTCTGATTTTTTTCGCGAACTGAACTCTAGTATTGGTTTTATGGACCTCTGAAGAAATGGCCTGTAGGGGGCGCTTTTCAAAACATGCTGTGGAAAAACCCTTATATCTCTGGCTCTATTACTGATACAGGTCTGGGGTTTGGATGGATTTGTAATTTGAGGCTTCCTCTAGCACCACCATCATTTACAATGGTTGTATCTGTTCTTTTTTTCCATGCAAACTGTGATTGGGCAAATTTGAGATTTTTCACTTTTTGTGTCTGTTTTTGTGGTGAAAAAAGCGAATATACTGGACCGATGGTGCTTTCCAGTATAATTAAGATCACCTGACATGCAACAGGTGCAAATTCGTAATGATGCAGCTTTTCCCCAGGGATGGACAGACCCCTTGAACTTGTGACTTTTTCTGTTGTCAGCAACTTTGAAAGGGTTTGATAAACTATTATGTTCTGATTTAATTTTTTAATAAAAGTGTCAACGATCTATCTGAAATAAAAAGTCTCTTGTCGCTTCTTCAGTATCACCAGTAATTGGTGAGTAATAAGGGTCAAAAAATTGGAAAAAATCGCAAATTTTCCCAACTTCAAACACAGTTTCCATGGAAACAAGAACAGATACAACCATTTTAAATTATATTGGTGCTAGAGGAAGCCTCATATGACAAATCCATCCAAACCCCATACTTGTACCAGTAATAGGGCCAGAGATATTAGGGTTTTTCTACATCATGTTTTGAGAAGCGCCTCCTACAGGGCATTTCTTCAAAGGTCCATAAAACCAATACCAGAGGGCAGTTTGCAAAAAAATCAGATATCCATTATTTGGGCCAAAATGAACAAATAGACAAAGTTAAAGTAAAATCTAAGACCATGATTGCCCAGGTGCGTTTCCACTTGGCATGGAACGACCCACATGCATTCCGTTAATGTGCTTTTGTTGGCTGGCCAGATAACTGCATGCTGCATGCTTAACCCCCCTCCCCTTCCCCTCCAGAGCATCCTGCATGAACTGTTTCCACGCCGCCTTTTAAAGTTGTGCATGTCCTTCTTGGAGATGAGCAGAACTCTTCCCTGTCTGCTTGCTGTGCTGTGAAAAGATGTGGGCAGCTATGGGCAAGGACAGCAGTAATTATTTTATTCTCTCGTCCAAGAAGGCCACCTGCCATTACCGCGGCGAGCAGGGGCGGGAGATTGAGAAGCTGCGCACCGCCTTGGAGGCGGAGAAGAGCAAGAACAGGCAGGCTCAACGGAAGCTGGCGTTGGAACTGCGCCGGCTCAGAGAGACGGTGGAACGGGAGCGGCAGAAGGCGGAGCAGGACCTCACCTACCGGCATGAGCGGGAGAAGGCCCTGGAGCTGCTCCGGCTTCGGGAGGTGTTGCAGAAAGAGCAGGACGCCGAGGTGCGGAAGATTTTGCGCTTGAAAGGCGAGGAGCTGAGAGCTGTGGGGAGCGGCCTGGAGAAGGAGCGAGAGTCCACTCGTAGGCAAGCTTGGGAGCTACAACGGCAGCTTTTCAGAAGCAAGTTTATCCCCTCTTGTGCAGTGGGGAGGAAGGACAGTGGGGGCCCTGGCTGCCTGGACAACGTGGTGACCTATCAGTTTCTCGGGCAGGTCCTCCAGCAGCTGGGGCGGGAGGCAAATGGTGAGCAGGCTGGCCTCCTCCAACGCCTCACTGAAGAGCTGGAGCTGGATAAAAGCTTTTTTGTCCATCACCTGTTGGAGGCCCATAATTGGGCGGAGCCGGAAGTAAGCGGCGTCAGCAGGAGGCAGTCCTTGAGCTGCACTTACCTGCTCAGTCAAAACGCAAAGTCCAACACAGACTTAACCTCTGGCAGAAAGGGCGTATCCCGCTCCAGGTCCTTGCCACATAAATTGAGAAGTGTTTCTCTGGTGCCAAGACAGAACAGTAAGGGAGCACATAGCACCTCCTGCTGTTCCTCCCCTGTTAAGGAGGTCTCTTACAGCAGCACCTCTTCGCAGTCCCGCTCTGCACAGACCTCTTCGACTGAAGAGTGGGAGTCTGTCCACCAACACTTGGTCACAGAGTCTGCGGTGTTGGATGAGTCGTCGCTGTCCAAATGCTCCCTTTCAGACATGGAAAGCTCGTCGGTAAGGCTTTTTCTTGTGTCTGTCTGCTTCTTAACCTTGCTTATCTGGCTCATGATCCTTAGGGGCCCAGTTTTCACGACCCCCTGAGCCCAGTTTTCTTAAAGCAGGCTTTCAAAGATCGTTGGGGACGTGCACCAAGCCCTGGAACTTTTGTAAAGTAGTTACATATTCAAGTGGAGGAGCTGTTTGAGATTTTGCCCGATGCAGTAGTTCAGCGAACTTGTTAATTCCAGTTGATGATATTGGCCACAGTTCCAGAGTCACAGGCAACTTAATGTGAAATCACCCTGTGTGACTCCCACAGATGAGCTTTACTTGTAAATCCAGGAAAACATTTTTCGCTCACTTGGTCCAACAGACGAGAGGGAGCTTATGGAATCATGTGGCGGCGTGTCAGTGTTGGCGTTGGCATCTGCGTTAACTTTGATCTTCTTCTGCCAAAGCACTGAAAGGTTCACTGTGAAATTTGGTGGAAAGGTATTCGGTTGTTGCCAATTCCCAGCCAAGATTATGGATGGAAGACTTCCCATAGTCAGGGCTGCATAATGAAGCTAGAGTACCACAACGTAGGTTACACAAAAATGCCATTTGCTTCTCACTGGAAAGTACTCAAGCTGAAATATTTCGCATGCAGATAGGGGATGAATCAGGAAACAGCCAGTACCAGACCTGTTAGTCATGCCGCAACTGTTATATTTTAATTATGCCATCTGGTGGCTCACCGGAAGCTGCGGCAGCTTAAGCATTGCCTATTATACCTGTGCTGAACTGTCTCTCCTATTTGTGGTTTCGTCCCGCTGTTCCTAGTTCTTAGCTCATAAGCCATGTATTTAGCAAGTAATTAAAGGGGAACTCCGGTGTGAAATTGACTTAGGGTGTATTGAAACATGATAACGAGTACTAACTTTTGTCGAATACCCCACCTCCGTACGCACCCAACATTTCGAAATACAGGGCTTTTTAGCCGAAGCTCCCAACAGGCTTACGATGGTAGTGAATAGGGCATAGCGTTGCCATGCAAAGAAATTGCTATTTTTTCGTCATTAACAAGGCTCAGAGTAGCTCCACACTTCATTGGTAGAATTCCAAGGGCCCTGACATTTAAAACGAGGCACTGAGAACTTTGAAAATGCACAGGTAGTTTATTTAAAAAGACTGTTTGTGCAGACAGTACCTTGAGGTAGCAGTGTTTCCCACAGACTTTTTGGAGAATATGGGGGCACAGTTTTTCCCACAGACCAGGAAGCAAAATGTGTGATGGCAGACCGATGTCTGGGGGGGTCATTCTCATTTTGTGGGGGGGGGGGAATTGCGCAAATTCCACGTCTTCCAGTACCATTCCTATTTTTCCGGGTTTTTTTTTTTTTTTTTTTTTCTCAAACGTGCACATGTATGATCAACACGCGGCAATTGCGCATATTGAGACTATGGCAGGGGTAAATTAGATTATGGCGGGCCGCCATAATCTCGTCAATGTATGGGAAACGCTGGGTAGTTTCCCGGCGCCACCATCTTGAAAGTCACGATAAGTCGATTGACGAGCACGAACGAATAGGTAGGATAGGGGAACATATTGCAACCTGCAAATTGCAATTTACAGTTTATTGGGAAAACAATTCCCTATTCAACCTCCACCAGTATCGAATGCAATCAGTACTTTTTCGGCTTACCTTGGCGTTTGGGTACCAAGAGAGACATTTGGGTGTGTAAAAACATCAAGCGTACATCCAGGAAAAAAAATTTAGCATTTAAGAGCCATATTCTGAGAGAGCTGGACTGGCAGTGGAGTTGACTTCTCAGAATTGCATGAGATCTGGCAGAATGGTGCCCATACATGTGCAACGGGAAATATCGGAGTTTGAGCTCACAATTTTTATCAATATGGCTACAGTGCCACCTAGAAGTGGAAAAGTCTGGTACCAAATTGAGCATTTGCATCATGTGACTTTAATATGTTTTTCATGTGTTTCATATCTATGGGTTATCGTTTGACTGTACTTTTCTGAACTGGTGATGGCATGACCACAGTCATTTATGTGGGGGGGTCAAATTGTTGGAACCGCAAACTGCATTGGTTGAATGCTGCAAAATTGCGCAAAAGCAACCCAGTAGGCTGCCCTCTTATACTGACTTGGAGAGGGATGTTGTGCAGGTTTGTGTGCATGGGCGGAACATACGGAGAGCTTGCAGTAAGCATACAGGAAATAATCTGCTCAATTTTTTTTTAAACCCTTGACTTTAACAATAACATTCTGTAGGCCTAGTGACAATGTTAATAGCAGATTTTGCAGTGAGTGATGTTAAAATGATTCGGAATGTTGATGTGATTAATTGATCATCTAAAGTTCTTCAACCCAATCAAACTTGTGTTAGGCCGAAAAAATCCCAGCATATCCAAGGCCAAGTGGCGTGCCTTTGGACACGCCCACCCCCCACATACACACACACACACACGTGCACACTCACACACTTTTTACCTTTTCTTTCGCCGCCCTTCTCTCCAAGTCCCACCTTTCATTCAAACTGTCAGGCTTAGCCAGAATCTAAGAAAAACGCTGGCAAATCGCGATGTCCAAACCCCCTAAATGACCAAATACGAAGATTGCATTTTTTAGAAAACGAGTGTGAGTCAGATAAAACCCAATTTAGGAACTTAAATTTTGCAGGGAACTGCTTGCTTTCCTCATATAGCTAGCTAGCTACATTGATAAACTGCATTGGTGATCTTCCTTAAACGAGATGGTTCAGTTGGGCGATTGATTGTTAACGGTAGCTAAGCAGACAAACACTGATTTAGTGAGTCAAAATGGTCATGACAATTTCAATATGACCTGGGGATTGCGTAACGAAGCAGGATTTTAGATTGTCAAGGTAACTTGAGGATGGTTTTCAGGACTACATAAGTGTTTCAGTTCTTACCAGGGTTAATAACCATCATGCTAACTTAAGCTGAAAGTCTAACCTTCTTCGGAGCACGAATTAGCGATTCCCAAACAAGATAACGATGAGAGAACTTTTGGCAACATTGATTCGCTGAAAATGAGTTTAAAAGAGACTTGCATAGCCAATAAGCTTCTCGAGAGGGCATGCACGCAATAGGAAGGCATTATCCTTCTTATGATTGGTCACTTTCAACGCGATCACTCTCACCTACCTCGGTTAAAAGCCTCTTGTTGACTGAACGCAGCAAGCACACAGTTTAGCTGGAGACACTAACAACAGTCGCGTTATTGCTGTGTATGTGATTGAGTATTACATTACTGTTTGGATTATCTAGCCATCTAGCTGGCTAGCTAACTTTAGTCAAGGAAAATCTTCGTAAATAAATGTAAAATTTAAGCAATTTTATTTGATTTTTTGCCCACATTTCACATGCAAGCTGTAACAGTGATTGCTCTGACATTTACTGCTTTTCCAGGGGGAGGTGAAGAAAGTGTGTGACTTGTATTTACAACAGTGGTGTTGCACATAGAAACTGTAGGGGGCAGTATTTAAATGTAGTACATGTTCAATTGATATCAGTATTACGCTCAGAGCAGCTCTTAATGGGCATTTATTCAAAACAAGACAAGTTCTAGACACCAAACTGAACAAATGTTGATTGTTACCCCGCCCCACCCGCAGGGTGAGGGCAAGGGGTATTGTTTTTGGTTCGGTTTGTTTCTGTGTTTGTGTGTTTCTTTGTTTGTTTGTTAACACTCTAGCAGCAAAACTAAATTCCATGCAAAGTGGTCCTGGATCAGAAAAACTAAATCTTGGATTTTGCAGCTAGGATGGGTATTTTTAATAATTGTGACATCTAACTTGCCAGGAAATAATTAAGGCACCTTGATTCGTGGAGTTGCTGGTTCCAGAAAGACTGTCAAAGTGCAAGCTATTTTCAGCATTCAGAAACAAAAAAATAAACTATAATATATACTTTCTATATTTTATTTACATATCTAACTCTAAAACAACTGTTAACATGAATTTTGACAAGGTTAAAGTACATCATTACAGAAAGCAAACACATTTTCCCCTCAACATTCGTACTTGTATACTATATTGGGGTGAAAGTTTGGTCAGATGCCGGTGTAACATACGTAACAAGAATCGGACATGTGTTCTTGTGGGAGGGGAGGCTGACCCCTCAGAATCATGAGATCTCTGATTAAAAGTCAGAATATACCTCTAAATCAACTACAACAAAGAAACAGTTCAAACTGTTGCGTTTTCAGTCTCAACAGTCCCCCCGAATTTTGTAACATATGTAATGTTACGTATGTTACACAAAAATCACAATATATGTCAACCTCAGATACAACTTTCAAACTTGTTTTTTTTGGCTGTGATTTGAAAATATCAGCATAGAGGAACATATCTAACACATTTCAAGACTTCCTATGCATGCTAGATGGGAATTTGCCAGATTTTTAGTGTTTTATGTCTCTTTCAAATTCATAAAGTACACTTTCACTATCATCAACTCCGACCACACCAATGGGAACTGGTGAACTCAATTTCCCTAGTACATCATCAAGTCTGTATGTCAATACATCTGTTCTCTCAGGCCAGTACCATTTACCTTTTCTAGCGGAGTACATCACAGATACTTGAACAGCATCAGTGCCAATGACAGAGTACACTTCACCAGGGAATTGCTTACCCTCATACGAGACCAAAGCCCAGTCACCAACCTTGAGACTTGTGTTTTGAGTCTCCTTCACCCCATATTCTACAATGCCAGATGGTTCACTGTCTCCATTTGTTTTGAACATTTCAACTTTTGAGCCATTGCTGCAAGCAACAGTATGCATCTTGCTGATGCCCACTGCATCTTTGACATCCTGCCATGGTTTTTTTGCCTTCATATACTCTGCAATAATAAATAAACTGAAATACGATGGGAGTCCAAAGGCTTTAAGTGTCTAGACTCAGTTGAGCTATTCCTTTCCTGTGTATGAAGTTGCAATCTTGAATTATAAAGCCTTAAATAAGGTAACCCCTAAATAGCTAGATTTGTCTTCTGTGCAAAGGGGTTAATAAATGTGTTCTGAAGGGCCTTCTTACAATGGTCTTTTATATAAATGACTTGGAAGCCATGTCTGAATCATTACCAGAGCTTCTTCCAGAAAGAAACCCAATCTTTGGCTTCATAACTTTCATTTTTCAAAGATGGCTTCATGGCTTCCATGGCTAGTATGAATGTTTTCAAAACTCAAATCTGACACAAAACAAACTTCTGGATTTATTTTATTTATAAAATCATTTATTTCAGTCTAGAAAACCACATTAAAAGTAATAAAATTAAACAAATCATTTTTCCGCATACCTATTTCAGACAAGTAACATACGTAACTTTTTTTTTTTGGTAACATACACAACACTGAAATCCTCTGATTTCCAGAAATCCTTGCTGCTGAATGCCTGATCCTTTTTTGATATGACATTGTGATATATCTGAGTAAATAATATCTCTAATTTATGTATTTCCTACTACACACCTCACAGAATCTCAGCATTTTCTGAAAAGTGATGAACTTTTATTTCCGTGTGAATGTAACATACGTAAAACAATAAACTTGGCTCTTACATGAAAACTGTCAGAAAGTGAATATCCTAGTTTTTTATAAAAGAGTAATGACCCAAGACCACTTTACATGGATAACCTGAAGAAAATCTGGTTTTCTGGAAAAATTAAGTCCAAATAAAACTTTGGAAAACCCTTCTGAACTGTAACATACGTAACGTGGAATGGACCATGGGCACATTCACCCCAAATTGGGTTTAGGGATTGCCACTGACCAAGAATAGATCCCCTATTGAATTTCATGCAAGTAGGTGAAAGTATGTGCGAGGGGCGGGGTTTGTTGTGCCTGGCACCACTTGTTGCATTTGTGCCTGAGATGAAACTAAATGGTGCGCAATATTGGTTTCTCTGTTGTGATTCAGATTCAGGCTACTTTATCACCAAGGAGCAATTCATCTGTAGCTTTCCCAGTCCGTATATCCACACATAAAAACGCACAACCAACAATCCAACAGAATCAAAAAAACGTATGGAGGGCATGGGACAGTAGGGGGGACAAGCTGCACCAAGAAAAATAATAGGCTAATAAAAAAAAGTGCACCAAGTACAAATAGAAGCAAGAGATAAAATAATAAATATATAAAGCAACATATCTTAATATTCCTCTAAAATAACAGTCATGTAAGATCTTTGTTCAGCAACTTAATTGCAGAAGGAATAAAAGACTATTTTAGAATAGCAATTTGTTCTTCCTAAGGGCACATTATAACATCGGCAAGAAGGCATCAGAGAGAATTCTGCTGAAAGGATGTGATTTGGTTGGCTGATTTTTTTTTTTTTTTTTTTACGTTCTCTGCCACCTGTTTCTCCCAGTGTGCCAAATTCGATCTGCTTAGCACACTTTGACGATGCTGTTTAGACTGTTCTTGTCTTTCACAGACAACCCATTAAACCAGCAGATAAAGGAAGAGGTTAAAAGGCTTTCAATAAAATGAATGATAAAAATTACACAAAATCATATCTCAGACATTAAAGGATTTAAGCTTTCACATTAAATGAATCTTTAGCTGACCCGTTTGGAAATCAGGTCTGTGTTTACATTGAACTTAAAGCTGTAGTATACGATTTGAAAGTTTGATCATTATTAATAACCTCATTTAGATGGTGGTTATGGTCCTATAGTACAATCTACACAATGTGAAGAGCAAAAAAAACGAAAAAAATCCATTCATTCTAGTGGCTGCAGGGCTGCAGAGACGTTGACCAATGTAAGCCTTCCGGCCGGATGGCTTACATTGGTCAGCGTCTCTCTCCTACTCTCATCCAATCCCCTCGCTCTAGTTGACACTCCCCCGAGAGCTTGCTCTGACTCCCCGTGCTCCGCATTCCGCCTCGTCCCCTTCCGCGTTTACATTTTCTGTCTGTTTACTGCCAGCCGGCTTGTTGCTCTGGTAGAGGGGGCGTGTCTGGGAGTCTCCACACGGACGGCCACATGTGCTCGGTGGGAAGGATCAGGGAGCACAGAGGGGAGGGGTATGTGTGTGTGGGCAGGATGCTTTTTTCGAATTTTTCTCAACGTCTCAATCTTTCTCAACTGATTCTCAGATCGTATACTACAGCTTTAAACTCTGAATCAAATACTGTGCCAAGATATTTGTAGCAGTCTACAATTTCAGCAGTTTGAGGTTATTTTATTCAGTTGTTACCCCGGCCAACTACAAACTTGGCAGGAGGAGGTTATGTGATCGGTGCCATTTGTTTGTCTGTTTGTCTGTTTCTTTATGAACAAGATATCCGTTCATTACTTTTTGAGTTATCTCTGAAATTTTGTGGGTGGGTCACTATTACATCAGGGATCGACCCTATTGATTTTGACCGCGATCAGTCAAACAATATGGCCGCCACGACAGCCATCTTGAAATCCTATGATACGCGATAACTGAACTTTTCTCCCACTCACCAAGTTTTGGACTATGCTGCCTTGGCAGAGGTTAGCACACTAGGAGTGCTTGTCATTGTATTTTCAGATCTGGTTTTGTAAATCATAACAAAATGAACAATGTTCATGGTTTAATTAACCATAGAAAATAAATACATCATGCCTATTAATGTGATTAACAGACTGCAAAACGTGCTAAGCAAAATCTCAAAATGCTAAAAGAAAAAAGGACCTTTTAGCATATTTTGCTAAATGAATGTTGATGCTGGAGTGAGCTCAGGTATAGAGTTCAGTTTGGTGCTCACATGTCCTCAAGACTTCCGAGCCAAAGCCCTGCACTCTGAAGGAGAAGCATGCGCAGAGCGCATAGTCCAGTGCGGTTCAATTCAAGCATATACATGGAGGAGTAATCTGACTAGTAACCGCATTATTTGGGTGTGTTAGTCCAATAATGAGAAATTTGATTTAGTACGATTCCAGCCGGACTAACATGTTTACATGCATTGTAAAAGTCTGGATTTAGTTAGACTAATGCAATAAATCGATTTTCTCCAACGTCATGTAAACACACTCACTCTGAGCTCCTCCCCCTGTCTCGAAAAGCACAGTGTGCTGTGATTGGTCAGCTGGATCACTTGGTTGTGGTTGGTCAACCACTTTGCGCTTGTGTTGGAAATGTCATGGCCCATACCATACATGGATTTCAGCTTTAGGAGTGAAGACTGTGGGCAGATTATACTTTTCTGCGGGCAACAGGAAAATGATTAGATGGGTAACAGGTTGTTTTTTTTCTTTCCCTCGCTTCTGCCAGCCTTTATTTATTCACAAATTAAGTATGTCAATTATTCTTTATCTGTATTTGAATCCCCATATCTTTTTCTCACCATCACAATGCGGTCACCTTTCAAAACTAAAACAGTCATGTGCACTGCATACACAAATAAAAGAAAATTAATTGTATTTGTCTCCCCACTAATCTGGTCTGCTGCTTCAGAGCTTCTTATAAGTACAGTATTGTTTGCAAACTGATTTCCAGTTTAACTGGTTCAGTGGACGCTAATTCACGCTTAGCATGATGCTAACAGAAATCAGTGAGAAATCCCAATGGAAAATGGCTAAGCCAGCAGAGTGAACATTTTACTTTTTTCTTCTAAATAAGAACCATAGATGAAAACGGACTCCCTGTGAACTCCTACTATAAAGCATGTGCAGGAAGCTTACTAAACAAAGCAGAAGGACACAGGAG
This sequence comes from Gymnothorax javanicus, assembly GCA_029692085.1. NCBI lineage: Eukaryota > Metazoa > Chordata > Actinopteri > Anguilliformes > Muraenidae > Gymnothorax > Gymnothorax javanicus. Next base: position 23,526,117 of record CM056199.1, read on the forward strand.
CTTTGGCACAAGGGCACAAACTACCATAACTATCAAACACGCATTGAGCTACGCAAGCACAGCATTAGCATTGTGACTTCATTACATTACAAACCCCAGAACAACCTGAAACTCCAGGTCCTAACAAAGTGGGCACAGCTCCAGTTTTCAGGAGTGATTGTTGAGAATATCCAGCATTGAACTGTGCCCCGTTCACAAAGCAGTCTTCAGTACAATGACTGTAACACAAAACTGGGGCTGCCTCTTCACTTCTTCCTTTGGAAGTCCATAAAGATTGAATATTATATTGTTGCTGAGTTTGTGGGCGTCACCCGCTTGAATCGAGGGCGTTCCAAACCAGCTCCCTGGGGAAAAAAAATTGAACTGGGGACGAAACCACTTGACTGACAAAATGGTGGAATGCTATCGGTGGGTTTGGGGCAGCTCTGGGGCAGTGTATTGTGTGGGAGAGAGAACTTCCTCTAGTGGTGACTTTAGGTTATTTTCATGTGCAGACCTTTTACATGCACAAAAAACTATACCATACTTAGAAATGAGAAACCATAATAAGTGCACTTCAAAACAATTCAGCTGAGTAGAGTGGGCCAAACTTTCTCTTTAGCAATGTAAAAGACTCATTGCTGGTTTTTGCAAGTGTTTGATTGCAGTTTTTGCCACCAAGAGTGGCACAACCAGTTACTAGGTTTATGGGGGTAATTTATATCCTCACATGGGTGATACAGGTTTTGAATAACTTTTTCCCTTCAATAAATGGAACGATCATTTATGAGCTGCATTTTTCATTGACTGGGGTTGTCTTTGTCTTTTATTATTTGAAATATTTACATATGACAAATAAGCGAAAACGGGTGAAATCAGAAAGGGGGCAAATGCCTTTTTTACAGCGCTGTATTGCTTCATATGCTTTATCCTCAATGTAAGGCATTGGAGTTATACCAAGCAGTGTTTCCGGGTACCAGCTGACAAGTGAATTGCTATAGGTGTCAGGGTACCGTGACGTTTCTCTTTGGAGTTATCATTATGTCTCTTCCAACCCCCCCCATGACCTGGGTGAGACCACAGAGCTGGAGTACCCCAAATCACTGATGACCTTAGATTCCCTCCATACTTAGAGTCCCAGGCGCAGATCCTGTCCCCTCTTGAGGCGGAAGAGGTCATTTCAGGACAGAGTATTTGTTGTAAACTCCGCAGGGGAATGGCCTGTAAAAGTGCAGTGAGAACTATATCAAAGGGCCATTTCTTTTAATCAAAGCCTGGCTTATGAGGGTTTTACCTCTCAGGTTACGACTTTGAATTATATTTTCCAGGTAATAACATTGGGCATTGTGTGGTATTATGGGTGCATGCATGTCTGTGTTTGTATTTGGCCATTTGTGTGTGTGTGTGTGAGTGTGTGGGTGTGTGTGTGTTGCACCTGTGTGTTTTGTTTTTTTTTTTTTGTATGGTTTGTTCTCTTGACTAATGCTGAGTCATGAAATACCCATGGGTATTAGTCTGCCTGACCCACTGCATTGTACTGATGGGGAACCCTTTTGCCTGTGACGATGGGTCCATGGTTTTGAGTTGACTTGCTGAGAGATTTCTAACAATGAATGGTACCCCAGTAAGGGTCTCAATGAGGGATTTTACTGTCCTTGAGTAGGAGGTGGTGGGGTAGATTCTCCATTGCGCATTAACCAAGCTCCTCTGAATGAAATGCGATCTTATAATTTCTGAACAGTGCATTATGGGATACTGGCCCATTCTGTTAGAAGCGCTACCTCCAGTTTTATGATGAAGGCAGTGGAAATCTAGAACACACTCGGCATTGCGGAACCTGTCATGAAAGTTAAATTACTTTTGGATCAGGTGATTGTAAAGACCACGGAAGTCCTTTGACTTCATCCTCCTGTTCTTGGAACCATTATTTATGTAGCTAACATTTTCATGGTGTGAATGTAGGCATCCTTTTGGAATATGGGATCGTAATTAGGGGGCGGTGTTCATGCGGTGCCCCTCATCAGTCTGCCCATTGCACATCTCATAATGGTTACAGCTCCGCCCAGTGAGCTCTGTGAAATGGCTGCACATACCGTTACAGAACCAGTGCTGCATTTAAGAGTCAGAAACCGACATTGGATTGACTGTCTCCTTTGTTTTCTCCGAACATATACCCATTCAGATCTCTAAAAAAGAGGATCACATGCCTGATCACATGCACCATTACTTGTCTTTATTCCCCAGGGGTCCAGGTGCTGTCTACATTTGACCAGGTTATGCTTTTATGTGCTTAAAATTGGCGGTGTTGAAGCCTTCACAAGCACAGTATCTCCTGAATGAGAGAGACGCCGAAAGCCAGTGTTTACTCTCGTTTTTGCAGCACTTTGTGGCTCCTGGGATATAAAATGCTTGCCCTGACATTAAGGCTGTCGCGATCGATTAATCGCGACTATTTTAAGCGCGATAAAAGTAACTGCCACTATGAGGCAGACAGACATGCTTGCTTATTACCTTTTCAATGACAAATACCTAATGCGGTCATTTGAAATGCTTCCGGGAAGAAAACTGTGATTTGAAGTCCGCTAATTACCCGCAAGGTTGGACAGTCTCCATCGCCTTGGCATAATTGGCTTACCTTAAATCAATTCCTCTCTACTTTGCCTAACTTGCGATAATCGCGATTAATCGATCGCGATAGCCCTACCTGACATGGAGACACATGCTAAAGACTTAAAGGTCCTCTATTATGCCACCAGGTGCACAGCTGATTAGCCATTATGAGCCAGTTCAAAGTCTCCCCTTCCTGACATCACAAGGGGGAGTGATCACCCAGAATAATGAAATCTGATTGACTGCTTGGCTGAAGGTGATCAGTTCTTCTTGCCTCTGGTTGGTTACTTCCCCATATGATGTCAAGAGGGAAAAGATTTTGAAATGGCTTGTAATATCTAATTAGCTGTGCACCTGGTGACATGATAGGGGACCTTTAAGTGAAGTGTATGTTTCTGTATTGCTCCTTACCCTACAGTCTATGACTGATTACTTATAGGGCTATATAACTCTTCATTCCAAGCTTGGAAGGATAAAAAATTATTTTTAAATTTTATGGTCCTTTTTCACAGTAACTAATATGGACACAGTGACATTTTTCTTTCCACACTTGGAAACCACTTTTCTTTGATTCTGCCCCCTCTTATTCATCAGGTCGGCAAACGTAGCCGCGCCCCTTTTGGGGGGAAAACATACCACACTCCCCAGTGACTTTAATGTAAAATTGCTGTACAAAACGACATAAATACAAGACCATCGAAGGTAAATCAGCCGAGAAATTATCTTCAGACACCATGTCTGATTCATATACATCCGCTCTACCGGATAGAGAACGTACGAGATATTTAGAAAAAGTAAATTTAATCACTGAAGCATGTCCCCTCAGTCTCCCGGTATCTAGCTGGTGCAATGACCCCACCCAGTGGCCAGAGGTATCATACTCCGACATCTATTTTTATCTGATTGAGTCTCCAGGTAAGCAAAATACTATATCTTATTAATTGCTTATTTCTGTATTGCCTTGGTATTGGCCTGAGGGTCGCCGTATGCGGCCGAGGGCTAATACCGCGACCCAAAGGACAATACCAAGGCAATGCGAAAATAAGCTATTTATAATATTTTTATTAATTGGTTAAGTATGTTGTGCTATCATGACAATATTATGACTATGACTTCTGAAGTACGCGACTTCAAGACTCATTAAAGAGCTAAATGCTAGGTCCGCGACTGCTTGCGCACCTGCTGAACGCGGCCAATACAGGTCGGCCAATACAGGATATATTGGAGGGTCGTTTTTACTGTATGCGAGCAATAACTTACTTAACCAATTAATAAAAATGAATTATTTCACCTTTCGGTCCTGCTATTTGGATAGTATGCTAGTTGACAGTAGCACTGTGCTCTGACCAGACGGTGACAGCGGTCTTAGCTAGGTTCGTAAGTCAGCCTGTCCGTCTGTCTCGTCCAGGCATATGCACATTCCTCCCTCTGTATGGCTTGGAGCCAGAAAGCCCTTCTCTCCGGATACTTTTTTGGGCATGGTAGAGGAATGAACCAGAGATCCTTGTTTTTTGTTTTATTGTTGGTGCAGCCAACAACACAACAACTCCTCGGCATGTAGGATTCAAGTTAAATCGGCTTGTTTTAAGCGTTCGTGCTTTGAATGTCTATGCAGGAAGCAGGATTGTTTTCCCCCTAAAAGGGGTGTAGCCATCAGGGCCCACTGTGGATAACGTATTGCCGACCTGATGAATCAAAGGCTTTAACCTTTTCTGATTCAGGGATTGACCTTTGGCTAAGCCCCTCCCCCTCCACTGACTTGGACAAACAATCAACATTTTAGATCAAGCGCTAATGGCTGGTATCACAGTCGGAGATATTTTTCAGGATGCTATCGATGATTTTTGGCGATAGAAGGCTCAAATATCAAGAAGTCAGCAAATAGGGTAACACTATGCATTGGAGGGATACATTAATAAATTTAGAGTGGAGAAGGTCAACGAAAAGTTTAAATTGGAAGCTAAAATTTTCAGGTCTCAGTGCAAACGCGATCAACCGCATCTCGTTCCCGTCATTCTCACACAACAAGATCAGCATTGTTTGTAAAATTAATTTACGTATTATTACTGCTAGCTACCGAATTTAAGGACTCTAACCTGACGTGACTGAACGCCTAAGTAAACAAGGTGACATGGTGAACAACGCAGCCAGGAGCTGACGTTAAGACAACATCCGTCAGCACTGAAGTTAGCCATAGTGTTTACTAACTTTAGCTAGGTTAGCGATATAAAAGATAACTTTACATTAATCTCCAGTGAAGTGACAAGATTTCGCCTTAAACACGATGTTGACTTGGCTTGGAACAAATGTAGACATCCTCATTGACCTTCGTTAGCTACGTTAAGCTGATAGTGGGGTCTTCCACAAAGCTTTCAGCTGCTTTCACACCGGACGCGAAACGAATTTTTCGCGCAACAGATTACATTCAAAGTCAGTGCGAAGCGTCTTTGCATTGACTTTGAATGTAATCTGTCGTGCGAAAAATTTGTATCGCGTCCAGTGTGAAAGCAGCTTTGTCCAGAGGAGACACTTCTCTCGGTTATGATGTGGCTTTGGGAAGGGTATAAAATACACCCCAACGCCCAGCCTCTCGGGATACCTGCATCGGAGTTAAATTTACCCCAAGCACAGCGTTTGATAATTTTTTAACTTAGAAACATTTTAAAACCCCATAAAGGCAAATGATTTGCTGTTTCCGTAATGCATTTCAATGGAAGTTCAGGCTCAGAATGTCCGAGTATATGGGGAGAGAATATGCACTGTGATTGACTCCTCGCATTTGAGGGCGGGGCTTAGCCATGGGTCAATTGTCATATCGGCTCAGATTTAACACCAGTTACACATTGTCTAGCCAGGGTACCCTCTGCACTACCTGCAGTAACCCCCTGTGATCTGCAGCCTCCTGTTAGAAAACCAGGCCCAAAATCCAATTTTGCTGCAATTCTCAGTGGTTGCCCTGATAACACTGAACAATGCATCACGCTCCCTTTGCTAGAATTTTAAATGAAGTGAATTGTATTTGCGGCTGCTCTGATTCTTTGGGAATAGTTATTGTTTATTTTGACAAAAAGGTGGTGCAAGTAGGGCAATGTATGCATTCCCTTCTCTCCTTAAAAAGATTTTGGGGAGAGTAGTTTAAATTATTTATCGAAGCCTGGGCTGTGTCCCACACTTGGCGTATGCAGACAAAGCGCATAAAAAATCAATTTGCTTTAAAGAGAATAATCTTTATACCCTCTCTCACTTGGTGTTCTAAAAATGTATTGGATTTATCTTGTCAGGGTCACATGCATTCAGTGCCTTGCATAAATATTCACCCCCTGGACTTTTCCACATGTTGCTGTTTTAACAGCCTGGAATTTAAATTGATTTTATTGGGCTCTTTACCATTTGATTGGCACAACATGCATAGTGCTTTGAAGGTACAAAATACTTTTCTTTCCAGCTTTGCACATCTAGAGACTGCAATTTTTGCCCATTCTTCTTGGCAGAATAACTCAAGTTCAGTCAGATTGGATGGAGACTGTCTGTGAGCAGCAACTGTCAGGTCTTGCCACAGATTCTCAGTTGGAATGAGGTCTGGGCTTTGACTGGGCCATTCTAAGACATTAACATTCTTTGCCTTAAACCATTCCAGAGTAGCTGGCTTTATGCTCAGGGTCACTGTTCGTTGTTGAAAAAAATGGGTTTTCTTCAAGAATTGCCCTATTTGGCTCCATTCTTGTTCCCCTCAATTGTGACCACTATCCCAGTTCCAGCTGACGAAACGCCTCCCACAGCACGATGCTGCCACTGCCATGTTTCACTGTGGGGTTGGTGCGCTCAGGGTAATGTGCAGTGTTGAGTTTCTGTCACGCATAACGCTTTGCACCAGGGCCAAACGGTTCAATTTTGGTCTCATCCGACCATTGTACCTTCCTCTACATGTTTGCTGCGTCTCCCACATGACTTGTGGCAAACTCCAAACAGGATTTCTTCGGCTTTCTTTTCAGCAATGGCTTTCTTCTCGCCAAGTATGAAGGCCAGATTTGAGGAGTGCATAGTAGTTGTCCTGTGGACGGATTCTTCCACCTGAGCTGTGGATGTTTTCAGCTCCCACAGAGTTACTATTGGCCTCTGAGTTGCTTTTCTGATCAACCCTTTGAGTGCTAAATGTAGCTATTGTTGCTTAATGATGTAAGATATCAAAATCAAAGCTGTTGAAAACCTATCTTTTGGAAACTTGTTTAAAAGGGCTCCTGTGTAGGTTTTCAACAGCACAAGATAATTTCATTTATGATTTTTTGAAAATTTATTTCAGCGCACTAAGGGTTAACGCTCTCCTTGCCTGGTATGTCCGTTAAGGTTGACAATCTTCTCTTGGTAGATTTGCTGTTGTGCTATATTCCTTCTATTTTTATAATAGTGGATTTAATTATGCTCTGTGAAATATTTAAAGCTTGGATTTTTTTTTTTGTTGATATTTTTAATAACCTTAATACTGCTTTGTTCTTCTCCACAACTTTATCCCTGACCTGTTTGGTGAGCTCCTTGGTCTTCATGGTGCAGTTTGTGTATTGATGTTTTCTGAATAACTCTGAGGCCTTCGCAGAACAGATGTATTTATAATGAGTCCAGAGGTGGTCTCTTATGTGACCTCTGAAGGCAAGTGGTTGCACCTGATCTTGGTCAAGGATGCACAGCGACGGGGTGAATATGCACACTCAACACTTTTCAGATTCTTATTCGTAGATAATATTTATTTAATAATATTTCAAAATTCTGGAATATTACGTGTTGGTCCATTACATGCGACCCCAATAAAATCCATTTTAATTATCCCCCGCCACCGCGGTAGCCAGCAGAGGGGGGGACATAGTGTTCAGCTCCGTCCGTCCGTCTGTCACGTCCCGTTTGTTGTGAACGCGATATCTCAAGAACGGTTTGACCGATTTCATTCATCTTTGGCTTCAATGTGTGATACGCCGACCCCAGACGATTTCCGTGACCTGGCTGGGGACATGGCCACGTTTAGTGGCAACACTTTTTGTAATATGACATAATGTGGAAAAGTCCAGAGAGGATTCATGCATATGCAAGGCACTGTACTGTATGTGAAAACACATAAATATAAATTAAAAAACGTTTTCGAAGCGCCATCAAAATGCTTAATGAAATGTCAGTCAACATAAAAGAAGAAAAAAATGACATTAAAGAAGAATCTTCTGCTGATTTCTGCTGAAAGTGACGTTGATTAGGAATAGAAAGTGTAAAGAATTAAAGTTCTTCAGCTTTTTTTTTTTTTTAAACCCAGGTTTTGTAATAATACTTTTGTTTCGTATTTGAGAACAAAGTAAAGGAAAGTTGATAATGAAAATACAAACCGAACCTGAACGACAGGATCAGATAAGACTGATGATGAGGAGGTGGAGGTGGGGGGGGGGGTGGGTGAAAAAAAGTTCTCAAGGTAGCCAGTAATTCTGTCCTTAATATAAACTAACCTGTTTAATAAATAGCATTTTTCAGTCTTTAGGAAGCAGCAATAGTGTTTGTTATAGAGAGGGATCAAGATTGCCAACTGAACTGAAGCTATAGCAAATGGGGACTGAGATCTTGTAACTCATTCTCTCCAAAGGAGGGTATGCCCAGCCATCAGCTTGAAAACCGTACCCTTTGCAAGCTGGGCAAGGCATTCTCTTAAAAAGTAATGTCAAAACGTTCGTATTGGTTTGAGCAAATTACTGTGGATCAGCTTGCAACATTTGGTCATACCCCCGTTCCACAGAGCTTTCTGGCTCATCGCTCACTCGTCCGAAGCATAGTTTATTTCTTTGATCCAATAAGGCGAAATTGTCCGATGAAGGCACTAAGCTCAGAGCTTAGTTCTTTCATTGGACGATTTTGCCTCACGATCACGCCCGCCACGTTGGACACTGACCTGATAGTGGACAAACACGAATCGGATTCATCGGCCTGTGATACGCCACTCTTCTGTGGGTGACCGGAAGGAATAAACTTTGCTTCCGACAAGTGACCGATGAGCCAGAAAGCTCTGTGGAACGGGGGTATAAGGCAGTTCCACTACTCCAAAAAGATTTTCCAGGTGGCACTGAATAGCGCCGCTGTGGTATTTGTGGAGGATAAAGACTTGCTTCCAATTTCTTGACTTCCCTGCTGTTATCATTCTACAGCCTCTCAATATGCTCCTTATGGGGTAAGCCATTGATGTTCACTCTCAAGAACCTTGCGGTGTTTCTCTTTGGCTTATGGGAACGTTGGTATCAAAATTGCTGCTAGACAAAAACCAATTTGCAAGCTGATTTCAGGCTAAAATGATACTTGTATCTTAGCAATTGTGAGACAATTTTTTTGACATTCAAAAAAAATAATAAAAGTAGCTAGGTGTGCGGGTGAGAGATCTTGCTGGTGGAAAAAACGTTCTCCTTTTTTGGATGGGAGTGTCAAATACTGCTGTTTTGTCTCCCAAATTAGCTCTTTAAGTTTTGTTCTTCAGACTGTGCCCTGTTTTAAGGGGGGAGGTAGATTAAAAGTGAGAGAATATCAATCATGAACCTCAGATTTTTTTTTTTTTTTTTTTTTTTTTCCTTCCCCCTGCCCAGGTCGCGCTTCAGTGAGCATCTCCATAGTAAATGCTTTTCTTTGTGTAAGTGCTGAAATGCTGGCTGTCTGAGGGGTTTGGCTCTGGGTATTTGGCACTCTGTCAGGCACGATTCAAAGGCTACTAATAACACTGATCTGACCTAAATCAGCTGGGATCTCTTATGCTTGCTGGATGAAGTGGTGCTCGCGAGGGAAGCCGATAAACACTTTTGCAAAAGTGTGGCACAGTGCCCTCGTCTGGTTCTGTCTCGGCTTGGGCTATGAAGAAAAAAAGAAAAACTGTGATGGCACACTTTCATAACAGCGCTGTTCTCAGCCTGCTGCTGACCTGACTAAGCTGTCTGTGCAATACCATGATCAACTGGTTCTACTGGCGCTGCCAGAGCTGTTCGGATAATGGGAACGGGAGTGAAACTACTGCGTGCTACAAAATTACTATTAACCTTTCCCTACACTCTTTAAATACTCATCCCTTTCCTCTTGCGGTGTATGTGTTAGACAGCTAATGAGCATTAAAATAAAATGTAGCCGGCAGTACAGTTTTTTTCTATGGTGGGTTGCTGACTAAATTGATAGCAAATAGTGTGATAAATAGGAGACCATAATTGTGTGAATTTTAGTTTGTCGGTTTATATTCAAACTGAAGACCTATGAGCGAGATGTACCGAAGTCACAAATTATCACTTTTGAGATTTTGGGGAACAAAGTTTTCAAAACAAAGATTCTTTTTAATGGTGGCATACTATGGAGTCTTTTGCTTTTTTCGGGGACTGTGGGCGGCTGACCAGTGTTTGGGTAGTTAGTCTAAAAAAGTAATACATTACAAATTACTAGTTATGTTTAAAAAAGTAATCCCTTACTTTACTTAATTACTCACTGCTGAAAGTAAATAGTTACACTACTAGTTACATTACTTTCAGATTACTCAGCACCATCAATCTGAAACTCACCATAAGTTGATTAATTAACCATATCATGTTAAAACCTGGCATATGCCCGGATCAGCACAAGTCTTTATTTTAGTAAGGAGGAGACACACAAGATCTCTCTTTCATGCTCTTTAATACAGCAAAGCCAACAGCAAAGTTGTAAAAATCAGCCCAAACAGCACTTCACAGAAAAGTGAGTCAAGTACAAGGCTACAGTACTGGCAAAAACACGCATGAAAAAGGACGCCTGATTTGTTTTTCTGTCCTCGGTCTCAATCGCCAATATACTCAAAAGGAAGAAGAAGTAGTTTGTCTGGTCTTCCGTCCTGCCGAAAGTTGAAGAATTTAAAGTAATGCAAGTAACTAGATAATTTATTTGTTCGTAACTGTAATCCGATTACTTAAGTTATCAAAGTAATGCGTTACATTACTGAGTTACTGATAAATGTAATCTGATTACTGTGATTAGTCACTTTGTAATTAGTTACCCCCAACACTGCAGCTGACAGACCCTTTTTTGTGGAAAAATTTATTACAAAGTTAATAAAAAAAATTAGTTTTGGACTTAAAGGTGCACTATGCAAGTTTGTTTACTTTCTGCGCGATTATATTTTTGTCTCAATTCGCCGACATCTCTCCACAATCCGCAAGCTGCCTGCTCCTAAATTCACTGTAAAAAAAAAAAAAAAACCCGGGCTCTGGAGACCGCACAAGCGTCACAAACTGCAAATAAACACTAGGGGCACAGGCTGTGCCCCATAACATAACAAACCGTCCCGGCCAATCACCGACAAGAGTTGACAGTTATGGAAGCATGGGAAGGAGGGAACTATGGGAGGGAGGGGCGGGCTACCTCTGTTTTGTTTGAGTTCGAATGTCAGCAGGAGTGAAAGTAAACAAACTTGCATAGTGCATCTTTAAGTACCTTCCTTTTTTCTGCTAAATACCTGGACTTAAGGTCATTTACCACTAAATGGCTGGACTTGAGTACTTTTAACAGATGAAGCCAACTGCCCAGCTTCCATGGCTACAATTTTCACTGCTAGTCACGTGACTCATTCTAGGATTTGATTGGACAGTCATGAATTTTTTATAGATTTGGGTATTTCTTGCACTAAAATTAAGTGAATTTGACGATGACAATACACCGATACGCAGGACTTGAGTACTTTTATTAAGAAATCTTTGGTGTCAGACGATGCTCTGGCCATTGTGGACTTTAATACTGGTTTCAGCTTATTAATTGCAAAATGTGACCTGAGTACTTCTGCATGCTGGTCCTCAGTTGATAAGGGTCCCTATTTGTCACCTGTAAAATTTGTGCTAGTCTTGCCAGCCAGGCTCATTCGGGTCCACACCAAAAGTCCTTAGCATTTATAATGGCTTTATCATTCTTGTAAAACACAATTTCCGTAAAAGTATCTCAAAATGTGTTTGCATAGATCAGGACTATTCAACATTATCCAGAAAGGGCCGGTGTGGGTGCAGGTTTTCATTCCAACCAAGCGCTTACACGCTTGATTCTTCTAATCAACGCCGAGACTCTTTGCTAAAGAGCTTGATTAGTGGAATCAGGTGTGTAAGTGCTTGGTTGGAATGAAAACCTCCACCCTCACTGGCCCTTTCTGGATAATGTTGAATAGCCCTGGCATAGATGAGTGTAGTTTTTAGAAATATGCTGAAGGCAATTTTGTGTGTCTTCCCTGCTCACTGTGTGGAATTGCCTGTTCTCTCAGTCTCAGGTGGCTGCCACATTAATGCATAGCCCAGCACAGATGGTCATTCAGATTTATTTATGGGCTGGGGCAAGGTTACTAGTCTCTGGGGTGTGGTGGGGAGAAGCTTCAGGGCTGTAGCTCAGTTTTCACCAAGTTTCCTTGCTATTGATTATAGCTCAGATCAACTCATAGCTGTCAAAGCTGTGGCTTGTACTGAACCGGTACAGTGTGCTGCACCGCAGTGGAAGACCATGGAATGCGCCGACACACCTGAATAAACACAGAGCCAATCATATTTGTTTTCCATGTGCTACTATGCTGTTTTGAAGATGGTCACACTATATCTTTCTAGTTACATTTGACTACATTACTTTTAAGGTTTTAGAATTTATGTATGCACTGATAATTCATAGCAGCATGATGCTTTCGTTTGAACCTTTCTGCTGGACTCAATTCTTCCCTTAGTTGTCACTTTTCATTTTACACTTTCCCACACTCCGTACAAGTTAAAAATCTTAAATACCTTTTTTTTTTTTTTTTTTTTTTTTTTTTTTTTTTGTCTGTGGTTTGTGTGCTGTGCTGGACTCCTGTGAATTGTAATGAAGAGTTTTATTAGAGAAGCTGATGGCATTTCTTTGGTTCTCTTAGTCTATAAATTAATTTTAAGGCCTCTGTCCTTTCAGTACGTTTCTTTAAATGACCAAGTGGTGTGGTTGGAGGTAGGGGTGCAAACAATTGTTCGAATAATGGAGTACTTGCCAAAAAATCATATCCGGTTACAAAAATTTATGGTTGATAATCGTTTTGTAGTCCTGTATTTTGAATACATTTTATTCCAGTAAGTTCCTGTAAACCTGTATGTGTCATTTTAAAAGCTATCATGCTTGTTGCTTTATTTCAACCTCTTCTACCCCAACTTCTGGAAATGCTGGCGTTACAGGAAATGACCAAGAGACCACTGATTGGCTATACTGAAAATGTGCATATAATACACGCGGTATTGTTTGGATGAAAATTGTGCACGTAATTAATGAATCCAAACTGTTCTCTAAATTCCATCTCCCGTTTCCATTTTTTACGCTTAAACTGGAACTATCTTTGCGTACAACCCTATAGAAAAAATTGGTGCAGAATAGTGTCACTTACAATTCTAGCTATTATGAGCCATTTTATGAGCTACAGGACAATGTCACCACAAAAAAATCTTTGGACAAAATCATCAATTTGAAGAAAGGGGTTCATCACATGAAAAGGGTTACTTTTTTAATTAAAGCAACTTTTTTTTAAGGAATGTAGCTTGAAATTGTGATAGAGCACCAAGCGAATTCTGGTCTGTAATTTGTCTGGTCTGTATTATAAATTTATAATTTTTGTAACTTGAATAATTTATGTATGCAATTTATGGTGCGGTTTGGTTGTGGCTAGACTGCCCCATTAATGCATCTGCGTGCGCGATATACTGGATATAAAAGAAATATCATGTTTAAATAGAATGAATACATGCAACAAAAAAAGCTGAGGCAGTCCAATGTTGACTTGGAGTTTGATTGTCAACATTATGAACGAAGCTTCATATTTTTCATTTCAGCCCCAATATCGGAATAGACTTAGTAAAAACACGGTAAGCAACAGCACGATGCTGCCTACATTCATTCTAGTGTGCAACTTCTGTCCACTAGACCACATTTAAAAAAATAATTGAAAAAAAAATTTCAATTTGTGCACCCTGTCACACAGTGGGACAAGCACTCGGTGAGAGGAAGTGATGAATTTCTGTACCCCTAGTTGTAGGAGCAAAGCCATTTGGAGGCTTATCATTTTTGGGTAACTTACATGCCTCAGCTGTTCTTAACTGCAAGACTATCTGAGTCGAGCACATGTTGCTGACCTCTGTGCTTTTTTTAACCTGGGTTTGCCCATGTGTCTTACCTGCTGACCTTTAGCTGTCATGACAAGCAGTGCAAGCCTCTGAGTATTTAAAAAAATCTCAGCTTTTTAATGAACTTATTCCCTACTGGCCTACATAGGGCAAAATGTTTGAAGAAAAGCACTGCCACACAAAAATCATTAAAATATTTTATGGATGAGCTGTCAATGTTATAGGCATTTCATCCTCTGAAATCTCACGCCATATCATAGAATTTTCCATGGAGAATTCTTCTGGACTTCTATTTACGTCTAACTCTACCTCTGAGTCCATAAGATATCATTACAGTGTTGTTTTCCATCATTTTGATCATAGGTTTTCAAGTGAGAGAAAATTAAGCTGGTTGCAATGCACACACGCTTGCTTAGTGCGAACAAACATCAACAAAGGGCTTTTTTTTTTTTTTTTTAAGAAAAGGACGTCATCTGCTTCAAGGAGCCAGGATTTTCCATACATTTACATATTTGGGTATCAGCTTAATTTTCATGTACGTATAATGCAATGTCATCTGTAATACGGGAAAAAATTTGATCGCAGAAAGATTGATGACCTTTCTCATTGGTAATATCTGATCGCGATTTGGCAGTGCTGTTGGGAAAGAGTTAAAATTGTGTAAGGTAACGTTGATGTCTAACCAAATTCTGTACAAAGTCAATTCTTGCCTATGTGAACATAACCCATATTTAAAGCTTTATGTTTTAGGATTTGAGTGGGACAGGGATTGGAAGAATGGCTTCAATGAAGCAAGGCACCTATGTTAAGAAAGCTAATTTTAGAACGAAAAAGTTTGCAGTTCTTTCGCTAGCAAAGGAATTCGGAGAATAAAAAAAATGGCTTTGTGATAATGCCCCATATTTTGCATGCTGGTTTTTTGGGAGGGAGCCCCTGAAAGGGGGGGGGAAAAAAAATTGAGATTATTTGTTGTTTGAGCTGCACCAATTAGTAAAAAGCTCAGAATCCTCATGATGTTGATATAGATAAGGTTATGTTGTTATTAATAGCATTATACTATTTGTAGAATTGGATTCCAGTGGTGGCTGCGCAGGCTGGTCTTCAGCTTGAATGATGAGTGAAAAGAGCTGAATGATGGTGAAAGATATTATGCTTCATTGCTTGGGTCACACAAGCGATATTTGTACAAGTATCGTGTGTTTTTATTAGGTGACATTTATGTCCTGATTTATGCCCATTTTATTTCAATTTCAGTTGCAGCATATTGTTGCAATAAGCCCTCAAATGCTATGATTATTTTTTCATGACAGTCTTTGGCTCTCTAATGACTTTTGAGGCAGTAAAAAGTAGTTTGGACAACTTGAGCAACTTCAGTTCTGCTGTTAGTCAGATAATTGGCAGCTTTGTTCCAATCAAATCCAGAGAAAACAGGCTGAACGTAAATGGAGGAGATTTACCTGCTACAATGCAGAAATGAAAATATCAGAACAGCAATTTATCTCAAAAATGATAAATGACAATAAAAATAATGCTCCCTATCTGTTCTCCATTGTTGATGAACTGATCAATCCCACTAAATCAGTTCCTTCTGAATTCCTCTCTTCAAATAAATGTTATGAATTTGCTATTCACTTCACAGAAAAAGATCTCCAGCTCATCAGAAATTTCACTATAAAATCATGTGGAGGCAGTTCTAACCTAACAGGTTCCCAGAATTGGCTCACTAGTATCCAATTTAAGGGAGAACCATGGCGTCCCACACAAATGGCCTATTGTGTAATTCTTAACCCTTGTGAACCCTACTCAGCCATGATAATTTTCAGCAGTACGCTAATAAATGAGTAATTGTAGTCCAAATTGTCCCAGGCGCCTAATTATCACGCTCGTGTAAGCCACCATAATTGCCACGAGCACCAACGAGAGTGCGCGAGATTCCCAGCCGAGTATGACGTAAACCAGCACCTTGGCCATCATATTCACTCGTAAACAATAACACAAACAGCGCGAACAGAGTGTACTATAAGCGGCTGGAAATCATTGAATTTCGATTATTTCTGTTTCGAAAGTCATTATGGATATGATGGAGGAACGGGGAAATGTGCCCTATTCGTTTGAGCCTATGCTGTTACGTTGCTCTTGATATAGCCATTTAGGCAGCTAGTGTGCTAGCTAATGTTAACTGAGGAAAATCTTTGTAAATGATCATCATATTAAAACAGTATGATTTGGTTTTTGCCCCAGCTTTACAAACTTAGCTAGCTGTAATATGCATGAACCTATCCGAGACTTTGCGGCGGTGTTGTGCAACCCAAGTCTGATTGCAGATTTTTGAGACATTAGCTATCTTGCTAGCGAGTTTAAAAGCAATGGCTTGGGTACAGCTAGCTAGCTAGTGAACCTATGGTAGCTAGGATGCCTATTGGAGAAGTTCTTACAGCTGATTTGTCACTTTAAACACCATCGCGCACACACAACCTGTTTCAACATTAATTACCAGCTTCTTTTACCTAAAGAGCAAATGGACAGTTCAGCCTGAGACATGTTATTTCTTCGATGCGTGCTAGCGCGTATTACAATAGTCTTCAGATTATAACAGGGCCGGATCCAGACCGTTTCAACCGTTTTGCCCCAATCGGTCAGATTATTTTCCGAACTGTTCGTCATCGGTCAGATTTTTCGCGGGAAACTTTTTTGCTGCCAGGGCGTTCGTTATCTGAATCCCGGCGGTGGAATACATTGCCGCCAATATACCAGCGCGCAAGATTTTCAACCAGTCTCCGTGAAGCAGCGCTTGGGTGTTTATCTCAGAATGCGATCAAGCGAGGATGAAACAACAACAATGGCTGCGCCCAGGAAATCACTAAAACAAGGGAATCTCGAATCTTTTTTTTTCTCACAAAAAAAACGGTGAGTATTTGTTTATTATAATATATAAATAAATGCTATATGAAACATGAAACTTTGAATGGTCATTTGTGCAACAGTGTTATGTAGTGATCTATCAAGTATAGTGTGGTGTGGTGCAGATTTCCACATATATGTGTCTGTGTGTGTGCGCGCGCGCTCACGTGTTTAAATTTTGCTGAAATCTAGTCGCGTGTGTGCACGCGCTTGAAATCTCCCTGAGATTTCTAAGGGACTAAACCAGTCAGATTTTGGTCTGGATCCAGCCCTGTATAATGCTAGCCATCTTCCCACCCTGCTGACGCTAGTTAACCCATTTTGGACAGATGACGTGTTAAAACGCAAATTTTTTGCGTGCCCAGAGGCGGGTGACGTGTTGACACGTCACACGTGACACTTACTTCATGCCTGAGTAAACACGCTAAACTTAACTTGGGAATTCCCGGCTTGCCCTTAGATCGTCATTAGTTACCTCCCCTGTTGTTAGATGGCAGCACCGAAGCTGGGGAATCCCCTTTAGTGTGGAGATTGAATGCATGTTCTCGGCTTTTTTCGATGACAATACCGTAAAATGGCGACTTCCAGGAAGCGCCCGCTGTCTTTGGGTGAAGTTTTGGACGTTATTTGCGCAAGCAGTGGTTCAGAAAATGCTGATTGTGATGCGTCTTCATTAGAAGATTGTGTGGAAAATAATTCTGATGAGCGAACCGATAGTATGGTTCGTAGGTCCCGGAATTGTAGTAGGTCTAATTTTCGCGACTTTTTGGACAGTTCCGATTCAGATTCTGACAGTGCTAACGATGTGGCTTGGCAACATTCTGGCGACGGCAGTGCTAGTGATAGTTCGATTGGCCATGATACTGCTGCAATAGACTCCCAGGGTGACAATTCTGGGATTGATGGTGACAGTCTGGGACATGCCAGTGCTGGTAGGCCTGTGGATAGGGGACGTGTCGGCAGAGACAGGGCTGATAAAAGACCTGGATTGAGATGGTATAATAAAGACAATTTCCGGTAATTCATCCGTTTACTGGTACACCAGGTGTGAATGTGCCACTGACAGCACAGAGTGAAATTGTGGACTTTTTTAGTGCATTTATTCCTGACGATGTGATTCAAGACATTGTCAGGGAAACAAACAAATATGCGGCAGCAAACCCACACCATCTGCAGCTGACCCTGCTAAAAAAAAGACATGACACGGATGGTTTGATGTGACACCTGATGAGCTAAAAGGCATTTTTGCACTCTGCATCCTCATGGGAATAGTGAAAAAAACCAAAGCTAAAAATGTACTGGTCCGCGTGACCCTGTGATTGAAACCGAATTTTTCAACAAAACAATGCCAAGGGACAGAGCCCTTCAAATTCTCCGTTATTTGCATTTTGCCGACAATGACCAAGCCGACCTCAATGACAGACTTGCAAAATTGAGGCCTGTCCTTGACAAGTTGGTGACAAAGTTCAAAGAGAATTACACGCCGTCACAGGAGACCCCAACAGACGAGTCACTGCTCAAATTCAAAGGGCGCCTAAAATTTCGCCAATACAATCCCCAAAAAAGGGCACGTTTTGGCATCAAAGTATACAAAGTATGCCAAAGCACTGGCAATGCAGCTGGGTACACATGGAACCTGAAGATTTACACGGGACAGGATCGTACTGACGGCGATGACCTGGCGAGTACTGCGGTGGTGTTGGAGCTGAACCACGATCTTCTCAACAAAGGGTATAACATCTATATTGACAACTGGTATTCCAGCCCTGACCTTTTTATTAGACTCCACCAGGCCAACACTAATGTTTGTGGGACAGTGAGATCTAATCGGAAGGATATGCCAGCCGAATTGAAGACTGTAAAACTCCGTAAAGGTGAGGTAGCATACAGGTCTTGCAACAAAGGCCTACTTGCCCTAGTTTGGAAAGACAAGAAGGATGTTAGAATGCTAAGTACCATGAACAGTGCAGAGATGGTTGATACTGGAAAGAAAAACAAAAATGGTGATACTATTTACAAACCACAGTGTGTCGCTACCTACAACCGGGAATGGGTGGCGTGGATATTTCCGACCAGATGGCTTTCACTTACCGTTCGGTTAGGAAGTATGTCAAATGGTACAAAAAAGTGTTTTTCTACATATTTGATATAGCAGTCCTCAACTCTTTCTTCATATACAAACATCTCGGAGGAAACCTCAAGCTGGTAGACTACAAGGTCAAGTTAGTGAAAGAAATTCTGGCCTCATGCGACTGCTGACATATGCCACTAGGGGCCGCCCCCACAGCCTCCCTTCCCCTGCCCGTCTGTCTGGAAGGCACTTTCCTGTAGTCCTTCCAGCTACTGAGAAAAAGCAGAATCCCTGCAAGAGGTGTGTTGTTTGCTATACAAACGGACTGAGGAAGGAGACACGGTATCAGTGTGGCGTTTGTCAGACCCCTCTCTTGTGTTCATCCGTGTTTCAAAGAATATCACAAAAGAAGAACCTGTAACTCATGAATAGAACCCGAAGAAATGGACTACAGTTGGGTGTAAGATACCTTTATTTTGCAGTAAATGAGTTTTTCTGCATTTGAGTTTACTGTATAATACAACAAAACTATTTACATATATACATGTTTGATGTTTTTTGTGAAAAAGTCATTTTTTCTAAATTTCCGCCGCATTTAACCCTCAAGGGTCAAAATCCAAAAAAAAGGGGCAAATAAAAAAGGTGTTTTGTTAGCTAAAAACATCTTAAAATACAACAGAAGTACTTTTTTGAGAATAAAAACAGATTATATTGAAGATAAAATCAAATCTAAAAAAAAACTTAATTTTCCCCAAATTAATCCCGTCCAGATTTTTGAGACAAATTATCTAAAAAATGGCTTGGGTACAGCCTAGCTAGTGAACCTATGGTAGGGATTATTGGGAAAATGATTTGTCACTTTAAACACCATGACCTCTTTCAACATTAATTACCATTCTTTTACCTAAAGAGCAAATGGACAGTTCAGCCTGAGACATGTTATTTCTTCTATGCGTGCTAGCGCGTATTACAATAGTCTTCAGATTATAACAGGGCGGATCGACCGTTTTTTCAACCGTTTTGCCGAATGGTCAGATTATTTTCTTGAACTAGCCATCGGTCCAAGGGAAACTTTTTTTGCTGCCGGCCTCTGAAGGTGGAATACATTGCCGCCAATATATAGCGCCGCAAGATTTTCAACCAAAGCGTGGGTGTTTGTCTCAGAATTTTTTGGTCTTGGGTAAATTTGTTTATTATAATATATAAATAAATATATGAAACATTAAACTTTGAATGGTCATTTGTGCAACAGTGTTATGTAGTGATCTATCAAGTATAGTGTGGTGTGGTGCAGATTTCCACATATATGTGTCTGTGTGTGTGCGCGCACTCGCGTGCTTAAATTTTGCTGAAATCTAGTCGCGTGTGTGCACGCGCTTGAAATCTCCCGGAGATTTGTAAGGGACTAAACCAGTCAGATTTTGGTCTGGATCCAGCCCTGTATAATGCTAGCCATCTTCCCACCCTGCTGACGCTAGTTAAGGGAAATGTTTGTAATCATTGCATGCTTAAGCGATGTGATTCGGTTTTTGCCCTAGCTTCACAAGCTAGCTAGCTGACAGTGATTGCTCTTGAGCTAGCCAAGTAGCAAGTTTGCCACCGGCCTCAAGGTGCCGGTATACGTCGTAGCCTCGTTTTTGATCTTGGGTAAAATGAATAAAATGGCACCGCGCATTAGATTTTCAAAATCAATTGTGTCTGCTACACCCGTCCCCTGCCAAGGCAGAAACAAGTGGATTTGCAGTGATTAAGGTTTCCTTTGTGATATTAGAGCTGCTATTTGCCGCACCATAGTTCATCTTTAATTTGTGTAATTTTACACCAATTAACATCAGTGATCTTGAGGTGGTGATCAAGCGACTTAAATCTCCCACCTGTTCTCTCGACCCTATTCCAACAAAACTGTTCAGATGTGTCTCACGCTGCCTGTTAGACCATCTTCTGCATATTACTAATGCCTCTCTCCAGTCCGGTGTTTTCCTCACTTCTATAAAGCATGCTGTTATAACTTTATTGCTCAAAAATACTAAACTTTGACCCATCAAAAAGTAGCAACTATAGGCCCATCTCCAGCCTTCCCATTATCAGTAAAATTCTTGAAAAGGTTGTCTTCAAACAATTACACAGTTACAAACCCTCCACAATCTGTATGATGTACACCAGTCAGGATTCAGAGAAAATCACAGCATGGTATGGCTCCTCAATATCTTTCAGACCTATTTACTTTCTACAGCCCACTCAGATCCCTCAGATCATTGGGTATGGGTCTCCTGAATGTACCTAAAGTTAAAACAAAATCAGGTGAAAGTGCATTTTAGTCACTATGATGCTGGTCTCTGGAAGAAACTGCCCATTGATTTGAAGTCTGAGGAAACTTGGTGTTCTTTTAAAAAAGGACTTAAAACATAACTTTTTTTCTCGCATCTTTGGCAGTTAATTTGTCTGCTTGTGTAAATGTGTGTATGTGTTCCTCAGTAAGACCTAGGTCACAGATCCTTAGACCTGTGCATTAGTATAGGATTGTGAGTGCTGTTATGGGTTAGTGGAAGGTAGTTTTTATAAATGTGTTTGTATTTTTATAGATATGCTTTGATTTTTATTTTGTATCTGTTTTGCGTTTGTTTGCTTTTATCTTCTGTAAAGCAGATTTCATACAGTTGTACAACTGTATGAAATGTGCTATACAAATAAACTTGAATTGAAAATTGAATTGAAAAAGTTGTTTTTTTGTTTTTTTTTTTAAAAAGGTTCTCGCATAGCTTACCACAAAGTTTGGCTGCATCAGGTGCTTAACAGTTTCTGGACAACAAACTTCAAATGGACAGGAGGCTGGAGCACAGTCTTACATTTGCAGCTTTATGGTGCAAACACACTTTTGACACTACTGAGCCTCCATTAAAGTCAAAAAGGACAAAGAAACGAGGCCATTAAAATATAATGGACTGAAAACAAGTGCACAATTGTCAATTGATGGACAGGAAGGATTTCAAATCTATTGGATAATAGATCCAAAGATGGGAGTTGCTAATGTCAGTGTCCAAGCACCTCGCCCCTCACGTCCAGTCAAAAAGAGCATTCATCACTCAAAGTTAACAAGGGCAAGTACAAATAGTGTGTAAAAGTAGGCAAGAGGAAACTTGGCAATTCAATGATGCAAAAATTTTCGAAGGGCTAACACCATGTAAAATAAAAAAAATACATAAATATCAAAAAAATATGCAACTTGCTCAGAGTAGTTTGAGTAGGAAGTCTTTTCCTGTTGCCAGTAGGTGGCGCTATGACTAAAACTCGATCGGCTCGTAAATGTCTCGAGCATTGGACTCTAATCATGCATGGAAGTTTGAAGCACATCATACAATGTACTTTCAAATTACCACAACTTCCTTTTTCATGGCAAAACATTGAAATTTGCTGTGGCACCACAGGCACACCATTCAACAAATCCAAAAAAGCTTTGCAATTTAACATCACCAAGGTCTTTAGATGTCATGCACAGAATTTTAAGTTGCTAAGATTAAATCTCTTAAAGGAGCTTATTAAGTACAATGCTTGGAAATGGCAAGAGCTGCAAAAAATCTGCAAATTCAATTCCTTTTGGTTTTCGGTCATGGCACCAAGGGATGTTTTATGTCTTGGCATGCTGCATGTGCCCACCAAATTTTGCAACTGCAGGTGGAGTGTACTCCGAGGGCTGCTTTGTTGAAATTTTTCAGGGGGCACTATGGAGCCATTTTGCGATGTCCATGCTTAACTGCATATCAAATTGAAGAAGATTAGAGTTAATTTGGCTGCAAAGTTTCACGTTTTCCCAAAGGCCTTAGAAATGCGAGTGCAAAATGAAGACTGACGTGGGATATCCAAAATGGCTGACTTCCTGTTGGTTTAAAAAAAATTAAAAATCAAGAATGATGAAACAATGCCCCACCAAATTTCATTGACATCTAGACACCTTAATCTGAACATAATCCTGCGTTTGGGGGCGCTGTTGCGCCACCTGGGCACACGTGCACAATGGCACGTGAAAATCGAAATTTATGCGTTTCTGACTTGTCTACCAACCTTCATGAGTTTTCCAGCATCTTTAAACTTAATGCATAATTTTTCTATAAATGCATACATTTTCTATTTATTAAAACATAGCCAAGTTGATTACTGTGATTGCCGCAAGGAATTGGTGAATAACTGAAAAGATGTGAAAGAAATAAAAATGATGTAGCTGCTGATCCGAGGTTATGATCAAACTCATGGCAGGAAAAAAGTGGTGGGCAGTGCGAGTTCAGTATTCTAGTGTCAGTGTGAGTAATGTCTCAGGAAGATGAGAAAAGCGCTGGTTGGTCTCTGTTCGACCAGATATAAGGAAAAAAGTTATATGTAGACTTTGCAGTCGACTTTGTTTAGCTCCTCTATTTGAAGACTGAATTGTATGATAGCCAAATTATGTGTTAATGTTTGTACCGTTATAACTTTCACGCCGGTCAGATCACGTAATTTAATACCACCCATGCTATGAAACGTCAAAACGGCGACAAAAAATCCATTTGTCGCATTGTTTGGTGTTAGATGATTTGCAGTAAACAGACGAATTATTGAAGTCCTAAAATGGCAGTTTTAATGAGGCATTTGTGAAAATATCATCTTTTAAAGACCAAGTGATCGGCTACTCCTTGTGATCTGACTCCTTAATATACTGTATGAAATTTAGCTCTTACTCTACCCAGTAAGTAACGTATGAAATGTAATGGTAGTGTCGTTCTGGTTGTGAGAAATGGCCGTGTTGTTCCTTTGCATATTCATTCTTAAGATGATAGGGGGAAGTTGTTATTATTATTAGTAGTAGTAGTAGTAGTAGTAGTAAATGTAACCACATTTTCTTGGGAGATGAGAAGCTGTGTATCTTTATTGCCCTCTGCAGCCTAACACGTAAATGGTGAGACAAAATTTTCTTTGGCTTTATAACATTTATGGGTGATTTTTTTCACTACGGGCACAACTAGGACATCACAATGTAAACAATTAACCGATTAACCAATTAATTGCCGAAAACAGTTTACTCGATTAATTAAAATTATTCGTTAATTAATTGAACATTTTACGGTCCTACACCGAGAGTTTTTTTTTTTCTGTGAAATATAGTGGCGTCGCCAGTCGAGGGCGCCATTGCCGAATCTAACCCACACCTCACGTACCTGACGCACGAGCATGAGGCGATCAAACTGGAGTGCGGGGTCAGCAGCTACAATTACTCGATTCACACCAGCAGCAGAAAATCCATCATTGACCGCCAGATGTAGGGTATGGGCAAAGCATGAAACCGAATTCCAACAGACTCGTGCGGGACTGTTTGCGGAGACAATGTTCCGAGCGTTGTCGTTAAGTAGGCTAGTACACGCCCGGTGAGGCCCCATGACTCCACAGCCTGGTTCAGTTTGTCAGATA
Source organism: Gymnothorax javanicus (assembly GCA_029692085.1). Lineage (NCBI taxonomy): Eukaryota > Metazoa > Chordata > Actinopteri > Anguilliformes > Muraenidae > Gymnothorax > Gymnothorax javanicus. The sequence continues at coordinate 23,550,240 of CM056199.1, forward strand.
AATTATTAGCTGTATGTCTCTCGGACGTGCTTTCCGTGAGAAGAACTGCCGACTTTACCTGCCAGTCCTCGTCAGTGTGGTGACAAGTGATGGTAATGTAGCTTTCTGTAGTTAATGCAGTCCAACAGTCTGTTGTCAGAGCCACATTTGCCGCGGCTAGTCGTGTTTTTAGCTCAGCCGCCTTCTTTTTGTAGCGCGCTTCCAGGCGGGTTGTTACAGTTGGTCGTTTAGTTGATGTTTTAAATATCCGACTGGATATCGGTAGCGCTTGCTATATGGTTCATGAACAGAGGTGTATAATAACGAAGTACATGTACTTAAGAAGTTTTTTGAGGATTTGTACTTGAGTTTTTTTTTTTTTTTTTTTTAAACCGGGATTTTTACTTTTACTCTACTACATTTAAAAGAGAAAAAGTATACTTCGTTACTTTGACACTGGCCAGTTCGTTACTCGTTACAAATTAAAATATGAACGTAATTAATCATTTAAGGATTATCTGGATTTGGCGTGTTCGAGAAGAACAACGGTGCTCGGCAAGGTATCGTAACCGCGCTTTGAGCAGATGTGCCCGCCAGTAGACGTGGAGCTGCAAATTTATGCACGCAGTTACAATATTCTGTCACAAGATGGCACACCAGGATCAGTTATTGAATATTCACAAGCAAGCAGCTCAAACACGTTTAGAATATTGTGGACGAGTTCACTCCAATTCCTGTTTTTCAGGAGTTGCCTGAATTAAACTTCTCAGCTAAGCCTGATGTGCAAACTGCTCAATACACTTGCCCACAGTATCTATCCAGCAGTTCAAAAAAAATTCTCTCTTGCTACAGAAAAAATTGTTGTCCTCTGTAGCAACCACCTGAGCAATAGTGAGCCAATGGTATCCAATTAGTAGTTAAGAAAAATCAGTTTTCTGAAGCAAAAAATCGACATAGTAGTGATACTATGTCATTCTACTATTTATTAATTATAGTCAATTATGGTGGTTTTTTGAACTGCCAGTAAACTCAAAGAAGATGAAGCACAGACTGCCTGTTTGTTTTTTGAATACTGCATCTTTCATTCACCTACAAGTTGATTAAAGAGAACAAAATGAGACAGTTTTGTTTCTATGCGTACTATGAAAAATAGTTTGTACTTGTACTTGCACTTTTGATACTTAAGGATATTTTCTCACCAGATGCTTTTTGTACTTGAGTACATTTAATGTGAACTACTTCAAGAGTTTTACTCAAGTAATTTTCTTATGGGTGACTTCAACTTTTACTGAAGTAACTTTCAGTTATGGCACTTCTACTTTTACTTAGCCTACATAATTTATTTTCTATTTAGAATTCTGTTCAATAAATCATTGATAAATGAATTTGGAATGCATTTTTTATTCAGTGTATCATAAGCAATGGTTAGCTTTTTATGTTGTAGAACCTATTGATACTAAGGGAAATTCAGGTTCTCAGGAGAATAGCCGCTTATCAATTAATCGTTAATCGATCGATAAGGTGAACCAACTAATGATTAATGAATTAATCGATAGTTTGCATCCCTACAAATGACTGATTAAAAAGGTTGCATAATCTAACTGAATAAACTCTGGTAGACAGGGTGGGCCCTGTAGTGTACAACCAGTATACCAGCAGAGCTGGATTTCTCCTGTTCTTTTCGCGATGGGCAATTTTTATTTACATGGCCTTTCCACTCCGTTACTTTTTCAGACAAAACTGAAAGTACAATGATATGCACATGTAACTATATCCAAACAGATCTTTTATGGTTCTGTCACTCCTGTTGAAGATACTTTGTCATTCATAATGTTGGAGACACACAGTAATTACGTCTAGCATGGCCTTCATAACAGAGTAGAGGAATTTAGTAACGGAGTGGAATATGATGGTAACGGAGTGGAAATTGTTGCATTTGAAATGTTTGTAACACTACATTGGCTTTGCCTGGTCATTGAACTGTACCCAAGTGTACATGTAATAAGATAATAAATCCAAATATAATGAAACAGTATTTTACTTTACAAACAGCAGCAGATCATGACAAGCCTTTACAGAAAGTTTAGTCCTTAGAATTGCGATAAACCTGAGAAAATGTACTACTATGCATCTGACCCACCCATTCAGAAAAAATGAGGGTGGAAGTTGGGGGTATGCAAACCTACCCTTCTGCTTGGACAGACCCAGAAGTATAGTGAGGAATGTACTGCAGGTTTTGTCCTTGTCCAAATGTAAAGGGAACCAATTTTTTTCCACTCCGTTACCAATTAACTCCACTCTGTTACTATAAATGGTAACGGAGTGGAGTGTTTTCAAGTAAATGGGTCAAAGCCACCATGCAGTGAGGCAGAACTTGATGATTCCCATTGATGTCCCTAAGGTCCTCCTTTACTTCTTTAAAAAGTCACTTAAAAAAGTTTCTCCTAGGTTTCCATGGAAATGGCTACAAGTAACAGAGTGGAAATGGAAAAAGCATACTTACCCGACTTCACAGTTATAAATGAAAATACAGAGAAAATGCTGGCCACTTCACCATGTGCTTACTGTCACAGGAAAGGGGGTTACATAAATGTTTTTCAGCAAGGACCAAATCTGCTGGTTTCCCTGTCTCCAGCCAGGGGGAGCCACTACATTAGGTGGTAACGGAGTGGAGTGAATTTTTCAGAACACCAACAAAAATGGATTTTTTTCAGACTCTTGGGAGGATAATGATATTTGGTTTTTTTGGAATTGATAAACCTGACAATACTGGTTAAGACAACTGTTCCTCGGGTTGTGGTTAAGGGAAATATACTTAAATATGAGCCCAACAATGAATCCACCCTTATTTGGGACATTGCTGAATCAAAGCAAAACGGATGTTCAGTGCTGCAGTACAAAAAAATTGATGAAATTCAGATCTAATATTTTGGAGCTTTTTGGGGCTTAACCTGCTTTATAACTTGGTGAATATTTTTTTTCCAAGCACTAACCTACTAAAAATTTACAGGCCCGGACATGAATTTTCACTGTTTGTGCCCCTGTTGAAAAAATCACCCTTAGACGTATTGTATTACAATTGGCCTATTTTTGCTGTTTGACCTGCAGATAAACATTTTTTTTCCTCCCCAGAATGTGTAAGATTTCTCTGTAGACTTTGATTATTGGACGGTGGGGTATTAATAGTTGGTTGTGAGATTGTGTGGTCTTTTGGAGCAGTGTGGTATATGAACTATATATATGAAATATACTAAATAAATTCACCTTCATTTTTTTTCAGTGAAGCGGTTTTTATTATTGTAAAGCAGGCTTAAAGTCGTCAAGTCATCACTGGCGCTGTGTATAAGTCTAAGTTTATGCATGAAGCATTCAATGGCACCAGTCTTCACAGCTTATCTAGCTTCCCCCAACCTGTTGTTTAAACGTTTAGTTTTCCACCGTTGACATGTTTACAAAATAACAAATTTAGCGAGCTATATGAAGTATACTGAAGTACCGTTTTCAAGTAGTTGCCTAGGTCAATTTTTGTTGTCGAACTACGGTACCATCAGGCGAAATGTTGCTTTTAATCTTTCCAGTCCTTTTCGATAGTCTGCAACAAAATGCTGCCATGCTTCAGATTTTTTCTTTAACGTTATGTTCTACAGTTATATCGAAGTGAGCAATTGAATTATGCCTGTATCATTTTTCTTAATTGCAGCTAAGGACAAATCTTAGGCTACAATTAAAATGGACATTTGTGTGCCTGTGTAAGGAGTTTATAATGTAGGAATGAGAGGGGGTGTTTCATGTGTTAGTTTTACATGAAAACAATTACTGTAAAATGTTACTTTTATTAGTATTTTCTGAATTATTCGCAACATTTATATTACCTTAAGTGCCTAATATAATTTATTTAAAGAGAACTTGGACCAAGATTACTTGGAGTGAAGGACTGTCACTGCCATGCTCACAGCATCCCAGATCATTTTCGATTGCCCGATCAAGGCAAATCCTGGTTGACTAACAGTCCATCAACCAAAAAATCTACTAGACGATCAAATGGGGTCAGCTTTAATGTATAAATATATTTACCTTGCCTGATGTTTATTCATGAGCTCAAGTAAAGGTTATTCAGAACTACATGCCTCCTTGCCCATTTGTTGTGCTTTGGGTCATTGGTGTTTGTGAATGGAGTGATTCAATATCTCTGAACTAAAATGACTGCTCTTACCGGATGCTGTCAGTTTCTCATCAATGGCCACCCACGTGAACTCAGTGTTTTGAGGATGATGGGGAAGGTCTTTAGGCAGGCTGGATAGGCATAATATTTTGGTAGGCAATGGAGGGGCATGGTTGAGATGGCGGGGCTTCCTTCAGACCTCTAAAAACGGCAGCGGGGCGGGACGATCGCGTCATTGACACGTCTTGGTCGGGTCAGGTCAGCTGCAGGCGAGCAGTGGGGGAAGTGGGCTGATAAATGAGCAGCTGTTACCCTTGTGCAGCTCGCAGTGGGGGAGTGCTAAGCTATAAACACCCCTGTTTGTTTCCACAAAATGCAATTAATCATGGGGTTTGGATTCGCATTGCTCAGGCCATTTTCCCTACGCATATGCTAATTTAATAGAGGGAGGAGTGGTAATGAGGGAGTGTAAAATGAGCGGCCAGTGAAACTGATGGCGTGACTCAGATGATACGATGCACATGGATATGCACCATACCGAGGTAGGATTGAGTAGGAAGCCCCTATATTCTCATTCAGCTTCAATATGTGTGTGCAGGGGACTCATGGCAGCATTAACTGATGTTTCATGATCCTTGTTTTTGGATGCCAGTCAGATTTATTCAAACATGGATGAAAAGGCTTTTGTTTTTAATTGGTTAGATTTATTGTTTGGTTTTAGATGTGTAGTTGTGAAAAAATGAATATTAACGCTAGCAGGTAGGCATGCATAGCACATATCATATGCCCAGCAGAACTGCATCACGCATACCATGCGGGCTAAACTTGCAAATACCATTTTTGACATAATTGATTCAATATTCTGCAAAATCTACTGTCAAATACCCAATTAAAAATGCCCAACTAAAACCTTTGGTGTATCCAAATATTCATTTTTAAATATCCTAAACTCCTATGGAGTTAAGGCTACAACTGTTTGTCAAGTCATTTTGGGTTATTAATAGCCATCATGTTACTCACCATGCTTTCAGTATTGACTGAAACCTCTGCATGTAATGAGTGGTTGGTCTGTATTACTCTCCTTGGGGCTATTTATCCGTGCTGCGTTTGCTCATTTGAGGCAATTAACGGACCCTGCTACACTGTGTAAAGTGATAAAATGACTGCATTGAAGCTAGAAATCTTTAGAACAATATAATGAGGAAGACATTTGCAATGCTGGCAAGTCAAACATTGCTGTGCTTCTTTACTGATTTTTGTGTGTTGTTGTTAATTTGTGACTGTTTTGTTGGCCTGATTTAAGTTTGGTAAAATTCTATTATGTGAAAGAAATGCACGTAAAAATGTGTGATGGATATTTTTTGTCCCCATTTTGCTGAAGTGGGCTTCTTATAGAATTGCGGTGTTTTTGCAGTTCTCTTACAGAGCATAGATCTGATGGATGTAAAATTTGCCATAAAGTTGCTCCTTTTTCAAAGGGAAGCCTGCTGTGTTGCAAATGATAAACAGTCTCTGTATGCAGTGAAAAGCTTGGAAAGATCTGTGGGAAATGCAGAGCAAAGCCATTTGCAAAATTGGTCCCAGTTAAATTTGGATGGGGAGCTGGGATTCATTAATCATAAGTGAATTGGTCTTAGGAGATGGGAAATTAATTTGAATGTCTGTGAATATTTTTGGAACGATTCTTCAGCAAATTTTTGGATTTAAATAGATAGGAAATTTGCCCTTTCTTTTGTGTATTGTGGAATTTTTGCACTGCGCTACATTGTCATTGTGGTTTACTGCAGGTATCCTGTATCTGTGTCTTCTGTATTGGCGGTGTACGGCACTTGACTGTAAGCACGAGTCTGGGAAAGGGGATTTGTCTGTGTGCTTGTTAGGTAATGTTGAAAATGCACATTGTGTCAGGGGCGTGGGCAACCATGGGGATGTGTTAATTTTGTGCATCTGCGCCGGGGAGTGTATGAATGCGAGGCTCACCCATGGCTACAGCCCCCTCTCCCTCCGTCGCAGGGTGCTTTAGTCTCATACAATCAGTAGGCAGCACAGATCATTCCAGCATCATCTCCATGGAAACGGTCACTCGCCGCAGTCGGATTGGCCCACTCCTGGAGGCTGCTTTCATGTGATAGGAGGACAGAATCTACCCCCTGCTCACAAAAAACACACACACACACTCGCTCACACACACACGTATGCCTGCATGCATACATGTTCAGGCACTCGATTCCCCTCCCCTTTACCCTCATCTTGGTTTGGTTTTACCAAACTGAAATTGGGCAGAGCTGTGTTCCACATAGGATTTGGAGTGTGCTGTGTAGCATTGCAGTTTTAACCTGGGACGAGACCCCTTCCTGCCAACAAGACAGACACGACCCCCCCCCCACGACTCAGAATCCGTCGAGACTGAGAGGGACAGAGGACTCTTGGTAACGTTGGGTTCTCTCTCTCTCCCTTCATATCGCCAGAGCACACGCACCCCAGAAATGCTACCTCACCAGCGAGCTGGGCTCCAGCTGTACCCAACGCATTGATTAAATCGTCCGTTCCCCGTCCTGGCTGAACCGCGTTGAGGCTCAGGTTTGCCGACAGAATCTGCGCAAGGACCAGGCTGAGCCACTGCTTTGATCATCTCGATGAGCGACTGCTTCAAATCTGTGGACACAGCGCGATTCTACCGCTGCTCCGCTATCTCTGGGCGACTACCATGGAATTCTAATGGTCTTTTTGCCATTTGGTTCAGAGGAAGCAACAGTGGGATTTTTGGTACATAGAAAGAAGAAAGATTTTAAATGGCTGCCGTGGCTTTTGTTTTTTGAATTTTATTCATAAGCTTCTTGAAGACACAAGCCCAAAGGTGTTTTAGTTTTCTCCGATGTTTACATTATTAATCATTTTAGTCACATCGTAAAATGTCTGGCTTAAGTGAAACTGTTCATGAGCTTTTGCTTTTGGTTATTGTCTGTGGAGCATCTCGAGCGAACTGACAGGCTTGCTGCTGGGATGGCAAGCCAGATTTCGAAGGGGTAATGAACTTGTTTGGTTCCGTGGCTAGCTGCTGATTAGCCTCGAGATCATTTTGCTGCGCAAAACGAATGATCTTTTCTCCCTGTTGGACACTTCAGTGCTCTGCGGGTGTGAAGTAACTTTTTTTGTCGTTGTGCTGACACACTTTCTCCTGCGGGGAGCTCCAGCTCGGCAGGAGAGGAGGAGGTGTGACTCACGGTTTCTTCTGAAGTTATTGTGGCGTAGTTGATCCCTGTAATTTCTGGAATAAAATCCTACCCCCAGCCCCCCCACCTGGCCCACTCCCGTTTCTGATGAACCCCTACGTGGCGGTATTGATTGCCCTGAGCCTGGTGACAGGGAGTGATGCACGATCTGTCTGAGCGGCAGGAGGACTCAGCGGACGGAGCGATGGAGAACTCTGTGGGGACCGAAGCCCCAGACCCACGGAGGGAGCAGTGTGGCCCCACCATCACAGACGTCACTGTGGACCTGAGGACCTCCATCCTGGGCAAGCGCCACCACTCCCTCTACGAGGGTCTCAATGGCTGTGAACTGGGGGGATTCCATAAGGTAAGGAAATGCCTCGGACTTCCCCCAGCTCTACATTATAATGTGACCCCAACCTTGCAATGTTTTAGATGTATGACCGCAGGGTGCGTGTAATCACTGCGGAAGCGCGAGTCTGGGACGGCGCTATGATGTCGATGGTTGATGGGGCACTGTGAGCTATTGCCAGCCTCTGCACACTGTCCTCCCTTATTTATATAGGACAATGCAGCAAAAACTGTCACGGGTAGGCAGGCTGTTGCTATATTCAGTCTCAGGGTTATCGTAACCCAAATTTCCAACAACTTCAGACACTAAGTGGGACAGCAGAGAATACAAACCGCAGTACCTTCATGGAAAATCATTTTTGCTGCAGATGCAATTTTTTCTCTTTGAATGTAGTTCTCTTGATAAGTCGGTTAATGTAGACGGACCTGTGGTGATTAGGAGAGGCACGATGGCCTTAAATGAGACATCATCTGCCAGCTGATCAGCAGCAGCGCTCTCTTGTGGAGCTTTCATTCATTTTGTGGCATCCAATCTGTCTTCAAAAAAATCAGTGGCATCGTCATTCATTAATTTTTAATGAGGTAATGTAATGCTTTTTTGGTTTTTCCTATTTCTGTAGTGTTATACAGTCTTTTGTGTCTATGAAACGTCTGTATAGTCACAAAGGCCATAGTCCACGCCGAAGGGGAGTTATTCCCTCTGACAGAAAACACTGCTCCTGAACTGCCTGAAACGCCTTGTTTGTGCATTCCCCGTCCACAAAAAAAGTCACACTCCAATATTTTCTTAGACTTTCCCAGCTTTGATCATGGCCCGCATTTGTTGTGACATTGTTTTGATAATCTTATGCAGTGTCACAAGATTTATTTCCTTTCAGATTTGCATTAATTTTTTTGCCAAGATCTAACCGCTGTGTAAAACCTTCTCCAGCACATCCCGAAGTCTTTCAGTTGGTTAAGGTCAGGACATTGTGGTAGCCAAATCACGCGTGAAATAATTCCTCATTCTTCGTAATTTGAGCTCGATGAATTTTGGTATTGTCATCCTGGAATATGTGTGTGCCTTCAGGGATTAAAGAATTTACTGAAGGGATAACCTGCTCATTCAGTATATTCAGGTAGTCTGCTGACGGCATTTTCTTGCTGCAGAACAGTGCTGAGCCAAGACCTGACCAAACGAATCGGCCTCAGATCATAACACTGCCTCCAGAGGCATGTACAGTGGATGCAATGCAAAATTGTTGCATCACTTTATGGGCTTCCTTGCTTACCTTGGCATGCCCATCACTCTGGAATAGGGTACACCCAGACTCATCAGACCACGTGACCTTTCTCCATTACTCCACAGTCCAAGCTTTATGCTCCCTTGCAAATTGAAGTTGATTTTTCTTGATTAGCCTCACTAACAAGTGGCTTTCTTGTGCACATGCAGATGTTTAGTCCTAAACCTGCAAGTTCTCATTGCATTGTGCATTGTGGATTGCTCTTGCTTTAATGATTGAGCATAGCCATGAGTTCTGCTGTCAATGTATAATAATGAGACTATACTTGCTAAGTATTTTTGTGATCTCTGATGACTATCATGTATGGTAATTATTTTCCCACCACAGTTCTTCCTCAAAGTTGAGAGTTCATCACTGTTTTAATAATGCATTAGACAGTTCATAACCCAATTCCAGTGATTTCAGCAATCTCCTTAGCTGTTTTCTTTGCTTGATGCGGGCCAATAATTTGCCTCTCTTGAAAGCACAGTAACATCTTTTCCATGACCAAGGGATGCATCTTTTGCCGTGGCTGTTTAGAAATGAGAACCATCACGCTGCATCAGTCAGGGTTTATAGAATTGTGCCCTCTGAAAAATATTAATCACTGGAGTAATGAGTCGGTCTTGAGCTTTTACGTGTTTGCTGACTAAAGCCAAATAATTAATTTTTCTTAGCCAGGCATTACAGTCCAGCCTTTTTCTTTCATGGCATGTCTACGCCACCATGCAGCATATTTGTGTAATACTTGACAGGGCCCTACTGTGGCTCGTCTTCAAATAAAGTCCGGTAGAGCAGAGGTGGGGAAGAGTTTGGTTGGTGTGTGTTGCAATGTTGAGAAGACGCTGTTTTCTTCACTACAGAGACAAATTCTGTCTATCAGCTTCCACAGAAGACTGAGGGAAGGATTTTTTCCCCCATTGTTTTTCAGCATTAAAGCCCCAGCCTGTTTATGGTGTTCCCCTCAGTTTACAGAGCACTGCTTCCTGTTATTGCGGTTGGCCAATCACTTCAGAGTGAGCTTTGGGGGAGGATGCCTTAAAGAGACGGGAGCTGAGATGGCCCATTTCAGTCTGAGTGAGCCTGAGGTGCTGCGCACACAGCCAGTACAGCCGTTACTTGGTGGTTTTTCACCAAAGTCACATGTTAATATTTGTAATTAGAGCTCGAAAATTCAAATATTAAACTGGGAAATTGGCATTTTATGATCCCTTTACCATCCTGCTTTTATATGCATTATGAGGCGTAAAGCACCATGCAAGTGCGGCTCTATCCATTTTAAAGAAAGTTGTTGTGGGACAAGTTACTTAATAGGCAATTTACTGGGGATCTGAGGTTTATCCTCTTGCTCATAACCCAACCAGTCCTCCAACCATACGCTCAAATAGGTTGATTATTCTCATTTACTCTGATGTATGACCCATGGGAGCGTTTCCTAAAATCGCACCCCTACTGGCAGCAGGGAGGTACAGTTAGAGTTAGGGATGCACCGATACCACTTTTTTAAAAACCGATATGAGTACGAGTATTTTATTTTGTATACTTGCCAATACCGAGTACCGATATTTCTGAAATGTTTTCCAGGAAAATACAATGACAATTTCGGAGTACTGGTTTTATTTTCTATTTATAACAAGCCTAAAAGAGGCCAATATCAAACAATTCACACATGGCTATTTCAAAAAAAAAAAGTAGGCCTAACTGCTAAAAATCTTTCTGTATTTAGGCTCGACAAAAAGCCTTTGAACTAGCACTGCCATCAAATGAGGCAAAATATTACTGTTCTTGACAAATGAAAAGTAAACTCGCTGCATAGGCAAGGCAACACACCCAACTTCACCAGAAGTCAGTAGAACTATTAATTGGCACAGATAATTTCTAAACACATTCATAGGCATTCTCAATCCAACTAAAGTCAATAATAGCTTTCCAAGCAAACAAGGCATCACTTAAACTGTGGCATCGCCATATTTGAATTACACAAATGACAAATGAAAAATATTAAACTTAACCACTACTAAAATGTTTAAGGTAACCATATATTACTAATATATTTGTAGTAAAATAAGAAGATTCACAATTCTAAGTCTATGTGTGTGTGATTGTGGGTGTGTGCTTGTACGAGCTCTGCTTGCTTGTAAATATTCAATAACTGATCCGGGTGTGCCATCTAGTGATGGAATATTGTAATTGCGTGCATGAATTTGCAGCTCCATGTCCGCTGGCAGAAACATCTGCCCAAAGCGCTTAAGATACCCTGCCGAGCACCGTTGTTCTTCTTGAACAAGCCGCGTCCAGATAATCCTTAAATGATGAATTATATACATATTTTAATTTGTAACGAGCAGTGAAGTCGCCAGTGTCAAAGTAATGAAGAAAAAGTATACTTTTTATCTTTTAAATGCAGTAGAGTAGAAGTAAAAGTCCAGTTAAAAAAAAAAAAAAAAACTCTAGTAAAGCACAAATCCTCAAAAGAAATACTTTAGTACGGTAACGAAGTTGCCTACATGTACTTCGTAACTATACACCTCTTGTGTGTATGCGCGTATGTCTGCATGTGATGTGATGACTGTAAAGCTCTTTCTCGTATTTTTTCTACCTCGCTGTCTCCCCCTAGACATAGAAGTCAGATAGTACAACATACTGTAGCCTATGCGACCGTGAGCAGGCAGTTACCTTGCGTCTTACATTGAGTGGTATCGGTGCGTGGTATCAGCAAATGTGTCGACGAGTACAAGTATATTAACGAGGTATCGGGCAGATACTCGATACTGGTATTGGTATCGGCACAACACTAGTTAGAGTTACAGCTTCAGTTCCAGATACAGTTTCAGTCATATTTACACTTAAAATAACGGTTTGGGTAAGGCTTAGGGCTGGGGTTGGGGTTAGGGTTAATATTAGGATTAGGTTTAGGGTAGGGATTTACTGACGGCGACGCTGACGATGGAAACCAGATTATAGTTATTTAAATGACCGCTAGAGGTCGCTTAACTCCTAAACGTAAATTTAGGTCGTAACAAGCTGCTTGACAAACGACCTTTCCGGGCGTATTTTGTTGAAGGACGGGCTCTCATAACCTGTGCTATGGTTGTTTGACTGCATCAGTACACTGGTGCCATGGTAACATCATGCTTTGTCACTGTGATGTTTATATATGATAACAGTGAGTAGTCCTGGGTTTTAACCAATCCTGTCACTGCTTTGGTTTTTTGCTTCTATTCCCATCAGACAGTCAATCACAGCACTGCATGTACAGTCGCCACTCACTTTCAGAGTATATCTGGCAATGGGGTGCTCCCCTTTGAAAAAGGGGTGTTAAAGTTGATCAAAACCTGTGGACTCTGCAATGACTTTACATTTTATTTTTTGCATCCATGTTTGTACCATGATCTGACTTTTCGGAAATCTGGGTACTTGAGCACTTGATGTGCACAGATTGTTGTACGTCCATTAATTTTCCCTGTTGCACTTTTTGTTCGATTCAGGTCACAACATGAGCTAAAAGAACAGCTATCCATCCCTTGATTTTTGGGTTCGTCTGATTTTCGACTTTGGTCTTCACTTATTGTGACTCTGTGATTTTGCAGTGCATATAGAGAGGTGACGTTCACCTCTTCCTGTGGTCTGTGCCTGTCTGTCCGTCCGTCTGTCTGTCTGTCCGTTCGAATGTGATCAATTTCTGTCCGGAGCATAACTCCTAAACTGTGTGCATGATCTTAATACAACTTTGCAGACTTACTACACAGGTCCTGCACTGGTGCCTTTTGGTATGTGCCTATCCGTCTGTCCGTCCATCCTGTGGGTTAGGCAGCAGGGCTCGAAATAGCGGGTGCATAGGTGCACGTGTACACTCGGTTTTCGGCAGGTGCACCCAATATTTAAAGTCGGATGCACTGCGTGCACCTAGTAAAAATCTGCCCCAGAAATAAATCCTCTTTCTACAAATGCGCTCATCCTTACCTGAAATGATAAATTTTATTGGTAAGGGACTAGAATTAATGACAAAATCGATGGGACTACAAGACAGTGGAACACGTTTGGTCTGAGGCCGCGTATGTGTTAATTGGCTGATGGCGTAATGTATATTTCTCATCAAAGACTTTCCCTTTTTGTGGGACATCTGCCCTCCGCGGCAACAGGGGGCGCCGCCAGCACAGACCATGACCTGCACCAATGGGACTGCGGCCTAACGGGAGAAATAAATGACGTTTTACACTGATTGGGTGGACACTTGAAATTATGCATACGCATACTCGGGTAGACACTTGGGAAATTGTAATTGAGATTCATGTTTGAAGATCCATTCATCTTGCTTGATGTATGCACTTATTCGCTGGATGTAATGTAAGTGGCTGCTGGGTGATTAATAAAATCTTACCAAAAAAAATTCTTATAGATCAAATATAATCTAGGAGGAGAGGGTCTTAATTATGGAGTTATGAAGAATGTAAAAATATGAAAACCGCAAAAAGCAGCACTGTTGCTGCTATTGAGGCCAGAGAGGTCCTATGATGGAGTTGTGGAAAATTACTTTAGTTTCTCGGCCAAGTCAAACAAAGTGAAATTAAATTATAGATTGAATGTTGTCTGATTGTGATAAATACCAATAGTACACTCAGCTTTACCAATTTCTTAGTTTTTTTCTTGTATTTTTTCCATTATTTTTCTTATATACAGCACCAATAATCCTAACCTGTTGCACCACTGCAAATTTACAGTAATCCTATGGCATATCAAAGAACATGAGTTTAAGAATATTTATTTATTCATTTTGTACTGCTGCAAAACGGCTTTTTTATTGAATTAAGCAAGTTTTAGACTGTGCAGCTAAACACGCACGAGTGCACCCATTTTCAAAATCTGGGTGCAAAAGTCCTAATTCGAGCCCTGGGCAGGGAAGGGGGCCGGGAGGGAAGACATACATTTTTACGAGTAAAAACACATTCTAGTTACCACTGTTGTTCATTTTGCCGTGTCAGGGTTTTGACTCTGGGTAGAGGACTGGAGGTTAACTTTAGTAATGCATCAGCAGTTATTATAGTGATCTACTTGTATAATTTAACTGTGCTCTTTGCTCAGCGGGGTACCCCATTTCAGTGGTATTTGCAGGGGACAGCTACGCGTATCATCATTTTCATATTTAATGAGCCATTGTGTCGGCCGCTGTCTGCTACTCCTCTTAACAAGCATTTTACTATGGCAGCTTTGCAGATTGCCAAATTCATTATTCATGCTGGTGTAAACGGTGAATCAGGACAGCTCTCAGACAGTGAGACTCGCCTTTCCTCAGACATGCGGAGTGGACCATAAAATGAGACCCGTTGAGACAGCGGGTTTACCTGCCTGATGCATAAAGAGAAGGGTGAAGTATCCATTATTGGGGGTGACTTCTGCATCCATTGTTGTTTCGTAAGGGCCAGGTCACGCGGTAACGGAGTTACAGAATTGGTGAATTTCGTGTCAGATAGTTAACAATTTAAATGGCTTTGTGTCGGTCTTCCCTAGTACTTCAAAAAAACTAAATAGCCAATTTTGTTCATTTGATTTATTTTGGGTGAATTTGTAATTCCGTTACCGACCTGTTTTTTGCCGTGTGTATGTTTTAACAGCAGACGTTTTTCAATTATTGCTTCAACTTATTCTCCCTTTTTGAGCTTTGAGTGTGGTACATCCAAATCGTTGCATATCTGTCTCAATTCACAAACCTTGAGTAGAGAGATTGCTCTCCTCTCGCTGACTGCAGGCTTGTTGACGGTCTCTAGTTTTTCTTCTGCCATATTCGAAATGTGGTCATGTGCTCTCCAAATCTCGCTTTCTCACGCCCTTAAACTGAAAGCGTCTATTTCTATCATTTTTGCTTATTTGTCTCATATAAAAATTTCTTTTTTGAAACCACTTATCTATAATATTTGTTTAATTGGTTGAATTCGTTACTAAGGGGGTAATTACTTTTTCACTTGGGGCCAGGTAGGGGTGGGAATCATTAGAGGCCCCATGATGTGATATCATCATGATACTGGAGTCACAGTGCAATATTGTTGTGATATGCAATATGTTTCTCTGTATGTATCCTCCATCTTTGTTCTGGCCAACATCTGGCTACATCTCGTGGGAGTCACACTTTTGCTGTGCTGACCTGACCAGACAGTTAGCACATGGCATCATCTTGGCACTCATCTGGACTGAAAAGTCAATTGATTTTTATCATTCTGGTACCCAAAAGTTGAGTTTGTATTTGCAACATTTATTAAAAACGTATGTAATGAATTTATGTGGTAGAAACTGCTTTTACTACCAAGGGTGTCGTATGAGGTGAAAATATGTCGGCTGCTTTCCTCGTCCTTAGCAGTACATTGCATTGCCTTCCTGCCAATGTCCTGTATGCCTGCCTGCTTCAACAAACTCGTACCTACTGCCATACACTAGCTAGGTAGCTAATATACGGAGTATGGATAAATACGTTATACAACCCTACCTCAGAAATAAAATTTGACCTTCCCTGTTGTACCATCACCAAGCAAAACTTCATTTTTAAAGATACAATAACTTGAACAGTTTTCATTAGAATCCTGTTAAATCAGCTGTCAGCATTTACAGTAGTGCCGCCATTTTGTGAAATTGTTCCAAATGGCTTAGAATTTGCCAATGTGTATGGTACTATGTTATATACTTAAATAAAATGTACCTGAATTATGAAATAGCCATCCTTCCTGCTTTTCTGTGTTCATTTTTAACTCTGAAAAACTCTAGAAACAAAACAAACACAACAAGCCTTTGGTTTTCAGATTTTCATCCCTTTGACTTCAAGAACTGTTTACTTTTAATAAAGGGAAAATGTGACAATTTCAGCATGATTTGTTCAAGCGCAGGTTTCACCTTTTTCTCCTTCCTCTATCAAGCACAAATAGAATCCATTGATTAGAAATTGTTTTGAAATGCTCACTTACCGATCCCTATCTCGCTATCGTTGCAAAATATTTTTCTACAGCAATTTAAGTTCCGAGTTAACGCACGTTGACCATTCCGTCAATATTGGAGAGATAAGTCAAAACCTACATTTGGAGTACTGAACCGAGCTAAGACTTCGTTAGTTTTGCTCAGCACAATACACCCATGAAATGACATTATTATGCCTTTTTTTTTTTTTTTTTTACTAAACCACGGCGAGCGAGAGGTATGTGCTTCGAAAAATACCTGCTCCTTTTCTGTCAAGATTCGACGCGTCGTTGCTCACGCCATTAATTTCCAAGCAGTGCGAATTCCAGGAAATCACGAATAATCAATATCTGCATCCATGCGCACAGACACCCCTGACGTCAAACATTTCCAGTAAATCGATGCGAATGGCGAGTTTAAGCGTCTGCAGAAGGATCTTTCAAGGTTCGTAACGTGCGTTTTTTTCAACGTACATTGAATATAAACCCTAATAATTAGTTTTCTAACATACGTTGAACTCAGATTTTTTCAACGCAAACTGTCTAATATTGTGAATGGAAAGTGATCTGATTTTTTCAGCTGTCGTTATTGGTCATTGTATGCAAAGTGAATGACTTGGTCGGTGATCCTCATTGGTCTAGGGGTCGCTGCTGGGTGTAGACAAAGTTGGTCTGCGGTCGTCAATACTGATCTTTGTGGCAATGTACGTCGATTTGACGGCAATATCACAATGCACGTGGAAATTTGACGGGCTTTTTTCAACGTGCATTTAATAATGAAACCTTACAACTTGGTTGATGTAATTGGCTTGGAATCTGAAGTGACAAAGTACCTGTCAGTTCGTTACTCATGCCAGATCTTCCCATACGTAACTTCCTTAGTCATGCTTTAAATATTTCTTCGGAATTTCTGGCTGATTTCATGAATGTACGTTGAATTTGACGGAAGTTTACTGCAGCATATTATAGCAGCGATGTATGGCTCTCTCCGACCAGGGGCCTTATTTATAAACGGTAAATAAAGGATCGTCACGTTTGTGCTATAGATTAATTACAAACAGGGTGAATAAGCATACTTAGGCAGATTTACAGGTTGTATTGGTGTTCAGAACAAAATTTGGTAAACTACAGAACAGCGCAAATGGGACCTGTTTCTCGATTTTGGTATGTTTAATGCCATTTGATGTTCTCAGATGAGTTTTTTGGTGTTACATTTTGTGTAACTATGTTTAACTTTCTAATTCTTCATTTGTTGAACCTGATACACCATAAAATAAGGAATTTTTGGAGACATTTTGGTGTTATTTTCCGTCAAAGTCTATGTGCGTTGACTCCCACCCTCATGAAGTTTATTTGACATATAATATATTTGACACTTGGGATTGTTTTGTACCATTTAATTTGTGAAACCTGATGCTCTTGGTAATCAGAAAACCAAAAAACAAATGTTGAATTACAGACTTCATATTTTAACTCTTTCGCCCCTAAGTAAATGATACAATGTAACACCCTTCAGCCCCATGTATTACACATTGAGCTATACCATTGAACCCTGGATATAATTAGCAAAAAACAAAGAAAACGGACATATATATTGCATATATAATGCATGTGCATTGTTTTCAAATTTTGACACTGCCCGATGTGTTCTGAATGCAACAGTTAAACCCTTTACGGTTGGATTGGCGATTCAAGTGCTGGTTAGCTGAAATAGTCAGCGTCTCAAGTCTCTTAAATTACATCCCAGTTCCCGAGAATGCATGGAGGAAACAGGAGAGAGAACAGATGAAACGAGGACATATGTTTCAAGAGACATGAGACGTCCTTTCCTCAGTTCGTTAGGCTATATGAAGCAAAGCTCGTTTCTGATGACGGTCTCGGCTGGATCTGTTGGAATATGATCTGCGGGAATTGGCACACATGTAAATCGTGAATTAATCGCAAAATTTAATTATCAAAGTATGAAATACAGTTCAGCTGCATGCAATAGGCTATACCACAAAAAAACGGCATAGGGGAGCCTAAATTTGAACTTGGGTAGCTTTTAAAAGTGTGATCGAATTTTTTTTTCATAAAATATTTAAGTTCTCCGGTTATTGACCTAAAAAACCCTATTGATAATATATGATGTAGATAAATTAATAGCCAATTTTAAACTCAGGCATTCCGGATATCTGTACCCTCATAAAAAAAATAAATAAATCACACCCCCTCGATATAAAATCCATTTATTTTCGGACGCATCCACGAATCTCCGTTTCTTTTCCAAAATGTCAATATGACCGCTGCAGCGGGCTGACGGGTCTCACGGGTCGATCTGTACTTGGCGCTGTATGGCTATCGCGTTGAAAGGCATGAAATTATCAGCCCGCTGTAGCGGGCTGTCGAGTTGAAAGAGTTAACCCCCCGTCACATTTTTGTAACATATTAGCAAATTGTGAGCCAAATTCAATGAGTCAAATGGGGAATTGGACCAACTTTGCTGTGCATGTCTTGCACATAGAATAACTATCATTGTTCTTGTGACACTGTGACCATCCTGGAACACTCCACCTTTGGTCCAACTTAATTTTTTGAGGAGTGCAGTAAATCCAATTGTTCTTATGGGAGTCGGACAAAAATTTTTGTTAACATTCCTGGAGCCTGAAGAAGTTGACTTCCTGGACCTTATACCCTTCTCTGTAGTGCCAACATGTGGCTAAACTATAAATTTTGTTGATGAGGAGAATTTTATATTACCTGCAAATCATGTTCCTCAGCTTTTTTTACCTTTTTGCTAGTGGGATGTTAGTTGGTGCCTCGAGTGTGATGAAACTATAAGGCAGAAATTTTGAGTATTAATAGTACCCATTTTTACAATTTTTGTATAGGCCGTGTGAAACAAGGCTCTGAACTATTTTCACCATCATCCTGAAACCATCCCAAAACCAGCTTGAAGTTGTCTCATAGTACATTGTACAACCCCAATTCTGAAATAGTTGGGACAAAGTGTAAATTGTGAATAAAATCAAAATGCAATGACTTTCAGATCATATGAGCCAATATGTTATTTACAATAGAACATAGATAACATTTCAAATGTTGAAACTGAGAAATTTTATATTTTTATCCACAAAATGAGCTTATTTCAAATTTTCTGGCTGCGACAGGTCTCAAAAAAGTTGGGACACAGGCAAAAAATGGCTGAAAAGCAATTAATATATTAGAGAATCAGCTGAAAGAACATTAAGCAAGTAATTAAGTTAACTGGCATCAGGTGTGTAACATGATTGGCTATAAAAGGGATGTCTTAGGGAGGCTGAGTCTCTCAGAAGTAAAGATGGCCAGAGGCTCTCCAACCTATGAAGGCTTGCGTAAAAAAAAAAAATTGTGGAATACTTAAAATGATGTTCCTCAGCGTCAAATTGCAAAGGCTTTGAAGGTCTCATCATCGACAGTGCATAACATCATCAAAAGATTCAGAGAAACTGGAAAAATCTCTGTGCGTAAGAGACAAGGCCAAAGATCTTTACTGGATGCCCGTGATCTTCGGGCCCTCAGACGCCACTGCATCACTCACCGGCATGATTCCGTCACTGACATTACTAAATGGGCCCCGGAATACTTCAAGAAACCATTGTCTGTAAACACAGTCCGCCGTGCCATCCACAGATGCCACCTAAAACTCTATCATGCAAAAAGGAAACCATTGTTGAGCATGATCCAGAAGTGCTGCCGTGTTCTGGGACCAAGGCTCATTTAAAATGGACTGTATCAAAGTGGCAAAGTGTCCTGGGGTCAGACGAGTCCAAATTTGACATTGTTGTTGGAAATCATGGGCGTTGTGTCCTTCAGGCTAAAGAGGAGAAAGACCACCCCTCCTGTTATCAGCTTTCAGTTCAAAAGCCAGCATCTCTGATGGTATGGGGATGCATTAGTGCATATGGTGTGGGACACTTGCATGTTTTAAAAAGCACCATGAATGCTGAAAGGTATATAAAGGTTTTAGAGCGACATATGGTCCCCTCCAGACGACATCTATTTCAGGAAAGGCCTTGTGTATTTCAGCAGGACAATGCAAAACCACATCCTGCAGCTATTACAACAGCATGGCTTCGTAGTAGAAGAGTCCATGTGCTGAACTGGCCTGCCTGCTGTTCTGATCTTTCACTGATTGAGAACATTGGGCGCATAATTAAACGAAAAGTCCGTCAAAGGAGACCCAAAACTCTCCAGCAGCTGGAAGCCTGTATTAAACAAGAGTGGGATCAAATTCCAATGGCTAAACTCAAGAAACTTGTCTCCTCAATGGCCAGACGCCTCCACTCTGTGTTAAAAAGAGGAGATGCTACACCATGGTAAACAGGCCCTTGTCCCATCTTTTTTGAGACCTGTAGCAGCCATCAAATTTGAAATGAGCTCATTTTGCAGATAAAATTGTAAAACTTCTCAATTTCAACAGTTGCTATGTTATCTCTGTTCTATTGTGAATAAAATACTGGCTGGTGTGACTTGAAAGTCATTGCGTTTTGATTTTATTCACAATTTACACTTTGTCCCAACTATTTCAGAATTGGGGTCATATATATTGATTGTATATAATGGCATTATCTACATTCCTAGTCAGCCACTGTGATACTAATACATAGGAAAGAGGACTAAAAATAATGTAATATAAGATTAAACTGTCACTGTATGAGCAGCAGGATGCGTCTTGCTCTTCTCCCCGCTCAGTGCACCTCATCCACGTAATTGCACTGTGGCACACTGACTTGAGGCCGATGTGTTATACGGCGACAGTTATATGAAGCTATTACGGTAAAGCAAAAGTATGGGCACTGGTGTGTAAATATATAAACTGTCCTTTAATTCTAAGGTTTTGAATAAAACAAGGGAAGTACATATGTAGCCTAGGAGGGCCAGAGTGGATGAACCCACTTAATAAGCGAGTAAACTTTACAGTGAACGACAAATCAATTTTTTGACTGGTTGTCCATGGACAAGCTCTTCAATGAAAATCAGTTGCCCATCTGGAATGGTGATTGTCTGTATATCAAATCTCCAACCAATAGAATGCCAGGTTCCGTGTTGACCAATGAAATTATCGCTGCCTCGCTGCAGGCCCATTCGTTTAACTTTTTTTTTATTATTATTAATGTTGAAATCTTATACAAACATATAGAAAAAAGGGTATAAATACATTGTTACATGGAGGAAGCAAGATTTTCACAGAGATGGTTTGCTCTGCGTTGCGGCTGTTTAGTCCTATTAGTGTGTCCAAAAACAAATTTGTCTTCATTTTTAAAAGCTGCAAAACAGGGTTTCCCTCCCCCCCCATTTACGTTTGTGGATGTGAAATTTTCCCAGAACAATAAGAAGGTTTATTGTAAAAATGTAGTTATCATTAAATCCAGTGTTTTCATAGAAGAATATAATATCTTTTTTTTTTTTTTTTTTTTTTTAGAAAGTGACATTGCAAAACCATGAGGAACTACACAATAGTTCAAGCTCTATCCAAAAAAACCTTGAGTGCACACATTCAAAAAACAAATGACAGACAGTTTCAAGTATACAATCACAGAAGACACAAGTATCTGATATATCAATTCTGTACCTTTTAAGAAAAGAGTTAGTGGGGTAAAATAAATGAATAATCTTAAAATGCACTTCTTTGACTTTGTTGCCTAAAACTTATTTATTGAGGCAAGACCAAACCCCATTCGGTTAAAGGACCAGTGTGTAATATTTGGCATGGTTTATTGGCAAAATCTGAATATACTACCCATTAATTTGTTTATATAAGTGTATAATCGCTATGAAATAAAATTCGTTTGGTTTTCGTAGCCTTATAATTATGCCTTGATATATACATACAGCGAGGGCCTTGCTTTAGGGACGTCGCCATCTTGCACCGCCATGTTGGTACTGCAGCCCGAACCATAGATATAACAGACAATCCAGCCAGCTAGAGAACGCGTTTTGCGTGTATAAATCCCAGTCGAGGAAGACGCCATTTCCGCAAAAGTGTTTTGGTCCTCAGAGGCCACCGTCTTTTTGCCGACAGGAGGGGTGAGCGTGAGTGAGTGAGCGCTGCAGTCTAGAATCTGAACGCTGGATGTCACTGTTTCTCCCCCATTTTACACACTGGTCCTTTAACTTCATACAGTGTACCGTGGGGGCGGTGACGTTTACACAGACCGACACCGAAGATTCTGCGGAACTTGTGGCTGTGCCGCGAATGCACGATAACTTATTAAACTATGTTACTCTGTAGATTATGCAGCCATCTAGCTAGCTAGCTAACGTTAACTGTGGAGGATCTTTGTAAATGATCGTCCTAATTACGCGGCGTCATTTGTTTTTGCCCTAATTTAACCCACTTGTCAGCTGTACCAGTGATTGCTCTTGAGGTAGCATACCATGGGGGCTGGGGGAAGTGACTCCCAGACCCACTCCTGAAGACACTGCAGTATTTTTGGCTATATGCTGTGTGACCGATTGCTGATTAAACTACGGTACTCTTTTGATTATTTAGCCATCTAGTTAGCTAATGTAACAGACTCGGATGTAACGGATGCCAGCCACCTCAGATGCATACAGTAGACTGTTATTTGCACCTCTGTGGCAAAGACAAGATATGTCACGGCTTTAATTACAAACACGGCCCCGAGGCGCACATTCACTGCTGCATATACCATATCGGCATGAAGGCATTAGACAAAACGATCTCTCAACCTCACGGATATCTCCTGCTCTCATTGCATCCCATGGCAGACTATTGAGAGAGAGTAAACACAATCGTTCCAAATAACACATAACTGAGTGGGCATCTTCAAGTCCAGTCAAATGCTTCAAAACTTGGATAACTTTGTCTCACATGGAAGCAACTTCTATACAAATTGCTACGAGCTGCATTACAGACATAGCTTGGGATTAACGACAAACATTACAGGGAACTGCAAGGCAATAATGGTGAAAGATGTACACCTTCTGCTGAGAGTAGATGGATTTAAAAACCACTCTGTCAAACTAACGCTAACTGTGGAAAATCCTGTTTAAGCGATATGATTTGATTTGGCCATGACTTTATCTTAGCTAGCTTCCGTGCGTCCAAACCGCATTTTCACATTTTTGGGACTTTGGCTAGCTAGCAAGCTAGCTCAAAAGCAATCACTGGTACTGCAAACTAGCTAGAGAAGTTAGGGCAAAAACAAATGACACAGCTTAATTATGACGATTATTTACAAAGATTCTCCATAGTTAACGTTAGCAAGCTAGCTAGATGGCTGCATAATCTACAGAGTAACATAGTTTAATAAGCGGTCGCGCATTCGCAGCATAGCCACAGATTCTACGGTATCTTCGGAGCGGGTCTGTGTAAACGTCACCGCCCCCACGGTACACTAAAGTTAAATGAATGGGCCTGCAGCGAGGCAGCAATAATTTCATTGGTCAACACGGAACCTGGCATTCTGTTGGTTGGCGATTTTTGATAGGAACGTACCGCAGAAAAAATCCGAGCGCGAGCAGCATGTTTCGAGTTCAAGCAGAAATGTTTCAGGCGCGCAGAGACAGTTGTCCAAAGGGCAACTGATTTTTCGTTCTTACTTGTCCGCGTGAAAAACTGATTGTCCCGGGCGCCAGGGCAACCGATTTGTCGTTCACTGCTTTAAAACGACGGGCCTGCAACGAGGCAGGGTCAGTTTCATTGGTCAATACAAAACCTGGCATCCCGTTGGTCAGTGATTTATGACGGGAATGTGACACAAAAAAATCCAAATGCGAGCGAAAATCTTCCGAGCACACAGAGGCAGTTTGAGCGTGAGGAGAAAAGGCGGTGTCAGGAGACTCCTCAGTCTAGTCTTCCTCACCATCATCTTCATCTGGTGCCTCAGCACTGACAGGTGCAAACGCTGACAATATCCTCCTAAAGAATTATCGCCCTGTTCCCCAGTCATGGTCCTGGAGGGCCGAGAACTGCTAGTTTCCCACCCTCCCTTAACCTGGAGGTCAGGAGTCATGACACCAGGCCTATAAGTAGCAATAATTCTTCAGTTACTTGCTTGGAAGGCAAGAAAACCAGGGGTTGGGTTTGGTTTCTTGAGCCAAATCGGGGGATACCTGGATTGTAGGATTCCATTACCAATGTTTGCCATGTTGTAACTCGAGTCGGCATAATGAGCTGAACTGAAGTTGGTTTGTGCACACAAGTAACAGCTTTTGTTTGGGTGCTTAGTAACATGACCACTCCTCTTTTTGCAACAATAGCACACCAAAAAGCTTCAATCTCATCTTCCCACACCCGTCCCCAGTGGCAGTTATGAGCATCCAAAATCAATTTTTTTTACTGCCCGGGGACATCAAGATTCCATTCATTTTGAGCCCTGCTGAAATCTAGTGTTCTAAAATGTACATCCACTACTGACCTGCGGCATTTTTGTTGTATAAAAATTGATGTCTACATTTTGTGCGCTGCACTTTTTATCCTTAACTGATCTTTTTGCAGTCAGACTGTGATGCACTGACAGTTTGCATTTTTTTTCCATGTCAGAAGATGTCAAAAAAGGTGGAAGGAGGGAGTTAATTGGTTGGAAAGGACAGAGGAGTGACTGAATGTATTAACGTGTGCTGCTGGCCTTGAGTCAAAACATGGCCCTTTGACCAAGTGGAAATGAATGCAGGAGTTGCCATGTTCTGTTAAATATTTTCTTTATCATAGTAATCGATTAATCAAATAGTCAGGCCACCTGTGAACAGCCTTCTGATAAGAAAACGCAGAGAACCTGTTTGTCTTGAATGGCCGAGGGAGCTTGGCGTCTCCTGTATTGTTCCTGAGGTTGCTCAGCTGCTGATTGGGTGAAAGCAGGTGAGCATTGACATGTTCTTATCCTCCACTAAGGTCAGTGATGGCAGTTTGGGTTTAACAGGACTGAGATGGAGCTCTTGAGCCTGGGGATTCCTGCAGACTTGAGAGAAAAGGCTGCGTGTGCATTTCAGAAGTGCAACTCCAGCTTCCAGCGAGCAGCTTGTCCTTGGCCGCGTTCCTCAGTCTTATCCTCCAATGCAATTAATCAATGCAATTGTGATTAGCTTTAGTTTTAGGACTTGTACTGGAATTCTGAACATAATCCTGTAATTACTGCACTGTAAGCGCCCACCGGTCTGGCACAACTCCAGAGGTCTGCCGTCGATCACTCATGTTTGCACCCTCCTTATTTGCCGGGCGTTTGCCTTTTGATTTGAATGTTTGCTGTGAGTAATGAATGGCCTCTCCAGCTTCTGAGATGATGACTCCTCTTTTCCGTGCCATGTGATTCATCAGTGTTAGAGGGCTCAACTTCATCCCCAAATTTGAAAAGGACAACAGACATGCATTCTTTGGCTTGTGTGGTTTCGTCCAGAAGAGTAGCTATGCTGAAGCATTGATGGTTGGGTTATTATTACGTGAGGTGTTGAAGTATTGAGTCACCTTTCGCCATGCTGTTGATATAAATATCAAAATTGCTTTCGAAGAGCATATCTGCTTCTGATGTGGATGGGCTTTAGGATTCAGCCAAGTGGCAGAAAGTGGGTAATGAAGTTATTGGTTTTTTTAATTATATGCCCATCTTTAATGATAGCCAAAATCTGGCTTTGTCTGTTTGTCTGGCTATCCTTCAGTCTGTTTTTCTGTTCCTTTACTTTTCTCATAAATGCAACTAGTTCTGGAGTTTTTGTGTATTGTCTCCAAATTGAAGTTGCATAATCATATATGGGTAAAGGTGCACGTGTGTTTTTGTGAACTCTGAGATGTTTTGCCTAGAGTAATAATATTAACCTTGGTAACGCTGCTAGTCCTAGACTTCATTGTAGATTCTTTTGAAATCACGGTTACGTCACTCCCTATGGGTAAATCAGGGATTGGGAAGGTTATGCCCACTCAAAGATTTGGCGCATAGAAACAGTCATACCTAGCACCGTCTCGGGGCACACGTAAATTCTCAAAGTCTACATTAGCTACATTGTTCCCGAGCTCCTTTACAGTGCAGAGTCCTTCAGTTCAGTTAACTGGCAGAGCTAAATAAAACTGCAATTGTGATTGGTCCTTGTTGTGAAATCTGTCCAGTGAAAGCATCTGTCACTCTTGAGTATCAAAGTGCGACGAGGTAATAATGGCCACTCATGCTCAACATACATTGACCTAAAGCCTGAACACAGCCGGACATGCTGGCAAAAAAGATATGGCTGTGTACAGGGAGTGGGCTGTTTTTTAGTGCAGCTGAAGTTTACATTTCAGACTGGGCGTAGCTGAAATAGTACACAGTGTACGAGATTGCCTCCACACCTGCTCTATGCGTGCACTCAGATTTGTAATGATGCAAAGTGCTGTCCTGTTGTTTCCCCTTTGAGTCTGGTGGCTGCTGCAGTGCAGGGCTCTGCGCTGCCTTGCGCTTGCTTGGCTGTCTTGCGGAAGTCCTCCCTGGGTGTCATAGCTGTGAGGGAGCAGCCGTGTATTCCTGTACTGGAAGAGAAACTCTGAAACCCAATACCTATTGCAATGATGTATAGGAGATTAATGGGATTGGAGTTCAAACTTTAGGGTGCATTTTGCAGTATCATCTGTAGCATAACCAATTAAAAACCCCAGCTTTGACATGTATTCACCCCTTCAGTAGTCAGTACTACAGGGAGAATTCTGTTGCCGTAATTCACAATTCATCCCAAACATGTATCCCACCTGGACTATAAAAAACATAGACCAGATCTAAAAGTCATCATATTCTACAGGTGATGGAGCGCTGTCCTTCCTTCAGGAGAAACGCATATGGAAGTGGGGGACACTTTTATGAAGGCGACGGCATAATATTCACAAATTCACGGACGCGTGTTAATTCATCAAAATGCCACTCAATAACTGCAGGCTTACTGTTCAGTATAATGCAGGACGGTATCACTTGGCTGACTTCATTTTATGGACAAAATCTGTGCTCGGCTACTTCATCTACAAATTACTAAAAGCATTTATGGTGAACTAGTCAAAGGAACATGTTGATTTGTCGAATCGGCCATCCTAATATTTCTGTCTCTGCTGGTCTCCTTTGCGCACAACTGGAGTCTGAAATCGGACTCGTCGGTCGTGGCCACATTCCGCGGTCGGAATCAGTTGCTGCATGACTCCCGTTCTCGGTCACTAGAGTCAGAATAAAGGAACTGGTGAAAGAATCTGTGAACGAATCCTTTTAAGAATTCAAAGGATTCGTGTCCCTGAAAGGAGTTGTTCCACCCACCACTATTCTGCACTTGCCCATTCACAATGAACTCTGCTGCTCTCCGTGTTATGTCCGTTTCCTCAGCTGTTGTTTTTACCAGCTTGTTTGAGAGGTTCTTTTTGTTGGTTTGTCTTTTATTATTTTGGAGGTGGGTGGAAGGGAGCAGGGGAATTTGAAGTGGCTGATATCTCACTCTGTCATTTTCATCTGAAACCCTCTGTGAGGCGATTGCCCTCCATGATCAGTCGATATCCCATTCCATGCAGGGCAAATTAAATCTACCAACCCCTTTTTTTTTTTTTTTTCCTCCTACCCGTGAGTTTGGTCTCCTGAATTTGAGATATTTGATGGAGGAGCCCATTGTCTTTGCTATAAAGAAAAAAAATATGAACCCTCCGATGAATAAATCTCTCCTCTGTGCGCACAGATGCTACACACGCCACACAGGCTCCCTGCACGCACGTGCGCCTCATGCACACTCACTCACAAGCCCACCTCTTCGTGGCATTAATTGTGCTGGATGTGCTTTGTCTGCTCACGCGTTGGGTCGCACATTGGTGGAAGCGATCAGGAGGCAGTCTGCTCAGAGGTGGCTTATATGGCTGGGACAAAAGAGCAGCATGCAGTCCTAATTTAATTCATGGACAAGTACAAATTGATTTTTTTTTTTTTCTGTGCCTGCAGTGTGCAGTTGTGTTCATGCTGCACCTGCTGTGAGATCAGTTTGACCCATGAGGTACAGCATGCACACCTTCAGGCCTTTTGTGGCTGGACCATACGGGGAGCCCTTCACGGTGAGATGTCTTTTGTGCTTACAAGGCTAATTGAGTCCATGCAGTGCAGTCTTAATGTATTGGGACAATGACCCAGTTTTTGCTCTAATTTGGTATTTTGCGTGAACCATATTCTGAGACCAGGTAGGAATTCCAGCCCATTTTGTACAGCTTTACTGTCACAATATCTACAGCCCTCAGCGTATTCATGACTTTCAGTGTAATATCACCTGGGATTTTTTTTTTTCTGTTCATTATGAAGTACAGGAGAACGAAAGCGTTTTATTATGTCAAAACAATAAAATTCAAAAATTAGCTTCTCGCCCTCTTTTTGTTCCCTCTGCTCTCGTCTTTGCCCATCATATTTGACTGCCTTAGGTTTTGCTAGCAGCGCAACAGAGAAACCAGTGTACTTATTGACTGCGTTTGTTAGGCTACGGTGGTACTGGCTGTTTACTTTGATTGACTTTCAATTGTTTGCCATTTTTTCAATAACCAAATGAATTTATAGCATTGAGCTTGTGGTTTGCCAGTTTCGTGCTGCTGCTAATGTAATTTTGTATTATGGGAAATGGGAAAGCTGTATTGCTCAGTCAGTTGGGTTCTAGGCCTACATGAATTCCTACTTTATTCATTCTATTGATTAGTATAAAGAGGGCAAAATAGCTGGCCAGAAACACAATTCATTCAGCTCCACGGCAGAATTGGATCCAGGAATTTTTATGTAGTTGCTGTAACTATTTGCTGATGCTGTGCCCTGAATGAATATTGGCACCCTTGGTAAATGTGAACAAAGTAGTTATAAGTTAATTTTTTTTACTTCATTTTTTATTTACATTTTTATCTTTTTAATGTTTAGTGTTGTTTGTTGTCTTGTTCTTTTTGTTTTTTTTTTTTTTTTATTTTATTGGGCCTTGAGTCCGGAATAAAGATTGAATTGAATTGAATATAAATAAATGCCTTTATTGGTTATTTTCTTGATATGAAATTCAAAATACAGTATTAACAGAAATATTGCCTTTAATTAGAATACTGGGATTGAAAAAAAACAATTATCATGGAAGAAATAATTTCTCAAAAACATAGGTGCCACAATTATTGGATCCCCTCCATTTAGTACAACACTTTGGGTACTTCCTGAGATCATGCCTGAGTCATCCAATATAATTTATAATGAGGTTGGAAAAGACACGGCAATGGATTGGAGACCATTTCTCACCAGAACCTTCGCATTCCCAGGTCCACGTTTATAGTGCAAGGCTCTCAAAAAGTATTATCCCCCTTTTTGGTTTTTAGCTTACCGGCCCTATGGGCCGATAAGCTATTGACGTGATGTGGCGTCCGGCGTCCGTCGTCTGGAACATTTTTTATCTTTTTTTTTGGCCTGATGAATTTCCGTGTAAATTTGCAATAACATACTACTAGACCATATCTCCAGGTGTTTTTCTCGGATTTTTGATTGAATCATTTTTGTCCGTTTTATGGGCCCTAAAGCTTTTAGGCCACTGTACAAAAATAAAATAAATACTGAGCTGAGCCTATTCCTCCTTGTGAAGTCATTTGGATGTCAAAGTTTTTCTTTTTATGCACCCCTGTCAGATTTGCCTCTTATATTAGCAACACCGAATACGCAAAGTAATTGTAATGAAACTGAGAACACCCCGTCACTGTGATCGGCAGCGGGGATATGCTTCTTCTCTGCTTATTATGAAACTGAATTAAACAAATGCATTTCCTATTCTCGACAGTAGATTGTATGATGTAGCTCACCAATTCTGGCGGTATCAGAAAGATATCTCATAGTCCTAAGAGCAGATCACGAAATGCATGTAATCATCCATCAAACTGTCACTGAGCCATGGGGACAGCTCAGTGACCGTGACTCACATAAAGTGATAGACTGCAATTAAACCACTTCCATGATTTGGCTCTTATCATTGTCAACTTCCATGATTTGTCTATCATTTTTCTCTAAAAAGCAGGCACGCAGCGGCCTAACTAGCAAGCATTTACTTTGGCTAGCTGGCATCTTAAAATAAAAAGGGGGCACCAAAGGTGCATTTCATCATATGTTGCATTGCAAAAAATTGACAGAAAAAGCCTAGAAATGAGAGAGCGGAGACAACATCACCTTGCATTGTCCTGCATTGGGCTATTGTTGATTGCACCTGCCAATTTTGGAAATAATGTATTTTAACCCTTAAAGTAATTAATTTTTACTCACCCTATCCTTTCAAAAGTTAATCACTCATTATGTAGTTGACAATTGACCTTCTGAAGGACTCGCAGGTACCTGTGAACCCTTCTGAAGGTCATCGCCAGCTAATTTGCCAACTAAAAATGGACAAAGTTTTTGACCTTTTGAAAGCTGAAATCTGAAACTTTGCTTCGTATATGTTGGGTCTTGTGTGACTGTAGCGGTGATTAGCACTTTAATGGTTAAGATAAGAACTTTTTTTTTTTTTTTTTCCCCCCGGGTATCATTATCATAAAAATTCAGGGTTAGATTTTTGTTCATTGATGAATTAAAAATTGGGAGTATTTACAACAACAACATTTTTTCAAAGCCTTTTTTTGTGAATATTTACTAAAGGTGCCAATATTAGTTGAGGGAACTGTTTGTATTGTAATTTTTTAAGATGCATTCTCCTAATTGGCACATGAGTGTGTTAAAGAACCAATGTGAATTTTCTGGGAAGACTGAAAGGAGCTTTTCACCTAAACCCATGTGTTAAAATGTGTGGTGTGGGTGTGACAGTGAGAGCTTATACCCTCCCTGCTCAGGCCGCCAGCCCAGAGCTCTGCACTGAGGGAAGGAGCTTGTTCCTGGGAGCAGATGGCTCCAGTGGGGGACCTCTTTGCCTGTCTGTGTTGGCCCCTTCCTTGCATCCTTAAGGGCATCTTGTGTTCCTGCACTACTCTCCAGCTTTCTCTCTCTGTCATACTGTAGGGCTCTTTCTTCTTCTTCCCTTCCTTTTCTCTTTCTCTCTCTCCCTCCCTCTCTGTACTTCTCGCTCCCCACCTGTCTCCATTTGTTGTCTCTCTTTGTCTCTCCCTCCCTTACCACACAGTGCCCCTTGTCAGGGTAGCACAGTGGCCTGTGTTCATCCCTCTCTCCTTCTCCATCTCTCTCTCCACCCTCTCTTCCTGGTTGGCTGATTTGTACAGGCCCACTTGCTGAGGCTGCTCATACACTCCCCCGTCTCTGTCTCAGTGGGTCTTTATCAAACCAGCCCTTCTCTCCTCACCCTATCCAAGCGCCCTCTGTTTGTGCATTCACACGGACGGTTCGTCATACCAAGTTTCATTCCAAGCTAATTTGCGCGGAGTGGAAGTGGGCAATAAAACTCTCTGCTGCTAGTCTACACCGATAGGGACATACAAACCACACTCAAGTCAGTACTTCTTTTGTGTCTGGAATGGAAGAAATGCAACATTGTGTAGCTGAGCCTGTAGTCACCATGGTTCTTTATGCAAAAACCTATGGTTGTCACATTTACTGTTTTGCATGATCTTAATTTTGCCAAAATTGTTACAATTCTTGTCACACATTGCAAGCTTTATTTCTTACAAGGCCAATTAATGTTTGATAGTTTATGCTGTAAGTGTCGTGTGCCCAGAATGAGGCAGCAAACAGCTTGATGGAAACCGGCTGCTGTGGTTGTTACTTGGAACATCGGAAAATGGCTTGTGTGATTTTTCCAATATGAGTGATCAGTGAATGATTTTTGTCATGGAATATAACGTAGGATGTATATAGTAATGTTCGCAAAGGTTATGAAAAATCTTTCAAGCAGAGTTATGACGTAGGGCCCAATTATCATTGTATTAATGACATAAATTCGCAGTCTACAAAACAAAGTGCCAAGCAAATGAAATTTAGTTGGCTATATATGGAGTTATATTACTGCCAAAACCTAATACATGAACAGAACATGATTTACAATTGCACTACAATTCACTATAAAACATAATCTGATTTGCGAATATAAAAATTATTTGCGTACAGTGTGGTTTGCAAATGCAAAAACGATTTGCAAACAGTGTGGTTTGCAAATACAAAACGCCATTAACAAACTAATTTATGCTGTTTTACAATACAAAACGTACCTATCACAAATAGACAAAGTATTTCTAATGCACCACGCTTCAATTTGTACAAGAAAATATTTCCGACAAGTACAAAAAAAAATCACGTGACTTTTGGCACATTTCTATCAGTGATGTGGTGACGATTTTCTCAAATGTCCTAGCTAAGTTATTCGCGGTGCTCTACAGCAGGTGGCGCAATGAGTCCAGTTCTCAGATCTCTGAATGGCACAACACTGGAGACTGTCCTGAAAGAATGGGTAAATATCCCACCGGACAGTACAGAAATCATACTAAAGATTTTTAAAGCAAAGGGTGGGCCTACTATTGATACTAAATATCACCTTATGCAAGGGTTGCTGACATTTCGCACACCACTGTATATTGGCTGATGATTTGCTTTTATTGTTGTTGGTATAAAATTTTATGTTGGGTTTTCTCCCTTTGTGATGTCATTGTAATGTCATTGATGTGATCAGTTTGGTGATCTCCTCTGAGTCGGATTGGATCATAGCGTGGTCATTTGGGGCTGCTGCAAATTCCCTGCCAGCGAAATTACTTTATGCTTTAATTGCATATACTGACGCATTGTAGGCCCCTGTCGTCTACTGTACAGAAATTTGCTCTCTTCGTTCTCCTACTCCTGTCTGTTGCAGAGCAGCTTTTTGATCTCTGATTTCCACTGCGCACTTGAGGCAGAGGCACGACGCTTGCGGCACATCCTCCCACTGCCCTGCTGGCTTCCACTCCGCTCAACTGGGCCCTAAACCATTTACTGCTCTCCGCGCGCAACTAACACAAGAACCATCATGCATGAATGCTGATGTATCGCTCACTTGGGTAATGAATCAAAACAGTGGCCATTAATTGTGGCTTAGGGTGTGCCAAAGCAGGAAATGCGTCTCTGCAGTGTGCAGTGCGGGTTTATTTGGTTTGTAGTTCTTTTGATTGGGCCATGCTCTTGCCATATTGTCTCTTTGGGAATAATGAAGAGATGGTGTAAGGGTTCCCCAATGACCCCTCTCCCCCTCCCGCCCTTTGTCTGCTAATTCATGATTAATTAATGTTCTCCTCCTTGCGAATTCTGCTCCTGTCTGAATTGCAAGGCTATAATCTGTCCCCAGTCTTGAAGTTTTTTGGAATTTAAAAAAAGATAATTCCAGGGAATGTTCTAGAGCTCCATTGCTTTCAGTTTCCAGCAGTAATTGTTCCATTTGCATCAGAGTGTTCAGTTAAGAACATTCTCATCACGTATTTATGGTATCGTGGTGAAGGGTTGCTGTCTGCGGGGAGAGGATCTCCAGTTTCCTCAGAAAGGCATGGAGCTGCTTGGTTTTGTGACTTTTGTTTGAGTGACCTGACATCTGAAGACAAAGCACACAGCCCTCAGTCTGTGACTAGCTGGGGGAGTCAGCTGGGTCATCTTCTGTTTCTGAGCTGAACTTCCTTCGTTTTTTCCCCCCTCTCTGGCAATAAACCGCACTGTTGCTCTAGGATCGCCAGATGCCAATTCTTGACCAGAATATTTGGTTTTCAAACAGTTTGTGCTGCTCCGGTTTGTGATCCTGATCATGCAATGTGATACCTGGTCTGAGTAACTGACTGAAAAAAATATGGTCATTAATCTCATTAAACACTGAGTTGATCCCTGTAAAGTGCACCAATTATGGTTTTTCATTATTTTAATGTCGCAGCGTGAATCATATTTTTTTTTTTAATGCGCATTTAAGAGGTCTGTGTCGGAAAACAACTCGAAGTCACCTCCAGAAGACGTGCTCTCTGCCGCAAAACTCACTGCTCCAGAGCTGACTGAAACGCCCCAAAAGTTCCTGGCCATTTTTTTCATAAATTGCTGATGTCACCATTTGAATTTTTGCGTCAACCGGATAGTTTGGCATGCCCTTGAATCAAGTGGGTTTCGCCCACAAGTATGGAGGGTATTTTTGGTCATAATCCAAATTAAAATTAAAATAATCAGGCCAAAATTAAATGTTAAAAATAAAAAGCAAATTGAAAAACCTAATGAAACATGTAAAATGATAATGTGAAACTACAAAACGAAAATGAAACAAGTAAAATTTCAAATGCAAATACGAAAATGGATAAAACATCAATGAAATGTTAAATTTAAAATGCTAATATGTAAATAGAAATGGTCAAACGGAAAACTTAAATTGTAAAGATGAAATTGAAAATGAAAATTTAAATAGCAATAGGGAAACATCAAATGTAAAACTCAAAATGGGAAATGGAAAGGCTTAAATGGAAATGCTTAAATCAAAAGCTTAAATGGAAAGGATAAAATTATCATTTAATTTTTTTATTTATGTTTGCATTTTTCCGTTACCATTTTACATTTGGCATTTTG
Organism: Gymnothorax javanicus; assembly: GCA_029692085.1. NCBI lineage: Eukaryota > Metazoa > Chordata > Actinopteri > Anguilliformes > Muraenidae > Gymnothorax > Gymnothorax javanicus. The sequence continues at coordinate 23,584,602 of CM056199.1, forward strand.
CATTTGCCACTTGCCATTTTGATTTTCCATTTTCCATTTGGCTTCTCCATTTGGATTTCTCATTTGGCGTTTCCATTTTCCATTTGCCTTTTCCATTTTCCATTTGGCTTTTCGGCCTGTATGCAAATAAGGAGGTGTGGCCCTGAGGTCGGGGGGACGGTCTGAACCGGCCGAGTGCAGTGGCATCTTGTGGACAGCAGGGGGCTCCTGACTGCTGAGCCAACCTACAGTCTATGATATAATCGGCAAAGCAGTATATATGTCTATGCGGTCCGTGTACCTTTCGGCCATTCGTTTTTCGTTTTGATTAAGGTAATGAAAGAACGGAGAACGAACTGAACCAAAAACAAAAAACGACCCGTCTCCCGATTTTCGTTTGGAAATTGGAAATCGAAAAACAAAAAACGAGTCGTTATCTGATTTTCTATTAAATGATTATCAAACAAAAGTCGTGAAACGAAATACAGCCAATATTCTTTTAATAGAGCTTGCTCTGACCTGAGCCGGAAGCGAAATTTTTCCCCAGTCTGCTGGTAATGGAAGAATCACTATTGAGCAATCAAGAGATTCGTGACGTCAATATAAACAAGTACACGTGGAAGCAGCGGTGATGTCAACAAGCATTATGTTGCTAGCTAGCATCGTGCTGCTACATAAAATAATATTCCATTTTTATTGTACGGTATTGTCACTTGTAATCATTTGTTCTCGCCAGCAATGGCCAGATGTATATGTGATATGGCAGTGGATGTGTGTGCCTCTGACGAACACGGGTCCATTGTTTGACTCACGTTATGTTAATTTTAGCTGGTTAGCTAGGTAGCTACTCTCCTGCGCGCTGGCGAACATTACGAACAACAGCTGTATAAAACTTGCTTCCAGTTTATTAAACTTGACTAGATTGCCATCGATAACCTGAAACTACCAGTCAAGTATTTACATGGTTCGTAACGGTTTTATTGACTTTGTGTTATATCGGAGTCGATCGTAATAACAGACTGTGTTCCAGTTTTCTGCACATAAAGTGCAAGGAACAATTCGGCCATTCGAGAACTGGGTAGCTATCGCGATCAAGTCGGTAAGGGCAAACTGGATGCTCGAAACTTCAGTTCAATAACAACCAAAACAGAGCAATGGATTTCGCAGGTCATATTGTAGGAGCGTGATGTTAGCTAACAGTGGGATATGTCTTTCTAGTCCTCTCCCAGCTTACTCATATGCTGCCTGCGATTCACCCACTAAATCAAAGTGTGGCACACCGACTGGAGGCCGTCATGCAGCTGTTACGGTTACTATGAACTTGATAGCGATAGCTACGCGTTTCTTAAACAGCCGAATTGTTCCCGCATTTTTTTGTGCAGAAAACTGAGAAATAAAATAAAACGGAAGCGATTTTTATACAGTGTTTGTTCTTCGTGTTCGCCAGATTGCAAGAGAGTAGCTTATCAATGGAAGGAGAGTCAAACAATAAAACCGTGTTTGGTAAAAGTCTGCAGACGCATTTTCTGAGATATATGGGTGTGTGTGCTTTTCACGACCACGGTTTTGTTGTTTGACTCAGGTTAAGTTTATTGGCTGGTTAGCTAGCTGCTCTCCTGCAAGCTGGCGAACATTATAGAACAACCGCGGTATAGTTTATTCAGTTTCTCAGTTTTCTATACAAAAAGCGTGGAGAACAATTCGGCTGTTGGTGAAATGGGTGGCTATCGCTGTCGAGTTCATAGTGATCGTAACAGCATGACGGCCTCCAGTCCGTGTGCCACACTGCGATTTAGTGGGTGAATCGCAGCATAGTAGGGAGCTGGCAGAAGACTGGAAAGACACATCCTCCTGTTAGCATCGCGCTGCTGCAATTGCAAGACCTGCGAAATCCATTGCTCAGTTTTGGTTGTTATTGAACTGAAGTTTCGAGCATCCAGTTTGCCCTTACCGACTTGATCGCGATAGCTACCCGCCTCTTGAACAGCTGAATTTTTCGTTGCACTTTTTGTGCAGAAAACTGAAAAACAGTCTGTTATTACGATCGATTCCGATATAACACAAAGTCACTAAAACCGTTTCGAACCATGTAAAAATACTTGACTGGCAGCTTCTGGTTACCGATGGCAATCTAGTAAAGTTAAATAAACTGGAAACAAGTTTTATACAGCTGTTGTTCGTAATGTTCGCCAGCGCGCAGGAGAGTAGCTACCTAGCTAACCAGCTAAAAATTAAAGTAACTTGAGTCAAACAATGGACCCGTGTTCGTCAGAAGCACATACATCCACTGCCATATCACGTATCACTGTTTAGACATCTGGCCATTGCTGGCAAGAACATATGATTACAAGTGACAACACCGCACAATAAAAACGGAAATCGGCGAGCTACGGATTTCGCACATCATTTTATGTAGGAGCACGATGCTAGCTAGCAACATAATGCTTGTTGAAATCAACACTGCTTCCACGTGCGCTTGTTTATATTGATGTCACTACTCTCTGATTGCTCAATAGTGATTCCTCCATTACTAGCAGACTGGGGAAAAAAAATTCGCTTCCGGCTCAGGTCAGAGCAAGCTCTATTAAAAGATATTGGCTGTATTTCGTTTCACAACTTTTGTTTAGTAATTATTTAATAGAAAATCAGATAACGACTTCGTTTTCCGTTTTTCGATTTCCAATTTCAAACGAAAATCGGAGACGGTCGTTTTCGTTTGCCCACATCAAAAAAAAAAGCGAAAATCAGTTCGTTCTCGGTTTTTTTCATTACCTTAATCAAAGCGAAAAACGAATGGCGAAAGGTACACGGACGCATAGACATATATACTGCTTTGCCAGTTTATATCATAGACTGTAGGTTGGCTCAGCAGTCAGGAGCCCCTGCTGTCCACAAGATGCCACTGCACTCGGCAGTTCAGACCGTCCCCGACCTCTGGGCCACACCTCCTTATTTGCATACACACATAAAAAAAATGGAAAATGGAAAAGGCAAATGGAAAATGGAAACGCCAAATGAGAAATCCAAATGGAGAAGCCAAATGGAAAATGGAAAATCAAAATGGAAAATGGCAAATGCAAAATGCCAAATGTAAAATGGTAACGGAAAAATGCAGACATAAATAAAAAATTAAATGATAATTTTATCTTTTCCATTTAAGCTTTTGATTTAAGCATTTCCATTTAAGCCTTTCCATTTCCCATTTTGTTTTTTACATTTGATGTTTCCCTATTGCTATTTAAATTTTCATTTTCAATTTCATCTTTACAATTTAAGTTTTCCGTTTGACCATTTCTATTTACATATTAGCATTTTAAATTTAACGTTTCATTGTCGTTTTATCCATTTACGTATTTGCATTTGAAATTTTACTTGTTTCATTTTCGTTTTGTAGTTTCACATTATCATTTTACATGTTTCATTAGGTTTTTCAATTTGCTTTTTATTTTTAACATTTAATTTTGGCCTGATTGTTTTAATTTTAATTTTCATTTGGATTATGACCAAAAATACCCTCCATGCACAAGGCTTAACTGGTATTTGTTTCTAAAGCGGAAATCCAGTTATGGTAAGGGGCGTGACAACGGGCGCGAACAGTGGACCAATCACAAGTGAGAGATCAAGTTGACCAAACACGGCATACTGGGGTTTTCAGGAGGGCGGGGGCAGGATTTTCAATGGAGCGTTTCACAGACAGGTACTGCACAATTGTCAAGCATGAGAAAACTCAAGTGTTTTTTTAACAATGACACATTTAAACCTTTTTTTGTGGAGTTCAAGAATACAAGAATGATCAGTGAAAAGTCACATAATAGGCGCACTTTAACTGCTCTGCATGTGAACATGTGATCCACTCAGTGAGCGACAACGTGTGCTATCAATGGGGTGGGTTAATGTCAAACTTCAAGACTCAGACCTCAACCTTTTCTGTGTTCATTGGTGGAGGAAGGGTGACGAGGTGTGAAAGGTCTGCTGCAAATTAAAGGATTACTCTGGGTATTTCTCAGGCCTTAAATATTGTCAGAGTCCTTTGGCCCGACTGGCATGAGGGGTGGGTAAGCGTTTCTATTTTCGTATCATCCAATCATGGTTACGAGAGGTCGACAATAGGTGATGCGATAGCCAGGGGGTGGGTGGAGTAGGAACAGGTGGGGTGAGCAATGTCACAGCGCACCACTGAAACGTGTCAAAGAAAAACATAGCATTATGTATTCAGGAATATTATGAGTTTACCTACCCAGATGCCAAAGGTGAGCTGAATGCCTAGGTCACATGACTTTCAACGTAGTCACATCACTGTTATGATCATGCTACACAACTTTGGGGATCTTGAAGTATCTGTGCTTTGCACACTACTTGACTGATCAGCGACAAAGGGACACATAATTTCAAAATCTTTCACAAGGCAGGATCCCAGATTAGGTTTCATCACAAAAACGAGGACGAGAAATGACATGCTCCAGCCAAAGGGCAATCAAATGGCAACAGGGTTGCAATTTCTAAGTTTGTACATGAAATGACCACATATAGGCCTCTTGACATATAATTTCAAGGTCCTACGAACGAGTCTACACAAGCGTTTGGGCATGTCAAAATAGTGAAAATTTGGACCCTTTGCTTCCCATAGTTGCCATATCTCTGATTCTGCTGATGTTAGAGCCCTGAAAAGCTGTTATAAAATCAATGAAACATTGTTTTTTCAGGAAAAAAATATCAAAATTTCCATGTATAAACTCAGGGAGGTATTTTGAGCCCCCAATACCACCCTCGTTTGAAAATTTTGCATTTTATGCCATTTTCAAGGACAAATGATTGAAAACCTGGCCTTTTTTTGTGCATTTCAAGTGGTTGTTCCTGGCGGCAATAATTTTATCTGTGTGCCTACCAAATTTCAGGACTCTAGGGTTTATATTTCTGGAGTTATTGAACCTTATAAATGGCTTCTCAGCAAAGGTGTTTTTTGCAGTATGAAAATTCCTAATTTCCCAGAGGTGAAAAAATATGATATATTCAAAATTCAGCCAAAATATTTTGTACAGCATAGTTTTGGTCCCAAATAACATGTTCAAAAAGTCTCTCTGAATTCGGTCTGACTTGACATGGAATGACCCTTATGACAGCTGCTCCAATGCTCCTCTGTCTTTCATTCTCGACTCCTCCCCTCCCCCAGCCCTGGTCGGCTCTCAATTGCTGTTGCTTGTTGTATGGCCCCTTGACCTGTCCCTGACATGACCAAATATTAAGCCTGCTTGAAACCCCTCTGGCATCTGCGAGGTATCGGCAAGCTGTTGGAGAGCTCTTGGATCACGTCACTGAACTGGGTGGCAATCGAGCACCCTGCAAACACAGATTTACCTCTGGAAGCTTTTTTCGGCAATCTCGGAAAAACTATCGGCAAGTGAAAAATCTGGGCTACGGTCTGCTAGCATGAATTCGACATGTGGCCCCTGGGCTTGGCTTCTGGCGTTACCGCAGAAACCCCCTTCCCCTCCTTCTCTCCCATTGGGCCCATGTTTGAAAACCTTTAGTTAACACTTTCATACTGCCCTAGCTGAAAAATTGCATTGTTTTTGTCTCAAGTTTTGTGCATTGCAGTGAAGTTTGCTCTCTAACTTGTCTGTTTAAAAATAAATGACAAAACATAGTTTCCTAATGACAATATTCCAGTAGTGTGTTTAATAATGATTATTCTGTTTTACCGCAAACACTTTGTCACCTTTGTTTTTGAGCCTAGATCTTGGAAAGGTTTCCATGTTAATTGACAAACCTCCCACCTCCCCACCCCCCAAGTCAAAATAGCGGTATATTTGAACATAGAAACCGGGCTCCATTGAGTTTTCAGAGGTGTTTTAATGTCAAAATGCTTTTTTAGACATATCAAAGAACCGATTGAAGGGGGAAAAACTGTGTGTCATAATAGGTTAATGTTAGGTGCAGTAATGCTGGAAGCATGCTGCTGTAGCGCTGTTGACTGTACCATGCTGAGTATGAAGGACAATGCTGCTGCTGCTAGGTTACTAAAAATCATTGCGTATTGAAAGCAAAATTACATTGTCGTTTAATTGATGGACCTCCAATTAGTAAGGTAAGTTAAGAGGTAATGCAATCCAGTATCAGAATGGCTTCTTGCGTATTTTTCCGTCAGTGCCTCACTCTCATGAAAGGTGCAGCAGTATAATTACATTACTCTTCATCTACTTTACAAATGCCTCAATTACTCTGAATGTGCTGAGGTGGTGGAAATTACATGATTAGCCCTTAATTTACAGAAAATTGAAATTGGCAAAAAAAAATCAGAAAAAAGGAGGTTATTTGATTTAACCATCATGCACAATTCAGTGAAATGCGCTCCCGCTTGTTATTGGTACAGACATATGTTCGGTTAAAAGCACAGACCCCCACCCCCAGCCCCTCTGATATTTGTCAGGCTCTAACAGTCTGTGCTGCACATGCAGGCTTTTTGAAGTGTCTGATCTTATAGTCTGCAGGGAAAATCAGCCAGTATGTTAATAGATTCTGCAGTTATACTATATGGATCTAGGTCAGAGGAAACCGTTCCTCATTGGTGCACAATTTCTCGGCCAGCCAGAGAAACATCAGCATTGACGCTGCTCCCGTACCAAGGAAATCATCAAAGCTTTGGAACGTGTCGCATTATCCATCTCTTTCCGATGGAGTTGAGCGTGGGGGATCTGTTTAAAGGAATGCGCACTTTGAGTTCCCATTTTAGCCAGACAATGTTGGATGCAGTTTATCTATGCTTTGTCTTTACCATTGAAATTCTGAATTGAAATAGAATATGCTGGCATTGTGCCGACATGCTGTGTATGTTTTCTCATGCTGCTTTTTCAATCTCCATTCCAGATCCATCTGAGTGAGGATTTGTGTCTGACTGAGATTTGTCTGTGTATCTGATGAGAGATATTGAAATATAATCCTCAACATATCATACACGCCTTGTAATGAATATTTTGCTTGCACTTTGAGCTCCGAGGTTGTGCACCACCCTTGAAATTTGAATAATGTAACACGTCATTATTTTATTTCCGTGAAAAATGGGTGCGTCTTAAGGTTTTACATGATATATACACCAGATAGTGTTCTTTATGGGAATTGATATGATTTTTTTCTACAACCCCAATTCCGAAATAGTTGGGGCAAAGTGTAAATTGTGAATAAAATCAAAATGCAGTGACTTTCAGATCACATGAGCCAATGTTATTTCGATTGAACATATAACATTTCAAATGTTGAAACTGAGACATTTTACATTTTTATCCATAAAATGAGCTTATTTCAAATTTTCTGGCTGCAACAGGTCTCAAAAAAGTTAAGACACAGGCAAAAGAAGGACTGAAAAATCAATTAATATATAAGAGAATCGGCTGAAAGAACATTTAGCAACTAATTAAGTTAACTGGCATCAGGTCTGTAACGTGATTGGCTATAAAAGGGATGTCTTAGAGAGGCTGAGTCTCTCAGAAGTAAAGATAGCCAGAGGCTCTCCAACCTGTGAAGGTCTGTGTAAAAAAATTGTGGAATATAACCATGTTCTTCAACGTCAAATTGCAAAGCCTTTGAAGGTCTCATCATCGACAGTGCATAACATCATCAAAAGATTCAGAGAAACTGGAAAAATCTCTGTGTGTAAGGGACAAGGCAACGAAGACCTTTACTGCATGCCCGTGATCTTCGGGCCCTCAGACACCACTGCATCACTCACCGGCATGATTCTGTCGTTGACATTACTAAATGGGCCCAGGAATACTTCAAGAAACCACTATCTGTAAACATAGTCCGATGTGCCATCCACAGATGCCACCTAAAACTCTATCATGCAAAAAGGAAGCCATTGTTGAGCATGATCCAGAAGCGCCACTGTGTTCTGTGGGCCAAGGCTCATTTAAAATGGACTTTAGCAAAGTATCATGTGGTCAGACATGTCCAAATTTGACATTGTTGTTGGAAATCATGGGCGTTGTGTCCTTCGGGCAAAAGAGGAGAAAGACCACCCCTCTTGTTATCAGCGTTCAGTTCAAAAGCCAGAATCTCTGATGGTATGGGGATGCATTAGTGCATATGGTGTGGGGCGCTTACATGTTTTAAAAAGCACCATGAATGCTGAAAGATATATAAAGGTTTTAGAGCAACATATCCTCCCCTCCAGACGACATCTATTCCAGGGAAGGCCTTGTGTATTTCAGCAGGACAATGCAAAACCACATACTGCAGCTATTACAACAGCATGGCTTTCTAAGAGTAGAAGAGTCCGTGTACTGAACTGGCCTGCCTGCAGTCCTGATCTTTCACCGATTGAGAACATTTGGTGCATAATTAAACGAGAAGTCCATCAAAGGGGACCCAAAACTCTCCAGCAGCTGGAAACCTGTTTTAAACAAGAGTGGGATCAAATTCCAATGGCTAAACTCAAGAAACTTGTCTCCTAATGCCCAGACGCCTCCACTCTTTGTTGAAAAGAAGAGGAGATGCTACACCATGGTAAACAGTCCCCTGTCCTAATTTTTTTGAGACCTGTAGCCACCATCAAATTTGAAATGAGCTCATTTTGTGGATAAAATTGTAAAATTTCTCACTTTCAACATTTGCCATGTTATCTCTGTTCTATTGTGAATAAAATACTGGCTGGTGTGATTTGAAAGTCATTGCGTTTTGATTTTATTCACAATTTACACTTTGTCCCAACTATTTCGGAATTGGGGTTGTAAATTTACAACTCCCATTTAATTTTTGATTGTTGTAAATGTGCTGAATTTGACATTTTCATTCTGGAGCTATCTTTTACAGGTCAGATTCTACCTGATTAAATCACATGTGGTCTCACAACTGCCCAAATACCCACAAAGTTTTGTTTTCGAGTAGGAAGTCAAGTATTATTTGGATATTTTTAGAACTGATTGAGCAGTGGATATTCATAATTTCAGAAATAACCTGTGATGTCACAATGCATTTTTTCTGTTTTTGAGGGGCTGTTTCTGAGACAAAATCTTATGAAATAAACCAAACTGGCCAAAAACTTGTAGACCAAGTATGCATCTGTTTCTAGAGGCAAAATGATGGGAATGCAACATTTCTAAGCAGCTTTATGAAACCCATAAATTTGCTCTATAATTTATGCAAAATTTGTAACCGACCTCCCTCCCCCTGTAAAAGTGTCTGTAGCAATAAAGAATTCCCTCTTGGCTCTAATATTTGGTAGTTTTCCAATATTTTTCCATCAAATAGATTTATCTTGCACCAGAAAAAAAGGAAATAATTAAAATTGTGAGGTGGAAACCCCTAGTTGATTTGATAAGCAGTGTCTCAAAAGCTTTCATATGACACACAGCATGAAGGCAGGTGATGGTGCGTATCCAACCCAGGTAGGGTACAGGTGCCTGTTACAACTGGTACAATAAAGCTGAAATGGAGTAAAGACACAACATTACTGAGTACATTCATTGGTATAGAGTGGATCTGAATGGGCATTAGACTGATGAATTTGAAAAGCTTTTGCTGATTCTGACGAATGCTTTGTTGCTTTGGATGAGGTGCAGAATGGCGAATGGCAGGAAAGGTCACTGGACGATATTAAAAATGACCTTAAATCCGCAACGAACTTCGGGGAAAAAGTTTGTGTTATTCTCCTGCAGGCTGTGAGAAGACTGAAAAGGCTGTCTTCTGAGTCGAAGGACGGAGAGATAAACTGCCAAAGAGCTGTTATGATAGAGCTGCCAAAATGTAGTGGTGACCAGCTGGAATAGACTGCATTTTGGGAATAGTTTTCAGCCGCGGTTGGCAGCACAGACCTAACTAAGTTTACAGTTGTTGTTGAGATGAATGCCAAAGTGGTCATCCAAGGACTGTCGTTAACTTTGCCTCATTACAAAAGTGCCTGTGAGATATTGGGGGGGAGGGGAGAAGAGGAGGAGGAGGTATGGTGGATCTGAGGGGGGGGGGGGGGGGGGGGAGAGGCATGGTGGATCTGAGAGGAGTATATTTGTTCACATTCAGGAAATTTTGAACAGGGCAAGATTATGTCATTCTGCGGCCTACTGGATGATTTTTTTATTTTATATTTTTTTAATTTGGCATCTCCAATCCCACCCTAATCTAGTGCCCATTAGCGAACTATGTACACAAGCTTGCTTGTATGCGACCCCATGTTGCCGTCTCGGGAGAGCAAGACAGTTCCAGGCTCTCCTCCGAAGCAAGCGCCTGTCAGCCACTGCTTCTTTACACTCATAGCTCAAGACTTCGTACGCTCAGAACGAGGGCGGAGGAGACCAAACGTGAACAAATTTAGAATTTTAAAGGCGAGCCCTCGGCTGGCTAACAGGAGGCACTTGTGCAACAAACAATGCTGCAATTCAACAATCCCTATCCGGCAGTCTCTCCCAATTTATTTCCCTGCAGCGCAAAGCCAATTGTGCGCTGCTTTGAAAAGGCTACCGACCACTTCCGGCTGGCACGGCTGGAGATTGAACCCACATCTTGGTTGTCACTACTGCTCCGCAATGCAGCGCCTTAACCAAGTGACCCAACCCGGTAGCCCTAGACGATCTTTTCGCTTGGATGTATTGCTTGAAAGCGCTAGAAATCAGAGGTGAAGAGAATGGGGTGATCCTAATTCCACTTATACGATCAAAGCTACCCCTTAGCATTACAATTGAATATGCACGTACTGGAGGGGGTCATGAGAATGACCTGGAATGGCTTTTTGACTTTCTGCAGCAATAGATACAGAGACGCGAGAGGTTGATTTTACAGGAAACCAGTTCTGATCACACCAGAATTGTTACTGCTAAACGTCATGGTAAAATGACTACAGCTGTTCCACTGTACAATTCTGGTAATAAACCTTTTGTCAATTATAGAACAAACCTCATACAATTAAAAACTGTTAGAAGTTAACAAAACTGTACGACTTGAGTGAGCAAATCGGTAGGTTGGGTCTTGGCTAAGGGTCACACTGTGAAACATTGTGATGTGATCTGTGCAGTTTTGGGGGAGACGGCATGTGTTTTTGTGTGGTATCAAGAAAAATGTTCATGCAGTCAAACAAATGAGCCTAAACAGTCTGTTATTCAAAGAGCTGAATCAGTCAGTGGAAGTGATCATAATGAGCAGGTTAGTTTAAATTGTACAGCGGTTAGCTCAACTGTTAAATCACAAGTGAGGTTAGAAACTGAATGTGTTAGTGTTGCTGGTCAGCAAGGTTCTGCCAGAGTGGTTTTGCTCTTTGACGCCAGATCAGATCAGAAAAGGTGGTAGATTCTGTGAGAGGTATGCAATACGGAACTCCATTAAACCCCGCTCAATTCTGAACCTGTAAGGTACCAATTATAATGATGAGGTTTCAAAGAAATGAGATGAAAACTTCAGGTCTACAGATGATTGGGTTGTATCATATATGTTACCATTCTGTTTATGTTTACCTGTGCTTGGCCTAAGTAGCATAATTATTTGTTTCTCTCTCTTTAGTATGCAGTAGAGTTATGCACTCTTTGGTGGGGAAGGTTTGACGAGATTTCCTTAGCGGTTATAGTGATGAATTCTAATCAATGCATTCTTTGTTGAAGTTACAGGTACTGATACTTCAAGGTGGGTTGTATGTTTGAGATACAGATGGAGATTGTACTGTATGGCCGTGTGGCGCTGACTACCCATGGCTGAGGAATGTACTGTTACCAGATTGAAGCTGGAAGGAATAAAGAGATCAAATGAAGAATTATGGAAGACCATAGGGACAATATTAAAGTGGTGATGTAAACTTGAAAATGAAAATGTAATTCCACAATAATATTATAATGTTCCACTGATGAATGAGCTATTTGAGTAAAAATTTAATTGAAAATGAAGTAATCCAATTATCGCTTTCATTTGCACACACTCGAATGAGATAATATGCCAAAAAAATGGCCCGCACACTGCGCACAAAAAGGAGAGACCGATAGGATGTAGAAAAAATTTATTTCCGGATTACATCAACCTTGAACAGTAATAAAAAGTGGACGTTTCGGTCACTCAGACCATCATCAGCATAAGCCGGTACAACACGTCTTCCAGTTTAAGTCAACACTCATCATTAGCAACATGCAGTTAATCAATTAAGCAATTAACATTCCAATAAAATCAATACATTCCCATAGTCACAAATTGTGCATCAGAAAGACATTTTCATCAGAAGACATGCAAAAGACTCAAAATTAAAAGTAAAGCGAGCACGATTCATACTTCATCTCAAATACAGGGAGTTGAGGGAATTACGGACTTAGCCTATAGAAAATAACAGAGCGGGTCGAATTGTCACAATTGACAAATACACCAGCGATACTAATTAGGGCCTACAATGGGCTCATGGATTTGGAAAGCATTTCATTGAGTAGCTCTTAGTGCAAATAAATATTTGAATGTTGTTAGAAAAATATACTCCAACATTTGAGCAATATTTTCAAGATGGAATGATTGGCTTCGTGAACAGACCAAGATCCCAAATCAAATCACCTACCATTATTCACTTCATGTTCATTCTTATCAGTGCAAATCACAGTGGGTCCTTGTAAGGGCAAATATTTTATTTGGATCGTTCAAAATTAGACAATGTTTAATTTTATTAGATAAACGAAGATCAAATTGGCCATTAATTTACAGAAAGCAAGAGAGGTTCAACTCCTCATTTAAGCCCTCAGGCTGTAATGTTTTTAGATAATAAATCCATTTGCACTCTGACCTAAGAAGTTTTTGGTCGATGCCCCCACCCCTACGAGTTTCGGAAATTTGTTGAATAGCACAAAAAGAAAGAGTTGATACAAGGTGATTAGCATTAATAAAGTGTCTCGCTACTGGTGACTTCATGTCCTTCCTACGTATCGCACTTTTGTGTTCTATAATGCGTGTTCGGACCGGTCTGGTGGTTTAGCCAATATATTGCAGACCACACGGACATGTCAGAAGGTATATAACACCAGCAGAGGTGCATGTCAAACATTGTTTAATATGGTACGATCGTGAAGTTGCATGACTAACAAAAACATTAGTTCTCATAGAGTTTTCACAAGCCATACAACTCCGACAAGGATAGAAGCCAATCATTCCATCCAGGCGTCTCTGGACCGGGGCAGAATGAACAAATGTATCTGCCCGCACAAGGAAATCCCTGACATTGTTGGCTCTGTAATGACAAAAGAGAGGAAGATCAGAGAACAGTTTTTTACACAGGGGGTCAACAGACAAAATATCCCAATGCTTTCTTATAATATCCTTTATGCCATTGCTCACATTAGAAAAAATAGTGATACACACCACTGAATGACTCCTTTTAGAGGATGTGACATGCCTAGTTCTACTGACATCCATATCGCCAACTTTTGCTAAGGCTTCATTTAGCCAAGTGGTAGGATATGCTCTCTCCCGAAATTGCGAATACATTTTACAAGCTTCCACCTCAAAATCCTCAGTAGAGGTGCATATACGTTTTAGTCGCAAAAATTGCGAAAACGGGAGTCCCTTCTTCAAGGGAATAGGATGAAAGCTTGTAGCATGTAAGATACTATTCTTATCCGTCGGTTTCCTGAAGAGAGTTGTAAAAATTTGCCCGTTCTGTATGCGGACTTTAGTGTCCAAAAAAGATACCTCATGAGCACTATGTTCCATCGTGAACTTAATAGTAGGGAACATGTTGTTTAAGAACACCACATAGTCTTGTAATGCATCTATAGGCCCCTGCCACACAATAAAACAGTCATCAATATATCTTTTGTACATCAGGATATACTTTGAAAATGGGTTATTTTGAAATATAAATCCCTGTTCTGGATATCCCATAAAGAGATTCGCAAAGTCAGGACCGAAACTGGAGCCCATTGATACACCATGGGACTGCAAATAGAAATCTTGCCCAAATAGAAAATAATTCTTGGTTAAAACCAACTCTGCCAATGCTGCCAAAAACTCCGTAGGGGGATGTGGGGAAGGTCTGAGCTCTAAAAAATGTCTTAAGGCCACCAGGCCCTCTACATGTGGTATATTCGTATATGAATGGCCAATTTGATCTTCGTTTATCTAATAAAATTAAACATTGTCTAATTTTGAACGATCCAAATATAATATTTGCCCTTACACGGACCCACTGTGATTTGCACTGATAAGAATGAACATGAAGTGAATAATGGTAGGTGATTTGATTTGGGATCTTGGTCTGTTCACGAAGCCAATCATTCCATCTTGAAAATATTGCTCAAATGTTGGAGTATGTTTTCCTAACAACATTCAAATATTTATTTGCACTAAGAGCTACTCAATGAAATGCTTTCCGAATCCATGAGCCCATTGTAGGCCCTAATTAGTAATGCTGGTGTATTTGTCAATTGCGACAATTCGACCCGCTTTGTTAATTTTCTATAGGCTAAGTCTGTAATTCCCTCAACTCCCTGTATTTGAGATGAAGTATAAACTGTGCTCGCTTTACTTTTAATTTTGAGTCTTTTGCATGTCTTCTGACGAAAATGTCTTTTTGATGCACAATTTGTGACTATGGGAATGTATTGATTTTATTGGAATGTTAATTGATTAACTGCATGTTGCTAATGATGAGTGTTGACTTAAGCTGGAGGACGTGTTGTACCGGCTTATGCTGATGATGGTCTGAGTGACCGAAACGTCCACTTTTTATTACTGTTCAAGGTTGATGTAATCCAGAAATAAATTTTTTCTACATCCTATCGGTCTTTCCTTTTTGTGCACAGTGTGCGGCCCATTTTTTTGGCATATTATCTAGTTTGTATTTTCGGCTGAACGCACCTGTGGCTTACTTTACAAGCCGGATTTCCAAGAGCGCAAACGCCTCCTACAAGACTTTTTTCACACACTCGTATGGGCATTCCTTGACAACATTCAAATGATAATGGAATAGCTGTTTTACATTTAATTTTCAAAGTCGTGCCCCACTATACAGTGGACAATATTCAACTACAATAAACGAAACCCCGCCCCCAGTCTATTGCATTTACATTTCCATGTCAGCATGCTCTTTAAGGGTCAACATAAAAATGTAAATGCTATTTTCTGACTGATTGAAAATGATATTAAAAACAGCATTCAACATTTAATTTTCAAGGTCGTGCCCTGCTATACAGTGCAATACAGTTCAAATGCAATATGCAAAACCACACCCCCAGTCTGCTTATCACCATGCTCTGTTGGGGTCAATATGAAAAAGTAAATGTAATCTGTCAGTCCCCTCATCAAGGTGGGTCTTCAGTTTGGACGTCACTTCCTCGTTTATGTAGCTTCCTATTTTAATTTGAGTGTGGTATTTTAACTTGAGATGAAATATTGATTTTGTGCCAGATTTTTTTATGCTTTTCCCCTGTTCTCACACTCATAGTCCATGCTTGCGCTAAGATTTGTGCTGCATTGACTCAAACTGTGTTCTTACGCTCAGATCTGTTGCTGCTTGGCCAGATGTCCTGCATGCCTGCATCAGCCTTTTCTCCTCACACTCAAACTGCCTCTGTAAGCTTGGCAAATTTCAGCTTCCGCTTGGGTTATTCCATATCAAGTGGACCAAATTTCCAGATGGTCTGAACTTTTTCCATAGATTGCAAATTTCCCAACAGATTTGGGATAAATCTGGAGCTCTAGTAAATTACAGGTAACCCCTAGCCCAAAAATGATGCCAGATTTGAAATCTACGTAAAAAAGTTCTGCTAGAATAACCATTCAGGAGAGTATTACCTTTTTAGGAAAAATTCAAAATCGACCACTGAAAACCGTTGAAAATTCAATGAATGCGGGAACTTGTAAGGTTGCTGTACACTGCGAGGGCCGTATCTCAAGGGTTAATAGACCCAGAGGTCTAGATTTTGGCAAGCATGAATTTTATGTCATGGACTACAGCATATATTTTTGCCAGATTTTTTTTTTGAAGGTGTCAAGTTCAGACCACTGGTCCAGTTGACATGGAATGAACCGCTTGGAGTTTTTTGCGACACATTCCTGTCAAAAATCGCCAACTAGTGGAATTCCAGGTTTTGTATTGACCAATTAAATTGTTCCTGCCTCGTTGCGGGCCTGTTTGTTTCACAGTTTACTTGGTTATTAGGTTCATTTCCTCGTGCCCTCCTGGGCTACATATGTACTTTCACTGCTTTCTTCACGACAGTGTATATATTTATACACCAGTGCCCATACCTTTCCTTTACCATAATAGCTACATATAGCAGTAGCTGTACATCAAGACCATCTGGGATTACCTGGGCAGTGAGACACAAGTGAGATTGTGAGCCAGCAGAGGAACTTAGCCAAGTTCTTTGGCAGGCTTGGAACAACCAAACTTCCAAAACTAAAAAATTGCAGGACAGTGTTCCTAATTTTGTGGCAAAGAGTCGTCTCGCCAAATATTGACTTGATTTAGTTTTTTTCAGTTCTCAGATCTGTACAGTACATTTTTTCAGTATTCTGAGGTCTCTTTTCGTTAATTTTTGCTTCATAGAATTGTTTTAAATGCGTCTTAAACTCTTGCTCAGTATTGTATTTTTCTAATGAGCTTGGTGGACAAACCTGCATATGGAAGCTGCTTTGAAAAAAATCAATTTTTTACATTTTATATTTTTCTTTATTGCTTCAAAAGAGAAATTAAGCCCTTTGATGACTTATTGGCATGTGAGCCCACAAGTTTGGTCTTTGAAAAGCAGACATGGCAGGCATAGCCCAGCTATCAGTGTTTGCTTTATACATTATGAGCCATTATTGGGAAACTTTTGGTTTTGCCGTACTCAGACCTTGGCCAGACTGCTCAGATGATGTTCACTTCTGAATTTTCACTCACTTGTCATTGTACAGTGCCGTGAAAAAGTATTTGCCCCCTTCCTGATTTTTTTTTTTAACTTTTTTGCATATTTGTCACACTTAAATGTTTCTGATCATCAAACAAATTTTAATATTAGACAAAGATAACCCAAGTAAATACAAAATGCAGTTAAACCTACCTGGCCCTATGTGAAAAAGTAATCTCCCCCCCTTTAAGTCATGAACTGTGATTAACCACTTTTTTTTTTTTAGCTCAATATCGGCAGCCACTCCCAGGCCTGATTACTGCCAGACCAGTTGAATCAAGAAATCACTTAAATAGAACTTGTCTGACAAAGTGAAGTAGAGATCTAAAAAGATCTCAAAAAGCAGCACATCATGCCGCGAACTAAAGAAATTCAGGAACGGATGAGAAACAAAGTAATTGACATCTATCAGTCTGGAAAGGGTTATGAAGCCATTTCTAAGGCTTTGGGACTCCAGGGAATCACACTGAGAGCCATTATCCACAAATGAAGAAAACTTGGAACAGTGGTTAACCTTCCCAGGCGTGGCTGGTTTACCAAAATTACTCCAAGAGTGCATCAACTACTCATCCAGGAGGTCACAAAAGAAACCAGAACTTCAGGCCAAAAAGAAAACAAAGGTTTGTCTCACATTTGCCAAAATGCATCTTGATGATCCCCAAGACTTTGGGGGAAATACTCTGTGGACTGACGAGACAAAAGTTGAACTTTTACATTTGGCGTAAAACTAACACAGCATTTCATAAAAAGAACATCATACCAACAGTCAAACATGGTGGTGGTAGTGTGATGGTCTGGGGCTGCTTTGCTGCTTCAGGACCTGGATGACGTCGTAATTGATGGAACTATGAATTCTGCTCTCTATGAGAAAATCCTGAAGGAGAATGTCCAAACATCAGTTCATGACCTCAAGCTAAAGCGCACTTGGGTTATGCAGCAGGACAATGATCCGAAACACACCGACTAGTCCACCTCTGAATGGCTTAAACAAACAAAATCAAGATTTTGGAGTGGCCTAGTCAAAGTCCGTACTTAAATTCGATTGAGATGCTGTGGCATGACCTTAAATAGGCCGTTCATGCTTGAAAACCCTCCAGTGTGGCTGAATTGAAACAATTCTGCTAAGGAGAGTGGGCCAAAATTTTTCCACAGCGATGTGGAAGACTCATTGCCAGTTATCGCAAATGTTTGATCGCGGTTGTTGTTGCGGGGTAGCAAAACCAGTTATTAGGTTTAGGGGGCAATTACTTTTTCACATTGGGCCAGGTAGGTTTGGACAGCTTTTGCCCCTTAATAAATGAAGTTATCATTTAAAAACTGCATTTTGTATTTACTCGGGTTATCTTTGTCTTATATTAACATTTGTTTGATCTGAAACATTTAAGTGTGACAAATATACAAAAAAATAAGAAATCAGGAAGGGGGCACATACTTTTTCATGGCACTGTATGTGCTTTAAATGTTAAATAGGTTATATTTCTTTTAGAGGGGAAAAGCATGCAAGTGGTTTTTGCTGAAGCTATTTTAAGGAAACTAGTAAAATGTCTGGATAATTTCTTGGTTTTATTTCACCAGGTTTATTCCAAAAATAGGTATCAGAGCCTGCTGTTTCTTTTCAAAATCTTATCAATTTAGAATATTATTTTTTTTTTTTTTTTTTGCTTAACATGTGATTGCATTTTTGTCTTACTGCAGTATTTTTAAGAAAAAGAGGATTACTGATTGAATGAGTTGTTTGATAGCAGAAGAGATTTTTCATTAATTTGGAAGAATAAAATGGGCACACTGGCACATGCACTGAAAGGCAGCGATTTTGGTTTCACTAATCATGGTTAGATGGTCTAAAGATGAACTTTATCGCACTGTTTAATGGAATGCAATCATTGCCAGTTGGTTTGTTGATTTCCTGCTCTACCCGCCTACAAACCAGCTCCCCCCACCCCCCATACCTTAATTAACACTGAGGAGGGAAGAAAATCATTTGACTGTGCCATTTGGGAGGGAGTTCTACGATTAGTGTTCCCAAGGGCCAAGAATCACTGGCCTAATTAGAAAAAAATTGAGATGCAGCTGACTCCTTAAACAGCAATTGCCTGAGCAAGACAGCTTTCAGAAATCGGTCTCATAATCCCTGTTTATTGCCACTGTTGCCAAAACAACATTAACTGTTTATGAGGAGTGTAATCACAAATGTGTGATTGGAGTGTTGGTAACTGAGCATTCAAGACTGATAATCAGTACTGGTAATTTGAAGGAGTGGAGCTCAAGAACAGAATTTAAAAAAAGACTTCTGAAAAACCTTTAAAAAAAAAAAAAAAAAAAAACCTTTTTGAACAGTCACTTCTACCTTTGCTGGAAAATGTTTTTTGCGTCATTCCTGACATTTGCAATGTTTTTGTAGTAGCTTATTTTTAAGATGCAATTGATAAAATAAAAAATAAAATAAAATCTTGTTTTTTCGGTAACCCGACCGACGCTTTAGAAAAACTGTTGACCCTAAAGTTTTTTAAACCAAGAACGTGCCATCACAGCAATCGGCCGCTGGGATACGTTTTATCTCTGCTTTTGACAAAACTGAGATAAATAAATGCTTGACTGCAGATGGTACAGTGCAACTTGCCAAGATTGGTGATATCGGACAGATGTAACGGATTGCCCCAAGAAATGCGAGTATGGAAATTCATGTACTCGTCTATCGAACAGTCACTGTAAACTTCAATGATGGCTCAGGAACAGCAACTCCTAAGTTGAGTGATAGTTGCGATTAATCCCCTGAACCTCTTGTATGGTTTGTCCTCATGATACTCAACTGTTTTTCAAAGAAAGTAGGTGTGCAGTAAATAGTAACTGTTTAAACTGTTTATACTGGCTACGTAGAACCTTAAAATCGAAAGAGGGCGACAAAGCTGCTCTTCATATGTTGCATTGCAAAATACATTGAAAAGGCTCAGAAATCAGAACGGTCAGACGATCGGCAGATGGCGCGTTTCATTCCCCTGTCAATCTAAACGCTCGGACACATGTCCGACAGGTGCAAGCAGATGTCCTGCCCGGCCTCATCAGTGACTCCCAAACGCTTTACTCAACGTGAAGAGGGGTGATGAGGATTTGTTGCCCTCGCTACATAATTCCACTTTAAGTGAAATTTGGTAGCAACTTGCAGCTTCAATGTGGAAATTTTGTTGTAACTGTTGTGATAAATTTTCACAGACAACCTGAACCTGATAATAAAAGTAGCCTTCATTAACAAATTTCTCTCCATCAATTTTCAAAATTATATTCAGCTCAAAAAGCATCTTACCGCAGCAGTATTTTAAATTTGGTTTTCCCAGATTGATCTCCCTGGGAACTTTCCTGTAGCATTTTTAAACCATGCTTCACTTCAACAGATTTCTCTGGTTGAAGGCCAGTTTGTGAAAAGTAACTCTTTGGTAAGACCCTGAGGAAAAATGCCACAAAATTCCACAAAACTCTTGCTGAATAAGGAACAGGGTGGTTTATCATCCAGGTTAGACTTTGGAAAGGATTTGGGTCGGGACTGAGAATGGGTTTTAAAAAATTCTGAAAAAAATCCTTTCTACCTACCCCACCCCACCCCAAAGTCGTGATGTTACTGGAAATGCGGAATTTTTTTTTTTTCGGCCTTGGTATTCATGCTTTTTCATCTCCCTTCACCCGAGGGGGTGGTCTGGGTGCTCATTAAGGGCGTGTCCGTGTGTACGTGGTCTGGATAGTCTCCCGATCTGATCTCTGGCACTGTTGCTGGTGGCCTTTTGAAATTGCTTGCTTGAAATTGCTTGGCCTTATCCTCTTGTAGCACCTTTTGAATGTTTTGTGTCCCTCTGTCCATCTGTGCTCTTGCCAGTCAAATCTTTGGTGAGGGACTTCTGCGGTCTCTCACTGACTTGCCTGTGACTGTTTAGTTATTGAAAGTACTCTCTCTTTTTGGGGATGAAGTGAGTGGTAGATCCCTTTGGAAGAACTATGTGGGAAATTGACAGTTTATTATACCAGACACAACAGCATCTTATGATGTGTTTTCATTGTGTCAGATTCAAAGAGGTTTGTTGACGTGTTTGATTATCCATAATTGCATTAAAACTGAATTTTGCACCTGCTGTGTCTTCGGAGTGTTCTGCATGTCTTGTGTCTCGCTGTGGGCTGCCAATTGTTCCTGGCTACAGAAAGAATAACCATTTCCTACAACATCCCGGCACCCTGTGCCCAATCCTGTTTCCCTCATTGCGATCATTTGAGGGACATTTCTTTTGTAGGAGGCATTATTAGTATGGCTCAACCTTGCGATTAAGACAATCCCGGTGGAGATCACTGGCTGAAGCGTGTGACCAAATTATATTTTTTCCGCGAGGAAGGATTGTGGCTGGGGAGGGGAAAATAACATCCTTTAAAATGATCAATATTTGTGGAACCTGCCGACCGCTCCATAATTGCGAAATTGAATCGTCCACCTGTTATGGAGACGCTTCCAACCATGTTCATCAAGTCTCAGCTGAGATTCTTTTTCAGAATTAGGCAAGTAATTTAGTTCCCAGGGCTGCCTGCCAATAGACTTTTAAGTCCCCTTCAATCGAAAGAGATGACTTAGCATGAAGTTTAGTTTAGCTCTGTATCTTGCAACCGTTCATATGCTCAATGTTCTGAACCCTTTATGTGTTTGGCGCTCTAAGAGTTCATTGCTGGATTGATGTGAGCTTTTTTCTTTGAAGTTTTATTCTAAAGTAACTGCTGGGTTAGCTCACTTGGTTAAGTCGGAGCAGTAGTGACTACCATGGCGCGGGTTCGATCCCTGGTCGTACTCACAGGCAGTGGTTGGCAGCTTTTTCAGAGCAGCACATGATTGGCTAAAGCGCTGCAGGGATGCAAATTGGGAAGGGACTGCCGGGATGGGATATAAAAAATGGTTGCTTTGTTTGTTGCTCAAGCGCCTCCTGTTGGCCAGCCGGGCACTCGTCAGTAAGATTCTCAGCTTGCTCATGTTCGGGTATCCTCCGTTCTCGTTCAGAAATTGCGAAGTTTCGACCAATCAGCGTCAAGAAGCAGCGGCTTACAGGTGCATGCTTCGGAGGAGATCTGTGAACTGTCTTCACTCTCCCGAGCTGGCAACATGGGGTCACATACGAGCAAGCCTTGTACGTAGTTCTCGAATTGGGCATTCCAGATTCAGGTGGGATTGGAGATGCCAAATTTAAAAAAAAAAAAAAAAAAAAGTTTTATTCTAAAAGACTGCAGCTGATAAATTTCTTCAGTCTATTTTGCCCCATCACCCTGACCCTTAATTTCCTGTGAGAGTGGTGTAAACAAAGGCTGCTGCAAGGACCAAACTGTTGGAAGGTGCAGACCTGTTTCTCTGTTACCCAGCACTCCTCTGGTGGCCTCAGTGGGAGTCTAAGCAGCACCTTTATGATGCTGTTGCACATGTTAAAATGCTAACCTGCAGGTTTAGTGCCAACCCTGGGGAATGGAGATTAGCAATTCAGTTCATCTTTTTTTTTTTTTTTTTGACATATTTGGGTCCTTGACTATTTGCACTGATGGGAACTAATCACTCCTCATCTACGGCTGAAAATGTGGGTCATTGATGCCGACCCTTTTCTTTTCATTTGAAATTTTTGCAGTCTTCTTCTCCCTCCTCGAAATGCCTGTATTGGCACGGAACGCAATCCTATGATCAAATTTTACTGTCTGGTTTTGATGAATTTGCGGACCCCGCTGACTTGAATTGTGTTTATGCCCCGTGCTTCGGCTGGGAGATTTATCTGATGGGTTTGTGATGGGTCTGTCGTTTGGGATGTGTTGCCATGGTGTGCTGATAGATTATTTATGAGAGTAGCGTGCATTCTAAGGCGATGGCTCTCGTCTCCCGTGTCTAGTCACAAACCTCAGTATTCCTCTTGAGCAAGTTTATGGGAATTTACACATTAGAACTGCATTTACCACATAAAAGTGTGGGTTCCACAGTTACTGGTACCTTTAATAAAAATGAGGAAAAACACTGCATATAGCACTCATGGTTCAAATATTAGGGGAAAAAATCCTTATTTCAATACATTCAGTCTTATTTTCCCTTTTTTTGCCGAGTATTTATTTGTTTTGTTTGTTTGTTTGTTTGATGAAAACCATTAAGTGTGGAAATTGCTGGTACCCTTGGTTTGTTACTGAGTGCAAATACCCCCGGCAAAGATTACTGTTGTGTATCTCTTTACTTACAGCACCAGTCAAAAGTTTGGACATACCCACATTTTTCTTACCATACATGTTAAATAAAGAAAGAAGCACCCTTTATTTTTCAAAAAAAAAAATCTAATTCTTTAATCTATCAAACTAACCAGCGTTTGTTGTCATGTTTGTTCAGCATATGTTCACATCCTCTCCCCTCTCTCTCCTCCTCCCCCCCGCAAGGACAGTTATATGGCTATAATGAGTTTGCAACTGCATGGCCGTCTAACTTCTCAAAGATGTGCTGCACTTGTGGTGAGCTTTTCATGGGCCTTTTTGCCCAATAAGTCCCAAAACGACTTGACTTTAGTTCGGCTGCAGGAAAATGAATGGAGCTTGTTTTTCTGTTTACTTTGCAAAATATGGCCTCTTGGAGAATTCCTAAATTTTGGACACTATTCAAACAGATTAATTATTCTCCTCTAACTTCTGACTGTTTAAGACAAGATAAGGTACTTTATTGAACCCCGTGGGGTAATTTGTCCTCTGCATTTGACCCATCCTATAGTTAGGAGCAGTTTACCTCTCTCAAGATTCCATTTGAGATTATGTAGAGAAGTTAAGCCATTTAAATTTCTCTAAAAACAGAGTGCTGTGACATAAGCGAAGTGTATCCAAACTTCAGACTGGCACTGTATATTTTGACAAGGTTAGTGAACACAGGTGGGGGATTTTTTACCGTTCCTCTATGTTGAGATTGTCAAGAGCATTAGTATCCTTGAATTTTCCTTGTCCATTTTTGACCACATAAGGTTTATTTGATTTCCGTCCAGAGAATTAGGTGGCTATTGCAGAAAATGGATGTTGTTTTCACTGAACCATTTCTGCATCAGTTTTAATCTTTTAGGTCATGAGCCAGCTGGAAAATTCACTTATGACCAATTTTTGAGCTCCTAGTAGAAATGAACAGATTTTCTGCAAAATACTCCCAGGATTATGTGGCAGTAGTAATGCCTTTGATCTGAACTAGGCCTAGTGCCTGTGGACCACTGGCAGTAAAACAAGCCCATAACATCAATGACTAATCTACAGATTCGACTGTTGGGGTGAGTGATGCACTTCTCCTTGAACTTCTTCATCTTTTAACTGCCAAACCTGCTGACCGTTTGTGACTGCAAATATAATTTTGGTCTCATCTCATCATAGCAATTGCTTCCAGCTATCGTGTCAAAAATGTTCAGCTGTTAACTGTGGATGCTCATCTTTGTGTTTTCAGTGTCTGCTTGTGTGTATTGCAGTGTGTATTGCAATGGCTGTGGGGTTTTTTTTTTTTTTTAAATTAATTAATTAATTAATTTTTAATTGTTATTTTTGGGCTGGGTTTCGCATTGTCACGGTGAGATACGTAATACATAAAGATAGTTATAGAAGGCTCAACCCCCATATTGTATTACAGCAGCTGATTACTCCTCCTGCGGGCCAATGATGTTGCCCCCCACTCGCAGATTTCCATCTGTCAGAACTTTATCCTATTCTTGGTAAACATTCTTTGTTAAAGGCAAAGAAAACATTTGTCTCAGCTCTTACCCAATAAAAATGTGTGTTCCTCTTGTTCCATAAATATTTTTTGCAAATTTTTGCAATTTTTATGTGTCGAGTTATCAGACGTCAAACCTCTGAAATGCAACTCATAAGTTCAAGTTCAGGAATGCTGCCATTTTGTACATTTTAGTAGGGGTGCTCCGATAGATTGGCGGTTTCCGGTTCGCTGTGCACATCACTTCGCATTGCTAAATACTGGAAATCTTGAGAGCTCATTCTATAATTATAGAATGTGATTAAACATTACTTTGTCAGTTTGAAACTTCATAACGGAAGGAGCAATGTTTAATCACGGACATTCTAATTACCGGATGAGCTCAAGATTTCCAGTATTTAGCAATGCGAAGTAATGAGCACAGCGAACGGAAACTGCTCCTGCCGCGAGCGATCATGGGTAATGTTGAAACG
Organism: Gymnothorax javanicus; assembly: GCA_029692085.1. NCBI lineage: Eukaryota > Metazoa > Chordata > Actinopteri > Anguilliformes > Muraenidae > Gymnothorax > Gymnothorax javanicus. The sequence goes on from CM056199.1 coordinate 23,609,603, forward strand.
GTGGATAGTTAAAGCCTTTAACAGAGTTTTTAATATCACAGAGAATTCCTCTCACTGCTGTGTATTCTTGATTAGCCCTTCAAATTTTTTTTTTCGCGATTTGTAGTTGTGTACCCCGGCGCTTACTTGTTCATAAATTGCATAAAACCTTCATCCTGCTCAGTTTTCGCTGGCTGCATGTCTATCGCAATCTCAAACGCATCCGTTATTTCCTTTCTCCTCTTCTCCAGCAGAGGTTTTATCATCACCTGCTCCAGGGTTCGTTGGCTCGTTTGTCGCAGGTGCAGTCAACGCTATGGTCAACGCACCCATATTTCGTAAAAAAATATATTTATTTACATATTTTACTTGCTAACTTTATTTCGCTGCTCCTATGCGGAGTTGGTCCATTTATTCATCATAGGCTGGCTATTTTGGATACTAACAATTTAACTAGTAGCCTAATAGATGACATAATCTCGTTTACTATTTAAGACAAGAGCAATCCGAGATTTCTGATCTCCGCCAAGGGATGATGTTGATACAAATGCAAGATCATTACACAATTTTAATGGAGTCGTCCCTTGACCAAGATCTATCTCTGGTGAAAATTTCATGAAGATCCGTCAAGTAGTTTCCAAGATATGCCACTAAGATTGTAAATACAGATCCGGATCCGGATCATCACAAAATTTTAATGGAGTCGTTCCTGGCCCAAGATCTGCCTCTGGTGAAAATTTCATGAAGATCCGTCCAGTAGTTTCCGAGAAATCCTGTCCACAGACAGACAGAAGGACAGACAGACAAATAAATAAATAAATAAATAAACCGACTCGATCGCATTATCTCCTTGGCGGAGATAATAAGCGGTGCCATTTTAGGAAACTTACATTTCTCAAATGAGTCGCCATATTCGCTGAAAAATGATAGGACACCAGTTTCATCTTGCATAACTGGTGCTGCACTTTTTTTTGGGGGTATTATTTATATTAAAATGCTCCCAAACCGCCAATTTCTTCGACATTTTGTCTTGGTAAGTCCTTGATGCACTTGATGATGACTGACTCGATGACGGAGCTCTAGCACCAAATTAAAGCAGATACAGTCGATTATCTTTTTTAATAAGTTGATTCGGCTACCAGTTATAATACTGTGGGAGCTGAAACTCATTTTAGTTACTATGGTTGTGTAAATGACGTATCATGGCTGTCGCAGCTAGAGTGCTTTGCTAAGGTGTCAAGTGCAGTATATAGAGTACACAGTGAAAATGAGGTTTCTGACAAACGCGAACAAATATAAAATGAAGCAGAGTAATTTGTTAGATAAAAATATATCGTGAATTCAGAAAGTTATTGTATCCATCTTTTTGGGGGAAATTTTGACTGTTGGATTTTATAATGATCTGGAGTTAATGGAACTTAAAAGTTTGGATTAAAATCATAATAGCCTACTACAGTAATAATAGGCTAAACTCTTCCTTTAGACTGTAGATGACTGGTCAACAATGGCAGTTACTGGCCAGCGTAAACCAAACTGGCCAGTGTTTAATTAACCCTTAGAGCGCTGAAATAAAATTTTAAAAATATATGAATTTAATTATCTTGTGCTATCGAAAACTTATCATGTGGTGACTTGTTTAAAAGAGCTCCCGTGCCGGAGTTCTTTTAAACAAGTCGCCACTTGATAGGTTTTCAGCAGCTTTGATCTTGATATCTTCGTTGCATTTAACGCTCCAAGTATCAATGCGCTGTGTACCTCATTTGCGTGGAAGAGACCGAGATCATTCTTTGATGTGTTCGGCAACATCAGGCTTGACTGTAACATTGCGAACTTTAAAATACAAAATGTGATGCACAAATACATAGATATGAATACATAGAATTGTTATATTTTTAATAATGGTATCCGGATCTGAAACCAGAACTGCTTATTGTCAAAGACACTTGATCCAGCTACTTGTATTCATATTGGATAGATATGATACCTGATAACATATCTGATGATATGATAACTCATTGGTATCAATGAGTTTCTATCATTAATGTTGCCTTTTTGTTTGGAAGGAATTTCCTATTACGCTGCTATTTAGATAAATCACAAAAGTCTCTGATGATCGTAAAAATGTTGTGGGATGATCGTTTTGGTGAGCTTATCTGTATCACTGCATAGTGTTCAATTTAGAAAAGTGTTTGTTCCTGGAAACATGTTGATGAGTGCACAGAAGAAATTTGGCCATTATATAGCTCATGGGTCGCTGCTGTAGCTTCAAGTGCAGTCACCCCCTCAATATGCTCAGCCTGCCTGGCAGCATCCCTGAAGTCACTGCATTTAAATAGGATCTTCTTAGTATAATGTGAGTTATTTTGTTGTATTTTTCTAGTCTGCAGATTAACTGGTTTCATGCCACGGCTTAGAGACATGTATAAATAGCTTCTAAGGACAATAATAAATACAGTTGTATGCCCATCACTATTACGTTTCCAGTGTATTACTTTTGCATGTTCAATGTTTTTTATACTGTAGCAAGAATTTAAATGGAATTTTCTAGCTTGAGAGTTGGTAGAGTTTTTAAAAATGAGATTTTCCTCGCCGGGTATGTTAAGAGTAGGCTCACTCATATCCGTGACTGAGGCTCGCGGCCCCCTCTGGTGGAGTGGAGAGGGTTTCTGCGGGCCTCAATCAGTCACTGACAGCAGCTTAGCATGAGCCTATAAATAAATGAAGCCCTCTCCTGTGCCTGGTCCGAATGCCAGGCGATCTCTTACAAATCCTTTTGTCTTTTTTGAGAGGGTCTCTGCGGCGGTGAAGGATTTGGGAAGCATTGAAAGGCTTGTCAGAGGCTCACTCTCCTGGCTTGCCCCATGTGTCAACTGAGAACGCACACCTGCCCAGCACACAGTAACAGGGAGGTGTACTACACTGACCCAAATTCCACTGGCACTTCCTCTGCTGCAGAGCATCTTCACACACGTAGCTGCCAATAGCATGCCTCAGGTCTCCCCTCGGGTTTGGGAAATGTTATTTGTATGTACACGTTTATATCGGGCCTCTCTTCGTCCTGATTAAATTTGCATGAGTGCGGAGACTTCAGAAGCAGTGCAACGGTTGCATCATCATTCACTGAAAGTGGGTCAACATTTCTGCTCTCTAGGGATCTGGTTTGGTTTTGGAGAGTGATCACAACGCAAGAGAGTTTAGAAATTAAACACTGAATGTGTAATTTATTTCACATTAACCCGACTGTCTCAGATATTTTCAAAGCATGGGATTGCTCATTTTACATGGCCAAAAAAGTTACAGCTGACTTTAGTAAAGGAACATGGTGTTTTTTTTTTTTTCAGCATTCTAGTGGCACTTCAGAAAAATAGGTTTTCATTTTTCAGTTTGAAGGTTTCTCAAAGGTATTTCAAATTGACCAGATCTTCCCAGATCTGTTTTATTGTGATTTACTAGAGGAACTGCAAATGTTGTTGTCTGCATTGTCTGAAAGTACCAGCGACGGGCTAAACCTGTGTATGAGTGAATAAATATTCCTCAGGGGGATGTGCGTGACAGACAGTACACCCTGTCGAGGAGGATGTGTCTTGGCTGTCTCTTGCAGCTGGATCCATCTCTCGTTATTGTATTGGATGTCAGTAGTGGGAACATGAAATTCATTGCCCTTAGTATTAGTGTCTTGTTGGCATACTGTTGACATTGTATCATGGTACACTGGCCTTCCTCTGTTACGTAATCATCCAACAAATTGTGGAAGGATGATGCATTAACTAAATGCATCAGCACATTTTGAATTAAATTGCGTGTTCAGAAGCCACATGGCCATGTTAAATGAGGGGGAATGCTACAGGGTCTTTAAAGGTGCACACTTAGAATGGGCTGCCGCTAGTGTGGATCATATAAATATGTGGAAGGGGGAGTGCTGCAGTGAAGAGGGGACTTGGCCAATGATTAATTGTATCTGTATTGAATCAGTTTGCAGCAGGAAACAGAGACTGATGGTTTCAGGTTAGGTGACTAATGTACTTTTGGCTTGTTCCCATTTGAACTCTCTCAGGCCACTGGCTGAATGTCAATTCTTACTCTGTTTTCTGAAACAAAGATTTTTACTCTGCCAGAAGCCACTTTTGGGGGGAAATACATTTGAATGGTTGCTTTAAATACTTCTTGTTTATGTTAAGTTGGCCTATACAAGGGCAGATTTTGAGGATCTGATGTCTTACCTGTAGCGGAAGTCTAATAATATTTGTAAATGATATTGTGAAATGTCCTCATGCTATCTCCCAGAAATGGCTGGAGACTCTGTGGCCATGTACAGAAGCCAGTGAACATGTGGTTGCTGGCAGTTGGGTTAAATGCACGGTAAAGCTTGTTTGGACAAGCTGTGTTATGTGAGTGATTATAAATGGAGCATTCCTTGTATGTCCTTAGAACACTCTAGTGTCACAAAATACAGTGGAACATTGTAACTAACCGTTAGCTACAGCGAGTGACTGGTTTGTAGTTGCACTGCATTGATTATGGATGCAGTATAACTAAGGGTTTTTAAGCTTTTATTGTATGACGTAAGGATTCGCACTCTCCTGATTAGTCAAGGCGAGCTCCTCCGAAAGTCACTGTAAATATTGATATTCACCCGCGAAAGTGCGCGAGGGAGGTGAATATAACAATCTGACAACCTGGAGCTAAAAATAGATTAGACTTCCCTGCAGGGGCTCCTGGCAGTGTCCGTATTTTGTGGTGCTTCGTCCCCGTGAGGAGCTTTTCATTAGAGTTGTCGCCCTTCTCTTATTTTATATTTTGTGTCGTATGATAAAACAGTTATTGACTTCAGTTAGCGGTGAATCCAATGATTTATCCACTTTGGACAAGTGATTTTCACCGAGGCGCAGTGGATAAATCCAATGTGGATAAGTCACTGGATTCACTTCAACTGAAGTCAATAATTGTATATTATTACATGTGCAAATTATCCATGCCTTTTCGTAGGTGAATAAAGGGTCATGTGATCTTCTTTAAAGCACAGTATTGCCCTGAAAACCCTCGTGCCGTGCAGCAATCAAAAGTGATATTGCCCTGTGGTTTCACTGTTATTGGTGGTGAAGAAGAAGGGACACTTCTCAGCAGCGTCGACTCGGCCAACAGAACGAAAGCTACATCCGTGGCTGTTGAACTATTCAAGGATTACTTGTCCTTCAAAGGCAAACCGATAGACTTTGAAGATTACCAAAAATCTGAACCTGACACTGCCCTGGCTAACGTCTACTTGGAATGCACGGATAATTTGTAAATGCAGTAAAACCACTATTGACCATAAGTCGGACAATATAAGATTTTATGGACTGAAAGAAGATATTAACCGCGGCCATAAAATCTGATATTGCCCTTCCTGTATGGTCAATAATTGATAAATATCAAAATAGTTGGTTTTAGATAATTCAGTATTATAAGGTAAAAATGTCTCTCACCTGTATTGGCTCTGCTCTGTATTGAATTCTTATTGTGTTCCATCTGCAGTTTGTGCTGTTCGACAGGTTTTTTTTTTTTTTTTTTAATTTTTTAACACTGAATCTCAATGGAAAATCTCAAATGGAGATGTGCAGTTCGTTTAGTTTGCCCTCTTCCAGTTTAGTTGCTACAGCATGTCTGGGAATTTGCCGCTGATAACACGACTGTGATAACACGACTCATTTAAGTGTTGTGTCTGGGTGTCTGGTCTCCATGCTTGTGTCTATCCAGCAGCATCTGGCCGTTCTGGCACTGCTTTCATGAATTAGCAATTAGCCAGTCGATGGAGGCTGTCGCTTCAGTTTGTCTGCAGCTCGAAGTGCGCAGAAAAGGGAAACATCGGCCAAGCGGCTGCTCATTAGTGTTGAACTAACAATTTGTGCAGGTGGCACCAGAAACCACATGGTGCCCTACTCAGAAAAGCTGGTCTTTGATGTGCTAGGGTGCACTGCATCGTGTTATAGAGGCTGGAGTCTCTTAATTTGGGGATAAGATGGCTGATCATTCTGAAATCAAGTCAGTCTCCCCCTGTGGAGCTACTGAGAGATAAGAGATAAGACTTCATTATCCTGAAGGAAATTTGTATTGCACAGCTGTGTAGCACTGAGACAGAATGAAGTTACATAAAGTGTGAAGCGAGCTTATAAAGTAGATAAAACTAAGGCACGTGGGCTGTTTCACAATCAAAGGACCAAAGTTTGTCTCACGGACCCCCAAAAATCAAATGTGGAATATAGAATCAAATTGATGCCGATTAGTTTACATATGTTGTTGAGGACACATGCTGAATATTTTGAAGCGTTGGGTTCACGGGTTCTCCTGAATTCATACAAATGACAAAGTCTGTTTCAATTTTTCCAATGAATCCCAACTTGAAATATGGGGATTATTTGGTCTCTCCAAGGCTTTCAACACCAACACCAGCCACCACCAGTATAGAAATCTGCAAAAATAAGAGTACAGCACTACCGTGATAGCTTTTATTGCATGAACAGTGAATGGCAAAAAATGTGTCTTTTCCGGAAAATTAGTCATTGCATTATAAATTCTATGGAACACATCCTCAGAATGAATTATGTGTCCAGAGTATTATTCAGTTGTGTATGTTCCATAAAACGCTGTGTTTGCTTGTTAATTCATGATAACAAAGAAAAGGTTTTCGAGTTTTGAAGTAAGTTTACCCTTTGATGTTAGATATGATTTGTTGTAACATTACAATGTCGCATGACATCATAGAAATTGTATGGTGTATTTAATTTCATATGTATAGCTTACAGAAACACTAAAATTGTGCAAAAATATTATGCCTGCTTCATGACCATCTATGAATATAAGCGTCAAAGCTATTTTCCGGAGAAGACATATTTTGACATTACAACATATAGTGATAATTTGGGACATCTAAATTATATTTGTACACACTTTTATTTTTTTCTGAAAAAAGTAATGCTTCTGAGTGATTTAATGTAATTCTGTCTATGTAAACAGTATGTGTCTGGCCTATTTCCACCTTTTTAACCAGTTTCAGAGAAGACATGTTTTTCACTGACAAAGAACATATACTCATAACATGGTAGACAGTGTAATGACCTACTGACACAGTATTCCTCATGTGCAATCATATGGATATGTGGAGTCAAAATCATACAATACATCCAAACTTGACCCCCCTCCTCTGTTGAAATATTAATAATGTAAAAAACATTTCCAGAGAAGACCCTTTTTGACGGACAGAATGTTTTGGTAGAAAAAGTCATGTTTTCATGAATCAATGCCTTTCTGACCCCCCAAATATTATTTGTAGCTTAAAAAACCTTCCCATTTTTTACATAATGATTGCACAGGCTACTGGATGCAGTGGTATTTTATTGGTGAGGAATACAAATGTATCTAAAAGAAAATGAGACCCCAAAATGTAAAAAAAAATAGATATCGTACTGTCAAATTTTCGACATTAGACATTTTTAATCATCAAATGTACGGCTTCAGTAGATGAGTCAATGATAGCAGAACTTAAAATGGATGATATATGTCACCTTGCTGCTAATATACTTGCTTTTATGCTTTGAATAATGTTGCCTGAACTTTTTTATTTTACATATTGAGTGTATAACTGTATGATGATGATTTTTTTTCTTTGTTTCTCTTTCCTGTTTTAATGATCTGTAATGTGTGTTATATTGTAAACAGGGCACCATTGCAAATGAGACCGAGGTGTCAATGTGTCTTCCTGTATAAATAAAGGATTCAAATAATTTTAGAAAAAAGCTACATCTATTCAATATTTTAGAATTTACCCCTGATTGTGAAAAAGCCCACATGTAAAAGAATATAAATGGGTGATTATCACGAAACTGTCCTGATTTTAGGTCAATTTTGCTAGTTTTTTCTCTCATTAGTAGCAAGCAGGGTCTCAATTAACTGGCTCAATTAAAATGAGAGATCAATACATGTTTTTTAATACATTTTCAGCATGTTTTATTGAGTCATTGACCAAATAAGTTCATTACCGTCACACATTTTCAATTGATGATAACTGAATATGTATGAAAGGTAGACCTTTTATTTTTTTCATGTATGTTCTATTAATAGTTCAGAATGGCCACATAGTGTAAACATTCAGAAAAATGTTTTTTGATATAATAACTTTAGTTATTATGTTCATTACCATAACAAAATTACATGTTTTATACTAAATTTTTCCTGTAGTGTAAATTTTACAAATAAAAAATCTCAATGCAGTAATCTGAAAAGACTTGACAAATAGTTCCTGTGCAAAAATAAAATTTTAAGTTATCACTCATTCCCATCCAAATATTTAAATATACAGCAAGTGTTACGATAATGAAAAGCTGTTACGGTCATGAAAAGCTTTGTTACGGTAATGACCTCACATGGCATTCATATATCATAGAAGCCATGTTTTTAGTATTCACAAATTAGGCTATATGGTCCAATCTTTTTCACTGTTTATCATGTAAGGCTACATTAGAATTACTGAATGATTAGATTGTCTTGGGTAATGACAAATTAAGCTTGACTTTTTAAAAAAAAAACAATGAAGAGCAAGAGCAATTCATAACATAATAACAGAAGGTTTAATGCAACCACAATGTGTACAATAACATTTTCAATTAATTAAGAGCAATTCATAAAAAGTATAAAAGATTTTAAAAAGTTGAATGGTAGCTGAATAGATTGAAAGTCTTGAGAGCATTTTAAAGTTTGAATGAGGTCTCTAGCTGAAAGTATGCTGAAATAGTTGAAGTTTAAAGAGGCTGAAGATTTGAAGGATTTGAACATTCTCTCCATTCATTTTGAATGAGGAAAATTTTTCAGAAAAAGCTTAATATTTTAAAAAGTATAAATGACTTCAAAAAGCTGAATGGAAGCCCTAATGTCCCCTAAACCTCAACCCCTGAACCCTAATCCCACCCTCCTGATTTATCTGGAAAGTGATTGGATAACAGAGCCTCAGGAGTCCTGGTGCTTGCTCTCGCCCGCACACACACACACACACACACACACACACACACACACACACACACACACACACGCACACAGTTCTAACCTCTCTCTTTCCTTCCTTCGGTATTCTTCTACAAGGTCTAGATTGCTGCGAATCTTTTGTCTGTGCTTCTGCACCCTTGCCTTTACAGCTTCTCTGGCTGCTCTTAGTTTCGCCACATCTCCTTATCTTAATTACAAAGGTTACAAAGGTTATCCAACATTATAGAATGCCACCAGTCCTGATACAAGTATATTTCTAATAATTCCTCACCCCAAACGTATCCCTGTAGTAGCATTCATTCTCATATCTACTTGCTACCTAGCTAGCTGTAGCCATTTTAACAAATTTTGTTTTTTTCCTTTAAAAATCACAGGAATGGGTTTCAGACTTCCTTTTTTTTTTTTTTTTTTTTTTTTACATGCTCAGAAATGGTGATTTTTCATCTTCTTGGTTCGGCAAAATGAACACTAATGTGGTGTTCAGCATAATTTCCTGAGCATGTCAAAAAAAAGGTAAGTCTGTAACCCATTCCTGTAATTTTTTATGAATTTTTAAAAAAAAAAACAAAATTGGCTAAAAAAAAAAATAATAAATAAATAAATAAAAGAATGCTGCTACAGGGATACATTTGGAATGAGGAATTATTAGAAATATACTTGTATCAAGACTGGCAGTATGATTTAAATCCATTCAACTTTGCTTACTTTAGTCAATATAGTTAATCTCCTTTTCTGTCTACTACTACTCCTAGTACCAACCAACCCCTAGTAAACCAAACAACACCTAGTACCCACCAACCCCTACAGTATAAGCCCTAGAAAACCAACCACAAAATAATAAATTACCGTAACACTTCATTTCATTACCGTAACAGCCTTGTATATGTTACGGTAATGAATGCAGAGCTTTACAGTAATGAATGGCAGTCCCATAATTAGCATAGCTAGCATGACTCGGCGGAAATATTTTCTCTAACAGTTTGGCTCTATAAAAGTTACTTTTCCACAGAACATAAAATAGTTATCTTCAAAACTATTTTAAATATACCCTGTTATGGTAATGAACAGTACTAGTGTGCCAAGGGGTGTATATAATTACAATCTTTAACATATCTACCGGAAGAACTTGAAAGATAATCTTACCTGGTAGCCATTTTGCAACTTCTCTTCCACACAATGCATCATGGGACAAAAAAACTTTATTTATTGGAACACAGGGATTTTAATGGAGCCAAATATCTGTTACGGAAATGAACTGTTCATGCTCCGGACATTTGTATTTGGCCCCAGAAAATAATTATTCACAAATGGTTGGCCCAAAATGGTAACACTGCTAGGTAAAGGGTATAACCCCAACCATTTTTAGCTTACCGGCCCTATGGGCCGATAAGCTATTGTCGTGGTGTGGTGTCCGTCGTCCGGAACATTTTTTATCTTTTTTTTGGCCTGATGAATTTTCGTGTAAATTTGCAATGACATACTACTAGACCATATCTCCAGCCTTTTTTCTCGGATTTTTCATTGAATCATTTTTGTCCGTTTTATGGGCCCTTGAAATTTTGGCACCAATGTTAAAGATAGGACTGAGCAATTAAAAACATTTTTTCTCAAAAACTGCGTGATAAATTTTTTTCTAAATCAGGCAATCAACTTACCTTGGTACCGTTAATGTACAGTACAAGCACCATTTTGATTGAATCGACGGAAGTGAGTCTATTGGGGGCGCTATACTTTATGAATATGTAAGATGGCCTGTGGAGGCCAAATGGTTGCAGTTAGAGATTAAGTTTGAATTATCGACATACAGGAAGTCATATATGACCTATATTTTGGCAATAGTAAATTTGACCACAGATGACTTTGAAAGGTCAAATTCAAGGTCAGGGAATATGTTAACAATGTTAAAAGATATGACTTGAAATTTCAAAAAATTATTTCTCAAAAACTGTCTGATAACGTTTTTTTTCTAAATCTGGCAATCAACTCACCTTGATACACTTTATTTACAGCGCAAGTGCCATTTTGATTGAATCGACGGAAGTGGGTCTAGTGGGGGCACTGTACTTTAACATTGGGTCTTATGGAAAATGGGCCAAATCGCCTGTGGAAGGTAAATGGTTGCAGGTATATTTTGGCTGTGTTAAAGTTGACCTCAGATGACCTTGAAAGGTCAAACCTGAGGTCAAGCAAAATGTTACAATTTTCAAAGGTTTCTAGGCTTGAAAATATTGAAGATAATTGGGAACATGTGTGCATTGAACACTTATAGGAAGTCATGTATGAACTTTCATTTGGTGGCCTTGAAACTTGACCTTTTGAAAGTCAAACTTCACTTAGTGAAATTTCAACCTTTTGAAAGTCAAACTTCACATAGTTAAATTTCAATGACTTCTATTACCAAAACTATTACGGATAGAGCTTAGGTTTGTATTGCAGGCATATAGGAACTCATATATGAACTTTCATTTGGTGACATTCAGCTTGACTGTTGATGACATTTGAAGGTCAAACTTGACATAATACATTTACAATGACTTGTATTGCCAAAATGGTCACAGTTGGATCTAGGTTTATATTGGAGACATATAGGAAGTCATATCTGAACTTTCATTTGGTGACCTTTGTATTGACCTTCAAAGGTCAAATGTGACCTAGTGAAAATTCAATGACTTGTATCACTGAAAACGGTCACAAGATGGAGCCTAAGTTTGTGTTACTGACATCTAGGAAGTCACATATGAGCTTTCACCTGGTGACATTCAACTTGACTGTCAGTTACCTTTGAGGGTGAAACTCGACAGTGAAATTACAATGACTTGTATCACCAAAATGGTCAAAGATTGAGCCAAGGTTTGTATAGAGACATTTAGAAAGTCATATATGAAGTCCATTTGCTGAGCACAACTTGACATTCTGTGACCTTTAAAGTTCACAGTTGATATATTGAATACATATTGACATATTTTAATGACTTGTATCACCAGAACTGCTTCAGAGCTTAGGATTGTATTTCAGAAGGTCTTATAAATGTATGTGAACTTTTATTTAGTGACCTTGACATTGATTTTCATTGATTCAAATGTCAAACTTCACATGAAATTTTCATAACTTGTATCATCGCTGTAAGACTGCTTGCTGGTGAGCTACAGGACCCTTGGTCCTATTTTTAGCCCTCTTGGCCGACAGGCCCAAGGGGCGTATGCTGTACTTAGGGTCATTAGTGGTGGTCTGTTGTGCATGCGTGCGTGCGTTTACGTCGTTTCAGCGCGATACAGCTTCCAGTTTTCCACTGATCCTTTTCATATTTTATATGCATGTATATGGGCCCAAGATCTAGCCCGAGTTCCATTTTGGGCTTGCTGCCATTCTTGGTTTGCCAACAGGTGGCTTTTTCTGCAAAATTTCAAACAGCTCTAGCTCCCTTATTCTACGAGTTAAGATACTCAAATTTTTAATGTAGGGTGTTCTGCCAAGGGTTCATCATATGTATAATGGGTTTTTGATTTGACCTAATTTTGAAGGTTATATAGGTCAAAGGTCATAAAATGTGCCGATTTTGTTTCGGCGCCATAGCGCCCTCAGTTTTCAATGAATCCTTTTCCTATTTTATATGCATGTATATGGGCCCAAGATCCAGCCCGAGTTTGATTTTGGTTTTGCTGCGATTCTTGGTTTGGCCACCAGGTGGCTTTTTCTGCAAAACTTCAAACAGCTCTAGCTCCCTTATTCTACAAGCTAAGATGCTCAAATTTTTACTGTAGGATGTTCTGCCAGGGTTCATCATATATATATATATATATATAGGTCAAAGGTCGTAAAATGCACAGATTTTCTTTCAGTGCAATAGTGCCTTCAGTTTTCAATGGATCCTTTTCATATTTTATATGCATGTATATGGGCCCAAGATTTAGCCCGAGTTCCATTTTGGGCATGCTGCGATTCTCGGTTTGGCCACCAGGGGGCTTTTTTTTTGCAAAACACCAAACAGCTCTAGCTCCCTTATTCTACAAGCTAAGATGCTCAAATTTTTGCTGTAGGTTGTTCTGCCAAGGGTTCATCATATATGTAATGGGTTTTTGATTTGACCTAAATTTAAAGGTTATGTAGGTCAAAGGTCATAAAATGCACAGATTTTGTTTCACTGCAATAGTGCCTTCACTATTCAAAGGATCCTTTTCATATTTCATATGCATGTATATAGGCCCAAGATCTAGCCCCAGTTCGATTTTGGGCGTGCTGCAATTCTCGGTTTGGCCACGGGGGGGCTTTTCTGCAAAACTTCAAACAGCTCTAGCTCCCTTATTCTACAAGCTAAGATGCTCCAATTTTTTTGCCCGCTTGGCCAAAAGGCCCAGTGGGCTTATACAATGCTCGGGGTCTTTAGTGGTGCTCTGTTGTGCATCCGTGCATTCGTGCGTAAACTTTTGGCTTGTCTGCACTCTAGCGTCTTCAGTTTTTCACCGATCCTTTTCATATTTCATATGTGTATATAGCGTCTTAAGGTCCTGACCAAGTTTGATCTTCAGCCCAATCAGACCGATACTATAGCCAATAGGGGGCGTTCCATTTTTGCCACGTTTGGCCAAGCGGGCGCAGTGGCTTTGACACTATTTTTGAAGATCAGCACCATGTCGGCATTTCAAGTGAGTTTCGAATCAATAATTGTTTAAAGATATTTATATCGCACCACAATTGCAATTGTACCGGTGGAGATGGTATTACTGTTACGAATGGGTTTTGTGGCAAAAAACCAAACGATCACATTGAGACTGAAAAGAACCTGTATTACACCATTATTTAGCCTTTTTTTTTTTTTTTTTTTTTACCGTAGTTGTTATATTTTCAAAAGAAGTTCACTATTGTGTGTGTGCCTGCCCCACCTTGGCTAATTTACACTCTGCTTGATGTGAATGCCCAGACGCCTCCTTATTCACCCAGCTACACATGGGCGTACGTCTCTGATATGGAGAGAGTTCTCCTCAAGTGAATTGAAACACTAACTGCGTAGTCTATATATCAGACTCTCAAACGAAGAATAAAATGTGCAACAATTTTGAGCAGAACAAGAGTTCCTTGCCCTGCTTTATTTATTTGAGCCTGAATATATCAACAAGGAACTCACAGATGGAAGAAGCTGCTACAGCGACTGGGAAGCTCACTTCAGGCAGAGTGTAAATCGGCGAAGGTGGGTTGGATTTACGCAGTTGTAAACTTTTTTTGAATACAACAGCTACTGTAAAAATTTCCACTTAATAATGGTGTAATATGGGTCTGTTCCAGTCTCAGTGTGATCGTTTGGTTTCAGGAGATTTAGATTATGCTCCACAAGCTGTATGGAGTAATTATAGGGAAATTTTTGGCTGTTTGGTGGGCTCTAAAGAATGCTTATGACTAAGTCTCCATTGACTTCAGTTGCTTTGGAGAAGGCTGCTACAGAGTTTTGCCAGCATTCTCAAAATTCCCTCAATGGATTTACAAACTTCACCAGTGTTTCAACTGGCATGGTGGTGAGAACATAATGACAGAATTTTCATTTTTGAGTGAACTGTTTCTTTAAGTGCTTTGGTGATTAGAGGAGTCATTTACCTTCTTAATTCACTTAATGCCAAAAAATAGTTTTCTAATGCCACATAAAATATTATTGGGAAATTCAGTTGTTATTTTCAATCCATGCCTAGCAAGTACTTTTGTCAGTCTCTTCTTTCGCATATGCGCTCCATGGTGGGTATTTGCTGAGCAGATGTCCCAGAGCTGGATGCCAGATGTGTCAGGCCTCACTTTTAAACAACTGCTTTATCATGCTCTTTCTCTCAAAATCAATTGTGCTAATTTAGCCCCTTCATTTCCTACATCTCTTAAGGTTGCGCCGTTGCATTTAGTTGCTGTCGTGCTGGATGGTGTTGGCCTTCTGTAGAGCATCCTGGATTTTTGAGCATTGGCAGAATTGCATTGATTCGTATCTACCCATGTCTGGAACAACCAGTAGCTGTAACTGGCAGGTTTGGTTCAATAAAACCCTGGAGTTAACAATACTTTTTTCTGAGAGGGGGGGAAGCACTGGATATTTGAACTTGAAAATTAGACTATTTTATCTTCTCTCTCACCAGCCAAATTTTAGACAATTTTAGAATTTTACTGTAAGCTGTGATGTGTTAGCCTTGCATGAATTGTGTCTTGAATTGTAATGAATTCAATTGTAAAATGAATTTATTGCCAATTAACCCTTTGAAACCCAGCTTTTTCAAAGCCAAACATGACTGCTCTGCCCAAGTTAATTGAAGGCACTTGGATCCAATTCAGATATGCACAAAGTTTTTATGAAATTCTGAGTTAACCATTGCATTTCATGGCATGAAATCGTAAAATTTTGTGTTGCTTATAAATTTCAGTACAAGTTGTATGCATTTATTTACAGCAAAATGCAGCAGATTTTACATATTGAGAGCAAATATTCGGAGATACATGATTGGTTTGAATTTGGAATCTTTGCTGGAGAGCTTGATTAGAGAATCAGGTGTGTAACTGCTTAGTTGGGATGAAAGCCTGCACCCACACCGGCCCTTTCTGGATAATGTTGAGGACCCCCAAGGCAATAAAAAACGCGGAAAAATCCGTATTTGGGCAAAGGAGTCAATTAGCGTAATATGGAAATTTCTGTATGTAGGCGCGAAAGGGAAAGATTAAGTTTGTTGCCATGGCTTAATTGCTTTGAAAATCAGTTGAGTTAACTGAGCTGTTATTATCCTGGCATGGTAGTTACACACTTTAGTTACAATGTCTACATTTGTATCATGTGTGTGCAGACACACAAGTGTGCGCACACACAAACCATACTCTCTCACTCTCATCACACTAACATGATGCTCATTCCAAAAGATGTCGGTCTCAGTTTCCCTCATTAATCACCAAAACAAGTAGCTTTCAGTGATCAAAACCTAGCTACAAATCATGATGGTTATGTTCAAAAAGAATAACCTAAAATGCTCACTTTTACAGGCATCTGTTAAAACGTAACAAATGCTAAAATGCACAAAACGGGTTCAGAGTCAGCCACAGTTTGTACTGAAGCCGTTCGGTCTCTTTCACAGAATGGTACAGATTATGGATACCTCGTCCGACAGAACTCGGAGCTGCTGCGAGCACTGAGCGAACTGGAGAAGACCTGTGCTACCCTGAAGGAAGAGAATGGCCTTCTGGTGAGAGGCTTGAGTTGTACATCTTCATAACTGTACAGTCATAGTAAGATTATTTACAACAGACTGTGTGCTCTCCATGTTCAAAGTCTGTTATATTTGATATTTATTCATCAAGTGATGAAACTGTAGTGGCTGCAGTGATGGAGTTTTTGCCGATTTTATCATTTGGCTCATTTAGGAAATGGTATGCCCATATTTTTTTCCCGATTGTGTGGATCTGATGCAATATCCATCGTATATTGCAGCATTGGTGCTTTGCATGGCGTGCGCCGCTGTAACTTGTTGTTTTATTTATTTATTTTTTTTTTTTTTTTTTTTTTGGTGTGTAGCGCAAAAGCAGTTCCCCAGAGACTGAGGAGAAGGTGAAGAGGCTGAGGAGAAAGAACGCGGAGCTGGCGGTCATTGCGAAGCGCCTGGAGGAGAGGGCTCGCAAGCTGCAGGAGGCCAACCTGAAAGTGGTGCGAAAACACCCCTCCTCCATTACGGCTCGTCCTCCAGAGTCTTTACTGTTCAACTGTTTCTTGATTCCACCATCATTCCCATCACTGGTTTACTGACTCCTTAACCCTCAGAGTGCTAAATGCAACCACTGTTACTCAACCATGAGAGATATCAAAATCAAAGCTGTTGAAAACCTATCATGTGGTGACTTGTTTAAAAGAGCTCTTTTAAGCAAGTCGCCACATGATAGGTTTTCAACAGCTTATGATAATTACATTTATATACAACCCCAATTCCGAAATAGTTTGGACAAAGTGTAAATTGTGAATGAAATCAAAACACAATGACTTTCAAATCACACCAGCCAGTATTTTATTCACAATGGAACAGAGATAACATAGCAAATGTTGAACCTGAGAAATTTTACAATTTTATCCACAAAATGAGCTCATGTCAAATTTGATGGCTGCTACAGGTCTCAAAGAAGTTGGGACAAGGGCTTGTTTACCATGGTGTAGCATCCCTTCTTCTTTTTAATACAGAGTGGAGGCGTCTGGGCATTGAGGAGACAAGTTTCTTGAGTTTAGCCATTGGAATTTGATCCTTCTCTTGTTTAATACAGGCTTCCAGCTGCTGGAGAGTTTTAGGTCTCCTTTGACGGACTTTTTCGTTTAATTATGCGCAAATGTTCTCAATCGGTGAAAGATCAGGACTGCAGGCAGGCCAGTTCAGCACACACGGACTCTTCTACTTCTAAGCCATGCTGTTGTAATAGCTGCAGTATGTGGTTTTGCATTGTCCTGCTGAAATACACAAGGCCTTCCCTGGGATAGATGTCGTCTGGAGGGGGCATATGTTGCTCTAAAACCTTTATATACCTTTCAGCATTCATGCTGCTTTTTTTTAAAACATGCAAGTGTCCCACACCATATGCACTAATGCATCCCCATACCATCAGAGATGCTGGCTTTTGAACTGAACACTGATAACAGGAGGGTGGTCTTTCTCCTCTTTAGCCCTGAGGACATGACGCCCATGATTTCCAACAAGAATGTCAAATTTGGACTTGTCTGACCACAGGACACTTTGCCACTTTGCTACAGTCCATTTTAAATGAGCCTTGCCCCACAGAACACGGCGGTGCTTCTGGATCATGCTCAACAATGGCTTCCTTTTTGCATGATAGAGTTTAGGTGGCATCTGTGGATGGCACAGCGGACTGTGTTTACTGACAGTGGTTTCTTGAAGTATTCCTGGGCCCATTTAGTAATGTCAATGACAGAATCATGCCAGTGAGTGATGCAGTGGCGTCTGAGGGCCCCAAGATCATGGGCATCTAGTAAAGGTCTTCGGCCTTGTCCCTTCTGCACAGAGATTTTTCCAGTTTCTCTGAATCTTTTGATGATGTTATGCACTGTCAATGATGAGACCTTCAAAGCCTTTGCAATTTGATGTTGAGGAACATTGTTTTTAAAGTATTCCACAATTTTTTCCACAAGCCTTCACAGGTTGGAGAGCCTCTAACCATCTTTAGTTCTGAGAGACTCAGCCTCTCAAGGACATCCCTTTTATAGCCAATCATTTTACACACCTGATGCCAGTTAACTTAATTACTTGATTTTTTTTCTTTCAGCTGATTATCTTATTTATTGCTTTTTTCAGCCCTTTTTTTGCCTGTGTCCCAACTTTTTTTGAGACCTGTTGCAGCCAGAAAATTTGAAAGAAGCTCATTTTGTGGATAAAAATGTAAAATGCCTCCGTTTCAACATTTGAAATGTTATCCATGTTCTATTGTAAATAACATATTTGCTCGTGATCTGAAAGTCATTGCATTTTGATTTTATTCACAGTTTACACTTCGTCCCAACTATTTTGGAATTGGGGTTGTTTTTTTTTTTATTTATTTATTTCAGCACTCTAAGGGTTATTATCAGGCGCTGATGGAATTTAATGGACTGAAATTAGGAATTTAGTACCTTTCAAAGACCCATAAAATACACTTACTAATGAGGCTAGTGGACCTCAGCCATATTTTGGTAACTTCCTGAAATACTCTTGGGAACCCACCTCAGACATCCTTAAAAACCCACTTTAGGTGTTAATCCATAGTTGACAAAAATGCTTACCAATGTGGAGACAGGGATTTTGTCAGAACTTATCAGGTTTTTATCATTGTGTAATTCAGGGATTGTGCGGGCACTTGATGATTTGAATACTTGAAATACTACTGATGCACTTAGCAGTAGATTCGACTAAAATTTTTTGAACAATTAAAATGTTTGCGAATGTCTTTTATTTTATTATTTGTTTTTTTTTATGTTGCAGCTTTGGCAGTTAGTTGCTTTTAGGATTAGCTGATTTGGCCAGTTCAAATTCAAGTGTGGTATTCTGCAGCCTGTGTTCACATTTTACTTTTGTGGTATCATTTATCTGTATTCAGACAGTACAAAGAAATAGGATTTCAGTTAATAAACTAACTAAGATGCCTTGTACAAACCCCAATTCCAATGAAGTTGGGACGTTGTATAAAACGTGAATAAAAACAGAATAAAATGATTTGCAAATCCTTTTTGACCTACATTCAATTGAATATGCTACAAAGACGAGATTTTAACGTTCAAACTGATAAGCTTTATTGTTTTTTGGGAAATATTCCCTCATTTTGAATTGGATGCCTGCAAAATGTTATAAAAAAGCTGGGACAGGGGCAACAAAAGACTGGGAAAGTTGAGGAATGCTCAAAAAACACCTGTTTGGAACATTCTTCAGGTGAACAGGTTAATTGGAAACAGGCAAGTGTCATGATCAGGTATAAAAGGAGCATGCCCGAAAGGACTCAGTCGTTCACAAGCAAGGATGGGGCGAGGTTCACCACTTTGTGAACTGCGTGAGTAAATAGTCCAACATTTTAAAAACAACGTTTCTCAACGTGCAATTGCAAGGAATTTAGGGATTTCATCATCTACAGTCCATAATATCATCAAAAGATTCAGAGAATCCGGAGAAATCTCTACACCTAAGCGGTAAGGCCGAAAACCAACATTGAATGCCGGAGACTGTTGGTCCCTCAGACGGCACTGCATTAAAAACCATTCTGTAAAGGATATTACCATGTGGGCTCAGGAACACTTTGTAAAACCATTGTCAGTTAACACAGTTCGTCGCTACATCTACAAGTGCGAGTTAAAACTCTACCATGCAAAGCGAACACCATATATCAACAACACCCAGAAACACCGCCGGCTTCTCTGGGCCTGCACTCATCTGAGATGGACTGACGCAAAGTGGAAAAGTGTGCTCTGGTCTGACGAGTTCACATTTCAAATGTTTTTTGGAAATTATGGAAGTCCTGTCCCCTGGGCTAAAGAGTACAAGGACCACCCAGGTTATTATCAGCTCAAAGTTGAAAAGCCAGCATCTGTGATGGTATGGGGATGTGTTAGTGCCAATCTTCCTGCCATCCAAACAATGTCTTTTTCAGGGCTGTCTCAGCTTATTTCAGCAAGACAGTGCCAAGCCACAATCTGCTGTGTTAAACAGTGTGGCTTCGTTTTAAAACAGTGCGGGTAATAGACTGGCCTGCCTGCAGTCCAGACCTGTTTCCCATTGAAAATATGTGGTGCATTTGAGGCGCAAAATATGACAACGGAGACCCCAGACTGTTGAGCAACTGAAGTTGTGCATCAAGCAAGAATGGGAAAGAATTCTACCTACAAAGCTTCTACAATTAGTGTCCTCAGTTCCCAAACACTTATTGAGTGTTTTTAAAAGGAAAGGTGATGCATGTAACACAGTGGTGAACATGCGCCTGTCCCAGCTCTTTTGGAACGTGTTGCAGGCATCAAATTCAAATGAGTGAATATTTTCAAGAAAACAATAAAGCTTATCAGTTTGAACATTAAATATTTTGTCTTTGTTGTGTACTCAATTGAATATAGGTAGAAAAGGATTTGCAAATCATTTTAGTCTGTTTTTATTCACGTTTTACACAACGTCCCAACTTGATTGGAATTGGGGTTTGTACATAGGGACTGTAGCATAAACCAACTTGCCTCTTTGGTCCCTAGACAGGCTTTTAAAGTAACAGTTGTGACTAAAGTGGAGGGAAATTGTGCAGATTGTTGAAGATATCGGTAAAAATATGTGAGTTAAATGGATCCTTGTAGAGAAGTTTGTTGGAAAACCATTTTCATTCCCTGTTAATGACCGCCTACTAACAGGGAAGGGCTGTCCCGGCTCTGGTCAGTGGGAGCACATTACCAAGTCAGCCTGACTTTGCCTGGGCTGCCGTGAGAGTTATTGAGGGATCTGTTCAGTAAGACCGTAAGAACTGAGGCCACACAGTCTCTTTCTGCCCGATTTCCTCCAATTTTTCATTGTAGCCAGACACCACGTTAAAATCAATAGAGCATGATCAGTAAGGTCACTAGAGCTCTAAGTTCGGTCGAGCCATTGTTTCTGGAGCAGACCAGGCCGGGGCCACCCTCAGTTTTACTCTGTGCACACCATGGAGTTATGGAGCTAGAACGTTCTCAAAATAGATAAATGCACAGAAAAAATTCACAAATGTATTTGGGGATTTATATATACTGACCAAAAATAGAAACGCAATTACGTGATCCGGTGCCAAATTCCGACAAACCCATTGAGAAAGATGGTTTTGCTCGCAGTTTTTTTGGAGGTAAGTACTTCTACCATAAAAATTTTCGCGGTCACAGCGCGTATTCTGGAGCCGCCATTCATCCGGAACCAAACATTGGCAGTGCTTGGGTTCGAGTACTACCATTGTCTTAACACTCCCCATTTTTGTTTTAAGTTCTCGAGAGACACCGTGGCCTATAAAAGTCCGACCGAAAATGAGTAAAAATCAGACGGGTTATAATGCCACGACTAACGGAAGTTCAACGAGAACACGCGATTGGGATGCTACAGGCTGGAAGTCAGGTAGATAGAGTAGCCCGTCAATTCAGCGTGCATTCTGAGACAATTAATTGCCTCAGAACCAGGTTTAATGCAACTGGACACACGGTCGATCACCCCAGATCAGGTAGGCCACGTGTTACGACTCCAGCGTCTGACCGTCGTATCATGACCGACCGTCTGCTACACACCGAACCAACCTTCATTTTTTGAAGGAAACCTCAATGCCGTCTGTTACCGCAATGAAATTCTCCGTCCAGTCGTCCTTCCATTTATCCGACGTCACCGACTGAATTTCCGTTTGGACAACGCGCGTCCGCACGTGGCACGTATCTGTATGGAGTTCCTTCGGGCTGAAAACGTGCAAACCCTTCCCTGGCTAGCGTTTTCTCCAGATCTTTCACCAATAGAACACTTGTGGGACATTCTGGACAGAGCAATCCGGAGACGTCAACCACCGCCAGCTACAGTATGTCAGCTCAGACAAGCACTGACCAAAGAATGGAACAGTGTTCCTCAAGCAACAATCAGACGTCTGTTGATGTCTGTGAGACGCTGGTGTATCTCCGTGCGCGACGCTAACGGGGCACATATGAGATACTGATAGTGTAATTTGTGTTTCGTAATGTTGAATTTCACCTTGTTAAATAAAAGCCAACATGGCAATATTCCAACCCTATTTTGTTTTATATCTATTGTCTGAGATTCCCTCTTTCGTTTGATACCAATGAAGTGTTGATTAATAGCAGTTACACTCGATAAAATCTAGAAATAGAAAATTGCATTTCTTTTTTTGGTCAATATATATATATATGACTCAAAACACAAATACATTTTCAATGCACACACAAATATGTTTCATACACAAATACATTTTTGATGTGCACACAAATGTGTTTCATTCCATATGTAAGTAAAAAAAATCCACAAACAAAAATAAGATTCATCAGCATATTTTCGATGCACACACAAATAGAAAATAAATTCACAAATATGTGCATGTAAAAGTGTTTGCAGTCTTCATCAAATACATATGTGGAGTTTGTTACATTCATATATGAACTGTTGGATCTGCATTTACAAAGTGCTTTTAATTTGTAAACTTCACTGCATTTGTGTGTGAGACTTTTGAGACTCCTCTGACGTGACTCCGATCCACAAATGCATTTTTTCTAAGAGGGATTGTCTGTAGCCAATCAGATGTCTCACTCCTTTACTGCCAATCACCTGAGTGCCTCCCCACGAAGGGTGTTTTATGACATCATTAAAACGTGCATTGGCAGCCAGAGGCTGGAGGTTTTTTGGGGAAGCTGACCTGTGATATCTTTATCATACAGGCTTTAACTGGGTAAAATAACATAAATAAAATTATTTCTGTACCTTGCTAACGGTCCAGTCTAATAAAATTATTGATCAAATCTTGATGTCTTGATTTTACCAATTATGCAAACGATGTTTGCTTTGTGTTTCTGGACCTGTTGACTGCACTAACGTCACCTTCGTAGCAAGCTAACTGGCTGGCTAGTAACTTTACAGGAAACCCGTAGCTCTCATTTAGCAGCCAGTGTTTCACGTATCTCAGTGGTTAGCTTGCTTCTAACAGTTAGCTTGTTAACAAAGATAGCTAGTATCTGTGTCAGCACACAAAGGCGGTGTAGAGTCATCATTGCAGCTGTTATGAATCTGTGTAATAAAGTGCCTCTTGATTAGCAAATCACTGCTTTACGCTGTACTAATTTTCCCTCTTTATAGCTTACCATCTCTAATATATTTAATTCTAGACTTTTTACGAGTAATCTCATCATGCTCCGTTTGACTTCCAGTAGAGACGATTTGGAATAGAACAAGACAAGGAGTGAAAAGGTTTTTGTGGAACTTCCTGAGTAAAAAACATGTTTTTTTTTTTATATATATATATATGTGTGTGTGTGTGTGTATATATATACACACATACACACACACAAAATGACTGTTGTAGCCAAGTGAATTCAAAGCCATTTTATAACCTCTGTCTTGATTAGCATACAATATCAGAAATGATCACTCTACTGACCATATACAATAGCGATCATAAGATACTGCTACTTTCAGTATTAGGAAAAACAAAAATTATTCTTTGTAAGGATGAAAATCAGTGTGATCAAAATAGCCACACTAAAAAAAGCCATCTAATGCAGGGGTTCTCCAACCTTTGCCTTATTTCCTTCTTAAAATTTGCATTTGAGAGCTACCATAAAAATAAATAAATACAAAGAGCAAGAGCAACTCTTGTCTTACCTGGCCATGATAACCAATATAATAAAGTTGATGGGATATTGTTTCCTCTGTGGTCTTGAAATGGAAATCAAGAATTATGGATTTCTACTGCTAGTACTAGTAATAACTACCAATACAGTACAACAAATGCATTAATTCATTATCACAGTCAGATGGTAGTCACTGCATGGAGTCCACACCAAGTATCCTAAAGAAATTGAATCAGGTCAACTAAGCTAATTTATATCTTATAAGACGTTTCGCCCCCTCTACAAATGGCTTCATCAGTTCATGCTGTTCACTAGGCTAGACTGGCTAGTCTGCCTATGACCTGGATGAATGAGAATATGCATAGACAGTTCATACTAAGAATTTCTGTAGTTGGAGGGAAATCTTGTTCATCCATGTTGACTTTTTGACAATTTCCAAAACCTTTCAATGATAACACAACACATACAGGCCATTTTTAACACAAGTACAATATACTTTAGGCTTAGTTGAATCAATCATGACTAAAATATGCATTTAATTCAGTAACTCAGTGACAAAATACATTCACAAAAATAAAGAAATTACATGAGATCAAAAAGATGCATATGGTCTCCTGGAGCATCTAATATTGTGATCAAATATTGTAAATTTGTTTCCAATGGTATCATTTGAATATTCATCAATGTAAGATGCATATACAGTGTACATAAATGTATTAATGCTTTTCTGCTCTGAAATATATTGTGTAAATAATATATGCATCTTATATTGATGGACAGTCAAATGATGCATCTTATATTGTGGATGGACACAAATTGACACTTTTGGAAACAAATTTACGATATCACTTTGATCACAATATTTGACGCTCCAGGAGACCATATGCATCTTTTGAGAAATAATTTTTCGAAATTATTTAAAGGCAGCTCTCCAGAAGAAAATAAATATTAAGGACAGAGAATTGGAAAAATATTTCTAATAGACCAAATTAAGGCACAGGGCAGGAAAACAACAAAAGGGAAGAAATGGGGCAATGAAACAAAGTATGGGTTCAACAAGCTATAAAACCTCCAGGTCTTCAAGATGTTCCAGGAAACATGGGAATCCTATTAATGGACCTAAAAAAAAGAACAAGATAGATGGAAAACCAAATTATAAAGGTGCCATAATTTTCACTAGTATGGTTTTCACAAGCTGGTTTGAACGCAGCATTTATAACATTACACCTCATAGTAACTTAAGAGAATAACGTGATAAGCTGTTGTTCATGCCAAAAGAGACTGATGATGATCGATCATTATTAGTAGTTCAAATTACTTGAATAACCATTAACATTCATGCTAAGATAACTAACGTTGACGGTTCGCATGGTCAGCATAGCATGCTAGCATCTACGTTTTAGTTATTAGGCCTATAATGTTATATTAACTATTAAGCATTATTTAAAACTTTGAGTGAACCATTTAACGTCAATTTACACATCACAGAGATGCGCTATTAAACTTAATTATAGCTCAGTGAAACGTTTCATTCACAGGTGTTAAGCACAGTTAGCAAAGACGGACATAGCCGTGTCAATCTTCGCTAACTGCGTTTCATCTTAAAATCTGCTCGAAAGAGACGAGCTATAAGGTTTTAAATCGCACCCTTAGTTCTGTTAAAATATGCTTATAAAATGGTTATCGTAATACACTGACCTGCTACTTCTTACCCTTAAATAATCACTTAAAAGATGCAAGACACACGACTTCTCCACAGCGATACGGTTTCCCAGGAAGCTTCATTTGGAACTATTGGAGGCCTCCATGATCCACCATTGCAGTGGCCCATTGAAGTCAATGGAGTTGTCGCAACTCTGTTTCTCTATGGCTCTGGAATCCATGGCTAAAAACCTCCAGCCGCCTACGCGCGTTTTAATGACGTCATAAAACACCCCTCATGGGGAGGCACTCAGGTGATTGGCTGTAAAGGAGTGAGACATCTGATTGGCTACAGACGATCCCTCTTAGAAAAAATGCATTTGTGGATCGGAGTCACGTCAGGGGAGTCTCAAAAGCCTCACACACAAATGCAGCGAAGTTTACAAATTAAAAGCACTTTGTAAATGCAGATCCAACAGTTCATATATGAATGTAACAAGCTCCACATATGTATTTGATGAAGATTGCAATTACTTTTACATGCATATATTTGTGAATTTTTTTCTATTTGTGTGTGCATCGAAAATATGCTCATGAATCTTTTATATGTGGATTTTTTTTTTAACTTATATATGGAATGAAACATATTTGTGTGTGCATTGAAAATGTATTTGTGTATGAAACACATTTGTGTGTGCATTGAAAATGTATTTGTGTTTAGAGTCATATATATATATATATAAATCCCCAAATACATTTGTGAATTTTTCTCAGTTCTCAGTCTGTAAATTTGTAAGTTGAATTTATGGAGAGGAAAGCACTGTCCTCTGCAAAAAAAAAAAAAAAAAATTTTACTTGATTGAGGAAGAAACATTTCAAACATTGGGATGTTCTGCAGAGAAATGCTTGAAAATTGTATACTTTCATGAGAAAGCTAAATACAACATTCGGTGTCATTGGGCACTCAATAGCCACTGGAGAGCCTCACTTTGTTTATTTTCTTAATAACAATGTTGTGTCTCTGAAGATTAACAGTGATGTAAAATATCTTTTCGCTATCAAATTCGATTCAGAAAATTCGGTTTTTGCAAAACGTATCATTCTGGGAAACCACTTGTACTCTTATTTCCTCATAAGACGCTGACAAGTGCTCAGCTGAGGGAGTAATTTTATTTCCCCGTTTTCCTCTGAGGAATGTCCGTGTTCTCAAGCAGCTTACCAGGGTCAGTCACTTTTTGCTGTGGGTGGTACTTATAACACTCTGTGCACTAATTTATACAGATCTACCATTTCTGTTGTACAATAGGCATTTGAGCCCAGTCAGGATTTTGTGTGTCATCCCCTGCCCCATTCCGTTTGTCTCGGCCACTCAGGTGAATGCTCCTATCCCATTGAAGCCAGGGTCTGTGGAGCAGTACAAGCGGGCGTTCGCTCGACAGCGGGCACGAGACCTGGCCCAGCACGCTGACACCCTGCTTTGCAAGGACAAAGAGATCGCCGCCCTGCAGCAGGAGTGCCGGGAGCTGCAAGCCCAACTCGGCACTGGAGAGGTACCCTGTGTCCCGTCTGCTGTCAGGTCTCGTGACTGTTGATGACATAACTAGTCGGTTGATCCATCGCTGAAACAGTCTGACCTACAGTTGTCCAAGTGCAGTCACTGCTGTTCCAGCTGTAAACAGTCCTGTTTGCCTTAGCAGGGATGTGTACTGCTGTGTGTGCACTGTTCAAACTTGTGTCACGGTCACCAGAGAGGTGTACATTATAGCTGGTCACATGGAGGCAAGCATTGTCTGATAGTTATGGGATGTGATGATTAAACACTTCAGCCAGAACCAGATTTCATTAGCCTCAGTTCATGTTGGAGCCCGTGCATCACACAGGAGCTGCTGGGATTCTTGTATCACCTGCTTATGAGCACAGGGGTCAGGGAAGCCATTCTTTCAGGTTAAGTTACACCCAAGTGGCTAACATGTTCGCGCACAAATGTTGACACCAGCGGACATGGAGCTGTTCTATTTATGCAAGCAGTTACACTATTCTATTACTCGATGGCACACCCAAAACGGTTATTGAATATTCACGAGGAAGCTATGGCTGTGAACATTTTAGAATATGGACAAGTTAATTGCCATCCCTGTTTCCCAGGAATTGTATGAATTAAACTCCTCAGCTAAGCCTGATGTGTAAACTGCCTAATACACTTGCCCATAGTATCTATCCAGCAGTTAATAAAAATGATCTCTTGTGACAGAAACAATCATTGTCCTTGGTTGCGACCACTTCAGCTATAATAGACCAGCAGTATTCCAATTAAGTAGTGAAAAACATCAGTTTTATGATGCAAAAATTCAATGTGGTATTGATACTATGTCATTCTACTATCAATTATAGTCATCAGATATTAAAAACACGTGATTGCCTACCATTGATTTACGTGTAGATTCGTCTCTTGAAGAATTCAGTTGACATTTACATCCTCATACGATCTCTCAAGGATATGCAGTCACCTTAATGCTTGCTCAGGCTTATCTCTGTAAAGCACAGTTATGGTTCACGCCCGCGTGAAACTTTCCCAGTAATTATATATTGACACATTTTTTAATCCAATTCCAGACAGCATAGTTTTTCCACAGTAATTGGACCCTCAGAAAAGTATTTAAATGCTTGCGTCACTGCAAGTTAGGTTATATGCTCTCAACTTTTTGCAGCTAAGAATGATGTAATTGCATAGAAAAAAAGACTTCCAGAACTAATCTTGGAGTGCTCAGGGTACATTTACGAGATCTAAATGTAATATGGAGATGGACAGTGGCAGTTATGCCGAATGGAACAGACTGGATGGCTGATAGCATTGATTCTCTGGAGGAGAAATTCTATGATGTTTTTCTTCATGCAGTGTGAGTACTACTGTCTTTGCCTTGAGTATGCTCCATCTTACTTATAGCCAGCTAGCTAGCTAGCTATAGTGCTGTGAAAAAGTATTTGCTCCCTTCCTGATTTCTTATTTTTTTGCATAGTCACACTTAAATGTTTCAGATCATCAAACAAATTTTAATATTATACAAAGATAACCCGAGTAAATACCAAATGCAGTTTTTAAATGATTATTTTATTTATTTAGGCTATCCAAACCTAACTGGCCCTGTGTGAAAAAGTAATTGCCCCCCAAACCTAATAACTGGTTGTGCCACCCTCAGCGACAACAGCTGTAATCAAGCGTTGGCAATAACTGACAATGAGTCTTTCACATCACTGTAGAGGAATTATGGCCCACTTTTTTTAAAGCCATTTAGAGGTGGACTTGCTGGTGTGTTTCGGATCATTGTCCTGCTGCATAACCCAAGTGCGCTTGAGCTTGAGGTCACAAATTGATGGTCGGACATTCTCCCTCAGGATTTTCTGATAGAGAGCAGAATTCATGGTTCCATCAATTACGGCAAGTCGTCCAGGTCCTGAAGCAGCTAAGCAGCCCCAACACCGAAGCAGGGGTCCCAACACTGATCCCTGAGGGACTCCACTCCCCACCATACCCAGCTCAGATGAGATTCCGCTGACCACCACTCTTCGTGTTCTGTCCTGTAACCAGTTTCAAATCCACTCCAGAATACCTGCTGTAGCTCCAATGGATCTCATTTTAAAAGTTGGTCTCTCATGCAGTACTGTATCAAATGCTTTCTGAAAATCTAAGTATATGGTGTCATAAGCCCTGCTCTGATCATAAGTCTTGGTGGCCTCTTCAAAAAATTCCAGAAGGTTTATTAGGCATGACCTTCCCTTACAGAAACCATGTTGGCTAGCCCTCAAGATATTATTACAAGAAATAATTCCAGCTTGTCTTTTATGATAGATTCCAGTATTTTGCATGCAATGCAACTTAAACTGACTGGCCTGTAATTTCTTGGCTCAGTACAGTCCCCTTTCTTATATACTGGTATTATTGCCCTGCTTCCAATCATTTGATATTTCTCCAGTTTCTAAAGACCGTCTGAAGATAGCTCAGAGCGGTTTAGAGAAGATCTCACTAACTTCCCTCAGCACTCTAGGATATAAGCCATCAGGACCCGCCACCTTATCTGCCTTTAGTTTATGCAACTTGTCTAATACTTCATTATCCCTAACCTCAATTTCTGCTAAATAATCTTGAGCATTGGACATGCCCTCTGGCCTAATAAAAATCCGCTCAGAGGTAAAATTCTCAACAAAGTAACTATTAAAGGTACCAGCAATATCCTTATTCTCGTACAGCAGCGATCCATTTCTATTGCAATGTCCTTATTCTCGTACAGCAGCGATCCATCTCTATTCTTTATACACTTAACCTCCTCTTTGACTTTCCTTTTTCTACTACAGTTCTGAAAAAAGCTCTTAGTATTAGTTTTTGCCCTTCCGCAATCTGCCTTTCTTACCTCCTTCTAGCATTCTTCAGCTCTTTTTTGACCACAGCCCACATTTTACAGTATTCGGCCTTAGTATTCTCATTGTTGTCCTTTACATACATCTTATAAAGATTCCTCTTTTCCCTCAAGCTCCTGTGAATAGCTGTGGTCTTCCACTGAGGATTCCGCTTTTTCAACTTAGTTTAGGACACTTTTGGAATGAATTTGCATTGTGAATCAAGTAAAACCCCCTTGAACCTATCCCACATCTCATTTGCAGACTTACAATCCAGGATGTGTGCTATAGTCATAGGAATGTCTATTCACCACATTGAGCACAAACGTGGCATGGTTTTCAATTTAGCTTTTCATTTTATAATTGGCGAACGCCACATTCTCGGTCATTCGTGTGCTGCTCATCTCATCAGTTGCTCACCCTCTGCCATTCCGAGTACTTTGTCTTCTCTCGCCCTCTGCTGGGCTTTGTAGGTACTGCAGAGGCCTGTCCAATTTTAGTGCTGTATAAACGATGACATGGGCTTTCTCAACTTTTTTTTTTTTTTTTTTTTTTTTCAAGCTTTCTCTTGTATTTATTTGTTTGTTAAAACTCATTTTAAGTAGCTTGGATCATTTGTGACCATGGTTACCTGAGGATTATTGATCATGCTGTGGCTGCCGCTGATGCCCCTTGAGTTCAGCCTGACTTGTCAGAGCTGCATGTGGTGATTAAAGCTGAGTACCTTCACTCTTTGAACAGGCGGTGCACTCTCCTTCTGTTATCCTCTATATCTATAGTACTGGTGTCAGTGCACTTAATTAAACAATACAGCATGAGAAGCTACATATGCTGCATAACTTACATGAAATGGATCGAATTTGTAGAAAAATATCATTGGCATATTTATTGCAATACTTTGTTAAATTTTGTGCATGGACTGATAGGGTTTCCAAATGTCATGTATTACTCAGAATTGTGATTTTTAGAATCTCTATGGATGTGATCTCAGCATCCAGGATTTGTAGTGATCTGTTTTATAAGAGTATTGGATGATGCCGAACCCGTGCCATTATTACCCGTGAGTTCATGGATGGGAGAAATTTGTAGCAGCTCTTTTACTCTTTGGGCCCTGTACTGTCCACCCTTGCTTGTCAGTGTATTTTCCCATTTAGATGGGATATACAGTGGAACTGCACGTGTGTGACAGGATGAGGAAAAAAGCAGCTGAAGTTTCGCTGAAGCAGTGCAGAGTGAATACATGACTGAAGTATTCTCTGTGGAGACCCTTCTGGAATTTTACCCTACAGCAACAGTCTCATAATCCTGTCCGAATGGGTCAAAGGCCCTGCTGGTTTTTGTGATTTTCCTTTCGATCAGCAGTGAATTTAGGCCTAGGAAATGGTGTGAAGAAGATTGTGCTGACCCTTTGGCCAGTCGGTGTCTCACATTAATCATTTAGGTGTAGGTATGCATAGAAACTGGCAGATCCAGCAGCTTTCCTGGATTTGAGTTTCAGATCTGTGGCTTGCAGCCTCAATTTATCCATCCATTCTCTATACCGCTTCTTCCTCACTGGGGTCGCGAGGGAGCTGAAGCCTATCCCAGCTGACTATGGGGACTCGCCCTGGACAGTTCGCCAATCCATCACAGGGTGCACATGCCATTCATGCACCACTCACCCTCTCACTCATACCTATGAGTGATTAAGAGTCTATAATTGGCCTGGCTTGCATGTCTTTCTGAGGAAACCTACAGGAGCACGGGGAGAAACTTGCAGGCTTCATACAGAAAGGCCCAGGCCGGATTCATATCCACAACATCCCTGGTGTGATGCAGCAGTGCTAACCACGCCCACTTGTGACCTCTGACCCACAAATTCCAAATCCAAATTCCCAAATCTTGAATAAAGCTCAGTAAGTGCTGACCTATTCCACAGCAAGACTTCTGACTGTTTTTTATTTCAAGTGACATTTTTAACCAACATGATCACAAGGTCGCCACCTTCTTTACGAGGATGTTCGTCCGAATTTTGTGCAACTCCTTCATGCATCTCTTTCTTTTAAATCTACTCAATTGAGCAGAAATGTGGCATTTGCACATTTAACTGTGAGCTCTAGATGGCAAACAAGTGTGTGTTTTTTGAACTCTGGTTACCAACACAGTGGATGATTTAACCCAGCTAACTCGCTGGTAATGAAATGCACAAGACTGGCTATCATTTGCGAGTGAGGTCAGGACATATTTCAACAGAGACATCATTGTGCTTGTACATTAGGGTTTAAAATTGGTGGATTTTGGCAAGTCCTTGCCTCTCACTTAGTTCCCAACTGATCTACTCAGGATGCTCCCTTTCCTGTACACAGAAACTGTCCTCGACCAATCTGCTTAACCATCTGAAAACTAAGTGTTGTAGAGTGTTTTTTCAAAATCGTATGTCTGCAGTCTGAATGACTTGTAATGGTTGTTCCGGCTACATTAGAATGCTTAGTTGACGACATTTGACTTACAATACCATGTTAGTGGTATATAGGACCCCACCCCACCCCTAGCAGTAGAACTTCTTGCCTCATTTCGACAGTACGTCCACCGAAACCAGGCTAAGATGGCAGCGGGGCTGTGATTGTTTCCTGTAATTACGTGATTGATTAGGCTCCGTGTTTACTGATGATCACTTTTAGCATATTTTTTTCTCAAATATAAATAAAATCATTTATAATTATAAATGATAAATCATTATAATGTGTCAGTTATGCCAGTGAAAAGATTGTGTATATTTAATAAAAGAATCACTTGCACCTGAATATGAGTCCTGTTTTCTTTAAAATAACAAATATTTTGCAAAAAAAAATGATCATCTTTGCACCCTTTAAAATGGACATTGTAACCAAATGTTTTAAAGGCAGCAATTATGTGGAGGAGAGAACCTTTCAGACTGCATGCATGCAATGTTCGCCACGAGTAACTTCCATTGTTTCTACAGATCTGCTATATCCTGTTAGTTTTCATGTTAGCCCTGACTGGCTGATTAGCTGTTCAGCAAGGCTCTCTAACTTTTGAGCGAGATGAGCTTTGTAAGGGTTTGAGTAAAATCCTTCAGGTCGGTGTATCTCCAGTAGCATGATTATGCTTTTTGAGCTGCGGGTGCTTAGGGTGGTGTTAATGGTGTATTGCTTTAGCTCTCTGCCGTCACCATCTCTCTATGACTCACCTGCAACCCCCTCTCCCGCTGCAGGTTTCCCCCAGCCCGACGGGGGCCCTGGAGTTTGAGCGCCTCCTGCGGGAGTCTCAGAAGGAGGTGCTGAGGCTGCAGAGGCAGTTGGCTGTGTCGTCCTGCAAAGAGCCTGTTGGAGGAAGAATCCAGAACAAGGTGTGTGTCTCGGCTTTGCTCTGCACTGACCCTCACACAGTGTGACGCAATGTCTGATGAACGGTCATCGCTCATTTCTACAGGCAGCGTGGTGTCGCAGTCGGCAGCACCGTGGCTTCGCGGTGAGAAGGTCATGGGTTCGAAAGGCCCTGGTATTTTCTTTGTGGCTTGAATGTTATCCCTGTACTGCCTGGGTATTCTTTGGGTCGCCCATTGACGAACTTTTTTTTTTGGGTTTTCGTATTTTAGGAAGCTTTCAAAGATTTGTGTAAATTGGGGGGGGGGCGTTGTGGAGGTAGTGAGATGGGACTGGGCATTTGCATGTGTTTGCGGCCAGCATGAATCTTGGAGACCCATTCGCACCATTCTTTAAAGAGCCATATAGTTTAACTGGGTCTAGGGCTCGCTATGATCTGATCTGAGATACAACACAATCAGAGTCAGAATAAAAGACTGTTAAAACATACTAAAACATGATGAAAGTTCTCAGGGCTCCACCAGTCTAAAAAAATAAGCAAAAGAGAGAGAAATAACAGTAATAACATTAATAATTTATGCTTAGGAGGAGGACACCCCCTCCCAGCCCCACCCCTGAGGATGTTCAGTCTTTTCAGTCTCTGCTAACTTTCATCCATAGTTGTCCGATGGCCTCCCTCAGTCCAGGGACATGAACACCAGGCGAAGGACAGGCACTCCGTTACCTACTGCTGTGAGTGAATGGCAAGTGATGGCTGACTATGCAGGGTGTGGGCTGCCGGATTAGCTCACTCAGTTAAGGCACCGCATTTGCGGAGTAGTAGTGACCACCACGACTCTGGTTCGATTCCCGGTCATACCAGCCAACAGTGGTCGGTAGCCTTTTCAGAGCAGCGCACAATTGGCTTCGCGCTGCAGGGAAATAAATTGGGAAGGCACTGCTGTTTTGGATATTAGAATAGTAGCTTTGCTTGTTGGTCAAGT
This sequence comes from Gymnothorax javanicus, assembly GCA_029692085.1. Lineage (NCBI taxonomy): Eukaryota > Metazoa > Chordata > Actinopteri > Anguilliformes > Muraenidae > Gymnothorax > Gymnothorax javanicus. The sequence continues at coordinate 23,643,742 of CM056199.1, forward strand.
GTCTCCTGTTGGCTAGCCGGGCGCTCGTCAGTAAGATTCTAAGCTTGCTCATGTTCAGGTATCCTCCGCCCTCGTTCTGAACTTGCGAAGTTTAGAGTAATGAGAGTAAAGAAGCAGTGGCTGACAGGCGCGTGCTTCAGAGGAGAGCCGTGAACTGTCTTCGCTCTCCCAAGATGGCAAGATGGGGTGGCATACGAGCAAGAATGTTTACGTAGTTCTCCAATTGGGCATTCCAGATTCGGGTGGGATTGGAGATGCCAAATAAATTTAAAAAAAAAAAAAAAAAACCATGCAGGATGTGTTCCTGCCTCTCACCCACTGTATGATTGGACAGACTCCAGCACCCCCGCACCCCTGACCAGGAATTAGTGAGTGGATGGACAATGGATCGATGTTGGTTTGTCTCTATGGGCCACTAGGGGCAGGGTTTGTCTTTTATAGACCATCTGACTTTGCGCATGGTTTTGTTTTGTGTTTTAGTGAAATATAAGCAAATTTGAGTCATGTAAATAATGACAAATGGAACAATGCAAGATTTGAATAGGGAGAAGTCAAAAATAAATGTGTAAATTTTGGATAGTGACTCAAATTCATAAAAAATTGTGCCTAGCACAATAAACAGGTAAACTAATTATGTCCATAAAGTATGTAAAGCCGGCCTAGACTGATACAAATTGGGTCAAAAAATCAAGAAGCAAACCACAAGTGCAGTGTGTCCTCCGGAAATGTCTGAGTAGCGTTTGGGTAAACCTTCAGAGCGACATTTACGGCTATGTGGCCTTGAATCTGCTTAGCTGTTAAGGCAGGTGGTGACCACTTTGATCAATCTATGATTTAGATATTTTTTAAATACGGAGAGCATTAAAATTTCTTTTTTCCATCTCTGATTGCTTCTAAATTCTTGGTGTTCAAATATTTTTGTTGGGTGAGGGGGCAAGGGCATATGTGAATGTGTCCATTTTAATAAGTAAATGTAAATTTTGATTTCAAAGTTCGTTTTTGGTGTAAATTGAGTCATGTTGTTGCATGTCAACGTTGTTTAAACAAAGTTCCTCATAAAGGCCATTAGGCCAGAACGCTAAGCCAAAGCTGGTGTCTGTGTTTGGGTTGACAGACCCCTTCCCATGGCTGCTGATTTAGTAGATTTCCTTCACAGACTTCCAACGAGTCCTTCAGAATGTTCCGGGTGCAGTCGTACCTATATCCCAAACTGGAAAGCTGTTTGGCCGGAAAGCAAGCGCTTTGGGATTTAGCCAGGATTCCAGCAGGACATTTTATCCCAGTAATTGTCCTCAGTGACAGCTGCAGAAAAACTGGCGACAGCATGGTCACAGAAAATATCAGTGGGAACAGAATAGGTCATTTTTCCAAACGGGACAGCTGGAGGATTATTATTTTTTTATATGGAATTTTGCACGTTTGAAGGCTTAGTGTATGTTTACATTGTAGCGGACACAGTTTGCAGAATTATATAATCACGCACAGGCTTTACACTGTTTCACAGTGAAATTAAATGATTCCCGCTCAGAAACTTTACTTGTGGAAGGAAATATAAGGAGTTTAAAAGCTGTGTTGGCCACAATCTAATTAGTGTTTTCTGGCTGATAAGAATTCCTGATATAATTGGAGGCAGTTGTGCGTACCCCTCTAAAGTACCTTTGTTCACAACACGTTTGATCTATTATTGTAAAAATTGCTCTGTGAAAATGGTATTTGAGCAGATTGACATCACTGGTAATCTGTCATTTGTCAGAGCACCACAAGCTTCAAGGAAGGGGCCGTAGGCTAATCCCCTCTGATAGTAGAATGGTACAGTCCAGTAAATCCTCTCTCGGTTGCCGTGGCAGCAGTGAGAAGGTTTTGGGTTGTAGGTGAGTATTCAGCCTCGACCGGAGACTTTTCCAGCATTCTTGTTGTGGATTATCGAGGGCCCGGAAAAAGTCTTCACGTTTCCACAAATCACAGGACAGGGGGTATGTCCTTTTGCTTTCACTTCATTGCGTCTGTGAGTCGATGTCTTATGGTTATGTGTCCTAGTTGCTGTCAAAATCTCTCACAAGGCATACTCTGCAAGCAGAAATCAGCGTGAACGAAAGCAAACTGGTACCAGTGATCGTCACTTGCCTTTTACACTTTCTACTGAACGGGTAGATGTCATTGAACAAGGCTGCAGAAATTAGAGTTTATTTACAGTGATGTTATTCAGCCTCTTGTGGCTCCACGGTGGCACTTCCTCCTGTTTGTACAGCTATTTGTATGTATGTATGCCCGGGGAACTGCAATAATCTGAGTGGCACAAACAGAGTGGACTCTGAAATAATTTTTTTTTTAAATTATTTGCTGTTACGAATTGCTCGAATTAAATTTCTGATGATTGGAGCCATGCTTACTGGCCCGGCAAGTTCATTCCCTCCTGCGGAAAGGACGGGGCCTGGCGGAGTGACGTATCAGAAACGGTGCCGGTCTGTCGCAGGCCGAGGAATTGTGCTGATTTTGAGCCGTCCCTGTCTGGCTGCGACAGAGTATTACTCTGCTGTTTGATATCTGCGCGTCAGCATGCATCAAAAACCATACATCCAGGCCAATCCATTAAGGTGCTTTTGAATGAAGTGATCCCGTTACCCGTTTCGGCAGTCCTGAGGGATTACCTCAATGTGCTTACTGCATTTGCAGCCTGCATAAGGATCCATTTTAGCCTGTGTGGGGTCCTCACTGAGTAGCGGACCATTCCACTGCCTCTCCTGGCCCCTAAGATGATGACCTCGGTCTTTCTCGGGCGGGAGACGTGGGCAGTCGGTGCATCCCTATTCCCTTTCCTCCTCTCGTTTCCTCACTTCCTGTCTTGGATGCGTGGGAGGGTCAAGAAGATAGATTTATTTTTTTAACGCTCAGAGCGCTAAACACAAATAGTGTTGCCCTTTTATGTAAGATAGCAAATTCAAAGCTGTCGAAAACAGAGCTCTTTTAAACATGATAGGTTTTCAACAGTACAAGATAATTTTTTGAAAATGTATTTCAGCGCTCTAAGGGTGAATGGAGAACTCCTTTAAACCTAGGGTTTGGTTTGCAGCGTGTGTACTCCGCTCCGCTCCTGGCGAGACGGAGGCCGCAGCTGTGTAATTGCATAAGATCAGCTGTGGGCGGGCCAAAGCCGAGCTGACCCATCAGTCCATCACTTACGCGCTCCCTCTGAAACAGAGGCCTTTACGAGCTCGTGTCCTCCTGCACTGCATCCCTCTGCCATGTGAGGAGTTGGCAGCAGGGCTCGCTCAATACGGCTGTGGTTCACTGCTGTAGTGGGGGGCAGGGCAGGGGATTGGGCCAAAGGCTTTAGTCATTGAGTGTAGCAACAAGATCAGCGCAAGGGCTGGTGTTAAAGGTGGTATTTTTAAACACCTCCCCCATCGTAGGAAGCACTGCGGCACCGGTTCACAGGAGCGACCCCCGTACAGGTGGCAAGCCCCACCCCTCCACCCTCAGCGCTGACCACTTTATCTCGTTACTCAGCCGTGACCCGCGGGGCAGCAACCATGAGTGTGGCTCTGCTGGTACCATAAGCTGCTAAAATAGATTCTGTCCGCTCTTAACGGCACAGGGCAAAGAGAAACAGTGTCCTGCTTCCATGCTGCGCACGAATAGCCCTTAGCTTGCAGGCGACGGGTCAGCTAGCTGAGCCTCCGTAGTAGTACAGTCAATCGCAGAGTTGAATGGTGCCCACTAGACATTTTTATTGATGAATTGAAAGATGATGTGGGATTGCTGGTAAGGAGTAAACCCCTGCGTGTCGGAGCTGATTGGATTTTATGTTGTTAGTGTGTGACACAGATGTGTACATATTGTGCTCCAGCAACATGCTACTTGCTTAGTCTTCACATTCTGTACTCTGACATATAAGGGACCCAGAGCTGTGAAATGCCGCAAGTTAAGGAAAGGAACAGCTACTAAATTAATAACCAGTGTATCTGTTCTTACTCATTTAGTTCTTTGAATTTTTTCTGGTGACTTATTTGCCAAATACCACCATTCTGAGACCTTGCATTGTTTCAAAGGCCTACTGCATTAGTCGCGCATTTTTTTGTGCTCTTTGTTTGTGGTTCCCAAACTTGGTCCTGGGCCCCTCTGTATTTGCTGATATTTGTTCCAGCCATAATTACAAACCCACAATTTTAACTTGGAGTTATTTTTTTATTATTATTATTAGTTGCTTTTTGTGTTGGATGGACGTTTTACCCTCTTTAACCGTGTTATTACAGGAATGGCAATGCATTTGGTGGTGTTTAAAAATCTGATCTTCATATTGTGTTTATTTTGCTAAGGAAACAAGCCAAGTCAAGGTTACAATATATTTTAAATGATCAAATTCAAGATTAGTGAATCAGTAACCTGCTAACTGAGTTTGTGAACACTGGTATTTCTTCCCAAGTAGTTTACTTAATCCAAACACAAAAATTACATCAAAAAGGTTGGAATTCCTATTATTGAAATTTTTGTGTTTTTGAATTTGAATTCTGAGTGATCTAAAAATGGTTAGCTTTAATCGCCTTGTGTCCTCCATTACATTATTTAGATGCAAATTCAATGGACGGGCCATACTTGCTGCATGAGGTAGAATTGCTGTCTGCTTCAATCATAGTGTGAACTGGGGTGTGTGGAATTAGATTGCGTGGGTATGTACTTGGGGGTCATAATTTGGTGCTGATGCTGTCTGAACAGGTGTGTGGCTGATGATGTAATCACAGTTAATTGATAGTACCCAGGTGCCCAGAGGACTGAGGCGAAGGCTGTCGTTTTTCTGAAACGGTTTTTGTTTCCAGAATAAATTTAAATTTTCTATTAAAGGAGGACTATCATGGCTGAGAAAGTTGGGTGTTATCATTTCTATGCATCATGAAAAAAGCTCCTCCGACTTTGTTTTCTTTATTTTGCGATTTCTTAAATTTTTATGAGCGATTTTACAAAACTAGTGGACCGCGCCATTTTTACCACAGCAGACGAAAATTCACCCTCGATCCGCTTGGGGCGCCCCTAATCGTGACGTCAGTGCGGCTGTCAGCCCCATGGATTTCCATTGTCCTGCGGTCCTGCATTGTGATTGTTGAATGACGGAGATATTGCCGCTTCCTCTATGGGGCAGACAGACGAGCTTGATTATTACCGTTTTCTATCCGACACAACTTTAATTTAGAGGTGAACTAACATCAGAGGCCATTTGAAATGCTGCCGGAAAGAAAAGTGCGATTTGAAGTCTGCTAATTACCAGCGAGGCTGGACAGCTGCCGTCACCTTGGCATAATTAGATCACCTTAAATCAATTCCCGTGTACTTTGCCTAACTTGTAATCAAGCCATTTATTCAGCCAACTGACCAATCAAAACCAAAATCAAGCCAATAATGATTTAGAAGAGATAATGAGAAGCAGACAAACCGAACCAGGCTGCCGTGCAAGATTGAAATAATGTCAGTAATCTGAGTAAATAGCAGAACTCTGAATTCCACCTCTCGTTGGAAAACTTTCACGTATTATTAATAAGATTTCTTAAAAATAAAATCATGTTAAGATGGCCCTGGTTTTAAGTGTCTAAAAATATACGCAAAGTAGAAAACATTGTGTGAAGCGCATCAAACGTGAATGTGAGAGAGAAATTATTATCGCATTGTAAGCAATGGACAAATGCACCGAAGACTGGGCAAGCATGTTCAGGCAAATCTGTGCCGCAAATTTAAGACATTTTTATTTAATAATTGAACAAGATTCGCACACAACGGCCAAATGTAATAATCAAGCAAACACATTCAGGCAAACTGCTTGCTGAACTAAGCAAAGTTAAGGTCTTCAAAATCATCCTCCTCTACACGACAATTGCTTTCATCCCCTTCCCATTTACTTGGCTCAATTTGCAATCAAACAGTTGATTAGCTCAATGAACAATTTTAAATTGGTTGGTAGTCTAATTTATTTAGATATCCATGTATTCAGACATTTTGACATCGCATACATCATGCACATGAATGCATGTGGCAGCCGCAGTGACGTTATGATCTCGCAACTTTTCATGCCACTTGTGGCGTTAATGGCGGCCTCCTGGAAACAGCAATTTCGGCTAATTAATGGTCATTTAAAAGAACAGGGGGTATGTATGGACAAAAAATCAACCGTGGATATTATGTTGGAGTTAATTACTATAAGATTAAGCTAAAACGTGTAGGTCAGTATAGTCTTCCTTTAAAGCTAGATTTTGAGATCAGCCAGTGTTTAAACTCAGAAGCTAACTAAATCTGCCTGTTCCACGACTGTCGGAGTTGAACCAGAAATGAACAGACTTTTTTTTTAATTTCCAGACATTAAATAGGTGGATAAAATCCCGTCTGAGCATTTCATATTTGTTTCATTGTGTGTCATTCATTGCTACATGATTGACAATCCAGGTTCACGTTAAGGCGGCTTGCTAAAATGCTTGGAACCTTCTCCGATGGATCTTGGATTTTAGCGCCACTAAGGCAGTATATCTGAGCCTTTTTTAACTTCACATATCGAACAATTGGATCTCTGATGATCAGAGTTCGCAGAGAAATGAGTAAACGGGGAAAGCTTTCGCAATTTCTTACTACTAGATGGTCCAAAATCACCTGTGTTTGTAAAAATACTAAAGCCACTCTCCCCCTTTCTCCTTGGGACTCCCAGCGGCCTTGGGATGCCCTTATGTCCTGTCACACACTGAGCATCATGCACGTTTATGCTGGATCGCATTGGTCTGGGTTGTCTCGTTGCATTTAGGATGGGCTCGCAAAAACATCACCTAAAACAGGGATCATAAAATCACAGTCCTCAAGGTCCAAGAACTGCTGGTTTTCCACCTTCCCTTTACCTGGAAGTGAGGAGTGATGACATTCTGGCCAATCAGATGCAGTAACTGTTTGATTCATTAGTTAATTACCAGGAAGAAAAGAAAACCACAGCTGGATTTGGTGATTCCTGACCTAAAAAGTTGTTTATTAACCTAAACTTTGCATTGAACCCAAGATTAAAGCTAGTAGACCTCTTGCCTAATTGTAACTTCAAACCGATACAATATTTTTTTATTTTTGTGATTATTCATTGAAGATGATCGACTTGGATTTTTGCTCCTTGTGGCTGCTTAAGGCTGCAACCTTGACTGTGCTTCCCTAGCAGATTTTTGAATGACTTCAGTGTAACTGTGTATTAATGCTCAAATTTACTATCATTACATTTTACTGGAAAATATTTATTATGATAAAAATGTAGTAATATCTTCCATTAATATATGCCTTGCCCAAATGGGCTTACAATGCAGAAAAACTGAAGGAAAACATGAGTATATTCTGTCTGCCTTCATACTTGACATCCATCGCATAAACTGATCTGATATTGTGTGTATGTCTCATTGTCTTGTTGCCTAATTTTCCAAGCTTTAGAAACAAACTAGCCCGTACTTTGCCAATCCAGCTTCTAACTTTCAGATTTTGTTATTGGTACCTTTGTTTAAACCATACAGCTGGCTAGTTGGCCATCTGCAGCTGTAATTCATTCTTCTTTATCCAGTCATGGGTTGATGCTGCATGGAAACAGGTGGTAATGTTTGCTAGCTAGCGGCAGTATGCTCACTACCACTGATGTCCAGTTACATTGATGGCTAAAGATTGAACAAGAAGTGAATACAGATGCTCTCAGGCATGAGTTACTGTCAAACAAGTTAATGCAAAGTGCAAACTCTGTGCTATAATCATGAAAAAATAAATATGAATGCCGGGAATTCAGTTAGTAATCTGGCAAGTAACATTTCTGCTAGCTAGCTAGCTGTGTTCATTGCTAGCTGGCTTACCATAGTAGTTCGCCAAGTTTCTGTTCAAGGGGATGATAATCTAATGCTAACTCTAATGCAACTGTCAGTTAAAATTACTTGCGTGCCAATCAATACATTTTTCTGATTACAGGACAGTGTCACCTATATTTTGTACACACCTCAAGGCTCTTCCAAATTTTAGCTATTCCATGCATGTTCGCTTATTGTGCGCTCAGGCCACAGACTGAGACATGCGCTGCAAACGCATGTCCATCCAGGTGAAATAAGCTTTTAGTGAGTCCCGTGCAACAGAGAGGAGAGGGTTGACATGAGGGGCAGAGGAGGAGCTTATCGTGGGGGGCAAAGAACTTTACAAAACCAAAAACTGGCAACAGCAGCAGATTGGCTATATATTGTATGGCAGATGGAGACCTACAAGTGATGGCTCTTGCATTGCTAGTGGTCATTTTACTGGAAAGAAATGCATGTAATATTGCTTTGCGCAGCTTAAAAGGTGGGTTTTTTTGCCTTGTGATTGGGCTAAAACAGTAGACCAACAGAACAACAACACTAATAAAGTCAAATCAAAAATAGGGGTGGTAAGTGAAGTAAATCGGCTGAGTGAAAGCTCAAGCACACTTTTGTTTTCAAGCACTTCAATCACATTCCTCTACACAGCTACTAGGTATGTTGACTGTGGAGATGTATTGTACCCATTAAACAACATTTTATCTGTAGTGAACCACATGTGCTTGGTTTCAGGAATATGTCAGTCATTTATCCATATTAACTTCCGACTGATCCAGAAACTTAACTCCCACCATGTTCTACCTGGCAACCCAACCCAGCTGTTCCCCATTAAAATAAAAACTTTCATTCCCTGAATGAGGAGTACAGAGGCCTCATTATGTCTTGTCAATAATAGACTATAGGCAGCTCAATCTAGTACAATGATAATGGTTATCATAATGTGATAATTTTGGGGAAGTAATTTGTTTTTGTTCATCTCACTGTTACATACTTGGCTGCTTGGAGGAGTAGGCCATTTCTGCTCATGTGCAGGTATGCCCACATAAGTGTTTATTCTAGTTAGTGTTTCTAGTTGCTTTTGCTTGCCTGAAAAGCAGGCTTCAATTCCTGCGCAGATCACTCTGTATGGATGTAACATAAAGGTCCAAACACCTGCCGCAAACGGTCTTCTCAGCCTGTTCCTCTTGCTCTTGATGTGACCATCAAGGTAGACACTACGATAGGTGTCATTCTCTTCCATTGCTCCCCCTGCCCTTCTGCTCATCCCAGGTGGCACCGGAGACTCCGTTACCTGTAGTGGATGAAGCCCCTGCCAAATGTGAGGAGGCTCGGGGTGAGGAGGAGGACGGACAGCGGCCACTGACAACCTTTCGTGCACAGGGGGACCAGACAGAGGAACAGTGCCTGCAGTTGCTGGTGAGAGATCGTCTAACATCTCCTTGATTTAGAGTCTGCCTTTGAGATCCTGAGCACTGAGCTAATAGGGTGTGATGGCTGAGTCACAGATTACACTGCAGGGTTTCCCCTGTGTATTAATAACCCTGGCGCAGCTCGTCCACTGAAGGGCCGCTCACACTAAACCTGCTTTATCGGCATGAGAATCACTAGTAGCACCTAAAAACGGAGAAAGTGCACCTTTTTCAGAGAAATTCCTACAAAAACTTAGAATACACCGAGGTGTACTGAAGATTTGAGGCCAACTCTGTTAACCTCAGGAAAACTTTACCGAGGTATCCCGAAGTCTGTCCAGTTTACTTAACTTTGGACAACACCTCAGTAAACCTCGGTTAAATTTTCCCGAGACACACCGAGGATTGTCTGGCCCACTGAAATTAAGAGACCACATCGGTATTCCTCGGGAAAATTTCACCGAGGTAGACCGAAGTTTGTCCGCTAGGCCTAGACAGTGTGACTGTCTTCACACCTCCCCTTTGTTCTGGTGTGAGCATAGGCCTAGCAGACAAACTTTGGTCTACCTCGGTGAAATTTTCCCGAGGAATACCGGTAAAATTTTTCCGAGGTTAACAGAGTTGGTCTCAAATCTTCAGTAAACCTCGGTGTATTCTAAGTTTTTGTAGGAATTTCTCAGAAAAAGGTCCACTTTCTCAGTTTTTTGGTGCTGCTAGTGAATGTGAGGCATGCCTGTACTGATTTTTTTTTTTTTTTTTTTTTTTTGAAGTCTAGATTCTAACTAGATTGCCTTCGGTGCTATATACCCCCTTGGTGTGACTTACGGGGGGGGATGGCTGTCCTTTGACCCACAAAAAAGAAGTAAAAATTTTACCTATGACCTTGACATGAGATGGGTTTCTCAAGACACCTAATATGCATAGCCGCTCTAAATTTTAGTCTTGACTCCGTCCCTACAATGGTTCAGCAGCTAAAGTGGTTACAACCGATGGGAGGACAGATGCATGGACGGTGGAGGGGATGACAGTACCCCATCGGCTGGAGTTGCCGAGGGGGTAAAAAGTGCTGGATCTGTCTTTTCTGTGGTTTCCAAGTAATGCCCCTGTCACCTACATTGCAAACATTCTGAACAGTGTTAAAAGCAGTAGCAAATGATTCCCCTGCAATGTCTGGTCTATTGTTTGATTTTAAATAAAACATAAGTGTTTGGCACTCACTTTTGTTCTGAATGAGAAGTAAAATTAATAGAAAAATTGGACAACTTTTGTGAAATCGTTTGTTATAGGACCAAAACAATGCAAATGGTAACGACTGCTGAGATGAGGCACTTTATTATGGATGTGCCTCAATATAGGGATTATTTCAATGCAACTCTTACCTGAAAACAGCGAGGTATCAAGCATGCATGAACGGAGAGAAGATTCACGTGTGTAATAGTACTTCTTCACCTTCTCCTTCCATTAAACCTTGCAACAATTTTGTTTGCATTATTCATAAGGTAGGCCTACATTATGAACGTGGAAGTTAAGAAGGGAAAGACAACAAAATAACTGTTTATTTGTATTAGAAAAACACACTAGTTATTCCATTATTAGAAATCCTGATTACTGTATGTTTTAGCTGAAATTGGCACATGACAAGTACAATAACATGCAGTGTAGCAATACTCAATTGACTTCTGTCAAAACATTTTGAATACCTTGTGAATATTATAATCTCATAGCTATATCTTGAGTTTACTGAAATCCTTCTTGTCACTGGATAACATGAACTGCCATGGAAAATAACGTTTTTTTTGCCGTGCAAATGCTGCTTATTGAGTCATTGTTACAGCCAAGTCACACCTGCAGGATTTTTGGCAGTAGTCAGCTTTTAATTTTTTATATTGCTTTTTTTTTTTTGCTGTGGAAATGCTAGCCCCTTTTAATCTGATTCCTGTCACTAACTAGCCTATCTTTGCTCTGCATCTATGTTACAGTACTACCTTCTGTCGTTATTTTCCACCCTGACATAAGCAGATTTTTTTCTTTGCTAAGCAATGGAATCTGCATTTAGAATAATTAAAGGATGTTTTGTAATGCTTTGCTTTTTCCCCATTAATAGTCAGAACAAAGATTAATTAATTTGTGAACCAGACAGTTGTAATTATATCGTTCTACATGTGAAGTGCAAACAGTCTCCCACTGTGGAAGCCTGTATTGTATTTGGAGGTCATTTAATCTTTCTATAATTGAAGAGATATAATAAGAGATTCTTATTTAGTTGGCCAGCTTGCTAACCCTGCTGCCCACTTTCAGGAAAGTGAACTCAGCAAGAAGAGGAAAGAATGTGAGAGCCTGGAGCATGAAGTAAAGAAAAGGCAGAAGAGATGTCTGGATTTGGTAAGATGTCCTTCCGTTTTGAACATGAGGCACGCTGCGCACACCTGGCACAGAGTGGATTGTCAACTCAGCTTCTCACCCCTGTGATCAGTTATTACTTTATAAAAATCATTAATGAAAACTAATTTAGCAATGAGCATAAATGTATGCATCAACCTGCGCTCAAATCACCTTTTTTTTTTTTAGGTTGCCGGCTGTAGGCCAGTAACCTATTGTCACTTTGCGTCCGGCGGCGTTGTCAGTGTCGTCCGTCTAAAGCCGTATCTCAAAAACGGTCTGATGAATTTTTTTTAAATTTGGGGATGTGATCAAATGGGTCATCAAGTTAATGCCCAAGCAAAAATTTTTTTGATCGAATCATTCGTTTAGACCTGGAGGCCATTTTTATGTTGAAAATGGCCATTTTTGGCACATTGGTGCAATTTTTTCAAAAACTGTCAGATGAATTTTTTTTTTATCGCAGCAATGGAATCCGTATCATGACCTGCTTCAACGGTGTAAACGGCGTTTTGATTGAATCGCTCCTTCATAGCGCCACCCAGGCAAAGTGTCTGGACTTCATCATTTTTCGGGGTGTTTTGCCGCAAATTGTGCCGTAACTTGCTTTTTATTGCATTTATAGTATAGGTATGAATTGAGCATATCCAGCATATCATGCTTGCTGAGCGTTGTCGGTTGGTCGAATTTGACCTTGAGCCGAAAGGTCAAGCTCAAATGGCAAAAATGTGCTATAACTCTCTTAATATAGCATTTAGAGCTTAGGTAGGTATGAGGCATTCATAGGGAATCGGGTATGCCGAACGTCATGAGTCAGTCACATTTGACCTTGGGCCTCAAGGTCAAGGTCAAATGGCAAAAATGTGCTATAACTTGCTTAATATGACATTTAGAGCTTAGGTATGTATGAGGCACCTCTAGGGAATCATGTGTGCCAAACATTCAGTTGTTCGAATTTGATCTTGAACCTCAAGGTGAAGGTCAAATGGCAAAAATGTGTTATAACAGCTTAATGTGGCATCTGGAGCTTAGGTATGTGTGCGGCACCTATAGGGAATCATGCAAGCCAAACATTCTCGGCAAGTTGAATATGGCATTGGGCGTCAAGATCAAATGGCCAAAATGTGCTATGCCTTGCTGAATATGGCAATTAGAGCTCAGGTATGTTTGGGGCACCTATAGGAAACCATGTATGCTGAACATTCTTAGGCAGTCAGTCAAATTTGATGTTGGGCCTCAAGGTCAAGGTAATATGACAAAAATGGCCCATATTTGTTTAATATTGTTTTTAGAGCTCAGGTATGTATAGGGCACTAATAGCAAATCATGTATGCTGGTTGTTTTCGACATATTGGATTTGACCTTGGGCAACAAGGTCCAGGTAATGACAAAAACGGCCTAAAAGTCCTTTAATGTTGGCTTTAGATCTACGGTATGTATTGGATACTAATGACAAATCATTAATGCTGATCAAACATACCATATTGGATTTGACTTTGGTCTTCAAGGTCATGTGACAAAATCAATCTATTTATTTCCTTGTTTGATAATGTCTTTAGACATTAGTATGTATTAGGTACTAACTCATATATAATTAAAATTCTAACGGGCATTGTAACCGCATGGTCGACCTTTTTCGCGATCAGTTGTGCCAACAAAAACTGGTCAAAATCCTTTTTTGGATGTTTGTTCCTATTAGCATCATGGAATAGAAAGAATAATACTAATTAGACTCGATGGCAGTGTTGTGTGTAAAAAAAAAAAAAAAAAAATCATTGTCTGAAAGCAGAGCAAGAACCAGAAGTGAATTGAGAAGATGGCGCACTTCACAAATTGACAGCAGACGACAGTGAACGTTCAGGTTAGAAAAAAAATCTAATCAGATTTCATGATGTAGACTTCTTAAAGATTATATTTTTTCTAAATGGCAGAAAAGTGACATAAAAATGTTGCTGTCTGTCACTCATGAAAAAGTGTGACCGCTCAGTCGAGTTGCCCGATAATAACTAAAACCCCTTTCTCACTGAGCTGCGTTGGCCCACGGAAGTGTGCGGATGAAACAGGTCTCTTCTTTCGCAGAGAAGAATTGATTCGAAGAACCGTGAATTTATTCGTAGTGGTACGGGACCATTCGTCATCACCGCCGAAATTCGTGAAAAAATTAAACAGGTTTAATTTTTTCGCGGATGTCTGAGCTGGAGCTTTTTAACGCCAGTATCGTGTAGACAACGTGTTGCTTTTCGCAAGAATTGTGTTGGCTTCTTGTAGAATCTGCGGTCTGATGCTAGTTACTTTTCTCCTGTTGGGGCTGTAACTGCCGGCAACCTTCAGGGCCCTTGGCACTCTAGTTTCCCTCACAGCCCAATAATTTGAGAAAATTCTATATTTGCTTTAATTTACTAATGCTGACCAGCTGCATAAATGTGATCCCTAGTTTATACACGCCTATCAGCAGTAATGATGGGCGTATTATAGCACAGTGCTGTTCATTCATTTGTCTGTCTATTTGTCTATAAAGTTTTTTTTTTAAATGCAACTCTTTCAGGAGTTTTTGTGGATTGTTTCCAAAGTTGCATAATCAACTCACATATATGGGTGAACATGTTATTATTCCATAGTTATTCTACGGAAGCAAATGTGTCTCACCAGCCTTTGAATTTTTAGCACGGATATATACTGTATGTGTGTGTGTGTGTGTGTGTGTGTATTAAAGGAATAAGCCCTGAGAAGCAGTGGGTTACAATGATTTTATAAAGGCGGAGGGGCGTTCTAAGGCACAACGCGCAGCGGAGTGCCTTAGTGCCCCTCCGCCATTATAAAATCACTGTAAACCACTGCTCCAAGGAGCTTATTGCTTTTATAAAGCTGTTACCCTACATATAGCCCATTACATAAAAACACCAATAAATTGTTGATTTTTTTTCTTGTAATAATGCAACAATAAAATTGAGAACTATTCGTTCTTCCACCAAGCAAGATCGAGTGGACAGAATGGTTGGCAAGCAACACAGACGCTAAGATTGCTTTTTCATTTAGCACCATTATCATGTCACATCAGGCTATTTGGGCTCGTTAATGTAGATATACTATGAAAGCAGGCTATTTGGAATGTCTCCTTCGGTCTCCCGAAGGCCCCGTTAAATAATTTTACGTTCGTTTCGGTTTCGGTTTTAGAGCTTCCTTGTTCTCAACTCGCGCCAATCGGCCATATCATTACAACCAGCAGCAAGAGTAGGGAACAAGATTGACTTTTGTCCTCCACACTTGCCGGTGTCCAGGAAAATATGTTGAATTGTGCATTAGTTTGCTAGCCAGCTTGTCAACTAGCTAGCGTTCACTACAATGGATGTGGTTATCCTACACATAGCCCATAAAATAAACACACAAAAAAAAAATCAACAATTTATCGCTAATACTGAAATAGCAAGCTAGTTAGCAACGTAGCTAGCTAGCTAAAGTGATATCGAAGTGTATAGCTAGCTAGGTAGATAGCCAACTGGTTAGCGGGTTAAAAGGCTAAACGTTGCTAACACTGAAATAGCGAGCTAAAAGTGTTGAAACAAACGTGACCTAACGAGTCAGTTGAGCGCAGAGTAGTTGGTTGCTAGGCCAGGCTCGCAGGGATATTTTGTGCTGCGGTCTGCCTCAGAATATAGTTTATAGTTATAGTTGATTTTATACCGGCATGGAACGCGGCTCAACCAATCACATTTAAGGATGGGAAGCACCCATTTTATAAATATATATATATATATATTCGAGGGCTGACTGCAATAAACAGTTATGTCCAGTTGTTATATATTGGACATAACTGTTTATTGCAGTCAGCCCTCAATATATATATATATATATATATATATATATATATACTTTTTTGCATTGAAATTACGTAGAAATTTTTTTGGCTTCTGAATTCAACTCTTCAAATTCTCAACTTCTCTCTTTCACTTATATTATCATATTCATAATAATTAATAAAATCCTAATTAAAAAATACTCAAGTTGCTTAAATTTGATAGGCCGAATCCAAGTCCCAAAATTTGAGTTAAAAAATTCAGTTTAAGCATTCGGGATACCAAGGATAAGCAGTCGATTCTCCCTGAAATCGTACGAACATCCAGCCAATCAAGGTATGCTCCTTTAGGCATGTGACTCAATACAAGGGTTTAAACCTGTTGTTAACTGTAATTGTCAAGCTCTTGCAAAGCTCAGGGTAATCAGTTAGCTGAAATTACTGGTGTGGCACTGCATAAGCGTATTACCCACTTTCTTTGCGCTTCTAAATAGTGCTCATGTAGTCAAAATTTTGTCAAATATTATAATATTTTGACATGGAAAGCAGCATTGCTGCCATTGGCAAAATCTGCAATGCCAACATTAGGCTACCTTCGTTGAACCAGCATCATGCTGCAGGTCTTGCCTTTTGAAATTTACAGGAGTTGATCACTCTGTAGTCTGCTTGAAGAGCTAATTTCTCTCTTACCGAGCAACAAACACATTGCTCCATGAATAACCCTTGGAATTGGTTATCTCATTGTTATTTTATAGCAATGACTGTAAACTATTGATTTATTGATTGATTGACTACTCCTGATTAATAGAAATTTGATTGCAGTCTAAATAATGCTTTTCTTTTTCTATAAAATGTTTTGGAACATCTTTGATCTAGTCCTAAGGGTGAGGTCTGAATCCTGTTTTTTTAATGCAACAAAGTTCACATACAATGTGTAGAAATTTAGGATTCAGTTTGACTACCTTTCATTTAATTTTATTTCTAATCAATACCAACAACCTGCAAACTTATGAAATAAACGGTAGGCATTTAATTTAAAGGAATTAAACTTTCATTGGAATGGGATAAAATTTTTAATCAAGATTTAACACATCCGCTTTTAAAGAATTATTCCCCGGAATATAAGTGTGGAGTGAGCGCAGTGCAGCACTCAATAGTGGAGGAGAAAATTGTAAATTTATTTGAATTTCATATTTAAAGTTGAGATCTGCCTGTCAGTCTTCCTGATTGGTACTGAAAGGGCCCTATGAAATCAGTTTAAATTTTGTCCAAATTCAGATTAATTTTTTTCCTAAATTTCGCTCCTTGTTTTAGGATTTAAGCACATTTTGTGATCAGAGTGTCTAATCATTGTGGATGATTAAAATTGAAGCAATTCGTGAATATTAATTTAATTAATTTGAATAAATTTGATGTAGCACAATATGGCAATTTTTTTTATCAAAGGAACTGCCTCAATACAGTGAGCCTATCAAACAAAACATTCCATCCATTTGTATAATAACGCATATTACTGCTCAGGCTGCACTGCACAAATAACTAGGCTAGCTACTAATAACTGTTGATGTCATACGCTCAGCTACAATGGCCCCTGACAATTTTCTTTTTTTTATTGATTTATTTATTCTTTTTTTTTTGTAGAGACTTATGTGCGGTTATGAGTAACATGTCTCTAGTATTAGCTTTATTAGTTTGTGCGAATATCATTGTTGCTTTTGTTGAGAGCTGTGTAAGTGAAAATACATTCAGAGCAGACTGTTACAAGTTAGTTCTGCCTTAGAATAATTGTGTGTATTGATTGGTGATGTGCTGGTCTGTGTTGCAAATGTGTTATATTGACTAGGTTTACATGGACCGAAATAATCCAGCTACTCACTTTATTTTAAATTGGACAATATTTTGATTAAGGTGTTTACTTGAGTTGCTGGTAGAATATTCCATTCATCTTCCCGTTTACTTGTAACAATGGCACATAACTCTCCTCCTTCATTCAGTCAGCAACCTTTTTAAAAACATCCACATTGTGATGTTTTGGCCCATCTAAAAACATAATATTCATTTCCGTCAGAACGTGAAGCATACAGATAGTTTCAGCCTCACTCCAAAAATGTTGGGACTTTTTTTTAACAGCAGCAGTCATAATGTAAACAAACTAGAAGGTAGGGCATCGTCATAAAGTTGACTGTTGCACATGTCACAAAATGCTGTGAAAACTCTGTCGGGCATTATAGTCCGATAAAGGAGTAGACTTATCAACAATGCACTTAAGTTGTGTGAATGAAATCACAAATGAATACTGCGCATGTCTTGACCCGATCACTGCTTACTCCGACTATGACCTTATTCTGATTAGGGTTATCAGAACATGCTGTTCACATGGCAGTGTCATATTTGGAGTATTGTATACTACTCAAAATTTGATAGGGATCACAGGATTTTTTTTGTGAAATGACATGCAAATTTGGTAACTGCCACTGATGAACAATATATTGGATAAATGACATGCAGTCAGACAGAAAACACATTTGCACGTGCATTTCATTACATTAAATGAGCGTGCAGCCTCACATTTTGGCTTTGACTAACACTTCACCATTTCAACTCAGACGTGTGTGTTGCTTGTTGGTGAAAATTTGGAAGTTCCCAAATTTTTTGCATTACATTTAGCAATAACAATGTCTCCTCAACATCTTAGACGTCGATTGACTTCAGAGCAATTGGGAAGATGCATCGGAATGCTTGACTCTGGCTTCTCACTACGTCAAGTTGCTAATGCACTTAACGTCAGTCAAAGCGTTGTGAACAGAGCGTGGAACCGGCATCAAACGTTTGGTACAGCAGCACACCGTCATGGGGGTGGTCGTCAGAGATCGACTACACAACGACAAGACCACTTTCTCACACTTCAGGCACGACGTCATCCTTTCTGGACAGCTACCACCCTACGAAATGACCTTCATAACGCCTCGGGGGTCAGGGTATCCACTCAGGCGATACGGAATCGTCTTCATACTGCCAGCCTCAACTCAAGAAGGCCATGTGTTCGAATCCCACTGACCGTGCGTCATAGGCGTGACCGTTTGGATTGGGCTCACGATCATGTCACATGGGGACACAACGATTGGGCTCCAGTTCTCTTTACTGATGAGTCCCGATATTGCTTGGACTTTACTGACAGGAGGCAACGGGTGTAGCGAAGACGACGTGAGCGATTTAATGATGCCTACATCAACGAACACAACCGTTATGGTGGCGGATCAATTATGGTCTGGGGAGGAATAAGCAGGAACGGCAGAACGGACCTGCATGTCATGGGGAGAGGGACGATGACAGGGGTACGGTACAGGGATGAGATCCTCAATGTGTACGTAAGACCATACGCTGGTGCTGTTGGCCCTGATTTCATCTTGATGGATGATAACGCCCGTCCCCATCGTGCTAGGGTGGTGAATCAATTCCTAGAGCAGGAGACAATTGTCCGCATGGACTGGCCCGCGTTCGCGGACCTAAACCCTATCGAGCATGTGTGGAACATGCTGCAGGTCGCCAATTCGGTCGTAGGGCACAACCCACAACTCTAGAAGAGCTCGGAAATGCCCTTGTTGAAGAATGGAACAACATTCCAATTGCAAGCATCCGGGTTCTGATTGACAGTATGACCCGACGTTGTCAAGCCGTCATTCAAGCTAGGGGAGGCCATACCCGTTATTGACATTAACTGTGGTAATGAAACATCAAACGAACACTGTCTGTTTTCACTTTACATGTCAGAGGTGAAACCATGAAGTGTTCGTGGAAAGCCAAAAAGTGTGAGGCTGCACGCTCATTTAATGTCATTAAATGCACTTGCAAATGTGTTTTGTGTCTGACTGCATGTCATTTATCCAATATATTGTTCATCAGTGGCAGTTACCAAATTTGCATGTCATTTCACAAAAAAATTCCTATGATCCCTATCAAATTTTGAGTAGTATATTAATCGGGTTTATTTCAGATTATTGCTGTCCATGTAAACGTGCACTGTGACTGATGATTGAAAAATGCTGGGTGCCTTTCTTACGTTTCGAATTTAAAATTTGACTAATGGGCTATTTTTGCCTGTCTTTGAACCTCAGTTTTCGAACGAGAGGATTGTATTCCCCAAACAAGTGCTGCGTTATATTCGCCTGACATTTTGTGATCGTTTGCTTTCACCTTTTAGAAAGGAAGGCGCTGAACAAACTCAAATTTGGCATAATTATTTCCTCCTCCACTATCCGCGGCACCAGGTAGTTGAAACGTCACTAGTGACTTTATACTTTTGCACATGTAATGTGTCGCTTCTGAGCTCATACTTTCTCACAATAACATTGACCACTGTGAGTGTTCAGCGACGCTAGAACTTTCAAGAACGTTCTGCGAAGCTCTTGTTGCTGGGCTATAAACTGGCCTTTAAGTCGCTGGGGGGAAACCGTGATCTCTATAAATTCTATCCACATCTTGCAGGGATGGCAATTCTCCGCGTAAATCCGCGGATTACAGACCACAATAAATTGTTCTCGAGATTCGTCTAAATCCAATTTTTTATTTATTTTTTTTTTTTTTTTTTTTTTTTTGTGGGGGGTACTGGAAGGTATGACGTTACCAGTGCGAATATAACTATGATAAAATATGGTCTACCGGCCGGCGCGACTTCACAATGGAATGCTTGTACGCTCTCCGTGGTGCTTAACACCATAGCAACAGTAAACGGCTATATATCGCAACAGTTCCCAGGAAGCTGCATGCTTAATAATTTTGGTCCCTCTTTGTTGAGACATTTTCATAATGTGAACAAATACATGCGTAACTGGTTGATTGAAATATCGTTTGGAGTGTAAGTTATCATTGAACCTGGCTCTGCTTGCCACCGTGTGCTGAATGAGTCAGTAAATCTAATAAACGTAATACCGAAATTGATCAAATTCCCTCTGTTGGCTAGCATGATGAGGAATGAGCACACAATATTAACTAGCTAGGTCAGCTAAGACCCATCATCCCGCAAAAAAAAGCATATTTCAGAAATAGTCCGATCTGAAGTTAATATAGCTCTGCACTGGCCAGTAATCGTTCGCGACGAGAATGCCTTCGTTTGCCGCGTAATGTCGCTCTGCTCGCTCCGATGATTCAGCTTATTTCACATGCAACTTACTAACGTCATGACAAATATTTTCAATAGATTGCTAAAAATATGAACTATGATTTGTTAGATGCTGAATGAGCTTGCCTGTGTGGCCAGCCAGCCAGCTGACGTTTATGTTCGTTTTGTTTGGAACAAGCTGTATGGCCTGTGCGGTATCTGATTTCAGCTTAAAACATAATGGAGCTTCAGTTAGCGAGCATGAACAGCCTCGAACATGCGCATTTATAGACACTGCACTTTGCTGGCGTGATCACTCTCTCAATATTTAACTAGACCTCAGTCCTTTGTCTTTTTTTAAAGGTGGCTGGTAGATTGAAATAATAAACGTGCGCTTTAATTTATTCAATCTCGGATAAATAAATTTTGGGGCGTTGCAGCACCCTTACTTCCCGGGGTAATGTTTCTGTGGCGGCAAATTGGCGAGTTCTTGAAACGTGCTTGAGTTTCTCGAGTGTTTTTGCGAAACGGTGAAAATTCTCACACGCGAACAGGAGTCGTTGATCAAAGAGATCGACAAGGACGTAAGAAATAAGTTCAGATCGGAATGGCTTGACAAAGTTGCTGCCGTCAAGGAGAAAATCGGAAGTAAATTCGAAGAAGTCTCGGAAAGTTTATCGAACTTTGTGAAGAAGTGCGATGTGCCAGGGAAAGTGCTTTGTGCATGCTGCTATCGTTTGATTAACTATGGTTCTTGTGGTTGTATTGCAATTATGGAACACGCCCAGAGAGTGAAGAGACATGAATAACAAGTAAGTCCCAGTTTTTTGGTTTTTTTTTTTTTTTTTTTTTAGCATGGCAGTGTGAATGTGTATCTAGTAATTGATAGTTTAGATGACTTCTAATTAATACACAAATGTTCAAAACCCAGGGTTTCAGGGGGGTAAAGCCCCCCTGAACTCCTACCGGGCTCTGCCCTAGGCCCGGTTGGGGGCCCACGGCCCCCAGACCTCTGGCTAGGTTTCAGCTGAAATCATCAACCTCTGTTGCCATCCCTGATCTTGGCAAATCCCACGAAATTACACATTGTTTAATTTTTATCAACAAATTCGGCAATTCCATTGGTGCTTACCGCATTATAGAAATCATAGGACCCTTCAATGATGCCAATCATGAGACTCTGACTCTCACAATTGTTGCAATCATGAGCCTAGTTTTCTGATCTCTTAGTGTGCATGGCCTTTCAGACCGGCATTGCTTTTGATTTTGCATAAATACTTTGCACAAATTTTATACCAAACAAACGCAACAGCATGGCCATCTGTTCTGAACCCTGGCCACTGAAGAAAAGTTTTTCTGGGCGTGATTTTGTACCGCAAAAGGACCCTTGAATGTAATAAATGTTGAAAAAGGTTTTAGGTGCTCAGTCGTACTTGTAAAACAGGATAATTTTGCGTAATTACCTTGGAAATGTGAGGGGCACGATCAGTTGTTCCCGTCATTTGGAGTTTACAGGCACTATGGGGTGCGAGAGCAATTGTACCCGTCCAAAGGCAAGGCCTGAGAAGCATCTCGCAAAGTCGCGCAATCTAATAATGCCAGCAGGTTGCCATTGATTGGGCTACAACATTCATCTACCCAGCTTGAAGATGCGCTGCAATTTCAAACTGAAAAAATACCAGAACTGATTGCCAGAAATCATTTTAATTATCATTTTAACACAGCTGGTGTTTAGCTTTGCAGGATTCAAAGAAAAGCATTGGCAGTTTGCTGATGTTTTCACAAGGCGTTACCCAAATTCTGGTTGCCTGAATTTTGTTTTTCCTCAATTCATTTTGTGTTGATAGAAAAAAAGTAAATGTATTCTACCTATGCACGTCTGGCATGGTTGTGAAAGGTCCTGAAGGTCCTGAACAGGTTTTTTATTGGCTGACAGGAGAGCCAGCTCGAGGATGAGCAAAGAAGAAATGAGCGATTAGTGGAGGATGCCAACCGTCTGAGTCTAAAGGCCCAGCTGCTTACCCAGGTGAGTCTTCCTTCCCAGAAAAGATGCAGTCTTCAGGCATTCTGTATATAGCCTTGCTCCTGGATATCTGCTGTCCTGTAGGTTTTCACTCCAATTCTATAGCTAGAGACCTTACTAATGGACTTGGAGGACTGCTTATTTAGTAGACTTGGTGGTTGAAGTGATAACTGACAAGGTGATAAATCTCCGGCAAAAGGGTTGGTTGCATCTGATACGACCGCTACATTGCTGATCCCTGCGGGGAAGAATACAAATCAAATCAAAATCATCAGAAACGTCCATCTTTGTGGACAGTCTTTGTGAAGCACATGACTTAAGCCAGCCCCCAAAGCATGCGATGCAAAGAAATATTCACATACAATTCCAATGTCGTTTAAACACGCATGCAACTGATTCTTTGTAATGTTGATGTTATTTTGCTTCTCATTTGAAAAATCAATAATCGTGGTTGTAGACATCTATGCTTTCCCTTGGTATTAACCCTGTCCCTCTCATCTTTCGGGTAGTGTAAATCGGGGCATGTCCTCCTCAGTTTTTTTTTTTTTTTTTTGGTTTTTTTGGTGTCATGTTTTTGGGTTAACGAACCAAGGTTAGGCACGAATGTACATAAATAATTTTCCTTTGGCATTTGGAACATATTTAGGTTTATTCAGCTCGTGGATAATCTTTGTTGCTCATAAATGTAATATGCTTCTCAACCATGATTGTATTTTGAAATTAGAAAGATTTGTCCGTTTGATTGTGTGCCCTCTCAATGGAATTGGTTTAAATCAAAGCTATTTCCATCTTATTTAAAGTGCCAATGAATTGGAATTTTTTTTTTGTATATTTACAAAATGTGCGGTTTGAAATTAAAATTCCAAAGTTTAAGACGTTTAGGGTCAAAATTAATAGTTGTACAAGCCCTCAAAGTTTCCACAACCAGGTGCAATGAATTCACAGAACTTTTTAGAGACAAGATAACTGGACTAAGGCCACTATATATATATATATATATATATATATATATATATATATATATATATATATAGTGCTTAACAAATTTATTAGACCACCACCCAATGTAAGGTTTATGCCACAGCTGCCCTAAGTTAACAGTGTTGGTAATCACCAAAATAACATTAATTGATGCTTAATCCACCAGTATGTGCAAGCTTGTTAACTGAAATGATATTTTTAATGCTAAAATATAATTATTGTTGTTATCCATGAATTTTCAAATTTACTGTTTTACAAAAAAGCAGAATAAATAGTTGAGCACATTATTATTTTTTGATTAAGATGCCAAATAACAGCTATTTTCTTGCATTCCTGAACATAAAAATTAGGTTTAGTGGTTGAATGCAAGAGTGCAAGCTGTTATCAAGGCCAGAGGAGGCCTAATTCTCTAACTTCTCATTTCTAAAAAAAAAAAGAAGACGCATCTCTTGGTCATTGAAACGATGTTACTATGTCAAAAACTGACATAGTAGATATAATTTAAGATCTAAAAATGTGATTTTATTGTCTGTCCCAAGTACACGGATCAATTTGGGAATGAAAGCTTTTAAGTCCTCTGCTCCCCTCACCTGGAATAATCTTCAAAAAGACTTGAAACTAAGGGAATTAGTTTCTTTGTCTGATTTTAAATTTCTTATTAGTACAATGGTGAATAAATTGGTTGGTACCTGTTTATGCCCATAGTAATTTAATGTAAGTCCGCAGTTATATGAATTTTTTTTTACGACCATCGGTGCTTAAAGTTGTCTACATCTTAGTGTGTACATTGTATGTTTTTTTTGTTATTGTCATTTTGTCTGTAACACCTTATGCTGCCATTTTGACCAGGTCTTCCTTGAAAAAGAGATTGTTGATCTCAATGGGACTACTGGTAAAATATGGGTTAAATAAAGAAATTTAAAAAATGGCTAAGGAGATTGCTGAAATCTCTGGCATTGGGTCAGGAACTGTCCAACAATTTATTAAAACCATGATGTATAGTTGTGAACTGTCAGCTTCGCAGAAGAAATGGGCTGGAGGAAAATCATGACTGACCCTGATCAGAGATAACTAATGGCTATGTTTAATAATGAAGGTAAGAGCATTTCCACCCGTATGATGCAACAAGAATTGGAAAATTTGAGCTAAACAGCTGCATGGCCACAAGAAAGTCTAGCATTAGTGAGGCTTATTGGGGGGAAAAATGACTTCAATTTGCAAAGAGAGCACAAAAATTGGACTGAAGAGCAACTGATAAAGGTCATGGGTTCTAATGAGTCCAGATTTACCCTATTCCAGAGTGATGGGCACGCCATGAAGCAAGGCACCCATCATGCGTAGTGCCCACTGCACAAGCCTCTGCAGCCAGCGTTATGATCTGGGGTTGTTTCAGTTGGTCAGGTCTAGGCTCAGCGCTGTTCTGCAGCAATAAAATGAATTCAGCAGACTACCTGAATATACTGAATGATCCATCAATGGATTTTTTAATCCCTGATGGCACAGGCATTTTCCAGGATGCCAATGCCAAGATTCATCAGGCTCAAACTGTGAAAGAGTGGTTCGTCGAGCATGAGGAATCATTTTCACGCTCGAGTTGGCTACCTCAGAGTCTGGATCTTCATCAGTTCAGAGTCTTTGGGTTGTGGTTGAGTCAGCTTAACGGAGTGGTTTGACTCACACATCGTCAATACTTACCAAGCAGTCGGTCACACTAAAATGGGTTACAGGGTCTAGCTGCCCAGTATTTCCGCACATTCCAGCCAATGCATGTGTGAACAAGTATTTTCTTAAACCTTCGTATTACTTCATTTTGAGTTAAAGATAAACTTGTTTTCCCTCACTGTGACCTTATTCAGTTCCTTGCGGGACAAATACTTTTTCATTGCACTATATGTGTGTGTGCTTGATGCAGGTTTGCACGTGAGTTTGTATATCCATGTGTCTGTGCTGTCAGTGGGGTTCTCCTGGTCTTCCTTGCTAACAGCTGTAGATGGCAGTAACACAGAACCGGGCCTTTCCCCTAGATCCAGGTTGAGAATGAGGTGCTGAGGGATGACCTCTCTGAAGTGACTGCTCACCGGAATTCAGTGCTCGAGGAGAACCAGAAACTCCGCGCCAAACTGGAGAACCTGGAGCAAGTCCTGAAGGTACAGACTGGCTCCATTCTGCCCAGGGCGGAAATATGTACTACCCATGTGTCAGGCTTTATATGGGAGTGTTTCTCTTTGTGTAGTGTTTTCCTGAAATGTATGTTGTGTTCATACCCAGTTTTTGCCAATTTTTTTTCATCCATTGCTTTATAATGGGTTTCTGTTTGTTCACGTAATGGGCATTATGAAGATTAGGAAGTTGCATCCTGTAAATTTTGCTCTGATAGTCTCTTTTTTAAGCTTTGCTATATGGGAGTAATGGATCTTGCCAAATGCCTGGAATGTTCAACAAAATGGCAGAAAATGTTGACAGTTTTAAATATGTACTGACATATTAAGTGCTTTATTATGATTTTATATTCCTCTGTCTCCCTCCATCTTCCTTTTTTTAACTCATCTGTTCATTGACCAGCTGAGTTATTAAGATGGTGTATACTCGTGGCCGTGGTCTGTTGTCCGTAACCATTTCAATTCGTAACCTCTAGTTCTCACAAATATTGATCAAATTTGAAAAAAATTGGTTTGCTATATCTTAAGCACATAAACTGCTTTAAAGTTGCATTTCAGTCCTACAATCCCAAAAGTGGGTGTGGCAGGGTGGTCATATTGCAAAAATGAAGCTGTTCTTTTACCACCTTTCAAATGTAGATAAAGGGATAAAACTTGGTCAATTAGTAGTATTCAAAATGCCTGAACAAACCAAATGACGGGCATCTACGATTTCTGAAAAAACCTTTGACATTCCTTCACCCATAGGCACCAATTTGAGTGACCTGTAAACTAATGTATAGCAGTTAGAAATATTGGTCAAATTTGATTAAACTTTACACACAACATCTTTAGGACATAAAGTTAATTTGGTTTTTCATTCTCTCAAATGGGCGTGGCCGGGTGGCAGACCAGTGGAGTTTCAGGTTCACTCGGGCCTCTGATCTGTCTCTCTGTGTTTCCTTTTTCACCTGCTCTCTCTCAGCACATGCGAGAGGTAGCCGAGCGAAGGCAGCAGTTGGAACTGGAACATGAACAGGCTCTTGCTGTCCTCAAATTCAAGCAAGATGAGATCAAACGGCTGCAACGGGTGAGCCCTCTGTCCCCCTGCCTCGTTTGGCCCATTGCATTGCATTGTGGGAAGGACTTGGGGAGCAGGGTTGGGTTCAATTACTTTTTTCCAATTACAATTGCAGTAATTTTAATCAATTACTTTCGTAATTGTAATTCAATTTTAATAGAATCTTTTATCGAAAAGTAATTGTAATTGTAATTGAACATTCTGTCCAGAAAGTAATTGTAATCGTAATTACAATTAGAATCAATTGTAATTGAAAACAGTAATTGAGCCCAACCCTGTTGGGGAGTATAGCAAACGATTGAGTATTCATTGGTAGAAAACACTCCAGTCCAGAGGACCTGCTTATGCCTTTGATTAAAATGGTGTCCTTTGGTACTTCAACAGGCTCAGTTTTTCGCCAAGAGGGAACAAGAGGGGGTTGTGCAGATGCTGGAGGTGAGTACTGTTGAGATATGAAATACAGTTTTCCTCTGTGTGCTCCGGAGAGTATGTCAGAAAATTACGGCCCAAACTGGGTCTCTGGAAGAGCTGGAGGACCACCTGGAATTATAAGGACTTGGATACCACACTGCGGTGCGTGAGTGCATGCGTTCAGGCGCGAGTGTGTCTGCGGGTGCCTGTGTACGTACAGTATGTGTGTGCACCTGTGCATGCCGTTTACTGTCTCCAGTGTACCATTGACTACCCCTCCCATGAGTGAATATGTCATAATTACCCAGCATTTCTCCCTTACTGTTGATAGCTTCTGCCCATCTGCATGTCATCATCTCCACCAAATAGCAGATGTCCTTTGTTACATTCACATCTGCTATGGCGTTGTTGTTTGTACCATTACGTTAAATTCTAAAACCTTTCATGAGAACTCCAATCGTTTTCATTGTCAAGCACATTTCTCCTGTTACCAATGCTGTGTCACCTTAATGAAAGTTCCTTTTAATGTGACCAAAGTATGCCCATCGAGCACTACAAGCATTTGCATAATGCTGTAGTGCAATTTAAATAAGCGTGTATTTTCAGGCAGTTTCTGTTGGATATAAGTGTACAAGTATTCATTTATTAATGTGAATAAACAAGGCCTTCACTGTAGACCCCAACAGCGACGGGTATATCGGCGAAACCCTCAAGCGAAAGCTCTTGAAAAAGAGAGCAAAGCTACAGTATCGCCCCAGACAGCCTTATGAAATTATGACAGATGTAACCTAATTTTATCTTGTTTATGCTCAGACTGCCTGTATTTTCTCATTGATAATGAAAAATACACTTAGGTATTTTTCATGTGGTCGGTAATAAATTTAACAATTTCACTCATAGTTAAATTAATTCATATTTCCGCAGTATTATTCAGCAATAATTGATCATGACTGAAAGACTCAATTGACAATATTTAAAGGTAATATTGCTTACATTTCAGGCCATATGATGGAACTCAGGTGTTCCAGGAAATTAATCAGTTGATTCATTTATTATTATTGTTAATTATACAAAGCCCAAAGTCAATCAGGCCTTCTGTCTTGATAAGATCCAAAGGCATATAAAATTTGAAAAGGATCTATGAAATAGTTTGAGTTATCGTGTGAGCATGAAGGATCAGCAGCGGACACGAACGCAGCGGCGATGATTATTCCATAATATCGGCGAAACGGTTTCGTCAACATAAAAGTACCCTCTCTGCTATACAGTAGCTTTGATTGACATGACACATTGGTTCTCTGAAGGCAAAAATTAAGCTGCAAATGCCTCATTTTGTCTCCCATGTTAACCTAGCCTTTTATTTACTCTGAAAGATAATTCCGAGTTTGTGCGCACATAATGCATTTCAACAACGTCAGCGCGCTTTGATGTATTGATTGGTCGCTGCTGCCTAAAAAAGAACATGGGTGCTGCAGTGTGTTCTTTATTATCTCTCAGCCTTTCAGTCGGGTAAATGAAGTGTGTGTTTCATTGTAGGAGTTGATTCAGCTAGTGTTGCAGAGAGAGCTGGTACAGTAGAGCGCCTCTACTTCTGTTTGGATCTCTCTCGCTCTCTCTCTCTCTCTCGCTCTCTCGCTCTCTCTCTCTAAGCCTGCATCATTAAAATGCTTCTCTTCCTCTAGAGGGCTCTGTGTCTCTAATAATGTGCTCCCAAGGCCGTAGTAAGCATGGCCAGAACTCTCAACAGCACCTTTGGCAGATGAAACGGTGTTTGTGATAGCGTCAGCTCAGGAGAAGAGGGGAGCCACTTCAGTGTTCAATAATGTATCTGCAAACAAATCCAAAATACAGAAAAAATAATTCTTTGAAGTGCTACAAATTCAGCTGTACTTTGGACCTTTTTCCAATGTTTTCTTTAAAAAAAGATGTTTTTACTGTAGTGTTACGGTTATAACCGAGCCACTTCTGAACAGCAGCAGCTTGTGACTACAGTGCCTGTATTGAATTAGTCTCCGTGCAGCTGTTCTTGCCATACAGCATATACAGATGGGTGACAAAGGAAAAAACCAACCACGCCAGGAAAATGTCCCCGCGGCATAACCGGGACGCTGGGCTTCCTCTCTGTTGGGGTGAAGCAATCAGGCTGGCAACATTCGCTTGGTGTACGCCAAACACACACTCGCCCACTTGCTGAGTACATGATGGAAGGTGACGCATTTGAGCACATCGCTTTTTTACGTCTGTAGCTCAGTGCCCGTGGGTTTTGCACCTCTGGATGGGAATGAATATCTGTCATGAGGTGTTCATGCACTGTGGCCTTACTGTTCTTGTGACAGTGTGATCAGGTCCTGCCTTGACATTTAAAGTCTCAGTGGGAGGCGCTGTTCTTCTGTTTTTCTTAGCACATCAGACGGTGCATGAACACCACAGCCATTGAATCTGACCTCAATCCCCATCCCCAGTTATATTTCTCTGATGGATTTAAATTCAAATCTCGCCTTCTTCACTGTTCAGACATCACCAGTTAAGAAGTCTTCTCGACTCGAGCTTCAGTCCGCTGTGCTACAGTAACAAAGGCTCTGTTAAATGCGGTTGGATCTTTCCGTGTTAATCCAAAAACTCTGCCAACTAGGCCTGTTTGCCTTTTTTTTTTTCATACATGCTAACCGAGCATAGTGGTACGTTATTCTCCTTTTGTACCATGCAGTACGCCTCTATGGAAGCCTCTGTATTCGTTGTGTTTTCCCTTTAATTTGCCACTGGTCTGTATGTTGCTGTATTGCATAAGTGTATGGGGACTGGAGAAGTGATCTCTCGCTAACCGCGCACACACACACACACACGTCAGAGCTGCGGAAGTCTGCCGCGCAGTCATGTGTGCTGCGCTGCTGCCAGTAATGCGCTCATGCCGGTCTCGCCTGAGCGCGGGTGCTCTTCACCACAAAGTCACAGGAAGTGGAGGGTGTGTGGGCTGGGAGGGGCACAGAGGACACAGGCATTTTTTTGATGCGACTTAACGTTTATAACCCGAGTTTGATTGCAGTGTCTGTCCTATTAACCTTCCTCTCCTCCACCATTTGGAATGTTTTGTGCATGCATGCATTGACCATTTTCCCCGCCTTTTTTTGTTTCTTGTTTTTGTGGTTACTTTGCTTCTGCTGCTTACCAGAATACGCTGGATTGCATGCAGGTATCAGCCACATACAATATCCTGTGATTTCAGATCTACCTTTCTTTGTTGAGTGAGCCTACCTCTTGCTTCAGATTTTTTTTTTTTTTTTTTCGAGCTAGAGATTCAGAGATGCTTGCTGCGAGAAGAAATGAACTGAATGCCGGCTGTCACTGAAAGGAGCTGCGTCACGATTACTGCGCATGCTCAGAACGTCAAAAACTCGTTGCCCAACAAAGTGAATCTGCTCAACTGCAAGTCAAAATCTGATTCCATCCTCACCAATCAGTCTTCGTTTTACATTGTATTTACATATTTTTGTTACCCAAACATTATGCTTTTTATATTAAGGAGTTTCTATGGAAATGAGAGTATTCAAAGCTCTATTTTAGCACCTAAGCTGAAGGATATGACGAGTGTAAACTGGTTAGTAACCGCCAACAAACATAAAAGAAGAATCATCTTTTTCTTCGGTAATTGGCAGTCGGCAAACCAGTTTACATTCTTCGTATTTTTTAGTTAAAGCGTTAAAATAGCACATTGAATCGAACTTCTAAAGAAAACTTCTTAATTTAAGAAACAGATGCTCGAGTAACTGAAATATTAGATATAATTCAAAACGATGATGGATTAGCAAGGATGGAAGTAGATTTTGACTTGCAGTCGAGCGGATTCACTTTGTTTTGTTGTGAGCGTGCGCTAAAATCATGATACAGCTCCTTTAATTTAGCGCTACTTTCATTTCAATGATGGCGCAGGCCATATTGATTCACGTGCGAAGAAGAGTTGCCATGGTTATAGCGTGTAATTTCTACATATTGAAGAGTGAGGTGTGTTGTATAACAGGTTTCAATGTCATGTGTTTATGTTGTAATAATCCTTCATCAATATAAACCCCTTTGTATCTACTGGTGTCCAGACAATTATAGACCATGAATAGTAGACCAGGGCGATATGTAATCGGTGGAGGAGAGACCTAAGTAGCAGGGTATGGTGGGGTAGACGGACTCCACCTTATGGTCGTCAATCTTTGCAACAAAATTTGACAGGTTAACTCACAGTGGTATAACACTATTTAGCCTCCAACTATGAGCGGGTCCCTCGAAATTGGCCGTGAGCAGAAGGCATGTCGGTCTCTGATTTGACGCTCAGGGCAAGAGGAGAAACTTTCAGTGAGGTTGATCTGAGGCCTGGTCTGTCAATCTGAAGCATGATTATCTGACCTGATGGTGCGCCAGAGCAGTTCTGAACTTCTGTCACTGCCAGCGACCAGGTCTTGCGCATAACTTAATGATGTCGATGTGTAACAGTTAAGCGAACTGATGGGTTTTACAGACCAACCTGGCAGATTGATTTAGAGCGGCTTCCTTTCTAGTTATTGCTCTGATAGCTGCAGTTCGAGGAAATGAAGATCCTGTCGATCAGCACTTTTTTTTTTTTTTTTTTTGGTTGATAACACTTTGAGACTGTGTGCTGCGGACATGCAGCGTGCAGTTTTAACTGTGTCGCTGTGCCGTCCAGGCTGAACAGGATAGGTAGAAGGTTTGGGCAGGAAGCTACTTTGTGAGTGAGAACTGGATGTTGTAAAACAGTTGCATTGTGTGGCCTGCACATTTGGCTTATCTGGCACTTACAGCTCGTCAGCATCAGAATCAGGAAGCGAAAGCAAGCTTCATTTATAGATGCATTCAAACTGCAATTGTACGCCCCAGTGGGAGTTTATTAAGCTAGGAATGCAAGGGTGCTGCCATAGCCAAAGCAGTAAATGGTTTCTAATGCTACGAAGCTGCAAGTACTTCCTGTTCTCACCATGCTGCGCACTTACCACCCCCCCCCCCCTTTACAACTCAGGGCAAAATTAACCGTCAGATCTATGAATACTCAGAAACTGATAAAGTTTTCATTTTAGCTGTCCACCACAGAATATTTGACCTGAAATTAATTCCTGGATAAGCGTAAAGTTTCAGTTCTAATGAGAGGTCCACTAAGGAATTTTCCCCAAATCTTTTCTTTGCCTTGAGAGGCACCTTGCTCTTGATCTCTGTATCAACGCGGATGAAAAACTGCATGATTGCATCTCGGTGTTGTACCCGTGAGTCCTGGAGGGCGCACTGCTCTCATTTCATGGTAAATGGTTAAAATAATTCAATCACTGTTGTTTTCTCACGCAACTGATGTGAGAATCAGATCCAGGATTGTTGTTGCCTCAGTATCCGTAAGAGCAGCTGCTTTGAAAACTACCAGCAGGGATGCTGTCATCATTTTAGTATCCTATTCTATCACCTATTAGTTTACGTCATAAAATTGTAAGCATTTATTATGCCATATTATTGTTCACAAAGGACTCATGTCCTTTAGGCTTTGCTTTTTTATTTATTATTTCTCTGACAATCAAAAGAAATGGCTTAAAGGTCCTATGTAATTGAAATAATTTTGTAAATATGTATTAATATATACTCCTAAATATGTATACTGATTGATGTTTTTTTGCATGTTTTGTCTGTTAAATCACTAGTTTGAGAAATAAACAGAAATTTCTATCCAGTTTGTGTGTACTTTTTAACTTCCTATGCCCCTCCCCTTATGGAAGTTCTCTTACCAGGAATTTGAGTTTTGTGACTGTATACGTCACCTCTGGAAGGGAAGTTTGCTGGTGCAAAGCCAGCATGTCAAAAAAAAGTGTATCTAGATACAGCGCTGTGAAGAAGTATTTGCACCCTTCCTGATTTCCTTTTTTTTTTTTTTTTTTTTTTTTTTTTGTGCATGTTTGTCACACTTAAATGTTTCAGATCGTCAAACAGATTTTAATATTAGACAAAGATAACCTGGGTAAATACAAAATGCAGTTTTTAAATTATGATTACATTTATTAAGCGAATCCAGCTATCTAGACCTGACCCTATGTGGAAAAAGTAATTCCCCCCCTCCCAGATAATCATGAATTAACTGTGATGAACCACATTTTTTTAGTTCAATTTCACTCGCTCTACCCAGGCCTGATTACTGCCAGACCTGTTGAATCAAGAAATCACATAAATAGAGCCTGTCTGACAAAGTGAAGTAGGCTAAAAGATCTCAAAAAGCTACACATCATGCCGCGATCTAAATAAATTCAAGAACAGATAAATGTCAATTGCTTTGTTTTTTATCAGTCTGGAAAGGGTTACAAAGCCATTTCTAAGGCTTTGGGACTCCAGCAAACTACGGTCAGAGCCATTATCGACAAGTGGAAAAAACTTGGAATGGTGGTGAACCTTCCCAGGAGTGGCCGGCCTACAAGTTACTTCCAGAGCGCTTCAACGACTCATCCTGGAGGTCACAAAAGAACCCAGTACAACATCTAAAGAACTATAGGTCTCACTTGCCTCAGTTAAAGTCAGTGTTCATGATTCAACAATAAGAAAGAGACTGGGCAATAATGGCATCCATGGGAGAGTTCCAAGGCGAAAACCACTGCTGATCAAAAAGAACACAAAGGCGCGTCTCACATTTGCCAAAAAACACCTTGATGATCCCCAAGACTTTTGGGAAAATATTCTGTGGACTGACGAGACAAAAGTTGAACTTTTTGGAAGGTGTGCATTCCGTTACATCTGGCGTAAAACTAACCCAGCATTTCATAAAAAGAACATCATAACAACAGTCAAACATGGTGGTGGTAGTGTGATGGTCTGGGACTGCTTTGCTGCTTCAGGACCTGGACAACTTGCCCTAATTGATGGAACCGTGAATAGACCAGTTCAGCTGAAGCGAGATTTGGGGCGCGCGCATGCTCTTTTCAGACTACGTGTGGCAGAAGATGCACGAAGCGCATTGAAAAAGGGGGGAATTATAAGTTCTTTCGCTTTCCTGTGGTATAAGGCAGCTTACAGCGTGGATTTGGACTATTAACAGGCAGAATTTCCATTCAGGAACACTCTAGGGTGTGCAGCGTACAATTTGCGTCCGGATGGCAAGATTAAGAATTCTGTGTTCAACCTCCACCAATATCTTTGGGTACCCAGAGGAACATTTGGGTATGTAAACACATCACGCGTACATCCAGTCAAGAGGAATTTAGAGTTTAGTTTCTAGTGCAGCTATTCGTGGTAGTTGCATATAACGGCGGCTGCCATGTTAATGCTGACACACCGGGTTGCTTAAGGCAGGTGTGATATTAAATATTAATACTAAATTCTAAATCCCCTTCTCACTGATAAGACCCCCCCAAAATATATTTGCGGCCCCTTCTAAAATCGTTCTGGCAAATAAAAAAAAAAAAAAAAAAAAAAAAGTGGAGGTTGGATATAGAATTCTTTCCCCTTGACTATATAGACTAAGCTCCATTGGTTTTCTCCTACAAACTGAAAGCATTGACTCCTTTGGCGCAAAGTAGATTTGAAAGGCCATATTGGCAAGATATTGTCAAGACAAGTCCTCGACGTTTTTATTTTCAGCACAAATGAAAATCTGAAATCGAATGTGTTGCGTTCAGTCAAACAGTAATGATGTTGTTTCGGTATGTCTTGGCCTTGTATTTTACATGTGTACCTGCGCACTTATCCATGTTGAGAGGAGATGAGGATAATGTGTGCTTGCCGGTTGTTTTGAACAGTGCGAATTTGTCGCAGGACTGCTAATGCTATTAGCTGACTTGTGGCGTGGGACCCAATTATTGTGGTGTTAATGACATTAATTCACGTCCTCAACAGTAACTGGCCAGCAAATTCAATTTTTTTGGCTATATATAGCAAGTAATTATGTAGCTAATCAAAAACACAAAGAAACCAAATGATTATTGCAGGCAGTGAAATTAAAACCATGTCAACCTACTTTTCGGACATTTTAAGTGACCCAATTATTGTGTATTTCAGAATGAGTGGACTGTAAATGGGGATGCCCCTGTCACATGCAAATATTAGTTTTGAGAGCAGACTTTTTTCAATTATTGCTCGACTAATTCTCCCTTTTTGAGCTTTGAGTGTGGTACATCCAAATCTTTGCATATCTGTCTCAATTCACAAACCTCAAGTTGAGAGATTGCTCTCCTCTCGAAGACTGTAGGCTTGTTAACAGTCTCCAGTTTTTTACTCCCAAGCAAGATGTTCAGTGCTCATGCGCACTCCAAATCTCGCTTTTTCGTGCCCTTAAACCGAAAGAGTCTATTGTACTAAACTGGTTCCCTTCTATTTACTGATGATCTGCTTGCAGTCAAAAACAGCTGGATAATTTCTGGATTGAGTAGGCGTACTTTACATGCTCAAATTCAGCCAAATGTTTCAGAACTCCTTGAACTGTGCTTTAGATTGTTGACAGGCAATGACCTGAAGCATAATACGAAAGCAACCGAAGACTTAAAGCAAAGAAGTGGAATTTTCAACATTGGCCAAGTCAGTTATGGAAAATGAATCCAGTGGAGCATGCGGTTTATTTACTGATTGCGAAACTGAAGGCGAAACGCCCCCAGAACAAAGACTGCTGCTGTGAAGTCTTGGCAGGGCATCACGGGGGAACAAACCTCTAGTCTGGTGGGTCACATCCATGGATCACCGTGTTCAGGAAATCATTGACTGAAAACTTATACGTACCAGATAACTTATGATTGTGTTCTTTTGTCCAGTTATGATTTGGCCCCTAAACTGGGGGGGCTGTGTATTGAAATGGTTGTAATTCCTACAGTTTATGTAATAATTCAAGCATATCTTGATTATTTCATTTCAAATTGATTGTGGTGGTGCACAATGCTGAATTATACCACTGTCCAGATGCTTATGGACATGGCTGTTGCATTTCCCTCCCTTACGAATTAGCTGAGTTTTCCTCCAAATTTTTGGTTCATTTCGTGCAACTGGCTAAGAAATTAGCTACAAGTGAAATGTTCCATGATCTGACACATTAAATAGTTATTTCTTTAAGGGGTTTATATTGATGCAAATAAGAGTCAGTAATATTTTGCGTTTATAAAAAATGTTCATTAAAAAAAGATATAATTTGCACGTGTAAAATAAAAAGTTTGCTGTTGTAGAAATATTTTATACATCTGATTAATTTTTGCACACACAGATATGATTTGCATGTGCAAAAAACTTTCACACATGCACAAAATATTTCTACAGCTAGGAAACTTTCTTTACACACGCAGATTTCATCTGTGTTTAAAAAAAAAAAAAAAAAAAACTTTTTCTCAAGCTCAAAATAGTAAGGCTCTTATTTGACTCCATAGGTTTATTTGTGCTGATGACCAAGTGCAATTATTGACCCTGAAGCTTACAGCCTTATTAAAGGTGTAGCACCGAATAAGTACACTGAGAGGCATTAAAAACGCATAATATAATATACTGTTTTAAGTAGTGGTAAATGGTTTCTTTCATAGTTGCAAAACACTGTCTCGGGGAAACTGTGCTTTTGGTAGTGAGACTTGCCCTCACTGTTATCATTACATTGGCAGTCAATTCAGCAGTTCTTATGCATTATCTGAAATGGCATAAGACGTTTTGTGGAATGTGTTTTTGTGGCGTCACAGCTGACGCACTTTGTTGGGGACGACAGCTGACACATCTGGTCATTCTGTGTCATCCCTGCAGTCTGGATACAGTCATTTAATGGACATTAATGCGTCCAGAATCTTTTCTTTGAGACTGGCCATCGTTCAACATTCAAAATGTTTGATTCTTCCGAGATTCATTTGTTGACGGCATTTGAAGTGGGAATGATGTGACTTTGTTTATGTGTGTTTTTATTGGCCCTGATCTTCAACTTTTCATGTGCTCAATGATTTCTCCCAATGTGATTCACGACCATGATCCAGGGAACTGTGCTGCATTTAGATAATCATAATGAGGTGTTAAACCAAGAAAGGATTCAAACCCAGACACTTGACATTTTGCAATGCTTACTAAACCTGATGGTCATCATGTCAATCAGCAAAAGGAAAAACTATCAGTTTTCAAATTAGACAATAAAAACCACTTTGCGTTTTTAATGCCTCTCAGTATAGTTGATCCCACGGTTCTCTGCTTGGGATTATCTTTGAGTACGGACTTGAATAACCCTGAACCCCCCTCCCCATACTACGATTGCCCTCCCCCTCAGTCGAAGGTGCGGGAACTGGAGGAGAAATGTCGGAGCCAGAGTGAGCAGTTTAGCATCCTCTCACAGGAGCTGGAGAGGTTTCGCCTGCAGACGAGCAGGACGGACATGGCTGGCGGCTCCGTGCTCTCGAACCCCGGCCTGTCCCACCTAATGAATGGGATCGGACCAAGTGGAGAGAGAGGTAGGTTCTACCTCGGGCCCTTGACAAGGGTTTCTAAAACCCCATTTCCAGAAAAGTTGGAACACGGCGTAAAGTGTAAATAAAAACAGAATGCAATGGTTTGCAAATCATTGAACTCCTATATTTAATTGAAAATTGTGCAAAGATAATGTATGAAATGTTGACAATGAGAAATTTTATTGTTTCAAACTGGCCACATCTGATAATGTTGAGAGTTATCAGAGTTTCTGTAATGGTAATTTACATGAATGATAGAAAACAGGTAAACAGAAAAATTTTAAGGGATTGTTTTGAGCCTCCCCTATCGCCAGTTCATGAGCCGCCACTGGTCTACATAACATTTGTCCTGGGAGGTGTTCAGTTTTTCATATCAACTTTTTCAACATTATGATGTGAGCAAATTATGAATGGCTTTCATGTGAATTTTAGGCAGAATTAGTCTTCTGGTGTATTCTGAACAGCCATGAAGTTACGTCACAATACAGTTTCTACTACTTTCTGATTTTTCATCCAGCCAATTGCTGAGCACTACGTGAATAGGATATGAATGGTTGAAAAAGCGTATTTTCAACATCAAATTTTTTTTTTTTTTTTTAGCTTCCTGGTCCTATGGGCTGATAAGCTATTGTTGTGGTTTTTCGCCCCTTATCGGGAACATTTCTTTATAATTTTTTTATGGCCTGATGAATTTTCCTCTAAATTTGCCATGACATACTACTAGACCATAGCTTCTGATATTTTTTTGTTGGATTTTTGGTTGAATCGTTTTTGTCCATTTTTTGGGCCCCAGTGTTTTGGCCCCAATGCTAAAAGATGGGACTTAGAAATAAAAATTTCAAAAATATTTTCATAATGAACTGTCTGATGACACTTTTTTTTTTTTTTTTTTTTTTTTTATAAATTAGGCAATCAACTCCCCTTGGTACCCTCAATGTACAGTCTGGAGTGTTATTTTCATTGAATCAATGGAAGTGGGTCCAGTGGGGGCACTGTACTTTAACATTGGGTCTTATGGAGAATTTGCAAAATGGCCTACAGAGGCCAGATGGTTGCAGATAGAGTTTAATTTTGTATTATTGACATACTGGACGTTATATATGACCTATATTTTGGCAATGTTAAAGTTGATCTCCAAAGACCTTGAAAGGTCAAACTTGAGGACAAGCAAAATGTTAATAATGTTGAAAGAAGGGACTTGAAATTTCAAAAAACTATTTCTCAAAGAGTGACTGATAACTTTTTCCCTAAATCAGGCAATAAACTCACCTTGGTACTAGTAATGTATACAATGAGAGTACCGTTTTGATTGAATTGACGGATGTGGATGTAGTGGAGGTGCCGTTCTTTAACATTGAGTCTTATGGAGAATACGCAAAATGGCCTATGGAGGCCAAATGGTTGCAGATAGAGCTTAAGTTTGTATTATCGACATGTAGGAAGCCATATATAACCTATATTTTGGCAATGTTAAAGTTGACCTCAGATTACTTTGAAAGGTCAAACTTGGGGTCGTACCTGAACTAACTTAGTGGTTCCAAAACTGATATAACTCCTGCTAGTATAGTACATGTACTACAGTTATGTGGTTTAAGTATGATCATATCTGAACTAAAACTTCTGTGATTACCTAAAATTACTTCTTCCTTGATTTCAAGTAAATTATGTACATTAGAGATTGTGGATTGTGAGCTGGTAAGTTACAGGACCCTTGGTCCTATTTTTTACCCCTCAGCCGACGAAAGTCGTGGAGGGGTATTGTCGTGGCGAGCGGTGTCTGTCTGTCCGTCCGTTAACCTCTCGTTTCCGGACGATAGCTGAAAAATGCCTTGGCCAAATGCTCTCATTTTCTGCTGGTATGTTGGGGGTGGTTAGAGGAAGCTCCCTACCAATTTCTGTCCCGCTGCGATAATCAGTATGGCTGCCATGGCAGGGCAAGCACAAGGCTGAGGGGTCCCACTCGCGACAGCGCGCTATTTTTATTTTTATTATCTGAGGGAGGTAACTGATGGCCCAGGAGAGCTGACCACGGGTCTGAAGTCAAGCTGCTTTTAAACTTTTTCTCCTAATGCTTCTTAGAGTCATTGAGTTCATGGGATCTGATAAGTCTGCGAGATATCGCCTTCTGGAGTCTGGAAGGAAGTGACAGCCCGTTTTGCAACCTGTCTTTGCAGGGTATTGGCTGTTGCTTGAGTAATTTTGAGTGCATGGGTTGCTGGGCAGCTGTCACTCTCCTTTAGTCAGATGCACTCTGGGGGATGTAGTCCTAATGATGAGGAGGGAAGGACTAGCTCTGCTTTGCCACTAGGATGTTTTTCACACTTCACCATCAGCACTGCATGAGCACACCAGGGTTTTTGATATGAGCACAAATTAACCCTTAGAGCGCTGAAAGAAATTTTCAAAAAATCCTAAATTAAATTATCTTGTGCTGTTGAAAATCTATCATGTGGCGACTTTTTTAAAAGAGCTCCCCTACAGGAGCTCTTTTAAACAAGTCGCCCCATGATAGGTTTTCAACAGCTTTGAATCCAATATTTTACATCATTGAGCAGCGCCATTTGTATTTAGCGCTCTAAGGGTTAAATTAAGAATGATAGTAGAGTGACACCACTGCATAGTAGAAATGTTCGCCTTGATGCACAGCAAACATACTCTAGAGCTGACTTCGGCCACGGCACCCTGTGTCGCAGTGGCAGTACGGCAAGTGAGTGGCTTTCCTGCTCCTTTTGTAAACACTTTCATGCCTTGAGTTACATATATGTATAACACTGTACTTTTAAATCTGACAATTAGTACTGATGGTTGAAAGCAATAGCATTCTAAAACACTGACTCGGAATTTTTTAAAAATCTTTAAAAAAAAAAAAAAAAAACCTACATTTCAGAAGGCTTTGATCAAAGGTTACAGCACTGCCTGCACGGAGAAAAGATAAGGAGAGTTGGTTCTCACCACAACCCTGTGACTACGTGACAGCCTATTTTGCAGTCAGGCACATGAGTAATGAAACATATGGACCATTTCAATTGGGCTGAATTGACAAATATGTAGCTGCAAAAAATTCTGAGTATTATTTGTTTGTATGGATTGCAAATGTGTCACCTGCAAAGCAGTGCTAACTTTAACTGCCTATGCAGTGAAATAAGACTGAATTGAGGCCTTGCTGCTGTGATGATGTCATTTTGTGCAAAAGTTCTTTCTCTTCCAGCTAAAAGTCAGTGAAATTAGAGTTGTCGAGTCACTGTAAAACACAACTGAGTGTGAAATATTGTTCTGGCTTGCAATCTGTCAATGAGTAATTGTTCACCTTGTTGGATGTGGGTGAATGGAATCACTGGTAGTACTTCAGTAGTACTGCCACTGGGGTTCATAACCTGCACCTACACCCTGCAGACTTTGGGCACTCCCGCCCTGCAGCGGCCCAACTTCACCCGTCAGCGCCCCGCCGGGCACAGTGCTCACCTGGCACCCGTCACCGAGAGCTGCCCACCATCAGCGCCAAATCAGGCTCCAGCTCCAGCACCCCCAAGTCTGACTCGAAGAACCTCACCCCCAAATCCGTGTCCCTCCAACACAGCCCGCGGAAATCATCGCCTACACTTGAGGTTAGGACGGACAGGGTTAATGTTGTTATTGCTGAAATTATTATTGCTCATATATCTATTATGATTATTGTTGGGATTTGTACTATTTGGAATGTTGTTGTTGTTGTTATTATTATTATTATTATTATTATTATTATTATTACCAGACGTACTGGAAGAAATATTACTCATAGTTGTGGCTGCAGTTCTGTTATTGCCATTAATGTTATTTATGCCATGCATCAAATTTCTTTCTAAGGTGCAAGTAATCAGA
This sequence comes from Gymnothorax javanicus, assembly GCA_029692085.1. Lineage (NCBI taxonomy): Eukaryota > Metazoa > Chordata > Actinopteri > Anguilliformes > Muraenidae > Gymnothorax > Gymnothorax javanicus. The sequence continues at coordinate 23,685,163 of CM056199.1, forward strand.
TGGATACAATGTACTTACGCATGTACTTGATTGGTTTGAAAATCTCATCTCGCAGTTGGCATGTTGCAGGGGTATCTGAACAAAGCCTGGACTGGGGCTGTGAAGCCATTCCTTTTAGGGATGCAGCCTTCCAAATTACTTGTGTATATCTTTAAAGATGGTAAAGCGCGGTCAAGATAAAGACTGTGATACTGTTTTAAAGGGCTGCATTTTCTGCGCGTTTCTCTCAACATGGAGGTTAGTGTCGGCTTTAATTTGAGGGGCGTCGACATCCATAACAAGTGAACTGAGTAGGAATCGCAAAAATGAAATGCAGTCCCAGGCAGCGATGATCGGGCCTTTGCACCTTTGTGCACATCAGGGGTACTGGTGGAACCCTGATTGATGCAGTTGTGCACTTTTGTGACCAATTTGACATAGCAAGATCAAGTCATTTCTTTCAAGGAGTACATGCCAGCGACATGAGTGCAAATTTTGTATTACCTCCTGTATCCACTACGTGGTACTAGAAAGTATACATCAAACATGTATATTTTTGCAGTATATCGAATGGCCAAACAATGCACACATATTGGAATGATGTTTTTCTAATAAGGTTTGCTACCTGTTTCCAGTCAGTGGTGCTCTGACTAAAACCCAATATAGGCCTGGAGATATCTTCAGGATGGGACTTTAGTAAGCATGTGATGTTTAGGGCAGATGGGACGATGTATGTTCGAGTTACAACAACTTCCTGTTTCATAACAAAACATGCAAATTGATTGGCATGTCATGTCAAAGGCTTTGCAAAACAAGTCAAAAGCTTCCCAATTTAGCATCTCAAAGGTCTTTAGATGTCACACGCCAAATTTCATGTCGCTAGCATTCACTCGTCAAAAAGGAGTTTATTTAAGTGCAGTGCCTGATAATGGCAAAAACAGCACAAACATAACGCGCTAAATTCAAAATGGCTGACTTCCTGTTGGTTTTTGGTCATGGCAACAAGACACGTATGTTTAAGTCATTAGATGCTATGTGAGCCTTCCAAATTTTCTACATCTAAGTGAAACATACCTCTAAAGGTTTCTTCATTGAAATCTTCTATGGGGCGCTATTGAGCTCCCTCGTAACATAATAAACCCAAGACTCAAAATAGACAACAAAGTGGACCCCTCTTTACATGGATGCAGATTTCTGTTAGTTTTCACGCGTCAGTAGCGCCTCAAAAACCGCTTCCTGTTTCCTGGGGCGTTGTGCCCAGCTGTCTTGTACAGGCAAAATTGTCGAGCTGGAAACAATAAATCACTTGCATGTAAAATAATGTCCCACACCAAAGGACGGGAGTAGGTTCATCGGCTAGCTAGCCAGAAATCATCGTGATTTTCCTCAGTTTTTTACTGCTACAAAATTTTTTGTTTGTTTGTTCTTTGATGACCGCATTTTCAGGGAAGTCAAGTTCATTGATCATCGTGTTTTCCATAAATCTGCACAAAAAGGAAGCAAGGGGAAAGATATTTTCTGTAAAATAAATAGAAAACATGCAGCCTCTCCATTATCTATTTCAATAAAAAAATTCAATTGTCTAATGTAGTCCCCAAATTGAACATTGACGGATTGAAATCTTAAAAATGTTGTCTCCCGCGACTGAGATTTATTTCTCTTTGCTGTGGTTTATTGTACTAAAAGTCTCCTTATTTCTCACTCTTGAATTTTTATTTCTTCTCGACTACCAAAGCGATCATATTGCCACAGCCGTGAGTTTAATAGTGTACAGATCCCCTTGCACGTGGGCTTGAGTGGAATTGCACCTCCAGTGTTTCTGAATATCAATGTTTGAATTTTTTCACTTTCACCAACCTTCACTTACTACTACAAATCATCTCTGTTCCCGAAACCTGCTCAGTTTTAGTAGGGAGGACATTGGAACCAAGTGAGTGGATATACAGTATAGCTGTGTAATCTAGCCAGTTAACTATCCTGTCTGCTGGGCATCTTTATGTGTGGTATTGTTTTTCTGAAACAGCATTAGTAACGCAACTGCAGCTGTGATAAAAACTTCAGATTGGATCGTCGATTATCTCTGGACTGGACAAAGCCCACAAATCAAACATTACATTGAAGTGGATCACATTAAATTTACCATTCCGCGTTTCCCTCACTTTCCCCACCGAATCAAAGTTAGTCGGGATATTTTTGCCACATCTGAAAATTGGTCGGGTCATATCCTGGCCATTAGGCCTGGGAATTTCGGGAATTTTTTCAAAACGGGAACCCGACGATTTTTCGGGTGGGAACCCGGGTACCCGAAAATCACTTAAACGCAGGGGCGGTCCTAGACCTGAAAAATCGGGGGCAAATATCCATCCCTTTATTGACAACAATTAGTCCTGGCTAGTTCTAGATTGCTTTCCTTTATTAACGCGTTTTCCAATTTAAGAATAATCAAGTGGCAATTGAAGACACGGCTTCTCTCCCCCATGCAATCTAACAGCAACAAAATATTGGGCTATATTCGGTACAGAAAAATAATTTAATTATAATTAGGTCTATGCACTGGCACTCAGCGACCGTAATCTTTTTTCCAGCGAGAGCGGCATTTCAGAACTCTTCAGCAAATGAAGGTAATTCTGGTGACAAGTACGTGGTTTCGTCCGATTACATTTTCCAATCGGACTGCTGTCTATTTTTTTTACAGCAAGTTGCGTGACCGTGCTGCAAAAACAGGTGTATGTAGCCTACTTGTCGCCGAAATTACCTTAATTCGCAAAAGAGTTCTGAAATGCTGCTCTCGCTGGAAAAAAAAATTTAAGTTGCTGAGTGCCAGTGCATAGACCTATTTGTAATTAAATTATTCTTCTGCTCTGAATGTAACCCATTATTTTGTCACTGTTAGTTTGCATGGGGGAGAGAAGCCGTGCCTTCAATTGTAACTTGGTTATCCTTAAATTGGAAAACGTGTTAATAAAGGTAAACCATTGAGAGCTAGCCAGGATTAATTGTTGTCAATAAAGGGATGGATCTTTGCCTCCGAATTTTCAAGGCAAATGCCGGCCCTGCTTAAACGAGCAAAAGGCTGGTATTTTTGATCTTGACCTCTACTAGCCCACTGCCCCGAGAATAAAGTCTAGATGAAAAGCAGTCTCCATAGGACACTTATTTCATGATTGACAGTTGAAATAAACCATGGGCAGAAAAGAAAACAGGTGGAGGAAATTGTTGAGACAAGATAGAGGAAAGATAGTGAAGAAAATATGCCACTGTCTTGCGTCTACGAGGCATGCATGTCCGTGTTCGTTGTTTACCTCAAAGTTTCAAACATGTTTACGTACACTAAAGAAAGACCGAGAAACAGAAAGATAACTTACAACGAAAAGCTCGTTCGAAGTGATAAGTATTTCATTGTCAACTGTCAAGTATGAATAATGTCCAGGTCCGAATGTTGTATATCACATCATGATCGACAGTGTAGGCTAGAGGAATTAATTCGTAAACAAACTTCATAGCTCAAGCAGGTCAACGTCCGTCCGATATCACTTCAAAGTCGCACACGTACTTACACACACACAGAGCGTGTCTAGTCCCTGGTGGATTGATCAGGTATTTTACGAATACGATATTTTACTTTGCAAATGTATTTTCCAAATTCATTTACTATATCAAAGTGTACGGTTGTCCGACTGATGTCATTATTATCATTAATAGGCCTAAGTATTTCATTATACCATCATAACAATCCCATCGTCAAAACTCAAAATCATATGTGCACCCCTGAATTTCCCATTTCCTCATTATCATCATCATTTGATAATTATTCCATCAACTTCAATCTTTAACGAATACTGAATACTGAATTCATCATCACTATTACTATCAACCGGGACTATCAATCACAGTGACAAAAAATATATCATGTAATTTGTATCAATATCATCAAAATTCATCATCATAACTGTTGAAAAGAAATAAAAAAACCATGACGCCGATGAGATCAAAAGGCAGCTAGCGAGCGCGAGCTGACTAGACCAAGGAGGTAGGGATTAATTACCTCCTTATATAAAATCTCGAAATTGCCACTGATTGATTCTCCATCTGTTTCCCATTCAAGTAAGTTGATAAACTAATCGTTGGCGAAGGACAGTCATGAGCTACAGGAATAAATAATATACATGTTATTGGCGAATGTCTGGGTGAAGCCATGAATGATTATCCATCATTTTATCTTGTGCACAATCAATGTACTGATTTTCGGGAAACTGGTATCGCAATTTTCTTCCGGGCAGGACCCGGGTACCCGGATTTTAGTCACAGGCCTACTGGCCATCCCTGCCTAAATCTGGGCCTATGCCCAGCACCTTCATTTCTCAGAACCCAAAAATAATAATAAAAATCAAAGGGATTACAATGGGGTTCCCAGCACCCTTGGGCTTGGACCCCCAACAAACACTATTGATACAATTGGGCCTTCTCACCACTTGGTGCGGGGGCCCTTAAATTTGAGTCACTGCCCAAATACTCAAGAATTTCAATGTAAAGCTACAAATTCATCCATTTCTCGCTCCTCCAGAGACGTTATACTGTGTGAATGAATGTGACCAAAAGGAGCGAGATAACCTTTAATCCTAGGAGCAGCTTTGTGGCAATCACATTTATTGTGATAATCTATTCACTGTTGTGGATTATGAGGTTGCCATATTGGCAAGTGATTATCCTGACATGGTTTCCCAATAACCATAAATAATGTACTTAATGTTAATTTTTGATGATGATATATTTTGAGATGGTATGCGCCTTGCTCAAAAATTTTAGCTGTAGGATCTATGTCAGCTTGTTGGCAAGTGAGCTTGAGTACTAGACAGAATGGACAGGGTGGAGCTGTAATCTGTGCTAATGCAGCTAACGCAGAGTGCATGCCTATACACTAAGAATTGGTTTCTGTGTCCCTCTGAATCCCAGCTTTATTGCTGTTGTGTTTCAGGTTGACACAGCGAGTGAAGTGGAGGAGCTGGACATTGACGTTTCCCCAATTCCATTCCCAGGGAGTAGAGTTGCAGCTAAGCTGCAGGTCTTCATTGCCAGATACAGGTAGAGTACCCTCTGGCTACCTTTACAGAGTAATGTACATTGTAGTTTTGTATTACAAATGACATGAAAGTAGGTCAGTTTTTTTGTTCTTTTTTATCTTGCCTATATCATGGAATTGGAGAGCCACTGTTTTACTCTGAACTTTTATTTAATTAAAGCAGTTGATTACACCGTTATCTTGCCTTACCTGGTATCTTCGCTCCCCTGGCCTATGGACTGTTGAGTTGCTGCTGAGTGATAAATTTGCCTTGCATATTTTCAGCACATTACATTCGTGAACAGAAACCTGCAGCCCGAATTTCAAAGCTGTCCAGCCGATACCATTTCATAGAATATTTTTCAGCTGCTCATTTGTGTTTTCCTTGATGTATGCAGCTACAACCCATACGACGGTCCCAATGACAACCCGGAAGTAGAACTCCCTCTCACAGCCGGAGAGTACATCTATGTCTATGGAGATATGGATGACGATGGCTTCTACGAAGGTGATCTGATCTCCATACCGTATGAAACTGACGGTTTTTTTTCTCTCTTGTTTGCATTAAATTCATGTTAAGTTGTTCAGGAGGATAGTTTTACGCCAGTGTGTCACACCACATCTGCTGCCCTTTCTTCCAGGGGAGTTGATGGACGGGCGGAGAGGGTTGGTTCCGTCCAACTTCGTGGAGCGCGTTTCCGACGACGACGTGATGAGCCTGCACCCCCCAGAGGCAGGTGAGCTCTCGCACAGCTCCTTCCAGGACAGCAGCCTGCACAGCGAGAAGCATCTGCGCTTTACCCTCAGCACCTCGGGTAAGGCAGAGATTCCCGCGTCCGAAAAGAGCCAGGCTCCGCTCACCAACGGCCTGGACCTGGACATGGAGGAGGCGGGCGTGGACTCAGTGCCTTACCCACGCAAACTGATGCTCATCAAGCAGCTGGCCAAGAGCATCATCATCGGCTGGGATCCGCCCCTGGTGCCTGCGGGGTGGGGCACCGTTTGTAGCTACAATGTTTTCGTGGACGAGGAGCTTCGGCTCAACGTGCCCTTCGGCGCGCAGACCAAGGCCGTGCTGGAGCGGTTGGACTTGGCCCTCAAGGCTTACCGGGTCTCCGTGCAGAGCCTCACCAGCAGGGGGAGCTCCGACCAGCTGCGCTGCTCCTTGCTGGTGGGCAGGGACGTTACCGTGGCGCCCACCTGCTTAAAGGTGGACTGCATCTCCGCTACCTCTGCCAACCTCATGTGGTTGCCTAGTAACAGTAATTATGTGCATGTAGTCTATTTGAACGACGAGGAGCGCGAGCTCGTCAAGGCTGGCTGCTTCTCCCTCTGCCTGAGCAATCTGCAGCCTAACAAGCAGTACATGGTGAAGGTGGAGGCCAGAGCCCACCGGACGCCCTGGGAACTGCCCCTGGAGAGGAGGGAACACAAGAGTGCCTCAGCCTCCTTCACCACACTGATGGCAGGTGAGCGTCTGCTCGTGTCCCTCTCTTCCCCTCGCCACTTCCACTCAGGAGTTTTCCTTTATTGTCCCGCCGAAAGAGTTTCGGAAGTAGACTATGAAATGAGCGGCGTGTGTATGTATCCGTCCATACTTTCATACATCCATCCGTCCTCCAAAAATGTTAACCCTGTACATAATTGATCACTCTATCCACATACCTCACTGCATTTTCATGAAACTGGGGAGCAATGATGCTTGGGTCAAGTCACACATGTTCTGTCTACATTTGGGGGGGTCAATGGTCATCAAGGGGTCATTTGGGGGTCATTGATCCAAAATGGTCAGAAGGTCACACTCTCCAAATACTTCAGTGGATTTTCATGGTACTTTCACTCCTGGAATGTTGCGTCAAATCACACATGACCCCAACAGTTGTGGGGTCAAAGGTCATGTAGAGGTCATTTGGGGTCATTGATCCAAAATCTACATCGTTGGTCTCTGTATCCACATACTTCAGTGGATTTTCATGAAACTTGGTTGAAATGATCCTTGGGTCAAGTCAGACATATGCCTCCTACAGGTGATGGGGGTCAAAGGTCATCCACCATGTTCGGCGGGGACATATTTTACACATCGCGTAAATCTGAGTTCGCCTTGTCGTGCAGAAGTTGTGCATTGGTCATTTTGTGGGCAGATCAGTTAATAGGAAATATAAGTGGTGAATAGAAATATCAGCCCCTCGGCCCTCCGGTAGCTCAAGGAAATGAGTTTAAAACACTGTGCAGTTCCACGATGGCGGACATACATTTCGGACACTGTAACAGTGTGTTTTGTAGGACTTATGATCATAAAGCAGATTTTCATTTTAGATAAAGGCATCAACTCAGTACAATGTCTTCATTAAAAAAAAAATCATCCACCGCCATTACTACTCTTACAGAAAATGACTGAAAACACCGTGGTGTCAGATGTACATTTTTATGAGTATTAATTTTTGTATCAGAAACTCTGTGATGTGCTACGACCGCTAGTAATCCTCTTCCTGTGTTTATTTTTTGTCAGACCCTTGTTAATATACTCTGCCTGGGCAATATAAAAGTTGCCCTTTCTATTATTTTTTGGACCGCCTTTAGCTTTGATCATGGTATAAATTTGTCTTGGCATTGTTCTGATAATCTTATGCACCGTTACAGAATTTATTTCCGACCAGAGTTGCATTAAGTTTTTGGCGGAGATCTTGTATTGACGACGGGAGAGTCGAACCACTCCATAAAGCCTTCTCCGGCACATCCCAAAGATTTTCAACAGGTTCAGGTGGACATTTAGATGGCCAATTCATGCATGAAAATGATTGTTTACGCTCGCTGAACCACTCCTACACAGTTCGAGCCTGATGAACCTTGGCATTGTCTTCCCGGAGTATGCCTGTGCCGTCAGGCGTTATAAAATCCATTGATTGTTTAACCTGGTCATTCAGTACATTTAGGAACTAAATGACTTTGTTTTTTGCTGCATAGTGCTGCTGAGCGTAGACCTGTCCAATTGAAGCAACTCCAGATCGTAAACTGCCTCGAGAGGCTTGTACAGTGGGCACTATGCATGACGGGTGCATCGCTTCATGGGCTGTATTTCTTACCCCAACTCACCTGTAGTGTCTTATATATAAATCAAGGCTCCTCTTAACCTCCTCTTAACATGACCTTCTTGCACTGCTCCACAGTCCAATCTTTATGCTCCCTAGCAAATTGAAGTTGTTTTTTCCCAATTAGCCTCACTAATAAGTGGCTTTCTTGTGACCACACAGTTGTTCAGTCCCAATCTTGCAAGTTCTTGTCACATTGTGCATGTGGCAATGTGCTTACCTACACAATTTAACATAGCCATGAGTTCAGCGGTCAGCTTTTTACTGTGAAACTTCACCAAGTGTTTTAGTGGTTGCCGATCACAATCAGGATTTTTTTGCGACCCATTTTTTTCCAAGAAGTCGATGGTTTGCCTCTATCCATCCAGGTTTTAATAATGCGTTGGACAGTACTTGACCCAATTCCAGTGATTTCAGCACACTCTTTAGTTCTCTTTGCATGATGCAAGCCAATAATTTGCCGCTCTTGAATCACTGTAACATCTTTACTACAATTATGGGATACTGTATGTCCTCCGACATGGTTGTGTAAGAAATGATAAGCTACACACTGCTCCAGTCAGGGATAAAATAATTTTTACAAGCTGAAACACCTTAATCACTGCAATAATGATTCAAGCATTCGCTCTTAAGTAGTTGATTATTTAAATCTAAACACTGTCTTTTTTATTGGCTAGGCAGTGTACCTCAAGGCACGACATGCTTTTGTCTGATTGTGACTTGCAGAGAAGGCATTTGTTATGGCGGTGTCAGATGTACTAGCCACAAAGTAAAAGGTTATCATTTTTAACCTAAGCTTTTTGTCATTCTGTATTATTTATGAAGGGCTTTGTAAGATTTTCAAACCCAAAGAGCAATCCTTAGCCATACTGAACGTCTCAAAAGCAAATGAAAAGGAATTGGGTGACAGGATATTAAAGAAAAACTAGATACAGTCTAAAAGGTTGTAAATGTTGCTCATTTAAGCCAGTTATGAACTGTTAAACATTTAAATACTTTCTATACATGTCGTTGATGATACTCATGATGTTTGTGAAAGCACTCTAAACTAAATAGGTCTGGTATCAGATTAAGCCCAACATGAATTGGCCCGTATTAGGGCTGCACGATACGTCATTTCAGCATCAACATCGCAATGTGCGCTTGAGCAATAGTCACACCAGGGGACATGCAACGTGAAGAAGGGTACCAGGCCGATTAATTCAAACACATTTTGCTTCAACTTTTTTTGCTGCTTGATTCAAAATGAAAGCTCGCATGGTTCTCATTTCCATGATTAATGTTCCAAAGAAATAGCCTATGTCTGATATAACATAATTTACCCTTTTCTAAGCCATGCTCCGGACACGCGAGCTGGTCAGTCACAATCCAGCATAGGACAGGCTCCAACAGAGGTCCGGCACTTTCTTGGCAATGCTCCATTGACTCCTTTGCAAAATCTTAAGATTTATTTTCTCTTTTTTTTTTCGACTTTTAGCTAGATATGGTCAAACGTTGTTCCAGGGGCACATTTTATAGTGACACTCACTACCTGGGGAGGCTGGCAGGAGAGAGAGGATTTTTTTCCCTTTCCAAAACCTGGGTAAATCAAACTGTAAAAAGTGTAGGCTGTGGATAAAGTTATGTGGACATTCTCATACCCGGTTGAACCTGTCTAGAATTAACAGGCACGGCTTTCTCAGCTCCAAGGTAAGTAATTACTTTAATTAACCGTAAAATAATCTTATACTGTTAGGAGATTTTAGCAGGTTAAAATAAATTATCATTAAGTATGTTACTAACGTTGGGCCCTGTAGCCTAGTAGCGAAGTTATCTGTGGCGCAAGCAAGCTTATTAGGGCTCCTCATGTCTGGTTAGTTTGCTAAAGCTAGCTAACTTACTGCTGAATGTAATGTTATACAGGCCCACTGCTTTTGCTTTGCTGGCTTAACCTATGCTGCAAATATTTACAAACTATGCATTGCATAAGTCGGCTCCTGAATGGTTATCCAACACCCAACAGCCTTTGATTTGTCAGAGTTTCTCTGCTGTTTTTTTTCTGCGAATGTTGATTGGTCCCCAATTTCAAATGCATGACAACAAAGCATACATTGTTATTCCAACTTTCATGTTTTCCTCGGCATTAAAAATTTTTGGGCGAATAGGGAAAACTCTGGGTATGGATCCATGAGGCTCAAATGCGCCCTCTGTGTTTGTTCCCCCCAGGGCCTCCTGACGCACCCCTGGATGTGCAGCTGGATTTGGGCCCCTCCCCTGGCATTGCACTCGTCAGCTGGCTCCCCGTCACCATTGATGCTGCAGGGACCTCAAACGGTGTCCGAGTTACAGGGTACACCATCTTCGCTGATAAGAATAAAGTAAGTGCCCAGCTGTGTGAATGTTTTTTGTTGTCTGTTGTTCAGTCTTATGTCTGTCGACTGCTGGTAATTTGACATTATCTGCCATATTTAGTGTGCCCCTTTAACTTGTGTGTTTTGTGGGGTTTCATCTGTCTTCAGAGCAAATTTCCCCTTCAGCGAAAATGGACACTTCATAGCATCACATTGAGCTACAAAAGAAAGATATTGAACCGTTTGTCATTCATTTACTGCTCACTTACTGGAAACAGTATAACTATGTGACCAACACTCCAATAAAAAAATCCAAATGTAAACCCAATTCTGAAAAAGTTGGCACATCAGGGAAAATGCTATTAAACTCGAAGGACTCGTATAATGCTGTTTTTATCCAAATTATTATGTTCCTGAATGTTGCAAAGGGGAGGTTTATAAACTTACTAATGAAAATGAAAAATCCAAAAACCTGTGTTAAAAATCCATAATTGATTTGGTAGTCATAAACTTTATATTGATAATGGATAGGTAATCAAAATCCCCAGGATAAACGAATAACGGTCTTTAAGATACACATGAACTGATTTGGTATTAAACTTTGCAGTGATTATGGATAGGTAATGTGCGCTGGCCAAGCAACCATGAGGATAGCATAACAGCATAACTTGCACTTCGCATTTTGAGTTTCTTTGTTTTCTTCCGCAGTCCAGCAGTCTGTTGGTTTCAGTCTCTTTCGTCAATTGATCAATTATTGTCTTGTTCTACTCCCCTCCCTCCTTGCTCCTGCTCGTGGTTGCACAATCCTTTTCCGTCTGTTGGTTCTGGTCTACCATATTTAAGGTCCTGCGTTCAGTCTCTTCTGCGCTGAACTGTCACCCTTCATTGTCCTGTGAACCTGGCCAGCCTATTACCACTAGTCTTACATCTTTAATGATTCAAGAAAACCTTAAAGAAGCTAGTGACCTACTCATTAGGGATATATTCCCAGTCTCAGCGGTCCTGAAAAGAGGCACTGCTTCTAGTTCCTCCTGGTTGGTGTTCCAGAGTGTGCCCAATCAAACATTCCTGCACCTGCTGCTTGACCCTCCTGTACTGACCTCGGATCAGTTTCCCCTGCCACGTCGTAGACTGACCTTCTGCGTGCCTGTTGCCCCCGCCTGCTTTGGACTGTCCCCTGACCATTCTTTAGCCTGAGCATCTTCTGAGTTTTGCTTCACCTTATTTGAGTGCCAATTGCAGCAATTCTTCTTTCATTAAAAGTACCCCTGTGTCTGGAACTATGATCTGTGACTGGTCCATGTTTCTGCTACTCATAGCAGAGCCATACAAGTTTAACTACATCTGGCGCATACAAGGCTGGTCCGTTGCTCGCATTATTGGAATGGGTGGTAGCAACCTCTGGAAAAATTTCCATACAGTGTGAATGGCTGCACTTTGCAATCACAACTAAATGCTGTTACATCTTTATCCAGGGGTGGGCAATTCCAGTCCTGGAGGGCCGGTGTGTACGCAGGTTTATGTTTTCACTACTGACTTTGACTGATTGAGCCAATTGGTTGTGTATGCACATAAATGTTCTCATAGATTACATCACAGACAAACGTTTCATTCAGGGACACAAGTACTGTCCTTGGTGGTCATTTGTGAACATTTCAAGAAATGCAGCAGAAATGTCAGATTTTCTAAATCGTTTGGCTGATTAAGATAATTAACTAATTTAAGGCCTGAAGTTGTTTCGAAAGCCAGGGACAGAAACGGCCCTCACTGCTCACCTCTGCCTTAATCCATTCTCTTTACTCCCAACATTGAGTCTCGAACATCTTCGCTGGCTGAACTGCAACAGTGTGTAGATACTTAATACGTATTTGACGTGGTTGTAAAGTACACATTGAGTATTGTAAGGTAATGGGTGCTGGCTAAGCAAGTATGAGGATGGCACTTAGATACACAACCAAGCGTGACATGCCGTGGTCATGCATCAAGAACTACTCCAAGGAGTTGCTTTGAATATTAACATAAATTGTAAATGCTTCGCTTTCTTCACTGCCCTACAAAGGCAAAGTGCAGTAACTACAAAATAATTTAAGCAGTAAAAAATGGCTTCAGAATTTGTTTGCTGTCCCAACAAACAGATAGGTGGCATATTTATGATAGATTATGGTTAACGGACTTGCCATGGTATAATTTCTATCCAAATAAATCCTGACCTCCATTTACTATCAGGCCCAGAACTGCACAACTCGCATTTTATCCAATGTGTAGTTACTGCACTTAGGCTTTGTAGGGCAGTACAGATCCCTTGTATGCAGTTTCCAGGGTTCTAGCTAGGATTTTCTTTTAGCGTGATGGTAGTGGCGAGGGTGTGAAGCGACCGAGCAGGGGGATGGGGCGGAAGGGGCTCCCCCACTTCCGCAGTGCGGAGCTTTTGAAAATTTAAGCTGAAAATTGGCCATTCTAGGGATACCCAAAGGGGATAATTGTTCTTTTTACACTAATGTATTCTTGATGGATAATTGTTACACCTTTGCATCTTGGCAGTGTGTTACCTTCACAAAGGACATTGTTAGAAGATATTTAAACTCAGACAAAACCTAGATAACAGAGATAATGAATGTTTTATTCAAAAATTTCTGTCTATTATGCACCACAAGCATTTAGCTGGAAGCCATGGAACATTTTACTTCTACCATACATGTGAAAAAAAAACTGCCAAGTCTTCAACCACTTGTCATCTACCAAGATAGCTATAATCTGCCCACAGCAGTACATGCTCTTCCACTGTTTGGCAGGGTGCCCAACCTGTCTGAAATGTCAAACTTTCTACTAGCAATAGTATTACAAAGGTGATATAAAGGTCTAAAACTGATGAAAGACTCTTGATTTGAATTATCTATCCAGTGGTTACCTTGCTTGAAAAATATCCAAGGAAACACTGCATAATATACTGACAATGTTATCCTCCAAGTCCAATTTAAAACTGACAAGTCTCTTGTATGAGAATCAATGGAACACTGCACCTCTTGTACCAGTCCAGCATCCAACAGCAAGCTATAGATCAGAAAACACATCAGAAACCACCATGGAATAGCCCGCCAGCTTGCTCACCATCAGATTCATTCAGAGTGGGACTGTCCGATTTTCTCTGCGAAACAGGTCTGAAATACAATGCGATACTGCACGTGTGCTTGTCGTTATTTCCACGCTTCGATGCTGACATGGTTACAGGAATAATATTGACATAGATCGCACAGTAACCAAGAACAGTACAGGGTACGTTACAAGAACGAAATCGGCATGGCACTGACACTGATGCGCCGGAGGAATAATGTACGCTTGTTTCAGAGAATTCACAGACGCCGCTAGAAAAAACCGCGAAAAATGTGTCCCACATGTTTGGCAGAAGGGCAATATTGATACACATAACAGTGTATGTACGCTGAGGGACAAGCCTGCACGCGCTGTTGTGTTTTGACAATTCCGATTCCGTCCCAAAACAACGTTTTTTTACATTTGATCTGGCATTATTGCATAAGTTAATACAGTCAAAATACCATTACGCTCTATTTAAAATTAGCGTGTCGATCCTGAATTTGCGTGTCGGCCACAAATTATAGCGTAACGGACCGATACGCCACTTTGCGCTAGCTAGAACCCTGGTTTTGGCGCAAAGTCTTGAAATGGAGCTGTCTTCGCAATCGGCAATGGCAAAATTAGATGTATTCTTGGATGTCTTCGCTGGCCGCAATTTAAACAAACAAGAAGCGACATGTAAGAGGGTGCTTGGGGGCAAAAAGGGAAGTGCTACAAGGAAAAAGAGGTGGGGAGATCGAGCAAGGCTGTTGCTGGGAGTGGGGCCTTACTTGTAGGTGTGAAGAGCTGGTCAGTTTGTGATCTACAGAACAGCAGTTTTTTAAATGGCATCTTTCAAACACTAGAGTCGGAAAAGAGGAGGCGTCTTGTGGCTAAATGGGGTGGGGCCGCCAAAGTCAACGTTCTCGAATTTTGGCCGCAGTGGAGTCTACTCTACTGGTGGGCATAACTTAGACTATACTTTATCATAGAGTACGTTCAATGTAAAGGGAATAACATCAGTCTCAAGGCTCAAACATTTTTGGTGCATGGTAAATGAATAAGGGGATTCCTATTGTAGTACACGCTTGGAAACACGGTGCCATTTCATTTCCTACCTTTGAATGCTCTGGTCAAGGTGAATACAGAATCTAAATGAGAGTTAAAACCATACAGTGGTAGGCAAAGCAAAGCTTGGAGTTAAAAAGTGAAAAAGGCAAGTAGAGTGGTCATGTGGTTTACTATAAAAGGGCGCTGTGCACTCTGGGCTTTGAGAGCTCTCATGGTTTGAAATTAGAAGCTTTTCAATATGGGTGAATGAAAACAGGAAAATTATGCCTGTGTAGGTAAATATATTAATTATAATATGCCGTTTTTTGTTTAACCATAATGTATTTTAATCAGAAGTTCATCTTTTTAGTTGATGCTTTAATGTTTAAACTTGGTGTCTGTTTTTTTTTTTTTTAGTTTTGATCCATGTTGTCATATCTATCGTCACTGGGGAATGATAATGTCGATAGCAAAATCGTAAATACCAGACTACAAGTGTCAGCAAACCTAATTTATTGGAGCACAGAAAGTGCTGAATGTTTGTTGCGTGCTTTGGATCTCCGGCAAATCTCTAACTCTGTAGCTCACTGTGCATCCAGTATTAATGTTTCCCCTGACACATAAAAAGGTCAGTTATAGGCTAAATTTATGAAGACCAACACATTGAATTTTACTGATAACATGCCATTTCTTGAAGGTTTTTGAAGGTTCAATAGGTTTTTTATACTTATTAAAAAATGAATTGATGCTTTTAGCCCAGTTTGTATTTTTGTATTATACACGAGCCTTATTAACCCTTTTGGAGCGCTGATCCTGACTCGCTCAGCATGGCGTCGACTGAAGGAGGGGTTTTCTGGTGTTCCTCCCAGGTGTTGGAGGTGTCCTCCCCGACAGCTGGTAGCGCCTTGCTGGGCCCGTCCCAGATCCACATTCTCAAGTCCGCCCAGGAGCTGACAGTGAGGACCACATCCCCACACGGGGAGTCGGCTGACTCAGTGCCTGTCAAAGTCCAGCCAAAGCTCATCGCCATAACAACGGGCGTGGTTCCTCTGCAGCCGTCTCAGCCAGGCCTTTCCAGCTCAGGTTCTCCAGAGGACCCCACTTCCCAAGGCTCGCTCCTACCGCCTCTCAGCACTTCTGCCAAACAGCCCCCGCAGTTCCACATCCCACCACCAGAGGCACTCTCCTCTCCCAGATGGTCCTCCACTGAGGCGCCCAAGATGGAGCCCTCCTGCACCAAAGCCTTGATGGACCCCCTTGTGCCCAACAGAGACGCCTCTGTCATCCCAAACGAGGTCGCAGCAAGGTCCCAGCTACACAGCAGCTCCATGGTAATGCCAATGCCAGTAATGGTTGCATCATCAGTATATTACCAAACAGGTTTTTTTGATACTATGTTTTGTATGGTTGTGATTTTGTTCTTGAATAATTAAATCTAATGCAGCAAACTGTTATCGAAACAATCTGTTTCTAAACGGTGTTAATCAGCACACAAGCTTTTAAAAATAGTGCTACCCAATGAACAGTATCTCTCAGTTAACTGTTTCAGTATGTTGTAAGAGTTTTATGGAAACTAATGGTCTCTCGAGGCAGCACTGTATCTCGAACAGTCATGGCTATATGTTGACCAACACTCAATAAAGTGTATCTCTATCTCTCTCTACTACCAACCTCCCCATTCACAATACAGCAAGGCCTTGTGCGCTGTATTGCATGAGCCTTTAAGATCTCAATTACATCATGTGAAACAAATGTTTTTAACGGACTATAATGCTGATGTAGCCATCAGTAATGGTTACCGAAAGCAGTGGGGGAAAAAACGTACATTTTAAAGGGCTGTGTTTAAGAGCAGTGGACTTAGCATTTCAAAAGCGCTTGAATGGTATTCTGACTGGAAAAAAATGACTAACTCTCGAACACACACACTTTTATCCTTGCTCCAGGTCAGTGCCACCTTGTCCTCCTGCACAAACATGGCCTTTGAGTCCAGAACTGACCCAGACAGCCCACTAGCAAGGAGGCCGCCTGTGTCCATCTCCGAATTTCTGGATGAAGCAGCATCCACTGCCAAACCCAGCTCCCCTCTCTCCAGCGGCTCCCAGCTCCCCCTAGAGAACCAGCCGATGACCACGCGTGACCCCCAGCCCGCTCGCCCGGTCCAGCCCTCCCTGCTGGACTCGGAGACGGAGGACGAGAGCTCGCTGAGCACACGCGTTGTTTCCATCGAAGAGTTCCTGGACCCCAGCCAGCACAGACTGGCACAGGCCCACGATGGCAGCTACCTGAGGAGTGGCCAGGTCTGCCGTCACACTCATTCTCTCACGGCGTTACCTCTTGTCCATTGGCCGGCCAGGTGCACTCACGTGACTGATCTATTTATGTGTACTGATGGAAAGCCACTTAGGTCAAAAGACCCCTGCGTTTGCTGCTCTCGGCCCACAGCTTGCAAATGTATGCCATTTTAACAGAAATGAATGCTGCTGATTAATGGATCATTTTAAGTCCTTAATTATTTTTGAATGTCTTGCCTCTGATTGTACTCATATTACATTTACACACACAGCACTTCGTCCCTCCATGACATTTTAGTTGTGATAATGGTAAGAACACAGACAAAATGATGGGCTGGAATTCAGGGCAAAGTGAAGATTTCTGTTCCTATGTGTATGTAATATGGACCTGTCGACACACAAATTATCCTATGCTCCCACCTGCCATAATTTCACATTCCATAAAAGCTGACCTTCTGCCCCCACGTACAACTGACCTTATGTGACCTTGAACTTTGACCCGATGACCTCCAGAACAGCTACCCTCTGTAGGGAGTTGCTAAGTCTGATTTTTTGATAATCCCTCCGCTCCTTCAGTCGGTATGGCATCAAGATATTTGTGAAGGATGCAGACATGGAAAGAAAATCGTGAAACAGTATGCCTTTCACCTACTGTGTGTGCGGAGGAATAATCATGACTCCAGAGTTCAAATAAAGCATATGTTGCCTGTCAAAAGTTTTTTTTTTTTTTTTTAACTTTAAAAGCTTCTCGATGTTTTTGTTAATGTGTTTGTGAAACATAAGCAGTTTTACGTGTGTAAATAACCTCAAATGGTAATATGTGAATTGTGAGAAGTCAAGAGGAATGTTAATTTGCATGACAGTGACCAAATTTGGAGAATTTTTTTTTAAAAATTGCTAATGTGGCAAAATAAAAAGGTAAATTAATTATTTCCATATTCTGCTGAGGGAAGTGAAATCAAGCTTTCTTTGGACAAACTTGGAGGAAAAATTAAATGGAAAACTGTGGGTGCGTTAAAACTTCTGACTGGTAGTGTATTGCTCTCTCCTCTCTCTCTCATTCTCTCGGTCAGACTGTTTGCAGATGAGGTTTTGTTTTTGCCTCTGAACGACAGGATCACATGGCAGGTCAGCTGGAGCCCTTGAGCGAGTACCAGCTGGAGAGCAGCCGCGGCTCGGACCTGTCCGACATTCTGGAGGAGGAGGAGGAGGACCTGTACTCTGACCCCGCAGCAGAGGAGCGGAGCCGAGGGTACAGCCTGTCAGCAGCCAGCCGGGTACGGAGGGCCTCGCTGTCCACACAGTACAGAATCATGTTCTGTTCCATCAAGTGCCTGTGGCGAAACCATATATGAACAGAGGGCCAGAGACTGCACTTATTTGCTGGTTACGGCTCATGGTTTAACTGATTTGAGGATCCGGTCATTATTCACGCCTTATTCTTGATGCTGTTAGCAGTAAATCAGAGCCCACTGTTGAGAAGGTAAAACTAGGAACCCAATATTCTTTGCCCATGGGAGCAAAAGATCTTGCATTTTGTTTCTTCTCATTCTCTTTTGATCTTTCACTTTTTTCTTCTGTTTCCTTGTGTTTTACTCCTATTTCTCCTCTGTTCGTGCCCACAACTGCCTCTTCCATTTTTCCCCTGGTCCAAACGGACCTTCCCAACCGCTAACCTGACCTCGACTCTGCCTGCCCTGGACCTGCCCAAACTCCCTCCCCACCATGATTCCCCTGTCTTCCCCTACCACAGCTGAATGTGTGGGAGGCGGACAGTGACGAGGAAGCTCATGAAAAGATCCTGAAGCTGCCGTTACAAACCTGTCACGACAAGCAGCTCCTCAGCATCGCTGAGGTCACCGAGGAGGAGGACAACTGCGTAGAGCCGGTGTTGTCCAGCAAACGAGGAGCCAGCTTTGCAGACGGGTCAGTGGCAAACAGCAGCTCCTCGACTGGCAGATACAACAGTCCTAATGAGCACCTGAGTAGCACCAAGCCCCAGTCTCACGCCTGCTTTTCAGGGGAAAAGTCTGGAACCGTGCCAGTCCAGCGGAAGCATAAGCATAGAGTCCACTATGCTGACACAGTGGAGACCATCAGATACCAGGAGGAGTATGACTCTGACAGCAGCATTTACGTCCCCAATAAGGCCGTCCGAGGCACTGTGTCCCTGGGGAGGGAGCACAGGACGTACCCTCCTCGGGATGGAAGTAGCAGGAGCGGGGACAGGCTGAGGAGAGAGGCATTGCTACGGAGCCGCGTAGCCTCTGACCTGACTGCCTCTGGCCAATTTTACCACCCAACTCAGATCGACCAAGTCCCTGCCATCTCGGGGGCGGAAATTGACATCGAGTATGGGACAGAGGACGATGAAGACCTGGACCCCTGTGGGCCAGTGGAGCCAATCAGCTCGGCGTGGTGGACCGAGGACAGGTGCTTGCAGTCCCAGGAGACTGGTGCCCTCAGGCAGAAGGCGGCACCAGGTCCGAACAGCAGGACCTCCGAGGTGCTGTCGCAGGACAGGTCGTCTCTGCAGCATGGCAAGCTGGGGCATGCAGCTAAGGGCTACAGCACTGTGGATGGCTACGCAAGGGTGTGTGTTTCTCCCCTGTGGTTGTGCGAAAATGGCTGAAACCTTTTGCGCCTTATTAGAGGAAGGTCATACCCCCCAGGACCTATGGGGCCCCAACTACGCACACATTTGCCATAGTGACACCAGAAATGAAGAATCAAATCATTTTCAAGAGTCTTACTACTCATAAAACTCGGAGTAAGTGAAAGGTCGATTGTGAGCTTGTAAACACAGGGCTATGGAGGCTAAATCAAGTTGAATGATGGATGCAAAAGGTTAAAGCCACTGACTGTTGTCCTCGTGATCCCTGTGAGCCAGTCGACCTTCCCCTGCTTGGCGTAATCTGTCAGTTATTTGTCCACCTCGTTTTGTACCACTTGGATCCGAGCTTCCCTCCCACCAAATGCATACCCATCTCGCTTTCTGTCTTCAGCAAGCATTGTTCTTCATGGCTAGACTCTGTAACTCTGTACAGAGACTCTTTAGTTCCTGTGTTTATTGTTCCCATGTTGCAACAGAGCAGTGATGGCAGTGTTCTTGGAGAGAACTGCTTTGTGTATCCAGACCTACAGTTGTGACAGTCACTTTGGGTTGTTTGTTCTCCTAGGAATCCTCCCTGTAGTCCTTTTTCATTGGCTTGCTATCTGTCTGGAAAGTGCAGTTTGAGGGAGGAAGAAATCATTTTATCTGTAAAATCAAAACCGGGGATGAGCTTAGGTGAAGGGGGGGGGGCAAGCAGTCAAGAGGGGCTCTAATGTCAGGTACTATGGTAGAGGCTTCTAGCTCACCTTTTACAGCTTTAGCATAACATACTAAGAGGCATTAAAAACCTAACAAGCAGCAATGTACGAAATTTTGTGCAAATAATGTACGAAGGAAAAAATGAATACAAGAATACAAGGATATTTAAAATGGAGTATTAGCACACAAATGGTGAATTCTAACAAATGGGTAAGTTGGAAGACCATGTGCCAATGAAAATAGTCCAATACATGAGCCACTCCTTAAATGATCAACAGAAAGTAGAGAGAGCAAAGAAATGTATACACTGCTCAACATTAACCCTGGCTATAAATATCCTGGCTTAAAGGTAACTAATCTGTTCTTTTTTATATATATAATTTAATAGATATGACCAAAACAAACGGGAATAAATAAATGTTTTCTCCGAGAACGCTTGCAATCCCCCGAATATTGAATGTGAAAATAGTTTTTTGCGACCCGCAAAAACTCCCCGCGCCATTTGAAATACTTATTATTATTCATAAGTATGCAAAAATTGTCATGCGAAAGCCGATGTGCGCGGTGGACGCAGAAATGAAGAGAAGTTGGCCAACAGCAAAATGCCATGGCCAAAGTAATATCTGACTGATTCGCCCCGTAAAAGTACTAGAAAAGCCAGGAAGAAGATCGATTGAAGGCCAGGATAAATATAAAAGGCCAAAGTGATTGTTGGCAAACTTTTAAAGCCAGGTTTGGAGATATTTCTGATGAAGATGTGGCCAAACTTTTGCTGGATACGTAATTAAACTTGATGCCTGGTGCAAAATGCCCGATTTTCCCGTTTCCTCGGACTTTCAGATTGTTGATGTACTTGAAATCGTCCCATATTTGTAACCAGACATATTTATGGTAATGAATTTCTAATGGATAAAGGTAATTTATTCACTAGCAGTCGAATCTAATGACTGATCTGACGTGACTTCTCATGCAAATCGCTCATGCATATTAAGTAGTAGGCACGTCAAAATTTCCGCGGTCCAGCAGCCACAATGGCTGCTCATAACGGTCAAGTGATTGCTTTCCTTCGGAATTTATTCTTGTTAGGGGTCGAGGACGACATTAAAATTTACACACAAATCTTTTTATTGGAACAGCCTGGCAAATTATGCGAAAAAAGTTGAGGGTAAGGAACGCATTGGTTACCTTTAAAAACTTTGTTTGTGAGAAGTCTTGATGCCACGATTGACGCAACAATACAGGAACTAGGCCATTGGAATGCTGATGGCCGGAATGAGTGCAGCCAGAGTTGCCATGCACTTTGAAGTGCATTGCATGGGGACAGGCACGTTCCAACAAAAATTAGCCAAATTGTCTATGACGTCACTTTATTATTAGTGGCAGATCACGCTACTTGCTCTATGCTCCTATCCGCATTGAGAACGAATAGCATATCTGTGATCTGTCAGGACCATCCCTACATGCCTTCATCCCAGAGCCGTCTTCACACCATATGGGAGCTGATATGGTCACGGTGTCTTTCAAGAATCTCGGTAGCTGTCAGCGTCACTGGACGAAAGTGGTCTCTGAGGTGCATCTCAAGAATGCTACGGTCCTGCGCTCACGTAGTCGCACGTGGCTGCCCTCACCGCGGTCGATCTCGGGTGCTTCCTGTCTGCCTATATTGCATTTGCAGGTGTAAAACAGTCGCACAATGCACTTCAAAGTCTGCTGCAATTCTGGCTGCGCTCATTCAAGCCATTATCATTCCAATCACCTGATCCCTGTTTTGTTGCGTAAATTGTAACATCATGACTTTTCACAAACAAAGTTTTTAGCCAGGATTTTTATCGCCAGGGTTAATTATGAGCAATGCATGCAACATTTTATTGCTCGCTCTCCTTTCCGTGAATCATTTGGGGAGTGGCTCATGTATCAGACGATTGTAGTCGGCATGTGGTCCGCCAAATTACCCATTTGTTAGAATTCACCATTTGTGAGCTAACTCTTAGATTAAATATCCTTGTATTTTTTTTTTCCTGATTACATTATTCGCACAAAATTTTGTACATTTTTGCTTGTTGCGTTTTTAATGCCTCTTGGCATATGTTGTTATGGAGAGCTGCAATTCACAAAGTGTTTCTCATTTATTAGGGAACCGATGATAATGGGGAACCACAGCTGGCTGATCCTGCCACGGCCTGCCATGGACAGAGCCTGCTGAAGCAAGGGCATAAAGTAACACCACAAGTAATAGGTGAGGCCAACTGCCTTTTACTCTCTGAACAACTGTATGCAGCACAAGAGCACTTACCCAGAGTCATGGTTTACCAAGTGGACCCAGCTGATGAAAACTGACGAAAAATCTTAATTGTCATCTATTTTTCTTCAAGGAAAAGAAAACATGACCATAACTAAATTAAATGGGAAATATGAAGACAAAAACTATGACTGCATGTATGGACATTTTCAGTAAAGAATAAGAACAAGACAGAATTTTTTCAGTAAGGGATGACTTGGGGCTGGGTCCAATCAGAATTCCTTACTTTAATGGTACTATGTTTAGTTAAACCTTGGATGTTGAGGCATAGCTTTCGTTACTTCAAGCAAATGAAAGCACTGAAGGTGCTGATGCCTCGGTGCTTACAGCAGTGACAAGTGTGTCCCTTAATGAAGCTGTAAAATTCTGTGTGGACATGTCAGAGTGCCCTAGCTGTGCATCTATGCTTGACATAAGCTGTGTTTCCATCCACTTGTCAATCGAATTATCTGATGTTCGCCAAAAATATTCATGTGAATAAAGGCGGTGAAAATGCATTTCCACCTAACAGCATTAAAGCGAATAAAAACTTGTGTGTAATGACGTCACTTGCTGCTATGCGATCAAATGGGTGTATCGAATAGATTTCTGACATTTTAAGCTGTTTCCATTCATTTTCGCATTGAATTGCAGAACCCTCGAGTGAACAGAAGTAGTGTGGTAGGCAACAAAATTAACTAGGAATCAATAATGGATCGCGTCTACCAACAAATGATGATAACTGCACAAGTTGTAATAGTGCTTAAGTGCCAGCTATTAGCAACATGCAAACCATTATCAGAAGGCAACGACGGTATCGAAACACCGTCACGATGCAGTCGCAGATTAATTCGGCAAATAACGTTTCCATCAGCAGTTATTGCATAAACCTTTTACCGATCAAGAAGAAAATCTAATGAGATCAACCGTATAAACTTAATGTCGATATCTTGAAAATCAAGTCAAATTTCACCGTTTCCATAAGGCATTTTTTATTCGATATGACTTAATTCGCATAAGAACGTGTGGATGGAAACATGGCTATTCTCAAGTATTTACCCACCAGTGGCCAGGTTTACATAACGAGTTGATAAGCAGCTTCGTAGGACCGCTTAGCGAGACTGCGGTTATTAAGCTTAGTGAAGCGCAGCAATAACTGAAAGCATTGTTCATTTGCACACTGTTACTGTGTGGGGGGAGAAATCATTTGTGATGTTTTATAAAGTTCATACAGCAGTAAGTTCGAAAATCCATGCAGTGCTGTATTTAACACAATGTGTGTTTACATGAATCACTGTCAGCATTGTGCTCCGTTTGTCAAGTTTTGCCATCAGCAGTAACTATTGCTGTGATATAAATCGAACTCACAAGTTGTAAAGCGATCCACTGTGAAGAGCTTTTTCTTCGTTAAAGTCTTGATCGCTCGCGGCAGCCATCGTGGTAATCAAATAGTGCTATAACTCGAAAACAAAGCTCTATCTCAAAAATCTGGCAAATTTAAATCCAAGAGATCATGGCATTTGACCCATAGAGCCATATTCTAGGACTAAATTTTGACCGGCATAGCGGCTATCCCGGTAACAGACAGAATGACACACAAACGAACTACCGTATACCTCGCTTGCACATGCGCACCGAGGCATAACAAGACCACGCACAAAAATGCTTAAGACAATTGCGAACTAAATTGCTGTATGCCTAATTTGTTTTTATGTCCGCTTGAAAAGAAGTGAACAGGAGTCAGGACTGTGCAGAGGTGATTTGCAGGTGTCGGTGGTTAGCAACAACTGGAGAAATCTCAAATATTATCTGGTGTTCAAGTGCTTACCTTTGGGCTAACTTATTTTAATGTTGGTCGTACTTGACTAACAAAATTGACATGAGTTACTTAACTTCTGACTTGTAGGGTAGGATTTGTGCACCTGCAATAAGAATTTGAAGTTTTAAGTGCTGCGTTGTGTTTGCAGGGTGGAAAAAAATTCCACTAGTTTGAAACCTTTTCTCTGTCTTCAACTTAGGTGATGCATATGTCATCAGCAATTATTCTGCTTTTCGAATCCTGATGTTTTAAAGATGCTCTATTTTATAGAGGCTGACCGATCAATCGGCCGGCCGATTAATTAAGCATTTTGGCCGATTAATTAATTAATTAAGCAAGGCCGATTAAAAATGACTGCAACTCAGGAACGTGCAAAAAAGCAGATTTGGTCCGAAAATGCCTCTTGGGCCAGACCTATTCTCTCCACCCCAATGGAGTGTAGGATGCTGAAATTGGGTTTCAATGAAAGTTTTAGCAGGGTTCTGCCCAGGACGCTCGGGGTGGTGGTCGGAGAATTGTTAGTATGTGCGCGCCCGCTGGAATTTTTTTTTTGCGTCACTTCGAAAGCAGATATTGCCTCTGAGTCACCAGAGATTACTGTGTTCCTTTGATGTGCTCATCGGTGCGTAGCGAGATGCCTCTACTTTTCATAGATAGATGCCATATTCATAAACTTGTTTTTCTATTTTGTATCCAAATACTTTTGATTAAATTTCTGAATAGGACTTAACAACTGTCATTTATGTTTCAAACATTTCTTCAGTGGCGCCCGTTGGACAGAGAACAAGGAGGGCGATAAACATCTTTAAACTGCTTATTAGTCTTGATCTGTTTCAGTCATTTTGCTTGATAAAATATACTTTAACTCTCCTTTCTCAGGTGTAGCTAATTCTCCTCGTTAAGATGAGAGATAAAACGCTTCAACTGAAGGCAAAAAAGTGCACATTTCAATCTGTGTTTTCAATTAAACAATCGTGAAGCGAGGGTTTGGTGGCTTGCTTTGTAAGATGTGGCAAAAGACGCGGCAAATCCACAGTAGCTTTTTCGTGGAGGGTTACCTGTTAAGGCACGTGAATTAAACATTTTTCAACCCTCCAGACTAACTTTTGGACCTAGGAGCGCATGCGCTCCCAACCTGAAAAAGTTGGCGCGCAGGCCAAAATTTAGGCTGGCAGGCCAAAACTGTGGTCACGCAAAGTACCATGATACTTTTCTGAATATTTACAAGCCCAAATAAAGATACCTGAACAGACTATCAGTTGTTGCTGCATTTATTTAAGAGACATCAGAAAGCACTTTGTGAACTGAAAAGTAGATGTTGATGTTCACAAGAATGTTTGAAAAATGTATAAATGCAGTTATTTTGGAGAGTTATCATACAAGTCTAAATGTATGTACAAGCCTCCATTTCTCTAAGGGACAACTTTTCATCAAACCCTCCCCAGTGCATGAACTGAATCATCCATAGAAAAATTACGGCCAAATTTAGATGAGCACCCCCCTAAAACCAACATATGGGGATAAATCAATGAATAACTCCCAATTATCACAGTGCTAGTTCTAAAATTTATAACTGTTATTGTTGCTGGCATCCCAAGGAACAATTTGACACCAAACATGGCTTAATTGCTTTGAAAATATGAGACCCAGGAGGAATTGAAGCTGTAAAAAGCATAATTTGGCAAGATTTTTTCATCACAAATTTAAAGTTTAACATTAAAATTAATATAGTTCCCAAAGTGATCCACCCTAAATATTTGGTAAAAAGTAGGTGCAGTATGCCAAGTTCGTTAGCACAAAGTTTCAAGATTCTTTCACCGGTAACAATGTAGTAGGACGGCTTATTATAATAATAATTATTATTATTATTTGCCAGTTTTTTTTTTTTTTAAATTTCGCTATCAGGATTTTGCACATTTGGAAGGGTAACGGAAACGCACACAGACAGTGAGGACGATGTCCGACGTTATTAGCCCCAAAAAAACAGTCTGCTTCGTGACTCATATTTGAGGCATTGCGCTGATAAGCCTATGGTCGTCGCTGGAGTACATTGGACAGGCGTCACCAGTTAGTTTTTGAATCAGTTTTGAACATTTGTTGCAATCGACAAAATACTATTCCTCTAACAGCTGGCCAATTATCGGAACCCCAAAGAAAACGGAATATAAATCTATAAGAACCGCAGCTTTTCTCATCTTAATCGTACTCTAATGAAATGAAAGCACCAGAGGTGCTGATGCCTCGGTGTGTATTGCTTAGCCACTACTGATGTACAATAGTTGTACAGTAACATAAAAGCAAGCTTGAATACATAAACAGTCAATAGAGTGCGGTCCTTGTGCCAAAATCATGTGGGTGTGGCTTAACATTATGTACACAAAACGCGTGTATACTGAAACATGAAGTGCTACAAAAATCAAAATTCTGGCACATTTAAAATCAAGAGAACAGTGTTTGTCACTCGTTGGCATTGTTACTTTAGCTTGGATGCACACGCTGTCGCAGTTATGATGGTAACAGACAGACAAACAAATACACAGACTGAGTACCGTATGCTCGCTGTGCGCATGCGCACACCGAGGCATAATAATAATAATCTTGCACTCGGACCAACCAGTCACTGATTTCATACATACTGCATGAATAATCATGTACATGCGGAACTTCAGATCAGAGTGGAAGTGCGCATCCAACTTAATCCATCAGGATAGAACGTTTGCGATTGATATTGAAATGCTAAATAAAATCATTCGCCACCGGACGCAAGCACCCAACAACAAGACTCAAAACTGTCACGAACAGTCTACGGTCACGAAGCAGACTGTGTTTTCGGGCTAATAACGTCGGACATCGTTCTCACTCTCCAGGTGCGTTTCCATTACCCTTAGAAATGCGCAAAATCTAAATAGCGAAATAAAAAACCGGTCATGAAAACACTTTCTGATATCATGAAATTTGCTCTCCGATCTGCAGTATTAGTCACGGAAGCCAAGGCCTACTACGTAGACTATTGGACTTCTGCAGAAGACCAGCTAGTGTACTGGTAATTTCGCGTATTGTGGAGCATTTATTGTCAGACAAGGTTTTACAATTTTGCCGCGCGCACAATGCTTTGCCATTCTCATCGATGCATGAGTACAGCCGAGCTGTGATTGGCTGATGGCACCAGCCGATCTGTGATTGGCTGATGTACGTAATGGTACCAACCAACCTGCAGAAAAAATTCCCGGCCGGCGGCTGATAATTAGGGAGTGAATCGCTGCCCAGAATAGGCGCACCGTGCATGAAGTGTTGATGTGAGAATATAAGTCGCAAAACATAAATCTTGGTCGCAAATGCGACCATTTTGGTCGCAGTCTGGAGCGCTGTTTTTATTGAATTTATTATTCACTCGCCTTGACATTTCATTAAAAGGGAAACTGTGTAGGCTACTTAACCGCAAATGGATTCTTCATATTGCTTGAAAACGTGTTAACCAAGAACAATGATTAAAATCGGGTCAATAATCTCATCTGTTTCAAGGTATGTTTCCGCCCCCTCGGTTTTCCGTCCACCGACCGCCACTGTTATTAAACACTGATAGATTAACATGTAAAGAATGTTACTGTCCTCGTCTTTCATTAGATTGAGACAACCGCACCGATAATTTCCCCACAGCCTCAGATTTAATTCGCCCATGAATACCCAGCACACGCGGGCTCGGTTGGCACTCGGTGTTTCCATCACTGTTGGGCAGGTTTTCCAATATCATTGACGACCAGCGCAGACGGGACGTGGGTCGGAAACGAAAGTTTGCTACTCTGACAATAGCAAGGGGGGGGCATATTCAGGGTCATTTATGTTTTGTTTCTAGCGATTTTATTGGACACTGGATGCAGTCATTTTAACTGATCTTTGAAAAAATATTGCCGGTCGTTGCATTCCGAGTGCTGGTCGCTGCATGTAGCTAATATGTGCTCTACACTAACACTGTTCATTTTCATTTATGCAAGGATTAACAAATTTTAGTTCTCTAAGAAGCAAACAAGCTGTTATCTGTTGATAAAAGCTGCTGTTAAGTGCGCTCAAATATGTTTACACAAGGTTTTTTCAATTTATTTGTTATTTTACAGTTTTGTTTTGTTTTTTTTATTATTACTTGTGGACATATTTTTATTTCAAGTGCAGAGTGCATATCTAACTGAGCAAAAGGAGACAGTGCACCTTTTTTTTTTTTTTTTTTTTTTTTTTTTTTTACATTTTCAAGTTTTTCAGTGTTCAAATAAATGATACACTGATGTTAACCAAGCCATTACTTCCATTTTTTTCTATTTTTTTCGACTGGTCTTTCTGTGTAATAATGCATGTATAATCTCAACCCAATCAAGCACAATCAAGTAATAAACGTGTTTTTTGGTTTGTTTTTTTGACAACCTAGGCTATCACAAATATGTGTGCAGAAATGATGTCACATGAATGTAATAATATTCATATGACTGAAGACAAAAGAAATACATAACAGAAATTGAATTAGATCGCCAAAAGAGTAAGCTTCTGATCACAGTTTTCCCCATTAAGCTCCACTGTGTGGTTCCAGACAGATGGGAGACAAAATATTAACACTGCTGCCAGGATGACCAGCACCCCTGTAACTTATCATTTAAAAAAAAGAAAAATCGGCATCATATATCGGCCATCGGCTGCCCTGCTATCTAAATATCGGCATCGGCATCGGCCACTGAAAAACCCGTATCGGTCGATCTCTACTATTTTACATTGGAGACAATGTACTGCATGGGAGTAAAATTAAAAATTTGGGAAAAATTCAGTTTTTGAGATGAAAGTATAAAATTTGACACAGTGAGCAAGTTATCATTGCAGAATATTGCCATTTATTTTGAAGTATATTGGATTTTTATCAAGAAAGAAATTACAATGTTAATGGACAGTGGTGTCCACTGTCATATTTTCAGGCAATGTGTGCTTAAATTTTGATAAAATGAAAAGCCCTCTCATTGTTCTGTTGTAACCTGTCAGAAGATGCGCCGTTGCCTTTTTTGCTTTATTTTCAGAGAATTTGTTTGAACTTCACACGACTACTATAGCACTACCATGGGGAAATAAGGATCCATATTTCAGCCTATGTCGTTTTGCTCTTGACTGAATGGCTGTGCCAAGTTTGGCATATTTTCATTCATTGGAAGGCAGCTCTGGTAAGAGGGAGGATCAAGATGATGATGATGGTGATTATTATTATCATCATCATCATCATCATAATAAGAATAAATTGAGGATCTTTAATGAGTGAGCCTGAGATGTAAAATTTATGAAATGAGAGTAGTAATTTTCATTTATTCCAAATAAATGAAAATTACCGCACAAGTCTCATTAATTTGAAATCTCCGGCTCACGAATTTGAGATCCTGTTTATCCCATAAATGTCAGCATCATTTTATTTGGAAAATTAAAGAGAAGCGTTAGCTTCTAGTTGGCGTTCTATTCAAGTCAATGGGATGAATAATTAGCTAGCTAGCATGCTAACGCTTTTCACCATTAAATTAATAAATTCAAGTTTCTACGATAACAGTGACTCATTTAACTCATTACTTAAGTGGCAAAAAGCGCTAGCATGCTAGCTAGCAAATTATCTATCCCATTGACTTGAATAAACTGCAAAATAGAAACTATTGCTAGCATTGGTTACCGGTCACTAGCAGGAGGATTGGTAACATCACGCCTTAAAATAGGAAATTCACTAAAATGATGTACAAATGTTTAAATTATAAAAGGGAAACAAACGTTTTTCAATGGATAGATCATCATCAGGTAACTGAGAAAAGCTTGGTTTCTACTTGAGTATTTATGATATTCCTCTGAGGAACAATTTTTTATGGTGCACATTAAGCAAAATGTTACAATTTTCAAAGTTGTCTTGGCTTGAAAGTATTGAAGATGGAGAACAAGTGTATTGAACACTTATAGGAAGTCATATATGAACTTTTCCTTTGATGACCTTGAATTGACCTTCGGTGACCTTCGAGGGTCAAACTTCACATAGTGAAATTTCAATGACTTCCATCACCAAAACTACAACCCCAATTCCAAAATAGTTGGGACAAAGTGTAAATTGTGAATAAAATCAAAATGCAATGACTTTCAGATCACATGAGCCAGTATGTTATTTGCAATAGAACATAGATAACATTTCACATGTTAGTGAAACTGACAACTGAGACACATTACATTTTTATCCACAAAATGAGCTGCTTTCAAATTTTCTGGCTGCAACGGGTCTCAAAAAAGTTGGGACACAGGCAAAAAAGGGCTGAAAAAGCAATTAATATATAAGAGAATCAGCTGAAAGAACATTTAGCAAGTAATTACGTTAACTGGCATCAGGTGAGTAACATGATTGGCTATAAAAGGGATGTTTTAGAGAGGCTGAGTCCCTCAGAAGTAAAGATGGCCAGAGGGTCTCCAACCTGTGAAGGTTTGCATAAAAAAAATTGTGGAATACTTTAAAAACAATGTTCCTCAACGTCAAATTGCAAAGGCTTTGAAGGTCTCACCATCGACGGTGCAAAACATCATCAAAAGATTCAGAGAAACTGGAAAAATCTCTGTGCCTAAGGGACAAGGCCGAAGACCTTTCCTGGATGCCCGTGATCTTCGGGCCCTGAGACACCACTGCATCACTCACCGGCATGATTCTGTCATTGACATTACTAAATGGGCACAGGAATACTTCAAGAAACCACTGTCTGTAAACGCAGTGCGCTGTGCCATCCACAGATGCCACCTAAAACTCTATCATGCAAAAAGGAAGCCATTGTTGAGCATGATCCAGAAGCGCCGCCGTGTTCTGTGGGCCAAGGCTCATTTAAAATGGACTGTAGCAAAGTGGCAAAGTGTCCTGTGGTCAGACGAGTCCAAATTTGACATTCTTGTTCGGAAATCATGGGCGTTGTGTCCTCCGGGCTAAAGAGGAGAAAGCCCACCCCTCCTGTTATCAGCGTTCAGTTCAAAATCCAGCATCTCTGATGGTATGGGGATGCATTAGTGCATATGGTGTGGGACACTTGCATGTTTTAAAAAGCACCATGAATCCTGAAAGGTATATAAAGGTTTTAGAGCAACATATGCTCCCCCTAGTTGACATCAATTCCAGGGAAGGCCTTGTGTATTTCAACAGGACAATGCAAAACCACATACTGCAGCTATTACAACAGAATGGCTTCGTAGTAGAAGAGTCCGTGTGCTGAACTGGCCTGCCTGCAGTCATCTTCCTAATCTTTCACCGATTGAGAAAACTTGGTGCATAATTAAACGATAAGTCCCTCAAAGGAGACCCAAAACTCTCCAGCAGCTGGAAGCCTGTATTAAACAAGGGTGGGATCAAATTCCAATGGCTAAACTCAAAAGTTGTCTCCTCAATGCCCAGACGCCTCCACTCTGTATTTAAAAGAAGAGGGGATGCTACACCATGGTAAATTGGCCCCTGTCCCAACTTTTTTGAGACCTGTAGCAGCCATCAAACTTGAAATGAGCTCATTTTGTGGATAAAATACTGGCTGGTGTGATTTGAAAGTCATTGCGTTTTGATTTTATTCACAACTTACACCTTGTCCCAACTATTTTGGAATTGGGGTTGTATTACAGATAGAGCTTAGGTTTATATTGTGGGCATGTAGGAAGTTATGCATGAAGTTTCATTTGTTGACCTTGAACCTGACCTTTGGTGATCTTCCAAGGCCAAAATTTACAGTGAAATTTCAATGACTTATGTCACCAAAATCATTACAGATAGTGCGTAGATTTGTATTAGAGACGTGTAGGAAGTCACATTAACTTTCATTTGGTGACCTTCATATTGACCTTTCAAAGTCAAACTTAACCTAGTGAAAATTCAATGACTTGTATCACTGAAAAGGTCACAGATAGAGCCTAAGTTTTTATTACATTCTTAAAGCAATTCTTACCTTTCTGGCATTTTTACACTTTTCTTTTGTAATCTTAAAATGCTCCTAATAAGCGTATGAAAATGTAAAAGAAGTCCACCAGGTGTTGAAACTCTTCAGTATTCAATTCTCATATATACTCAGTCAAAAAAGAAACTTCACACTCATAAATTTCTAAATATTTTCATTTAACTTAATACAAGAGATATTATTATTATTAGGGGTAAATGCGTTGTCAAAGACATCATGACACACAGCAACTCCGACGTGCACAAGCATGCAGCACGTGCGAGCATACATCAAGGTAAAAGCATGTTTCCTCGTGTTCCTAGTCACGTGACCTTATGAGACATGTGCAATTGAGCCCACGTTAGCACAGTAAAGTGACATCTCGGAAAAACAAGTTCTTACAGTCAATTATCCGTTGATTTGCAATGCCACGACTGTCAAACATTCAACGTGAACGTGCCATTGGCATGCTGAATACGGGAACGTCGGTCACTGACATTGCCAGGGTTATGGGATGCAGTTGACGGACTATCCATGATCTTCGGACACGTCTCCAACAAACTGGCACCACAGCAGACCGACCTCGTTCGGGTAGACCACGTGTGACGACACAAGCAGAAGACCGACAAATCGTCTTCGTCATTTGCGTGTCGATTTCTCACTGCAACGTCCACTAAGAATGAATTGTTTAGAGGTCGTGTGACTGCCCAAACCATACGTAATGTCGCCTGCGTACTGCTGCCGTCTCCATGCACGTCGGCCGTATCGTGGACCAATTTTAACCCAGTTACACCGGCGTCAACGGCTTCTCTGGGCACAACGACATCTGAGATGAACTCAGCGTGATTGGAATAGGGTCGTTTTTAGTGACGAATCCAGATTCACTTTGCACTTCGCTGATGGGAGAGTTAGAGTTTGGAGACGCGGTGAAGCAACGCCCAGTGTTGTGTGCAGGAAGTGGACCGCGTTTGGGGGCGGTAGTGTTATGGTTTGGGGTGCCTTTAATGGTCCTGCCCGTTCCCGACTGATGGTCGTTCAAGGAAACCTAACTGCTGCAGGATACAGAGATCAAGTGCTCATTCCAGAGCTTTTTGCCATTCATGGCAGCTCATGGCCCAGGTCTGACATTCCAACACGATAATGCCAGACCTCATACGGCCAATTTAACGCAGAATTTTCTTAGGAATGCTGGCATCAATGTCATGGAGTGGCCCTCAAGGTCTCCGACCTTAATCCCCTAGAACATTTATGGGATGTGTTGGGCAGAAGACTCCGTCAAGTAAGGAACCCTCCACAGAATTTGCAGGAACTTGGTGCCATGTTGGTTCAATTATGGCGACGCATCCCCCAAGCTGTGTTCAGGCGCATCATTCAATCCATGAGGAGGCGTTGCGTCGCAGTTATGAAGCGCTCATGGAGGGCAACGCGCTATTGACATGCTTTCATCAAGTTGTAACTTACCATTTTTACTCTTACATTTCCGTAGCATTTCCGGTGGAACTGGTTACATTATGAACATGATTTTTATGGTACACCGTCCTTAATGGGTACAGAATGGAATTAAATCATTATTTAAAACCATTTTTCTTGTATGTTCAACTTATCGACCTCCAAACGAGTGTGAAGTTTCTTTTTTGACTGAGTATATTTCTGATAAGTCAGACCAATCATTTTCTTCGGTCCGAATAAAACGATTTGCCGAGCTTTCTGCCTGTCATCCATCGCAGCGCCCCTTCCAGTTGCCTACCGCTGTCACCACTTGCGAGTCACGCGCCTGTCTGGCAGAAAAAAAAACAATGCATTTGACTGTAAACAAACGGGTGCTGAAATGCTATAATTACAATAATAACGTTAATGGTAGTTCGTCAGACTACAAAGGTAACTAAACGTTACGAGGGCATTTTATTTTATACCACATCTAGAATGGAATATTATGTCATTACTGTTGGTTAGTTTTCATTTGCCGATGCCTCTGAATCTGACTCCATTGACCCGTTTCACTCTCCTCTGAAAAAAATATTGCGCGTCTTGGTAGCGAAGTGAGCAGCGAGTGAAACGGGTCAATGGAGTCAGATTCAGAGGCACCGGTAAGTGAAAACGAACCAACAGTGATTAAATAATATTCAATTCTATATGTGGTATAAAATAAAATGCCCTCGTAACGTTTAGTTACATTTGTAGTCTGACGCACTACCATATCAGTAATATTTTTTTTCGTTGAAGTCTGGCAATCGAGGGGAAGTGGGTGGGACTTTGGAGGGAGGCGGAGTTGTTCATGTTCAAATTTTTACAGAGTGCTGCGCGACATTCCCAGAAAGGTAAGAATTGCTTTAATTAAAGGAAGTCACACATGAACTTTCATTTGGTGACATTCAACTTGACTGTCGGTGACCATCGGAGGACAAACTCGTCATAGTAAAATTTCAATGACTTGTATCACCAAAATGGTTGCAGATTGAGCCAAGGTTTGTACTAGAGACGTTTAGAAAGTCGTATATGAAGTGTATTTGAT
The DNA here is from genome assembly GCA_029692085.1 of Gymnothorax javanicus. Lineage (NCBI taxonomy): Eukaryota > Metazoa > Chordata > Actinopteri > Anguilliformes > Muraenidae > Gymnothorax > Gymnothorax javanicus. The sequence goes on from CM056199.1 coordinate 23,719,901, forward strand.
GACCTCAACTACACTTTCTGTTACCTTTAAAGTTCACAATTGGCATATTGAATTTTCAATGACCTCTATCATCAGAACTGCTTCAGAGCTTAGGATTGTATTACAGGAGGTCTTATAAATGTATGTGAACTTTTATTTATTGATCTTGATATTGACCTTCAATGATTTGAAAGTGAAACTTCACATGAAATTTTCACAACTTGTATCATAAGATTGCTTGCCGGTAAGCTAATGGTGCTTTGGTCCTATTTTTTCATAATTACAGCATTATAGATCTTGAAAATGAATGCAAAATTCTGGAGGAATGTGCATAGAATATGTTGCATGATTAAGAAGCCTGTTATTTAACTAAATATATGGGAGGCTTGGTTGACTAGAAATCCCATAATTTCCATTGAATTAGACTAGACTAAAACTGAAAAGAATTAGATGACTATAAATATAACTAAAACTAAATGGCAATTTAGCCAAAAGACCAGGACTAAAACAAAACCAAAATATGCAGTCAGAATTATCACTGGTACCCAGAATAATTGAATGAAGCCTAATTTACATTGGCTTTGTGGTAGTTAGCAAAAATATATTATTTGGCAGTTAGCTGTTCTCATCAGTCACATGTATTTATGCTGGGATGCACTCTCAGGCATAGACATGACCATGTGCACTCGCACTGAAACACTGACTATCAGGATCTCAGCCATCTCTCAGGCATAGACATGACCATGTGCACTCGCACTGAAACACTGACTATCAGGATCTCAGCCATCTCTCTGGCATAGACATGACCATGTGCACTCGCACTGAAACACTGACTGTCAGGATCTCAGCCATCTCTCTGGCATAGACATGTCCATGTGCACTCGCACTGAAACACTGTCTATCAGGATCTCCGCCATCTCTCAGGCACAGACATGACCATGTGCACTCGCACTGAAACACTGACTGTCAGGATCTCAGCCATCTCTCTGGCATAGACATGTCCATGTGCACTCGCACTGAAACACTGACTGTCAGGATCTCCGCCATCTCTCAGGCACAGACATGACCATGTGCACTCGCACTGAAACACTGACTATCAGGATCTCAGCCATCTCTCAGGCATAGACATGTCCATGTGCACTCGCACTGAAACACTGTCTATCAGGGATCTCAGGCATAGACATCTCCAGGCATGAAACACATGTCTATCAGGATCTCAGCCATCTCTCAGGCATAGACATGTCCAAACTTTCGCACTGAAACTGACTATCAGGATCTCAGCCATCTCTCAGGCATAGACATGTCCATGTGCACTCGCACTGAAACACTGACTATCAGGATCTCAGCCATCTCTCTGGCATAGACATGACCATGTGCACTCGCACTGAAACACTGACTATCAGGATCTCAGCCATCTCTCAGGCACAGACATGACCATGTGCACTCGCACTGAAACACTGACTATCAGGATCTCAGCCATCTCTCAGGCATAGACATGACCATGTGCACTCGCACTGAAACACTGACTGTCAGGATCTCCGCCATCTCTCTGGCATAGACATGACCATGTGCACTCGCACTGAAACACTGACTGTCAGGATCTCAGCCATCTCTCAGGCACAGACATGACCATGTGCACTCGCACTGAAACACTGACTATCAGGATCTCAGCCATCTCTCAGGCATAGACATGACCATGTGCACTCGCACTGAAACACTGACTGTCAGGATCTCCGCCATCTCTCAGGCATAGACATGTCCATGTGCACTCGCACTGAAACACTGACTATCAGGATCTCAGCCATCTCTCTGGCATAGACATGACCATGTGCACTCGCACTGAAACACTGACTATCAGGATCTCAGCCATCTCTCAGGCATAGACATGACCATGTGCACTCGCACTGAAACACTGACTATCAGGATCTCAGCCATCTCTCAGGCATAGACATGTCCATGTACACTCGCACTGAAACACTGACTATCAGGATCTCAGCCATCTCTCAGGCATAGACATGACCATGTGCACTTTCGCACTGAAACACTGACTATCAGGATCTCAGCCATCTCTCAGGCATAGACATGACCATGTGCACTTTCGCACTGAAACACTGACTATCAGGATCTCAGCCATCTCTCAGGCATAGACATGACCATGTGCACTCAGGATCGCACTGAAACACTGACTGTCAGGATCTCCGCCATCTCTCAGGCATAGACATGACCATGTGCACTTTCGCACTGAAACACTGACTGTCAGGATCTCCGCCATCTCTCAGGCATAGACATGACCATGTGCACTCGCACTGAAACACTGACTATCAGGATCTCCGCCATCTCTCAGGCATAGACATGACCATGTGCACTCGCACTGAAACACTGACTGTCAGGATCTCGCCATCTCTCAGGCATAGACATGTCCATGTGCACTCGCACTGAAACACTGACTATCAGGATCTCAGCCATCTCTCAGGCATAGACATGTCCATGTGCACTCGCACTGAAACACTGACTATCAGGATCTCAGCCATCTCTCAGGCATAGACATGTCCATGTGCACTCGCACTGAAACACTGACTATCAGGATCTCAGCCATCTCAGGCATGGACATGACCATGTGCACTTTCGCACTGAAACACTGACTATCAGGATCTCAGCCATCTCTCAGGCATAGACATGACCATGTGCACTCGCACTGAAACACTGACTATCAGGATCTCAGCCATCTCTCAGGCATAGACATGACCATGTATCAGGATCTCGCACTCAGGCACAGACATGAAACACTGACTATCAGGATCTCAGCCATCTCTCATCTAGACTGACCATGGCACAGAAACATGACCATCAGGCACTTTCGCACTGAAACACTGACTATCAGGATCTCAGCCATCTCTCAGGCATAGACATGACCATGTGCACTCGCACTGAAACACTGACTATCAGGATCTCAGCCATCTCTCTGGCATAGACATCTCTCAGGCACTGAAACATGACCAGGATCTGCCATCTCTCTGGCATAGACTGAAACACTGACTGTCAGGATCTCCAGCCATCTCTCTGGCATAGACATGACCATGTGCACTCGCACTGAAACACTGACTATCAGGATCTCAGCCATCTCTCAGGCATAGACATGACCATGTGCACTCGCACTGAAACACTGACTGTCAGGATCTCCGCCATCTCTCAGGCATAGACATGACCATGTGCACTCGCACTGAAACACTGACTGTCAGGATCTCCGCCATCTCTCTGGCATAGACATGACCATGTGCACTCGCACTGAAACACTGACTGTCAGGATCTCAGCCATCTCTCTGGCATAGACATGACCATGTGCACTCGCACTGAAACACTGACTATCAGGATCTCAGCCATCTCTCTGGCATAGACATGACCATGTGCACTCGCACTGAAACACTGACTATCAGGATCTCAGCCATCTCTCAGGCATAGACATGACCATGTGCACTCGCACTGAAAACACAGGATGCCACTATCAGGATCTCAGCCATCTCATCTCTGGCATAGACATGACCATGTGCACTCGCACTGAAACACTGACTATCAGGGATCTCAGCCATCTCTCTGGCATCAGGAGACATGACCATGTGCACTCGCACTGAAACACTGACTATCAGGATCTCAGCCATCTCTCAGGCATAGACATGACCATGTGCACTCGCACTGAAACACTGACTATCAGGATCTCAGCCATCTCTCAGGCATAGACATGACCATGTGCACTCGCACTGAAACACTGACTGTCAGGATCTCCGCCATCTCTCAGGCATAGACATGACCATGTGCACTCGCACTGAAACACTGACTGTCAGGATCTCCGCCATCTCTCTGGCATAGACATGACCATGTGCACTTGCACTGAAACACTGACTGTCAGGATCTCAGCCATCTCTCAGGCATAGACATGACCATGTGCACTCGCACTGAAACACTGACTGTCAGGATCTCCGCCATCTCTCAGGCATAGACATGTCCATGTGCACTCGCACTGAAACACTGACTGTCAGGATCTGACCCATCTCGCACTGAAAGGTTAAACATGACCATTCAATTCATTGAAACACTGACTGTCAGGATCTCAGCCATCTCTCAGGCATAGACATGTCCATGTGCACTCGCACTGAAACACTGACTTGAACTGACCTACTCTCTAGGTTAAATTTAGAATTCAGAATTCATTTAAGCTACTATTGCTCGATCCCAGGTCACTCCCCCAACTTCAGGGCATTCCCATTCATATATTCGTTGTCTATGCGGCCCCGGCCAGCTTTCTTTTTTGCCATTTTGCTTTGTTGCAGCGGACCATATTGGAGGTCTGTGCATTTCCCTGCGCATAGTAACCTCCTGTCTGCCTGGATTAGGCTCAGGGAGGATTAAGGCACACCTGGGTCCCTCCCAACAATAGAAGGGTTCAGCCCTTGGATGACTGAGCTGTGTGTGTTTTTCTGCATACAGCTGGCCAGTCCGAGGCGGCGCCTGAGAGGTTGGTTGCCGATGGCGAATTGCGCATCTTCGTGGCCCTGTTCCCCTATAATCCCGCGTCCATGTCCCCCAACCCAGACGCTGCCGAGGAAGAGCTGCCTTTCGAAGAGGGGCAGATTATCAAGGTACAGCGCCCCCTTCAGAACATGCACTGACACAGGCTGCTTGTGTCTACACACAGGCCCAAACATGCATCATTTTTTAAGCATATGTATTGGTAAGCTGCATCAAGGAGCCAAAACATTCTGACCACTCACAGACAAAGCAATGTTCACCAATTCTCATAATAATGGGGTATATCAAGGTCTGGTATGCGTATATTAAACAGTAAGTGATATTAGAAAGAGGAGAAGGCAAGTGCTGCGTTGGGTCAGAGAAAACTTATTTGAGGGATCAGGTGCTCTTCCAGGCTCAGGACAAACAAGATTGAATAAAGCAAATGCGACTTCTTTTGGTGCAGATTTCCCTTTTGAAAAGAGTCTTAAATCTGAGGCACTCTGATCATGAGTTAAAAATCCTTTATTATAATGGATGCAACCAACGCGTTTCGACTCAAGTCTTCATCAGGGCAGTAGCTTATCAATCAATCACCGTGCCAAAAAGGGTGAAACAGCTTATCAAGAACCGTGGAGGACACATCTCGTACTGAGTGCTGAATGTAGATGTTGTTTGGTTTTTCCCACTCCAGCCTGCTTTATCCAATTAATTTGCACAAAACTGTAAGTTTGTATTATCGACTTACAGGAAGTCATATAAGACCTAGGTTTTGGTGACGTTGAAGTAGACGTATTGAGAAATCAGAAAATGGGAAAATTACACCTCTGCGGAAAGCATATGTCATGGAGAATGATGAATAAAACACTTTCTGGACACTCACTCATATAGGAAGAGAATAAAAGAGGCATTTTGAACACCCTTTCAACTCAAGCACATCCCCAAAAGGACCAAACAAAAATAGCCCCTTTCTGATGATGTAATTTGTGGGAGACCGGGACACAAGGTAAGCAAGTCCAGTGGATCGACCATCGTCTGCCTGTTGTAATTTGTTCATTTCTTGGTCTCATTTCATTTTATATTTGCAGCGAATTAGATTTACGTCCGTCTAAAAGTATGTTATTGTTGATGAAGCGGAGCACACGTCCCTGTAATTTCTTTTCATTTTTTTCCTTGTGAAGAGTAGAAGAGTAAGTTTCCTTGATGAAGTTCTGAGTCGTAAAAGTCTGCCTTACTTTACCTCATGGAAACTGCTCAGTCCTTACAACCTGAAATAAAGCGGTAGTTCATATGATTATCAACATATATCTGAAGATTTATGTACATCGGCCAAACAAGAATAGCTAGGTCAAAATGTAGTATATTCCTAGACTGTAAATATCATCGTAATCGCCATGCTAATTTCTGTTCGCACCTTTATGGGAATTCCCATTGTATGTTAGCATTGAGCTAACCCCATCACTCTGCTGTTCGGTGAGTTACGGAAATTCGCCTTTGTACAAGAAAAGGTCTATAAATTTTACTGTCAACTAATTTAAAACTTACATTTAAATTTAAAACAATTTAAAACTTGTGAGAAACCGCATTATAATGCACGTGAAAGCGCAGAAGAAATTTGCTTTTGAAGACGTGTGTCAACTGTGTGTGAGTTCATAATGTAACTAAAATCTTCTCTCTGGATGTCAGAAGCGCCACAGAGTCCAATAATCTATAATATCACAGACACAAAGTGAAAATTTCTCTAAACTATGACAGCGGATGTGTCCTATACGGTAACATGTATCATTCATTTTCACAGAACGTTAAGAGTAAACAACAAAAATAAAGGAATTTTCCTGGAAATGGCATTAAAATATATAGAAAGCTGTATGATTTTTGTTCAAAAAAACCACTCTTTTTCGCCACTGTTCTCCTCATAAACAAACCCCACATATCAAGCCGCGTCATGCAGTATACTTCTGGTTATATCTCATACATCGTTCCTTTACATGCAATGGTTTACCGATTAAAAACTTTATTTTATTTTTATTTTTATTTTATTTTATTTCCACACGGGAACTTGCCTCAGCCATTGGGCTGTTCTTCCGCAAGTCCGTGCACGCGAAACATGACATCACAATGATACATAAAACATAAATATTACATGCGTGTGAAGAATTAAAATTGTAGTGTGATTTTAAAGCTATATACAACAATAAAAATACAACGACAAGCACCTATTTCAAGCAAATACATATATGAATAGGAAGAAATAATTTTACGTGGTAGTGTGGGGTTGGTAAGTTTTCACCATTTAAAGTGACTGCGTGTGAAAGCATCCCCTGCTGGGAGATGCTTACCGGCCGCTCAGCCAACCATGACATTCTTCAGCACACGCTGGACCACCTGTGATGTGTATATCCTGGAAGGGTTTCCTGACTGGGTACTATATTTATTAATGCTTTGTGTCCCTGCACCGCGCTTTCTCAGACAACCTACCGCGTTTCTACCCTCATGTTGCTCTGAAGTTACCGTTACCTTCTCCCGACCCTACCGCCATAGAATTCCGTTTTGATGTGATCTGTACTGTACTTGGTGCACCTGCAGATGCTGTACTTCATTGTGTGAAAAGTAATGAAGTGTGCTAAAGTGCAGGTACGTATAGACGAGGGCTGCCCAACTATATTAGTGGAGATCTACCATCCTGTTTCTGTTCTTTCCGACCCAACGTGGTACGCCTGATTATATTAATTTGCTTTTCAGCAAGATCTTCAGCCTTTAATTGAGGTGTGCTGTGGTGTGGTTGGGGTGAAAACCTTCCGGGTGGTAGGTCTCCAGGAACAGAGCTGGGAAACCCTGGTGTGGGACATATTCATATAGCCTTTTGTTCAGAGCTTGGCAGATTTGGTTTCTGCATTTCCGTCGAAGAGATTGGAAATTATATCTGTGCTCTGGGCATGTGCTCTTGTGTTAGGTGTATGGGGAGAAGGACGCTGACGGTTTCTATCGTGGCGAGTGCGATGGGCGCACTGGCTTTGTGCCCTGCAACATGGTGTCAGAGATCCAAGTGGACGACGATGAGACCAAGGACCAGCTGCTGCAGCAGGGCTTCCTATCCACAGAGGCCTCCATGGAGAAAATAGGTACACCCCCCATCCCCCCTGCAGTCCATACTGGGTGCTGTCAGATGGTGACAAACACAAGTGAGCTCAACACCACTCAACATTCACCAGACCTGCAGTGACAGGAAATGGCTGCCCGGGATCACATCCTGATTGTGCTCACACTGCCTGTGACCAGTAGCCTCAAAGCAGAGGGAGTTTGAAATATTTTTCCCCCTATCTTTAATCATATTTTCATTAAAAAATGTTTGAGTGAAGAAACATCCTTCAGCTTTTTTGCTGAGATCGAGTGAACCTCCACGGTACAAAATGCCACACAACAGCAGGGTACTGATGTCTGTTCAGTGAAAAGCAGTGTTTAACCTGCAAACCTTTTCCATTTATTCTGCAGGAGTCTCACCATTTCAGTCAGCTCAGACAGGAAGTGATTTCACATGTTTGGGCTTGTTTTCTGTGGTTTATGCTCAATTACAGTAGTCCTCCAGTTTTGAATTCGTACATATCTGTAACGGGTTGCTCTGAAACACATTGATGAAATAGAAGAAATGCAAAATAATTTCAGGATATTGTTGCGTCTAAAAGCTTTTTGATGCACTTCGTGAATTGGTTTTGTGTCATTGCCCGGTGCATTGCTGTCAACAATTGCCCAAAGCTTCTTTTTTATTTAATTACTCTAATCAGCTAGCTTTTAAAATGGAACAGCTTCAGATGAGCAAATCCTTGCCTAGAGGATCATTGTCAGGAGCACATGGAGGAAAAAAAGATATAATCATTTTGGAGATTAGGACTGAGTGATTTGGAAAAATAATTGAATTGCAGTTTTTTTGGCCAGTATTTCAATATGTGATTTTTTTTTTTAAAGTCTGTTTGCGTCTATTCTTTACGCATCAGCTAATATAAAACATTCTACTGTATATTCCCCACAACATTGGGCACTATTAACATATTATTAGGCTTTGGATGTCAAGTTGATATGATTAAACTGATGCGTCAACAGCATACTGTATGAATTGGAATGACGGCACCCTTTGTTACGAGCTGCGATAGCAAATGCTGTTACTGGTTTCAGTTGATCTGTGTTTATATGTACATGGATGTGTCTGTTTGAGGACAGTTCTTCTGAACACAGTGGAATCGCAGTCTTTTCAGATGCAGTCACAGAACATGACTGACCTTGACTGACCTTGATGGTGAAACCGAAGGTCACTTATCTTCTTCGAAAACGTCAGCCAGAATGGCTTGATTTGGCCATTGGATTACAGGATCCTTGGTCCTATTTTTTGTTTTAGTGATGGTGACAGATTCTGCAGTGTCAAGATTTTTTTTTTTTTTTTTCTCAGAATCTCCCTTGTTAGTTGGTTTGAGATCTGGTGACTGTGTTTGTGTATGCTTAGGATCATTTTCATAAACCTAAAACCATTTGGTGACCCCTTGTGCTCAGTGAAGCTTTGGCCACTGTCATCGTTGTAGAAATGCTTCATCATAGAATATAAGGTGATTAGATACAATAACTTGACATTTATTTGCAGTGACCCTTACGCCTTGGGGACAATTTGTCCCAAACCGTACTGGAAAAATGAGCAGAGGCATCTGCATTTGTTAAGTTTGTCCACGCTTTCGACATTATTCTGGGTTTTTACTTCAATTTTTTTTCCTATCTGTATCTTCACATGCAATAAACAAAAATTGTCACTATATTCTGCGCAATACAATCTTCAGAAACTTAAAATGGAACAGACCAGAGGCCAGGTGTTGACATTCCCTCCAAATAAACTGGCCGTTCAGTCTGTTTTTACGATGGAATTATTGGTCACAGTGCAGATATCGCTCTTAGAAAATAATTTAAACCTACTGTTACAGCCTCGAGGACTGGTAATAATTTGCCCTGGTAACTGCTCCATAAGTGGTGATTTCTTTAATAAACATTGGATGTTCTTGCCATTGTAGATGGAGCATAGGGAGAATAAGTTATCTAGCTATGTACCCAACTAGCTACATCTGTAACGTTTGCTGACCGCTTGTAAATATCCTTGCCAAGTAACTTTAGTGTTAACTATCCTCGATCAGTGGTTCCCAAACTTGGTCCTGGGGCATCACTGTGTATGATGGTTTTTAGATCATCTGGAGGGAAGATCTGATAGGCCTATGTCATGGCCTGCTTGTCCGTTGCTGTCGCTCATCATTTGTTTGTTAATATTGTCTTCTCCTAAACAGTTGGACAGATCCACTTGAAACTTTAGGTACATGTGCCTACTTATGAGCACACCAAAGTTTGTTCAATGCATTCCAAACCAATTTTAGATATGGTTGCCAGGTAGCCATCTTTAAAATACCTATTTCTGCTATATCTACTGCATTTTCTCATCAATAAGGAAGAAATTTGATATATAAGTGCGAAGTAGCAAGACTCATTACCTATACGATGGGTTTTGTCATGCAGTGTAGTTTGACCTTAATTTGACCTTTGTCATTTTTCCACGCCTGTAAGTACTTCTGTTGCCTGTAAAAGCCTTCTTCTCCAAAACTGTTGGCTCGATGAAGCTGAAACTTGGCGTGAATATTCCTACCCATGAGTACACTGAAGTGTTCAAGGCATTCTGAACGGTTTTTCAATATGGCCACCAGGCAGCAAATTTGAAAATGTCTATTTCTCATGCACTGAATCAGGTCAAATGTGGTTTGACACCAAGCCGTAAGACTTATGCCATATATTACAGGTTTTGTCATTTGGGGCATTTTGACCTTGATTTTACCTTTGTTATTATGTTATGCCTGCAAAAAAAAAAGGCAGTAATCTTGCCTTAGTGAGTCTTGTAAAATTGAATTGAATTTTCAGTCTTATTTGTTTGATTGATTGATTTAGTTACTAAAATGGCAATTACTTTTTCACATAGGGCCAGGTAGGGTTGGATAGCGTCTTTCTTCAATAAATGAAATCATTTAAAAACTGCGTTCTGTGTTTACTGTAGTCATTTTTGTTTGATATGAAAATTAGTTTGATCTGAAATACTTACGTGTGACAGATATGCAAAAATGGAAGAAATTGGGAAGAGGGTAAATACAGCACTCTAATCGGAAGTACGATTGCTAGATGATGCCGTGTGGAATTGGACTAGCTCAGGCAAAGGAACAGAAGACTAGCATAAGTTGTTTTGTTTTTGTTGTAACAATCTTTACTCGTGTGGAGGTGGAGCCTGAGAGTTAATGCAGCCTACAAATGCACTGTGAAAGCACATTGGATTGGCTGGAACCTTACCAGCGGCAATATGTGGCACCAAATAAATTGCTGCCTTTGCGATTTGCTAATCACATTGTTTCAAATCGCGATAATCATTGAAAATTGATTGATTGTTCAGCACTGCTTCAGATCCACTGCCCTTAATTTGTCTTGAATGCTTATTTTGACACATTGCTATTATGGATGCAAAAAGCATTATTCCATGAAGGATGCTGAGCGGACCTTTGCTGCTTCCTCCAAGTCCTGGCTCTGTATGTGCACAGCTTTCTTTTAGTAGAACTGATCGTATCTGCTCCTATAGCAAATGCAGTGCTTTGAGTGAGATCCACAGTTGGTCTTTTTTCATTGTTGAACGAACCCTTTGAAGTGCCGAAAAGCCTTGGAATCCTGTGTTGCATTGCAACACGTTTTGACTGTGAGGATCTGCCCTCCCTGCTGATTAACACCAACAAACAGCACGCACTCACTCACACATACGCACGCACGAATGCGCACACACACACACACACACACACACACACACTTGCATATACTCACTGGAAGTTGACAGATCAGATTTGTGTTTTGCATCTTGTCTTTCTTCAGTCCAAAGAGTTTCTCTGCAGGTGTTGTAACCTCTCCACTTTCACTTGTCTCACTGCCGTTATGCCAGCCTTGGTTTTAATTCCCTTTTTTCCCCCCCTTTGGGCCTTTTGTTCTGTCAGTATTTTTTGCCTGCTGTCCGGTCTGCTTCTTTATTTCCTTTCTGTTTTTCTGTTCTTGTTTTTTAATTTCTTTTTTAAATTCCATGAAGGCACTTGTTCACATGCACAGCTTCCGCGTCGCCCTGTTCCACCGCCGAAACCTAGACGATCCAAGAAAGGTGTGTCTCGCTGCTCGCTGTGTCTCCTTTTCCTCTCTTCCTTTGTTTCACTCTCTCCTGCCTGCGTGTCGACCAGAATGGACAGTCTGTCCGGATTCGGAGGTCAGAGTCCTATCTTTGAACAGCCTGCAACTGTAAATCTGCCTTCGGGGCTTCTGCTTGAACTCAAAAGTAAGGGGAAGTAGGACTGGCCGTTCCTCGCAATCCTGGCAGAATCGGTTCTGGTCTGCTAAATTTGTTCACCTTCCATGTGTGACAGCTACATGGCCTCCATCTGCTTGATTTTTTGGGCCAGTTTGGGTTTGTTTAGTGTGTGTATTTATTTGTGAGCCTGTGCACTTGAAGGAGGACCATATCTACTCTAATAAACATTGTTCTCTCCTCTCTCTGCTTTTCCTCTCTCAGTGGAATCTGCTGGTGTTTGGGAGGGCAGTATAGACTCAGGTAGAGATTAGGATTTCTCCCTCTCTGTCAGTGCTAAAGCCAGACATTGCTGACTAAGACCATCACGTTCCTCCCAACTACAGCAAACGTTCATCTTGTGTGTGCATGCACATTGCTCTGATTATGTGTGTCCTGGAACGAAATGCTAACCTCATGCATGTCTTCACTTTCTCAGCAAACTAAACTTAACCCTTCCATTCTTATTTTTCATAAAAAAAAAGACTCCCTACCTTGATTTGGAAGATCCCAGAATGCTTTGCGCTTGTTTGTGACATTTATCACCCACTTCCTCATTCTCTGTTGACGGTGCATGTGAAAAGTGACTCCTTGATTTCATTTTTTTTCTTTTCAGTTTATTTTTTTTTAATTTTTCAGGTACGGCCGAGTTTGCATTTGCCTGACAATGAAAATGTAGACAGCCGGTATTGCAATATATAGCAGCTTTGTTAAAACACAACATGGCTACAAAGACTGCTTCCGTCACCCATTCTGGAGTCAGCGTGATGGCCTATTCCTCTCATGTTGAGCGCCTCATGCAGGTGTATGAGCATCAGTGAGGATTCGGAGAGCTGAGTCATGGAAAAGGGGGCCATAAGTTTGAATCTGAAGAGCAGCCTCGTGGAGTCGCACATATGCGACATACAGGAAACAACTGTAGCATGTGTTACCCAGCATCCAATACGCAGCACGTTAGCCCTCAGAGCGCAAAATGCAGCTATTATTGCTCAGTGATGTCAGATATCAAAATCGAAGCTGTTGAAAACCTATCATGTGGCGACTTGTTTAAAAGAGCTCCCAAAAGAGCTCTTTTAAACAAGTCGCCAGATGATAGGTTTTCAACCACACAAGATAATTAAATTTATATATTTTAAGAATTTATTTCAGCGCTCTTAAGGGTTAAGATGAGCTTGCAGTAACCAGCAGTAAGTAGGTGAGTGCATTCTCCAAGCTACTTCGGCCACGCGCGTAGACGGTTCTGACCCTGCGTTTGCTATGTAATTGGCAGGTTCCAGTGAGCCTGCAAGTGGAGCTCAAGCCCTCGTTTCCCGCAAGATGGTGGCTGTCTTTGATTACGACCCCCGAGAGAGCTCCCCCAACGCTGATGTCGAGGTGACCCTCTGCATAGTGTGACTCTTGAGTCTTACAAAATTCATGTTACTGAGAAAGTGGGGGCATTGGAGTCAGCAGAGATTGACTTAATCGAAGGGCTTGGCTGTATGAGCACCGCTGGTTTTTTTTTCGTTAGCTTAGCTTTGTGTGCTAGTGCTTGTCCTAAAAGCGATGAAACCCAGCAGCCAAAACCATGTCTCGTTTTTTTGAAGATCACTTTTAGATCTTGTTGAGAGACACTGCTCACTCGCCCCAGTACCACTGCAATCCAGTGCTCAGTAGGTACACAATCAATGGTGACAATATAGGGAAAAAGTCAAAGATTTTCATCCTTCTGCTTATGCTAAAATGCTGTGCCAGGTGGACAACATTGAAATTTTTTTTGGATAAAGTTGGATACAGGTTCTGTCAGTGCTGTGTTATTGTAACTTACGGTTTCTGGATGAGCCAGTCATGAAGTATGCTTCATAGACGGAAGAGCTCAGCCTTTTCCCTACTGTGTGGCCTCTGACTTCAATTTCTACAGTGCTACACAGCACAGTGGAAACTGCACTTCTGCAGTTTCAAAAGGGTTTTCCCAAGAGAAGTAAATGATTGTTGTCCCTTGATTTATGTTATTCTATGGGTGAAAATCTTATCTGTCTCTACTCAGGCCGAGCTGAAATTCAGTGCTGGAGACATTATTCATGTGTTCGGGGTCATGGACGATGATGGATTCTTTTATGTAAGCATCCCCTGTTGGTCGCTGCCTCTCTAGAGCTTTTAGTAGCACTGGGCTACTTTTGATTAATGCCCAGTCATCACAAGTTTTGACGGTGATAATTTTGCTTGAATCCAGGGTGAAGTGAATGGACAGAAAGGTTTGGTACCATCTAACTTCCTGCAAGCCATTCCGGAGAGTGGGGATGAGGCTTCTCTGGGCCCCATGGTGGTCCGGGGCACGTTGGAGAGCAGGCGAGAGTCCCAGGTGAGAGAGAGACTCAGCAGGGCTCGAAACCAACTTTTTTCACCACTGTCCCAAATCCTGCTCTAAAATCATTTTGCGCATACATGTGACGCCCAGATATCTGCTTTTGATAGGCTGCTTAGAATCAACACATCACTCCCACTTAGCTACAGGCGTACAAAAAATAGCTTCAGTCTCTCCCGCAACCTTGAACAGTAATTAGTGCAATACTGCTAACTAAGGTTGCCAACCAGCACCAGACATGGCTAGGTTTGCTAGCTTCAGCGTTACTTCCTGTTGCTGGTTAACACGTGAAATAACCAGAATTCATGTTTATTTTTTTGACTAAGAAGATATGAAGAGGATCCCTATCGATTTTGGTGATGATTGCATTTTTAGAGAAATGACATGTCATCGACAAGGCTTCCAAATAGGCGCATCACCACACTTTCCGTGGCTGTCTTATCTTAAGAGAGTTCTTTTATGGGAATTGAATAAAACTTCTTGTGTTCATTCCTAGCGCATCCAGGACCACTCCTGGAGCTTTCTTTTAGTGCCACCACTAGGTTAGACTTTACATTTCCAAGTCCAATAAGTTACAGTATTGCTATGAATCAAGTCACCCCTCTTGTGATTGCTTCTGGTGCATAGAAAATGGCTGCTATTGATGTTGGTCACACTTTGACTTCTACTGTTGCACCACCAGCAGGTCATAGTATTAAAATTTAAAAAATGCAATAACTCAAACAGCCGAAATGGGAATAATTTAAAGTCTGCTTTCATCATTCCTGGTGCATGGAGGAGGTGGTTATTGTTTGTGGTGGTTCTGCAGTGTTTAAAGTTGCACCACAAGTCAAACTTGGCTTCCCAAAACAAAACCCTTGCCGGTGGGCGTGTGCTACAGACCATCCAATCTATGGCTGCATAGAAACTGCGCTCACGCTATGATGGGTAACGTTTCCTTCGTATATGCAGCTGTTAAAGTGTGCAATAAGGTACCTTTTGAAATAAAAGAAGTGCATATCGTAGAAATATTTAAGAAAAAGGTCAAGTACATGCTGCTAGATAACATCTCAAGATAGTGACAAGGTTATTTTAATGAATCTGACACTTAGCGGAATACTGCTGCCAATCCTAGCGCATGTAATCGTGGATGTTGACCGACTGCCTCCATCCTGTTCTTTGAGTGTATGGACTTTATGAACATCAGGGACTACAATGGAAATAAGTCCTGGACTTTGGCATGGTATCCTTGACAATGTCTCATGCGTGCGCTGGCTGTTTTTTATAGCACTTGTATACTATTCAAAAAAAGTAGGGGATATTGGATTTACAAGTACCATGAAATGCAGATCATGAGGTCAGGAAGGAAACAAATGACATAAAAACATTAAGGAAACATTTGTCAATTTATTTGAAACCCTGTGTACAGTCAGTAAAGGACAGATTCTCCAGAATAAGGGTCGACACAAACACAGGGTCACACAGCAAATTTACCACCATTGTGAAACAGAGTCAGTAGCGGGTAAAAAGCCCTCGGTTGGCTAGACAAGCTCGAATTCGGCGTGGCATACTCCTAACGAGGCGTCCCAGGTCATTTTGGGGAACGTTATTCCATTCCTGTTGCAATGCTGCAGCAAGTCCTTGGACATTGGCAGGAGGTTGTTGACGTTGGCGTAGCCGCTGTCCAAGCATGTCCCAGACATGCTCGATGGGGAAAGGTCCGGACTGAGTGCTGGCCATGGTAATGTGGTGATATTCTGCTGCTGGAGGTAATCTGTAACGATCCTGGCCCTATGACATCTGGCATTGTCATCTTGGAAAATGAAACGGCGGCCATAACGGCGTGCAAACGGCACAACATGGGGTGCCAAGATGTTGTCGGTAGTACTGCCCTGTGACACGTCCAGCAACAACATGCAAGTCTGTTCTGCGGCAGCAGTGATGCCTCCCCACACCATTACAGATCCACCCCCATACGGATCATGTCTAATGGCGTTAACGCCACGGAAACGTTCGTTACGTCGGCGCCAAACCCTCCTGCGTCTGTCAAGGAAGTCCACAGTGAACCTCGACTCATCTGAGAACATTACGTTGTTCCATCGGCGATTATCCCAGCGTTGATGATGGCGACACCATTGGAGTCTGGCCCTAATGTGACGATCCCTCAAACAGGGAATGACACGAGGGCGTCGGGCGTGTAAGTGAAATCTGTGCAGGCGATTCCTGATGGTCTGGCCACTCACTACCAAGCCAGTATCCCTTTGAAGTTGAGACCTTATCTGATTTGCTGTTACCATACGATTTCTCAAGACAATAGTGCGGATGAATCTGTCCTGAGCCTGAGTTGTTGCCCTTGGTCGACCGGATCATGGTCTATCCTGAACAGACCCTGTAGCACAATGTCTGGACCATAATCTGCTGATGACAGACTGGGAAACATTCATTGCCCTTGCCACAACGACCTGTCTTGTGCCAACCTGTAGCATGCCAAGGGCACGTAACCTCTCCTCCTGTGTTAGACGGCGCATGGTCTCTGTTTAATTAACGACTTCAACCACTGATAATCTGATGCTTTCTCTTCAAAATCTTCCTTTACAGTGGCTCTAACCTTCCAATTCAGAGTCATGCAAATTTGTGGCACAACCCCCTTGATCATCAATAGCATCCCGTGCAGATCGTGAGAGTGTCATTGATGTGTTTGGGTGATGAATTTCTTTGGAAATGCTTCCTCAGTAAGGAACTATACAACATGGTTTCGTATCCCTTTGTATATGTGAAAATTTTGATCTCAAAATAAAATATCCCCTACTTTTTTTGAATAGTATATTTGTAATTGTCAAATAAACTAACACAAACTAAGATTTAAAATGTGCAAATGCAGTAACTCATATAGTTTTGATCACAATCATATCAAATTTTTGCGTGATTGTTTCTAGAGCATACAGAAGGGGTCAGGGTGCGTGCTACCCGCTCGCCATGTTGCCACTGGCGAAGTAGTGAGGCATCTGGCGACCGAAAATTGGCCACAAAGCGCCACGCTGGTGAAAGCCTAATTTTGGAGAGAGTGGCGAAATAATAACCTCAGGTTTGGCGCCACGCCTGCCCGATGTGTACATCAAGTCCAATCGCCACTTCACACAGTCACTCGCTACCATATTTGGTTCGTAATTAATTGTCATGCATCAGTCAAAGGCTCCGTCCCGTTCCACAGTGAACAGTAAGGTCCTCCCTGCTTCCTGCTCCCTGTGGAGGGAATATTGGTGAAGGGAATTTCCTTCGGCAAAACACTTTGCATTCGGAACACCCTCGACGTCACTAACGCATACATCATTCCCTTGGCCCGTTGCCATGGAAACGTAGGTGTTGCTTATACTTCCAACTACGGTGGTTAAATTAGCTGCCGACTAACGTTACCCTTTGTTGTAATACTGAAGTTACATGGAGTCGTAGAGTCATGTAAGCCAAATCTAATATTGAGCTTACGGCTGGTAGCTTAGCTAAATAACTTGCTAAGGTTAACCGTGTACTAACTCGCCAAACCTTCATTCTGAAAGTCAACAATAGCTTGTTTCCCTAAGAAAAGTTCAACATTTGATAATTAAATTATTTGCGCATTGT
Organism: Gymnothorax javanicus; assembly: GCA_029692085.1. Classification (NCBI taxonomy): domain Eukaryota; kingdom Metazoa; phylum Chordata; class Actinopteri; order Anguilliformes; family Muraenidae; genus Gymnothorax; species Gymnothorax javanicus. Next base: position 23,737,705 of record CM056199.1, read on the forward strand.
TGTTTTGACTTAACCACTAAAATGGTAACATCATTTGTGATAATTACTATGACAGCACTTAGACATACACAAACTCCTTCGCCGTCTCCATTGTAGCGCACTGATTTTCGCAGTCCAGCGAGGCGCAATGATTGATTGGTTGGCTTTGGTTGTCAACTTCCGGCGAAGTGATGAACCGTTGTTCAGTTCTTCCCGACACAGTTTGCAGTTCCCTTTGAACTGAACATTTTTTTCTCCCTTCGGTTTGGAATCTTATTTAACATGGCTGACCACCCTGACCAGCCCACTTCACAGGGAACTACAGGGCAATCGGAACGCACCCATAAACTATCTTTATAACGTTCATTCCGATCGCACTGATTGGCTGACGATTTCATCATTCCATTCAGGACTTTCCCATGTTGCGATTCACGTGTCGGAAAAGGGAATTCCGGGTTAGGAACCTCACTCACTTCCACCATATTAAAGACAATGCAAGTGACTTGAGATTGGCCACCTCAATAATATTAAATTATGAGTCTAGCGGGACAGCCACAGATAAGCGAAAGTGAGCATGCGATAGTGCAGCGCATTAATGTCAGTGGGACAAGATCGGCACTGAATTCTGCACAACTTCGAGCTCAGTTCTGTCGTGCAAAGGAGAAGGCCATAAATTCATTTATGATCGAAAATGATTATTTGTATTTCTTGCACAATAAATGCTTCCTCTACTATGTGCACAAATATTCTGGGTTTGCTGAAAATAATGGGTTGTGTACACCGTAACTACGAGAAGCTCTAACCAAGGTGAAATCACGCTACATCACTAAGGATTCTTTAGCTTTGTCTTGTTGCGCTTAAAATACAATGCTGAGCGACGCATGAAGTTTTTGTTTTTCGGCGCTGATAATAAGGTGCGTTGCCTCGGTATTCTATATGACATGGGCTACCTTACACAAGCAGTCGACACGCAATCGTCATACCTTAGAGGAACTTTACAACTATACTGACCAAAAAAAGAAACGCAACTACGTAATCCGGTGCCAAATTTCGACAAACCCATTGAGAAAGATGCTTTTGCTCTGAGTTATTTTTGGAGGTGAGTACTTCTACCATTCAAAATTATGCGGTCACAGCGCGTATTCTGGAGCCGCCTTTCGTCCGGAACCAAACAATTGGCAGTGCTTGGGTTTGAGTACTTCCATTGTCCTAACACTACCATTTTTGTTTTGAGTTCCTCGTAGACACCGGAGCCTATAAAAGTCTGACCGAAAATGAGTAAAAATCAGACGGGTTATAATGCCACAACTAATGGAAATTCAACGAGAACGCACGATTGGGATGCTACAGGCCGGAAGTCGGGTAGCTAGAGTTGCCCGTCAATGCGGCGTGCATTCTGCAACAATTAGTCACCTCAGAACCAGGTTTAATGCCACTGGACACACAGCTGATCGCCCCAGATCCAGTAGGCCACGTGTTACGACTCCAACGTCTGAGCGTAGTATCACGACCGACCGTCTGCGACACACTGAACCAAACTTCATTTTGTTGAAGGAAACCTCAATGCCGTCCGTTACCGCGATTAATTTCTCCATCCAGTTGTCCTTCCGTTTGTCCGACGTCACCGACTAACTTTCCAACAGGACAACGCGCATCCGCACGTGGCACATATCTGTATGGAGTTCCTTCGGGCCGAAAACGTGCAAATCCTTCCCTGGCCAGCGTTTTCTCCAGATCTTTCACCTATAGAACTCTTGTGGGACATTCTGGATAGAGCGATCCAGAGATGTCAACCACCGCCAGCTACAGTACGTCAGCTGAGACAAGCACTGACCGAAGAGTGGGACAGCGTTCCACAAGCAACAATCAGACGTCTGGTGATGTCTATGAGACGCAGGTGTACCGCCATGCGCGACGCTAACAGGGTACATACGAGATACTGATAATGTCATTTGTGTTTCGTAATGTCGAACTTCACCTCGTTAATAAAAGCCAACATGGCGATATTCCAGCCCAATTTTCTGTTATATCTATTGTCTGAGATTGCCTCTTTCATTTGATACCAATGAAGTGTTGATTAATAACAGTTACACTCGATAAAATCAAGAAATAGAAAATTGCGTTTCTTTTTTGGTCAGTATACATAAATGGCAGACTTGTTGTTGATATGCCAGCTATTTGTCAGAATGGCCCAGTATTCTAAACGCCACTACCCAGTCACAGCAGTCACTGGTCAGAAATAGCGGAAAATAGATGAGCAAATTAGGCTGTAATTTCGCAGAGATTATTAGCTTGAGCGAGCCTACGTACTGTCTACTCGAGGCAGAACTGGACAACTTCACATATGCAATCAGAACGGAGTTCAGTGCAACCACGACAATCAGTCGACTACCCTGCTGTTAGTAATTATACAACAATGATTATAGCATTTTTCGCGACTTTAAACTGACATTATGCCTGTCAGTTACGTGCGACTCAGCCACAAGTCAATCTCATCCTAACTCCAAGCTGCCGACTGCGTGCCGCTGACGTTGAGACAGAAAGACACAAAAGCTAACGATCAGTATGATCGTTTAAGTTTAATCCAAAACATGATCAAGCCTCTAGCTAAGCTATTGCTTTCAGAAACAAATCCATAACGCGAGTTGGCTACTACAAACGATGCTGTCGACAAAAATGATAATCATCTTCATTTTGCTTTTTGGGGAATGATGCAACCAGACGTATTACTCCAAAAAACTAAGCTAAAAAGCACATACAACATCGACCTTTATCACGGTATACAGTTGAATCCGAAAACTTCTACCAATATTTAGCCAAACCTATGGCATTATTTCCCGCATTCTGGCATACGTTTGCCTATAACACATTTTTGTCCACAACTAGTTCGTTATTAAAGTTAAATTTTATCTAGATGGCAATCATGTTCAAATCTGAACATGTTGCACTCTGGGCAAATGGAATTTACATTATGTGAATATGCACGTTTCTTGTTATTTCAATCTGACATTTCTTATGAGTTTTAGGAAAATAATTCTGACAAACAATTATTACCAACTGGAAGAAGATAAGTGCAAAATTAAGTGTGGGTTCATGGCATTCAAGTCATATTTAACTGTATAAGCCAAAATGAGGTTGCATCCAGGTGTGTAGATATGAATTCATTGTGGCCGTATCCTGGGATAACTTTAATCCACCCAGTTTGAAAATTGCTTGTAACCGTCAACAACCCTGATGAGAGAAAAACCTGGCTAGAACAGCATAGTATAGGTAGTCACTGACAAGATAATACATACCTACTAGTCTCTGGCTGTCTGTACACTTACTCTGTAACTGTGTACACACACTGTATGACTGAATCCAAGTTCTCACAGGTTACTAACTAAAATTTAAGGCAAAATGTGTGGCTAAATGGTTTTCTCTGCGGCTAACTGAACTTCAGGATGATTAGCCACTGTGGCTAAGAGAAGGTTTTGGCCTGCACACACCCTGAGGGGTGTTTTTGATATTGGTAACCCTATGACTGAAATTTGCTGTGGACAGTCCTGGAACCCAGAGTAGTAGTTCTGTTGTTTTCCTGAACCCTGTACCCTTTCCTGCTTAATCTACCAGGCGAAACTATGAACTTCGCCTTTGGGGTGAATGCTGTCATTTCGGGGATACACCTTGCTGTCCACCAACAGAATTTGTCTAGTTTTTGGTGCTTCTCCAGTCAATTTTCACTGTTTCCGCCTTTTTTTCCTGTATGACATTACAGCAGCTCGGATGGGGTCTGCAGACAAATCGTAAACCGTAAGTCGTCCTGTCCTAGAAGGTACCCAGTGAAGGGCCAATTTCGGGCCAATCCCCATCCCTCCCTGTAGTTTTCTCCGGCTCCACACTCCATCTCTGGCAGATATTGTTTTATTCATTGGCTTAAGTTTAAATTCCGGTGGTCTAATTGACAGGGCCAGTTGCCTGACTTGGAGAATTTATTCTGCAGAGGTATACAGCATCTTTTGGTTTACTGACCGAGTATGGAGCCGAGATAATCTCAGATCTTGCTCCTTACAAAGCCTCTGTATGACACCAGCTCAAGCCTCATGTCTGTGACTGGTCAGCTTTTAGCTGAAGAGGCCTGGGTATTGTCTGGCATTTTGTGAAGCCCTGTTATCTCACATCCTTCAGCTCTATGAACATGCTGCACCCCTTGGATTGTAACATTACGGATTCTAACAGACAGTATTACCTACTAATTAGATAGATAGTAGATCCTTCATTGTGCTCCTTGCTAATCAATGCACTGATTACAGTTAGGAATTGCTTCTCTGCAACAAGTCTTCTAACACATAGTCTGTTAAATCTTTTTTAACATGAGTGACATTTAATAAATTTTTTTTCTGGTAATTTGAAGGAATATTGTAATCATACAACAAGAATAGGAATAATATTGTAATTGCAATAGGTGCTTGAAATATATACTACGGCTCTGAAGCGAAAAGGTAGCTGCACTCATGTAAAGGCAGACATGATGATCAGAAATGATGTAATCTTCATCTATACGCAGGTATGTTCGTATTTCTATATCCAGGTTGAAAAGTCATTGAAATGGAGCCTTTCTTGTCTCGTGTGAGCGTGTCTAGTCTCTGTTCCCAATTGCTTCCCTTGCCCTCATGTTTGTGAGTGCGTCTAGTTTTTAACCGCCGGGTCAGGGCCTCGAGCTGCAGTGACTGAGAGAAGATGGGCCTTTCTCCTTCCTCCCCAGGTGAGCCTGACAGTGTTAGAGGATCACTCCACATCTCCAGTGGCCCCAGCAGCAGAGGGCCCCTCAGCTCTAGACCCGGCCCCCAGCACCTCACCCCCCAACCCCACTCCCTCGGAGAGCCCCAGCCAGACAGACACCTCCCCTCTGGGTAAGAAGAAGAAGGGCTTCTTCTCCAAAGGGAGGAAACTGCTCAAAAAACTGGGTTCCAGCAAGAAGGACTGATGCTTGGTCAGTTTTTTTTTTTTTTTTTAGCTGAAAGCACTTTTTAAATTAAAAAGTTATTCTCTTTGGTGTTGGTTATGAAGGACAGTAACCAGCCTCTTGCTGATGTGCATTGAGAGTCCGTCAGCCACTTCTGGGGATTAATTTTAAGCACTTAAACTGTGTCCACTGGACATGGTATTCACTGCTTTGAATTGAACAAGGAGGTAGTATAACATGGCTGTGTGTAGTTGCATGCTTGTGAGGTACACCTCCTTCACCCTTTTAACTTCTCAAATATCCTCCTGATATCAGCTGACTGTTACCCTTGACTTCTCATTTAGGCTCCAGTCTAAATCTGGTATATGTTTGTGCATATTTAACAATAAGGCTGTTAAGAAGTTAAACCAGGTATTTGGCATTGTTTTGTTGTAGGATAACTTCTTACCTACCGAACCACCCACGTCAGTACTGTTATTTGTGTTTAATGTATGAGATGACCTGTGAATGGTTTGTCTTGTATTTTGTGCTGCCAGATGGAAAATACTTCGCTCCTTCTTCTTCTCTTGGTTTGTTCACACTTACCAACTCCAGAGAGGCTCGAACTTAAAATTAATTTTATTTGTTAAGTGGTTAATTCATGTTTCTTGCCTAAGGAGTTTTTTAAGTCTTTTATGTCTTCACTATTTAGAATTTCCGCCTGTTATGCACTATTTTGCTCTGTGTGAGACTTGCACCTACAATAAGGGTTGCCATGTTTTTGTACAAGACGTGTATGAGCTTACTGGCCATGCAGCACCATGTCTTGAGCTATCGAATGATCGCTAGAACTTTAAGTTTCATGGCGCCGGATATTCAAAGCTGCTTTAGCATGCAATGACTTGCTAATGCAACCAATGCAGTGAGTATTGTGATTGGTTTTGCTGGCAGCCCTTCTTTCTCAAAGTAGATAATATATTTAGATAATATGTAGATGTAACATCAGCTTGTGAAACCAACACTGCTGTCTTTGCCCTTCTGAACTGAACTTTAAAACTGGTTATATATTATGCTCTTTGTTTGACCCTTTCCTTTAAGATATTATATCATTTTTTTGTGCATGAAAAGCATCTGCAACTTTGTCCAAAGCTAGGTAGAGCAAATTTTGTATGGCCGTGTAGAGGAGGCACTGTTTTCTTCAGAGCAAGGCAAATTTATTTTGGAGGAGCTTCAAAAGGAAGACAAAGTGAAGAATGAGTGGTTAAAATTGATTCTACCACTGTTATTCAGCAGTCCAACCCTAACCTTTTATTGTTCTCCCTCCATTGCACGGAACCCTGGCTTCCTGAACTGTGGTTTGTCAATCACAACAGTGAGCTTTAAGGGAGGTGGTCTTAAAGAGAAAGGAGCCAAAATGGCCCATTTTGGGTGGAGTGTGCTTGAGGTGTTGCACACACAGCCTCTACAGCTATAAATAGGTGCTTTTTGACCATAAATACATGCAAATGTCTGTAAATAGATCTCAAATTTGAAAATATTAAATGGGGAGATGGGCATAATATGACCCTTTCAATTGAAAATTTTCAAGGATGGCTGTGCAAGTGTCCGTGTGTTAACAGTTTGTAGACTTATCTGCTGCTAGCCTGTTAGCGATCAGCATTGTTTGAGAACTTGCTTCTCTTTTAGGAGTGTGGCAGTTGGTTCTGTAAAGACACTCATTCTTGTAAAAAACTTTTTTCCATGGTTTTATTACTAGAGGGCTCAACAACTTTGAGAAGGTGGAGGGAGAGGGTTAATATTCCTTACTAACATGGCCAACATCCCATGGTTTGGTAACTAGAAGCTCTTGCATTTTTGTGTTATCTAACAATGTGCAGTTATTTATTTACCGGGGACATTTTGCACAGATACCCCTGTGTTGGTGTGTAATTCTTAATATTTTAGTGTTTTAACTGAGGGGGCTCTTAAAAATTCAGACTCTTAGCTCTGAAATGGTAGTTAGCAATTAAACCACCTACTCTTTGTGTTTGTGTTTTTTTTTAACATCTTATTCCTTCCGAACTTTTGCTGTGTCAGTTAAAGTTTGAACTGGAGGACAGATCTATCAGTCAACATTACATCATGATGGTACGACTGACAAGATGCAATTGGCTTTGGCCAAAAGGTCAACACTAGGAAATCTGGTACATTGTTTGTAGTTTAAGCTTTTGAACTTCAGTTTTCTGAGGTTCTCCTATCAGTACTGACTGGTCAGTATTTAAAAACAATGGAGGAGGTTTTACCCTGTATATCATCTTTGCCTCTTGCATTGATTAACCTGAATAGAAAAGGCTACAAAGGGGGAAAAAAGCTCATTTTCTGAAACGTACCAAATTAAAATTTGCGGTGTCTCTGATCATTGGTTTCCTTTACACCCTACACTACAAAATGGTTCAGTGCTCAAATATTACTGTGTTGCTTTAAGAATTTACTTGTCTAATTGGCCCTGTTACCATTAGCTTATGCTAGTCTGCACTGCTGTTAAAAGTACAACTCAATAATAGGGAGTCTGATAGCAACCGTTGATAAATGTAGCCTTATGAACTCTTCTAGTCTTAATCTGTTCTTTGCACTATATTTATATGAACTGCATGCATATTTTTTGCCTTATTGGTGTATTTATTGAAGTGTCTGCCATTTTGTTTGAATTTATGGTATTATTAATTACAGCAAAGTAAGGAGCATGCAAATTGCAGCAGCTAGACTTGTATATAATGTACAGTGTATGAATTGTTGGGTTTTCTCTATGAAGTATGATATTTTCATACTGTAGAAGGCATTTTTCCTTTTGTACATTGTATATTGAGATTTTTTTAATTACCTGTTTTGAAGGTTCTTGTGTACATTGTACATATGGTCTTTTTTTTATTGTTTGCATCTTTTTATTTTGGTTTTGTTTTTTTTTTTTTTTTTTTTTAAAGGCATGTGTTCTTGGAAGCAGTGTTGGTTTGTAAAACCGTAATGGTGAAATTAATGCACGGGGGAGCGGACTCAAAAGTGATTGTCTTTCCATTTGGATTCAATCTTTTTACTAGAATAAAGTATATTTTCACATAAAATGAAACATCATCTTTTGCAAAGGCTGATTTTTATATATATATATATATATGTGTGTGTGTAGCTATGTTTGTGTGTTTGAGTGTCTGTACACGCGCTTGCTTCTTAGTGTGCGTGTGCCTGTGTTTGCGTGTATGTCCTACTTTTACAAAGTTCTTGCAGTAGTTTTTATGTTACTTTATATGTAGTAACTTCTCAGACAACCAGATAAAAATAAAACCATTCAAACAAATTACTAAGTCAAATTCAAATGGTTACGATAAGAATTAATATTTTTATCCCTTGGCATAATTAGTACAGATTTACTTTGAGCACACTGGCACACAGTACATGAGACAAGAATTTTGTTCTTGGTGAAAATATTACATGCTTCCATAAAATATGCTGTGATCCTGTTATCCAGCAGCTCATTAGCTTCGCTTCTCCCAGGAGTTTTGTGAGGGAGAGGTAAGGGCAGCTCTCTTCTCTCCATGTCCTTACCTTCCTTCACCTGCTTCTTCTGGCATAGAATTGGCAGCAAAAGGAAATGTTGGGGGACATTGATTCTGAACATATGCCACATAGTCAACCCCCCTTACCCCGTATATTAAAGAGAAAGGACACTTTGAAATTAATGTTTTTTTATTCACAGCAGAGAAATTATTACATGAACTTTCAATAATATTTTGTGACCTAGTTTGACATGTGATTATGACCAAGATTGCTGAGTGTAAAAAAGGAATTTTATGCATCATTAGCAATTTTGTATATCATAGGGCTCTCAGCTTTGTTTCGTCCTGCGCACATGTCTCATGTGACCTGTAGAGGGCAACATCATGAGTCGTGGACGCATGTCTAAAACAAAGTGTTCCTCTTTTTTTTTCTTCTGGTGGAGTTTTTCTTCCGTCATTTTCACTGTAGCCAACAGTACACTCATCCATAAAGTAGGAAACACTACACTGTGATGTGGAGTTTAGTAGTGCTTTCTACTTTATGGATGACTGCACTGTACTTCCGCTGGTCCTCGTCGCTGGATCTTTCTTTCCCCGGTGTCCATTTTGGCTCTTCTCTGGCTCCAGACTCTCTCGGTTGCATCAGCAATACATGCACAACTGTAAACTCCTCTTTAAACATTATGCTGACCATATTTGCCTACTCAAGACAAGTATCAACAATTCTTAAGTGATTCAAACACAATTCAGAAGAGAATCTCATAATAGCAAATACTATTTTGTAGGAATCATTTAATAACTAGATGCATTTACTCTAACACGATTCTTTTATGATCCCTGGAACTGGCTTGTAGGCTCAACAATAGAAAAAGTTGCCATAAAATTGAGTGTTCATAGTTTTTAACATATGTTCAGAATTGTACAAATGCTATGTTCACAATAATAGCATCAAGCAACGTACAAGTCTCTAGTAAATTTGCCTAACGAAAAAGGATTATGGCCACTACTAAACACTTATTTTTCCTTCCCAAAGCATTCCTTTTGCAGTTTCTAAGCACTGAACCAACTTCAGTTTGTCACTGAAAGGTAATAAGCTAGAATGGGGTGGCTGGTCGTGGGTCTCTTAGAAATGAAACTGTCTGCTCCGACAAGGAAGCCATCTTTTTTTTGTGTGAGCAAGCATTTCTGGTCACAAAGCAAAAAAATTATACAATCAGCTGAAAAATAGTATAAAAACATTTTCAAAAGTGATTTGAATGTATAAAGTGTTTATGAAGAAAAACTCACATTTCATATCACAAAATGGAAGTCAACTCTTGCAGTTAGACGAAATGACTCGACTGTTCAGACATCTCCGTTTTGCTGAATGAGCGAATATTGCCCAAATTTCACCCTTGAAAATGGAAAAAAAGCTATGAATCATAAAACGTACCATTTCAAAAGTCCTCACACATGCCTATCTTCAAGTTCTTCTTTTTCGTCAAACCATTAAAAACATGAACAAGGTCAGTTTCGAAAGTTTCAAAAAGAAAATGGCGCTATAACCTAATTTTTTAATCAAACACATAGGACTACATTTTCCAAATACATATTTTAAAAAATGAAAAGCAAAAAAGTCAATAATGGACATGGGTGTCCCAAGGTCTTACCAGTCTCTTGTCTGTCCCTGAAGAAATGGGTTGCAGGAGGAGAACTCGAATCCTTTTAACCCTGTCTCAACCACGTGGTACAAACCACAGGAAGAGGTCTAACAGTTTCATGCGTGCTCTCACGAATTCACACAACCCCACTCCTATTGGGCCTATGAATGCAGGGTGAACACAGGCCTGTTCTCCCTTTTATGGGCATAGAGTTAATTGTAAAGAAAAATTTTGATGGGAGAATAAGGCTGTTAGAACCTGCTAAATATTCTCCAGAAATAATCAAAGGGCTGCAAACTCGAACACCTTGAAGCTTGTCCGCAGATGACCGGGGGATTGTCTATAATCTGTTGAGCTTCAAGTCCCCTTGGCTTTTGCATGTCGTCTTGGGGAATGTTGGCATATTTTTAATTAACCCTCTATTAACCACCGTAGCATATCTGCTACATAAAGTGAAAGGGTTAACAGCCTGGACACCCTGCTGGTTTTGTTTCTTATTGCCAAATAAACATTTGAGAATAACTTGAATGGTCCGTCACTTTAATTTTTCCATTCGCATTATTACCCAATGTAGCAGATCTGCTACATTTTGGAAAGGTGGGCCAAAGGGTTGAATTTTTTTTTTTTTTCCATTTTTCCAAATATTGGCCCAAAATCAACATATTTGCCTAGGGAAATGATTTTTACACAGTTGGAAAGGTACTTGGTTAACAGAGGGTTAAATATGCACCTCAGCAAATTTGTTCAGGTTTGTCATATGAAAATATGCAATGATAAAACATCAATTCATCTTCTATCTTTATCCATCCCCCTGTCATTATGAGGTGTGTGGTGGGAATCACCTTTTTTTTTTTCATAAGTAGTCCAATGCAAAGACTAATTAAGGGTGCTTCTCTTCCACAATGCTGGTACGTAGAGGTTGGCCCACAACTGTGACTGACTATGATGCTTGTGGAAGATGATGTGAAATTGACTGAGTGCTGTATTAATGATGGCATTTTGACTCTGATTTGATGCTCACTTGATATTCCAAAAGGACAGGCATTTCTGTAAGTCGGCCACTATTAGTTGGCCTCATGTAGTCGCCTGTTCATGTGGTGTCTCAAGGCCTCAGCTGCAGTGTCAACTCAGAACAAAAGTTATTCCAGGCCTGAGAGCCAGTGTGGTTTCAATTTGCAACTATTGCCCTGACTAAGCAAGCTAAATTACTTGTGTGCACAAGTACTGCTCCACTTGTAAATTAGAACACCTAAAGGTTTTGCAAAAACACATGGTCTTTGGCTGTTGTTTGTGTTAATTTGCTGCCCAGCATTCACTTCTGTGTTTTTAATGTGCTTTGCAATGTCTGTTATATACACTCTTAGCTTGTGGTCTGCTGCAGACCTCTTTGGGTATAAATGTTTTGAATAACAGTTTCATGCATCATCCTCTGGATTCAATCTACCAAGCAAAGTTCTTCAGTTGGTTTTATTCTCCTCTTTCTATAATTAATCCAAATGACATCAGGTAGTTACGTTTTAGCCATTTAAGTTGTCAATTTGAGAAAAATAAGCCTCATTTCAAATGAATTTGAGGGTCAATTAAATAATTAAGGCCTGAGCCAGAGGTTGTTCTGAAAAGCAGAAATGGAATGACCTCCTTTCCCCACGTGTGTGGTGGCAGCATTTCTCTCATACTGAGACGTTTCCTGGCCCAACTGTTTCCTCCGAATGTTTGCATCTCTAACCAAATGGTTGTGAGATGCGGTGCTCGAGAAGATAATGGCATTTAAGCAACAACAAAAAAAAATTTAATAGGGATTTCATGCCATTTCTTTCCCATTCTTTCAACATCTTGTAGATTAGAGCTTTTATCTGTGTAGCAAGTGGATATGGTGAAAGATTGCTACAAGAGGAAGGAGCCAACTTGCCTCTGCTTCTCTCACATCACTACCTCACTATTTTTAGAAGGAGGAAGTGTACTTCAGTAGAAATAAAACTATGATCATGTTGTAAATCAGCCAGTGTTGTATTGAATACTTTGCTGCCAGAGCTATATTTTTCATTTCTGTTACTGGGCTGTATTCTCATACATACATTTTTACAATTTTGAGGAATTCTGATGGGTGAAAAATTAATGGAAAAACAATATTATCTTTTCATGATGTTTGTCTGCTGCGTACTGCCAAAGCAGTTTCACTGCCCCTTGCCATTGATCGTACACATCCCTGGAACTTTAAATGATGGATGGGATGGAAAACCCATCTTCCAACTGGTATTCCCTCATTTGGCATTTTCATGGTGAGTTATCAAGCAAGACGGTCCAAAGACTCTCTTAGGCATCTAATTGGGTAGAGATCTGATAAATGTGATATAGGCCACAGCATAGCATTGATATCATTCTCATACTCATGAAAATTTTTGGTTCCCTGTGGATTAGGGCTTTGTCATCCTGGAAAAAAAAACAAGGAAATATTTTCCATCATAGAAAATGCCAAACTTGCAAAGAACTAAGAGTATCTTTGTTCAGAAGAACTTTTGGGGGTTCAAATCCTCTCCTATGTAAAGCAGTTTGGGTTAATTTCCATTGTGAAATTCTCTAAAAAAATTAAATTGAAAATTGGATTTAATAATATAGATTCATTGATTCATCGAAGCCATTTCTTTCAAAGGGACAAATGTTCTGAAACGGTTTCTGGAAAATGCCTGAACAGCATAAAAGAAGCACCGAACTGCATTGCGCTGTGGGTCAGGTATTTAGGCCTCTACCATTTTCATAGGGCTCATTCCATTCATTAATTTTTCACAAAATGTTTTTGTTTTTCTTCCTAGCTCAATTTGCTCTCAATTACACCCTTCAGGGTGACAAGGAAAAAATGAAGAAAAAGAAGCAATGAATGGGCGAACACAGAAATGTGCACAGCAAAATTAAATATTTCAGTCCTTCAAATGACACTTTGAAGTGATGTCAGTGAAAGACCGTTACAGGAGTGGCATAAGGAGAGCGGTAAATTCAAAAATCATTAATTCATACAGCACACGTTGCACAAAAAGCAGGCTTCAGCGTAGTCTGCTCATGTCTCCCTTGCTGACGATATCCTGAATATACCTCTTGGTGGACATTTACTTGCACGCATGTCGCGAAAATGGTGACAAATGACTCATCTGCCCTGATCATTTTTTTTTTTTTTCAAAACTTCTGTATGCTGGCGTTCCTCAACATTGAACTCTGAAACGTGTGCCTGTTTTGCAATGAGGAGCAATGCGTTACATTCCCTCTTTAAAACCCGCTCAATGTGTTGCGCTTTGAAGAAGTGTCTGGCTGTCCTTGATTTCTGCAACATTTGCATATTTGCCATACTTAATTGTTTAATATCTTCAACAGAGTTTAATGCAAGACAAAGACAACTTGAGTAAACACAAAATACAGTTTTTAGATGGTTATTTCATTTATTGAAGGTAAAAATTTTTCCAGCACCAGCTGGTGCTTGCCCCTACACTCCTCAGTCAGCCAGTTCACCAAATTTACTGGGCAATCGGGTTAAATTGGACAAGACTCAGATAAGCTTTATTACTGCTTGCCTTATTGAAATAAAACACTTCAATAAAACCTTTCAATTGTAGGGTCTCGCCAAGCTGCACATAATGCCAGGATCAAAAGATTCAATTTTGGAAGAGATGGGGAAGTTGTTGGAATACATGAGCCTGGAAACAGTTACAGAGCAATTTGTAAAGTGAACTAAAGTGAGAGGTATTGTCTCCAGATGGAGAGAACTTGATATCGTCAATTTGTCCAGGAGTGACTGGTCAACCATACAGTATGTCCGCAAAGGCTGAAACGACGACTCATCCGGCAAGTCCCAAAAGAACGTCGGAGGTACTGCAGGCCTTTCTCCCATCAGAACAGGTCAGCAGCTATGATTCAACCTTTAACAAGAGGCTGGAAAAATTTTATACATGTGAAATCTTCAAGGTTGAAACCATTGCTCACCACGAAAAACGTAAAAGCTCATCTCACATTTGCCATAAAAACACCTTCACCCAGCCTTTGGGGATCATTTTCTGTGCTCTGATAGGTCAAAAATAGAAAGTTTTTGAAAAATGTAGGTACTGATACCTGGTGTGAAGCCAACACAGGATTTTACCATTTTAACATCATGCCCATAGTCAAATGTAGTGATAGTGTAATGGAGTGGGGATGCTTTGCTGCTGTGGGGCTTGAGCAATGTGCCATAACTGAAAAACTATTAATTCTGCTCAATAACCAAAAATTCTGAAGGAGAATATTCAGTCATCAACTGGTGATGAAGCACAAATGAGTGTTATAGCAATATGATGATCAAAAGCATTCAGCTTTGAATGGTTCAAAAGAAACAAAATTAATCTTTTGGAGTGGTCGAGTCAAAGTCCTGAGTTAATGCTTGTGAGATGCTGTGGCAGGACCGAGACCCTTAAAGGTGCAGTCCTTTTTTGAGTAAATTTTCACCAAACTAAAATGCTTGCTGCTCTTGAACCGTTTTGACTACAGGCATTGTGGTCTTGTTTGAAAGGTGACACTCAGTGGTTTGCTCTCAAATTATTAGAATAACAGAATATTACCCAAATTGAGTATCAACACAGGAGATATGAGGATTTGTTTGACTGAGAAAGATTCTATGTATTCCTCTGCCTCTGGCGCTGTGACGAAGCCCACCAGCCGAGAAAAATATAACAGCCACAGCCAGCCGCCTGAACAACTGCAGGTTCAAATATTATGATTCTGTTATCAAAAATTAATGTTTTACAGATTTTTCTTTCTTAGTTATGTTTGTGCGTGTTTCAACAAATAATTTTGAAGAGTCCAAATTTTGCTGTGTTCAGTGGGACTGCATGGTCAGCCTGAGGGTTGTTGCTACACACTTTTGAATACTATTTTCACTATTGTATTTGCATCATAACATGGCTTACACAGTTAGAATGCTGAGTACTAAAACTTTCAAAGGATATGTAAGTCTTCAACTTAACACTGTATTTGACGGTATAAAAACAAAATTATGCCTAGCAGCCTGCCCTTGGGTTAAGCAGCCACAGGTAGTTCATACTTAAACACCCTTCAATGAGGCTGAATTAAGGTAATTCTGCACAGTAGAGTTGGAAAAAATTCCTTCACAGCATGATGAAAGCCAAATCTTCAGCTATTGGAGGTGTTTGACTGCAGTTGCGGCCACACAACCAGTTACAAAAACCTTGTATTGTACAGTGTCTCTCCTCATTTTCTTCTTGTCTTGAGTTGACATATTGTATGTTGTTTTAAAACTATTTTGTGTAAAAAAATCTGAACCTTCAGAGTATAAACATCCTACAATACCTGACAAAAGTTCATTGCTGTATTACACACAATACACCTGTATAGATGCATTCATTATATTTTTCTTCCTTCATTCATTTAGGTTTTACAATCAATTAGTTCCCTTTCTGCGTATAAGTTTGTCAATTTTGGTGGACACAGCTGGCTTTCTTGGCACGCTCTCTTGAATAAAATCTCCATTTTTTTTAATTGAGCACAAAATAAAAGTCCATGTAATGCAATGTGTTGTATGTCATATGGTTGACCATGTTATGAAGAAGGTTGAAAAGATATTATACAAAATGAGGGTTATCCAATAAATTTTGAAACATCAATCTTGCTCATTTTCACGGAAAGGGATATTACCTGTGCAGACTAAGCAAGACGTTGGGGAAAATGCAGGTGCGGCATACTGTACCGAAGCAAAATTTTTACTTGAAACTGCTAATTGCAGTGTTTTTTCATTCTTTTTGGAATAACTCACTTTTACAATAATTTTAACAGTTTCTAACATTTATTCATGTTGTATCTTCAGAATCTTCATCAAAAATAAATAAAACCCCAAAAATATAGCTTTATGAAGATTGCCTGCCAGCCTTGCAAGAGGGAAGGTTAAAACAGAGATCTTTTGGATGATAAAGCTAGTTCAGGAACTACCAACATAGAAAAAAAACACAAATGTTATTTCCTGTCTGTACCCAGCACCCATTTTTCAAGCTGTGTGCATTAGCTTGGAAAGCGGTTTCATGAGAAACCATAAAGGACCATGCTTTAACTAATAAAAAGCACAATTATTCACTACGGTCATACCTGAGAATCTCATGAAGTCTCAACTCCTGAGGATATCTGTATTATTCAGATATCATTGATTATGTTTGCATGCAGAAACTACTCCAGTTTTTGCTCTTATTCTGAGAAGGACTGGTTAATGAATTTGAATATTATGCTAATATTCCTGTTCATGCTCAGTAGTGCATACTTCGCGTAACCCCTTAAACTATGAATAAAATTTTCTGTTACATATGACAGATGAAGCATTTTTTTTTTCGAAGTGTCAGACAAAGTGACATACATACTCTGTATCTGCTGTTTCCAGCACTGCACTGAAGCTGCATCACACTTCTCTTGAGAGAAATATTCAAACCCAGGATGCCATGTTTATATGGCCACAGCATTACAACAAATGGACAGTATCTCGATCTTGTACATCATTTTATAAACATTTCCCTGTAATTCAGCAGGATGAATTTGGGATCGCTGGAAACCACAGGGTCTCCACTAGAAATGAAAATACGCCTGAAGTTCCACAGGTCTACAAATGCTGAGTTTCCACTGGTGGCAGTCTTGTCATACCGTGAGAATACAGTCTCCCACTTTCATTTGTTCAACCACCTTTTTGAAAAGTTTGGTGTTGCAATGTTTGCACACATCCAAAATACTTTTGATATCAAAGTCTTTCATAGACTCCAAATCTGAGCTAATGTCATTAGTAAGTATTGCTCACTAGCTACTGTTAGGAGCGTGAAGACAGGCAGGCAAGGCATTCGAGAGCAGGCAAAAACGTCACTTTCGATTTTTGTGGGAAATGATCTACATAAAAAGCAGTCCATGGGCTGTTAATGGGCAACCAAGAAAGTGAGGAAAGGTTTCATTTTTGAAGTTACAGTCCAGTTACACGTCTTCCATAGGGACTCAGATTTGATGAGACTGTTCATGTAGCTTGATGCTTCTACCACCTTTCTTAAGGCCCTGTTGGGCAGATAACTTAGTCAAGATACCCAGGCTTTTGCTCTATTGACACAGGACTTCATAAAGGACTGATTTTAGTTTTTTTTTCATTTGCAGAAGTGTATCTACACTTCTAATGGGTCCATGAGTGTTTTTTGTTTCTCTGCCTGTATTTGTAATATTTTACCGAGTTACGGACTAAAACGTGAGTGAGACTGAAACATTAGTTAGCAAGATTGATGGCTTGCTAGGTTATTTTAGCTCATCCAATGGCCTGTTTCATGGATTACTTAATCATGGCAGTCTAGTTTTCTGATCATTATGCTGTATATCGATTGATTAAAAATCTTGAATTTGAAACAATCAGAAAAAAAATGATCTTGCCCTACCAAGAGCTTTCATATCCTCTGGTTTTGACTTTAAAATGCTTTCATCTAATCAGAAGAAACTGAAGTAGCTGCAAAAAATAACCACCAGGTAGTGGTGTTTAAAAATTCCCAAAATTCCCATGTCAGTATTTCACAGTGGTCAAGCCAGACTCCATTTCAAACAATACAGGCAAGCTAGACCCCATGTTTGTATTTTGGTAAGTGTATATACTAAGCACTATGGTAAGAGCGTGTCAGAACAGATTTCAAAATAAAAGCAAAACTCAGGTGGACGTAATAATAAATCGTCAATAATAAATGCACCAATAAACAAAATTAATTAATATTCATATAAATTGTCAAATAAAATTCAAAGTTATTAATAAGAATGTAATTGCCTGCAAACTGTATTTCAGGAAAAAAATTGAGGCTTTGAAAATTAAGGCTTTGTTAGGTCATGCGTTTGAATAATTTCTCTAACCTAATAATAAAGAATAAATTCCCAAAGACCAGTCATACAATTTTTTCTAAAATACAGTTTGCAGGCAGTAGGTATTATATTTTTTATTAAGCAGTGGTTATTCAGCCTACAGATGGCAAGCTACCTGGAATGGCTATTCTGCCAGTGTGTATGTACAGTCATTGTAAGTGTCGACTTAGATGGTTGGAGAGCAATATAGCCAGGGTGGATGGTTGGAAGAGCAAAGCTACAGCTTTTGATGCACCAGGTATCAATCCCTTTTTCCCTGCTAGTTTAATATTTTAATAATTAATATCGCCTTTCCCAAATACTGCATCCTAAAATTAACCTTTTCATTGACATATGGAGAGCTTAAAATGTGAAGACATGACATGCAAAATGTCTGCTATCTGTCATTTTATTGTTGTTAATTTTGAATTTTTAATTCATTTTAATATTGATTTATTGTGTAATTTATTAATGTTTTTTTATTAATTCATTTGTTTACTCATTTTTTTACTGAAAGACTGACTGACTGAATGCATGCTTTTACTTTGAAATCAGAACTTACACGCTCTTACCATAATGCCTAATGTACACGTTTACCGCAAAACAATGTGGGGGCTAGCTTGACAATGTTTTTCAAAGTGGATGCTTGCTTGACCTCAGGAAAAATTCCATGCAAACTTTCCGTAAACTTTCTGGAAATTTACTGGAAATAGTCCGGCCCGTTGCAACTGACGTTGGTTTAGGATTAAGTTATTGTTGTCTCTTTCCACTGCCAGACTCACGCAGGACATTAACAATAATAAGGTTTATTTTATTACAATGATATATTAGCACATGAATTCAAGAAAATGAGAGCTGTGATGGAGGTTAAGCATCATGTCAATTATATGTTTGGCAACAGATCTTATTTATGATATTTTGTCTGATTCACTAACCATTATCATTATTATCATAGACTGCATATGTTATACAAGGTATAT
Organism: Gymnothorax javanicus; assembly: GCA_029692085.1. Lineage (NCBI taxonomy): Eukaryota > Metazoa > Chordata > Actinopteri > Anguilliformes > Muraenidae > Gymnothorax > Gymnothorax javanicus. Next base: position 23,756,624 of record CM056199.1, read on the forward strand.
TTGTAATCATTTAAATTGGCATACGGTTTACTAGTAACCAAAACTATCATATGGTCGATAAAAGAATTACTTCAAGCATTGTTAATCGAAGTAGGCCTTCCTCCTCTTCAGCTGCAAGACACAGTTCATAAGATGAATGTTTTTGTTCCTAATACATAGATAGCCAGGAACTGTTTGCCCTGGCAGTAACAAGTGCTCAGTTAAAACTTATTTTTAAGCCAAAACAATATCATGGCGAGGTCTCGGGACTGGGTGTCTTATATGATAGGAGCGGGAGCCTGCTGAGATGTGGGGAAATTGCTGGGATATTTCAATAAACGATCAGCTTGTATGATTTGATGTTGGATTGCTCTTTTCAGAGTTCTCCCATTCTCTTGTTCAGTTTGGAAATGAATAAAAGACTTATTTGGAGGTTAAGCAGTGGATCTGTGTTTGAACCAGACTATGCTCAGCCCGGCTTAGTGTGAAAATGGGTTTTTCCTCTAACAATATTAAGATGGATGACACATCCCTACTTCCTAATGTTGAGCCAAAATTGAGCCAAAATATCCTTCATACAGATGCTGTCATCCTGCACACTGGGAGCCAGAACCTGCACAGTAGTGATTGAGGGGGAGAGCCACAGCATCGAGGTCCCGCCCATATACCTGCTTGACTTAGTCGCAAGCACACCCCCTGAATTTGTTATATAGTCTGGCTGCTTCAGTGTTAGCAGTCAACGCCGGTCATTGTACGTAGGCTTCAGATACGGTTGTACTTGAGATCGAAGACTTGTTAAAGGGTCTGCGTATTTGGATTTTTTTCCAAATGGAGTCGTATGAGGCTAAAATACGTTTGCTGCTTTACTCATCCCTAGCAATTCAGTGGTTAGCTACCATGCTGATGTCTGGTACAAGCAAGCTAATTTGGCATAACTAATGCATTTACTATGGATAAGTAGCTGGCTGGCTACCTGATACAACTTTACCTCAAAAAATCTAAGCTATTCCTTCAAAATAAGGCAAATAGACTCCCTACTATCATGCATTTTAACGTTACTTCTAACTCCCTCGCTAGCTAGCTAAAAAGGGTAACCCTGCTGAATCAAGATTTACTTGTTAGCTAGCTAGCGAGATTTGGTAATAGCGCACTTTCGCTAGCAATAAAAATCAATGGTAAAAAGCCCTTTGCTCTGAACAAAGCATTGCTGCAAAGAGTACATTACGCTATGTTCAAAAAAGAGTTTTTATCTTTGATATTTATTGCTACCTGCAGTGACCGATTATAGAATTTTGCTAAACTAGTTGGCTAGCTTGCTTTACTTTTCCAGAGTAGAATTGCTGCTAACATGATGCTATGTTCAGAGCAAATACTTTTTTACTGTAATTTTTTTGTTGGACTTTCAAAATCACTATGGATTCTGTTGTACTGGGACTTAGCATCGTACGCATGTGTAATGTTAATGCTATATCTCTTCTAAACGGTCACACTCTAGCTCCAAACAATTCCTGAAAATAAGGCAAGAGGTGAATAAACTTCTTGTAGTTGCAGTCAATCATGACTTTACACCCCTTTTTATAGTATCAAATAACTCAATAAAACAAAACTTATCAAAAAAAAAGAGAACTTGAATATACATCATGGTAAGAACTACTCAAAATGACAGACATCACCTTCGGGAAAAAATTATTTGACACGTATTGTATTTTTTTAATGAGTCACAAGTCCCATCCAATAACATGGAGGGGGCAGGTTTATAACCTGTACTGCAGCCAGCTATTAGAGGGCGGTCAAGATGTTTTGGCCTGACTTTTGAGGAGCCGTTAGGTCATCCATCTTGAAATACAGTCAATGGTTATCATCTAGAAAATATAGCTATTGCGACATCCTTAAGCTTCTCGGTGAAAGCCAGACAAACAGCCAGCTAGCTAGCTAGCAAATGCCGATGTATCATATTCATGCAGTCAATGACTTTGTTTACATGCACAAAATATTCCGGTTTTCAACCTTTATTCCATAACAGACAATGTTCCTCCAAAGCTGTTTACATGGCTAATGACAATGAATATTTCAATAATATTCCTGTTTACATGCAGGCGTGTATTCTCTGATTAACCCCATAAAACCCAGGGATCCATGCATGGGTCTGCCAAATGCTGCTGCTCTATTCAAACCTCTGCAACTTAACACCTTTTCAACTTATAGTGGAAGTGCCGAGGTTTTCAAGGATCCCAAATATGTCTTGCTGAATTACAGGGAAATGTGTATTAAATGTTTCACAAGATCCAGATATTTTCCATTTGATGTAACAATGTGGCCATAAAAATATGGGTCCTTTTTTGAATATTTTTTTTTGAACCCATTTAAGGGAAAACTTCAGTAAAAAGTTACAGTTTAAGGAGTTTAAATAGGATGTTTTCAAAGTTTTCCATCAGTGGCTGACATTCAACTTTGCGAACATAGCCTCCTACTTTCATTCGATCAACCACCTTCTTCAAATGTCGACGTTGCAAATTTTTCCCTTCCAACCAGAAAGGTTGGCTTTGCTGACCATATATAGGCAGCCCTGTGTTGCAAACTGGGGTGAAAAACCCCAATTGATACACAAATTCCGAATGCGATATATGACGAAAGAATACTCCTTAAACCCAAATAATATCAGCATATCCCAGAAAATGCTATACGTAGAGTAAGACCTAATTTGGAATATTCTGAATATGCTGTTTACATAACCCATTTCAAATTTGGGATGTTGTTATTTTCTGGATAACAGTGGAAAATGAGTGTGCTTGTAAGGATAATCAATGAAAAATTATTCGCCAGTAAGGTTCCAGGACAAAAATAGCACATTACTCATTAAAGAGTAAAGTCACAAATATGTGCTCAAACATGTTCTCATCTGAACATTCTAAAGCATTCGCAATAATCAACAGTGGTAATGGAGTTGTGGAGTTTGAATCTGACTCCATTTTAACATTCTCTCATTTTATCATTTCTCAGGCATTTACAGACATTTTTCTGAGTCAGAGTTGGAACAGAGTTCTTGAACACCGCCTTTTAACTTTGGGGAAATAAACCTACCAAAAAAACCAACTCAAAAGGGTTGATTTTTGATAAAATATTTTGCAATCATTTGTAATGTTGCAGAACATCCTCACATCTTGCTCATATTACGTTAATTAATTTAAATCCACGCAACAACAAAATTAGAATGTTTCTTTACCAAAAGAAAGAAGCCAAATTCAATATCAGTATTCAATGTAAGTGAATTGTACCTGATTTTTTACTTGGAATTGGCCCTAAAAGGTAAGCAGTTAAACTGAAATATCTGAATATGTGACCTTGTGTTCATACAGAATCTCATAAAAGTCTGAGTTCGCAGTGTGTAACAACGGCTGGTTCTGTGTGCTGATCCATGGTCTTTGCACTATGCAAAGAGGGGGTACTATTTCCTGTGACCTCCTCTGCAGTGACACCTGATGCTTCAAACAACAGGAGAAAAAACAGCTTTATGCTGTCTTGGGCGGAGATATCTGCCCTGGTGCCTAGGCAACTGTAACCTCAGAGTTATGCTCGATGAGAAGAGGAGGAAGTGGGGAGGAGGTGGCGCCCACAAAGTTTTGAGAACAACTTTAAAAATGATCTGACAGCATAACTATGGTTTCAGCAAGTGTGTCAGCTCGCGCCTAAACAGTGGAAAAATCATAAATGAGAATCTTTTAATTGCTGCAACGGATGTAGGGACTTGTATCATTTTTGTGCTGGTGTTTCAGTCGGCATCCTCTCAAAATCAGAATAGTCCGACAGGCATGGCAATTTCTCTGTTATTAACTTTAGCCAGTTTGAGAACTCAAACATGGCGGCCTGCTTTCTTCTGTTATGCACTGTATTCTACTAATCAAGGTCCTCAGCTAAGATTCAAATTCAAACTGATCATGAGTCTCAGAATATTTGCTCTCGATATGTAAAATCTGCAAAATTTTGCTGTTAATAAATGCATCCAACTTATGCTGAAATGTATAAGCAACATTTAATTTTACTAATTCATGTCATAAAATGCTATGGTTAGCTCAGAATTTAATAAAAACTTATGAATTGGATATGACTGGCCTTAATTAACTTGGGCAGATGTCTGGCCTTGCACAAGCTTGGCGTCAAATTAAACGCTGACATGAGTGACAACTCTTTGAAACTCATGTTGATTTTCAAAAAGTAAGAGATAGGCTCAGTTCCTTTTAACTTGTCTGCTATAATGGTATGGAAAATGCAAGTTAATAAAAGGGAGCTGTGCATTGATAAATCATTGTTGACCAGCATGAAATTTAAAACAGTGCAAGAGAAAATGTTTAATGTTTTATGTAAATGATGTATATTATTTATATAATGTATAAAATGTATATTATTTATATAGTAATTATGATTTATAATTATTTTTGTCAATATATGCTCCTTCTGAATTTGATTCACACACACTCCACTAAAGTAACGGTTATACAAGGCAAAGAAAATGTTGTAATGCCAAAAATTGCATGTACAAGCGTGGAGATGGTGATGCTATCATGCTTTGAAGTGAAAGGAGCATCCACAAAAGGCTGAGTTGTCACTATGCAAACTGTGTGATTGAATAATCAAGTAGTTAAAAAACAAAATATCTCAAAGTGCTGTTCAAAGCATTTTTGGGATTTCCAACGTGCATAATAATAAATCTGGATAAAGATAAACCTTTAAATTCCAGATTGAGATTTTACTAATGCTGTAATGCACCCTAAAGGGACAATGTATCCAGAGAATTTCAGATCTCTATCTTGCTGGGTAAACAAAATAATGCCACCTAAACATCGGCATAATCTGCTAAGAAATGGTCCATTTTGAGTTTTCCTCCAACTTTGGTTCCGTCTAGCTTGAAAGTGTAGACACTACCAATGAAATGCTTGGTACTCCTGAAAATAGAGTTCCAAAAGCACAACAAACAGCATTAACCAACATAGTACCTATCTGGGTTACTCAGAAAATATAACGCAAACACGCACCAAAAATCAATTTAGACCATCTTTCCAGCAGTCCCTTGCACTAACCCAGCAAGACACCGAGGCACTATTCACTGAAAATGATAGTCTTGTTGCGAGTAAACACATAATAAACTATTCTAGATTGGTATATGTCTGGGATATTATTTTATTCCCATTCCCATTTTCAATTTTTACTGTAAATTCTCAAATAATTCCAGCTCAATAACGTAGTTACTCAGCTTGGCGCTGACGTGGTGCTGAAGTCTATCCAGACTTTAAACATCACAGGTCAAGATAAAAGTAAAACATATTTGGTACTGTGTACCCTTAAGTCATGATAGCTGACATACAATGTGATGTCAACAGCAAAACTGAGCCACTTCAGTGGCTTCCAGGTGGTGCCACCAGCAGGCAAAGTGAGATATGAACCTAAAAATTTGGCTTTTTCTGTGAGACACCCATATCTACCTATGTGCCAAGGTTCATTCAACTCCAGGGGGGTCAACTGCGCACCGAATGTCAATCTCTCCTGGAATGGCTCTAAACGGACTCCTCTTTAGGAATTAATCTGAATGACTTCAAATATGTTTTGCGCAATCTAAAGACATTAACAACGGAAAGGTATTAAAAGCTTGAGTTTTCGGGACACGGTGTCCTGGTTGCCATGGTGGTGGCCATGGTGTTATAGCAAATTTTGATGTTTTGCCATGAAACAGGAAGTTGTTGTAACTCCAACATAAGTTGCCCGATGTGGCCAAGACTTCACTTGCTTGATAGCAGTCATATCCTGATGCCATTGATATGTGCATATGAGCTTGGGCATGGCCAGGTGGCTCCATAGCGCCCTCTGTCCAAGGTTGTGCTTGGATGTTCATAAATTTGGTGGGATCATTGGTTTTATCATGCTGGATTTTAAATATTATTCTGAATTTTTTTTTTTTTTTTTGCCAAACGGTGAGTCAGCAATTAGCCATTTCATACATTTTTTTTTTTTCCATTTTACGAACACATTTTTGCGCCCCTTAAAATGCACAAAAATGACTGAATCTTTGCTGATATTGATACTGGGCATGGCTGCAGAACATTTGCCTCATAGCGCCCCACAATCCATTTTTCAAATGAATTGTATTTTTGAGGGCCTGAACATGCTCAAAAACTCATGAAACTCCATTGGCTCCATTGCGCCCTCCCCGAAAACTTCAACAAAGCAGCCCTCGTGCCTCATTTAACCTAGATGTCCAAACTTTGGTGAGCACATGGAACACGCCGAGATTTACAAAAAAGTTTCCCCGTGCCATGACCTGAACCCAACAGGAAGTCTGCCATTTTGAATTGAATTTGCAACCTTTTTACCATTGCTATACAGTGTACTTTAAGCAAGTTAGCAGTGTACTACATGCAAGTGCGGAAAGTTACACTTGGGGCCCAATTTTTCTGAATGTGCTAAGTCAGACAATACACACGCAGACTGATTGCACACCTGTTCCTATTTTCCTCCAGCCACGAGGATTAACTGGAAAAAATTTACACACACCCAGCCTACTGACAATAGATTAATAGCTATGCCTAGTCCAATTTTACTCCAGCCACATGGACTAACTTGAATTTTCTGTCTGAGCTACTTGTGACTGTGCGGAGAAATGATTATCTAAGGTGAAGTAATATTTCAGGCGGTGCTTTTCATGTAAATTAGATGACATTTAACAGAGTGTCATTTCAATAAGGTTGTGCAAGGTGATCATTGGTATGTTTCTGATACACAAAGCAGCCCGCATATCACTTGCCGGAATCACATCTGACCCATAACACATCCTATTTCTAATCTCACCAGAAGGTGTCTACAAACAGAATGATTTGTCTGTATTTTATGGTACTTTTGCATTTTTATTACTTGCACTCAGGCTACATTTGGTATCGATAATAATGTTACTTAACTGTGAATACTGTGTGTGATTTATCACAGCCAGCTTCACCCTACTCTAAAGGCGTAGTTGAATAATATTCAAAAGGACATCTCAGTTGTGAGTCAAGAATAGTGTCTTCTTGATTTTATTTGTTCTATTTACTCATTTTGGAACAGTAATTTTTGGTATGCGAGCTGCGCACAGCTGCCTACTTATGCTTCAACTGACAAATCCCAGATAGCAAAGGACATTAATTCAATGTTGGATTTTGGTCAGATTGGTTATTTTTGGTTGAGGTTGAAAAATCTATGTTGATTCAATGTTTAATTGCAGTTACCATATCAATGTTTGAGAAACTGTTGTTGAATCAATGTAGTATAGATGATGATTTTTCAATGTTGAAATGCCCTACAATGAATTGGCATCGTGTCAATGGTGCTGATGGACATTGCCATGTTTGTGTCCCCTGGATTTTCAGGGCAAATAGATGGCCAGATAATTCACAAAGGTGCTTCCTCCACCTAAGCCAGACAGGAAACCTTAAAAGATCAAAAGAAAAGGTGTGTGCTAAAATGTACAAAAGAAGTACAAAAATGTAATTTCTAATTTTTTCTGTAATAAAATCTTTAATAAATAACTAAATGAATTATGGTCTGCTTTATAGTTTTTTTGTTAATAGAGCATGCAGTAAAGCGGCTGTTCTCAACCTTGGTTTCTTAAAAAAAGATGGAATTAGCCAATCTACAAGCTCACAACACATTTTCGAATATTCACCTATGAAATAATTATAATCAAGTATGGGGTCCCCCAAAACATGTCCCTGTAAAGTGGGGTCTTTATATAAAAAGGTTGAGAATCACTGCAGTATAGCATACTTAACGGACCATTTCAGCATTTTAACCTTCGTCTGTATGTTTTTAATATGCCTCGTTTAAAAAAATAATCATTTTACTCAGGTTGGTGTTTTAAAGTTCTGCAGGGGTTGCTCCAAACTTGTCTATTAGTGGCATCACTGCCATTCAGGCATATGGCAGTGATATCTCTGACTAGTAGACTATTTTGGCATGCTCCTTGTTGAACTATACCATAAATAGAGTAATAAAGTGATTATTTTTTAATGATGCATATTAAAAACATACAGAGGAGGGTTGAAAAGTGTTGAAATGGCCCTTTAATAATAACATTGTTTCAATGTATAATGCAATGCGCATATATATACAGTGCCTGACAAAAGTCTTGTCACTTAGCCAAGTTGTAGGAACAACAAATAATAACCTGACTTGTAGTTGATCAATTGGAATCAAAAATGGCTTATATGAAAGGCAAAGCCCTCTAGATCATGCGAAATATACCAAAATAGAGTTTTGTGTCATTGATTGAGTTTTATAATTTAATTTGTACAGAAAGGTCAGATTTTGCTTGGACAAAAGTCTTGTCGCATTGAAAAAAAAAGTGGAAATTATACATACACTTTATTTTGAATACAAAAATATGCCACTATAATATCAGAACATAAAGCCATGGTGCCTTGGAAAAAAGAATTAATATTGCGTATGACTCCCATGAGCTTGAAGGACTGCATCCATACGTCTTGGCAATGACTGAGATAACTTGATGATGAAATCATCTGGAATGGCATAGAAAGCAGTCTTGCAGGACTCCCAGAGTTCATCAAGATTCTATGGTTTCATCTTCCAAGCCTCCTCCTTCATCTTACCCCTGAAATGCTCAATAATGTTCATGTCAGGTGACTGGGTTGGCCAATCCTGGAGTACCTTCACCTTCTTCGCTTTGTGACATGGAGGCAGAAGAATGAGAAGGAGCAGCAGTATAAGTAGAGCAGCAAGAACTTCTTGATATTTCAGGCTGTTGATCTTGCCATCCACTCTGCAGATCTTTCTCACACCCCCATGCTGGATGTAACAACAAACCATGATTTTTCCTCCACCAAACATGATTGTTTTCTGGGAGAATCTTGGGTCCATGAGGGTTCCAACAGGTCTTGTACGGCGACTGGCATGCAGTTCAATGGATGATTCACCAGAAAAATAAATTTTCAGCCACTTTTCCAGTATCAATCCTTTCTGCGAGCTGTGGGCCTTAGCAAATGCAATGCAGGTTTTTTGTTTTCTGTTTAATGCAGACTTCTGTGTACTAATTTGGCTATGAAAACCACTTTGAGAGAGAATTTGACAAACTCTTCTTGTAGATACTGGGATTTTTGGTGACATTTCCTCATGTAGCTTTGCTGTAGTTGAAGAAGGGCTAGCCTTGTACAGTTGAAGCAACAAACGGTCCTTTCAAACAGTTGTCATACCGGGGTCTGTCTGACCTGCGCTTGCCATGAACGTCACCAGTTTCTTCAAATCTTTTTTTCATTCCCTCCACTTGACATTTGGATAGATTAAAGATGTCTGCCACCTCAGCAGCAGACTCAGTCTTCAGGCTCTTGATGATCAGCACTTTGGTCTGTGGTTGAATCTTTGGTATGTTGTCAGAGGTCTAGTCGCACCTCATATGAAAGTCTGGTGTACTGGGGTTATTTCCATACACATCTGGGAATGTGTTAATTACAGTATTTGTCATAGGTTAAACTCTAATCTGCGATGTGTTGCATAATCTAAAGAGACGACAAGACTTTTGTCCTAGCAAAAACAGATGTTATGGGCTTAGCCAAGCTGGGAACATCAGAACACTTTTTGACGGTTTCATTTTGCACCAAATTATTAATGTGAAAGCCCTTGACATTAAAATGGACCATTTATTGTAATAATTGATTGGTTACAAATAAAGTTATATGCTATTTTTAGTTACTATGTCCTTATGCGACAAGACTTTTGTCAGGCACTGTATATATAATATATATATATAGTTGAATCAATGTTGATGCAATTCTACATTCTTTTCTTTGATCATATCATAGTTGAATCAAGGTTGATTCATTGTCAGAACTGATTGGAAATTCAACGTTATTTCCATGTTGATCATAGCGAGCACTTTCAATGTTTTTTTCAATATCTGACATCAATGTTGATTGCAATCTTCAGCCTGACAATATCACAATGTTGATTCAATCACTTTTTGCTATCTGGGAAGTGTAGAACAGGCCTATGTGGTTCAGTATATATGCTTGAAAAGTGTTCAAAATTAAACCTAAGAGGAGAAATCTTTCTTTTAAGGTCACAGACATCTGCAATCCAAGTGATTCAGAAGTTTCTCCCGGGTACAGTCAAAATAAAACAAGCAAACAAACTCAACTGACCAACGCGCTTGTCAAAACTGAAAATTCAGTCAAGCAACAATTACTCTGAAAGCAATACCCCTCTGCCTTTGTGCAGGCTGGGAAAAAGCCACTCCGCTGTCGAAATGTTGTCAATATTCTGCTTCTGTTATTTAATTGACAATAATCATAGAATAGAATGAAAAAATATAATTGAATTTCCCTGTTTTGATATGGCTATTGAAATTGGCATTTGTGAGTGCTCTAACTAATTAGTAAAATTTGGAGGGAAAGAATGGAGGAGATGGATGGACAACATTGATTGGGGCAGGGGTGGGGGGTTAAATGTGACTGACCCAGCTGTGTTTGGGGGTCTTTCGGTGCACTGCAGAGGTGGAGTGAACTAGAATGAATGTTAACAGAACTGTTTGTTGCAGGTATGAGTTGCCAGAAACCATGCTGTTCAGGGGACGGACTTTATCTGAACAGGCAGCCATTTCCCCTCCCTGATACAGCTTCTGTTGCCCTTTGTCCTGCTCTTGTGCAAATACCCCCTCCAGCCCCTCATGCGAGGACAATATTTTTGGCAGGGTTTCCTTCGCTGACTTCATTTTACGTTGAGCGTGACAACACCAGTATCGGGATGATGACGTTATTTTTCGGGGGTGGACAATGTTCAATGGTCCAGTTCAAAGACATTGGAGCAAATGTTTTAAAAAAAAAAAAAAAAACAGCATGACTCAATATGTAGAGATGAGCATTGAATTTAATTTTATCTTGTTTGTGTCCTTATTTTTTGTAGTGTTTGTACAATGATTCTTTGCTAATCTACTGAATCATCCCAGATCCAAGAAGCAATCCATTCTATACCGCTTCTTCAATCACTAGGGTCGCAGGTGAGCTGGAGCCTATCTCAGCTGACGATGGGCATAAGGCTGGGACCCACCCTGGACAGCTCACCAATTCATTGCAGGGTGCATGCAGCATTCACACACCTACACTACAGGCCAAAAGTTTGGGGCCACCCTCAGATTTTTAATGGTGCACCAAGTGCAATGCGACCCCTTGGTTTTGGGGAAGGCATTTATACAGCATGCCTTCTTGTTACATAAAATTGTTCACGTCCTAGTGACATAAAATCATGTAACATAAAGGCATTGGAACTCAATTATAAAACACTGTGGTCAGTGATCAATCAGTCAAGACAGCTTTAAAATGTGGTCTGAGGTCTGGAATTCACCCAAAACCTATTGGCTTCCTATATTTTATGCACTGAAGTCATTTCATGTGCAAAAAATAAGGAAAGAACAGGAGATGTGTGATTTTTTTTTTTTTTTTAAATCTGAGGGTGGCCCCAAACTTTTGGCCTGTAGTGTATGTCCAATTTGAAGTCTTCAAGTAGTCTGGCATGCATGTATTTGGGCTCGGGGAAGAAACCCATGCGAACACTGGTAGAACATGCAAACTCCAAGCAGAGAGGCCCCAGGCTGGACTCAATCCCATGACCTCCTTGCTATAAAGTGGTAGCACTACCCACTACACCACAGTGCTGCCTTCTAGTACCCATTATATTGCAAATATACTCCAATTATCCACAGGCAAGATTTATAGACTTTCTGTTGAAGAAGTTTAGACTAGATTGGCAGTGCAAACTACACTCGTACCACAGCTTAACAGCATAATTTCCTAAAGTTTCTGCTACTTAAATTAACTGCTTGAGCTTAAGACTGATGAAGCATATGCACCTCATAAAGCAGACACTTTATTGGTCAACAAATTGCTTATCTGCTTATGTGCCTTTCCCTATTTCAAAACACACTGTATCTTCTCTTCATTTGATTACACCTGACTGCTTAAAAATACATGCCATGTTGTCAAATGTGCTGTATCCTGGAAACCATGTGGAGAGGTTTAATGTGTAGGACACTCCTGGGTGGTATTGAGTCTCACTCTGAGATAATGTGGAGCTTGCAGTCCCCCAGCTTGTCTTTGTGCTTGTGACAAAATGTTCTTTTGTAGCATCATTGCTAACAAATATTCAACTGCCATGGGTAAGATTTGTTTCAGAAAAGAGAGATTCCTCACAGATTGTGAGCTCACTTGATGTGTTCACTGAGACTGTATCCACCAGCCCTCCATCTGAATGGCAGTCACTTGTCCAGCCCGCAAAGCTTTTCTTATCCAGCTCCCCAGAGGTGGAATGATCCCTGCAAACTGCTCAGTCTCTGCAGATCCTCTGTCAGGGTCTTATGACTGGTCTGTTCAGACAGTACCTGACCAAGAGCCCCCCAAAAAACCTGCTCTTGCATTCTAACATTCATTTCTATTTGCAATTTCCAGCTTGTTTAATTGCCTGTCCTTTTTTGTAATGTTCAAATTTTGCTGACGTTTGCTTACCATCTAGCGCATGCGTTATTTGTTCATGACTTAATGCGACTAATGTTCTGTGCGAATTGTACCTTGTCTGATCAGCTATGTAACTGCTTTAGTGATCTGATTCTATGCACTTGCTGCACATCACTCTGGATAAAAGATTAGCTAAATACATGTAATGTAATGTTAAACAAAAAAGTAAGAATACAAAAAGAAAGGATAAAAGACTACCTTAGTTAAATGTGCCGTGAAAAATGCTGGCTTGTGTTATTTCCCGATTGAGCAGACAAGACTAAAAATTGCCAAATATGGGCAAAACAGTTGCAGGAGCCAGCCAATAGAAAAAAGGCTTGCAGGCCCTCCAAGTTCCTGCGAATGAGTGACAAAGGAAACTAACTCATTTGTAGAGGAGATATCGAAAGACGTGCCTTAAGCCTTGCTGGCTGAGGGGGTGGAGCTTTCCATTCCGTTCTTTATGTTCAGAGTTGTGGTTTGGGTCTCGAGTTGTGATGAGAAGGAATAGCAGCTCCCAGGTTTTGTTTTTAATGGCAGTTTTCATTTGGTGACTCATTCTTTCCGCTGCACGTTGCGCCTACCACCACCCAAATTTACCTTAATGGACTTACTATTGTGAGGCGACAAAAACCTGACAGGAAGTGGACTCCATTTTGTTGAGGTCCTTCACGTCCATTTCGATCTGATACTTTAACACTTCATGTGTTACATGTTTCGCAAAGCAGACGGCATCACTCATTCTGAATTTACAAAGGAAACCAAATCTTATGAAAGATTTACATTCTAAAAATAAAATGTGATGCATGCAAATACATTCACACAGGTTCATACTGTATTCAGTTCATAAATGTTTATGCCAGTATTTGTTAGCCTTTTAAATATGTCAGCTGGCCCCCCAAAACATATTTTAAAAAAATGTTTTTAGTAGGCTCATTTGGAGAAGTCCAGCTGACCTCTTACTGGTGTAGCAGAGGAAGGAAGGGAGTCACATTGGTTTTGGTAAAATAAAATGAACAACAGTCTCATTTGATTATCAACCACCCTTAACCAAGTCACTTCACTGAGCACATATTTAAAACCGTTACAAAATGTGTAGGCGGCAGCTGTGGGCAATATGCGGCACGTTTTGCTGCAGCGGGGTTATCATCAGCTTGTTCAAGTGCAGCAAACTTATATGTTGAAGGAAGTTTTTCTTGTCAGTCCTTGCACTTTTAAAGACCTGATTAATGCATATTTTCTCTGACCACAAAGACATTGACTTTGGTATGTTGGCCGTAAGCAACAAAAAATGGCAGATCCACTGTCAAGTGCAATGGGAGTTACCGAAATTGTCATATGCATTCAGTTGTATGCATGTTGGGATTTTTCTCCTGCAATCTACTCTATTTTACTGTAGTGTGCAGCAATGATTATGCACCACCAGTTTTGTCTAAAAGGGGTCCTAATATATTACTTCTCTATAATTTTTTGGTGAAAATGTATTGAAACATTCTATTGTAGGCAACGATAACAAAAAATAATTCCCACAAGTGTATTGAGGTACAAATATGGGTCGTAAACAAAAACACTGAAAACATCAGTTTTTTAATAAAAATTGAAATTTTTGTCCCAAATTTTATTTTTTTTGACTCAAACTTAGCCTGAATGCATGTTAGAAGGCCCATTCCATGATTATTGATCCCAAAAAATTTGTTTAAGCTGGTTTGAGGCAACATTATTCTGCAAAATCACCTGGTGATGGTCCATCGTTCCAGTATATAAGATGACATGAGCTTTGAGTAGTGTCATGATGTGAAACACGATGGCATGACGGAAGGAGCTCTCTGAGATTGGTTGAAGCTGCTTTGTGGTCTTACATGATGCTGAAGACTTTAAATGCTGCCATGGCATTGTAAGAAACACCATCAAGTGTTTCAAAGGGATTGGTTCGCTAAAAACTAGTGGCAATACAGGTGCAAAACAGAAGTTCAGTGCCTCTGATGTTTGTTATCTGTGTATGACCGGTAAAAAATTTTTTTAAAAATCGACGGTTGACAGCACGACTCCGTGATGATATTAATTAAGAAGTGAAGTGATGAACATATCAAGCTCTAATTTTTCCAGACACCCATGCAAAAATGGCCTGACTAGTCGTGTTGCCTCTAAGAGCTGCCAACATAAAAAAAGACACGAGTTTGCCGAGAAATTTAAGGATTGGACACCAACGGACTGGGAACAAGTCCTTTGGACACATGAATCAAAATTCAAAATTTTCTCATCCAAACGCAAAAATTCCGTGCCCCGTAGAGTTGGGGAATGTTTAAAAAATGACGTTTTAACCCCTTCAGTAAAAGATAGGGGTGGTAATATGATGGTTTGGGGTTTGGTCATGGTCTGCTGGATAGCTGCCGGTCATCTCATAAAAATCAAATTATTGCCAGCTGAAACATATTCATAACTGCCATACCCAGATAGCAAAAAATGATTGAATCAACATTGTTATATCGTCAGACTGAAGATTGCAATCAACACTGATGTCAGATATTAAAAAAAAAAAAACATTAAAAGTGCTCGCTATGATCAACATGGAAATAACGTTGAATTTCCAATCACTTCTGACAATGAACCAACCTTGATTCAACTATGATATGATCAACATTGAAAGAATGTAGAATTGCATCAACATTGATTCAACTATATATATATGCATTGCATTATACATTGAAACAATGTTATTATTGAAGGGCCATTTCAACACTTTTCAACCCTCCTCTGTATGTTTTCAATATGCCTCATTAAAAAATAATCACTTTATTACTCTGTTTATGGTATAGTTCAACAAGGGGCATGCCAAAGTAGTCTACTAGTCAGTGATATCACTGCCATATGCCTGAATGGCAGTGATGTCACTAACAGACAAGTTTGGAGCAACCCCTGCAGAACTTTAAAACACCAAACTGAGTAAAATGATTATTTTTTAAATGAGGCATATTAAAAACATACAGACGAAAGTTAAAATGCTTAAATGGTCCATTAAGTATGCTATACTGCAGTGGTTCTCAACCTTTTTATACAAAGACCCCACTTTACAGGGACATGTTTTGGGGGATCCCATACTTGATTATAATTATTTCATAGGTGAATATTCAAAAATGTGTTGTGAGCTTGTAGATTTGCTATTTCCATTTTTCTTTTAAGAAACCAAGGTTGAGAACAGCTGCTTTACTGCATGAAAAATAAAAAAACAATAAAACAGACCAAAATTACATTTTTGTACTTCTTTTGTACATTTTAGCACACACCTTTTCTTTTGATCTTTTAAGGTTTCCTGCCTGGCTTAGGTGGAGGAAGCACCTTAGTGAATTATCTGGAGAGAACACAGAGAATGCAACATCCAAAATACAAAAATACAGAAAGCTCTGAAAGTCGATAACTAGACTATAGGGGAGAACAGGGTAAAAATGGACCTACCTTTTGAAGTTCCGTAGCTCTGTAACTAGCCATTCTATGTCAAAGCCCTTCCAGTGTTAGATGAAGGTGGGATACCGCTTTAAGATACACTTGGACTTGCCCATAGAAATCAATGGATATTAGTGAATAGTTATAACTTTGCCATTTAGTTAGCTAGCTCGCATTCACAAACATTAAATATAACTAGCTAAGTCGGCATAAAGGCTCTCTTGCTAGCTAGCTAACATTATATTTCATGCATTTAAGTCAATTTAAAATGTGTATAGCCATTATTATGTGAACTAACTTGGCTGGAGTTGCACCGCGAGGGCGTTAATATGCACCGAATATAAAAGTTGCCAGCTAACATTGACTAAGAAACCAACAAAGTAGCTTGCACTCTAGGCTAGCAAGCTAGTTCGCCTGCTCAGCTACGTATTTGCAGTGCATACAAATCAAAAAAACAGTGAATTGCAATTATTTCGCATTAGCTGTGTAGCTAGGTCAGTTATGCATTGACGAGGCTGATTAGTTGTTCGCTAACTACCGAGTTCTTACACTAGCATTGGCCAAAGATACTCCATTGATTTCTGTGTTTAAGTCCAAAAATAATATAACTGAGCATGTGTACCAGAGGTCATGGCCAAATAGCCGTAGAAATGTAAAACCGGTTCACGGCAAAATATCCACTGCCTAAGAAATATGCCTAAGATTATTCGATTACGAATTACTCTGTGAATAAACAAATTTCAGCATGTCCATTATAGCCCCCTGATTAGAGGGTAATAACGGACACCCCATGGGGTAACAACAGACGGTGTAAAAATTATTGGTTAAATTAGATTAATGACCAAAAAACTGTGTAATAAACCAGTAAATTTTTATTTAAAACGTCAAAGAAACTGAAAAATTATGAACAGTCGAAATAATATCGTATAAAAACTGTGAATTACTTCATAAAATAGTGTAACATCAGCCTACAACTTAAGTTGCCAGAACTGTCCTTACACAACTGTAAAAACTAAAATAAAAAAGATGCTTTCGTACCACTTTGAGGTCTCCAGTGAAGTTAACACAAAACTGAAATACCACGATTGCAAATGTTTATAAAGTGACCACAGGTTTTACCAAAAAAAGTGTCCAAACCCAATATTTCAAATTAGGGCTGAGGCGTGTGAAACAACTTAGACGAGGCTACACCATAGCTGGAGTAAGTGTATAAGACAATAAGACTCAGGCTGTCCGCAGAATGTTGAAATCCAGTCTTCCCTCATTAAAGATTTTGGCCCACCATGTAAAATGTGATCATGTCGTTAGCTTGCAATTTGAAATGCAAGAATTAAAATGCAAAACAAATAAATGTTTTAAGAACATTCTTACATCAGAATGGGGCTGTAAGAACTCTCGCTGAACAGGATTTTTTGACGCCAGGTACGTGAGGCAGTTGTGAATTACGTGATGTCCTTGATGAGGGAAACAGCCCCTCCCATGCATACAGTGTACACTACATACATTTGTTTCATGGGAACGTGAGAAGTGATATATACTGAATCTATGCAAACTGTAATATCAGTGCGTCAAGCATTCAGTTTTCATCAACAAAACAAACTATTCATACTCTAAATCAGAGTTTGATGGTCAGATTTACCTTTCCAGTGGAAATTACATTACATTACATTACTGTCATTTGGCAGACGCTCTTATCCAGAGCGACGTACAACAAAGTGCTTAAACTGGATAAGGAATGCTTAGAATCCGGATTGGGAAGTACCATTTAAATACCAGAAGTGACAATACACAGGACACAGCTCAGTGAGGTACCTGGAACAATATAAATCCATAAACAATTCATTAAGTCAACCACCAAACTGCCAATAACTAAGTACCAAATGCAGCATTAGGGTCACGGGGAGAGGTGGAGTCTGAACAAATGTGTCTTCAGACAACGCTTGAAGGCTGTCAGTGTCTCTGCTGTCCTGACACCTGTGGGAAGCTCATTCCACCACGTGGGGGCCAGGACAGACCAGAGACAAGACCGAGCAGCACAGGACGGAGTAGAGGAACTGCCAGTCAGCCAGCAGTGGCCGAACGGAGTGGTCTGGCTGGTGTATAGGGTCTGATGATCTCCTGAAGATAGGCTGGGGCTGTCTCTTTGGTTACCTGGAATGCTAGCACCAATGTTTTAAACTTGATGTGAGCCATGACAGGCAACCAGTGGAGGGCAGTTAGAAGGGAAGTGACAGGGGAGTGTTTGGGGAGAGTGTAGATCAGGCGAGCTGCAGCATTCTGGATCAGCTGCAGGGGCCTGATCGCTGAAACCACAAGGCCGGCTAAGAGTGAGTTGCAGTAGTCCAGGCGGGACAAGACTAATGCCTGAACCAGAAGCTGGGTTGAGTAGATGACTAGAAAGGGACGGATTCTGCTGATGTTATACAGCAAGTACCTACATGCTCGGCTCACTGCTGAGATGTTCTCAGAGAGTGACAGCCTCTGATCCATCACTATTCAGAGGTTACTTGCTGAAGGAGAGGAAGAAACCATAGTGCCCCCAACAGAAATGGTAAACTCTTGGAAGGGAGAGGACGCAGCAGGGATGAAAATGACCTCTGTTTTACCTGGGTTGAGCTTAAGATGGTGGTTATCCATCCAGCTCCTGATGTCCCTCAGGCAAGCAGAGACACGAGCAGAAACTTGGGTGTCGGATGGAGAAAAGGAAAGGACAAAGGTGCCGACAATACCTCATCTCAGGCAACCCTGAAGGAGAGGCTCGAGAGATATGACTTGATCCAGTCAAGGGCTGTGCCACAAATGCTTACGGCAGCCAAAGATGACAGGAGGATAGGGAGATTTTCAGCATCAAAGGCAGTAGATACGTCAAGGAGGATAAAGACGGAGGAAAGAGAGACAGCTCTTGCAGCAAGAATTGACTCATTGACACAGAGAAGTGCAGTTTCTGCTTCATGGCCAGGTCTGAAGGCAGACTGATGCGGATCTAGCAAGTTATTCTGGGATAGGAAAGATGACAATTAGAAGCTGCTCTTTCAAGTAATAATATCTTGAGGGATAGCCAACATGGTTTCCGTAAGGGAAGGTCATGCCTGACAAACCTTCTGGAATTCTTTGAAGAAGCCGCCGAGACTTATGATCAGAGCAGGGCTTATGACATCATAAACTTGGATTTTCGACCCCCTTTCGGAAATTCCCTTTCCTAAACTTTACTTTCCTATCACCTGACCCCCGCCAAATCCTTTCTCCAAAATCCTTTGAATTTCTTCCCCTTTTACATCCATAATTCCTAAAAATTCTCAAGGTCTCTAGAACAATTCACCACCATTGCGATAAATGCCAAAAAGTGTCTTCTTTCCATTCCAATGAAATTCCCATCTGATATTCCCATTTCCCGAACCCTAGCCTGATCTTTCCCCACCTTTTCTTTTTCCACCTGCACCCTTTTAATTGCCTCTGCATACAACATTTTCCCTTGTATTTTTATTGTTTCCACCTCCTGTTCCTTTTTCCTTCTTTTCCATTCCAAAGCTCCAACCTCATGGCTTCCCCCGCAGTGAAAACATATTATCTGCACCTAGATAGTACAGTCATCCTCTGTACATCCTTTATTTCTCCGCACCTTCTACATCTCTGTATTTAATGAGCTCCGTTGGAGTTACAGAAGGTATTCTGGAGTGGATTCGAAACTGGTTACAGGACAGAACACAAAGAGTGGTGGTCAGTGGATTCTCATCTAAGCTAGGTATGATGGGGAGTGGAGTCCCTCAGGGATCGGTGTTGGGACCCCTGCTGTTCCTCATCTACATTAATGACCTTGATAGGAATATTGAGAGAAAATTAGTTAAATTTGCAGATGATACTAAATTGGGAGGTTTGGCAAATAGTTTAGAGTCCACCAAAGTGATTCAGGATGATTTGGATAGAATCCAGAATTGGGCAGAAATGTGGCAAATGAAATTTAATGTAGCGAAATGTGAAGTTGTACATGTAGGTAATAAAAACATTAGACAGGATTACTTAATGGGAGATTTATAACTGGAATGTGCTCCACATGATAAAGATCTGGGTTGTGATTGTTGACCAAACCCTCACAGGTTCTAGCCATTGTGCCGTAGCAGTTAAAAAAGCCAATCGGATGCTGGGATACATTGCCAAAAGTATTGAGTACAAATCTAAGGAGGTCATACCTCTCCTGTACAACACATTCGTCAGACCACATCTGGAGTATTGTGAACAGTCCTGGGGACCATACTTTAAGAAAAATATAGAGGCTCGAGAAAAAGTTCAGAGAAGAGCCACTAAGCTAATTCCAGGTACAAAAGATGAAAGCTATGAGAAGAAGCTGAAGATCCTTAATCTCTTTAGTCTTAGGAAAAGAAGATTTAGGGGTGATCTGATTGAGGTCTTTAAATATGTTAAAGGGATTAACAAAGTGAATTATGTAGGATTCCTTCGGCCAAGTTTTGTTTGTAGAACTCGGGGTCACAAATGGAAGTTGATTAAGGGTAAATTTAGCACTGATATTAGGAAATATTTTTTCACCCAAAGAGTAATTTCGATGTGGACTAGCTTGCCTGACCATATTGTTGAGGCAGAAACCTTGGGAATTTTCAAGAGCAGGCTTGACTTAAAGCTGCACTGAACAAAAATATAAACACCCCATGTCAAATTTTTGAGTTTTTATTAACATTAGGGTTATGCAATATATGAAGCAAATCAAAATTCATTTTTGTTAATGACTAATCTTCAGATCACCGTCCATTACATCTTGATATTGGCATCTGCAAAGGATTGACAACCCTTTGAACACGTTGGGGGTCAGGTTGAAGAAATTGAATGTTCAATATCTTGTGTGTCCACCATTTGTGTCTCTCATCAGCAACACATCTCCTTCGCATGGAGTTGATCAGGTTGTCTATCGTGGCCTGTGGAAAGTTATTCCATTTTTCCTGGAGGACCACACGGAGCTGGCGCACATTATCCGGAACTGGAACACGGTTGCGGACACGTCGATCCAGAACATTCCAAAGATGCTCTATGGGCGACATGCCCGGCGAATACGCAGGCCTGTCCAGAACTGGAATGTGCTCTGCTTCAAGGAACTGCATGGAGACCGCTCTGGTGGACATTCCTGCATCCAGCATGCCAATGGCACGTTCCCGCATGACCTGAGAAATCTGAGGCATGATGACTTTTGACAAAATTTGACATTTTGGGGTGGCCTTTTATTGTCCCCAGTATAAGGAGTGTCTGGGTACTGCTCATTCTGTCTGATCACTGTCTGGAAATGCCACACCCATGTACTGAGTGAAATCACTGCATCACTGAGCAAATGCTCACTGACAGAGAGATGGATTAAAAAATGGTACACAAATCAAGAGAAATATCCCTAGTGTACAAGTAAAAGTCAGCATATGCTCACTTAGAGTTGTTAACTCCATGTGGCATCAATATTTGACATGGAGCGTTTATATTTTTGTTCAGTGTAGATACCATTGAGTCATTGAGTATCTGAAGTGATATATTCACAATAGTAAAAAGAAACTGGCGAGCCTAGTTGGGCTGAACGGCCTGTTCTCGCCACTCATGTTATGTTATGTGTTTTAGCAAGAAAAGGGAGGAGGGAGATGGAACGATAGTTCTGTAGGAGGGAGGGATCAAGAGTAGGCTTCTTAAGGAGTGGGGTGACATGGGCACATTTGAAAGAATCCGTCACAAAATCCTTGCGATGTGGCACCATGGTAGGTGTGGCACTGGTAGTGGTTACAGCTTCCCTGCTGGGAGTTGTCTGGGAGATTTTCTCATGGCACATGTGGAACAGGAACTCACCGCTCGCTCCTCGTCAGAGGCCAGGTGGGGCCACCACTACTTTCTATTGAGGATTTGGGTGGTTCTCCGAGTTCCGGGATGACCTGTGGCGGGTGAGGTTTGCGCACTGTAAAGTGTACTGTGGAGCATTTTCTATTGCGTATGGAGGTGCGAATGTGAGACATCAAGCAGCATGCTGCTGAAGAGAGGCATGCTGTTCATATATGTAACCAGGTGAAGAGTTCTTTGCATTATAACTGTTAATAGAACAACAACGAACCCTTCAATAAAGCTTTCTCCAAAATGGTACTGTTCCTTTAAATATCGTGGCGCTAAGTGTATGAAGTGCGTTATGGGAAACAGGCAGGTATTCACTGAATCCAAAGAAGAAGAACCGATCTTTTGGAAAATGGTAGCCGGCAAGATGATTTGTTGAACATGTAATCTAGGCGAATGACTGAATCGGCCATTGTAAGGTATTTGAAAGCAGGGGAGAGATTGGCTGTGCTGCGCTCCACGTGTGCTGCTAAGTATCATGTCCTGCACTTAAAATCGGGGAAGGTAAGCCCACTGTTGCCTATGTTGCCTGTAATGTTTATGCTACTGCTGTCAGGATATTTTGTGTCGGTTTTTAGAGTACTACACTTATACTTAGGGCCAAGTAATGCATGTTCAAGGGTTAAAGTGTTAACTCTTTGAGCGCCATAGGCAACTATACCTTGCCCAATGGTGTAAGATATCAAAACCAGATGCCGTTGAAAACCTATCATGTGGCAACTTGTTTGAAAGAGCTCCCGCAGGGGAGCTCTTTTATACAAGTTGACACATGATAGGTTTTCAACAGCTCAGGATAATTACATTTTTAATTCCTTGAAAATTTATTCAGCGCTCAAAGGGTTAAGGACCCTGGTGATTACAGTGTACGCCAAAGGTAGATGTAATACAAGGTGTGAAGGACCATCCACCAGAGTTGTATGTCTGTAATATTGGCAGGAAGGCCTGAATGTAATTGTGTATTGCTAATATGTCTTGAATTGTTTTAATATCTCAAAACTATTATTAATGCTGTTCCCAACCGGAGCAGTCAAGGAATAAAGATCCCAAAAGTAAGGTTTGTCTGTCCTGAGGGTCATTTAGTCACCAGGCCACATATACGAGGGACTACATGACTTGTTTTTTTTTTTTTCCTGTAAGAGAACTCGTATATACTGCATCTCATCATTTATGTGCAGAAGAAAACACCTCATAACTTTGCGATGCCATCTACAACAGCACAATCAAAAGTTAATTTTACGTTCATTATACCGCTTAGTTTTAGTCACTGTTACTATTCAGGCAAAGTAAACTACGACAGAGTAAGGTAAGTAAGCATTCCAAGGTGAGTATTCCAAAGTGAAGTTATTCAGTGGCTTCGATACCACCAAATGACCGCTAATGATTGAAAAACACGTGTCTGTCGTCCCGGACTCACAATCACTAACCGGATGCAGACTGTTCATGCCTCGCAAAAAATGCCTCCTTTGCAGATAATTAAATCATTGTGTCAAACAGCAACTATGCATAGCTTCCCAAAATCTTGCACTACAAATTAACAGGCCAGGCATCTAATAAAAACAAATACAAATGAATGAATGATACTGATATATACTACCACTCAAAAGTTTTTGCACACCCTAAGATCTTGTCAAGCCTTTATGTATGTTTACAGCAAACAAATCACTGGAACCCAATACTTGTTTATTACAACCCCAATTCCGAAATAGTTGGGACGAAGTGTAAATTGCGAATAAAATCAAAATGCAATGACTTTCAGATCACGAGTCAATGTTATTTACAATAGAACATAGATAACGTTTCAAATGTTGAAACTGAGACATTTTACATTGTTATCCACAAAATGAGCTTATTTCAAATTTTCTGGCTGCAACAGGTCTCAAAAAAGTTGGGACACAGGCAAAAAAGGGCTGAAAAAGCAATTGATATATAAAAGAATCAGCTGAAAGAACATTTAGCAATTAAGTTAACTGGCATCAGGTGTGTAACATGATTGGCTATAAAAGGGATGTCTTAGAGAGGCTGAGTCTCTCAGAAGTAAAGATGACTAGAGGCTCTCCAACCTGTGAAGGCTTGCGTAAAAAAACTGTGGAAAACAATGTCCCTCAACGTCAAATTGCAAAGGCTTTGAAGGTCTCATCATCGACAGTGCATAACATCATCAAAAGATTTGGAGAAACTGGAAAAATCTCTGTGCCTAAGGGACAAGGCCGAAGACCTTTACTGGATGCCCGTGATCTTCGGGCCCTCAGACACCACTGCATCACTCACCGGCATGATTCTGTCATTGACATTACTAAATGGGCCCAGAAATACTTCAAGAAACCTCTGTCTGTAAACACAGTCCGCCATGCCATCCACAGATGCCACCTAAAACGCTATCATGCAAAAAGGAGGCCATTGTTGAGCATGATCCAGAAGCACCGCCTTGTTCTGTGGGCCAAGGCTCATTTAAAACTGTAGCAAAGTGGCAAAGTGTCTTGTGGTCAGACGAGTCCAAATTTGACATTCTTGTTGGAAATCATGGGGGTCGTGTCCTCCGGCTAGAGAGGAGAAAGACCACCCCTCCTGTTATCAGCATTCAGTTCAAAAGCCAGCATCTCTGATGGTATGGGGATGCATTAGTGCATATGGTGTGGGACACTAGCATGTTTTAAAAAGCACCATGAATACTGAAAGGTATATAAAAGTTTTAGAGCAACATATGCTCCCCTCCAGATGACATCTATTCCAGGGAAGACCTTGTGTTTTTCAGCAGGACAATGCAAAACCACATACTGCAGCTATAACAACAGCATGGCTTCATAGTAGAAGAGTCCGTGTGCTGAACTGGCCTGCCTGCAGTCCTGATCTTTCACCGAATGAGAACATTTGGCGCATAATTAAACAAAAAGTCCATCAAAGGAGACCCAAAACTCTCCAGCAGCTGGAAGCCTGTATTAAGCAAGAGTGGGATCAAATTCTAATGGCTAAACTCAAGAAACTTGTCTCCTCAATGCCCAGACGCCTCCAGTCTGTGTTAAAAAGAAGAGGGGATGCTACACCATGGTAAACAGGCCCCTGTCCCAACTTTTTTGAGACCTGTAAGAGCCATCAAATTTGAAATGAGCTCATTTTGCAGATAAAATTGTAAAATTTCTCAGTTTCAACATTTGCTATGCTATCTCTGTTCTATTGTGAATAAAATACTGGCTGGTGTGATTTGAAAGTCATTGCGTTTTGATTTTATTCACAATTTACACTTTGTCCCAACTATTTCGGGATTGGGGTTGTACAAATAATACATTTACAAAAGAAATCCATAAAGAATCCAGCACAGGTGATGATCATGATCAGCTCGTTATCAACCCCCTGAAGCTGCTTGATCATGAGTAGATCATTTGAATCACCTATGCTGGAGCAGGGAGAGATCCAAAACATACAGGACAGGTGGTACTCCAGGAGAGGTTTGAGAAGCACTGAATTAGACCATCATCACCGATCTGCTTAAATATTGTCAAAATTACTGATCTCGGATTTTCTTAATTTGTTTTGTTATATACATGGTTTATACATTAGGCTTCAGTTTTCCTACATTTTTGTTACACAAACCCCAACTCCAATGAAGTTGGGACGTTGTGTAAAACGTGAATAAAAACAAAATACAACAATTTCAAATCCTTTACCACCTTCATTCAATTGAGTTCACTACAAGGACAAAATATTTAATGTTCAAAGTGATAAACTTTATTGGTTTTTTTGGAAATATTCACCGATTTTGAATTTGATGCCTGCAACACATTCCAAAAAAGCTGGGACAGGGGCATGTTTACCACTGTGTTACATCACCTTCCTTTTAACAACACTCAGTAAGCGTTTTGGAACTGAGGATGCTAATTATAGAAGCTTTGCAGATGGAATTCTTTCCCATTCTTGCTTGATGTACAACTTCAGTTGCTCTACAGTTCGGGGTCTTCGTTGTCATATTTTGCGCTTCATAATGTGCCACACATTTTCAATGGGAGACAGGTCTGGACTGCAAGCAGGCCAGTCTATTACCCACACTCTTTTACTACGAAGCCAGGGCGTAGTAACATGCGGAATGTGGCTTGGCATTGTCTTGCTGAAATTAGCAGGGACGTCCCTGAAAAGTACGTCCCTTGGATGGCAGCATATGTTGCTCCAAAACCTGTATGTACCTTTCAGCATTAATGGTGCCCTCACAGATGTGCAAGTTACCCATGCCATGGGCACTAACACATCCCCATACTATCACAGATGGCTTTTGAACTTTGTACTGATAACAATCTGGATGATCCTTTTCCTCTTTAGCTCAGAGGACAAGACATCCATGATTTCTAAAAACAATTGAAATGTAGACTCGTCAGACCACAGCACACTTTTCCACTTTGCATCTGTCCATCTCGGATGAGCTCCGGCCCAGAGAAGCTGGCGGTGTTTTGGGGGGTTGTTGATATATGGCTTTTGCTTTCCATGGTAAAGTTTTAACTTGCACTTGTAGATGTAGCGACAAACTGTGTTAACTGAAAATGGCTTTCCAAAGTGTTCCTGAGCCCACAGGTAATATCCTTCCCAGAATGATGTCGGTGTTTAATGCAGTGCCACCTGAGGGACTGACGGTCATGGGCATTCAATGTTGGTTTTCGGCCTTGCCGCTTACATGTAGAGATTTCTCCGGATTCTCTGAATCTTTTGATGAAATTATGGACTGTAGATGATGAAATCCCTAAATTTCTTGCAAATGCACGTTGAGAAACATTGTTCTTAAATTGTTGGACTATTTGCTCTCGCAGTTGTTCACAAAGTGATGAACCTTGCCCCATCCTTGCTTGAGAATGACTGAGCCTTTCGGGGATGCTCCTTTTATACCTAATCATGACACTCACCTGTTTCCAATTAACCTGTCCACCTGTGGAATGTTCCAAACAGCTGTTTTTTGAGCATTCCTCAACTTTCCCAGTCTTTTGTTGTCCCTGTCCCAGCTTTTCCAGAACGTGTTGCAGGCATCAAATTCAAAATGAGTGAATATTTCCAAAAAAAACAATAAAGTTTGTCAGTTTAAACATTACATATCTTGTCTTTGTAGTGTACTCAATTGAATATAGGTTGGAAAGGATTTGCAAATCATTGTATTTTGTTTTCATTGATGTTTTTTACACATCATCCCAAATTCATTGGAATTGGGGTTTGTACAACCATTATGAGATTATTACACAAGAACAAAATATAAAAAATTGCACCAATTACAAAAAATATTGAGGTGTGCAAAAACTTTTGAATGGTAGTGTAATTAACATTTTTTTGAACCCTAATAATGTCAAACAATTGATAAATCATTTCTCAGTTTATTATTTGATTACAGAATAATATGTTGCATCTTTAATTTAGCTAGGTGGCTACCTAAATAGCATCATGGCTAGCTTGGGTAAATGTCAACTTACCAACAGGCACATGCCATCTGTTGTTCGTCAGCTATTCTACTGCAGCACATTGCATTAGAAGACAAAAAAAAAACAAAAACAATCCAATTTAGGCCATTATACCATCGCCTTCACTTCATCTTCTCTTTCTTTTGCGCCAATTCTTGTGTTTGTTCTTTGATTGCACTTTCGGTTAGTCACATCACTGAGAAAGGCTAGCAAACCAAAGTAGCTCACTGGACATTTGATTGCTCAGCATATTTCCCATAAATCTCCACAATAGGAAAGGGAGAGGAAGGATATTTTCCATGATATTAACAGAAAATATGCAGCCTTACTACCTTCCATTAAAAAAAAAAAACCTAGTTTCTCGGGCCTAATGTAAGCCCCTACACATCAGCTTGAGAATTAGACATAGATTGATTAAATTGTTTGAAACGTTTATCTCCATGAACAAGATTTGTTTGACTTTGGTGCTGTTTAAATGACGAAATTTCTTCCATACACTGAAAATTAAATGCTGTCTTTTTTTCACACCACTGATCTTGGCAGGGATATCTTAAATACGTGGGATAGTACTTCTGATGATTTTGACACAGTCATGTGCATATACATGACCGAGCCCCCATCACACACGGGCCCGAGTGCAATTGCACCCCCAATAGATCTGCCCCTGGGTATGAACAAATTAACAGTTTATAGCAGGGGTCACCAACTCCGTTCCTGGAGAGCTATTATCCTGTAGGTTTCTGCTCTACCTCCTATTCAGCACACCTGATTCAAGTAATTAGCTGCTTAACAAGATCACGAGCTGGGCAATTGAGTGACTAATTAGTTGAATCAGGTGTGCCCAATTGGAGATAGAGCAGAAACCTACAGGATGGTTGCTCTCCAGGAACAGAGTCGGTGACCCCTGGTTTATAGTGAGGTTTTTTTTTTTTGCTGTATTTTTGTCTGTTTCCCCCAACATTAAATTGGAAAACAATCACTTGGGAGTAGGCCTTTGGGTTTTGTTATGAAAAATGCATAAAAAAAAAAAAAAGCCTGGTTTCCATCAGGGCAAATAGTGGTGAAATCAATCAAGAACACTTCATAGAATGTAAAAATATATTTTAAGTGAAAAATAGCATAAAAATTTCAATAAGAAATATTTATCAATTGTTTAAAATAAACTGCACATTCAATTTTTGTGGCATTCAAAGAAATATATCCAGTATAAAAACTCAAGCCAACCAGCCAGTTAATTAGAATAAAAGCTTCCAAAAACAATGTAGCCTGAGCAAACTAGCTCAGTACTGACACTTTGTTATTAACGGCGTTGGTTTTATGCCTGCTCAACCTGTTACCTTCAATACGTCTTGTAGCACAGGGTAAGTAAAGTGCATTTGAAAAGTTTTTCACTGTGATCTACTAAAATCTGCATATTCTCCAAAAAACCTGAGGCAATTTAGGTAACTGCTGTCAAAATGACAAAGTATACAAAAAGAAGCTAGGGTTAGAGGCTAAATTATTCATGTTTATCAAGTCAAAACTGTGTGCCAGTTCCTCTGGCAAGCAAGCCACTTATTTGCTATCTGCAGCTGAGCTGTTTAGTTTGTCCTGCGCTACTTTGCAGCAATCGTGCTTAATTAATTTGTCATTATCTGCACCACTAACCACTGCTGTATTTTCTTTTCCAATCCTTCTTGATTTTTTTTTCCTTATTTGAGACTCATTTGGATGTTTCCTCTTCATAGCATGGTCTATTGTGAATGGAAATCCACTACAATAAACTTGGGCAGTGTATAGTTACTGCATTACCCATTATAGAGTTTTGGTGGACTGGACTGTCTTTGCTGTTGTTCTTCCACAACTCTTGTTACGGTTGAGTCGGAACATTTCAGCTGGCCCTCATAATGGTGCTGGCTCCCAAAATTTCATTTCTTAGATATGCTGCCACTGGCTGTCTGCCGGAGGCCTTCCCTGTGAAACTCTGAGTAACACTTTGCTGAAATATTTCTGATCCCAACAGTGCATGGCTTCCCACTAACATTCCTCTCTCTCCATACACCCCACCCTCTGCTGTGTTGGCGCACCATGACCATGAGGCTACACCAGTCTGTCTACTGAGGTGGGGCATCATGATCAGCTTGACTGCAGCACCTCTGTGACCCCACAAAAACCGTAGACTACCTTAACCCTGCCTACCCCTGGACTTTCTCCCCCACTCAGCTGCATTTGAACTCGGACTCATCCCGGACTACCAATGCTCCGAGTCCCATTTGACCCTGAATTATGTCTGAACTACCAGTGTCCCCATCCCATTTGTTCTGGCTAAACCCAAAACCTTTGCCCTAGCCTGCATCTTTCCTCATTTTGTAGTTCTAGTCGTATAAACTTCATTAAGCTTGCATGCTTGTAGGCCATATACTTTTGCAGTGGATGGTTCCAACAGGTTTGCTTTCTCCCCTTCCCAGTGAAATCTTGTGCTTGTTTTCCTGTCTCCCCCTCCCTGTTTGTCCTCCCCATTCTCTAGTCTTCCTCTTCCCCTTTTCCCCTCATTTCTCCAGAGTCCACCTCAGGCAGTTGAGTTCACCCTTTTTTGGAGCCGGGTTCTTCTCAAGGTTTCTTTCTTCCAGGGAGTTTTCCCTTGCCACTGTCGCCTTTCAGCTTGCACCATGGGGGTTCTGGCCCCGTTCTATGTAAAGCATTTTTGGTCAATTTTGATAGTGAAAAGCGCCAAACAAATAAAATTTAATTGAATTGCAGATGATTCTTAGCAAGAAACAATGGGCAAAAAAATTCGTCCTTCAAAGTTTTTCATTGCCCTCCATCCCTAATAGATTGATACAGTATGCACTGTTAAAAACAAAGGGGATGTGACATAATGATGAGCTAAAGACGAGGACAGCACTGTAGGCATTGCATTTTAAATGGGTACGCATTTCCTAAAAAAGTAATGTAGTTGAGAGGGTACACTGAATTTCTTGTTTGTACCGTTTTCAGTGTTGTACTGTCAGGGGTTATTTACAAATTTTCACTTTCATTTTTTTTATTTGCACTTTCTTTGCCATCCCGACTTTTTTTGGAATTTAGGTTGTAGAAAAATTTTAATTCTGCTGTGGTCAAAAATTCACCAGCAAAATTAACATGAATTTGAAATTAGAAGTGTGTATGAGATCAGTTAAATGTTGATGTTCCTTTCCTGAATAATAGGCTTTTTCAGCACTCCACTGACTGATGAATGGTTACACTAAATAAATTGCAGCACAGCATAATAAAAACCATTCATCAAACATCATTAAGGCAACATACTGGTTCTCCCTTGTGCCTTAAATTATCTCACCGGGAGTGTCAGCTCTTGTAGGTACCTGCGGCAGCATCACAGATTGTGGTGTTCGTGAAACAATAGCTGAGGACCAAGGAGCCTGCAAGCCTCCACCTCTGCCTCCATCCGTTTGATGTGGTGAAGTGAAGCTTTCCATTCTGAGCTGACTTCAGTGCACCCTGCCAAATAGAGAGAACCTCTTCCTGTGTGCTTACAAAAGTTTCTGATAAAAAAATTCACCTTGGCATTGAAATCTTATGATTAATATGCTGATCTGAAATGTCTTGCCACACTACTAATTTGCGACTAATTTACTTGCAGAGGCAACAACACCGTGTCGTTTTTCAGCATTGGAGATAGATTTCATGTGATAGATTTTGCTATTCTTTTGTTCGAGGCTGCCAAACAAGACAGGCGCACGTGAATGGAAGCTACTCTAACACAAGACAACACAAAGAACCTGAAAAAATCCGAGCAGCGAAATCGCATAGTATGCTGGTCAGACTGTCAAGGGCCTTTCCTCATGAATCAAAAGTACAACTGATAGCCAAGAGAGGCCCGATGCCTGCATTTAAGCTAAATTACGAAGTTAAAGATGATTGTTAAAATTGAAGGATTTGTGTCTGCAGAATGCTTGTTCTGCATTCTAAGAGGTTCTTATCTCTGGTTTGAGATATAATGCTATGTAATCCACGGTGAAATAACACATTCTTATTCAGCATGTGATGCCAGATGTGATATAATTGACAATGTCACTTAGCTAGTAGCTAAATGCTATAAAGGGTGACATTGTCATTGTCACATCTGGCATCACATGCTGAATAAGGATGTGTTATTTCACCATTTACAAAGCATGACATTTGCTTATGTATGATTTATGAAGACATTATGTCTCATTTATGAAGGCATTATACATGCTGTATGAAGCCTTTATGAGCAACACTTCATCTAAAGTGTGACCTAATCGACAAAATACAGAATATTTTTTGTTTCTTTACACTTCATTCCGTATTTAAGCTTAATTAACATTTATTAATCAGTTATTTAAGCTTCAAAAAGTCTGCCTGAGGCAACTTCCTGCCAAGCATTTCCTCTAAAATTCAGTCCAATGATATAGTGCCACCTTGTGCAACTTCTGATGAAGTTTCAATATTACTTAAGCTCTCTGCCTGCTTATAATACTATGATATAAAACATGACTCTACACCACTTAATGGCAGGGTCTTAAATCAAAACATAAAAATACAGAGGTCAAGAAACCGGCAGGGATGGATACTTTTATTTTAAATGATTTAACCCTTATTTAACCAGGGAAGTCCCGTAGAGATTGAAATCTCTTTTTCAAGGGAGCCCTGGGGGTTGAGGTGGGGAGGGAGAGGGCAATTTGCACAGCCAATTAGATCAATTAGATACGCCAAGTTTTTTTTTTCTATTTTAATTACTTAATTCTTGAGTATGCTTTTTTCTATGGCTGAACTTATACTTCTGTTCAATATTCCATTAATTTCCATCTTAAATTCAAAGAGAGATAGAGTGAGATACAGTTAGGAAAATAAGTATTTGGACAATGACACAATTTTTGTAATTTTGCTTCTGTGCACCACCACAATGGATCTGAATTAAAACTATGAACATGTGATTAAAGAGCAGTCTTTCAGTTTTAATTCAAGGCCTTTCTGAAAAATCTTGCATTAACCATTTAGGAATAAGCACAATTTTAATACATAGACCTCCGTTTTCAGAGGTTCAAAGGTAATTGGACAAACTAACACAATTATAAATATGAGGTCAGTTTTTAATAATTGATTGAAAATCTTTTATGGTCAATAACTGCCTGAAATTGGAACCAATGGATGCCACCAGAAGCTGATCAGGTGGTTGATTTGGCCATTGAAGAATATTCCATTTCTTTGCCTTTTGAAGCTCTTGGATTGCTTTTGCAGCATGTTTAGCATCATCCATCTATGCTGTGAATCACCATCCTTTCAGTTTTACTGCATTTGGCTCAATCTGAGCAGAAAGTATGGCCCTGTGCACTTCAGAATTCATCCTGCTACTTCCATCAGCAGCCACATCATCAATAAACAACAGAGACCCGTTCCATTAGTAGCCATACATGCCCACGCCATAACATTGTTTCCACAATTTTTGACCGAGGATGTGATATGCTTTGGACCATGAGTCGTCGTCTTCCTACTACACACTCTTCTCTTGCCATCATCCTGGCACAAGTTCATCTGGGTCTAATCAGTCTAACGAATCCTGTTCCAGACCTGCTTGAGCTTTTTTTTACATGTCTTCTGGCAAAGTATTATCTGGCTTTTGTTCTTTAGTGTTACCAGTGGTTTACACTTTGAGCTAAACCCACTGTATTTACATTCTCAAAGGCGCCTCTTGATTATAGACTTAGACAATTATACACCTACCTCTGAAAGTGTTGAGAAGGGGTTTTTCTTCACCAAGGAAAGAATTATGTGACCGTCCACCTCAGTTGTCCTCTGTGGCCTTCCAGGTCTTTTGGTGTTGCTGAGCTCTCCAGTGCATTCCTTCTCTCTAAGAATGTACCAAACTGTTTGGCCACTCCTAACGTTTCTGCTATCTGTCTGATAGTTTGTTTTTTCAGCATATTGATGGCCTTCTACACCAGCATTGACAACTCTTTGAACCACAAATCAAGACTTCTCATGAACAGCTACCCAATGCAACTTCAAGACCTGGAACAAGCAACAGACTTCTCATCTGCTACATTAGCAATGAAATATTGAGGAAACAGGCCACATCTGGTCCTGAAACTGTCAGGCAGTTGTCCAATAACCTTTGAGCCCCTGAGAATGGAGCACAATGTGGAGCAATGGCTGAAATTCCTTAATTGTTTGATGCAATATTTTTCTGAAACCCCTTGAAATAAAGCTGACAGTCTGTGTTTAATCACAGGTTGAAGGTTTTGCTTCAAATCCATTGTGGTGGTGCTCAAAGGCAAAATCACAAAAATAGCACCATTTGGTGTTGCAGCTCACCGGGATTGACTGTGTAACTGCACAATTGCAAAATGTACGTGGGCTAAAAATGTAGGTCAATATGCAACCTGCAGCAAATTTGTATTATTTGTGTGGAATATTGGTACTAAGTGCATACATAACCAAGGGCGCGGGAAGGGGGTGCTGATAGGGCTGCAGCCCCCCCTGCATCTCCCCCTGGTGGCGGCTGCAAGCTATAGCATCTTGGATGCTGCAGTAACTTTAAACAGTAATCAAAATTTAAACTGAAAAAAAATGTATGAACTGGGTTAAAACCTGCATTAAAAAATGGTATGCTTGTTGTTAAAGCATTAATTATTTATTGAGGAAATGATTTGTTTTGGAAATGTTATTTATAAGTCTATTCTAAAATTAGGGCAGTTCCAAATAGTTTGAAGTTTCGTTGACAGTCAAATTCTAAATCAACACTGGAATACTTAAGCCCAGTTTCTTGAAGTAGGCCCAATACCCCCCCAGTCCCAGTTTGTTGAAGTCCACCCCAGGCCCAGTATGTCAAGGCCCACCCAACACCCCCTCTCCCCCAGGCCCAGTCTGTATCAGTCCGCCCAATACTTCCCCCAGGCCCAGTCTGTATCAGTCCGCCCAATACCCCCCACATTTTTATTGTAGCCTATCTGTGGTCTCTTGGTTATTTCCTAATAAACACTTTTTTATTCATTATATGCTTATATATTTGCCTAGGTAATTAAATAAATTGTTTGATTGTTTTGATAAATTGTTTGATTTGAAGCGATCTCGAGTGGGGTCAATTTTTGATCCATAACCCATTGAAAGGAGATACACTCAGCTGCATATCTCATAATGCCAGCATAACCTGGAGTTGGGGTTGAAGAGATTTAAACAAAGGAACAGGAATGTTCGATTTTTAAATGAAATATGTTGACCAACATTTCAAAGAAACTTAGTGGGATAAAACGAAGAAAAAAAAATATACAAGAGTGCTGCAGAATGATTACCCATGATCAGTTTTTTTTGTCCAGTTATGATTTATACGCCAATTATTGGTTTGCACCCCTAGTTGCCATGACACTGTTGCAAAGACCAACATGACAATAGCGCCCCTATGCTGCGATGAAATAAATGATATTGACATCATACTTTTACATTCATTTGGCAGCCCCCCCTACTTAAAACATCTTCCCGCGCACATGTACACCAATTTGAGTTGAATGCATCCAAAAATCCCTAAGATATAGGCAAAATTGGGATTTGAAAGTTGAAGGCTGTGGGGAGTATATTTGATTTTGGATCAGAAAACTTCAATGTACTCATGGATAGGAACATGTATGCCCTGTTTCAGCATCATCCCTCCAGTGGTTTCGGAGATGATGTTTTTGGATTTTGAAGGTTAAGGCTATGGCGGCCATATTGGATTTTGGATCGGAATGATCTGGATAAACTTTAGTCTACTTGTGTAGGAACACTCATCCCAAGTTTCAACTTAATCTGTCCAATGGTTTCGGAGAAGAAGACATTTTTAAATTTTCAATGTCATAGCTCTGGTGGCCATATTACATTTCAGATCGGAATTATTGGAACAATCTTTAATCTACTCATATGTAGAAACACTCATGCCAAGTTTCAGCATAATCTGTCCTGTGGTTTCGGAGAAGACAACGTTTTCAGATTTTCAACGCCAAGGCCGTGGCAGCCGTATTGGACTTCTGCTCGGAACGATATCAAGAAACTTTAATCTACTCATGGGTAGGAACAAGTGTACCAATCTTAATCTTCATCCATCCAGTGGTTTCGGAGATGTTTGCAGATGACGTACGCCAACGGACAAATGGGCAATGACATAAGTACACTGGACAGAGGTTCAGGTGAGCTAAAAACCTTGTCATTGTCAAAATACTTTCGTACCTAACTGCTGTTAATTTACAGATGACAGCTGGCTAAATATATCCAAAATAGCTTGCAGATTATCAGAAAAATGTACTACACCAAGGAAACCAAGATCTGTAAGCTGGCCATCCTGTTTGATCTGCATCTTGAACTGTTACCTATGCATTTCTTTATTTGATGGATTCTTCAGACAGTAGTTACCGGCACATCTGCACCTATTGAGTGTTTCTGACCTGTACATTCGGGGGTTCTCCTTTATAATGGTTAGAATACTGACATCAAATGCAGAGGTCTCCTTTGGCTTATTTATGTTTCACATGTTTATTTTATTAAGTCTTAAGATTTGGCCAATTCATCCCACCTTTTTTTTCTTCTTATTTCTCAGATTTATGACGAAACTCAGGTTCTCACGTGGAAAAAGGCCAAAAATGGATT
Source organism: Gymnothorax javanicus (assembly GCA_029692085.1). NCBI lineage: Eukaryota > Metazoa > Chordata > Actinopteri > Anguilliformes > Muraenidae > Gymnothorax > Gymnothorax javanicus. The sequence goes on from CM056199.1 coordinate 23,792,469, forward strand.
ATGAAGGCAAATAAATTCTGAGAATCAACACAAAATATGGAAACGTCTCTAATGCCTGAACTAAGGATGCAATTGGATTAATCTGACACAGATGCAAAGCCATTGTAACCAAATATCTTACTTCCTTGAAATAGGGAAACCGTAAAGAGGTAAAATGGACAAGCGACCTTGGTACCATATATGAAAGAAATCTGTGACATTGTTCTTGAGATGAGTAGTTATCAATAGAATTAAAAATGATGATTTCGCCCATAATGACTTTGACAAATAAGTGAAGGTCACCATAATTTATTGGCATCGACACATCATCAACGAAGACCATGGTATAAACAATGAGAAGAATATATAAAAATATTCCTGAGATATTGCACTATCATTCTGGTTAGAAATGGTCAATTGCCTGTAATGGCCTTGAAAAGGTGGTGAAGGTCACAAAATTTACTGGGTCTGCATATTCCCCTGCTAACAAATACGAAGACATTCTCAGGACAGATAGACAGAGGTGAATACTATGTCCAAAATTTATTGGAATTGGCATATAATCAATGTCGACCATGCTATTATAAAAACGAGTGGAATGCATTAAAATGTTCTTGAGATTATGGTCCAGACCAAGTCAGATGTGCTTTTCAACGGGTATTGACAGCAATATGGAAATAACGGGGACAGAACCCCAGAGAAAGTGAGAGACAGATCAGTATAGATCTAATATAATGGGGACAGAACCCCAGAGAGAGCGAGAGACAGATCAGTATAGATCTAATATAACAGGGACAGAACCCCAGAGAGAATGAGAGACAGTTCAGTATAGACGTAATAGGCCTTGCTTGGGTTGCAGTCACCGGCCAGTGGCTTTCAGGATGCTGCCATATGTTCTATAGCAGGAATCTTCAAATCTGGACTTCGAATCCAAATTCAGTCCAGGTTTTCTTTTATCCCAGGTCAGTAAATGAACAATTAGCACCTCTCATTCGCCAGACTGTCTTTATACCTGTCTCCCAGGTAAAGTCAGGGTGGAAAACCAGCAGTTATCGGACCTTGAGGACCGTGATTTGAGGACCAGGGTTCTATAGCTTCGCCAGGACTGAAGTGCGCATGATGAGGCCGAGGAGCTTGAGCGGAACGTAGTTCCAGTCCTGGACCTGGATCAAGGCTGAAAACTTGTTCATGACAAACTTGACAAAGAAAACAGACTTGGAAGGGTTTAACAAGCATGCGGTCCCAGTCCTGGACCCTGATTAGGATCGTAAGCTTGTTGTTGAAAACTGGAGTTGATGGACAGGCTCAAATCAAGCAAACTTGAACTTAGTCCTAATCCTGAACCCTGATCAGGAATGGAAGCTTGTTCAAATTAACTCCATGACAATAAAGTTACTGAGAGATTTGGCTGTCATGAAAGTACTAGTTGCTTTAGACGAAGAAGGTTTAGTGAGACACGTATAACCGAGATTTCAGTACTAGCGCAACTTCACAATCCAGCAACTTGCACATGAACTAGAGGGCTTATACACTTGTCATTCGCTCATTAGGAAATGACCATGTAACAAAATTCAGCCAAGAGGGGTGAGATCCACAAGATGTACGCGTCCAGCCATCAGTTTGAGACCTAACCCTGAAGCACAGTTGGGTTATGCAGCAGGATGACAATTTGAAGCTTATAAGCAAGTCCACCGCTGAAAGGCTCAAAAAAAAACAAAATGAAGGTTTTGGAGTGGCTAGTCCTAACTTGAATCCAATGAAAATGCTATGACATGATTTGTAAAAGGCTTGAGAAACCTTCTATACGGCTGAATTAAACTACCCTGCAAGAAATCGAGGACAAAAATTCTTTCACAGTAATCAGAAAGACACTGCCAGTTATTGCTAACCTTAGATTGCACTTGTCCCCAAGGGTGGCACAATCAGGCATTAGGTTTAGGGGAACAATCTCACATGGGGGAGATAGGTCTCGAATAACTCTTTGCCGCCAATAATGAAATGATCATTTAAAAGCTGCTTTTTCACATCGTCTTACATTAAAATTAGTTGGATGATCTGAAACGTTCAAATATGACCAAGCAAAAATAGAAGAAATCAGGAAGGGGGCAAATAATTTTTCATAGCTCTCTCTCTGTATACGCCAAATTCTGACCCTATCATTTGTATTTTGCACCAGATATCGAGATTAGTCAGACGAGGCAACATTTTTTAAATTTTCTGCAGTCTAGTCTTTGTTAACTTTAGCCTCAGTTACCTGTATCTAGCTGACAGGAGTGGAACTTTTGAGTGGTTTTCCGCTGCAGTAGCCAGTCCACTGGCTTGACATGCTGCACATTCAGAGATTGTCTTCTTTATACCTCCGTTATAAGGTGCGGTTGTTTTGACTGTCGCCTTCCCGACTGCTTTAATTGGTCTGGCCATTCCCCTTTGTCCTTTCAAGTAAACAAGTTCATACCCAAAGTACTGCCGTTCACAGGATGCTTCTTAGGTTTTGCACCAATCCCAGGATATTACGAATGTTTGATAGACTCAAACCACCCCATCTGACACCAACAACCATTCCACAATTTTCAACGTTTCCTTCTCATTCTGATGTTTGGTCAGGGCAACTTAACCAAGTAACTATGTCTGCATATTTTTATTCATCAAATTGCTGCCAAAAGGCTGGCAGTAACCAAATAAGGATGCCATTAGGTGTTACAGTGCAGTATGAATTATGTCTTCATGTCTACACTTGTCCCAACACATTATTTGTTGAGTAAATGCCTTCAAATGAAAACAATACATGTACAACAGATCATCTCTTTAAAAACATTCTTCCAATGTACCACATCATCTCAGGTTCAGGGTATAATCTGTGTCATTTGTAGGGATCCATCCACCAGAACAAAGGTTCAGAAAGGATGTATAAAACTAAATGGACAAAAAACTATTAATTTTGACTGAGTGCAATTCTTACAAAGAGAATCAACATTTCATCCGACACTTACAGCAGTAGAACACTAGTCTTTCATATTTCAAAGTGTAGAACTCTTTTCATGACTGCTCTTTATGAAAGACCACAAGTATAGTATCCTCAAGTACTTTCTCATATATTAATGGAGTTCAAAGAAAGTAAAGAACTTCTGAGCACAAGCTGACTCAAGGCTGCCAAGAAACAGTGTAATGGCAGCATCTGATGATGACTTGCCTTTGATGCAGTCAAGAAATACAGAATCCCCAAGTCCTGCAAAGCTTTTGAAGTCATTCTGAACCCCTTGCACACGAGGCACAAGCTTTGGGCCCAGATTACTGAGAATGCACTGCCTGTTCAAGGAAACTGTGTCAACATTTACCAAGAGGACCATTCAACTTTCAGAAAAGACACCAATAGAGATAACAATTTCAAATACCTTAAGATATTTTGGAGGTTGAGAAAGAAGCCCATTCACAGAAAATGATACAGGAAGAGGAAATACCAAATTAGAGGTACAACAGAACAATAGATCATTAAAAAAAAAGGTCATTTCACACACCCAACTTTGCAACTTAGTACATACACATGCCAAAAAACACAACTCAGTACAACTCAAATATCCTTACTTTACACATCTTTATTCTACCAAAAAAAAAAAAAAAAACAATTAACAGACTGGGGTATACAGTAAAACCCCTGTTATACATCACTGCTGCACATTAAAAAAAATTTCCTAGGCCAGGAATGCACATTTGCCAACTCTTGTCCATCGATAATGATGACCTTGAAAATCTTGGAAATATCCACACACGCAGTTTACAATGAATCAGATCAGCCACGATCAGCATCAGTCCTAAATACTCCTTGAATATTGGATAGTGATGCACTTATGTCTTGACAGCTGTGTCTCTTGATTTGTAGATAACTCCTCTGCTTTTCAGTTCCCTCACAACACCTAAAAATGAAAAGAAGAGCAAACACACCAAATGGGTTGAGACCGAAGGCAACACAAAGAGTCCCTTGAAATGGCAGGGGAATAATGCTTTGGGTAGTTCAAAGAAAATTCCATTTGACAAAGCCCACCTTCACAATCCTGCTGAATAGCTATAAGCACTTCAATACTACAGCAGGAGTATTATTCCAATATACACTGCCTGGCCAAAAAAGTCACGCACTTTAATACTTTGTTGGGACTGCATTTAGCTTTGATTACGGCAAGTATTTGCCGTGGCATCGTTGCGATAAGCTTATGAAATGTCACAACATTTATTTCTGCCCAGAGTTGCATAAATTTTTTGTCAGAAGCTCGTATTGATGGGAGAGTTGGACCACAGCATAAAGTCTTACGCAGTGCATCCCAAAGATTCTCAGTGGGGTTAAGGTCACAGCAGCCAATTCAACTCATTAAGTGATCAGGGGGTTCAATCAAGACCTTGATCATTACAAACAGGTGTATTAGTGTAGGGCTGACACAAGAACCAGCAACCACACTGGTCCTTCATGGATAAGATTGAACACCCCTGCTTTATCCTATTTGCCTAGTTAAGTCCAGTTGGTGACTTTTTTTTCCGCAAAGCAGCATATGATCCTGCTAGAAAGCTTCATATTTTTTTTTGTAGAAATCCAAAACTCAACACAATCGTTTTAGGAGGAGGAAAACTGCAGCTATTCAAAATAAAAGTGCAAAGTTGCAACCATACATGGACTGCAAGGTTACTGAGCAAAGACCTTGTCACTGCATTTCATTGGGACATACCTGGAGGTAACCGTCCTGTCACTGTTACAGCGTAGACACCAGGCTTGAAGTTGCCTGAAAAAAAGACGTATGCGTTTGATCCATTCTAGACAGTCAAGAATTTTACACGCTTTTCTATCCACACAGTTACTTCAACGTAACGGAAGAAAAAACATTTTCAGCACCACAATGCCTTATTGCCATTCTAAATTTCAGGAATATGTTTCAATGCACTGCTCTCAAGAAAATCTGTGATTTAAAGAGCCCTTAATTCATTCACATGCCTGCCACATTGTAGTTTTCCCTGTAACCTGCCAGCACAGCAAACATCAAATGCATCCACAATGCAGCTTGAGTGTCCTGACAACCACTGAAAAAGATAACAGCAATATTGTGATAGTATTTTATGTTTGCTCGACACCTATTTAACTTTCTGAAAAAGTCGAGATCATACACAAAATACAAATAAAGGGAAAACAAACGCTTGACCTGTATTAAATTTACAACAGTGTAACCCACAAGCAACCAGTGGGGTCAATTATGACACCAGACATATGTTTTTGTGCCGCATTGATATTTTAAATTAGAAAAATATTTCCTTCTGAGAGTTAGTCTCACTATTCCTTACAACTTTTCCTTGGTTTTTAAAGAAGTGGCCCATTGGTGTGGCATGGATAAATGAGAGCAGAGCTTTTCGAGTTGATAAAAGAGCACTCAGCAGCTGCAGACCTCATCTAAAGCAAATTAATATTATCTCCTAGATGACAGAAAATAGAAAATACCATCCATCAAATGACAAAAAAAAAAAAAAAAAAAAAAAAAAAAAAAGGACCAAAGGTCCTGTAAGTTACCGGCAAGCAGTTTTATAGCGATGATACAAGTTATGAACATTTCATGCGAAGTTTGACATTTGAATCAATGAAAATCAATGTCAAGGTCACTAAATAAAAGTTCACATACATTTATGAGACCTTCTGTAATTTCTGGGCATTAAACGTAGTGACATTTAACGATTACATAAATTCGTCGACATTAATTATTTGCGTCGACGCGTCCCAAACAAGTAGGTTGTCCCACACTCCAGTCCAGTGGTGGCGGTAATACACCAAAAAGCTTCCCTCCAGAAGCTATAGTTTAAAACAGAAGAAGACGAAGAATTCACACAACAATAACGGTGGCGGCATCCGGTAAGAGCAGCGCGAGTGCCGAGGAGCAACACATAGCAAAAAAATCGGTCTTCAAAAGTGTGGGAGTTTTTCACTCTTAACCCTTCTAGTGATGTGGTACTTTGCAGACTTTGCAAAAATTAGCTGGCGTACCACACGAGTACGACAGCAATGAACGAACATTTGAAGCTTAAATCACCGGGGAGCTCTGTGTCAGGATGGCAGCAAAAACACCGTGGTGTTTACTTTCCCACCCTGGAATGTGCGATTATCAAGCGTTGGTACAATGTGTTTTTGTAGTAATGTTACGTTAGACTGTTGATTTGTTGTCTATAAATGCATCGCCACTAACGTTCAAGGCTCTCAAGTTGTGAATGCAGGCTAGAGTGAGATTTTCTCTGGGGGTGCATGATACTCCCGTTTTCAAAAGGTGCATAGTTACAGTACTTAAGTAGGCTAGTTTTTTGAGGATTTTGGTACTTTGCTTAAGATTTTTTTTTTAAACGGGACATTTACTTTTTACTGTACTACATTTAAAAAGATAAAAGTGTACTTTCACTTTGCAAATTTGACACTGGCAACTTAGTTACTCCTTTCAAATTAAAATATGAATTTAATTAATCATTTACGGATTATCTGGATTTGGCGTGTTCGAGAAGAACAATCTCGCAGGGTATCTTTTGCAGATGTGCCCACGGAGTTGCAAATGTATGCATGCAGTTACAATATTCTATCACTAGGTGGCACACCGGATCAGTTATTGAATATTCACAAGCAAGCCGAACAAGGTTTAGCATATGGACGAAGTTCACTCCAATCCCCGTTTTTCAGGAGTTGCCTGAATAAAACTCCTCAGCTAAGCCTGATGTGCAAACTGCTCAATATACTTGCCCATAATTAGACATGTTATTGATACTATGTAATTCTACTATTAATTATAGTGGTTTTTAAACTGCCAGTAAACTCAAAGAAGAAGTATATTAAGGACAGACTGCCTGTTTGTTTTTTGAATACTGTATCTTTCATTCACCTGAAAATTGATTAAAGAGCACAAGGAGAGAACAAAGAGTGGTTGCTTTGCTTCTTTCTATGCGTACTATGAAAAATACTTTGTACTTGTACTTTCAATACTTAATTTTTTCTCAAAATACTTTTGGTACTTAAGTACATTTAATGTGAGATTGTATTATTTTCAGATTCAGACTGTATTATTTTGCACTGCTCATCTGTCTGCATTTTATTTAATTTTGGATATACTTTTCTTGAGGAGCAATGACTTGCTGGGCAGTGTTTAAGTGTTTAAATATAGAAATGTTTATGTGTCCTGAGCTTGGCTGTTCAATGCATTATTTTACATAGGCTACTACTGTCAGTTCTAAAAAAAAAAAAAAAAAACATGTTGCCTACTTTTTTCAGTTACTCTGCTAATTTGTAAAACACTCATTTTTGTAATTCCTCCTGTGTGACTTCTTATTATTATTTTTTTTTGTTAGATGCTACATCTGGCATCAGAATGCATTATTTTGCACATTTTATTTCATCACACAGAATTTTATTTTGAGAGAAGTGCCATGTTAAAGAATTGAAATGTTAACAAGAGATGGTTTGATATCCTTATTATGTGAATAGTTTCACTGATCAAGTAATGTGAAAGAATTGTAAACAGAAAAATGAATCATTAGATTAAAAAAGAAAAAATTAGTCGTTAGATTAGTCGATTAATCGAAAAAATAATCGCCAGATTAATCGTTTGAAAAATAATCGTTTGGGACAGCTCTATTCTGTAATACAAGCCTAAGCTCTGAAGCGGTTTTGGTGATACAAGTCATTAAAATATGTCAATTGTGAACTTTTAAGGTCACAGAATGTCAAGTTGTGGTCAGCAAATGGACTTCATATATGACTTTCTAAATGTCTCTATATAAACCTTGGCTCAATCTGTGACCATTTTGGTGATACAAGTCATTTTAATTTTACTGTGGAGTTTGACCCTCAAAGGTCACTGACAGTCAAGTTGAAGGTCACCAAATGAAAGTTCATATGTGACTTCCTAGATGTCAATAACACAAACTTCGACTCCATCTGTGACCATTTTAGTGATACAAGTCACTGAATTTTCACTAGGTCACATTTGACCTTTGAAGGTCAGTATGAAGGTCACCAAATGAAAGTTCATATATGACTTCCTATATGTCTGTAATACAAACCTAGACTCCATCTGTGACCGTTTTGGCAAGAGAAGTCATTGTAATTGTATTATGTAAAGTTTGACCTTCAAATGTCATCAACAGTCAAGCTGAATGTCACCAAATGAAAGTTCATATGTGACCTCCTATGTCAGTAACACAAACCTAGGCTCCATCTGTGACCTTTACAGTGATAGAAGTCATTGAATTTTCTCTAGGTCAAGTTAGACCTTCGAAGGTCAATATGAAGGTCACCAAATGAAAGTTCATACATGACTTCCTATACTTCTCCAGCACAAACCTACACTCAATCTGTGACGATTTTGCTGATGTAAGTCATTGAAATTTCACTGTATAGTTTGGCCGTTCAAGGTCACAGAAGGTCAAGTTCAAGGTCACCCAATGAAACTTCATACATGACTTCCTATATGCCGACAATACAAACCTAAGCTCTATCTGTAATAGTTTTGGTGATAGAAGGCATTGAAATTTCACTATGTGAAGTTTGACCTTCGAAGGTCACCAAAGGTCAAGTTCAAGGCCACCAAATGAAAGTTCATGTATGACTTCCTACACATCCCCAATACAAACCGAAACTATCTGTAACCATTTTGCTGATAGAAGTCATTGAAATTTCATTGTGAAGTTCGGGCATTCGAGGTCACTGAAGGTCAAGTTCAATGTCACCAAATGAAACTTCATACATGACTTCCTATATGCCCACAATACAAATCTTAGCTCTATCTGTAATAGTTTTGGTGATCGAAGTCATTGAAATTTCACTATGTGAAGTTTGACCTTCGAAGGTCGCCGAACGTCAAGTTCAAGGTCACCAAATGAAAGTTCATTCATGATTTCCTATAAGTGTTCAATGCACATATGTTCCCAATCTTCAATATTTTCAAGCCTAGAAACCTTTGAAAATTGTAACATTTTGCTTGACCTCAGGTTTGACCTTTCAAGGTCATCTGAGGTCAACTTTAACACAGCCAAAATATAGGTAATATCCTTCCTATATGTCAGTAATACAAGCTTAACCTCTATCTGCAACTATTTAGCTTCCACAGGCGATTTGGCCCATTCTCCAAAAGACCCAACGTTAAAGTACAGTGTCCCCACCAGACCCACTTCCGTCAATTCAATCAAAATGGCACTCGCACTGTACATAAAGTGTATCAAGGCGAGTTGATTGCCAGATTTAGGAAAAAAAGTTATCGGACAATTTTTGAGAAATAATTTTTTGAAATTTCAAGTCATATCTTTTAACATTGTTAATATATTCCCTGACCTCGAGTTTGACCTTTCAAAGTCATCTGAGGTCAACTGTAACATAGCCAATGCATAGGTCGTATATGACTTCCTATATGTCGATAATACAAACTTAATTCCTATCTGCAATGTTATAGCCCCAATTTGTTAAGGTGTCAATTTGTTATGACGTCATGGACAGCAAGGGATGACAGACAAAATTCTTAAACTTCAACTGATTTAATTAAACAAACACTTAGAACTAATCTACACTCTACCCTACTGACCAAGATTGAAATAAAAAAAAGATGAGATATTTACAGTCCCCTGGTAATGGAGATGGGCTGCTATGTTGCGATGTCCTGGGACAGGAAAATGCTCCAACACAGGCAAAAATCCACAAAAAGCTTCACAGGTCTTGAAAAGAGTGACAGGTCTGGTCAAATGTATCCATCCACAATTTCTCCTTGCAATTTCTCCAACTACTCCTCCACTCTCTCAATTTTTCTCCTTATATACTCTTGTCCAGCCCCCTCCGAGGCATGCCCAGGACATGCCCAACCTAGCTCCAAACTGGGCTTAACAAAAAAAAATGTCAATACTGCCATCTAGTTTTTTTTTTCCCCCATTACAGCAACCATTTGGCCTCCACAGGCCATCTTGCATATTCATAAAGTACAGCACCCCCACTAGACCCACTTCCGTCAATTCAATCAAAATGGCGCTCGCACTGTACATTGACGGTACCAAGGTAAGTTGATTGCCTGATTTAGAAAAAAATTTATCGCGCAGTTTTTGAGAAATAATTTTTTAAAATTACTCAGTCCTATCTTTAACATTAGAGCCAAAATTTCAAGGGCCCATAAAACGGACAAAAATGATTCAATCAAAAATCCGAGAAAAACGCCTGGAGATATGGTCTAGTAGTATGTTATTGCAAATTTACACGGAAATTAATCGGGCCAAAAAAAAGATAAAAAATGTTCCAGTCGACGGATGATGGTCGACGGACGCCACACCACGACAATAGCTTATCAGCCCAGAGGGCCAGTAAGCTAAAAAAAAAAAAAAAATGTACTCAATTCATTTATCCTGTTAATCATGCCTATATGTCAATTTTAAATTTTTAAATATTTTTCACTCCTTAGTACTTTTCCCAGTTGAGATCAATGTTTAATGATTTGGTCCTTGGCCCAATACCAACTCAAATAATTTTTGGTGCAGATCACACAATTACTGTTCGGGGTAAAGTTGTTGACAGACAAACAGATGAACACACACCTTCCTTGGCGAGGGTAAAAATAGCAGTAAATCATATTATTCTGAATCTGACAGGTAAGGTTTACCGCAAAACATAACTTTGTGATTAAAAGTTGACCGTTTTAATTAAAATCAATGCCCATAAGGTCAAAAAAAAAAAACACATTTTCTGGGGACATATACAACTTTCCATTTTCATTGGCGCACTTTAAAAAAAATAAATAAATAAATAAATCAAAAATCAATAAAACCCTTAATTAGATCACTAAAGGTCTAGACTGAAACAAAATATGAGTGCCAATTTTCACTATATGTAGGCTCATATATCTTGACCAAATACAAGAAAAAAAATGCAAAAGATATCCCGTGGTTTTTAAGTAATTGGTGTTTAATTGTCCAATTTCCGACGTTTTCCAAAAACAAAATTAATAAGTGCGCCAAACCGTAAGTGACGTCAACTCAGGAAAACGAAGGTTGTAGAACACGAAAAACAATGGCGACTTATAGAGAAAAGAGAGATTCTGAGAGCGATTCTGAAGCTTCTTTGAAAGAAATCGAAGAGGAATACGTGTTGTTCCGTACCATGCCACAGTACGACTGTTCCCCCTCCCCTCTCCCCCCGCTGGTCAGCTTTCACACTAGTAATATCATACTGTACCCGAGTACACTTGCATACATGTCCAAATTCCGATACAGCACGTTGCAGTATGCACCTAGGTGGTTTTAAATGGGGAAGTATTTTAAAAGAGGCACCAATATATTTGGGGGGGGTTATTATTGAGAAGGGGGTTAAGAATATTAATATTGAATACTAATATCATGAATGCATATGCTGCGTGTACAACAGCAACCTGGTGTGTCATCGGTAACATGGATTACCACGTGTAGCAGCAGGAGAACTTAAACTCGAAATTTTCTTGACTGGATGCTTGATGTTTTTACTCACCCAAATCTTTCTCTGGGTACCCAAACATCAAGGTAAGCCGCAAAAGAAAAGTACTGATTACTTTCAATATTGATGGAGGTTGAATATGGAATTCTTTCGCCCTTGCATTTTTTGCCGAATATGCTGTCCACTGCCTTATACCACGAAAATTATCTTTCTCATAACTTGAGCTGCCAGACTTTCGCACTGCATCCCGCACTTTGAAATATCGCAGCCGCATTTTCTTTAGTTTGTCACAGCAATGTTGTATTGTTCTGTGATAACCACGCGATTGTAACTACTCACAAATTATCCCATAAATCTCTGAGTTTTTGCATGTAGTATTCAGTTGTGATTGTATGTTTTCTTCCACCTACATTTCGAGTAAGCATAGAATTTCTTTGTTTGAACGGAGATATCTTTTCACCACTGCTTTGAGCGGAACACAACAGTAATCTTGAGCAAATACGTCATACATAAATGAAGCTGTGTGGTTATGATGAACACAAAAATGGACGCTAAAAATAATTTTTTTTGAATAAAACACAGTGGAATCAGTCATAGCCCCACACGGTCACTTCAGTCGCAAAAAAACACCTGGTCGCTTGAGGGTTAATCAGGGGTGCCATGTTGTTTTGGATATCTTGATAACTTAGGATACCCTTCATCAGTAGTACTGTCAAAGCTGGTCAAAATCTGTGCCATAATTTTAAAGTTACTGAGGTTAGGAAAAAAAAAAAAAACATCTGTAGTCAAAATGGCCAACTTGGCCCATATAAATTAAGTACCATTTTTGAAACCAATAAACATTTGTACAAAAAAAAAAAATAAAGTTTATAAAACTCTTCTCATCTATGTATGCCATCTGATTGTGTTCAAGCACCATCTGAGACGGTGGGTGTCAAAATGTTGTTTCTTCAGGTGACTTGACATGGAACACCCCATGAAATATTTAGCTTTATAGTACTTTCAATTTAATGACAGTCAAATGTGATTTACAAAGCACTGCTCTGTAACCCCTGCCACCCCCTCCATGACATAATAAACAGGCAAAAGAGCAACCTGAGCCACAGACGGATCCAGCCCCGCTGCCTTACAGAGCGGCACAGAAAATCCTTCCTACCAAGTGCAGTCAAGCTCTATAACTCTGCTCTGACAAGACAGTTGTATTTAGTCACTGCCTCACTTACTGTACTTAGCCTATAGTGCCTCAGCCTCTGTGGTCTTCATTGTATTTTATTTACTGCACTCTTCTAGTCTGTTTTAAATGTGGTTTCATTGTTTTATTGTGTTATGTGTGGCTGTTTTATGTGCTGCTATGGCATTACAATTTCCCTGCGGAGACTAATAAAGTTTATATCTATCCATCTTTTTTTTTTTTTGCGATTCTGCATTTCCTGTAACATCTCAACCTTTATGGAAAAGGAGCTGTACATGCTACAGACCTCTGAAACAGCTCCACGCACGCAAGATGGCAAGGCATCCAACAGAGACCATCCAACTGAACCTCTGTTGTGTGTAACATGAATTTAAGAATATTGTCCTAGTTTATATTCATTATTAGACAAAATGAGCCCAGCCTATAACTAATAAGCCCATGTGAAATCTGTATCTGTTCAACCATCATTGCCGAACATAAGCAAAAAAAAAAAATCTTACTGATTCTTTGCCATTTGGCCACCCAGCTATCTTCTGGACTCATCATGGCTATGACCCTGAAAGAATACAGAAGTTCAAAACACCTCCATAACATAAATTCACTTTAGTCTGCATATTTAAACGGGGAACAATCTATGAATTTATGAAAATGAAACCATACCCATCAAAAGAGGAACTTGTGCACTCATACACCATTTCTCGATTTCCTTTCATTTGGAGGTAAGCTTCGCAGTTGTCGCAGCCATCGTATTCAAACTGATCAATGGTCTAATGGGGAAAAACAGATCTGATTAGTCCTCAGAGATGGCGATGCTCATTGGCCGAATTAATAAATCTATATATGGGCCATTTCTCAATAATCGCGACATGGATTGGGTGGAAAATAACAATTAGTCTGCTGTGTGACAGCCATGGAATCATTTTCTTGAATACCTTAACCTTCTGAAAATGCATATTTTTCATCTCCACATGCAACGCCTCAAAAGACAAACAGAGCTGGCAGATGTGAAAAGTTCAAAAGAAACTGGAGGACGTGGACCTGAAAATTAAAAAAGACACTGAGAAAATTGAACCTAGAAATCCTCATACTAGATAGAGAAGTGATTTTAATGCAGGCTGTAAGCATGACTGTAACACAATGTATTAATCATTGTTGTTTTTCTCTCTCGCAAGCTCTGAGCTCACAAGTAACGGCCGAAAAGTAAAAGGTAAAAAAAAAAAAAAAAAAAAACATTGTGTTGTCCTCTCCCTGTTTCATGAATGTTCAGTTCACTATATAGTAACTGGAACAAATAAAGTGAGACTAATTTTGGGTGATCATACAATTATGATACCTAACAACCACAAACTGTGTGCTAACAATGGCAAATAAAATACACGTACAGGAGGAAGAGTGACAAACATTACGCTTTATCATCAAACAATGAGCTACTTCAAAAAGTGAACTGAAATAATTAACACTGGTCTCTGACCAGTCTGCCATTAACATTGTCCTCGTCACTGACTTAATTGAAACCACCTTTCATCAGCCATTTCTAATCATCTCAACTAGTGCAATATTATACATATCCATTAAACCTCTGACAGCAATATGAACAGCAGTCCTCATGAACTCCATATAACAGTATGCCGCCATACAGTGATAAAAATCATCAAATGAATGATCATTACAATTATACACCATGTCCCAAAAGTTCATGCACCCCAATGGGCAACATGTCTGTCTCCAAAATGGGTTGCACCTGGTCAGCCAGGTGTTGTGAGGTTGTTTAATTAGTTCATCTGTTTGCGAGAGGCCTATAAATTTATTGGTTGACCAAGGAACCAAGAGACAACTGTCACTAAGAGAACCTTTTTGGTAGTGCTGCCACGATGGCCAAACAAAAATCTGGAAAGGCTGCTCTTTCAGAGCCTCAGGTCCGTGCTCAAGCCATTGTCTTGTGCAGGGCAGGGAAAACTTGCAGGGAGGAGCTCAGGACCTCGGCAGAAGCATACGATGGGTGAAGAAGTGGTGGCAGAGACTCCAGAGTTGTGACTCCCTTGAAGACGAGCCCCATGCAGGTCACCTCTCAGTCCTGAGTTCCAGGGCCAAGGACCTCATCCAAAAGGCCAAGGGAAAGAGACAAAAATCCTGCCGCAGACTCCGTCAAAGACTGATGAATCTTGGGGAAGCAGTATCTAAGAGTACCATCCATCGTTTTCTGACTGAGAAACTGGGTCTGAGAGCATACAGAAGACAGTGGATTCCTCACCTTACCAAACTGCAAAAGGAGAAGCGGCTGGCTTTTACAAAGAACTATGCAACAATGACCCCAAGACACTGGGAAAACTGGGTTTTCTCTAATGAGTGCCCACTGTACTTATTTCCAACTCCCAACAGCCAAAACGACCACATCTACACCGACGATCGAAAGAAAGTGCCACCTTCTGAACAAGTCAAGTTCAGCGCCCATTGCATGGTCTCGGGGGGGCGATGTCATCTTCAGGGCTGTTGGAATTGCATGTTGTACCCTAGGGCACCACCATCAATGCTGAGTATTATGTCAAGAACATTCTCCAGCCCGTGCTACTTCCCATACTCACCAGAAAAAAGAAATCGGGCCCCATCACTGCTAGGAAGATGTTCAACAGGCGTGCGGAAATGGTCTTCGTGCAAGATGGTGCCCCTGCACATACTGCTCGTTCAACTCAGCAGTGGTGTTCTGGGCAGCTTCCTGGCTTTCTGCGCAAAGAGGAATGGCCACCCAACTTCCCCAGACCTCAACCCGATTGAGAACTCCAGGGGTATCCTGAACAGTCGGGTCTTCCACAGCCCACCCCCTACCACTATGAAGCAGCTCAATGCGAGGGCTAAAGGGGAGTGGGGCAACTTTGAGCCTTCTGTTCTAAACAACTTAGTGCATTCTATGCCCCACAGGCTGAGGGCAGTAATTAAGATGCAGGGGGGGATACACTGGCTTTTGAATAAATGCATTCTGTTGAATATTCACAATCTGAGTTGACTTTTTCTGTGGTGCATGAACTTTTGGGACACGGTGTAAAAATAATTGGAGACCTTCTTAACTGAATGACAACGTTACTGTGGTATTTCCATTCAGGCTAAAAAAAAAAAAATGAGGAAAAATACAGAAGACCATGGAAATAACAGTAAAACACTACAGCTGGCACTGGTTACCTTGATCCGAGAGAATGTTGCGATTACTAGTTTTGATTCTCGTCATCGTCATAGTCGTTACCGGAATAGGTCAAATGGGCTAACGCTTGTATTAAATAAGCACCCCTGAACTGACTGAAGGGCGTGTTACATCGCGGCTGTGAAGAGGACTTGACGGGTGTTTACGGGCACTGGCGCGATCATGCCCGTTTCATGGCATGCACTGAAACACATTTCCACTCTGAGTGATTGCTAACTGAATAGATAAGGAACCAGTGTAAGTTTGTGTTGCCATCAAGAATCACAGATAATATAGATCAGACTCAGAGCTTCTCAAACCTCTCTTGGAGTACCACCTCTCCCGCATGTTTTATATCTCTCTCAGCAAGCACGGATGATTCTAATGATTCGCTCATGATCGAGCATCCTCACGAGTAAGGAGCTGAACATTTGACCCACCTGTGCTGGAGCAGGCAGAGCTCTAACTCCAGGAAAGGTTTGAAAAGCACTGATTTACAAGATAAGATTGCTGTCATTCAATGTTATTATGCGTGTGCTATAGACCTACACACTAGCAAGCTGCGCACCGGAAGTGTGGTAGTCTCGGAAGTGTAAGAAATTTCGGCGAAAAGCTAGATCCAGCAATTATTATTATTATTTTTTTTTTTTTTGTATTGACAATTGCTCGAATTAAATTTTCTGACTGGGAGCTCGGAAACACAGACTTACCAGTACATACACGTTGCCAACTTTCTCGCATGCGGCGTGAGATTAGTGCCATGGACACGCTCCCGTACTGTAGTCAGAAATTATTCAATCAGCGCGTTTGTAAGAGATTCTCAGGTGGATTTGAAGTCCTTGTGCATTGAAGTTTATCAGTTTCATATGCCTTAGGGTGGAATTCAACACTAGTAACATGGAAATCAATAATGACTCCGGACTTCTCACGCTTTTCTTCACTCAGGGGTTGGAAGCAATGGAATTGCATAAAAACGTTTCAAATGGTCTTATTTCATTTAAACGATCATGAAACACACGCATTGCGTTGATTGAATAGTTGCTGACTACAGCACGGGAACGTGAACGTGGCACCAAATCTCACGCCGAATGCGAAAAAGTTGGCAGCCCTGCATACAGAACGCAGCACAAGTTCCGAGTTCAACATGGCTTCTCCCTCTACCAACCATCACTGACTGTATGGACGGTCTGTGTTATGAAAGAAGTCTCTAGTAATATACTGTCTATTAGCACTTCTTCCATATTTGTGCCTCATTAAACTAGGAACTCTACATATCATCAACTAGCTAGCCAGCTTACAACATAAGACAGCTTAATCAGCTAACGTTAGCTAGCTACATAAAGAAATTACGGAGAGCTAGTTAGCAAGCCTACACTCACTAGCAGCCGGTTCTCTTCAAAAATATGGCTATTGACGCCTTTGGCCACGTTACCTTAACGAGTGAGCACAGGAGACACGCGCGTAAATGGCGAAGGTCCTTCGGTACCGTTTCCAGCGCCATTCCGAGGGATAATTAGATACCTGACACGAAGTTCTTACAACACCGCAGATTTGTTGTCTTCCTTCCTTCTTTTTTTTTTTTTTTGGCGGGCACAATCCCGCTATAAGGTGCATTACCGCCACCTACTGTGTTGGAGTGTGGACCAGAGTAACTACCCTTATTTAACCCATAATACTGAAAATAATAATTTAAATTAGATAGAAATTATAAATAAATAGAACAAAACAATCCAAATTCTTTGCATTAAACCTGTCTCAGTAAGGTACTTGAATAGCCATTTTGGTCCAACAGTAAAAAGATTTTTAAGTGTCATCTCAACTCCCAATTTTCTGAGCTCTTTTATCAATATTTCTTGTTTGTCTTCATACTTCTGACAATGAAATAATACATGTTCAACTGATTCCTCAAGGTTGCACTGTTCACAAAGTCCTGTCAGATGCTTGTCTTCCGTCTTCTTCTTCTTGAGTCTTCTTTAGGCTTTCCCGGGTCACAAGACTAGGCGTATTACTGCCCTCTGCAGATTAAAAAAATTAATTACATCTTCAAAAAAAAAAAAAAAAAAAAAAACTAGAGCTGCACTCAGAGAGCGCAAGTACCTCCGCCAATGTACTGTTATTTTTGCCAGTATTAGCTAGCAAATCCTGCGTTTATGTAGTGCTGTAGTCTTCGCGCAAATGTTTTTAAGGTTTTTTGACCTTTTGCATGCCCTTGACCTTGACCTTTGACCTTGATCTGCCAAAATCAAATCACCTCTTCCTTGAACAATACTTAATCATTGCACCAAATTTGAGGAAAATCCATCCATAACTTTTTTTGCGTAATCCTGTTTACAAACAAACCAACAAACCAACCAACAAACGGTAATGATCACATAACCTCCTCCAACTTCAATGGGCAGAGGTAAAAAAAAAAAACTCTTAACAAGCCATGCTCTTACCGAGCTTACCCATTGCGATGTCTTCTTGTCCTCTATCCTGTCCCTGCCCTGCTGTCCCACAGACGCTTACACAGGCTTCGATATATTACTCGTATGCAGGATGGCCGTATCGCAAAGGATATCCTCTCTGGTGAGCTTGCCATGGGCTCCAGACCTGCAGGAAGTCCTTTCTTTGCACTCAAGGATGTTTGCAAATGGGATCTAAAGGCTGGCATCATCAACCCAGCAGACTTGGAGACTTATGCTGCAGACCACGCCGAGTGGAGGCAGGCTGTCAGAAAAGGCATCCAGATCAGCTAGCAGCAAAGGGAACATCAGTGGGAAGAACAGAGAGCCCACAGACAGCGGAAAACAGAATCAGCACCATCAAAACCGACTAACAATTACACCTGCAGCAACTGTAACTGAGCCAGCCGCTCCAGGATTGGGGTCTATAGCTATAGCAGAAGCTGCAATTCCATCATAGACTGAATCCAAGGCACATATTTTGCAAGACAGACGGATGTCAACAAATATCCTCTATTGAACCAGAAGTTTTTCAGTGTCTCCCTCCACGCTGGTTATCTCATCTCAATGCACTTATTTGTGCAGGGCGACAGAGAAGAGAGAAGGGAGGATGGAGTTATGACCAGCCATTGGGCGAGGATACATGAGAGTAGCCTTTCCGGAACACTTTCAGGTGAAAGTCATAACCTCAATTGGTACGACATAAGATGGTAGTAAAAAAAAAAAAAAAAAAAAAAAAGGCTATACCAGTTCAGAGAACTCACGGATTGGATGGTATGCTTTTGAGTCAGGGAACAGAACACTTTTCAGATGAACAAAATAAATTGAAAACAGGGAGACTATTATATCTTTGCTTTCCATTAAATCTGTCAGAAAATAAGGTAAGGAAATTTTGCACGGGGTCTTTATTGAAAACAACATTAATGATGTTCACTGTTTCCATAAAATCTTAAAATAGCCTTAATAAAATTTTTAATATTCAATTGATAAAATAAAGTACAATATGACACCTAATACTCCATTCCTTTAAACATAGTATAGCCAGTGTCTACATCATAAAAAGAACAAAGAAGAAAGAAAGCAAATCAGACTGATGTTCAACTCTAAAAAAAAAAGAAAAAAATTCAGAATGATGAGGATATCTACATTGTCAATGCATTGATTACTTATTAATTTTTACACACAACTAACATTTCTGAGAAGGCTACATGTGAAAATCTGAATGTGATTATACGTGTCCGTCAATGGCCACTCAGCACACTGACCGGCACGTTTATTTCACTCCTCTAATTCAAGCACTCACGAACTGTGAGCGATCTGGGCACCTAATTGTAACTCCTCCTTTCACCCTCTCACAACATTCATTGGGTCTCATGCAAGAAGCCATATAAGAACAAATTTCTCTTATTTTTGTTCGTATCCCCGATTTTTTCTTATTTTGTTCTTACCCATTGATTTCTGGGATGCGCCAATGTTTTCTTATTTATGCTCTTCTCTTAGGTAAGAGAACAATTTACGAGTGGTCGAGAGCACTCTTACCGAGATAAGAGAAAACAGAAAACTGGTATCTCTGTCCACAAATTGCTTGTCCAGTGCACAAAAACACAAGTTTTAAAACCTAAATATTAAAAATGCATCATATAATCAAATTGATTGTTTTATGTTTTTGAGAAATTATAATTATTTTATTATTTAATTCTTGAGCTGAAGAGTTTGGCCAGTTGATCCTAATTAGGACTAAGCTATAAAAACCCTTAGATACTTGCGTGCGTTCTGCTCCTGAATGGCTTGCCTATTGCTGTTGGATGCTTTGACCATCCAGGCCTTGCGCAGAGAGCGCGTTTATAGAGATCGCGCGGATCTGTTTGCTGAGACAGATGAACGGCTACTCGTACTAAATGTGAAAGCAACCTTACTCAAGCACGGAAGATTGCTGTTACATGTTACGGCTCTCTTGTTCTAACAAATGCAGCGGCGAAAAGATATTTCCATTCAAACGAAGAAATTCAATGGTTGCTCGAAATATAGGCGGATGAAAACATACAATCACAACTGGATACTACAGACAAAAACGGAGATATATAGAATAATTTGTGAGTAGTTACATTCGCGTGGTTATCACAGAATAATAGATCAGTGCCATGACAAACTAAAGAAAATGCGGCCGCGATATTTCGAAGTGCGGGACGCGGTGCGAAAGCCTGGCAGCTCAAGTTATTTCGTGGTATGAGGCAGGCGCGTCGCTAGAACAGGGAATTGGGGGGCACAGACACTTCCCTTTATGAAAAGAATTAGTCCTGGCTAGTTCTCAATCATTTTCCTTTACTGACGCGTTTTCCAATTATCGTAACTGGCAACTGAAAACACGGTTTCTCTCCATATGCGATCTAACAGCGATTAGATGATGGGCTAAATTCAGTACAGTTGCGGAACAAGAACAGAGAATTGGGTTGCACAAAACATCCGTTTAAAACAGTCATTAGTCCTGACCTGTTCTCAGTCATTTTCATGATTAACAAAAGGTTCACTCCGAGAGCACTCCACACTTAACAGGTGCTGCTTGTTCTCCCCGACACGTAAGACGACAATCATTCATCTGGACGCCAGATTTGCTCATTTAAATCAATGTTATTCAAAATTGCATACCTGCGCAAATAGCTTGAGCCGCATGCTTTTTATGGCCTATTTAACCGCCGAGTGCCACGTTTTGTTTTATCAACCCACGCAATACCGAGAGTGAAAGGCGATATTTCATTGGAACAAAGACCGGTTCAATCAACGCGAAGCATTGGCCTATTAGTACATAAATTATTTTTCTGAACTGAATTTAGCCCATGATTTCATTGCTGTTAGATCGCATATGGAGAGAAACCGTGTCTTCAGTTACCAGTTACGATAATTGGAAAACGCGCCAATAAAGGAAAATGATAGAGAACTTGCCAGGACTAATTCTTGTCATAAAGGGACGTGTCTGTGCCCCCCAATTCCCTGTTCTAGCGACGCGCATGAGGCAGTGGACAGCATAATCGGCCAAAAAGGCAAGGGCGAAAGAATTCCGCATGCAGCATCCAGCTATATCGAATGCAATCAGTACATTTTCGGCTTACCCTGAAATTTGGGCACCCAGAGAAAGATTTGGATGTGCAAAAACATCAAGCATTCAGTCAAAATTTCGAGTTTAATTTTTTGTGCTGCTATCCGTGGTAATCCATGTGACAGATGACACACCGGGTTGCTAGGGCATGCGCAGCACATGCATTCGCGATATTAATATTCGATATTAATATTCTAAACCCCCTTCCCAATAATAAAACCACGGAAATATATCGGCGCCTCCTTTTAAAATCGTTGCCCATTTAAAACCACCTAGGTGCATACTGCAACGCGCTGTATAGGAATTTTGACATGTATGCAAGTGTATTCGGGTACGATATGATATTACTAGTGTGAAAGCTGACCAGTGGGGAGGGGAGGGCGGACAATCGAACTGTGGCACGGCATGGAACAATCGCACCTAGTGCGAAAGCGCCCTAGATTGCCACGAGCTCTTTGCACACGACACGTCACCTGCCCTTATGGTGTTTAGTGGGTGTCATGTATGCTAAATTAAAACAACCGGCCACGCGCTTCCAATTTACGATCAAGTGGGATTCAACATTCTGCACACATAGGTAGGAGCAGAGTTGGACGGTAAGAGCGTTTGGTGCATGCGGAGCTTATTTCTCTTATTTTTTTCTCTTAGCAAAAAAATAAGAGAAAATATAAGAGAAATTTAAGAGAATGTTGCTGCATGAGGCCCAATGAGTGTAAAAATAAATCAATAATTCATGAAGTAACAATGTACACATCTTCATCATTTTGAAATTTTTTTGAAAGTATACAGTCATGTATGCTTTGCTTTTCTTTTTTAAATACTTTTTTATGGAGTAGATACGGGCTATTCTTCATTGCCTCAAAATGAACTTTATTTTAACAATTGAATATTGAATATTTGATAACACTTTACTTGAAGGTATCGTCATAAGAGTGACATGACACGGTCATGAACGTGTCATAAACATTATGTCAATGTCATAAATGTTTATGACTGTTGTCATGAAGTGTCATTCGGTTTTTGTAATGAGAAGTTGACATTGTTTGGGCAGTCTTGAGTCATAAACGTTTATGACATTGACATAATGTTTATGACACGTTCATGACTGTGTCATGTAACAGTTATGACAGTGTCATGTCACTCTCATGACGATACCTTCAAGTAAAGTGTTACCGAATATTTTATTTAAGCAACATTGAGATTTTACAGAAACAATGAACATCTTAAATGTTTTCAATAAAGACCATGTGCAAAAGTTCCTTACCCAATGTTTTGACAGATTAAATTGAGAGAAAAGATATAATTGTCTCCCCATTTAAAATTTATTTTACAGAATCAAAAAATAATTTGTTCCCTGAATTAATGTGATATGATCCAATCCGTGAGTTCAGGGCCCATATTCACAAACATCTTAAGGCTAAAAGTAGGTCCTAATTTGCTGGTTTAGGAGGGAACTCTTAAAAATAATGGGCGTGTCAGTCCTAATTTTGGGATACCTAAATTTCTCCTCTAAGAGTATTTCACAAAGCATCTTAGCACTACAACTAGCTCCTATCTATATGAAAGGTTAAGGGTGGTCAAGAGGACTTCTTTTTTTTTTAACAGCCAACTGATGTCGATACCGATTGACATCATTGCTTTCCGCTGAAAGTGTTCCTGGAAGGCTGCTCTCATGTATCCTCACTCATTGGCTTGTCAGAGCTCCCTCCTCCCTCCTCTCTCCTCTCTCTCCCACCACAAATAAGCTCATTGAGATGGCAGCGAGGAGATGGACACAGATCAACTTCCCGTTCAATAGAGGATAGAACAAATAAGCAAATTGAGATGCACCTCTAGACAATAGATGGGTGGATTCCATACATATAACCCTATCGGTCTGTTTGACCTTACAACTTCACCTGTACTGCCATCACCAGATCAAACTTTATGTTTCTGAATGGAATAACAGGTTACATAAGAATCACGGCACACTTCTTGTGATTGTTTCTGGTACACAGAGAAGGCATATTATTGATGTTGGTCACGCTGTAACCTTTGCTGTGGTGCCATCTTAAATTGCAATTTTTCTTGGAATCGCATAAAACTTTTTGTGGGTGCTAGCGGACAAAACCAACAATTTTGTGTATTCCTATGACCTTTCCTGTTGCACAATCACCAGGCCAAACTGTATATTCCCAAATGCTAGAACTCAACCAGTTTTGCTAGGAATGATGTCACACCTCTTGTGATCATTCCTGGTGCTCAGAGAAGGGCTGTGTGCTCTGTAACCCTTGCTGTAGCACCACCATGAAGTCATACTTAATTTGTAAAAACTGCAAATAATGTGATAGTTTCTATGGCAATCACATAAAATGTGTCCATTCCTGGTGCATACAAGATTACCCCTATCGTTTTATGTGACCCAACAACCATTCCTGAAGTACCACTACCAGTCAAATTTAAAAATTCCAAATGCAGTAACTCAAAAAGTTTTCATAAGAATCAGGTCACACTTCTTTTGCATAGGAGAGGGGTGGTCTTTATGGTGCATAGGACTCGGGCGTTCTCTATATTGGTCGCCCTATGACCTTGTAGTGCAAACATCAGGCCAAAGTTTACAAAATGTGAAACTGCTTTTTGGGAATCATGTCAAGTTTGCTTTCAACATTCCTGGTACAGAGGTGGAAGTTATTGACAGTGCCGTCACTAATGTTTTCTGTAGCACCTCCACAAGGCCAAACACTTACGAACGTGATAACTCAAAACACACTTCAAGGGAATCATTTCACGCATTCTGCTATTGTTCCTAGTGTATAAATATTGATATTGGTGACTCCAGGACCTTCCTTATAGCACCACTATGAGGCCAAACTTTTCACTTAAATATTTCTTTTTCTAAATTTAGAATCTCTAATCCCACGCTAGTATGGCATGTCCAGTCAACAATCTATCCACAAGCATGTTCGTTCGTGACTCGCGCGGCCATCTCAAAACAGTCTGCAGTCCTTCTCCAAAATATAGGCCAGTCAGCCGCTGCTTATTTAGTTTCAAAGCTCACAAACTCAGAGCGCGAGGGGTGGAAATCCGAACATGCGCTTGGTCAAAATGTAACGGCTGAGTCCCCAAATGACCACAGGAGGCACTTGAGCAACTAAGAACACTGACGGTAACTGACTGGATCCCCTCCCATATCCCTGAGCAGCACTAATCCAATGATGTGCTATTCTTAACGGGCTGCTGGCCGCAGTTGGCTCTGGCATGGCTGAATTTGATTTGACGTCATGGTGGTCTTGCCTGCACCTCAGTATAGCGCCTCTACTGAGTTAGCTAACCGAGCAGCCCCAAACTTTTCTTCTTCAAAACTGCAATAACTTCAGCAGTTTCCGCGGGGATCCTGTAAAATTTACTGTGGACATTCCTGGGTTTGAGTAGTTTTCTTCCTGATTTTCTGGACCCGGAAGCCTTTCCTCTTGTGATATTGCGAACTCGAACTGTGAATTTTGCCTATGGGGTAAATATTTTCCTTTCGGGGACATACCCTGCCGTCGCCCACTGGCAGCATTTGTCTAGATATGTAAACCATATCCTGCATTTGAAGTCACTCCCCAGCATAAACATAGTTGAGCCAAACCAGTGTGGTGATCTTTAAAATGGGTCATTCCATGTCAAATCAACCAAGAATTTCCTTCGGGGATACGCTTGCAATCCAAGAGTAACGGTCGGAACTGGAAAATGTTCTGCTCCAAGCTTCTTAATTAGGGAGATATGTGCAAAAAACCTTTGAACTAATTAGTGATACCTCGGAAATTTATACAATCATATCTCTGAAAGTATAGCATCAAGAGAGCTGATTCTGGTGTCAGAATGCAACAACAATATACCATCCTTATTACCCCTTTCTTGACCCATAATCTTTTTGATTTATTTGTTTCACCTGTAAGTTTGCACTTGAAACAATAGGCAATAATAGTGATCCATCATGCATGAGTAATACAAACAACAGAGTGATTCCTTCCTCTCTCTGATGTATCATCGGGTCTTTCCAATTTACCCGAGAGTTATAACGAGTCCAAGGAGTATCAAGGATTTGATGCCATTGACATGTGACAAAATGTAATGGACCGTTACCCATATTAAAATTACGGACTTCCCAGGGTTTGAACATTGTTGGAAACACTTGGGATAATTTAAGCACACAACTTAGCAAAATATAAAACACAGGTAGTCATTTTTAGATATTTTAATGCAGAGAGGTGACATATCACGTATCAGAAGTGCGGGGTACACTTAAGTTGAAGAAAAATGGCCAGCCTAGTTGGGCTGAATGGCCTGTTCTTGCCACTCATGTTATTATATATTAATACTTTCAAATGACCACCAGCTTCTACTGGTATGCTCATATTATTAGTAATAGTGATTTGGACCACAGTGACCCAGGATGGCCCAGCCCTGGTTCACTCTTCAATCTTCAGTTCATTCACTTGAATGCGAAATTACTAGGGTAGGAGCACATCTCCAAAATCAGTTTTGGTCCTTCGGCTTTACAAAAGTTCCCAGTTGTTTGGTGTTACCATCTTTCAGCTGGTCCAGTTGTCTTTGTGCACGCCGGTAGAGGTGCTCGATGTGCATGACATCGGTCTTCGAGATCTGAGCATTCTGCCGGAACTCATCTCGGATACGCGGCAGAAAGCCGGGCTTATGCTGTCCAGCCCGAAGGAACTGCCGATACAGAGACAGAACTTGTTTCTGTAATTTACTGTGCTGCACCATGGTGATAGAAAGAGATGGTGGCCAATAAATTAAATGATAAAATAACAGGGTGGACAGATACGAGACGTATTTAGGCTATAGGCGAGTAATAAATAAAAGGAGAGTTAGTTTAAGCAAGGACATTATATAGTGAGAACAGGAGGCACATGGGTCGAGTCCAGGTGATTTTTGTGCATATTTGCATAGAGGGCTGCGGAAACCTGCAAAGAAAGAGACATATTGTTTCTCCAGGATGGCATACAATGGTATGTGAATGTGCAGTTGCCTTTACAACACCATGGTGTTGTTCAATGCTGCAAACAGCAACATTTTGGTGACATATAGCACAGAACAATCACACTAAATAGGCTTGAAACAAACTTAAACTATTACCAACCAAAACTGTGGTTCAGGAGTAAAAACCTTGCAGCTGTCAACAATCCCCCATCTTCAGGACAAAAGAACCATAATTGTCCTTTCATTAATTCCCTGAGGATAAACACAAAATATTACCAATAAGTGGCTGCTATGAGAAGGTTAGTAGTGAGAAAGGTAGCGGTGACATGCAAACAAGGAAGTAGTGATTTAAGTACTAATTGTTCATTAAATGGCAATATGTCTTAATGTCTGATTAATGAGCTACACTTAGTAGGGATGTTATGGAGTTAAATTACTGCCAAAACCTAATATAGAAACAGAACATGTTTTATAAATGCACAACGATTCACTAGCAAACACAACGTGATTTGCAAATACAAAACTGATTCACGTGCTAACAAAGTGTGGTTTGCAAATACAAAAAAGATTTGAAAACAAACACAGCGTGGTTTACAAATATAAAAATGATTCACGTACAAAGAAAGTGTGGTTTGCAAATGCAAAAACGATTTGCAAACAAACAGTGTGGTTTGCAAATACAAAACACCATTAACAAATTAGTGTATTCTGTTTTACAAATACAAAACGTACCTATCACAAATACACGGTGCCTCAATTCGTATGAGATATTACTTCCTACAAGTTCGTGACTTTTGGCAGCGTTCTGTTGGTGATATGGTGGTGCCGACTTTCTCACTTGTGTCCTGAGGATTTGCGAAAAAATGTCCTAGCTAAGTTATTTGCCCTCCTCAACAGCAGGTGGCGCTATGAGTCAATTTCCTAGATCTCTAAATGGCACAACAACAGACAGTGCTGAAAGAATAGCTCAATATCCCACCAGACACAGTACAGAAATCAAACTAATGATTTTGATGGCAAAGGGTGGGCCTACTATTGATACTAAATATCACCTCATGCAAGGGTTTCTGACATTTTGCACACCACTGTATATTGGCTTTAGTCGTTGTTGTTGTTGTTCTGGATAGAGATAACCTAGAGCACCTTTTGACAGAAGTGTGAACTAAACCTTTATTAGTCTAAAGATAAAGGAAACAGGTCATTAATGTCATAATAGGTACAGGCTTTGTACTTTGGTCACACACGTAACGTCATAAATGTCACACACGTGACACCGTGTTACATGTGTGACAGTTACATTTTTGGCTATAAAACAGATTCTATTTGTGAGACTGAGGAAGTTATGCGCTCCAAGCATGTAAGGTATGGTATTAATTTATAGTATCAGGTTTTTCATATCTTCCCTTGGATTTATTAAGTTTATATAATCTTTTGTTGCCATGTGTTATGTGTGTGACGTCATTCACCACCATATATTTTGACCCCTTAAAAAGGGCAACTTTTAAGTCTGCAGGGACTTTTGCTGCAAAAGTTGAAAAATAACAACCTCAACAATAGATTATTTCTGCTGCTGAGTTTGACACTCATCCAAATCACAAAAAGACGACTTTAATTTAAAGAATAACCCACGTCACAAAAAATGGTGAAAACCTAAAGGACTTTTAAATTGGAAAATTTTGCCCCAAAATGCAATTTTTCTGAAATTGGCATTTACCATCCTTAACTAGAATAAGAGTTGTTTGAAAAAAATACACAAGTTATTTGATGGAGCTTATGTGAAAATTTGCCCTTCCAGGCTCATATTTTAGAGAATGGCCCCCATGATGTCCATGTATTCACATCTGCGCAAAATAGCCTCTATAACACGTGTTTTCACTCTTATAATTCTGCCAATGTCTATTTTTATCTAATTACGCTAAATAAAATGTGCAAACAACTTCTGTATATTATTCATGATATATTTATTATAAAAATGATTCAAGGATTCACATTGTAAAATTCAGCCCTAGTTTGCAACCAATTGGTCGCATATTACGACAAAATTTTGATGATGGTGACAATTATTTGGTTTCTAGTCACAGTCTGGCGCCCAA